>VTFQ01000001.1:75539152-78431336 GCA_036281575.1 Ancherythroculter nigrocauda | reverse complement strand
TTGAAAATCCTCGCCTGGTTTGCTTTCGCTCCTCTTCGCTGTTTTCTGGTAAATACACCGTCTGTCACGAGGCTTCCCTGAAGCAGCTTTAGGAAGGAATTTCCAGAATATAGGCTACTGACGCAGCTCAAACTATTTACGGATGTTACACCATTTTATAAATCATTGTAAATATTTTGCCATTCTTTTAAAGATATTTTAAACATTCAGATAATGGTGACGGTCTAAGACTCCCTAGTATGAGATCATCTTACAGTGTTAAAGCATTAGGAGTTAATTTTCAGTTAAATTCATAATTTTTTTTTTTTTTCTAAGTAAGTGGCGTGCAGTGGTGTTCTGAAATGAGGAGGCACATTTTTATTTATTTACGAATCAATGTAAATTCATGCATTACTCTTAATGTTGACACGTTTCCCTTGTTAAATGAACATTACTTTACATTATATCAAAAAAGGAAAAAAAGAAACCAAATGCAATTATATTTTGTAATTTTACAGTATTGTAATAAATGTTTTATTTATCAAAACCAAGGCAATCTCATCAAGTTAGTGTTTTAAGCATTTCTATATTCATTCCAAATAATATCTAAAGGCAATAACAATTTAAACAATATAATTTATTTGTGTATTGATGTTTTTCTTTTTAATAGTCAACTTAGGCTGTTTTGGATCATCAGTCATGCTTCGTAAACCGTCTGTCACAGTCACGAATATGTATTTTTAATTTCACCAAGCTGATTGCTCTAAAAAACCCCCGCGGTCATCATGCTTTCAGTCCATTTCAAGTTTGATTTTTACATTACATAAAGCAGTGATATCTAACTGGGTGATCTGTTTACTTACTTTTCAATTAGTCTTCCCACTGACGCCATCATTTTTTCAGTCGAACTGACGCGCATAACACGCATGTCAACAAGAGGCGGGATTTATCGTAGAGTGACTTGCGCTTTTTAATGTCATAATTTGTAATTTGTGTTTGTCTCGACACAAGTTTTGATGTTGATTGCTGTTCCTCCTCAGAGGAAACGCCCCTAATTATATATATATATATGATGCGCGGGTCAATGTATAAACAACCCGCACCCGACCGACGTTTTCAACTAACCCGCCCGCAACTCGGACCGTTTTGTTACCTGACAGGGGCGGAGCCAGACATTGTAAACATTCGGGGCTTAGCCCAAATCTATATTTGTCCAAAGACATTTCAATTTTCTATTAATAGCTTTACTGACATGAAAGGAGCTTTTGTTGTCGTATTCTTGTTCAGAAAATGTACATTATTTGACACTGTAATTTGTAAAACTTTGTTGGATGTACCTCCGCTAGGGGGGTCCGGGGGCATGCCCCCCCGGAAGAACATTTTGTACATTTTAAGGTTAAATGCATCAATCTGGTGCACTCTGGAAATTTAAAAATTAAGAGCTTCAACCCATGTACAGTGTTCAAATTGAACAAAGAAACAGCATTGACTTGTACCTGGACATTAAAAAGGGTTCAAACATATATATTTTTTTTACAATACTTTTGTACTCATTTCTTTTTAAAAGAAATATCCTTGAGCTTTTATTTTGATCACCAGATCACCAGCTGATCGCGTGCGCAAATGCGCTAACTTCTCTTTAAAACACGCAGCACAGACAGACTGTATACTTAATTTGCTGTCTTTTGCTGTTTTATATAGGCACAAAGCCATATCACTTATGAAACGGTGGCGGCAGCAGAGGGTCATTAATGGAAAACACTGAATGAATGTATAGCTGATAAATGTGCTAAAGTTGTCATATCGGTTGTTATATAACAAAACGTATAACGTACTCGGTTAAGCCGAGTTCAGACTGCACGATTTTAGCCCTGATTTTGGCTCGCCGACAGGTTTTGAGAAATCGCCGACAAATGCCCGAAATCACAGGCAAATCGGTGCTCGTTCACGCGAGTGTGAATGAGCAAAGACGCGATCTGAGAGAATCGCCGACGAGTCGCCGACACCCGTGAGATATTTGGCATGCTAAATATCTGGACCTGTCGGCGATTCAAAATCCTGCTGTGTGAAAAGTGTTCTGACTGAAAACTACATTGGCGATGACCGACAGCCAATGAGAGAGCAAGATACAGAGCAGCGGGGAGTTCGGGGAGGAGTTATAGACCACAATATCAGCAAGCATGGCTTCATTCACATAAACATTACAATTATATCAAACAGAAACAAAACACAAACATTTGCTTGACCATCCGCAACAGCAGCACATTGAAAAGTTATGTATTTACCTCCAACTCTCGTTGCAGAACACACAATCCAGTCTCCCCAACCATTTCCTCCTCCATATCTTCTTTTCTTTTTCTTGTTTTCGCTGCAAATCAGCGCACAGGCAATTCGTATTGCAAGCTTCTTGCGGGCTACTGTTTTTAATAATAATAATAATAATAACGCTGGTCCTGCACGCGTGATATCGCGTTGTTTCCTTGTCACATCTCGCGTGTGTTTGGTTGTGAAACGTAGTTTGCGTGCCAGACAGAGTTGTCGGCGATTCTTCCTATTGTAAAGTCATGCAGTGTGAAACCTTCTATCGCCGACCCATCGTGCAGTTTGAACACAGCAGCGACTGAATGCTGGCCAAGATAGTCATGCAGTGTGAAAAGAACAGTGACCCGACTACTTTGAAAATCATGCAGTCTGAACTCGGCTTTACTTACGTAACCTCGGTTCCCTGAGAGATAAGGGAAGGAGTATTGCGTTGCAAACGCTATGAGAAAACTCCTTTTCTCGAGAAAATAACGGCCATGGTGTGTAAAGCAGAAGCAGTCTGGCCAGCGGCGGAGTGTGCACGATCCGGGAGTGCTAAAGACGTTCTGCGCGGCTTTGATGGGTGCGCGGCCACAAATGGGCGGCGACCGCTTCTTCCAGTGGCAGGAGCTTCACATATCCTTTTTCCTCAGCGCCCTCAACAAATAGAGCGTTAACTGTACGTACACACCGCCGCCGACTTGAGCTGCAAAGAAGCTCTGGCCGCTTTGTCAAAGACGCTTGTCAAAAAGTACGGGAATCTTGACGCTTTGGCCGCTCTGTATATGATTGAGTGCGCGCGCGGCCGGAGCTCTCTCTCTCTCTCTCTCTTCTCTCTCTCTCTGCTCGTGCGCGCTGAAAATTTCATATTTTGGTATGAACATTAACCCGCCAGTGTGGCGGATAGCCTTTTGAGATTTGCTCGCCAAACGGAAAATCTACCCGCATTTGGCGCTTGGCGGGTGTTAATTTCGGACCCTACATGAGACTATTTTTATTGAGCAGTTTAGCTAGCCCACATCATAACGCACGTCAGACAACATTTGCAACTAGGTATAGTTGAAGTCTGTAACTTAGTCTCGGCACACAGACTGATTAGGCAAAGCTACGTCTGTAGTGACAAGGCTCACCATTTTATTATTTGCTTACCTTGATTGTCTTCCAAACTTTCACACGTGCCGACTCCGACTCCGAACTCTCTCTGAATTTCTCACACGCAACTGACGTATCAGGTGCAAGGTTTTCAGCCAATCAACGATCAGAGAATACTGCAGTGAGAACGTTGTAGGGAGATGTAACAGCTGTGGGCCTTAAACTCCTCTCCTGTCATTAATACGCTGTGGTCTAGTCATCAACAGAAAATTAACGGATTGAGAGGGGAGAAAAATGGATTTTGGCGTGACATTTCTTGCGTGTGCGTGAGAGCGTGAGATTGATGCTAAAAGCGTGAGTGTCACGCCAGATGGGTGAGAGTTGGCAACCCTGGACTCATTGTAGCGTCATTGGGCCATAGACTTAAGAACTAGGGGTGCGGCCGCCCCCCTCCCATACGCCCCCCATCAGCCTCCCTGGCCAATAATAGGCTATCCATTAATCCAGCCTGTGGAGGAGAGAAATGTTTCAGGATCTGACGTGGTGCGCTCAGAGGTGCAGCGGCGAGAGCAGGCAGTTCTTGAGGCGGCCCATCATTTTCCATTTCAGCTGTCTAGATGCATATTATTGATGAATGCGATGTTTATGTTTCGACCCTGCTTGAAGAATTAATCAGCAGGTCAACTGAGAGAAGGCCCACTTTTGGAAAAGTGTGAAAGCCCTTAGGAGCGCAAACTGTTCTTTTTCTGAATGTTGTATGATATAGTGTTATAATAAAGGCTTGATTTATTCATTTATTTCGTTTCGTTTTCTTAACAATTAAGATGCTGCATGTGTTTATCCAGTCTAATCGAAGTGTGCGTCTCTCCCCCGACTTTCCCAACAAAAATCCCGCCCCCTCTCAGAAAATACATAAAACTGACATTAATGAGCTATATGCGTTTAAAAGTAGCCTAGCCTATTAAAATGGTACAATGGCATTGCTCAGTTCAACGTGTTGGGAAATCGGGCATTTTGTCCCACGTCAGGATTTATTCAAAAGTTAATAGCGCTCAACATTCAAAAGGGAAATAAGGATTTCCCACTTGTATTAGTAGGCTTAGGCTATTTCGCCACGTGAATGCCCAATTGAAGCTCTCACAAGCACAAAATGCAGAGATAGAATATGTTAATAAAGTATTTATTAACGCATTTTAGACAAACAAAAACAGGTAGGCTAAGCCAAAGACTGAGGCTACAATATCCAAATAAATGTTCACAAATACCCATGAAAGTAAAATTGAAACCTTTAGTAAGTAAAACTGAAAATTACAAAGGTTTAAGTGGCATCTTTATTTCAAACGACCCGACCGACCGCGACCCGAATATCATTAAAAATATTTTTGGATGACTCGTAACCGCGGGTGACCGCAGGCACCCGCTCATTTTGGATCAACCCGCGCATCACTGTTGGGAACCCCTTGCAGAATCTGTGAAAATGTGAATAATTTTAATAAAATAAGAGAGATCATACTAAATGCATGTTACTTTTTATTTAGTACTGTCCTGAGTAAGATATTTTACATAAAATATGTTTACATATAATCCACAAGAAAAAAGTAGCTGAATTTATTAATTAAATAAATGCTATATTAAATAAATAAATTCTAACTATTAATGAATTTATTCATAGTAGAATTTATTTATATTTATAGTTATATGAGATGAATCTCAAAATCATACAGTCACTGCTGGAAAGGGTTCAAACATACAAAAGATGGTGGAAAACTGAAGAATCTGCAGGAGCTGGAGGATTTAACTGCTCAGAACAAACAAGAGACGTTCATATATAGACGTTTCATATATATATATATATATATATATATATATGAAAGAAATGTTGAATACACAGTCTTGATCCTCAGACTCAACTTTACACTAAGCAAAAAAATAAAATGTAATTTGGATATTTTCCATATTTTCTGTCTCTTTCAGAGATGTTAACTAGTCCAGATGATCCAGTGATCCGGATTCTTCTGATGGGCAGGAAGGGTTCAGGGAAAAGCTCATCTGGAAACACGATACTGGGAGAAAGAATGTTTAAAGTCCAAAAACGTAAGAAGAAACATGAGTCTGAAGTTTGTGAGGAAGTAACACAGATCGAGAGAAACGGGTTCATGTGATTGACTGTCCAGATCTACTGGATCCAGATCTGTCTGAAGAGAAGCTGGAGATGATGAAAGACCAGCTGGTCTCTGGATGTTCAGCAGGTCTCAGTTCAGTTCTGCTCACCGTTCCTCTAGAGAAACCTGTGGAAAATGAGGAAGAGTTCCTGGATTTCATTAAGTGTTTATTAGGTCCTGAAGTTCAGAAGTACATCATGATTCTGTTCACACATGGAGATGAGCTGGAAGAAGAGGATGAGACTATTGATGAACATCTACAACACAAAGATCATGAGGATTTACAGAGACTGGTGACTGAATGTGGAGGAAAGTTTCACTGTTTCAAAACAAGATAAAATCAGATGATCAGAAACAAGGACTACTGCAGAAGATTGAAGGAATGATGGAGGAGAACAGAGGAAAATTTACCATGAAACAGATGAAGAGGAGTGAAAGCAAAGACTTTCCTCGTGTCTTTTGTAATTATATATATTTTTTACCCTTTTATAGTTGACGTGAATCATAGAAACATATGGCGGTTTACATCACTAATGTCAGACTGACCTTAAAGCGATACTTCACCCCAAAATGAAAATTCTGTCATCATTTATTCATTTACCCTAAAGTTCTTCCAAACTTGTATGAGTGTCTTTGTTCTGTTGAAGAAAAAACAAAATACTCAACTGTCTGGTTACCAACATTCTTCAAAATATCTTCTTTTTGTGTTCAACAAAAGAAAGATACTCATACGGGTTTGGAACAACATGAGGCCGAGTAAATGATGACAGAATTTTCATTTTGGGGTGAACTGTCCATTTAAGAGTCCATAGAGTCAGTTCTATCATTGATTTGATCTTTCTGTTGTAGTTTCAGGAGAATCTCCAGCTGAAGATCCAGATGAGACTGATGAGCTTATAGAAAGGAAAGACCAGATCAGGCTGGTTCTGCTGGGAAAAACTGGAGTTGGAAAAAGTGCCACTGGAAACACCATCATCGGCAGAAACCTCTTTCAATCTTCAAAACAGTGTCAGTCAGAATCTACAGTGAGGATGGGTAAAGAAATCTCAGTGATCAACACGCCTGGACTTTATGATACTGAACTCAATAATGAAGAGATTATTTCTGAAATAGTGCGTTGCATAAGATATGAGATGCATCCTGGACCACACACTTTTCTCATTGTGATTAAACTGGGTGGATTCACTGAAGAGGAGAAAAACACAATAAAGTATCTCAAAGAAGTGTTTGGAGAACAGATACTAAAATACACCATGATCATCTTCACTCACAAAGATCAGTTAGATAAAAAGAATAAAACCATTGAGGAGTTTCTACAGAATGGTGATCCAGCTCTTCAAAACCTTGTAAGCAGCTGTGGGAACCGGTTCTTCTGTCTGGACAACAACTCGGCCAGTTTCCCTCAGTTCAAAGGTCTGCTCAGTAAAATAGAGACGTTGGTGGCAGAAAATAGAGGAAACCACTTCACCAATTACCTTTTTGATGAAACAGAAAACCACATTCAGGAGAGTCACAATTGGGTCTTTCAATCAGAAGGTCAGAATTGTGCTGGTTTGTCTCGACACAAAGTTTTGATGTTGATTGCTGCTCCTATATGCGTATTTGCTTTAGCAGGTATTCTGTTACCAAGAAACAAGCTTGTGCAGGCTGTAAAATCTGTTATTCCCAAGGGGAATCTAAAACAGAAGTGTGTAATTCAGTGAGACAAACCATTAATGATGCTACAGAAGCTCCAGCAACCTGATGTACCTTTTTCAAAATTTCAGCTTGTAAACAATGTAAACCTAACCATTGAAATTACATTATATTATATTGTATTCTTTTAGGAAAGCTAATGGGTTTTATATGCTCCATGTACTCTTTTGTTATAATCAAATTTATTTGACTGAACAATTTATATTGTTCGCTCAAAAATGAAAATGTACTCTCCTTCATGTTGTTTAATAAGTGAATCCCTATCAAAGCACTGCAATATACTGTACCACTCTATATTTTCCAGAGGAGCAGTTTAGTTTTTGGACTATATAATGAATGCGACAAACTCAAAATTTGTGCAAGAGAAAGACATAAGGAGAAATGGTTTATTATTTACTGGTGTTGCTGTCAATCACTGATTGATTTCTGATTAATTAAGGTTATTAAGATTGTATTTTGAAATATTTCTTGTGATTATTATAAAAACAAAACAAAAATAACAACTTTATTCAACACAATTGTCTCTTCTGTGTCATTCTCATATGCTGTTCACGTCCAGCCCTTCCAGGTTCTACATCAGAATGCAGACTCAACGCTGTTCACGCGAGCAGCACAATGCATGCGAGCTCTCAGTTTCCATCAAAAATATCTTAATTTGTGTTCCAAAAATGAACAAAGGTCTTACGGGTTTGGGAAGACATGGGGATGAGTGATTGATGGCAGCATTTTTGGGTGAACTAACCCTTTAATGAATATTTGAATAAATCGTTCATGACAACAGGTTTTTATTACAGCCGCCATTTAAATATTTATATTTGAACAAGGAATTGCAGTAGATAAATATATATCATTAGAAGACTGCATTAAAAACTGCCCTTAATGTGCAATGAGAGTGAGTAAATGATTTTAGGCTGGCTCATTTTATTTTCCTCTGACTAATTCTTTGGATTGGAGTTCTTCAAATTATTCAAAGTTCTTCAAACCCGTGTGTTAAATGAATACATTGTTTAAAATATACCTGCAAGCAATTACAGGGCCAAGCACAAAAGAGGCACAACAAGTCATGCTAACATGGCTGTGAGCATCAGACCAATTGCAACAGTGAGCAATTAAAGGCCTATTAAGATCATTTTAGGCAAAAGAGCTGATAAATGATATATACAGTCAATAATAAAGATTTACTGGTTCATCACTTTTGACCAATAGGTGGCGCTGTGACTAAATTAATGTGGTATGGTCAGAGTGGGGTGACAATGACACTCGCAAAGTTTGGTGTCAATATGTCAAAGCATTGCAGAGATACAGACTCAACAATCATTTTGGCATCATGCCTCTAATTTGTCGCTGCAGTATAGGAAAATGGTTGCGTCTATCAACACAAAATCCAGAAGTTTTTGATGGCATGGTCCGAAGATGATACGATTCGATTTTGGTGAAAATTGGACCAATGGTTTAGGAGGACCTTTAAAATTTAGGTGTGATTTTAAAGGTGCCCTAGAATGCTTTTTCACAAGTTGTAATATAAGTCTAAGGTGTCCCCTGAATGTGTCTGTGAAGTTTCAGCTCAAAATACCCCATAATTTTTTTTTTTTAATTCATTTTTTCAACTGCCTATTTTGGGGCGTAATTAAAAATGCCCTGATTCAGCATGTGTCCCCTTTAAATGCTCATGCTCAGGGTTGGGCAAAAATACATCAAAATGTATTTTAAAATAAAATACCAAATACCTTAATTTTAAGTGTATCAAAATAAACTACAAAATACAGCAGCCACTCCATGTATCAAAATAAACTACTGTATTTTTGTATTTTAAAAATACTACAAAATACTTTTACAAGGGAGCATGAAATTTCTTCGCAAAACCTTCCATAAATTGGCCTATTTGTTCTATCCCTTCACCATTACACTGACTCAGTTGATTAAGTAAACAATGTTTGATAGCAACTGCCTGAGTCATGCAATAAATCTGACATATGCAACCAGTTAACGGCACATTACGTACAGTAGGATTTGGATTAAAATATCAAAAAAACCACTAGAACAATGTTATATATTTTGTTGACTTGTGTATTTACATTATCCCAAATGTTTCCAAGAATGTTTAAATCCAGAGAAATAAGAAATTTTAACCAGGACAAAATTGATAGGTGACGCAATGTGCCTTTGCGTCGCCTTTCAATGACATATACCCGTGATACCCTCGAGTTCTGGTTTTATTTTGCAGAAACCATGGAAACACCAAAGACGCATTATATTCCTCATCTGTCTAATAAAACATATCATATGTTTTATTAGACAGATGAGGAACTGTTTGGATTCATTCATTGACAGAAAACTAATCATGTTATATAGCTTCTTGTTACAGCGAGTACCATGTTTTACCATGCCTAATATCGATCTAGCTTACTGCAGTGTGCAATAAGTGTCTCATAGCAGCTGCCAAGTGAACGCAGAATAGCATTATAACAACTTTCAACACTCAAATGTATCTAATATGATAAACAGCACTGCATTACCCCACATACACTAGACTGAAAAAAGCACAAGCGGCAACTGTGGCATAATAAAAGTTCCGCTGTGCTCAAAACATGTCGCGCTCGTCTCTCATTAGCAATCGCTCCATCGGTCTCGTTCAGCTCCAACATCACTCGGCCCTGCTCTGCTTTATACCACAGTAATGTTAATAATCTCATCCATGAACATGATTTCTGCCCGAGTCCCATCACGATTCTTTTCCACTGGCTGTAGACTTGAAGAAAACACATCCCATTTCTTGATTACACAAAATCAAGGATAAGCGACCTCTAGGGGCGAAAATGTACATATTGTGGCTTTAACAGATCAAATATTCACATATCCCTGTGATCTCCCAGATGGTTAGTTTTAAAGTAACCAACAGTTTAATGTTTAACAGTTTGTGAATGACTCATAGTTGTATCCTAGTTTAGTTCCCTGGTGTTTGGTAACGAAGGGCCTACTTTGCATCAGCAACACAGACTCATTCATAAGAAAAGAACTGTATTCATAGCAACTACTTTCTAACTAATTAATCAATTGATTGTTAATCATAAATATAGGGGGCTGCTGCTCGGTATAATAGATTTCAAGGGCATTTTGTAAATTGGTAAACTATTCCAAAACTTAACATCTGTTCTGAACTCAACAAGTCTGGGCAAACCACTGAGTAAGCACCAATCGGAGGCTGCATTTTTATGATGTCATAATGTAGACTTCTTACAAAGTATTTTACAGTATTGTAAAACTACAAAAATACAAAACACTAAGGTATTTTGATACAAAATACAACGCCATTTTCATCAACCCAATCAAATACAAATTACAAAATACTATTTTGTATTTGAAATACGTATTTGAAATACATGTATCATAAATACTGCCCATCCCGCCCTCAGAATCTTTCCTGTGCTAACCGGAATGTTGCTCCGCTTCAACACGCACTCAAATAGAGCACTTCATGTCAACAATCGTTCAGCTCTCGTCGTTCATTTTGACCTAAGTTTCCAGAATATACTGACGCAGCTCAAACTATTTACGGGTGTTATACCATTTTATAAATCATTGTAAATATTTTGCCATTCTTTTAAAGATATTTTAAACATTCAGATAATGGTGACGGTCTAAGACTCCCTAGTATGAGATCATCTTACAGTGTTAAAGCATTAGGAGTTAATTTTCAGTTAAATTCATAAATTGTTTTTTTTCTCTAAGTAGCCTATATCGGTGGCGTGCAGTGGTGTTCTGAAATGAGGAGGCACATTTTTTTATTTATTTACGAATCAATGTAAATTCATGCATTACTCTTAATGTTGACACATTTATCAAAACCAAGGCAATCTCATCAAGTTAGTGTTTTAAGCATTTCTATATTCATTCCAAAATAATATCTAAAGGCAATATATTTTATTTGTGTATTGATGTTTTTCTTTTTAATAGTCAACTTAGGCTGTTTTGGATCATCAGTCATGCTTCGTAAACCGTCTGTCACAGTCACGAATATGTATTTTTAATTTCACCAAGCTGATTGCTCTAAAAACCCCCGCGGTCATCATGCTTTCAGTCCATTTCAAGTTTGATTTTTACATTACATAAAGCAGTGATATCTAACTGGGTGATCTGTGGCTAAAGCTAACGTTACACACTGTTGGAGAGATTTATAAAGAATGAAGTTGTGTTTATGAATTATACAGACTGCAAGTGATTAATAATGAAAATAACAACAGCTCTTGTCTCTGTGAATACAATAAGAAACGATGGTAACTTTAACCACATTTAACAGTACATTAGCAACATGCTAACGAAACATTTAAAAAAAAGACAATTTACAAATATCACTAAAAATATCATGATATCATGTCAGTTATTACTAGTAATTGTCGGATTAGAGAGCTGTCTATTGTAATTTATACTGGTAAGAATTGAATTATAGAGCTGTGTAATTGTATTTGTTACTAGTAATTGTCGGATTAGAGAGCTGTCTATTGTAATTTATACTGGTAAGAATTGAATTATAGAGCTGTGTAATTGTATTTGTTACTAGTAATTTTCGGATTAGAAAGCTGTCTATTGTAATTTATACTGGTAAGAATTGAATTATAGAGCTGTGTAATTGTATTTGTTACTAGTAATTGTCGGATTAGAAAGCTGTCTATTGTAATTTATACTGGTAAGAATTGAATTATAGAGCTGTGTAATTGTATTTGTTACTAGTAATTGTCGGATTAGAGAGCTGTCTATTGTAATTTATACTGGTAAGAATTGAATTATAGAGCTGTGTAATTGTATTTGTTACTAGTAATTGTCGGATTAGAGAGCTGTCTATTGTAATTTATACTGGTAAGAATTGAATTATAGAGCTGTGTAATTGTATTTGTTACTAGTAATTTTCGGATTAGAAAGCTGTCTATTGTAATTTATACTGGTAAGAATTGAATTATAGAGCTGTGTAATTGTATTTGTTACTAGTAATTGTCGGATTAGAAAGCTGTCTATTGTAATTTATACTGGTAAGAATTGAATTATAGAGCTGTGTAATTGTATTTGTTACTAGTAATTGTCGGATTAGAGAGCTGTCTATTGTAATTTATACTGGTAAGAATTGAATTATAGAGCTGTGTAATTGTATTTGTTACTAGTAATTGTCGGATTAGAGAGCTGTCTATTGTAATTTATACTGGTAAGAATTGAATTATAGAGCTGTGTAATTGTATTTGTTACTAGTAATTTTCGGATTAGAAAGCTGTCTATTGTAATTTATACTGGTAAGAATTGAATTATAGAGCTGTGTAATTGTATTTGTTACTAGTAATTGTCGGATTAGAAAGCTGTCTATTGTAATTTATACTGGTAAGAATTGAATTATAGAGCTGTGTAATTGTATTTGTTACTAGTAATTGTCGGATTAGAGAGCTGTCTATTGTAATTTATACTGGTAAGAATTGAATTATAGAGCTGTGTAATTGTATTTGTTACTAGTAATTTTCGGATTAGAGAGCTGTCTATTGTAATTTATACTGGTAAGAATTGAATTATAGAGCTGTGTAATTGTATTTGTTACTAGTAATTGTCGGATTAGAGAGCTGTCTATTGTAATTTATACTGGTAAGAATTGAATTATAGAGCTGTGTAATTGTATTTGTTACTAGTAATTTTCGGATTAGAGAGCTGTCTATTGTAATTTATACTGGTAAGAATTGAATTATAGAGCTGTGTAATTGTATTTGTTACTAGTAATTTTCGGATTAGAGAGCTCTCTACTGTAATTGTTACTGGTAAGAATTGAATTATAGAGCTGTGTAATTGTATTTGTTACTAGTAATTGTCGGATTAGAGAGCTCTCTATTGTAATTGTTACTAGTAAGAATGGAATTATAAAGCTCTGTAATTATAACTAGTATTTTACTAGTAATAATGGAATAAGGGGCAGTCGTGGCCTAATGGATAGAGAGTCAGACTTGTAACCCAAAAGGTCATGGGTTCGAGTCTCAGGTCCGGCAGGGATTGTTGGTGAGGGGAGTGAATTTCCAGCGCTCTCCCCACCTTCAATACCACGACTGAGGTGAGACCCTTGAGCAAGGCACCATACCCCCAACTGCTCCCCGGGCGCCGCAGCAATGGCTGCCCACTGCTCCGGGTGTGTGTTCGCGGTGTGAGTGTTCACTGCTGTGTGTGTGCACTTGGATGGGTTAAATGCAGAACACAAATTCAGAGTATGGGTCACCATACTTGGCCACATGTCACTTCACTTCACTTCACTTCATTATAGAGCTCTGTAATTGAATTCTTACTAGTAAAAATGCAATTACGACGAGTAACACTAGGAATAATTTAAGTTAAAACGGCTTGCCATATTCGCCCTCCCCTTGCACATGAAACAACCAAAGTGAGTTGATCCCGCCCTCAGAATCTTTCCTGTGCTAACCGGAATGTTGCTCCGCTTCAACACGCACTCAAATAGAGCACTTCATGTCAACAATCGTTCAGCTCTCGTCGTTCATTTTGACCTAAGTTTTGTCAAGGTATGAAGTATGTTTATTTGTTTGTCTTTTTATATTCATACATCGACCAACGGAGGAAGTCTTTCAGCACCATTATTGCCGTTGCTTGAAAATCCTCGCCTGGTTTTGCTTTCGCTCCTCTTCGCTGTTTTCTGGTAAATACACCGTCTGTCACGAGGCTTCCCTGAAGCAGCTTTAGGAAGAGAATTTCCAGAATATAGGCTACTGACGCAGCTCAAACTATTTACGGATGTTACACCATTTTATAAATCATTGTAAATATTTTGCCATTCTTTTAAAGATATTTTAAACATTCAGATAATGGTGACGGTCTAAGACTCCCTAGTATGAGATCATCTTACAGTGTTAAAGCATTAGGAGTTAATTTTCAGTTAAATTCATAATTTTTTTTTTTTTCTAAGTAAGTGGCGTGCAGTGGTGTTCTGAAATGAGGAGGCACATTTTTTATTTATTTACGAATCAATGTAAATTCATGCATTACTCTTAATGTTGACACGTTTCCCTTGTTAAATGAACATTACTTTACATTATATCAAAAAAGGAAAAAAGAAACCAAATGCAATTATATTTTGTAATTTTACAGTATTGTAATAAATGTTTTATTTATCAAAACCAAGGCAATCTCATCAAGTTAGTGTTTTAAGCATTTCTATATTCATTCCAAAATAATATCTAAAGGCAATAACAATTTAAACAATATAATTTATTTGTGTATTGATGTTTTTCTTTTTAATAGTCAACTTAGGCTGTTTTGGATCATCAGTCATGCTTCGTAAACCGTCTGTCACAGTCACGAATATGTATTTTTAATTTCACCAAGCTGATTGCTCTAAAAAACCCCCGCGGTCATCATGCTTTCAGTCCATTTCAAGTTTGATTTTTACATTACATAAAGCAGTGATATCTAACTGGGTGATCTGTTTACTTACTTTTCAATTAGTCTTCCCACTGACGCCATCATTTTTTCAGTCGAACTGACGCGCATAACACGCATGTCAACAAGAGGCGGGATTTATCGTAGAGTGACTTGCGCTCTTTTTAATGTCATAATTTGTAATTTGTGTTTGTCTCGACACAAGTTTTGATGTTGATTGCTGTTCCTCCTCAGAGGAAACGCCCCTAATTATATATATATATATATGATGCGCGGGTCAATGTATAAACAACCCGCACCCGACCGACGTTTTCAACTAACCCGCCCGCAACTCGGACCGTTTTGTTACCTGACAGGGGCGGAGCCAGACATTGTAAACATTCGGGGCTTAGCCCAAATCTATATTTGTCCAAAGACATTTCAATTTTCTATTAATAGCTTTACTGACATGAAAGGAGCTTTTGTTGTCGTATTCTTGTTCAGAAAATGTACATTATTTGACACTGTAATTTGTAAAACTTTGTTGGATGTACCTCCGCTAGGGGGGTCCGGGGGCATGCCCCCCCGGAAGAACATTTTGTACATTTTAAGGTTAAATGCATCAATCTGGTGCACTCTGGAAATTTAAAAATTAAGAGCTTCAACCCATGTACAGTGTTCAAATTGAACAAAGAAACAGCATTGACTTGTACCTGGACATTAAAAAGGGTTCAAACATATATATATTTGTTCTATCCCTTCACCATTACACTGACTCAGTTGATTAAGTAAACAATGTTTGATAGCAACTGCCTGAGTCATGCAATAAATCTGACATATGCAACCAGTTAACGGCACATTACGTACAGTAGGATTTGGATTAAAATATCAAAAAAACCACTAGAACAATGTTATATATTTTGTTGACTTGTGTATTTACATTATCCCAAATGTTTCCAAGAATGTTTAAATCCAGAGAAATAAGAAATTTTAACCAGGACAAAATTGATAGGTGACGCAATGTGCCTTTGCGTCGCCTTTCAATGACATATACCCGTGATACCCTCGAGTTCTGGTTTTATTTTGCAGAAACCATGGAAACACCAAAGACGCATTATATTCCTCATCTGTCTAATAAAACATATCATATGTTTTATTAGACAGATGAGGAACTGTTTGGATTCATTCATTGACAGAAAACTAATCATGTTATATAGCTTCTTGTTACAGCGAGTACCATGTTTTACCATGCCTAATATCGATCTAGCTTACTGCAGTGTGCAATAAGTGTCTCATAGCAGCTGCCAAGTGAACGCAGAATAGCATTATAACAACTTTCAACACTCAAATGTATCTAATATGATAAACAGCACTGCATTACCCCACATACACTAGACTGAAAAAAGCACAAGAGGCAACTGTGGCATAATAAAAGTTCCGCTGTGCTCAAAACATGTCGCGCTCGTCTCTCATTAGCAATCGCTCCATCGGTCTCGTTCAGCTCCAACATCACTCGGCCCTGCTCTGCTTCATACCACAGTAATGTTAATAATCTCATCCATGAACATGATTTCTGCCCGAGTCCCATCACGATTCTTTTCCACTGGCTGTAGACTTGAAGAAAACACATCCCATTTCTTGATTACACAAAATCAAGGATAAGCGACCTCTAGGGGCGAAAATGTACATATTGTGGCTTTAACAGATCAAATATTCACATATCCCTGTGATCTCCCAGATGGTTAGTTTTAAAGTAACCAACAGTTTAATGGTTAACAGTTTGTGAATGACTCATAGTTGTATCCTAGTTTAGTTCCCTGGTGTTTGGTAACGAAGGGCCTACTTTGCATCAGCAACACAGACTCATTCATAAGAAAAGAACTGTATTCATAGCAACTACTTTCTAACTAATTAATCAATTGATTGTTAATCATAAATATAGGGGGCTGCTGCTCGGTATAATAGATTTCAAGGGCATTTTGTAAATTGGTAAACTATTCCAAAACTTAACATCTGTTCTGAACTCAACAAGTCTGGGCAAACCACTGAGTAAGCACCAATCGGAGGCTGCATTTTTATGATGTCATCATGTAGACTTCTTACAAAGTATTTTACAGTATTGTAAAACTACAAAAATACAAAACACTAAGGTATTTTGATACAAAATACAACGCCATTTTCATCAACCCAATCAAATACAAATTACAAAATACTATTTTGTATTTGAAATACGTATTTGAAATACATGTATCATAAATACTGCCCATCCCGCCCTCAGAATCTTTCCTGTGCTAACCGGAATGTTGCTCCGCTTCAACACGCACTCAAATAGAGCACTTCATGTCAACAATCGTTCAGCTCTCGTCGTTCATTTTGACCTAAGTTTCCAGAATATACTGACGCAGCTCAAACTATTTACGGGTGTTATACCATTTTATAAATCATTGTAAATATTTTGCCATTCTTTTAAAGATATTTTAAACATTCAGATAATGGTGACGGTCTAAGACTCCCTAGTATGAGATCATCTTACAGTGTTAAAGCATTAGGAGTTAATTTTCAGTTAAATTCATAAATTGTTTTTTTTCTCTAAGTAGCCTATATCGGTGGCGTGCAGTGGTGTTCTGAAATGAGGAGGCACATTTTTTTATTTATTTACGAATCAATGTAAATTCATGCATTACTCTTAATGTTGACACATTTATCAAAACCAAGGCAATCTCATCAAGTTAGTGTTTTAAGCATTTCTATATTCATTCCAAAATAATATCTAAAGGCAATATATTTTATTTGTGTATTGATGTTTTTCTTTTTAATAGTCAACTTAGGCTGTTTTGGATCATCAGTCATGCTTCGTAAACCGTCTGTCACAGTCACGAATATGTATTTTTAATTTCACCAAGCTGATTGCTCTAAAAACCCCCGCGCTCATCATGCTTTCAGTCCATTTCAAGTTTGATTTTTACATTACATAAAGCAGTGATATCTAACTGGGTGATCTGTGGCTAAAGCTAACGTTACACACTGTTGGAGAGATTTATAAAGAATGAAGTTGTGTTTATGAATTATACAGACTGCAAGTGATTAATAATGAAAATAACAACAGCTCTTGTCTCTGTGAATACAATAAGAAACGATGGTAACTTTAACCACATTTAACAGTACATTAGCAACATGCTAACGAAACATTTAAAAAAAGACAATTTACAAACATCACTAAAAATATCATGATATCATGTCAGTTATTACTAGTAATTGTCGGATTAGAGAGCTGTCTATTGTAATTTATACTGGTAAGAATTGAATTATAGAGCTGTGTAATTGTATTTGTTACTAGTAATTGTCGGATTAGAGAGCTGTCTATTGTAATTTATACTGGTAAGAATTGAATTATAGAGCTGTGTAATTGTATTTGTTACTAGTAATTGTCGGATTAGAGAGCTGTCTATTGTAATTTATACTGGTAAGAATTGAATTATAGAGCTGTGTAATTGTATTTGTTACTAGTAATTGTCGGATTAGAGAGCTGTCTATTGTAATTTATACTGGTAAGAATTGAATTATAGAGCTGTGTAATTGTATTTGTTACTAGTAATTTTCGGATTAGAAAGCTGTCTATTGTAATTTATACTGGTAAGAATTGAATTATAGAGCTGTGTAATTGTATTTGTTACTAGTAATTGTCGGATTAGAGAGCTGTCTATTGTAATTTATACTGGTAAGAATTGAATTATAGAGCTGTGTAATTGTATTTGTTACTAGTAATTGTCGGATTAGAGAGCTGTCTATTGTAATTTATACTGGTAAGAATTGAATTATAGAGCTGTGTAATTGTATTTGTTACTAGTAATTGTCGGATTAGAGAGCTGTCTATTGTAATTTATACTGGTAAGAATTGAATTATAGAGCTGTGTAATTGTATTTGTTACTAGTAATTGTCGGATTAGAGAGCTCTCTACTGTAATTGTTACTGGTAAGAATTGAATTATAGAGCTGTGTAATTGTATTTGTTACTAGTAATTGTCGGATTAGAGAGCTCTCTACTGTAATTGTTACTGGTAAGAATTGAATTATAGAGCTGTGTAATTGTATTTGTTACTAGTAATTGTCGGATTAGAGAGCTGTCTATTGTAATTTATACTGGTAAGAATTGAATTATAGAGCTGTGTAATTGTATTTGTTACTAGTAATTGTCGGATTAGAGAGCTGTCTATTGTAATTTATACTGGTAAGAATTGAATTATAGAGCTGTGTAATTGTATTTGTTACTAGTAATTTTCGGATTAGAGAGCTCTCTACTGTAATTGTTACTGGTAAGAATTGAATTATAGAGCTGTGTAATTGTATTTGTTACTAGTAATTGTCGGATTAGAGAGCTCTCTATTGTAATTGTTACTAGTAAGAATGGAATTATAAAGCTCTGTAATTATAACTAGTATTTTACTAGTAATAATGGAATAAGGGGCAATCGTGGCCTAATGGATAGAGAGTCAGACTTGTAACCCAAAAGGTCATGGGTTCGAGTCTCAGGTCCGGCAGGGATTGTTGGTGAGGGGAGTGAATTTCCAGCGCTCTCCCCACCTTCAATACCACGACTGAGGTGAGACCCTTGAGCAAGGCACCATACCCCCAACTGCTCCCCGGGCGCCGCAGCAATGGCTGCCCACTGCTCCGGGTGTGTGTTCGCGGTGTGAGTGTTCACTGCTGTGTGTGTGCACTTGGATGGGTTAAATGCAGAACACAAATTCAGAGTATGGGTCACCATACTTGGCCACATGTCACTTCACTTCACTTCACTTCACTTCATTATAGAGCTCTGTAATTGAATTCTTACTAGTAAAAATGCAATTACGACGAGTAACACTAGGAATAATTTAAGTTAAAACGGCTTGCCATATTCGCCCTCCCCTTGCACATGAAACAACCAAAGTGAGTTGATCCCGCCCTCAGAATCTTTCCTGTGCTAACCGGAATGTTGCTCCGCTTCAACACGCACTCAAATAGAGCACTTCATGTCAACAATCGTTCAGCTCTCGTCGTTCATTTTGACCTAAGTTTTGTCAAGGTATGAAGTATGTTTATTTGTTTGTCTTTTTATATTCATACATCGACCAACGGAGGAAGTCTTTCAGCACCATTATTGCCGTTGCTTGAAAATCCTCGCCTGGTTTTGCTTTCGCTCCTCTTCGCTGTTTTCTGGTAAATACACCGTCTGTCACGAGGCTTCCCTGAAGCAGCTTTAGGAAGAGAATTTCCAGAATATAGGCTACTGACGCAGCTCAAACTATTTACGGATGTTACACCATTTTATAAATCATTGTAAATATTTTGCCATTCTTTTAAAGATATTTTAAACATTCAGATAATGGTGACGGTCTAAGACTCCCTAGTATGAGATCATCTTACAGTGTTAAAGCATTAGGAGTTAATTTTCAGTTAAATTCATAAATTTTTATTTTTTTTTTTTTTTTTCTAAGTAAGTGGCGTGCAGTGGTGTTCTGAAATGAGGAGGCACATTTTTTATTTATTTACGAATCAATGTAAATTCATGCATTACTCTTAATGTTGACACGTTTCCCTTGTTAAATGAACATTACTTTACATTATATCAAAAAAGGAAAAAAAGAAACCAAATGCAATTATATTTTGTAATTTTACAGTATTGTAATAAATGTTTTATTTATCAAAACCAAGGCAATCTCATCAAGTTAGTGTTTTAAGCATTTCTATATTCATTCCAAAATAATATCTAAAGGCAATAACAATTTAAACAATATAATTTATTTGTGTATTGATGTTTTTCTTTTTAATAGTCAACTTAGGCTGTTTTGGATCATCAGTCATGCTTCGTAAACCGTCTGTCACAGTCACGAATATGTATTTTTAATTTCACCAAGCTGATTGCTCTAAAAAACCCCCGCGGTCATCATGCTTTCAGTCCATTTCAAGTTTGATTTTTACATTACATAAAGCAGTGATATCTAACTGGGTGATCTGTTTACTTACTTTTCAATTAGTCTTCCCACTGACGCCATCATTTTTTCAGTCGAACTGACGCGCATAACACGCATGTCAACAAGAGGCGGGATTTATCGTAGAGTGACTTGCGCTCTTTTTAATGTCATAATTTGTAATTTGTGTTTGTCTCGACACAAGTTTTGATGTTGATTGCTGTTCCTCCTCAGAGGAAACGCCCCTAATTATATATATATATATATGATGCGCGGGTCAATGTATAAACAACCCGCACCCGACCGACGTTTTCAACTAACCCGCCCGCAACTCGGACCGTTTTGTTACCTGACAGGGGCGGAGCCAGACATTGTAAACATTCGGGGCTTAGCCCAAATCTATATTTGTCCAAAGACATTTCAATTTTCTATTAATAGCTTTACTGACATGAAAGGAGCTTTTGTTGTCGTATTCTTGTTCAGAAAATGTACATTATTTGACACTGTAATTTGTAAAACTTTGTTGGATGTACCTCCGCTAGGGGGGTCCGGGGGCATGCCCCCCCGGAAGAACATTTTGTACATTTTAAGGTTAAATGCATCAATCTGGTGCACTCTGGAAATTTAAAAATTAAGAGCTTCAACCCATGTACAGTGTTCAAATTGAACAAAGAAACAGCATTGACTTGTACCTGGACATTAAAAAGGGTTCAAACATATATATTTTTTTTACAATACTTTTGTACTCATTTCTTTTTAAAAGAAATATCCTTGAGCTTTTATTTTGATCACCAGATCACCAGCTGATCGCGTGCGCAAATGCGCTAACTTCTCTTTAAAACACGCAGCACAGACAGACTGTATACTTAATTTGCTGTCTTTTGCTGTTTTATATAGGCACAAAGCCATATCACTTATGAAACGGTGGCGGCAGCAGAGGGTCATTAATGGAAAACACTGAATGAATGTATAGCTGATAAATGTGCTAAAGTTGTCATATCGGTTGTTATATAACAAAACGTATAACGTACTCGGTTAAGCCGAGTTCAGACTGCACGATTTTAGCCCTGATTTTGGCTCGCCGACAGGTTTTGAGAAATCGCCGACAAATGCCCGAAATCACAGGCAAATCGGTGCTCGTTCACGCGAGTGTGAATGAGCAAAGACGCGATCTGAGAGAATCGCCGACGAGTCGCCGACACCCGTGAGATATTTGGCATGCTAAATATCTGGACCTGTCGGCGATTCAAAATCCTGCTGTGTGAAAAGTGTTCTGACTGAAAACTACATTGGCGATGACCGACAGCCAATGAGAGAGCAAGATACAGAGCAGCGGGGAGTTCGGGGAGGAGTTATAGACCACAATATCAGCAAGCATGGCTTCATTCACATAAACATTACAATTATATCAAACAGAAACAAAGCACAAACATTTGCTTGATCATCCGCAACAGCAGCACATTGAAAAGTTATTTATTTACCTCCAACTCTCGTTGCAGAACACACAATCCAGTCTCCCCAACCATTTCCTCCTCCATATTCTTCTTTTCTTTTTCTTGTTTTCGCTGCAAATCAGCGCACAGGCAATTCGTATTGCAAGCTTCTTGCGGGCTACTGTTTTTAATAATAATAATAATAATAATAACGCTGGTCCTGCACGCGTGATATCGCGTTGTTTCCTTGTCACATCTCGCGTGTGTTTGGTTGTGAAACGTAGTTTGCGTGCCAGACAGAGTTGTCGGCGATTCTTCCTATTGTAAAGTCATGCAGTGTGAAACCTTCTATCGCCGACCCATCGTGCAGTTTGAACACAGCAGCGACTGAATGCTGGCCAAGATAGTCATGCAGTGTGAAAAGAACAGTGACCCGACTACTTTGAAAATCATGCAGTCTGAACTCGGCTTTACTTACGTAACCTCGGTTCCCTGAGAGATAAGGGAAGGAGTATTGCGTTGCAAACGCTATGAGAAAACTCCTTTTCTCGAGAAAATAACGGCCATGGTGTGTAAAGCAGAAGCAGTCTGGCCAGCGGCGGAGTGTGCACGATCCGGGAGTGCTAAAGACGTTCTGCGCGGCTTTGATGGGTGCGCGGCCACAAATGGGCGGCGACCGCTTCTTCCAGTGGCAGGAGCTTCACATATCCTTTTTCCTCAGCGCCCTCAACAAATAGAGCGTTAACTGTACGTACACACCGCCGCCGACTTGAGCTGCAAAGAAGCTCTGGCCGCTTTGTCAAAGACGCTTGTCAAAAAGTACGGGAATCTTGACGCTTTGGCCGCTCTGTATATTGAGTGCGCGCGCGCGGCCGGAGCTCTCTCTCTCTCTCTCTCTCTCTCTCTCTCTCTCTGCTCGTGCGCGCTGAAAATTTCATATTTTGGTATGAACATTAACCCGCCAGTGTGGCGGATAGCCTTTTGAGATTTGCTCGCCAAACGGAAAATCTACCCGCATTTGGCGCTTGGCGGGTGTTAATTTCGGACCCTACATGAGACTATTTTTATTGAGCAGTTTAGCTAGCCCACATCATAACGCACGTCAGACAACATTTGCAACTAGGTATAGTTGAAGTCTGTAACTTAGTCTCGGCACACAGACTGATTAGGCAAAGCTACGTCTGTAGTGACAAGGCTCACCATTTTATTATTTGCTTACCTTGATTGTCTTCCAAACTTTCACACGTGCCGACTCCGACTCCGAACTCTCTCTGAATTTCTCACACGCAACTGACGTATCAGGTGCAAGGTTTTCAGCCAATCAACGATCAGAGAATACTGCAGTGAGAACGTTGTAGGGAGATGTAACAGCTGTGGGCCTTAAACTCCTCTCCTGTCATTAATACGCTGTGGTCTAGTCATCAACAGAAAATTAACGGATTGAGAGGGGAGAAAAATGGATTTTGGCGTGACATTTCTTGCGTGTGCGTGAGAGCGTGAGATTGATGCTAAAAGCGTGAGTGTCACGCCAGATGGGTGAGAGTTGGCAACCCTGGACTCATTGTAGCGTCATTGGGCCATAGACTTAAGAACTAGGGGTGCGGCCGCCCCCCTCCCATACGCCCCCCATCAGCCTCCCTGGCCAATAATAGGCTATCCATTAATCCAGCCTGTGGAGGAGAGAAATGTTTCAGGATCTGACGTGGTGCGCTCAGAGGTGCAGCGGCGAGAGCAGGCAGTTCTTGAGGCGGCCCATCATTTTCCATTTCAGCTGTCTAGATGCATATTATTGATGAATGCGATGTTTATGTTTCGACCCTGCTTGAAGAATTAATCAGCAGGTCAACTGAGAGAAGGCCCACTTTTGGAAAAGTGTGAAAGCCCTTAGGAGCGCAAACTGTTCTTTTTTCTGAATGTTGTATGATATAGTGTTATAATAAAGGCTTGATTTATTCATTTATTTCGTTTCGTTTTCTTAACAATTAAGATGCTGCATGTGTTTATCCAGTCTAATCGAAGTGTGCGTCTCTCCCCCGACTTTCCCAACAAAAATCCCGCCCCCTCTCAGAAAATACATAAAACTGACATTAATGAGCTATATGCGTTTAAAAGTAGCCTAGCCTATTAAAATGGTACAATGGCATTGCTCAGTTCAACGTGTTGGGAAATCGGGCATTTTGTCCCACGTCAGGATTTATTCAAAAGTTAATAGCGCTCAACATTCAAAAGGGAAATAAGGATTTCCCACTTGTATTAGTAGGCTTAGGCTATTTCGCCACGTGAATGCCCAATTGAAGCTCTCACAAGCACAAAATGCAGAGATAGAATATGTTAATAAAGTATTTATTAACGCATTTTAGACAAACAAAAACAGGTAGGCTAAGCCAAAGACTGAGGCTACAATATCCATAAATAAATGTTCACAAATACCCATGAAAGTAAAATTGAAACCTTTAGTAAGTAAAACTGAAAATTACAAAGGTTTAAGTGGCATCTTTATTTCAAACGACCCGACCGACCGCGACCCGAATATCATTAAAAATATTTTTGGATGACTCGTAACCGCGGGTGACCGCAGGCACCCGCTCATTTTGGATCAACCCGCGCATCACTGTTGGGAACCCCTTGCAGAATCTGTGAAAATGTGAATAATTTTAATAAAATAAGAGAGATCATACTAAATGCATGTTACTTTTTATTTAGTACTGTCCTGAGTAAGATATTTTACATAAAATATGTTTACATATAATCCACAAGACAAAAAAGTAGCTGAATTTATTAATTAAATAAATGCTATATTAAATAAATAAATTCTAACTATTAATGAATTTATTCATAGTAGAATTTATTTATATTTATAGTTATATGAGATGAATCTCAAAATCATACAGTCACTGCTGGAAAGGGTTCAAACATACAAAAGATGGTGGAAAACTGAAGAATCTGCAGGAGCTGGAGGATTTAACTGCTCAGAACAAACAAGAGACGTTCATATATAGACGTTTCATATATATATATATATATATATATATATATATATGAAAGAAATGTTGAATACACAGTCTTGATCCTCAGACTCAACTTTACACTAAGCAAAAAAAATAAAATGTAATTTGGATATTTTCCATATTTTCTGTCTCTTTCAGAGATGTTAACTAGTCCAGATGATCCAGTGATCCGGATTCTTCTGATGGGCAGGAAGGGTTCAGGGAAAAGCTCATCTGGAAACACGATACTGGGAGAAAGAATGTTTAAAGTCCAAAAACGTAAGAAGAAACATGAGTCTGAAGTTTGTGAGGAAGTAACACAGATCGGAGAGAAACGGGTTCATGTGATTGACTGTCCAGATCTACTGGATCCAGATCTGTCTGAAGAGAAGCTGGAGATGATGAAAGACCAGCTGGTCTCTGGATGTTCAGCAGGTCTCAGTTCAGTTCTGCTCACCGTTCCTCTAGAGAAACCTGTGGAAAATGAGGAAGAGTTCCTGGATTTCATTAAGTGTTTATTAGGTCCTGAAGTTCAGAAGTACATCATGATTCTGTTCACACATGGAGATGAGCTGGAAGAAGAGGATGAGACTATTGATGAACATCTACAACACAAAGATCATGAGGATTTACAGAGACTGGTGACTGAATGTGGAGGAAAGTTTCACTGTTTCAATAACAAGATAAAATCAGATGATCAGAAACAAGGACTACTGCAGAAGATTGAAGGAATGATGGAGGAGAACAGAGGAAAATTTACCATGAAACAGATGAAGAGGAGTGAAAGCAAAGACTTTCCTCGTGTCTTTTGTAATTATATATATATTTTTTTACCCTTTTATAGTTGACGTGAATCATAGAAACATATGGCGGTTTACATCACTAATGTCAGACTGACCTTAAAGCGATACTTCACCCCAAAATGAAAATTCTGTCATCATTTATTCATTTACCCTAAAGTTCTTCCAAACTTGTATGAGTGTCTTTGTTCTGTTGAAGAAAAAACAAAATACTCAACTGTCTGGTTACCAACATTCTTCAAAATATCTTCTTTTGTGTTCAACAAAAGAAAGATACTCATACGGGTTTGGAACAACATGAGGCCGAGTAAATGATGACAGAATTTTCATTTTGGGGTGAACTGTCCATTTAAGAGTCCATAGAGTCAGTTCTATCATTGATTTGATCTTTCTGTTGTAGTTTCAGGAGAATCTCCAGCTGAAGATCCAGATGAGACTGATGAGCTTATAGAAAGGAAAGACCAGATCAGGCTGGTTCTGCTGGGAAAAACTGGAGTTGGAAAAAGTGCCACTGGAAACACCATCATCGGCAGAAACCTCTTTCAATCTTCAAAACAGTGTCAGTCAGAATCTACAGTGAGGATGGGTAAAGAAATCTCAGTGATCAACACGCCTGGACTTTATGATACTGAACTCAATAATGAAGAGATTATTTCTGAAATAGTGCGTTGCATAAGATATGAGATGCATCCTGGACCACACACTTTTCTCATTGTGATTAAACTGGGTGGATTCACTGAAGAGGAGAAAAACACAATAAAGTATCTCAAAGAAGTGTTTGGAGAACAGATACTAAAATACACCATGATCATCTTCACTCACAAAGATCAGTTAGATAAAAAGAATAAAACCATTGAGGAGTTTCTACAGAATGGTGATCCAGCTCTTCAAAACCTTGTAAGCAGCTGTGGGAACCGGTTCTTCTGTCTGGACAACAACTCGGCCAGTTTCCCTCAGTTCAAAGGTCTGCTCAGTAAAATAGAGACGTTGGTGGCAGAAAATAGAGGAAACCACTTCACCAATTACCTTTTTGATGAAACAGAAAACCACATTCAGGAGAGTCACAATTGGGTCTTTCAATCAGAAGGTCAGAATTGTGCTGGTTTGTCTCGACACAAAGTTTTGATGTTGATTGCTGCTCCTATATGCGTATTTGCTTTAGCAGGTATTCTGTTACCAAGAAACAAGCTTGTGCAGGCTGTAAAATCTGTTATTCCCAAGGGGAATCTAAAACAGAAGTGTGTAATTCAGTGAGACAAACCATTAATGATGCTACAGAAGCTCCAGCAACCTGATGTACCTTTTTTCAAAATTTCAGCTTGTAAACAATGTAAACCTAACCATTGAAATTACATTATATTATATTGTATTCTTTTAGGAAAGCTAATGGGTTTTATATGCTCCATGTACTCTTTTGTTATAATCAAATTTATTTTGACTGAACAATTTATATTGTTCGCTCAAAAATGAAAATGTACTCTCCTTCATGTTGTTTAATAAGTGAATCCCTATCAAAGCACTGCAATATACTGTACCACTCTATATTTTCCAGAGGAGCAGTTTAGTTTTTGGACTATATAATGAATGCGACAAACTCAAAATTTGTGCAAGAGAAAGACATAAGGAGAAATGGTTTATTATTTACTGGTGTTGCTGTCAATCACTGATTGATTTCTGATTAATTAAGGTTATTAAGATTGTATTTTGAAATATTTCTTGTGATTATTATAAAAACAAAACAAAAATAACAACTTTATTCAACACAATTGTCTCTTCTGTGTCATTCTCATATGCTGTTCACGTCCAGCCCTTCCAGGTTCTACATCAGAATGCAGACTCAACGCTGTTCACGCGAGCAGCACAATGCATGCGAGCTCTCAGTTTCCATCAAAAATATCTTAATTTGTGTTCCAAAAATGAACAAAGGTCTTACGGGTTTGGGAAGACATGGGGATGAGTGATTGATGGCAGCATTTTTGGGTGAACTAACCCTTTAATGAATATTTGAATAAATCGTTCATGACAACAGGTTTTTATTACAGCCGCCATTTAAATATTTATATTTGAACAAGGAATTGCAGTAGATAAATATATATCATTAGAAGACTGCATTAAAAACTGCCCTTAATGTGCAATGAGAGTGAGTAAATGATTTTAGGCTGGCTCATTTTATTTTCCTCTGACTAATTCTTTGGATTGGAGTTCTTCAAATTATTCAAAGTTCTTCAAACCCGTGTGTTAAATGAATACATTGTTTAAAATATACCTGCAAGCAATTACAGGGCCAAGCACAAAAGAGGCACAACAAGTCATGCTAACATGGCTGTGAGCATCAGACCAATTGCAACAGTGAGCAATTAAAGGCCTATTAAGATCATTTTAGGCAAAAGAGCTGATAAATGATATATACAGTCAATAATAAAGATTTACTGGTTCATCACTTTTGACCAATAGGTGGCGCTGTGACTAAATTAATGTGGTATGGTCAGAGTGGGGTGACAATGACACTCGCAAAGTTTGGTGTCAATATGTCAAAGCATTGCAGAGATACAGACTCAACAATCATTTTGGCATCATGCCTCTAATTTGTCGCTGCAGTATAGGAAAATGGTTGCGTCTATCAACACAAAATCCAGAAGTTTTTGATGGCATGGTCCGAAGATGATACGATTCGATTTTGGTGAAAATTGGACCAATGGTTTAGGAGGACCTTTAAAATTTAGGTGTGATTTTAAAGGTGCCCTAGAATGCTTTTTCACAAGTTGTAATATAAGTCTAAGGTGTCCCCTGAATGTGTCTGTGAAGTTTCAGCTCAAAATACCCCATAATTTTTTTTTTTTAATTCATTTTTTCAACTGCCTATTTTGGGGCGTAATTAAAAATGCCCTGATTCAGCATGTGTCCCCTTTAAATGCTCATGCTCAGGGTTGGGCAAAAATACATCAAAATGTATTTTAAAATAAAATACCAAATACCTTAATTTTAAGTGTATCAAAATAAACTACAAAATACAGCAGCCACTCCATGTATCAAAATAAACTACTGTATTTTTGTATTTTAAAAATACTACAAAATACTTTTACAAGGGAGCATGAAATTTCTTCGCAAAACCTTCCATAAATTGGCCTATTTGTTCTATCCCTTCACCATTACACTGACTCAGTTGATTAAGTAAACAATGTTTGATAGCAACTGCCTGAGTCATGCAATAAATCTGACATATGCAACCAGTTAACGGCACATTACGTACAGTAGGATTTGGATTAAAATATCAAAAAAACCACTAGAACAATGTTATATATTTTGTTGACTTGTGTATTTACATTATCCCAAATGTTTCCAAGAATGTTTAAATCCAGAGAAATAAGAAATTTTAACCAGGACAAAATTGATAGGTGACGCAATGTGCCTTTGCGTCGCCTTTCAATGACATATACCCGTGATACCCTCGAGTTCTGGTTTTATTTTGCAGAAACCATGGAAACACCAAAGACGCATTATATTCCTCATCTGTCTAATAAAACATATCATATGTTTTATTAGACAGATGAGGAACTGTTTGGATTCATTCATTGACAGAAAACTAATCATGTTATATAGCTTCTTGTTACAGCGAGTACCATGTTTTACCATGCCTAATATCGATCTAGCTTACTGCAGTGTGCAATAAGTGTCTCATAGCAGCTGCCAAGTGAACGCAGAATAGCATTATAACAACTTTCAACACTCAAATGTATCTAATATGATAAACAGCACTGCATTACCCCACATACACTAGACTGAAAAAAGCACAAGCGGCAACTGTGGCATAATAAAAGTTCCGCTGTGCTCAAAACATGTCGCGCTCGTCTCTCATTAGCAATCGCTCCATCGGTCTCGTTCAGCTCCAACATCACTCGGCCCTGCTCTGCTTTATACCACAGTAATGTTAATAATCTCATCCATGAACATGATTTCTGCCCGAGTCCCATCACGATTCTTTTCCACTGGCTGTAGACTTGAAGAAAACACATCCCATTTCTTGATTACACAAAATCAAGGATAAGCGACCTCTAGGGGCGAAAATGTACATATTGTGGCTTTAACAGATCAAATATTCACATATCCCTGTGATCTCCCAGATGGTTAGTTTTAAAGTAACCAACAGTTTAATGTTTAACAGTTTGTGAATGACTCATAGTTGTATCCTAGTTTAGTTCCCTGGTGTTTGGTAACGAAGGGCCTACTTTGCATCAGCAACACAGACTCATTCATAAGAAAAGAACTGTATTCATAGCAACTACTTTCTAACTAATTAATCAATTGATTGTTAATCATAAATATAGGGGGCTGCTGCTCGGTATAATAGATTTCAAGGGCATTTTGTAAATTGGTAAACTATTCCAAAACTTAACATCTGTTCTGAACTCAACAAGTCTGGGCAAACCACTGAGTAAGCACCAATCGGAGGCTGCATTTTTATGATGTCATAATGTAGACTTCTTACAAAGTATTTTACAGTATTGTAAAACTACAAAAATACAAAACACTAAGGTATTTTGATACAAAATACAACGCCATTTTCATCAACCCAATCAAATACAAATTACAAAATACTATTTTGTATTTGAAATACGTATTTGAAATACATGTATCATAAATACTGCCCATCCCGCCCTCAGAATCTTTCCTGTGCTAACCGGAATGTTGCTCCGCTTCAACACGCACTCAAATAGAGCACTTCATGTCAACAATCGTTCAGCTCTCGTCGTTCATTTTGACCTAAGTTTCCAGAATATACTGACGCAGCTCAAACTATTTACGGGTGTTACACCATTTTATAAATCATTGTAAATATTTTGCCATTCTTTTAAAGATATTTTAAACATTCAGATAATGGTGACGGTCTAAGACTCCCTAGTATGAGATCATCTTACAGTGTTAAAGCATTAGGAGTTAATTTTCAGTTAAATTCATAAATTGTTTTTTTTCTCTAAGTAGCCTATATCGGTGGCGTGCAGTGGTGTTCTGAAATGAGGAGGCACATTTTTTTATTTATTTACGAATCAATGTAAATTCATGCATTACTCTTAATGTTGACACATTTATCAAAACCAAGGCAATCTCATCAAGTTAGTGTTTTAAGCATTTCTATATTCATTCCAAAATAATATCTAAAGGCAATATATTTTATTTGTGTATTGATGTTTTTCTTTTTAATAGTCAACTTAGGCTGTTTTGGATCATCAGTCATGCTTCGTAAACCGTCTGTCACAGTCACGAATATGTATTTTTAATTTCACCAAGCTGATTGCTCTAAAAACCCCCGCGGTCATCATGCTTTCAGTCCATTTCAAGTTTGATTTTTACATTACATAAAGCAGTGATATCTAACTGGGTGATCTGTGGCTAAAGCTAACGTTACACACTGTTGGAGAGATTTATAAAGAATGAAGTTGTGTTTATGAATTATACAGACTGCAAGTGATTAATAATGAAAATAACAACAGCTCTTGTCTCTGTGAATACAATAAGAAACGATGGTAACTTTAACCACATTTAACAGTACATTAGCAACATGCTAACGAAACATTTTAAAAAAAAGACAATTTACAAATATCACTAAAAATATCATGATATCATGTCAGTTATTACTAGTAATTGTCGGATTAGAGAGCTGTCTATTGTAATTTATACTGGTAAGAATTGAATTATAGAGCTGTGTAATTGTATTTGTTACTAGTAATTGTCGGATTAGAGAGCTGTCTATTGTAATTTATACTGGTAAGAATTGAATTATAGAGCTGTGTAATTGTATTTGTTACTAGTAATTTTCGGATTAGAAAGCTGTCTATTGTAATTTATACTGGTAAGAATTGAATTATAGAGCTGTGTAATTGTATTTGTTACTAGTAATTGTCGGATTAGAAAGCTGTCTATTGTAATTTATACTGGTAAGAATTGAATTATAGAGCTGTGTAATTGTATTTGTTACTAGTAATTGTCGGATTAGAGAGCTGTCTATTGTAATTTATACTGGTAAGAATTGAATTATAGAGCTGTGTAATTGTATTTGTTACTAGTAATTGTCGGATTAGAGAGCTGTCTATTGTAATTTATACTGGTAAGAATTGAATTATAGAGCTGTGTAATTGTATTTGTTACTAGTAATTTTCGGATTAGAAAGCTGTCTATTGTAATTTATACTGGTAAGAATTGAATTATAGAGCTGTGTAATTGTATTTGTTACTAGTAATTGTCGGATTAGAAAGCTGTCTATTGTAATTTATACTGGTAAGAATTGAATTATAGAGCTGTGTAATTGTATTTGTTACTAGTAATTGTCGGATTAGAGAGCTGTCTATTGTAATTTATACTGGTAAGAATTGAATTATAGAGCTGTGTAATTGTATTTGTTACTAGTAATTGTCGGATTAGAGAGCTGTCTATTGTAATTTATACTGGTAAGAATTGAATTATAGAGCTGTGTAATTGTATTTGTTACTAGTAATTTTCGGATTAGAAAGCTGTCTATTGTAATTTATACTGGTAAGAATTGAATTATAGAGCTGTGTAATTGTATTTGTTACTAGTAATTGTCGGATTAGAAGCTGTCTATTGTAATTTATACTGGTAAGAATTGAATTATAGAGCTGTGTAATTGTATTTGTTACTAGTAATTGTCGGATTAGAGAGCTGTCTATTGTAATTTATACTGGTAAGAATTGAATTATAGAGCTGTGTAATTGTATTTGTTACTAGTAATTTTCGGATTAGAGAGCTGTCTATTGTAATTTATACTGGTAAGAATTGAATTATAGAGCTGTGTAATTGTATTTGTTACTAGTAATTGTCGGATTAGAGAGCTGTCTATTGTAATTTATACTGGTAAGAATTGAATTATAGAGCTGTGTAATTGTATTTGTTACTAGTAATTTTCGGATTAGAGAGCTGTCTATTGTAATTTATACTGGTAAGAATTGAATTATAGAGCTGTGTAATTGTATTTGTTACTAGTAATTTTCGGATTAGAGAGCTCTCTACTGTAATTGTTACTGGTAAGAATTGAATTATAGAGCTGTGTAATTGTATTTGTTACTAGTAATTGTCGGATTAGAGAGCTCTCTATTGTAATTGTTACTAGTAAGAATGGAATTATAAAGCTCTGTAATTATAACTAGTATTTTACTAGTAATAATGGAATAAGGGGCAGTCGTGGCCTAATGGATAGAGAGTCAGACTTGTAACCCAAAAGGTCATGGGTTCGAGTCTCAGGTCCGGCAGGGATTGTTGGTGAGGGGAGTGAATTTCCAGCGCTCTCCCCACCTTCAATACCACGACTGAGGTGAGACCCTTGAGCAAGGCACCATACCCCCAACTGCTCCCCGGGCGCCGCAGCAATGGCTGCCCACTGCTCCGGGTGTGTGTTCGCGGTGTGAGTGTTCACTGCTGTGTGTGTGCACTTGGATGGGTTAAATGCAGAACACAAATTCAGAGTATGGGTCACCATACTTGGCCACATGTCACTTCACTTCACTTCACTTCATTATAGAGCTCTGTAATTGAATTCTTACTAGTAAAAATGCAATTACGACGAGTAACACTAGGAATAATTTAAGTTAAAACGGCTTGCCATATTCGCCCTCCCCTTGCACATGAAACAACCAAAGTGAGTTGATCCCGCCCTCAGAATCTTTCCTGTGCTAACCGGAATGTTGCTCCGCTTCAACACGCACTCAAATAGAGCACTTCATGTCAACAATCGTTCAGCTCTCGTCGTTCATTTTGACCTAAGTTTTGTCAAGGTATGAAGTATGTTTATTTGTTTGTCTTTTTATATTCATACATCGACCAACGGAGGAAGTCTTTCAGCACCATTATTGCCGTTGCTTGAAAATCCTCGCCTGGTTTTGCTTTCGCTCCTCTTCGCTGTTTTCTGGTAAATACACCGTCTGTCACGAGGCTTCCCTGAAGCAGCTTTAGGAAGAGAATTTCCAGAATATAGGCTACTGACGCAGCTCAAACTATTTACGGATGTTACACCATTTTATAAATCATTGTAAATATTTTGCCATTCTTTTAAAGATATTTTAAACATTCAGATAATGGTGACGGTCTAAGACTCCCTAGTATGAGATCATCTTACAGTGTTAAAGCATTAGGAGTTAATTTTCAGTTAAATTCATAATTTTTTTTAGTGGCGTGCAGTGGTGTTCTGAAATGAGGAGGCACATTTTTTATTTATTTACGAATCAATGTAAATTCATGCATTACTCTTAATGTTGACACGTTTCCCTTGTTAAATGAACATTACTTTACATTATATCAAAAAAGGAAAAAAAGAAACCAAATGCAATTATATTTTGTAATTTTACAGTATTGTAATAAATGTTTTATTTATCAAAACCAAGGCAATCTCATCAAGTTAGTGTTTTAAGCATTTCTATATTCATTCCAAAATAATATCTAAAGGCAATAACAATTTAAACAATATAATTTATTTGTGTATTGATGTTTTTCTTTTTAATAGTCAACTTAGGCTGTTTTGGATCATCAGTCATGCTTCGTAAACCGTCTGTCACAGTCACGAATATGTATTTTTAATTTCACCAAGCTGATTGCTCTAAAAAACCCCCGCGGTCATCATGCTTTCAGTCCATTTCAAGTTTGATTTTTACATTACATAAAGCAGTGATATCTAACTGGGTGATCTGTTTACTTACTTTTCAATTAGTCTTCCCACTGACGCCATCATTTTTTCAGTCGAACTGACGCGCATAACACGCATGTCAACAAGAGGCGGGATTTATCGTAGAGTGACTTGCGCTCTTTTTAATGTCATAATTTGTAATTTGTGTTTGTCTCGACACAAGTTTTGATGTTGATTGCTGTTCCTCCTCAGAGGAAACGCCCCTAATTATATATATATATATATGATGCGCGGGTCAATGTATAAACAACCCGCACCCGACCGACGTTTTCAACTAACCCGCCCGCAACTCGGACCGTTTTGTTACCTGACAGGGGCGGAGCCAGACATTGTAAACATTCGGGGCTTAGCCCAAATCTATATTTGTCCAAAGACATTTCAATTTTCTATTAATAGCTTTACTGACATGAAAGGAGCTTTTGTTGTCGTATTCTTGTTCAGAAAATGTACATTATTTGACACTGTAATTTGTAAAACTTTGTTGGATGTACCTCCGCTAGGGGGGTCCGGGGGCATGCCCCCCCGGAAGAACATTTTGTACATTTTAAGGTTAAATGCATCAATCTGGTGCACTCTGGAAATTTAAAAATTAAGAGCTTCAACCCATGTACAGTGTTCAAATTGAACAAAGAAACAGCATTGACTTGTACCTGGACATTAAAAAGGGTTCAAACATATATATATTTGTTCTATCCCTTCACCATTACACTGACTCAGTTGATTAAGTAAACAATGTTTGATAGCAACTGCCTGAGTCATGCAATAAATCTGACATATGCAACCAGTTAACGGCACATTATGTACAGTAGGATTTGGATTAAAATATCAAAAAAACCACTAGAACAATGTTATATATTTTGTTGACTTGTGTATTTACATTATCCCAAATGTTTCCAAGAATGTTTAAATCCAGAGAAATAAGAAATTTTAACCAGGACAAAATTGATAGGTGACGCAATGTGCCTTTGCGTCGCCTTTCAATGACATATACCCGTGATACCCTCGAGTTCTGGTTTTATTTTGCAGAAACCATGGAAACACCAAAGACGCATTATATTCCTCATCTGTCTAATAAAACATATCATATGTTTTATTAGACAGATGAGGAACTGTTTGGATTCATTCATTGACAGAAAACTAATCATGTTATATAGCTTCTTGTTACAGCGAGTACCATGTTTTACCATGCCTAATATCGATCTAGCTTACTGCAGTGTGCAATAAGTGTCTCATAGCAGCTGCCAAGTGAACGCAGAATAGCATTATAACAACTTTCAACACTCAAATGTATCTAATATGATAAACAGCACTGCATTACCCCACATACACTAGACTGAAAAAAGCACAAGAGGCAACTGTGGCATAATAAAAGTTCCGCTGTGCTCAAAACATGTCGCGCTCGTCTCTCATTAGCAATCGCTCCATCGGTCTCGTTCAGCTCCAACATCACTCGGCCCTGCTCTGCTTCATACCACAGTAATGTTAATAATCTCATCCATGAACATGATTTCTGCCCGAGTCCCATCACGATTCTTTTCCACTGGCTGTAGACTTGAAGAAAACACATCCCATTTCTTGATTACACAAAATCAAGGATAAGCGACCTCTAGGGGCGAAAATGTACATATTGTGGCTTTAACAGATCAAATATTCACATATCCCTGTGATCTCCCAGATGGTTAGTTTTAAAGTAACCAACAGTTTAATGGTTAACAGTTTGTGAATGACTCATAGTTGTATCCTAGTTTAGTTCCCTGGTGTTTGGTAACGAAGGGCCTACTTTGCATCAGCAACACAGACTCATTCATAAGAAAAGAACTGTATTCATAGCAACTACTTTCTAACTAATTAATCAATTGATTGTTAATCATAAATATAGGGGGCTGCTGCTCGGTATAATAGATTTCAAGGGCATTTTGTAAATTGGTAAACTATTCCAAAACTTAACATCTGTTCTGAACTCAACAAGTCTGGGCAAACCACTGAGTAAGCACCAATCGGAGGCTGCATTTTATGATGTCATCATGTAGACTTCTTACAAAGTATTTTACAGTATTGTAAAACTACAAAAATACAAAACACTAAGGTATTTTGATACAAAATACAACGCCATTTTCATCAACCCAATCAAATACAAATTACAAAATACTATTTTGTATTTGAAATACGTATTTGAAATACATGTATCATAAATACTGCCCATCCCGCCCTCAGAATCTTTCCTGTGCTAACCGGAATGTTGCTCCGCTTCAACACGCACTCAAATAGAGCACTTCATGTCAACAATCGTTCAGCTCTCGTCGTTCATTTTGACCTAAGTTTCCAGAATATACTGACGCAGCTCAAACTATTTACGGGTGTTATACCATTTTATAAATCATTGTAAATATTTTGCCATTCTTTTAAAGATATTTTAAACATTCAGATAATGGTGACGGTCTAAGACTCCCTAGTATGAGATCATCTTACAGTGTTAAAGCATTAGGAGTTAATTTTCAGTTAAATTCATAAATTGTTTTTTTTCTCTAAGTAGCCTATATCGGTGGCGTGCAGTGGTGTTCTGAAATGAGGAGGCACATTTTTTTATTTATTTACGAATCAATGTAAATTCATGCATTACTCTTAATGTTGACACATTTATCAAAACCAAGGCAATCTCATCAAGTTAGTGTTTTAAGCATTTCTATATTCATTCCAAAATAATATCTAAAGGCAATATATTTTATTTGTGTATTGATGTTTTTCTTTTTAATAGTCAACTTAGGCTGTTTTGGATCATCAGTCATGCTTCGTAAACCGTCTGTCACAGTCACGAATATGTATTTTTAATTTCACCAAGCTGATTGCTCTAAAAACCCCCGCGCTCATCATGCTTTCAGTCCATTTCAAGTTTGATTTTTACATTACATAAAGCAGTGATATCTAACTGGGTGATCTGTGGCTAAAGCTAACGTTACACACTGTTGGAGAGATTTATAAAGAATGAAGTTGTGTTTATGAATTATACAGACTGCAAGTGATTAATAATGAAAATAACAACAGCTCTTGTCTCTGTGAATACAATAAGAAACGATGGTAACTTTAACCACATTTAACAGTACATTAGCAACATGCTAACGAAACATTTAAAAAAAAGACAATTTACAAACATCACTAAAAATATCATGATATCATGTCAGTTATTACTAGTAATTGTCGGATTAGAGAGCTGTCTATTGTAATTTATACTGGTAAGAATTGAATTATAGAGCTGTGTAATTGTATTTGTTACTAGTAATTGTCGGATTAGAGAGCTGTCTATTGTAATTTATACTGGTAAGAATTGAATTATAGAGCTGTGTAATTGTATTTGTTACTAGTAATTGTCGGATTAGAGAGCTGTCTATTGTAATTTATACTGGTAAGAATTGAATTATAGAGCTGTGTAATTGTATTTGTTACTAGTAATTGTCGGATTAGAGAGCTGTCTATTGTAATTTATACTGGTAAGAATTGAATTATAGAGCTGTGTAATTGTATTTGTTACTAGTAATTTTCGGATTAGAAAGCTGTCTATTGTAATTTATACTGGTAAGAATTGAATTATAGAGCTGTGTAATTGTATTTGTTACTAGTAATTGTCGGATTAGAGAGCTGTCTATTGTAATTTATACTGGTAAGAATTGAATTATAGAGCTGTGTAATTGTATTTGTTACTAGTAATTGTCGGATTAGAGAGCTGTCTATTGTAATTTATACTGGTAAGAATTGAATTATAGAGCTGTGTAATTGTATTTGTTACTAGTAATTGTCGGATTAGAGAGCTGTCTATTGTAATTTATACTGGTAAGAATTGAATTATAGAGCTGTGTAATTGTATTTGTTACTAGTAATTGTCGGATTAGAGAGCTCTCTACTGTAATTGTTACTGGTAAGAATTGAATTATAGAGCTGTGTAATTGTATTTGTTACTAGTAATTGTCGGATTAGAGAGCTCTCTACTGTAATTGTTACTGGTAAGAATTGAATTATAGAGCTGTGTAATTGTATTTGTTACTAGTAATTGTCGGATTAGAGAGCTGTCTATTGTAATTTATACTGGTAAGAATTGAATTATAGAGCTGTGTAATTGTATTTGTTACTAGTAATTGTCGGATTAGAGAGCTGTCTATTGTAATTTATACTGGTAAGAATTGAATTATAGAGCTGTGTAATTGTATTTGTTACTAGTAATTTTCGGATTAGAGAGCTCTCTACTGTAATTGTTACTGGTAAGAATTGAATTATAGAGCTGTGTAATTGTATTTGTTACTAGTAATTGTCGGATTAGAGAGCTCTCTATTGTAATTGTTACTAGTAAGAATGGAATTATAAAGCTCTGTAATTATAACTAGTATTTTACTAGTAATAATGGAATAAGGGGCAATCGTGGCCTAATGGATAGAGAGTCAGACTTGTAACCCAAAAGGTCATGGGTTCGAGTCTCAGGTCCGGCAGGGATTGTTGGTGAGGGGAGTGAATTTCCAGCGCTCTCCCCACCTTCAATACCACGACTGAGGTGAGACCCTTGAGCAAGGCACCATACCCCCAACTGCTCCCCGGGCGCCGCAGCAATGGCTGCCCACTGCTCCGGGTGTGTGTTCGCGGTGTGAGTGTTCACTGCTGTGTGTGTGCACTTGGATGGGTTAAATGCAGAACACAAATTCAGAGTATGGGTCACCATACTTGGCCACATGTCACTTCACTTCACTTCACTTCACTTCATTATAGAGCTCTGTAATTGAATTCTTACTAGTAAAAATGCAATTACGACGAGTAACACTAGGAATAATTTAAGTTAAAACGGCTTGCCATATTCGCCCTCCCCTTGCACATGAAACAACCAAAGTGAGTTGATCCCGCCCTCAGAATCTTTCCTGTGCTAACCGGAATGTTGCTCCGCTTCAACACGCACTCAAATAGAGCACTTCATGTCAACAATCGTTCAGCTCTCGTCGTTCATTTTGACCTAAGTTTTGTCAAGGTATGAAGTATGTTTATTTGTTTGTCTTTTTATATTCATACATCGACCAACGGAGGAAGTCTTTCAGCACCATTATTGCCGTTGCTTGAAAATCCTCGCCTGGTTTTGCTTTCGCTCCTCTTCGCTGTTTTCTGGTAAATACACCGTCTGTCACGAGGCTTCCCTGAAGCAGCTTTAGGAAGAGAATTTCCAGAATATAGGCTACTGACGCAGCTCAAACTATTTACGGATGTTACACCATTTTATAAATCATTGTAAATATTTTGCCATTCTTTTAAAGATATTTTAAACATTCAGATAATGGTGACGGTCTAAGACTCCCTAGTATGAGATCATCTTACAGTGTTAAAGCATTAGGAGTTAATTTTCAGTTAAATTCATAATTTTTTTTTTTTTTTTCTCTAAGTAAGTGGCGTGCAGTGGTGTTCTGAAATGAGGAGGCACATTTTTTATTTATTTACGAATCAATGTAAATTCATGCATTACTCTTAATGTTGACACGTTTCCCTTGTTAAATGAACATTACTTTACATTATATCAAAAAAGGAAAAAAAGAAACCAAATGCAATTATATTTTGTAATTTTACAGTATTGTAATAAATGTTTTATTTATCAAAACCAAGGCAATCTCATCAAGTTAGTGTTTTAAGCATTTCTATATTCATTCCAAATAATATCTAAAGGCAATAACAATTTAAACAATATAATTTATTTGTGTATTGATGTTTTTCTTTTTAATAGTCAACTTAGGCTGTTTTGGATCATCAGTCATGCTTCGTAAACCGTCTGTCACAGTCACGAATATGTATTTTTAATTTCACCAAGCTGATTGCTCTAAAAAACCCCCGCGGTCATCATGCTTTCAGTCCATTTCAAGTTTGATTTTTACATTACATAAAGCAGTGATATCTAACTGGGTGATCTGTTTACTTACTTTTCAATTAGTCTTCCCACTGACGCCATCATTTTTTCAGTCGAACTGACGCGCATAACACGCATGTCAACAAGAGGCGGGATTTATCGTAGAGTGACTTGCGCTCTTTTTAATGTCATAATTTGTAATTTGTGTTTGTCTCGACACAAGTTTTGATGTTGATTGCTGTTCCTCCTCAGAGGAAACGCCCCTAATTATATATATATATATATGATGCGCGGGTCAATGTATAAACAACCCGCACCCGACCGACGTTTTCAACTAACCCGCCCGCAACTCGGACCGTTTTGTTACCTGACAGGGGCGGAGCCAGACATTGTAACATTCGGGGCTTAGCCCAAATCTATATTTGTCCAAAGACATTTCAATTTTCTATTAATAGCTTTACTGACATGAAAGGAGCTTTTGTTGTCGTATTCTTGTTCAGAAAATGTACATTATTTGACACTGTAATTGTAAAACTTTGTTGGATGTACCTCCGCTAGGGGGGTCCGGGGCATGCCCCCCGGAAGAACATTTGTACATTTTAAGGTTAAATGCATCAACTGGTGCACTCTGGAAATTAAAAATTAAGAGCTTCAACCCCATGTACAGTGTTCAAATTGAACAAAGAAACAGCATTGACTTGTACCTGGACATTAAAAAGGGTTCAAACATATATATTTTTTTTACAATACTTTTACTCATTTCTTTTAAAGAAATATCCTTGAGCTTTTTATTTTGATCACCAGATCACCAGCTGATCGCGTGCGCAAATGCGCTAACTTCTCTTTAAAAACACGCAGCACAGACAGACTGTATACTTAATTGCTGTCTTTTGCTGTTTTATATAGGCACAAAGCCATATCACTTATGAAACGGTGCGCAGCAGAGGGTCATTAATGGAAAACACTGAATGAATGTATAGCTGATAAATGTGCTAAAGTTGTCATATCGGTTGTTATATAACAAAACGTATAACGTACTCGGTTAAGCCGAGTTCAGACTGCACGATTTTAGCCCTGATTTGGCTCGCCGACAGGTTTAGAAATCGCCGACAAATGCCCGAAATCACAGGCAAATCGTGCTCGTTCACGACTGTGTGAATGAGCAAAGACCGATCTGAGAGAATCGCCGACGAGTCGCGACACCGTGAGATATTTGGCATGCTAAATATCTGGACCTGTCGGCGATTCAAAATCCTGCTGTGTGAAAAGTGTTCTGACTGAAAACTACATTGGCGATGACCGACAGCCAATGGAAGAGCAAGATACAGAGCAGCGGGGAGTTCGGGGAGGAGTTATAGACCACATATCAGCAAGCATGGCTTCATTCACATAAACATTACAATTATATCAAACAGAAACAAAGCACAAACATTTGCTTGATCATCCGCAACAGCAGCACATTGAAAAGTTATTTATTACCTCCAACTCTCGTTGCAGAACACACAATCCAGTCTCCCCAACCATTTCCTCCTCCATATTCTTCTTTTCTTTTTCTTGTTTTCGCTGCAAATCAGCGCACAGGCAATTCGTATTGCAAGCTTCTTGCGGGCTACTGTTTTTAAAATAATAATAATTAATAACGCTGGTCCTGCACGCGTGATATCGCTTGTTTCCTTGTCACATCTCGCGTGTGTTTGGTTGTGAAACGTAGTTTGCGTGCCAGACAGAGTTGTCGGCGATTCTTCCTATTGTAAAGTCATGCAGTGTGAAACCTTCTATCGCCGACCCATCGTGCAGTTTGAACACAGCAGCGACTGAATGCTGGCCAAGATAGTCATGCAGTGTGAAAAGAACAGTGACCCGACTACTTTGAAAATCATGCAGTCTGAAACTCGGCTTTACTTACGTAACCTCGGTTCCCTGAGAGATAAGGGAAGGAGTATTGCGTTGCAAACGCTATGAGAAAACTCCTTTTCTCGAGAAATAACGGCCATGGTGTGTAAAGCAGAAGCAGTCTGGCCAGCGGCGGAGTGTGCACGATCCGGGAGTGCTAAAGACGTTCTGCGCGGCTTTGATGGTGCGCGGCCACAAATGGGCGGCGACCGCTTCTTCCAGTGGCAGGAGCTTCACATATCCTTTTCCCAGCGCCCTCAACAAATAGAGCGTTAACTGTACGTACACACCGCCGCCGACTTGAGCTGCAAAGAAGCTCTGGCCGCTTGTCAAAGACGCTTGTCAAAAAGTACGGGAATCTGACGCTTTGGCCGCTCTGTATATTGAGTGCGCGCGCGCGGCCGGAGCTCTCTCTCTCTCTCTCTCTCTCTCTCTCTCTCTCTCTGCGTGCGCGCTGAAAATTTCATATTTTGGTATGAACATTAACCCGCCAGTGTGGCGGATAGCCTTTTGAGATTTGCTCGCCAAACGGAAAATCTACCCGCATTTGGCGCTTGGCGGGTGTTAATTTCGGACCCTACATGAGACTATTTTATTGAGCAGTTTAGCTAGCCCACATCATAACGCACGTCAGACAACATTTGCAACTAGGTATAGTTGAAGTCTGTAACTTAGTCTCGGCACACAGACTGATTAGGCAAAGCTACGTCTGTAGTGACAAGGCTCACCATTTTATTATTTGCTTACCTTGATTGTCTTCCAACTTTCACACGTGCCGACTCCGACTCCGAACTCTCTCTGAATTTCTCACACGCAACTGACGTATCAGGTGCAAGGTTTTCAGCCAATCAACGATCAGAGAATACTGCAGTGAGAACGTTGTAGGGAGATGTAACAGCTGTGGGCCTTAAACTCCTCTCCTGTCATTAATACGCTGTGGTCTAGTCATCAACAGAAAATTAACGGATTGAGAGGGGAGAAAAATGGATTTTGGCGTGACATTTCTTGCGTTGCGTGAGAGCGTGAGATTGATGCTAAAAGCGTGAGTGTCACGCCAGATGGGTGAGAGTTGGCAACCCTGGACTCATTGTAGCGTCATTGGGCCATAGACTTAAGAACTAGGGGTGCGGCCGCCCCCTCCCATACGCCCCCCATCAGCCTCCCTGGCCAATAATAGGCTATCCATTAATCCAGCCTGTGGAGGAGAGAAATGTTTCAGGATCTGACGTGGTGCGCTCAGAGGTGCAGCGGCGAGAGCAGGCAGTTCTTGAGGCGGCCCATCATTTTCCATTTCAGCTGTCTAGATGCATATTATTGATGAATGCGATGTTTATGTTTCGACCCTGCTTGAAGAATTAATCAGCAGGTCAACTGAGAGAAGGCCCACTTTTGGAAAGTGTGAAAGCCCTTAGGAGCGCAAACTGTTCTTTTTTCTGAATGTTGTATGATATAGTGTTATAATAAAGGCTTGATTTATTCATTTCGTTCGTTTCGTTTTTTAACAATTAAGATGCTGCATGTGTTTATCCAGTCTAATCGAAGTGTGCGTCCTCCCCCGACTTTCCCAACAAAAATCCCGCCCCCTCTCAGAAAATACATAAAACTGACATTAATGAGCTATATGCGTTTAAAAGTAGCCTAGCCTATTAAAATGGTACAATGGCATTGCTCAGTTCAACGTGTTGGGAAATCGGGCATTTTGTCCCACGTCAGGATTTATTCAAAAGTTAATAGCGCTCAACATTCAAAAGGGAAATAAGGATTTCCCACTTGTATTAGTAGGCTTAGGCTATTTCGCCACGTGAATGCCCAATTGAAGCTCTCACAAGCACAAAATGCAGAGATAGAATATGTTAATAAAGTATTTATTAACGCATTTTAGACAAACAAAAACAGGTAGGCTAAGCCAAAGACTGAGGCTACAATATCCATAAATAAATGTTCACAAATACCATGAAAGTAAATTGAAACCTTTAGTAAGTAAAACTGAAAATTACAAAGGTTTAAGTGGCATCTTTATTTCAAACGACCCGACCGACCGCGACCCGAATATCATTAAAAATATTTTTGGATGACTCGTAACCGCGGGTGACCGCAGGCACCCGCTCATTTTGGATCAACCCGCGCATCACTGTTGGGAACCCCTTGCAGAATCTGTGAAAATGTGAATAATTTTAATAAAATAAGAGAGATCATACTAAATGCATGTTACTTTTTATTTAGTACTGTCCTGAGTAAGATATTTTACATAAAATATGTTTACATATAATCCACAAGACAAAAAAGTAGCTGAATTTATTAATTAAATAAATGCTATATTAAATAAATAAATTCTAACTATTAATGAATTTATTCATAGTAGAATTTATTTATATTTATAGTTATATGAGATGAATCTCAAAATCATACAGTCACTGCTGGAAAGGGTTCAAACATACAAAAGATGGTGGAAAACTGAAGAATCTGCAGGAGCTGGAGGATTTAACTGCTCAGAACAAACAAGAGACGTTCATATAGACGTTTCATATATATATATATATATATATATATATGAAAGAAATGTTGAATACACAGTCTTGATCCTCAGACTCAACTTTACACTAAGCAAAAAAATAAAATGTAATTTGGATATTTTCCATATTTTCTGTCTCTTTCAGAGATGTTAACTAGTCCAGATGATCCAGTGATCCGGATTCTTCTGATGGGCAGGAAGGGTTCAGGGAAAAGCTCATCTGGAAACACGATACTGGGAGAAAGAATGTTTAAAGTCCAAAAACGTAAGAAGAAACATGAGTCTGAAGTTTGTGAGGAAGTAACACAGATCGGAGAGAAACGGGTTCATGTGATTGACTGTCCAGATCTACTGGATCCAGATCTGTCTGAAGAGAAGCTGGAGATGATGAAAGACCAGCTGGTCTCTGGATGTTCAGCAGGTCTCAGTTCAGTTCTGCTCACCGTTCCTCTAGAGAAACCTGTGGAAAATGAGGAAGAGTTCCTGGATTTCATTAAGTGTTTATTAGGTCCTGAAGTTCAGAAGTACATCATGATTCTGTTCACACATGGAGATGAGCTGGAAGAAGAGATGAGACTATTGATGAACATCTACAACACAAAGATCATGAGGATTTACAGAGACTGGTGACTGAATGTGGAGGAAAGTTTCACTGTTTCAATAACAAGATAAAATCAGATGATCAGAAACAAGGACTACTGCAGAAGATTGAAGGAATGATGGAGGAGAACAGAGGAAAATTTACCATGAAACAGATGAAGAGGAGTGAAAGCAAAGACTTTCCTCGTGTCTTTTGTAATTATATATATTTTTTTACCCTTTTATAGTTGACGTGAATCATAGAAACATATGGCGGTTTACATCACTAATGTCAGACTGACCTTAAAGCGATACTTCACCCCAAAATGAAAATTCTGTCATCATTTATTCATTTACCCTAAAGTTCTTCCAAACTTGTATGAGTGTCTTTGTTCTGTTGAAGAAAAAACAAAATACTCAACTGTCTGGTTACCAACATTCTTCAAAATATCTTCTTTTTGTGTTCAACAAAAGAAAGATACTATACGGGTTTGGAACAACATGAGGCCGAGTAAATGATGACAGAATTTTCATTTTGGGGTGAACTGTCCATTTAAGAGTCCATAGAGTCAGTTCTATCATTGATTTGATCTTTCTGTTGTAGTTTCAGGAGAATCTCCAGCTGAAGATCCAGATGAGACTGATGAGCTTATAGAAAGGAAAGACCAGATCAGGCTGGTTCTGCTGGGAAAAACTGGAGTTGGAAAAAGTGCCACTGGAAACACCATCATCGGCAGAAACCTCTTTCAATCTTCAAAACAGTGTCAGTCAGAATCTACAGTGAGGATGGGTAAAGAAATCTCAGTGATCAACACGCCTGGACTTTATGATACTGAACTCAATAATGAAGAGATTATTTCTGAAATAGTGCGTTGCATAAGATATGAGATGCATCCTGGACCACACACTTTTCTCATTGATTAAACTGGGTGGATTCACTGAAGAGGAGAAAAACACAATAAAGTATCTCAAAGAAGTGTTTGGAGAACAGATACTAAAATACACCATGATCATCTTCACTCACAAAGATCAGTTAGATAAAAAGAATAAAACCATTGAGGAGTTTCTACAGAATGGTGATCCAGCTCTTCAAAACCTTGTAAGCAGCTGTGGGAACCGGTTCTTCTGTCTGGACAACAACTCGGCCAGTTTCCCTCAGTTCAAAGGTCTGCTCAGTAAAATAGAGACGTTGGTGGCAGAAAATAGAGGAAACCACTTCACCAATTACCTTTTTGATGAAACAGAAAACCACATTCAGGAGAGTCACAATTGGGTCTTTCAATCAGAAGGTCAGAATTGTGCTGGTTTGTCTCGACACAAAGTTTTGATGTTGATTGCTGCTCCTATATGCGTATTTGCTTTAGCAGGTATTCTGTTACCAAGAAACAAGCTTGTGCAGGCTGTAAAATCTGTTATTCCCAAGGGGAATCTAAAACAGAAGTGTGTAATTCAGTGAGACAAACCATTAATGATGCTACAGAAGCTCCAGCAACCTGATGTACCTTTTTTCAAAATTTCAGCTTGTAAACAATGTAAACCTAACCATTGAAATTACATTATATTATATTGTATTCTTTTAGGAAAGCTAATGGGTTTTATATGCTCCATGTACTCTTTTGTTATAATCAAATTTATTTTGACTGAACAATTTATATTGTTCGCTCAAAAATGAAAATGTACTCTCCTTCATGTTGTTTAATAAGTGAATCCCTATCAAAGCACTGCAATATACTGTACCACTCTATATTTTCCAGAGGAGCAGTTTAGTTTTTGGACTATATAATGAATGCGACAAACTCAAAATTTGTGCAAGAGAAAGACATAAGGAGAAATGGTTTATTATTTACTGGTGTTGCTGTCAATCACTGATTGATTTCTGATTAATTAAGGTTATTAAGATTGTATTTTGAAATATTTCTTGTGATTATTATAAAAACAAAACAAAAATAACAACTTTATTCAACACAATTGTCTCTTCTGTGTCATTCTCATATGCTGTTCACGTCCAGCCCTTCCAGGTTCTACATCAGAATGCAGACTCAACGCTGTTCACGCGAGCAGCACAATGCATGCGAGCTCTCAGTTTCCATCAAAAATATCTTAATTTGTGTTCCAAAAATGAACAAAGGTCTTACGGGTTTGGGAAGACATGGGGATGAGTGATTGATGGCAGCATTTTGGGTGAACTAACCCTTTAATGAATATTTGAATAAATCGTTCATGACAACAGGTTTTTTTACAGCCGCCATTTAAATATTTATATTTGAACAAGGAATTGCAGTAGATAAATAATATCATTAGAAGACTGCATTAAAAACTGCCCTTAATGTGCAATGAGAGTGAGTAAATGATTTTAGGCTGGCTCATTTTATTTTCCTCTGACTAATTCTTTGGATTGGAGTTCTTCAAATTATTCAAAGTTCTTCAAACCCGTGTGTTAAATGAATACATTGTTTAAAATATACCTGCAAGCAATTACAGGGCCAAGCACAAAAGAGGCACAACAAGTCATGCTAACATGGCTGTGAGCATCAGACCAATTGCAACAGTGAGCAATTAAAGGCCTATTAAGATCATTTTAGGCAAAAGAGCTGATAAATGATATATACAGTCAATAATAAAGATTTACTGGTTCATCACTTTTGACCAATAGGTGGCGCTGTGACTAAATTAATGTGGTATGGTCAGAGTGGGGTGACAATGACACTCGCAAAGTTTGGTGTCAATATGTCAAAGCATTGCAGAGATACAGACTCAACAATCATTTTGGCATCATGCCTCTAATTTGTCGCTGCAGTATAGGAAAATGGTTGCGTCTATCAACACAAAATCCAGAAGTTTTTGATGGCATGGTCCGAAGATGATACGATTCGATTTTGGTGAAAATTGGACCAATGGTTTAGGAGGACCTTTAAAATTTAGGTGTGATTTTAAAGGTGCCCTAGAATGCTTTTTCACAAGTTGTAATATAAGTCTAAGGTGTCCCCTGAATGTGTCTGTGAAGTTTCAGCTCAAAATACCCCATAATTTTTTTTTTTAATTCATTTTTTCAACTGCCTATTTTGGGGCGTAATTAAAAATGCCCTGATTCAGCATGTGTCCCCTTTAAATGCTCATGCTCAGGGTTGGGCAAAAATACATCAAAATGTATTTTAAAATAAAATACCAAATACCTTAATTTTAAGTGTATCAAAATAAACTACAAAATACAGCAGCCACTCCATGTATCAAAATAAACTACTGTATTTTTGTATTTTAAAAATACTACAAAATACTTTTACAAGGGAGCATGAAATTTCTTCGCAAAACCTTCCATAAATTGGCCTATTTGTTCTATCCCTTCACCATTACACTGACTCAGTTGATTAAGTAAACAATGTTTGATAGCAACTGCCTGAGTCATGCAATAAATCTGACATATGCAACCAGTTAACGGCACATTACGTACAGTAGGATTTGGATTAAAATATCAAAAAAACCACTAGAACAATGTTATATATTTTGTTGACTTGTGTATTTACATTATCCCAAATGTTTCCAAGAATGTTTAAATCCAGAGAAATAAGAAATTTTAACCAGGACAAAATTGATAGGTGACGCAATGTGCCTTTGCGTCGCCTTTCAATGACATATACCCGTGATACCCTCGAGTTCTGGTTTTATTTTGCAGAAACCATGGAAACACCAAAGACGCATATATTCCTCATCTGTCTAATAAAACATATCATATGTTTATTAGACAGATGAGGAACTGTTTGGATTCATTCATTGACAGAAAACTAATCATGTTATATAGCTTCTTGTTACAGCGAGTACCATGTTTTACCATGCCTAATATCGATCTAGCTTACTGCAGTGTGCAATAAGTGTCTCATAGCAGCTGCCAAGTGAACGCAGAATAGCATTATAACAACTTTCAACACTCAAATGTATCTAATATGATAAACAGCACTGCATTACCCCACATACACTAGACTGAAAAAAGCACAAGCGGCAACTGTGGCATAATAAAAGTTCCGCTGTGCTCAAAACATGTCGCGCTCGTCTCTCATTAGCAATCGCTCCATCGGTCTCGTTCAGCTCCAACATCACTCGGCCCTGCTCTGCTTTATACCACAGTAATGTTAATAATCTCATCCATGAACATGATTTCTGCCCGAGTCCCATCACGATTCTTTTCCACTGGCTGTAGACTTGAAGAAAACACATCCCATTTCTTGATTACACAAAATCAAGGATAAGCGACCTCTAGGGGCGAAAATGTACATATTGTGGCTTTAACAGATCAAATATTCACATATCCCTGTGATCTCCCAGATGGTTAGTTTTAAAGTAACCAACAGTTTAATGTTTAACAGTTTGTGAATGACTCATAGTTGTATCCTAGTTTAGTTCCCTGGTGTTTGGTAACGAAGGGCCTACTTTGCATCAGCAACACAGACTCATTCATAAGAAAGAACTGTATTCATAGCAACTACTTTCTAACTAATTAATCAATTGATTGTTAATCATAAATATAGGGGGCTGCTGCTCGGTATAATAGATTTCAAGGGCATTTTGTAAATTGGTAAACTATTCCAAAACTTAACATCTGTTCTGAACTCAACAAGTCTGGGCAAACCACTGAGTAAGCACCAATCGGAGGCTGCATTTTATGATGTCATAATGTAGACTTCTTACAAAGTATTTTACAGTATTGTAAAACTACAAAAATACAAAACACTAAGGTATTTTGATACAAAATACAACGCCATTTTCATCAACCCAATCAAATACAAATTACAAAATACTATTTTGTATTTGAAATACGTATTTGAAATACATGTATCATAAATACTGCCCATCCCGCCCTCAGAATCTTTCCTGTGCTAACCGGAATGTTGCTCCGCTTCAACACGCACTCAAATAGAGCACTTCATGTCAACAATCGTTCAGCTCTCGTCGTTCATTTTGACCTAAGTTTCCAGAATATACTGACGCAGCTCAAACTATTTACGGGTGTTACCATTTTATAAATCATTGTAAATATTTTGCCATTCTTTTAAAGATATTTTAAACATTCAGATAATGGTGACGGTCTAAGACTCCCTAGTATGAGATCATCTTACAGTGTTAAAGCATTAGGAGTTAATTTTCAGTTAAATTCATAAATTGTTTTTTTCTCTAAGTAGCCTATATCGGTGGCGTGCAGTGGTGTTCTGAAATGAGGAGGCACATTTTTTATTTATTTACGAATCAATGTAAATTCATGCATTACTCTTAATGTTGACACATTTATCAAAACCAAGGCAATCTCATCAAGTTAGTGTTTTAAGCATTTCTATATTCATTCCAAAATAATATCTAAAGGCAATATATTTTATTTGTGTATTGATGTTTTTCTTTTTAATAGTCAACTTAGGCTGTTTTGGATCATCAGTCATGCTTCGTAAACCGTCTGTCACAGTCACGAATATGTATTTTTAATTTCACCAAGCTGATTGCTCTAAAAACCCCCGCGGTCATCATGCTTTCAGTCCATTTCAAGTTTGATTTTACATTACATAAAGCAGTGATATCTAACTGGGTGATCTGTGGCTAAAGCTAACGTTACACTGTTGGAGAGATTTATAAAGAATGAAGTTGTGTTATGAATTATACAGACTGCAAGTGATTAATAATGAAAATAACAACAGCTCTTGTCTCTGTGAATACAATAAGAAACGATGGTAACTTTAACCACATTTAACAGTACATTAGCAACATGCTAACGAAACATTTAAAAAAAAGACAATTTACAAATATCACTAAAAATATCATGATATCATGTCAGTTATTACTAGTAATTGTCGGATTAGAGAGCTGTCTATTGTAATTTATACTGGTAAGAATTGAATTATAGAGCTGTGTAATTGTATTTGTTACTAGTAATTGTCGGATTAGAGAGCTGTCTATTGTAATTTATACTGGTAAGAATTGAATTATAGAGCTGTGTAATTGTATTTGTTACTAGTAATTTTCGGATTAGAAAGCTGTCTATTGTAATTTATACTGGTAAGAATTGAATTATAGAGCTGTGTAATTGTATTTGTTACTAGTAATTGTCGGATTAGAAAGCTGTCTATTGTAATTTATACTGGTAAGAATTGAATTAGAGCTGTGTAATTGTATTTGTTACTAGTAATTGTCGGATTAGAGAGCTGTCTATTGTAATTTATACTGGTAAGAATTGAATTATAGAGCTGTGTAATTGTATTTGTTACTAGTAATTGTCGGATTAGAGAGCTGTCTATTGTAATTTATACTGGTAAGAATTGAATTATAGAGCTGTGTAATTGTATTTGTTACTAGTAATTTTCGGATTAGAAAGCTGTCTATTGTAATTTATACTGGTAAGAATTGAATTATAGAGCTGTGTAATTGTATTTGTTACTAGTAATTGTCGGATTAGAAAGCTGTCTATTGTAATTTATACTGGTAAGAATTGAATTATAGAGCTGTGTAATTGTATTTGTTACTAGTAATTGTCGGATTAGAGAGCTGTCTATTGTAATTTATACTGGTAAGAATTGAATTATAGAGCTGTGTAATTGTATTTGTTACTAGTAATTGTCGGATTAGAGAGCTGTCTATTGTAATTTATACTGGTAAGAATTGAATTATAGAGCTGTGTAATTGTATTTGTTACTAGTAATTTCGGATTAGAAAGCTGTCTATTGTAATTTATACTGGTAAGAATTGAATTATAGAGCTGTGTAATTGTATTTGTTACTAGTAATTGTCGGATTAGAAAGCTGTCTATTGTAATTTATACTGGTAAGAATTGAATTATAGAGCTGTGTAATTGTATTTGTTACTAGTAATTGTCGGATTAGAGAGCTGTCTATTGTAATTTATACTGGTAAGAATTGAATTATAGAGCTGTGTAATTGTATTTGTTACTAGTAATTTTCGGATTAGAGAGCTGTCTATTGTAATTTATACTGGTAAGAATTGAATTATAGAGCTGTGTAATTGTATTTGTTACTAGTAATTGTCGGATTAGAGAGCTGTCTATTGTAATTTATACTGGTAAGAATTGAATTATAGAGCTGTGTAATTGTATTTGTTACTAGTAATTTTCGGATTAGAGAGCTGTCTATTGTAATTTATACTGGTAAGAATGAATTATAGAGCTGTGTAATTGTATTTGTTACTAGTAATTTTCGGATTAGAGAGCTCTCTACTGTAATTGTTACTGGTAAGATTGAATTATAGAGCTGTGTAATTGTATTTGTTACTAGTAATTGTCGGATTAGAGCTCTCTATTGTAATTGTTACTAGTAAGAATGGAATTATAAAGCTCTGTAATTATAACTAGTATTTACTAGTAATAATGGAATAAGGGGCAGTCGTGGCCTAATGGATAGAGAGTCAGACTTGTAACCCAAAGGTCATGGGTTCGAGTCTCAGGTCCGGCAGGATTGTTGGTGAGGGGAGTGAATTTCCAGCGCTCTCCCCACCTTCAATACCACGACTGAGGTGAGACCCTTGAGCAAGGCACCATACCCCCAACTGCTCCCCGGCGCCGCAGCAATGGCTGCCCACTGCTCCGGGTGTGTGTTCGCGGTGTGAGTGTTCACTGCTGTGTGTGTGCACTTGGATGGGTTAAATGCAGAACACAAATTCAGAGTATGGGTCACCATACTTGGCCACATGTCACTTCACTTCACTTCACTTCATTATAGAGCTCTGTAATTGAATTCTTACTAGTAAAAATGCAATTACGACGAGTAACACTAGGAATAATTTAAGTTAAAACGGCTTGCCATATTCGCCCTCCCCTTGCACATGAAACAACCAAAGTGAGTTGATCCCGCCCTCAGAATCTTTCCTGTGCTAACCGGAATGTTGCTCCGCTTCAACACGCACTCAAATAGAGCACTTCATGTCAACAATCGTTCAGCTCTCGTCGTTCATTTTGACCTAAGTTTTGTCAAGGTATGAAGTATGTTTATTTGTTTGTCTTTTTATATTCATACATCGACCAACGGGGAAGTCTTTCAGCACCATTATTGCCGTTGCTTGAAAATCCTCGCCTGGTTTTGCTTTCGCTCCTCTTCGCTGTTTTCTGGTAAATACACCGTCTGTCACGAGGCTTCCCTGAAGCAGCTTTAGGAAGAGAATTTCCAGAATATAGGCTACTGACGCAGCTCAAACTATTTACGGATGTTACACCATTTTATAAATCATTGTAAATATTTTGCCATTCTTTTAAAGATATTTTAAACATTCAGATAATGGTGACGGTCTAAGACTCCCTAGTATGAGATCATCTTACAGTGTTAAAGCATTAGGAGTTAATTTTCAGTTAAATTCATAATTTTTTTTTTTTTCTAAGTAAGTGGCGTGCAGTGGTGTTCTGAAATGAGGAGGCACTTTTTTATTTATTTACGAATCAATGTAAATTCATGCATTACTCTTAATGTTGACACGTTTCCCTTGTTAAATGAACATTACTTTACATTATATCAAAAAAGGAAAAAAAACCAAATGCAATTATTTTGTAATTTTACAGTATTGTAATAAATGTTTTATTTATCAAAACCAAGGCAATCTCATCAAGTTAGTGTTTTAAGCATTTCTATATTCATTCCAAAATAATATCTAAAGGCAATAACAATTTAAACAATATAATTTATTTGTGTATTGATGTTTTTCTTTTTAATAGTCAACTTAGGCTGTTTTGGATCATCAGTCATGCTTCGTAAACCGTCTGTCACAGTCACGAATATGTATTTTTAATTTCACCAAGCTGATTGCTCTAAAAAACCCCCGCGGTCATCATGCTTTCAGTCCATTTCAAGTTTGATTTTTACATTACATAAAGCAGTGATATCTAACTGGGTGATCTGTTTACTTACTTTTCAATTAGTCTTCCCACTGACGCCATCATTTTTTCAGTCGAACTGACGCGCATAACACGCATGTCAACAAGAGGCGGGATTTATCGTAGAGTGACTTGCGCTCTTTTTAATGTCATAATTTGTAATTTGTGTTTGTCTCGACACAAGTTTTGATGTTGATTGCTGTTCCTCCTCAGAGGAAACGCCCCTAATTATATATATATATATGATGCGCGGGTCAATGTATAAACAACCCGCACCCGACCGACGTTTTCAACTAACCCGCCCGCAACTCGGACCGTTTTGTTACCTGACAGGGGCGGAGCCAGACATTGTAAACATTCGGGGCTTAGCCCAAATCTATATTTGTCCAAAGACATTTCAATTTTCTATTAATAGCTTTACTGACATGAAAGGAGCTTTTGTTGTCGTATTCTTGTTCAGAAAATGTACATTATTTGACACTGTAATTTGTAAAACTTTGTTGGATGTACCTCCGCTAGGGGGGTCCGGGGGCATGCCCCCCGGAAGAACATTTTGTACATTTTAAGGTTAAATGCATCAATCTGGTGCACTCTGGAAATTTAAAAATTAAGAGCTTCAACCCATGTACAGTGTTCAAATTGAACAAAGAAACAGCATTGACTTGTACCTGGACATTAAAAAGGGTTCAAACATATATATATTTGTTCTATCCCTTCACCATTACACTGACTCAGTTGATTAAGTAAACAATGTTTGATAGCAACTGCCTGAGTCATGCAATAAATCTGACATATGCAACCAGTTAACGGCACATTACGTACAGTAGGATTTGGATTAAAATATCAAAAAACCACTAGAACAATGTTATATATTTTGTTGACTTGTGTATTTACATTATCCCAAATGTTTCCAAGAATGTTTAAATCCAGAGAAATAAGAAATTTTAACCAGGACAAAATTGATAGGTGACGCAATGTGCCTTTGCGTCGCCTTTCAATGACATATACCCGTGATACCCTCGAGTTCTGGTTTTATTTTGCAGAAACCATGGAAACACCAAAGACGCATTATATTCCTCATCTGTCTAATAAAACATATCATATGTTTTATTAGACAGATGAGGAACTGTTTGGATTCATTCATTGACAGAAAACTAATCATGTTATATAGCTTCTTGTTACAGCGAGTACCATGTTTTACCATGCCTAATATCGATCTAGCTTACTGCAGTGTGCAATAAGTGTCTCATAGCAGCTGCCAATGAACGCAGAATAGCATTATAACAACTTTCAACACTCAAATGTATCTAATATGATAAACAGCACTGCATTACCCCACATACACTAGACTGAAAAAAGCACAAGAGGCAACTGTGGCATAATAAAAGTTCCGCTGTGCTCAAAACATGTCGCGCTCGTCTCTCATTAGCAATCGCTCCATCGGTCTCGTTCAGCTCCAACATCACTCGGCCCTGCTCTGCTTCATACCACAGTAATGTTAATAATCTCATCCATGAACATGATTTCTGCCCGAGTCCCATCACGATTCTTTTCCACTGGCTGTAGACTTGAAGAAAACACATCCCATTTCTTGATTACACAAAATCAAGGATAAGCGACCTCTAGGGGCGAAAATGTACATATTGTGGCTTTAACAGATCAAATATTCACATATCCCTGTGATCTCCCAGATGGTTAGTTTTAAAGTAACCAACAGTTTAATGGTTAACAGTTTGTGAATGACTCATAGTTGTATCCTAGTTTAGTTCCCTGGTGTTTGGTAACGAAGGGCCTACTTTGCATCAGCAACACAGACTCATTCATAAGAAAAGAACTGTATTCATAGCAACTACTTTCTAACTAATTAATCAATTGATTGTTAATCATAAATATAGGGGGCTGCTGCTCGGTATAATAGATTTCAAGGGCATTTTGTAAATTGGTAAACTATTCCAAAACTTAACATCTGTTCTGAACTCAACAAGTCTGGGCAAACCACTGAGTAAGCACCAATCGGAGGCTGCATTTTTATGATGTCATCATGTAGACTTCTTACAAAGTATTTTACAGTATTGTAAAACTACAAAAATACAAAACACTAAGGTATTTTGATACAAAATACAACGCCATTTTCATCAACCCAATCAAATACAAATTACAAAATACTATTTTGTATTTGAAATACGTATTTGAAATACATGTATCATAAATACTGCCCATCCCGCCCTCAGAATCTTTCCTGTGCTAACCGGAATGTTGCTCCGCTTCAACACGCCTCAATAGAGCACTTCATGTCAACAATCGTTCAGCTCTCGTCGTTCATTTTGACCTAAGTTTCCAGAATATACTGACGCAGCTCAAACTATTTACGGGTGTTATACCATTTTAAAATCATTGTAAATATTTTGCCATTCTTTTAAAGATATTTTAAACATTCAGATAATGGTGACGGTCTAAGACTCCCTAGTATGAGATCATCTTACAGTGTTAAAGCATTAGGAGTTAATTTTCAGTTAAATTCATAAATTGTTTTTTTCTCTAAGTAGCCTATATCGGTGGCGTGCAGTGGTGTTCTGAAATGAGGAGGCACATTTTTTTATTTATTTACGAATCAATGTAAATTCATGCATTACTCTTAATGTTGACACATTTATCAAAACCAAGGCAATCTCATCAAGTTAGTGTTTTAAGCATTTCTATATTCATTCCAAAATAATATCTAAAGGCAATATTTTATTTGTGTATTGATGTTTTCTTTTTAATAGTCAACTTAGGCTGTTTTGGATCATCAGTCATGCTTCGTAAACCGTCTGTCACAGTCACGAATATGTATTTTTAATTTCACCAAGCTGATTGCTCTAAAAACCCCGCGCTCATCATGCTTTCAGTCCATTTCAAGTTTGATTTTACATTACATAAAGCAGTGATATCTAACTGGGTGATCTGTGGCTAAAGCTAACGTTACACACTGTTGGAGAGATTATAAAGAATGAAGTTGTGTTTATGAATTATACAGACTGCAAGTGATTAATAATGAAAATACAACAGCTCTTGTCTCTGTGAATACAATAAGAAACGATGGTAACTTTAACCACATTTAACAGTACATTAGCAACATGCTAACGAAACATTTAAAAAAAAGACAATTTACAAACATCACTAAAAATATCATGATATCATGTCAGTTATTACTAGTAATTGTCGGATTAGAGAGCTGTCTATTGTAATTTATACTGGTAAGAATTGAATTATAGAGCTGTGTAATTGTATTTGTTACTAGTAAATTGTCGTATTAGAGAGCTGTCTATTGTAATTTATACTGTAAGAATTGTTTATAGAGCGCTGTGTAATGTATTTGTTACTAGTAATTGTCGGATTAGAGAGCTGTCTATTGTAATTTATACTGGTATAATTGAATTATAGAGCTGTGTAATTGTATTTGTTACTATAATTGTCGGATTAGAGAGCTGTCTAGTAATTTATACTGGTAAGAATTTGAATTATAGAGCTGTGTAATTGTATTTGTTACTAGTAATTTTCGGATTAGAAAGCTGTCTATTGTAATTTATACTGGTAAGAATTGAATTATAGAGCTGTGTAATTGTATTTGTTACTAGTAATTGTCGGATTAGAGAGCTGTCTATTGTAATTTATACTGGTAAGATTGAATTATAGAGCGTGTAATTGTATTTGTTACTAGTAATTGTCGGATTAGAGAGCTGTCTATTGTAATTTATACTGGTAAGAATTGAATTATAGAGCTGTGTATTGTATTTGTTACTAGTAATTGTCGGATTAGAGAGCTGTCTATTGTAATTTATACTGGTAAGAATTGAATTATAGAGCTGTGTAATTGTATTTGTTACTAGTAATTGTCGGATTAGAGCGCTCTCTACTGTAATTGTTACTGGTAGAATTGAATTATAGAGCTGTGTAATTGTATTTGTTACTAGTAATTGTCGGATTAGAGAGCTCTCTACTGTAATTTACTGGTAAGAATTGAATTATAGAGCTGTGTAATTGTATTTGTTACTAGTAATTGTCGGATTAGAGAGCTGTCTATTGTAATTTATACTGGTAAGAATTGAATTATAGAGCTGTGTAATTGTATTTGTTACTAGTAATTTTCGGATTAGAGAGCTCTCTACTGTAATTGTTACTGGTAAGAATTGAATTATAGAGCTGTGTAATTGTATTGTTACTAGTAATTCGGATTAGAGCTCTAGTATTGTCTATTGAGAGCTAATTGTAATAGTAATGATATCTATTGTAATTGTTACTAGTAAGAATGGAATTATAAAGCTCTGTAATTATAACTAGTATTTTACTAGTAATAATGGAATAAGGGGCAATCGTGGCCTAATGGATAGAGAGTCAGACTTGTAACCCAAAAGGTCATGGGTTCGAGTCTCAGGTCCGGCAGGGATTGTTGGTGAGGGGAGTGAATTTCCAGCGCTCTCCCCACCTTCAATACCACGACTGAGGTGAGACCCTTGAGCAAGGCACCATACCCCCAACTGCTCCCCGGGCGCCGCAGCAATGGCTGCCCACTGCTCCGGGTGTGTGTTCGCGGTGTGAGTGTTCACTGCTGTGTGTGTGCACTTGGATGGGTTAAATGCAGAACACAAATTCAGAGTATGGGTCACCATACTTGGCCACATGTCACTTCACTTCACTTCACTTCACTTCATTATAGAGCTCTGTAATTGAATTCTTACTAGTAAAAATGCAATTACGACGAGTAACACTAGGAATAATTTAAGTTAAAACGGCTTGCCATATTCGCCCTCCCCTTGCACATGAAACAACCAAAGTGAGTTGATCCCGCCCTCAGAATCTTTCCTGTGCTAACCGGAATGTTGCTCCGCTTCAACACGCACTCAAATAGAGCACTTCATGTCAACAATCGTTCAGCTCTCGTCGTTCATTTTGACCTAAGTTTTGTCAAGGTATGAAGTATGTTTATTTGTTTGTCTTTTTATATTCATACATCGACCAACGGAGGAAGTCTTTCAGCACCATTATTGCCGTTGCTTGAAAATCCTCGCCTGGTTTTGCTTTCGCTCCTCTTCGCTGTTTTCTGGTAAATACACCGTCTGTCACGAGGCTTCCCTGAAGCAGCTTTAGGAAGAGAATTTCCAGAATATAGGCTACTGACGCAGCTCAAACTATTTACGGATGTTACACCATTTTATAAATCATTGTAAATATTTTGCCATTCTTTTAAAGATATTTTAAACATTCAGATAATGGTGACGGTCTAAGACTCCCTAGTATGAGATCATCTTACAGTGTTAAAGCATTAGGAGTTAATTTTCAGTTAAATTCATAAATTTTTTATTTTTTTTTTTTTTTTTTTCTAAGTAAGTGGCGTGCAGTGGTGTTCTGAAATGAGGAGGCACATTTTTTATTTATTTACGAATCAATGTAAATTCATGCATTACTCTTAATGTTGACACGTTTCCCTTGTTAAATGAACATTACTTTACATTATATCAAAAAAGGAAAAAAAGAAACCAAATGCAATTATATTTTGTAATTTTACAGTATTGTAATAAATGTTTTATTTATCAAAACCAAGGCAATCTCATCAAGTTAGTGTTTTAAGCATTTCTATATTCATTCCAAAATAATATCTAAAGGCAATAACAATTTAAACAATATAATTTATTTGTGTATTGATGTTTTTCTTTTTAATAGTCAACTTAGGCTGTTTTGGATCATCAGTCATGCTTCGTAAACCGTCTGTCACAGTCACGAATATGTATTTTTAATTTCACCAAGCTGATTGCTCTAAAAAACCCCCGCGGTCATCATGCTTTCAGTCCATTTCAAGTTTGATTTTTACATTACATAAAGCAGTGATATCTAACTGGGTGATCTGTTTACTTACTTTTCAATTAGTCTTCCCACTGACGCCATCATTTTTTCAGTCGAACTGACGCGCATAACACGCATGTCAACAAGAGGCGGGATTTATCGTAGAGTGACTTGCGCTCTTTTTAATGTCATAATTTGTAATTTGTGTTTGTCTCGACACAAGTTTTGATGTTGATTGCTGTTCCTCCTCAGAGGAAACGCCCCTAATTATATATATATATATATATGATGCGCGGGTCAATGTATAAACAACCCGCACCCGACCGACGTTTTCAACTAACCCGCCCGCAACTCGGACCGTTTTGTTACCTGACAGGGGCGGAGCCAGACATTGTAAACATTCGGGGCTTAGCCCAAATCTATATTTGTCCAAAGACATTTCAATTTTCTATTAATAGCTTTACTGACATGAAAGGAGCTTTTGTTGTCGTATTCTTGTTCAGAAAATGTACATTATTTGACACTGTAATTTGTAAAACTTTGTTGGATGTACCTCCGCTAGGGGGGTCCGGGGGCATGCCCCCCCGGAAGAACATTTTGTACATTTTAAGGTTAAATGCATCAATCTGGTGCACTCTGGAAATTTAAAAATTAAGAGCTTCAACCCATGTACAGTGTTCAAATTGAACAAAGAAACAGCATTGACTTGTACCTGGACATTAAAAAGGGTTCAAACATATATATATTTTTTTTACAATACTTTTGTACTCATTTCTTTTTAAAAGAAATATCCTTGAGCTTTTATTTTGATCACCAGATCACCAGCTGATCGCGTGCGCAAATGCGCTAACTTCTCTTTAAAACACGCAGCACAGACAGACTGTATACTTAATTTGCTGTCTTTTGCTGTTTTATATAGGCACAAAGCCATATCACTTATGAAACGGTGGCGGCAGCAGAGGGTCATTAATGGAAAACACTGAATGAATGTATAGCTGATAAATGTGCTAAAGTTGTCATATCGGTTGTTATATAACAAAACGTATAACGTACTCGGTTAAGCCGAGTTCAGACTGCACGATTTTAGCCCTGATTTTGGCTCGCCGACAGGTTTTGAGAAATCGCCGACAAATGCCCGAAATCACAGGCAAATCGGTGCTCGTTCACGCGAGTGTGAATGAGCAAAGACGCGATCTGAGAGAATCGCCGACGAGTCGCCGACACCCGTGAGATATTTGGCATGCTAAATATCTGGACCTGTCGGCGATTCAAAATCCTGCTGTGTGAAAAGTGTTCTGACTGAAAACTACATTGGCGATGACCGACAGCCAATGAGAGAGCAAGATACAGAGCAGCGGGGAGTTCGGGGAGGAGTTATAGACCACAATATCAGCAAGCATGGCTTCATTCACATAAACATTACAATTATATCAAACAGAAACAAAGCACAAACATTTGCTTGATCATCCGCAACAGCAGCACATTGAAAAGTTATTTATTTACCTCCAACTCTCGTTGCAGAACACACAATCCAGTCTCCCCAACCATTTCCTCCTCCATATTCTTCTTTTCTTTTTCTTGTTTTCGCTGCAAATCAGCGCACAGGCAATTCGTATTGCAAGCTTCTTGCGGGCTACTGTTTTTAATAATAATAATAATAATAATAACGCTGGTCCTGCACGCGTGATATCGCGTTGTTTCCTTGTCACATCTCGCGTGTGTTTGGTTGTGAAACGTAGTTTGCGTGCCAGACAGAGTTGTCGGCGATTCTTCCTATTGTAAAGTCATGCAGTGTGAAACCTTCTATCGCCGACCCATCGTGCAGTTTGAACACAGCAGCGACTGAATGCTGGCCAAGATAGTCATGCAGTGTGAAAAGAACAGTGACCCGACTACTTTGAAAATCATGCAGTCTGAACTCGGCTTTACTTACGTAACCTCGGTTCCCTGAGAGATAAGGGAAGGAGTATTGCGTTGCAAACGCTATGAGAAAACTCCTTTTCTCGAGAAAATAACGGCCATGGTGTGTAAAGCAGAAGCAGTCTGGCCAGCGGCGGAGTGTGCACGATCCGGGAGTGCTAAAGACGTTCTGCGCGGCTTTGATGGGTGCGCGGCCACAAATGGGCGGCGACCGCTTCTTCCAGTGGCAGGAGCTTCACATATCCTTTTTCCTCAGCGCCCTCAACAAATAGAGCGTTAACTGTACGTACACACCGCCGCCGACTTGAGCTGCAAAGAAGCTCTGGCCGCTTTGTCAAAGACGCTTGTCAAAAAGTACGGGAATCTTGACGCTTTGGCCGCTCTGTATATTGAGTGCGCGCGCGCGGCCGGAGCTCTCTCTCTCTCTCTCTCTCTCTCTCTCTCTCTCTGCTCGTGCGCGCTGAAAATTTCATATTTTGGTATGAACATTAACCCGCCAGTGTGGCGGATAGCCTTTTGAGATTTGCTCGCCAAACGGAAAATCTACCCGCATTTGGCGCTTGGCGGGTGTTAATTTCGGACCCTACATGAGACTATTTTTATTGAGCAGTTTAGCTAGCCCACATCATAACGCACGTCAGACAACATTTGCAACTAGGTATAGTTGAAGTCTGTAACTTAGTCTCGGCACACAGACTGATTAGGCAAAGCTACGTCTGTAGTGACAAGGCTCACCATTTTATTATTTGCTTACCTTGATTGTCTTCCAAACTTTCACACGTGCCGACTCCGACTCCGAACTCTCTCTGAATTTCTCACACGCAACTGACGTATCAGGTGCAAGGTTTTCAGCCAATCAACGATCAGAGAATACTGCAGTGAGAACGTTGTAGGGAGATGTAACAGCTGTGGGCCTTAAACTCCTCTCCTGTCATTAATACGCTGTGGTCTAGTCATCAACAGAAAATTAACGGATTGAGAGGGGAGAAAAATGGATTTTGGCGTGACATTTCTTGCGTGTGCGTGAGAGCGTGAGATTGATGCTAAAAGCGTGAGTGTCACGCCAGATGGGTGAGAGTTGGCAACCCTGGACTCATTGTAGCGTCATTGGGCCATAGACTTAAGAACTAGGGGTGCGGCCGCCCCCCTCCCATACGCCCCCCATCAGCCTCCCTGGCCAATAATAGGCTATCCATTAATCCAGCCTGTGGAGGAGAGAAATGTTTCAGGATCTGACGTGGTGCGCTCAGAGGTGCAGCGGCGAGAGCAGGCAGTTCTTGAGGCGGCCCATCATTTTCCATTTCAGCTGTCTAGATGCATATTATTGATGAATGCGATGTTTATGTTTCGACCCTGCTTGAAGAATTAATCAGCAGGTCAACTGAGAGAAGGCCCACTTTTGGAAAAGTGTGAAAGCCCTTAGGAGCGCAAACTGTTCTTTTTTCTGAATGTTGTATGATATAGTGTTATAATAAAGGCTTGATTTATTCATTTATTTCGTTTCGTTTTCTTAACAATTAAGATGCTGCATGTGTTTATCCAGTCTAATCGAAGTGTGCGTCTCTCCCCCGACTTTCCCAACAAAAATCCCGCCCCCTCTCAGAAAATACATAAAACTGACATTAATGAGCTATATGCGTTTAAAAGTAGCCTAGCCTATTAAAATGGTACAATGGCATTGCTCAGTTCAACGTGTTGGGAAATCGGGCATTTTGTCCCACGTCAGGATTTATTCAAAAGTTAATAGCGCTCAACATTCAAAAGGGAAATAAGGATTTCCCACTTGTATTAGTAGGCTTAGGCTATTTCGCCACGTGAATGCCCAATTGAAGCTCTCACAAGCACAAAATGCAGAGATAGAATATGTTAATAAAGTATTTATTAACGCATTTTAGACAAACAAAAACAGGTAGGCTAAGCCAAAGACTGAGGCTACAATATCCATAAATAAATGTTCACAAATACCCATGAAAGTAAAATTGAAACCTTTAGTAAGTAAAACTGAAAATTACAAAGGTTTAAGTGGCATCTTTATTTCAAACGACCCGACCGACCGCGACCCGAATATCATTAAAAATATTTTTGGATGACTCGTAACCGCGGGTGACCGCAGGCACCCGCTCATTTTGGATCAACCCGCGCATCACTGTTGGGAACCCCTTGCAGAATCTGTGAAAATGTGAATAATTTTAATAAAATAAGAGAGATCATACTAAATGCATGTTACTTTTTATTTAGTACTGTCCTGAGTAAGATATTTTACATAAAATATGTTTACATATAATCCACAAGACAAAAAAGTAGCTGAATTTATTAATTAAATAAATGCTATATTAAATAAATAAATTCTAACTATTAATGAATTTATTCATAGTAGAATTTATTTATATTTATAGTTATATGAGATGAATCTCAAAATCATACAGTCACTGCTGGAAAGGGTTCAAACATACAAAAGATGGTGGAAAACTGAAGAATCTGCAGGAGCTGGAGGATTTAACTGCTCAGAACAAACAAGAGACGTTCATATATAGACGTTTCATATATATATATATATATATATATATATATATATGAAAGAAATGTTGAATACACAGTCTTGATCCTCAGACTCAACTTTACACTAAGCAAAAAAAATAAAATGTAATTTGGATATTTTCCATATTTTCTGTCTCTTTCAGAGATGTTAACTAGTCCAGATGATCCAGTGATCCGGATTCTTCTGATGGGCAGGAAGGGTTCAGGGAAAAGCTCATCTGGAAACACGATACTGGGAGAAAGAATGTTTAAAGTCCAAAAACGTAAGAAGAAACATGAGTCTGAAGTTTGTGAGGAAGTAACACAGATCGGAGAGAAACGGGTTCATGTGATTGACTGTCCAGATCTACTGGATCCAGATCTGTCTGAAGAGAAGCTGGAGATGATGAAAGACCAGCTGGTCTCTGGATGTTCAGCAGGTCTCAGTTCAGTTCTGCTCACCGTTCCTCTAGAGAAACCTGTGGAAAATGAGGAAGAGTTCCTGGATTTCATTAAGTGTTTATTAGGTCCTGAAGTTCAGAAGTACATCATGATTCTGTTCACACATGGAGATGAGCTGGAAGAAGAGGATGAGACTATTGATGAACATCTACAACACAAAGATCATGAGGATTTACAGAGACTGGTGACTGAATGTGGAGGAAAGTTTCACTGTTTCAATAACAAGATAAAATCAGATGATCAGAAACAAGGACTACTGCAGAAGATTGAAGGAATGATGGAGGAGAACAGAGGAAAATTTACCATGAAACAGATGAAGAGGAGTGAAAGCAAAGACTTTCCTCGTGTCTTTTGTAATTATATATATATTTTTTTACCCTTTTATAGTTGACGTGAATCATAGAAACATATGGCGGTTTACATCACTAATGTCAGACTGACCTTAAAGCGATACTTCACCCCAAAATGAAAATTCTGTCATCATTTATTCATTTACCCTAAAGTTCTTCCAAACTTGTATGAGTGTCTTTGTTCTGTTGAAGAAAAAACAAAATACTCAACTGTCTGGTTACCAACATTCTTCAAAATATCTTCTTTTTGTGTTCAACAAAAGAAAGATACTCATACGGGTTTGGAACAACATGAGGCCGAGTAAATGATGACAGAATTTTCATTTTGGGGTGAACTGTCCATTTAAGAGTCCATAGAGTCAGTTCTATCATTGATTTGATCTTTCTGTTGTAGTTTCAGGAGAATCTCCAGCTGAAGATCCAGATGAGACTGATGAGCTTATAGAAAGGAAAGACCAGATCAGGCTGGTTCTGCTGGGAAAAACTGGAGTTGGAAAAAGTGCCACTGGAAACACCATCATCGGCAGAAACCTCTTTCAATCTTCAAAACAGTGTCAGTCAGAATCTACAGTGAGGATGGGTAAAGAAATCTCAGTGATCAACACGCCTGGACTTTATGATACTGAACTCAATAATGAAGAGATTATTTCTGAAATAGTGCGTTGCATAAGATATGAGATGCATCCTGGACCACACACTTTTCTCATTGTGATTAAACTGGGTGGATTCACTGAAGAGGAGAAAAACACAATAAAGTATCTCAAAGAAGTGTTTGGAGAACAGATACTAAAATACACCATGATCATCTTCACTCACAAAGATCAGTTAGATAAAAAGAATAAAACCATTGAGGAGTTTCTACAGAATGGTGATCCAGCTCTTCAAAACCTTGTAAGCAGCTGTGGGAACCGGTTCTTCTGTCTGGACAACAACTCGGCCAGTTTCCCTCAGTTCAAAGGTCTGCTCAGTAAAATAGAGACGTTGGTGGCAGAAAATAGAGGAAACCACTTCACCAATTACCTTTTTGATGAAACAGAAAACCACATTCAGGAGAGTCACAATTGGGTCTTTCAATCAGAAGGTCAGAATTGTGCTGGTTTGTCTCGACACAAAGTTTTGATGTTGATTGCTGCTCCTATATGCGTATTTGCTTTAGCAGGTATTCTGTTACCAAGAAACAAGCTTGTGCAGGCTGTAAAATCTGTTATTCCCAAGGGGAATCTAAAACAGAAGTGTGTAATTCAGTGAGACAAACCATTAATGATGCTACAGAAGCTCCAGCAACCTGATGTACCTTTTTTCAAAATTTCAGCTTGTAAACAATGTAAACCTAACCATTGAAATTACATTATATTATATTGTATTCTTTTAGGAAAGCTAATGGGTTTTATATGCTCCATGTACTCTTTTGTTATAATCAAATTTATTTTGACTGAACAATTTATATTGTTCGCTCAAAAATGAAAATGTACTCTCCTTCATGTTGTTTAATAAGTGAATCCCTATCAAAGCACTGCAATATACTGTACCACTCTATATTTTCCAGAGGAGCAGTTTAGTTTTTGGACTATATAATGAATGCGACAAACTCAAAATTTGTGCAAGAGAAAGACATAAGGAGAAATGGTTTATTATTTACTGGTGTTGCTGTCAATCACTGATTGATTTCTGATTAATTAAGGTTATTAAGATTGTATTTTGAAATATTTCTTGTGATTATTATAAAAACAAAACAAAAATAACAACTTTATTCAACACAATTGTCTCTTCTGTGTCATTCTCATATGCTGTTCACGTCCAGCCCTTCCAGGTTCTACATCAGAATGCAGACTCAACGCTGTTCACGCGAGCAGCACAATGCATGCGAGCTCTCAGTTTCCATCAAAAATATCTTAATTTGTGTTCCAAAAATGAACAAAGGTCTTACGGGTTTGGGAAGACATGGGGATGAGTGATTGATGGCAGCATTTTTGGGTGAACTAACCCTTTAATGAATATTTGAATAAATCGTTCATGACAACAGGTTTTTATTACAGCCGCCATTTAAATATTTATATTTGAACAAGGAATTGCAGTAGATAAATATATATCATTAGAAGACTGCATTAAAAACTGCCCTTAATGTGCAATGAGAGTGAGTAAATGATTTTAGGCTGGCTCATTTTATTTTCCTCTGACTAATTCTTTGGATTGGAGTTCTTCAAATTATTCAAAGTTCTTCAAACCCGTGTGTTAAATGAATACATTGTTTAAAATATACCTGCAAGCAATTACAGGGCCAAGCACAAAAGAGGCACAACAAGTCATGCTAACATGGCTGTGAGCATCAGACCAATTGCAACAGTGAGCAATTAAAGGCCTATTAAGATCATTTTAGGCAAAAGAGCTGATAAATGATATATACAGTCAATAATAAAGATTTACTGGTTCATCACTTTTGACCAATAGGTGGCGCTGTGACTAAATTAATGTGGTATGGTCAGAGTGGGGTGACAATGACACTCGCAAAGTTTGGTGTCAATATGTCAAAGCATTGCAGAGATACAGACTCAACAATCATTTTGGCATCATGCCTCTAATTTGTCGCTGCAGTATAGGAAAATGGTTGCGTCTATCAACACAAAATCCAGAAGTTTTTGATGGCATGGTCCGAAGATGATACGATTCGATTTTGGTGAAAATTGGACCAATGGTTTAGGAGGACCTTTAAAATTTAGGTGTGATTTTAAAGGTGCCCTAGAATGCTTTTTCACAAGTTGTAATATAAGTCTAAGGTGTCCCCTGAATGTGTCTGTGAAGTTTCAGCTCAAAATACCCCATAATTTTTTTTTTTTAATTCATTTTTTCAACTGCCTATTTTGGGGCGTAATTAAAAATGCCCTGATTCAGCATGTGTCCCCTTTAAATGCTCATGCTCAGGGTTGGGCAAAAATACATCAAAATGTATTTTAAAATAAAATACCAAATACCTTAATTTTAAGTGTATCAAAATAAACTACAAAATACAGCAGCCACTCCATGTATCAAAATAAACTACTGTATTTTTGTATTTTAAAAATACTACAAAATACTTTTACAAGGGAGCATGAAATTTCTTCGCAAAACCTTCCATAAATTGGCCTATTTGTTCTATCCCTTCACCATTACACTGACTCAGTTGATTAAGTAAACAATGTTTGATAGCAACTGCCTGAGTCATGCAATAAATCTGACATATGCAACCAGTTAACGGCACATTACGTACAGTAGGATTTGGATTAAAATATCAAAAAAACCACTAGAACAATGTTATATATTTTGTTGACTTGTGTATTTACATTATCCCAAATGTTTCCAAGAATGTTTAAATCCAGAGAAATAAGAAATTTTAACCAGGACAAAATTGATAGGTGACGCAATGTGCCTTTGCGTCGCCTTTCAATGACATATACCCGTGATACCCTCGAGTTCTGGTTTTATTTTGCAGAAACCATGGAAACACCAAAGACGCATTATATTCCTCATCTGTCTAATAAAACATATCATATGTTTTATTAGACAGATGAGGAACTGTTTGGATTCATTCATTGACAGAAAACTAATCATGTTATATAGCTTCTTGTTACAGCGAGTACCATGTTTTACCATGCCTAATATCGATCTAGCTTACTGCAGTGTGCAATAAGTGTCTCATAGCAGCTGCCAAGTGAACGCAGAATAGCATTATAACAACTTTCAACACTCAAATGTATCTAATATGATAAACAGCACTGCATTACCCCACATACACTAGACTGAAAAAAGCACAAGCGGCAACTGTGGCATAATAAAAGTTCCGCTGTGCTCAAAACATGTCGCGCTCGTCTCTCATTAGCAATCGCTCCATCGGTCTCGTTCAGCTCCAACATCACTCGGCCCTGCTCTGCTTTATACCACAGTAATGTTAATAATCTCATCCATGAACATGATTTCTGCCCGAGTCCCATCACGATTCTTTTCCACTGGCTGTAGACTTGAAGAAAACACATCCCATTTCTTGATTACACAAAATCAAGGATAAGCGACCTCTAGGGGCGAAAATGTACATATTGTGGCTTTAACAGATCAAATATTCACATATCCCTGTGATCTCCCAGATGGTTAGTTTTAAAGTAACCAACAGTTTAATGTTTAACAGTTTGTGAATGACTCATAGTTGTATCCTAGTTTAGTTCCCTGGTGTTTGGTAACGAAGGGCCTACTTTGCATCAGCAACACAGACTCATTCATAAGAAAAGAACTGTATTCATAGCAACTACTTTCTAACTAATTAATCAATTGATTGTTAATCATAAATATAGGGGGCTGCTGCTCGGTATAATAGATTTCAAGGGCATTTTGTAAATTGGTAAACTATTCCAAAACTTAACATCTGTTCTGAACTCAACAAGTCTGGGCAAACCACTGAGTAAGCACCAATCGGAGGCTGCATTTTTATGATGTCATCATGTAGACTTCTTACAAAGTATTTTACAGTATTGTAAAACTACAAAAATACAAAACACTAAGGTATTTTGATACAAAATACAACGCCATTTTCATCAACCCAATCAAATACAAATTACAAAATACTATTTTGTATTTGAAATACGTATTTGAAATACATGTATCATAAATACTGCCCATCCCGCCCTCAGAATCTTTCCTGTGCTAACCGGAATGTTGCTCCGCTTCAACACGCACTCAAATAGAGCACTTCATGTCAACAATCGTTCAGCTCTCGTCGTTCATTTTGACCTAAGTTTCCAGAATATACTGACGCAGCTCAAACTATTTACGGATGTTACACCATTTTATAAATCATTGTAAATATTTTGCCATTCTTTTAAAGATATTTTAAACATTCAGATAATGGTGACGGTCTAAGACTCCCTAGTATGAGATCATCTTACAGTGTTAAAGCATTAGGAGTTAATTTTCAGTTAAATTCATAAATTGTTTTTTTCTCTAAGTAGCCTATATCGGTGGCGTGCAGTGGTGTTCTGAAATGAGGAGGCACATTTTTTTATTTATTTACGAATCAATGTAAATTCATGCATTACTCTTAATGTTGACACATTTATCAAAACCAAGGCAATCTCATCAAGTTAGTGTTTTAAGCATTTCTATATTCATTCCAAAATAATATCTAAAGGCAATATATTTTATTTGTGTATTGATGTTTTTCTTTTTAATAGTCAACTTAGGCTGTTTTGGATCATCAGTCATGCTTCGTAAACCGTCTGTCACAGTCACGAATATGTATTTTTAATTTCACCAAGCTGATTGCTCTAAAAACCCCCGCGGTCATCATGCTTTCAGTCCATTTCAAGTTTGATTTTTACATTACATAAAGCAGTGATATCTAACTGGGTGATCTGTGGCTAAAGCTAACGTTACACACTGTTGGAGAGATTTATAAAGAATGAAGTTGTGTTTATGAATTATACAGACTGCAAGTGATTAATAATGAAAATAACAACAGCTCTTGTCTCTGTGAATACAATAAGAAACGATGGTAACTTTAACCACATTTAACAGTACATTAGCAACATGCTAACGAAACATTTTAAAAAAAGACAATTTACAAATATCACTAAAAATATCATGATATCATGTCAGTTATTACTAGTAATTGTCGGATTAGAGAGCTGTCTATTGTAATTTATACTGGTAAGAATTGAATTATAGAGCTGTGTAATTGTATTTGTTACTAGTAATTGTCGGATTAGAGAGCTGTCTATTGTAATTTATACTGGTAAGAATTGAATTATAGAGCTGTGTAATTGTATTTGTTACTAGTAATTTTCGGATTAGAAAGCTGTCTATTGTAATTTATACTGGTAAGAATTGAATTATAGAGCTGTGTAATTGTATTTGTTACTAGTAATTGTCGGATTAGAGAGCTGTCTATTGTAATTTATACTGGTAAGAATTGAATTATAGAGCTGTGTAATTGTATTTGTTACTAGTAATTTTCGGATTAGAGAGCTGTCTATTGTAATTTATACTGGTAAGAATTGAATTATAGAGCTGTGTAATTGTATTTGTTACTAGTAATTGTCGGATTAGAGAGCTGTCTATTGTAATTTATACTGGTAAGAATTGAATTATAGAGCTGTGTAATTGTATTTGTTACTAGTAATTTTCGGATTAGAGAGCTGTCTATTGTAATTTATACTGGTAAGAATTGAATTATAGAGCTGTGTAATTGTATTTGTTACTAGTAATTTTCGGATTAGAGAGCTCTCTACTGTAATTGTTACTGGTAAGAATTGAATTATAGAGCTGTGTAATTGTATTTGTTACTAGTAATTGTCGGATTAGAGAGCTGTCTATTGTAATTTATACTGGTAAGAATTGAATTATAGAGCTGTGTAATTGTATTTGTTACTAGTAATTTTCGGATTAGAGAGCTCTCTACTGTAATTGTTACTGGTAAGAATTGAATTATAGAGCTGTGTAATTGTATTTGTTACTAGTAATTGTCGGATTAGAGAGCTCTCTATTGTAATTGTTACTAGTAAGAATGGAATTATAAAGCTCTGTAATTATAACTAGTATTTTACTAGTAATAATGGAATAAGGGGCAATCGTGGCCTAATGGATAGAGAGTCAGACTTGTAACCCAAAAGGTCATGGGTTCGAGTCTCAGGTCCGGCAGGGATTGTTGGTGAGGGGAGTGAATTTCCAGCGCTCTCCCCACCTTCAATACCACGACTGAGGTGAGACCCTTGAGCAAGGCACCATACCCCCAACTGCTCCCCGGGCGCCGCAGCAATGGCTGCCCACTGCTCCGGGTGTGTGTTCGCGGTGTGAGTGTTCACTGCTGTGTGTGTGCACTTGGATGGGTTAAATGCAGAACACAAATTCAGAGTATGGGTCACCATACTTGGCCACATGTCACTTCACTTCACTTCACTTCATTATAGAGCTCTGTAATTGAATTCTTACTAGTAAAAATGCAATTACGACGAGTAACACTAGGAATAATTTAAGTTAAAACGGCTTGCCATATTCGCCCTCCCCTTGCACATGAAACAACCAAAGTGAGTTGATCCCGCCCTCAGAATCTTTCCTGTGCTAACCGGAATGTTGCTCCGCTTCAACACGCACTCAAATAGAGCACTTCATGTCAACAATCGTTCAGCTCTCGTCGTTCATTTTGACCTAAGTTTTGTCAAGGTATGAAGTATGTTTATTTGTTTGTCTTTTTATATTCATACATCGACCAACGGAGGAAGTCTTTCAGCACCATTATTGCCGTTGCTTGAAAATCCTCGCCTGGTTTTGCTTTCGCTCCTCTTCGCTGTTTTCTGGTAAATACACCGTCTGTCACGAGGCTTCCCTGAAGCAGCTTTAGGAAGAGAATTTCCAGAATATAGGCTACTGACGCAGCTCAAACTATTTACGGATGTTACACCATTTTATAAATCATTGTAAATATTTTGCCATTCTTTTAAAGATATTTTAAACATTCAGATAATGGTGACGGTCTAAGACTCCCTAGTATGAGATCATCTTACAGTGTTAAAGCATTAGGAGTTAATTTTCAGTTAAATTCATAATTTTTTTGGCGTGCAGTGGTGTTCTGAAATGAGGAGGCACATTTTTTATTTATTTACGAATCAATGTAAATTCATGCATTACTCTTAATGTTGACACGTTTCCCTTGTTAAATGAACATTACATTATATCAAAAAAGGAAAAAAAGAAACCAAATGCAATTATATTTTGTAATTTTACAGTATTGTAATAAATGTTTTATTTATCAAAACCAAGGCAATCTCATCAAGTTAGTGTTTTAAGCATTTCTATATTCATTCCAAAATAATATCTAAAGGCAATAACAATTTAAACAATATAATTTATTTGTGTATTGATGTTTTTCTTTTTAATAGTCAACTTAGGCTGTTTTGGATCATCAGTCATGCTTCGTAAACCGTCTGTCACAGTCACGAATATGTATTTTTAATTTCACCAAGCTGATTGCTCTAAAAACCCCCGCGGTCATCATGCTTTCAGTCCATTTCAAGTTTGATTTTTACATTACATAAAGCAGTGATATCTAACTGGGTGATCTGTTTACTTACTTTTCAATTAGTCTTCCCACTGACGCCATCATTTTTTCAGTCGAACTGACGCGCATAACACGCATGTCAACAAGAGGCGGGATTTATCGTAGAGTGACTTGCGCTCTTTTTAATGTCATAATTTGTAATATTTGTGTTTGTCTCGACACAAGTTTTGATGTTGAGTGCTGTTCCTCCTCAGAGGAAACGCCCCTAATTATATATATATATATATATATATATATATATATATATATATATATATATATATGTACAGTGGGATTTGAAAGTTTGGGAACCAGTGATGCGCGGGTCAATGTATAAACAACCCGCACCCGACCGACGTTTTCAACTAACCCGCCCGCAACTCGGACCGTTTTGTTACCTGACAGGGGCGGAGCCAGACATTGTAAACATTCGGGGCTTAGCCCAAATCTATATTTGTCCAAAGACATTTCAATTTTCTATTAATAGCTTTACTGACATGAAAGGAGCTTTTGTTGTCGTATTCTTGTTCAGAAAATGTACATTATTTGACACTGTAATTTGTAAAACTTTGTTGGATGTACCTCCGCTAGGGGGGTCCGGGGGCATGCCCCCCCGGAAGAACATTTTGTACATTTTAAGGTTAAATGCATCAATCTGGTGCACTCTGGAAATTTAAAAATTAAGAGCTTCAACCCATGTACAGTGTTCAAATTGAACAAAGAAACAGCATTGACTTGTACCTGGACATTAAAAAGGGTTCAAACATATATATTTTTTTTTACAATACTTTTGTACTCATTTCTTTTTAAAAGAAATATCCTTGAGCTTTTATTTTGATCACCAGATCACCAGCTGATCGCGTGCGCAAATGCGCTAACTTCTCTTTAAAACACGCAGCACAGACAGACTGTATACTTAATTTGCTGTCTTTTGCTGTTTTATATAGGCACAAAGCCATATCACTTATGAAACGGTGGCGGCAGCAGAGGGTCATTAATGGAAAACACTGAATGAATGTATAGCTGATAAATGTGCTAAAGTTGTCATATCGGTTGTTATATAACAAAACGTATAACGTACTCGGTTAAGCCGAGTTCAGACTGCACGATTTTAGCCCTGATTTTGGCTCGCCGACAGGTTTTGAGAAATCGCCGACAAATGCCCGAAATCACAGGCAAATCGGTGCTCGTTCACGCGAGTGTGAATGAGCAAAGACGCGATCTGAGAGAATCGCCGACGAGTCGCCGACACCCGTGAGATATTTGGCATGCTAAATATCTGGACCTGTCGGCGATTCAAAATCCTGCTGTGTGAAAAGTGTTCTGACTGAAAACTACATTGGCGATGACCGACAGCCAATGAGAGAGCAAGATACAGAGCAGCGGGGAGTTCGGGGAGGAGTTATAGACCACAATATCAGCAAGCATGGCTTCATTCACATAAACATTACAATTATATCAAACAGAAACAAAGCACAAACATTTGCTTGATCATCCGCAACAGCAGCACATTGAAAAGTTATTTATTTACCTCCAACTCTCGTTGCAGAACACACAATCCAGTCTCCCCAACCATTTCCTCCTCCATATTCTTCTTTTCTTTTTCTTGTTTTCGCTGCAAATCAGCGCACAGGCAATTCGTATTGCAAGCTTCTTGCGGGCTACTGTTTTTAATAATAATAATAATAATAATAATAATAACGCTGGTCCTGCACGCGTGATATCGCGTTGTTTCCTTGTCACATCTCGCGTGTGTTTGGTTGTGAAACGTAGTTTGCGTGCCAGACAGAGTTGTCGGCGATTCTTCCTATTGTAAAGTCATGCAGTGTGAAACCTTCTATCGCCGACCCATCGTGCAGTTTGAACACAGCAGCGACTGAATGCTGGCCAAGATAGTCATGCAGTGTGAAAAGAACAGTGACCCGACTACTTTGAAAATCATGCAGTCTGAACTCGGCTTTACTTACGTAACCTCGGTTCCCTGAGAGATAAGGGAAGGAGTATTGCGTTGCAAACGCTATGAGAAAACTCCTTTTCTCGAGAAAATAACGGCCATGGTGTGTAAAGCAGAAGCAGTCTGGCCAGCGGCGGAGTGTGCACGATCCGGGAGTGCTAAAGACGTTCTGCGCGGCTTTGATGGGTGCGCGGCCACAAATGGGCGGCGACCGCTTCTTCCAGTGGCAGGAGCTTCACATATCCTTTTTCCTCAGCGCCCTCAACAAATAGAGCGTTAACTGTACGTACACACCGCCGCCGACTTGAGCTGCAAAGAAGCTCTGGCCGCTTTGTCAAAGACGCTTGTCAAAAAGTACGGGAATCTTGACGCTTTGGCCGCTCTGTATATTGAGTGCGCGCGCGCGGCCGGAGCTCTCTCTCTCTCTCTCTCTCTCTCTCTCTCTCTCTCTCTCTCTCTGAGTGCATGCTGGGAGTGTGAGACGGAGCTGAGCGCGCCGCGTTTTGCGGAGAGCATTTTTTGGTTTCCCCCCTTTTACTTTTTCTTTACTTTACCTACCCAATTTTTTTGTCTTTCCCTTGTTAATAATTTCTGGATAAGGAAGAGTGTTTTTGTCGCGTACGCGCGGCTCAACGTCGCCAGTATGGCGAGCACTAACGTGCTAACGCCTGCTACTCTGTCACTCCGTAATGGGTGCAGGTGTGTACCGGACCCTGCGGTGTCCGTAGAAGACATGCTCCTAGTCTTTGGTGAAAAGATTGGTTTTGAGAACATCGTTTCGGCTTCAAGGATGAATAAAGCCGTAGTCGTATTTTTAAAATCAGAGGCACTGGTCAATGTTTTGACTGTGAGCGGCGTATGGGTGAAAGAAACATATGTTCCGGTAACCCCGCTTTCTGCACCAGCAACTAAAGTCACTATTTCTAATGTCCCACCGTTTATATGTAATGAGGCCATTTTAAAAGAACTACTGAGGTTCGGCAAGATCGCAAGTCCTGTTAAAGCGGTTCCTTTGCGATGTAAAAATGCCGCGCTAAAGCACGTTCTTTCCTTTAGACGGCAGGTCTTTATGTTTCTAAACTCCCCTGAGCGGACTTTAGATGTCTCTTTCCGCGTCACTCACGAAGAGAGTTCGTTTATGGTTTACGCCAGTACCGATAGTATGCGATGTTATGAATGCGGTGATGTGGGCCATAAACGCCTCACATGCCCGCATAAGGAGGAACAATGCGCATCTACATCCCGTGAGGATACGAGTAATACAGAGGCACAGAGGCCAGAGCAGCAGGCTGAAAGAGCTACAGATGATGTGAATGAGCAGCAGGAGGTGAGTGAAAATATTGATATTTCTGGCGGTGTTGGGGAAGCTGAGTGTAGTAGGCCTACTGTAATACATAAGGATGTGAGTGAGTGTGACGATAATGAACAGAATGATGCTCAAAGTGATGTTGAAGATGTGTGTGAGGATGTTACAGGGCAGGCAGGTGTCTCAGAGGAGAACATGGCTGATGAGATGGAAGGGTTGTCACAGTGCACTGATGATGGTTTAAGAGACGATGAGCAATGGTCTGATGTTTCAAAAGTGGTTGATGATTTGTACACTCTTGAGCAAATCAACTCTTTTCTTGACAAAACTAAAGGTAGAGCTGGTGTTGAGGTTTGCGATTATTTTCCAGATGTGGAAAAGTTTGTCTCCTCTGTTATGATGGTTAGAAGAATGAGTAGTTACGATGAGCTTTCACAACAAAAGCGTTTTCGCCTCAAAAAACATCTAACTGCTATTAGATCTGGAAGGAAACCAGTTAAAGCCAGGGGAAAGACCAAATAATCGGGATGGATAAGTCTTCCTTTTTCGTTCTTTACTGTTTTCTCTTTCTTTTTCTCCCCCTTATGGAAGTTTTGAGGGTGGGGTCCTTAAACATAAATGGATTAAGGGATGAAAGAAAAAGAGGTTTATTGTTAGACTTCATAAGACTAAAGAACCCGAGTGTTGTCTTTTTACAAGAGACCCACAGCAATTTTGATAATGAAGCTGATTGGGGATTATGGTGGAAAGGAGAGAGAGTGCTTAGTCATGGAACTAACATTAGTGCCGGTGTGGCTGTACTTTTCTCTCCTAATGTAAATGTTAAAGTTCTGATGAAAAATGAACTAGAACCTGGGAGGCTGATGGCTGTCAGGGCTGAAATTAATAATTTCTCTTTTTTGTTTATCAACATCTATGCACCTAATACTGGAGCAGACAGATTACAGCTCTTTGTGAAACTAGAGCAGTTTTTAAAACTGCAGCAAACTGGTGATTTTATCATATTAGGAGGAGACTGGAATTGCACTCTGGATTTCACACAAGATAGAAATGGCGATGAGCCTCATATGCAGTCATCTTCTTGTCTGACTAGAGTCATAAAAAGTTTTAACCTGGCAGATGTATGGAGAGAGAACAATCCTTTAATAAAGCAGTATACTTGGGTCAAAATTAGCAATGATAGGATTTTTGGAGCACGCTTGGATAGGTTTTATACTTCACAAAACATGAGAAATAGAGTGTTCAATGCAGCTATTTTTCCTGCGTCTTTTTCTGATCACAAATATATCACTGTTGATTGTGTATTGGTGAATAGAACCCATACAAGTTACTACTGGCATTTTAATAATAAACTGTTGGAAGATAAATGTTTTTGTGAAAATTTTAAATCTTTTTGGGAAACTTGGAAAAGTGAGAAGTGCCTTTATGAAAGTATTATTCAATGGTGGGAAATCGGTAAAGTGCACATAAAGACTTATTGCCAACAGTACAAAGGCTTTTCCTCCCTGGTTTTAAAAAATACAGTAGAGCTGCTGGAAAAGGAAATTCTTGATATTGAAAAAAGTATGTTTGTAAATGATGCAGGACAATTGCATGAACTTTGGACTAAAAAAAAGAACCAGCTCAGCTCCATCTTAAATGAAAAAGCTAAAGGGGCTCTTGTAAGGAGCCGTTTCTTGAACATAAAGGACATGGATGGCCCAACCTCCTTCTTTTTTAACTTGGAGCGTAAAGCAGGACAGGAGAAACAAATGTACTATTTAAAAGACAATGTTGGACAAGAAACTTCAGATCCTGTGACAATGCGCAGACTTGCTGTTGACTTTTATTCTGATCTTTTTGCTGCTGAAGCCATAGATGAACAATCTAAGGATGAACTGTTACAGGACCTCCCTGTTCTAACTTCAAAACAGAAAAATCTCTTGGAGACTGACTTAACATTTGAGGAAGTCACTGCTGCTGTAAAGGGTCTTTCTTCAGGGAAGGTACCAGGGCTGGATGGCTTATCTGCCGAATTTTATAAGAAGTTTTGGTCTTTAATAGGACCTGACTACTTTGAGGTACTTAAGAAATGTATTGGTGAAAAGTCTCTTCCTTTAAGTTGTCAGCGGGCTGTTTTAACACTGTTACCCAAAAAAGGGGATCTAACCCTCTTAAAAAATTGGAGGCCCATTGCAATTTTGTGTTTTGAATATAAAGTTCTGTCAAAATGTTTGGCGAACAGACTAAATAATGTATTGCATGCAGTCATTCATAAAGACCAGTCTTACTGTGTAAAAGAGAGATGTATTTTAGATAATTTACATTTAGTACGGGACATTTTTGATTTTGCTTTTAATAACAACATTAACCTTGGTTTTTTATCTTTAGATCAAGAAAAGGCTTTTGATCGTGTTGATCATGCTTTTCTTTTTGAAACTTTTAAGGCTTTCGGTTTTGGAGACAAGTTTATTTCTATGATTAGACTGCTGTACAATGACGCTACTTGTATGATAAAAATTGCTGGTGGCCTTAGTGTCCCTGTTAAAGTTAACAGAGGTATTAGACAGGGTTGCCCCTTGTCTGGTCAACTTTACAGCATAGTTATAGAGCCTCTGCTGTGCAAGTTTAGAAGGCAACTAACAGGTTTAAGGGTTAATGAACTAGAGGTTCAAGAATCTATTAAGCTTTCAGCTTATGCTGACGATGTCACAGTTTTAATCAGAGATCAAAATGATGTCCTTCTCCTAGAAGAGGCTTTGTTGTGTTATGGAAAAGCCTCCTCAGCCAAGGTAAATTGGGGGAAAAGTAATGCTCTATGGTGTGGTCAGCTTGGCCAAGGTCCTTTACTTCCAGGTGGTTTGCAGTGGGGTAAAACGGGTTTTAAATACCTAGGGGTGTTTTTAGGCACAGGAGACTATAGGAGACAAAACTGGGTGGGGCTAGTGGAGAAAGTGTGTGCGAGGTTGTCTCACTGGAAATGGTTGCTACCCCATCTGTCCTATAGGGGGAGAGTTCTAATCTGCAATAATCTGGTAGCCTCATCTCTCTGGCACAAAATGATGATCTTAGAGCCTCCTGTAGATTTGGTGAGGAAAATTCAACAGCAGCTGGTAGACTTTTTTTGGTCGGGACAGCACTGGCTAAAGGCACCTGTACTCTACCTGCCTATTCAGGAAGGAGGACAAGGACTTGTTGATATTAATTCTAGAATTAAAGCCTTCAGACTTCAGACTGCTCAGAGACTTCTATACGGGGAGGATGTATCCTGGGCTGAAGTAGCCTGTGCCCTTCTGAGGAGAGCTGGTAATATGGGATTAGACCGTCACCTGTTTCTCATGGACACTAACAAGTTGAATCTGAACTGAGCTGTTTTGGTGACATAGGAAAGAAGGCTCTTTATGTGTTGTGTGTTAAGGTGACACATTTTCACACTCTTGAAAACATGAAGGAGTCTAAGTGGCAAGAGTTTTTTGGAATGGGCGCCTCCCCTAAAGGCTGCTGGAGGACCCTGTACAAATCCCCTATTGAGAAAAGGTCTGGAGACCTTCAATGGAGGATAGTGCATGGTATAATAGCTACAAACAGACACAGAGCACACCTCGATCCACTAGTAGGAGAAGAGTGTTCTTTTTGTGGGCTGCAAGAAACAATTTTTCACTTGTTTCTTAATTGTTAGAGACTCCAACCACTGTTTTATCTATTAGAAGAGTACTGTCAGTCTTTGGGGGAAGTTTTTACGCCTATGTGTTTTATCTATTGTCCCAAGTACAAAAGGAGCAGTATGCTAGTTCACGTTTTAATAAATTTTTTGTTCGGCCAGGCAAAAATGGCAATTTGGGTGTCGCGCAAAAGGAAATTACTTAGCACAGGATCAACTGATGTTATCTCGGTTTTTAGGGGATTACTGAAATCTCGTATCAATATCGAGTATGCCTATTACAAGCTTGTTGATGACTTGGAAACTTTCAGTCTTAAATGGTGCATAAATCAGTGTGTCTGTAAAATTGACCCTGATGGTTGTTTACAAATGAATGTTTAAAGTGATGGATGTTTTTTAAAACTTTTTTGTTTTGTTTTCCTTTTTTGTTTTCTTTTTTCTATTTTTATCATCCTTTTTTTAATTATTGTGTTCTGATTAGATTTTGATGTTTTGTCTAATACTGTCTATAAATAAAGAGATTATAAAAGTCAAAAGTCTCTCTCTCTCTCTCTCTCTCTCTCTCTCTCTCTCTCTGCTCGTGCGCGCTGAAAATTTCATATTTTGGTATGAACATTAACCCGCCAGTGTGGCGGATAGCCTTTTGAGATTTGCTCGCCAAACGGAAAATCTACCCGCATTTGGCGCTTGGCGGGTGTTAATTTCGGACCCTACATGAGACTATTTTTATTGAGCAGTTTAGCTAGCCCACATCATAACGCACGTCAGACAACATTTGCAACTAGGTATAGTTGAAGTCTGTAACTTAGTCTCGGCACACAGACTGATTAGGCAAAGCTACGTCTGTAGTGACAAGGCTCAACATTTTATTATTTGCTTACCTTGATTGTCTTCCAAACTTTCACACGTGCCGACTCCGACTCCGAACTCTCTCTGAATTTCTCACACGCAACTGACGTATCAGGTGCAAGGTTTTCAGCCAATCAACGATCAGAGAATACTGCAGTGAGAACGTTGTAGGGAGATGTAACAGCTGTGGGCCTTAAACTCCTCTCCTGTCATTAATACGCTGTGGTCTAGTCATCAACAGAAAATTAACGGATTGAGAGGGGAGAAAAATGGATTTTGGCGTGACATTTCTTGCGTGTGCGTGAGAGCGTGAGATTGATGCTAAAAGCGTGAGTGTCACGCCAGATGGGTGAGAGTTGGCAACCCTGTTTACGGTATTCTGAAGTGCCGACGATTACAATATTGTGCATATTCATTATCGCGATTTATCGCATTACTGAATATCGGCACAAGTCTACATACAGTAAAATGTTTGTGTAGCTGTCACAGATAAAGGTGTATCAGTTGATTACTTTTTGAAAGGGTATTTTGTGTATTACAAATGTTGTGTAATGTATTATGAATGTTCATTTGGAAATTGTATTTTGTGTATTGAAATCATTTGGTAATAGCGATGCCTACAGGTGAACATTGTGTATTTCTGAGTAGAAGGCACAATGTTTATTTTTTGGATTTCATCTGTTAATTCGCAAATTAATGTGCTTTGTGTGTTGATACTGATTTAATAACCTACAAACTTGTAAACTGTGATATGGACATAAATACACACACATTATGCATCTAAATGATGTCGAATGATATCCAAAAGGTGTCAGCCTGAGTAATGGCAGTTTAAAATGGCCGACCGTCAGGCCCTGTCACATCAGTCCCATCACATCACAAACATTACAAATAAATGGCATTGATATTTTTTATTACCTGTATTGCATATAATAGTATTTAATGCATGCCATTATTTGAATAAATAGACATTATACTGTAAATTTGAAGGTTTTTATGCTCATCTTTTACCTAGGCATGTGTAGCACAGCTTTTGAGGTTGCACTTTGTATATTAATGATATTTCACTTAATATTGCAGCTTGGTAATAACAGTGATACCATGGTAATATCTACATTAATACCTAGGAAATTACATGCAATTTTCGTTATTTCCATGTAATTTCCTAAGTAATAATGTAGAAATTACCATAGTATTACCCTGTTATTACTGAGCCGTAATATGATGTAGTACCACAGTTACTTTACATTGTGCTATTCAGTTAAATGACTATTGATTTCATTTGCTGTATCACAGTAAAATGTACTTATCTATGAAGTTATATTTCCATAGAACGACACAGTAACTGAATAGAGTATAACCTTTAAATGACTGTTAAATGGTTGTGTTTCTCATAGTTTAACATGTCCTCCATATGATTCAATGTTCAGATTTAAGAATAAGATGTTTTTTTCCCCAAGATATCTCATAAGTGAAAATGTATGTTTCTGGTAGAATGTCCCATTAATTAATTGTACACATCGCACGTTAGGAGCTTTTATAAGATGTAGGCTATGAACTGAACGGATCTGTTTTCTGCTCAATATGACTGTGACTGAAGCCCAACTGAAGCCCAACACCAGTGCGCTCTAACCAAAAGAGTTAATATTTGCACGAGCCATTCCTATGTGATGCTGATGATAAAATGTGCGACCCTTCAGGATTCTTTTGAGGATAGTAAAACGCTATGGAGAAAGTTGAACATGATCTAAAACAGCCATTAAAATGTCTGATGAAAAGAGGGAAAAACATCATCCTGCAACCTTTTTAAACTCTTGAAGACCACATTGACTAGAATTTATCACGGTCTATTGTATTTATTGTGGCAAATTTTGACTAGTTGTAGAATTTATAACAGATAATCTGTTAAGGGAATACATTTTTCACTAAAGATTTATATTACAACTGTGGCATGTTGTAGTTTCTAACGGTGTTGCTATTTCTCATAACAAATGCTATAAACAGAAAGAGAGAAAATGGTCTTACCTGTAATTATATCATTATTGTAACAAATGCTTAAGTTGACAATAACAAGAATTATGTTATTTTAATATCGAGTACAAGTTAGAAAGAGCTTTAAAATATGGACCTTCTTGAATTTTTTGACTAAACAATTGATTTTGTTTAAGAATGTATGAATATGAATATTTGATTACTGTACTGTATTTTTCTATTACATTTACATCTGCGTAATTAATCATCTGCAAGTGCTACAGCCATGGGAGGTCTCTGACTAACTATTGATACCTAGAGGTCAAAAGTAATAGGTCATTATTATTAAATTGCAGACAAAGATTCAAAACTCCTTCCCTGCATACCACCACAGCCAGAGCTTTAGCTCTTTTTGGCTAAAGGTTGCAGGCTCGCCTTCCAGTGGCTTTTACACAACATCTGTTGTTCTATCTGTTAAACAGTAATGCGGCACATTTGCTGTTGGTAATGCCGTAAATAAGTCCTATCTGTCGCAACATTCCCTAGTCCTACATTTTTTATCAAGCTAAAATCTACATCCCAACTAAAGTATTGTTTAGTGTAAACATGCTGAAGATTAGTAAACTGGCTGTCGATAAATTAAAGGATTAGCTATTTCCCCACAAAAGCTGTTTGATCAGTATAGTGAAGCCCCGTTGATTTAACCGAGAAGAGAAATATGTGATCAGAGATGATAAAGCGTTCTACAAATCAAGTTATATGATTAAAATAAAAACGCGCTCTTGCGTTAATACATTTACTCATACACTTCTCATTGTCTTGGATTCTTTAAAAAAAAGTAAATACTCCTTCTGAAAGATTTAAACTTGACATCTTTTGCCAGGCATGTGAGTATCAACATTCATACAAACTGTACCGGTAGACTGTTTGTTTATGTTTGTATACATGTGTTAGCTCTTTCGTAAATGTTAGTTTCATTATATTCAAGGTAAACGTCGCTTATTGTGATTATTTTGTTTTACAGTTATGCATATGTCTTAAGTTATGAATCGTCATTCAAACAGCAACAATAAAAAACAATTTTAGCAGTATGTTTATTAAATTAAACTGACAATTGAAGTTTCTATTTCTGTGATTTTTGTCCTTTCTGAAATTCCTCATTCAAATAACTCATCCCGGGGCTGACACTGGATCCTCCCGGGATAAAAAAAGAATGCTTCAACTTAACTATAATCATGCTAATCATAGAAACCTTAATCTACATAAACTGGGTCATGATCATTAAATGTATTTTGAAAATATATTTCATACCTTAAATCGGCTCCTTCCTCAAAGTAAGTGCAGGAATCCTGTGACAGCTCTGATGTTGAATGCACGAGCCATTTATACCAGACCTTCGTGACGTCACCGCATAGATTAGCCCACTCAGAGAGCGTGTGGCTTGCAGAATAATCCTCTCAGAGAGTGTGTGGTTTGCAGAACAACCCTCTCTGAGCGTGTGGTTTGCAGAATAACTCACTCTGAGCGTGTGGTTTGCAGAATAACTCACTCTGAGCGTGTGGTTTGCAGAATAACTCACTCTGAGCGTGTGGTTTGCAGAATAACTCACTCTGAGCGTGTGGTTTGCAGAACATCCCTTTTTCAGAATGTTTGGTTTGCAGAACATCCCCTCTCTCAGACCGTGTGGTTTGCAGAGTAACCCTCTCTCAGACCGTGTGGTTTGCAGAATAATCCTCTCTCAGACCGTGTGGTTTGCAGAGTAACCCTCTCTCAGAGTGTACGGTTTGCAGAACATCCCCTCTCTCAGACCGTGTGGTTTGCAGAATAATCCTCTCTCAGACCGTGTGGTTTGCAGAGTAACCCTCTCTCAGAGTGTACGGTTTGCAGAACATCCCCTCTCTCAGACCGTGTGGTTTGCAGAATAATCCTCTCTCAGACCGTGTGGTTTGCAGAGTAACCCTCTCTCAGACCGTGTGGTTTGCAGAATAATCCTCTCTCAGGCTGTGTGGTTTGCAGAACAGCCCTCCAGATGTTCTCAAGGTGTTTCTTTCATGATCCTGTATAATGAATGCAAGCAGAGATCGAGCGCCTCCTCGGTCCAGTCCACTATATTCCAGTCCAGTTACATTCAGTGTAAGGTGTCGAACCGATTACTGTGAATGTTCCAGTCCAGTTCTGTTCCTCCGCTACTCAATCCCATTGGAGATCAGGAGTTTCCAAAGTGTGAGGTGCACTTCTTTAAGTTTCTCCAGTTTTCTTTCATCTTCATCCGTGACTCGATCCACAAGCATCGGTTCCGGAGTCGAGTACATTAGATCAGAATCACATTCATCACCTGCTTCTCACCAACATGAGTTTTCTCCTCACAAACATCAGCTTCATGCTTATTCATCATAATATATCCATTTTCTCCCAGTACAGTGTCTCCAGATGAGCGTTTCTGTCGCTGGATCATCTGGACTGGAGCTGCTGATCACTGAAAGAGACAGAAATATGGAGTATGATGGTATAAAATAAAGTCAAGTGTATCTTTTTTCCTCACATTTTCATTCTTCCTCAAAAGCATGAAATACATCGACACACAAGACAGCAGCAAACAAACTAAACGTCACTTAACACCATATCTTAGCTCAGCCTGAAGGTGGTCTGGATAGGAACCAAATGGCTCTAAATGAACTTTGAACACAAAGACAATTCAAACTAACATGTTTCTTATTTCTCAAAGTAAACAGAATCTTACCAGGAAGTGTTTTAGATGTCAATGCCATTTAAACTCTCCCTCTCAGTGCGAACAGGTCACAAAAACTCAGCATAACGCTTCTGAGAAAACAAAGAGCATTCAAAATGATGAAAAACAATCACAATACATGTTTATCATTATGAATAACACCAATAAATCAAGAAAGAAATATAAACTCACCAGGAGTTGAGCTGCTCAGATTTACTTTCACTTTCGGCTCTAATGGAAACACTCCTCACTGAAGCAGTTACATAATCTTCTTCTGCAGTTACTCATTTCCCTTTGTCTAATTTCTGCGTCTTCTTCTCACCGAGACTGCATGAGATCTGCAAATGCTGTCTAACTTTGCCAAAAGAGTGACTTGAGATTGAGAAATATTTCACTGGCAAGATTACTCTCTAGAATTTACTCCTCGCTCTAAAACTTTTTCTAATTTTGAGCCTCTCTCTTTCTGATCTTGTAGATATAGTTCAGCACTTGAGACCATTAGATGTCATTCCCTCTCGACAACGTCTCCAGGTTCTGGATGTTTATGCATCATAAATCTTGTTTAAAGCCTATCCTGTAGTTCTTAGTAACTATCACCTGATATCAAAGATGTCTTTATTTTTGTCTAAAAATTTAGAGAAGACTATTTATCATCAGCTGTTCTAATTTTTGAATGAAATGATCAATTTCAGTCAGGTTTCAGGTCTAAACACAGTACAGAGTCTGCACTTTTAAAAGTGAACTATGATTTATTGCTCGCTGTTGAGTCAGGAAAGTGTGCTGTTCTCGTTCTCCTTGATCTTACGGCAGCATTTGACACAACTGAAGATGAACTTCTTTGAGAGCAGTTGTGTCAGATCCAGGGTAATGCCTAGTGTTCGGCTCCATTAGGTCACATGGTCACCTTAATGGGTATGGCAGTAGGCCTAATACATTTTTATTGCAGGATTAACAGAGATTTATTCCTGCATAACAAATACTGTGTATTGTTAAATAAAAGAGAAAAGTAGCCTAAATAAATTAAAGCGATCTGGTTGATATATTAGTGCCATGTTAATTAAACGGCCCTGCCACAAGCCGATCACAGGGATTTCTGTTGAAAATGTTGACCAATCTGGGGTGTTTAAGTAACCGTAGTGCTCATATTAATATTTTAATGCATTCAAACATCGATTAGACATAAATGTACAGTTTATCTCTAAAGATTTGTCACACTTTTCGTGTTACTTCGGTGTTTAGAGAACGATATCACCGGCTGAGAACTAAGTTTCCCGTTATGAAAGCGCAGACTCTCGAGCAGCAAACATCTCTTTACACAACATAAACAGAGGCATCGCCTCGCTCGAACAATATAGGTTCTCACTTGGTCTCTTTGAGAAGACTGTGACCTCGACCAGTGTTTTAGTTATGCCCAGATGTCAGGAATAAAAGAAGGAAAAGGATACACATAGACGATAGAGTTGGAAGTCCCACACGACTTTATGCATAGCTTCAAAAGATCTTCGCACTCTGCATACATGAAATGTGAAGCTGGATTGGATGGATTAATACAAACTCAAACTAACAGAAAGCATTTGTGTTTTATTATTTAAAGCGTGTAAACTGAGTTTCAGGAGGTGCATCTCCGGTCGCCATCTTCACTGTATAATCTGAACACAAAAGCTCATAAAGACGGTTTCTTGAGAACAGATAAACAAAAACTATCTCCGTATATTCTCGAAATGATTCATAATATTACTAAATCAACATATGAGCATAAAACACAGCGCTGCGTTGAATATAATCTCACAGGAGTCGAGCTGCTGTTCAAGTTTGTTTACTTTCACTTTCGGTTCCTGGTTTTTTTTATTTATTTATTTTTTTATAACTTTTATTGTATTAACGAATTACAATTACAGTCAGGGGGTACATTAAATAAACTTCATTAAAAAAAACATAAAATAAATACATAAATAAAGTAAACCAGACAAATTTAGAAAGAAAAAAAAAAGTTAAATAATATGAAAATGTTTACAAATAGAAGCACACTTTATAGCTTTCTTATTTTTTAAACATAACACTGTGTTTAAGTATTGATTTAATTCTGATTTCAAAATTAAAAACAAAGGCTTATTTCCTCCAAATTTAGATTTATGAATACAAAATTTAGCTAAAAGAAGCAACAGATTAATTAAATAATATTCCTTATGATAACATTTGTTATAGGAAAAGAAACCAAATAAAACATTTTTAAAGCACAGTTCAAAGCTGGGCATGATGTGAGCCTTAATAAAAGAACAGAAGTCTGACCAAAAATTAACTAAATAAGGACAACTCCAAAATAAATGATATAATGTTTCAACATGTAAACCACAAAATGTACAAAGTGTTTCAATAGGTTCCTGGTCATGTAATGCTCTCAGTTGCAGTGACGTCATCAGCAGCAGCATCACGTGATCCTATAGAGGAGACGCCTGATATTCTGGATGTGTCTTTATGACTAAAATCTCGTCATCAGATTGAATGAAGATTTAGCGCCATCTGCTGGACACTCAAACATCAACAGAAACTTCAAGCAGTAAAACTTTTTTTTTTTTTTTTTTTTAATTTAACATATCAAGATTTACAAACAAACATGGCTGCATAAAATCCGTTTCTTCAAAGTAAGATACAGACAAGATATAGCCTGAGGGAGCAGCACTTAATACAAACAGGAAAATATTTGCAGTCTTATAAACAAAAATAAAGATGATTTATATTTAAAAAACAAAAAAAAACAAAACAAACAACAACAATAGAAAAAGGAGATTGTAACATGACATAAGGGGAGGATTCAGTCATTGTTTAGCTATTAACCTCAGTTGGGAAGTGTTTTAGGGTATCAAATATTTTTTGTGCTTTAGGACCTTTCAAGATTTTTAAAGATTTCATATACCGTTTAAATTAATTTTAAAAAACAACAAATTTGGGAGATGATTTCACAATTCTACATTTGTGAATGAAGAATTTGGCTAGACATACGATTGTATTAATACAGAGCTCATCACCCTTGTCTTGCAATATCAAACCAAATGTTATGTTGTCTCTAGAGAAAGAGGTTGGGAATGAAGACATCTGTTGATTAACCCATTTATATATATCACACCAAAACGTCTGAATCACATTACATGAGAAAAACACATGGTCCACAGTTTCAACATCCTTTTCACAGAATGTACATGTATTATCCTCTATATTAAAGCGAAGATTCAGTAAATCTTTAAAGGGGTAAATATTATTCATTACTTTGAAGTGTGTTTCTTTCACTTTAGGAGGTATAGAGAGTGTTAGATACATTGTTCTTAATTTAGTGATTAAATCTTTATCAAATTTTTGTAGGATGTTATTTTTATTTTGTCTATTAGGGTAAAGATAATCAATAAAACATTTTCTAATAAAGTGGTTAGTACATTTTTTATCAAGAATATAGATCCCTTGAATTGATAGTGGGGCCAATTGTGGTTGTATCGTATAATATGCCAAAATGCTTCTTGTTAGAAGGACAAAACCTTGGGGTAGTGCTTTATGTAATTTAAAAAAGTCTGATTCTGAGGGTTTGAAATTATGTTTGATGCAAAATTGTTCATAATTTAAAAAATGTCCGTTGGTATTGTAAGGAACCCCGCATCGGCCCAAAAACGGAATCCGACACCCGGGCGAAGGTTAACGCGTGTATGCCTTTTCAGTGTCTCTGAATGTTCACTTAATTTCACTCGTTTAATCTGACTCCAATTTCAAATGATTATTACTCTTAGGTTGTGTTTCCAATTAGAAATTCATCATTAGTTATATTTGATGATTCTGGATATTCCATATTTCAATTGTTCAGTCATTAGGGACCCGATGCCGCACATAGATACTTGCCCCGGGATTTTGCATTAAACTCATGGACATAAACTCGCCAGTCTGATCTTCGTCAGAGGGTGTAATAAGTTGGCTAATACCTCGAGTCGGTTGCCTACTGCTCACTCGAACAAAAGTGTATTTAATTTAGCCACTTCCATATAACTTGCTAAATCAGCGGTGAACAGAAATCAAAAGGTCTTCAGATGAAGTGCCTACTGCTCCTTCATTCATGCGCCTTCAGTTTGTTCTACCCTGGACACAGATTTACGGTAGCATTAGCCTCCCATAATTTACTGGTAATAATGATATCAGGAGAATCCAGAGCAAATCAAATATAACATTTTATTTGTCAGGTAAAAGTGTATCATGTCAATTACACAAATAACCAATTAAAGCCAATTCAGAAATGATAAATGCATAAAGAAATGCATATACACACAGTGACGTGTGAGTGTCTTCAGACATTCACCCATCTCTGGCTACAGATGATCCCATCTGACTGCTTTGCTTTTTACCTTTTATACCAGGACCAGAACAAAAGGGAGGAGAGGAGAAGAGACACCACCCAAAAAGAGAACAGAATTTTCCTTAGTTCTCAATCTTCTTCATAATTCTAGTGACTGCTGTGAAATTGAGACCATTTTACCAATCGCACTGAGACATTTAAAATGATACCAAACATAAAAAGGGAAAAACAATAGATACACAAGTTACATTATATATCTTGAAGAGTTTTCAGTGACTTGAGTCGGGGGAAGGTGTGTGTGTGTGTGTGTGTGTGTGTGTGTGTGTGTGTGTGGAGGGGGAGGCGTTGTCCTTTTGGGGTTAGGGCAAGGCGTTGTCACTTGCTACTTCTTTGAGATCTTCTTCTCTAGGTAAGTTTTATTGCTTTATTGCAGGATGTCGATCTCAGTTTTCGTTTAGCAGGAAAATCAAGCCTTACAATGTGTTTGTTTGTATATAATTAAGCTATTAGCACAATGTGAGTATCTATATCTATCATTTTAGTTAGATCGTTTTAATAAAATATTTGACATTAACATGGTTTTAAACTTTAAAAAGCTAAAAATGGAGCATTGCCTACGAAGATAAATTGGCTCCGCCCACTTACGCCCTCAGGCTGTTAGTCTGGCGCTGTCGTCCTCAGACTGTCATGACGTTAGTCCTATCTCAACTGTTCAGCCAGATAGTTTTTCTCTAACTGTTCAGCCAGATAGTTTTCTTTCATCTTCTCCAGGATTGTAAGCGTGGTCTTTACAGCTCCTTCTGGTCCATGACGCGCCAACATCAGATCCACAATGTCAGTGGCTTTTGCCTTCTCCAAATCAGCAACTGAAGCAAGACGATCATTCTTTAAGTGCCATTTAAACTTCTCCAGGTTTTCACTGCTCAGATCCTCCAGTATCTCAAGAAGCAGGTGTGGAACTGACATCTTCAGTCACTGAAATATTTCTGTTTGACAAGAAAAAAAGATTTGTATATTACTACATGTGCTAAAAAACTGAAAACAGCAGTTCTACAAACATGAGTTCTACATGCTTTTTATAAAGTATTTTTATATTGTAGTATATGGATATTTTATTGCACAGTCCACAGGACATGCCAGATTTACATTTGTGACAAACTTTGAATTGAATTGAAATATGTGTACTGAATGTCATTTAAACTAGGGTGCTGACAACATCTGAGTGAATTAAGAAGAGGGGTTGACCTCTGATGTCTGATGGCGCTGATAACAAGCAGAATCACTGGAGGAAAGATGAACAAGTAAAGCTTTGCTTTGTTTCTCCAGGTCCTTCCAAGCTATCTCAAGTAGGTGTTCTCAGTTATTTGATTGTTATTGTTCTCTAGGTTTGTTTTTATCCCCTCGTGGAGTTTTTGTTTTCCCATGTGTTTTTTCCATTTTCTGTTATGTTATTAATACCTCTGTCTGAGAAGAACTTTTGTTTTTTCTTGCAAAGCCCTTTTTTAAAAAAATAAATAAAAATAAATCCACATTGCCTGGAGTACTGCCTTGAGTGTTTCGGTTAGGTCCAACATTTCATCCTCTGAGGCCCAGTGGCAGTTTTCTCAAACCACTACACCAAAGGCCTGAGTTCAAGCCTGGCTTGTGATGTGTTATTAATTTAGTTTTATTTGTGTGTGTGTGTGTGTGTGTGTGTTCTTGTATACATGGTTTATGAGGATGAGGTATCATAATACACATTAAGTCTTTGTTTCTGACAGTTCTGAACACATGCGCAATCTTTAATTATATCCGGTATTAGGAAGTCATTATAATGCAGCCAAAGATAAATTATGAGCAACGCAATGAACATACCCATTCATGAGCGACTATCAAAGGTATACCCATGAAAAGATACAGGTAAAAGAAAATATTTAATTTCAGTCGTATAGTAAGAAATAATATAAATCAATTAAATTGCCCACTGTTGCTTAAATTACAGTAGGCTATTAGATGATTGTTATTAAATTATGAAACAATCATGATCAACACTGGAGTACAGAAGAGGGCGGAGTGTCTCATTCATGTGAGGCTTCTTTCGCTGACGTTTGATCCAGAGCCATTAAATATGATTCTTTTTGATGATTACATTTTTGATATTCAGATTACTCTCGAAGAACATTATCTCTGAACTAAATAAGCTCTTCACACTACAAGACAATCCAAACTAAGTAAATAGTTTCTTATTACTTCAGCAGTGTAGGCTAAACAGTGTTTTTGTTTTGTTTTTACCAGGAAGTGTCGCCATTTTCGATAATTCTGATCACAACGAGCCCATGAAGATGATTCCTAGAAAACAAACACATTTATAATCTATAAGTATGGACTACATTTAAGGATTTATAACATCTTAAAAGCATAAAACAGGAAATATGATCTTACCAGGAGTCGAGCTTCGTTCAGATTTACTTTCACTTTCGGTTCCGCTTTTTTTTTTTTTTTTTTTTTTTTTTAACAAAACAAATGATTCAACACACTGAATCCAACATATAACATGGCACATATTCTCAACCAAATTAAAAAAAGAAAATAATAAAAAAAAAATAAATAAAAAATAAAAAGTTAAAAATAAATATTTCTTCCTTTTTCTTATTGACAAATGCAAGATTCATAGAATTTGGTAAACATAGTGGGGACATTACAGTATAAAGAATTCCTCCATAAAGTTTAACAAAATGTCATTCTTTTTTTTAAAATAAATTTTAATGACTTGTTCAGCGATTCCATCTCTTTAAAAAATAAATTGCATTTAAGAATGCGTTTTGCAAATTTTTGTTTATGGATATAATATTTACCATGCAAAATGTAGAAATTCACAACAAATTTTGTTTCTGTTTGTGAAAGAACAAATAACGTCTTTTAGAGATCATTTCTTGGGGCAAAAAGAAAAGAACTAACATCAGACCAAAATTTTAGAGATAAATCACAGTTGTAAAACAAATGAGCCAAGTCTTCCTCATTTACAGTACAAAAAGAGCATTTGCTGTCAAAGGTTATACATGGGTAGATTTTATGAAGTATTTTAAAATGTACCTCTTTAACTTTATTCAGCATACAAAATTTATATGGATTTAGCCATGCCTCTTTCCAATTAATATCAGTGATTTGTGCATTCCAAAAAAAAAAAAAAAAAAATCGCTCTAGGAGAGATTTTATGATTGGATTTTTTTTTTAAAAATTAATCTAATATGTTTGTTATTACAGGAATGAGAAAATAGTTTGATACCATCAACTATTAACTATCAACTAGTTTCCTTTTGTTACTTCCAATAGTAAAGTGACTTTTCATTAAATGTTTCAACCCATTTGGAATAAAATTCACAACTTGCTGAAACTGTTTAAATGGAATGGGGAAATTGTAGGTAAACATAAATTCTTCATAAGACAAAACATTTCCATTTTCATCAAACAAATCCATCACAAAGTATATATTTTTTTCAGACCATTTGTGTATAAATAAAGATTTATTCCTAGAGGAAATGAGACAATTGTTCCACAGAAGCATTTTGTGTGGAGGAAAATTGTGGTGGCAACCAATTTTCCAAGCTAATAACACTTGCTGGTAAAATCTGGATAGATTAATTAGTAGTTTTCCAGGCAGATAGTTACATCTCAGTAGAAAAGATAAACCTCCAAGCTTTTTGAAAATAGACTGAGGAATAAAGAACCATAATGAATAATTTTCATTTCTTTGACAGTTTCTTAACCAATTAAGCTTAAAAGTATTGATAATATATATATATATATATATATATATATATATATATATATATATATATGTACAGTACAGTCCAAAAGTTTGGAACCACTAAGATTTGTAATGTTTTTAAAAGAAGTTTCGTCTGCTCACCAAGGCTACATTTATTTAATTAAAAATACAGTAAAAAACAGTAATATTGTGAAATATTATTACAATTTAAAATAACTGTTTTCTATTTGAATATATTTCACAAAGTAATTTATTCCTGTGATGGCAAAGCTGAATTTTCAGCATCGTTACTCCAATCTTCAGTGTCACATGATCCTTCAGAAATCATTCTAATATGCTGATCTGCTGCTCAAGAAACATTTAATGTGTACAATTGTACAAAATATTTGTGTACAATATTTTTTTTCAGGATTATTTGATGAATAGAAAGTTCAAAAGAACAGTGTTTATCTGAAATATAATCTTTTGTAACATTATAAATGTCTTTACTGCCACTTTTGATTGATTTAATGCATCCTTGCTGAATAAAAGTATTCATTTCTTTAATTTCTTTTCAAAAAAATAAAAATAAAAATTCTTACTGACCCCAAACTTTTGAACGGTAGTGTATAATGTTACAGAAGCTTTGTATTTCAGATAAATGCTGTTCTTTTGAACTTTCTATTCATCAAGGAATCCTGAAAAAAAAGTACACAACTGTTTTCAACATTGAAAATAATCATAAATGTTTATTGAGCAGCAAATCAGCATATTAGAATGATTTCTGAAGGATCATGTGACACTGAAGACTGGAGTAACGATGCTGAAAATTCAGCTTTGCATCACAGGAATAAATTACTTTGTCAAATATATTTAAATAGTACACAGTTATTTTAAATTGTAATAATATTTCACAATATTACTGTTTTTTACTGTATTTTTAATTAAATAAATGTAGCCTTGGTGAGCAGACGAAACTTCTTTTAAAAACATTACAAATCTTAGTGGTTCCAAACTTTTGGACTGTACTACATCACCATCAGCTCTTTTGCCAGATATAATATCCTTTTTTTTAATTTGCAAGGTTTATTTTTCCAAATAAAGCCAAGAAAGGTTTTTATTAATTCCTTTGGAAGTTTTATCACTGACATAAAGGGATAGAGCTGGGTAAACAAACCTGGAAAGACTTTAGGCCTGTTCATTCTGTCACTGATAATCTCAATGATGGATATCTGGCGCCTCCTGCTAGACACTCAGAAAACATCAACATCAACACGTCGAAGGACATTCGGTGTCAGAAACGGATCAAATTCTGCTGTTGTTATTGTCAGGCGTGTGCTGCAGTAAATCCAGAGTCACTGCAGTTACTGGCACATTGTTTCTCACTGTATCTCTGATTTTATGATGTGTATTAAAGCTGCTGTAGGGAGTTTTTAGAAAACGTTGACTTAACCTGAAAATTTGAACAAGCACAACTCACAGGTCACTCCCCCTTGCTCTCTGCTGCGCTACAGCCCTCCCTCCACAGCTCCTCCCCCATCACAACGGAGCCTGCCGTGAACGCGCAGGTTAGTAAGGCGGATAAACAGTTATGGCACATTCACTGGTACAGACGAAACATCAACAATATGATTTACATTGACTATGGCCTGCCCATACTTTGACTACAAACTTGGTCCTCAAAACATTACGTATTTTGCAATACATGTAATGTAACTATATGACGTTGCACTATTTCTATAAGTAATAAATAGCTAGTAAGATAATATAACGGTAACTAACGTTACAGTATGCAAGTAATTATTCTATCGATATGTAATGCAAAATAAGGTTTGCTAGTACATTATTTCAGCAACATGACAAGCCAGTAAATTAGTAGGTTTCAATAGCTGCTTTGCACAGTGCGTGACATTTTATCTGTATGTTATGCGGCTAGAGTTTTGACACCGAGTCAATGGGCTCCGACGAGGAATTCACACCCACAGCGCCTTCGAGGAGTCAACGGGCGGGGAGAAGAGGAAGCATCAGGCAGGGGACGGGCAGGCCTGTTTTGAAATTATCTTAGTTGTGTAGTTCTTAAAAAATGAAACAAATCAAGCAGGGATACTTACTTGTCAAGCAGAAATGTGGCTGACTCTGCATCGGTTTTTAATCCTTTCAGGACACGTAGCTCCCTCCACCTCGGAAAAGCCGCTCCGATATTTACCCTCGTTTTATTTCGGGCTCTATCTAATTCTTTCTTTTTGGCTTTTATCATCGTCATTGTCTTTTTCCGTTTACCCGTCTTTATTTTATGAGCAGGTGCCACTCGAGGAATTGGCAGTTTGGATTGTTTTTCTGCCATGAGCAAAGCTGCGGCACACCGGTAATCTTGAATTTGACGCCTGTATGCGCTGGCGCTGTGCATGAGAGGGGTGAGATCAGCGCGCACGCGAGCTTGATTGACACTGCTAAGACACTCCTCCTGGCTCTGATTGGTTGTTTCTTACCGGGAGCGGTGTATTTCTGCAAATGGCAATAGGACCACCGGGAGGAGCCAGAGGAGCTTGATTTTTTCACAGATTATCTGTCTCATATTCTACTGTCAGGACATAATAACAGGTTTAATAAATATGTAAAAAATACATTTTTACAAAAGTTACCTACTGCAGCTTTAATGTCAATCATTGAACTGATCACAGATTTAACTCATCATTTACCTCACAGTTCACTCTCTACACAGGTGAAAAAAAGTACATTTCTATAATATACTTAAAGTGCTCTATTTTCGTGCACTAATTTTGTACTTAATTGACTAAAAATTCATCTTTAGTACTTCTTAAGTTAATCTTAAGAACATCTAAGTGTACTCAACTGTGCTATTTTGAGACACCATGACATATGAACTAAAATGTGCTTTATATCTCTGTATTTAAAAAAAATATATTCCTCAAAATGAATGTAAATGACTCTAATAAACCACAAACACCGTACCTTATAATGATGTAATATATTATAATACAGTAATCAAATAGATTGTGGACACAATTATTGTATTTAAGTAATTGTAATTCACCACTGGCGTATAAGAAAGCATGGTCTCTGCGGTCTTCTTGAATTTACTGTAATTATAGCTGGCTTGACCATGTATTTTCTAACCACGGTTAGCCTGTCTAATTGGCGTAGTTTCTGTTTCACAGTTACTAGACAGCATCCGGCTCATTAGCATTTATTTTGTGACCTGCATCATGCTAATTATGAACCAAAAGTACAAGTCAGTTCACGCAAGAGTAACTCATGTCTATTTCAGCCAAGTGTGTCACGCAGTACTACAAACCACAACCTACAAATTACACCCCTAAATTACACCCCGCTATGAAACAGCCTTCCAGGATGTCATCAGAGCATGAGTTTTAGAGGGTATGCACGTGATGTCACCGTCGACCGTTACGACTGCGGTCACGCCCGCTGAGTGGCTCAAAGACTGAGCGGCAGCATTGGTTTTCAGTGTGAGTACCGCGAAAAACACACAAAACACTTCCAAAACGGGAAAGAGCTTTGTGACTGACTGTACAAATAGCTTTGACTCAAAAACTGAGGTATATTTTTACAGACTGCCGACAGATACAGCAAAAAGAAGCAAATGGATCGCTGCAATTCACAGAAACAGCTGGACTCCAACAGAGAATCATGGATTTGGAGTTATCATTTTGTGTCAAATTGTTGGATTTTGAGGTAAAATCATACCCTTTATTGTTATATATTGTGTTGACAACTCATGAATTAAATATTTTCCATTTATGTTCTGCATAATTGGGTGTTTTTAAATAAACACTGACAAAAACTATACAAGATATACAGTATTATATATATATATATATATATATATATATATATATAACATTGATAAATGTGAGTACTCTGATTTAAACCTACCTATATTGTAGTTATATAAAATATTCACAGGCAGATTTGTTTTAAGTATTTCCCCAGCGTCGAAATCAGGCACAGGAAACACGACTCCAGGCTGCATGTCAATATCCATGGATTAGGTTTCTTTGACATGTCATAAGCCCAACCTTCTTTGTAATTGTTTGTTTTACTCGTGTTTTCGCAGTTTCCTCTATTAAATCCAGTCATGCAGCAGGTTCTTTTTCCACTCAGGGAGCGCATTTCGGCGGGAAAGTGACGTCGATGCATATCCTCTATATTTAAGCTGTGAATATTTCAAATGAAAACATTCCATACACAATTTTATTATTAAACATTCAATAAAACATATGCCCCGTGACTCCACAGTTTCTTCCTCCCATAAATGTTGTAACTAAAAGTGTCACTTCACATTTCTGTCCTTCAAGTTTTATATATTCTCTATAAAATGGTTATGTTTAGGTTTGGGGTAGGGTGAAGGGATCTACAATTTATCTATAAAATTATACAAAAATTTTTATGATAAAAAAAAAAAAAAAGATTTGTAAATATTTTAAATTTCTTTAGCTGTAAATACGTAACAATGTTTACATTTTAGATTCTATCCAAATGTTCAAAAATGCATTTTGCACCTGAAAATGTTGATTTATTGAAATGATTATGTAATGATATTAACAATGAGCCTAGGCTGAGTGGACATAATGATAGATCTAACAAATCGTAGTTGATGAAAATAACTAATTTTTAACCTTCAAATATTGCAGTGCAAACACTGTTTCCGCTTCCTTGTTCCAATATCTACTAACCTTGTTACAGATGGTTAGCTAACTGCGCTAGGGATGCCAGAAGACAGTATTAGTAACAGATTTGGCCTAAAAATTTCCAAAGATCCTTTAAAAAGTCCATCCTTTTGAAAATCACTGAATAATTTGCACAATAAAGAAAAGCATGTACTGTTTTCCACTGATAAAATCATCAAACATAACCAGATCCACTGTATGGACTTTTAATGTACCAATAACAACCTGAACATTTCAAAATGTGTCCCAATGTAGCCACATTGAAAATGAACAAGACCCTGAAGACTTTATACTGAGTGATTGTGTGATAACCTATTTAAATGAACACAATCCACATTGTTGAAATAAATATTTTCAATGACCTATTGCGGTGAGTTGTAAAGTTCCTTTATGCATAAATAATATTTGAGACTTTCCTCAAAAGCAGTTCCTTTCTGCATAAATACTGGCCACACAAACACAGATGAGGAACACAACGCAGGAGAGAAACTTAAACATTAATTATTTGTTCTGAATAAACATATTCTTTATTATTATTCTCTATCTTTCTCTCACACTGTTGGAGAGATTTATAAAGAATGAAGTTGTGTTTATGAATTATACAGACTGCAAGTGTTTAAAAATGAAAATAGCGACGGCTCTTGTCTCCGTGAATACAGTAAGAAACGATGGTAACTTTAACCACATTTAACAGTACATTAGCAACATGCTAATGAAACATTTAGAAAGACAGTTTACAAATATCACTAAAAATATCATGTTATCATGGATCATGTCAGTTATTATTGCTCCATCTGCCATTTTTCGCTGTTGTTCTTGCTTGCATGCTTCACAATACCTGCAGAACATCTGATGATTCGGCTGAGGTCCAAATGACAGTCATCAGTGAAAACTGGAGATTCACCCGTAGTCAAAAGCAAAAGATGTCGGACTGCAGAGTGGCTACAGAAATTTAAATCTACAGGTAACACTAATACACTCTAAATACACATAGTCACGCAATGCTGATGTTGTTAACATTAACAATTTGAGAACAAAGTATAACAATAATAATAATTTGAACAGTTTGACGTCATCCAAGCTAAGTGATCATTAGATTTAATCAACATTGGCAGAGCAATTTACTGTAATATTTTTCTTTCCCTCACTTGGTCAGAACAAAAGTGGCCGACATGTTACTTACTTGTTCAGATGTTATTTTCCAGTGAAAATTCTTCTGTTGGTCATACTTCAAGACTAAAATGAAGTACAGTATCCACACCGGTGTGTGACTGACAGTAAACATTAGATTCATCAGAACTGAGGAGTTGTGCCGATGCACAACTCACGTAAAGATAATAATTACTCATATAACTGCAATTGCAGGTTTCAAACAGAGATGGCGACATAGAGACAAAACTTATGGACTGCAGCTTTAACTAAGGCCTAGTCCTGGCTTAAACGGATGGTTTCATGAGAATCACCCAAATAGAGAGTATGAAATCATTTATTTATGCAATAAAATATTTTTATAATTGCAATATTTTTCTGACTTCTTTACAGGATTACAAGCTTTATTAAATATGTAGTATTTTTTTATTATTTCATAAAATGTTAAATAAAAAAATCACATCAGGACACCCAAGATAGTACAAAGGAACACAAGCTCTATTTTGAGAATGTAAAGATCTTGTGGATTCAGTGCAGCAGGAAGTAGGAGAGCAGAGAACAGCAGAGGAACAGGAAGCTCTGGGTGACACTCTGAGCACCGTTACACAGGTTCCCCTCACAACACACGATGCCTTCAACATTAGGAACATTAGGAACCAACGCTGTGGCATCACAAATTAATTTAGAGACACAGCCTTTTACAACAGCTGATTGGCCTCCATAATTCCCTGTTGAAAGTAAAGAAAACAAAGGTTAGTCTAAGCTATTGGCATATTATGGCCTGGGCAGATTATGCTGAATGTGGTTTCCCGGTTTCAACTGTGGGGGCCTGTTAAAAATGCCCCTGGCTATGACTAGTAAGCCACTGGTCTGTATCATATGTTTAAAATGAAAGATGATGAAACAAAACAAACAAACAAAAAAACAATCTTCTATTCCACATTCTCACCTGTTGCTGTAATGCAGCGATCTTCACTCCCTGTACAGCTCACTGTGTTTGAGCAGCTCTTGTCATCACAAGTGTAACATGTCTTTCCATTGGGGACAGTAGTGCTGGGATCTACAGGAGGAAAACAGGTATTACTGTGTCTTTTTTTCTGTATAACCAACACCGCTTTAGCTGCTCCATTAAAATCAGTTCAAGACAGACAAGCCACACCTTCTATTTAACTTCCCAATTGAATGGCTTTGGAAGTAAAATGAGTGTTGACATTAAAGAAGATAGTCTTTTGCACATGATGAGTGAAGTTCAATACCTGGAGCATCTTGGACGTTACACAGGTCAGTGTTACAGCAGGAAACAGACGTCTTTATGATGCCGAAGTTCATGGACAGACTTGGACAGTCGGGAGCACAATCTTTAACAATCACTTTTGTACTAATGTCACCTAAAATATGAAAGGTACAAGAAAGACCAGTTTAACTATAAATGTCACAATTTAGCAGTTTTCTCACAAACTAATTTTGAAATACAAATCATAACAGAAATCTAGATTATTCTGTGACTGAAAACAGCAGTTCTGTCATAACAGTACATTTTAATAAATCATACTTGACTTACCAACTTTTGTTACTGCAAATACACTAATGCACTTGGAAAGTCCACTGGGACATGTTTTTGACTTCTGAGTTGCACAAGAACCCGTGGAACTGAAACACTCATAACAGTTGAGAGAGTGTCCTGTAATCAAACAGAGAGACCCTGAGAGAGATCCAGTGATCTGTATTTGTACTCAGTAACATTATACTGTTTGACTTTGTACCTGCAGTGAACAGAACGAACAGAAGAAAAACTGACAGGTGCAGATCCATCTTTAACCAGGAGGAGAATGTAACAGTGTGCCTGTTTCAGTGCTCATTTTATAGCTTATCAGATGGGAGGGCCTTCATGAGGAAATGAAACAGAAACTTCACCTTAAATAATTTACCTGCCAGTTGATGATTAAATTACAGTAAAATATGGAAACTACAAGGAATGTATACTCTAGTCTACTTCAAAAGTGATATAGTTCACCCATAATGAAAATTATGCCATCATTTACTCACCCTCATATCATTCAAAACCTTTTTTTCTTTTTTCTTTTATGGAACACAAATGAAAAGTGTATGTTTGAGTCCATAAAATTAAAGCTAGTTTGGTTCAATGTTGTTTGGATCCAAACATTCTTTAAAATATCTTCTAGTGTTCTGCAGAATAAAGATGATCATTCATACTTATTGTACACTTATATAATAGTCTGTTGTCTATAAGAGAGAGCGAGAGATGATTAGGTTGTCACTCAAGATGTCCTCTGTGTTGTCTTTAATAAAATATTTCAGAGTCATTAAGACAAACTCATCTTACGAACTGAATGTTCGTAGCATTCAATTGATTTAATAAAATGATGGTTTAACCATCCTCTTGAGTCATTTTACATACTTTATTATATTTTAGGGTATAGAATGTGGAGCAAAGATCTTTGAAACATTTTATCTTGTAAATGAAACAGGGGTTAAAGCTTCCCTTACTCACTGCATAAAGTTTACTTAAAAATAAACTTGAACTTTATTTAAGTACACTTAATGAAATGAACTTTTTTGTAAGAGATAAAGGTGATTATTTTATTACAGAAAATTAGCAGTATTCCAAGCAGTAAGTCCATTCTATCAGAACTCCAAAGATGGTGCAGAGAAACAGGTTATAAACTCTGCACAGCATGTCTCATAGTAGATTCAGTGCAGCAGGAAGTAGGAGAGCAGCTCAGCAGAGGAACAGGAAGCTCTGGGTGACACTCTGAGCACCGTTACACAGGTTCCCCTCACAACATGAGAACACAACATTGCTCAACATCGTAGCTGATGTTAAGGTATCACAAAAGTATTTAAACACACAGCCTTTTACAACGAATGACTGGCCTCCAACAGTCCCTGGTGAAAGGTGGGAAAACAAAGGTTAGTCTGAGCTGGACATTGCTACTGTATATGTGATCTGTATCAATCAAATGATTAAACCTTTTTCCTCCTTTTCCACATTCGCACCTGTTGCTGTAATGCAGTTATCTTCACTCCCTGAACAGCTCACTGTGTTTGAGCAGCTCTTGTCATCACAAGAGTAACATGTCTTTCCATTGGGGACAGTATACAGGAGGAAAACAAATAGTCTTTTATTTTCTGTACAAAATGTAACACTTAATGAAATAACGTTCCTTTAGCTGCTCTATACAATCAGTTTCTGATATATATATATATATATATATATATATATATATATATATGTGTGTGTGTATATTCAAGCCACAAATCAAAATGAGTGTTGATTTCAAAGATAGTCATTTGCACATGATCATTGCAGCACAATACCTGGAGAATCTTGGAAGTTACACAGGTCACTATCACAGCAGGAAAAAGTCATCTTTACAACGCTTAAGTTTGTGGACCCATATTGACAGTCAACAGCACAATCTTTAACCTTCACCTTAAAACTAATGCGACCTAAACAAAAAAGAAGAAGCATGAATGATACAGGAAAGACCAGTTTAACCGCACAATATTTTGATGGAAAATTGAATTAAAAATATGTCAAAGTAGAAAAAAAGCAGTGAAAGTTAAAAACATATGCATCATCTCACAGCTGCAAAGCAGAAGAATTTTTGAACAAATTTTTGTCAATACAAAATGTATCATTAGCAAAACTATCTGTAAGGGCTAGATTTACTAACAGTTTGAACTCTTTTGGCAATAAAAAACTACTGTCAGGATTTACTAAAGACAAATTAGTGCTGAAAAGCTGACATGATTTGTAGGAGTTTCCATTTCAGATGCAAAATTTATAGGAGGAGGGGCCCTAATAGTCAGACTTTGAACTCAAAACACTCTTTTTTTACACATATATTTTTCAATTGTTGTTGTTTTTTTTACATTTGTAAATAAACTGCATGTTAAAAATATCTGTAACCTGGGACTTTTATTTTCTCAATGTAAAATTAAAGGAGCAATGTGTAAAATTTAGGAGGATCTATTGACAGAAATGCAATATAATATACATAATTATGTTTTCAGTGGTGTACAAAGACCTTACATAATGAACTGTTATGTTTTTATTACCTTAGAATGAATCATTTCTATCTACATACACCGCTGGTCCCCTTTCATGTTAAGTTGCCATTTTGCGCTGACATGTTTCTACAGCAGCTCTAAACGGACAAACTGCTCTACAGAGCAGATGCTGCTAAAATGTACACACTGCACCTTTAAATACAATTGACAAATAAAAAAAACTAAATTCACAAACTATTTACAGTTAATTAACCATAGTTGTAATTACACTTTAATATTAATGCGTCAAAATTTGACAGTCACAGCACTGTCATTTTTCACACTGTAGACTAGCCACGATCAGCTAATCTTCCCACCATTTTTCATATTAATGAAGTAATTGCTGTTTGTGAATTGTTGGCCATCACTGTTCACTGGGAAATTTTCTTTTATTTGAGGGGCCCTAAGCTGCTGCTTACCTCGCTTATTGGTTCCACCCCACACTTTCCTGTCTGATCTACTGTCCTATCCAATAAAAGCCCAAAAAGCCAAAAATATAACTTAAAAAAATTGGAAATGGCTTGTAAGGAACCCTGCATCAGCCCAAAAACGGAATCCGACGCGTCCGGGCGAAGGTTAACGCGTGAATGCCTTTTCAGCGCCTCTGTGAAGGGCAGTGATAGTCAGAAATCGAAATGGACTTAATCGATGTGCCCCATGCTCCATCTATTAAACCTTTCGTATGAACAATCCTGAACACAGACTTGCGGTAATACCTTCACTTTAATCTACTAGATATAATGAATTAAGAATAATACAGAATAAACCAAATGTAACATTTTATTTGTAAAAGTATATGTAAAAATATATCATGCCAATTACATTACAGTTGGATAATTAGAAGCCAATTCAGAAATAATAAATGCATAACATCATTTGAAATGCACATGCACACAGTGCTGGATTAGTGTTTGAAGACACTTGTCCATCTCTGTCTGGGGGTTTCTGGCTACAGAAAATCCCCCCTGACTGCTTTGCAATTTACCTTAATGCATTATAGTCCTTCACGTTTATTGCGATCTCAGAATTCAGGCCAGCTGATAATACCTAGAATATCGAAATCAACTGCAGGCGGTAGATCCTTCTCCTATTTGGCACCTAAACTCTGGAACAATCTTCCTAGCATTGTTCGGGATGCAGACACACTCTGTCAGTTTAAATCTAGACTAAAAACACATCTCTTTAACCTGGCATACACATAACACATTATATATTTATATTTTCAAATCCGTTAAAGGATTATTAGGCTGCATAAATTAGTTCAGCCGGAACCGGGAACACTTCCTATAACACCAGATGTACTTGTTACATCAGAAAAAGAATGGCATCTACGCTAATATTAGTCTTTCTGTTTATCCCGAGGTTTACCGTAGTCAACCTGATTCGGGGCCGTTTCCAGATGAGACCGAGGACCGGTGCCTTGACACGACCACAACACAGCCCTGAAGTATCAGCAGAGATCGAGTCGACTAGATCATCCATTGCGAAGACATCATCGACATGACAGCCAGTGCCACAGTTTCCTCAAAATTATAATCACGATTATTAATCATGTTCATTCTATCAAAAGAGTAATGTAACTATGGCTATTTTGCAAGTTCTTTACCAACCTACACTTCACCCAAAAGGCCTGTAGGTGGCACAAAGACTTAAATTTAGCCAACTATGATAACTTCGTTAGATGGTAAATCAATACAAAACATGGTTTTGGTGAGCGCTTTGTAATATGTATTCACATTAGATTTTAAAGCAACACAATTCGTTTGCAATAAGACAAACCAGATTCAAATTGCCCGGCAAATTCGTAAAGCAAAGAAAAATCATTTCTAGCTGATCAACATTATGAAAACTGGTAAAACCTTTAGGAACTTCAAAAGATAAAACAGCGAAATTCCTAATATTACTTCCAATATTTCCAAATTATGTTCATTTTCATAGAGCGGGCCAATATCGTGGGGATTATGTAAAATCAATCGAGAGAAGCAGATATCGTTATCGTGATAAAATACGATTAATCGTGCAGCCCTAATTTAATTTAATTTGACTTGACATTTGATATTCAACATTATCCTTGACATTTATTCAACAGTGCTTTTGATCTGCCTGCACTGACACTATTCTTTAAAAGGAAAAATGATATACCAATTATCAATGTAAAGCTGCTTTGACACAATCTGCATTGTAAAAAGCGCTATATAAATGAAGGTGACTTGACTTGACCTTATATACAGACCATAACAAAAGGGTAAATATTTACTACACCAACACCTGTTTTGGGGGAAGAGGAGTGGGTTTTCACAGAAGGCACCACCCAAAGAGAGGACAGAATTTTCCTTAGTTTTCAATCTTCTTCATAATACCAGTGACTGCTGTGAAATTGAGACCAGTTTACCAATCGCACTGAGACATTTAATATGATACCAAACATAAAAAGGGAAAAACAATAGATACACAAGTTACATTATATGTCTTGAAGAATTTTCAGTGACTTCTATTTCTTTGAGATCTTCTTTTCCAGATGAGTTTTATTGCTTTATTGCAGGATGCTTGATCTCTGTTTTTGTCCAGCAGGAAAATCGAGCCTTACAGGCTTAAAATTGCACTTACAACCCAGTCTCACAGCAGTTCGTGACATAGTCATGAAATTTAATCTATTGATTCGTGTTCATGACCACGAATTTCCCTTTTTTTCGTGTCACTCAACAAGACATTCGATCTAATGTATTTCAATAGGAGGCATCTTTTGTATCTGCACCACGTATTTCTTTCTGCAACTCAGAAGCATTAACCATTGTGCTACGGTTTCTTTTCTGAGAAATACCATTTTCCATCTATTTGGTGTGTCAAATATAACAGTAGACTACTACAGTACCCATGAGCCTTATCTACTTGTAGCAAATTAGCTCAAAATAAATATGAATAATTAATCATAACTAGTTATAATTAATTATTAATATTTGAATCAGTTAATAAAATTAACTTAATGTAATAAAATTAATATTACAATCAATTAACCTGTTGTCCAGTGAACACACAGTGTTAATTGTTTATTAATTCTAAGAAATGTTCATTTCCAGGTTATGGGAAATAACAATCTTATTCTACTAAAAGCCTGTAGTCGGGGTCGACATGAATAGGGACTCCAGTATATGAGCGCAAAACACGGACAACCTTACGTGTGACATGAACAAGACTTTATTAACTAGACTAAACACTTAAACTACTCTAACATTCACACACATACATGCATACAGTTTACCAAGAGAGAGAGACCTAAAGCAGAGTACAGGAAAGCAAGAAGTTACAGCATTGTTTGACATTCAGCAGATCAACAGCCTTGAGCAAACCATCAGTTTAGTTTTAACAGGCCCTTCTTTTAAAGGGGTAAGGATACTCAATGTATCTGATAATGAGACCAAATTTGATACTTGCATGTCTCTCCAAGTTGAATTAAAACTGTCCTGATGCAATTTGTGGAGGCTCCCATTGAATCTTTGCTGATATTGTCTTGACGAAAGAGAACCGGCTGGATTCAGAGGATCTTTGGTGAATGGAAGGTCTAGGCCGAGGCCTGGCACAAGCTTGGGGTTCCTCAGAAGCTTCTAGCTTCTTAAAGCATCATCTTGACATCAGCATTCGTCAGTAAAAGAAAAGAAGAAGAGGAAGAGCAGGAAGAGAGGGGGTTTGATCTTGTGATCAGTGAATATAAGAGGTGAAGATGTCACACCCTCTTGAGGTGTCTGAGCCAATAAGGAGTTGCCCCCTCGGAGGGAAGTTTTACGAGTCTTTGTTCTGTAGCAAGATATTAGCATAAGACACTGGATTGGATGTTTGAGAGAAGAACCCTCTAGATTCTTATAATACTAATGTGTCACAGAGTTAGTAACATGTAACATAAATTACTAAATAGGAAATGAAAGTTGGAGTCTGTAGATACCAAACATGCTGCCAATTTGATCTCAGTTAACTATACATTTGCAACTATGGAACATTAATAGTTCAAAAGAGAGAATTAATACATAGAATAAAGCCTATAAAAGGAAAGTCATGAGATGGGAAAATTGGATATGTGTTTATACATTTCCCAAGTGGTTATATAGAGAATACATAGGATTAAGAGAGTTTATTTGTCCTTCTCAGGAAGAATGAGTCACTAGTCTCTACAGCATTCTTCCGGATCATAAAAGTACCATATATCTGTAACAGGACACCTAGGTTGGCCTGTGTGGGCCACATTTGCGATGCTGGTTGCAGTTTTAGGGGGATGGGTTCAGAGAACTTTGATAGTGAGAGTGAGTTTATGGGTAATTCATTAAATACAATGAATAATTGTGTGGCTGATTGGTCCAGACGCTACATACTTTTACTATGTTAAAGACGTCAGCTAAAACTACTTTATTTCATAATCTCCATCAGTTGAAATCAGAGCATGCAGTGACAACCATCACGGCATCTCGTTGCTCTCCTCCACTGTAGACGGTGCAGACAAGTGTTGGCACGTATTCTGCTGAACCGACTCCAACAACACCTTTATGACAGCGACATCTTCCCGGAAACTGGTGTGGATTTTGTGCAGGCCGTGGCACTATGGACATGGTGTTTACCGCTGGGCAGATTCAGGAGAAGTGATCTTTAAAGAAAGCCTTTGACTCAGTTTCTCACACTGGACTGGACTGTTCATTAACATCCAGCTGTCTGATCCATTTGGCATTTCCAATGATTCTGTAAATGTTATGATGTCCAGAAGACACTGAATACCAATAATTACAGGAAAAATCTGACAGTCTGAAAGTGAAAATAGGTTTTTTCACGAAACGGGCTGTTGAAAGTGAATAAACTATCACCTCTTTACACACCAAAGAAACAGTGTGAGTCACTTTAGATTAATAACAGAATTTCCATTTTTGGGTGAACCCTTTGAATCATATCAAATATCAAATAACTATGTAAACAAGTCATTTAGGCTTTTATTTTATTATAGTTATGTTTTTAACCTGCTTTGAGTGTCCAAACTCGGAGTTTAACTCCAAACAGCTGGTTCAGGAGTGTTTAATTGGGGTTGGAGCTAGAGGTCTACAAAGAGGACCCGGGACCCGACCCGGGACCCATACGGGTTCGGGTCTATATTTTAAATGGTCAGATGGATCCGGGTCAGGTCCCAATCTATTACTTCGGTTCCCGGGTCTGTTTAACTTTGTGTGTATACCCGAGCCGATCTGACTCGGAGATCACCCGGCCGTGTTGGGAGTCAGTCAGCGCTGTGCGTGTGTTTTGAAACTTGCTAAGTATGAGCTGGGAAATAAGGTGAAAAAACACGAGCGACCCCAGCCATCAGAAGCAGAGCGGGCGGAGTTAATGCAAGCGAACAGATGATCATCGAGTTTTCCTATTCCTATTGTGTGCAACAGTAATGCAAACAAACTTCAAATCTCAGAAACTGCTTGCAGCCTTGCACACTCAGATTTAAATAACATATTTCAAATCATTAACAAAATCTGAGATAAACTATCACATGAATGTTTTCTATGATGCTCAATATGCGTTTAAAAGCTTCTGTTTCAGGTTGCTCCAGCTAATGCGCATGTGCAGTCTCGTGCAAGCGCACTTTCTTTCTCCTATTTTTATAATAACATTATGAATGAACCGTCTTGTTATATCTAAAGTTTTGGTCAGACTCGGCGCAGAAAGCATAGAAATGCGGGCAAACAGTCTAAATTATTTTATTTTATTTTATTTTATTTTATTTTATGAGTTGACTTGAGATACAACAAAATGCAAAACTTCAAAGTCGCCTTTTAAAGCTGGAATAATGAGTGGATTAAGCATTCTAATCGCCAAGAGAGGAATAACGGATGAACTTTCTTTGCAAGTGCATCACAGTCAGGTACAAGGGAGAAAGCTAACTTAGCCTACTAGGTAAGACAAAACGTTTTGTTTTCGCAACTTGTTTATTAATAGCAATTTGCTGTGGAATAGACCTATGTGCCGATCGGGTACAGTCGGTTCTCGGTCGGGTTCGGTGCAGCTTTCAAATAATAGACGGGTCCGTGTTGGTTCCGGGTAGTACATTTATGGCATTTCTTGGTTCTGCACGGGTTCGGGTCCAACTTTCAAAATAATAGTCGGGCCCAGGTCGGTTCCGTGTAGCACATTTATGGGTCTCTTCGAGTTCGGGTATGACTTTTTGGACCCGTGAAGACCTCTAGTTGGAGCTAAACTCTGCAGGACGGTGGCCCTCCAGCAGAGTTTGGACACCCCTATAGATTATACCACAAAAGAGCATTTTGCAGAAACTAACAAACAAACTGGCCTCACATGGGAACATGCTGAAATGGTTCACACTTGCTCCTAGAAGAGATGTGTTTGTGGAAAGTCATGAATCATAGTTTACCATAACAGGTTACAAAGATGCAATTGTTAAACCATCTTCCACCTTCCTTCAGGCAGGGTCTGCAAACAACAATGCTTCAGGGTTTCTTCTTAAGGGGATTTCAGATTCCAGGATTTCCTTATGCTTCTTCTGTCTATAAGTGAACTTCAACTTCATGAACTTCATGGGTGTCTGAGGATCAGGACTGTGATGAATGCACTCGTGTCCTTTCTTAATATTCCCCTTTAGCTAACTCGCTACACTGATCATCCTCTGGACACTGAGCTGTTTAACTGTTCAGATTCACATTGACTCAGTGAATCAGGATCATCAGATCCAGACTCCAGATTCAGGATCCCTGAGAGAAACACATTCAGCTTCAGCAGATGCAGATTCATTCACAGAGTCTCAGCTGTACGATAAAACATCATGTGTCTGTTCCAGAAATGATCATGTGATTCAGTCAAACTCACTTCAAGTCTTTCTTTCTCTCGCTTTGATTCACTCTCCTGATTTCTGAATCATTGCGCTGAAAGATTTGTGTCTGAACCAATCAGAGTCTCATCTCCCATTCCCTTTAAAAGTCATTTGCACTATTCGCTATTTACATAGCAGAATTTACATGCGGAAATACTGAACGCTTCTCTAGTGAGGAGACGGATCATCTCCGGGACAAGCCGGATTCCACCAAAACATTTTTATCTTTATGCACACAATAATAATCTTTTACATTGTAAACCTTTTATTTTTAATAGCTGGCATGTTTGTGTGCTGCTGCGCATCCCTGTGTGTGTAATAAGATATGTACACACCAGTGGTGTTTTAAAATGAGGAGGCAACGTCCTCATTTATGTCCCTGTTACACAATTTTCCTGGTTAAGTTAACATTACATATAATGAGAGACCAAATACAATTCTGTTTTGTATTTTGACACTATATAATGTTCTATTTATTAAAACCAAGTATTGTCATGATCATTACTGGGAGTGCCCTTGTCTGCCACTTGAGGGCACTCCAACCTGGACTCTTGTGTCACTGTTTAGAACTTCATTTCCCATAACCCACTTCCTGGACTCATTATCTTTCATTGCATTCAGCTGTTTTGGGTTTGTTAATTAGTGTCTGTCTATTTCATAGGTCACTAACAGGCGGACCGCGGTCAGGTTCCGGACCCAGAAGCTGTCCCGTACGGACCCGAACCTACAGCCAAAACTATTTTCTATTTTATTTCTATTTTCGGTTCTATTTTATATGCGCAGCTTTTGTAGTCTTTACGGTATGGTTTAGCGGACGATGAAACGCACAGACCAATTGCATGCGAGTTAAGCTGTCCCACGTGATACCACTCAGCCAATACAGCAATGATAACCGCATTAGAAGAAGAAAATGATCCAACCTCAGGATGGCGCCGGCGCGCCTGATCAACCCTTACTGTCTATGGATCAACCGCTCTCATGTGACGCTCCATGAACGTAGAACACATCACTGTTCTTAAGCGGCTGTTCATTCAGAAATACGTTATTGCGTTATAAAAATGAGACGCAGGCAGTTGAATGAGGGAAAAAAAGTCAAAGTTGTTAAACGCGAGTTGAGCTTTTTTATTTTTAACTTGACCGCCGTGTTTTTAGAATGCCGTTTCATGGGCGAGACGCTGCAAAAGACACGAGACAAGTGCAACACCTAAACATGTCCGCCAAACATAAAAACAATAGGACAATAGTGCAATGAAATGCAAAACCCAGTAAACCTGTTTTATATGTCATGGCTGAAAGCTGCTCTGTTTGTTTTCTGTTTTTACAAAGCATTTGCTGTAAATAATAACCTATTACTGGTGTTATTTATTGCAATTTTTGGCTAAGAAATATTTATAATTTTTTTATTTTATATTATTTCTGAGTAGGATGTGTTTAAGATAAGTTTGTACAACATTTGTCTTCATATTTCAGACATATTTGTGCAAAGATATTTAACAAATTGTTTTACATTTACACACGTTGATGTGTGGTGCACTTGGAACTCAACTTTTTTTAACCAGATTGTTAATAAAAAGAATGTTACTTAAATAATATTGTAGTTAAGTTTAAGGTGACTAGTTAAACAGTTAAAAAAAAAAAATCGTGAATCGGTCAATCGTTCTGAAAAATCGAGATTTTTTTTTTTGCCATATCGCCCAGCCCTACAATGCAGTGCGTTTTGAGGGAAATTAGGTTGTAGCTGCTTATCTACATTACTCCTATTGAAAAGAGGTGTTATTTGTGTAATTTGGCTCACCGATTATTGATCCGGGAAATTTGAATCTGTGAATATGTGGCCAACATTACTTAAGTTTGAACATGCCTAAGTTTGAACATGCACAATTTTTTGTTTATTTATTCTCTCTTATTTTGAAATGTAGCTCCATTTTATTTAGCTAATGAGAGAACATTATATCTACAATCATACATATTTGTTCAGTTCCATTTTATGTGACAATAAATATAGTCAAAACGTTTTTGAATTGAACAGAATTCATTTGATTTGACAGTCGGGAATTAATTATATGCAGATATTGATACAACTACTAGGCTACTAATAATGTATATATAATATATCACACTTATAGACATTATGATCTTCCGGACCTTTGCTTCAAGAAATTTTCTCTAACTGGACCTCTTTAAATTTTAGTTGAATACCCCTGGTCTATTTAGTCTCAGTTGTTTCTACCTTGTTTGGTGGTTCTTTGTTTTACGGTACACACGAAGACGTAGACAGATCCAGAATCAACCACACCAGTGTGCATCCTCCAGGCATGCAAGACCACCAGGACATAAAAGGCTAAGACCACCTTCTGGGCCATAACCAGACCAACATGAAGCGGACTGCTCCGGGACGGCAGTGGGCTCGAATTGCTCCGGGATGGCAGCGGCCTCAGGCTGCTTCGGGACGACAGCGGGCTCGGGCTGGCAGACTGGACTATGGTCGACAGACCTTGAATACATCCTCCAGGCGCGTAGGACAATCAAGGCGTAGAAGGTGAAGACAGCCTTCTGGGCCATGGCAGGACTGACCAAAGAAGCGGACTCACTGGCTGGAGTGGGCTCTGGAGTGGACTCACTGGCTGGAGCGGGCTCTGGAGTAGCCTCCGGGTCTTGGGGGATGGATGGGCTGCAGATTTTGGATTTTTGGGGCTTCATCAAATATCTCGGTCATAGAAGCCAGTGGGCTACACCTGGTCAACCTGAACCCTACCGAAGAGACTTCCCTGTCCGTGAGTCCGTTCCAGCCGCCACAGAGTCTCCTCTTCACTCACGTAAGAGGAGGAAGAGGAGGAGGAAGGCTTCAATCATCCCTCAAGGCCTAGAGGCCTTCCCAGAGCCCGCTCCACTTAGCGAGTCCACTCCAGAGCCCGTTCCAGTCAGTGAGTCCACTCCAGTCAGTGAGTCCACTCCAGAGCCCGCTCCAGTCGGGGAGTCCACTCCAGAGCCCGCTCCAGTCAGTGAGTCCACTCCAGAGCCCGCTCCAGTCAGTGAGTCCACTCCAGAGCTCGCTCCAGTCAGTGAGTCCGCTCCAGAGCTCACTCCAGCCAGTGAGTCCGCTCCAGAGCCCGCTCCAGCCAGTGAGTCCGCTCCAGAGCCCGCTCCAGTCAGTGAGTCCACTCCAGAGCCCGCTCCAGTCAGTGAGTCCACTCCAGAGCCCGCTCCAGTCAGTGAGTCCACTCCAGAGTCCGCTCCAGTCAGTTAGTCCACTCCAGAGTCCGCTCCAGTCAGTAAGTCCGCTCCAGCCAGTGAGTCCATTTTGGGTGAGCCACCGCCTCACCCTCATAAGTGGAGGAGAAGGAGGAAAAGGGCTTCCTCCGTCCTACAAGGCCTGGAGACCACTCTAGAGGTTGTTTGTGGATTCTCCAAGCGCTTTGCCCTGCCGGCGCCACCGAAGTGCCTTGCAAGAAGTTTTTTGTTTTACACAAGAAGTTTGTGTTAACCCCAGAGTAAGAAGAACAGACAAGCCGCTCATTCAAGCCATTCAAGTTTTACTCACTTTTCTTTTACTTAATTTTCTTTCCGTTGAAAGTCTCGTGTTCTAAGTATTACCGCAAAGTTCAACAAAGACTTTTGCCGTTTCAACTCCAGTGACAAAGATACTTTTCTTTCATTTGTTTCACACGGACCCTGGACAAACCATCGACTCGGGAAGCCCGTCTCTGCACGACGAGGGAGATTCACATTTAAAAGTCAACGCAAGCAAGTACCTCCAGATGAAAACTGAACTGGTGCATTTAATTTAATGATTCATGGTTCGTTCGGGTCTTTGAAAGGCATTGATAAGAATTCTGTTAATCATATCACTCTTAAAACTCTTTCTCTCTCATTTCTCACTGCAATGCAAATGAATGCGTGTGTGTGTGTGTGCGTGTGTTTGTCGTAGATTAGTTTGTGTTAGAATAAATAAAATCTCTTGTAGATTTTAAAAGAAAGTGTCTCGTATTATGTGCTTCTATGATTTAATGTCTTAAACTGTCGATTCAAGTTACCTGCGCTAATCAGAAGAGCTTACGGCTCGAGCAAATGAACGCTGGACGAATCAGTTGCTCGGTCGTAAAATTATAACTCTTTATAATTCCCTGATAAATCATTTCATTTGAGCTAATTTTACTTCCTAGGGTGTGAAAACCCCCTTCATAGTTGTTTACTTACTTTTTAATCAGTCTTCCCATTAACCCCATCACTGTCTTCATTCAGGCCGATTCGACGAGAACGTGCATGAAAACAAGAGGTGGGATTTATCGCACAAACCAATCATGTCCAATCATAATCGATCATATCCAATATAGCGCAGTTGAGGCATTGCCTCTTCTCACGTGACTTTCCCCCATTCATTCTCAATTACCCCCCACTAAACCCACTGCATGCTTTAGAGGCTCTGCTTTATTTCTATGAGCTGATCAAGGGAGGCACAGAGACACGGACTCCCCGCTGTAACTTTCACAAGCTCACGTATCCATATTATTAAATAGAGTAAAGTTTTGTGTATTTGGCGTGCTGTCCGGGGAGAGGGCGCCGAGCTCTGAATTTTGGCCCCCGGTGTGGTAAAAGTAGATATAACTAGAAGTGAGGAGATGAGGGTGGAGGAGGGATGCTGATAAACTCTCAGATGAACAGAGGTCAGTCTGCTGAATTTATTTCTCTAGTCATTGGTCGAGTTGATTAACTGAATGCTCTCCACCTGTGCTAATTAGGTTAATTATCTTAACTTGCTCCTCCCGAACTTTGTTAATAAAAAATAATTTACCTGCGGGTGTCGCTCTTTGACAGCGTTTCTTTAGAAAAAAGAGTGGCTTTTACACTTTTTAAAGTCAAATTTTGTAACATTTGAATTATTTTTGTAATATCGAATATTTTCTCATCCAGTTTTTTTTTGAGGAGGCACTGCCTCCCTTGCCTCCTCGGAGGAAATGCCCCTGGTACACACATTGTGCACCCACATATGGGGCCCTATTTTAACGATCTAAACGCAAAGTGTAAAGCGCACGGCGCAGGTGCACTCAGGGCGTGGCCAAATCCACTTTTGTTATTTTAACGACGGAAAAACAGTCCGTGCGCCGGGGCGCATTTTTGAAATGGGTTGTCCCTTTTCTCTTAATGAGTAATAGGCGTAATGTTCAATAAACCAATCAGAGTGTCATCTCCCATTCCCTTTAAGAGCGAGATGCGCTCGCGCCATGGCGGACTGATATTTACATGGCGGAATTTGTTGGCGGAAAAGCTGAAATTACCTGTTAAGTGGCCAGTCAATCTTTCAGTCGTCTGCGTTGGATGCAGGCTTTCAAATAGCTCCGCGCGATGAGTCAGTTATATATATATGTGTGTGTGTGTATTGGCACGATTATTCAATTAATTAGCCAATTTCGTTCATCATTAGGCTATAAGTAGTAATAGGCTGAATTGAAAATCAGCATTACATTTTTATGTAGCCTACACAATAATATTCTTTTACACTGTAATCCTTTTGTTTTTAATATTTGGCATGTTTGTGTGATGCGCATCCCTGTGTGTAATAAGCAAAGTCAACGCGCACTGTGGACGCGCCCAGAGGTGCAGTTTCTACCAACGCGCTCTAACAAAAAAATATTGCTCCATTGACTTTAGACTTTAGATCAGGTTTGAGTTGGTCTATGGCGCAGTCTATTTTCAGCTCCTTAAAATAGCAATGCGCCGGCAATGCGCCTGAACACACCTCTTTTTTAGACCAGCACGCCCATGGGCGCACTAACTGGCGCAAATGCATTTACTAATTTAAAGACGTGGCGCTGAACGGGAAAACGCGAACGGCGCCGGATGCAAACTAGCAAACACACTTGCGCTGCGTCTTGCGTCGCATTGCGCCGGGTGTATTATAGGGCCCATGGGCTTATATTACTAACACGCTGTTTAAATAACAAAAACAATATTGCACCATTGACTTTAGACCAGGATTCAGTTGGTCTATATTATCCATTGTTTGCATAAACTTTCTTCTGAATGATCTGCTCTCTGTCATAGTTCTTCAAGAAATAATGCAATCTGAGCAGCGTTTATGTTGTAAAACTGTATACGATCATATCTAACAAACAAATGAGCCCGTGTCCAAAGTATATTTTTTCAAAATAGTGCAGCAGTTTTAGTTATAATCAGGGGTGCACATAACTTTTTTGGTCTGGTTCTCAAGGGAGTACCTGGAGATGTTGCTTGGTACTCACACTTTACACGACACATCCTAAAAGCTGTCCTAATCACTTTCCTCCTGACTGCTCTCCTCACTATCTTCTTTTCTCTCGAACATGGTAGATGATGATAATGATTTTTTTTTATTTTTTTTTTTACTAACATTAATGACAGCAAAGGCTGCTGTCACTTTAAGAAGGAAAGCACGGACCAAATAACTGACACACATCCGGTTTCTTTCTCAACACTTCACTTATGACATAACCGAGAGAATACTTGCCGAGACAGGTATTTTGACATAATTTTGTGTGTATGTTTCCTTTCAAGCGCAAGTAAACGCGAAAGCGGAATTAATTCGGTGTTCGAGCGCTGTCTGACTCTCATCATGCGCACGTTTCGGGGGGCTGTGCGCACAGATTACAGTTCGCGAGTCCCGATTTTCGCTTCTTCTTCCGCTTTTAAAGTCGTTTGAATGTGTTAATTGGCGAGACAAAACACGTCCAAATTACAAACTTTCACTCTATGATGGTTAAATATAGCAGTTAATCCGCGAATCACATGCGTGCCGAACCGTTGGACCTTATCCGTATGGATCACGGATTAACTGCGATCCGTTGCACACCTAATAATTAAAGAACACACATATTATCATGATTGCTATCTTACCAGAGATGGAGAAAAATCCTACTCCAGTAAGTAAACGTATCCCTGTGAACCGGTACTCAAAAGCGCTTCCCTCCATGTTTTCTGCTACGCATAGTTTATTTTTACCGCGCATGCGTACCTGCGTACCTCTAATGTGCACCCCTGGTTATAATATCCAAGCAGTACTGTCGGATTTTGATATCCTCCCACCATTGTCATTGTAGTAAATCTCACAAACAAAACTTTTAGCCAATGCCACGATCCAAACAACGTGTGTTCTGTTTCTTCCGCATGCACGCACATCTACACAGACACACATCAGTCTCGAATATTATGCAGCAAGCCATATTTTATAATTGTATAAAATAATCGAGCACAAATACGGCTGAGATGCCAAATTCAGCGGCTGGAATTAGCTGAGGTAACATGACGGCTCACAGGCAGCAGCGGCATCTACCTGTCACTCAAATGACCACGCCCTTAATTATGCAGAACTTTAAGGCTTAATATAATTTAAACGGATGAGTTAGAAAAAAATTCACCCCCCTCACAGTTGTCATGAAGGGCAAAATTAGCAGTATAGACCAAAACCACAATTTGAACCAACTTGTTTTTTTCTGCTGTAAACTTGGCCAATTTAACATGGGACTCAGTGAGATTCTGCTCTCTTTTGGAGTCTGTCCCTATAGCGGCCAGTCGATAAATCGCAGTTTAAGTCACTTCCGTATTGGCTTCATGAGAGACTGGGGGAGGTTGCTGCTTGTTTTTAACATAGGCCCACTCCACAATGTGCATGCAGGGTAAATGAAACAGCAAACACTCAGAATAAAGTGAGATGATCTGAATGTCTTGTTGAATGAGTGTTGATAGTCTGAGGATCATCAATATTAACAGAGAAACTACTGAAAACACTCTTTATTTCATGTCAGTAGTTCCTGTTTTCACCTCATTTATTATGCTGATGTCTTCAGATCTGCTGTAAATTGACACTTAAAGCTCATTTCATTGCTGTCAACAGAATAATGTTCAATTTAGAAATAAAATGTTCTGAATTAGCATCAGTTGTTTTACGAAAGACTGATATAAATTCTTATTGCAATTAGTTTATGGATGAAATACAAAAAGGGGTTAATATATCAAAAAACAACAACAACAACAACAACAAAAAACTTGTCAGTACTTAGTACAAAATCATTTGATGACATTCAAACACTGAATTTAATGACCACAGTGCAGCCCAAAATACTCTGTCATTTAAAATATTTATACTTTATATAGTGTAGTTATACACCATCCTTTAATCCACTAAGTTTTAATCATATAAAATTTAACTAAATGTAGTTCTCTTATTATTTTATACATTTTATTAAGTACAGGTAAAACATAACTGTTGTTTCCATTTTACATTAAATACATCTGTTACACTAAATGATGATGCAACTTTAAATAATTTTGTTTTTAAAAACAAAAGTTGTTTGAAACATTAAAATACACTTGCATTTAACTGGTTTTCTATGTTAAATCAATTTTTTACATTTAATTTGAAGCAGACACTAAAATTTGATATCTGGACTTTAACCCTATAAAAACAAACACATTAACTGATATTTTTGATTTAGGCAGATAAGCTCCTCCCACATCACACACATTATCATTGAAGCTCCTCCCACATTAGTTTCTCAATAAATGCAGGAATATTCCCATCAGACGAGCATCAGATCACCAGGAAGAGCTGAAATCTGCAAAGACTGAGTTTATTAAAGAGGACAGTGAGAACATGAGTGATCCAGAACCCTGCAGAATGAAACACTCTGAAGATACTGAAGAACAAAGAGGTTGGTGTATATTCTTCATTCATTCATGATGCTGAACAACATTCATGATAGAAAGATTCAAGCACTTCTGCACATTTAGAGAAACAGTTAAACTATGAAATGAGACATAATGACCTTTTCTAACAAAAGCTCAGTAAAGGGAAGTTTGAGAAACTTTCCTTTTGATTGTCAACATCAGATCAAACTAGGGCTGGGCGATAAAACGATAATGATATGTATCGCGATAGACACGTGATTGATATCAATAAAAACTGTGTTTGATAAAACGTTCGATATTTTTTATTCTTCGTCGGAAGAAAACAGAGTTTGTGAAGCAAGTTTGGTTGCATTAACAAAGACACTCGTTCTCTGGTAACCTAGCAACGTAGGGAGTGACACGCTAACAGCCAATCATGTAACAGTATCAATTTTGGTTGCGCCATATCGTTGTCTCGTGCTAGTCTGTCTGCTGGATTCCTTTTCAGTAACCGGCGACTGATAAGCAGAAAATGAGTGCCGCAGCGAGGAAATTGTAAATAAAAGAGGAAAAGTGTTCATTGTGATTTTAGACTAGGGTGACCACCTGACTATTGATCTGTTGCAGGACATTAGATGTGATTTTGCGGGACACATGAGTACAACTATTAGACTATGTAAATATTGATTTACATTTGTTGGCAAACTTGGCATATGCACCGATTAATGTTTCTGCCGGTGGGTGCCCACACTATAATATTGCGCTTATGGCAACATTAAATCCTGGAGAGAAGACAATTCCAGATTCACGGCTGCACATGCAGGAGAAAAAAAGTTTGAGCGCGCAGATGTAATATCTGAGCGAGAGCGCGCGCGCTTCCAGTTTTGTGCAAGGGAATCCGCCTGTGAGTGGAGAGATTGCTCGCGCTTTTGATGCGCTCTCGACATTTTTCAATATAATAACGCCACAGAACCCACATTAAATTGAATATTAAAGTGAGAAGAAAGTCGTGTCTGAATTTCGCAATTTTGTATTGGTTAAAACAAATGGAGAATATCTCGTTTTTCTGTGTGCTCGACCATTTCCGTGTGTGGCGCTTGATCGCCACCGTTTGTTGGAAATATTTAACATCAGGATGGATGATTACATGCTTTAAATCATCGATTTGGGCAGCTTTGAGCCGCTTTTGAGGTTCTTATCCAGTATGGAAGATGAAATCCTTGCTGGTGTAGTTGTGTTTACCGACTTTGATGAGGCCCGCTCTTTGCGCTGTCCATTCAGTTGTCATCAGCGGGAAAACCTCTCTCTATGATTGCGCTGTTTGGTTATTTCACAGCTAGAATATGACGTCTGCACAAATAGATTTTTAAATGCTCACAGTTTTTATTATATTTCTTACTATGGTATTGTAATTTCAGGGATGAATGAAATAAATGAAATGCGGGACACTACTTAAGTCTTGCGGGACAAAGCTCCTAAATTTGGGACTGTCCCACAAAATGCGGGATGGGTGGTCACCCTACTTTAGGCTTAAGTTTACATTTTAATTCTTTTTTCCATGGTTGTTGACATTTCTGTCTTAATAACTGAGGGGATTATGATCAGAGGACGGTTAAGTTTAAAATAAAAAAGTTTAAATGTAATATATTTTTCTCCTGATCCTTATTTTAAACGGGTCATAAAAAATATCAATAATTATCGATATTGACTGATATGAAACACTGATATTTTGATACAGTTTTCAGCCATATCGCCCAGCCCTAGATCAAACTTAATATTTATTTCACATTATTTCAATATCTGGTTCTCAGTTTGCAAGAGTGTTTCCAGAATTTAGGTTTGCTGGATTAGCGGCCCCTTGCATAAATTAGTTGGTGTTTTACAGGGCACCCGGAAGCGGGCTGTATCCACTAAGCATGGTTCCTTTGCACAATACTGGAATGAAACCTGTGAACGGTCATTTAATGACTTAAAGGAACGGCTGATTCAAGCTCCTGTTTTAGGGTATGCTGATTTTACACTCCCTTTTGTCCTAGAGACAGATGCAAGTCATTTGGGCTTAGGCGCTGTCCTGTCACAAGACCAGGGGGGAGTTCAGAGACCAATCGCTTTTGCTAGTCATGGGCTTCGACCAAGTGAGAGGAACATGACTAATTATAGTGCGATGAAGTTGGAGCTCTTAGCCCTTAAATGGGCAATGACAGAAAAGTTTAGAGAATATCTTCTTGGTAGTAAGGTGACTGTCTATACTGATAACAACCCACTGCGTTACCTTGAGTCTGCAAAATTGGGGGCTGTTGAACAGCGCTGTGTTTCTCAGCTTGCTTTGTTTAATTACGAGATCAAGTATCGACCGGGCGCTGCAAACCGCAATGCAGATGCACTTTCTAGGCTGCCTTTGCTCTCTGCAGATCAACCTGCTATTGTGGTACCTGGTATCACGGTTCCTGAATCAATTTTAATGCAGGAGAGACCACCTGGACTGAGTCCCCAGGTGGTGGAATCAGCAACAGTGAATGCTGTTCCTGTTCGGAATAAGGCTGATTTGAGAGCACTACAGGCTGCAGATCTGTGTATTAAGACCTTTTTACAATTTTGGGGGCAGGGGCAGTGTCCAACAGTTGCTGAGTTGAAAAGTATGCCAAAGGATGTTCGGCAGTTGGTAAAGCAGTGGCCTAGGGTGCGAGAAATGGATGGGGTTCTTTACAGAACAGTTCAGGTGCCTCCTTCAAGAGAGTTAGTGTGGCAGTTGTTACTGCCCAAGGAGCTCAGGATAGAGGTAGAGGTACTAGCCTCCATGATCACGGCTATCAAGGAGTAGAACGTACTATAGACCTTGTACGTCAAAGGTGTTATTGGCCTAATATGTGCCAAGATATAAAGAAGTGGTGCACTGAGTGTGAGCGTTGCACTATTGCCAAAGCCTCGCAACCAAAGGTGAGAACATTTTTGGGAAGTTTGTTAGCTAGTAGGCCCCTAGAAATCATTGCAATTGATTTTACAGTTCTGGATCGAGCCAGAAATGGGCAAGAAAATGTCCTTGTGGTAACAGATGTTTTTTCTAAGTTTACACAAGCCTACCCTACACCCGATCAAAGGGCGAGCACTGCAAAGATCTTGACTGAGAAATGGTTTTATGTGTATGGGGTACCAAAAAGGATTCACTCAGATCAGGGGCGTAGTTTTGAGGGCGAATTGTTGAGGCGCTTGTGTGATATGTATGGTGTTACTAAAAGTAGAACGACCCCGTACCATCCTGAGGGTAATGGTCAATGTGAAAGATTTAACAGAACATTACATGATTTGCTCCGTATTTTGCCACCTGAACAGAAACGGAAATGGCCGCAATTGCTGCCACAGCTCCTCTTTGCATATAACACAACGGTGCACCAATCGACTCAACATTCTCCTTATGAGCTGATGTTTGGGCAGAAGCCTAAATTGCCTGTTGATCATTTGCTTGGTAGTAGTGATGAGGTTAAAGAGTGTAGTCCATCAGATTGGGTTGCTCAGCATCATGAGTATTTGACTTCTGTTTATACTAGCGCCCGAAGGCACTTGGAGACTGCAGCTGAGCGCCTTAGGGCTGGCTTTCCTGAGTCAATATCTATATTGCCACCTGGTACTTTGGTGTACTGTAGAAATCATTTTCATGGCTGCCATAAGATTCAGGATGTTTGGAGTTCTACGATGTTTGAAATTGTGACTTGCACTGATGAAGTGGGGACATTGTATAAGATAAGACCACAAGGAAAAGATGGCCCTGAGAAGGTCATGCATCATTCAGAGCTTAAGGTGGTTCCCCACAGTACCGACAGGCCTGGTCAACCTATTAGAAATGTTTCTTTTCCCTCTCTTAGGTCCAGCAATGAATTGAGTTCTGGGGACTCGGAAGTGGGAAGTCCACCACCAGTAGCTGTGGTTTATACTAACGTGGTTTATACTAACTAGTCCCCAGTTATTAGGCCATGGTGTTAGTATGGCAGAGATAACCAAAGACTCTTCCTCTATTAGATGTACAAGAGAAACCACAGCAGTGCAGTCCCAAGTAACCACACCTGAGCAGGAGTCTGATTTAGCTAATGCTGAGTGCCCATTAGATCAACTTGTTGGTCAGCCAGAAGTGACTAGTTTTTCCCTTAGACGCTCTACTCGTAGGACAGCAGGTCAACACCCAATCCCTTTTCATCTCCCCCAGTCTGTGACACAGAATGTCTCCATTAGTATGGCAGAGGTTAGCTCCCTTATTGCCCCGTTTAGACCTTGGCAGTAGTGTTTTGTTTTTTTGCTCACCGGGACGGTGAACATTAAAGGCATGTAGGTATGTAGCCAAGTCAACAGGGGGCGCTGCTGTGCGTATTCATAGAAGGTATGCTTTGCCTTTAAATACAGCATTTCCTTTGAATGCGTGTAGTGCCTGAATTGTTTGGTGTGCAGGTGGTTGTTGGTCGCTGGATGAACGTGCCCTGTTGATTTTTTGATGTGTGCTGTAAATGTCCAATGTTGATTAACGTGGGCTGGACGAGCAGTAGTTGCTGAATGGTTGTTACAAAATATTGCACAAGTGTACTTTTAAATGTTCTCACATGGTTATGAGTCAGATGAACAGCGGATACTGAAACATCGTTGCGGTGTACTGCTCAAAGTGAATTGCTGTACTCTTTGTGACGTTTGAAATCTGCCATACACAACAAAGAGTTTTGTCCTGCAGGTGCTGTTGATCACTGTTTTCCCTACCTTTAGTTTTTTTTTTATGTTTATCTAACATTTTTAAGGGTTTTGTGAAACATCACGTGTAGTGTTGTTTTTTTTTTTTTTTGTATTGTTTTGTTGGCCCAGTACTAGTCTATTGTGTTTTTTTGTTTATTTTGTTTTACGGCTAGACCATTACTTCTATCTTGGGGTGTAACTAAGGGGAGAGATACTCACTCCCATTTATACAAAAGTGGTGTGGAAATGGTGTGTGGATAAGTTTCTTGTGTATTGTATGTGGTGTATTGGAAATTGTATTTTTTTGTACTTTGATTTGTATTTATTTTTGTGGTTTCTTTTTAAGTGTTATGTCGCCCTTTGGTTACCACTGCCCTGTATGAACAAGTGTGGCCCGCTTTTGGAGTGAAATTATAAAGAGACAAGAATTCATGTATTTAAATAAAAATATGCTTTGTTTATAGTAATTCTGCCTTAAGTATATTCATTGAACTGAATAGCCGTGTGGGGAAACCTTTAGGTCATCTGGGATCTCCTACCCAAATAAAATGGGAGTGGCGTAGTCAAGAGCAGTTTGAAATAAAAAAAAATCTATTAGCCCCATTACATATGTAAATGCACTCTTTTGAAGTTGGTGGATAGCTAACTGTGCTAGGGATGCCAAAAGACATAGTACTAGTAGTAACAGATTTGGCCCAAAAGATCTGTCCTTTTGAAAATCATTGAATAATTTTCACAGTATAAAATAGCATACATTTTTCCACTGATAAAACCATCAAACATAACCAGATCTGCTGTATGGACTTTTAATGTACCAATAAAAACCTGAACATTTCAAGATGTTTCCCAACACCAGCCACATTGAAAATGAACAAGCCCCTGAAGACTTCCTACAGATACTGAGTGATTGCGTGATAATACATACATTTGAACCTCATTTAAATGAACACAATCCACATTGTTGAAACAGATATTTTCGGTGAGTTTTAAAGTTCCTTTATGCACAACATTTGAGACTTTCCTCAAAAACAGTTCCTTTCTGCATAAATACTGGCCACACAGAGACCACGGATTGTAATGCAATGAGAATCCAAACAGATGAGGAACACAACGCAGGAGAGTTGACATCTTGACAACACCAAAACACTCCAAAAGTGTAAATGGAAATGATGACGGGAATATCAACTGATAACATCTATGAAAATGATGATGTTACAAGTGGTAAATTTGAAAAAGATTCATCTGAACTCACAGGTACTGATACACATTTCATCACACAGCATAACAGGGAAAATGGGATCAATAATGACTTAAAGATAGAAGCATTTACTCAGTTTTCATTATTCCAGTTACTCTGTGAAGTGAATGAAGAGTATAACAGGGTGTTTGTTGATCTTCAGGAGCTGAAGGTGTGAAGATCAGAAGCTCCAGAGCAGCTGCAGTGAGTTTGATGCTCCTGTGTGTTCTTCTGCTGACCGCAGTCATAGTGCTGTGTGTCATGTTCACTGGAGAGAGACAGCAGCTCATATCCAAGAATGACAACCTCACTGATGAGAATGACCAGCTAAAACAGGAGAAAAGTGATCTTCAGAGGAGTCTTGATAAAATGGGTGAGTTTCTCTGGTCATTTTATAGCAGGAATATGATCTGGTTAGTATTCATAAGCAAGTGTAATTCTGGTACACATAACATGGAGCACATGAAAAGCTTCTACATACCCTAATGTAAAAACATGTAAAGTGTAAAATTTAAACTTGCCATATAGCTGAATGTAAAGGTGCTGTTGTATTGATTAGGGAGAATAATGGGAGCAGAAAAGGTGGATTCAAACTTGGTTTGATCACATCAGAAGTTGATTCCACTGTTATTCCACATCAACTATCTCACTTACTAAATGAGTTTTAATTTTGTCAACCAGGCATTGTTGTAAATAGACACTCTGTAACTTGTAGTTTAGAGAAGACTGAAATAAAGAGCTAGCTGAACTGGTTGTGTTTATACTGTAGATGGATGGACTTACTATCATCAGTCCAGTTTTTACTTCATTTCCTCTGGGCTGAGGAGCTGGAATGAGAGCAGAAGATACTGTAGAGACAGAGGAGCAGACCTGATCATCATCAACAACACAACAGAATTAGTGAGTGTGAGAGAGTTTGTGAGCTGATCATGTGTCTGCTGTCACTTTGTGATATTAAATGTACTGTCGTTTAATATTTTTAGGAGTTTGTTAACTGGATTTCTAGTAATATTTCTGGTAATACTGGAGTCTGGATTGGTCTGAGTAATATGGATGGCAGATGGAAATGGGTTGATGGCAGCGCACCAAACTCTGAGTGAGAAATCACCGATCTGATTATTATCTAATGATTATCACAGTCAGTATCGTTTCACACAGAAAGCAGCATCTAACTCTGATCTGTATTTTCAGGTCCTGGGTGTCTCCAGATGGACAGAACTGTATTTTTAGTTATTCCACACAGTGGTATTATAGTTTATGTGATGATGTTTATAGATGCATCTGTGAGAGGAGAATTTTACCCAGTGTACTGCCCTAGAAACATCAGCTTTTCAAAATACAAATGTAACATTACAATAATTTCTTGAACTGCTGATGAAATTTAAATATATTTCAATAAATACCTGAATAGTACTTTACAAACACGCATGCATAATTAATTGGCCTATTATTGTTTTGTGTTTATTCTGTAATAAACTATCTTTAAACTCTTTGTTTTGAATACACATATATTCTTTATTATTAATTCTAAGATATCCCCCCCCTCTCTCTCTCTCTCATATATATATATATATATATATATATATATATATATATATATATATATATATACCTTATGTGTACCTTTTCTGTCCAGTTTACAAAATGTAAACAGTAGTTCAATGCAATTAGTTAAAATATATGGGTAAAATATCTGTAGAAAACTAAACATTTTATTAATTATGGTAATGTTTTATATTATTTATTTTATATTTTATGCTTATATTTTATTCTACTTTTAATTTTACTCAAAAATAACCATCCACTACAGTTGTTGACAAAGTAATTCTGTGTTTGGGGCTGATGTGTGTTCTTCTGCTGGTGGCCGTCACAGTGCTGGAAATAAAGTTCACTAAATAACTAGCTTTCTGCAGACAACCATACACACGCTACGCAAGTCGTCAAATGAGTAACCTGTGACGCGATGTGTGACGCAGGACGTAGGAGTAGTGTAAACTTAGATGTCTCTCAGGGTTAAAAAAAAAAGAGCTTTCCATGAAATCCTCAGATGTTTCTCTTTAAAAAATATCCTTTTAGACTTCTAATTCATGACCTGTGTTTTGTTTTGCTCTATCCTCTGAACTTCCACGTTCGTCATTACGTCCTGCGTCAGGTCAGAGTTCACTCTTCCGCTGCAAAACGATGCGTACAGTCGTCTGCCAAAAGCTAGTTATTTAATCATGAACTAATACCTTAATTAATAGTTACTGCAACATGAACTCATGATTAGTTAAGATATGAACTAATGAAGACTGATCCTTAACTACGACAGGAGTCATAGGGATTCATGCATGAAAACAGAAGCCTTAACTACGCGTTAATACATGTTTGATAATTAATGCATTAATTAACATTTAGGGGTAAACTAAATAAATCAGCCTCCATAAGAGTAAACAAGAAGTACTCTGAATTTGAATTAAACGTGATTTAATACTGTCATAATTTACACTGTAATATCATAATCTGCCATCTGCAGCTTTGTGACAAATAATTGGAATGGCACATGATTATTTAGCTATTAATTACATAGATCTGTCTAATCAAATGTGGAAAATAGACTAACTACCACTAATAAATTTAATTTGATCTAAACCGTTTTCTGAATTTTATAGTTCATTTACATTTAGTCACAGCTAAATAGTCATAGTTGATTCCCGAAACTAAAGTATGTAGGGTTTGTTTCTGGTGGGACACTCATTAGTGGCGCACGCTAGGTGTTCTCTTGGCGCGTTTGTTGTGTTGCTGGCATTTTAAACTAATAAATGTTGACTGCTTTGGTAAACCAAATTAATAATTAAAGACATATTTACATGTATGTTTTATTGGGATTTTCAGGAGGTTATGTGCAGCTATTAACTGTATTTGTATTTTTGTCGTTTAAATGTATATGCTTTGATTAGCATTAGCTTGTGGACGCGTGCTATTTTACATGTAAATGTGCCTTATGTGTGTCTTTACAGGTATGTTTATGGCTTGCTTTCAAGTCTATATATGTTTAATTATATAAATAAAAATAAAATACAAATACTTTTTATTTATTTATTTATTTTTTTGTACCGGGGTGTAAAGGAATAAGGATGGCACTCTTAGTGTTTATTCATATATTAGTTAATGATTTGTAACGTTAAGTGCATCGTGTCATGTCTTTACTTGAGGGGGCACAATCATAATTAACTCATTATTAACTAAGCATATACTTACATCAACTAATGGCTTGTTAATGTATACTTATGTCATGACTTTACTTGAGGGGGCACAGTCATAATTAATTCACTGTTAACTACTTACCAAATTCAGCTCATGATTATCATTAACTTACTATCAAATACACATGTACTAACACAACTATATAAGTATTCAGCCCAGTTAAGTGATGTTGTGTGACTTTTCAAAAAGTCAGAGAATGGAGGTACAGTATGATCACGGCCTGCGTCTGGATGGAGAGTGAACTTCTGAATCTGATCCCAGCAAACGTGTTATTATCAGTGTCCTACATGATTCACTCAACCCTGTTACTTCTGACATGATTTTCCTCCTTCAAAAACAGGATTTCTTAAAACTGTGACACCTGGGGCCAAGTGCATAAACCACTTAGACTAGTCTTAAAAGTTAAGACACTAATGTTTTTCTTGAAGAGTGGTCCTAATTTTTTTTAAGTCTGTTACATAAAAAGGTAGATTGGTGTAATTTGAATTGGGAAAATAACATTGATTACCCATTGGTTAACTGCAAGTTGGTCAAACTAGTTCTTAAAACACAGTCTTAAAGTTTACAGAGATCAGTAACAGTAGGCCTACTAGATTATACTACTATTTATTGTTAAATATAATTTATAATAGCCTAATGCAATGGGGCAATAATATTTGTGGGTCCTGTTAATGACAAAAGTCTTTTACCAATTAAAAAAAGGCTTACATTATTTATGTATAGTATAATTCCATATTTTCAGGTCCAGAATCATGAATATTTTATGGTGTCACCATTGTTTACTGCTTTCAGCTATCCCAATTCTAATTTCATGTTAAATTTCAGTTTTATTGTTCAGAGACACACCTAGTCAAACAAAAACAGTCCAAAAAATGGGAGGTCAAAAACATTCCAGAGTTCACAAAGCACAAGGGATTCCATAAAAATAAAACAACACAAGGAATAAATCCAAAACGCAAGAGACAACAGAAATCTCCAAGCTAGAGAAAACCTACGCAGGCAGCTGACTTCAGAACAACAAAACCCCAAGTATTGAGAAATGTGTCCCAGCAATTGTTAAAAAAAACCTATAATTTCATTACCATTTTTACAAATTTATATATTTCGTATTGTAATGTATAATATGTACCATGTAAAATTTACTGCAGTGAATTATAAATAGTTGAGGGGTCTCAATCTCATTTTGTACTGTAAGTAAATTTTAAAGACAAAAATATTGTGTAATGCTGCCTGCTGTTAGTGTTTTTAGGTCATTGTTTTATGAGTAATAACGTGTGCTTTTTGCTACCTTTGCTAGTGCTGTGGAAACATGAGCTGTTTGAAACATGGATGAAGCATTTTGGTTATTTTAATGCATTTCAGATGTTTGTTAATTGGTCTATAAATGAAGGAGTGTTTCCAGGTTCTTGGAAAAACTGCAGTAATTACAGAAGTGTTCAAATCAGATGATCACATGAATATTAATTATAGACCAATTAGTGTCCTTTCAGCAGTATCTCAAGATTACAGATAATATCATATTTGAATCTTAATTAATATGTTTTCTTTATATCTTAGACAGCTCCCACCACACCTCCTTTGTCCAATTTAGATTTCATATTTTCTTAAAGAAATCAGTGTGTAGTTTCTGTAGAATGATACTTTCAAAACTCAAATTGCATTGGCTGTAATGAGAATGGATTAATTATAATTTCTCACCAGAGCTAATTAAATGGATAAGATCAGACTTTGCTGATGGTGTGTTTGTGTAGGCCACAAGACTTCAAAAATAGTTACTAATCCTGTTGACGTATCTCAAGGTTCGATATTGGGTCCTTTGTTATTCTGTTTGTATAATGACCTACCTGACGTTTGTTTATTACTGTTAATTGTCAGATGTATGCTGATGATATGGTTATATATTTGCATGCTAAAAGCAAAAAGCAAGCTGCAGAAGAATTATCAGCTGCAATGGTCAATATCTCTAATTGGTTAATAAATTCATGTTTTTGTCAGTCACCAGCTGGAGTGCCTTTGATTGCCACCAGAGGGCACTCCACCCCAGACTATTATGATTGTGTATAGACTCAATTTCCCATAGTTCATTGCCCCTGTTCACTCCAGTTTCACTCTGTCTCTTACTGCAAGGTTTTGCCTAGTGTTACACTCACTGTATCTCTGAGCATTATTTCTGGTTTATGTCTCTTGGTTTTTTGACTCTCTGCCTCTACTTTTGATTTATGTGTCTGGACTGTCCCTTTTATTAAAGCTGCGTTTGGATCTCCAACCCTTCAAGTCTCTGAGCAGTTCATAACAGTTTACATCTTAATGTTAAACTGTATTTATGTTTTTTTTTTGTTTTATCAAGTCTGCAAATAGAGATGGTGGATGTGAACCCGGGTCTGTTTGGATGGGAGGTGGGCGCTCCAACAAGGAGGCTGAAGATCTCAGTCTCTAGTGTCAGTCGCTAGAGGACCTCTTGACTTCAGGCTTTGAAAATACTGGATAAAAATTCTAATTTTACAATGATGATATTTTACTTGTGTATAAAATTGACATGGTATGGCCTTACCTTCACTTAATGAGTTTAATAGACTCATCTGTTAGAGCTATTACTGATTGTACAGTAACACATAGAAGAAGTGCTTTTGGGCAGTCAGCCTTTATCCTATAGTGAAGCACATACATTGAATATTGGTGGTTTTTGGATAATCAAACATGTCTTAATAATTTGTAGTAGTGGCTTGTTTCTGTCTCTTTATATTTAAAGTCAATTTGTGTTATATATAATATAGTATAATGTGATTTTATATGATTTTTCATGTTTTATGCACTTATGTTCATTTATGTGCATTGTCCATTCTAAATAAAGAATAAAGAGTGTGAAATTAACTGAAAAACTGAAACTGAGTTTTGAAAAAGTACTGAGAAATAAGTTCTAGCAATTGTATTAAATATACTAAAATAATACTAAAAAGATAATTGCTGAGTATACCACGAGAAAGCAAACCATAAGCTTATTTAATATAATAAAAAACTAAAAGACATAAATATAAAAGCAATATAATTTCACAAGCCAAAAATTGTCCTTTTATAATTCCATGCAAGTATTATGAAAAAGAAAGTAAATGAGGGATTGAAATGTGCTTTGTGGGCGACTGAAGTTTCAGCTAACATGTGCCTCATGAAGATCACAGTCCTGAACTGTGTGTCTATTAGCTGTGTGAAGTCATCTGATCTCAGAGGATCTGTCACTCTATGGTCATTTCTTTGCATATTTAATGCTGTTTAGTAATGGTCCATTTAAAATGGAAGCTGTATTCATTGGAATAAATCAAATCACTTTGCTGTAAAATTTGGAATCTTAATAAACTCCATACACAACTGGACATAAATGAGTAACTAAATGACACTTGTGTATTAGTTATTTTCATGACTCACCCAGTCTCTCCAGCTCTACAGTTGCATTGGCTGAAGCTCCTCCAGCAAACACTTGACACATATAAACTCCTTTATCCTCAGTTCTGACGCTCTTCAGTCGGAAAGAGAAGTTTCCTTTGGGGATTTCAGCAGTGAAGAACTCAACTCTGTCTCTGTATCGCTCATGTGATGAATCTGGGAAAGCCTCATTATCTTGTGTTTTAACTAGACTGTCTATATCTGCCTGTCCATCACTGTGGAAGCTTTGAGATGGCAGCTAAGATTGCTTACAGCACTTCAAGTATATTATAACTGGTGTGATTACATTTACCAAGATATGTTAATGCAAATATCAGAAAAAAATATTTTGTAAAAAAGTACTTGAAGTGCAATATACTGTAAGGCAGCAGAATACGGAGGCAGAAGGATGTCATTTATGTCTTTATTTTACAGATGCTAATCAAGGAACACAAGACAACACTCTGCTAACTCTGAGAATAAAGCTCTTTGTTTCCCTCTAGTGGTCACTCTCCAAATGACATGCAGCTTAATACTTCACTACAGAAGTGACCTTTGTCCAAATCAGAGTCCATACTTTGGCCTTACAAATTTACATGTAGTCTATATTTAAACTTTTCAAAATCCCAAAAGCTTGTTGTTTTCAGGTTTAAATTAGACTTTCAATAACAGGTTTCCATTATTACCTTACTGAACCTCAGTGTGTGTGTGTGTGTGTGTGTGTGTGTGTGTGTGTGTGTGTGTGAGTGTGTGTGTGTGTTGTTCTGCTATTATAAGCCTGACAACACCTTGACACAAATCAGCTAATGCTAAAGTTTTTAAGCCAGGTAACATCAAATCATCAAAAGACAGATTTGCCCTGATAATGTGCTCAGGGTATCTTCTGTTCATTCATGTTTTGATTTAATATTGAAATCAGAAAAAAAATGATTTACCCTGATTTCAGTAACATAGTTTATGCAAACTACATCTCTCAGTTGGATAAAGAAAACCAGTGTCTCTAATAAAGTTTTGATGACAATTGTAATGAAGGCAAAGAGGATTACAGGAGTTATACGGTAGGCATGCGCGAGTTCATTATTATTGACCGAACTGATTATTGAACCGTATGTGCGCTCTGATATTTCTGCATGTTGCTTTCTCTTCTCTGACCCTGAAGCTCTCTCGGTTATCTTAGTGCTAGCGTGGCACCTGTCCAGGTGTTTTTTCAAGTGCTATTTCTAGAAAGTTCCCTCAGTGGGACTAGTTTGATCTAATATTTGATGTTTTTTAAAATGTTGTTGATTTAAGTAGCAAATGAGAATCCATTAAATTAATGTTTGTATTTTCAGACAAAGGTCTTCTTAATGATTTTCAGTTTTGTTCAAGGTAATTCAAGCAACAGTTTTTCAATAACGGAAGAATATGTAAAAGTCTGGTATTTGGGGTAAAAAGTGCCCCTGCTGTTGGGGCAAAAGACACAATAATTAACATGATAATGAATAGCTGGCTGACTTTTCTATTTGTTGATATGTCAAGGTTAGATTCACATAGCAAATATCATATATCAAATTGGGTATCCATCTTAGAGATAATACCCATATTTATAATGAAACAATCATATTTTTAAATATATTAATCAAATCCATAATAAAATATAATTTATTGTTACTGTAAATCTATATTAAATGGACTATGGGATCTCCTTCAATGCTTTCAGAATCTTTACTTTTTAAAATAATTTTGTTTCTGTATTTCTGTATTTTTAAAATCTATTTTTATATTTTATATATAAAAATATATATCACATAGACCTATTTTATTGGCATTATATTAACTGAAAGAAAATGAATTATTTTCACAAAATCTGTTGTTCAATACAAACATATGTGTTTTTCCTGCAATCATATACTTTAAGAGTAGTGAAAAGCACATTTTCTCTTCAGGTGTGCCTTTAGCCCTGTTGTACCCTACTTTACATTACATCAAAAAAGAAAAAAAGGACAATTCTGTTTTGTAATTTTACATTAACAATGTATTGTAATAAATTTTCTATTTATCAAAACCAAGTCAATCTCATCAAGTTAGTGTTTTTAGTAGTAAGGGAAAATGCACAATACTCAACTCAAACAGTACTTTTTGTGTTTATTATACTTGTAAAATGAATTTCACAAACTGTTAATCTCAACAAATTCACAAACTATGAATGGCTGTATTTTTATTAACTAACATTAACAAAGATGAACAAATACAGTAACAAATGGTTGGTTCATAAATGAACCTTATTGTAAAGTGTTACCACAGATAAGTTAAGATGCTTGAACACACATGTAAGATCCAGACAGGTGAATTTTTTGTAAGTTGGATTTATAAAGTCTTGTTTCTGAAAGAATGATTCAGTTATAGACACATTTTCAACAGTAAATGTGGTGCCACCTAGTGGCGTAACAATGCAATCGATACAGTCGTCACTTTCAAACTAGAAGGTAATTTATTATAAACATCAGCGTTTCTATCTGAATAATAAACCTGTGTATATTTCTGTTATAAATGGAATATTTGTCACACAGAAATAATGATACTGTGCGTCTGAAAAGGTTGTTTGTGAAGCTGTTTATATCTACACATGACGACTCTCTTCAGATCAACGGCAGAACGCAGATTTGAATGTTGCGATTTTGTTTTTGTCAAAGGTTTAATATACACGGGTGAATCGTTGTCATTTAGGAATTAGATCATTTGGGTGTTGAAATCGAGACCGCAATCTTTTAAAAATGAATCGTGCAGCTTTGGGTACTCTCTCTGTGCATTGAAATCTGATGAGTAGCGCAAGGGCTTTTCAGTGCATTCATTGCTATAATATTCATGATGTGAGACATCTCTATTAAAGGATACAATCCCTGCACTTCGCCCACCCATCACACCAGAACCCTTTTCAGAACCGAAACTTAGAAATCGTGCACGGTTCCGGTTGTTTTCAAAAACAGCCAAGGCAGCCATGGCAGAAGCTTCATTTTTGTGCTCAGTGACACATTTTTGTGTTGGTTTTGATGTATGTTTTGGATCATTGTTCTGATGGAAGATCCAACCACTGCCCATTATTGGATTTCTAGCAGGTCCGGTTTTGTTTTTTATCTGTTGGTATTTGATAGAATCCATGATACCATGTATCTGAACAAGATGTCCAGAAAAATAGGCCCACAACATTAAAAAATAATTAGTTTTTATGCAGCACCCTTGTGTTAATCAAATGTGTGAATTTTATTGACAGTCGTCCCTAGGCCATCCAAAGTGAGATAAAGACATTCAGGTTAAGTGGTTGTTCTTGTTATAGCTGTACACTGCTTTCAATATTCACTGTAAAAAAACATTCATTCAACTTTTTGAGGTATTTCCTCTGATTTAAAGGGTTAGTTCACCCAAAAATGAAAATAATGTCATTTATTACTCACCCTCATGCCGTTTCACACCCGCAAGACCTTCGTTAATCTTCTGAACACAAATTAAGATATTTTTGATGAAATCCGATGGCTCAGTGAGGCCTGCATAGGGAGCAATGACATTTCCTCTCTTAAGATCCATTAATGTACTAAAAACATATTTGTACAAAAATATCTTAATTTGTATTCTGAAGATCACGAAGGTCTTACGGGTATGAAACGGCATGAGGGTGAGTAATAAATGACAGAATTTTCATTTTTGGGTGAACTAACCCTTTAATAATTTTTAATTACTTAGAATATTAAGTATTTTCAACTTGACAAATTTAGTTATTAAAACATACAGTTCAATAGTAACTTACAGTTCATGTAACCTAATGTGACTTATTTTATTAATTCAACAATTTTTTTTATTATTATTATTTAAATTATTATGTACATTGTAAATAATTACCTTTTTTACTAATTGCTTTTTTTTTTTTTTTTTCAAATGTTTCAGCCATGTTTTGGTTGAGAACTTTATTCCCAATTAAATATATATATACATATATATATATATATATATATATATATTTTTTTTTTTTTTTTTTTTTTTTTTTTTTTACAGCAAATAATAACTGATTTCAGCCACTGAAACATGAACTGCAAATAAAATCAATTACATTTCTCAGATATGAGCAGAGGATGATTAAACAACTCCAAAAACAGCTTTAGCAGCTTCACTTATTACAGACCAGTTTGACTTTATTTCTTTCATAAGATGTTTCTGAGAATTAACAGAGGTTTAGCTCTAATTCATGTTGATTTTTTATTACTTTTTTGTTGTTGTTGTTTGAAGTCACAATTTCTGTCTGTTTTCTTTAGTTGAGCACTTGACCCTTGGCTTTTTTAAATTATGTTTTTATACCAATTGCAACAGTGTTTCATTAAGAACACTTGTGCTTTGATGTAGATCAGCTGATGTTGTCTGCTTTTACCACATTCAAATGCTTGTACAGTGATTAAAATTACTACTGCAAATGTAGTGAAGGCCCTACTGACTACTACTAATAACTAAACAAACTTAGCTGTGAGAGAAAGAGCACTAGTGCATTAACACTGACACAACTGAGAATCTCCTTAACATTTTTGTGCAACAATTTCAAACTGGGCATTTAGATAGTGATGGGCAGATCGAGGCTTCGTGAAACACTGAAACAGTTGAAGCAAATGTGCCATAATGTGTCGAAGCTTCGAAACAATCTGACACCCGTCTCCACGGTGACCCCTAGTGGTCAGAACAGTGGAAATGCAACAAAACTCAGGCCAAACATGCATTAAAAATACACTTTAACAAATGTATTGCAAAAGTTTTATTGAAAGTAAAATCAATCAAATGCAATTAACTAATCATCTAATAAGATTAAATATAGAGTGTCTGTATAATATGTGTTCTTTTATCAATTTTAAAGGCTTGTTTCTCTGTTCAATGGCTCAAGCTAAACAGGCCAATAAGAGATTAATAACTACCATTATTAATTTTAATTATTCTAATATATAATTAAAACATCTACAAATGTATAAAACTGATCAGAGATCAGGTAAAACCATAGGGTAAAGCCCTAGACACTTGTTCAATAGTTCTCAGTGAATCTGCATGATTCATGGGCTCACTTTATCATCGCCCTCTACCGGTGAACCATTGAAATTTTGAACTGTTTCGAAACAGTGAGGACGTAACAAAGCCTCGTTTACTAAAATCACGTGACTTTAGCAGTTTGATACATGCTCCGAATCACTGATTCGAAACAAAAGATTCATGAATCTTCGGAGCTTCATGAAGCAGTGTTTTGAAATCGGCCATCACTACATTTAGACACACTTTGACATCAAGACTCATCATACAAACCTCAACGATTGTTACAAAACAACTTATCTTGGCAACAGAATGTGTGTATATTAAATAAGGAGTAATATCAGCATTATCAAGCCTGTTCACAAGCAGAACCACTGAAGGAAAGAAGTGCACAGAAAAAAGGGTGACAACAACTAGCCAGTTGTGTCTCATTCACTCTTGAATTGCAGCTTGAACCTTTAGCTAAACTTGTCAGACAAGACAAACAGATTTAATCTTTGCAATGTGACTGACTCTACCCTCAAACTTCTTCCTTCATTCTTGTTGGTAACAAGGTAAGAGATGTTTGTTATGATGAAACTTAAACTTACAACTTTCATGTTTGCTTATGAAATACCCTCTTTATGTCATTAAATGAAATGTAAATATGAGACAAGACTAAAACGTATGTTCAGTTTACTTAATAAATGAATAATTGAATGAGCTGCAAGTACCATCAGTTCATATCATTCATCATCACAGGACCTTGTGAGAAATATGTTTTCAGTGTTTAAAACGTCTTAATGTTCTAATGCAACATGTACACAGATGTGTGAGGTTGAGTATTTGAACTGCACTACCACATTCATGTTTTATGTGGGGAAATACGTTCTACAACTCCATTTCCAGAAAAGTTGGGACATTTTGTAAATTGCTATAAAATCAAGAATCTATGATTTGTTAATTCTCTTTGAATGTGCCTGACCCTCAGATGACATTGCGTTAGAAACCTACTGTCACGGGTTGAGCTAATGGTTGAAGAGTGGACTCAAGGATGCAGAGGAATATGGGCTTCATTAATATAAAGTAAATCAAATCACAATCAGAAACTACCCCGTGAGGGATAAACTTGACTAGGCAGGAACACTAATACAATTACTTTTCCCATAGAAAAATGTATACACATAGCATGCTGAATCTTGATGTTTTTGTGTTTTTAACCAACTTCAGTATATCAGATTGTTGCATTGCTACTGATCTCTGTTGCTGGCAAAAAATATATATAGTTAATAACATATCACCATTATCAGCTCTTTCATGATGACTTTGTTATCAATAAGGAACAACACCTTTTATATCACATAATTGTGGCTCTTTGCCAAAAAAAAAAAAAACACTGTTATAGCAGCCGGACAAAAACTAAAGTATGAGGAAAAAGAGCCCAACTAAAAGGAAACACTGATCATGTTGATGAATTCAAACCATACTTTTATTTTCACCCAAACATCAACATCTAAACTTCTGTTAATTCTCATTAAGAGCTTCTGTATCAGTCTGGTTAGTAATATGTGTTATTCGCAGGTGATTTTTACTAATGCGCAATCATCACTTAATTATCTCATTAACTTTAACACTGCTTCTTCAATGTGGACTCAGATAAACTTAACACTGGGGCGTTTGCTGTGTAGTCAGTCTGATTAGCAGATGTGGGGGTGGGTGGGGGAATCACAGAAATTAGGCCATAATACACAAACTGAACCAATGTTCAGTTGGTTCTTTTGAGAACTGGATTTGGTAGCCTAGAGATTTCCTGCCTGACATACTATAATGAACACAAAGACCAGCTGTTTGTCATAGACTGTGTGAATTCACCACTTCCTGTGGAGATTTTATCTGCGACAAAACGACTAATAACATTTTGAGGTTGGGAAGCAGTATGAAAGGAGGCATTAACAATCATGAATATTGATGTGATCAATGTCATCCCCTAATGACCCAATCTAGCCAAATGTGACTGACCAAGAGAAAGAATGTGAGGAGACTAGAAGAATGATCTAATCATTGCATTTTCAAAAACATAATCTACAATGAACACATAATATACGTAATTAATGTCAGTGTCACATTATTGAGCACACAGTGATGCACCATTGTGTCATTCATGAAACAGTTCCTGTTCAGCTGCAGAAATAAGTGAAACATTCCTGGCATTTCCTGTGCACTGAAGAAAAAACAACCCTACCATAGTGACGGAGATTATTTTACCATGTTCATACCTGAACCTGTTCTAGTCTTTAACTATATATTGATGGAATTTTAGCCCATTCTTCAGTACAGAACAGCTTAAACTCTGGGATATTGGTGGGTTTCCTCACACGAACTGCTTGCTTCAAGTCGTTCCACAACATTTCAATTCACGAGTTCACATTTACAAATAAGTCCGATAAAATGGTATTTGGCCCTAACCCAGAGTTTTCCCCCCGTATTCCTGGCTGTGGTAGGAACAAGACAAGAGTGAGGAGTCGGGTGGTGGAGGGATGCTGAAAACTGTCGAGGAATGTAGGCGAGTCAACTGTGTGTATATATAGGCTTCCTCTCATGCTGGTAGGATAGACGTGGTACAGTATTCGCTGATGACGAGTTGATTGGTTAGATCATTTGCATGTGCTCCTGCTAAACTTTGATAATAAAACATAATTTGGATTAAGGTCTGGAAATTGAGCCATTCCAAAACATTAACTTTGTTCTTCTTTAACCAGTCTTTGTTAGAACGACTTGTGTGCTTGGGGCCGTTGTCTTGCTGCATGACCCACTTTCTCTTGAGCTTCAGTTCACAGACAGTTGTCCTGACTTTTTCTTTTAGAATTCACTGGTATAATTCAGAATTCATTGTTCCATCAATGATGGCAATTTGTCCTGGTCCAGATGCAGCAAAATAGGCCCAACCCATGACACTACCACCACCATGTTTCACAGAGGGGATAAGGTTCTTGTGCTGGAATGCAATGTATTTCTTTCTCCAAATATGACACTTCTCATTTAAACCATTTTGTCTTATCCATGCACAAAACATTTGTCCAATAACCCTCTGGCTTGTATAAATGATCTTTAGCAAACTGCAAACTGGGAAAAACACAGAAATTAAGCCATAATACACATACACAAAGTAAATTATTCCTGTGATGCAAAGCTGAATTTTCAGCATCATTACTCCAGTCTTCAGTGTCACATGATCCTTCAGAAATCATTCTAATATGATGATTTACTGCTCAAAAAACATTTAATGTGTACAATTGTACAAAATATTTGTGTACAATATTTTTTTTCAGGATTATTTGATGAATAGAAAGTTCAAAAGAACAGTGTTTATCTGAAATCTAATCTTTTGTAACATTATAAATGTCTTTACTGCCACTTTTGATTGATTTAATGCATCCTTGCTGAATAAAAGTATTCATTTCTTTAATTTCTTTTAAAAAAAATAAAAATAAAAATTCTTACTGACCCCAAACTTTTGAACGGTAGTGTATAATGCTACAGAAGCTTTGTATTTCAGATAAATGCTGTTCTTTTGAACTTTCTATTCATCAAGGAATCCTGAAAAAAAAAGTACACAACTGTTTTCAACATTGAAAATAATCATAAATGTTTATTGAGCAGCAGATCAGCATATTAGAATGATTTCTGAAGGATCATGTGACACTGAAGACTGGAGTAATGATGCTGAAAATTCAGCTTTGCATCACAGGAATAAATTACTTTGTGAAATATATTCAAATAGAAAACAGTTATTTTAAATTGTAATAATATTTCACAATATATCTGTTTTTACTGTATTTTTAATTAAATATATGTAGCCTTGGTGAGCAGATGAAACCTTTTTTAAAAACATTAAAAATTTTACAGATCCCAAACGGTAGTGTATATATATGTAAATCCATGGAAAAGCCTTCTAACTGGATTGTCCATGGCACAGTATGTTTGTCAGTGCTGTTTCATCTAAATCAACAAGAATTGTGTGTTTAGTATATTCAAGCAGTGCTCTTTGGATCTGGTCACATGTTTGAGACCCATCAGTGTCAGCTCAAGTAAGCTCATGCTGCTGAGTGGAGCGGATAAACAGTCCATGTGTCTCAAACGAGTAGCTCTGTTTAGTGCCACTTCATAGCAAACATTTATCAAATGTGAGTAAAATTATATCATGATAAGTATTGTTATCGTTTTATCACCCAGCCCTATCAGAACTTCAGCCAACATTATGAGAATGTTCCCTGTCAACTGGGCTAGTACAGTAACATGTTACTGGTAATGCATCACTTCCCAACACTGACGATCAAGCCAAACATTACAGCACAAAGCCTCTTACTCTTCACTTTATTCTTCTCTTTACAGAAAGAATGGCACATCCACACACCCCTCTCGTTTTGCTCATCCTGGTCTGTTCATTGTGGCTGAGTGACGGGAAAACATACTTTACTCATCTTGGAACAAAGTGTATAGAAGACTGCAAGCTCGATGATGGTGTGTACAAGTGCAAGACTATTGATAAAGATGGGAAATACCAGACAATGGACTGTTCACCTCAGGAAAACATGGACTCCCAGGATATACAGTACACAGCTTCATGGGGCTACTGTGGGCTGGTGATGGATGAAATGGACCATTATTCATCTTTTTATGGAGTGTTGTGTGATGACAAATGTGACGAAGGATATTTAGGTTACTACTGGTGCCATACTGCGGAGGGATGGGATTACTGCTCTCCATCTGAAAACACAGATTACAAGAACAGACCGTGTAAAGAAGAAAGTCCATGTGGGAAGCAGGGTTACCGCTACAACTGGTGCTGGCTGGAGGAGGGAAGCTGGGGTTACTGTGGGCAGGTGATGACCAAAGAGAATCATTATGGATCCAATGATCAGTCAACATATGATTACCACGGACACATTGAAGAAGAAGAAGATGATTGCACTTACTCTAACTTGCGGGACACAGCCACACAATGCAGAGAAGGGACAGACACACAGAAGGAAGGAGAAGTGATATGTACCTGTTATGACAAAGGTAACAAGAAAAAAACCACCTTTACTGCTGTGCCAGCTCCTGATGACATCACTGATGGCAGTCAATGGAGAAAAGAGGCGGAAAACTTAATCAGTCTCTGGAACAATGGGTACCTGGTGCGTCAGCAACGCTCAAACCTGCTCCACTCTGCTGATCTCCGAATCGACATGCAGGGCTTCGTCCAACAGCGCTACTACAACCTGCAGATCCAGGTGAACGTGATACGAAGACCTGGTGAAAGCACCTCCGTGTCTCAGATCTTTGTGACTGATGGAATTCCAGACCGTTACATCCAAAGAGCTTTCCTGGAGAGCTTCAGGCGTCGAGCTCGGGTTTTTGTAGTGGTTGAGGCTCATCAGTATCAGAGCCTTGTGTTGGAAACGTTCGATCCATAATAGACAAAGTACAGATGTAACTCTCTTATCTATACAACTTTCTCCATGCATATTTCATTTGCAACTATAGTGGTGGATGGATATGGGTTTTTTAAAATGCTGATACAGATCAAATCTAGAGAGTAAAATGGCTGATTACAATTATAAGTGCAGATTTCAGAACAGAAAATGTTGGAGCCATTTAAGTTTGAATGTTATTAACTTAATTATTGATTTATACTATGATTTATATGTTTTTAATGAATTTAAAGATGACTTTTATTTTGTAAGGTGACTCTGTATAAGGAGAGTGGAATCAGGTGTGAGGGTGGAGAGAGCACACAGCTTTCGACCACACGTTGTTTGATTGACCAACATTAACCTTTTATTGCTTTCTTTTGAAAATAAATACTTTAGCATTTACATTGGAATGGAGGTCATTTCTTGGATTAAGTGTGTCAAAATTTTTTATCAAATTACTAAAAACCTTGAAAACAGAAATAATTCACAATCTATTGACATTTATTTTGGGTAACACTTTATAATAACATTCAGTTATAAGTCACTTATAAATTAATGTTGAACTTATAATTTACAAAACATGACTATACCTTCATAAATGATTAATAAGTGATATATTAACATTTTATGAATGTTTTATTAATGTAGTTAACTTACTTATAAGTTATTAATTAATGATGAACAAATAATTTACAAAACATGACTATACATTTATAAATGATTAATAAGTGGTATGCTAACGATTTACAAATGTGTTGTAAGTTATCTTAAAAAATGTAAATCATGAAATAAATCAAACAGATCATTAGTGGATGGTTTATTATTTATTAGTTGATACATTATTTATCACTTATAAATCATTGAAGAATTTACAGTATCTCACAAAAGTGAGTACACCCCTCACATTTAGCAACCATTTTAGCATATCTTCTCAAGCTGCAATAGTCAGCTTTATTTATATAGTGCTTTTTACAATAGAAGTTTAAACTGATATAGCTTTAAAACACATTGAAATAATACATTTTAATGATGAAAGAAAAACTATGCTATCTATGAGAGTGATCGCAATATAGATGATAATCAAAACCAAGCAGATGCCTTGTTTGTATTTGGCAGAGAATCCAGTTGAGGCAGGAACTGTGATTGTAGAGAGGGGGCGGGGCATATCAGCTCATTTGCATTTAAAGGCACATGCACGAACACAGCCTGTGCTTTTTTATTTGCTTTATCTTTCACTTGCACCAGATGCCCACAATTCAGTCCCTCCAGAAAAACGCAATTATGCGATTGCCTGATTTAATGCATAATCAGCCAAAGTCCGCATATTTATGCGGGGGTCGCATTTTTTCAAATACGCCGCACTTTCGCTGCATAAATTACCGATTTCAGCAAGCAAAATATGCGGGGCTAGCATGATTTCATAATCCCTGTATTTTCGTTGCAAAAACACAAGTAAAGTGCCATTATTTCCCCCTATTGCCATGGGAACCTTATGAAGTGACATAATTACGTGACATGAACATGGATGGATGTCCCAGAACTTTCAGCTAACTAAAAATAAGATAGAGTTTCTTGTTATCTGTAATGACACGTCGAGAACATCTATTGGTCCACATCTTGACTCTCTATAAAAGCCAGTAATCAGGCCAAGAACTTAGGAATCACGTTTGACAGTGATCTCAGTTTTAAAAAACATATTATCATTGTTGCTAAAACAGCATATTATCACCTCAGAAACATCTCGTGATATTCTCTCCCCTTCTGACAATGAGAAACTTGTCCATGCATTTGTTACATCTAGACTTGACTACTGCAGAAGTGTTTTTGCTGGGTTAACAAAAAGCTCTATTAAACACTTCAAAGACAAACACTTCACAACAAAGAGTTCAGAATGCAGCTGCACATATGCTAACTCACTAGCTGTATCATTCAGAATTGAATTCAAGATCTTATTACTATGTCCCACTATGTCTTCATGGAACTGCCCCAATATACCTTTCTAATTAATTGAAATATACTCCAGCAAGATTGCTCCGAACATCAAATAGTAATTTGTTAGTTGTGCCTAAGACACAGCTAAAAATTGGTGAGTAAGCCTTTAGTTATTTTGATCCCAAGCTATGGAACTCTTCCTGCTACGAGCCATTGACTCACTGTGCACTTTTAAAAGTATCTCAGAACACATTAGGGCCTTTTCTTGACTCATTTTATTGTTGTATTTTATTATCTTATTTCTACTCTATGATTTAATTTTTTGGTCTGCATTTCATTATAGTATCTTATTTCTTCAATGTATTATCTTATCGTCCGTAAGATGCCAGATGTCATGTGACTCTATATGTGACATTGGGTCCCTAATGAACGAATAATTGAAAGTTTGGGATACCCAGCCCCAGATTAATCAAATATCTAAATTAACAACAAAACTAAAATTAGTAATAATCTCATTCTAAACTTTATCATTTGCAATTAGAGTTAGATTAAGCACGGAGCTGAAGTAAAATTGAAATTAAATTTGAATAAATTAAGTGAACTTCACAGAAGCGCTGAAAATATATCTTCACCCACACCTTTGGATTCCTTACAACTCTGACTGGTCTTTGGCACCATACGCAGAAGAGTATGATGCACTGTGTGTTGTGACACATTCCTCCCATAACCATCATTAACATTTAATGTGACTTGTGCCACAGTAGACCTTCTGTTGGCTCAGACCAGATGACATATCCTTCAATTCCTTGCATCAATGAGCCTTGGCCACCCGTACCCTGTCACCAGTTTGTGGTTTGGATTCTCACTGAGCGGAAGCAACACAAGCCTTTCCATTTCAGACTCTGATCCAGTCGCCAATCTTTATTCCTGCCCATTTCTCCTGCATCCAACACTCACAAAGATTTGATTATAAAAGACCCTGGAGAAACTTTGTGACAAATAAACAGCAATAAATAAAACATGTATAAGGGTTTTTGATTTCTTTTAATATTAATGGTTCTTATTTTAATTACTTTCTGTGTGTTTTACAGCATTATATTTTAGGAATTTCAATGCAAGTTCATTTTGAATACATTTTAAAGAAGAAATCCTGATTTTCCTGTCTGACTGGTTTGAACACACCCAAAGGTGATCCTCCTACAACACTTACCAGGAAGCTTACCACTTAACCTTGTTATTTCCCCATTCTGTCATACTGACTTTATCACGACAACAGCAATAAAGAATCAGCAATTAGTGGAGAACGAAAAGAAAAACTTTACAAAACTATTTTTGTGAAGTTTATTTCTGATCAGACAGCAGATCTTTGTGATTTTCATAGTGATTCATTTTTGAAAGTAAAGTTTAGATTGCTGGAGCTCAAACAGTGTAAATGGATTCACTATCTGAAAAAGATCTTTCTTGTCCCGTGTGCTGTGAAATCTTCAAGGCTCCTGTTCTTCTATCATGTAGTCACAGTGTCTGTAAAGAGTGTCTTCAACAGTTCTGGAGAATCAAGAAAACTCAGGAGTGTCCTCTCTGCAGGAGAAGATCCTCAAAAGATCATCCTCCTCTTAATCTTGTGTTAAAAAACTTGTGTGAGTCGTTCCTGAAGGAGAGGAAGGAGAGAAATGAGAGACGTTCATCAGGATCTGAGGAGATCTGCAGTTTACACGGTGAGAAACTCAGACTCTTCTGTCTGGAGGACAAACAGCCTGTGTGTTTAGTGTGCAGAGATTCAAAACAACACGACAATCATAAATTCAGACCCATCGGTGAAGTGGTTTCATCATATAAGGTAAGACAAATGTCTCTTGTTTTACTTGTAAAGAACAATAAGTCAGAAACACAGATATCATCACTCTGTATTGCTCTCTGCCATTTTCTCAACTTCATATGACATATACTGTGCTGTGAAAAAGTATTTGCCCCATCCCAATTTTTTTCAGTTTTTGCATCTCATACTAAATAGTTTTAAAACTTCAAACAAAATACAACATAAAACAAAGGCAATCTCAGTAAACACAGAATCCAGTTTTTAACACCTATCACTCGTGTGAAAAACTAATCACCCCCTTTAGCTGCAATAACTGCAGCTGAACACTTGTGATAATTGGAGATCAGTCTTTCACAATGCTGTGGTGGATTTTGATCCAAGTCAGGACTGTGGCAAGGACACTCCAAAACTTTAATTGTGCTTTTTTGAGCCTTTCAGAGGTGGATTTACTCCTGTGCTTTGAATCATTGTCATTTGAGCATCAGCTTTCAGACTGAAGATCAGAGATTCTCCTTTAGAATTTTCTGGTATAAAGCAGAAAAATGCAGTTCCTTCTGTGTTGTTCTTGGCTCTTTTGAGACTTATTTCATGATCCACTTCTGGGAAGGTTTGCTACTGTTTTCCATTTGGAGATAATGGCTCTCTCTGTAGTTCCAAGGTCCAAGAGCCTTTGAAATAGCTTTCTAATCCTTCACCGATGCATGTATTTCAATCACCCTCTTCATCATTACTTCTGGAGATTTGTTCACATTTGACATAGTGTGTTACTGTTTAAGACCTTTTAACTTTCTTTATTGAAGCAAAAAAGTTATCCAATACCATCTGGGCCTGTGTGAAAATGTATTTACTAATTCCCCAAATCTATGTATTTATAATGTGGTTCAGGTGGACTAAACACAACCAGTCCTGATTACTGCAGCCCTGTTCAATCAAATCAACACTTAAAGGGATCATGACATTTACTTATTATTATTATTATTATTATTATTTTATGTTTCCTAATTGTCATAATTTAGAAATAAATGGCTATTTTCTACCCTGAATTTAGCCTCTGATTTGAACGCTCTGTTTTAAGCCGTGTGTCTGCTGTGAGACTTCAGTGTAAATGCCCACTGCTGTGACTGGCTGACATCTTTGCAACTGAAATAAGTATTACATGTTTGTAGACATTTCGAACATTTTTACTACTACAGCTGTCGAGACTGACTAATTATGAAAAGCGATGATTGCATTAAATTTAGATCTATTCCTATCACATGGAAGGTTGCATTGATGAGCATTGAGCAGGTGACAGCCTGTTGATTGCGTGAATGCAGTGATCTTGTTGCAACACAATTTCTGCACTCTCACGAAATGCTTTCACCATAACTAACAATGCAAACACTATGTAAATACAGTAAAAGATTCATTGTGTAGTGTAAAGGCTGATTTATACAAACCCGATTCCAAAAAAGTTGGGACACTGTACAAATTGTGAATAAAAAGGAATGCAATAATTTACAAATCTCCCTTTAGAGATCGACATCGACATCGACTGAACATCAGTGGGCGGGAACAACGATGCGATGACGTCCTCGTCATCACTAAAAAAGCATTTATATAATCATGCTATAAAAAAAGCTTTGTTTGGAACAGAGGTGGCATGTGACGTCACAGGGGCACAATCATGAACAATGCCTACTTTTATGTTTCAAGTTATGGAACTTGCAGGATAAAATAATAATACTAAGACCTCTTATATGCCAAAAGACCAAGGAAAATTTGATTTTTCATGTCATGCCCCATTTAAACAGGACCTTTTCAAAAGCATAAAATGTACTTTGTGTTCACTCAGACTGCCTTTGTTTTATAGTAGGTTTTCATTTCTGAATCAACTTATTATGAGATGTTCACAAAAACAGAAGAAATCAGGATGAGGGAAAATACATCACAGCATTATATGATCATATCACTGTATTCTCTTCTTCTCTTCACTGTAATCCGTTTTTGTGTGTGTGTGTGTGTGTGTGTGTGTGTGTGTGTGTTTGTTCAATTCTAGGAGGAGCTCAATACAGCACTGAAGTCCTTACAAGAGAAACTTCAACACAATAAAAAAAATGAAAGGAGAGTTTGAGAAAACAGTTCAACAGATCAAGGTGAGGAAACAGAAACCAGAGTCATTTTCATTACAGCTGTAGGGTCACCAAATACTGTTATGGTTTGATATGTTTAATATAATGGATTGCATTTTATTATTTCTGTAAATGATGAACAGCAATCCATCTAGAAATGTTATTGTTCCAAGAATGTTCAGAGACCATTATGCTATGTTCTGGTAATGTTTTCGGCAGCAAGTTTTATTTTTGTTCCCAGAATTAATAGTTTGGTTTGTGTTGGTCGGTGTTTTTGCTTTAGCTTTGATTTTCATTTTTGACCAAATTTTGACATCAGCAGTGTTTGAAATGTCCAGTGCCTGCTGGGAAGCTTCCTGCAAAGATTTGTTACGTTAAGAATGTTACAAGATAATGTTCTAACAATGCTATCTCTAAACACTTTTAGAATGTTTTTAGAGAAACATTATCCTACCTTTTAGAAGAACATTCTGGGAGCAAAACTAAAACTTGCCACTGAAAACATTACCAGAACATAACAAAATTCGAGCAGCAATCTGCTTCTGGATCTGTTATACACTCTAAAAAAAATTGGTTCTTCAGCGGTTCTTTGCTGTGGTTAAGGTGCTATATAGCACCGCTACCATATAAAGAACCTGTAAAGCCCCTGTATGGTTCTTCAGTGGTTCTTCAGTGGTTCTTTGCTGTGGTTAAGGTGCTATATCCCACGTAGAAGGCAACGTTCTCAGGACCTTATGCAACGTTCCCTAAAAGTTCTCAAAAGATGGACCTTCAGGGAACATTCAGGACGTCCTGGGAATGTTTAGGGGACTATTACTATAGGACGTTCTGTTAACTTCCCAAATGTCCTCTTTGTAATGTTCTCACGCAACCATAAAATAACCACAATACAATGTCCCCCTAAACTCATATCGGGAAAATGACCAACAGAGGACCATGTGGCAACGTTCAGTTAATGTCCCAAATATCCTCATTGTAACATTCTTATGTGACCATAAAATAACCAAATTGTAATGTCTTCCTAAAGTCATATAAGGAACCTTGAACTGCAGCACTTTCATTACCAAAAGAGGACATTTTATGTCCCAAATGTTCTGTAAAATTTCAGAATTTTCATCACTTTTAGAGAACTTTTAGGCAAAGTTGTGCAAGGTCACGATAACGTCGCCTTCTATTTGTGTGTTTTATAGAAAATAATAAAGTTTGAAGTCATCTCTTTAGATTCTTGCTATTTCAACATCATATTTTCTCTGGCTGCTTTAACTATGTTTTCAAAACATGTTTGTTACAGCAAAAAAAAGCAAGTGAAAGTCTGAACAGTTTAATTAGATGATGGTGATACAATCATCATGAAGTGTCCTGATTCACCGATCATTACCAAAGTCTACACTATGAGGGTGTTATATGTTAGTTTTGCATTAACTAATGGTTTATTTTTTTTTATGGATTTTTTTTTTAAAGTTCATTATACAGAGTTTTGAGCAGTGTCTAATAGATTCATACAGACATCATGAATCAGCGTATGATCCTCAACAATGGTGACAATAAACAAAAATCTTTTTTGTGACTTTATTAGCTTGTTTTGTGATACATGTTATTCCAAAAATTTTGTCACCATTGTTGGGGATCATACGCTGATCTCATACGCTGTCTGTATGAATCTTCATGATGCTGTCTGAATAATTCCTACATAACAAAAACTTTCAAAATGTCAATAATATGCATTATCATAGGGCTACAACAGCACAAAATACAACATTCACTGATCAGTGAGTAAGACCAATGTATGATGATATACTCATCAACAATGAGCAAACAAATCAATATGATAAAAAAAAAAAAAATTCCCCTCACAATTATTTTTCGTAACAAATGTGCATTAGAAACACACAATTACAACAATTGGAGAAAAAATACAGTCAAAATGTCAAGGGTCAGGAACCCAACTAAAGCAAGCGCTTACCTCTGTAATGGTGACATTTTAGATTTTGATAAAACATCAACACCTCATTAAGAAGATTTGTATGAAAGAAACAAAGTCAGAGTGGTTTGTAATAAGGTGCTGAGATCTGAGTTTTGTGAGGTCACCATTGTGCTGAAGAGTAGCGCCCGTGCTTCAGTCAGTGATTATCCAGAAACACTGATGTTCTGCTGCATGTTGCTTTATGTAAAGACAGTAACTGTGTAGTTGCTGGTGCAGTGATACAGCAGTTACATTAGTTCATGCATGTGCTGTTCTCAGTTAAAAGACTTTTAAAAGTTTTTGTTTGAACAGCCACTTTTGTTAGTAAATTTAGCTCTAACTTTCAATTCAATTTTTTGGCAAGGGCAGCAGGGACATTCTGAGAACATTTCCAAATAAAGCATGGTTCCCTAAACGTTCAGAGAACGTCTTGAATGTTCTGTGAAGGTCCACCAAATAACGTCCCCCAAACCTTAAAAGAACTCCACATCGTGACCGTCTCTGAACGTACTGGGAACATTACTAGACAACGTCCTTAACACCAGTGGGGACGTTCTGAGAATGTTCTTGTAAAATTTCTAGCGGGTATAGCACCACTGCCATACAAAGAACCCGTTAAGCCTCTGTATAGTTCTTTAAATGAGAACCACTGCTGGTGCTATATGGCACCTCTTGTGGTTCTACATAGCACCATATGACAAAGGTGCTATATAGCACCTTTAAAGATAGGTGCTAGATAGCACTTAAAAAGGTTCCTCTTTACAAGCCAAAGAACCATTTTTGGTGCTATATAGCACCATTTTTGTTTAGAGTGTATGTCAGGTATTCAAGTTTATCTCAGATATTAATGTGCTGTTAATGTGCTGTTAGTGAATGTGATCTGATTTCAGTCTCAAGCTGAGCACACAGAGCGTCAGATTAAACAGCAGTTTGAGAAGCTTCATCAGTTTCTCAGAGATGAAGAAGAAGCTACAATCACTGCACTGAGGAAGGAAGAGGAGCAGAAGAAGCAGATGATGAAGGAGAAGCTGGAGGAGATGAACAGACACATCTCAGCTCTTTCACACACAATCAAAGACATGGAGGAGATGATGAAAGCCAGTGACGTCTGCTTTCTGAAGGTCTGATTTCAGATCATTGGTTGATCATTGGTTCATTGATTGAGTTCTTGATGATAAATGGTGTGTTTGTTCTGCAGGAGTTTCCAGTCTCAATGGAAAGGTGAGTGATCTGCTCCTGTCACTGGTCTCTCTGGTTCTGATCCAAAGCCACTGCAGTTCTGACTCCTGAATGTTCTTCCAGAGTCCAGAGCTCACAGCCGGATCCACAGATGGCTTCTGGAGCTTTGATTCATGTGCCGCGTTACTTGGGCAACCTGACGTTCAGAGTCTGGAAGAAGATGCAGGACATCGTCCAAAACAGTGAGTCTGACTGCAGAAGATCTGAGCTGGAAATGATGTATGGGTGGAGAGTTAAAGGTGCTTCATGTCACAAACTGATAGATAGATAGAGAGATAGATAGGTTTTAAACCAATACACAGACTATAAGAGCAAATAAAATGATGATGATCAAACACACACTTACAGTTTTCCACGCTCCAGAAGGTGGTCAGTCCAAACAGGCCCCCAAGCCAAAGCCCCAGGTGCCTCAATGTAAAGCCCTCTATGCATACAATGCCCAAGACACTGATGAGCTCAGTTTCAATGAAGATGACATCATTGACATTATTGCGGAAGGTGAGAGTGTACATGATGCTTATTTTGCATAATATAAATGTTTTTGTTTGTTTGTTTTTATGGCAGATTTTTTTAATAACTAATATAAGTCAAAATTTGTATAACCTTAAGCTAGAAAATGTCAGTTATGACATTATTTTATTCTAATGTTTCATGAATCCAGTCCCTGTTTGCAAAGTTTACATGAATATTGCTGGCATGTTACATATATCTGAATCGAAGACAAATTTAGAGATATACTGTGGGACTTGTTGATGTTTTTTTTGTGCGTGTGTGTGTGTGTGTGTGTCTGAAATCAGCGTATGAGCACTTTCACAAACAATATGTATTTAATGTATTATTTGTTTGTCTAGATGCCTCTGGATGGTGGCTAGGGAGACTGAGAGGTAAAGAAGGTGTTTTCCCAGGCAACTACGTGGCCAAGATATAACCTCTTCTGCTGTTAATGAGGGGGTCAGACTACAATAGATGTTTTTTAACCATTTTTAAACAGACTTACTAAAATCATGAAGGCCTACCCTAAACCAAGCACCTAGAGGATTAGAGCAAATCAGGTAAAGCGGTTGAAAACACCCCACTGATTTGGAAACAGCCACTAGTGTTCTGCAGAGATACACACCTGCATGATCTTGTGCTCATCAACTACAAATCACTGTTCAATGTCACTGTCTCCACCCATGTGTGGTGTCGACTTTCAACTAAATTTCAATACTGATCCAACATTGAACAACTGTGATCCACTTTAAACATTAAAATGTCAATTTCAAAATGATGGTTTGGATCAAAACTCAATATTGTATCAATGTCACCACGCTATACTGCATATTACTGTATGTAGCAGATGTCCCAAAATGGAACCAGTAGTTGTTGAGTGTATGCACTTGAGAGTTTTAGCAAACAGAGTCTATCCGTCATGGATTTATTACTACATGGTGTCAGAAGTTTAGATAATGTAACAAAAAGGACACATCCGATACTCTCCCGACACCCAAAGGTAATGTTTAACTGAATTGCAAAATAACATTGTATTGCTTACATAATGTTTGAGAACGAAGTGTATATACTATACTCACATATAGTTTTCCCATCAGCACCCCTGAGAAATTCTATTGTGCTGATGGCAAAGAGTGGCCAAGATGGATCAGACGCTTCCAAAGATACCGTGTCATGTTGGAATTGATCGAGAGAGATGATGAGTTCCAAGTCAATTCCAAGTTCCAGGGAGGGTTTCACTTTTTTGCACCCTTGAGTTATCAGCAATTTAAATTAATATTCTGGTATGCTGAAGTTTAATGCTTTGATAGTGTATGACAAGTTTTGTTTTCGCTTCAGTTTCTCCATGTGACGATCAAACAGCTGCTGAAGTGAGATGATCATCTTAAACACAGAAGCTTTATTAATCTATTGTAATTTGAATGAATCTGTACAGAATCAGTGGGAGATTATTATTGACAGGATGAATACAGTTTACTGAACAAACTCTCTTATAATGTGTCTGTCTCTGGTGTCTGACATGTTTCTCACATGATTCTTGTAATACGATATGTTGCACAGGTATCAATATATCATATACACAATCATTTAAATCTTCAAAATACAAACTCGTAGACACCAAACTTGGTATAGGTTGGTTTACGTTAACCATTGGTTCTTTTCATAAAATATGCATAAAACAGATATCATACACACAACAGTTTGCAAGACAGTTATAATAATGTCATGGGATGCATGTTCATTTATAGATCGGTTCATCTATAAATTAATGCAGGAAAATTTCTGTTTTGAGGACTAGTGTCTCTTTGTCTCCGCTCTTCCATGTGGGATCCCACATACTTCGGTGCAATAAAACTTGTAACTGAGGCCCCCTGTATAGACTGGACTGGTCTTCTCAGGGGATGGGGGACAGACCCCAAAGTGAGTTTTAAACAATTATTTGTTAAATATAGCAAATAATTGTGTCTGATTTGTCTCAGTCATTAATGGTTGAAAATGGACAAACCCAGCAATTGGGTTGTTTTAACCCAGCGGTAGGGTTAAATGTTTGCCCAACCTGCTGGGTAGTTTTATTTAACTCAACTATTGTTTAAAAATTACTGTGTTGCTTAATTAAAATTAATTAACCCAAAGTATGTTGGAAATGAACATTTATTAATGTTCAATGAATAATTATTAAACAATAAACTATAAATTGCTTATTAATACATTTATATTAATAAACTATTAAACTATTAAATTTATATTAATAAAATATTAAACCTTATTAATAAACATTCACCTTTTGTCTATTATTGTTGTCTCTAATTGCATCTGGTTTTTAATTAAAAACTATTTTGGGTTCATTTTAAGCTAGCCATATAGCAATTTTTAAACAATAGTTGGTTTAAATAAAACTACCCAGCAGGTTGGGCAAACATTTAACCCAATCGCTGGGTTTGTCCATTTTCAACCCAACTTGGGTTGTTTTTAACCCAGCATTTTTTAGAGTGTATATATATATATATATATATATATATATATATATATATATATATATATATGTAAGCTCTAGCGTAAGTTCTGCCGGGAAGACTCTAATGTTATGTCATTCATTAGATCAGATCTAACCAATCATTATTGAATGCATATAAAGCATATATATATAAAGCATATATAAAGCATTGGTACTTACACTTATCTGAGTTCGCAGATGCTGAGAGTCTCCATATAGCGTCAGTAGCAAACCAAAATGTCATCGTTCAAACATACTGTTTGTGATTACTCCGATTCTGATGAAGATTTTGCCCCTTTGGTCTTCGGAAAAAATCATCAGTACTCTCCAGGCCGCTGGCATTACTATCAGCCAAGGATTATCCAGAGAGGACCTGCTTCTCCTGGCCCATAACGCCTTGGGTAGTCCTCCTTCTACCGATGATTCTGCTCCATCTACCTCTGCTCCGTCTGGCCAGACCAAACAAGCTGGCAGAAAAAGATCTGCCAAGTCATCATCTCCTCATCCAGCGAAAAAACCTATGCTGTCTGCACCTACGTCATCTCCACCGACTTTCACTGAACCCGTGGATGCTAATAATCAGCTCATCCAGGTCGTCCAAAGCTTTTCTGAGACTGTCAAATGTTTAGAAACGAAGGTGTCGAAATTCGAAAATGCCTTCGCTAATTCTAACTTTTCTACGAGCTCTCTTCCACCGAGTTTCCATCCTCTCGTCAGATCAAGTTTTTCCTCATGTGTGCCATCGACTTCTTCGGACCTGCCCGCTTCTCATCGCTCGATCCAGACGCCATTTCAAGATGCTTCCGGTCAGGGGCGGATCTAGAAAATGATTTATAGGGTGGCAAAGGGGTGGCATGAGGTCTATGAGGGGTGGCAACACCAAAGCAAGAGCTCATGCATAGTTTTTGGAGATTTATGGCCTGACATATACAATTGTGTTCACAAACATTGCCTTACCAAAATAAATAACAAGATTTCAATATCCATCATGGCACCAATTAAAGGCACTATATGAAAAACATCAACATATTTAAAATGAGTCTGAGCTTGTATCACTAAAGGAGATGATCAGTTTTATTAATATTTCACAGGTTACTTCAATGGTATAAATCACATGTTTTAGTGCAAGTTAAAGAGCAATAAAAACTTGTTTTTTGCAAACCATTTTTGAGTTTCTGTTATTGACAGAGGTGGGAATGTCTGTGTGTGTTCACCCAGAACAGCCTATCAACCACATACTCTAGCAACACCCCAGCAACTGCATAGCAAGAGCCTAGCAACCACCCAGAATCTCCTAGCAACCACCTAGCAACACTTTAGCGATCACCCAGAACATCTATATTCTGGACTAAATGACCAAACTATTTATGTTTTTTAAACAAGACTTTAAGTTGGCTTTATAACAAGCCAGCATAAATTTGTCTTTCAAACTTTTAATCTAGTTAAAATTAAACAATTCAACATTTTCTTACAACTATAAACACAATCTCAAAACTATGCACCAACTTGTACAAACCTCAAACTTCCAGGTCAAAATAAAATGTTTTAGTCAAAAACTTATTCTTGTCTGACTAAATCAAACTTTGGCCTCAGATGATACACAAAACTTAATACACAGACTACTGCACTGCTTTTTTTTAATCATAGCATGTGTTATGAAAAATAGCAACCTACATATATAGCCTATAGAAACAATAGCTACAACATGTCACAGCTGTAATATAAACCTAGTGAAAATATATTCCCTTAATAGATTATAAATTCTACAAAGTTAGCCAAATTTACCACAGATAATACAATAAAACGTGATAAATTCTAGTAAGTCATTAATAGTTTAAAAAGCTTTCTAAATGTTGGCGCAAGATGTTTTTCCCTCTTTTCATCAGTCTTTTGTTCATTTTGTTCATCAGTGTAGATCATGTCCTTCTCTATAGCATTTTAAAGTGTTTAACTCTCAAAAAAATTCAAATGGATCGCACATTTTATCATCAAGTGTCACGATAGGAATGGCTCGTGGAAATCTTATCACACTTTTGGAGCATGATAACATTCAAAGTAGGCCTATGTGTATGATTTGCGCGCCACTGATGCATTAAATAAACCGGGTTTCAGTTGCGCTGATGGTCTTTTCAGTTTGTACGGGGGAAGAAAAATCTGTCAAAATACTGAGCGGCTTTGATCGGAGTTCAAACACGCACTGTCAAGCCTGCTGTCGATGATGGGCGGGAAAAGGTAGAATGATAAAGTGCTAATGCACCAATTACAACAAAGAATCGTGAGTTTACGCAACAGCATTGGACACACAGTGAAAGGGGAAGCTAATAACAATAGATTATAGACTTTCGAAGCAAAAAAAACAAAAACAAAAAACAAGTGGATATACGCAAATACGGATCCGTGCGTATGGCCCCGATCGACTACACCACTGATACATTATATTTAAAGTAAGTAAGTAAATAAATAAACTAGCGTTAAACCAAATTTGTTTAAACGTGTTTTTGGGGGGTTAACCAGCGTAAAAAAAATGCGCTTTCTTGATTGTCTAGTTAAGATGACGCAGAAGTGTGTTCCAAAAGAAGAGGGTTTTTTTGACCCCTACCCCCTGCATCCCTTTGAAGCAATCACCCCAGAGGGAAAACCCTTTGAAGGGATTAGGCCATAGGGATGAACCATAGACTGTAAAAAAATATGGACGTAGCGTCCGTGACGTCACCCATAGAGTTCTGAACAGCAGTTTTGACGCGTAAATGAGGCCGCGGCCATCTTAGCTGCGCGTCACCGCACGTCACTCCTGGATAACTGAAAATGGGCAAAGAGGCGGGGAGGTGGTTTGAGCTGATGTGATTGGTTGCTGAAACCACGCCCGTCTAGCTCGACGTGACCATGTTAGCAAGCAAAGGAGCTATCTATCTATCTTAGATACGATCTAAAATATTAATGAAGATAAGTTTTATCATCAGAACGTTCTAAAGGTTTACTGTCAATCTACAGTGTTTTTTTAAGATATAGATCCTCCAACACCAGTAGTGTTGGGTGTGTAAATAACAACATGGAAAATCAAATGGGACTTCATACCTTTATAATGAAATAGAGATCGCGAGATGAATCCAATCCGTGGCACTTGGGTAAAGTGTCCATTGCAAAACAAAAAAACATTTAACATTTCTTCTGAATGATCTGCTCTCTGTCATCGTTCTTCAAGAAGGGATGCAATCTGAGCAGCCTTTATGTTGTAAAACTGTATACGATCGTATCTAACAAACAAATGAGCCTGTGTCCAAAGTATATATTTTTCAAAATAGTGCAGCGGTTTTAGTTATAATATCCAAGCAGTGCTGTCGGATTTTGATATCCTCCCGCCATTGTCATTGTAGTAAATCTCACAACCAAAACTTTCAGCCAATGCCACGATCCAACAACGTGTGTTCTGTTTCTTCCGCATGCATGCACATCTACACAGACACACATCAGTCTCGAATATTATGCAGCAAGCCATATTTTATAATTGTATAAAATAATCGAGCACAAATACGGCTGAGATGCCAAATTCAGCTGCAGCTGAGGTAACATGACGGCTCACAGACAGCAGCGCAATCCACCTGTCACTCAAGTGACCACGCCCTTAATTATGCAGAACTTTAAGGCTTAATATAATTTAAACGGATAAGTTATAAAAAAATTCACCCCCCTCAGAGTTGCCATGAAGGGCAAAAATAGCAGTATAGACCAAAACCACAATTTGAACCAACTTGTAAACATGTTTTTTTCTGCTATAAACTTGGCCAATTTAACATGGGACTCTATGAGATTCTGCTCTCTTTTGGAGCCTGTCCCTAGCGGCCAGTCGATGAATCGCAGTTTAAGTTACTTCCGTATTGGCTTCACGAGAGAAAGGGGGAGGTTGCCGCTTGGGATGAACCCTTCCGCCGGGTTCACACCACAAGCGGCAGCAGAGCGGAAGCAGCGCTTTAGCAGCGCGTGAGCGTGAACTGCAGCTGCAGAGACGCGCGAGTATTCACATTTGAAGGGTTTGTACAGCGTCACAGCAGCGGCTCGAAGGTGCATAAGTGAGCATTTCTTTACAAAGACAGCTATAAATTTGTTTTTATAATTGTTCATTGTTAAACTTGATAGACTTGAAAGTTTGTTAACATGCAAGGTGTAGGCTACAACACTCACATATAAACATAAAATAAATAAAAATAAATAAATAAAAGCCTCGTGTCATCCATTGCTGCACACGAATGAGGTAAGCTTTGTATTTTACATCATCTGCCGCACGAACATGTTTACAAGACTGCAAACCCGGCGAATAAGACAGCAAACTCGGGTTTGATTTGGGTATGCAAGAGCCTATATTGCTGTCTGTGTAATAACTAAAATAATGTTTATATATCATATTTTCTGGCTAGTTTAGTTTTATTTTCTATAATATACCATACTTTAACCCAAACTGAATAATTAAAAACAAGTTTAAATGAGTAAATCTTATATAAATGTTTTAATATTAATTTTCTTTCCTGACATACTTCAGTTCTTGTTTAAAAACACTAGATATGCATATTCTGTGCATTTCGAGCACTTTTTGTGTGAAATCATATTTATTTTGTCCATCAAAGGTGTACTTTCACTTTAATTGAGCGTTAGCAGCGCAGCAAAAATAGACCCAGCGCCGAAACGATCGCGGCACTGCTGCTTCTGCTCTGCTCCTGCTCCGTGCTGCCGCGCAGCCTCTGCGTGCGGTGTGAACGCCCTCATCTGTTAACATGGACGCCGAAAAAATACGCGCTGCTTCTGCTCTGCTGCCGCTTGCGGTGTGAACCCGGCCTTCCGGATGGAACGCAGTGCGTGTCTCCAGCAGAGCAGCGCCACCGGAAGTGATGTGGAATATGGAGTGGAGCTGCTGTACTTTCACTTTCGGTTCCACGTGATTGAATCCTTTGCGCGGCAGTGACATCATCATCATGTGGTAGAGAGGCGACAGACTTCTGCATCTTCTTTTAAGAAAAATGTTATTGGTAATATTAATATTCAGTGTTTGTTCTGTAGCTGAGAGCAAGAATGAGCAGCAGCTCCTTAAACTCACAGCATGAAACATGATTCAGCTGAACTGAACTGACTACAAACTCATTTCAGTGGTTACTGAACACGACAAACGCGTGTTATGAAGCACAAAAACACACACACAAGCAGAGAAACATGAGTTTGTTCTGGAAACTTTATTCATTCTGTCACTGATAATCTCGATAATGATATTTGGCGCCTCCTGCTGGACACTCAGAAAACAACATCAACACACACCAGTACTGAGAAACAGGAGAAACTTGAGGATATCTCTGTACATCGCTGAAGGAGGGGCAGATGTGTCAGTGGAAATCCATTTACTCAATAATGGGAACTTGACCGACTGCTTCATTTCCACTTAAGTGTGTCATTAAAATCCTTCTCATCTGGATCACAGTATTGTGTAATAAACATTATCAGTGATGTTTTATCAATGTTTAAGTGATGAATTTGATCAAAGACTGAAATACTGTCAGAGAATGAAAATCTGCTATAGAGATCTTCAGGTTTCTAAAGTCAAATCAAAGTTTCTCATAATACGAGTAAATATTAAACAAGTGTGAAAGGACACTTTCACAGCACTGAGCTTTAACAAACACACACTTCAATCATATTTCATCAACAGTCTGTCATTAATGTCCTTATCAAATATCTTTTTCAGTTCATGATAGAGATTAAGATGCTTAGATTAGTAATAAATTATAATTCATCAATCATTTTGAGCTTTATCAATGAGGCATATGTTCAGAAATATGTTGATTTGATCATCTGACAGACAATTGTATGAGGAACTGAATCTCTTCTGGTGTATTTGATGAAGCTCTGATCTTCTGAGGTGTAGATGAGCTCAGATTCACTGATGAATGTCAGAGAAACTCATTTCTGACTGTGATCTGAATCTGAGAGGAGACGCAAGAGTCTTCATCTGCTCCATTACATGTATTGATCCAAACTCTCAATAGCATCCTCTTTTGAGTATCCTCTCCATTCATCTGGTATCTCCTCATTCTCGTCAAAAAGAAAATCTGGTATCTCACCCCTCTCCTCAAATGTTTTACTGTAGTATTTTTCCAGATGTTTCTGGAATCTGCACACAAACCACTTCCAGTAGGGCAGTTCAGAGGGATCAGGAGTGATGCTCCAGTGGGCATAATCTCCTCCTGCTCTTCTGTAGTCTCTATATTTAAAAATTCCATCTGGTGTTTTAAAATACTTACCACATGCCACTAAATTTGTGCACATATCAACACAGAGATTCTGTGTTAAACTGTAATATATGCCATTAATTCCTCTCACTCTGTGGAAAGTAACACTGTGATCTCCATCATGGTTTTCTATATCGTTGGTGCAGGTGGCTCTACAGAACGGACACCGAACCCAACAGCACTGACAGAAGAGATCAATCAGAAGCTCATCTGGTCTGAACTTACAGTCCAGCTTTACTGGAAATGACTCTGTGTTGAATCTACTGCTGATCTCAGACATTATAGCAGGAAGCTCTCGTCTCATCACATCTTCTAGGAGGTTGAAATCATCAACATCATCATGATTGACTCCACTGAGGTCTTTTTCAGAGAAGATCAGCTCATCTGAGATCTGCTGTGTGAAACTCTTCAACCACAAACCAACATCTCCTCTGTTCTCTTGAACATTTTCAGTAGATTCATGTGCTGCTTTCATGATCTTCTGCTGCAGGAGTTCAATGTTCTCCTTCATCTTGGGTAAAACACTGACACTGAACTTATCAGTGATGTACCGACTGACTTCATCTCTGATGAATCTCTTGAAGTGATCTCTGGGATTACGAATGTAGTTCATGTATTTGTCAAAATCCTCCTCTTCTGCCAGTGTCTTCAGGATGTGTTTCTCCAGATTTGATCTGTTTCCATTCAGTGATTCACAGTTTGATCTCATTTCTTCTGCTAGATGTCTGGTAGTCTTCTTGTAGACACTCTGCTCAATGGACTCTTTCAGTTTCTGACAGATGATCTCACCAAAAACAGCAGCTGATGTTGCTCCATGACAGTATTTCTGGAAAATACTATAGTACTCTTCTCTCTTCTTCTCAACATGTATTACAGGATCATTAACTTCTCTGAACAGTCTGTGTTGGTCAGTGATCTTCTTGTTTGTTCTCTTACAGATGGAAAGAACCAAATCCATGAAGAATTCATTCTTGAACACATAATTCACTCGTTCCTCATGTTCTGTTACTCTCTTCTTGATGTAATCTGTGAGTTGTTGAATGGAGCTGATGTTGTAGCCCTTCTTTGAAATGTTAAATAACTGAATCATTCTGCCTGTCTGCTGAGCAACATCTGTGACTAATGATCTGATTTGAGCTTCATCCTCTGGAGACAGATCTTTCACTGATCTGATAGCATTTAATAAATATGCATTTAATCCCTTTAATTTCACATAATCTGAATAACTTGATACAGCGAAAATATCCCTCCAGTGATCTACAGAAACACCTCCATAGGCGTCACTGAGGATCTTTCTCACATCTCTCATTACATCAATGTCTCTGATTGCAGGAGTGTCTGTGATGATCTTCTTCACACTCTGTTCCCAGAACAAATCAAACTCTTTCTTCAGTGTTTCTTCATCATTTGTTTTGTCTTTGAGTTTTAAGGTGAGTTCTTTGCTCTTTTCATAGAGAGTGTTTTCATGATGTTTCCTCTGAGCATCAATCTTTTTCTTTAGGTCTCGCTGATGAAGAACCTTATTTAATTTTCTCTTTGTTTCTCTCACAATGTTTTCCTGAAGCTCTTTGATTTTGAGTTCAAATGATGTTTTCCACTGAATCAGTATATATTTATCTATATCTTTCTCTATGAATTCAGACATTGATTTTTCCACTTCTTCACTTGTCTTATTCAGTTCTCTTTGAAGATCAGTTTCCTCAACCTCATGAATCACTTCATTTTCTATTTTGTTGTGAAGTTTGTTCTCAGTTTCCATCATGGCTCTGTAAAGACTCCAGGACCACTTCCTGTATTCATTCTTCAGTTTCCTGTAGGCTGCGACCTTTTGGAGTTGAAACAAACACAAATCATTAATTAAGCAAAGACCTGACAGAAGAGATTTCTTAAGACCTGAAACATTTTTATTAGGTTTGGAGGAAACAGAAAAAACACAAAGACTCACCTGTAGTGACGGATCAGTTTCAGAGCAGATCTTCCTCATCATCTTCTCTTTCTCTCGTTCATATTCCTCTCTCCACTCCACTTGTCTTCTCTTCAGTTCTTCTTCATGCTGTTCTTCAAGGAGTTTCATTGTTTCTTCAGAAGTCTTTTGTTGATCTTCTCTCATGTTTCTTTCTTCTGTCAGTCTCTTCTCTAAATCCTCTAGTTGTTCTCGTCTCTCTCTTTCTGTTCTCGCTTTCTCTCTGATTATTCCCTCCATTTCACTCCTGAGTCTCTGAATCTGTTCATCACAAATCTGTTTTTCTCTCTCTGTCCTTTTATCTTCTTCTCTTCTCATCGTTTCCTCCAGTTTTTGTTGCTCCCATTCCTCTCGTTCTCTTCTCATCTGTATATTATATCGTTCTTCTCTTTCTGTATATTCATCTTCTCTTCTCTTTCTCTCTTTTTCATGAATCTGTCTTTCATTCTCGATTTTGTTCATCGGTCTGCCAATTTCCGTGTCGTATTTCATCAGCAGTTTTTCTTTTTCTTCCTTCAGTTGCTCTATTATATTTTTAAATGTCTCTCGTTCTTTGTTCATTTCTTCTTCCAGTTTCTTCATCAGTTCTTCTCTTTCTCTGACTCTGTCCATCAGGATCTTCATCTGTTGTTCTTGTCTTTCTCTCTCCATCTCTTTCTCTCTGAACATCTTACATGAGTAGAAACTCCCTCCGTTCGCTCTCACCATGTTGTCTATCTTCTCCAGTAGATCAGACACCTGTGTTCGGTCTCCAGTCTGATTATTATTGAACACATGGAATCTGTTTCCACACGCTTCAATCAGGTTTGTGATCACAGATCCAGGTTTTCCCAAACACTGTTCAATAGTTTTGTTCTTCAGATCATCTCCTCTGGTGAAGAGCACCATGGTGAACATTAAAGATTTCTCTCCAAACATCTCTTGGATGATCTTCACTGATGTTTCCTCATGTTTAGTGAATCGTTGTCCTAAATTGAGCACAATGATGAACACATGTGGTCCAGGCAGGATCATGGAGATGCAGTGTCTGATTTCTCTCTGGATCTCCTCATTACTCAGTTCAGTATCAAACAGTCCTGGAGTGTCGATCACAGTAACGCGTCGGCCGTTGATTTCAGAGGATTCTCTCTGACTCTCTTTAGTCACTGACTCATGAGATGTTTCTGCTCTAAATGCGTCTCTTCCTAAGATTGTGTTTCCTGTTGCACTCTTCCCAACTCCAGTTTTTCCCAGCAGCACAATCCTCACTTCATCTGTGTTTTCTCTTGAACCTGAAAATGAATAAACAAATCATATTGAAATTTAAAAAAAAACATGATGAGATCAACATGGGGATCAGGGTAAGATGAGCCACTTTTCAATTATAATGTTCCAGTTCTTCTGCAAAAACACAAATCTATAAAAACACTATTATAGAGTAAATCTATTGTAGAATTTAAGTTTAAGAGTTTTAGTTCAGAATTTAGTTTAAGACTCACTGATTTTCTGCTCATTACCTTGTGACAGTAAATGTGTCTCTAGTGAGTCAGTTTTCTTCTTCATATCTTCATATTTCATCAGTTTTTCCATCTGTGCCTCCAGAAATGTCTCTGTGGAGTAAAACTCTCCTCTGTTTTCTTCCAGCATCTTCTCAATGTTCTCCATCAATGTGGACACTTGTGTGTTGGGACCAAAGAAATGATGCCGTCCTCCAAATCTCTCAATGACAGACTGTGTTTCTTCATTGAGTTCTTCTGTCTGATGCTCTGAATTCTGCATTATGAGGATCATCATGTGTTTGTTGATTCTGGAGCTGAAGATCCTCTGGATCTCCTCCATTTCTGCTTTGTCTTCATTATTGAGTGGAGCATCAGGAATAATGAGGAGGAAAACATGAACTCCAGGATGACAGAGAGACACACAGCGGAGAGCCTGACGCATCACTTCCTCCTCTGAGAGACGAGTGTTGAACAGAGCTGGAAGCTCCACCAGACTGATCTGACGTCCATGAAGATCCACGTCTGATCTTCTGTCTGTCTGCTGCAGGATCTGCTCTGATATGGAGGATTTTGATGTGCCGTCACTCCCACACACAACCAGATTCAGCTTCACACCCTCTGAAAATGATAGAAGAGCATTAAAAACTGTTCATTTATCAGTAGAAACATCAAATATCATCACACTCACGTCTTTCTGTGGCTTGTTGCTTCATTGTGAAATACTGTGAAGCTTCAGCACAATCCAGGTGTCGTCCATCATTTATTTTCACAATGTCATCAAACATCTGCAGAAGATCATCAGGAGAGCTGCTTCTCTGAAGACTGAAGTGTCTGTTGAAGCATTTCTGAATGATCATCTGTAGGATGTCATTGGTTTCAGTGGACTCTTGTGTGGTGAGCACCATGGTGTGTTGATAAACCCTCTCAGAGAAAGAGTCCAGCACCTTCTCCACACACTCCTGATCTTCTGCTGAACACTGATCATGTTTGAGGAGCAGAACGATCACATGAGGTCCTGGACCAGACAGAGACACACACTCTCTCACTGTCTGTGTGATCTGATGATCTGAGATGTTTGTCTGGAGCAGCTGAGGACTGCTGATGACCATCACGTGTCTGTCCTTCAATCTTCCTCCGACTCTCTCTACAACATCTGGAGGAGCTTCACTGTCAAACGCTGCTCGTCCCAACAGGAAGTTTCCTACTCCACTGTTTTCTGACACGCTCTTCCCCAGAAGAACAATCCTCACTGCAAAGAGACCAAAAAGACCAAAATGACCAGAGAGTGTGATTTATGTTAATAAAGACTTACTCATAGGTGGTTCGCTTTTGCTCCATTTTCGCCTTCGAGGATTCTCAGTGAAATTCTGAGATGCTGTGAAATCACAATAGGAAATAAAATATCTTTGGAGTTTGTCAGTGTTGCTGACTTAAAGAAATGAAAAGAAATTTGTTAATGTTCACTGAGCATGCAATAAGAAAAATATCCTCAGATGTTATTATTATATATTTATTCTAGTCTCTGCATATAAATGAAGAATCACTTGAAACTCTGATCTTTCTGTGTTCATCACCTGTGCTGTCAGCTTCAGACATGTTGATATTCTGTTCTCTCCTCCGTTTCTGTCTTTAGTCTTCATCTGCTCATCTTCTGTGACTCCTGACGTCTGTCTGTTCATAGATTCATCAGTTCTGAGACGTTCATGTCGTATGGAGCTGCACATCTGCTGAGAGTCACAGGATTGATTCCCAGTGAACACAAACACTGATCAAACATTCAGCTTTAATTCACCGTGAGTCGCTTTAGATAACAGCATCTGCTGATTTACTGATGTTGATAAACTGATCTCTGCGCCTTCATACAATATAAAAGTGCAGAATATAAAATGTGTTGATCAACATGATTTAGATATTTAGTAATGCAGTAAATCAGCATTGTTTGTGCTCCAAAATCTCACTGTAAATGTTAAATTTGCATCAAAAGAACTGAAAGTAAATAGAAATATTTCTGCTTCTCAACACTGAACACAAACTTTCACACACAGATTTGTTTCTGTTCTGTGACGAATGAAACTGAAACTCTCCTCATAAAGTGATTAATCACATTCATCAGTAGTGTTACATCTCACATTTACATTTCATATAACAAACACAAAGAGGGTTTTATAAGGAAATGTGTTACCTGTGTGTCGAGGTTTCATCATGTTTAGACGTCTCTTATTGCCAACATGAAAGCAGGAAGAAGTTTGCAGGTTGATTCGTTCAGGTAGAACCTGTTTCCATCTTGTCTGACAACAAATTCAAGTTAAAGTTCAAGATTCAGTTCCTGTGAGAATGAGACATAATGTTCATAAACAAAGAAAACAGCAGCTGACCATAAGAGTTTCAACTACAAACATATGGTGTGTGTAAACAAATGCAAAGTTGATCAAACCATGTAGCAACTATGAAGTGGATAATATATTCACACACCTGGAAAAGCGTTTCCAGACATGATGTTCGTGTCAGATTCATGCTCAGTATTTTTGTGATTTTAGCTTCATTCAGAAGCGGGAGATCAAACGTCATCAGTGAGAGTGTGAGTGCAGATCTGGCGCCTCCTGTCGGACACTCAGCGCACTTCAACATACACGCGCTGTTACAATGTCCTGTTTCTGTTTTTATTGTGTATTCAAGCTCTGTCCCGATTTTAAGATAAACAGTCACGCCAGTATTTTTATTTTTATTAACTGGTCATTTACAGCACAGGAATCACGTGTTCTGTTTCAAAGCCTAGTGTGCTTCATCACTCCCTATCTAGACAGCTGACTCAGATTCCTTAATTAATAATAATAATAATAATAATAATAATAAACTTTATTTTATATAGCGCCTTTAAATGTAGCATCTCAAAGCGCTTTACATAAATAATGAAATTAAAAAGATACACATAACAGTGCAGACAGTAAAAACTAATCAAACAAAAAATACAAAAAATAAAGTAAAATAGAAAGGCAATATAATAACAAATAAAGTAATCACATGAATCACATAAAGGCTATCCTAAAATAATATGTTTTAAGGGACGATTTAAAAACACTAAGGAATTCTGCATTCCTAATCTCAGACGGCAGGGAATTCCACAATTTAGGAGCCAAAGAAGAGAAAGCCCGATCACCCATAGATTTTAGCCGTGTTGTTTGGACAGTTAAAAGACCAGCTTCAGAAGAGCGTAGAACACGTGAAGGAGTGTAGGGGGTTAAAGCTCACACAAATATTGAGGGGCCAAATTATTCAAGGCCTTATAAGTGAGCATGAGAATTTTAAAATCAATACGAAAACTAACAGGAAGCCAGTGCAATTTTTCCAGGATAGGTGTGATGTGCTCCCTTTCACTGGTCCTAGTCAGAATTCTAGCAGCTGAATTTTGTACCAACTGTAATTTACTTAGGGTAGCTTTAGAAACTCCAGCCAGCAATGCATTACAATAATCAATGCGTGAAAAAACAAAAGTGTTGATTAGCTTTTCAGCCACAGAGAAAGTCAACATGGGACGTAATTTGGTGATGTTTCTGAGATGAAAAAATGATGCTTTGACTGTGTTACGAACATGATGGTCAAATGTTAAATTGGCGTCAAATATCACCCCCAGATCTTTTAGTTTAGTTTGGAATTGTAAAGCAGAGCCATCCACACTTAAGGTTATGGACTCTGCTTTACGCAACTGATGAGGTGAACCAATGAGCATCACTTCAGTCTTGACACTGTTCAGACAAAGAAAATTCTCAGACATCCATTTTTTAATCTCAGTAAAACATTGAGAAAGAAGAGAGAAAGGCATATTGACACCAGGTTTTGAATGTATATAGATCTGAGTGTCATCAGCATAAAAGTGAAAGTTAAGACCAAGAGTTCTTAAAAGTTGGCCAAATGGAAAAATGTAAATACTAAAAAGTAAAGGGCCCAAAACTGATCCCTGGGGAACACCACAGTGCACCTCACCGATCTCAGACTTGCAATCACCCATCACAACAAACTGCTTGCGATCAGAGAGGTAAGACTTAAACCACTGTAATGCAGAATCAGAAACTCCAAAGATAGTCTCTAAACGGGTAATTAAAATGGAGTGATCTATAGTGTCAAAAGCGGCACTAAGATCAAGAAGAATCAGTATAGACAGATGGCCAGAATCAGAAGCCATTAACAAGTCATTAGTGACCTTAACTAACGCTGTTTCAGTGCTGTGGAGTTTACGGAATCCAGACTGAAGTGGCAGTCTAATTAACATGTCTAATTAACTAATTAACATGAGAAACACTTACACACATGCAGAAGACATAATAAAAACAACCATTCCCATCATGCAGTTCATCTTTATTTTAACAGTGGCACATTTAGACAAATCTCCAGGAATGTTTTAACACTATTTTTTTTTTCTTTTCTGTTTTTCAGTTTAATTAAAGCGTGCTAAAGCAACACAACTCTTGAATATTTTATTTCTCTTTCATTTGCACTCATGTTCAATCCACTTAAATTTGTACAATGGATGTCTTTTTTGTGTTATAGGTTTATAAGACTGAAGGTCGTACAGGTTTGAACAACACGAGTAAATGACAATGATCAAATGCATAATTTTGAGTAATAATACTTTATAACAGTCATTTAGCATAGATTATCTTCTCTTTATTTTTATTTCTTCTATATTTCATCTCATACAGAACCAGTCAGAACATTTACATTTACTAATTCAATAAGTAATTCATCACAGAGCCTGTAATATTCATAGAAACATTGGCAACATATTGCCCATTTTTGAGATTGACAGCAACATTTACTGACAGGTGTGAGTCTGGAAATATCCCGTTCACACAATCTCGAATACTGTCCAATTCTGTTTTCATAGAAAACTGTTATCATGTTGCTTAATGTGTAATTAAATGTGTTGATATTCTGTATGCTGTCAGAAAAGCGTAGCCTCGACAGAAATGTGGTCTTTTAACATCACTGTTTATGCAATAAACCACATTAAACGTTTTCCTTAACTTTACTATAGGAGGAAAATGCTTAACATGTAATTAAAACAATAAAACATCAACCTTTTCAATCGTACTGCATGTACCCAAGAATCAAAAGTAGCATTAAACATGTTTTTATATGCGGTCAACAATGATTTATGCAGACATATAGTGTCATTCCTGTGATTCAGTGTCTTTTGTGTCTCCAGTTATTGCCATAAAATGTTCAACATTATCCATTTTAAAGCTGTCTTGGTCATAAATAACACTATTTTAACTCTAAGCATATTCTTTTCAGGTTATCCAAATATATTCATATTAAAGGGGGTCTCCATCAGTTGAAATCAGAGCCTGTGGTGGCACTCACTGCTCTCCTCCACTGCAGATGGTGCTGACAAGAGTTGGTACTTATTCTGCTGAACCGGCTCCAACATCACCTTTATGACAGCAGCATCTTCCCGGAAACTGGTGTGGATTTTGTGCAGGCCGTGGCACTATGGACATGGTGTTTACTGATAGACAGATTCAGGAGAAGTGATCTTTAAAGAAAGCCTTTGACTCAGTTTCTCACACTGGACTCTGGCAGAGAAGTTCATTAACATCGAGCTGTCTGATCCATTTGGCATTTCCAATGATTCTGTAAATGTTATGATGTCCAGAAGGCACTGAATACCAAGAATGACAGGAAAAATCTGGCAGTCTGACAGTGAAAATAGGTTTTTCCATGAGGAAACTGCTGTTGAAAGTGAATGAATCATCATATCTTTACACACACACTGGAGGTTTTGAGATGATATATTGTTCTTGACATCAGTGTGAACTCTGAATGCTGATCAGCAACTCTCCCTTTATTTACAATCGGCAAGAAAGCAACTTTTTCCTAAACACATTAGCAATCATGTATTTACTTGAACCACAGAAGATTCAATTAAAGACAGTCCTAATCTTCAGTAATCCAATTTTCAGTAATTCAGGGAATGTAAGAACAGTGTGAGTCACTTTATATTAATAACAGAATTATCATTTTTGGGTGAATAAACCCCTTTAAATTATATAAAATATAATATATAATATGTCATCCTAGCCATTTAGGCTATTATTTTATTGCAGTTATGGTAATTTTATTGCAGTTAATTGGTAATTCGCACGTGAAATTTATCTGTACTGTACTATAGGCTACGTGTTGGTAGCCATTAAAGAAAACGTGGTTTCATATTTATGTTTAAATAGTATATGTATATAGTATATATATAATAAAATATGTTATGTTTTAAATTCATCTATTTGATTATGAAAAGTGAAGAGCATGAGTAAGATGCATCATAGGATGCGCAGTATGTCGGGAGACATGAGTGTGTCAGACATGATTTTGATCACTTCATGAAGTTTTATTTTGTAGAAAGCCTTTCTTTAAAGTGAATTTCGTTTTGTAAAAATTGTATCTTAATTTTAATCAATGTTTCATCAACCAATTGCCTGGGTGTAATAAATAAGAAGCAAATATAGTAGAAAATATAATCATGACATGGAAGCGCGGGCGCGATCACTGGGGCGCGAACTGGAGCACGTCTTACATGAATGAACCGAAACTCAGCGTATAGGCTGCCTCAGAGACATGAGAAATATCTCTATAGAAAGCATGAAATATCTACTTTAACGAAAACGAAATCATTCAAAATGAAAAGAAATAGGCTACTCTGTTTATGTAGAATAAACCGAATAAAATGTGTATTCTCTCTCTAAGCGCGTCCATGAGGAGATGAGGAGAGTCAATGTCAACTTCATCTTTGCCGCCGACACTGATTCAGAAAACATTACTTTATTAATAAACAATTAAAATGTCTCCTTGCTGTTTTGGTCACAGTCATAAGACCGATATTGATTCGTAAATCCCAGTCGATCTTTTGGCTATGCTGTTTTCAGTTGACGAATAAACATAGCTGCGCCTCCCACCCAATAAATCGTAATAGGCTTAAAGCTTTGTGTTGCTTTTGATATGGAACAAAGTCTCAGATTTTAAATTCTGTCCATTTCATTAAGAAATTCAAGCAATAAATACCGTTTTGGCGCTCTTTAATGTGGCGTCATATATCGTTGTAGCTTCTGGGTACCAAACGCATAGCAAAAGATTCTACACCTACCAATAAACCTGATCGATAAACACGTGTTTATCGATCAGGTTTATTGGTAGGTGTAGGGAAAGCTTTATTGTCCCATAAGGTGGCAATCATTATTTAATAAATATAATCATTTACACTCAATATGTTATTATTGCATAGCCTACTGTTTTATAATGTACAAAATACTGAGGTGCAAATAGTATCCAGCTAAAATTAAAATAAATTACTTAATGAATAATATAGGCCTATTACAGTCTTAGTAGCTAGCCGATGATGTTCCAGTGCAGAGCATGTGAGCGGAGCGGTAATATTTCCTCCATAGTGAGAGCGCCTCTCTGAAGATTCTCGCTCAGTCCGCTCGTTCAACTCAGAATAGCCCTTTGTGACGTGCTGGATCGAAAAAAAAAATTATATATATATATATATATGTGTGTGTGTGTGTGTGTGTGTGTGTGTTGTTGAAACATTGATCAATATTAAGATATAATTTTTCCAAACCGAAAGAAAGGCTTTATTTTTTTAATTGAATCTATTAAAGTGCGTAGGCCAATAAAAAAAGAAGAATATATATGCTACTGGTAAAAAAATATATAGGCCTAGTGCCAGTAGTTATTACAGAACTGTCTGTAGGTCTAGGAATTGTCTATTGGAAGTTTGACAGAATTGATTATTCTATGATTGAACTGAAAAATGCTCACCGCGCTGCTAGAAATTGTAATTACGAGCACACAAAGAACAGCTATAATATCGGGAAATATGCAACAGGATCGAGACAATCCTTGTGTATTTGCTGTAACCGCAATAATTTGTTTATATTTATTTATTTTATATTTAATCAGGTTAAGAACAAAGCAAGGAAATGTATATGTAGCCTACATTACCGTTTTGTTCGTCAGAAACCTATAGGTATTATGCTCAAGGTTTGAATCAAGTGGGCGAAAATAAACTCGCTTGTGTAGGAAATATTTTTTAATCAACAATAAACCCGACAAAGCCATTGCACACAACAATAAGAAGCCTATATTTAGCTGTTGCGTGTAGGCTATTAAAGCATGTGCCAGGTCGCCTGTTAAAAAGCATAATGAATAAAGCATTTCCTGTTGGTTAAGTTGTCAGCAACATACAGTTGTAGATATTTAAAAGACCAAACAGAATAACACAAAAACCGAAAAGGAGAGAGAGAGAGAGAGAGAGACCTCGAACTCCTGTCACGAAATAAAGAGTAGACTACTGACTCGTGAACAAACGATAGCTCTGTGGTTTTCACAAACAATAACGTACACAAAAGATTATAAAATAGTTTTACTTAGGCATGATTAAGGAAAAGGCACATACACACATGCCCAATGAAAAAATACAAATATCACACGATGAAAGTCCAAATATCAGTTGCAATAGCGTTAAAAGACAGGACTCTTGAGGTGGATCGACATTCTACTACACAGGTCTTACCGTCTTTTAATGGGGCTGGGCTGTGTAGTAAAAGGAGGGGCTGGTTTGAATATTATAGAAAACGCCGCTTTTTACGCCGTCTTTGATAGACTGAAGCGCCGTAACTGACGGCGTAATATGGAACGCCAAACGGCGAAATGAACGGCGTTTTGGGTCGGATCAAAACCGCCGATATTAACGGCGTTTCTGCGGTGAAAACGCCGTCATTTACGGCGCTTGTACTACATAAAGCCGTATTTTGCGCCGTCTTTTCGTCTAAAACGCCGCAAATAACGGCGTTTTCTGGGCACCAGGCGTTTGGTTACTGGCGTATTTTGACCCATTTGGCGTTCCATAGTTGACACGGTCAAAAGTCACGCGTTTCGTTTAAAGACATTTGGCCCCGATCGCGTTCCATAGGAAACGGCGTTCCTTGTGTAGTGATGTTTGTGACGTGTTTGAAACGTCACCATCATTAAATACGTGGCCAATTAGGTACCGCTCCACTTTTGTATATAAGTTCGTTGTTCATGCCCCCTGGATTGCGTCTTGGTCGAAAGCCCGCCCCTCTTTGTTTCCTTTCACTGTTGTGGACCGCAGAGGTACGTGTTTTTAGCAATGTAGCTTTGTTGTTGGATTCGAATGCTATGCCGTGATATTATGCAATCTTTATTTTAGTGTGACGTTGGTCCGCCAAGGCTGTGTGTGTGTGTGGTGTACTGCTTACCCCCAGGTAAGTTTTAATGTGGTACAGTCGCGGTGTTGTGGGAAGTTTTGTTTGAGTTACCTACAGTTATGCGTCTTAGCGCGGTGTGTTTACAGGGTGCCCACCTGTGTGTCAGGGCAGCACAATAGCCAGGTTGGAGCGCCAGCTGTTGATCGACCTAACTAAAGGAGCTACCATATGACTTTATGAGTGTGTGTGTGTGTGTGTGTGTGTGTGTGTGGGGTTGTGAGTGTCACGTCGTCTAATAAGGTGAGTAACTTGTTCCTCTCTTGTAAATCATTGTATGTGTAGAGGCCTGAACAAATGTTTAGATTTCTAAATTTGTAACTGTTTGGGTTTGAAATGATACACACATATGCTGACAAAATATAAATTGATTTTGGTTTTATTTGTAATTTTTTTTTTTTTTTACAAGACATGTTTCTAAAAAGGGTTTTCAAATATGTGTGTTTAAAATAATATAAGAATTGTGTTTTATTGTGTTTTTTGAGAGCGTAATTGTGAGAGTTGTGGACTTTGACCCCTCAAGTTCAAGGGGCGGAGTCAGAAAAAAACAACGGGGAATGAGTTTTCGCGTGCAGAGAGATCAGTTCAGAGAAAAAAAGAGTTGATTTGAACACAGATAAAGTTGATCAGCGTGGAGAAAAGCTGATATTATTCAACGCTCACGGACATTCTGAGTGGCAGCTCGGTTGAGAAAGTTGGCCTTGCATCAGTTTGCAGATTGCAGCACGGGGGAAAAAAATACTTCAGGAGAATTAGGCAAGAGGCCGCGCACTTCAGTTGTGAGTTGAATCGATGGATGAGAACTAGCATGAGATAATCTTATTTGAAATCGTTAAATATATTTGTTTTATTAGATTCATATTTACAAATCACCCGGAAGAATATTCCCGTGTTTATTTTCAAGTTCAGTGTTGCAGTTATAATAAAGTGCTTAATTCGGTTGTAATCCGGAAGAATATACACGTGTTTATTTTAATAATTCAGTGTAAAAGTACCACAGTGTGTAACGTCTACCAGAGGGTTTGAAGTCTGCCCAGATGAAAATTAGAAAACAGGAGGCGAGAAGAAAAACCCGAGGCAAATGCACTGGTAGTCCCACGAGTCTTTATAGATGGTTCGCACAATATAGTACACTCTTCACATACATGTAAAAGAGCGAGGATAAACAGGAAAAAGAAAGCACTCTGATAAACGCTACGAATCAAAGTGGAAAAGTAACATTATTAAACTGTAACATCAGTCAGCAGTAGAGCAGTCATCTCTCTCTCGTCACACGAGCATTCTCTATCAACTCTGTGCGTGCGCGCTCACATGAGAACAGCGTGCACACTACAACGTACGCCATAGAAGAAGTTATCTTAAAGGCACATCAACATAAATGTCATGAACAATATTTAACATAATTTAGGTGGCCGTTACAGATCCCCCCCAGGAAGGTAAAGGCTGACCTCAGCCGTGCACAACTGAGTACAACATCACTTTGAACAACCCCACACATGAAAAGTTGTCAAAATTACAGAACCATACAGGAGTACGTATTAAGGCATACACTGGCATACATGACAGTACCGATGGACCAAAATACATAGTCTGCAGCAGCATACTTCAAACAAATGAAAACAGTTATAACCAACCATAAACAAAATATGGGACATCCCTTTTTTAAAATTTTTTCTTTTTGTTCAACACCATAACAAAACGTGTCAACAGACTGATTATTTATGCTAACTCTTTTTTTTTTCACAGAAGGTGGTAAACCTTTTGCACTTCACAGTGTCAAACAAAACAAATGAACCCACACTTACATCATTAACACACTATTTAAGATCAAGTTTGTCAGTGTGGTATACATTCGTCCACCTATTAGTCGACCAGTCTGAGGTGATTCTTGGTGCACGTCGAGGTCTCAAGTCATAGTGGTGTCTGTCAAGATCACTATCAGCAGTCAAGTCATCGGCTTGAGTTCCAGAGTCAACTTGTAGGTCAGGAAAACAACCAACACTGTCCACACTTCCTGAACGATCATGAACACTGGTTGTTAATGGGCGACTGTATTCATCCTCAATTTGCAGGTCTGTTAAGTTCATGGCAGTAGCACAACTACTTGTTTCCTCAGGCATGTCATTCAGCAAAGAACTGTCAGTCGTTGCTTCTACAGCAGAACCGTCTGCAGACACAGTCTCGGTTTCAACATGTGGGTGCCAGGTACGAAAAGGCAGCAGATTTGCAACATGAAATACACCTGCGTCTGCCCCTGTATTCACATCAACGAGTCTGTAGTTCACTTCTGACAGCTTTTGTGTAATACGATAAGGGCCTGTATATACAGGTGCAAGCTTAGCCGTGAAGTTTGCCAGAGCATCAGAACGAGGATGAGTTTTAACTCTGACCAGTTCATCCACAGAGTAAGATACAGACCGACGTCTCTGGTCGTAGAACTTCTTCCTTTTAGCATGGCTTTCACTCAAAACAGACCTAGCATGATCATGCGCTTCTCTGATTGATGACTCCAAGCTTTCTGGGTATGGAATACCAGGTTCATCCGTACCGTCACAGTTCGGCTGAGTAATAATGTCAAGAGGAGTATTCAATTCTCGTCCGTACAGCAACATGGATGGGCTATGGCCAGTGCTTTCGTGTGGTGCAGTTCTCAAGGCAAAGCAAATTTGGGGCAGGTAACGATCCCAAGCAGTGTGTTTGTTACCAACGTACGCACGGATGGCAGTCTTCAGTGAACGATTCACCCTCTCCGTTGCATTCGTTTGGGGGTGATATGCAGTTGTAAGTCTGTGTTCCGACCCCAGGGTGGTGAGTACATGCTTAAAGAGTTCACTGACAAACGGGGACCCTCTGTCCGAGATCAGATAAGTAGGCGCACCATGACGCGCAAAGACTTCACTTAGCAACCTGCTGGCGGCAACTTGGGAAGTTGCTTCTCTCACTGCACTTACTTCCACCCATTTCGAAAAATAGTCCACAAAGACTAGGATGTATGCATTTCCGCTGGGTGTGCGCGGTAAAGGCCCTACAAAGTCCACCCCAGTATACTCCCATGGCTTTTGTGGGCGGATGGGAATCATAAACCCTGCAGGTTTCCTTTGGCTTGGTTTTGTGAACTGGCAGACAGTACAGGAGGCGACGTACTTCTTAGCATCAGACGACATCTTCGGCCAGTAAAATCGAAGTTTCAGTCTTGCTATTGTTTTCGTCATCCCCAAGTGTCCAGCCATCGGGTGATCATGGTAATATTCCATCAAACTCCTTTTAACAGCCGTAGGTGCATAGAGTTTAAGGCGCTTCATGGGGTGAAGATTACAAGACACTTTGTCATCTACAAAGTACAGGAGTCCATCCTGGATCACATACTGAGACAACTCCTCAGCGTTACTCTCGTCCTTTCCCTCTAACATCCGCAGAAGTTTCCCCGTAACTGGGTCATTGAGCTGCAGCTGCCTAAGGTGCTCCCGATCAGAAAACATTACAGGCGGTAAAGTACGCAGGTCAAGGCCCCCAATTATGGCACAATCAGGGAGGATTCCCAAGGGTGCACCACAGGAAGAAACAGGGTTGCGCGAAAGGGCATCGGGCACTTTATTACTTGTCCCTGGCTTATGGACAATGTCAAAGTCAAAGTCCTGCAATCTGAGAGACCACCTAGCCAGCCGGCCAGAGAGGTTTGGGCGAGACATCAGCCATCTCAAACTGCTGTGGTCTGAAAAGATTGTCACATGGAGACCTTCAATATATGGCCTGAAGTGTTCAAGGGCCCAAATGACAGCTAAGCACTCTTTTTCTGGAGTGGAATATGGTCTTTCAGACTTATGTAGGGAACGACTCGCGTAGGCCACCACAACATCTCTGCCATTGTTGTCCCTTTGCATGAGTGCGGCGCCAAGTCCACTGTCACACGCATCCGTGTGGATAAAGAAAGGAAGAGAAAAGTCTGGGAATCTCAAAATAGGAGCAGAAGTCAGCTTATCTTTGAGAAAATCCATGGCCGTCTGACACTCACTCGACCACACAAAAGGAACATCCATCCTGGTCAACGCAAAGAGTGGCTCAGCATGGCGGGCGTAATCATGGATAAAACGTCTATAATAGCTGGTCATTCCCAGAAACTGTCTGACTTGTTTTGTGTTAGTCAGGGTTCTGAAATCCGTCACTGCCTTTACTTTGTCCTCATTTGGCAGGATCCCTTTTGAGTTGACACTATAACCTAGGGCTGGGCGATATATTGCATGCGATTCTCACGCGCATTTCGTCAGTAAAGCCGGTTCCCTGATTACCTCTAAATCGCCATCACCTGCTTTCAAATGGAGCGGCATTTAATAGACAAAGCCGTAGTTCACGGAGAAGCCACGCAAAATCGCGTTCAGTATCGAAGATGAATCGACTTCGATACTGAACCCGATTTTGCGTGGCTTATCAGTGATCTACGGCTTTGTCTATTAAATGCCGCTCCATTTGAAAGCAGGTGATGGCGATTTAGAGGTAATCAGGGAACCGGCTTTACTGACGAAATGCGCGTGAGAATCGCATGCAATATATCGCCCAGCCCTACTATAACCCAGAAAGGTGAGTTCACTCCTGCAGAACTGGCACTTTGCAAGCTTAATGGACAATCCTGCAGACTCCAGTCTGGATAGAACATCTTTTAAGTCAGAGAGGTGCTGCTCAAAAGTAGGTGACGCCACCACTATATCGTCTAAGTAGACGGCACAAGACTTATAGATGAGACCAGCGAGGACTGTGTTCATAAGCCTCTGGAATGTGGCGGGCGCTGTGCACAATCCAAAAGGTAAAACACGAAACTGATATAACCCACAGTGGGAAATGAAAGCGGTCTTCGGCTTTGAGTTCTCCGCCACCGCCACCTGCCAGTAGCCTCTGGCCAAGTCAATGTTGGAAATGAAAGTCCCTCTAGCCAGGAAGTCGAGAGATTCATCAATCCTGGGGAGTGGATACGAGTCTTTGACTGTGAGCTTATTTAGTGCGCGATAATCAACGCAGAACCTTGGCTCTCCTGAATGTTTTGGGACGATTACGACTGGGGCAGCCCAAGGACCAGAAGCGGGTTCAATTATTCCTTCCTTCAACATCTCCTTGATTTGAGATTCAATAAGTTCCTTCTTAGCAGGAGAAGTGCGGTAAGGGGCAAGGTGAACTGGTTTTGCATCACCCGTGACAATCTCATGCTCCACTAGCGAGGTGCGTCCCAAATGTCCGTCAAACAATCCACTGAAAGTCTCGAGCAATTCAGTCAATTCATTTTTCTGTTCATTATTTAGAGATGCTTCTTCAACCTTTCCAGACAGGGCAGAAGAACTGACCTCCAGGCACGACAAATCAGGGACAGGCATAGTTAAGTCAGTGCCCTCCAACTCCTCAAGGGGCATCGGCTCATCACCAAGCATCACTGACCTGGACGGAACATGGATTGTGACTGAAGACCTCAACATAAAGTCCATTCCCAAGATAAGAGGAGAAGATAGATTATGGACAACAGCAAAGCGATGATAGAAACGCTGGCCCATAAAACCCAAAGACAACCAGATAACACCCAGTGGGCAACAGGGTGCTCCATCCGCAAGATGAATAGGAGGTGCGGACCATGGCTTTATTTTTATGTCCCCCCCAGGAAGAGTCTGGACAACCACTGATTGCACTGCAGAAAGAGAAGCACCAGTGTCAAGAGTGGCATCAAAAGCTCGTCCATCAAGATTAACCTTTACTCTGAATGGAGTGTTCCAATAAGACTTGGAAGTAACATCCTCTACATGACACAGTGTAGGTTGATCACTCATGGAAGCATCAGGTAAACGAGGCACATTTATCTTCTGGAGGGAGGATTGCCCCGTCTGAACGTCCTCCCTCCCCTGAAGTTTCCCTTCTGGGCAAAGTCTGAGGTGACATTTCCTACCCCAATGGCCTGGTTAGAGCCATCCATCCATCCTGCGTCCGGCGGTCTATTGACAGTGTCACCAGTCACTCTTGGTGGCTCTGTTGGAGGCGAACGCGGCTTTATTCCTGGACTACAGTTTGGGCATGTACGAGTGGTGAATCCAGGCAAGGAGCATTTAAAACAGTGAACATCCCTCATGGGCATACTGCTAGCCCGTGTCTGAGGCGGACACCCAACATTTGGACCAAGGACTGCATGAAGCTCGTGAGCCCGCAAAAGGAGGTCCATGACTGACGGTATGGGTGTGCCATAAAGAGCGACTCTGTATTTCTCCAGCACATGCTTCCGTATCAAATCTATTTGCTCTTGTTGGGGCGGAGGGGTCTTTAGCTTACGAAACTCATCCAACATGTGAGCAACAAAAGTTGGCAGCGGCTCGTCAGGCATTTGCACGCGGTCCAAAATGCCCCTCAGGATACGTTCTTGATTATCTGAAGGCAGAAAGACGGTCCTAAAAAACTCACAGAACTGAGCCCAAGTGGTCACATATGTGCTAAGGATAGTAAACCATTTTCTTGGCTCTTTTGACAGGAAACGTGGGAGCTCAAGGAGAATTTGAGTATCTGTGAGATCCAAGGAGGTTCTGTATACATTAAGTGACTGAAGCCATTCTTCAGGATTCAGGGAACCATCTGCAGAGAACACGGGTGGCTCGAGCCGTGATTGGTGAAGCACAGAAGTAAGCGCTTTTGTTGTGGTATTCATATCCACAGTGAGTGGCTGAGCAAATATGGGTGCAGTACTATATGTTGCATTGACTGGCACTGACCTTGAGGCCTTTGACGGAGCCTGCGGCAAGCTGTAAGGTGTCGAGCTGGCCAACGGAGCTGGTTGTGGTATGGCACTCTGTTGATCCGCCAAACGGTCCAGCATGTCTTTCTGTAGGTTAATTGAGTCACGAAGGCACCGCTGCAGGACTGCAACCTCTGCATGTAACAGCTGAACTTGAGTCTGTAAGTCTCCATCATTATTCTGTGATTCCACCTGTTGTGGAAGAGAGTCTGCAACTGAGGGCCAGTCAGTCAGGTCAAACTGAAAGTCAGGGTGAGTAGCCATTATGTACAAAAACAGTCACAATTAATCAGTGTGCAAACAATAATTTGAAAAACAGTAAATTTCCACAAATAATGGAAGAAAAAGCAGAATTTAGTAAAATGTTGTTTTTGCACACCCACAAGGAAGAAAGATCAAAACATGCACAATTCAATTTTCCCCTAAACAACACCCTGTGATATTTTTCCCAACAGTATACCACAGCAATGTGACAAATATCAAAAACATCAGAAAAAAAAAAAAAAAAAAAACGTTGAAGCACTGGTGATTTGCACACTATAAAATTTTACCCCATCAAACAGTGATCTCTTCTGTGCGTGCTGGCTTGAAACGAGCAGATGCACACCACAAAAACGAGGGAGAGAAAAAAGAAAATAATAATAATAATAATGTCCCAGGCGTGACTTCTTCACTATTCACGGTTCACATTAATGTTCCTCATTGACACTCATCGCATAAAAGTCAGAGTGACGCAAAAAAACAAGTTTTTCCCGTAATGTCCTGATGCAATATAATACAGTTCAGTTCAAAAAGTGATCAAAAGGCAAAAACGGTCGAAAAAAAACTTACAAAAGTTCGCGTATGCAATTGAAGCATTCAATATTCTGACGATCCAGGAAAATAGTATAAGTAATCAGTCAAAAAACACTTAAACAGTACCTGAAAATCAGTCCCGCACAGACCGCATGGTCCCCATAGCTAGCAAGATAGTCAGCCAGGCCCGATTGCAGCAGCGCGATGAAAAACTCCAGCAACGAAATATCTTCCAAAAAGATAAACAAATACGAACAGCCGTGTCGAAAGCGAAAGATGACCGGTATGGATCCAGTTGTTCGGGCGCCAATTTGTAACGTCTACCAGAGGGTTTGAAGTCTGCCCAGATGAAAATTAGAAAACAGGAGGCGAGAAGAAAAACCCGAGGCAAATGCACTGGTAGTCCCACGAGTCTTTATAGATGGTTCGCACAATATAGTACACTCTTCACATACATGTAAAAGAGCGAGGATAAACAGGAAAAAGAAAGCACTCTGATAAACGCTACGAATCAAAGTGGAAAAGTAACATTATTAAACTGTAACATCAGTCAGCAGTAGAGCAGTCATCTCTCTCTCGTCACACGAGCATTCTCTATCAACTCTGTGCGTGCGCGCTCACATGAGAACAGCGTGCACACTACAACGTACGCCATAGAAGAAGTTATCTTAAAGGCACATCAACATAAATGTCATGAACAATATTTAACATAATTTAGGTGGCCGTTACAAGTGGTGTGCAGAGTTCATGTCAATTGCGTGCATAGTGTGTTTAAGAGTTCATCGAGTCAAGATCGGGAGTCCTGGGAAATTTCGTGGATGCACCACCAGTTCGAGGAGGGAGGAGTTCATCGGGATCCATTCAGCGTCATCGTGGGAAGCGTCATGGATGCTGTTATCATCTCGTTGGGGAGTGAGGATTAGAGTTTGGTATTCTTTCTGCACTTGAAACCTCAATTTCTTTGGATTTGTGAGTACATTTATTTGCATTAAAAGAGCTCCAACTAGCGCGCCATCTGTGTACTGAAAATCCCAGCTGGGTAAAATTATTATACTGACATTTGATTTTTGTTTTTACTACTTTTTGGTTATTTGTTATCATTGTGACTTTGTGAATTGAATTGTTCGATCATTTAAAGCAACACAAAAAGGGGAAAAATCACAAAGACAAAATAGTAATAGAAGAATAAATACATTTATTGATTTTTCCATAATTTTGTGTGGTTTCCTGTGGGAAAAAAAAATAGTTTGTTAATTTGTTTTTTTCCTGTGAGGGATATTTAATTTCAAATTTAAAGGAAAACACAGTAGTGTTTTAATTTTTTTAAAATAGAGAACATAAATCTGACACTATAAAGTGAAAATCTGAGATCTGGGTTGTGTGATTAACAGAAATTAAGAAAATTTAGAAATGTGCCTCTCACCAGAATAATTTAGAAGTTCCCCTGGACATAATTCCTACATTTGAGCCATATTTATTGGTGAGAGGGCTACATATGCTTTAAGTTGAGTGTAATAAACATTTATGTTTAGGGTCCTCGTTAAGGCATTGCATCACGCTTCCTCTCTCGCTCTCTCTCTCTCTCTCTCCAACCCGCGCTGCTGCTTTGGGTCATTGACACCTCTGGTCCAGCGGTTAAGTGGGCTAGATATTTGTTTTCTTTGTTTCTCTTTTTGTGGTTATTATTTTTGGTTCGCCTTATTTGTTCTTTTTTGTATTTATTTATTTTCTTTTTTTTGTATTACTGTCACCAACTCTCAGTTTGTGGTTTTGACTGTGTGATAACCGTCATTATTTATTGGAGTGAGTTACCTATGCGGTATTCATGATCTCGAGCAATCTTGAGCCGTGATCAGTTCTGAGTTTGTGATCTTTGTCGTGACAGTATACCTTGGTGGTTCGTTTTTTTTTTTTTTTTTTGTCTTTAATAGTTGTATTTTCTTTTGTATATTTATATTGTTTGTTTGAGTATTGTAAGTTTTTTTTTTTTTTTTTTTTTTTTTTTTTTTTTTGTGTGTGTTATATTTGTTTCATATATTGATTTTGACTTTGCTTATGTTGGTTTGGTTTATTTTGTATGGTGATTTTGGTTTTCTTTCTTTTTGTGTTTTCCAGGAGCTGAGTATTCCTTGGGAGCGGGCTGGTGCTGGGTTGCACAGGCTTCACTTCAACAAGGATTGTCACTTATTGCTGTGTCACTATTTTTGGTCATTATTTGCAGTGAATTTTGTGGATGTGATTCTGATTGGCGGGATTTCTTTTGTGCACTGAGTGCGCCATACTAGCCCGCTTCTCCTAAAAGGAAGCCTCAGCCCCTTACATCAAGTAATTTCATATTTGTCTTTTTTTTTTTTTTCTTTTTCTCATTCGACTAAGACCATCTAAATGCTGTGTTTGGGATTTTAAATTTTGTAAACCCTTTAAACAGTTATTTCTCTTTATTAAAGTTAAAACGGAAACTCATGCCTCCTGCCTTTGCTAAGTGGAACGTATTTGCGTGTTCTTTTGGTTATTTCCCCGTTACTTCGGGGTGGCGTAGTCACTACTAAACAGCCACTTCCTACACTTGCGTCACGGCTTAACAAGCAGATAGCTATAAAGGGTGGGTCAGCTCCATATTAAACCCTACGGATTAAGAGTGGGATGTCATTAAAGTTCATGTGCACGTAAAGGCAGGTGTCCCAAAACTTCTGGCAATATAGTGTATATTTTGACATGACTGTGAATAAATGAAGTTATTTGAAACATATGACTTCTAATTTATTCTTTCAACAAGTTAAATTGTTTTGCGTGTGTTGTGGCAAATGCAAAATGGAACCAAACTAATCTTGTTTGTTAAAGCCAAAGGCATGTTCCCACACATCTGTGCATTTTCCACAGTATGCCCACACTTTGCCCGTAGTGTAGGCCCACAAATGGCCTCAACAGGGGCCCACTCTGCTAAGTGTGCGCCAGCCCACAGTCAGCCCTGGATTTAGGCTGTCCCACTGGAGCCCCACCTGGGGCCCACACGTGCCCTGTATTTCACGTCAATACCATTAGCAAACACATTTTTATTCAGGAGTTATGTATATACAAAAGGATAACTTTTGACAACAGTAGCCTATTGATAAAAAATAATTGAGCAAACGAGCAAGGACTGGTGGTCGGTGGGACATGGAGGTGGTGAAGGGAGACAGACTCGTCCAGGGCAGGCATAGTGACTCACAGGGTGGGCCAGGCACCTCAATGCCCGCCCATGGTGTGGAGACTGGGTTCGGAGCGTGTTTCAAACTGCCAAAGTCACATGATTTCAGTAAACAAGGCTTCGTTACATCACAAGTGTTAAAAACATTTCGAAATTTCAATGGTTCACCCATTAATCATGAGGATTCACTGAGATCATCCTCCGGCAATGAATCATTGAACAAAATCTCTTTGGGCTCTGGTCAGTTTTATACATTTGTAGATGTTTTAATGAGACATTAGTATAATGAAAAGGAATAATAGTAGTTAATAGTCTCTTACTGGCTTGTTTAGCTGAGCTGTCCACTGAACACACTGCAACAAATGTTGTTCTTACTTACAGTTTTTGTCCTAAAACAAGAAAATAAATTTTACTTGTCAAGAAAATGCTTCTTGATCTAAGAATTTTTAGATATTTGGACTGGAAACAAGACAAAAATTCTAAATAAGAACAGCATTTTTTGCAGTGCAAACAAGCCCTCAAAATTGACAAAAGTAAACAATATTACACAGATACTTGATATTTAATCATTATTTCACATTAGAGAGATTAGTTAACTGCAAATGATAAATTTTACTTTCAGTAAAAACATTTACAATAGGTTTGTAAAAGGTGTTTATATGCATGTTTGTTGAGTTTTTGTTGCATTTACACTGTTCTGACCAGCAGGGGTGTGGTGATTCGAACGCTTCCAAACAATGAATCATTTTGTGAAGCAATTGGTTCAGTTGATTCAAAGCTTTAAAAAGCTTAATTTCTCCCATTAAGAGGGGAAGTGTTGCGATTGTGCAGGCATGAAACAGAGTGAGAATCCAAATGCAAGCACCAGTGTTTAATAACATAAGGGGTAATCCATAACCAGGAGTAATCCATACACAGCAGACGAGAGCAACGACAAGAACGCACACACAAGAGCAACGACCAACAATCAACAAATGAAAAATAAAGGTTTAAATAGACATGTTAACAATGGGCTGATAATGGACAGGTGTTGGTGATATGATGTCATAGTAACTAATGAGGGTAACTATAGCGACACACAAGGTACAAGGCAAAACAGGAACCAAAACACAGGAAATAAAGATTGAAATAAAGAAAACCAAGATTGCACTTCAACATAAAAGTCCTACACCACACAAGACAACAGGGATTGTGACAGGAAGAGAGCACATTATAAAGGGAGCAGAGAACATAAAATGTTTTTTACAGTGATGTTTTCATCTATTCCAGAGTCAAGACTTTATTACAATATTAAAATGGTTCATATCCATCCAAAACTTCTGTAACTAAAATAATAAATTAAGTATAGCAGTTTTAGAAGTTATGAATTGCTCTTCATTAAGAGTTCATATCTTCACTAATCATGAGCTCATGATGAAGTAATTATTAATTCAGGTATACGTTCATGATTATTTATTGTAAAGTGTTACTGAAACATTGAGTGTGAGAACTCAGTTAGTTTAACCACATCGAGCAGTGATCATCTCTGAACCAGTTTAGACTGAATCATTCTGATGTCACTTCCTCTTCTTTCTTTATATGCTGCATGACACTCATCTCTATCGTTCAGTTAACAAGTCTAAACCAATAACTGTGCTCTTGTGACCCGGCTGTGACAGAAGATGAAGTGTGTTAAAGTCATTAGTTTATCAAAGTGGATTTCTGAACTAACCAGAATAAAGTTATGTGAATTATTATGAACATGAATGAATCATTTCATTATTAGTTAAGTTGGCTTGAAAAAGCCAACTTACTGTTATGCTATTTTCTTCTGAGACTAAAATTTCCAACTCTAACTCCTCCTAGAGCTTTAACTCTACATACTCCAAACTCGGGTCAGATCTTCAGACTGTTCTGACTTAGTGTGCTATATCTTTTCTAACTGATCGGACTTACGGTTTTCCTAAAAAAGTCTGTTAAAGCTCAGAAAAATCCCATTGACTTTCATTGACGGAATGTTCAAATGAGCCAAGACTGTTCAAAATCCAACTGTCAAAATTCAAATTTAAACTACGGAAGCCCATTAGACTCAAAAACTCAATTAGACTCAAGTGCCATTCTATGTACTATTTCTAATCCATTGAAACTCATTCAAACTCATAAACTCATCTATCTATCTATCAAACTAAATCTATCTATCAAACTAAATCTATCTATCTATCAAACTAAATCTAGCAACACCCTATCAACCATCCCGAGTACCCTAGCAACCGAATAGCAACACCTTAGCGACCACCCCGAGTACCCTAGCAGCCACATAGCAACACCATAGCGACCGCCCCGAGTACCCTAGCAACCACATAGCAACACCATAGCGACCACCCTGAGTACCTTAGCAACCGCATAGCAACACCCTAGCGACCACCCCGAGTACCTTAGCAACTGCATAGCAACACCCTAGCAACCGCGTAGCAACACCCTAGCAACCACCCAGAATACCTTAGCAACCATCCCGAGTACCCTAACAACCGCATAGCAACACCCTAGCAACCACCCCGAGTACCCTAGCAACCACATAGCAACATCTTAGCAACCACTCAGAGTACCCTAGCAACCGCATAGCAACACCTTAGCAACCACACAGAGCACCCTAGTACTCTATCAAAATTACTAAACTAAAACTGAAAACTTTTAAAACTGCTTCAAACTTTCTGGACCGGCTTTTTCAAGCCAACTTAAAGTTTGTCTCGACAAACTTTTTTATCTAGTTTATCTTTACTCCTGTTCATCCTCACATTATAAGCTCATGAATCACCATATTTGTGACAAACATCTCAGGAAAGGAGACATATTAAACAATTACAGAGTTTTAATTAAGAAAATTAGTAGAAATCATCCAAAATGAACAAAGATGTTAAAAACAGGAATGAAAAGACAAGATATGAGAATCAGCAAATCATCTTCATCACACAGAACAGAGAGAGGATTTTACAAACAGTCTGTCCATTACTGGATTTAATATTATATTTAAAGCAGTTTATATATGAAGCACAAGAAAATGACATTCAACACTGTAGGAAATATCCATCAAACCATATAAATGAACATAAATCTGGCCTTTTATTTGTAAAAGATATTTGAATCTAATCTTGATGGTGTCACTATTTCTTCAGGGAATTTTTCTCTGTTTTGTGAGAAGAAGAAAATCAAACAATGAACAATCCTCTGTGAGTTTCTGCTGTTTTAAATCTTGTTTCAGATGGTCTCCAAACTCAGCAGTATTTTACTGTAATATTGTAGGCATCTCTATTTCCTCTGGGTGCTGCGAGTCCTTCCTCCCTGCAAAATAAAAGCATTGACTGACCTCTCGTATGCAGAGATGTATAGTAACGAAGTAGAACTACTTCACTACTGTACTTATAAGTACTAAAATGCGGTATCTGTACTTTACTAGAGTATTATTTTTTTCTCCTACTTCCACTTTTACTTCAGTACATATTTTCAAAGAGTTTAATACTTTTACTCCGATATTTTTTTATGTGCTGCATCGTTACTCGTTACAATTATAAAAATGTTACGAATCATTCCATTCCAAACCCACATTACCACTGCCAGAACGGTGGATGGCAGGTTTGATGAAGCTGGCACATCATTGAGCGAATCAAGCGATTAAGAAGACTCCCGTTCTGCCTTTTGATCAGCGAAAAAGATGGACGAACCAAAAACACCACCTTCCACCCCATCAGTAAGTTAAGCCCTTTTGCTAACTAGCGACATGCTGCGGTGTTCACTTAACGTTTACTAGCTGGCTATCATAAAGGCTGTCACGCAGCGCGTTGAATGGTATTTTTGACCCATCACTAATGTCAACTTTCTCTTATTTTATGACAGCCTACTGTTGCCAAAAATAAATCGTAGAGCATATCTCCTTTGGTGCTGCTTAATCACACGCCCGTTTTTATAGTGTAGTAGTGTTTTATAGGTTAATGGTAGTATAGATTTACACTGACATAATTAATGCAGGAGTTTTCCTGCACTGAAAGAGAGAGAGAGAGAGAGAGAGAGAGAGAGAGAGAGAGAGAGAGCGCCCCGGCCGCGCGCGCGCCTTCACCGTCTTAAAACAACACGAGCGCTGTCTTGCTCTCAAATTGCTCTCTATTTGTTTACATAGTTAATGTGCACTGTGAAGTAACATATACAATGAACAGCTGTATTTTTATTAACTAAGATTAACAAAGATTAATAAATACAGTAACAAATGTATTGACCATGGTTAGTTCATGTTGGTTATTAGTCTAATACTTAACTAATGTAGTGTTAACAAATCAAACCATATTATAAAGTGTTACAAACAAATCATTTACTCAGAACACCTCTTGAAATGAGAATATAAGTGTGCTTACCCCATTTTTTTTTTAAATAAGAGTGGTTAGTAAGATTTAATCTTAATGAACTACAGTATTTTTAGGTTATTTATATGACAATGTGTAGAAAAATTACCTAAAAAAATAATTTAGCCTAGTTTAGACTGGAGTGAGGTGAAAACAGAAAAAAAGTGCAAAGCAAGTTGTTGTTAGCTAGCTGTTAATTTTATTCAATTGTATATGGTATAAAATTAGACTATTAGTGAAAATAAACGTTTTGGTAATGAAATCAAAGTGCTGACAACAAACAAAGCATCTCAACTTGTCTGCATCTCAAGTGGTACTTAATCACACTTAATCTGTTTTTGTTTACAAAAAGTTACAGCCAAAGGAATTGTGATTGTCCTTTAGGTTTATCATTTGAAATAATAAAAACAATATGATGTTCAAACTTTTGACTACTTTCTTTAATAACTACATAACACAATACTTGAAGAGTTCAGATGCAAAACCCTCTAAATCCATCAGACTTCTTTTCTTTTAAATGAGCATTTTTTACCAGGCTTTTACAATCAAGTTCAGGAGTTTCATTTTAAAGGTAATGATAAGGTTATTAGCTAGTGAATAAAATAACTTTTTTTCAAAAATGTCACTCTAGACAATTTATTGGTTTTTAACGAGTTAGATTTTCTTTTGCGTCAAAACCAGCTAAATCCACTTGTGCTTATTTTGCAAAAACCTAGAAATCCACCTATTTGGGGTAAGACATAGTAAATAGTTGAAAAATCACTAAAGATGCAACTAGAAACCCTGAAAAAGATGATAGCACAATCATTTCAAAACTAAACAGTAGACAAACCTCTTTACACAGGGATCTAACACGTCTCTTCTATTCAGCCTCCACTTTTTGCCTCCTCCGTTTACATGGCACAGCTTCCATATGAGACAGAAGAATAGCATCTTGTTTGACTTTGTCTTTGGTGAAATAGAGCTGTTGTTTGATGTATAATAAATCCGATTCCTTCAAAGTAATGGCACTGCGCGAATAACTGTTATGAGTGCATGATACAATTGCGACCAAGCCCTTTCCACTGTAGGCTATTTTGCCTTATGACAGGCAGAGTTTTGAGGTAAATAATGTTTTCTTCTGCCATTCAATGTTAGTAGGACAGGCTGATCCATTTCATCGTACTCCATCTTTTATTTTAAAAATCTCAATCTGAATCTGAATCTAAAAAAATCTCCTCAGCGCGCCGCTATATTGAAACCGCTCGAAATCATATGATTCGATTCGCGCCTTCTGATTGGTTCTCGGAATATAGCGGCTTTTGCTGCCAAAGGGAAGTGGCGTTTAGAGGCTTTTGCCAACAAACCGATATTTCTGAATGGGCTGATGCTGCGATTTAGAGGATTTGAAGCACGTGATTTGTTGAACGTGTACTACGTGCCGTAAGCATTCGCTCAATGTCATTATCTCATTTTTGACAGAGGTGGCGTTTAGCAGCTTTTGCATCTGAACTCTTCACTTGTACTTTTACTTTCAGTACTTGAGTAGTAAATTTTAAAATAAACTACTTGCAATACTTAAGTACAAAAAATGTTGAATACTTTAGTACTTCTACTTAAGTGTGGTGCTTAAAGAGCACTTCAACTTCTACTCAAGTCACTTTTTGATAGAGCACTTGTACTTTTACTCAAGTCTCGGTCTCTAGTACTTTATACATCTCTGCTCGTATGTGTTTTTCCCATGATTGCAGATTGATCCAGATCAGATGAGTGTGAATCATCAGATTGTGTGAAGCTCAAACTCACCAGCTCTTCTTGCACAGATGATCTGAAGAAGAATCACAGTAGGAGCAGCAAACACTGCCATCTCAACAATAATCACAATCACTGCAGGAAACATGTGTGGAAGAAGAAGAAGAAGAGGAACTGGACATGACTGAAGTCAAGGGGATTCAACTATGAACAGTTATTGATGGAGCATTTCCAGACTGACTGATAGTTTAATGGTGTAAAGCTGTCAGTAGAAATGAATGTGTCGTACCTCTGAATAATGATCCAGCAGTCACACTGACTTCAGTTTCTGATGCTGTGTCAGCTGGACCTGTGGATCACGTCTGTTAGTTCACTTCAACACATCATGACACATATAAGTGAAGTGAGAGACTGATGATGTGTGACAGTGATCATGTGATCATGAACCTTGTGTAGGAGCTGCTGCTGTAGTTTGGCTTGATTTCTTCTCAGAGTTTGAGCTGCTGACTGGAATCAGAAGATGAATGTTCAGATGTTCATCTGGAGGACATTAACATCATATTTTACAGTAGTAATAGTTGTTTCTCACCTGAATACTTGACAGTGTATCTGACTGAGGTCTGGAGTTGATTTCTGTGAGTAAGCTGACATCTCCACTCTCTGTTGTCATCTTCATTCAGGAGTGTTGTAGTCAGAGTGATGATACAGTGATCTGATGAGAATAATATCTGATATCTGGAGTCTGTCTTCAGATCAACACCAGCCTGATTCACCCACAACAGATGAAGTCGCTCATAATGAACCCAATGATCACAGGAGGATCCAGAATATGAATACAACTGACAGGAGAGAGTCACAGAGCGACCTGGACTGATCTCAGTCTGTGAGGATGATGATGATGATGATGATGATGAAACTGAACACAAGACACAAATCACAGACTCTTCAATCATCATGTGAGTTTAAAGGGAGAATCTGCCCTTTTTTAATTGATCACATAATCATAAACTTACCATGAAGAACATGAAGAAAAACATCTGCATCAGTTTGTTTTCCTCCATTCACATATTGTTGGCAGGTGTAAAATCCAGAATCTTCTTTTGTGACGTTCTTGATGTTCAGAGAGCAGTCAGACTCCAGACTCAGTCTCTCATGTCTCTCTGTGTTTTTTTCCTTTATCCCTAATTTAATCAGTTCAACTGTCTCTGAATATCTGTTATAGTAGATCCAATGTGTTGATTTACAGTCAGAAAGAGCATTATTACAGGACAGACGGACATTTTCAGCAGAACTGATGAACACATGAGCATCATCCACTCCACTGGTACCTGAAACACAGTATATTTGACTGATCATTATGATATATTAGGGGCAGTTGTGGTCAGATTTACTAACAGCTTTCTCCAGCACAAACCCTCTTTTGGTGTTAGTTTTTTTCGATTGCTAAACGACAGTGAGCACAACTGGAGCTACATGTGCAAAACTCTAACTACAGTCTGCACTACCAACAGTCACCTGAGCTAAACTCTTAACACATGGCTCAAAACAGGCTCAGTGCAGCCAAACACTATCACAACCCTCACTGAGATAACACACACTGTCACTCAGAACACACTGAGAGTAAAAACACTAGCATCAAACACCAACACAGAAAATACAGACTTTTCATCTTTACAGTTTGAACAATTTCAGTGACTTCATACAAAGTAATATTTTCTTCAATGAAAAGAGTGACATTCTTTCACATGATTTATTTAAATTTTTAGAACATAACAGTTCTTTAAGATAAATGAAAATTAGCAGTTTGCTTCAATAGTCTGTAGTAATTTACGGAATTACAGTAATGAGAAAAAAAAGGTAGAAACTAAAAGTACATACTGTAATTCGAACAAATAATTGAGGGGCTAATCCTGCAAAATTGCAATCAGCAGTGTTTGAAAGGCACAAGGCTGAAATCTATTCTGTTTTCAATGTGTGGTTCACAGTTTTGACAGCAGTGTGTTAGCATTTGAACAAAGTGCTGTAAATCCACAGTGTTGTGCAGGTTGTGGTTAAAGTCATGGGATAAGTGTGTAGAGTTTTGAAAACTGTGTTCAAGCAATGAAAAACGAACTAGAGTTTGGTCCACATGAACTGCTGCTGTGCAGACTGTAGTTAGAGTTTTGCACATGTGACTCCAGTTGTGCCCACTGCCGTTTAGCAATCGAAAAAAACTGTAAAATCTACTGTCAGGATTTACTAAAGACACGCAGTGAGAAATTAGCGCTGAAAAGGTGTGGACACAGTTATCTTTGCAGCTGAGCTTATTGAATATGCATTTGTAGGAGTTTCCCTTTCAGACCCTGTTCAGTAAATCTGGCCCCTAATGGTTAGAGAGTCTGTAACCTGAAGGTCACAGGTTTGAGTCTCAGTGCCAGCAGGAATGTAGGTGTGACGAGTGAATGAACAGCGCTCTCTTACACACAACTGATGTGTTTTTGAGCAAGACACTGAAGCCCCAATCACTCCCCAGTGCCAAAAACAGCTGCCCACTGCTCCAGGTGTGTGTTCACAGTGTGTGTGTGTGCGTGTGTAGGTGTGTGTGTGTCTGTGTTCACTCTGATGGGTGAAATACAGAGCATAAATTCTGAGTATAGGACACCACCATACTTGGCTACACTTCACGTCACTTTATATTTTGTATAAAAGGCTGGATGTCTTTACATTTTTTAAACTCAACGAAACCAATACAGACACAGAGATTATTATATTTGAACTAATGACTAATAATTTCAATCTTAGTCCTCTGGTCTCGTATAATAAAACGGTGGTGAAGAATCTGAGTGTTTTATTTGACAAAGTTTTTAAATCTGATAAGCAAATAAATGCTGTTGTCAAATCCAGCTTTTTCCACTGGAGACTTCTGGATAAAGTCAAGACGTTTCTCTCTTTTAAGGAGCTTGAGAAAGTCATTCATGTCTTTATTTCTTCAAGTCTTGATGATTGTAATTCTCTGTATAGAGGAGTTAGTCAGACAGCGTTGTCACGTTTGCAGCTGCTTGATGCTGACAGGGACGTGAAAACAAGAGCATTTTACCCTGATTTGATCTTCTCTTCATTGGTCACCAGTGCGTTTCTGAAGAGAATTGAAGCTTTTGTTGTTGTTCTCAAATCTTTAAATGGGTTGGCACCACCTTACCTCACAGACCTTTAAAACAGCAGACATCTACTAGATCTCTTAGTTCCTCTGATCAGCTGCTTTAATTGACCCTTCGCTGGGTTTGATTGACAGGTGATCTAACCAATCGTAACGCAGAAACCGACATTTTGTGTGTAATGAGTGTACTGACATCTTTCTGTGGTTGAAATGTGGTTCATTCCTGGTTATTTGATGATATAAATTAACTAGTATGAAGAGATGATCGGTTCACGAGCCTCTTGATGAGCGATCTGTCACGACACATTAAAGAGACACAAATGGTATTTATTGTTTAAATTTCTTAAAAGTTACAAAATTTGAAATGTGAGACTTTGTTTGATATCAAAAGTAACCTGCTCTGTCTTGTCTGTCGGTGCGTTGTCAGTTTCCTCTTATTTTTCACTGCGTGAGATCATGATGTGTGTCGAGAGAGTGACATGGCTTATCAGACATAGCAACAGTAACTAAAGGGGGCGGGTCTTTGTGAACGGTCAATCGTCTCTAGATTAAACCTCAGGTTTGACCTGGTCTTCTCGGTGACTATGGAATCGACCTGAAGGAAAATGCTGAATCTGAATGCAGGTAATACACTCGGTCACTCGATATCTCTCTCACAATACTCTTCTCCATAATGCTGTAAGCTTCAGTTAATAAACTCAGACATATGGTTACGTCGCTAAGAGTGGTTGCTAAGAGAGACGCAGCAACAAACAGTACACACTTACTGGCACTGAACGCAGCTCAACCAATCAGAGTCCAGAGCCGGAACTATCCGTTTATAAACTCAGTTAAACTCATTTATCATCTCAGGCTTTTAATTCTACTGGGGATTGAGGACTGTTTTACTTGAATTTACCTCTGTATTTTCTGTTTTATTTTTATCTTTCTACAGCACTTTTTATACAACTGCTGTTCTTTTTAAATAAATAAAAGAATATTAATGAAAATATAAATTTTGCATAAAAAGCAAATGATTCAAATACCGTGAACACAAACATCAGACTCTCCAGAATAAAGTGTTTTTCTTGAAATCTCTGAATATGAAGATAATTGTTGATCATCAGATGTTTGAGTGACTCTATGTCCAGTATCAGGAATAATACAGTATGATCTGTATGTATCAATACACAACTCTGAGATCACAACGTGAATGTGTGCAAGAATAAACTGAGCATGTTCAAATCAACTCTTTCCAGACTAATTCCACTAAATGTCTTTAGAGAAAATCCAGATTTCTTTACCTGTGAGAAGTGAAGAGAGAATGATCAGTCCCAGCAGACACAGATCACACTGATCAGCCATTTTCTGTTTCTGTCAGTCTTTCTCTTCATTATATAGTTACAGCTCTTTCTTCAGACAGGAAGGGGTGGTCGTGTCTAAAGAAAGAACTTCCTCTGATCTGAACTGAGTGTAGTTCTGGTATATAGTTGTCATTTAGTGACATGATGCCAATGCATAATGGAGAAGTGTTGATTTGTTCTTCACTGATGTTTAAATGTAATGTACAGTACACTTCTACTGTAATAGGAACAGTCCCTGAAGATCAACTCATGGTTGATGTTCAAGAGCACAATGGTAACAGCTCAGGGAGTTTAACCTACAGTCGTTCTGTTTCCACACAGACTTTGACACGACAGCAGCTGTCAAACATGTTCTTCAGTGTGAGAAACTGCTTATTATAAACCACACTGGCTCAACACACATCTGATCTGAACACAGTTCATAGGATATTCTTTGCATTCGTTGTGTCGCTATATAAAGTAAATGTTAAGTAAATAAAGTTTTGTATAATCATGCATTTTTCAACACTATAGTGCCTCTCTTTGGGTGATAAAGTTTCTTGAACAGTTCGAACAACACTAGCTGATTGTCATGATTACCGTCAGTTCCTGGACTCCAATTAGTCGTTAGGCTGAACTGCTCGCACAACAGATCTTGTGAGATCAGTACTGAAATGCTGAACAGTATCAGTACTGAACAGATCTAGTACTGAAATGCCGACACTCAAACACAAAGTGTAGAAAGAGTCTGTGTCGAGGTAGAAAAAAGGGTGATCACTGCAAACCAATTTTTGGGGTAAATACATGTGAGGATGAGTTCCTGCATTAACATCTTGAACAGAAGCTTGTGCAGGGCCTGATTCAAGACGCGCAGATCCACCGCCTTTCTTGGATATGAGTATATAAGTACGGACTGTAAATCCCCAACCTCATCTTGGCTGGAGGGACCGGCCATATTGCGTCCATTGCCAGAGTAAGGCAATAAAACAGGCTGGGAAGTGTTAGATAGGCCTTGAGACACTGTGCAAGCGGCACCAGCTGAACTCCAGACGCACCCGCAAAGGGGCAGCAAGGTGGAGCGCAGGGGCCCAACCCGGGAGGCATAGCGTCCTGCATGTGTTTGATCACTTCCGTCTGCTTCTGCACTGCCAAGAAATGCTGGGCAAACTCCTCAACAGTGTCACTGAAGAGATTGGCCTGGAAGTTGGGGGAGTCGAGAAAGCAAACTTTGTTAGCCTCCTTTATCTCAGTCAGGTTCTGCCGTTCCTGGACCACTAAGGTGGGCCTCGTCTGACCCACACAGTGACTTTCATTGCTCTGAGGGTAAAGTCCATCGCTGTACGCTGTTCCTGCATAAACCAGAGTTCAGAACTACCTTCATGCAGCTCGTTTGGTGCTTCGGACTGTGTACTTGCAGGAGGGCCATAATGTCATATTTACCCTGTAACTACATTAAATAAGAGCGTAACAAGCTCCTCTTTAATTTACGGCCCGTAATGTCATACTTACCCTGTAAGTCAAGTCAAGTCACCTTTATTTATATAGTGCTTTTTACAATGCAGATTGTGTCAAAGCAGCTTTACATTGATAACTGGTAAATAATTTTTCCTCTTAAAGAATAGTGTCAATGCAGGCAGATCAAAAGCACTGTTGAATAAATGTCAAGAATACTGTTGAATATCAAATGTCAAGTCAAATTAATTAGGGCTGCACGATTAATCATATTTTAATCACGATAACGATACCTGCTTCTCTCGATTGATTTTAAGTAATCGTCACGATATTGGCCCGCTCTATGAAAATGAACATAATTTGGAAATATTGGAAGTAATATTAGGAGTTTCGCTGTTTTATCTTTTGAAGTTCCTAAAGGTTTTACCAGTTTTCATACTGTTGATCAGCTAGAAATGATTGTTCTTTGCTTTACGAATTTGCCGGGCAATTTGAATCTGGTTTGTCTTATTTGCAAACGAATTGTGTTGCTTTAAAATCTAATGTGAATACATATTACAAAGCGCTCACCAAAACCATGTTTTGTATTGATTTACCATCTAACGAAGTTATCATAGTTGGTTAAATTAAGTCTTTGTGCCACCTACAGGCCTTTTGGGTGAAGTGTAGGTTGGTAAAGAACTTGCAAAATAGCCATAATTACATTACTCTTTTTGATAGAATAATCGTGATTATAATTTTGAGCAAAAATGATTGTGATTATCAGTTTGACCATTTTTCGTGCAGCCCTAAGTCAAATATCAAGTGTCCCCAACTAAGCAAGCCAAAGGCGACAGCGGCAAGGAACCCAAACTCCAACAGGTGACATCAGGTGGCAAACAGGTGTTAAATTGGAGAAAAAAACCTTGGGAGAAACCAGGCTTAGTCGTGGGCCAGTTCTCCTCTGGCGAACAGTGCTTTGTTATGATTTAGGTTGCTATCATAAGTCCGACAGGATCGCAACATATTTACGCAAGTATTTATTTCAGTTCCATCCAGTTGAGGATCGTATTCATCACGCCGGTATGGACGGTTTGTTGAGGAACTGTGCTACTGGCTGTCATGTCGATGATGTCTTCACAATGGATGATCTAGTTGACTTTATCTCTGCTGAAACTTCAGGGCTGCGTTGTGGTCGTGTCAAGGTGCCGGTCCTCGGTCTTATTTGGATACGGCCCGGATCCGGTTGACTACGGTAAACCTCAGGATAAACAGAAAGACTAATATTAGTGTAGATGCGATTCTTCTTCTGATGTAACGAGTACATCTGGTGTTATAGGAAGTGTTCCCGGTTCCGGCTGAACTAATTTATGCAGCCTAATAATCCTTTAACGGATTTGAAAATATAAATATATAATGTGTTATGTGTATGCCAGGTTAAAGAGATGTGTTTTTAGTCTAGATTTAAACTGACAGAGTGTGTCTGCTTCCCGAACAATGCTAGGAAGATTGTTCCAGAGTTTAGGTGCCAAATAGGAGAAGGATCTACCGCCTGCGGTTGATTTTGATATTCTAGGTATTATCAGCTGGCCTGAATTCTGAGATCGCAATAAACGTGAAGGACTATAATGCATTAAGAGCTCACTTAGATTCTGGGGGGCTAAACCATTTAGAGCTTTATAAGTAAGTAGCAAGATTTTAAAATCTATACGATGTTTAACAGGAAGCCAATGCAGTGATGACAGAACTGGGCTAATATGGTCATACTTCCTAGTTCTAGTAAGAACTCTAGCTGCTGCATTTTGTACGAGCTGTAGTTTATTTATCAAGCGGGAGGAACAACCACCCAGTAAAGCGTTACAGTAATCTAGCCTTGAGGTCATGAACGCATGAACTAACTGTTCTGCATTTTTCATTGAGAGCATATGTCGTAGTTTAGATATATTTTTAAGATGGAAGAATGCAGTTTTACAGATGCTACAAACATGGCCTTCAAATGAAAGATTGGTATCAAAGAGCACACCCAGGTTCATAACTGACGATGAAGACTTAACAGAGCAGCCATCAAGTGTTAGACAGTATTCTAGATTATTACGTGAAGAAGTTTTTTGTCCAAAAATTAGAATCTCTTTTTTCTGAATTTAGTAGTAGGAAATTACTGGTCATCCAGTTTTTTATATCAGCTATACATTCTGTTAATTTAGCGAATTGGTAAGTTTCGTCAGGGCGTGAAGAAATATAGAGCTGAGTATCATCAGTGTAACAGTGAAAACTAACGCCATGCTTCCTAATGATATCTCCCAAGGGTAGCATGTACAGAGTGAAAAGCAATGGTCCTAGTACTGAGCCTTGCAGTACTCCATATTTAACTTGTGATCGATATGACATCTCATCATTTACTACTACAAACTGATAACAGTCAGATAAGTATGATTTGAACCATGCCAATGCAATTCCACTAATGCCAACATAGTTTTCGAGTCTATATTGTGATCGATAGTGTCAAATGCAGCACTAAGATCCAGTAACACTACAACTACGATCTGATGATAAGAGCAAATCATTAGTAACTCTAATGAGAGCAGTCTCAGTACTATGGTATGGTCTAAATCCTGACTGGAAATCCTCACAGATATTATTTCTTTCTAAAAAGGAACATAGTTGTGATGAAACTGCCTTTTCTAGTATTTTTGACAGAAAAGGAAGATTTAAGATCGGCCTATAATTGACTAATTCTTTAGGATCTAGTTGTGGTTTTTTAATAAGAGGTTTAATAATAGCCAGCTTAAATGTTTTTGGTACGTATCCTAGTGATAAAGATGAATTAACAATATTAAGAAGAGGATCTATGACCTCTGGAAGCATCTCTTTCAATAGCTTAGTCGGTATAGGGTCTAACATACATGTGGTTGATTTTGATGATTTAACAAGTTTAGACAATTCTTCCTCTACTAAAGCAGTAAATGAAATGAATTTTTCCTCAGGGACACTACAATGCACTGTCTGACACAATACTGTAGTAGACGGTTGCATGGTTATAATTTTCTCTCTAATATTATCAATCTTGCAAGTAAAGAAGTTCATAAAGTCGTTACTGCTGTGCTCTTTGGAAACATCAGAAGTTGAAGCTTTATTTCTTGTTAATTTAGCCACTGTATCAAACAAATACCTAGGGTTGTGTTTATTTTCTTCTAAAAGTTTTGAAAAATAGGCAGATCTAGCTGTTTTTAAGGCCTTTTTGTACTCAATCATTTTCTCTCTCCACAAAATGCGAAATACTTCTAGTTTTGTTTTGTTTTTTCCAGATGCGCTCCGTTTTTCTCCCTTTAGGGCCCGAGTCTGCTCATTGTACCATGGCGTTGGATTAATTTCCTTAATCTTTTTTAAACGCAAAGGAGCAACTGAATCTAATTTGCTGGAAAAGACAGATGCAATAGTTTCTGTTGCAACATCGAGGTCTTCTAAGCTGTCTGGTATGCTAAGGCGATGAAACTGATCAGGAAGATTATTTATAAAGCGATCTTTAGTGGTAGAAGTGATGGTTCTACCATAATTATGGCAGGGAGGCAGCTTTGCAGCCTCGACTAAATGTAGTATACACGAAACTAATTGGGTTAACGAGACGTCGATATCGATTCCATGTGACAATATTAGATCTAGAGTATGATTACGACAATGAGTGGGTCCTGACACGTGTTGTCTAACACCAATAGAGTTTAGAATGTCTGTAAATGCTGATCCCAAAGCATCTTTTTCATTATATACATGGATATTAAAATCATCAACAACAAGGACTTTATCTGCAGCTAGTACTAACTCTGATAGAAAACCCCTGGTTGAGTACTTTCAGAGCTTCGTCCTGCTGTTTGAGGTGGTTAAACAGGATATCCCAGTTTCTTTGTACTTGCGCTGACAATTGATCAATTCCTCTGCCAGGAGTTAAGAGAGATCCAGGCTAGTCCTGCTGTACTCCTGAAGGAGGCAACGTTTGTGTAGTTTCTGTGGAGGTGCACAACTGCAAGGCATTGGTTAGTGGAGGAGCATTTTCCCCTGGTGGTGGAGTAGCAAAGTGCGCCTGGACTGGTGGAGGAGGACTAGGAAAGTGTGTGGGTGTGGAGTAGAAGGTGGGAACATGAAGTGGTTGTCGTGGTTGTTGTGGGGTTTGTTGCAGTGGGGCCCAGTTGGGTGTTGCAATATATGGAGGATATATATATATATATATATATATATATATATATATATACAGAATTTACCAATTCATAGTGGTTTACAAATTCACAGTCTCTCATTTTTTCACAGAATTAACCCAACAGTTCTTACAAGAGACATCAGAAAATTTATTTATTGTGATTTTCCATCTTAATGGGACACAAATAATACAACTTGATAATTTTTTTCAAAAAACTTTTAATTTTGAATTGTTCGCCATAATGTTATACCCCTAAATGCCAGTGTAGGGGTATAAATTGACTGAAAACAGAATTCTTGTTTGACAATGCCTTTTACAACATTTTAAACAATTTCAAAACATTTTATTCTCTAATAACTTATAATAAACATTATTTGTGATATATTCTGATGAACATTAAGTGATAAACAATATTTATGAATACATTTATATTGAAAACTCATTTAGGTTAATGCTACAAAGATACATTTCATACTAACCCTAACAAGGGCAAAGAGAAATCAGAAAAAATATATATATATTTATTTATTGCTATTTTCTATCTAATTAGGACACAAATAACACATTTTCATGTTTTTTTTTTTGTTTTGTTTTTTGTTTTTTTTTTGTTTGTTTAATATTTATATCTCTAGGATATGTCACCCCTTTGGCAGTATAAATTAATTGAAAAAATAATGCTTATTTGGCAATGCAAATTTTAAATCATTTATTCTCTCATAACATAAAGCAAACATTCTTTGTAAAATTCTGTTGAACAATAAGTATAATGCCTAATTATTAATATATTTATCTACTGTATCATATTTAATATGCAAAATTCTAGGGCAAATAAATTATCTATATGAAAAAAACTTTGCTGAAACCCCTGTCAAACACAATCTCCTTCTTGCCTTATGTTCTCTGATTGATAGTTCATATAAAGTAAATGTAAGACAAAAATTTACTGTACTAAAGCAATTTGATTATTCATATTCATACACATTTTTTTTAATGTTAAAAATTACTATTTACAATACTAATAAACTACTTTTTACATTGTTACATGTTAATGTAAATGCCAAATATGACACAACCGGCTTTTGGGGAACATTTATTTGTCCATCTCCCAATTATCATTGAGTTGCAAAAAATTGCATATAGGCCTATGAGCTATAAAAGCATGATGTATAAATATGATGCTCAACAACAACAACACAACAAAAACATGCACATATATTTATTTACAAGTTTGTATTTTTGTTTTTGTTTTTTGTATGGTACACATCTGGATCGCTATCTTTGTGGGGACTCTCCATAGACATAATGATTTTTATACTGTACAAGCTGTATATTCTATCCTCTCACACTGGGATAGATAGATAGATAGATAGATAGATAGATAGATAGATAGATAGATAGATAGATAGAGGCAAATCAATGATAATTGAGAGATGGACAAAAAAAAAAAAAAGCCCCCAAAAGCCTGTTGTATCATATTTGATATTTACATTAACATGAAAACAATGTAAAAATATTTTAACATAAAAAAATGAGGCATGAATAATCAAGTAAAACCAAGTTGCTTCATTCCAGAAAATGTTTATCTTAAATTTACTTTATAAAAAATATTAAAGATTTATGAGTAAAAAAGAGGTTACTTGGAAAAAAATTATGAACTACCAATCAGAGGACAGAAGGCATGAAGTAGATTGTATACGGCAGGTTTTTCAGCAGTTTTGGCGATATTGATAAATTATAGACCCTTGAAATTTGCATATGAATTATGATAAAGTAGGCTAATATATATATATATATATATATATATATATATATATATATATATATATTCATAAATAGGCCTTATTCTTATTGTTCAACAGAATTTTACAAAGAATATTTGCTTTAAGTTATGATAGAATAAAAGTTGTAAAAATCTGGCTATAATGTTGTAATACGCATTGCCAAACAAGCATTCTGTTTTCAGCTGATTTATACCCCTAAACTGGTGACGTATCTTGTGGGATATAAACATTTACAAGCAGATTATGAAAAATGTATAAATTAAATTCATAAAATTTCAACATAAACATAATAAGCTAATGCGATCAATGCGAATACCTGTGGCAGGCGAGTCAGACTCAAGTTATGTTGCACCAGGCAGACGAACCATGCGGAGCTCAAACATTCAGTCACTCTGTGATCGCGCCCGGTTGCTGAGGAACAGGTTTGGAGATTTGGCGTGAGGTTAGTAGATGATGGACTCCCTCAGTGCGATAACCTGTGGCATGCGAGTCAAGCTGGAGGTATGTGAATTATGATTAGCAGAGCTCAATTCCCCTAATCACGTTGGGATTGCACCCGGTCAGCACACAGAAAATCCAGCTACAGCTAACAGTGGCAGGCCTTCAGGCAGCATTGTGTCTCACTACAATAACCTGCACGTTTCATTTCCTTTTTTTCCCCATCCATTTTCCCTCTTTTATACTATTTGCTCTTTACTTCCTGATTGTTAATTTACACTCATTTGGAAAAGTAATTTGTACACATTTTTTTCCTTTTCTTTCCCCTCACAACGCCACACAGTCAGTATTGTAAAAATAGCTATATACACATGAATTCTGGCTGTGCAGAGCAACATATTAAATATTTAGATTGATTTCTACAAAATATTTAGATTGATTTCTACAAAAAAACTTTCTCTTCACTCATGCTAATGTATAATGTTGTCTGATTCTCTGACTGGAATCATGTTTATATGTGTAATCTATTTAAATCATTGTCTATTTCTCTGTCACCCCTGGCCAATTCTATATATTCTTTTAGTTCCACTCTTGTTGTTTGTATTTCCTTCTGGACATTGCAAAGCTCATTATGTGTTCTCCTCATCTCTGCAATGGATTTAAGCACACTGGATTGGACCTTTTCTGGATCATCTACTTTTCCCTGTCTCATCTGGTGAATGTCTACAGAATCCTTCACTATGAAGGCGACATCAAGTAAGACTAACAGTCCACTTAACACTCCTGAGACTGCTTCTGCTACAACTCGCCCTACTCTTGCAGTCTGAGTAGCAATTCTGCTAACATTTGCCAACAGACCCAAATTCATGAGTTGTGAGGCACACAAAACATTCCTTCTGCCTAAATTGCATGATATTTGCACATTGTCAATAGCTGAGCTGCCGAAAAAAACACTGAACTTTGAGATTTTTCTCAGAACCTTTCTCAGTGTATTCAGTGGTGTGAGAATTGGTTCGCTTACAGATTCATACTTCTGCTGAATATGTTCAAGACTCTCTCTGAATGATTTTTGTTGTACAGTGTTAGTAATGGTGGATGCAGCACCTGTTACTCCACCTGCAACTCCTACTCCAACACCAACACCAGTAACAATCAGAGACGCCCCAAGAGTGAACGGTGCCAAAATTAAACCAACTAATGCAGTGATTCCTCCAGCTGCTCCGATCACCGAACCTGACAGACTCCCCGCTGTGGCGCTGTAATGTGCAGACTCCATTGAATCTGTTATTCTTCCCCACTCACTAACTAAAACCGCAAAGTCTTTATAGTGCTTGTTGTAGGCCTCATCAAAGGTGGTGATAGACTTCACAAATCTCTGTAGCTGTGTCTCTGGAGTTCTGCTGTTTCTGTCTACTGCATCTGTCAGGAACGGTTTAGCTAGAATCTCTTCAGCTGAAGGTCTGTCTCTACGGTCACGACTGAGCATTTGACTGATTAATTCCCGAAGTTCCTCTGAGTATCTCTCTGAGATGGGAGGGGGGTTTCCTGTCATACTGATAGCATGACGTATGTTGCGCTGCATGCCATTTGCCTGTGAAGGAAAAAAAAAGTTAATAAAAAAAGAATCTGGTTTAAAAAAAAAAACAACAAGACACTATCAAGACACATAGAACAACCACTGTGCCAATGACAAGATCTGACAAAGAAATTAACAAACACAGGGCTATGTAGTAGAATGGCCCCTTTAAGAATGGTGCATGGAGTGTGTGGTAGGTTGGTACATCTGGTAATTACATAATTATATAGAAAGGTGAGATTTAGTTCCTTGTGGCATTGCACTGATGTGACCAGTCGTGTATTTTCCTCACTCCTCTGGAAAGGTATGTTCCCATTCAGTCAGTCACGTTCGACGTTACGTCGATACTGACGTAATCCGGGTATAAATAGGGTCGGCATTACTCACTTCATTCATACTTTTGCTTCAGATCCGATCGGCTGATCATCCTTTCACCTCTTCAAGAGTGAATTTCCTGAACTGAGAGAGCAAACAGCAATTTTAATTGCTAAGGACAAGTTCCTTCAACAGCAATTTTAATTGCTTTTTCCTGTTCCTCTCTGGTGGCTGCTCGAATCTCTCCAGCTGGGAAGGCACGCTCAGCGGTGGGTGTGACGGCGCGCTGCCCACAGGACGGTACTGCACTCATCCTTGTGTGCTTCGGTTGGTGAGGTGTACTAAAAGAGCAAGCATGGGTGATCAGCGTCTTTTTCAAGATGTCTTTTCGTTCGTGTTTCTGGATGCGGTCGTTTCCTGACTTCCTCTGACGGCCACGATCACTGTCTCACGTGTCTGGGGAAACCCCACACTGAGGCAGTGCTCCTGGATGGTACATGCCCTCATTGTGAGGGCATGTCCATGTTGGCATTGAGATTGCGACTTTCCTTATTTAACACGGAGGTCAGTGTCCCCTCTGTTAGTACCCCAGCGCCAGCGGCTGTAGCGGCCGCTGGCCAGGTTAGTACTCTGGGAGATCTGAGGATTACAGTGGGAGCCACTTTGTCGGGTCTGCCCCCACGAACCTCCCACTCCTCCGCAATGCCATGTGCCGTCGAGCTGCCAGCTGCTGCCGCGGGGCCCTCCTCAGGGGTGCCCAGTGTCACTTTCGGTGCTCCAGAGGAGGATCAGATGTCACTCGCTGCATCGGGTGGCCCGCAGTCCGCGGCCACCTGGTGGAACCGTCCGCGTCTCCCATCCAAGGCGAGTAAGACCACGGCCGCTCTCGCTGCCAAGGCTTACTAAGCCGCTGGACAGGCAGCTTCTGCCCTGCATGCCATGGCCATCTTGCAGGTCCATCAGGCGAAAGCTCTTAAGGAGCTGCACGAGGGTAGTTCTGAGCCAGGGTTGCTGCAAGAGCTGCGCACAGCGACTGACCTCGCTCTCCGAGCGACGAAAGTCATGGAGCGCGCCCTGGGTCAGACGATGTCCACCCTGGTGGTCCAGGAACGACATCTTTGGTTGGACCTGGCTGAGATGAAGGACGCCGACAAAGTGCGCTTTCTCAATGCTCCCATCTCCCAGGCCGGCCTCTTCGGCGACACTGTCGAGGACTTCGCTCAGCAGTTCTCGGCAGTGCAAAAGCAGACGGAGGCCATCAAACACATCCTGCTCAGGCGTGATGTGGCCACCATCCTGCCACGGGCTGCGCCTCCGTCTGCTCCTCGCCGAGGGCGTCCTCCTGCGGCTCAGGCTTCTGGTGGGTTGGTTCCTTCCCATCCTCCACGAGCCTCCCGCAGGAAAGCGACGCCCCCTGCCCAGGCCCCTAAGCCTTCTTCTTCCTCTGGGAAGAAGAAAGCTAAGAAGCGACCCTGAGACAGGAGACCCAGTAGTGGAGGACATTGCTTGACAGGAGACGGTGACCGCACCGCTCCTTCCCCCAGGAGAGGGCCCGGGGGTAAATCCTGTGTTTCCTTTTCTTTTTGTTCCGCTGCTGGCCCAAGGGTCAGCGGTACCCACATTGTCAAAGAAAGAACAATTTCCAAAACCTCTGGGTCATATAAGAAGGTCTGCGCTGAGGGTGAGCGAGCTTCCGCTCCCTCTCTCTCAGCCATTCCTTCCTTCGCCACGGGCAGGGTTTTGGCGCCCCGGGGACGCAGAGCCTCCCCACGCCACCCTGCCCACTCGGAGCCATGTGAGTGGACTCCACTCACAGCCTCAACTTCGGGACGTGGCTACGCCTTCCCAACCCGTCCCGTTGGCTCATTCGGACAATCAGACTCAGCTACGCGATTCAGTTCGCCAGGCGTCCCCCCAGGTTTAGCGGCGTTCTGTTCACCTCGGTGACAGGTCCCAACGCCGCTGTCCTGCGGGCGGAGATTGCGGTTCTTTTGGTGAAGGACGCAATAGAGCCTGTTCCTCCAGCCAAGATGAAGTCTGGGTTTTACAGCCCTTACTTCATAGTACCCAAGAAAGGCGGGGGGTTACAACCAATCCTGGATCTGCGCGTTTTGTATCGGGCCCTTCACAAGCTCCCGTTCAAAATGCTCACGCTGAAACGCATTCTCACGTGTGTTCATGCCCAGGAATGGTTTGCAGCCATCTCGATCCTTCCTCGACACAGACCGTTCCTACCGTTTGTGTTCAAGGGGCGGGCATATCAGTACAAGGTCCTACCCTTCGGGCTGTCCCTGTCTCCTTGCGTCTTTACCAAAGTCGCAGAGGGGGCCCTTGCCCCGCTCAGGGAAGTGGGCGTTCCCATTCTCAACTACCTCGACGACTGGCTCATTTTGGCCCAGTCGCGGGAGCGGTTGTGTGAACACAGGGACCTGGTGCTCAGTCACCTCAGCCACTTCGGGTCAACTGGGAGAAGAGCAAGCTCTGTCCCGTCCAGAGCATCTCTTTTCTCGGTGTGGAGCTGGACTCAGTCAACATGACAGCACGTCTCACCAACGAGCGTGCACAGTCGGTGCTGAACTGCCTGAATTCGTTCTCGTGGAAAACAGCGGTCCCACTGAAACAATTTCAGAGGCTCCTGGGGCATATGGCATCCGCGGTCACGCAGCTCGGATTGCTTCATATGAGACCGCTTCAGCACTGGCTTCACGACCGAGTCCCGAGGTGGGCATGGCATCGTGGCTCACTCCGTGTGGTCATCACACCGAGTTGTCGCCGCACATTCAGCCCGTGGTCGGACCTTGCTTTTCTATGGGCCGGGGTGCCCCTAGAACGAGTGTCCAGGCATGTTGTTGTCACAACAGATGCCTCCACCACTGGCTGGGGTGCCGTAAGCAGTGGTCAGTCGGCGTCGGGTTCCTGGACAGGTCCCCATCGCCACTGGCATATCAACTGCCTCGAGTTGCTAGCAGTATTCCTTGCGCTGCGTCGGTTTCAACTGCTGCTGCAGGGCAAGCATGTACTGGTCCGGACGGACAACACATCGACGGTTGCGTACATCAACCACCAGGGTGGTCTACGCTCCCGTCGCATGTCGCAACTCGCTAGCCATCTCCTCCTGTGGAGTCAGCGCCGACTCAGTTCGCTGCACGCCTCCTACATCCCGGGCAAGCTCAATTGTGCAGCCGACCCGCTCTCACGACAGCTCACGTTCACGTTCAGAGACTCCACCCCCAGGTGGTTCAGCTGATATGAAGCCAATTCGGGGAGGCACAGGTGGACCTGTTCGCCTCTCGGGAATCTGCCCATTGCCAGTTGTTTTATTTCCTGACCACTGGCACACAGCTGGCCCCGGGGCCTACGCAAGTATGTGTTTCCCCCAGTGAGCCTTCTTGCACAGACACTGTGCAAGGTCAGGGAGGACGAGGAGCAGGTCTTGCTAGTTGCGCCGTACTGGCCCAACCAGACCTGGTTCCTGGAACTCATGATCCTCGTGACAGCCCATCCCTGGCGCATCCCTCTGAGGAAGGACCTCCTTTCTCAGGGGCAGGGCACCATATGGCACCCGCGTCCCGACCTGTGGAACCTCCACGTGTGGTTCCTGGATGGGACGCGGCAGACTTAAGTGGCCTACCGCCCGCGGTAGTTGACACCATCACTTCGGCTAGAGCCCCCTCTATAAGGCGCGCTTATGCCATGAAGTGGAGTCTGTTTGTTGAGTGGTGTTCTTCCCGCCGGGAAGACCCCCGGAAATGCCCGGTCGGTGTTGTGCTCTCCTTCTTTCAAGAGGGCTTGGAACGGAGGCTGTCCCCTTTCACCCTGAAGATTGATGTGGCCGCCATCGCAGCGCATCACGATGTGCTTGATGGCAAGTCACTAGGAAAGCATGACCTGATCATCAGTTTCCTCAGAGGCGCTGAGGAAAAATGAGGTTAAATCCCCCTAGGCCTCGCCTTATTCCCTCTTGGGACCTCTCTGTCGCCCTCAGGGGCCTGCGGAGAGCTCCCTTCGAGCCCCTCGAGTCAGTCGAGCTGAAACATCTGTCTCTTAAGACAGTGCTCCTGACCGCGCTTGCTTCCTTCAAGGGGTTTGGGGACCGGCAAGCATTTTCGGTCAGCGATTCGTGCCTGGAATTCGGGCCGGACTACTCTCACGTTATCTTGAGACCCCGGCCTGGATATGTGCCCAAGGTTCCCACCACTCCCTTTCAGGACCAGGTGGTGAACCTGCAAGCGCTGCCCCCGGAGGAGGCAGACCCAGCCCTTGCGTTGCTGTGTCCCGTTTGTGCTCTGCGCACTTACGTGGACCACACGCAGAGCTTCAGAAGCTCTGAGCAGCTCTTTGTCTGTTTTGGAGGTCAGCAGAAGGGAAAGGCTGTCTCCAAACAGAGATTGGCCCACTGGATAGTGCATGCCATTGTCTTGACGTACCAGTCGCAAGGCGAGCCGTGCCCCCTCGGGTTGCGAGCTCACTCCACTCGGGGTGTTGCTTCTTCCTGGGCGCTGGCGCACGGTGCCTCTGTGGCAGACATCTGCAGTGCTGCGGGCTGGGCGACACCGAATACATTCGCGAGATATTACAATCTCAGAGTGGAACTGGTGTCCACCCGTGTGCTGTCTACCCGTAGATAGCCACAGGTGTTCGCTTGCGGTGCCATTTCCCTCGCGAGAGGGAATGCGAGCACTTTTTTTGCTCCTCAGTTCAGTTCCCTGTAACGGTGAACCCTGTGGAGTTCCTCCTGCATCATGCGGCAGCCAGACGTGGCGGAGGCGTCCGGCGCTAGGTCCAGTACTCGTGTGTATGCCCAATTGGTCTGCCCTTGTACTGGGCTAGATGCCCATATGCTGTGATTCCCTGTGGGTAATCCCATATGTGTCTGTCCACAGTACGGTTTCCCTGACGGTAAACCCGTGTCTTTCCCTGGGCGGCTCTGCCCTGTCTCTGATTGCTAGTATGTTCCTCCCAAGAGGTAGGACCTACATCAGAGATCTTCCATATGTGTTACTGTCCTCAGGCCAGTCAATATGTATTTTCCACACATTACCTCCCTTCGGGCAGGGTGTGGTCTCCGTAGCTTTCCCCTCCTCGGGGAACGCTTTCCTGGCGTTTTGGTCATGGCTGAAAAACGAGGGAATTGAGTCCCGAAGCACTCTTCCCCGGGGGTAAGGAACAGCAGCTTCGACCTTCTCCACTGTAACGCCCTGTCCTCTCCATCCCACTGGTATGGAAGACATTCCAGGGTTACGAGTATGGGCCGCACTTGCATTTGGGCACGCTATGGCTTGCCAGCATCTGCCTCCCTAACACTCGTAATGTGGTTCAGTAGCTATGGCGCTTTCCATTGGAGACCCCATTACGTCAGTATCGACGTAACGTCAAACTTGATTGACTGAATGGGAACGTCTAAGCTACTATTGTAACACCTGTTCCCTGAAGGAGGGAACGGAGACGTTACATCCCCCTGCCATAGCTCTGAGTCACCGCTGAGCAGCCAGATACCTATCTCGGCTCCTCAGCAAAAATATGAATGAAGTGAGTAATGCCAGCCCTATTTATACCCGGATGCTGGGGGAGGGGCCCGGCATGTAAATCTCACTGGCCAATTCCCATTGGCGTGTTTTGTTTCCCTTGGAGGTGATTGGGCTCTCAAGCAAGACCCCATTACGTCAGTATCGACGTAACGTCTCCGTTCCCTCCTTCAGGGAACGGGGTTTACAATAGTAACCTAGACGTTTTTTCATCTTTAAAGGCTTTTAGACAATAAGTAATTATACATTTAGAATGTAGGTGTTTGTGGGAAATATTGATGCAAAGTCTGATTAATTTCCATTAACCGGTTCTTTTCGGACAGTTCGGCTCAATGAACCGCTACAAAAAGACGATTCATAGGTTCCTGACGTTTACAATACATTCAAAACTCTGCTGCTAGAATACTCACCCATACCAAGCGCTCTGCTCACATCACCCCAATTTTGTATGATCTCCACTGGCTTCCAGTTGCCTACCGTATTAAATTCAAAATTCTCCTGCTCACTTTTAAATCTTTGCACGGCTTGGCTCCCCCTTATCTCTGTAATATGCTCGTACCCTACACTCCGACTCGCTCACTATGTTCCTCTGACTCTGGCCTTCTCGTTGTCCCTCGGTATCGCCTCTCTTCAATGGGGGGCAGATCATTCAGTACTATCTCACCAAAACTCTGTAATTCTCTCCCTCGCTCACTCTGTTGTGTAAATAATATCTCTGAATTTAAATCATTACTCAAAACTCACCCGTTTTCTGAATGTTATACCCCTGACTTGATTAATTGATTACTCTGCATTATTAACTCCCCGAGGTCTGAAAACGCACCGGCGCATTTTCAGGGTTTTTTTTCACATTGCAGCAAAACAGACTTAAAATACTCCCGTCATTTTTTGTCATAGAGACATAAGTAATACATCAATTGAAACTATAGAATATCTTCTTTTATTTGTATACACTCAGAGTAAAAACAAAATGTTGTGCTTTTTGCAAAATAAAGAAAATCTAAAGGTCTACAGAGCGCCCTCCGGCTGCAAGGATCACCTGAAAACACCAGCGCTCATAGTGATCACAATGAATATAGAATAAATATAACTCTTCTGTATAGAAAATTGACATAAACATATGAGAATCCATCAATATTTCTCCAAATGTGAATGCTTTTAAACTAAAAACCTATATTCAGACTCTTTGCATCACAGAAATACATTATATTTTAAAGAATATAATAGAATACCATTATTTTAAATTGAGCTGAGACATGATTACAGAGGTTTTTTTCACAGCCTACCTGACTGAAAGGCCTCATTAATATGCAGCACCATAAGAGGTTCTTTAAGCAATTCTTTTGTCTTCTCAGGTGTAAATGAGCCATTATTCATGATGATTCACGCCTCCACGCATACTGTGTTTCTTGACAAAAAGTGTCTTACAAAAACTAAATCAATATATTGTGTTATATGAACAAGTAGGCATTATAATTTTTACATAATTTTGAAGCAAAAACTCTAGTCTACAACCCCCAATACCCAGAAGTCTTGTAAACACAGATTTAATATATATATATTTTGGCCTTATTTCAGTGACTTAATTTTTTTTTTTCAATAACCACGCATAAACATTATTCCTTCAAAAACACAAACATGTGCATACATGTTCCTCACATATTATGGTAGCCTAGTTTGTGCTGAATACAGTGTAATGACACCTTTGTCATTAATATGTTTATGAACAACTGAAAAAAACACAAATGTCAGGGTATGTCAAAACTTCTCCAGGCCCCAAATCAGCCTCAGACTCCAGAGGGTTAATAATATTTATCTGAATGTTATGTCTCTTAAGTCCTGTTTTGTAATTTTGTACTTGACTCTATTTTTCTGTATACTGTAGTTCCATTATTGTTTCTCATCATTGTCTACTAGTATTATTATTATTATTATTATTATTATTCATGCTATGTATATATATATATATATATATATATATATATATATATATATATATTGTGTGTGTGTATATAAATATATATTGTAACATGTTCTAAATGTTATTGTGTTGCAGATGACAAGGAGTTTAATGTTTATGTTGCACTTTATTCATTTTTGTGTTGGGAACTGTTATCATTAACTGCATTACCTGTTATTGGATGTTCGGGTTAAATTTGCAAAGAGGCTCCACCACTGGTGTGTGTGTGAGGGAAAGTGGAGAGAAGGGGGCAGAAGAGTGCCTCGCCTTGCAAATGCGGTTCTCTGTTCAAGTCGTGTATGGCTTGGGTTGTGGCCTACAACAGCCTAAATGAACACCCCTTTTCACTAGCACATCTCATTATTGCCTGAGAATGCTACAACTGGTGTCAGAAGTAAAAACAATTGCAGACAGCTGGAGGTAAAGTTGCTGATTTGAGTCCTGACTGTGTGTGCATGAGCCAAGCATCTGATCTTCCACTGGTGAGAATGAATAATCCCGTTCATATTAAGATGGAGGAAGATGACGGTTATGCTGGGGCAGCAAATATGTTTGGTGTGCACACTGCGTCTGTAACCAGTCACTTTAATGCAAATTCTGTGAAGAAAAAGCTGTGTAAAGCCACTGCTGGGGGCGAGAAAGTAAGCCACCATTATCTGCTGCTGCTGAATGCCATCATCCGCCATTACCCGCCGCTGCTGAACGTCATGACGTCAGACGCCGGCACGTCATTCTCACGTGAAGCGAGGGGACAAAAGGTAAACAGTAATGGTACCTGAGCTTCTCCAGTCTGAGTTGCACAGCCATCATAGAATTCCAGGAGAACCACTGCAAGCTCTGGCCAATGATATTGAATCTCCAGCAAGGCGAGTTTATGCACATATTCCACCATCAGTGCAGAGTGAGCTGGCCCGTGATCAGTTTATCAGAGCTCTTTCTCCAGCAGAGCTACGCATACATACACAGCTGGCACACCCACGTGATTTGGCTGAAGCCTTAGAGTTGGCACTGGAGAGGGAAATGGCGGTTGAAGCAGCAATGAGGGGGTCAGCACTGGACCCCTCCCCCACCATCAGGGCAATGGGAGGAGGTGAAACGGCTTTACCAAAACCTGAATGGCTGGGCGAGATTACAGAGATGATTCGTGGGCTGGCATTGCCTCCTCCCAGGCGGCAGACACAGGCCCGACTTTGCTGGGGGTGTGGTCAGCCGGGACATTTGTAGTAGACACAGGGTCTACACTGACTGTGGTTCATCCTTAGGTGGTGCCAGAAAGGACGCAGCTAGAGGACACAGCAGTTCAACTCCACACAGTGACCGGTTAGCTGGCACCAATGAAAGGGAAGGGGCTGTTGACACTGACTGTGGGGGGCGTGAACGTGCAGCATCCTGTATGGATAGCTAATGTGTAGGATAGTTGTATCCTGGGTTTGGACTTTTTGAGGGACCATAGCTGTCAGTTAGACTTGTCCAAGGCCACGTTGATTTTCGGCAATGGCCAGGTGGGAAGAGAGGGGGAGACGATGGGCGCGCTGTAGAAGATAATGCAGAAGAGCTCCGGCAGCTTGGACATGCAGCAACAAGAACATTTGTTGGAGCTGCTAGTGGAGTTCCAGGACTGTTTTGCCTGTGATGAGAGACTTGTGTCAGACTTCCCTGGTACAACACCATATCAACACAGGGGATGCAGCACCCATATATCAGCGACCAAGACCATATATCAGCGACATGCCCTTAGGACGGCAAGAGGCTGCGGAGCAGGTGTTCTTGGATGACATACTGGCACATGGGAGCTCATTCAATTCAGCTGTCACAGCCTTGAGGGCAATGCTGGAGAAAATCAGAGCAGCAGGTCTGAAGTTACATCCCAATAAATGGCAGCTGTTGACCCTGTTGAGCAGGGTGGCATCTTATAGGCATCTTATAGGCAGAAAGGGAATTGGCGCTGCTGAAGACAAGGTGACTGCCGTACAGGAGTGGTCTGTCCTGGTGAGCCAAAGAGAGCCAAAAAGCTTCCTGGGTTTGGCATTGTATTACATGAAGTTTGTACGGGGCTTTTCCTGTATTGCCAATCCCTTGCACAAGCTCCTGCAGAGAGATCAGTGCTTTGTCTGGTCAGAGGGGTGTCAAAAAGCTTTCGATACTCTGAAACAGGCCCTGGTGTGCGCACCCATTCTGGCACCTCCTGACTCCGACCTGCCCTTCGTTCTGGACACTTACGCAAGTGGGGATGGAATAGGTGCAGTCTTGTCCCAGGTGTACCCAGATGGAGTAACAGTAGTGGCCTATTTAAGCAAGGTGCTCAGCAAAGCTGAAAAGAGGTATTGTGTTGTAAGAAACCCCCCATTGGCACCAAAAACGGAATCCGACAACCTGGGTGAAGGTTTAATGCATATATGTCTTTTCAGCAGCCCTGTGAAGTTCACTTAATTTCTAGAATTTAGTTTCAATTTTACTTTAGCTGCTTGTTTAATCGAACTCCAATTTTAAATGATTGTTACTCTTTGATTATGTTTCCAATTAGAAATTAATCATTGGTTATGTATTAATTTAGATTTTTGATTATTTTGATTATCTTATTTTTCAATTATTCGTTCACTGCAGTCCCGGTATCGCTTAGAAAAGTCACTTCGGCTGACTGAGTGCCCTTCTCGAACACAAACTAGTCAGTTCTGACCTTAGACAGAGGATGCAGGGTAAATATCTACCTTTAAGTCGGTCACGCTCTGCTTACTCGTAACAAAAAGCATAGTTTTTATATATTTACAAAAACTACAACTTATTTAAGGCAGCGATAGTCAGAAATCGAAATGGTCTCAATTCATGTGCTCCATGCTCCACCTATTAAACCTCCCGTATGATCTATCCTGAACACAAATTTGTGGTAATACCTTTGCTTTAATCTACTAGAAATAATGAATTAAGAATAATGCAGAATAAATCAAGAATAATATTTATTTTTCATGTAAGAATGTATCATGCCAATTAGACAAATAAACAATTAGAAGGCAATTCAGAAATCATAAATACTGTGACACTGTCACACAAAATGCATGTTTTACTGCTCTATTTATTACAATGATTTTATGTATAATAGAGTTTTAATTGGTTTAATTTGTGTTTTAGTCCATTTTATTCCTCTTAACATGTTTAATGTGTATGTCTTTAAGAAATGAATGGTTGGCCTGTCATGTGACCAGTAACATGACAGGAAGCAGGAAATGCATCTGTATAAAGAGAGCAGGATGGCAAACAAACAAGGACTCACTAACAGTCAACTCACCTGGATTGCGGAGTTTCCATTTTGCGGACTTACCTCTCCAGTCACAACTCTTGGATTCACTACTGTGGACATTTGTATATACACTGGTGGACACTCACATTGGGACTTTATCAGCACACTAGGATTCTTGGACTGTTTTAGGGTATTGTACTTGGGACTATATGTTTTTAACAGACTGGGTATTCCTGGTTTTATTGTGTTGTTTTAAAGTTTCATGTGAATATTGTGAATACACAAATCAATTTAAACATATCTGTTTTATGTCTCATTCTTTTAACCACTAACAAAACACAGTAAAATCTGACCCCATTTTAAATCTTGTGACTCAACCGATTTGGCTGAATGTTACAATACATAACATCAGTTGTTCAAAGATGACTGTAAGAGTAAGAAATGCATATACACACAGTGGTGGGTTAGTGTTTTTCAGACACTCACCCATCACTGAATGGGGGTTTCTGTCTACAGAAGATCCTACATGACTGTCTTGCACTTTCCCTTAAATACCCAGACCAGAACAAAAGAATTGTAAATATTTACTACACAAACACCGGTCCCACTTTATATTAAGTGGCCTTAACTACTATGTACTTACTATGTATACTTACTAGTGGTGGGCCGTTATCGGCGTTAACGTGCTGCGTTAACGCGAGACTCTTATCGGGTGATAAAAAAAATATCGCCGTTAATCTATTCTCAAAGTTGGGTTGGGAGCTGGGTCTACACTACGCAAGCTATGATGACTTTCACCTTGATATTTTAGCGCGGATGTATACCTAACCGAATTGATCCTTCGCAAAGACCCGCCCCCCTTAGTTACTGTTGCTTTGTCTGTCTATGAGTGTTGAATCGTGCCATTGATTACCAACCAAAGGAAACAGTCGTGTACTTTTTACGTGTGAGAAGGGGTACGTCACAACACAGACGCGTGAGACCAACGTCGGAGAAAGGGTACGTCGCATCACAGACGCGTGAGACCAACGCCGGAGAAAGGGTGCGTCGCATCACAGACGCGTGAGACCAACGGCGGAGAAAGGGTATGTCGCATCACAGACACGTAAGACCAACGCCGGAGAAAGGGCACGTCGCAACATAGACGCGTGAGACCAACGCCGGAGAAGGGGCACGTTGCCACCACAATAAATTAATATCTTACCCTCATGTTTTTTCCTATGTGTTCGTATTTTCTTTATCGATCACTTTTTTTTCTTTTACTTTTCTGTGTTCTGATGACACTGGATATATCCTAGATACAAATGGTGCATTGCATACAAAGTTGTATAGCCTACTGTTTAAAAACCTAATAATAATAATAATACAAAAAATAATTCACTTTCTCTTTGAGATTAATGACTGTACAAATTATACACCACCAAAGTCGCAATTTTATGTTATGTTCATGACTATTACCAACTTCAAATTCAAGCACGTACAATTTATAATTATAATCTATAAACAATATTCTGGGATAGCCTATGTCATTCTGAGCTTTTACTTTTGATAGTGGTAAGAATTTTAATTAAACAGCTGACCATACAATGTGAATAAATTAGCTCACAATATCAGATTATATGCAATATTGTTTTCAGGAGATTAAGTCATTTTAATAGCCTATTCTTTTCAAGAAATTAAATATAACAAAATATAGGAAATTACTATTCTGATCACAAATTTCTTAAAAGTAATGTAAATGTAAATTATGTTTTCAACAATAGCTGTAGGTTTATTGGCCTCGATGAGCATGAGACTCCCGGCCTGAGATTGTGTCCCTGACGGAATTATAATTTGTGAATCTTTGTAAATATTCGTGGCTTATACAGCGGGAAAATTTACTGTAATGCAGTCCTGTGGTTTTGCCTAGGCAGGGTTAGTATAGTTAATTAATAACAAAAACTATTAAAACATTTATGCTAATCGAAATAAATCTAAAATATAAGAAAATATAAATATTAGTTGAAAAACTTAAACTGAAAGAAAATGATTGTTGTCTTGTCAGTATCATTTCTGTGTTTTTTTCCCCCTGACTTTCAACTGACGCGATCATCTTTTCATTAACCGACAAGATTAAATTAAATTAATTAAACAAAATTAGAATTGATAAGTATCTGTGAATCATTAAAAAAATCCCAGGGGTTTAGTTTTAGCCTAGGCCTACATGAACAAATAGCAAAATAAACAACAAAACATGAGGATTCATTATTATCACGCATCTGCAGCACTTCTGTGAACGAATAAAAGGATTGAATTATATAAAAGGATAGCCTATGTCTATGCGCATAACATAGCCTATTAACAAAATGAAAGGGGGAAAATGTGACAATTAGACTAGAGTATATGAGTCTCGGTTCATTTGAGAAGTTCACAGAAAGGAAACCGAGCAAAGTTTTTTTATTGTGAGTGTACAAAACTAATAGGCATATTTAACCCTTCACAGATTCGAATGGTGTTGCATCTATATGACCATAAATGTCTGATTATTTTAAGTTGTTTCCGCTTTTATAAGAAAATTCAAGTGAACGCGTCGGCGCCTCATGACGCGGACACAAAACATATCAGTTTTAGTAACTTGACATCGCAGTTGTTAATTGTCAAAATAACATACATACAACCAAACATATAAAAGGTTATGTGTGTAAAAGCGTTTAAATAGTTTAGGGTCCAAATCGACAATTGGGTTTGTGCCAAATTAGAGAGGTAGGTTATAACGCAGGTTTCTGTTTCAGTTTAGATTCAAATGAATTCGTTTTGGCTTAACGTTTATATAATATTTTTTTTCATAACTAAAATAGCTATGTAGTGGTTAATAAAATAATACAAGACCGCAAATGGTTCTGCCACAAACTCAACTGTTGAACTGAACAGTACCAGAGGGTTAAAGGGATAGAGATGTGTATGTTGTCCCAAACACGTATTTCTTTTTCTTTCTTCTCTGGAAAATAAAAATTAAAAGTAGACTTATGGAAGACTTTTCTATGTCCCTCAAAAATATGATTATAGTAACAGAACCGCATCGCTCTCATGAATAACCCCTTTATATGCATTTCTTTATTCCTGCTTTTTTGTTTTTCAAAGCTGTAATCGTCAAAGCCACCTCATTAATGGTTTTCTGGAGCTCAACCATCAAACTACAGTTTTATAATTTAAAGATAATAATATACTAATAGTACTGAAAATAAACTATTATTAAACACATTATTTACAACACCAGCGTCCTTTATAGCACTTTCAAAGGATAAAAAATTAGAAGTTTATTTCTTTATGGAACCTTGGATCTATTTAAACGGGTTCTGCTATTGCTACAAGCTGAAGAACCATAATTTGGTACCGTTTAAAACCATTTTTCTTTAGAGTGAAGGGAGGAATGCATTTTCTTCAAGTGATGGACTTGATTTTGTTATTTTCAAAGCAATAGCTTACTTGCTACTACTAATATTTATTGAAATCACCGCCTGTTAAATAAAACTTTACTAAATTAATAATAAATAATTATAAAAAATATATATATATATATATATATATATATATATATATATGGAAAAATGCAGGTAAGATAACATATCTCATCATGTATATACTTTAAAATTAATCATATTAAAATATATATTTTTCCACCATCAAATAGGCTATTACTGTTTCACATTTCACAAACTTACATGTAAATGAAATATACTGTCAATACACAAGTTACACAAATTAATTAGATAAATACATGCATTTATTTCTATTCAAAAGGATAGAAAACAAATTGATAATATAAGTCTAAAATGATTCCTTATCTTATAGCTCCATCTAGTGGACAAGGTTAATATCCAAGCCTTCAGGTTGCAGATGAAATTGCTGATGATTTAGAGCAGTGGTTATAATACCAAAAATAAAATTATAATAGTTCTGTCACAGTTCTGTTATGTTTAGCTTAGTTTCATGGACTTCTAGTTTTGTTTTCATGTCACATGTCTTCCTTTGTTCTTTTTTCCCGCCACCTTTTAGTTGTCATAGTAATTCATTGATTCATCACAGGTGCTCATCATTAGTTCCCTCATTAACCTTGTATTTAAGTTCCTGCCTTTTCACCCTTTGGTTGTCCGGTATTGTTTGTGTGAACCTGTTTTGTAAGCACACTGTTACGTTTTTGGAGTACCTTTAAGTCCTGTAAATAAACCCTGTTGGATTTCTTTATTCGTCTTCCTGGGAGCGTATGTGACAGAATACCGGACCAAAACAGTGATTATGGACATTGCGTCTATAAACGTTGCCCCAATGTGGGACAACATAATGTTGAGTGGAGCAACGATTTTTATTTTTCAGAATGGCCGAAACCTGGAGGAATACATAGAGGAGTTTCTCAACACTTGCCACCTTGCCAGCTGTGACGACGTCTGCTTGATGGAGGGTTTCCGGTGTGGACTGGACGACGACATTCGCTTCGTCATGCCCCATGGAGATCCGTGCTGGACCCTAAAGGACTACATCCGTTTAGCACTGTGGGTGAATGGATCCACATTCACAGTGGATGAAGCGGATGTTGACAGTAACATCAGCGTCCAGTCCTACCCAGCAGACGTTTCGCAGCCCGACCCAGAGCCCAACCCGTCCCCACCCCAATCGACGGACTGTACGCCAGAGCCCCCCGCAGACTGTATGCTTCTGCCTGCCGTGATAGGTGAGCCAGTACCTCAGGAAAGGAGGAAAACGCACACCATCAACCCGGAGCCGAAGCTTATCAAAGTGTCTGATCAGGGGTGTGAGCCAACGTCATGTTCCGGTACCTGGGGAGTACTCGTGGAATATGAGGGCATGAATATGAGTTCCACACACTCTCCCGCCACTGAGCGAGAGCACCGGCTGGACTTATTGGACAATTTTGGAGAGTGTGGTGAGAGTCAGTTTATGTTTCCCTTGATCCACCCTGTATGTATCTCATGATCATCAGTTTTGTTAACCCCACCCAGCCTCCCTCTCCCTCCACCTCTTGAAACAGCCATCAGAACTGCTTTGTTTTTTGTTGGGTTTTGTTCTGTTCTCCCGTCTGTCCCTCTGTCTTCAGCCTCACCTTCCACCCAGTCGTCAGTGTTCCCTATCAGTCCCGCTGCATCTCCATCACCTCCTCTCAGTGGCGTGGACACTCAGCGGACCTGCCAGGAACCACTTCCTCATGGGTGTGTTGAACCCTTGGCTCCGCCTACAGCCTCTGACCGTGCTGGTCCACCTCAACCGGTTGTCCTGACTCCTACGCCGACGCTCCTTCCACACTCGTTTCCGGCAGTGACCATCAGCCATTCGGCTTCACGGGGTTCCCTCGGATCGTCGGCTCTACCCAGGTCAAACCTCGCTACACCTCCACGTCGGACTTACGGTTTATCAGTTGCCCTCTGGCCCTCCACCCCTTTGGCTCCGGCAAGCTCCACCTTCCCTGAGGCATCACCTCCGCCCTCGGTCACCCCAGTTCAACCTCTTGCTTCCGGATCCCTACCGTCTCCTCGGAGGGGCGTCGCTTTGGCTCCGTCATGGCCACCCTGGGTTTCAGCATCCCATCACTCCCTCGGCTCTCCGGCTACGTCGTGGGCTTGCCAAACTAAGGTGAAAGTTCCGTCGATCGCCACCAGGATCTCTATGGCCATGTTGACACAGTGGCTTCTCCCTCCATCTACTCCACCGTGGGCTGTCATTCTGGTCGGGCTCTGGGTCTGCACCATCTGGGCTCTCTACACTTCTCCTCCATGGCTGTTGCCTCCATCTACTCCTCCATGGTTTATTCCATCTGCCTCAACCTTCTCTCTGCCTGCTCCTCTCTCCAGCCCTGATCCTTCTCCTCGCCCCCCTGCCAAGCCCCCACCATCACTCCCTCTACTCCTGTTACGGCGCGAGGACGCGCCTTTCCGAGAGGGGGCGTAATGTCACAGTTCTGTTATGTTTAGCTTAGTTTCATGGACTTCTAGTTTTGTTTTCATGTCACATGTCTTCCTTTGTTCTTTTTTCCTGCCACCTTTTAGTTGTAGTTTATACTTTTTGTAACTTCTTATTTTCCCAAATAGACAAACTATATCCATGAAACCAAGAATGTTTTCTAGGATAACTTGTTCTCCACCTCATGTTGAAGAAAATGTTAAATGACGAAGAAAATTCAGGCAAGATCACGAAAGAACAAAAAAAGATATAGAAAAATTGAGCATAAGCTTTTAGGGCTGTGGCATCCAAGTTAAAATAATGCCTTTAAATTTTCAAAACATGTTTAATTTGTTCACTTCAACACTAACGTAACAGCCAATACACACACACACACACACACACACACACTCACAATACATGAAATAAATTTAGAATTCTTATGCACTGTTGCCACTAGTTAGTTAACTAATTATTGTAAAATCAATAGTCTATAACAAATAGCCTACATCTACTAATGGAAATTTTTAAATGCGTTTAAAGGCGTCATATGATGCGACGTATGATGATCAGGCGTCATATGATGCAACGTACATATTTCAGACGTACCAATCACACGTCATTTTTTATGTAAATTTCTCACGTCGCCGCCTACGATTAGTTCTACAGTGACGTCGCCGTGACGTCGCCGCGGGTCTATCGTCTGCCCTCCCTATCAATCCCATTCAAAATTTGACACGGTCTGACGGCGACGTAAGGGTAGACTGCGCCTTATCCTTCGCCTGCTTAGCCTTAGAAGTGGCACGGACCGCCCCTCATAGTCTGTCAAGCCGTGGCTCTGCGACGCCACACACAGTGATTAATGCATCACGGAGCAAAGAGGACACTGACAACACGTCGACAGACAAGACAGAGCAGGTTACTTATGATATTTAACAAAGTCCCAGCTTTAAAACTGTGTAGTTTTTTTAAGAAATTCAAACAATAAAAACCGTTTTGTGGCTCTTTAATATGTCGTGACCATGGTCGTGACAGATTGCTGTAGCGCCTCAGCTCAAGAGGCTCGTAAACCGATCATCTCTTCCTACTAGTCCATTTATAGCATCAAATAAACATGAATGAACATGAGAATCAATGTTGTTTCAAACGCGGAAAGATGTCATTATACAAAATGTTTCACGTTTAACTCCACCGAGGTTAATCTTCTAACTCCTGACTGCTTTGTCGGACAAAATAGCGGATTACATTTAGTCATCTGCTGCGTCCCAATTCGCCTACTTATACTACGCCCTAAAAGTATGTACTCTTTTTGTGAACAAAAAGTACTTACTTTTGAGTGTGTAGCAAAAGAAGCTTTGGGACATACTATCATGTCATACAATTGCGTCTTTGCTCTCTGTCGCATCCAGTCACCGTAAACTGGCCTGTCAATCATCTTACATCCTCCACATTTCATTTAGTTAATTTCCTACCGTATCGGAGTGAAATGCAGCACGTTGATCTGCAGTCACGAGTCTTTCATGTGGAGAACTCTCCTCATATTAATGCATAATGATGCATTTAAAAGTTAATGGCCAATCAGATCTTTATAAAAGTCCACACATTGGTATTTGCAGATGAAAAATAACACATATAACATTTAATAAATATTTTCTATCAGTTTGAACTGATTATTAGTCACTCAAACAACCTCTCAGCATCGATCGTGCATATTCGCCATGTTTTGTAGTTTTTAACACTTTTTACTCGTGTTTGTAGTTCTGAACTGAATCCTCGTCCAAAGCGCAATGGGTTGTGGGCAATATTAGCCTCTATAGTGTGCACGGATCCACACTTCGAAAATCTACCGGAAATAGTAGACCATCCGGGGACTTTTGGCATACTCTTTTCAACATACTATGCTTTGGGACACACTTAGTTTAATCTCACATACTATTTAGGATGGATAGTATGGACATTGGGGCGCAGGGACAATTTGGGTATCTCACATATTCTGAATGTCTTCGGCAGAATTCAAATGAGCCATTTTAATCTAGATTAATCTAAATTAATTCCAAAATTAATCTAGATTAATCTAGATTAAAAAAAAAAATCTATGCCCACCACTAATACTTACATTTAAATTAATCATTTGATACAATGCACTTATTGTGTGCATACATGTTTTTTACATTGTACTTATATTTTAAAAACACCTGCATGTAATTACATATATAATTAATTTCTGTAATTACATTTATAATTACACTGTTGACCCATCCCTTACACCTTACCCCTACCCTTAAACCTACCCATACCAGCAAAGCTTTCCCTAATCTTACCCGTATCCACCTCAATAGCTGCAAAAGTGTTTTGCAATTCAATATGAACCCAATAAGTACATTGTACTTATATTTTGATGTAAGTACATAGTAGTTAAGGCCACTTAATATAAAGTGGGACCCAAACACCTGTTTTGGGGGTGGGTTATCAGATATCTTGAAGAGACACCACCCAAAATGTAAACATAATTCTCCTTAGTTTTTAATCTTCCTCATAATACCAGTGACTGCTGTGAAATTGAGACCATTTTACCAATCACACTGAGATATTTAAAGTGATACCAAACATGAAAGGAAAAAACAATAGATGCACAAGATACATTATACATAGAATATGCCTTCTTGGAGAACTTTCAGTCACTTGAGTCAGACGCAAAGGAAGGAGGGTGTGTGTGTGTGTTATACTGTAAATGTGTGAGAAGAGTTTTGGGCAAGGCGTTGTCCTATGATTTTTTTTTTTTTTTTTGAGATCTTCTCTCCAGATGAGTTTTATTGCTTTATTGCAGGGCGCTTGATCTCAGTTTTTGTCTTAGCAGGAAAATCAAGTTTTACAGGTTCACACAGCAAGAGCTGTTAGCTGCAGTCTCCACCATCAGGCATTTTAAGTACTATTTATGCAGTCGGCATTTCACCATACACTCCGACCATGCCCCCTTACAGTGGCTGATGATGCTCAAGGAGCCAGAGGCTTGTTGACTCATTGGCTTGAGGAATTACTGAGATATGAGTTCACTGTGGCGCATCGTGTAGGGGAATAGCATGGCAATGCAGATGCCCTTTCAAGAAGGCCATGTAGTTTGCAGGAATGCAAGTATTGTGAGCGCGGAGAAGCCCGGGAGCTGGAACTTAACCTACTTCCTGTAGCCTTTGTCAGAAGCGGCTACAGGAAGTAGCTGAAGTAGCTGAAACTAGTAAAGCAGGTAAACAAACACTCCTGTCTGACTAAAAGAAACTTAAAACAGAACAGCTAATTGAGGTCTTAGGCATACTAGAGACTGTCAGGCACATTGAGGCAAGTTGGAGCTAAACTCATGAGTGCAATGAGTGCAAATCCAAAACCATGGTAACAAATGAATAAAGACAAAGTAAACTTCACTAGCAAAAGTACAAAACACAACTTAAAACTCAGGAAACATGTACATGACACCGTTTTTTTTTTTTTTTTTTTTTTTACTTTTTTATGCACATCAGCTTGCTGTCTGTGAAACCAGGCATGAGAGTGTTCATTTAAAGGGTTAGTTCACCCAAAAATGAAAATTCTGTCATTAATTACTCATGTCATTCCACACCTGTAAGACCTTCGTTCATCTACAAAACGCAAATGAAGACGTGAACAGTCAACAATTAAAACAGTCAACGTGACTGCAGTGGTTCAAAGTTTGTGCGCAAAAACAAAATATTCAACAGGACTTTATTCAACATTATCTTCTCTTCCCTGTCATTATCCTTACGCAGGTCACACAGTAAGCACAGTGCAGGCTTCCTTGTTTACGCCCGAATGCCAGCTCAGTATTGGCCAAAGCTGATCATGTGACACAGGAGCCAGCCAATAATGAGTCAGCATTGTGGTGTAGAATCTGTAAGCGCTGGATGTAAATATTGTATGAGAATTTAAGAGACGTTTTGTTTTTGTGCACAAAAAATATACTTGTCTCTTCATAACATTAAGGTTGAACCACTGCAGTCACATGACTGTTTTAACAATGTCTTTAGTACCTTTCTGGACCTTCAAATATGTGGAGTCAAACATGTCTCGGATTTCATCAGAAATATCTTAATTTGTGTTCTGAAGATGGACGAAGGTTTTAAAGGTGTGGAACGACATGAGGTTACAACAATCTGTTGTCATAGACAATGATTCAATTATCGCACTAGCCCTAAAGTTCGTTATCTGTGTATTTTGTTCTTCAGATGGATATGAGGATGGGAACATGGAAACGGGCCATCCTCCGACACAAACCCCACCACGTAGCCTAGCCTAGAGCCCAGTCAGGCATCACCCCAGATGCAAAAATCCTCTGGGGTGTCCCACAGTGAGTCTGATCAAGTGTGTGATCTGGCACTATCTGTTCCTGTGGGAGTTTTGGTGGATTTGGACAATGAGGACTGGTTGTTCGATTGGGAAACTAAGGTAATGCTTCCACCTGCCCCACCCAGTGTTGTTGTCGCTAATCCCAGTCAGCCTACCTCTATTTAATCAATCTTTTATTATTTTACCCTTTTGGCATTTGCTTTCTGGGAAAATAAATAGATACTCACCCACACATCAAGCATGCAGAGATCATGGAGCAACCATCCCAATGACCATATGTCACTAAAACAGACAATGCATGACAATGAAAATCAAGAAGTATGTGTACACTGTATAAAATGTTATGTGATATTTACTTAATATGGTAACAATATTTTTTGACTTTTTTAAGGCTTAGTTTCTTTAATGGAATCTGAATAAATCATGTAAAATCTCCCAAATTATTTAGTCTATAACACAATGAATTACATTTTTTTAGTAAAATTTGAAGAAATTTGTTGGTGCATTTGCATTAGCAAAGCTATAGCTCAGTGAACAAAGCAACATACATAATTGTATGAATACATGTTTTCACAACCTAACCATAAGCTTTACTCTTCTGCACAACGGCAACGCTAAAAACTTCAACATAATAGAAAATCTTTTAAATGTCAAATATAACTGAACAATAAACATTAACAGTTTTTCTTTCACTCAAAAACACAAAATAACACTTAATTTCAATATTTACTCTTCATATCCAGCCATATGCAAAGCATGCTGGGAACCAGTAATCACCACCAAATGGTGTCTATAAATAAAACTGCATGATTTAACTAATTCTCTTTAAATAAAAAAATAAAAAATAGTTTCTATACAAGAATACCACAAATTTCTTAATAAAATATACACAGTATTTTTTAATGATCTTAATTTTTTTAAATGAAAATTACAAGACCTATGATTCTTTTTTTTTTTTTTTTACAGTGTACTGTACATAACTGATACATTTTAAGAAAAATAAAATAATCAACCTTCATGGAAAGACCTTATCAAGGACATTGTCATTTTGATTACGATTTTATAATGCTGAACATATCAATATTTTATATACATTCAGTTATCCAAAAGCATACCTCTTGGAGTTATATTTACTCTCATAAACTTCTGGGCTGGCGTAGAGCCGTGCACCCACAGCTGAACTAGCATATTCATCAGCACTGCAAAGGAAAAACAATGTAAATTCAAACCTATAACAGTCCAGGACTTTTGCTTTTGGCCAAGAATTTTTCATTTTGTTCCCATTACTGCTTTTTGTTTACCTTTCCAATGCTTTTGAGCATCCAAAATCTCCTAGATTGACGTAACCATCTTCAGTCAGAAAGACGTTCTTCAATGACAACAGAAATCTCATGAGTCTTACAGATTTGACTTTGTGATATGATTTATTGAGCTTTATCAGTGCGTACCTGAGGTTTAATATCTCTGTGAAGAATTTTCTTCTCATGGAGATACTTCAGAGCCAGACAAATCTGAACCAGCCATTGAATGATCTACGCACATGGAGAAATCCCAGTGTGTGAGTCAGTGATTGTGTTTGTGTGTCTTGGTTTTCCCTACATTATGGGGATCAAATGTCCCAATCAGTTTTCACCTTGTGGGGACATTTTTTGGTCTCCATGAGGAAACAAGTCTATAAATCATGCATAATTATATTTTTTAAGAATCTAACAATGCAGATAGATTTGTGTGATGGGTAGGTTTAGGGGTAGTGTTAGTATAATGGGAGAGAACACACAGTTTGCACAGTATAAAAAACATTACATCTAAATGTCCCCATAAGACATGTAAACCTAATGTGTGTGTTGTATAATGTCCCCACAAGGATTGTATTTTTGTGGTCATATCATACTAAATCATGTTTTTCAATCTAAAATGTTGTAAAGTTTATGTGAGGGTTGTTTAAAGGATAAAGAATAATGTATATGTCTGCATAAGGAACTCACCTGCCTTTCTTCAAAAAAACCCTTCTTTTTCTGTGTTCCCATGATTTTTGAAAGGTCACCTCCTTCACAATACTCCATCACAATATAAAAGCGTCCCGCTTCTTTATCTAAATAAATGAGCATCCTGTCAGAGAATAATTTAACTCTGAATGTATTAAAATAGCTTCATTTTCCAAAAGCTATACTGATGTATTTTAGTTAGTTTTAGTTAATTGTGTTATCCTTCTTCAGTCGCTATTGTGGTGAGTAGTTCTATTGTATTTAAGAAACAGAACAAGGTAACACTTTACAATACGGTTCATTTGTTAAACATTAGTTAATGGATTAACTAACATGAACTAACAATGAGCAATACATTTGTTACTGTATTTACTAATCTTCGTTAGTGTTAGTTAATGAGAATACAGTTGTTCATTCTTTGTTCATGTTAGTTCACAGTGCATTAACTAATGTTAACAAGCTTTTAATAATGTATTAGTAAATGTTGAAATTAACATTAACAAAGATTAATAAATGCTGTATAAGTGCAGTTCATTATTAGTTCATGTTAACTAATGTAGTTAACTAATGTTAACTAATGAACCGTATTGTAAAGTGTTACCCAGAACAAAAACTATTACATTTATTTTGGAAAAAAAAGAGCATAAGTGCAAAAAGAAAAAAACCTTCAAATGAATTCACATAAGTGACAATATATCCAAAGTTCAGAGTTTTCAGGATCTTGACTTCCTTTCTGACAGTATCCAGCTCCTTCCCCTAAAAGTAAGAAGAAAAAAAAACTTCCATTTAAGCAAAACTTTTATTGGAGAGAAAAAGATGTCACTTCTGTGCTCAGTACTTCAGTAAGATTCAGTAAATGCTTACATCTCTGGAATTCATCTGTTTGACCACATAAAGATCTCCATCTGTGTCTTCCACCAGAAACGCTATTCCTGAAATCCCTCGTCCAAGTTCTTCCTTCATGGTGTATCCATGTTCTTTTAGCACTTCTATAATCAAGATTCAGAATAATTTCCATCACTAGTGACAAGAGAACCAAAGATTTTCCAAACTTTGAATCAACACCTCGGAACACCGCAAGGTGACACCTGCTGATCAAAACTGTGTGAATGTAATGAAAACTCAGTCCAAACATGCAAAAAAAAAAGTAAATATTTTCTTGAATGTGTAATGCAACATAAAATACTATTACTATTATATGTTCCTGTATAATAATTTATTCCATGTATTTATGGGGTTATAAGTCTAGTTTACTAGGCTAATAGGAGGAAATTAACTATTCGTTCACGGTCACTCCAAATCTAATTATTTGTGTATCCAGATTGAATCTGATCTAAATGATTGACCTTCCACTTCAGTTTGTCCTGTGGCACTTTTTCATTTTCTGGAATATCTGCATTGGTTTCTATGGCATTGGCATTGTGTTACACCAAACAACAAAAAGATTCTGTAAATGTGTAGCCAGTGCCACCACACATAAAAGTATGTTGTCATACCTGTAAGTTATCTGTTGAAGTGTATTCCAATTTTCAACTTAATTGGTTAGTTCACCCAAAAATGAAAATAATGTAATAAGGATTAGTTCACTTTCAAATAAAAATTTACTCACCCCCATGTCATCAAAGATGTAGATGTGTTTCTTTCTTCAGTCAAAAAGAAATCACTCATTTTCTTAAAATAATAATAATAATAATAATAAACTATGTGTATATATATGTACCTACATTTATATACATACCTACATTTTAACCATAAATGCTCATCTTGAACTAGCTCTCTTCGTCTCTATTTAAGGTACCTCCACAGGTCAAAGCTTGAACTAATTGTTATATACTTGCACTAGCATATTGTATATGACAATTTAGTTCAAACTTTGACCTGTGGAGGGCAGTAATACACTTAGCAGTGTCTACACTGCTGGAATTCTAATAGAGAAGAAGAGAGCTAGATCAAGATGAGCATTTATGGTTAAAATGTATAATTGTTTTTAATTTTTTTTAAAATTAGCAATGGTTTCTCTAGATAAGACCCTTATTTCTCGTCTGGGATCGCTGTAAACTGTAATTTTGACCTTCAACCGTTTGGAGGCCATTGAAGTCCACTATATGGAGAAAAATCCTGGAATGTTTTCATCAAAAACCTTCATTTATGAAAGAAAGACATGAACATCTTGGATGACATGGGGGTGAGTAAATTATCAGGAAAATTTAATTTGAAAGTGAACTAATCCTTTAATTACTCAATCTCATGTCGTTCCACACCGGTAAGACCTTCATTCAACACAAATTATGAGATTTGTAAATTATTGCATTCCTTTTTTATTCACAATTAGTAGCCTACAGTGTTCCAACTTTTTTGGAATCGGGTTTGTATATATATATATATATATATATATATATATATATATATATACATGGGCGACATTTGACTCTCGAGTTGGGGGGGCAAGATTTTTTTTTTTTTTTTAGGTAAATGTCTTTTTTTGTACCTGCATCAGCAAATTATTTGTAGAAGTTTAAGTTTGCTTGTTCTTTTATTTAATGATATTACTCATTTATTTAATAATTCACTTAATTTTATTATCACGGGAAATGACGCGGACGATATCTGTATCAGTGTCCATCATTTTGCGAGCAACTGGTAATTAAGAAAAATGGCACGTCGCAATTTTAAAAATATTACCATTTTAAACCATGAAGGCGAGCCAGTTGATATCACACAAACAATGTGCAAAACTTTGCGTGAGAGTTATGCGGGTTAAGTCTCACTAGAGAACAGTAGCGGCTCCTTGCCATAAATTTAGGTTGGGCAGATTCTGGGTCTTAGCGCTAGTTTATGATAACCATTTAGCTTTATATTCTAATCGCTGAACACATCAGACACACTTTAGAAGTGAATGTCTTTAGTCTTTAGAATTCGAATGTCTTTGCGTTATTCAGCCTGAGGGTGGCGCTCTAATGATGATTGACAGACTTTAGTACACAACACACAGAATCTTAGAATTGTAATATTTTTGCTTCCGAATTTTGTTTTAGAATAGTTATGTAGGAATTCGAGTGAGGAAAAAAGTCATGTCTATTTTCAGAACAAACAAACAACAGAACCACGATAAAAGCTATTAACATGAGCACGTTTAAATTAAAGATACGCTACTCCACATAGGAAGAACAGACATGCCAAACAGTTACTGACCTGATGCAGACACATATCTGAAGCGGACTGATATCGTCTTGGTCTGGAGCGAGGTGTACGTGAGGTGTGTTTAACATGGAAATAAGCGGGGCTGCCAGAAATCTGCCACAATGGCTCTCTATGAGAGGGTGCTGCAGTTCCATTTTACACCACAGATTTACATAGCAAAGTTGTGTGGCGCTGTAGAGCTGAGAAGAGCTCTGAGACCAGCTGCCCCGCTTAGTATTATGAATACATGCCTGTCGAATCCATGCGCTACATTTTAATATACCCTGATAACTTTACGACTTAAAATAGTCTAGCAAATCTGAAAAAATATTTGTTGCAGAATGCTGAACACATTTATAATTTATTAATAATTCAGTGTACATAGAGGTAGGCCTCTATTTTAGGATGAATATTTTGGTGAGGCTCTGTCCCACCTGCCCATACAGAGCCGCAGCTGCTACAGAAACTTAAAGTAAAAACTGACTGAGCTTTTGCCATCTGTCGCTGCGTTAACGGCGCATATCCTCTTAGAGACTGTTAATTTATTGATATTTCTCTTATTTCGTGTTAAACAAGTTGTTTTTTAAATGAGGAGTATCCAACTAATCTTTTATTATCGTCACTCACAGTCAGAGCATCGGTTGCAGTGATATGCACCATGATATAGAGTCTGGGAACGTGACGTCAGCAACGCATTGCATTCTGGGACTTTAGGTCACGGACAGTACAGTAGAGACTGGGAAATAGTGGAGGAAGATGTTAAAATTTATATTATACAGTTAAAAACATATTAGAATGGTGAACGCTGGCTGTGTTATTAACTATCTGCAAATACTGACCAGCGTGGAAAACGGATGTGAAATGGAGCGCCATTTTGTCCCATTTTCGGGACATTATAAAAAGCTTAACGTGGCGTAATGCTGGCGTAATGTAAGTAAACATCATACTAATAGCCCAGAATTTGAACGCAACGCGTTTAATTTCACGTTAAATGTTCTCCTCCCATAGAAACGATGTACAGCAAAGCAGATGAGCCCAGAATATGAACAGAACCCGTCTTATTACACGTTAAGTCACTGTCCATTAAGTGTTTTCTTTATGAGAGGAAAATGCTTGTGTTAAATGTGTTGCGTTCATATTCTGGGCTCATCTGCTTTTCTGTAGTAAACACCAAACTAATAAAGCATACTAAATTTTGTTTGTCTTAGTAAATTAAGCCACGTTAAGCATGCTATAATGTCCCTCATTTTCTGCCTTCCAGCTTAGAAACGACACAATGGTCAAAGTGAAACTCAATGAAAATAAACTTGACCAAAATGTGGCTTTGTCATTTACAGATTCATAACTTCTGATCTGTTTGAATATGTACGTGCTCACGCCATTAATAATGTACGAAAACACGAAATGTTATTTGTGAAATAGCTCATTGCGATCACTCTCCGTGTTCATAAAGCAGCACATCTTTGATTCATTGTTAAGCTTCTCTCTGTAAGAAATCATGTATTTATTCCATTTAGGTCCAGTAAAACTTACTTGGTGTAGCGACTCCACAATATAATTCATTTCAGAGCTGCATTACAGATGGTCATGCTGTTATGTTATCCCTTAATGCTTTAACATGAAGAAATCAGGGCGATATGATGATATGCTGGCTGAGATCAATCTATATTGTGTTTATTATTTTATCTGGCAGATATATCGGTGCCACTTAGTTATTAAAAACTGCAATAGAGAAATCACTTTGGTCCTGTGTGTGGTCCGATAGAAGGCGTCAGTATGATTTCTATGCGTGTCGTGTCCTGGCCACACGACTCGAGCGATCGAATGAACACAAGAGATTAAAATATTAGTCCATTTATTCTCAGCAAGTACAAGCAGCTCTTTAAAAAAATTAACGTAATTACAGTCGTTTTTTCATCTGGTGAGTTGTATTTATTGTCATTGTACGCTCCTGAGCGTGACCTAAAACATGGCGGCGACTACCCAGAATGCAACGCGCAGTGACGTAGTTTGCCAAGCTCTATTGCGAAGCTAATGAATTACAATATTATTTTAATAATAAAAGTAGCATAATAATAAGAATACTAATTTAATAGCCCTGCGTGCCCCGCCAATATAGGCTATGCCACTGTGAAGGGATAAACGGTGTTCAGGCACGGCATCAAAGCGTTAAACTGTTTTATCCAACACTGTCTGAATAGTGGTCGCGTTTTTTGTGACTGTCTTTCCACGCTCACGGACAAAAGAGTATCTTTGTAAGGCTCGCGCTCAACTGTGCGCGAGACGGAGTGACGGAGCGGCATCCAGGAAATGAAATATACCCGGGCCTTAACCGCTTCAAATTGTAGTGGAGGAGCTGACGGCTCACAACGGGAAAAATTGTGGGTGCTTCTCAATTCTTATTTGTGCATCCTCTTCATTACCTTCATTACTGCCGTATCCAGTATCACTCTGCAAGCTATGGAGGACCAAATTACTCAAAATGAAATAATTAAATAAATAATGAATTCAGTAAAACAACAATTTAATGGAACAGTTTATTCTGAAATAATTAATTAATTTAATTATTAATTTAATTATTAAATAAATCAATAAATAAATGTATCTATTTATTTTGTAAAATTCCATGAAAACACAACATTTATTGTTTAATATATTTCACAATATCCTCTTTTCACACACTACTATTGTTCAAATATATATTTTTTCAAAATTAAATGTGCTTTTTCAAAAAGCTGTTTTTCATAATAATATCCTGCATTTTTTACGAATGACACCTATTTGACGAATCATGCATTTCCAAAGCAAGATTTTCCCAAAGATTCTTTTCAGAATAATAGAGCACATTTCACAAATGCCAATCAACAGGCAGTGGGCGGTGCTTGGCGCTAAATGGCTAATCCTTTTGGATGAACGTTCGATATGCATGGCACTGTGCAGGCTGATCGACATATGACATCAACGTACCGCAAGGGCGATTCAAAAGCATAACGACACACTGCCAACACACATTTATGTCCAAACACCATGCAAAAGTGAATTTTGCATAATAGGTCCCCTTTAGTGACATACACTTCACTAACTTTAGCTACCATAACCTGACGTCAGTTGGGCTACATTTACCTTTACATATACAAGTTCGTTGTCAAACAACGTTTATCTTTGGTTATTAGATTGTTGTTAAAGGCAGGGTAGGCAAAAAATTTTGTTCCAAATTTGTTTAAACTTTCTATATATATCCATGCATAATTAAAATGTAAGAACTCTGATAAAAAGAGTATAAAAATCGAGTGACTCTAGACCGTTTAATCTGTATTAAACACAGCTCATTATTTCCATCCGGGACGAAACATAGGATTGGCTTAGGCGACTGTCACTCTCTCGCAACCATGGCAACCGCCCTTTTGACACACATGACCTGCCCACTTGCGCGCGCACGTTTGATTTGGGGAATTCAAGAGGCATGGATCCTAGGAATACCAAAACAATGGCAGAGAAACAGCAAGCAAAATTCACAGTACCGGCCTATGCAGTTAGTGAAGGCAAACCAGGCAAAAAAAGGAAGACAGTAACAGTACACGAAAAGGCAATGAACAAAAAGTCTTTGGATAAACAAAGAAATAAAACGCGAGTTAATATCGGCGTGGCTTTCCAGCGATGGCGAGAACTGAGAGCAGGATTGTGCACAGTTTGCACGCATGCATCAATCGGCATTTATCATATATGCATCATATAACAGAGGCAGGTCCCGAGGCAGGCGCATATAACCACTGAAGGTCCCGAGGCAGGCGCGCATAACCGTGGCAGGTCCAGTGGCAGCTCCCCCTGCCACGCAAAGATTTTACTCCCTCTCAACTGAGGGAACTCAAGGGGCTGAAAAGTGACTCCTTGGTGGCTTTATTTCTGCTGGACAGGTAAATCTTTCTTTTTGTATTTTGATCATACATATTTTTTTGTTTATTTTTTCATGAAGCATGTGTCATTAGCACACGTAGCTGCGTAATATAGCTAACATAACATTACTTAGCGAGCCGTAGTAGAGACGATAAATAATCTATAGGCCTAGCTCAAGATGATAGCTATAGTGTTGAATTGTGCATAATTTTGCTTTAGATAACTAAATACATGTTTAACAGATAGTAGGCCTAACGTTACTCCGCATCTAGGAACTTTTCTTAGAACTATATTTACCCTCTGTCTATAACTCTTTTACCATGTTCACCTGTAAGTTTACCTGCACGTTTTTTTTTCGCCTTTTTGTTTTTATATTCTCTACCTATGTTTACTGATGTCTTTATCTTGTATCTGTGTGTGTCGTACACACTTTGTTGTATGTGTGTGTTATTATTTTGTCTGCAATGCAGTTGTGAGTTGATATTTGAGTGTATGTTACTCTGTTTATCTGTAGAACAACGTATATGTTATGAATCTTACACGAAATTCATCTTCATCACAGTGTAAATGATGGTAATGGAAAAACGTGTATCATGCAACCTGTTTTTAGCTTTGCCTTATAGATAACTAGCTCGTTAGCGAATCAAAAAATATATATTTTAAACTTTACCAATATCAATATGCTAGCTTGATAGTGAGTACTAAAATACATCTTGTTTGTTTATCTTCATAATTCTAAAGTTATTTTTATTACATGTGATTCTGACATGATGTCACTACATGCACTGTGCTCCTTCCTCTCCGCTCGTCTCAGGTAATAGAGTTGTGACGTTCGCGAACGAACCGATTCTTTTGAACGGCTCATAAACATGAACGATGGGAGCCGAGTCGCGGCTGGAGGGGAGCCGTTCTTTCTGTCGTTCTTTTTTCCTATGCGTGTTTCACACAGATGCACACAAATGAGCTCCTCCGCGAGACAGAACAGTTATAGGGGGAGGGGCGCACCCAGCGCAGGCCAACCCTTTATAGCAGGGGTACTCAAGTTCAGAGGCCAAGAGGGCCGCATTTTAACCAAATGAAATGTGAAGGGCCGCAAATTATAACTTGGATCGTAAGACTTTTTTTTAGACCTACTTAATATTTAATATATTTGTAGTTTTACTGTTTATTTACTAAAAGTGCAGTTTATTATCTAGCTAAGTCTTAATAGTATGGTGTCACCATACTATTACCACCATACTCCATACTCAGTGATGTCACAATACTCAGTGACTTAAAGTGTCACTGAACATGATAAATGGCATTTAAAAAAGGATTAATAGCTTGTCTTGCTGTATTCTTAATGTACAAATGCATAAAGAAAAAACAAAAACTGATGAAAAGAAATCCTTATTCATTTGAAATGTCTGCATTTTTTTCACAAGAAATTTAAGGTCTGGCTGTTGTTCACTGGCTGATGAGAGTTTGTCTGTAAGACAAAAATAGTCTTTTTATACTCTATTATACTTTTTTAACACTTTAGCACCTATTTATACTCAGAGAATAAATGTTTTATTATTTGTATTATTATTACCTACCTTTTAATTTGGTCAAATCCAAAAATCTTTTTTTTTTTTCTTTTTTTTTAATGTTCAATCACAATCTCATGAATTATCTAACTATAACCAACGTTGTAAACATGATAAATAAGATATTCTCCGTGAGCTCAATGATGTGATGACAGATCTGTAATGGGAGCGCTCTCTGCTTGCTTTCTGTTTATAACACATTGACATTAAGAATAAAAGGTTTGTTTTTCATGCTGCTCGGAAACTTACACACTGCAAAGTTTGAGGAATGTCAAATGCATTTTATCATGGAAAAATAAGGTTACTTTGTTTTTTACTTGCGCGCACAGTCTCGAGCCTTTGATGGCGTTCACGAGCTCAAGTGCTCAACACATGCGCACTAGAGAGATTCATGCTTGTCTAGTCTTTTTCGCTCAAATAGTTACAATAAAATGTCTTTGTACTTGTTTAAAATTAGAGTTGCTGGTATCTTTTAATCCCCTCAAACGAGCGCTCTTCAACACGGTCGGCTATTGTGTTTTTTGTTACTCTTGTTCTGTCTTCTCCGTTTCTTTTCAGACTGAAAGAACAGCCCGTTTCAGTGCTGACACCTTGTGGACAAACTAAATTAGTGCAAAAAATATTCAATGCGCGCGTGCAAAGTGCCTTCAGTTTATATTGTTCTTTGCGGTTAGAAAAACTGTGCTGCGCCTGCGCGCGTACACTATACGCGTTCTCTGCTGATGATTACAGCGTCACGCGCACTGTACGCCTACCCTAGTGTACGTGTAAAAAAACGAAGTAATATTCACGCTAATTTTGAACGCAAATTATAATAAAAATAAATTTATATGTAGCATGATGCGGGCCACAAATTTAATGCTGACGGGCCGGATGCGGCCCGCGGGCCGCCTGTTGAGTACCCCTGCTTTATAGCGTGATGATATTAGTTATTAGTTGTGCACGCATCCTTCACGTGAGTACTCCAGTGGAAAAAAAACCCTGCGTTCCTCTGTCCTCTGCTTTGTATTTATTTACATTGCATTTTGTGTTCATTTAAAACTTGTTCTTTTAAAAACATTAAAAATGTTCTTTTGTTATACTGTTCTTGTATTGAAATTTTTCACTAAAAGCTGTTTTGCACAGACATTCATTGCAGCCCACTTTGTTATTGTTCATTGACTAGAAGGGGCTGATATCCTATTTGCAAAGTTTACAGTAGTAATAGTATGTAGTATGTAGACATTTCCATTTTATTTATTCTAATTTTATCTACTTTAAATATTTTTTGTTTTCTATCAAAATGTTCTTGTGTGATAACAATGTTCTTGTGTGGAAGTGTTTGTAGTAAAAGCTGTTTTGCACAGAAATTCATTGCAGCCGGCTTTGTTTTTGATGTTTATTTGTGAGTAGGTATTGTATGAATAACATAAGTCAACGTAGCTTTACACACACACACACACACACACACACACACACACACACACACACACACACACACTTTGTACTAAAGGTAAATCCAAAATAGTGATGTCACTGTCTAAGCAGAGGGATTTGTGCAACCCTATGGAATATAGTCTACACATGACAAATGAGGTAATAATCAATATTTCAGAATAATTCAAACTCAGATATTGGTGTGTGATATCCGAGTTTTAATTATTTGACTACAAATCTCACCTCATCATTCCTCCCAGTGATTATTTCCAGGATAAACTGAGATGCCCCCAAGCTGGCTTCTTAAAACTGACTAAATATTTAAAAAGAGCCAAAAGAGCCGTTCTTTTGAACGGCTCTTTGAAAGGAACGGATCGCGAAGATCCGGATCCCCTCAAAGAGCCATAAATCCCATCACTATCAGGTAAATAATGCGTCTTCCAGCTCAGTGGTCGTTTTATGCTCAGTCGCTCAGTCGCGCGTTAATGCGTTTTGGGGGCGTGGCTTTGGAAGGAGCCCAGAAGGGAGGGGGTGGAGTGAATGGAAATAATGAGCTGTCTTTAAAACAGTCGTGAGAGGTCTACAGACACTCGATTTTTATACTTTCTTTTTCAGAGTACTTACATTTTAATTATGTATTGATATATAAATAAAGTTTAAACAAATTTTGAAAAAAAGTTTTTTTATACATTTTTTACCTACCCTGCCTTTAATGTTAGCAATACTTAGTTGCCAGTTCATTAAAGGACCAGAGAATAACACAGTAAAGAGGTTGAATACAGTGGCCACTATATTAGAAACACATTTACGATCTAATGTAATTCAATACAACACCTCTGCCATTAATTAAGTTTATAATCAGCCAGAAATGTGTAAATTCAATACTGAGGTCATAGTTAAAGGTGTTGCATTGTGTTCAGAGGGTTTCTTAGTTCAGAATATTAAACACATCTGATATAAAGCAAGTAATTACAAAAACACCCCCACAAACTATGACCTCAATGCTAAATCATCATTAAATTTAATTTTTTTTTTTTTTTTTTTCTCATTTAATTGCATCTGTACTGGAGTACAGAGCCAAAATAACAGAAATCATGACAAATGTACAAATAGTTATGGACCTACAGTAACTGTAGGTGTGTGCTCTCACTTCTGTAATGTCAACCTCGTGAAAATGTTTTGGAAGAGTATTTAATTTGTCCTTCAATGTATTAACATTAACACTGTTTCCCTTTTTCTTCACAACTCCCAGTTCTGTCCAGCAGCAGCAGGCTTGACTCGACTCCAGACCTGGTCTCCTCTGGGGCCTGACACAGGCCCTGTTTTCACTTGGTGTTAAGATGCATTTTGGTCGATCGGATCACAAGTGGACGAATGAGACTCATACACATTTACACCTGGTGTTTTAATCCATCTCTTTTGTCCTCTTTACACCACTTCTGTCCAGGCCCGGTTCTAGGATTGCGTGACTGGGGGGGCATTTCGAAAACTTGGTGGGGCAGCATAATATGATTTATGATTCATAGGTTTATGATCCCCCTACCCCCTTTTAACTACTAAACAGTTTCCTCCATTTTTCAGATTTTTCCGATTAATAACCGCTTCAAATTTAATATTAGCTAATCACAAAAGTACTTTCTATAATTCTGAAATTGAAACATTTGTTTTTTGACTGTTTAGTTAGTACAACTGTTTAATTTGACTGTTTAGAGACTTTTGGTCTAAGATACGAATGGCTTAAAATTACAATTAATTTGATTACTTTATTTTCTAAATATTACATAACTTTTGGTATAATAATGGAAGATGAACACATTCAATGTCTACTGAACAATATTTTCATTTTGGGAAAATGTTATATTCATGTTATATTAATTTACTGTAAGTTCCTTAAAACAAAGTCATTGTTTTCTGTTTTGCAGAAAGAATTTTGGATTTACTGTAAATCTTTAAGAATGGTAAAATTTAAAAGTGGAAGAAGAACTTGGTTCATTGAAGAAATTTAAACCATTAGAAGACCTGGTTGCATGATTCTTTCCTTTTTCGTGTTTTATTATATATTGTGGACTATATGTAAACATCTCATAATAATACATTTTTGTTGCAGTGCCAAAAAACAAAACAAAACAAAAAAACAATTTTTGATCTCACTTATTTTTTAAATTATTGATATTTTGCAGATTCTGAAAGGTGTTATCACATCAAATAATAGGCTACTATTCAACAAATAGCGCAATATGCTGATAGAATATTTTAGAGCTGAACATAACTTAGCAAAACTATTTTATATTTTACTATAATAGTTACATCTATATATTTTTTTTTTTAGTTTTTAATTTATTAATTTTTAAGATTTTTCATGACTTGGAAATCACATTTTTAAAATTCCAAGCTACATTTCCAAGTGTTCCATGATCGTGTAGCAACGTATTAACGGTGTGTGCGCGTTTAAATAGAGACTAGAGCGCATTTATGAAGGAGCTGCATGTCATCTGCTCATGTGATTGTCAATGGCCGTCTTGAGAAGTGATCAGATAAGGTGTGTCTTGGAAAACTGCTTAGAAAAAGGATGTGGATGAGGACATGAATGCTTTTTACAAGTTGAAATCTTGTAATTATGGCAATTCTAGCATGGTGTGAGTGAGCACCTGAAGTGCTGAGCATGTCTGTGAGGGAGAACTGTAAAAGGATGCGCGCCGCGAGGCGCACCAGAAAAATACAACCGCACAATGTTTCTAGTAATTCGCGTATAAACTAATTTAGTGTTTATATATTTTTTACATTTTGAGTGCTATCACAAAAAAATTAGTATCCTGGGGATGTTGGAGGGGCACAAGAGAAATCTGGGGGGGCATTGCCCCTCCTAGCCCCCCCCTAGACCCGGCCCTGCTTCTGTCCTGATTTCTTCGAGGGGGTGTGTAAATGGACAAAATATGCTTGAGCAGTTTACATATGAACGCACCCAGAGATGACAGGAAAACATACTTTGAGCATCAGTGTTCATTTCTGCTCTGAAAGCCGTGAGACCAGCTGAACGAGTGAGTGTGTGTTAGAAATCAGTAATGGTGAGAGAACATTGTGCTTGGTACGTTTTTCATCTTCAAACCAAACTTGGGTCTTCAGCCAGCACAGGGTCTTCAACCATCTGGCTCGAGCGCTTCCCATAATGTTACTTACACATTAAGTCAGTAGACGGAGAGTAGATGGTCTTTAGTGGCTGTTCAAACAGTCGACATGAGCGTTTACACTACGAAAGCAGTCCGGTCGAATGCATTTTCGACTACTGGAGGTGGTCGAAAGTGGACAAACTCAAACCGTTTTAGACCCCGTTTACACCTGTATTTAGTGTCATCCACTTGTGATCCGATCAGCCAAAACTCATTTTAATAACAGGTGGAAACAGGCCCACGGTCTGCTTCTGGCAGTGGAATGCTCTCACCCAAAAATTCAAGTAACTACAGCATTACTTATAGTGTGGAGTTTCAATGCTTTTGTTATCACTGTATGTATAAGCATTTGACTGATTCTTGATTCACCACCAGGTCTCCAGATCATCCTACAGCTGTGATGGAAAAATGTATATTATGCATCAATATTTACCGATAATTGCTGCAAATATAGCTACAGCTGTCTGTCCTGCTTAAAACCATTCAAACTGGTTGACAGCGCGGATTTGTTTGAAACTATTGAGAGCTACACGACCCTCGTGACAGCGTGGCGGTGAGATCAAAGAGTGTCGCAACTCTCATATTTACAGTTTTTTACAGACGCTAGGACACATTTCTCAATACTTAGGTCACTTTTGCAAAACTCTTCACACAGTGAGCACAACAGAAGTCTATGTGGGCTAAACTGAGGATCAATTATCATTGCTTTGGCACAAAATGCATTCAATGACTACATCTCATGAATTCTTTTCTCACTCAGACACAACAACTGCCAAAACTCTTTGTACGTACAGGCCAGTTTGCACATGCTTACATACTGTTTTCAAAACTGTTAAACTTATGTTCAAAACAATAACATAATACAAAACTGAATAAGACAGCAATTTGCTACATTCTTAAATCTTAAAATTAACTGCTATAAAAACAATTGAATTGTATCTGTATCAGTGGATGGTGTGTATACAAATTCTTGTATTTTGGAATTACTCAGTGCAAAAAAATTAAAATAAATAAACGACATAAAATGTCGACGAATTCTGCATCATGTCTGATTTATTCCAGTAAAATATATTGTAGTGAATTATATACAGAAATGTGTCCTTGTTTTACACAAGAAAACATTGTATAATGCTACATGTTGTTAGTGTTTTTTAGGTCATTGTTCTGTGGGTGACAAAGTGTGTTTGTCGGCTGTCAACCTTTGCTAGTGTTCTGAAAGAATGAGTTGATTTGAGACCTGAATAAAGTGTTTTGGTAGTTGTAGTGCATTTTGAATGTGAAATGAACTGCTTTGCCAAGCTGAAAGTTGGTTAGGAGAACTGTGTGAAGAGTTTTGCAAAAGTGACCTAAGTATTGAGAAATGTGTCCTAGCGTCTGTAAAAAACTGTAACGCCTCTAAGTTATAGTATATAGGCTCAAAGAAAGCATATACTGGCATAAAGTTGGTTTGATGCTGAACGTTTGATATTCGCAAATCTAGGGACCGTCTCAAAACTTACTACATTGGTATTCACGTTTCTACCTTCAATAGCGTTTAAAGAGAATAAATTACAGTCACAAAACCAATTGTAAAGTGTTCATCTAGATTCTAGGTGTCAGGTTGAACAGTGATGCACCCTACTCTCTCTCTCTCTCTCTCTCTCTCTCTCTCTCTCACACACACACACACACACACACACACACACAAACACGTGAACTCACACAAACTCTTGTACACGCATATATGCACACACATATTCAAACACACACAACTCAAAGTACATATACACACACACACACACACATACACATATATATATATATATATATATATATATATTATTTATTTATTTTTACACGTTCATCAAACAATTTGTTCTATTTTTTATTATCCTTTTTATATTTTTAAAAATAAAATTAACAAAGTAGAATGAATTGTGTGATGAATGTGTAAAAAAAAGAAAAACTATATGTGTATTTACTTTGATTTGGGTGTGTTTGAATATGTGTGTGCATGTGCGTGTACAAGAGTTTGTGTGAATTCACGTGTTTGTGTGTGTGTGTGTGTGTGTGAGAGAGATAGTGTGAGCGCATCACTGTTCGACCTGAGACCTAGATGAACACTTTACAGTTGGTTTTGGTCTTTAAATGCTATTGAAGGTAGAAACGTGAATACCAATGTCGTCCCAGGTGAAAAAATACTATAATTATTTATAGTAAATACTATATAAATTGTAGTATAAGCTACTGTATATTTTATAGTATACAACACTTTGTTAATGAATGCTACAGCATACTGTTATATTAATTATAGTGAACTGATCAACTGTAATAAATACTGTAGTATACTTTAGTTTTACTACAGTAAACTGTAGTGTATTGTAGTATAATATACCCTATAGATTAAAGAAAACTTAGTACAGTATTGGGTAACATAATTTGTTTATATTACTATAGTTGTTATATTATCACAGCAACTATAGAATTACCACAACAAATTAATTCAAGTACTTTACTATATTTTTTCACCTGTGGTAACTTTAGAGACGGCCCCTAAATTTTTGAATATCAAACGTTCAGCGTCAAACTAACTTTATACCAGTATCTGCTTTCTTGGAGCATATATAGTATACCTACATCACAAATGAGGTGAGAGTTTGGTCTTTTATATCACTGTATGAGTCCATTAAGCTGTGTTAAGAGTTTTATATGTCCTGATGGCAGGGGAATCCTGTGACGAATGAGGGAAACCCTAGTATTACAACACAGCGCCGTGATATAAAGTTAAGGAAACTAAACAACAGAGAGAAATATATGTCTACCTCAGATTTAACGTTTGATCTGTACTCCAGCATCGGGCAATAACGTTATCTTGTTCACTGTAGAGAAAGCTGTAGCTACACAGGGAAAGTAACTGTAAAGACACTGAATTGAACATAAATGCAGCTTTTGTGTGTTTATCAGCTTTTCTGCATGTATACTTGCCCTGATAATCATCACACATTCTCTTACCGCTTGCTCTAATTATATTTTGAAATGAAATATTCACAGCTTAAATATACGACCATGTTGAATTTCAGCCCATAAAATGCAAGCATTAAAAATACAATGCAATGAAAACAGGGTCATTCTACAGAAACGTCCACTTTTCTGTCCCTAGACCTTACAGAAATATTACACTTGAAAAAACACTTTAGGATTAATTTTTTTTTATATTTTAATATGAAACAATATGTTATTTGAGCAATTAAACCTTCTTGAGCCATCAATGTGGCAATATTTGTTTTTTAATTAATTATAAAAATTTCAAACACAACAGAAGAGCTCGTCCCCACAGTCATGTACAGAGGGAAAGAGCTTTATCTTGAGCTCACAAACAGGTTTTTCTACCATTTCAAATACAATAATGTATGCATAACTATCACATATATAATGTAAATGACATGAAAAACCCAAATGCGGAATAAATATTATAAAATATGTAATGAATATAATGGCCCCCTGGTGTTGTGTCACTGGTGTTACCTTTAACAAAAATCTCTTATTTTAAAGTAAAAAATCACACTGATGACATCACTTGACTTCCTTCTTCCTATTTCCTGAAGATCCATGAAGAAAGGCCAATGGAAAGTCCACTATCTCTTTTCAGTTATCAGAAATTTTAATTAGAAAATCATGATTTCATATGAAGCTTTTAGTTGAAATCACTGATATGACCTACTTTATTGCTAAAGAATTATAAAAAACTAGAATACAAATGGATCAAATTACTTGATTTAGTGAATATATTATGATTGACAACATGTGGATTGACACCTTGCAGCGGCTATTTTGTAAAATGCATTTTTCATGAAAATTGTCACTGGTGTTACCTTTTTATGAAATTGTCTCTGGTGTTACCGCCACTGGTGTTACCCGTTTATAGATAAACTTTATTTAAAGCTATTAATTTAGTTCTTTTGCATAAAAAATAGGATTGCATCATTACTTTTTTATAACTTTTTTTCAAATATATTCATTGTTATAGCAAATACATGGTTGCACAATTTAGTATCATTCAATCACACTTTTAACTAACCTGATTAAAATAAAAAAACACATAATCTCCTTATGTTTTTCATTATCATTATTATTCTGTAACTCTGACTGCATGTGCTGAAAAATTTGAGAAATAATATTTCATAAAAACGTTTAAAAATGCCAGAGAAGTAAGGTAACACCAGTGACAAAAAAGGGGACATGCAGTCTTTAAATAAATGTACAAAAAAAAATAAAAAATCATTAAGCTGTCATTTATGTGTATTCATAAAGTCCAAGTGTAATATAATAATGTGGTCTAAGTTTAAATGTTAGAAAAAGACATTTTGTCATACCAAAAGTGGACGTTTCTGTAGAATGACCCTGCACAGTTAATGTAATCCATTTTTTTTTTATTAGTGCAATTCAACAAGCTTTTTATTTAAAAAAAAAAAAAAAAAAAAAAAAACATTTGCCATTAATGTACTTCAATATAACCATTTAATACTTAAAAAAAAAAAAAAAAACATTTAAAAAAATAGATGCATTTTTCATTCCTCCCCTGACTCTGGTCTACCATTGCCATCAGATTGTGGTTTCTATGGCAGATTGGATGCTTTATGCTCCTAACAATAAACTGATGTTGTTCAAATTGAGTGTGAAGTTTATACTCACTGATCACACAAGGAGAAACGTTCATGCTGGGATCTGAGATACTGCTGTCAGCACTGGCGTTTGAGAGTCTGCGATACTGAGCCATCTTTAGAGGAAAAAAACTACATCTTAATGAAGTAGCCATGATATTTACATTTGAAATAACAAATCTGTGTAATTGTTGTAGTTCTTGTCTGGAACTTTCTGTCTCTAAAACAAATTGCTTGTGTGTTTAAGCAAAATTGACAATAAATCCCCATTCTGATTCTGACACATCAGCTGCTGTAGTTACACAAGCAAATGAAGCAAAGGATTTTTACTATTTATATCTGAAACATTAGGTCTTCATTTCTGGCATGCTGTGTTTTAGCATTTGTAAACTAGAACAACAAAAAGATCAGTAATTTTAATGTTGGTAAGCCTGTATGTTAAGAACATTTAAGCACTTTAGAAATGAGTTGACTGCATATTTCATCACCATTGAATTATGTCACCATGGCATTTTTGTCAAAATTGAATTATTCACATATTCCTATTCTGCAACTTATTTATATTATGTGATTTTTTTTTAAAAGCATTTTGGGACTGATGTTTGAAAGAGACTTGTTCCCCACAATGAAACATCATTGTTTCTATATGGAATGCAAAAACTTTGAAGCTCAATATCTATATCTCAAATCTGCTCAGAATGCAGATAGAACCATATAATTCCAAGGTGACATATATATATATATATATATATATATATATATATTCCACATAATTATACATAAATAAACATATAATTAAATGTGTAAATAAATATATAAATACATACATATATTTCTGCATTAATATATAAATACCCTAATTAAAATGAGCGAGGATATAAATAATTTATGCTATAATAAAACTTGACTTATGTCATTTTTAACCAGCTATTCAATTTTGATTCGGATTTTTCCTTGTTCCAACATGGGTTGCAAGAGGGTGTCGATCAAACATCAGAAGGCGGTCTCTATGCCGCCACTGGCTGACACTGTTGAAGTGCTATCCAGTAGCGTGTTTACCCATCATGCAAAGCACGCAATTGTGTGGGGCCCCGCGGGCTTAGGGGGCCCCCGCGATTTCTCCGAGGGGTATCCCACGGTGGTGTAGTCTACGTGATACGCACTAAGAAGGGGGGAGTTGGGGGCACGCTATTACGGACTTAACCCAAAAGTATACTTCGGGCGTCCGCGCACCGTCCGCATCGCGAAATATTCGTCATTAGGAGGGTTCGCGGACGTCCGCACGGACAGTGTGTGTAGGCTACTGTACAACAGCCCATGCGAGAGTGAATTGAGTGCTTGAAAACAAAAGTCCACTAGATAGTGCGCAGTGTACACGCCGAACGCATCTTTCTGCAGCCAAATACTTTCAAAGGCTCGTACGCGCGTCTGTGTGCGACACAGAACCTGTGTACATGTTCAGAAAAATGAAGTAGCCTATAATAGAAATAATGTTGTCAATAACTTGCTATAGGCTATCTATGTACTGAAAGTCATTAAGAGTCTTAATAAATGGACCATACAATGTTCAATGCCATGTCTTAGCGATGATCTATATTGTATTTGACCGGTATTTGCTTTTCTGTCATTTTTAAAGTGGGTTTCTGAAACTTATGCATGCAGTAATGTAAGTAGTACAGAATTTTAAACGAGTCGTATTGGTTTTCTAAAAAAAAAAAAAAAAACAAAGTCTCCACATTTTAAGATAAGATGTGAGTAGCCTAAATGATACTCGCTGGGGTGGATACTCTTTATTCAACGAAATAAAATGCACATAAAACGTGATGGAAAAAATATTTAGAGAAGAAACTTATATTAGGAATAAAACATGTGCATTAAAAAAGTCTGTGACAGAATTCATTAATTCATAACTGGAATAATCTTCGGACTCATCGCATCTGAAACGATGCTATGATCATTCTGAAATTCCAAAGCCAGAGCCGAATCGGTCGATTTCAGACTGCGTTGTAAAGCGTTTTTTTTTTTTTTTTTTTTTTTTTTTTTTTTTTTACATTTTTGAAATAGATCCGCAATGCAATGTCAAAATGATGGAGGAGCGCATATAGTTTTGTAATGGTGTTGTCATTCCTAGAAATGTTTTTACCATTTTTGTCTACATGTTAGTGATAATATCTTATTCATATTAAAGTCCTGGGACTTATTCGCATAAGACGCTTGTAAACAAACAAACGTAACGTCACATTTACCTCAGAACAAACATATTCATCATGACCATAAACTCGTCAATCCGCTAGAAAAATGAACCCTAGAGAGGAGCATTTAGCTTAATATATTCACCATATTACATATTAATTATATTTTTTTAATGTTTTTTTAACATATAATGCGTGTTTGAATAAATCTATCTATCTATCTATCTATCTATCTATCTATATTACGGAAGAGGATTAGGGCCAAGCAATAATAAAAAAATAAAACCATCTCGAGATTAAAGTTGTTAAATTTCGAGAAAAAAGTCGACATAAAGTGTTGAGAATAAACTCATTAAATTACGAGAAAAAAAACTCGTTAAATTTCAAGAAAAAAGTCGAGATAAAATGTTGAGAATAAAGTCATTAAATTACGAGAAAAAACTCGTTAGATTATGAGAACAAATTCGTTAAATTATGAAATTTTTCTCATAATTTAACGAATTTGTTCACGTAATTTAACGAGTTTTTTCTCATAATTTAACTGAGGGACGCGCACAAATCATAAAATATTTACCAAAAAAATAAGGTTTATGGTGAATAAATAAATATATCTTATGTAAACAGGGACAAACATATAATCCTGAAAATAGTATATGTTTGGAAAAAAAAAAAAAAAAAAAAAAAAAAATATATATATATATATATATATATATATATATATATATATATAACTTATCGTATCATGTTGGTTAACACGTAGATGTGAAATTGGCTAATAATGAAAAATGATTAAAAATAGTATGCTAATCTTCAAAAAAATAATTTTATCATATATCATGTTTAAAAGAACACGTGAATTTATAACTTTAAGCTTTGGAAACGAAACACATTTGGGACCGTTTCGTAGAATGACTCTTAAATAATGTAATTCACCTAAAGTTTTTTTTTTTTTTTTTTTTTTTTTCATGTTCCAAAGGTTGTAGTACATTCATATTGACCAGATTGACTCACTACAGGTGAAATTTTGCCAATACCTACCTTAATGTATTGTGACGTTTTTCACTTTCCCAGGAGAAACAGACAGGAGACGAGAGTCCAGTTTAAGCGTTTATTTCCTGAACGTTTACAATCTAAAACGCGGGTATCAGGATGTGTCTTAACTTTCCCCCAAAATAACAAAAACGCAGAAAGAGCTTGACTAACATTCAACTCACTTCTTCTTTTCTCTCCGTGCGCTGTGTTTGCCCCTCCCTCCTAACTCTTTTCCTCCCGGACACCTCCTCCCAACAGCAGGTGAATCAAGTAAAACACATTTATAACAGAGAATAAACAGTGTCATTGCCACAGTATGTACAGTATACACAATTATATATATATATATATATAATTGTATCCGGTCTATGAACTTCTGTTCACTCTTCACCAGAGGTCACCTGCTTACCACATGGACACTACACTAACGTTTGTACTTTACCCCGGACTACAGTTCCCATGACCCATTGCTCTAATGACACACAGCTGTATATGCACTGAATGCACAACTGATTTATCAGACATCGCTGGTTACGCTCCAAAGCAGACTCTGGGCTGGGGAGAGAAGGCCGATCTATGAGGACGGTTTTCTCGTTTGAGAGACCAGTCTGGGAGACTGATCAGTGTCTGGGGGGTTCACTGCTTTTATTATCTTGCAGTTGGGATCAGTTTCTCTTGTGTTGGTCGTGCTCATGTTTGTTTTTGTTTGTGTGCTTGATACATGCTTGATTTGAAATGCTGAATGTTTACGACCGCTGTAGCCTACTCGTGAAACATTCATCTCAAGTGGTCAAATCATGTCTGACCCACTCCATGTCTCCCAATTTATTGTGCATCTTATCTTAGTCATGCAGTTCACTTTTCATAATCAAATATAAAAAAAATAATAATAAAAAAAAAAAAAAACATTATAATAGGCTTATTTAAACAAAGAACACGTATTTGGTTTCATTTTTTAATGGCTACCTACAGAAGAAATTTCATGTTGTGAGCAAGAGATCACCATGAGTCGAGTTGGATTGAGCATCATTTATTTTTATCTTATCTGTTGGCCAGTTGTGGTCTGTGCAATAATTATTGAATGTTCTAAACCACTGATTGTGTTAAATTGTTCCACTATAGTAATGATATACAACGGAACAAAAATAAAAATATGCAGACGTTTTGTAGGCCTACATTTTACAGCGCGATTTCTTGGCCGCCACAGAGTTAAATTCTTTCAAATGGACATAAATCCATAAATATGATGCATTGCCCTTAACGAAAGCCACATTTTGAACACTTTTTACTGTATCAGCCTTTTTTTTAACTTGGCAAAAAGGGCAATGCACACAGCCATTCATGTCGTCTCAGAGAATGCTTAAAAGTGTACATAAGGTTGTGATACTGCTCTATGAAAGTCACATTTTAAGCAAATAGATCGTTATTAATTCATGCACATCCATACCCTCATTTTCTGCATAATTTTGAGTTGATAAAGGCGTGTCTGCAGGACACGCCTTTGGAGAGAAATGCAACTTTCATAAGAACTACATAATCAGGGAGTATCTGTTTTCGTTTTGAACTGGTTCTTTAAGATTAGAAATTTCGAGCTTTCAATAGATAGGCTATATTTCTTAAGTTTGTGGGTCAAATATACGCTCAGTTTCGGTTCATTTAGGCACATTCAAGTTCACATGGAGACAGACGTCAGAAAGTGAATCCTGATTGTTTTATTTTACAAAAGCACGACATTTTGTTGTTATTGTGAGTAAAGGCCCACACAAACAGGTTTTTATACGGTTTTATGATGTATTACTCTTATCTGTACGGAGTATTTTAAGTTATTATATAAATAGGCCTATTATAATGTTATTTTTTTTAATATTTGATTATGAAAAGTGAACTGCATGACTAAGATCAAAACATCACAATAGACACAATAGTTCTATCGGGAGGCATGGAGTGGGTGAAATTGAACACTTCATTAAGTTTTATTTTAGAAAGCCTTTCTTTAAAGTGAACTTCGTTTCGTAAAAATTGTATCTTTGTATAATTGTAGGTTAAATGAACCGAAACTCAGCTTATTGCTTGCCTCAGAGACATGATATATATATATATATATATATATATACACATATATATATTATTTATTCATATATATATATATATATATATATATATCATTTATTTATATATATATATTCAATTCAAAGCAAAAAGTAATAGGCTACTGATTATGTGATTATGTAGGCCTAATGATGAGAGTCAGCAATGTCAGTCGTTGCAGCCGACACTGATTCATGGACAAACAACAAACAACAATGTAAAAAAAAAAAATATATATATATAAATATATATATATATATATATATATATATATATATATATATAGAGAGAGAGAGAGAGAGAGAGAGATATATATGAATATATAACTTATTTGGTGATATTTTAGATGCAAATGTCATGTTGGTTAACACAGACATGTGAAATTGGCTATATAATAATGAAAAATGATTAAAAATAGTATGCTAATCTTCAAAAAAATAATTGTATCATATATCATGTTTAAAAGAACACGTGAATTTATAACTTTAAGCTTTGGAAACGAAACACACTTTGGGACATTGTTTGTGCCTTATGCACCCGTTTTGTAGAATGACTCTTAAATAATGTAATTCACCTAAAGTTTTTTTTTTTTTTTTTTTTTTTTTTTATCATGTTCCAAAGGTTGTAGTACATTCATATTGACCAGATTGACTCACTACAGGTGAAATTTTGCCAATACCTACCTTAATGTATTGTGACGTTTTTCACTTTCCCAGGAGAAACAGACAGGAGACGAGAGTCCAGTTTAAGCGTTTATTTCCTGAACGTTTACAAACTAAGGCCCTGTCCCAAATGGCACACTCCGGACTTGTGGACTTCCTTAGAGTCCACACTTTGGTGACGTCATGTAGTGCAGACCTATAGGGCCCTTGGCGCGAGTCCATGAGGGCGCATTGAGAGGTATTTTTGGGACAGATTCGATCGTCACGCCGGAAATAACGGCCTGGTTGTTTTTTGACAGGATCTGCAGGTTCGGGGAATATGCTGCCTATTGTTGTTGTTGTTTCTCCATGTCAACTACACAGCCTGCTTTTGCTTATATGCCACCTGGGCATTAGACAATATATACATGCGTATTTAAATAATGTATACAGTTGTAATAATACATAATGTTCCATTTGAACTAAGATTACAATTTTAACACATAATAAACATGTGTGTGAGTTTCAGATGAATTTACAGGTTTAAATATAAATACTAGGTTTACATATGACTCAGTAAAGCCCTGACAGCCTTTCGCAAGGATTCCTGGGTAGTTAAAGTGTGCGGAGCCTGCATCTATGCGGGCTTCGTGGAAGACCGCTTCAAGGGTTCAAAGGGGGCACTGCTGAGCACACTTCAGAGCATTAAAATGCTGAATGGGACGGCCAACGGACTCGTAGACTCGGCGAGCATGCGCAATTTAAGTCCACGAGACCGAAAGTCCACATGAAGTGCGCCATTTGGGACAGGGCCTAAAACGCGGGTATCAGGAAGTGTCTTAACTTCCCAAAAATGACAAAAATGCAGAAAGAGCTTGACTAACTGTATTAAAGGCTCCTATATGAGAGACTTACGAAAGAATTACATGTCATTCCGGTAGAGGGCAGCGCAGTTAGTTAATCAGCTTTTATTTGTTGTGTTTGGGTGAAGAAGTGTGATCTATTAGCTGAAAGGACGCGAATTCCAGTTCGTTTTGGGGGAATTGCTGCAGATGTAATCGTTGGGTGTTAGTCGTTGACCACAAAGTAAGCCCTTTTGTTTATATTTGTGTTAATAGTTATCTGAACAGCTTTGTATGCATCTGTATATTACGGACAAGCCCAGACATGTCCTGTAGCCATCGTTCTGTTATGCAGATCAGTAATATTCTTTCCCTTGTGAGTTATCCTTTCGATATGGAGATGCAAATGAGTAATATGTGTTCCTAATGATTTCTTAATGATACGATGCTGATTTGTTAACTGTTATTATGTATTTAACATTACGATGTTTACTTAAATGCTGCTCGATATATTTAGTTTATTCATTATCTTTATTGTATTTATTATTTTTTTTAGACTATCTGCATCTTTGACTGTATATCTGTGGCCCTACCTTTCTCTACCAATACAAATTATATACCTGATCACCTGTCTCCTCATTATTGGTGCTCTGACCGGCACTCGGAAGGGTTTACTCCTCCATTACTATAATCAAAACCTAACAGTCCAAAAGCTTCTCCAACAAAATTGATCCTTCGAGCCGGATTGAGTATTCCCATCTGACATTATGGACTCTGATGAGGAGATTATTGGAGGACCTCGCCCTAAGCGCCATACTCGTCCTAAAGCTTACCTCCAGCAGTATGAGGTACAGTATACACGAGGCAGACCTGTCGCAAAGCATGATATTGCACGCAGCTGGGAGGCACCTGTTCACCTGACTCCTCCCACCTCCTTCCAGCCTTACACCACTCCACCTGGTGGTGACCTGGTATGTGTTGATGGCTCACAGATCATGTCTTCGAGTTATAAGCCGCAACAGCATGCTGCATTCCCTCAGCCACCCTTCTCTTCAACTCAGGCAGTTGATTTCACTACCTCTGCACACGACAGTGAGCTACAGCATCTTTGCAGTGAGCATGTACAACTAATGCAGACACATCAGGCCTTCCAGGCAGACTTGAGGGAGTTGAGAGAAGTCCGTGCAGAAGTCAGATAATTAGTTCAAGTAGCTCAGTCCCTTTGAGCTGACCTCAGTCAAGCCCGAGGCCAGAACCTCTCATCAGCACAGCCATCAGCGTCACAGTTATCCAATCCACCTGTGAAGCAGTATGAATCCACAACTGTAGCGGAGGATGGAAACTTCGCTGAGCTTCCCCCACCGCCATGGCCTGAACCTGATGTTGACCTGAGAACGCAGATGGGCAACCTCACGCTGTCTGACATGGGCGCCACTACTTACCAGCCTGTGGTGCCAGGGCTTAGAAAATATCCTTTTGCTTTCCCAGCTACACAACCACACCCTTATCAGCTTCATGCTCCTGATGCTTGTGGATTTCCTCCTCCTCCTACACCTAAAGAGCTTCAGGAGTTGCTAACACCTGCGGCCATGCCCTTGCCTGACCACCACACAACAGTGCCCATTTCCCCACGATTCAGCACGGTGCCAGCTTATTCAAGTCCTCCAGCCTTGGCACCGAAGACAGAGCCCAATCTATGGCCTGTAGCACCTTATTCTGGGTCTGAATTCATGTACAGTGGACCTACTCCTACAATCCCTAAGTTCAGTCGTCCTGATCTGGGTGAGTTTGCTCGAATCCGGATAGCTTTGGAGAACTTGCTCCCTCCAGACGGGACTGAACTTTTCAAATACCAGATCTTGGTGGATCACCTTAAGCTTGAGGAATCCAGAATGATAGCAGATGCTTACTTGAACTCACTAACTCCATTCACTGATACAATGGCCGCGCTCCATGATAAATTCGGCCAACCGCATCAGTTGGCCTTAAGGAGAATTGCTATTGTCCTTGAGAGTCCTGACATAAAACGAGGTGATATCTCTGCCTTCCAGAGGTTCGCTCTCCAGGTGCAGTCACTAGTGGGCCTACTGAGAACCCTGGGACGTGATGGTGAATTGGAGCTGAGCTCTAGTATGGACCCTCCAGGGACCCATACCTTCTATGGGTTGGACTCCTGCCGCACAGCAATGTCTGCTAACCTCAATGGCTCTAATTCAGGACGAACTCTTCCAGAACGTTCAGTGGCTGTGGCAGTTGGATACGGTTCCGCAGTGGGAGGGCAAAGAGGTAACCCGGTCCAAGCAAGATCAGGATGCTTTTCAGCTTCTGGAAATGAAGACTCTCACTTTGGAAATGGAAGGAATTAATCAGTTGGCTACTCCCTTACTGCGGTGTAAGGACATGCCTTTGTTGAATGCACCTAAGGAGTCTGTCCTACCTACCCTTTGCAGTGTTGAGAGGCGTCTGCTGAAAGACCCTATAAAGGCTGAGGTCTATAAAGAGGAAATGAGAAAACTCCTTGAGACTGGAGCTGTCCGGGAAGTGGTTGAGTCTATACCCAAATCACCTGAATGCTGGTACATCCCTCACCACATTGTTAGTCACAATGGAAAGGTCCGCATTGTGTTTAACTGATCCCATCAGTACCAAGGACAAAGCCTCAATCAGTACCTGTTGCCAGGGCCCAGCCTCAGTGCCTCTCTGTTGGGTGTTCTTATCCGCTTCAGAGAACATCCTGTGGCTGTGAGTGGAGATATCAAAGCGATGTTCCACCAGGTCCGTCTTCTCCCTGAGGACCGTCCTTTACTCCGTTTCCTTTGGCGGGACCTGAAGATGGATGAGGCATGCAAGATTCTCGAGTGGCAGGTATTACCCTTAGGCACAACCTCCAGTCCCTGTTGTGCTACCTACGCACTACAACGCCATGTACGGCAACACCCCCAGATGGATGAGGCAATTCGGTTTTCGGTGGAGAGATGCTTTTATGTTGATAATTACCTGCAGAGCCTGCCTACTGCTGATGCAGCTCGAAGCTTGATTGATCAACTGCGAAACATCCTCTCTGGAGCTGGATTTGAAATTCGCCAGTGGGCTTCCAATGATCCTGGTGTGCTAAGTCACCTACCGTCCAACGCCCGAGCTGCAAGTGTAGAACTGTGGTTAACGCAGGAGAAGTCAGACATCCCTGAGTCGACGCGGGGTCTGAGCTGGAACTGGCAGATGGACACCTTGTCCTACAAACACCGACCTGTGGTATATGAGACTCCAACTTTGAGGAACATATCTACCTACCTACCTACCTAGCTACCCACTACGACCCTCTGGGATGGCTTCTGCCTTTTACAACTCAAGCTAAAGTCATCATTAAACAACTGTGGAACAAACAGAGAGGGTGGGACGACCCCAGCCTGCCATCTGAGCTCCTCCAGTCTTGGAATGCATGGGAGGAGGAACTCCAAAACCTTCCTTGTATCACCTTCGGATGCCTCTGAGCAGGCATATGGAGCAGTGGCTTACCTCCGGACTACCAACCAGGAAGGTCGGACCTACCTGTCCTTTATTCTGGCACGCTCCCGTGTCACTCCTAAACGAGCTCACTCCATTCCAAGTCTGGAACTCTGCGGAAGTCTAGTTGCAGCACAATTACCTAAGTTACTTGAGAACGAGTTGACCCTAAGCATCGTCTATTTCCCTATGGACAGACTCTACCACAGTTCTCCAGTGGTTGAATTCGGAGTCTTGTAGATACAGAGTCTTTGTGGGAAACAGAATTTCTGAGATCCAGGAGCTGACAGAAAAATGTTCTTGGCGTTATGTAAGCTCCGTGGACAACCCTGCTGACGACCTCACGAAAGGGAAACCTCTCCAATATCTTGCTGCACCAAATCGTTGGTCTCAAGGACCCTCCTTCCTCCTCCAGGATTCCAAAGAATGGCCAGTAATCCCTAAAACTGAAACCATGGAAGACAAGGCCGAACTGCGAAAATCTGCCTTCTGTGGGATCAATACTTTATCTCCTCCATCTGGTCACCCTGATGGATGGAACTACAACACCTGGCAGGAGCAATTGGATGTTACTGCCCTAAAGCTTCGAGCTGGCCTTGCTCCAGGGACTTCTCCAGAGGCTGGGGATTACCGCCAGGCTGAGGTTCATCTCCTCAAACGTGTGCAGCAAGAATCCTTTCCTGAGGAATACAAGCTGTTATGAATGGGAAAGTCAGGTCCAGAAGTCGACTGGTTACCCTAGCCCCTGAATTGGATCTGTCCAGTGGTCTGATCAGGGTAGGAGGTTGTTTGAGGAGAGTTGCAGGCATTGAGGACTGCGTTTTACATCCTGTGGTCCTAGATCCTAATCATCCAGTCACCCGTTTGATCATTCACCATTATGACCATCAGTTACATCATTCTGGATCGGAACGGCTGTTCGCGGAAATACGGAGATACTACTGGATTCTACGTGGCCGCGAAGCTGTTCGGTGGTTTCAACATGATTGTCCAGAATGTCAACGGTGGAGGGCCCAGCCGACAATACCTAAGATGGCAGATCTACCCTCTGCGCACCTTCAGCTCCACAAACCTGCCTTCCATTCTTGTGGAGTGGACTGCTTTGGCCCACTGTTGGTCAAAATTGGAAGGCGGACAGAGAAGCATTGGGGTATTCTCTTTAAATGTCTGACCACCAGAGCAGCCCATTTAGACCTACTCCCTAGCATGAGTACAGACTCATTCCTCATGGCTCTTAGAAGGTTTGTGGCAAGGAGAGGGACACCAGCTGAGTTATGGTCGGATCGAGGTACGAACTTCTGCGGGGGTGAAAGGGAGTTGCGGGAAGCTTATGCAGCACTGATTCCTATCCTACAGCATCAGCTCGCCCGCCAGAGGATCCATTTCCACTTTAATCTCCCATCGGCCCCTCACTTTGGTGGAGTTTGGGAGAGGGAGGTTAGATCCGCTGATGTTGACCCGGTAACGCCAAATAGTCTCCTGATGGGGCGGCCCGATGGATCTCTGCCTCAGGTAGTTTATCAAGAATCAGAGATATTAAGTCGTTGGCTCTGGAGGCATTCCCAGGTCCTAGTTGACCGATTCTGGACCAGGTTCATAAGGGACTATCTTCCTGGCCTCCAAACGCGGCAGAAATGGCAAGCCTCTCCTCCTGACTTGAAGGAGAAAACTTTTGTTTTAATTGTAGACCCCCAACTATTGCAGAGTTTATGGCCTGTAGGACAAGTTGTCAAGACCTACCGAAGCATGGATGGTCATATCAGGTCAGCTGATGTGGAGATAAAGGGCCAAGTCATCCTGCCGGCCTTACCAAAGGATGGACTTAACGCCCCCAACCCTGATTAGTTGAGTCGCCTTTACTGGAAGCAAAGATGCACCGCATCTCTGGGGGCGGCTGTATTAATGGCTCCTACATGACAGACTTTTATTATGAAAGAATTACATGTCATTCCAGTAGAGGGCAGCGCAGTTAGTTAATCAGCTGTTATTTGTTGTGTTTGGGTGAAGAAGTGTGATCTATTAGCTGAAAGGACGCAAATTCTAGTTCGTTTCGGGGGAATTGCTGCAGATGTAATCGTTGGGTGTTAGTCATTGACCACAAAGTAAGCCCTTTTGTTTATATTTGTGTTAATAGTTATCTGAACAGCTTTGTATGCATCTGTGTATTACGGACAAGCCCAGACATGTCCTGTAGCCATCGTTCTGTTATGCAGATCAGTAATATTCTTTCCCTTGTGAGTTATCCTTTCGATATGGAGATGCAAATGAGTAATATGGGTTCCTAATGATGTCTTAATGACACAATGCCGATTTCTTAACTGTTTAACGTTACGAAGTTTACTTAAATGCTGCTCGATTGCCCCACTACTATCCGTACATAGACACTGTATGTTATTAATGACAAATGATCGCTTATGGTGTACATTTTCACCAGAAATACCTAGTTAATGCTCAGTTAACTGTATGTTTAATATAGAAATATCATTCATGTGAATGAGAAATACTAATTCATTATGTAACGGGGATCGTTGTTATTGTTTTTATATATATATTTAGTTTATTCATTATCTTTATTGTATTTATTCTTTTTCAGACTATCTGCATCTTTGACTGTACATCTGTGGCCCTACCTTTCTCTACCAATACAAAGTATATACCTGATCACCTGTCTCCTCATTATTGGTGCTCTGACTGACACTCGGAAGGGTTTACTCCTCCATTACTATAATCAAAACCTAACAGTCCAAAAGCCTCTCCAACACTAACGTTTCTTCCGCTTGACTAACATTCAACTCACTTCTTCTTTTCTCTCGATGCCCTGTGTTTGCCCCTCCCTCCTAACTCTTTCCCTCCCGGACACCTCCTCCCAACAGCAGGTGAATCAAGTAAAACAGAGAATAAACAGTGTCATTGCCACAGTATGTACAGTACATAATTTTACATATATATATATATATTTACCTAAAGGATTATTAGGAACACCATACTAATACTGTGTTTGACCCCCTTTCGCCTTCAGAACTGCCTTAATTCTACGTGGCATTGATTCAACAAGGTGCTGAAAGCATTCTTTAGAAATGTTGGCCCATATTGATAGGATAGCATCTTGCAGTTGATGGAGATTTGTGGGATGCACATCCAGGACACGAAGCTCCCGTTCCACCACATCCCAAAGATGCTCTATTGGGTTGAGATCTGGTGACTGTGGGGGCTATTTTAGTACAGTGAACTCATTGTCATGTTCAAGAAACCAATTTGAAATGATTCGAGCTTTGTGACATGGTGCATTATCCTGCTAGAAGTAGCCATCAGAGGATGGGTACATGGTGGTAATAAAGGGATGGACATGGTCAGAAACAATGCTCAGGTAGGCCGTGGCATTTAAACGATGCCTAATTGGCACTAAGGGGCCTAAAGTGTGCCAGGAAAACATCCCCCACACCATTACACCACCACCACCAGCCTGCACAGTGGTAACAAGGCATGATGGATCCATGTTCTCATTCTGTTTACGCCAAATTCTGACTCTGCCATCTGAATGTCTCAACAGAAATCGAGACTCATCAGACCAGGCAACATTTTTCCAGTCTTCAACTGTCCAATTTTGGTGAGCTTGTGCAAATTGTAGCCTCTTTTTTTGTGGAGATGAGTGGTACCCGGTGGGGTCTTCTGCTGTTGTAGCCCATCTGCCTCAAGGTTGTGCGTGTTGTGGCTTCACAAATGTTTTGCAGCATACCTCGGTTGTAACGAGTGGTTATTTCAGTCAAAGTTGCTCTTCTATCAGCTTGAATCAGTCGGCCCATTCTCCTCTGACCTCTAGCATCAACAAGGCATTTTTGCCCACAGGACTGCCGCATACTGGATGTTTTTCCCTTTTCACACCATTCTTTGTAAACCCTAGAAATGGTAGTGCATGAAAATCCCAGTAACTGAGCAGATTGTGAAATACTCAGACCGGCCCGTCTGGCACCAACAACCATGCCACGCTCAAAATCACCTTTCTTTCCCATTCTGACATTCAGTTTGGAGTTCAGGAGATTGTCTTGACCAGGACCACACCCCTAAATGCATTGAAGCAACTGCCATGTGATTGGTTGATTAGATAATTGCATTAATGAGAAATTGAACAGGTGTTCCTAATAATCCTTGTATATGTGTGTGTGTGTACACTCAAAAAAATGACACTTTAAACTAACTCAATTCAATCATGGACAGTGGTTCCACACAACCAACTTAGTTTCTATTAACATTAAAGGTTTATTTTTACTCTATGCAAAATCCTTGAGTTGTGACAAAACAACTGACTAAGGAAGAATCTATGTAAAATAGTTATGTCCAACTTACTCAATTCAATCATGGACAGTGGTTCCACATGATTGAGACAAGTAAAATCCAATAGAATCAACCATGTTAAATTAACTAGAATCAATTGTGTTCATTTAAAATAAAATAAATAAAAAGCAATAAATAAATAAATAAATAAATAAAAAATAAATTGTTTTCATATACATTGATTTTTACAATTAATTCTTCTTGTTTAATTTTGTGATGGTCTGTGTTAGAAATCTAGATGTGATACTGGATTCATCCTAAATTGCCTTAACCAAAAACATTGTAAAGCCTAAATTGATCATAAATCCATTGGTGGCAATGGTTTTACAATCAGCATAGGCTTACAATGCTTTTGGGAAATGCAACCCAGAGCACTACCACAGTGATTACTTTCTTATTAAAGTAATTTGAAATTTTGTTAGCAGGTCCTCAACCCAAGCACAAGTGCAACAATTCACCACAATGGTAACCCTAAAACTATTAATTAACAGAAACTTTTAAATACCAACATAATAGAACAGTAAACATTAAAAAGTCTTTCCATTTTCTCATCTTCCTAAAAACTGCTTAAAATAACATTTTATTTCAACATTTACACTCCTAGTTCATCCCATTTGCAAAGCATGATGGGAAGTTAAAATCCTGTTTGATTGAGTCCTGGTTGGGTTTACTTGATTGAAACATGTTATTCTAATATGAAAACATCAAGTTAAGTCAAAAAGTAATTGTTTCAACTTAATTTAACATGAAGCAATTGAATTTGAACCAGAAACCTAATACAATGGTGTTGAATCAAAATAAGTTGTTTAAATAAAGTGAACAGCATCAAAAAATCATTTTTTATATATATATATATATAAATATATATTATATATATATATAATTGTATCCGGTCTATGAACTTCTGTTCACTCATCACCAGAGGTCACCTGCTTACCACATGGACACTACACTAACATTTGTACTTTACCCCGGACTACAGTTCCCATGACCCATTGCTCTGATGACACACAGCTGTATATGCACTGAATGCACAACTGATTTATCAGACATCGCTGGTTACGCTCCAAAGCAGACTCTGGGCTGGGGAGAGAAGGCCGATCTATGAGGACGGTTTTCTCGTTTGAGAGACCAGTCTGGGAGACTGATCAGTGTCTGGGGGGTTCACTGCTTTTATTATCTTGCAGTTGGGATCAGTTTCTCTTGTGTTGGTCGTGCTCATGTTTGTTTTTGTTTGTGTGCTTGATACATGCTTGATTTGAAATGCTGAATGTTTACGACCGCTGTAGCCTACTCGTGAAACATTCATCTCAAGTGGTCAAAATCATGTCTGACCCACTCCATGTCTCCTGATTTATTGTGCATCTTATCTTAGTCATGCAGTTCACTTTTCATAATCAAATATTAAAAAAAAAACCAACAAAAAAAAAAACATTATAATAGGCTTATTTAAACAAAGAACACGTATTTGGTTTCATTTTTTAATGGCTACCTACAGAAGAAATTTCATGTTGTGAGCAAGAGATCACCATGAGTCGAGTTGGATTGAGCATCATTTATTTTTATCTTATCTGTTGGCCAGTTGTGGTCTGTGCAATAATTATTGAATGTTCTAAACCACTGATTGTGTTAAATTGTTCCACTATAGTAATGATATACAACGGAACAAAAATAAAAATATGCAGACGTTTTGTAGGCCTACATTTTACAGCGCGATTTCTTGGCCGCCACAGAGTTAAATTCTTTCAAATGGACATAAGTCCATAAATATGACGCATTGCCCTTAACGAAAGCCACATTTTGAACACTTTTTACTGTATCAGCCTTTTTTTTAACTTGGCAAAAAGGGCAATGCACACAGCCATTCATGTCATCTCAGAGAATGCTTAAAAGTGTACATAAGGTTGTGATACTGCTCTATGAAAGTCACATTTTAAGCAAATAGATCGTTATTAATTCATGCACATCCATACCCTCATTTTCTGCATAATTTTGAGTTGATAAAGGCCGCAGGACACGCCTTTGGAGAGAAATGCAACTTTCATAAGAACTACATAATCAGGGAGTATCTGTTTTCGTTTTGAACTGGTTCTTTAAGATTAGAAATTTTGAGCTTTCAATAGATAGGCTATATTTCTTAAGTTTGTGGGTCAAATATACGCTCAGTTTTGGTTCATTTAGGCGCATTCAAGTTCACATGGAGACAGACGTCAGAAAGTGAATCCTGATTGTTTTATTTTACAAAAGAGTAAAGGCCCACACAAATAGTAGATATTTACAGGTTTTTATACGGTTTTATGATGTATTACTCTTATCTGTACGGAGTATTTTAAGTTATTATATAAATAGGCCTATTATAATGTTATTTTTTTAATATTTGATTATGAAAAGTGAACTGCATGACTAAGATCAAAACATCACAATAGGCACAATAGGCCTATCGGGAGACATGGAGTGGGTGATGTTGACCACTTCATTAAGTTTTGTTTTAGAAAGCCTTTCTTTAAAGTGAACTTCGTTTTGTAAAAATTGTATCTTGAATTTAATCAATGTTTCATCAACCAATTGCCTGGATTTAATAAATAAGAAGCAAATATAGCAGACAATATAATCATGAGGTGCCGGCTACATAATCAGCAGGCTACTGATTATGTAGGCCTAATCCGAATGAAACGTGCATCTCTGCGGAGATGATGAGAGTCAGCAATGTCAATCTTTGCAGCCGGCACTGATTCAGAAAACATTAGTTTATTAATAAACAATTAAAATGTCTCCTTGCTGTTTTTTGTCACATTCATAATCATTACTTTTGCCGGTTCTTTTTTTTTACATTTATGCATTTGGCAGACGCTTTTATCCAAAGCAAGCGACTTACATTGCATTATACTATACAGTTATATCTGAGTATCCCTGGGATCGAACCCATGACCTTTTTTGCTAGTGCCATGCTGAGCTACAGGAAAGCTTTATGGCAAGCTTTATGTGTGCGCTTAAGTTCTATGTAGTTTATATTGTGAAAAATTATCAAATGACATATAGCCACATGAAGTACATGCTAATAGCATGAGGACACTGAGCAAATACTAGTGTCTTACCTAAAGTTAATATTTTTTTTAAATATACAAATAACATCTAAGAAATAATTTAGATAACAGAATAGTACATTGAGATTGTCCTTCTCAGTCATAGGTAATATTGCAACATATATACAGAAATTCTGTATATTTCTTAAATGTCTTGTGGCATGTTTCGAGTTTTTTAGATGGGGAAATGTGTGAGGGTAACAGGACTGAGTGAAAACCTGGGGACAAGACTAAAATGTGTATTTTATATAACATATTATGGATTTCTCTAGAAATTTATTTTTGTTTAGCATAGATGGTATATGGAGTAACACAATGCAAAAATAATAAGATTTCTGAAAGATTTTAATGATTATATTTAATGATAAAGTTAAGCATTAGATAGCAGGAACATGTAACAAATGCTATTTTTTAGTATTCTCAGCCGTTTTTAATGTTTTAAATTATATATTTTAAATTTGCAGTTAGATTAATGTTCAGGAGACTTTGCTTAATAATAAAATGTATTTTAGAGTTAATTATCATTTATATTTATACATAAAATGACCTGGGGACCGAAATGGCACCCATTCGGTGGAATGGCTCATGCAGCCTTCAAAGGGTGCAGCCCCTGAATTGGGACACATGCAGCTATTGTTGAAAAATCTCTCGGCTTCCGTATCCCAAACGAAACGCGTTGATGGGCGTGCTCTTACTCTGGCTCTGGGTGATGTGTTTGTGCACGCTTACCAGGGAGAAGTGCCTATACAAGGAACTCCACCCTTTATTACGTGATAAAGACCATACTCTAAAAAAAATTGGTGAAACATGTCCATAACCGGAAGAAGTGTATTTGGCACAGAAATACTCCATCATACGTCCAACTCGTGTTTTGAAACTTTGTCCATGTTTTTAGCATGAGAATCTAACTCTTTAACAGTGTAAATAAGTCAAAATACATGAAATAGCACTACACCTAGATTACTTAACGTAATCTACTAGAGTCAATAATTTCAGACTAAATCAGAATAAAGCCAAATGTAACAATTTATTAGTCAGGTAAATGTATCATGCCAATTACATAATCAATTCAAAGATGATCAATACAAAACATCAGATGCTCAGAAATAGAGTAAAAGATGCATACCTGACATTTAGAAAAAAAGCACTGAAGGACACCCAGCAATGAGGGCTGATCTGATTACAGGATTGATCCCTGAGCGTCCTGCAACATCTCTTTAAATACCCAGACAAGACAGAAACTTCTTTCAAATGGAAACATGAATTCACAATTAGAATTTGCATTAATCAGGGTTAAGGGTCAAACTACCTAGAATGAGTAGTTTACACCTTTTGGAGACAGAAAGCCATTTGCATGAAAGACCCGGGGAAGGTGGACACACCCATTACAGAGAGCAAAATATCTCTAAAATCTTTCAGGTCATCTCTGCATGTAGAGAGAAGAGATGGAGGAAGAGGCGGTGAAGGAAGGGAAGTCTATTTGTCTGGTTCTCTGACTGACTGACACTCAACACACATCAACTAACTGGTTAAAAGTGATAGTCACTTAAGTCACAGTTTGAACATTAGAGAGCAATCACACACACACACACACACAAAAACATGAAAAAAATCAACAGACAGGCTGAATGAGACACAAATTCACTCTCTGACAGCAGGTGGCGCTTATGGAACAGCGGTGATACAGCGTTTCCTTGGTTACCGCTGTAAACAAAGCTGAGCTGCGCTAATAGAGTACCCCAGGGATGACGTGTTTTTGTAGGCAAAATCCGGAAGCGAGTTAGCATTTTAGGACTTCCGGTTTCAACGCCGTAAAGTCTATGGGTTTTTTGAATGGGTTTTTGCTAAATCACCTGAAATAAGGTCTGTGGTTAACAAAGCCTCTAAATATTCTCACGTTTTGATCTATGACATAAAACACACCAATTATAACCCGCTTGTGATTTTTTAAACTTTTACTGTGTCTTAAAATCGGCGGTTGCTAACAAATTGCTAAAAGGGACTACTTCTTTTGGCGGGGACTTTAGACATCATCATGACAAACAGGACATTTGGACAGCATTTCTCATGAAAAAGTGGATAAGTATTCATACACAGCGCAGATCATAATCAGCAAGCGTTTTTAAATAAAGTTGTTTTCTAATTAAAGTTTGAGGACGCCTGGTGGTGACGACGTTGATCCGCGACCATGGTGTGCTGTAGTCCGTTTATAGCCTACTGTTAGCCTTTTATATCTGACCACGTTATTTAGGCTTCAAAATCTATAAATGTTGTGTTAACTTGTAAAGATTATCTTGACAGACAAAATGTGTAAGTGTCATAATCCTTTGTTAAACACAGAGCTTATTTTCTGCGATTTTCCAAAAGCCTATGGGAAAAATTAATGGGCTTTCAGTCGAGGGAACCCGTGCGCCGCTAACTTCTGGGTTGGCCTACAAAAACACGTCATCCCTGGGGTACTCTATACTTATGCTGCGTTCACGTCACCTCGTATTTACCGCAATCTTGAAATGACAACACGTGGCATTATATTTGGAGCTGTTCACGTCCTTTTGGTCCTTGAACTGGGAATTATGCGTTTCCATGGCAGCACTATCGACGCCTAAATGAATCTACAGCGGTCAGGTGGTACAGCGCGGCCACGTGGTACATCTGGGAGCTTTCAGAAAACTCCCAGCTTACAAGCTGTAATTACGAGCTCTACGAGGACGTGAACGCTTTTTACAAGCTAGAATCTCGTAACTACAGGAATTACGAGGCCACGTGAACGCACCTTTAGCTACTTTATAGAGGGTATGCACGTGACGTCACCGTCGACCGTTACGACTGCGGTCACGTCCACTGAGTGGCAAAAGACTGAAGGTGCTCGCACACCGGACGCGAAGCTCAGCGCCGCGACACGTCTTTCAAATTCGAACGCATTGTTTTCTATTGTTTTTTGAGTCGTAACTAGGCGCAGCGGACAGTTGCCGAATGTCGCTGCCGGTGTGCTACACTCATAGAAAACAATGCGTTCTAATTTTAAACACATGGCGTGGCAGCATTGGTTTTCAGCGTGAATGTCGCGAAAAACACACAAAACACATCCAAAACGGGAAAGCGCTAATTGACTGTACAAATAGCTTTGACACACCTGAGGTATATATTTAAAAACTGCAGAAAGCAACAGGGAAAAAAGCAAATGGATCACTGCAATACACAAAAACAGCTGGACTCCAGGCAGAGAAACATGGATTTGCAGTTATCATTTTGTGTCAAATTGTTGGATTTTGAGGTAAAATCATACCGTATTGTATTGTTATATATTATGTTGACAATTCATCAATTAAATATTTTCCATCTTATATTCTGCAATTGGGTGTTTTTCAATAAACAACACTGACAAAAACTATAGGCTACTATAAAACAATAGGCCTATATGTTTTAGGGCTGGACAATATGACGATATAATATTGATAAGTGATTACGCGGATTTAAACCTACCTATATTGTAGTTATATAAAATATTCACATGCAGATTTGCTTTATGTGTCTCCCCGCCGTCGAAATCAGGCACATATAAATGTCAGGAAACATTAGGTTGGATTAGGTTTGGATTAGGTTTATTTCACAAGTTGTAAGGAACACATTCAATTCCAACCTTTAGTGTAATTCGTTAGTTTTACTCGCGTTTTCGCAGTTTCCTCTATTAAATCCAGTCATGCAGCAGGTTCTTTAGCCACTCAGTCCAGCGGAGGGAGCAGGCCCGGTTCTAGGATTGCGTGACTGGGGGGGCATTTCGAAAACTTGGTGGGGCAGCATAATATGATTTATGATTCATAGGTTTATGATCCCCCTACCCCCTTTTAACTACTAAACAGTTTCCTCCATTTTTCAGATTTTTCCGATTAATAACCGCTTCAAATTTAATATTAGCTAATCACAAAAGTACTTTCTATAATTCTGAAATTGAAACATTTGTTTTTTGACTATTTAGTTAGTACAACTGTTTAATTTGACTGTTTAGAGACTTTTGGTCTAAGATACGAATGGCTTAAAATTACAATTAATTTGATTACTTTATTTTCTAAATATTACATAACTTTTGGTATAATAATGGAAGATGAACACATTCAATGTCTACTGAACAATATTTTCATTTTGGGAAAATGTTATATTCATGTTATATTAATTTACTGTAAGTTCCTTAAAACAAAGCCATTGTTTTCTGTTTTGCAGAAAGAATTTTGGATTTACTGTAAATCTTTAAGAATGGTAAAATTTAAAAGTGGAAGAAGACAACTTGGTTCATTGAAGAAATTTAAACCATTAGAAGACCTGGTTGCATGATTCTTTCCTTTTTCGTGTTTTATTATATATTGTGGACTATATGTAAACATCTCATAATAATACATTTTTGTTGCAGTGCCAAAAAACAAAACAAAACAAAAAAACAATTTTTGATCTCACTTATTTATTTTTTAAATTATTGATATTTTGCAGATTCTGAAAGGTGTTATCACATCAAATAATAGGCTACTATTCAACAAATAGCGCAATATGCTGATAGAATATTTTAGAGCTGAACATAACTTAGCAAAACTATTTTATATTTTACTATAATAGTTACATCTATATATATATTTTTTTTTAGTTTTTAATTTATTAATTTTCAAGATTTTTCATGACTTGGAAATCACATTTTTAAAATTCCAAGCTACATTTCCAAGTGTTTCATGATCGTGTAGCATAACGGTGTGTGCGCGTTTAAATATTGACTAGAACGCATTTATAAAGGAGCTGCATGTCATCTGCTCAAGTGATTGTCAATGGCCGTCTTGAGAAGTGATCAGATAAGGTGTGTCTTGGAAAACTGCTTAGAAAAAGGATGTGGATGAGGACATGAATGCTTTTTACAAGTTGAAATCTTGTAATTATGGCAATTCTAGCATGGTGTGAGTGAGCACCTGAAGTGCTGAGCATGTCTGTGAGGGAGAACTGTAAAAGGATGCGCGCCGCGAGGCGCGCCAGAAAAATACAACCGCACAATGTTTCTAGTAATTCGCGTATAAGCTAATTTAGTGTTTATATATTTTTTACATTTTGAGTGCTATCACAAAAAAATTAGTATCCTGGGGATGTTGGAGGGGCACAAGAGAAATCTGGGGGGGCATTGCCCCTCCTAGCCCCCCCTAGACCCGGCCCTGGGAGGGAGCGCGTTCAAGCGGGAAAGTGACGTCGATGCATAACCTCTATTCGGAGGTAAGAGAAAAATAAAATGACATTGCCATCGAAATTTTTCTTAAGATAATTCCTTTCAGAGATGCATTCATAACCCTTCTCCCCTAATTCCATATTTATATTTCCGACTATATTTCGAGCATCGAGAGCAGTGAGCTGCTCTGTCTGCACAGACTTTTCTCCCCTTTTGCGTCCGTCTTCAGTGACTCTGGCCTCTTGTTAACGGCCACTCAGACATGATGTAGCTATTTACCTTTATCACTGTCCCAGTAGCACCCGAAAGTAACATAAAATAAATTTAAAAAATACAGAACAATGACTGGAGAAATGTATTTTTGTACTTATATTTCTGTTATTTTCGCGAGCTACTGGGAAAGTGATAAAGATCGACCAGTCAAGGTTATTTCCCATAACCTGGAAATGAACCTGAAATTTCTTAGAATTAATACACAATTAACACTGAGTGTTCATTGGCCAAATAGGTTAACTGACTGTAATATTAATTTTATTACATTAATTTAATTAACTGATCCAAACATTTATAATTAAGTAAACACTAGTTATGATTAATTATATTTATTTTGAGCTAATTTGCTACAATGGACCTGAGATAAAACTAACAATGATCAGTTGTGGTTTTAACTAACATTAACAAAAAATAATACTTTCTGTAACAAATGTAACTATTGCTCAATTTTCGTCTTAATGCATTAAGTTAACATTAACTAGTGAGACTTTATTGTAAAGTGTTACATGTTGTTCTTTATAATTATTTTGCACTTTAATCTGTTTGAAACATTTTACTTTGTATGTGTGTTGTATTGCATTATTGTTTTTTAAACATTCAGAGTTCTTTTTGTTATAAGAAAAATAGTTCTTAAACCTGTTATACTATGACAACACTGTTTTTTGCAACTTATTTCAATATCAGTATTATACCATGATAAAAGCTTCAGCAATTATGCAACATGAACATTTGATACAGTCACATGCCTAAAGCCACGCCTCCTCTAAAACATGAAGGCATGCACGCACACACATACGCGCGCACTGGGGTATATTCCAGAAAGCAAGGTTAACTTAGCATCACATATACCCTGAACTCTCTGTAGTCTAGTGATATTGCGAGAACAGGGGTCTAAATGAGAGAGTGATTGCGAGAGTTAAGAGAGCGATCATGTAGTTGATGGGTATCGTTTGAATTTTATTGATACTGATACCGTTACCAATACCAATAACGATACCGGTATTTAACAATACTGTTATCGATAATACTCTCTATAATTTGATGCAGACATGATGTGAAAAGTTCAAGTTATTTTATTACTACTGAAATGTACTGTAGTTTACAAATGTCTCTAAGCAAACAGAAAAAGGCACATAAGAAAGCACATTTTTTTAAAATAAAGCTGTGAGAGAAAATGTAAAGTGTCTTTCTTATCCAACCACCAGAATTTAAGGATTTCGATTCTGCTTATCAATTCCTAATTTCAATTCCAATAAGGTAAAAGAAAAAAACCTTAGATATCATGTTTATTTTACGTCTTATTGCAAAACATTTAATTGTAGCTGAATATCATGAACAAAAATCAACAGGCTAAAGAACACACTTATACAAGGAACTTATCCCTATGGTTTAAAAATATTATAGTAAAAACAACTAACTAATGTACATTTCAATCATTATTAAAGAACACTCAGTAATTAAAAAAGGACAAATAAAAAAATGAGCAATCGCAACAAATAAATACGACTGAACAAAGGTGTAATTGAAATAAATAGTGTTTTAAGATGTTCAGGTATACAGGTCACTAAGTTGGACCTCTGCAGCACATACAACCTCGTCCGGATACGTGAGGGGGACGAGTGGAAAACTGCCTTTGTGACCCCTACTGGCCACTACGAGTACTTGGTCATGCCGTATGGATTGGTCAACGCCCCCTCCGTATTCCAGGATTTCATGCACCAGGTGCTCCGGGAGTTCTTTCATCACAGTGTGATTGCCTACATCGACAACATCCTTATCTACTCCCAGAGCCTAGCCGAACATCGGCAACAGCTCTATCTTAAAGCAAGAAGTGCTCCTTTCATCAGTCCTCCATCCAATTCCTCGGGTATAACATCAGTGAACACGGCATCCAGATGGACGAGGGGAGAGTTCATACGAAGGAGCCGCACACGTGTGATCAGTGTGGAAAGAGTTTCAGATTTAAAAGTCACCTGAAGATACACATGAAGATCCATGCAGTGGAGAAACCACATCACCACAGTCTGAAATCACAGTAAGAAGTTCATCTGTATGTACTGAGTTAGTTTCCTAACAGCCACGAGCAACAGCACATTTTCACACATACATGTTTGGCACGGAAATTCTGTCAGTTTTTCACAGTTGAGTACAAAATATATAATAAGTCATAGTAATAAGAAGCATTCTCTTAATTATGACTTATTTTCACTTGATGAGAATTTATCATAATAGTCATAATATTCAGAAAATATATCTCATAACGAGATACTTTCTTGTCATAATGGCAGATTTGGTAATATTGAGTATTGTAATAATGATATTTTCATAATAATGAGATGAGATGCTTTCTCATAATGATACTTTGTAATGGTAATGAGATACTTTTGATCCAGCTGATGATATATGATTTAAAACCAAAGTGACTGAGTGCAGTGAAGAGAAATGACCATTCTACCCTATCAAAGGCCTTTTTTGCATCTAAGGATACAATTATCTGCATCTAAAGAAGGAAACTGTTTAAGCTAAGATTATTTATTTGTTGTTCTTTTATTATGTTGCACTCAACTTATAAAATCCTTTTCATAATGACAGATTTTGTAATATTGAGTATTGTAATAATGATATTTTCATAATAATGAGATGAGATGCTTTCTCATAATGATACTTTGTAATGGTAATGAGATACTTTCTCGTTATAAGGAGATACTTTCTCATAATGTTACTCTTGATAATGGGATTCTTTTTTATAATATATAGATACACTATATTGCCAAAAGTTTTGGGACACCTGCCTTTACGTGCACATGTACTTTACTGACATCCCATTCTTAATCCAAAGGGTTTAATATGGAGTTGGCCCACCCCTTGCTGCTATAACATCCTCATCTCATGCTTCTTGACTCCGAATAGAGACATTAGATCCAACAGGTGGAGGCTGAGATAGGGCAGCGCTCATCTCTAAACCCTCTGTTAGATCCATCTGCGAACCCCACGACATCAGGCACCGGTCTGCCTCGGCAGAAGCGGGACCCGAGCCGAGCCGCCCTCCTCAAAGAGGGAGTGCAGCCTCAAGAAGAAGCACGGCCTCATGAAGAAGATCACAATGCTCATAAGCTCCCTCGAGAGCTGCCTGGGCATGCTGCACTCTCAAACAAACAACACACATCTGGTGTGTATCTCTGCCCGAAATGAAACAAGGGCAGGGATGAACACAATTTCTGAAATGCTGTTCGCTTACCATAATAAATAGTTGGTAGACAGACAACAATAAACAGGCCAAACGATTTCACATGTAGCACTTGCTGAAGACACAGAAGCTGAATGAGTGTGTTTTCGGGTAGGCTTTATAGTTCCTGGTCAGTGACGTCACCCGCCTATGATGTTCTGTCACCCTACTGGACTGATTTCATACGTGCTTCATGACACAATCACACAGAGGCGTTCCCAAAGCGTTTGACGCAGCATAAGTTCCCTTGAAAAGGAAATGGAAGTAAACAATCTTCAGGAGATGGACTAGCCAAAACAACAAAATGATTACTTACTATTACCAGTGAGTAATGGGCAGAATCTCATATTTTGAGCAGTTAATTGAATATCCTGATCCTTTACCAAAATGCTTAACAAATTATGAACTGACAGAAGTGATGAAGATGGGTTTGTGATATATAAAAGAATATTGTCCACATATAAATGTATATTATGATGGTGATGTTTTGATTGGATTCCATATATGTTATGTAATTTTCATATTGCAGCTACAAAGAGTTGAATTAAAAGTGATTGTTTCCCTACCTTTTTTACTTGACAGTGTATCTGACTGAGGTCTGGAGTTGATTTCTGAGAGTAAGCTGACATCTCCACTCTCTGTTGTCATCTTCATTCAGGAGTGTTGTAGTCAGAGTGATGTTACAGTGATCTGATGAGAATAATATCTGATATCTGGAGTCTGTCTTCAGATCAACACCAGCCTGATTCACCCACGACAGATGAAGTCCCTCAGAACTGACCCAATGATCACAAGGGGATCCAAAATATGAATACAACTGACAGGAGAGAGTCACAGAGCGACCTGGACTGATCTCAGTCTGTGAGGATGATGATGATGATGATGATGGAGAGACTGAAACTGAACACAAATCACACCCAATTTCAACAGTTATTCTCTCTATCCAGTGCAAAACCTAGAAATGTACTGCCTAATTTTCAAAGTTATCAAGCCGTTTTCATTACGTAACTTTTTAAACAAACACGTTTCAGTTTAAATTACACACAGTATTAAGTTGATGATATGATCAACATTATTTTCAACAGAACTCAGGTTTAACACTCATCCTCTCCTCCTGTACCTGAAACAAATACTTCCCTGACGAGTTTTGAATTGTTTCATCAATAGCTTCCTCTATTGGAAAAACCTCTGGTGGAAAAAATATATATAACATGATATATTATGACTTTTGCCACTAGATGGCCTTTTAGCTTTATATGGAGCAAACAAACTGTTCCTCTGGGTCCTATATGGGGGGTTTTAGCTATTAGAATTTTTAGTATTAATTTTGAGCATTTTTTTATTGTATTTATACTGAAGTGTCAGATATTATAATAATTGAAGTTAGGAAGGTGGGTAACACTATTTTAGGGTCTTTTAACTAGTGGCTTATTAGCATGCATATTACTAGAATATTAGGTATTTATTAGTACTTATTAAGCACATATTAATGCCTTATTCTGCATGACTTTATTCAACATTGTTAATCCTACACAATACCTAAACTTATTAACTAATTATACGTAGTAAATTAGGAGTTTATTGAGAGAAAAGTCGTAGTTAATAGTTTATACATTTTCCCTATACTAAAGTGTTACCGGAAGGTGGACAGCAGGGGAAAAACAAAACAAATTAACAACAACAACTAAAACAAGTAAAACCTTGAAGAATTTATTTGAAAGTGCTCATTTTAATTTAGAATAAAAAAGAAGCATATTTTGCATTTGTGTGGGGTGTGTTGTTCATTGTAAATGTGTTCAAATCTAACCATTTCATATCTTTGTGTAGTCTGCAGTGTGACTGACTGATTTTTATTTTTTTTTTTAAAAAGAAGAAAAAAACATTGCCCCGTCATGTGTGTGTTGGGAACACAGTGTTGGGGAAAGTGCCTTTTAAAATTAATGCATTAAAATATTTAATTATGCCCTAAAAAAAAGTAACTAACTGCTACTTTTCAGGGAAAGTAATGCATTGTTACTCTTTTTCAGCTGGGCTCACATTCACACCTGTACAGTAGAGGGCGCTGCTCAGATGTTTAACTAAAGTCATTTTGGTAATTCATATGACTGAGCTGGATCATTAATAAAGGTCAGCAGGAAACACATTGGTTAATTATTAATTATTATTAATTATTCAGCATAACTATTGCAGGTTTGTGTAGTATGCTGAGTTTGCATTTCTCTGTTTTTATTCATTTTGAGGAATACTGAATGTGTTTTTGTGCAAGAGAGGTGAGTGAAAGAATACACATGTTTGACACAGGCCATTTTATTATTGACAAATAAAATATAATATTACAAGCATTGCTGAAAGCAGCTGCTCTGACAGTTAATTAACCGATCGAGAAAATACATGATTTAATGAGAATAAGAGAGTAAAAGTGATCAACAAGCAGACAGAAACTATACAAAAAACATGCTGAACTGAGAAAAATAAGCAATAACTACAAATAAATCAGAGCATCACTTGGGTTTGTTTGTGAACATGTAAAAGACATTGAAAGTATTTATAATGGCACTGAATGACACCATTAGGACTCAGTTCTATTAGATTCATATTCTTCTGCTCATGTGGTTTTTGTGTCATTATTTGACTGATTTGTGATGGTTCTTGTTCACAGAGGCATAAAGTTCACTGCAGTTTTCCTGAGATCCAGCTTTTGCTCCTCTGATGGAAGCATAAGTCACTTTATCATCACAGCGAACCTGAATGAACATCACAGTTATTGTTTCAACACACAATTATTACAGCATGATGTTTGAGCTCAATTCATGACACAAATTCAGAAGAAAACACAAACTATCATGTTGAGAGAAGCTGGACAACATCAAGGAAGTGTTTCTAACCTTCTTCTTTTGCTCTTGGTTTTTACTGTACGCAGTGACCTCAGAATAAGTCACATGATCATCTGTCTGCTCCTAAACACCAATGGAAATATGACAAACCAAGATATTACTTTACACAGGTGCTGCAAATGTTTCAGGTAAAATATGTGTGAAACGAGCGTCATGTGACAACTTCATCTACAAGTTTAGATTAAATCTATTATTCAGACATGACTGTAGTAGACTGAGCTCAATTCTGGCAGTTCCAGTTGTGTCCTCTAGGGGGTGTGTGTGCTTATGTTGAGTGTGAATTTACCTGTTGAGGAAGAGTGTCCTGTCCTGTTGGATAGACAGGTCGTGTTTGATGATCCTGTAAAAAGAGCAGTTATTAGTAAAATCCTCTCCTGCATTCTCCTCTCTTGTGTGGTTTATTGATGCCAAGTTTCACAATGACGTTATGATGACAGATCCTTGTGACATGAATGGATGTTACAGGAAAATCACCACAGTGTCAAATATACACAAATATACACAGATTATTGAAGATGAATCATATTGTTCACTGGCAGCAGATGAATGTAAATGTTGATTGTGTCGTTGGTTCATCATATTTATTCTTATCTGTGAGTTTTAGAGCAGAAACAGTTCAAATACACTAACCTGTCATTATATAATCTGACTAATACGAGTGTCATATTTCAGGATCAGAGCTTATAAACACTAATAACTCATGGATCGACCTACAATACTCACCTCAGAGTCATCAGTTCCTCTTCTGTTATCTGAAACATAACGTCAAGAGAATATTGATGATCAAACACATAATACAGTCTCCAATTAAACTGATTTTAGAAGAATTCTAGTGCTGTAGAATAGAAACATTAAACTCTGTCTGAGAGGAATTCTGTCTGAATTACATGTTTATTTTATCAGATGATTTGGACTTTTTGTCTGTTATAAAATATGAGAAACTGTAAAAACTCACCTTCTCTTTTTCTGCGAATCATCCAGAGAATAAGAGCAGGAAGGAGAACAGCGAATGAAGCGACAACAATCACAATCACTGAGAGAGAGACGATATTACAGTCATATTAATACTGATGTCCACTGAGCTCATTTTCACTACAATGAGTTCATTTAGATCCTGATTCTAGAAAAACTCCAGAGTGTGAAAACAAGCACTGAAATGAGGATGATCTTCATACACACCTAGAGAGGTTGGGATCTTCTGATTCTCTGTACAAATGAAAGAATGGATTAATTAAAGCCAGTGTGAACCAGTGAAGTGAGAGACTGATGATGTGTGACAGTGATCATGTGATCATGAACCTTGTGTAGGAGCTGCTGCTGTAGTTTGGCTTGATTTCTTCTCAGAGTTTGAGCTGCTGACTGGAATCAGAAGATGAATGTTCAGATGTTCATCTGTAGGACATTAACATCATATTTTACAGTAGTAATAGTTGTTTCTCACCTGAATACTTGACAGTGTATCTGACTGAGGTCTGGAGTTGATTTCTGAGAGTAAGCTGACATCTCCACTCTCTGTTGTCATCTTCATTCAGGAGTGTTGTAGTCAGAGTGATGATACAGTGATCTGATGAGAATAATATCTGATATCTGGAGTCTGTCTTCAGATCAACACCAGCCTGATTCACCCACAACATCTGAAGACCCTCAGAATGAACCCACTGACAGGAGAGAGTCACAGAGCGACCTGGACTGATCTCAGTCTGTGAGGATGATGATGATGATGATGATGATGATGATGATGATGATGGAGAGACTGAAACTAAGACACAAGACACAATAGTAAGTTGAGTTTAAAGGGAAAATACCCTTTTTAAATTGACCACATAATCATAAACTCACCATGAAGAACATGCAGATAAACACGTGCATCAGTTCCTTGTTTTCCTCCATTCACATATTGTCTGCAGATGTAAGATCCATAATCTTCTTCTGTGACGTTCTTGATGTTCAGAGAGCAGTCAGACCCCAGACTCAGTCTCTCATGTCTCTGTGTCTTTCTTCTTTATCCCTCCAGTAATCAGTTCAACTGCTGCTGAATGTGTGAATATGTTATAGTAGGTCCATGTAGTTGATTTACAGTCAGAAAGATCATTATTACAGGGCAGACGGACATTTTCACCAGAACTGATGAACACATGAACATAATCCACTCCACTGGACCCTGAAACACAAGTACATCTAACTGATCATAATGCTATATATTAATTGATAAATGAAGGTAAAACATACCAGCATAAAAAGCAGACAATTCAAATCATAGTCTTTTTTCCTCATGAACACAAACATCAGACTCTCCAGAATAAAGTGTTTGTCTTGAAATCTCTGAATATGAAGATAATTGTTGATCATCAGATGTTTGAGTGACTCTATGTCCAGTATCAGGAATAATACAGTATGATCTGTATGTATCAATACACAACTCTGAGATCACAACGTGAATGTGTGCAAGAATAAACTGAGCATGTTCAAATCAACTCTTTCCAGACTAATTCCACTAAATGTCTTTAGAGAAAATCCAGATTTCTTTACCTGTGAGAAGTGAAGAGAGAATGATCAGTCCCAGCAGACACAGATCACACTGATCAGCCATTTTCTGTTTCTCTCAGTCTTTCTCTTCATTATATAGTTATATAGTTACAGTTCTTCCTCTAAACACTGTCAGCTCCTCCTGTGTGTCTGAACTTCCTCTAGTCTGACCGACTAAAGTGTGAAATCCTGCTAGACTTGATATATGTATATGCATATGTATATATAGTGACACTGTACCAGTGCATGATGGAGAAGTGTTGCTTGTCTTTTTCATTAATGCTCAAATGTAATTTACAGCACATTTAAACTGTAATAGGAATGTCCCTCAAGAGCATCTGATGGTGATGTGCCATAACCATAACTATAACTATAACCATAACCATAACTATAACTATAACCACTAACATAAGAGAGATCAGGCTTTGACAGGACAGCGCTTGTGAAGCTTGTTCTTCAGTGTGATAAAGTTTTCCTTCATGCAGTTAAATTATAGAAATAAAATCATTAAATTATTAGTGCTCAAACAAACTCTTTATTAAAAGTCACTGGACTACATAAAAACAAGTTGAAACGACGTGTTCATCCAAACACCATCCTCAGTTGTAAAAACACAGGAAGTGAAGGACCTGCTACAGTCACATGACCAGCACACAAATAGAAGTCACATGACTTAGGTTAACCACATAGTAGATGGTGTTCCTCTGCGCTCATGGTAGAGCCTCTTCTCCTCCCGTGGTGGAGCACACTGACCCGTCCACACAGCGCCGTGGCATCGTTTCTAAGACAGCGTTATATACGTGAGTCACATGATGTCTCAAACCCCTCCTCTATTCAATGAGGGACGCTCCACCCTCACATGAATGGCACATGAATCTCCTTAGTTTTCTCTGTCCAGAATCCTCCCCTCATGGATGTGAAAGCTGTGTTTCTTTTGGTGTAAGTGATGTAAACTGCTGAGTCCTGCCCTGAAGAGCTCGTCTCTGCTGATCCATGTGTCCATAAAGTGGCTGTTTTGTTTCCCCTATGGACAGATCCTTGCATTCCTCACTGCATACACAGTATTACTCCTCTGATGTTCAGCGATTTATTTATAGAAATATTGTAGAATGAGGTATCATGTTGCCATATTCAAATAAAAGTTTAAAAATGTAGGCTGTGTCACTAATAAATTAGTATATGTGCAGCTAATTATCAGCCTCTTAAATGTCTATGTCTCGAGAGAAAGCAGAATTCATGTTATTATATCAGGCTACCAGCTAACTTCAACATTTAAGACATTTCAAACAATTTTCAACACCACTGAGTGTTTGAAATAACTTCCTTGCAATCTGATGGGGATTCTGAACACCGCATGAGGCAGAAATATACTTATATGTGATGCTAAAGGCTACTTATGCTAATCATTGAGATAATAAATACACACATTTGTGGAAAAACCAGAGACTGCTTGAAGAATGTAGACAACTCAAATATGATTATAATTGTGTATTTATTTGGTTTAATGTTTTATCAGTCTCTTCCCTGTGCCTTTGTTGATACTGGATTAATGCATCCACATATCTGTGACTCCGGTTAACTCGTATAACTCATAACTCCTGTTTTCTGCTCATGAGCTCCCTCTGTTGCTCTGGATGAAAGGATAACAGTATAGAGAGACGAAGAGATCGCTCAAACGTCCTCGGATTGCAATCATCACATAATTTTCGAGGAATATTAAAGGAATATTAAATTAATAGAAATGCTCAGAAATGTGACGTAAACATATGACACTTTATCAGTATTTGTCTTAATGTGTAACCCTTTGGATTTAAAAGCCATAATGGAGTTGTTTTGTGCATTCTTGTGATGGTAAATAAATGGAAGCAGGTGAAACTGAATAGGTTTGTGTTTTCTTTTTGTGTGAAATAGTTAGATTCAGCTTGACTGATGTGCACTCCTGACACAACTTAATAAATTACTGATACCATAACATTTTTATTGTGAAGCGTTGGTCACATATTGAAGTTGATTAAGCATAGGCTCTCTTATTACTGTACTAATATTTCTCTGCTTCTGTCTGAGTTTCAGTGTGTAAATGAGGTTTGATTCCTGATTCCTGAACAGCTCCTGTGTTTGATGTGAGGTAATGTGAGTTTGGTCATTGTTGTGGGTGAATCAGAAACCTCCTCTAACAACAGCAGTGAATATTTTCACAAGGGAACCAAAAGTGAAAGTAACTATCTCAGCAGATCGGGGTTTTCCTGACAAAGCCTCGACATGTCGCATATAAATAGTTTAATTTATTAATGTTCTTTAGTGTATTGTGTTTTTTCTACTGTATCTGTTTATATTGAACTTGTAATCTGGAATTTGAGTCGCATTCACTAAAGATGGCAGAGAGACCTTCATCACCTACAGGTAAGAATATCTGGTATCACTTTACAATAAGGTTCATTAGTTAACATTAGTTAAATACATTAACATGAACTGTACTTCTACAGCATTTATTAATCTTAATGTTCATTTCAGCATTTACTAATACAATATTAAAGTCAAAATGTATATTTGTTAACATGAATGCACTGAACTAACATGAAGAACTATTTTTAACTAACATCAACAAAGATTAATAAACACAGTGTATCTTGGGAGAAGCCTAGAAATATAATTATTCCTCACATCTCATTTTCCCATCACCATGTTCCCTCCAGGGTTTCTGTATCGGCCATGACAGGGAAGATGTTTGACTAACATGTGAAAGGATCAATCACAGTTCATTTCAAGCAGTATTATCAGACATATTTTACTACACTGATGGCCTCAAATTAGACTGTCAAACACCCTATAAATACAGATTTATTTCAATAAAGACACAAAATAACTTCATATAGACTGAGTTTTTTGTTTGTTTGTTTGTTTGTTTGTTTGTTTTTGAAGGATTACAGTGTTTATTCCAGTGGAAATAAAGTTCATACGCTCCTGCTTTAAAGGTGCCCTAGACCTTCTTTTTAAATTATGTAATATAAGTCTAAGGTGTCCCCTGAATGTGTCTGTGAAGTTTCAGCTCAAAATACCCCATAGATTTGTTTTAATTCATTTTTTAACTGCCTATTTTGGGGCATCATTAACTATGCACCGATTCAGTGCGCGGCCCCTTTAAATCTCTCCCTCCTCCGCCCACAGAGATCGCGCTTGCCTTAAACAGCATAAACACAGTTTACACAGCTAATATAACCCTCAAAATGGATCTTTACAAGATGTTCGTCATCAGGGACGTGCACAGGGGGGTTGCTCAGGTTGCCCGGGCAACTGCCCATATGCCCTTCTCGACTCACGTTGCCCTTCCGAGGTGGAAAAAAATAAATAAAAAAATCGTACAATGGATGCAGAATTTCACGTAGGCCTAGATTAAAAAAAAACTTGAAACTTACTCTTGACCTCCAATGAGAAGAATGACAGTTTAACTTAAACTTCTCTGTTTTTATTTCAGAGATGTCAGCGAGATGCTCCAGTCCAGATGATCCAGTGATCCGGATTTTTCTGATGGGCAGAGCCGGTTCTGGGAAAAGCTCATCTGGAAACACTATACTTGGAGAAAGGAGATTTAAAGAGCACGAGTCTGAAGTGTGTGAGGGTGAAACACAGATCGGAGAGAAACAGGTTCATGTGATTGACTGTCCAGATCTACTGGATCCAGATCTGAATAAAGAGAAGCTGGAGATGCTGAAAGAGCAGCTGGTCTCTGGATGTTCAGCAGGTCTCAGTTCAGTTCTGCTCACCGTTCCTCTAGAGGAACCTGTGGGAAATGAGGAAGAGATCCTGGATTTCATTAAAGATGTATTTGGTCCTGAAGTTCAGAAGTACATCATGATTCTGTTCACACATGGAGATGAACTGAAGGATCTGGATGAGACCATTGATGAACATCTACAACAGAAAGATTGTGCTGATCTCCAGCGACTGTTGACTGAATGTGGAGAAAGATTTTACTTTTTCAATAACAAGAGTAAATCAGACAATCAGGTCCAAGGACTACTGCAGAAGATCGAAGGAATGATGGCGCAGAACGGTGGGAAATTTATCATGAAACCAATGAAGAGGAGCAACAGCAAAGTCAATATTGTCAATTGTAGGTTGTTTAGTTGTTGTTTTTGTAGTAAATTAATAATACAAACATATGTTTTATTGTGATTTGATGTTTCTGTTGTAGTTTCAGGAGAGTCTCCAGCAGAAGATCCAGATTCATCAGGTTCCTGAGAGGAAAGATCAGGGATCTCATGTATAAATCTTTCCATATAGATTTCATCTTAAAAGTGCGAAACTCCAGAATCTCCGCGAAATTCCCTTTATAAATCGCAGTCAGTGGAAGATTGAGCGTACATGAATCTCCTCCCCGAAATCACCATATGTGGAGCTAACAATGCCTAGTTTTCCTATGCATTACCTCATCTGCATATCATTTCCATGCATACTCTCATCCACATGACACCATGTTTAATGGTGCACAACATAAGGAAAATATGACTATAAATGTCATTTGTGCCATCACATTATATTGCTAAAAGTCATTCACTCTCCTTGTCTTGTTTTAGAAAAAAATAAACCAAACCTGTACTGTTCAGAGAAAGTTTTCAGAGAAGAGTTGTTCTCATTACCAGCAGCCATATCACCCTGTAGCCCAAGACTGTTTGCCCACTGAAGCTAAGCAGGGCTGAGTCTGGTTAGTACCTGGATGGGAGACCTCCTGGGAAAACCAGGTAGCTGCTGGAAGAGGTGTTAGTGAGGCCAGCAGGGGGTGCTCACCCTGTGGTCTGTGTGGGTCCTAATGCCCCAGTATAGTGACGGGGACACTGTACTGTAACAAGCACCGTCCTTTGGGTGAGACGTTAAACTGAGGTCCTGACTCTCTGTGGTCATTAAAAATCCCATGGCACTTCTTGTAAAGAGTAGGGGTGTAACCCCGGTGTCCTGGCCAAATTCCCTCCATAGGCCCATACCAATCATGGCCTCCTAATAATCCCCATGCATTGAATTGGCTCTTTCACTCTCTCTCCTCTCCACCTACAGCTGGTGTGTGGTGAGCGCACTGGCGCCGTTGTACTGTGGCTGCCGTCGCATCATCCAAGTGGATGCTGCACACTGGTGGTGGATGAGGAGAGACCCCTGATATGATTGTAAAGCGCTTTGGGTGTACAGTAGTACATATGAAAGCACTATATAAATGCCTCATTCATTTATTCATTCATTCATTCTTTTCCACTGGCCAAATAGTCAAATTTATGCAATTTTGCCTATAAGGTAAACATATATTTTAGGGTGTTTATATATTTGAATGGAAACACATAGGCCTTATTTTTGCATTGTAAATAATTGTCTGACTCAGCGCATCACTGACTAAACATTTTAAAAAATAAAACATGCATATCTCACCATTTCCTTCAAAATATATCCTTCAAATACAAAGGTATTTTTCATAATAATGGGAAGACCATGAAATGGTCTTTAGGCTACTGTCTGTCTGTGTACAACATCAGCAGCACATCTCTGTGTGTGTGTGTGTGTGTGTGTGTGTGTGTGTGTCTGTGTAACAGAGTTTGTACAGTACTGTGTAGTCGTTCAGCTACTCGTTGGATAATCACAAGCAAATCCTTCAGTGTCTGTCATTATGTCATTATGTTGCTAAGCCATCTGCTTAGACAAAATCAAGTGCGCATCATTGATCATTATTTGTGTGAAAATATTTTCTCAGAACATGAGGTCTGCTATTGAGAACACAATTTAAAGAATTATAATGTGCCAAGCAAGTCCTTAAAACTGTTCAAAAGTAGGAAATCCACAAAAAAGTCTATTTAAATTAATATGAAAAATGTTGTAACTTCTGGATAATTGTCACGATTACATCTGTTCCTGTCACGTTCCTGTTCACTCCGGACTCCATTTCCCATGATCCTCACTGTCAATCACATGCACTCACTCCACCAATCACCTGTTGCCACATACAGCCATGCACACTCCACACTAATCACCACACCCAGCTGATACTCATTACAGGACTATAAAGGACTGTCACATACACCACCTCACCGCGAAGTCTTGATTACCTTGTGTGTCACTTCTGAGCGTTTATTCCCTGTCTGTTCTGCCTGTTACCCTGTTTATCCCTGTCTGCCGCCTGCCTCGACCTCTTGCTTGTATACCGACCTGTGAGTGATATCCGCCTGTCCTGATCATTGCCTGTTCCTTGACCACGATTCTGCCTGTTCCTTGCTGTTCCTGTTCGCTCCTGATTGACCCTGCCTGTACGACCACTCTCACTTTAATAAAAGCTGCACTTGGATCTCCTGCCTGAGTCTCCATTCGTTACAATAATGATTTCATGTAATTTCAGTGTTTGACTCCATTAAGGGGAGTGATTTAATCTAAATGTGGAAATTGAAATGTTTAAATGGCAAACAGAGTGTAAAATTATTCAGTTAACTTCATTACTTTGCTCACTCCAGTAAAAGAGTGTGAATGCATGGTCTAGATCAGGGGTGTCCATCCTGCAGAGTTCAGATCCAACCCCAGTTAAACACTCCTGAACCAGCGAATCAAGGTCTACTAGGCATACAAGAAACTTCCAGTCAGATCATGTGTTGAGGGAAGTTAGAGCTAAACTTTCAGGACGAGTTTAGACACCCCTGGTCTAGAGTGTCTGTACATGTATTTCAGAGTAGGCTACTTTCCAGTGTTGATGTTTGTTGAGTGTCCAGCAGATGGTGCCAAACCTCAATTCAAACTGATGAAGTGAAACAGGTGAGACCGTTCAGTCATACAGAGGCTTCATCAGTCTGATCCCGTGAAAGTTATTACACCTGTAAAGCAGCTGCTGGTTATATTACTGAGTACTTTAAAACATCTACAAATGTATAAAACTGATCCCAGAGCCCATAGAGATTTTATTCAATGATTCATTGCCGGAGGATGATCTCAGTGAATCCTCATGATTAATGGGTGAACCACTGAAATTTAGAAACGTTTTTTTTAAACACTTGTGATGTAACGAAGCCTCGTTTACTGAAATCATGTGACTTTGGCAGTTTGAAACACGCTCTGAACCCAGTCTCCGCACCATGGGTGAGCATTGAGGTGCCTGGCCCACCCCGTGAGTCATTTAGCAGAGTGGGCCCCTGTTGAGGCCATTTGTGGGCCTATACGGGCAATGTGTGGGCATACTGTGGGAAATGCACAGATGTGTGGGAACATACCTTTGGCTTTAACAAACAACACGATTAGTTTGGTTCTACTTTGCATTTGCCACAACACATGCAAAACAACTTAACTTGTTGAAAGAATAAATTAGAAGTCATATGTTTCAAATAATTTCATTTATTCACAGTCATGTCAAAATATACACTATATTGCCAAAAGTTTTGGGACGCCTGCCTTTACGTGAGCATGAACTTTAATGACATCCCATTCTTAATCCGTAGGGTTTAATATGGAGTTAGCCCACCCTTTGCAGCTATAACAGCTTCAACTCTTCTGGGAAGGCTTTCTTCAAGGTTTAGGAGTGTGATTATGCTAAAACGAGGGTCCCCGAGCATGGCGCCGCCCCTAACGCTACAGCGGCTCACTTGCTCAATCTCGAGTTATACAGCCCCTTTGCACATTTAGCTCGTAAAATGCATATTACATGGTTGTTATAATACACAATAAAGCTTATTTAAATTTCCTAAAACAATGATATGAAGAAGGGGTGCATTCATTGTGTCTCTAAAGTGATCGTTCCACACCGGATAGTTTTACAAACTTTCATCAGACAGCTGGGATTCACTGATTATCTGCTGTTTTTGGTGAATGGGGCTGTACAGACTATCCCGTCCTGGTCTTCATCCTCCTGTCTCGCAGCACCGACATCTGTCGACAACAGTCGTGCCCACCAATGAGTGTAAGTTTATGGAAGTAAATTAATGCCAAATGTTTTTGAAATAAAAAGCTTGTTGAATTGCACTAATTGAAACAAAAATATGCATTACATTAGCTGTTCTTGCATTTTGTTGCACTGTATTTTTAAGGCTTGCATTTTTATGGGCTGAAATTCAACATGGTCGTATATTTAAGCTGTGAATATTTCAATTAAAAATATTTCACACACATTTTCATTATTCAAAATTCAATAATTCATATTCACCTTTCATATTTCACTTCCAAAATATTCATTCTTTTTAAAAATACAACCTATAAAATTCGACTAGCAATTTTCAGTCCAATTTATTTCGCTTCCACAAATTCAGTGGCTCAAATTCGGCAGAAAATTCAACATTTCACATCCGGGAACTGCAGGAAGAGCAGTAGAGTGCCGATGCATTATCTCTATCTGCTGTTAATCTGTTTCACCAGCAGGTGCCGCTAGCGGCTGTTTAGGAAGACCAAAACAACGTTAGTAAGTCATCATTCATTCATAAAAACGGATTTACAGAAATAGAGCAAGCGGTAAGTGAGTGTGTGATTATCAGGGCCAGTATAAATGCAGAAAAGCTGATAAAGACACAAAAGCTGCATTTATGTTTAATTCAGTGTCTTTACGGTTACTTTCCCTGTGTAGCTACAGCTTTCTCCACATTGAACAAGATAACGTTATTGCCCGAAATCTGAGATAGACATATATTTCTCTCTGTTGTTTGGTTTTTTGAACTTTAATATCGCGGCGCTGTGTTGTAATACTAGGGCTTCCCTCATTCGTCATAGGATTCCCCTGCCATCAGGACATATAACACTTAACACAGCTTAATGGACTCGTACAGTGATATAAAAGACCAAACTCGCACCTCATTTGTGATGTAGGTTAGATTATATAGGCTCTAAGAAAGCAGATACAGGAATAAAGTTGATTTGACGCTGATCGTTTGATTATGATATTCGCAAATTTAGGGACCGTCTCTAAAGTTACGACATTTGGTATTCACGTTTCTACCTTCAATAGCATTTAAAGAGAATGACTTAGTCACAAAACGAACTGTAAATTGTTCATCTAGGTGTCAGGTATAATGCAAACCTTTTAGATTTTTGATGTTTATTAAAATAAAAGGTAACACTTTATATTAAATAGTTAATAAGTACTAACACTTCTACAGCACTTACTACTAATCTTTGTTAATGTTAATTCCAGCATTTACTAATACATTATTAAAATCAAGAGTTGTATTTGTCAACATTTGTTAATGCACAATGAAGTAACATGAACAATGAACTGCTGTATTTTTATTAAAGGTGCCCTAGATTCAAAAAATGAATTTACCTCAGCATAGTTGAATAACAAGAGTTCAGTACATGGAAAAGACATACATTGAGTCTCAAACTCCATTGTTTCCTCCTTCTTATATAAATCTCATTTGTTTAAACGACCTCCGAAGAACAGGCGAATCTCAACATAACTCTGACTGTTACGTAACAGTCGGGGTGTACGCCCCAATATTTGCATAATGCCAGCCCATGCTCCCAACATTATGAAAGGCATTAGACAAGGGCAGCCAGTATTAACGTCTGGATCTGTGCACAGCTGAATCATCAGACTAGGTAAGCAAGCAAGAACAATAGTGAAAAATGGCAGATGGAGCAATAATAACTGACATGATCCATGATCACATGATATTTTTACTGATATTTGTAAATTGTCTTTCTAAATGTTTCATTAGCATGTTGCTAATGTACTGTTAAATGTGGTTAAAGTTACCAACGTTTCTTACTGTATTCACGGAGACAAGAGCCGTCGCTATTTTCATTATTAAACACTTGCAGTCTGTATAATTCATAAACACAACTTCATTCTTTATAAATCTCTCCAACAGTGTAGCATTAGCCGTTAGCCACGGAGGACAGCCTCAAATTCACTCAGAATAAAACTTTAACATCCAAATAAATACTTTACTCACATAATTCAAAGCATGCATACAGCATGCATGACGAACATCTTGTAAAGATCCATTTGAGGGTTATATTAGCTGTGTGAACTTTGTAAATGCGCTGTAATATAGTCGAGAGCTCGTGTGGCAGGGAGCACGCGAATTAAAGGGGCGGCGCTGCCTAAATCAGTGCATTGTTAATGATGCCCCAAAATAGGCAGTTAAAAAAATTTATTTAAAACATATCTATGGGGTATTTTGAGCTGAAACTTCACAGACACATTCAGGAGACACCTTAGACTTATATTACATCTTGTGAAAAAGCATTCTTGGGCACCTTTAACGTTAACAAAGATTAACAAATACAGTAACAACATTAGTTAATACATTATGAACCTTATTGTAAAGTGTTTCCAACTGTCAAGTAATATGTGAATATTGCTATGTATTTCACTACCGTATGGGATCATACAAAAAATGCCATAATTTAAAGCTCAATAGCATTTGATGAGAATGATTTACAATCAATGTTCCCTCTAAGCTGCGCGCGTGCGTGGCCGCGCACTTCTGAAGCCGCGGCCGCGCAGAAGAAATAATTGCCGCGCAGAGAACAGACATGAAAATGATTGTAGTAGTTTAAATGAGAAATAATTGCAGTGCTCTGGACAACCGCTATAGAGTTATTGTCGCTATAGAGTTGGAACCGGTTAATGCGGTTTACAGTTTTCATAGAAAGAGAATGATTGAGCGCGTGTGAGCTGGCTGGCCCTGAGCCAAATAATCAGTAGCGGTAAGAATACTGTAATGTTTGCGGACTAAATACATCAACACGAGAGGCAACGCTAAACGAAAAGAAATGTGAAATAAAACGTCATGTTTTAATGAAAAGTGGTGGAAATAACGGATGATGGGCACAGAATGGTAACAAAACTATGAGACATTTACAATCACACACCTACCAAAGGTGTAGCTTGCAAACTCAAAATACATCAGTGTTCCTGCAGTTCCCGGATGTAAAATGTTGAATTTTCTGCCGATTTTGAACCACTGAATTTGTGGAAGCGAATTTGTAAAGCGAAATAAAATGGACTGAAAATTGCTAGTCGAATTTTATAGGTTGTATTTTTAAACAGAATGAATATTTTGGAAGTGAAATCTGAAAGGTGAATATGAATTATTGAATTTTGAATAATGAAAATGTGTGTGAAATATTTTTAATTGAAATATTCACAGCCTAAATATATGACCATGTTGAATTTCACTGTATTTCATGAAATACAGTGCATCTAAATGCAAGTACAGCTAATGTAATGCATATTTTTTTTCAATTAGTGCAATTCAACAAGCTTTTTATTTCAAAAACATTTGGCATTAATTTACTTCCATATAAGTTGCTGTCTGTGCTTATGTTATAATTAGTAGGTAGTCCACAGTAACTCTACTAAAATCTGTAACCCTCTAAATGAATCTTTTGTTTATATGCATCAGTATGTTTGACTCATTAGACTCAAGTCAGTTGAGGCTGCAGCTCTCGCGAGTGGGTGTGGTTTCAGCGCCGACAGCGGACACGCCCCCAGCGTCTAAGAGCAGAGAATACTGCTCATTTTTTTTCGAGATTTTAATAACTTATTTCAATTACTTGCCGATTTTTTTAATCATTCAAATTTGGCTGGGTGGTTAATAACACATTTTTCTGCGGTGTGACAAACTCAGAACACATACTTTAGAAATTACTTTACAGGGACTTTAAAAAAAAGAAAACACATCTTTAGCACACAAAATAATGTTCTGTAATTAGACAATTTTGTTGTTTTGATTTTTATAAGTGCACTTTTGAATGATTACGTAATTGTGGCATCCATAATTGTAATCGCGATTATAAATTTGATTCATTGTGCAGCCCTACACACTACTGACTTACATTATGAGTTGCTGTGATGATCTTAATCCAAGTAGGATCAGGATCAGCCTCCAACTTCAGTTTTTACATTGATTTTTGAACCCAGCCCTCAGTGTGTTTTGGTTTCCATTGACAGTTGTCACTTCACTTTGTTCTTAACAAATTACAGAATGTATATGAATAAAGATTTTCAAATTGAATATTTAATTGAGATCCAATGTGTGATTTGTGTTGTCTTGTTTTTATTTATTTATTTATTTATTTATTTTTTTTTGAGCAGTGTAGATTTTTTGAAGTAAATCTTGTGTCTGGCATTCTTTTTAAAGGGATAGTTCACCCAAAAATGAAAATGTGATGTTTATCTGCTTACCCCCAGCGCATACAAGATGTAGATGACTTTGTTTCTTCAGTAGAACTCAAATGAGGATTTTAACTGCAACCGCTGCCGTCTGTCAGTGGTATAATGCATGTCAATAGGAACTTGGATCAATAAGAGTCGAAAAAACCTTGCATAGAAAAATCCAAATTAAACCCTGCAGCTCGTGACGACACATTGATGTCCTAAGACACGAAACGATCGGTTTGTGCGAGAAACCGAACAGTATTTATATCATTTTTACCACTAATACACCATTATGTCCAACTTCGTTCAGCATTCGGTTAGTGAGGTCTGATCGCGCTCTGACAATGGCAGTGATGTCTCGCACTCATTGAAGTATATGCACGACATCACTGTCGTCATCATAATGTCATGCTTTTATGAAAAAGTGAACATTATTTTCACGTCACCTGGACTATTTTCTGTTTGCAAGAAAAGTTAGAGTACTAGTTAAAGCAGTTTATATATGAAGCACAAGAAAATGACATTCAACACTGTAGGAAAATATCCATCAAACCATATAAATGAACATAAATCTGGCCTTTTATTTGTAAAATATATTTGAATCTAAACTGGATGGTGTCACTATTTCTTCAGGGAGTTTTTCTCTGTTTTCTGAGAAGAAGAAAATCAAACAATGAACAATCCTCTGTGAGTTTCTGCTGTTTTAAATCTTGTTTCAGATGGTCTCCAAACTCAGCAGTATTTTATTGTAATATTGTAGGCATCTCTATTTCCTCTGGGTGCTGCGAGTCCTTCCTCCCTGCAAAATAAAAGCATGGACTGACCTCTCGTATGTGTTTTTACCATGATTGATCCAGATCAGATGAGTGTGAATCATCAGATTGTGTGAAGCTCAAACTCACCAGCTCTTCTTGCACAGATGATCTGAAGAAGAATCACAGTGGGAGCAGCAAACACTGCCATCTCAACAATCATCACAATCACTGCAGGAAACATGTGTGGAAGAAGAAGAAGAAGAAGAGAAACTGGACATGACTGAAGTCAAGGGGATTCAACTATGAACAGTTATTGATGAAGCATTTACAGACTGACTGATAGTTTAATGGTGTAAAGCTGTCAGTAGAAATGAACGTGTCGTACCTCTGAATAATGATCCAGCAGTCACACTGACTTCAGTTTCTGATGCTGTGTCAGCTGGACCTGTGGATCATGTCTTTTAGTTCACTTCAACACATCATGACACATATAAGTGAAGTGAGAGACTGATGATGTGTGACAGTGATCATGTGATCATGAACCTTGTGTAGGAGCTGCTGCTGTAGTTTGGCTTGATTTCTTCTCAGAGTTTGATCTGCTGACTGGAATCAGAAGATGAATGTTCAGATGTTCATCTGTAGGACATTAACATCATATTTTACAGTAGTAATAGTTGTTTCTCACCTGAATACTTGACAGTGTATCTGACTGAGGTCTGGAGTTGATTTCTGAGAGTAAGCTGACATCTCCACTCTCTGTTGTCATCTTCATTCAGGAGTGTTGTAGTCAGAGTGATGATACAGTGATCTGATGAGAATAATATCTGATATCTGGAGTCTGTCTTCAGATCAACACCAGCCTGATTCACCCATGACAGATGAAGACCCTCATAATGAACCCAATCATCACAGGAGAATCTAGAATACAACTGACAGGAGAGAGTCACAGAGCGACCTGGACTGATCTCAGTCTGTGAGGATGATGATGAGGATGATGATGATGATGGAGACACTGAAACTAAGACACAGGACACAATAATCAACTGAGTTTAAAGGTTAAATACAATTTTTAAATTGACCACATAATCATAAACTTACAATGAAGAACATGCAGATAAACATGTGCATCAGGCACTTGTTTTCCTCCATTCACATATTGTTGGCAGGCGTATAATCCATAATCTTCTTCTGTGACGTTCTTGATGTTCAGAGAGCAGTCAGACCCCAGACTCAGTCTCTCATGTCTCTCTGCGTGTTTATTCTTTATCCCTCGATCAATCAGTTCAAATGAATGTTTGAATATGTTATAGTAGGTCCATGTAGTTGATTTGCAGTCAGAAAGAGCATTATTACAGGGCAGATGGACATTTTTACCAGAACTGATGAACACATGAGCATCATCCACTCCACTGGTACCTGAAACACAAGTACATCTAACTGATCATAATGCTATATATTGATAAATGAAGGTAAAACATACCAGCATATAAAGCAGAAGATTCAAATCATAGTCTTTTTTCCTCATGAACACAAACATCAGACTCTCCAGAATAAAGTGTTTGTCTTGATCATGTAGCTGTTGAAATCTCTGAATCTGAAGATAATTGTTGATCATCAGATGTTTGAGTGACTCTATGTCCAGTATCAGGAATAATACAGTATGATCTGTATGTATCAATACACAACTCTGAGATCACAACGTGAATGTGTGCAAGAATAAACTGAGCATGTTCAAATCAACTCTTTCCAGACTAATTCCACTAAATGTCTTTAGAGAAAATCCAGATTTCTTTACCTGTGAGAAGTGAAGAGAGAATGATCAGTCCCAGCAGACACAGATCACACTGATCAGCCATTTTCTGTTTCTCTCAGTCTTTCTCTTCTTTATATAGTTATATAGTTACAGTTCTTCCTCTAAACACTGTCAGCTCCTCCTGTGGTTGAGAACTTCCTCTAGTCTGACCGACTAAAGTGTGAAATCCTGCTTGAGTTGATATATGCATATGTATATATAGTGACACTGTACCAGTGCATGATGGAGAAGTGTTGCTTGTCTTTTTCATTAATGCTCAATTGTAATTTACAGCACATTTAAACTGTAATAGGAATGTCCCTCAAGATCATCTGATGGTGATGTGCCCTAACTATAACCATAACCATAACTATAACTATAACTATAACCATAACTATAACTATAACTATAACCATAACCATAACTATAACCATAACTATAACCATAACTATAACCATAACCATAACCATAACTATAACCATAACCATAACTATAACCATAACCATAACTATAACCATAACTATAACTATAACTATAACCATAACCATAACTATAACTATAACTATAACCATAACTATAACCATAACCATAACTATAACCATAACCATAACCATAACCATAACTATAACCATAACTATAACCATAACCATAACCATAACTATAACCATAACCATAACTATAACCATAACTATAACTATAACTATAACCATAACTATAACTATAACCATAACTATAACCATAACCATAACTATAACCATAACCATAACCATAACTATAACCATAACCATAACTATAACCATAACCATAACCATAATCATAACTATAACTATAACCATAACCATAACTATAACCATAACCATAACCATAACTATAACTATAACCATAACCATAACCATAACATAACCATAACTATAACCATAACTATAACCATAACCATAACCATAACTATAACCATAACCATAACCATAACTATAACCATAACTATAACTATAACTATAACCATAACCATAACTATAACCATAACCATAACCATAACTATAACCATAACCATAACCATAACTATAACTATAACCATAACTATAACCATAACCATAACCATAACTATAACCATAACTATAACCATAACTATAACCATAACTATAACCATAACTATAACTATAACCATAACCATAACCATAACTATAACCATAACCATAACCATAACCATAATCATAACTATAACTATAACTATAACCATAACCATAACTATAACTATAACTATAACCATAACTATAACTATAACCATAACTATAACCATAACTATAACTATAACCATAACTATAACCATAACCATAACTATAACCATAACCATAACTATAACTATAACTATAACCATAACCATAACTATAACCATAACCATAACTATAACCATAACTATAACCATAACCATAACCATAACTATAACCATAACCATAACCATAACTATAACCATAACCATAACCATAACTATAACCATAACCATAACTATAACTATAACCATAACTATAACTATAACCATAACTATAACCATAACCATAACCATAACTATAACCATAACCATAATCATAACTATAACTATAACCATAACCATAACCATAACCATAACTATAACCATAACTATAACTATAACCATAACCATAACTATAACCATAACCATAACCATAACTATAACCATAATTATAACCATAACCATAACCATAACTATAACCATAACCATAACTATAACTATAACCGTAACTATAACCATAACTATAACTATAACCATAACTATAACCATAACCATAACCATAACTATAACTATAACCATAACCATAACCATAACTAAAACCATAACCATAACTATAACTATAACCATAACTAGAACTATAACCATAACTATAACCATAACCATAACCACTAACATGAGAGATATCAGGCTTTGACAGGACAGCGCTTGTGAAGCTTGTTCTTCAGTGTGATAAAGTTCATATTGTAAACCACACTGGATCAACACACATCTGATCTGAACTCAGTCTATAAGGATGTACTTTTGCACACGAGAACATTTACTGTTAGTTTCATTTCTTTATTTTTAAATTTCCTGCATGCAGTTAAATTATAGAAATAAAATCATTCAATTATTAGTGCTCAAACAAACTCTTTATTAAAAGTCACTGGACTACATAAAAACAAGCTGAAACAACGTGTTCATCCAAACACCATCCTCAGTTGTAAAAACACAGGAAGTGAAGGACCTGCTACAGTCACATGACCAGCACACAAATAGAAGTCACATGACTTAGGTTAACCTAACCTCTCTTTAGAGAAAATCCAGATTTCTTTACCTGTGAGAAGTGAAGAGAGAATGATCAGTCCCAGCAGACACAGATCACACTGATCAGCCATTTTCTGTTTCTGTCAGTCTTTCTCTTCTTTATATAGTTATATAGTTACAGTTCTTCCTCTAAACACTGTCAGCTCCTCCTGTGGTTGAGAACTTCCTCTAGTCTGACCGACTAAAGTGTGAAATCCTGCTTGAGTTGATATATGCATATGTATATATAGTGACACTGTACCAGTGCATGATGGAGAAGTGTTGCTTGTCTTTTTCATTAATGCTCAAATGTAATTTACAGCACATTTAAACTGTAATAGGAATGTCTCTCAAGAGAATCTGATGGTGATGTGCCCTAACCATAACCATAACCATAACTATAACCATAACCATAACTATAACCATAACTATAACCATAACCATAACTATAACCATAACCATAACTATAACTATAACCATAAATATAACCATAACCATAACCATAACTATAACCATAACCATAACTATAACTATAACCATAAATATAACCATAACCATAACTATAACCATAACTATAACCATAACCATAACCATAACTATAACCATAACCATAACCATAACTATAACCATAACCATAACCATAACCAAACCATAACTATAACCATAACCATAACCATAACCATAACTATAACCATAACTATAACTATAACCATAACTATAACTATAACCATAACCATAACTATAACCATAACCATAACTATAACCATAACTATAACCATAACCATAACTATAACCATAACCATAACTATAACCATAACCATAACCATAACCAAACCATAACTATAACCATAACCATAACCATAACCATAACCATAACTATAACCATAACTATAACTATAACCATAACTATAACTATAACCATAACTATAACTATAACCATAACTATAACCATAACCATAACTATAACCATAACCATAACCATAACCATAATCATAACTATAACCATAACCATAACCATAACCATAACTATAACCATAACCATAACCATAACTATAACCATAACTATAACCATAACCATAACTATAACCATAACTATAACTATAACCATAAGTATAACCATAACTATAACTATAACCATAACTATAACCATAACCATAACCATAACTATAACCATAACCATAACCATAACTATAACTATAACCATAACCATAACCATAACTATAACCATAACTATAACCATAACCATAACCATAACTATAACCATAACCATAACTATAACCATAACCATAACTATAACCATAACCATAACCATAACTATAACCATAACCATAACCATAACTATAACCATAACCATAACTATAACCATAACCATAACTATAACTATAACCATAACTATAACCATAACCATAACTATAACCATAACCATAACCATAACCATAACTATAACCATAACCATAACTATAACTATAACCATAACTATAACCATAACCACTAACATGAGAGAGATCAGGCTTTGACAGGACAGCGCTTGTGAAGCTTGTTCTTCAGTGTGATAAAGTTCATATTGTAAACCACACTGGATCAACACACATCTGATCTGAACTCAGTCTATAAGGATGTACTTTTGCACACGAGAACATTTACTGTTAGTTTAATTTCTTTATTTTTAAATTTCCTGCATGCAGTTAAATTATAAATAAAAGAAATAAAATCATTCAGTTATTAGTGCTCAAACAAACTCTTTATTAAAAGTCACTGGACTACATAAAAACAAGCTGAAACAACGTGTTCATCCAAACACCATCCTCAGTTGTAAAAACACAGGAAGTGAAGGACCTGCTACAGTCACATGACCAGCACACAAATAGAAGTCACATGACTTAGGTTAACCACATAGTAGATGGTGTTCCTCTGCGCTCATGGTAGAGCCTCTTCTCCTCCCGCGGTGGAGCACACTGACCCGTCCACACAGCGCCGTGGCATCGTTTCTAAGACAGCGTTATATACGTGAGTCACATGATGTCTCAAACCCCTCCTCTATTCAATGAGGGACGCTCCACCCTCACATGAATGGCACATGAATCTCCTTAGTTTTCTCTGTCCAGAATCCTCAACTTATATAGTGATGGCTGATTTCAAAACACTGCTTCAGGAAGATTCAGAGCATAAATGAATCAGTGTATCGAATCTGCTGATCGGAGCGCCAAAAGTCACGTGATTTCAGCCGTTGGCAGTTTGACACGCGATCCGAATCATTATTCGAAAACAGAGTACTAAAATAAACTATTTCAACTTTCTGTGCACTTTTTTCACATGGGGAGTCAAAGTGTGGATCTAAACCACTCACAAGTACAAATAAGACTTTAAGACTTTTATGGCCTTAAATTTTAATCTAGCCTTAAAACTTTTAAACTAGTGGATAATCCAAGGCACTCGAATCAAGTAAAAAATTATTTTAAAAAGCCTTTATTTCATCTTGGCTAATTCTTAAAAACAGGCGACACGTACAAACTGCACACGTTTGCGGCTGGTATTGCCTTCGTCAGGGTGTGAGTAACAAACACATTTGAGTTCATTTTGAGCAGCAGTTAATTAGTCTAATGACATTCACCTGATTGAGCTACACAAGACAAACAGAAGTGAGGAAACTGAGGATTACATATCAAATTATATCAAACACTGTATAATCAATATATTAGTAAAGACTCCACAGTTCAATGAATATAATCAATAATATACATAGCATAACTTAAATAACTGAGGGAAAAAAGTCATAATCACAATTTTAATGTCACAAATCAATAAACATTGTAATTTATATTTCAAAAGAGAGGAAAAAAAAAAAATATCACAATTTAAATAATGTCACATCACAAATCAAACATTAATGTATATATATATATATATATATATATATATATATATATATATATATATATATATATATATATATATATAAAATAAAATAAAATAAAAAAATATATGTTAGATTGAGAAAATATTACAAAAAAGGTACAAAGTCTAATTCCCCATTTGAGCCTGGAAATTTAGTTGTTTTCAGTGTATAGATCCAGAAAGACTCTCTTTGTAGAAGCTTATTAACCCTATCTCCTCCTCTTATTGACCTAGGATCATGTTCTGTGCCGATTATCTTCAATGTTCCTGGGCTACCATTACTTATAATGAAGAGCCATAGGATATAAAGGGTTACAGACTCGAATTGCATTCTTATGTTCTGCTAATCTAATCTTTAATTTCCTAGTAGTCATCCATATAAAAGCAACCAAATGGACACTCCAACCGATACACCACAAATGAAGTATTACAATTAATAAATGATTTTACTTTAAAATCAAAACCTGAAGTTACATCTTTAAACATGTTAGTCTTAACAATATTGTCACAGTGATTACAATTGCCACATCTGTGATTTCCTGCACTCGGGCATTACCAAGAACTAGATTTCTTAGAGGGAAGATGACTTCTCACTAATTTATCTCTAATCGTAGATGCTTTCTGAAGGCAATGGAAGGAGACTTAGGCATGACTTTCCTGAGATGACGATCACTCATAACAATTTCACAATTATTTTTTTTTACAATTTTCTTAATTCTGTTCGCTTCTGTACTAAACCGTGTAACAAAATAAACAGATTGTCAAAATCTTGTGGTTTGCGTTTTTGTACTAGTAACTCATCTCTACTGATATTTCTTGCTTTATCAAAAGCTTTTGATAGTTTGATAGTTGGTTTGTACGTGTCACCTGTTTTTAATGAAATAAAGGCTTTAATTTAAAACTTTTTAAGGATCTGTAGGAACCCTGCATAATTTGGCCTCACTTTTCAGGATATGTACAGCACGATTTTTCTGAACACACAGATCTCAACTTTCTTGTTGGTGTGAACAGGAGTTAATGGATCCCAATTAACTAACAAAATGACTTGTACATTCTTCAGCACATCAAGATGATCTGCTTACCATGATTTCAGACTGTGGTGATGTGGTTTCTCCACTGCATGGATCTTCATGTGTCTTCAGGTGACTTTTAATAGTGAAACTCTTTCCACACTGATCACACGTGTGCATCTTCTCTCCAGTGTGGATCTTCTCATGTGTGTTCAGATCTGCTGACCGACTGAAGTGAACATCATAAAATTGAGACTTGCTGTGATAGACAACTGCTATAAAACATTCTGATCATTTTGATGCATTTTTATGAATTAATTTCATATGTCCCTGAAGCTTTCTATGAATGCGGTACATTAATCTTCTGATTGTACAGAATCATCTGTTGGTCCACTGACAGAGTCCAGCGGTCTGGGTGAAGGTATAATGTGTGTACGTCATTTCAGCGCTCCTGCTAATCTGATTTGATAGGTTACATTATCTGTTGTTACTTTATCATCTGAGGTATTTGACAGGACTTTTGTGCATTGGACTTTTGTATGAATAGACATATGCTGTGTTTAGATAAATCATTCAGATTGACCTGTATGATGCAGTTAGATCATTTACATGTACAGTTTATCTAAACAGCCCATAATAACAATAATACAGATATCTAAATGGCCCATTTCTAAGATAAAACTGATTTTTATTACTACATTTTCACTGTTGAAGGATTCTTCAGAACCACCTTTTCCCTGGATTGTGGTTGACTCATATAGTTATTCATACAGAATAACAGGTTCTGAATCTATATGCAGTCATCGGTATTGATCGTCTGTATGTCTGATCGACACCAACGCCTTGATGCTTGTGAAACCCAAAGTGTGAATGTGACTGACGTTTAAACGCTGATGTAACATTCAACACAAACAAACAGAGAAACTGTGATTCTGATGTGTTTATGTAATAAAACCGTCACTGATATCTGTATGATTGTTAATGCTGAATGCCTGTTTATCAGCAGCTTCAGCACACAGAACTAAAGCAGAACCTGAGAGAGAGAGAGACTTTTACAAAACACAATAAAACACTGGATTTCTTTGAGATTTATAGCCACCTTGGAGCAACATTATCATCACTAACTAAAGTTAAAAAAAGTGAAATTATAATCAACCACACTTTAATTCTCAGCTGTTTTCTCTCACAAATCATCATTTGACTCAAGAAGGATCTGATAAAGAAGATCTTTGGTGCAAAATCTGCTCAGTTCAGCATCGTTCAAACATGCTACTGTAGTTTACCTGAATTACAGCAAAAGAACAATGTCAAACATTTCCTTTTAGTTTGGGTGAAAGCAGAGAATCTAATCCATCAGAGATCCAGTGAAGTCACAGTGCAGTAGCTGTTGTCAGGAAGTAGAGGGCGCTATCGTGCTTTACAGACACGGCAGAAGAAGAAGTCATTAATGTGAAACAACACTGGAGAGAGTTTAGGATGGAGAAACCCAAAGATGAACACACATTTGCCCAGATTCAAAGTGTGATTATTGCATCTTATACTTCAGTGATGGAATTTTATTTGCTTATACATTTTTGTTTGTTTATTATAAAAAGAACAGCTAATTTAAATAAGTTTATATAATATTCACCTTTGTTTATCTTTGTTAATCGCCCAATAAAACCGGCTAAACTGGCTTTACTGGCTAGAAAGTCATCATCAATGCAAATAACTCTTTAGTAAATGATATGAATATGTTATGAACAGTTAGAAACAGTATTAGTAACACTAAAAGTACTTATTTTACAGTTTTGATGAAGGAAACTAATGTTTACAAAAAAACAAAACATTTTTTACACAGAAGATGTAAATGTACATTTATTGTCCTTTCATACATTCTTTCCTTTTGCCATAATGAACACACTAGTAAAACTTTTATCTTTTTTTATCAAATAAATGATAGAGAGACTTTGATTTGAACAAAACATTTGAACAGTATTATACATATGCATCTTACTGTTTAATACCAGAACAAATTCATTTTAAAATGACAATTAAAATAACAAAAGTGGAGGAGACTAAGATTCTTATAAACTCTGGAGAGGTTTATTGTCTATTTCATGACTCAAGTGAGGCAGACAGGAAAGTTTATGAAAGTAAAAAAAGAAAATGAAAGACTTTTGATGTAAGCAAATCAATGGGATTTTGCTAAATAAATATCTGCACCGAATGATGTAGGACATAACGTTGTCTAAGCGGTTCAATTACGTTATTCCTTACATCAGTTACAGTTTTTCTGTAAGTCAACCATCTACTAAAAGCTAGTCATTATAGTTTATGAAGTTTTAAATATGGATATTTTTCTCACCAAGAAACCCATAGATTCGCTTCAGAAGAGCTTGGAAGAGCCAGGATATATTTTAATATAACTCTGATTGTGTTCGTCTGAAAGAAGGTCTTGAGGGTGAGTAAATCATGGGACAATGTTCATTTTTGGGTGAACTTTCTCTTTAATGTGTAGTGAAGCGACCTTGAAATGAAAGGCACTTAATAATAAACCTTAACATTACTTGTGAAGGTGTCCAGGGTGTGTACTGTAAATACTGACAGAAAAAAAGGCATCTCCAAAAAGATGAGACTCGTGGTGGCAGGAGCAGAAAACACTTGATGAATGAGGCAGTACCTGCTTTTACATCTCTCTATCCTGACAGCTGAAGAAACAGCAGTCTGAACCAGTCCAGAACATAAGTATGAAGTTTATCACAGCTTTCAGTGTTGCTGGAGTTATATTTCTCAGCATAGCAGGTAAGATCTCACACAAATCTGTTAAATTAGCTATATGTTTAATGTTTAAATGGCTTAGTTGAATTGCATTTACTAGGGATCTTTGTAACACAAATCACTAATCGACTACAAACACTAACAACTTTACTGAATTTCTCATAATCTCAAAATACTTTTTGATCTAAAGCCTTATGCTTAAATTCATGAAACTTGTTTTAAGGATAAATATTCAGCATGCTGTGCTTTTAGTATGAATTTATTTATGTATTTATTTATATATTTTTTATTGGATGAGTTGCATATGGACTTAATCAATACCAAATACTTAAATTGGTTGGTTGAGTAAATTAAGCTAAATTTTTCTAAAATATGGAAAACCGTGATAATAATTAAAAAGAATGAGTAGCTGTCTGTTTTAAAGGATTGTTTATTTTTAAGAGGGTAGCTTGATTGTTGAATGGATATATGTCAAATCTATGAAATATGATAGTATTAAAACATAATTGCTTTTAATAAGTTACAGTCCCAGTATGTCACCAGGGTACATAAAAAATCAAGTGGCTGTAAGACCTGTTTCAATCTGCACTCGAGAGCGAGAATACAGTGTGTGTTTATTTAAGTAGCTATGTTAACAGGATGCACATCATACATGCAAATACATACAGAGTACACTAAAAATAAATGACTCAGAAATTACTAGTAATTTAATTACAAAGAATTACATTATATTATATTATATTTATTGCTCATTTTTGGAGCTTTTTTTTTTTTTTTTTTTTTTTTTTTACACATATCCTAAAAAGTAATCCTGTGATACTGATGCACTTTAAATCGGGTGATTTTAGGTAACAGGTTTAGCTGTCAGTCAGTTGGCATTTTATCCACTGCAGTTTGGAAAAGTATGTCTTGCTTAAATAGTAGGGGAGCAATTACAGTACACCAATCAGAAACGAGACAGAACCATGAAACTCATTGTGCATGAGCTCTGTATGTTAAAGGACAAGCAAGACAAACTTTTTTTTTTGTGTGGTATAAAAGTAGTTATTTTCATCTACAGTGTTTTCCTCATACTGTCTCAACCATTAATGTCTATGAAATTAAATCTGTATTGTTTTGATAACCATTATGTTGTCTAACATTTGATATCTTTGTCAAACAGCTTTGCTTAGCTTTGTTGTTTCTAGCTAGCAGGGTAACCTGTCACGGGGTGGTAAAGTCGGGGGCAGTTATAACACTTCATTAAAATTGCCCCAGACACCATCAACTAGTGTCCAGCTTAGTGAGGACATCAAAATAGATTATTTATTTTTCAAATAATTTAAAAAAGGTGTTTTTGCTCTCAATCTGGGGATCCAGGCTCTGTACACTCTCTGTTCAGAGCATGTCTATGTAAAAGTATGGTAAAATATGTAAAAGTATGGTATTTGGGGTAAAAAGCGCACCTGATGTTGGGCAAAAGGCACAATAATTAACATGATAGTGAATCGCTGACTGACTTTTACCACTTTATGATTTTGTTTTCACACAAATATATTGCTCCATCAATGTTCAATACAAACATATATATTTTTCCTGCAATCTTATACTTTGAGAGTAGTGAAAATGTCTCGGGTTACGTCTGTAACCCTGGTTCCCTGAATAAGGGAACAAGACACTGCGTAACCGCTTTGGGAACGCCTCTGCGTGATTACGTCTGAAGCACTCGTGCAATCGAACCAATAGTGTGACGAGCGTCAGAACGGGTGACATCACGGACCAGGAAACTATAAAGCACTCCTGAGAACAAAGAACGCCAGCTTCTGATATGGATGAAGCAAGCGCTCACAGGTGTGCAGGGAGTATGGCTAAGCTACGCAGCATCTCGTTCCCTTATTCAGGGAACCAGGGTTACAGACGTAACCCGAGACGTTCCCTTTCATGGGAACATCGACGCTGCGTAACCGCTTTGGGAACACTATCCCAACTAGGCCATAAGACCAAGTGCCTGTCTGTTATCTTTGTGACGACAGCACTGAGGAACCTGGAGTGGAGGTCACATCGAGGTTGTAAAACTTGATAAAGGTATGCTGGGATGACCACCCAGCCGCATCACATATTTCGAAGATGGGAACCCCCGAGATTAAAGCTTTTGAGGCAGCCATACCCCTAGTCGAGTGTGCTGACTCATAGGCAAGAGAGATAGCCTCGACCACCCACTTGCTCATTCTCTGCTTAGACGCCGGGCCTCCCTTCTTAGGAGACCCATAACAGACAAACAGTTGATCGGTCTTCCACCACAGGGCAGCTCTGTGGACGTAAGCATCTAACGCCCTTACCGGGCAAAGCAGATTTAGTTTTTCCTGATCCGTATTCAGAAAAGGTGGAGGACAGAAGGCCTGCAGTACGATAGGCCCTGTGACATTCGTGGGGACCTTGGGTATATACCCAGGTCTAGGATGTAAGAAAGCTTTGACCATTCCAGGTGCAAATTCTAGACATGACGGAGCAACAGAAAGTGCTTGCAGATCTCCAATTCTCTTGAGAGATGAAATGGCTAGTAGGAATATTGTCTTTAGAGTGAGGAACTTCTCAGGTACATCCTCTATAGGTTCAAAGGGGGCTGCAGCCAGACCTTCTAATACAATAGCCAAGTCCCAGGACGCGGTTCTCGTACGCACAGCAGGCCTCAGCCTCTGGGTGCCATGGAGAAAACGTATAACTAAGGGATTTCTTCCCACAGAAATACCCTCCAAAGGAGCATGATAAGCAGATATAGCTGCAATATAAACCTTCAATGTAGAAGGAGTTAAACCATCCGAGAATCTTTCTTGGAGAAATTGCAGTACATGACTGATAGAGGAGTGGACCGGATCCACATGAGATTGGCTACACCAAGTAGCGAACAGCTTCCACTTATATGCACATAGTTTTCTTGTGGACGGAGCTCTGGAGTGGAGTATGGTCTCCACAACCTCGGTTGGGAGACCGGATTCTATGAGCTCTGCCCCCTCAGATGCCAAGCCCGCAGTTTCCATAACTCCGGGCGGGGGTGAATTATCGCGCCGCCCGCTTGAGACAGAAGGTCCTGCCTGATTGGGATCTCCATGGGGGAGCCATCTAAAAGGGACACTAAGTCCATGAACCATATTCGGGTTGGCCAGAACGGGGCTACCAATATGAGACGGACCCCGTCCCGCCGAACCCTCTCCAGAACTCCAGGGAGCAGAGCAATCGGGGGAAAGGCATACAGACGCAGCCTCGGCCACGTCTGTACCATGGCATCCAACCCCAGGGGGGATGGATGAGTTAATGAATACCACAGCGGGCAGTGAGACGTCTCTTTCGAGGCAAATAAGTCGACCTGTCCGCGACCGAATTTCTTCCATATCAACTCCACCACCTCGGGGTGGAGTCTCCATTCCCCGGGCCTCGGCCCCTGCCTCGACAGGATGTCTGCCCCCACATTTTGATGCCCCGGGATGTAGGCTGCTCTCAGGGAGAGGAGCTTCCCCTGGGACCACAGGAGGATCTGATGAACTAATTTGTACAACTGACGAGACCTCAGACCACCCTGATGGTTGATATAGGAGACCACCGACATGTTGTCTGTGCGGACTAACACGTGGTGGCCCCTCAGGTCTGGGAGGAAGTACTTGAGTGCTCGAAATACTGCCATCATTTCCAGCCGATTTATGTGCCAGGAACGATGATGGTCCTCCCAAAGACCCTGAGCCGAGCGACCACTCATGATCGCCCCCCCCCAGCCTGTAAAGAGACGCGTCCATCGTTAGCATTACGCGACGACAAGGAGCTCCCAACACAGGACCCTGGGACAGGAACCAGGGCTTCTTCCACATGTCTAAGGCACAAAGGCATCGCCGCGTGACCTTGATCATGCGGAAAGGATTTCCCCTCGGAGAAAATCCCCTGGTCCTGAGCCACCACTGTAAGGGTCTCATGTGCAGCAGGCCAAAATGTATCAATTTGGACGCAGCTGCCATCAGACCCAGCAGTTTCTGGAACTGTTTTACAGTGAGTGACTGGCCTAATTTCACCCCTTTCACGGTTGAGAGAATGGAATTCACCCGAGCAGGAGACAGACGTGCCTGCATCGTAGTGGAATCCCAAACTACCCCTAGATAGTTGGTAGTCTGAGCTGGTAGAAGCACACTCTTCTTGGCATTGAGTCTCAACCCTAACCTTCTCATATGTGACAGAACTACATCTCGATGTTGAACTGCTTGTTGCTCTGATTGAGCTAGAATCAACCAATCGTCAATATAATTGAGCACGCGGATACCCTGGAGTCTCAGTGGAGCCAGAGCTGCATCCACGCACTTCATGAAGGTGCGGGGTGAAAGGGATAGGCCAAACGGAAGAACCTTGTATTGGTAAGCTTCGCCCACGAAAGCGAACCTGAGGAACTTCCAATGTGAAGGATGGATGGATACATGAAAGTAAGTGTCTTTCAGATCTATTGTCACAAACCAGTCCTCGGATCTGATCTGTGTGGTGATCTGTTTGAGTGTAAGCATCTTGAACTTACTGAGCGATTTAGCATACATAAATCTAGTATGGGACGCAATCCTCTATCCTTCTTTGGAACTATGAAGTAACGGCTGTAAATGCCTGACTGTTTGCTGGGAGGAGGAACCCTCTCTATAGCTCCTTTTTGCAAAAGTGTCATAACTTCTTGTTCCATCACTAGAGACTGCTGAGGGTCCACCACTGTAGGAAGGACCCCGTTGAACTATTTTGTAACCCTTTTTTTATTATTTGCAGCACCCATTGAGAAATATTGGGAAGACGTTCCCATTCTTCCAGAAATTCTACTAAGGGAACCAGTCTCTCGAGGCTGGCCTCTGGTGTTTTTTGGGCATTTGAAGCGGCGCCCTGAAGCGGTGTACCGGCAGGGAACAGTCGAATCAAACGCTGACCGGCCCTCCTCGGACCACTGCGCCCTGAAGCACACGTGATCAGCAGATCACTGATTGGTCAGAGAAAATCGTCACTACCAGCGTCATTGGATTTGAAACATGAGACACCAAACCCATTAGATTTAAATAGTAACAGCCACCGCAGTATAATTTGTTCACAAAGTCGAGCCCATGCCGTGCCGAGTTGAACCACGCAGTGGAAAAGCACCAAATGATGCCCTCTGTTGGTAGGGAATAGCAATATTGCCGCTCAAACATTTCCAGTGGCTTTGATGGAAGTTTAAAACTATATGAGTAATCAAAGTCAGTTATATAGATAAGTGGTCCTAATGTGTAATAAATCAGGTGCCCTTACCAGTGCAGGATTTGTACTGATTCACAAGATCGAAGCTATAGGAAGTTGATTGAGATGCACCCAAAAACTGAGCTGCACATGGACGGTGTGTGCAGACATTAGAAAACACTCCTGATGATGAAAATCACGTGACGAGGACAGTGTACTAACCATCGCAGGACACAGACAGTTGAAGTATACTTTGGACTTGAGATTGCAGGCTACAAACCAGTTTATCAGTTTCATACGTGTTCATCTAATTGTTTGGTCTCTGTTTCCCAGGTTTTCTCTGCCAGTTAGATGGTAAGTTATCATACTCTTAACGACCATAAGACTTTTGTTCCACAATCTTTTTCATTTTAATTGGGAATTCCCTCATTGTCTTTCTCTCATCAGTGTGTGGTCGAGCCCCTCTCAGTGTTGGGATTGTTGGAGGGGAGGATGCGACGGCAGGAGCCTGGCCGTGGCAAGTCAGGATTCGTGCCCGTAGCGCTTTGTGTGGTGGGACTCTGATCAATAAAGACTGGGTTTTATCTGCAGCTCACTGCTTCAAGTATGTTGAAAGCTTAAATAAATCTGAAGATACAACTGTAGATTGATAATAGTGGAATTAATGCAGACTTTCTCTATTTACAACCAGGGAGTCTAGTAATGTCAGTGATCCTAACACTGTGATGTTCTTCGGGCGTCTGAACCAATCCGGCTCAAACCCTCATGAGATAATCAGGACAGCGAGTCGAATCATCAGACATAGTAACTATAACGCCTCTACTTTTGACAATGACATAGCACTGGTTCAGCTCAACTCTTCTGTGCCTTTCTCTGATTACATTAAGCCGGTCTGTCTGGCAGCAGCTGGTAGTGTATTTTCTGCAGGTACAGAGAGCTGGGTCACTGGATGGGGCACGCTACAGTCTGGAGGTGAATGAACATTTGTTAAATGAATACAAACAATACTCTAAAACTCAATAATTTACCTAGAAATGGTTTTTAAAAGCCATAAAATGTGTCCTCTGATCTGTCACAGGCCAGTATCCTGATACACTGCAGGAGGTGATGATACCCATTGTGAGCAACAGTGACTGTGATAAAGCTTATAGAGGGTTTAACATCAGCATCACAAGCAATATGATTTGTGCTGGATTGTTAAATCAGGGAGGAAAAGGTTCATGTCAGGTAAGACATCAGTCATTCATTTTAACACTTTTTAATACAAAGCAATTTACAGTTTTGGTCACCTGCAAACTTACACTGCCAGCCTAGTTGCTTATTTAAGCCCCGTGTTTACTCTGACTGATTTTTGATGACTGAAGTGCTTTGGTGGACACACGGCTGACATTCTTTTACCGTTATCTGTAACAACTGTTCACTGTCTATCGTCAGAGATATAAATGCTGAATGTTTGTGAATACAGGGAGACTCTGGAGGTCCAATGGTCAGTAAGAAAGACTCCCTGTGGATTCAGTCCGGCATTGTGAGTTTTGGTAAAGGATGTGCTGAACCCAAATATCCTGCCGTGTTAGCCAGAGTCTCTCAGTACCAGAACTGGATCAAGTCTTACATGAGCAGCAATCCACCTGGATTTGTTGAATTCAATCCAACATCCAACTCCAACCTTGGATGCATGCCCAACCTCCTCTTATTTTCCCTTTCTCTCACATTCTCCATTCCTTTCACCTTCTCCCTCTATCTCTCTTCCTAAAGATTGATTGAACAGAAACTCTCAGGGTTTCTTTGATGAAGTGGACAGTTGTGCTGTACATGATATTTATATGGTCATTTATTCTTTATCTTTTTAAAAATGTTTGATTTATGAAAAGCTCTCTTATTGACATTATAAGAGCATACACTAATGAAGTTCCTGCTTCTGCACTCTGAGATTCAGCATGTTTTCATAAATAGAAGAAATGAACCATTATTATTATTATTATTATTACAATACCATTTATTTCTATGTTTATATGTCTGATAACCAGCTTAACTGATTTAGGGTCTGGAGCTCTGCATTGGGTCCTGCTTGCAGAAAATGTAATTATCTTTCTTTATTTCTTTATCTTTGAGTAATTATCTAATCAATCACCATGTTGCAATCACACTGTCTAAGCAGAATAAACACAAAAGAATGAACTGACTTTGGGAATGTTCTCTCTCTCTCTCTCTCTCTCTCTCTCTCTCTCTCTCTCCATACTGACAGTATTTTCAAGATTCTTTGATGAATACAAAGTTCAAAAAAGTTTAAAAAAGGCTTAAAAGTTAAAAACTCTTTTGTAACATTATAAAAGTGTTTCCTGATGAGTGTTTCTGTCCGTCAGAAGAATCCGGATCATTGGATCATCTAGATCAGGGGTGGCTAACGCTGGTCCTGGAGAGCCACAGTCCTGCAGCTCCAATCCTAATCAAACACACCTGAACAAGATAATCAAGGTTTAAAGGTTGCTAGCAAGCCATAGGCAGGTTTTTATCAGGGTTGGAGCTAAACTCTGCAGGACTGAGTCTCTCCAGGACCAGGGTTAGCCACCCCTGATCTAGACTGGAGCTGATCGCTGAAAGAGAAAGATAATATGGAGTATGATTGTAAAATAACAATCAAAACAAAGAGTATTGAGATTCCCCGGGTTCAGAGAAAAGCGACAGCAGACATGAACTTAAAATGTCACTAAAATCATCAGTAGCCTACATGAATATATTCATCAGATCAATGTGAAGCTGGATTGGATGGATTAATACAAACTCAAACAAATGCATTTGTGTTTTATTATTTAAAGCGTGTAAACTGAGTTTCAGAAGGTGCATCTCCGGTCGCCATCTTCACTGTATAATCTGAACACATAAAGCTCATAAAGACGGTTTCTTGAAAACAGATAAACGAAAACTGTCTCAGTATTTTCTCGAAATGATTCATAAAAACACCGCGCTGTGTGAAATATAATCTCACAGGAGTCGAGCTGCTGTTCAAGTTTGTTCACTTTCACTTTCACTTTCGGTTCCTCTCAGCTGCGGTGACGTCATCAGCACAGCATCACGTGATCCTATAGAGGAGACGCCTGATATTCTGGATGTGCCTTTATGACTGAAATCTCGTCATCAGTTTGAATGGAAATTTGGCGCCATCTGCTGGACACTCAAACATCAACTGGTTAAGTGTACCGTTTTTGTTGGTGTAATTGTGGCCCAATGCTGGCAGTTTTGGCATTATTTCTTTTTTCAGTATGTCTGAAATAAAATTAAACCCATGATATTTTTTTTTAGTTTGTGACGTTTTCTCATTTACGGTTATGAACATGCATGCAAAGTTTCAACACGCTGATGTGTTGTGAGATGCGCACAGAAATTTCATACATTCTTACTGTTCGTGGGTTCAATTTTAAGCCATATAGAAAATCATTCAAAAGCATCTGTACAGACCCAAAATATAAAACACTCTCATGTTGTGTCAGAACTCATCAACTTTAGTAGTGAAGTGCCAGTGTCTTACTGAGATTAACAACTTTTTATTTCAAAGTTTGTGAAAAAAAAAAAAAAAAAAAAAAAAAGTTGTCTTACCTGTTAACTAACTGTCTGTCAAAAAAGTTTGGTAAATATTTTTTAAAGGCGAAACATCACAGATTATTGCAGAAGTAAAAAAAAAAAAAAAAAAGAAAAAAAAGAAAAAAAAAAGGTTTATAATATAAGTTTAAATTGATTAAAATTTAAAATATTTTAAAAATTATATATTATATAAAATATATATTTTATTTAACTCTAAAACTTAAAGAAAATCAGAGCTAAATAACTGAAAATTTTAGGTTGATATCTCAAAAAAAAAAAAAAAAAAAAAAAAAAAAAGCAGTACCAAACTTTTCCACTAGATGACATCCAGACTCCACTGGTCGCCATATAAGCACTCTTTGATTTCCATATATGGTTTGAGTGATCTGAACCATATATTTTCATAATTTTCAACATATTTATGAACTAGTAGTTCATAAACAGTTTTGGCAGTAATGTTAATATTTGATTTGAATTCAGTCCCTAAAACACATAAAAACATACAGAAAGAATAGTTTGGCATCACATCACAAATGAAGAATCTATAGCTGTCATTCATTTTTTTAAAATCAGTCAGCAAGTCTGAAGTTTTCAAATGAAAGTTTGTCAAGATTGCTTTAGGTTTAGATTAAGATGTTGTTGTTATAAATGTATAATGGCAAATGTCCCACAGATGCGGGGAGGGTCTTAAAAATAAAAGAAAACATTTTTATACATAAATTCAGAAATGTATTATTTATATTGTTTTAAATGTATTGATATTAAAAGTTAATTGTTTGTACTTGATTGCATGTTTTTTTTTATAGTGTGATTTTTTTTTTTTTAAATCCAAAAAAATACAGGCTGTAACCAGGCATTGAACAGTGCATGAAGGTTAAGTGACACTACTATGGAAAATAGTGACATTAAGTTTTCTGTTTAGTCTCAGTACATCTTGCTGATCTCTTTCTATCGATATGATGAATTAACCAATCAGAAGCTTCTAGAAGAATGTGCTTGGAGCTTTAGCCCTGCCTTTCTGTGTGAGGAGCAAACACAACGAAGCATTATCATCAGTTTTCAGCATATCAGACATCAGATGAGAGTAAATGTTTGTATGTTGTGAATCCTTCCAGACTTTTCACTCATCTGTGAAAATGATAGACTTACACTAGAACATGGTCAAACTTTTGAATCTCACATCATTCCAAACCCATGTGACGCAGTGTTTTAATAATCATACAAATTTCAATTCCACAATTTATTGAAATTTATTCCATAAAATGACAGGAATTAGTGAGTCAGAGGTCACTACAAATTACTTATGGCTTATATAATATTTTTGATTTGATTTAAACTTTGCAAACCACCTTACGAGACTCAACCGACAAGCAACGCTGAATCTGCAGACACGGACCAGATCATGACCAATCATAGGTGTGGTCAAGAAAGACCATTAAAGAGCCACCCAGCAAAACCCTCAGTGTTTGTGTCCTCACTACAGATTGCTAAATGACACCACCTGAAGCAGAGTTGCAGTTAATAAGATACAGAAATTAAGTGATTAATTAAGTGATGATTGAGCATTAGTTATGAACACCTGCTGTTAACAAGCAGAATCACTGAAGGAAAGAGAAACAAGAACTGAAAAAAGAGAAACAAACTATAACTTTCTTCAGCCACAGCGTTAGATGAAATCATCTGAAGATAAAAGACATTAAATCTCTCAAGATCTCAGCAGATGAGGATTAAACAACTCCACAAACAGCATTACATCTTTGCTTATTACTAACCAGACTGACCTTGCAGAGTTTACTTGCAGATAATATTACTAAAATTAAAGGTCACTTAAAGAAAATACACTTTCATTACTCTTTCTTAAGTGCCCTTTTTAAAAATGCACTTTGTAATGATATGTAAGTTTAACTTAAATGTACATTTTAAATAATTTAGTAGTGCTTTAAAGAAGTACATTTATTTTGATTTATTGACATTCTAAATCACATGTAAAATAAAGGATTCAGTTTTAACTTAAGAGTGCTGTCCAATATTTGTTAATATACTTTAAATGTGCTTATTGTATAATATATACTGTATAGACTATTATATACTGTGTCATATTGCATTATTTTTCTTTAAACTTAAGCACACTTTCTTATAAGAATATTCTCATATATATCAGAATAATTGTATTGTTTTGTCTTTCAATTGTTTAGATACAGGTTTGACTTTAATTCATTTACCCACATATCACTAAAAACTATTTTAAAACACACCCCAATAAGTACATGTAAATCAATAGTAATCCATAAATGCTATAATTCATAATCAAACCTACACCTCTAGAAAACACTTAAGTATAATGTATATACAGTTTGAGTATAATGTATAAACAGTGCCTGATTTATAGTGTTGTTTTCTCTTTCTCTTTCTTTTTTTTTTTCTTTTTTTTTTTTGTCCATTCTGTCACCTGATGAAGTTTGGGGTCACTTAATATTCAACAATATTACTGATCCGCCTGCAATGACACTATTGAATGAGAATTGAACTGAGCTGGACAGTGACATCACCTTTCTCCAGAGCTGCTGTATAGATGAAATTAACTAAACTTTAAAATTAAAATGTAAAAATTAACTTTGATGCATAATTGTACTAAAACAACCAGTACATAAAAGGCACTTTATAAACATTAATTATGGTTGTTCCGGAGCAACATAATAAATATTTAGATTTCTACAAAAACTCATTTTTTTCCCATCACTCATGCTCATGTATAATGTTGTCTGATTCTTTGACTGGAAGGTCATCATGATTTTGTCAAGTAAGACATGTTCATCAACATATTTTGTTGATCCTGGAACAACATTCCAGTCTGAAAATTTAGTCTTAACCCTATTCCTACCCCTAAACCTAATCCTACCTATAACCTGAAAAGATAGGTGAATAACATTGATGTAGAAGCACCTAACCCTGGTTGCAAGCCTAAACATTGTCTATTTCTCTGTCACCCCTGGCCCATTCTATATAGTCTTTTAGTTCCTCTCTTGTTGTTTGTATTTCCTTCTGGACATTGAAAAGCTTATTATGTGTTCTCCTCATCTCTGCAATGGATTTAAGCACACTGGATTGGACCTTTTCTGGATCATCTACTTTTCCCTGTCTCATCTGGTGAATGTCTACAGAATCCATCACTATGAAGGCGACATCAAGTAAGACTAACAGTCCACTTAACACTCCTGAGACTGCTTCTGCTACAACTCGCCCTACTCTTGCAGTCTGAGTAGCAATTCTGCTAACATTTGCCAACAGACCCAAATTCATGAGTTGTGTGGCACACAAAACATCCCTTCTGTCTAAATTGCATGATATTTGCACATTGTCAAAAGCTGAGCTGCCGAAAAAAACACTGAACTTTGAGATTTTTCTCAGAACCTTTCTCAGTGTATTCAGTGGTGTGAGAATTGGTTCGCTTACAGATTTATACTTCTGCTGAATTTGTTAAAGACTCTCTCTGAATGATTTTTGCTGTACAGTGTTAGTAATGGTGGATGCAGCACCTGTTACTCCACCTGCAACTCCTACTACAACACCAACACCAGTAACAATCAGAGACGCCCCAAGAGTGAACGGTGATGCAGTGATTCCTCCAGCTGCTCCGATCACTGAACCTGACAGACTCCCCGCTGTGGCGCTGTAATGTGCAGACTCCATCGAATCTGTTATTCTTCCCCACTCACTAACTATAACCTCAATGTCTTTATAGTGCTTGTTGTAGGCCTCATCAAAGGCGGTGATAGACGTCTTAAATCTCTGCAGCAGTGCCTCTGGAGCTCTGCTGTTTCTGTCTACTGCATCTGTCAGGAACGGTTTAGCTAGAATCTCTTCAGCTGAAGGTCTGTCTTTAGGGTCACGACTGAGCATTTGACTGATTAATTCCCGAAGTTCCTCTGAGTATCTCTCTGAGATGGGAGGGGGGTTTCCTGTCATACTGACAGCATGAAGTATGTGCCGCTGCCTGCCATCTGCCTGTGGAGAAAAAAAAAGAGAAAAATAATCTGGTTAAAAAAATAAAAATAAAAAACTCAGACTGACGCACAGAACAACCACTGTGCCAATGACAAGATCTGACAAAGAAAGGAACAAACACAGGGCTATATACAGGTGCTGGTCATATAATTAGAATATCATCAAAAAGTTGATTTAGACTGGTGTCTCTCATCTTCCTCTCATAGATTTTCTATGGGGTTAAGGTCAGGCGAGTTTGCTGGCCAGTTAAGAACAGGGATACCATGGTCCTAAAACCAGGTACTGGTAGCTTTGGCACTGTGTGCAGGTGTCAAGTCCTGTTGGAAAATGAAATCTGCATCTCCATAAAGTTGGTCAGCAGTGGGAAGCTTGAAGAGCTCTAAATGTTCCTGGTATACGGCTGTGTTGACCTTGGACCTCAGAAAACACAGTGACCAACACCAGCAGATGACATGGCACCCCAAACCATCACTGACTGTGGAAACTTTACACTGGACCTCAAGCAACGTGGATTGTGCGCCTCTCCTCTCTTCCACCAGACTCTGGGACCCTGATTCCCAAAGGAAATGCAAAATTTACTTTCCTCAGAGAACATAACTTTGGACCACTCAGCAGCAGTCCAATCCTTTTTGTCTTTAGCCCAGGTGAGACGCTTCTGACGCTGACTGTTGTTCAAGAGTGGCTTGACACAAGGAATGCGACAGCTGAAACCCATGTCTTGCATACGTCTGTGCGTAGTGGTTCTTGAAGCACTGACTCCAGCTGCAGTCCACTCTTTGCAGTCCTTCCCTTCGGAATGAGTTGGAACAGCAGGTGGAGAGTAAAACTGTTTCAAATGTCTGTTTTGTTTTCAACAGGCGCCTAAGTGCATATCATGTAAATATCATGAACATAGTGAATTCATAAATTCATTATTCATCATTCATACACTATATTCATTATAGTGATTCAAAAGTTATCCAGGGATAATGCGATGGTGTATTGTGTGTTTAACTGTACATGTTCACATGTATGGGCTCTCTCTGTGTACACATAAAAAATGGTAGGATTGTGCCTCTTGGTGGCAATAATTGAACAAAACATGAAATTATCATTAACTAAAATACAGGTGAGCAGACCAGGGCAGAGTTTCCCAAAAGCATCGTAAGCCTAAGTTGATCGTAGCTCCATTGGTTATAGAGCAGAGACGGCGGAAGCACAGTCAGAGACAGAGATGTTGTGGAGGGTGAACTGAAATAAATAAAATGAGAAGAAATGAGGAAGATGATCATGCTTAAGGCACTAATTTTAGACCATGAACAGAAACACTGATTTACAGTGAAACAATCAGAGAACTTTCAAATTCTGCTCAGAAATATACAGTAAATGCACAGTTTGTGATTTTCACTTCAGTTTTCTAATACATGTGGTTTCACTTCTGCATCTAAACATAGTCAGAGCATCTCTGTTTGCTCCTGCTCCATGATTGTACGAGGCAGGTTTCTCTTAATAGTGAGCGGGAAGTTGGAAATAAACCCTGTCAAAGTAAGAGAGCCCTTTGAAAAATGTCTGTCTACACTGTTCTCATCTCTGTGTTTCTTGGTGAAACTCAACTCAATGCTTTGGATTCTTTTCTTCTTTTTTGTGGTGGAGAAAATGAAATGTCTCCAACACTTGGGCCAAAGTGTGTCTAAAGGGGAAATGAAATGAGACTGTGGTCTAAATATATAAACTACAGTTACAAGCTGAAGTTATCAAGGAATTCAGATTTGCTTTTACCTAGTAACAGAAGGGTCTGCTGAATTATAAATATGAAGAACCAATCATATTGTACAAAAATGATTCAATGAATCATGCCACCTTTGCTATGCTCCTATTTTGTAAAAACTGTTGTATTCTTTTGCTGGGGGGATTCTCTCTGAAATTGGTCTGAGATCCTCCCGGCCGTGATTAAAGCATGTTCAAAGGTTTTGTCTGGAGTCTGTCTGGTTAGAGGAACTAGAGACCTTATTCCCACGTGATAGTGTGCTGTTCTCTATCAGAGCTTGAATATAGATAAACACAAGCCAAACTCTGTAAAAGAGCCAGGGTTTGAGTGTCTTACTCCTTTAATGATTCAACATGCAGTGCAGTTTATTCTATAGCAGAAACGAGTAAAAAGCCAATGCTTTCGACAGGGTTTAGGAAGAGAATTGACTCAGATGCTACATAAACTGTATGTCGAGCATTTGCTGTGCCATGAGCTTGTGGAAACACGTCAAAATAAAAGTCCTCACATAGGAACCTACACAACAGCGGCAGTAAAAAACGAAACCTATACAGAATATTAAACAGGAAAATATAATATTTATAAATGCAAATGTCCACAGATAATTTTTATAGGGGGTGTTTAGTCTGTTTAACCAATGTGGTCAGAAGTGTTGGGAGTAACACTTTACAAAAGTAATTATAGCTAATATTACAGTAATATTTTACTTTTTGCTGTAATGCAGTATAAAAATAAATAAATAAATTAAAAATCAGCAGGTAAAATAGTACGTCTATTTCCTGCCGCTGGAACTTATTGGTTGAGATGAACGGCAGAGACGGATTCTACATTTGTGAGATGGACATAGCTACTCCCATTATTTTCACAGAAAAGGACAAGAATGTTATAGTCAAGTGCAATATTGCAATCTATGTTCAGCACTGAGGGAACTTTCTAGAAATAGCTCTTGAAAAAAACACCTCGCCCGATGCAACAATAAGCTAATAATAAGATAAGTCGGAGAAGAGAAAGAAAGCAAAGATGCAGAAATATCAGTGAGCCACGACTCCTGTATGTCACTGTAATCATCTTTACCTTCATTACCATCATCATCCATCAAAACTTTATTAGCAAATCTGGTTTTCTTTACCCAACTGAGAGATGTAGTTTATGTTACAGATGCGGTTGGGTTTGAACCGTCGTTCAGTCTGTATTTCACACAGTGCGATGAGAAACAGTGTGGGCTGCTCTGAAACAATTGCAGAATATGCAGAGAGCTGGTGTTTGTCAATATATAATTTAAAGCATTAGTCACCTTCATGCCGTGTCAGTTACACTTTTTCCGTAAGTTGAATAGGGAAGGCGTAGGACATAGCATAAGCTTATTTGCAAATTTGCAAATTTGTGAACAGCAAGAGTTTTACACTTTCTTCGTACATTGAATAAGGAAGGGGGTCTGGCGGAAAGTACAAACTCGATCCCAAAAAAGTTGGGACATTGTACAAATTGTGAATAAAAAAGGAATGCAATAATTTATAAATCTCATAAGCTTATATTTTATTCACAATAGAATATAGATAACATATCAAATGTTGAAAGTGAGACATTTTGAAATGTCATGCCAAATATTGGCTCATTTTGGATTTCATGAGAGCTACACATTCCAAAAAAGTTGGGACATTGTACAAATTGTGAATAAAAAAGGAATGCAATAATTTATAAATCTCATAAGCTTATATTTTATTCACAATAGAATATAGATAACATATCAAATGTTGAAAGTGAGACATTTTGAAATGTCATGCCAAATATTGGCTCATTTTGGATTTCATGAGAGCTACACATTCCAAAAAAGTTGGGACAGGTAGCAATAAGAGGCTGGAAAAGTTAAAAGTACATATAAGGAACAGCTGGAGGACCAATTTGCAACTTATTAGGTCAATCGGCAACATGATTGGGTATAAAAAGAGCCTCTCAGAGTGGCAGCGTCTCTCAGAAGTCAAGATGGGCAGAGGATCACCAATTCCCCCAATGCTGCGGCAAAAAATAGTGGAGCAATATCAGAAAGGAGTTTCTCAGAGAAAAATTGCAAAGAGATTGAAGTTATCATCATCTACAGTGCATAATATCATCCAAAGATTCAGAGAATCTGGAACAATCTCTGTGCGTAAGGGTCAAGGCCGGAAAACCATACTGGACGCCTGTGATCTTCGGGCCCTTAGACGGCACTGCATCACATACAGGAATGCTACTGTAATGGAAATCACATCATGGGCTCAGGAATGTCGGTGAACACAATCCACCGTGCCATTCGCCGTTGCCGGCTAAAACTCTATAGGTCAAAAAAGAAGCCATATCTAAACATGATCCAGAAGTGCAGGCGTTTTCTCTGGGCCAAGGCTCATTTAAAATGGACTGTGGCAAAGTGGAAAACTGTTCTGTGGTCAGACGAATCAAAATTTGAAGTTCTTTTTGGAAAACTGGGACGCCATGTCATCCGGACTAAAGAGGACAAGGACAACCCAAGTTGTTATCAGCGCTCAGTTCAGAAGCCTGCATCTCTGATGGTATGGGGTTGCATGAGTGCGTGTGGCATGGGCAGCTTACACATCTGGAAAGGCACCATCAATGCTGAAAGGTATATCCAAGTTCTAGAACAACATATGCTCCCATCCAGACGTCGTCTCTTTCAGGGAAGACCTTGCATTTTCCAACATGACAATGCCAGACCACATACTGCATCAATTACAACATCATGGCTGCGTAGAAGGAGGATCCGGGTACTGAAATGACCAGCCTGCAGTCCAGATCTTTCACACATAGAAAACATTTGGCACATCATAAAGAGGAAGATGCGACAAAGAAGACCTAAGACAGTTGAGCAACTAGAAGCCTGTATTAGACAAGAATGGGACAACATTCCTATTCCTAAACTTGAGCAACTTGTCTCCTCAGTCCCCAGACGTTTGCAGACTGTTATAAAAAGAAGAGGGGATGCCACACAGTGGTAAACATGGCCTTGTCCCAACTTTAAGATGTGTTGATGCTATGAAATTTAAAATCAACTTATTTTTCTCTTAAAATGATACATTTTTTTCAGGTTAAACATTTGATATGTCATCTATGTTGTAATCTGAATAAAATATTGAAATTTGAAACTTCCACATCATTACATTCTGTTTTTATTCACAATTTGTACAGTGTCCCAACTTTTTTGGAATTGGGTTTGTAGATATTTTACATCATAACTTGTTTAAATATGGATATTTTTTTACACAAACGCATCACTTTGCTTCATAAGGCCTTTATTAACCCACAGAGCCTTGTGGAGTGTGTTTATGATGGATGGATGTGGATGGATGCCTTTTCTTCAGCTCATACTCATTGATCCCGTTCACTGCCATTATAAAGCTTGGATGCGTCAGGATATTTAATTAATATTTCTCTGATTATTTTCATCAGAAAGAAGAAAGTCATACACACCTATGGCTTAAGGGTGAGTAAAGCTTGGGCTATTTTTCATTTAATCCTTTAACCTAATAATACAATTAATGAATTATATTTATATATATATATATATATATATATATATATATATATATATATATATATATATATATATATATATATATATATATATATATATATATATATATATATATTTAAATTAAATTTTAAGCTGTCTCAAAAATTTTAAGTTATCAAGCGAGCAGAACAACCACCCAGTAGAGCGTTACAGTAATCTGGCCTGCTGTACTACTAGTTACAGCAGCAAATAAACATGAATGAACAACAGAAGATACAGAAAAACTAACTGAAATGAATCATATCTCATGTAATCTCTTAATCAGTGTTTTAACCGCAGAAATCAATAAAAAAAAGCTTGAGAACAATAATGTCACACAACTTCACAGTTACCTCAGAAAAGATATTCAGTGACAATAAACTAGAGAGGAGCATTCTGATAAGTATATAAAATATATCACATATTCAATATTTATCATTATTTTTCTAACCTGTTGATGTCTTCATATTTAATGAATGTTTGAATGAATCTGTCATGAAAACAGTTATTTAAAGGTTTATATTTCACCAAGGAATTGGAGTAGATAAACATATTTCATTAGAAGAATGCATTAAAGACTGCCCTAAATGTGCAATCAACTCCAGCAGATCTGTCTTTCTGCAAACTATGTGGACAAGATCTTTTTCTTAATTGTATTAAAGTAAACTGTACTCTTTTGCAGCAGTACTGACAGACTTTATTTAAAGACAGAGCCATCGTTTGTTCAGTGAAGCACTGTTTAATTAAAAATAAGAAGCAATTTTATTTTTTGTTTTGTTTCTTTTTTTTCCCCACTGTGAACAGACTTAAAAATCAAGATATTTCATTTTTGTGTTCCATTACACTGTATTTCACTTCTGCTTCCGCTTGTTCCCTAATCTAGTGTATATCATTGACTCTGTGATTTGATTGAATAAATGTATATGAAGCTGCTGTTCATGTTTTTAATGTTGTTTATTCACTAGTTTATTATTACTTGTATTATTTATAGAAAGTTCAGTGTTTTTTCTGTGCTCCACTGAAGAAACTCACACAGGTTTGAATGAAATGTTAAATGTTTCATCCTAACACTAACACAAAGAGAGTTTAAGTCATCTTTAAATTCACTTTTGCAGAATACAGTAGATTGAACGTAATGAAATTTAGTGCAGATGACAATGAAACAGAATATTCAGCTCACTTTATTCAGAGTGAAAAACAGCAAGGATCATGGAGTTTCTCAGATCGTCATCTACTAGTCAACATGGTTTTGGAAGTTATGTTGATTCAGAGTTGGTGTCATTTGAAGTCATTCCTTCTTTTTTGTCTTTAGCTGATCACTTGCTTGAGTTAGAAACATCCCAAAATAAAACAAAATCAAATTGAAAATAATTAGTACAGAATATATAACTTGGGCCTATTATTTAATATGTCATACATGTTTTTTTGTGAGTGGCAATACTTATTAGTTCCCTTTCGATATTTCACTCGTACTGCGTATGGGGGAAAAGTCTCCCTACAATGGCTATTGGCTATTTCTACAAATATACCTGAGCAACTTCTGACTGGGTTTGTGCTCCAGGGTCACATATAGGAGTAATTTTTTCTAATGAACGATGTAATTTAACTTTTTTGATTCACAATGCTCTGTTGGAGCAACTTAATGGCTGCACTTTGTTCTGCACTATGTTCCACCACTTTAAAACAAAAAGATTTGTTCTTTGTTTTGTTTTCATATTTAAGAGATTATAAGCTAGATGCAACTTTTTTGTGTTCGCATCGAATGTTCATCGTCTTTGATTGATCTGTTGAAAGCAGTTATTTTGAGTTAGATGCATAAATGTTCTTCTCCTATTCAAATTTTACATTGAGAGGTGCATACAACATATCTGCCCACTGACAACTATAGTTGCCGCACATTCAAATAAGTTTTTTAAGAAAAAAAAACAAAAACCTGGGGAAAATAAATGCAGAACATGTTCACATACGACTATATGCATGAAACCATTCAGAAAAATTTGGGCACAAATGGGTTAAACGCATTGTGTGAATTCAACAGAGCTTGGTTTATAGATGATGCTGCTGCATAAATAATTGTGTCATCGGCATATAGATGTACATTAGCGGAGTCTACTGCAAAACCTAAATCACTGATAAAAACAGAAAACAGAATATGAGATAAAATAGATCCTTGAGGAACTCCTTTTTTTACTTGAAGAAAAGGAGAATTATAATTTTCTAAATTCACACACTGAGTACGTTCAGATAGATAATTATCAAACCATTTTAGAGCAACTTCACTAATAGCTATAGATCTAAGTTTCTGTAACAATAAATTATGATCAACAGAGTCGAAAGCTTTTGAAAGGTCGACATATAATGCTGCACAGGACTTTTTACAATCTCAGGAATTGATAAGGTCATTAGTAACTAACAGAGCTGCAGTTAGGCTACTATGACCTGACTGATGATCATTAAGAATATTATTATCTGTTAAAATTAGCTTTAATTGATCGTTTGTCAATGATTCGAATACTTTAGCTAAAACTGGTAATCTAGAAACAGGACGATAATTACTATGATCTGAAGGATCTCCACTTTTTAATAAGGGAATAACTGATGCCGACTTCCACGCTCTTGGTATAATATTTGAAATCAAACTTAAATTAAAAATAGATGCAATTGTTTCTGCTACAATACCTTCCATTTTTAAAAAATAAGGTTAATTTGATCAACCCCTGCCAATTATTTGACATCTAGTTTCACTAAAGCATTATAAACATGGGATGTTGTGATAGGAGAGAAATTAAACACCTGTCTGGGACAATGTTTATCAGGAACAACTAATTCTGTAGAGGTAGAGACACCTAAATCAGTAGACTCTGAACTTGAGCCTGCAGTAAAAAAAATTATGAAGAGTTTCAGCAATATTGGCTCTGCCCTTAACAATAGTTTGGTTAACAATTAAATGATCTGGAACTTTAATCGATAAACTCGTTCCTGAAATAGATTTTACTAGCTTCCAGAATTTAATAGGATTATTTAAATGTTAATTTACCATAGAAAGATAATAATCGCGTTTTGCACATTGTATTGATTTAGTACATGAATTTCGTGATGCTCTATAATAACTCCAATCTATAAATCATTCGATTTCTTTGCCTTGGCCCAGGCAGCATTTCTCTGTCTGATAAGTGTAGAGAGAGTATCACTGAACCAAGGACAGTCTTTGCCACTTATCCTAAAACTTTCAGGTTATATGAAGTAACCCAGAGAGTGTGAGGAGACGGGGTGGTGGAGGGATTCTGGAAACTGTCGAGGATCCTTGGGTGAGTTTGACTGTGATTATATACAGGCCTGAACTCATGCCGATTGGGTAGATATGTTGATTACAGATTGTTGACAGCTGGTTGAGATGACGTAATGATTGTGTAGCTTATTATTATCTTCCAATAAACATGAACTAAAGCTGGTTACATCAAATACAAATGCTATTGACTAGATTCATGAGAGGTCAGGTAATGCGTTCAAATGTCAAAAATGCAGTAATTTCATCAACTTATCAGCGAGTGAACTTCAGAAACACTGAAACTGAATGAGTTCAGAGCTGGAACTATCAGTGTCTGTAACTGCTCCACGAGACGCATTACTTCCGCATTCATGCACAGTTCCTCTGGAAGCCTATGGGAGTGTCGCAACTGTTTTTCAACGGCTCTGGTCACACCCAGTCAGCAGCTTTTTGTCCGGGGCTCTGTCTGGCTGTTCTTCTTAATGCACAAAAAGAAAAGCAAAAGTAAGGAATACAAGCAAACTGCGAAGTCAAGATTATTCACACACAGTGAATAATACAGGAATATATTCAGTGAGTCAAAAAGAGCTTTGAAGATGCAGCGTGTTTTGAGATGCAGTTTTCTAGTGATCATCTGCTGCATCTCATGGACAGACTCATACGTGATTACAGGTATGGTTACAGGCTCACATTGTGCTTTCCATTGTTACTTGCATGGATTATTTCGCTATTGGTCGGCCTGTACCCTGTAGTAGTTAATGTTGTGTTGCATTAGTTAAGAAAAGACTAAGTGTAAAGGAAAGAAGGTGTTTTTATTGCATTTGAATTTTTTGATTGCATCTTGTACTATATTTTGAAATTATTTGAGATGCAAGGCAGTTTGCAGATTCATCAGTGTGTAAGTGTTTAAAGAAAAAAAGTCTCAATATTTGCCTTTTTTAAAACAGTTACTTTAATCAGAGAAATTGGGGATGATATCTTCATCGAGTGCGCTGCTAATACACCTCAGGATGGAGTGTACTTTTACAAACAAGCAGCAGCAAGTAAACAACAGGAAATCTTCTACTTCTACAAACCAAAACATCTTACCTATAAAACACTGAATGAATCCAAAATCAGTGTAAGTGGAGCCCTTCCCAACCTTAACGTCACCCTCTTAAGAGCAAATGCCGAAGACTTTGGGCTTTACTGGTGTGAATTTCATTTGGAAGAAAAAACTTCCTTTGGCAAGTTCACTTGGTTATGGATAGGTAAGTGTGTCTTATGTCTATCATTTTATTATAAAACATGTGGTTTATTGTGGTCTAGAATGTACCGTTGGCCTGTGTTTAGTATGTAAACGATGAGAATGAGAACATTCTATACATGCAAAGATTGAGAAGTACAGTCAGTTTCTTATTAAAGCTGCAGTCCGTAACTTTTGGCGCTCTAGCGGTTAATAAACAGGACCAAAGTCTAGTCCAAGCAAACATTTGGGCATTTAATTACCGTTGAAAAGACGTCATTCCAACACATCCCGTCATGGTTGAAAAAATACTTCCAAAATGAAAGTCTGATGTCTTCCGGCCACGTGTTTCGGGGGTGTGAGGCTGTGCACACAGATCATTTATTTTACCGTGCATGCGTACCTGTGTACCACTTATGTGCACCCCTGTTGATAAACATGATGCAATATAACATTGTGCTTCATGAAAAGATACATTTTGAACTAATCTTAAAGGGGCTATATGTAAGATTTTCACTTTAATAAAGCCTAAAAATACCCCAATATGTTTGCAGACAAACATGCTAAGTTCACCTACTTGTTTCTCAGAAAAACATTGCTACAGCCAGATATTCTACTCTGAAATGTGCGTTCCGTGTCGGAATGTCTGTCTTTGTTTTGGTCTGTGCGAAACCGCGTGCTGCAGTTTATCCAATAGTATTTCAACATCACAGGTCGCCAGTTGGCGGAAAACACTGCGTATTGTAGCCATGGAAACCAGCAAACAAACTGGGTCAGAAAATCGCAGATTCTGCTTGACCTAAAAAGCCTCTGCATCCATCTAAAAACCTAAATCAACTCATCAGCTTACAGTGTGTAAGTCTCCTCAGCTTTCACTGTCAATCGCACTCCCTCTTGTTGCGTGTCCTCAAGCTGGCCACCCGCGTCTTTGAAGGAGGGGGCGGGGCAATCAATATTTTGAATTTTGACTAATCTATTTCTAAATCTATTTCAAACACTGGGTGTCATTCCTACATAGAGCCCCTGTAATATGACCCGAGAACAACGAGTTGTCCCAGAGAGAGATTCGTTCATTTTGTGCTGACTGCGCATGCGCAACATCACATAGGTTCTGTATAGGAAACAGAAATGAAAGATTGGTCAGAAGGGACATAAATGTCTATGCATGACATACACACACCGGTACTGCAATTGCCTGTGGTGCTGTCATGGTCACGGCACAATTTTATTAATTATTTGGTTTATTTATTTCTTCTATGGAGCCATATAGGCACTCAGCATATATATATAGCTCGAGAGCGTAGGTTTCGAACAGACTGTGAAATATCAGTCAGCCAATCAAAACGCACGCAATAACCCATAGCAACGCGTTATGGCAACGCCTCAGACTGACGGAAATGTGAATATAAACAGGAATTTTCCGGCTTTTGAACGATTGCGCATCTTGCAGAAGAACATTGTAGCCGGAGCTACTTCTCTCTGTTTACGTCTATGGCGAGTCACGCAGGTGCTGTGCTGGTTCCTACCAGACCGGTCTAAAATAGTCCGAATATAAACACTGAGGTGTACCACAGTAATAATGGAATCGTGACGCACATGCTCATTAGATCATTTTTGTACATTTTGAACAAAAAAAATTTACGGACAACAGCTTGAATATTGAAAGGAAAAGTAGCTAATTCTCTGGCTTTGTTTTCTATTCTGTCATAGAAAAATCAGAAGAAGAAAAAAAAGAGTGCCCAGAAGAAGTTCTTCACTATGAGAAAAACTTACTAATTTTGATTGCTGTCATATCCCTACTGTGCAACATTGGTTTCTTCTGTGTGATTCTGAAGGTAAGTATAAATTGACAGCTAAAAGCACAAATCAAAACAACAACAACAACAACAAAAAACGAATAAAACTTATAGACGACATGCTGTCATGTACATGCTGTGAACAATTTGTACTATCACTGGTATACTGGCACTTTGGGTTTTTCATGTTAAAGGGTCAGTTCACCCCAAAATGAAAAATTCTTCATCATCTTGCCCTCGATCATGTGGTTCCAAACACAGATATGTCTACGTACATTTGTCTGCTTTAAGCCCGAGATACACTTCACAGTTTTTGTCTGTGACCGAGATATTTTCCCGAAGAAATGGGATAAACTTTCACAGTTGAGGATGTGTTAGCTAAACCCTTCGTCTGGTTTGTATTGTGTTAAAAGCGTCTAACTATGGTTGCATACTGTCCACATTACCTGCCCCAAGTAGTATTGAACATGACTAATGTCACATACTATTTAAGATGGATAGGGCGTCAAAGGGGGTGGCCTTTGCCATACCTTAGCTGCCTGGTAGTATATTATTAGTGCAGTATTAACAGATTTATATTACTGCATCTAACATATAATTTGTAATTGTTTAATGAAAGAGAAAAGCAAGTAAATTAAAGTGATCTTGTTGTTGAATTCGTGACATGAGTAGTGAAATGTTACCAAGTTCTACAGACGCACAAATCCTCTCATTATAAACAACAAAGCAGAGACAGTTTGAAAATAAAAGATTAATTGTTTAGTCAGATTCATTGTTTAAAATGGGAGTTTTCACATTTTACTCACTGTGTAATTCACAATTTAAAGAAAAGGTTTTTTTGTTTTTTAATTTGTGGCTTTTCCTATATATTGTGGCGATGGCACTGTTTATTCCCTGTTATCAATGTGATTTACTTGATTCACCTGCTGTTGGGAGGAGGTGTCCAGGAGGAAAAAGAGTTAGGAGAGAGGGGCAAACACAACGTGTGGAGTAAAGAAGAATTGAGTTGAACGTTAGTCAAGCGGAAGAAACGCTAGTCAAGCTCTTTCTGCGTTTTGTTATTCTTGGGGAAGTTAAGACACCTCCTGATACCTGTGTTTTAGTTTGTAAACCTTCAGGAAATAAACCACTGTCCATTGGGTGCTTCAATCTGGATTCTCGTCTCCTGACTGTTTCTCCTGGGAAAGTGCAAAACGTCACAATATGTAATAAAGTGCCAAAAATAGATTTTAAATGCTATAATAATGATTCCATAATGTCTAATGATAAATTTGTTAATAAGTGCTCCTCTGATTTCATCTATTATTAGTGGTAATTTTAAAATTTTAAATAAAAGTTATTGTGTTTGTTTTCTTACATCACACAACTTATTATTAAAGCAATAGGATTCATCTTTGGACGAACCATACACACACACACACACACACACACACACACACACACACACACACACACACATGGTGGCTGCGGTCAGAACCACATACTCAATGTGTAGGTATTTAATTTTAATAGGTACTTACTTATCGAGCGCTAAAAGAGTAGGTGCTTAATAGCCAAATCTCGTTGAGTGTGAATGCAATCCGACATCATCCGCCATGTTGATATTATCATGTGACCTACAACGTTATCACAAGCTCAACAACTTAAAAGATATGAGTGACAGTTGCACTGACACCTGACTGCATCAGTAACTCGACAGTCGACCCAGGTTTGTGTCAGCGTTTACAATGGTTGGAGTGTCTGCACAAAGGAGACATCGGGCAGCTGCTCGAAGATCTCGCCTTTGGAGAAGAAGTTAACTTTATACTCGAAAAATGTAAGTAACACTACTTAATTTAAATGACCTCAAAATGAATTGCATTGCTAATTAACCCACCCCAACACTTATGCACAATGATAAATACTGATCAGTACTTAATTTTATTACATATTTTCTTACTGAAAATGATATATTTTAGTAAAACAAGCTGAATTTTGTTATATGACATAGCTATACATGAGTTGCCTGGTTACTCCCAAGGGACAGGGTGTGAGTCCCAGTCGCTGGATACTATTTTAACTGCCCCTTGTCAAGTTAAGCAGCATTCTGCCATCACGTCCTTAGTGGGGAAACAGTGCCTTGTTACCTGTTATCTACAGGGAGAAAAGACGAAGCATTATGGGACACAGGTTCCCAAGTATGCATTATAGATGAGGAGTGGAAAACCAAATATGCACCTGAGGTGACCGAAGCGCCAGACAGCCTGCGCCTGAGCAAACATACAGTGGATGGGTGGAGTTGACTTTCAAGCTGGCATCTTCTGTGACCAATGAGAAAGAGTTAAACATTCCTGTGCTCGTTTTGAAGGACCAAGAATTGCCCAGACCAATCATCGGGTATAACATGATACTGAGACGAAGTGAAAGAAGTGGATCTCTTGATGTGACTAATGCTTGTTTGTACAGAACTGTCAGAAGTGCTTTCCCTAGCATGAAGAAGAGAAGTGTCCTTCATTAACTTGGTGACTGCAGAGGACGTAGTTAAATTAAGAAACTTCCCCCAAAGTGGAAGGATCCTTACAGAGTATTAAAGCGGTTTGGCCCTCTGAATGATCTGGTGGACTGGAGGAAACAGGAGACGACATCTGCACAGCACATGTATGTAACCTCAAACCATGCTACTCCACATCGGAGGAGTTGGAGTCTCAGGAAAAGCAGTTATACACACACATACCTCATGTTTGGGTCTTTGCGACTTACCTGCTGAAGACTTCTAGCTCTTGCGTGATGCTGCTTTTAAGTGCGAGTTGTTGATAAAAATGCTGTATTTTTTCCCCCAATTGCTTGAATTTGAAAATATATTGAAATGATCTGCATCCAGTTTTGTGTCATGATTTAAAGTGTTGTATTTTCTTTAATTTTATGTAACTGGTGGTATATTTTGTACCTGTTGATAGGTTGAATCTTATCTGGCACCCAAATTTAATAGAATTTAGTTAAAACTTTGAAAGATTATTTTTGGATGTGCCCCCACCGTTACAAAGGCATTTTTCATTTGCCTTTATGAACAATTATATATCACTTATAAATAATTAAATACATAATTAATAGTTATCAAGATTAAGATGTGCCTGGAAAAAAACTAGACAAATAATTAAAGAAACAAAACATAATAAAATTATTGGAAGACAAAAATAAAAGCAAACTGGACAACCTGGTATTAATGTCTCAGTTTGCTTTTATTTTGTGTTCCAGTATTTCTTGTATATGTTTTGTTTCTTTACCAGTTACCAGGCTTTACACTTTCTTAGCTACGGTTGAAGGCTCGCTCGAAGCGTAACGCCTGGTAACTCTGCAGTACGCAAAGACAAGAAGCTGTTTTTAATGGGTGTCAATGGAGGATTCACTCCGCTGAATAAACTACTTCTGAGAGGAAATAACGTTTAATGAATCGACTGCCCCAAATCTTCAACATGATTGCTCTTAAACAATTCATTTTGGATCTATTTTTAGTTTACATAAAAAATGCTTTTTTATAAGAAAAGTCCTGGACAATAGTGTGGATTCAGTGATGATTCAGTTTACAGCACTTCTCATTCAGTGGTATCTGCAAACAGTGATTACTTTTGCATAATTTAAAGATACTACGGCTGTAATGTGATTGGTTATCAAGACACACGTGATGTGAGTTTAATCCAATGGTAGAGACACGGTCAGGTATTTAAACGTGAGTGTAAAAAGTACCTGTACAAGATTGCAAGAAAAGCTTAAACATTATTTAAGGCTATTTTTTATTCATGAAGTTACTGATATAGTAACTGTTGTTAAGTAAGCTTCATTCATAATTCTTCCTCTGGTGCAATCCTGTGCACTCCTCTAATCTGTCTCAACTGCTCTCCCAGGTGACTTTCACCTCTTTTGACCAGACAACGTCACGTCTTTAATACATTTTTAGAAAATCGATTTTCAAAATTTGTGAAGTGATTTAAATCGGTGGAAGACAGAATAGTGATTCATATGTAATCAATTTTTTCCTATTGGAAGAAATCTGTTTGAGTGAGATTCAGAAATTCAACAAAACATAACTGGTTGTGCTTAAATAAGGTCTTAAATACTCTAACTTACTAACAATATTTATACAGTAATTATAAGTTAAAAAACTAACAAAATTAACTAAATAAAATATGTAGATCTTTATTTTTTTAGATATAGCACATTTTCAATGTTTCCCTAATCCTGTGGTCTCAATACCATACATGGTATTCCCACATAATTCCAATCCGAAAGGAGAGCACATGTTCAGTTCAAAGAAACACTGCTCTAATCAGATATTCCAGATTAAATCATCAGGTTTTAGGGATGAACTTTGTTCTGTTCTGCAGAGTTTGGCTCCAACCTGAATCAAACTCACCTGAACAAGATAATCACTGTCTTCAAGATCACTAGAAAGAGTTTTTATCAGGATTGGAGCTAAACTCTGCAGGACAGTGGGCTTATATCCCTGAGCTAATGAGAAGACACTCTGAGACCTAAAATGAGTGTGTCCGACAAAGAGGACATTCACAGTGTCCAGTGTTAATATGACTGAGAACAACAGGTTTGAGAACTAAACTGATCTATATGATCATGCTTTACTGGAACATTGTTTTCTCACAGTCAGTTTAAAAGCTAACAAAATACTTGGATTCATGACATGAATGTTTGATATTTTAATTGAATCACCTCTGTTTGTCATCCTCAGATGAAAGGGTGTTGGGGGAACAGGAAAAACACACCATCAAATCCACCCTCAGACTTATAATGAGATGAAATGGAGAACATTTGGATGTAATGCCTAAAGTACAGACATTCACCAAACCTGACTATCAGCACCAAACTTTGATAAATACTGTGATTAATAATAAGGTTAAGTAGTGTTATGCAAGAGAAATGTATGTATTTAATCAATGTTAGACATGGTTAATTTTGTTAATCTTACATGAGTTACATAGATTTCCTTGTATGATCTTTGTTTTGTTGATATGTATGTAACCATTGCCCTCACACAAAACTCTTTTATTGTTTTTAAGAGATGACGTTTCTTACAGGACTTTTCAAAAGAGTGCTAACTGTCTATGAATGTAAGGGAACAAGCCCAACGGAGGTTATGCTGTACATGTAAGGGTCAGTTCCCTTTCGAGGGAACTCGCACTGCGTCCCGAAGGGGGCGCTCTGGGAACGCCCTCAGCGTGAAAGCGTCTGATGCACGTGTGTCAACTAGTCCAATGGCGAGAGTGAACGTCACTGGCGGGTGACGTCACGACCAGGAAAGTATAAATACACATCCGGAAAGACCAACTTAAGTCGTGTGTGCTTCCCTGCCCTCGCTACTATATGAGTGGGGATACACGCGATTCATGTGTTGTTTGTTTTAGAGCAGAGCATGCACGTCAGTTCTTGTAAAGAAGGGGATCTGACAGTGTTCATTCATATTTCCCGATGTGATGCACTATCGAGATTTTTAGCTCTGCTCCTCTTGGCTTTTTTCTCGAGGGAATAAAGTCTTAAGCAATAAGAATCTATGGCCTTGGATCAAGCGTTTGCCGAGGCGACGCGTTGATTTCGGGTCTGCAAACTGCAATAAAGATTCTAGTGGCTCTGATCTCGCGTCTGCCGAGGCGACGCGTAGATTTCGAGTCTGCAAACTGCAATAAAGAATCTAGTGGCTCTGATCTCGCGTCTGCCGAGGCGACGCGTAGATTTCGAGTTTGCAAACTGCAATTAAGAATCTAGTGGCACGGATCTCGCGTCTGCCGAGGCGACTCGTAGATTTCGTGTCTGCAATCTGCAATAAAGATTCTAGTGGCTCTGATCTCGCGTCTGCCGAGACGACGCTTAGATTTCGGGTCTGCAAACTGCAATAAAGATTCTAGTGGCTCTGATCTCGCGTCTGCCGAGGCGACGCTTAGATTTCGAGTCTGCAAACTGCAATAAAGAATTTATGTGGCTCTAATCTCGTGTTTGTCGAGGCAACGCGTAGATTAGGGTGTGCAGACGGCAGTTATAAATATTCAACCAATTATTCAGACCGTGTACACTTGTCTGGTGGTTCATTGATGCATTTAATTTGAGGAATTAAGTGGTATATTGCCTGGTTTTTAAAAGCTATATGTCTGCACTAATATCTCTTTAATTTTGAGAGATTAAATGAAATTTGATGTGTGTATGGCTATATGCCTATATATACACAGCATTTCTTTCAGACCTTATTAACTTGTCTGATAGATCATTTGCTGCATTTAATTTTGAGGAATTAAATGGACAGTTGGCTGTAATTTTATTTTGAGAAATTAAAATAATACATATTTATCTGACTTTAATTAGTTAGATTCATGTATTAGTTCAGCCTTTCATGTAGATCCTGACGCCTGTGGTGTTAGGCTTCTTGGGGCAGCCCCCTGCGGGGTGGAGCGGTGTACACCTCCGTATACGGTGCCCGTGCCACTTCGTTGCCCTCAGGGGACCGATCTGCCAACCCCATCACTCTTAGTGCTCTGGGGTGCAGCGGTTTCCAGCAAGCTTTGATTCAGCGCTCACTCGACGCTGTATCAGGTTCGCACCCTCTGAGGAGGGTCGAAAAGCAGTCAAATGGGTTATTTCCTGCCAGTGTATTTCAGGTCACCAAAGTGGCTGCTCTAGGTATACCAGAGACCAGTCTTGAGAGGCTGGTTCCCTTTTGTGGATTTTCTGGCAGAGTTGAGGCTTCTGCCAAAGATGTATCTCAATGGGCAGGCTCTGGTAATGGAACAGAAAGTAAACTCTTTTGCGAAAGGAGCTACAAAATGGGTTCCTCCTCCCAGCAGAGAGTTAGGGTTTTTAGGGCCGCTACTATTTTGTTCCAAAGAAGGATGGAGGGTTGCATCCTATATTAGATCTTAATCATTTGAATCAGTCAGTCAGGAGACTTAGGTTCAAAATGTTGACTCTAAACCAGATCCGAGGACTGGTTTGTCATGATAGTTCTAAAGGGTGCATACTTCCATGTCTCCATCCTTCTACAGCATAGGAAGTTCCTCGGGTTTGTTTTCAGGGGCAAAGTATACCTATATTAGGTTCTTCCATTTCGTCTAGCTCCATCACCCCACACGTTCATGGAATGCGTAGATGCAGCTCTGGCCTTGCTCAGGCTGCAGGGCATACGCATTATGAACTGATAAGATGACTGGCTAATATTAGCGCAGTCGGAACAGATGGTCAGTTCAACATTGAGATGTTGTTCTTGCTCATAAAAGATTGGGGTTGTGGCTGAACGCCAAGAAGAGTGTGCTTTCTCCATTACAGAGAACCACCTTCCTGGGCATGGTATGGATTCAGTGACGCTGCGGGCCGTTCTGTCGCCCACTCGTATTGCTGCAATCTTTTCAGTCACACAGGAGATATAACTAGGCCAGTCACTCACTGTAAAACAGTTTTCTAAAACTGTTGGGTCTGATGACAGCTGTGTCCAACAGTGATACCTTTTGGCCTGCTGTTCATGAGACCTTTACAGTGGTGGTTCAGGACCAAGGGTTTTCCCTGAGGGGGAATCCACTTCCTAGGATCAAGATCATGCAGCGGTGTCTCCGCGCCTTGGTTATATGGAAGAAAAGTTGGTTCCTGTCCCAGGGACCTGTGTTAGGAGCTTAATATCATTGAGTCACTCTCATGGTAGATGTTTCTCTCACAGGCTGGGGAGTGGTAATGGAAGGCCGCTCAGCTCAAGGGCTGTTGAGGAGTCATCATCTTTCGTGGCACTAATTGCCTGGAGATGATGGCGGTCTTCAATGCGTTGAAGTTCTTCCTCCCAGACCTGAGAGGTCATCGAGCTGTCTGGAAAACAGACAATTCATCGATGGTCTCTTATATAAATCAACAGGGGGGGTTGCGTTTGCGCACGCTATCTGGCGCACCAGATCCTCCTGTGGTCCCTGGGGAAGATGCTCTCCTCGAGAACAATCTTATTTCAGGGACCTACAGTATAGGAGCAGACATCCTGTCGAGACAGGGGCTGAGGCCAGGGGAATGGAGACTTCACCCCAAAGTGGTGAAGCTCATATGGATCTTTCGCGTCTCAGGATATGACGCACTGTCCACTGTGGTTATCCCTTACACATTCAGTTCCTCTTGGACTGGATGCCATGGTACAGACATGGCCGAGGCTACGTCTGTACGTTTTTTCTCCCCAATTGTTCTACTCCCAGGAGTTCTGGACAAAATTCGCCGGGAAGGGATAAGTCTACTGCTAGTAGCGCCTTACTGGCCAAGTCGGATATGGTTCTTGGACCTCGTGTCTATCCTTGACGGCTCTCCCTCGGAGATTCAGTTCAGGAAAGACCTATCTCATGCGACGGGCTTGATTTTTCACCCCGCCCAGAAGTATTCAACCTGTGGGTTTGGCCCCTGAGGGGGCCCAACTCATAGTATCTGGTCTCTCAACCGAGGTTGTGGTGACCATACTTTACTCCAGAACTCCAACCACAAGGAAACTATCCTCGTATTTCTGCAGTACCATGCCCCTGTGGTTGGTACAATTGTGGGGAATAACCCTTTGAGGTATCGTTTCCTTCGTGGCACTCTGAGGCTGAGGCCTGCAACATGCACTAGGGTTCCTGCATGGGAGTTGGCCTTTATGTTGGAAGGCTTATCTGCAGCTCCATTTGAGCTGCTTGATTCTGTTTATACTGTTTTCCTCCTTGCTATTTCTTCCCTAAAAGAGTAGGAGACCTTCAGGCCATATCTGTATCCCCTACGTGCCTTGAGTGTGCACCAGGGATGGTCAAAGTGTTCCTTTACCCTACCGGGTTATATACCTAAGGTTCTGACCAATATGACACGGCCTATAGTGCTGCAAGCTTTCTGTCCTCTGTTCTCAGATCCAGACCAGGAAAAGTGGATTCTTGTGTGAGCACTGGACACCTGATATCCACAGAGCTGCCCTGTGGAGGACCTCAGATCAACTGTTTGTTTTGGACCGCGCAATTAGGGGTCTCCCTGCGTCCATACAATTGGTTAGCAAGTGGATAGTTGAGACTATATCACTTGCGTATGAGGTCTCCGGCCAGCAGTATCCACTGTCTGCCAGAGCTCGCTCTACTAGGAGTATGGCGGCCTCCAAGGCCTTGATGTTGGGGGTTTTCCTCAAGGAAGTCTGTGATGTGGCGGGCTGATCCTCGCCACTCACGTTGTGAGATGATGTATCTCGACCTGGATGCAGCTCCAGGCTCTTCAGTGCTCTTGTCTTAGTGTGCCACAGTTTCACACAGACAGGCATTTTGGAATTATGGCGTGTTGGGATATCGTTCCCAGAGCGCCCCCTTCGGGACGCAGTGCGAGTTCCCTCAAAAGGGAACGTCTCAGGTTATGACTATAACCATAGTTCCCTGAGAGAGGGAACGAGACACTGCGTTGCATTGCCATACTCCCTGCATCCCTGTGATCGATTTGCTTCGGCAGTTTAAGCTGAAGCCGGTCTTTCCGGATGTGTATTTATACTTTCCTGGTCGTGACGTCACCCGCCGGTGACGTTCACTCTCGCCATTGGACTAGTTGACACACGTGCATCAGACGCTTTCACGCTGAGGGCGTTCCCAGAGCGCCCCCTTCGGGACGCAGTGTCTCGTTCCCTCTCTCAGGGAACTATGGTTATAGTCATAACCTGAGACGATTTTGATTGATGAGCATGGAGATATACATGTTACCTTTTATTTTTATGTCTAAGTATTGGGTTATTTTTCTGTCATACATTTGGTAAAAAATATATATTTTTATGCTTTTCCATTTTTCTTTGATGTTGCTAATCTACAGTTTCTGTGAGAAGTAAGAATAATGACCCGGTCAGTCCGCTGGGAAGAAGTTAGGGAGTTAGATAAGATGTTTCCAATTAAAAATTATTTACACACGTGGTCAAGTGGACACAACTATTACAGGATGTTGGTGGACTGAGGTGAAAGTGTACTTGTATGATAAAAGGAAGTAAGATGGTTTTATGATCATTTGTTTATTTATCCAGTCAATTTTGAAAGTCTTTGTTTGTTGGACAATTAATATGTATAATTTGACTGAATAAATACTCTTTTGTTTGGAGCTCACTTCGTAGCTCTGTGAGGTGTGTTTTGGTGAGCCCGATCACACGAAAATGCATATCAATAGTAGCCTACGAGTTTGTAATCTCGTAGAATATATACGCCAAAATGAGTTTTGGCGTGCTTATGGTACGCGTTTTTTTTTCGCGTGCATATGATACGCACTATACGTACGAAACCCCATCCACTATGGAAGGCCAAATGGGTCAAAATACGCCAGTAACCAAACGCCTGGTGCCCAGAAAACGCCGTTATTTGCAGCGTTTTAGACGAAAAGACAGTGCAAAATACGGCGTTATGTAGTACAAGCGCTGTAAATGACGGCGTTTTCACCTCAGATACGCCGTTAATATCAGCGGTTTTGATCCGACCCAAAACGCCGTTCATTTCGCCGTTTGCCGTTCCATATTACGTCGTCAGTTACGGCGCTTCAGTCTGTCAAAGACGGCGTAAAAAGCGGCGTTTTCTATAATATTCAAACCAGCCCCTCCTTTTACTACACAGCCCAGCCCCATTAAAAGATGGTAAGACCTGTGTAGTAGAATGTCGATCCACCTCAAGAGTCCTGTCTTTTAACGCTATTGCAACTGATATTTGGACTTTCATCGTGTGATATTTGTATTTTTTTTCATTGGGCATGTGTGTATGTGCCTTTTCCCTTAATCATATATGCCTAAGTAAAACTATTTTATAATCTTTTGTGTACGTTATTGTTTGTGAAAACCACAGAGCTATCGTTTGTTCACGAGTTAGTCTACTCTTTATTTCGTGACAGAGTTCGAGGTCTCGCTCTCTCTCTCTCCTTTTCAGTTTTTGTGTTATTCTGTTTGGTCTTTTAAATATCTACAACTGTATGTTGCTGACAACTTAACCAACAGGAAATGCTTTATTCATAATGCTTTTTAACAGGCGACCTGGCACATGCTTTAATAGCCTACACGCAACCGCTAAATATAGGCTTCTTATTGTTGTGTGCAATGGCTTTGGGTCGGGTTTATTGTTGATTAAAAAATATTTCCTGCACAAGCGAGTTTGTTTTCACCCACTTGATGCAAACCTTGAGCATAATACCTACTGTATAGGTTTCTGACGAACAAAACGGTAATGTAGGCTACATATACATTTCCTTGCTTTGTTCTTAACCTGATGAATTAATTTATCTCTTACATCGAGCAATGCTGCTTAATAAATAACTATAAACACATTATTGCGGTTACAGCAAATACACAAGGATTGTCTCCGTCCTATTGCATATTTCCCGACATTATAGCTGTTCTTTGTGTGCTCGTAATTACAATTTCTAGCAGCGCGGTGAGCATTTTTCAGTTCAAATCATAGAATAATCAATTCTGTCAAACTTCCAATAGACAATTCCTAGACCTACAGACAGTTCTGTAATAACTACTGGCACTAGGCCTATATCTTTTTTTTACCAGTAGCCTATATATTCTTCTTTTTTTATTGGCCTATGCACTTTAATAGATTCAATTAAAAAAATAAAGCCTTTCTTTTGGTTTGGAAAAATTATATCTTAATATTGATCAATGTTTCATCAACACACAAACACACACATATATATATCTTTTTTTTTTTTTTTTTTCTAGATCCAGCATGTCACAAAGGGCTATTCTGAGTTGAACGAGCGGACTGAGCTCTGCACTGGAACATCATCGGCTATAGCTACTAAGACTGTAATAGGCCTATATTATTCACATATAAATTATTATTTATTATCACGCATTGTCTTAAATGGACATTGATATCGCTTAGCCTACAGTGAATACTATATTGTGCACCTTAGCCTGTTCATTCTGATGTCAAATAGCCTATATAACGATAGGCTATATTATATATTTATATATAGTAATGTGTGTGTGTGTGTGTGTGTGTGTGTGTGTTGATGAAACATTGATCAATATTAAGATATAATTTTTCCAAACCGAAAGAAAGGCTTTATTTTTTTAATTGAATCTATTAAAGTGCATAGGCCAATAAAAAAAGAAGAATATATAGGCTTGTATCACAGTTTTAGTGTCACTGGTTTGGTACAGTTCAGTATGTGCTGTGTTCAGTAAAAGAATGACAATGGTAAAATAAAGATAAAGAAATAAAAACAAATAATCTAACTACAAGAAACAGCACAAATAAATACATGAGAGCTAAGATACAAATGAAATAAACAAAGCTTTACAGGTTTTTCAGGTTTCTAACAGCTTTTGGGTATAGAAATTGAATAAAGTAATCAAATATAAAATAACACTGCATATAAACTTTATTGAAACATTAAGTTATAAAAGCTGTTCAGTCAAGAGTGATTTCTCCGTGCTTTGTCGTTCGATTTACATTAAAACACAGAGAGCATATTAGACTGCTGTCCCTTTAAGACATAATTCAGAGATCCAGTACACTGATAATGATACACATGCACTGTCTGTCTCGTTTTTCTCTTTTCCGTTATTATACCAAGTTATGTCATTTATAAAAAATGAAGAAATCAAATTAATTGTAATTTTAAGCCACTCATATATGTCAGACCAAAAGTCTCTAAACAGTCAAAGAACAAATGTACTGCAGTTTCAATTTCAGAATCAAAGAAAGAACAACTATTGTGATCTACTGTGAACATGTTTAAAGTGTACTTCCTTATCTTTGGGAGTATAGGAAAGGAAATAATTTATTAATGTATCATGGTCTTTTGTGTAAAGGATCATAATGTGACTTGAACTGTACATATATTTAAAGTTCCTCTCAAATTACTATGAATCATAAATCGAATCAAATGTGAACAACCAACACTACAATATTATGCTGCCCCACCAAGTTTTCAAATCCCTCAGTCACGCAATCCTAGAAAGTGGAAGTGATGTGGAATATGGAGCGGAGCTGCTGTTCAGCTGTATTCAGTGTTTGTTCTGCAGCTGAGAGCAAGTATGAGCAGAAGCTCCTCAAACTCACAGCATGAAACATGAACAGCTGAACTGAACTGACTACAAACTCATTTCAGTGGCTACTGAACACATGTTATAAAGCACAAAAACACACACACAAGCAGAGAAACATGAGTTTGTTCTGGAAACTTTATTCTTTCTGTCACTGATAAGTTCAATATAGTGGATATCTGGCGCCTCCTGCTGGACACTCAGAAAACAACATCAACACACACCAGGACTGAGAAACTGGAGGATATCTCTGTAAATCCCAGAAACAATCACTAGAAGAGAGGCTCCACTGCAGTCCGAGTCTGAAGTTTTCAGGAAGACTGTCCCGTCACCACAGTCAACAATTTAACAGTCGGAGGAAGCAGCAAGACAGATAAATGAATGTCCTGACCTTGATTATATTTGTTCTCATGTGTGGAAACACAGTAACAGCAGCAGGAGGAACGAAACGCCTGCTGAAAACCAGCGCTGTTATGAAGAGGTTATGATGAGACGCTGATTCCAGCACTGAGCTTTAACAAACACACACTTCAATCATATTTCATCAACAGTCTGTCATTAATGTCCTTATCAAAGATCTTTTTCAGGTCATGATAGAGATTCAGCTGTTTAGATTAGTAATAAACTATAAGATACATCAATCATTTTGAGCTTTATCAATGAGGCATATGTTCAGAATTATGTTGTTTTGATCATCTGACAGACACTTGTATGAGGAACTGAATCTCTTCTGGTGTATTTGATGAAGCTCTGATCTTCTGAGGTGTAGATGAGCTCAGATTCACTGATGAATGTCAGAGAAACTCATTTCTGACTGTGATCTGAATCTGAGAGGAGATACAAAAGTCGCATTCTTCATCTGCTCCATTACATGTATTGATCCAAACTCTCAATAGCATCATGTTTTGAGTATCTTCTCCATTCATCTGGGATCTTGCCGCTTCCCTCAAATGTTTTATTGTAGTATTTTTCCAGATCTTTCTGGAATCTGCACACAAACCACTTCCAGTAGGGCAGTTCAGAGAGATCAGGAGTGATGCTCCAGTCGGCATAAACTCCTCCTGCTCTTCTGTACTCTTTAAATGGAAACCACTCATCTGATGTATTAAAATACTGATCACTTGCCACTAAATTTGTGCACATATCAGTACAGAGATTCCCTGTTGAACTGTCATATGTGCCATTAATTCCAGTCACTCTGTGGAAAGGAGCACAGTGATCTCCATCATGGTTTTCTTTGCTGTTGGTGCAGATGGCTCCACAGAACGGACACTGAACCCAACAGCACTGACAGAAGAGATCAATCAGAAGCTCATCTGGTCTGTTCTTATAGTCCAGCTTCCACAGAAAGTCATTGAAATGACTGCTGATCTCAGACATTACAGTAGGAAGTTCTCGTCTCATCACATCTTCTAGGAGGTTGAAATCATCAACATCATCATGTTTCACTCCTCTGAGGTCTTTTTCAGAGAAGATCAGCTCATCTGAGAGCTGCTGTGTGAAACTCTTCAACCACAAACCAACATCTCCTCTGTTCTCTTGAACATGTTCAGTAGATTCATGTGCTGCTTTCATGATCTTCTGCTGCAGGAGTTCAATGTTCTCCTTCATCTTGGGTAAAACACTGACACTGAACTTATCAGAGATGTACCGACTGACTTCATCTCTGATGAAACTCTTGAAGTAACCTCTGGGATTATGAATGTAGTCCATGTATTTGTCAAAATCCTCCTCTTCTGCCAGAGTCTTCAGGATGTGTTTCTCCAGATTTGATCTGTTTCCATTCAGTGATTCACAGTCTGATTTCATTTCATATGTCAGATGTCTGGCAGTCTTCTTGTAGATGCTCTGCTCAATGGACTCTTTCAGTTTCTGACAGATGATCGCACCAAAAACAGCAGCTGATGTCGCTCCATGACAGTATTTCTGGAAAATACTATAGTACTCTTCTCTCTTCTTCTCAACATGTTTTACAGGATCATTGGCTTCTCTGAACAGTCTGTGTTGGTCAGTGATCTTCTTGTTTGATCTCTTACAGATGAAAATAACCAAGTCCCTGATGAATTCATTCTTGAACACATATTTCACTGGTTCTTCAAGATGTTCTGTTACTCTTGTCTTGATGTAATCTGTGAGTTGTTCAATGCAGCTGATGTTGTAGCCCATCTTTGAGATGTTAAATGACTGAATCATTCTGTCTGTCTGCTGAGCAACATCTGTGACTAATGATCTGATTTGGGCTTCATCCTCTTTAGATATAATTAAACCATACTCTTTAAAAAATACGTTGTTATGCTTTAAAGCTCCTGTATGTCCACTGGATTTCTTTACCTTCACATAATCTGAATAATTAGGCACAGAGAAAATATCTCTGCTCTCCCTCCAGTGATCTGCAGACACACTTTCATAGAGGTCACTGAGGATCTGTTTCACATCTCTCATTACATCAATGTCTTTAATTGGAGGAGTGTCTCTGATGATCTTCTTCACACTCTGTTCCCAGAACAAATCAAACTCTTTCTTCAGTGTTTCTTCATCATTTGCTTTGTCTTTGAGTTTTAAGGCAAGTTCTTTGCTCTTTTCATAGAGAGTGTTTTCATGATGTTTCCTCTCATCATCAATCTTTTTCTTCAGGTCTCGCTGATGAAGAACCTCATTTAATTTCCTTTTTGTTTTTCTCACAATGTTTTCCTGAAGCTCTTTGATTTTGATTTCAAATGATGTTTTCCACTGAATCAGTATATATTTATCTCTGTCTTTCTCAAAGAATTCAGACATTGATTTGTTCACTTCTTCACTTGTCTTCTTCAGTTCTCTTTGAAGATCAGTTTCCTTAACCTCATGAATCACTTTATTTTCTATTTTGATGTGAAGTTTGTTCTCAGTTTCCATCATGGCACTGTGAAGACTCCAGGACCACCTGCTGTATTCATTCTTCAGTTTCCTGCAGGCTGCAACCTTTTAGAGTTGAAACACAAATCATTAATTAAGCAAAGACTTAGAAGAGATTTCCTTTCTTTTATTGAGTTTGGAGGAAACAGAACAAACACAAAGACTCACCTGTAGTGACGGATCAGTTTCAGAGCAGATCTTCCTCTTCATCTTCTCTTTCTCTCGTTCAATTTCCTCTCTCCACTCCACTCGTCTTCTCTTCTGTTCTTCTTCATGCTGTTCTTCAAGGAGTTTCAGTGTTTCTTCAGAAGTCTTTTGTTGATCTTCTCTCATGTTTCTTTCTTCTGTCAGTCTCTTCTCTAAATCCTCTAGTTGTTCTCGTCTCTCTCTTTCTGTTCTCTCTTTCTCTCTGATTATTCCCTCCATTTCACTCTCGAGTCTCTGAATCTGTTCATCACTAATCTGTTTCTCTTTCTCTCTTTTCTCATCTTCTTCTTCTCTTCTCGTCTTTTCCTCTAGTTTCTGTTTCTCCCATTCCTCTTGTTTTCTCTTCATCTCTTCACACATCTTTTCCTCTCTCTCTCCTTTCTCTTTTATTTCTCTTTTATATCGCTCTTTGCTCTCATTAAACTCTTCTTCTCTTCTCTTTCTCTCAGTGTCATGATTCTGTCTCTCATTCTCTATTCTGTTCATCAGTCTGTCTATTTCAGTTTCGTATCTGATCTGAAGTTTTTCGTTTTCTTTCTTCAAATTCTCTTTTTCTTTTCTCATTTCCTCTATTTTATTTTTGAATGTCTCTCGTTCTCGTCTCATTTCGTCTTGTATCTCTCTTATTTCTCTTTTATATTGTTCTTCTCTCTCTCTGAATTCTTCTTCTCTCCTCTTTCTCTCTTTGTCTTGATTCTGTCGTTCTTCCTCCATCATTGCCTTCATTCTCTCTTTCTCTTCTTCATGTTTCTTCATCAGTTCTTCTCTTTCTCTGTTCAGTTTCTCCATCAGGATCTTCATCTTGTTTTCTTCTTCTTCATGTTTAGACTGAAGATCTTCTTTCTCTCTTTTCATTCTCTCTCTCTCTTCATTCAGTCTCTGATTAAATTCATCACGGTCTCTCTGTTCTTTCTCTCTTCTTTTCTCATCCACTTCTTCTCTTCTCATCTTTTCCTCTAGTTTCTGTTTCTCCCATTCCTCTCGTTCTTTCTTCATCTCTTCACACATCTTTTCCTCTCTCTCTTCTTTCTCTTTCATTTGTGTTTTATATCGTTCTTCTCCCTCATTAAACTCTGCTTCTCTTCTCTTTCTCTCAGTGTCATGATTCTGTCTTTCATTCTCTATTCTGTTCATCAGTCTGTCTATTTCTGTCTGTAGATTCTCTTTTTCTTTTCTCATTTCATCTTTAAACATCTCTCGTTCACTCTTCGTTTCGTCTCTCAACTGCACCTCATGTTCCTTCATTTCTCTTTTATATTGTTCTTCTCTCTCTCTGAATTCTTCTTCTCTTCTCTTTCTGTCTTTGTCTTGATTCTGTCGTTCTTCCTCCATCACCATCTTCATTCTCTCTTTCTCTTCTTCATGTTTCTTCATCAGTTCTTCTCTTTCTCTGTTCAGTTTCTCCATCAGGATCTTCATCTTGTTTTCTTCTTCTTCATGTTTAGACTGAAGATCTTCTTTCTCTCTTTTCATTCTCTCTCTCTCTTCTTTCAGTCTCTGATTAAATTCATCACAATCTTTCTGTTCTTTCTCTCTTCTTTTCTCATCCACTTCTTCTCTTTTCATCTTTTCCTCTAGTTTCTGTTTCTCCCATTCCTCTCGTTCTTTCTTCACCTCCTCACACATCTTTTCCTCTCTCTCTTCTTTCTCTTTCATTCGTGTTTTATATCGTTCTTCTCCCTCATTAAACTCTGCTTCTCTTCTCTTTCTCTCAGTGTCATGATTCTGTCTTTCATTCTCTATTCTGTTCATCAGTCTGTCTATTTCTGTCTGTAGATTCTCTTTTTCTTTTCTCATTTCATCTTTAAACATCTCTCGTTCACTCTTCATTTCGTCTCTCAACTGCACCTCATGTTCCTTCATTTCTCTTTTATATTGTTCTTCTCTCTCTCTGAATTCTTCTTCTCTCCTCTTTCTCTCTTTGTCTTGATTCTGTCGTTCTTCCTCCATCACCATCTTCATTCTCTCTTTCTCTTCTTCATGTTTCTTCATCAGTTCTTCTCTTTCTCTGTTCAGTTTCTCCATCAGGATCTTCATCTTGTTTTCTTCTGCTTCATGTTTGGATTGAAGATCTTCTTTTTCTTTCATTAGTGTTTTATATCGTTCTTCTCTCTCATTATATTCCTCTTCTCTTTTCTTCCTCTCATTCTCTATTCTGTTCATCAGTCTGTCTATTTCTGTGTCATATTTCATCAGCAGTTTTTCTTTTTCTTTCTTCAGTTGCTCTATTTTATTTTTAAATGTCTCTCGTTCTCTGTTCATTTCTTCTTCCAGTTTCTTCATCAGTTCTTCTCTTTCTCTGACTCTGTCCATCAGGATCTTCATCTGTTGTTCTTGTCTTTCTCTCTCCATCTCTCTGAACATCTTGCATGAGTAGAAACTCCCTCCGTTCGCTCTCACCATGTTGTCTATCTTCTCCAGTAGATCAGACACCTGTGTTCGGTCTCCAGTCTGATTATTATTGAACACATGGAATCTGTTTCCACACGCTTCAATCAGGTTTCTGATCACAGATCCAGGTTTTCCCAAACACTGTTCAATAGTTTTGTTCTTCAGATAGTCTTCTCTGGTAAAGAGCACCATGGTGAACATTAAAGATTTCTCTCCAAACGTCTCTTGGATGATCTTCACTGATTTCTGTTCTTCTTTAGTGAATCTTCCCAGTGGAATCAGCAGGAGAAACACATGAGGTCCAGGCAGGATCATGGAGATGCAGTGTCTGATTTCTCTCTGGATCTCCTCATTACTCAGTTCAGTATCAAACAGTCCTGGAGTGTCGATCACAGTAATGTGTCGGCCGTTGATTTCAGATGATTCTCTCTGACTCTCACTGGTCACCGATTCAAAAGATTCTTCTGCCTTAAACACGTCCCTTCCTAAGATTGTGTTTCCTGTTGCACTCTTCCCAACTCCGGTTTTTCCCAGCAGCACAATCCTCAGATCATCTTCACTCTCTGTTGAACCTGTAAAAGGTTAAATGTATCAATTCAAGCCTAAAAAAAGATTTTAGTTATTGTTACAGTTTTTCTCGATTGCTTAAACACTATAACCAGGCTTTTGAACTAAAATTTCAAAACCATAATGCCATTTATTAAACAGTACACTCATTTCCCTAAACTATAAACACTATTCCCCTGTTTTGACACATGAATCAGATTTGTTGAACTGTCACTGCAAAACTCTAGACACAAATCCCTTCATTTCTCATTGCCTAGACCATGTTGTCATTTAGAAAGCACTAGCGTTCAATATTGTTCACTCAAGTCAGCATAGCTTGAGCTCAATTAGCACACAGTTATACACATGGAAACACTAAGAGTCAAAATTGATCACACACCAATCAGAACCTTCAACAGAGAGATGAAAGAGCCGAGTCAGTTCATGGAGCAATAGATCCAAAGAGACGTGATTGAAAAGGTTGAGGACACCAGAGAGGAGGAAGAGGGATGAGCAAAAGCAGTAAGGAGTGGAGAAAGAGGTGAAGGAGGAGGAAGAGGAGGAGGATGAGGGGCAAGGAGACAAGGAGTCTCAGGTGAAATTCGTGCCACTATTGACCATGTCCTTGTCCATGGTGTGACTATGAGGGAGGCTGGGCAATGAGTTCAGCCAAACTTAACTTGCTTCACCATCGCCTCGATCATAAGAACCTTCAGGGAGGTAAACAGGTAGGTGTACCTCAGTGTACTCTACTGTAACTTTTCAGTGCTGTACTCTGTTACAACACAGGCATCAAATTGCCTTACATACAGATAGAGTTTCTGTCTGCTTCCATTTTGAAAAAAGGATGTTACAGTTACAGTAATCAGTACTTCTATCTCTGTAGGACACAGAGATGATGGAATAGAAGAAGCCTGACTAGACATTTCAGTTGATGCGTGCCAGAGGTGGATCAGGAATGCAAGAGGATTTTACCCCCGCTGCCTGGATAGGGCCAGTGCAGCATGACACAATTCTCTGGCCTGTCCCAGACCAAAGATGTGATGCTGGGGCAGAATATTTTTTGTTGTTGTTTGGTTTATTGTACTGTACAGTACATTAAGGAATAAAAAATGTGCAAATGTATACACGTGTTCATCATGTGAAAAGTTTCTTGAGGGGGAGAACCACAAGCAACACAACTTATTACTGGTTTTTGTTTTTTGTTTTTGTAGTATTGTTTTGAATTTATCTCACCAGTGTGTAAGACTATGTTGTAGTGTGTGTGTTTTTGAGGGCTTGTGTGTGATGTCTGAGGGCAAAGTTTGGTTTTTCAGCAAGAGTGAATGGTTTTGAGTGTAGAGCTTCATTTTGACCTGAAAATAGGATGTTTGGGGAATTGGGTGAGACTTTATGGATTTGTGTTTACTGTTTTGAGAATATGAGGCATAGTTTCAAGAAATGTGTTTAAGCAATCGAGAAAAACTGTAATACATTTAATTGATTCATTGTTCTTTATACAGTGTGCATATGTTGGAAGAACATTTTCTTATTGTTATTATTGACTGCATTCTTTTGTGAAATAAGGTTTATTTGTCCTCTAGATGTTGACCACTGCTGGAGCATTTCAGAGACACACCGACTGTGGACTTTTCTAAATTTTCAAAATCTCAAATTATTCAGATTATAAAATTAATGTAGTAGTTCAGCAATTGGCCAAAATGTTTAGTTTGAACTTTCTAATAATCTAGATTTCCTCTGAAACACTGAAGCTTGACCCTTGACCTTGTTTTTGTAGAGGAGGTGTTTTAACAGGATGTTAAAATATACATTTTAAAATGTTGAATTTTGTAGTTCTTCTGTTTAAAAATACAAATGTATAAACCTCTAATATAGAATCAAACTCTACTGAATAATTAAAATGTATTTTTCATGTACTTTAAAGACTGTTCATTACCTTGTGTCAGTAAATGTGTCTCTAGTGAGTCGATCTTCTTCTTCATCTCTTCATATTTCATCAGTTTTTCCATCTGCCCATCCAGAAATGTCTCTGTGGAGAAAAACTCTCCTCTGTTTTCTTCCAGCATCTTCTCAATGTTCTCCATCAATGTGGACACTTGTGTGTTGGGACCAAAGAAATGATGTCGTCCTCCAAATCTCTCAATGACAGACTGTGTTTCTTCATTGAGTTCTTCTGTCTGATGCTCTGAATTCTGCATTATGAGGATCATCATGTGTTTTTTGATTCTGGAGCTGAAGATCCTCTGGATCTCCTCCATTTCTGCTTTGTCTTCATTATTGAGTGGAGCATCAGGAATAATGAGGAGGAAAACATGAACTCCAGGATGACAGAAAGACACACAGCGGAGAGTCTGACGCATCACTTCCTCCTCTGAGAGATGAGTGTTGAACAGAGCTGGAAGATCCACCAGACTGATCTGACGTCCATGAAGATCCACGTCTGATCTTCTGTCTGTCTGCTGCAGGATCTGCTCTGATATGGAGGATTTTAATGTGCCGTCACTCCCACACACAACCAGATTCAGCTTCACACCCTCTGAAACTAATAGTAGAAGAAGAACAATGAATTAGATGAAGTGTCAGAGTTCACAAACATAATACACATGCAGAATTTGTCATCTTGTGATGTTTCTCATGTTTAGCATTTACAGTGCTGAATATTAAGAACTGATCATAGTCCAAGTTCATCAAATCTATAAAACTATATCATCCTTTGCTGTTACTGTCAATCAGCTGAACGTACAGTTGGGGCGATTCAAATCTGGACTTCTTCTTTCCGCTGCAAAATGAACAAACACACACAGATTGTTAGTGGATCTGTTGATCATTATTTTGACCTACAGGTATTTTAAATCATTTAGAACACAGATAAACAATCTGAATCTAGAAATAATAACAATATTCAAGAAACAGCTGAAGATGAACCTTTTTGCATGCGACTCCATTCATAAAGACACTTTATCTGCATCATTTTAAGAAAATATTTTTTTCTGCACTAAACTTCAGCTCTAGAAACTTGACACTATATGTTACTAATATAGTTGGTTTGGATGATACATTTCTTGTGATGTTCCTCATTTGTAAATCACTTGGATGAAATCATCTGCTAAATGAATAAATGTAAATGTGATGTATTTCTGTTCAAGTTACTTTTGGTGCTATAAACGTCTCTTGTTCCTCACATCAACTATCAACATGATCCATTAAACACAAACACACTCAACACTGTCTTCTTCTTCAACACTTCATCTGTTATATATCTGACTCTTGATTTCATATTTTGTTATTTCATGTATTTGTTTATGTATATAAAGAATTACTCGTATCAGATCTCTCTTTGCTCCATTTGTGGCCCACAGTTACTGTTTGAAACAAAAGTGTATTTGACTCTGTCATCACAGAAACATGAACCAACAGAAAACAACATCTTTAAAAGATTCATCCGAGCAGCAGCACTGGTCAAATGATGATGGGAAATCAGATGTTGTTGACTTATTTGTTTGAATATAAAGTTATTGCGAATTTAAATTTAAACATGTAATTTTGAAACTGTTTCACAAGTTCATATAATCTTTGAGCATGATGAAAGAGAACTTGAAAAAATGGTATTTAGAAGAAGAAGATCTTTTGATGGAAGTAAATAATCATTCAGATTGAGATGTGTCTGTGTTCATCACCTCTGGTGTCAGCGGCAGACATGTTGATATTCTGTTCACTGATAAATCTTCATCTGCTCATCTTCTGTGACTCCTGATGTCTGTCTGTTCATAGATTCCTCAGTCCTGAGACTCTGTTCATGTCGTATGGAGCTGCACATCTGCTGAGAGTCACAGGATTGATTCCCAACACAAACACTGATCAAACATTCAGCTTCAGTTCACTGTGAGTCGCTTTAGATAACAGCATCTGCTGATTTACTGACGTTAATAAACTGATCTCTGCATCTTCATACAAGAAAAAAGTGCAGAATATAAAATGTGTTGATCAACATGATTTAGATCTTTAGTAATGCCTCCAAAATCTCACTGTAAATGTTAAATTTGCACCAAAAGAACTGAAAATAAACACTGAACACAAACTTTCACACACAGATTTGTTTCTGATCCGGTTCTGTGACAAATGAAACTGAAACTCTCCTCATAAAGTTATTAATCACATCCATCAGTAGTGTTACATCTCACATTTACATTTCATTTAACAAACACAAAGAGGGTTTTATAAGGAAATGTGTTACCTGTGTGTCGAGGTTTCATCATGTTTATACGTCTCTTATTGCCGACATGAAAGCAGGAAGAAGTTTGCAGGTTGATTCGTTCAGGTAGAACCTGTTTCTGATCTTGTCTGACAACAAATGCAGGGATTCAGTCCTGTGAGGATGAGACATAATGTTCATAAACAAAGAAAACAGCAGCTGAGCTTAAGACTTTCAACCACAAAAATATAGGTTTATATGTAGTATACTGTACGTGCATATATATGAGGAATTAAACATGTCGTGTTCATATTATGGTTCATCTGCTTGTCTGTACATTGTTTGCTTTATTAATAATGTGTGTTCTGAGTTTGGTCTTATAACGCATAAGCCACATGAAGTGTTTTTGAATGTCCAGCAGAGGGCGCGCGCGTGCTTCTGTTTCTCAGGTTGATGCTCCTCCCTCACAGTGACGTCATGTTTGTGAGTGAAACATTCCAGCATGACGAAGCCCTGACGATTCATGCCAAGCATTTCTAGCTGGATTCAGAGGATCCAAACTCTCAGAAAGATGATTCAGCCAAACCTCACTACCAGCCAAACAATCTGTCAAAGGTCAAAACAGGAAAGTGAAACATTCAAAACTGTGGAATACAAAAAAACAAGACAATAAAAAAACTGTATGTACCCAAGTATCAAAAGTAGCATGAAATATGTTTTTATATGCGGGCAAAAATGCTTCAATGCAGAAATATAAGGTGCTGAAGTGAGGTGAACGGTCTCCTGACAGACTGAAGGTGAAAATATGATTTTCCACCAGGAGGAGAAAAAACTAGGGCTGTTGAAAGTGAATGAATCATCACGTGTTTACACACACCTAACCATTTTACACTGAGTCACAGATCACCGTAACAGGTTACAATCAGGCAATTGTGGAATCATCTTCATCTTCCTTCAGACATACTCTGCAAAAAACAATGCTTCAGGGTTTCTTCTGCTCAGGGATTTCAGAGAGAGCCTAACAGAGGACTTTCTTCATGCTCCTTTTGTCTGTTAGTGAACTTTAACTTCATGAACTTCATGGGAGTCTGAGGATCAGGATCGTGTTTTACATTTGATTGGGATGAATGCAGTCGTGTCCTATATCTCATAGCCTGATTATAAAGACAATCACAACAAACACATGAAAACGCTTCATAGAAAACATTAATATAGTACATTAATCATGATCTATGTAATCGTGTTTATGGGGAAAGTGTGTAACATGATCATTGTGTTGTGTTTCTCCTGTATATAATGTGAATATGAAGCTGCAGAATGAATTTGGTCCTGCAATATCACTGTCTTTGTACAGTCAGCATTTTTCACATTTTAGAATGATTAAAGATCATAACAGAGATAAAACTTTAGAGATAAAACAGGATTTTATGACAGGAGAGTTTAAATGTCATCCGTGATTTTCCTCCTGTAACTCCTGCTGAATGAGAGAGTTGTCGTACAGCTGTCTTTTTATACACTGATTTTTGAACTTGTAAATATATAGCCAAAAACAAGATTATTGGAGTACTTTTGACATGAAAATACTGTTTCAGCCCTTCATGTTTAATTCAGTGTGTTACTCACTGTTTCCTTGTAATTAGGCATATCTGAGTGAAAAAAAAGATGGAGAGACATTTTGCAGGAATGTGAGAAATCCAGAGGTTTCCCAGAGGTTTGTGTCCCAGTGTTTCCAGCTGAAGTCAGAGGATCAAAAAACCTACAAAGACGACTGAACCAAACATCACTACAAGACAAAACAATCTGTTTAAACATAAAACATCAAAGTGAAATATTCAAACTGTAACATTTTTGAAGACAAACAAAAACACACATGAATCATAAAAATTATCCCATGGATTTACAACCCTAGAATATCATACACTTAAACAACTAATCTTACCAAATGTTTTACTAAATAAATGAAAGAAAATAAAAAAGTATAAACTCTCCTGCTTGTTTCTTTCTCCAGCTCAGGATTTCACTGCATTATATGGTAAGAGTTAAAGATTTAAAGGTTGAAACTGTTCATTTTTAAGGCTCATTTTTCTTCATTTCCAGAGATTCAGGGATCTCAGCACGTATCTTTCAGTAAGCTGATGAATTAGTGTGATCTCACTGAATAAAAGGGTTCATTTATTCTCTCTCATGTTTTTCAAACACACTTGACTTTCTGTCTTCTTGAGAATATATTTTGAAGAGCATTAGACCCCATTGACTTTCATTATAGAGACAAAAACACTTTTTTAAAAAAAAAAAAAATCTTTAATGTTCTGCAAAACACAGAAGTAGTCATACAGTTTTGAACAACATCAGGATGAATAAATGAGGACAGAATGATCATTTCTGGGTGAACTGAAATCCAGTTTCCACATGTTTTATAAGAGAAAGAGTTTATTAACAGTACGGTTACACTTGAAAGCGAAATCATCTGAAATCATGTCATTTAGAATACATCATCTTTATATTATTTCAGCTATACATTATATTACAAATCATACACAACCAGAAACAACAAACAGTAGTTGAACAGCATTACAACATTAGCATCAGTTTTCATTTACTCATTTAGCAGATGATTTTTTCCAAAACGACAGCTTCATTACAAAGCTAAATCAGGAAACAAGCTAGAGCAGAAATAAAAATGCAGATAAGAACAGGTATTTTTGGTAAGTTTACTAGTTTTTAAGGTTGTGGAGAGGATAAGATGTCTTCAGCATCAGTTGTGATGTTCTCAGCAGATCGTATGGAGGTTGGCAGCCCGTTTCACCACAGAGGAACAGAGACGGTGAAGGGTCTGGAAATCCACTTTGTGCCTCATTTTGAAGGAACAACAAGGTGCTGCTGGTTCAGTTTAAGTAGATAGATGAAAAATGACTGGTGGTGTTGATTCAGACCTCAATCTCTGAAGACTTTAACTGCTGAGATTCCTGTACTGAATGAGGATTATCACATGACCTCCATGTGTGTCCTAGAGATGCAGCAGATGATACAGATAATATGGCAGATGCTTTTATCCGAGTGACTTAATCTGCATTCAAAGAGCACATTGATCTGTTCATGTAAATGTAATAGAATGAATCTCAAAGTAACTGAGAGAAAGAAAGACTGGGAATTGAACGCAGGAAAACATCTGACAACAGATGGAAGGTGATTATTATAAATCATTATATCTATCACAATATTAGACTGTCATGATTCTATAGCTATAGACGGTTGAGATACTCCGATCTGATGATTAACGGAAATGTGATTGATGACATGAGCTCTTGAGATTTACTGACTGATCTGAGATCAGACTCACCTGAAGATCCTTTTACGCAGCATGAAACACATAAAGAGCAGAACAACAACCATGATGAGGAAAAGAGCCAAAATCCACCACAACTGATCTAAACAAGCCATACAAAATAAAATCAGATCTGATCTAGACAAACAACACCACAACACAATCATCTGATCCACTCTAATAATAAACCAATGAAATCAGCTGATCACTAACAATGATGAATCAATATTAGAGTTTAAAGGGTTTAAAGCTCTTGATGTTTGATCTGATTGCTGTAGAGACGGAGTCACTACTAGGGATGGGCGATACCAATTATTTTCTTTCCGATCCGATACCAAGTACTTTCAAGACAAGTATATGTTTTTTGATAGCCATCATTATTAATATTAAATAAACTGCAATGGACATGATTCTTTTTTTTTTTTTTACATTAATTAAAAAATACTAAACATTATTAATTAAATGAACAAAGATATCACTGTAGGCTAACAACAAAAAAAAATAACGAATTTAACAAAAAAAGAAACATTTCTCACAAACTTTTTCTCAGTAATTGTAACATAATGTTTTTACATTTCTTCCCTTTATAGGTTTTTAAGATGAAACAAAGTGAATGTTGACATTCTCCTCTTCAGCCTGTTTTTCAAAATCTCTTGCTTTTGAAAAAAGTGTGGCGTATTGTTTTTTGACAAACGTCACACGAAGCTTCATCATTGGTAACTGGAGTGTAATAACTCCAGATTATGCTTCTTTTTCTTTCAGTCATGACCGCAGCCACGCACTCCGTTTACAATCCTGCGCTGTGCGTGCTTGCTTGTCTTTGACAGAGTGAGCGAACACTGTCTCGACAAGCAGAGATACAGCGGAAGAAGATGTAGTTCCCATTGCCGTTCCTATTTAAAGCTGCAGTCTGCCATTTTTCCTCTTTGTCGTCATCTCTGTTTGAAACATGCGATTGCAGTCATATGCGGAACACTTATCTGTATGTGCGTTGTGCCTCGGCACAGCTCAGCGCGGATGAATCTAATGCTTGTTGTCAGTCACTACACCGGTGTGGATACTGCACTTCAGAATCACAGATTCTACGTCTTGAAAGTATGACCAATATAAGGCTTTTCACCGAAAAATATCATCTGAACAAGTAAGTAACATTCCTGCCACTTTTGTTCTGACCAACTGATGAAAAAAACATTAGGCCTACAATAAATCACGCTGCTAATGATGAAAAGATGATAAAATGTAACGATCGCTTAGCTCGGATCACGCCAAACCGTGCAAATTATTATTACTGTTATACTTTGTTTTCAAATTGTTAATGTTAACAACATCAGCATTGCGTGACTATCCCTGTGTCTCAATCAGCTCCCTAGGTCGTGAATCAGTATATCATGTATATCATGCCCTGACTACTGAACTAGGGAGTTGATTGAGATGCACGCTATGTGTATTTAGTGTGTATTAGTGTTACCTGTAGATTTCAATTCCTGTAGCCACTCCACAGTCCAAAGTCTTTTGCTTTTTGACTATGGGTGAATCTCCAGTTGTCACTGATGATTGTCAGTGTCAGATTGACGTTTAATTATTTCAGCTGCTGTGAGAACAGACTATGATCTGCTACAAAATCCTCATACGATAAAACCGACTTGCCTGGATTCCTTTTTTCTGTTTACGGATGTGACGTAATGACGCAAAGACAAACTGCTGCATGCTCGAATTTCCCACGGAAATCCACCAGGTCGCTCTTATTTAAAACATTATTACAAGCTTACCATTGTGAATCGAGCTAAGATAAGGATATAGTTTTGAACACTGGCTGGTTATGTACTTGCTCAAAAATTGATTTTGGATCATTTTCAACCAAAAAAAGTTACAGACTGCAGCTTTAAGTAAATATTGCAATAATATATGGTGTACTACTATTATTAAAATATCCCAAAATCACACACACAAAAAAACAGATAGGATCGATACTTCTATTTGAGAATCAAACTTTTTGATACAACGCCAGTATCGAAAGTATCGATACTTTAGGATCGATCCGCCCATCCCTAGTCACTACATCCAGAACATCTTTAAAACACACAATGATCATAAATATCAGACAATATTACAAAGGCCTGTTCACATTCAAACTGGATTGACTCTGAATTACATCTAAATCAGTGTTTTATTAGTGAATTAGACACACGTTTATCAGCTAAAACTCACCTGAGTTTGGAGTCACTGCAGTTTCATTCCTCACTGAAAAACACATTCACAATCATCATGATTCACTTACAGAAGATTCTCTTCAACACAGAGTTTGATCTGAATCAGGACAGATTCACTTCAACACAGAGTTTGATCTGAATCAGCACAGATTCACTTCAACACAGAGTTTGATCTGAATCAGGACAGATTCACTTCAACACAGAGTTTGATCTGAATCAGCACAGATTCACTTCGACACAGAGTTTGATCTGAATCAGCACAGATTCACTTCAACACAGAGTTTGATCTGAATCAGCACAGATTCACTTCAACACAGAGTTTGATCTGAATCAGGACAGATTCACTTCAACACAGAGTTTGATCTGAATCAGGACAGATTCACTTCAACACAGAGTTTGATCTGAATCAGCACAGATTCACTTCGACACAGAGTTTGATCTGAATCAGAACAGATTCACTTCAACACAGAGTTTAATCTGAATCAGCACAGATTCACTTCAACACAGAGTTTGATCTGAATCAGGACAGATTGATGTGTTTTACTGAAGTGTCTCTCACCTCTGAACATGGTCTCCAATCTCAACTGAAATGAAAGAAAGAAGCATCAAAGCAGCTTTTATAGAGTTCATGAAGGATTCAATATGAAAACAGATGAATGAGGAGAGAGATTGAGTTGATTTACTCTTGATTCGTCACAGATGATCTCATGATTCAGATTCACACAGTCAGAAGTGACGAGATGATCAGATGATACAGATGTGGCAGGATCAGCCAGTCTGAGAGGAAATGATGGATCTGCGATCAGACGCCCGTCCTGAACAAATCAATCACAAGAGGATCAAGTAATGTGTGTGTGTGTGTGTGTGTGTGTGTGTGTGTGTGTGTGTGTGTGTGTGTGTGTGTGAGTGTGTACTTGTTTTGACTATACTTGTGAAGACCAAATGTCCTCACTTATATTATGAAATACTTTGAAATACCCACTAGTGAAGCTATTTGACTGATCCTTACTAGTTTTAAATCAGCCAAAAGAAGTATTTATTTAAATCTAGTGTTTTGCATGTTTATATGATGGGTAGGTTTAGGAGTAGGAGTTGGGTTGGGTGATAGAAAAGATCATTGACCTGATATAAAATCAGTGGAAGTCTATGCAATGTCCTCACTAAGATAGCAAAACAAACCTGTGTGTGTGTGTGTGTGTGTGTGTGTGTGTGTGTAACAGTCACCTCAGTATACCAGCTCTGTTCACAGTCAGGATCATTGAGTGTTTGATTCAGAATCACAGGCAGAATCACGAACACAAACCCCACTGAGGACTGAATCTCTGCACACGTCATTATTATTACTACATGTCAAGTGGTTTAGAGACTGGAAACAGCTATTTGTTTTCCTATGTTTTCAATTACATGTCTGTTTTCCCATGTAATTCCCATAATGTGAATTATAACAGAAATAAATTTGATTAATTATTAAATGTTCATATAAAAACAAATGGCGCCTTTTACTATCTGTCCCAGTCTCTCTCTTCAACATCACAATATATGTAGGACACCCCCCAAAAACTTCTATTTCTTACCAAATTCATTGTTTTCCATTTTATTAGTATAATGTTTTATTTACGGCATCCCGTTTTAATGGTTTGAAGTAAAACAAAGCCATGTCTGATCAACTGAACAATCAATCTCTCAAATCCAGTGATGGGAATAACGGCGTTATAAATAAACGGCGTTACTAACGCCGTTACTTTTTTCAATAACGAGTAATCAAACGAATTACTTTTTCTCCCGTTACAACGCCGTTACCGTTACTGGCAAAAAAAATGCCGCGTTACTATAATTGAGCTCACTGAAGCGGTTTTCATCCGAGTAGGCTCTCTCTCACCCATAGGACCTGCAAAGATTTTTCTCTGGTGTGTGCTGCGGTTAGTCATACTCAAATATAATTTTAAACTGATAGGCTAATAACGATGCTCCGTGTGTGTCTGTGAGCATGCGAGCTGAGCGCGAGCTCAAACCAGAATACCCTTTATGACATGCTGGATCGAAAATATGTGAAATAAGTTTTTCTAGTCGACTAGTCATTTAAGCCATTAGTTGACTAATCACATTTATATTAATTTAATTTCTTAAATGCTGGAGAGAATAAACCTAATGATCGTAATATAGGCTATAGCACCCAAGCGCACGCATAAAGCTTGCCATAAAGAACCGGCAAAAGTAATAATTATGAATGTGACCAAAACAGCAAGGAGACATTTTAATTGTTTATTAATAAAGTATTATTTTTTGAATCAGTGTCCGCTGTGAAGATGAAGCTGACATACTGACTCTCGTCATCTCCGCATACTGGACGCGCTTAGAGAGAAAATGCACATTTCATTTGGATTAGGCTACATAATCAGAGTAGCCTATTTCTTTTCGTTTTTAGATATTTCAAGCTTTCTATAGATATATTTCTCATGTCTGCGAGGCAAGCAGCCTATACGCTGAGTTTCGGTTCATTTAGCCTATAAGTCGCGTTCCAGTTCACGCGCCAGTGATCGCGCCCGCGCCTGCCATTATTATATTGTCTGCTATATTTGCTTCTTATTTATTAAATCCAGGCAATTGGTTGATGAAACATTGATTAAAATTAAGATACAATTTTTACAAAACGAAATTCACTTTAAAGAAAGGATTTCTACAAAACAAAACTTAATGAAGTGTTTAAAATCATGTCTGACCCACTCCATGTCTCCCGATTGCGTATCTTATGATGTATTCTGTCTCATGCTTTTCACTTTTCATAATCAAGTAAATGAATTTAAAACATAACATAATACTATTTAAGCATAAATATGAAACTACATTTTCTTTAATGGCTACCAACACGTATTGTACAGTACAGAGAAATGTCATAAGCAAGAGCGGATCATGAGTCACGAGTCGGATCATGATTAATTTATTCTTATATTTAATATTAGGGGCATTCAAGTTATTTGACTTTTTTTTTAAGTAACGCAATAGTTACTTTCCCTGGTAATTAGTTACTTTTATAATGATGTAACTCAGTTACTACGTTACTATTTGTGAGAAGTAACTAGTAACTATAACTAATTACTTTTTTAAAGTAACGTGCCCAACACTGCTCAAATCTGACAATTCATTTAAACACTGCATTTTAATGTTGTCAAATAAAGTGCTGCACAACATCACTGATTAAATAGAAACATGGATGAAAAATATCTTAATTTGGTGATATTCATTTAATAAGGAGAAATAATAATAATAATAACAACAACAACTCCAAGACATTCCATTATACAGTAAATTATGACTGCTGATTCTGATTAAATAATCAAGCATCAGTTAGTTTGATGCCGTTTGCAGGATCAAGTTGAGACTGTTTTTCATAAACATTTAATATTTTAATACCTCCTTTTAATATCTCAAAGAATATTTCAGAACAGTTTTCACAACATACTTCATAAACCTGCCAATCAAACATATTTCAACCAACGTCTCCTGCATACCTGTGAGTGGATCCGCGGTGGTGAAGCCCGGGTCGATGAGAGCAGAATGATTCTCCTCAGGGAAATATGAATGAGTCGCGACTGGTGATGCTTTTAAACAGAGCAACTTCCTCTGTCTTCTGCCTTTCCCTCCTCCTCCTTCACTCTCTGCTTCCCTCTGTGTGTCTGATTCAAACGACACACCTTGTGGAATCTTTTGGCATTCCACCAACTTCATATCCGTCTGGAAGAGCGTGACAGTCTGCAAACAAACACACACCCACAGATCTTCTGAAGTTCAGGCAGAACAGGGGAATCTCGGTGCCTCTCGTCTCTCTGTGTGTTTTTTGTTTTCTCCCCAGAAAGCTTCATGCTTTTAAACTCCCAGTAGTTGTTTTTTCCCAGAAGCCTTTCTGCCCACCAGAAGTATCCACATCACTGGATCATCTGGACCGGAGCTGCTCTTTAATATCTCTGAAACAGACAGAATATATGGAGTTTGATATGAGTAAAATAAGGCATTGACAAAGATCTTCTTACACAAAACAAGCAGCAAAAAGCCTTTTTAAATTCTGTGAAAATGTTTTTTTTCAGCATAGAAAAGAAATTATTGGAACATGTTTTCCAAGAACAATGCAAGTTTCTACTTGAAAATGTCACGTTTAATATGATGTGTTACTTACAGTTTCTTTTTCATATTTGTGAAATGTACTAGCAATTTCTGACTTTGAGCACAACATTGACTTTGACAAGACGGTGGATATCAAACACAAGCGAGAGGAAAAAGCCATGGAGAAAAGGCAGAGCGATGTTTTGCAAGAATGTGACCCACGATGTGAAGGTGAAAAGGCTTCTTTCGTTTCACAGAGGGTTTTTTGTCCCAGTATTTCGACTCCAGCTGAAGTCAAAAACCTTAGAAGATTGAACCAAACATCATTACAAGCCATACTTTCTTAAAAGTTAAAGCTTGAAATTGAAATATACAAACTGTTATTTCAGAAAATAATGAGACAAAGAAAGAAGTATATATTAAAGATATCTGATACCTTAAGCAGGCTCCTGGTCAAAACAAACGATGAGAGATGAATGATGTTCATCCCAAAAGCTGCTGTTTTAGACTGAGAGCATGTCCTTCGAAATCTTTCAGGAGAGAAACTGAGAAACATTCAAGGTGGAGCGAGGCTGAAATACCAAAGAGAGAGGAGTGACTGATCTCATCATGAGCCGCGGTTCTGCAATGTTTTCATTTTACTGAAACACAAACACACGCTTTGAGGAAGGAAGCAATTATGAGCCAATGTGCTCCACTTCCTTCTTTTAGTCCTAGTGTTTTGTTTCTAGCAGAGTCCAAGTCACAGATTTATCCAATTGTTATGTACCATAAAAACAAACAAATGAGACGTACTGTAATGAACGCTGGGGACTTTGTTTAGTTTGGCTTGAGCCAAGTCCACTCATTACTCTGTTTGTGCTGAGCTGGAAGAAACTGAACTGACACTTCCATGGTATAAAATGACTTGTGTTTGATCACTAACTTGTGCCGTGTGGGTGATGAATAACCAGTGCAGTACTAGAGTTTCACCTGTTTATCACCGTTTGTGCTAGTGCTGGTGTACAAGTGGATGTTTATAGAACTTAGTTAAATGTTTGTCTAAATAATGTTGTCAGCTAGACATGTACATTTTCTTAAGAAAATGTGGCACTCGGATGTCTCTAGGCAGTAGTTAGGGTGTCCTGGGTGGTTGCTAGGGTGGTCTCAGTGGTTGTGAGGGTCTTGCTAGAAATTAGCTATGTGGTGTTCTGGGTGGTTGAAAGGTTATTACTAGGCAGATGCTAGTTGTCACAGATGGTTATTATAGGGTTTAAAGCATGTTCTTAGAATGTTATTGCACATAGCTAGGCAAATCTAGCATGATTTAACATGTTAGCATTATGCAAGCACATTTTTACTTGTTTTCTCATGTTAATAATATTTAGCATTTTTAACATGCTTTAGAACTTAGCTAATCACTATTAGCATGTTCGATGTCCTCTTTGCTAGCATCAAAAACTCATCGACCCCCATGTCTGTAGGATGTTCTGATGCAGAGATATAGGTATAGATATAGATAGCAAGCTAAACAGTTGCTAAGGTACTCTATTTGGTTGCTAGGGTGTGGCTTGGCAGCTGCCAATGATGATACTCCAAAGGCTGTTTGCCAGTATGCTAATAACCAACCCAATTGCCTCTCTGCCCAAATGTTTCTCTTTGTAAAGTTTGGTTTGGAGTGGCTAAAATGCATCTTTACGCACAACTGCCAGCCTGCATGGAGAGCTTCTTGAGACTCCAGAGACACCAGCAGCTTCAAATACCTGTTTGCTGCTCAACACTGGCTTTTTTATAGCTGCCCTTTTAATACAATTAATTTTTTTGAGAGGAACTTTCATTAATAAGCCTTTATCTGACCGAGTTCTGCTGTGCTCTAAATCACTCACAAATCTTATGATAATTCGGTAATCTCCATTCAGTTTCACACAATATTAGTTGTTTTCATGCCTTTTGCACAACATCGCACCATTTCATGCTTTTCATCTTCAGAAAGATCTTTCTTTCTCCCATATTGCATGAGAACTGTGACTTGCTTAATAATGTGGACAGGGCTGGGGAGTAACGAAATACATGTAACGACGTTACGTATTTAAAATACAAAATTTGAGTAACTGTATTTCGTTACAGTTACATTTTAAATAGATGGTAATCAAATTACAGTTACATTCAAAAAGTATTTTAGATTACCAAAGTTATTACTTTGAATTTTAATGTCATTTATTTCATTTAATAGGCTATTAACGTAAGCTGTTTGAGGATTTTTAACCAACGAGCCAATGTTGATGATTCTCCGACTCTGTCTGTTTTAAAAAAAAACCCGCGCGCAGCCTGTTCAGATATCAGCAACCTGCAGAGTGCAGACATGAGATCGCACGCAAAAAAAATGGATGGGATAACAGGGCATAATGCATTTCTCTAGTGGAAATTCAAAGACAGTTTTACTTATAAACATGAAAAAGGACGTACAGTAACATCATAGTGCAATGCAAGCTATGTCTACAACAAAACTTGCATCGGCTTCAAAGGATTCAACATCTGGAAAAGCATCTTGAGGTAGGCCTAAGCTGTTCTTGGTCTTTGAAAATGTTATTTTCCTTATTTACTCCTTATTTTCCTATTTACTCGTACGTTGAGCTTTCTATGGTTATCATTAGCCTACGGTTAATATTTATAATATTACTTTACTTTAATATTATATTTATAATATTACTCGAGTTCATGATCAAAAATAGAGATGCAGTAGTCCTCATAAATACAAAGGTTTTTTAGTTTTATTTTGGTCTATCTTTATTCCGGGCTTGCAAACAAACTGCTCTGTAATAATTTCCCAAAATTTCAGGAAATATTTACTAAGCCTGTCAACAGGACGTTAACACAGGCACACGCTGAAAACGGACACAAAGAGGAGAACAGACGCGCCAGCAGAGAAAATACTGCACCATGCACAAGCTCACTGCTCACGAAATATAGGAAGAATAATCTAAATATTAAATTGGGGTTGATATTAATGTATCTCTGAAGGGAACTGTCTTCAGAAAAGTTTTGATGGCTTTTCCTCTTATCTCCAGCGCAGCGCTGCTGTGTGTATAGCTGTAACCATGGAAACGCTATATCACTGCTGTTCCATAAGCGCCACCTACTGTCAGAGAGTGAATTTACATTTCATTCAGTCCATCTGCTGGTTTTGTTTTGTGCAGGTGTCTTATGTAGCATAATTTCACAAAGCTAAAGTCAGACCATGCTGTTTTTTTCTGTTAATCTTAAAATCATACAATAATTTAAATGAAAAACAACTGATCATGCTCATGTTCATAACATCTTTGTTGGGACTGTGATAAAAATGCAGTGTTTGCCTATAATATCAAAGAGCTACACATATTTTTTGAACAAATAAACAACAAATAAATTAGCTTTAAAAAAATCTGCAACCAGTATCAGAATCGGCCAATTTGCTTCTATTGGCCATGAAAAATCAAAATAGGTGCATCACTTTTTTTCCACTGTTTGTTGTTTATATGGTTAATATTAATGCAGCTATCAGTGCACTAAGGTTAAATATTAGTATAAACATATTTATACTAGGGATAGTTCACACAAAATGATCATATTTTTTCCCAAACCTGTAAAATGTGGTGGTGGAGAGATGCAAAAAACTGTTGAGAAACTGTAGGTGTGTCAGCTTTAAATATATGCCTTCTCTCGAGATTATTGGGTAGATCATTTCATTTCATTTTCTTTATAAACATTATAAATATTACAAACAAACTTTGTTAATAAAACAATTTAAACCACTGTGTCAATTCGACTCTATACACCTATAAAACAACCTTATTAACAATATTTTATTGTTGTTATTTAATATTTTGTTATCACTCTGATGCACATCTTTACAAATATAATTTAGGAATGATATCAGTAGTAATTATATGGATGTGATCTTAAAAGAAACAAATATTTTCATAATTTGTTTATCAAGATATTGAAATTCTTTACCAACACATAGGTTGTCTAAAAAAACTGTAAACTTAAAACAGAACATCAAGTTAATATGGTCCTTTGTGTTTCAAGTATTTCAAAGTATTCCAAAGTATTTAGATTAAGTTACTAAACTTGAGTAATGTAACGAAATACGTTACTGATTACTTTTTAAAGCATGTATTTTGTAATCTGTAGTGAAATACATTCTAAAAGTAACCTTCCCAACCCTGAATGTGGAGCAACCTCTAAGTAGGGTTTCCATAGACCTGGCAAATTATTTTGTCTGAGATTGATACCAGTTATCTAAAAAGACATGGATAAATAAACAAACAATTTCTTAGAAAAACTAAAATCTGAATGTTTATTCTACTGAAATCTTACTGATATGTCACTTGCATAATAATTTGGAACGTGGTGTAATGTTATTTTTCATAATCATAAAAGTCATGTTAACAGAACAATGAAACTAATCTTTGATATCAGGAACACATGTAGATAAATAGACTAAAGTTCAGCTGTTTAACCTGGTTATTAACCAAACTGAATCAGCTGTGGTCCAACAGAAACACTTTTGCCATATTAAATAATAAGTAATACATTCATATTTCCACACCTGGACCTGCGTTTCCAGACATGATGATCATGTCTTAGGCCCGGTTTCACAGACAGGATTTAGATTAATCCAGGATTAGGCCTTCGTTCATTTAGGACACCTTTCATAAACATGCCTTAGAAAAAGAAAAACATTACTGGTGTGAATCTTGAGACAAAACATCAGCATTTCAGTCTGGGACTAGATTAAGTCTTGTCTGTGAAACCGTGGGTCAGTGTTTTTGTTGATTTTGGCTTTATTGTTCTGATACTCCACACATGCGCTGCACAGAAGCAGAAGATGAAATGTCAACGGTGAGAGTTTGAATGAAGATTTGGTGCTAAAAAAAGATTATATTCTTTAAAACAGTGTGAATGTGAAGAAATATGGAGACAGAGGAGAAGGCATGCATTTATTATTTTCACAATACAATTCAAATGAAGGTTAAAGAGCTGAAAGTGTTCAGTGAATTAGTCTGCACATAAACAACATTAAATACCTGAAGAGCATCTGATAAAGATGACGTGATGAATCCAGCATTTAAAAACAGAGTTCAGGTGAGATCAGCAGAAACACAGCAGGGTTTCAGATCGAGTCTTTAAGAATGTAATGCATTAATAAAACAGAGAACAGATGCAGGAATGAAAATAAATAAGTGTTGAGGAGTTCAGAATGAAGCAAAAATCCCTGAGTTTGAGTAAATGAACCATGATGATGACGATGAAGATCATCCTCTGGACACGGAGCCGTTGAACTGCAGTGAATGAGGATCATCAGTTCTGACCTTCAGTTGAACTCCAGCTTCAGGATCCCTGAGAGAAACACATTCAGTTTCAGCAGATCAAGCTTCATTCAGAGAATATCTTCTGTCTGTTTCACTTCTGAAATGATCATGTGATTCAGTTTCAGCCTTTATTTCCCTCACTTTAAGATCCACAACTTTACATCACAGTGACTTCTGCACATTTGATCATGGAATTGAACCATTCTTAGTGTTTCTACAGCACCCTCTACTGTTTGTTAGGATTCACTCACTTGATTTCTGGATCATCCTCATGCACTTCCCTCTGAAAACATCTGAGAACAGATTGAATCTGATTATTACATATTATCAGACAGCTTTAGATGGTGAAGATCCTGCGAACGGATGACTGAGGCTGAAATTAAGCTGAATGTGATTGATGACATGAGCTCTTGAGAATTACTGACTGATCTGAGATCAGACTCACCTGAAGATCCTCTTACGCAGCATGAAACACATCAGAACAACCACGATGAAGAAAAGAGCCAAAATCCACCACAAATTATCTAAACAAGCCATATGATATAAAATCAGATCTGATCTAGACAAACAACAACACAACACAATCATCTGATCCACTCCAATAATAAACCAATGAAATCAGCTGATCAATAACAATGATGAATCAATATTAGAGTTTAAAGGGTTTAAAGCTCTTGATGTTTTACCTGAGAGCTGGAGAGACGGAGTCACTTCATCCAGAACATCTTTAAAACACACAATGATCACAAATATCAGACAATATGACAGAAAACAAAGGCCTGTTCACAATCAAACTGGATTGAGTCTGAATCAGATCTGAATCAGTGCTTTATTAGTGAATTCGTTTATCAGCTGAAACTCACCTGAGTTTAGAGTCGCTGCAGTTTCATTCCTCACTGAAAAACACATTCACAATCATCATGATTCACTTACAGAAGATTCACTTCAACACAGAGTTTGATCTGAATCAGGACAGATTCACTTCAGTTTGATTTGAATCAGGACAGATTCGCTTCAACACAGAGTCTGATCTGAATCAGGACAGATTCACTTCAACACAGAGTTTGATCTGAATCAGGACAGATTCACTTCAACACAGAGTTTGATCTGAATCAGGACAGATTCACTTCAACACAGAGTTTGATCTGAATCAGGACAGATTCACTTCATCACAGAGTGTGATCTGAATCAGGACAGATTCACTTCAACACAGAGTTTGATCTGAATCAGGACAGATTCACTTCAACACAGAGTTTGATCTGAATCAGGACAGATTCAATTCAACACAGAGTTTGATCTGAATCAGGACTGATTCACTTCAACACAGAGTTTGATCTGAATCAGGACAGATTCACTTCGACACAGAGTTTGATCTGAATCTCTCTCACCTCTGAACATGATCTCAACTCTGAGCTGTAATGAAAGAAAGAAGAGTTAGAGCAACTTATATAGTTAATGAAGGATTAAATATGAAAACAGATGAATGATTGAGTTGATTTACTCTTGATTCGTCACAGATGATCTCATGAATCAGATTCACACAGTAAGACGTGACGAGTCGATCAGATGATACAGATGTCACAGGATACATCAGTTTGTGTGGATCTGATGGATCTGCTAACAGACGCCCGTCCTGAACAAATCAAACACAAGAGGATGATGTATTGTGTGTGTGTGTGTGTGTGTGTGTGTGTGTGTGTGTGTGTGTGTGTGTGTGTGTAACAGTCACCTCTGTATACCAGCTCTGCTCACAGTCAGGATCATTGAGTGTTTGATTCAGAATCACAGGCAGAATTATGTACACAAACCCCACTGAGGACTGAATCTCTGCACACGACACACTGATGTTGTACATCTTTCAATTCAAATGAAGAACCTGTTTTAAAACAATAAAGGACGACATAATTTTCAGCATGTAACCAGTGTGTAGTCAGTGTAGTGATTTATGTTTTCATCAACGATCAACACACAACAACTTTCTGCATCACATTCCCTTATTATCAGCAGGGCACGACTGTCACATCCAGCTGTTCAGGTCACATGACTAAAATGTACAGATATACAGTGTGTCCAGTGCCAGCTCTTGTTAAGTGACATGAGCAGTTGCATTGAGCCCTTATGACCATGTGACGGCTTTAAAAAATTCATAACTGTCTCTCGGCTGCATCTATTTTAATAAAATGCACTGTACTTAAAGTCCCAAGCAACAAAAATCATATTGCTACTCAGTATTTTTTTATTTTTTAGGTCAAATATTACAATATACAACAAACATTATGGTGCAGTCGTAAGCCAATGGTAATGTGAAGGTTGTGGGTTCGATTCTCATTGCAGACGGAAAATGACTGAGTGACCCAATCACTCCCTGGGCACCAAAGTGAATGTGTGTGTGTGTGTGTGTGTGTGTGTGTGTGCGTGTGTGTGTGTGTGTGTGTGTGTGTGTGTGTGTGTGTGTGTGTGTTCACTGCTCACTTCTCCTTATGCACTAACTTGGATGGTTAAAGCAGAGAACAAATTCTGAATATGGGTTATCAATCTAGAGAATTGTGTCAGAATTTAAGCTTTATGCTGAAAACAAGCAAAGCATCTGCCAGTTGGGTCAGAAAGATCAAGTTTGATTAAAGAGATTAAAAGGGGTCAAGACAAATCAGGTTTATTTTCATAACCGAGTGGCAGGTGTTTTTGCTTGAGTAACGCATTAATCTCACTCAGTTTTGATACATTTCTCTTAAGGAATTGTTTAGAAACATAAAACATAAACTTTTCAAACTGAAGTGGTAACACTTTAGTATAGGGAACACATATAAACTATTAAGTGTGATTTTTCCCTCAATAAACTCCTAATCCTAAGGTTGTTAAGTTTAAGTATTGGGTAGGATTAAAGGGATTGTTCACCCAAAAATGAAGAATCACCTTTCACCTTTAAGAATGTAGAATATGGTCATGCAGAATAAAGCATTAATATGCGCTTAATAAGTGCCAATAAAAAGCTAATATTCTAGTAATATGCATGCTAATAAGCAACTAGTTAAAAGACCCTAAAATAAAGTGTTTCCACTGTGACACATTATACCCAAAATTTCTTCATACAGTAAAACTGACCTTTGACCTGACCATGTTTTTCTTGAGTGTTATCTGACATAATTAAGATTAATTTTTTCTCACACAGTTTAACTTTGAGATCTTTTAAATTATTTTTTTAAACTATAGTGAATAAACTGTATTAATGAATGAAATGTTCAAGGTGTCTGAATAAATTTTGGTTTGACTGTATATATATAGAAAGTAAGAACATTTGTTACACCAAATTGCAAGAGCCTGAGAGTGTCTGTATATGAGTTGTTTTTGGTTTTGTTCAGTAAATGCAAATGATAAATTAAATGCATGTAAATGCAAAATTTATGTACAAAAAAAAAAATGAACTACAGTTTTCTAATAGTGTTAGAAAACATAAAATAATTTCAGATGTTACAGCAACTACAGTTACAACCCTTACTCGAAGAATAAGATTTTTCTTATTAAAGTTCAATTGTTATATATATATATATATATATATATATATATATATATATATATATATATATATATATATATATATATATATATATATAAATGGATTAATTACATTTTAGTTATCAAAATCATGTCAAATCAATTGAGTACAATCTAACTTTCTCATGTAATGAAATTGAACAGTTAATTTACAAAGAAACAATGATTATTTTTGTTAAATTCAGTGCTGCACAACCTATGTACCTTCATATCTATATTTTTCTGCAGTGCAAATATGTAATATTAAATATACATGCCCTCTTTTATCTTATTCTTATCTCATCCCCTTCTCCTCCTCCATGCAATACCAGCAGTTGTACAGAAATCTAAATTCATACCTGTAAGTCTGTGGAAGTGAAGGTGCTGATTCTCCTGCAGTCTTGCTATGATTGACTGCTGCAGTATTTATATGACAGAGCAGTGGGATGTTCTGCTCAGTTCTGCTGTGTGATTGGTGAACAGGAGGAAGTAGGGGGATCTTTGTCTTCTGTAGGGGGTTTCCATGCAGAATTTGTACAGCGGGGAATCCTCTAAGAGACAAATTGTTCAAATCATTCAAAGAGGTGCCAACAATCTCACCACACAATGTTTTTAAGATTAACTGACCCATACCAGCACACACATGAAAATAATAACGGATTCAATAAAACAAGAATAAAAGTACTGTCCACATTAAAATCACAAAGCTTCTGCAAAAAATATAAGCGCTGATGGGCTTTCTTACCTGAGCCTCAAAAGTCAACTTTTCATCAAGTACAGGTATTTAAACCGATGATCATTTATAACTGCAGGAGAGATGGCTGTAGGATTCTTCCTAAAATCTTCTTTAGTTTTAAATACATTAATGACCAAAAAGGACAAATGAGAACCACAGAACCATGATCAGGATCCTCGTTATTAAGGAGGGAAACGATCACTGAATCATCTGCAATCTTAATGATGTGACGCCTCTGTAGTTGTGTCTGACACTCGTCAGTGTGAAGCACAAATAAAAGACTTGAAAGAACAGCGGTAGAGGAAAGAAGTACATCAGATAAAACACTGTTTACCTTCAGACGTTGAGACCTCTCGGTCAAAAACCTATCAGCCAACAAATCAACCCAGAATCAATATTATCAACACTCTTTAACCTTTCTGCAAGGATATGAGGCTGTATACAATTAAAAGCTGATGAGAAATCACTTAAAAATTAATCAAACAAAAGTCTTTGCGCCCTCAAGATGTGATAAAATCATATTTAACAGAGGTCTTATAGTCATTTACACCCCTGCTTGACCTGTAGACACACTGAAGTGGATCTGGATTTGCCTGATCACTGAAAGAGACAGAAAATATGATTGCATTTAAGATCATCATTCCTCACATTTAAGAAAAGAAGAAACACTTCAACACGTAAGACAGCAGCAAATGACACTTAAAGCCGTCAGTGAAATATAATTGATATCAGTCTGAAGGTGGTCTGGATGACTCTAAATCAGCTGTGAACACGAAGACGAGGTTTCTTCTTATTTCTTAAACAGACTCTTACCAGGAAGTGTTTTAGATGTCGCCATTTTAACTGTCAGTAGTTCGACCTCGATAAGGTGTTTGGGGTGGTCCTTATATCATCACAGCAGGAATCAGCCAATCGGGTCCAGACCAATCAGGACCTCTGCGCAGGCCACACCTCCTCCTGCACAAAAACACTCAAAACATACATGGCAACAGTGCCTAAAGACATCGGATGTAACAATGACCTATACTTTGCTGAAACCCTGTACACAATCATCTTCATGCCTTCTGTCCTCTCAGTGATACTTCATACTTTGTTTTTATCAAGCGAAATGTGTTTTGCTGTGAAATCTTTAATGGCTTTTATAAGGACTTTACAGGAGAAGTAAGTAAAAGTTTTACACTTTGAACAGTTTGTCATTTTTGCATGTCATTTAAAAAAAAAAAAGAAAGAAAATAACATTTTTATAGTAATGTAAATGTCAAATATGACACAACAGGCCTTTGGGAACTTTTATTTATCTTTCATTTATTTAGTTTTATCATTGATAGCAAATATGAGCCGTAAAGTGTATGACTGTATGAAATATGATACTCAACACATGCATATACAGTACAGTGTACAGAGCTCCATATGGAGGCTTGTATTGAAGTGACATTCACAGACTCGTTTGATGGACACTTTCAGTGAAATCTGAAGACATGGAAGAAATATTGTCTTTGAACTTCCTCTTCCACTTCTGTCCAGCCATATTAAACACTTTCACCCTCTTTTATCCATATAACTCCATCATTTCCCTCTGTTCAACAAAAGCACTGCCCAGTTCAAAATCATGAAACAACTTCTTGTTTTCATATATGACTTGTTTAAAACGAACGAATCGTTCACGATTGACCCATCACTATATCAGTTGGTTTATGCGTGTTTAACTTGATTAACTCTGTAGGACTGAACTCAGAACAGATTCCCTTCATTTCGTTACATTACTTCAGTAGTGATGAGGGAAACTCTACAGAATAGAGAGAAGATCGACTGACACATGTTCCTCAGATCCAGCCCTGCAGAGTCTACCTCAAACTCACTTACTTGCTGTTTTGTTGTTGATCGTGACATCATGACAAACTCACTGTGTGTGTGTGTGTGTGTGTGTGTGTGTGTGTGTGTATACATGAACACCAAAAGAGGAATCTAAATGACTCATTTCAAAACACTGTAACCACCAGTCCAATGCCTTATGATGACTAATACATGTGTGTGTGTGTACATGAACACCAAAAGAGGAAATCGAAATGACTCATTTCAAAACACTGTAACCAGTCCAATGCTGATGACTAACGTGTGTGTGTGTGTATTTGTTTCAAAACTTGCTGATATGATTAATGTTTCAGCAGAACAAGTAAAGCCGGAGGAACATCAGATTACAGCGGATCACATAATCTGATATTTTCTTCTTGAAAAACAAATATTAGGCCTATAGAGTAAAAAAAGTACATCCAATACTCGTATTTCTACTCTTATTTCACAGTCTCATAAACTAAGTAATTGTCTTTATTTTATTATAATTACCGGCACATTGTTCCTCTGTTTTTATTCTGTGTTATTGCTGCGTGGGAAATATAGAAAGTAAACAGTCATGCCAATAAACTATTTTGTTTGAAATTGGACATTGCTGAGAGTTTTTTCTGGTCATTTATGAAGGCAGCTCTCTAGGCTTTGAAGCAGAAGAACATCTTAATGAATTAAACAATCTGACCTTAAATAAACACAACAAAACCAAACAAACACAACCGTGGTCAGACAACTCATTTTTATTTGGACTTTAAATCACAAGACAGTAAAACTTTACACAGTTTGAGTCTTTCTCTTTGACAGTGTTGTACTATATTGCATTAAAGTGGTTGATTTATAGTGCTGGACGATATTACGATATATATCGTTACCACAAAATAAAATGTCTATCATTAGAGACTTTGCTATATCGTATCGTAATATATAAATGTATTGCACTATTGACACTTCAGAGTGATGAAATGCATGAATGAGAATATAAAGAGCGGGATGTGCTTGATGTTAAAAGAGTTATGAGTCTTTACTTTTGTGTATGTCGCTCAGAAAGAAAAAATCTCTAAAAAAGCCTTCAGGTCTTGAAGGGTAAAAGGGGCGGTTTATATAATAAAACTTTTCTTTCTGTGCAGTTGAAACGTGTATTTATATAATTTATTTGCTACATTAGATTGAGGAAATTGGCTGTGGTGTTTGCTTTTGCCAAAAATATCAACACCCATAATGCACTTTTGACCCTCTGTCAATCTGACTGGTCGGGAATACAAAACTTCAAAAGTCTGCTGGATGATGTTTGCATGTAAATTTACTGATCATTTAATAACACATTTAAAGACAATGTCTATCAGAATTCAAATTGCCTGCTGTTAGTAATATTCCCTCTATGATACAAACTCTACAGGTTTATGAGTGAGGTCGAATGCCACAAATGCTCTTTATTTAATGGGTACGTTCCTTTGCTTTTGCTTTACAGTCCATTTTTATTTTTGCCAGTCTGAGAAATTGTAGAAAAAGCAATATTGTTTCATGAATGATGCAAGATTTCATACATCATTTTAATGTAAGCGACTCATGGGGAAGTTGTACTCAACCATTGATTCTTTCCCTCATTGTTAGAAATGAGTCAGCAGATTCCCGACAGTAGGGATGGTGTGGTGTTTGTGGCTCACTGGGTATCATTACCATCTTGTAGAATCATCAGTATCTCACAGCTGTTAGTCAGAGTACAAATATCAAGATAATCTGGATGAAGGTATATGATATACTACAGGAAATCAGAGGCATTTGCTGCTCAGCCGGCAGGACACAGAGTCTACAGGTCATCAGAACTGAGTGTGTGGCAGGTGATGGAAATACAGCTTCAAATAATGCTTAATGAAAAATACATGCAGAAATTATGGTGCAACCCAACCCTACAAGTGTGGCTTTAGTGGTTCATACCATAAAGCGCATGCCTTTCAGTATTCAGCGCTTAACACTTTTGTTTACTGCTTTCAGCTACAGTGTATATATCGACTGTCTGCACACAAATCATCTGGGGATTAGCAGACTGAAAGAGGTGAATCCTGTTGTGGTTGTTCACAGCCTACAGTGAGTTTTCTCTGTCTCTGTCTGGCATTTGATTTCATGTGAAACTTTAGTTTTAGATGAGCTGTAGAAATGAAACTCACCTTGCACGCCGTGGCCCACGGTGGAGACATGATTCTTCACCCTTGATTTACAAAATCATGCACACAATTTACCAAAATGCTTCTAGAAGCAAGTTTGTGTGTGGAGGGAAAAGGCCTGATCCACAGAGTTCCAGGGGTCAGCATGGTCACCCTGACTGGTCTGCAGCTCCATACGCAACAAACTGATGCACTGTGTATTCTGACACCTTTCTATCAGAACCAGCATTAACTTCTGGAGCAATTTGAGCTACAGTAGCTCGTCTGTTGGATCGGACCACACGGGTCAGCCTTCACTCCCCACGTGCATCAATAAGCCTCGGCCGCCCATGACCCTGTCGCCGGTTCACCTCTGTTCCTTACTGGAGCACTTTTGATAGATACTGACCACTGCAGACCGGGAACACCCCACAAGAGCTGCAGTTTTGGAGATGCTCTGACCCAGTCGTCTAGCATCACAATTTGGCTCTTGTCAAACTCACTCAAATCCTTACGTTTACCCATTTTTCCTGCTTCTAACACATCAACTTTGAGGACAAAATGTTCACTTGCTGCCTAATATATCCACCCACTAACAGGTGCCGTGATGAAGAGATAATCAGTGTTATTCACTTCACCTGTCAGTGGTCATAATGTTATGCCTGATCGGTGTATATCAAAATATGTATTATGCATACATAAACATATATATTTATATGGGATATATTTATGTCAACATATGGAATCATTCCAATTTCTAATAGGTTTAATATGTTTTTACTTTATATGAGCATATATTACATACAGAATATTGATATTTCATATATGTACATATATATTACATTTCGGTATGGCTATAAACTGTGTGTATATATATATATATATATATATATATATATATATACACACATATACAGTGGGTATGGAAAGTATTCAGACTTGATTGGACTTGATTAGGAAAGCCACACATCTGTCTATATAAGACCTTACAGCTCACAGTGCATGTCAGAGCAAATGAGAATCATGAGGTCAAAGGAACTGCCTGAAGAGCTCAGAGACAGAATTGTGGCAAGGCACAGATCTGGCCAAGGTTACAAAAACATTTCTGCTGCACTTAAGGTTCCTAAGAGCACACTGGCCTCCATAATCCTTAAATGGAAGACGTTTGGGACGACCAGAACCCTTCCTAGAGCTGGCCGTCTGGTCAAACTGAGCTATCGGGGGAGAAGAGCCTTGGTGAGAGAGGTAAAGAAGAGCCCAAAGATCACTGTGGCTGAGCTCCAGAGATGCAGTCGGGAGATGGGAGAAAGTTGTAGAAAGTCAACCATCACTGCAGCCCTCCACCAGTCGGGGCTTTATGGCAGAGTGGCCCGACGGAAGCCTCTCCTCAGTGCAAGACACGTGAAAGCCCGCATGGAGTTTGCTAAAAAACACCTGAAGGACTCCAAGATGGTGAGAAATAAGATTCTCTGGTCTGATGAGACCAAGATAGAACTTTTTGGCCTTAATTCTAAGCGGTATATGTGGAGAAACCAGGCACTGCTCATCACCTGTCCAATACAGTCCCAACAGTGAAGCATGGTGGTGGCAGCATCATGCTGTGGGGGTGTTTTTCAGCTGCAGGGACAGGACGACTGGTTGCAATCAAGGGAAAGATGAATGCGGCCAAGTACAGGGATATCCTGGACGAAAACCTTCTCCAGAGTGCTCAGGACCTCAGACTGGGCCGAAGGTTTACCTTCCAACAAGACAATGACCCTAAGCACACAGCTAAAATAACGAAGGAGTGGCTTCACAACAACTCCGTGACTGTTCTTGAATGGCCCAGCCAGAGCCCTGACTTAAACCCAATTGAGCATCTCTGGAGAGACCTAAAAATGGCTGTCCACCAACGTTTACCATCCAACCTGACAGAACTGGAGAGGATCTGCAAGGAGGAATGGCAGAGGATCCCCAAATCCAGGTGTGAAAAACTTGTTGCATCTTTCCCAAAAAGACTCATGGCTGTATTAGATCAAAGGGTGCTTCTACTAAATACTGAGCAAAGGGTCTGAATACTTAGGACCATGTGATATTTCAGTTTTTCTTTTTTAATAAATCTGCAAAAATGTCAACAATTCTGTGTTTTTCTGTCAATATGGGGTGCTGTGTGTACATTAATGAGGAAAAAAAAAATAACTTATATATATATATATATACACACACACACAGTACATTTACGAACCCTTCCCTACGTCCTTAACATAACTTTTTGATCAGGTGACTCTTCCTGAAATCGTTCACTATGTTAAACAAGTTCAGTGTGGGCCAGTTAACCCTAAAAAGTCAAAGATGTCAGAGAATATGTCATGTCAAATGTCAGAGAATATGGTCTTAACCTTAAAGCACTTTCATCAGAATCTATTCAGATTCAGAGTGAGCTTCAGACCTGAGCATCATCAGAGTCCCGTCAGATTCAGAGTGATTCAGTGAATCAGATTTGACCTTCATCAGAGTCCCGTCAGATTCAGAGTGATTCAGTGAATCAGATTTGACCTTCATCAGAGTCCCGTCAGATTCAGGATCCCTGATAGAACACATAATCATAAGCACATCAGAATAAATCATAGTCCATCTGTGAGCTTCAGTAAAAGTCTCAGTCTTTCTCTCAGTTTGATTCACTCACCTCTTGTCTAAATCATTGCAGACGGATGGCGCTGCCTTTGGAAAACATCTGAGAACAGATCGATACTTATTATTAAATATTATTATATTTACCAAAGTACTTTATATTTATTTAGGGAGATTTTTAAGATTTTAAGCCACTGCCTTAAAATCTTTAATCATCATTAAATATGACTACAGATAAAAGAGGTCAAATCATAAATTATCATTTCACTCATTGTTAGTCATGGTTTATATCAATCATAATTGAGCTTTTTTAAATCTATTTTGAAGTCTCTCTGACACAGTTAAATCTTCTGGACTCACCTGAAGATCTTTTTCCTCAGCGTGAAACAGAGAAATGCCAGAAGAAAGAATATCAAGAGAACAGAAATCCACCACAACTGATCTATACAAGCCATATAGACAATAAAATCATAAATACATAAACCAGTGAAATTATATTCATAACAATGATGAATCAATATTAGATTTTAAAGGGTTTAAAGCTCTTGATGTTTTACCTGAGAGCTGGAGAGACGGAGTCACTTCATCCAGAACATCTTTAAAACACACAATGATCACAAACATCAGACAGTATGACAGAAAACAAAGGCCTGTTCACATTCAAACTGGATTGAGTCTGAATCTGAATCAGCGTTTTATTAGTGAATTAGACACGTTTATTAGCTGAAACACACCTGAGATTACAGTTGCTGCAGTTTCATTCCTCACTGAAAAACACATTCATAATCATCATGATTCGCTTACAGAAGATTCACTTCAACACAGAGTTTGATCTGAATCAGGACAGATTCACTTCAACACAAAGTTTGATCTGAATCAGAACAGATTCACTTCAACACAGAGTGTGATCTGAATCAGGACAGATTCACTTCAACGCAGAGTGTGATCTGAATCAGGACAGATTCACTTCAACACAGAGTTTGATCTGAATCAGGACAGATTCACTTCAACACAGAGTTTGATCTGAATCAGGACTGATTCACTTCAACACAGAGTTTGATCTGAATCGGGACTGATTCACTTCAACACAGAGTATGATCTGAATCGGGACAGATTCACTTCAACACAGAGTATGATCTGAATCGGGACAGATTCACTTCAACACAGAGTTTGATCTGAATCAGGACTGATTCACTTCAACACAGAGTTTGATCTGAATCGGGACTGATTCACTTCAACACAGAGTATGATCTGAATCGGGACAGATTCACTTCAACACAGAGTATGATCTGAATCGGGACAGATTCACTTCAACACAGAGTTTGATCTGAATCGGGACTGATTCACTTCAACACAGAGTATGATCTGAATCGGGACAGATTCACTTCAACACAGAGTTTGATCTGAATCGGGACAGATTCACTTCAACACAGAGTTTGATCTGAATCGGGACAGATTCACTTCAATACAGAGTTTGATCTGAATCAGGACTGATTCACTTCAACACAGAGTTTGATCTGAATCAGGACAGATTCACTTCAACACAGAGTTTGATCTGAATCAGGACTGATTCACTTCAACACAGAGTTTGATCTGAATCAGGACAGATTCACTTCAACACAGAGTTTGATCTGAATCAGGACAGATTCACTTCAACACAGAGTTTGATCTGAATCAGGACAGATTCACTTCAAAACTATCATGGTGAACAGTGTTCATCTGAAGTGTCTCAGCTGAAGGAAATAATACATTATTTATTGACTTTAGTATATCAATTCGGGCCGAATAATGATATCATTAAAAATGAACATACAGTATATCTGCTTATACCAATATGATGGTGGCGATATATCAAGCATCTCTAATTGTGTTTTACTCTCTCACCTCTGAACATGGTCTTATGACTGTGAAGAGACTGTAATGAAAGAAAGAAGCATTAGATGTAGTGTTAATGAAAGATTAAATATGAAATCAGATGAATGATGTGTTGAGAGAGAGACTGAGTTGATTTACTCCTGAAGCATCACAGATGATCTCATGAATCAGATTCACACAGCGAGACGTGACGATACGATCCAACGAGACAGACGTCACAGGATCGGCCAGTTTGAGGGGATTCATTGGATCTGCTACACACTGATCCTAAACAAATAAAAGACAATCAAATAATGTATGTGTGTGTGTGTGTGTGTGTGTAATGTTGTAGTTTGAGGACAGAAACACACACTCACCCCTGAGAACCAGAACTGCTCACAGTCTCTATTGTGTGTTTGATTCAGTGAATCAGGAGGAAGTTTGAACACAAAACCATCTGCAGTCTGAATCTCTTCACACGACACAGAGATGTTGTACATGTTTCAACTCAGAGGAAGCTGTTGTACAAATCACAGAACTAATTATTGCATATTATATACAAGTATATTATTAGAGCAAACATCTAAAAACTTGTGGAAAGGTGCAATGATGTGCATTTAAAGCGGTGAAAGTTTTGGCCTCACCTTCTTACATTTTTCTTAAATTAATCATTAATTTCTCTTCTATAATAATTCTTAAAATAACTTCAAAAACACAAAATTATGTTTTGAAGACTTAAACAAATAACAAGAAACACGAAAAAATACATTCAGAAGTGCATTTTACTGCTGTACTTTACTGATCAACGGCAAATAAACATTTCTCTATTGACAGAAATATAGACTCCTGTTTCCCAAAAAAACATTGAAATCATAAGTATTGTATTACATTTTAAAATGTTTAAATTCTCCTAGTGGCTCCTGAAAGTGAAAGAATTATGCTGCCTTCACGTGGTCTCGGAATTATTATAAATAGATAAAAAAAATTGCACATGAACACCCTCCTATTTTGAAACTAAAGGTGCGTTCACGCGGCCTCGTAGAGATTCTAGCTTGTAAAAAGCGTTCACGTCCTCATAGAGCTCGTAATTACAGAAAAATGATGTCACAGCTCGTGCATGCATGCGCCTGAAAGCGGAAGAATTAATTCATTCAACAAGGTGCTGCTTGCGGCAAACTTGTTTTCCACTAAATGAGTTATTTATGGTTAAATATGCTATAACAACGGGTGCGATACATATGAACATGTAACCGGACATACTTGACCCACTCCGAGCGTAGAGGTTTCGATTTAACTGAACGATCGTTCTCCACTACATGATGCTGGTATTATTGTAAATATTAAAAAAAAAAAAAAAAAAAAAAAAAAAAAAAAGTGATGTCATTAGCCTACTTGTTATGACAAAAGTTTGTTTAGCAAAAGCGGCAATAAAGTCGGCTACTTTTATGGGACTCAAACTGCGTCTACAACAAAAAGCAAACCATTTATCGTTAAAGCGTCTTATCTCGACGAGCTATCACATGGAGACAAAATTCATGAGGATTTTGATGTACAAATCATTCAAAAGTATTCGTCAGTCATTGTGGGAAGCGTTGGGCTCATGTTAACTTGTGTCACATTACATCGTACGACACCTGAATGACATTTCCTCGCCCATTTAGGGGAGAGCGGGGCTGGTTGGGTCAAGGGTTGGTTGGCACGCAGTTAAATCCCAGTACACTAGAGGGTGCTGCCACAAAAATCTAACATTAAAATGACTGCCCTCTTGACCAGACCACACCCATTTACTGAAATCATTCAACTGTCACTAACTATTGAGGTGAGACAACTTTTCTATTTTAGAGTCTCAAAACAAAAAAAGTTCTCCCCACTAAATATATTGTAGAACTGTGATAGATAGAGATACATAAAATGTAAGGATTTCAGTTTATAGAGATAGGAATCATCTATATTTTGACAGGAAATTTACAAGTTTCTGATTAGCTATGCAATGTGGCTAACATCATGTCAGTAAAGAGGTGTGGATGGGGTTGGTTGACACACTGATTTGGGGGTTGGTTGGCACATAGCCATTTGGTTAAAAAAATTATTAATTTATGTATTTTACATGTTAAAACATAATGAATATAATGTAATATAATATAATGAACTAACTTATGTATTAAATAATTTTCTTTTAGAAGTCAAAATGGTCAGAAAATATTTAAGAACAACGGAGAGAGGAAAGACTGTGTGTCAACCAACCCCATCCACACCTCTTTACTAACATGATGTTAGCACCATTGCATAGCTCATCAGAAACTTGTAAATTTCCTGTCAAAATATAGATGATTCCTATCTCTATAAACTGAAATCCTTACATTTTATATATCTCTATCTATCACAGTTCTACAATATATTTAGTGGGGAGAACTTTTTTTGTTTGTTTTGAGACTGCATTATTTCTGTTACTCCTAATACTACACACTTCGGTAAAGTTGGTTTTATATTCGCACATTCGGACTTCTGATAAATTCAGACTTTCCAATAAATGTGCAATAAATTAATGTTTGCGAATTTTAAGCAGCGACATGATATTGACAACCAACGATTGTCAACTTACAACATTTTTCGATCAAAATAGGCAAGTATTGTTTTAATGGCATATTTACTTGTGAATGTCCACTGAATGTCCAATGTAGTGTGATTAACAAGGCTATTGAATACGGATGTCCGAATGTGCGAATATAAAACCAACTTTACCCAAGTCCAACAAGCCCCATACTGGGGGCTGGTTGGCACAAGTGCACAACATGAATTAATGATGAATTTTAAAGGAAATACAAATCATTCAAGAACATTAAATATATCTGTTGATTAGTTGAGATCATAACCTTTCAGTTGATACTGGTTAGACTATTTTCACATATAGCATGAATGAGAAATATGACAGAGAGTGAAAAGTGTGCCAACCAACCCCGCTCTCCCCTACATGTATTTTACACTAAAACATAAATTAATGCAAATTGCCGGTTTGGACAGAATGAAAGTGGTTCAAAAAATAAACCTTCCCAGTTATTATCAGCATGTTTGCACACGATTTTTACTATAACTTGATAATTTAAACAGAGACCTTCCCCGGCTAAATATATTTGCACAGGAACATCACGGCACTTTATTTAGACTCAGAGCATCGAACATGTTATAATAGCCTACTAATTCGGTAAATATTTATATAACGGCAAATATAAATAATAATAATAAAAAAAAACCCTCTAAAATGATAATAAATCGTCATTTAAAAGCACTTACCGTAACTGCAGAAACTGAGTGAAAACTGACGATGTGATCAGCTGTCAGTGTGTACAGTCTGCGGGAGAAAAAACCAAAACAAAACAAGTGCTGTAATTCCGAGAATCAGTGTCGCACACATAATTTCCCTCTAGTGGCCACTTATTATTATCTCAGATGTTCTTGCATAATAGCCTATTGGCCAGGCGCGTGCACGCATGCGAGATGAAAAATCTCAATTTGCAGATCATGTGAGTCACAGCTGCGGGAATATGCAAATTACTGAAGATATGACAATACACTGGAAGAACAAATAACTGTCACTTCTTTTAGAGCTTGTGTGTGTGTGTGTGTGTGTGTGTGTGTGTGTGTGTGTGTGTGTGTGTGTGCATGCATGCATGTAGCTATTTCACTTGTCCAACAGTTTAGATTTACGAAGCTGACCGCGACTCGCTGTTTGAATGAATGGACAACGACAGTTTACACAGCAGGACTCACACTTATTAGCTATGAATTTTTATAAACAAAGCAGGTAAATATCGAGTATCGAGTGGATTAAAGACTCGCTGATTTACCTCGAGTCACACGCAAGAACCTGCTAATCACAGAAACGGCTCACAGTTGAAGTGTATTTAAATGTAAATCACAAGTTTAGCGAATCTTTGGGTGCAGAGAGCAGAATTACTCCTCTCCTGAAATCTCCTGGATGAATTAAAGTGCGTTTCTTAGATGAAGTGGAGAGAAGGAAAGTACAGACAGTTTCACACTGAACTGAAGTCAGTCCTGCTGCTGTGAGTTACACACTTCAAGGTAGGCTATAGATCACTACATTGGAGCTGCTTCAGTACACAATGTACACTATACACGTACACTAGACAATTAATTTAGCCTATCCAAAACAGTAAGAGTATCAAAATATGCTAACGCTTTTTGATTCCATAACATATCATTCCTTTAAAAATAATAATAATAACAGTTGTTATTCCACGTTATACAGCAAATTCCATTTTTATTACTGAATCCAGGTTAGTAGCCATACCTGCAGCACGGGGATCCGGTGTTTAGGTGATGATGGGCTGCTGCAGCTCTCAGAAAGAGTCTGATTTACTGTCTGTGCGGCGATTTGTAGAATCACACATCATCACTCATATATGGGCATGTTCCTGCGGGGCACTCCCCGTCTCAGTTCACTCGCATGATGTCTATCAGAAGTCAACTAAAGTCAACACAACAGGTTATGCGCGCACCCGTGCTTCAGTCAACCAGTGCGCAGTCGAATAACGGGCTGAAATACAGAGATTTTATCGGGGAATTGAAATGTTACGTCACAGACTGCGATGTTTGGCTTCCCTTGAGCAGTAATTGTTTTTTACAGTGTAGAAGGACAATCTCCTACCATGAAGCGTTTTACAGCTCGGCGCCATTTGCAATGTATATGACTAATATACTGTAGCAACAAACTGTAGAATAAGTTTTGACTAACTCTTACTGCATGTACGCAAAAGTGCCATAAAAACAAGTTTTTATGTGGGGTTGAAAAGTCTTTGTGTAGACATAGAAAACAAGACCAACAAAAGTGTATTCACATGTAAACTGTCTTCAGAGGAGGAAAATCAAGAACAGCTCTCCTGCTTATGTACAGTGACACATGAGAGCCTGTAAGCATGTTAATGAGTGGTCAGAACTGTAATTATATATTTAGCAAATATATTTGGTGGTGGTATCATGGAACTTTTGTCTGTATTTGTTGTGTATTTCAGTGACTTTGGTGATCTAAAATATGTTTATATGATAGATATTGAGTCAAATATGTTGGTCTAGACAGTTTTCATTCTTGTTTAAGGTGGTAACATCACTTGCAGGTCTTTTGTTGCCTCACATCTTTACAGCTGTGTATCTTGTCTTTCTTGCACAGTGCTGAGGGAACTTATTACTCATCATGTGTTGCTTGGGGGAAATGCCAAGTGGTAAAGAAACACAAGTGATATGCATGAAAGGTGGATAAAATAAAATTGCACATAGTTTTAAACATGCACATAGTGCTTTACTAATCAACCGAATATATTTGCAGACTTTTTATTCAATCCTTTGAACAGTTTATGAATGCTTTACATTTCAAAATAACTTTATAGCAGATGATTGTGAGAAAATGCTCAAAATTTGAGATGAAAAGCGCCAAAATGTTACAACAATCCCAGTCTCTTCTACTGATGAGAAAATATACTGTAGTGTCTCCTGAACATCCATCAGATCAGCTTTACTGATGACCAGTGTGTGTAAAACACTGAACATTACCCAATGTTAACAGATACAACTTTTGATTGTAATAATGTATTAGTAAATGTTGAGATGAAGTGTGAGTCTAACTGCGGTTTCTGTCACCAAATTAACCTCAACACTTCCTCTAACACACTCATTGTTATCTATTCATGTCACCTAGGCTATAACAGGTCAGAAGGTGATGAAAATGATGGTCATATAATTACTTTCAGTGACACATTACTTACCATGTTTTGATTTGAGGGAAACTCCCTAAAATTCAAAGAAACATGTCGATATGAACCACACCATCTCAGATAATCAGGATAAAATCAATTTGGCAATGATACGGTTGTTGAGTCTGTGTGAAGATATTTCTTACCTGCAGGATCAGAAGATCTGAAGCGTGATGCTTCTCAGAAAAAAAAAATACAGTACAAAACATTAATAACCACTTTTTAAATGAAACATGAAGACGGCTGTGGCATTTGGCTTTAGCTTCAGTTAAAGTTGTGTGTGGTGAAACTCTGTTAACTCTTCTTTATGCTTCTGCTTGACCTGCAACACTGAACAAGCTCACATTTACAGACAAAAGTGAGGTAGGCTTGTATTTAAGCACGCAAACATGTGCGAAAAAAAAAAATGAAAAGCTGTGATGAAAGTCACAGCTATCAGCCACACAAAAGTCCTACATTCACTGTTGCCTCCAACCTGAACAAACACCCGCCTCTTCATCACACCCGTGACCACATCACCCACATGACTTCTAGGAATGAACAGAAAGGTGCAGACATCTCACAGCACTCACCAGCGTGAGACAGCACTGACAGAGGGAATTAAGATGGCCGTGGTGTGATCGGATGAATTAAAGTGTTCACTCAAAACTGATCATTTACTCGCCCTCATGTCATCCAATGTAAAAAATATTGGACCCAACTGACTTTTAATGTATGGACCAAAAAACAAAAAAAGATATTTCACAAAATATCCTCTTTTGTTTTTTAAGAATAATACAATATTAAAACATCAACAGCAGCTTTATTTACATTTGTTCAAGAGAATGTTTTATCAATTCAAGACACAACTTCTCACTGAACCAGTAATAAACTACATTATAATGTGGCCTCAACAAAATCAAACAATAGTCTGGATCTATATGAAGATAAAAAAGGTGTTTAATTGCTCCGATCATGAGACATGTCCATAACTTGACCAATGTAGGTTCAAGACCTTGATACATAACCACATGAAAGGCACACGTACAAACAAACAAACAATTCACACAAGCACATGGTTAAATAACTGAGCAAATAACAAGCAACACATTCGGAAATAATTAGCATGACCAAAAAGAACTACAAAGACCATGAACAAGAACTACAAAAGAACATTAACGAAAACAAAGTTTTGCTTCTTTTCAGAACAAATCACTGAAATGATTGTGATGATGGTTTAAAAACCACATTTATTCAGTACACATGAATGGCGAACCAAAAATGATTTGTATAAATATTTATACTATTAAGGCTCCGGTATATTTGAAACGAACTTCTTTTTCGTTCTTCGTTTAGGGGTAAAACGAAGTTCGAAACGTGTGACCAGAGATATACTGTAAACGACCATCTAACGCCGCCCACACTGCTAAGATCGACGTTTAGATGAATATGTAAATATGTGCTGTGCACTTTCTTCACAGTAACAAAATAAACACAACAAAAATGAGAAAACAGTAAGCATTTATTATAGAAAGCATAAGAAAAGCGTCTGATCATAACAACATGGGAATGTTAGCACTAGTTGGTTTTATATTCGCACATTCGGACTTCTGATAAATTCAGACTTTCCAATAAATGTGCAATAAATTAATGTTTGCAAATTTTAAGCAGCGACATGATATTGACAACCAACGATTGTCAACTTACAACATTTTTCACAGTCGATCAAAATAGGCAAGTATTGTTTTAATGGCATATTTACCTGTGAATAATAAGACTATTGAATACGGATGTCCGAATGTGCGAATATAAAACCAACTTTACCGAAGTTCCAAAGTAGCACTCCAGTCACGTCACGTCTTCATATAGCACTTTATTCAATGGATTGCTTAAAATCAAGCAGCTTTATCAAACATGAAAAACAGTGTTAGTGCCTCATTTTTTTATAAGCACAACTTCATTTTGTACTATAAAGCAGCTATCTAGTCTGTTCATGTTTTCACCCGCAGAGATCTTACCTGAACAAACTCAACAGATCAAATGAGTCAGTGGTCCACGCGAGTGAAGGCGGAGCCTCAGCGCACACCTCCTGTTACGTTATCGTCACTGACCAATGGTAGTACAAAGGTGTTTTGGTGCTGGAACGAACTTTTCCTGAAAGTTTGCTTTGGCAAGGCGTTTCGAACTTCCAAAAAGAACACAAAACGAACTTTGTTTTGGCCTGATCTTGTTCGAAATGACGTCACATCAGTTCTTTCTTCGATTTTGTTTGAAGTATACCGGAGCCTTTACACCCCTATAGAGAAGAGGAGAATGTTTTTTTCTAACAAAGTGCCTTGCTTTAAGCTTGTGGGTTCATTAAATGCATGCAGAACAAGTGTCTTTAGCTGCTTCTTGAAGGTCATATGGAGGTCAGCAGCTCATTTCAACAGAGAGGAACAGAGACAGTGAAGGGTTTGGAAATCCACTTTGTACTTCGTTGTGAAGGAAAAACAAGGCGGTGTAAGGGGAGTACATATTAAAAATGAGCTGTGATGTTGATTCAAAGCATCAGATGGTGATCATCATCTGGACACTGAAGATTCCTGCAGTGAACGAGGATCATCAGGTCCAACCTTCAGATCCCTGTGTGAAACATATTCAGATTCAGTTTGGATTCATCCATCTCAGCTGTAGGTTACTTCATCATCCATCTGTGTCACCTCTGAAATGATCATGTGATTCAGTGAAACACAGTTCAAGCCTTTCTCTCAGTTTGATCACTCACCTGTTCCCTGGATCATCCTCATGCTCACAGGTGAGCCGCGCTTCCCTCTGAAAACAACAGACTGACACTTATTATTGCATACTTTGGTTTCTAGGTGATTTGTTTTGGATCCTTCAGAAAAACTTTAACTCGATTTTTCTTAAAACTGACTTTGCTGACTATGTACTTCAAACAGATGTAGCCTAGTCATTTTTTGTCAAATAATATGACATTTTGAAGGATTTTCAGCAGAGAATGTGACAATAACAATAACTCATTTTTGAAAATTTGATCATTGCGACTCATTTTGCCAGCACGGGTCACATGTATAAATTCATTATCTAGAAATTTTTTTTACAAATGTGACAGATTCGTAAAAAAATGTTAAAGCTTGTTAAGATGTTAAGATGAAATGAATAAAAATATGATGATGACCTGAGTTCTTGTGAACTAGTGTCAGAGGTAAAGACTGAAGTACGATGTTAGGAAAGATCAGTCTGGACTCACCTGAAGATCTTTTTCCTCAGCGTGAAACAGAGAAATGCCAGAAGAAAGATGATGACAAGAACAGAAATCCACCACAAGTGATCTATACAAGCCATTGACAATAAAACCATGAATACATAAACCAGTGAAATCATCTAATCACTAACAATGATGAATCAATATTAGAGTTTAAAGGGTTTAAAGCTCTTGATGTTTTACCTGAGAGCTGGAGAGACGGAGTCACTTCATCCAGAACATCTTTAAAACACACAATGATCACAAATATCAGACAATATGACAGAACACAAAGGCCTGTTCACATTCAAACTGGATTGAGTCTGAATCAGATCTGAATCAATGTTTTATTAGTGAATTAATTTATCAGCTGAAACTCACCTGAGTTTGGAGTCGCTGCAGTTTCATTCCTCACTGAAAAACACATTCACAATCATCATGATTCACTTACAGAAGATTCACTTCAACACAGAGTTTGATCTGAATCAGGACAGATTCACTTCAACACAGAGTTTGATCTGAATCAGGACAGATTCACTTCAACACAGAGTTTGATCTGAATTAGGACAGATGTGTGTAATGTCTATAATAATGTCGAGGCAGATTCTCACAGTAATTAATGTGTTTTAAGTGTATCAGAAGTGAATCTCAGTCATCATTTCCTCTCCTTCATGTCACTCCAAACCTCTGTGACTTTAATTTTAATGGACCAAAAACAATATTAAAAAATATCTGCTTTTGTGTTTGACAGAGGAAAGAAAGTAATTTAGGTTTGACATGAGGATATTTCAGTGCGTCTTTAAGGATCATCTGTCCATCGGTTGTGTTGTGAAGTGTCTCTCACCTCTGAACACGGTCTCATGTGTGATCTGAAATGAAAGAAAGAATCATCAGAGCAGTGTTTAGTGTTCATGAAGGATTCATTACTGTGTGAGTTTATTGTGTTCATGTTGAACTGCAGCTCTAATTAAATCAAAATAATAAGATCATTTCTGTGTTTAAAGGGGTGATGAACTGAGAGATCAAATTTTCCTTGAGCTTTTAACATATAAGAAGTCATCATACTATAAGAATATCCTGTAAGTTTCAGAACTGAAACTTCCTTGTTAGTCCAATAAAAGCTTTTACTGACACCAGGGGCCAGTTGAATAAAATTAGTCACTATATTAAAACTGTGTCTTAAAACAACACCGTTCATGACCCCTTTAAATATGAAAACAGATGAATGTTGAGAGAGATTGAGTTGATTTACTCCTTTAGAGTGACACTGAATCTCATGATGAAGTTCATCCACACAGTGAGACGTGACGAGTCGATCAGATGATACAGACGTCACGGGATACATCAGTTTGTGTGGATCTGAAGGATCTGCTAACAGACGCCCGTCCTGAACAAATCAAACACAAGAGGATCAAGTAATGCATTTGAGTGAGTATGATGGTGTAGTTTGAGGACAGAAATGTTTTGGTCAGAAATTACCAAATGTCCTCACAAAGATTAGTTGGGCCCCACAGAAACAAGATGTTTTATATGAGACTAAATGATGACTCAATATACTATGCTCCTTCACTACACTATCCATAAACCCACTCATTGAATCTGATTGGCTGAGAGCCGTCTCCAGCTGTACAATACTCCAGAATCAGCACTGGAACCGTTTCAGCGTTTGTGTCACTCCGCTTGCGGCGACTGTCATGGCGGCAGTCCATATTTTTTATAAATACTACTGTTATTGTCAGTTTTTAAAGTTTTTTAGATAAGAATGTAGTTGTTTAGACCTCAAATGTGATTTATATATAAACATAGCGCCTGTTTGAGAATTTGTTTAGATGCTGTCGGAGAAGCAAGTCAGCGATTGTTCAGTACTCATGTACCCACTGAGAACAGCTTCATTTCAACCAGTCCTTCAGGATTTTACCGCTGGCACAAGATATAATTCATGTTGGGTATATGAAATGGGCAATCTTCGGTCTTATTAATCTATTACTAGTTCCTGAGTGAATCTAATTGGGTTAAGGGCTAAGTTAACATTCATAATTTTATATTTAGGCTCTATTTAACTTAAATCCTGTTCTAGAGCACTGCTTTTGTACGTTAAACTGAATTGTATGATTGTGTTTATTTCCTATTGTCTTTTATAATGCCTATTGTTGTAAATAATATGATATATAGATATAAATCTGATGATTTTCTATGGTTTCTATGAGACGAAAGGGAGGCATGACTCCTGCTGTAACTTTACCTGCGGGTGTCGCTGTTGGGCAGTGTTCCTTTAGAAATACGAGTAACTTGGGCTCTTTTTAATGTCATAATAGAAATACGAGTAACTTGGGCTCTTTTTAATGTCATAATAGAAATACGAGTAACTTGGGCTCTTTTTAATGTCATAATTTGTAATATTTGTGTTATTTTCTCATCCTATTTTTTTGCCTCCTCAGAGGAAATGCCCCTGGAACGCTGTGATTACCTACAGCTGAACCACAATTTGTGGTTTATGATGACACAAATGTGTATAATGACATGGGTATTACAATGGACACTTTTCGTGAACCAAGTTGCTTAAAAAACACATTAAACAGTGTACTGTACTGTACTTACAAGTACAGTAAGTACAGTACAGTATAAAAACCATTACGCCTAGTCCCTGTAAACCATATATACACAAGTGTGTGTGTGTGTGTGTGTGTGTGTGTGTGTGTGTGTAACAGTCACCTCTGTATACCAGCTCTGTTCACAGTCAGGATCATTGAGTGTTTGATTCAGAATCACAGGCAGAATCACGAACACAAACCCCACTGAGGACTGAATCTCTCCACACGTCATGTTGATGATAGACATGATCCACTGCTGAAAAAGAGGGAAAACATTCATTTAATTAACAAGTACATACTTGTTAGATTCAAATCAAAAAACAAATCCTATTTTTGTCCTTGTCCTCAGCCAAATTGGAGCTACAGCTTTTATAGTTTTGTTACGCTAAAAACTGCTTTTCTACACTAAAACAAACATGAAATTATACATATATTCTACAAATAAATACTATTTTACAACTGTCCCCATGTTTTCGGTCAGTCCTGTCACTTCACATAAAACTCTACATACAGTAAAATGTTTGTGTAGCTGTCACAGATAAAGGTGAATCAGCTGATTGCTTTTTGAAAGGGTATTTTGTGTATTACAAATGTTGTGTAATGTATTATGAATGTTCATTTGGAAATTGTATTTTGTGTATTGAAATCATTTGGTAATAGCGACGCCTACAGGTGAACATTGTGTAGTGCTACAATCTGTCATGTGATCTAGCTAGCGGGGTGAATATTAGAACCACGAGGAGATGTACAAGAACAAAAAGGTTTCTGATCGAGAGAAGAATATTTGTTTGGGAAAAATGTCTCCAAATGTCTTTTAATGTCTCCTGGATTTCTGAGTAGAAGGCACAATGTTTATTTTTTGGATTTCATCTGTTAATTCGCAAATTAATGTGCTTTGTGTGTTGATACTAATTTAATAACCTACAAACTTGTAAACTGTGATATGGACATAAATACACACACATTATGCATCTAAATGATGTTGAATGATATCCAAAAGGTGTCACGATGTGCAGATGGTGTCGAAATAAGGCCAAGATGGCGTAATGCTGAGTTTTGCAAAGAAGACATTAAACGTTCAGACATCAGTTAAAGCGTGATTCTTTAAATCAGAAGAAAGCCTTCAGGAGCCGTTACAGTTTGCAATAGGCCGTTAAGGGTATGACTCAGAGGAAGTGACATCATTTGACTGAGGTGAAGCTGACACAGATCAAGGGTGAGTTCTTTCGTTGAGTTTTATGATTTTAAGCTTGTTTATGTTTTTTGTTTGTTTGAGGAGGACGAGCTAAAGGGTCAGGCCCTGTCACGGTAAAACATCCCAGAAAATAATGAAAATGTTTAAATCCAGTTTTTATGCTAGCATGCTAGCAGCCTGAGTAATGGCAGTTTAAAATGGCCGACCGTCAGGCCCTGTCACATCAGTCCCATCACATCACAAACATTACAAATAAATGGTATTGATATTTTTTATTACCTTTATTGCATATAATATGTATTTAATGCATGCCATAGCAAAACATTATTTGAATAAATAGACATTATACTGTAAATGTGAAGGTTTCTATGCTCATCTTTTACCTAGGCATGTGTAGCACAGCTTTTGAGGTTGCACTTTGTATATTAATGATATTTCACTTAATATTGCAGCTTGGTAATAACAGTGATACCATGGTAATATCTACATTAATACCTAGGAAATGACATGCAATTTTCGTTATTTCCATGTAATTTCCTAAGTAATAATGTAGAAATTGCCATAGTATTACCCTGTTATTACTGAGCCGTAATATGATGTAGTACCACTGTTACTTTACATTGTGCTATTCAGTTAAATGACTATTGATTTCATTTGCTGTATCACAGTAAAATGTACTTATCTATGAAGTTATATTTCCATAGAACGACACAGTAACTGAATGGAGTATAACCTTTAAATGACTGTTAAATGGTTGTGTTTCTCATAGTTTAACATGTCCTCCATATGACTCAATGTTCAGATTTAAGAATAAGATGTTTTTTCCCCAAGATATCTCATAAGTGAAAATGTATGTTTCTGGTAGAATGTCCCATTCATATACATTGTGCGTTCTGAGCTTTTATAAGCTGTAGGCTATGAACTGAACGGATCTGTTTTCTGCTCAATATGACTGTGACTGAAGCCCAACTGAAGCCCAACACCAGCGCGCTCCATCCAAAAGAGTTAATATTTGCACGAGCCGTTCCTATGCGACACTGATGATAAAATGTGCGACCCTTCAGGATTCTTTTGAGGATAGTAAAACGCTATGGAGAAAGTTGATCATGATCTAAAACAGCCACTAAAATGTCTGATGAAAAGAAGGAAAAACATCATCCTGCAAGCTTTTTAAACTCATGAAGACCACTTTTACTAGAATTTATCACGGTCTATTGTATTTATTGTGGCAAATTTTGACTAGTTGTTGAATTTATAACAGATAATCTGTTAAGGGAATATATTTTTCACTAAAGATTTATATTACAACTGTGGCATGTTGTAGTTTCTAACGGTGTTGCTATTTTTCATAACAAATGCTATAAAAAGAAAGAAAAAATGGTCTTAACTGTAATTATATCATTATTGTAACAAATGCTTTAGTTGACAATAACAAGAATTATGTTATTTTAATGTCGAGTACAAGTTAGAAAGAGCTTTAAAATATGGACCTTCTTGAATTTTTTGACTAAACAATTGATTTTGTTTAAGAATGTATGAATATAAATATTTGATTACTGTACTGTATTTTTCTATTACATTTATTTCTGCGTAATAAATCATCTGCAAGTGCTACAGTCATGGGAGGTCTCTGACTAAATACTGATACCTAGTCAAAAGTAATAGGTCATTATTATTAAATTGCAGCTATTTCCCCACAAAAGCTGTTTAATCAGTATAGTGAAGCCCCGTTGATTTAACCGAGAAGAGAAATATGTGATCAGAGATGATAAAGTGTTCTACAAATCAAGTTATACGATTAAAATAAAAACGCACTCTTGCGTTAATATATACTCATACACTTCTCATTGTCTTTGATTCTTAAAAAAGTAAATACTTCTTCTTAAAGATTTAAACTTGACATCTTTTACCAGGCACGTGAGTATCAACATTCATACAAACTGTACTGGTAGACTGTTTGTTTATGTTTGTATACATTTTTTTAGCTCTTTCTCAAATGTTAGTTTCATTATATTCCAGGTAAACGTCGCTTATTGTGATCATTTTGTTTTACAGTTATGCATGTGTCTTAAGTTATGAATCGTCATTCAAACAGCAACAATAAAAAACAATTTTAGCAGTACATTTATTGGATTAAACTGATAATTGAAGTTTCTATTTCTGTGATTTTTGTCCTTTCTGAAATTCCTCATTCAGTAACTCATCCCGGGGCTGACACTGGATCCTCCCGGGATAAAAAAGAATGCTTCAACTTAACTATAACCATGCTAATCATAGAAACCTTAATCTGCATAAACTGGGTCATGATCATTGAATGTATTTTGAAAATATGTTTCATACCTTAAATCGGCTCCTTCCTCAAAGTAAGTGCAGGAATCCTGTGACAGCTCTGATGTTGAATGCACAAGCCATTTATACCAGACCTTCGTGACGTCACCGCATAGATTAGCCCACTCAGAGAGCGTGTGGCTTGCAGAACAATCCTCTCAGAGAGTGTGTGGTTTGCAGAACATCCCTTTTTTAAGAGCGTTTGGTTTGCAGAATAATCCTCTCTCAGACCATGTGGTTTGCAGCACATCCCTTTTTTCAGAATGTTTGGTTTGCAGAACATCCCCTTTTCAGACCATGTGGTTTGCAGAGTAACCCTCTTTCAGAATGTTTGGTTTGCAGAATAATCCCTCTTTCAGAATGTTTGGTTTGCAGAACATCCCTTTTTTCAGAACGTTTGGTTTGCAGAATAATCCCTCTCTCAGAATGTTTGGTTTACAGAACATCCCTCCAGATGTTCTCAAGGTGTGTTTCTTTCATGATCCTGTATAATGAACACAAGCAGAGATCGAGCGCCTCCTCGGTCCAGTCCAGTATATTCCAGTCCAGTTACATTCAGTGTAAGGTGTCGAACCGATTACTGTGAATGTTCCAGTCCAGTTCTGTTCCTCTGCTACTCAACCCCATTAGAAATCAGGAGTTTTCAAAGAGTGAGGTGCACTTCTTTAAGTTTCTCCAGTTTTCTTTCATCTTCATCCGTGACTCGATCCACAAGCATCGGTTCCGGAGTCGAGTACATTAGATCAGAATCACATTCATCACCTGCATTCACCAACATGAGTTTTCTCCTCACAAACATCAGCTTCATGCTTATTCATCATAATATATCCATTTTCTCCCAGTACAGTGTTTCCAGATGAGCGTTTCTGTCGCTGGATCATCTGGACTGGAGCTGCTGGTCACTGAAAGAGACAGAAATATGGAGTATGATCGTATAAAATAAGTCAAGTGTATCTTCCTTCCTCACATTTTCATTCTTCCTCAAAAGCATGAAATACATCGACACACAAGACAGCAGCAAACAAACTAAACGTCACTTAAAACCATATCTTAGCTCAACCTGAAGGTGGTCTGGATAGGAACCAAATGACTCTAAATCAACTTTGAACACAAAGACAATTCAAACTAACATGTTTCTTATTTCTTAAAGTAAACAGAATCTTACCAGGAAGTGTTTTAGATGTCAATGCCATTTAAACTCTCTCTCTCAGTGCGAACAGGTCACAAAAACTCAGGATAACGCTTCTGAGAAAACAAAGAGCATTCAAAATGATGAAAAACAATCACAATACATGTTTATCATTATGAATAACACCAATAAATCAAGAAAGAAATATAAACTCACCAGGAGTCGAGCTGCTCAGATTTACTTTCACTTTCAGCTCTAATGGAAACCGCTCCTCACTAAAGCAGTTACATAATCTTCTTCTGCAGTTACTCATTTCCCTTTGTCTAATTTCTGCATGTTCTTCTCACCGAGACTGCATGAAATCTGCAAATGCTGTCTAACTTTGCCAAAAGAGTGATTTGAGATTGAGAAATGTTTCACTGGCAAGATTACTCTCTAGAATTTACTCCTCGCTCTAAAACTTTTTCTAATTTTGAGCCTCTCTCTCTTTCTGATCTTGTAGATATAGTTCAGCACTTGAGACCGTTAGATGTCATTCCCTCTCGACAACGTCTCCAGGTTCTGGATGTTTATGCATCATAAATCTTGTTTAAAGCCTATCCTGTAGTTCTTAGTAACTATCACCTGATATCAAAGATGTCTTTATTTTTGTCTAAAAATTTAGAGAAGACTATTTATCATCAGCTGTTCTAATTTTTGAATGAAATGATCAATTTCAGTCAGGTTTCAGGTCTAAACACAGTACAGAGTCTGCACTTTTAAAAGTGAACAATGATTTATTGCTCGCTGTTGAGTCAGGAAAGTGTGCAGTTCTCGTTCTCCTTGATCTTACGGCAGCATTTGACACAACTGAAGATGAACTTCTTTTAGGGCAGTTGTGTCAGATCCAGGGTAAAGCCTTGTGTTCGGCTCCATTAGGTCACATGGTCACCTTAATGGGTATGGCAGTAGGCCTAATATATTTTTATTGCAGGATTAACAGAGATTTATTACTGCATAACAAATACTGTGTATTGTTAAATAAAAGAGAAAAGTAGCCTAAATAAATTAAAGTGATCTATTAGTGCCATGTTAATTAAACGGCACTGCCACAAGCCAATCACAGGGATTTCTGTTGAAAATGTTGACCAATCTAAAGTGCTCATATTAATATTTTAATGCATACAAACATCGTTTAGACATAAATGTACAGTTTATCTCTAAAGATTTGTCACACTTTTCGTGTTACTTCGGTGTTTAGAGAACGATATCACCGGCTGAGAAATAAGTTTCCCGTTATGTTGGAAAGCGCAGACTCTCGAGCAGCAAACCTCTCTTTACACAACATAAACAGAGGCATCGCCTCGCTCGAACAATATAGGTTCTCACTTGGTCTCTTTGAGAAGACTGTAACCTCGACCAGATTGTTTTAGGTTTGCCCAGATGTCAGGAATAAAAGAAGGAAAAGGATACTCATAGACGATAGAGTTGGAAGTCCCACACGACTTTATGCATAGCTTCAAAAGATCTTCGCACTCTGCATACATGAAATGTGAAGCTGGATTGGATGGATTAATACAAACTCAAACTAGCAGAATGCATTTGTGTTTTATTATTTAAAGCGTGTAAACTGAGTTTCAGGAGGTGCATCTCCGGTCGCCATCTTCACTGTATAATCTGAACACAAAAGCTCATAAGGACGGTTTCTGGAGAACAGATAAACAAAAACTATCTCTGTATATTCTCGAAATGATTCATAATATTACTAAATCAACATATGAGCATAAAAACACAGTGCTGCGTGGAATATAATCTCACAGGAGTCGAGCTGCTGTTCAAGTTTGTTTACTTTCACTTTCGGTTCCTCGTCATTTAATCCTCTCAGCTGCTGTGACGTCATCAGCACAGCATCACGTGATCCTACAGTGGAGACGCCTGTGCCCGGTTGCATAAAGCACCTTAAGTGTAATTTTCCCTTAAGATCGCCCTTATGTTTCCCTTAAACTTAAGGGTGTTGCAGAAAATAACCGTTAAGTATTACTTAAGGGTTTCTTTAGGTGAAACGTCATAAACCCTAAGAATTTCCCTTAAGTATGTATTTTTCACTTAAGTAATCCCTTAAAAAACCGTAAGTGTTGCATAAAGCCCCTTAACCGTCATTTCCCTAAGTATAACATAAGGTTCGTAAAACTTCACCTTAAGTGTTACACGGAGAGAGCAGGTTCAATCCAAGTCTTCTAACGAGACACGATCGACCACTTTATATGATAAACAAATTGTACTTTAGTGGTTTATTCACATAAACATTGATGAAATCACATATGTAGGACATATCTTATATGGTCAACGGAAGCGCAAACGTGCGTAGGCTACATCACACGCAAAAACAAACCTCATTGGTTCTTGCGCGCACGTTTGAGCTTCCGACACAGCCGTAATCATATGGATGTTTTTCAATAAATGGACATAAATGATGAGAGAATATTAAAAATATCTTTATTTGTTATCCAAAGATGAATGAAAGTCTTATGGGTTTGGAACGACATGAGGGTGAGTGAATGACGGCAGAAATCTCAATTTTGAGTAAACAATCAATTTGAGTTTCTCGTCTGGTCGTTCTCTTTCATATTTGGTTTTCTTTTTTGTTTTTGTTGAGTTATGTTCTCATCATTTATGTTATATTATGTTGCTTACTGTTATTATTATTATTTTTCCTTTTATGTTAGATTATGATACTGACTGTTGTATACCCAAAAATGTGCAAGAGTTCATTGTGCGCATGTGTGAACAGACGGGACTTTTATTTTGACTTGAGTAAAGTGGATGTAAAAAGAAAACTTTTCACATTGAACCTGTTGCTGCTCCCTCGAGCACTGATGGCAGTGCATTGAGATGTAAACGGTAAAATAAAACAATACTAAGAAGTTATATTTTGTAGTAATCTTTAATGGATGGATGACAACAACATATTACACATAGGCATGACGGAGAGAAATGAAACCTTAACAGGTTATGGGCCCAGGCGCGCCAATGCTAACGTTACAGGAGGAAGATGGCAGATGCTAGTCTTTGACGGAGACGAAAATAACTACGAACTATGGGAAGTAAAATTTCTTGGTCATCTGAGATTACTGGGTTTAAAAGAAACAATACTGTCTACCGGGGATATAGACGAGGAAAAGAATGAGGAGTGCTACGCTGAACTAATCCAGTTTCTCGACGATAAAAGCTTGTCACTGGTGATGCGAGAGGCGACTGATGACGGCAGGAAAGCTCTGGAAATACATCGAAGTCACTACGCCAGTCAGGGTAAGCCGAGAATTATCGCCCTATACACTGAACTAACTTCGTTAAAGAAGGAATCTAACGAGACGATAACAGACTACATTATCCGAGCTGAGAAAGCGGTGACTTCCCTAAGAAACGCAAAAGAAGTAATAAGTGACGGACTGATAATAGCTATGATCCTAAAGGGCCTGCCAGATTCCTACAAACCTTTCGCTATCCATACTACACAGAGTAGTGAAGAATTGACTTTCACCCAGTTCAAAAGCAAACTAAGAAGCTATGAAGAGACAGAAAAATTTGATGATAAATCCAAAACTGACAATGTGATGAAAGTAAACATAGCATCCGTGACCTGCTATGGATGTGGAAACCGCGGTCATGTTGCACGTGATTGCCGCCAAAAAGGCGTACCCAAGTGGTGCAGCTACCATAGAAGTTCAACACACAGTGATGAGACATGTCGCCGGAGAAAAGACGGGCACAAAGACGAAGCGAAACAGGCTGCAGAAAAACAAGAGGAGCATGAGAAAGAACAAACATTTGTTTTCAAAGTCAGTCAAACATTTCTTCCAGACAATATTACGAAAAATGGACTAATGGTAGACTGTGGAGCAACATCCCACATCTTAACAGAGAAGAACGATTTCACGAAATTTGATGAGAGTTTCGACCCAAAGTCACACTACATGGAACTGGCGGATGGAGCCAGGATGAACAATGTGGCATTAAAGCGGGGCGACGCCGAGGTGTTACTGCTGGATGTGGAAGGGAAATGCGTCAGGATCACTCTAAAGAAGGCCTTGTTCATACCATCATATCCACAGAGCATCATCTCCGTTCAAGCTGCTACAACAGATGGTGCCAAGGTGATCTTCCAGGAAGGACAGAATGAACTGATAAGCAAGGATGGAGCTGTGTTCCGCATAGAAGAGCATGAGAGACTGTACTATCTGAAAACGGTAAATAACAACAAACACTGTGTTGATACATCAGTTACTGATATGATGTCCAGGGACAAAGTGAGTCTAACTTGTGATGTTAAAACATGGCATGAGATCATGGGACATTGTAATGTTAGCGATGTGTTGAAATTACCTGAAGTGGTAGAGGGTATGAAAATCACAGGTAATACCAAACTAGACTGTAACGTTTGTACTGAGGGGAAGTTCATCAACAGCAGAAATAGGAAAACTGACACAAAAGCTGGTGAGGCCCTAGAGTTAGTACACACTGATTTAGCAGGTCCCATTGAACCAACTTCTCAGGATGGATATAAGTATGCAATTTTATTCACAGATGATTTTTCAGGGGCAATATTTGTTTACTTCCTTAAGAACAAGAGTGACGCTACTCTAGTGACAGAGAAGTTTCTTGCAGACTGTGCACCATACGGTAGAGTGAAATGCATAAGATCAGACAATGGTACAGAATACACAGGCAATGCATTTCAGTCACTTTTACGAGAAAAGGGTATAAGACATGATACATCATCCCCATACTCTCCTCATCAAAATGGTACAGCTGAGAGACAATGGCGAACCATTTTTGAAATGGGAAGGTGTCTACTAATGGAGAAGGGATTACCAAAGGTTCTGTGGCCTTATGGTGTCCAAACTGCTACTCATATCCGAAACAGATGCTATAATGACAGAATTAAGAATACTCCACATTTCATGTTGACAGGAAGAAAGCCAGACCTTTCTAAAATGTGGGTTTTTGGATCAGAATGCTATGCGTACAAACACAATCAAAAGAAATTGGACCCTAGATGTGAGAAGGGAATATTTGTGGGGTATAGTAAAAATAGCCCAGCTTATCTGGTATACAATCCACAGACAGGAAATGTGTCAAAACACAGATTGGTGAAATTCATTAGGAAGAGCAGTGTTGAACAACAGACACAAACCGATGAAGATTACTTAGAAATCCAAAGCTACAGAGACAGGACACAGGATAGTGAGAACAGCGGCGATGCCCCACAAAGTGAGGAAAGCACAGAAAACCAGGTCCTAGATGGAAAAATGGAGAGTATAGATACAGACAATACAGAGGTGTCAGAACATGATGGAACTATGGAAAAAGCAGACACAGAAAACAACAAAAACAGTACAGGTCCAACAGACACTGCTAGTCAAAAACATTACCACTCGAAAAGAGAAAAGAGAGCCCCAAAGTATTTACAAGATTACCTGACAGACTTTAAAGATGATGTAACCAATGTGAGTGTCGATTATTGTTACAGGGCAGTGTGTGGAGTTCCCCAAACCTATAGAGAAGCCCTTATGTCACCTGATGCTACCGGATGGGAACATGCTATGAAGGAAGAGATGGACTCACTAAAAGAAAATGACACATTTGAATTGACAACTCTACCAGAGGGCAGAAAGACAGTAGGGGGAAGATGGGTATATGCCCTTAAAGAAAATGCTGAAAGAGGAAAAATCTTCAAGGCTAGGTATGTTGCAAAAGGATACAACCAAACTGAAGGCATAGACTACCATGAGACATTTGCTCCTACAGCAAATCTCACCTCTGTACGGGCATTAATGCAGATAGCTGCTCAGAATGACTTTTTTGTTCATCAGATGGACGTCAAAACAGCATATCTGCATGCTCCAATAGAGGAAGACATATACTTAGAACAACCAGAGGGTTTTGAAGAAACATCTGACATAGGAGACAAGTTAGTATACAAGTTAAAAAAATCTCTGTATGGTCTAAAACAGTCTGGAAGGAACTGGTACGAACTTTTAAATGATCATCTTGAACAAAACAACTTTGAGAGAAATCAGTCTGATCACTGTGTGTATAGAAAGCAGATTGAAAATGAGACAATCATAGTGATCATCTGGGTAGATGATTTGATAATTGCAGCAAGCAGTGAAGATCAGCTCAACAGTTTTAAAGAAAAAATGAAGTCCAAATTTAACATGAAGGATCTGGGGAAAATATCTTATTTTTTGGGGATTCAGTTTGAACAAAAAGAGGGAGAAATTAAAATGAATCAGAAAAGGTACATTCTCAAAATGCTTGAAAGGTTTGGAATGTCTAACTGTAAACCAAAAGCTACCCCTAGTGAATTAAAAGTGGAATGTGATAAGAATGAGGGAGAAAACAACGAGATTGAGAACCCCAAAGAATACCGTGAACTTGTTGGAAGCTTGATCTATGCAATGACCTGTACCAGACCAGACATTAGCTGGATAGTCAGTAAACTGTCACAAACCCTTGCAAAACCTAAAACACATGACTTAGTAGCTGCTAAACATGTCCTGAGATACCTAAAAGGTACAGCTGACTACGAGCTTTGTTTCAAGAAAACAGACAAGACTTTAAATCTAATAGCATTCAGTGATTCTGACTGGGCATCATCTGAAGAAGATAGGCGTAGCACTTCAGGATACTGTTTCAGCCTGACAGAACAAGGCCCTGTTATTTCATGGAAGTCTAAGAAACAGCCGACAGTGGCACTATCGACCTGCGAAGCTGAATACATTGGTCTAGCAAACACTACTCAGGAAAGCATGTACTTAACTCAACTGCTAAATGGCATGGACAGTAGTGTTTACACTTGCACCACGATGTATGGTGATACTCAGGGGGCCATTGCACTGAGTAGAAATCCAGTGAATAGATCTAGATCTAAGCACATTGATGTGAAATATCACTTTATCCGTGATGCTGTCAGTAGGGATGCACCGATACCGATAACGGTATCTGGTATCGGCCTCGATACCACATTTTCTAAAGTACTCGTACTCGTTAAAAGTCCCCCGATACCGGGGACCGATACCACGGTCTGAGAAATGTCTATGTTTGAGCGGCGTGTAAGGGGTTAATCAAAGGCGCCGAGTGCCCGCCCCCAGGCCCCGCCCCGGCTGCAGCTCAGAGCGGGGAGAAGGCGAGGCGAGACAACATGTCGTGTGGAACTATTTCAAAGTGAATGAAGACGACAAAACAAAGGCGGACTGCAAATTGTGCTCAGCGAAATTGTCCAGAGGAGGCTCAAAAGGTAGTGCATTTAACACAAGTAATTTAATCAAGCACCTAAAATCCCAACATGACAATGAGTACAAAGAGTTTACCCACGCTTCTAAACCAACACAACCCACGCTGCAGCAAACTCTTGCAAGACGAGAGAAAATGTCCAGAGACAATCCACGTGCTGTGAAAATAACACAGGCAATTATCGAGTACATTGCATTGAGTGACCAGCCACTCTCGGAGGTAGAAAATGTGGGATTCCTGCGTCTCCTCCATGTTTTGGAGCCCAGATATGATGTCCCAAGCCGCCGCTACATGACTGACACAGAGCTGCCTAAACTACACGACTCCGTGAAAAAACATATCCACAGCCTACTGCAAGCCTCCTCTGCGTTTAGTTTCACCACGGATATTTGGACAAGCAGTGTTAGCCCCGTGTCGCTAATTAGCCTAACCTCCCAGTGGATAGACGAGAGTTTCACGCCGCAACGAGCCATATTACATGCGAAACAATTCCGCGGCTCGCACACCAGCCAGGCTATAGCACATGTGTTTGAGGAAATGCTCCAGACATGGGGTATACCTAAAACATCAGTACAGGTTGTGCTTCGTGACAATGCCAAAAACATGATTAAAGCCATGAATGACGCAGGGCTCCCAAGTCTGCCGTGTGTCGCGCACACGCTCCAACTGGCTGTTCACGAGGGCTTATTAGCACAGAGGAGCATAGCTGATGCTATAGCAGTGGGGCGGAAAATAGTTGGGCATTTTAAACATTCCGCCTTAGCCTACTCCCGCCTCGAGGACATTCAGGGACAGCTCAACTAGCCAATAAAGAGACTGCAGCAGGACGTACAGACACGCTGGGACAGCACGTATTACATGCTCCAGTCCCTCATTGAGCAAAAGCGAGTGCTGGGGGTGTATGTGTCCGAGCATGAACTCCCTGGCTATCTCACCGCTCACCAATGGGCTCTTATGGAGAAGACTGTTGCCATCCTCGCCCCCTTTGAGGAACTAACTAAAAAAGTGAGCAGCTACGACGCACTAGCCTCTGATGTCATCCCAGCTGTGACTGTGCTAGTGAGACTTCTAAACAGAGAAACAGACGAGGACCACGGCGTCAAGACAATGAAAGCAACCTTACTAGAAGCTGTCAAGAAGCGCTTCAGTGACGTCGAGACCAATCCACTGTACTTCATCTCCACCATACTTGACCCAAGGTAAAGTCTGTGTGCTATTATGATAAACTACAGTACTAAATGTAAGATTAATTTCCATCTGAAATATTATATTTTTGTACTAAATACACAATACAAAAAAAATACAACTAAAATACACAAATACAAATGTATGCAATATATATAATATGAAATATATTTCCCTTATTACTACAAGAAAGCCAAATGGCTGGCATTTATGACAGTGGTTTAGGGGAAACTAAAATCTGTCCTATTTTTCCACATATTAATACATTCATGAATTTTGTTCAGGTATAAAGATCGCTTCTTCTCCAACAACACTGCTCCGGAGGCCAAGCTGCACCTGAAGCAGGAGCTGCAGATGATGTCCAGAGCTGAGGCAGAGGAGAGTCGGGCAGAAGCAGCAGAACCTCCTGCTAAACTGTTCCTCAAGGCCCAGGCCAGCACTAGCAGCAGTCTGGACACTGTATTTGAAGAAATCGCTAAGGAGCAGCCCCAGGCAGCACAGCCGCTGGCAGCAGGTGCTGCCATTGAGCTCGACACATACCTCGGAGAGGCCCCAAGCCCTCGTGAAGACAGTCCTCTGAAGTACTGTGGTGTCAACAAAATTAGGTTCCCCACTTTGGCTAAAATGGCCCAGAAATACGTCTCAGCCCCATGTAGCAGTGTGGAAAGTGAAAGGCTTTTTAGCTCAGTGTCACACATTATAGATGAAAACAGAAACAGGCTGACTGCTGATAATGCAGAAAAGCTACTTTTCTTAAAAAAAACCTGCCACTCACTTTTTCTAAATAGGCTCCATTAAGTGAGTCGTCTTAGACTTGATGTTAATACCTACCTCAGTTGCACTATCTGCCGCAGTTCTATGTTGGTGGATGTTGTTAGTTTATTCAAATATTGTGCACTAAATAGCAAAGATGTTTATTAATGCCCCTTGTGTTGTCCAAAGCGGCAGAGTTTACAACAAACTGAAAAAAATACTTGAGTTGCACTGTCACTTTTTAATTTTTTTTTTTATAATTATTTATTCTGTAATATTTTGCATACAACATGCTTTTCATTTTAAATAAATGTTCTTAATTCCAAACTAGTCCCTTGTTTTTTTGTTAAATTTATATGACTAAAGCTGTTACCTGTAAATTGAAATCATGTTTTTTTTATTAAGTACTCGGTATCGGTATCGGCGAGTACTGAAATGCAAGTACTCGTACTCGTACTCCAAAAAAGTGGTATCGGTGCATCCCTAGCTGTCAGTGAGGGAAAAATACATATTGTGTACTGCCCAACAGAAGACATGGTGGCAGACGTTTTGACAATCTGTATCAAAAATTAAAATTCTAAAATTCAAATGTTTTCTGTTTGGGAACTAAATATTTGTGATGTCATTATATATGGCTTAAGATGATGAGAACAAGTGGGGGTGTTAAGTTATGTTCTCATCATTTATGTTATATTATGTTGCTTACTATTATTATTATTATTTTTCCTTTTATGTTAGATTATGATACTGACTGTTGTATACCCAAAATGTGCAAGAGTTCATTGTGCGCATGTGTGAACAGACGGGACTTTTATTTTGACTTGAGTAAAGTGGATGTAAAAAGAAAACTTTTCACATTGAACCTGTTGCTGCTCCCTCGAGCACTGATGGCAGTGCATTGAGATGTAAACGGTAAAATAAAACAATACTAAGAAGTTATATTTTGTAGTAATCTTTAATGGATGGATGACAACAACATATTACACATAGGCATGACGGAGAGAAATGAAACCTTAACAACAATGACAGCTTAAAAACAGACTTAATTAAATTTACTGTAGTTTTTTTTTTAAACTTTTTTATCTGTGTATATCTGTGTAATAAAAACATATTTCTGTGAAATACGCGTTAGGTTGCACAGAAGAAAGCCGATTTATGACATCTACTGATATAGCGGCAGAGGACTGTTATTTTGTTGAACGAACTGAAGATGACGTCACTGGCTCAGATTTGATTGACCAATCGGCTGAAAGGGGCGTGTAATGACCGCCCACGTGTGGAAAACGAGTTTTGAAGTCGTGTTTCCGTTTTCTATCCGTGACCCGAAAAAACGAAAATCGAGTCTAAATCTCGTTTTTCCGTTTTTTTTAACAAACGAAAAAACGGGAAACGACCGTTTTCTCGTTTCTGCGTATTTCATTTAAATTTGGAAAACAAACTATCAAAAAGTACACGGACCGATGAATTTGATCAAAGACTGAAATACTGTCAGAGAATGAAAATCTGCTATAGAGATCTTCAGGTTTCTAAAGTCAAATCAAAGTTTCTCATAATACGAGTAAATATTAAACAAGTGTGAAAGGACACTTGACAAGGTCAATAAATTCATGATGTTGACAGTATTTGTGTGGAGTGAATCATATGAATATGAATCAATATGAATCAGATTGACAGGTCTGAGAGATTTGATTCACACATCTGTTTATTTCTCACACTTTCCTCCATCGTCTGATTCCAGCACTGAGCTTTAACAAACACACACTTCAATCATATTTCATCAACAGTCTGTCATTAATGTCCTTATCACAGATCTTTTTCAGTTCATGATAGAGATTAAGCTGTTTAGATTAGTGATAAACTATAAGATACATCAATCATTTTGAGCTTTATCAATGAGGCATATGTTCAGAAATATGTTGTTTTGTTTGTAGACACTCAATGAGCTCTTTCAGTTTCTGACAGATGATCTCACCATGCGGCTCCATGACAGTGTTTCTGGAAAATACTATAGTACTCTTCTCTCTTCTTCTCAACATATATTACAGGATCATTGGCTTCTCTGAACAGTCTGTGTTGGTCAGTGATCATCTTGTTTGCTCTCTCACAGATGGAAAGAACCAAATCCATGAAGAATTCATTCTTGAACTCATAACTCACTGGTCCTTCCTGATGTTCTGTTACTCTCCTCTTGATGTAATCTGTGAGTTGTTGAATGCAGCTGATGTTGTAGCCCATCTTTGAAATGTTAAATGACTGAATCATTCACAGCCACAGTATGTCTAACAGGCCAGTACGGATGAATTGAGGGATCAAGTCTTTTGCGTCTTCACAAGCAACTGGAGAAACATTAACATGTCTGTGACGAGCAGGGCGGGCGAGAGCCGTGAGGGAGCGGCGCGAGGCCGGTGACGCAAGTGATAACGAGCATCACCTGTGAGGCGCGCCGGCCTCGAGTCTCTCACGGAGGAGCTCCGGAGGCATAAAAGGAGGAGCGACGACAGTGAAGATCGAGAGAGGACCAGGCCTGGATTTTATTTTATGTTTTATTATGTTTGTGTGGCCGGCAGACGTCCGCGAGGGTCTGCCGGCATTACTTTCGTTTTGTTCTTTGTTTATTTATATATTAAAGTTTTGTTTGAATGTTCGCCGGTTCCCGCCTCCTTCTTCCCATATATACGAACCTTGTTACAATGTCCTTCCCAGGCGTGTACTGGACAATGATTTCTATCATATTTCTGTAGTTGTAAGAGCATACGTTGGAGTCTCACTGGTGCTTTGCTCAGTGGCTTCTTGAAGGTAGCCTCCAATGGCTCATGGTCCGACTGGACATTCACACTGCATCCATATACATACTTATGCAACTTTTTGCTTGAGAAGACAATCGCCAGCAACTCTTGTTCAATCTGGGCATAGTTCTTTTCCATATCCATTAATGCCCTGGATGCATATGTTTTTGGTTGGACCTCCTGCAGCAGACATGATCCTAATCCATCTTTGGATGTGTCAGTTTGTATGGTGAATGCTGTGTTGGGGTTGTAGTACCTGAGAGCTAGTGCGTTGGTCAGTGTTTGGAATGCAATGTCTTTTCTCAGCAGTTGTCTGAGAGGTCTGGACTAAACAGGGCGAGATATCAGATCACGCTCAAACGACGCTGTAGTGATTGTCTATCTGTGGGTGTTGGCATGCTTACTACTGCCTGTATCTTTCCGTCATCATGCTTTTTCCAAAAAAATGAATCACTCACTCTACACTCCCAGTAACTTCAGCAGTAAAACCAATGTGGCCCTCTAGTGGAGTCAATATGCAATTACACCCTAAATGTGTATAAAACTACAGCACAATGAGTGTCCAGATTCACAGCCTTCATCAGTCTAAACTGGATCAGAGATGATTGTTTCTCTGTGTGGTTAAACTGAGTTCACATTCGTCAGAGGTTTCCAAACCTCAGCAGTGAGAGTTTAAAACACGAATAACCATTTGACAATAATAATGACTAATTACTGTTTAGATAAAACATGGAAAATCTTCATTTAAAGCATGCCATAAGGTAGGGCTGGATGATGAAAAAAAAAACATATCTCTGTATTTTTGGGCTGAATGGCGATATACAGTATAATCTCACTGTTTTCTACATTTTTCTATTTGAATTAAAAAAAATATATATCTGTTTTTAATTAAAATTATTTCACATCCTGCCCGATATTGTCTAAACCATCTTCAAATAAGGCTGTGAAAACAGACAGTGTAAACAGTCTGTGCTATACATCACGTACATAAAAGGGGTCAAATCACATTACATTCTAACATTGTAAAATTACAGTCTAAAAACAAAATAATGAAAATAAATAAAAACAAAAGCACAGACTAATATGTATTAAGTTATTTTGAGTACCCTATAATAGTCACTTTACATGATATCATAAATACACTTGAAATTCTGCACATGGCACTTTTATGTCCACCACCAACAACAAATAATTTAGCAAAATGTCAGAATTATTGCGCTCCGTCTGTTCATTTTGGGGGAACTATACATTCACTCTTAAGATGATATGTTGCACCACGTTTCTCTTAATGTACTGAATAATTGACTCAAATCATTAAAATGTAGTGCTCTTTGCTCCAGTTCCTGAAGGTCTTGTAGATGATTGATCATGCTCTCTATATGAGCCCGTCTCACTGAACTCTGCCTGGAAATGACAAAGTTTGCATCTGCCTGCTGAAAAAAAGTAGATAAACATTGAAAACAAACATCCCAATATATTCAATTGACCTCTTGTCTCCTGGCAGGTATTTACATGACAATTCTTACATTTAATGTTAAAGCTATTTAAAGCAATGGTTCACTTCATTTTCAAAAATGAAACTCCTGTCATCATTTACTCATGTGTTTCCAAACCTGCACACATTTCTTTGTTCTGTTGAACACAAAGGAAGATATTTTGAGGAACATGGGAAACTGAACAGATCTGGGGCACCATTGACTTACATAGTATTTTTTTGGTTTTGCCCCGAGGGTTTTGTAAGAATATTTTTCAGAGGTACTGGAAGGTTTGTGGAGAAGATATCAGTCCAGATGTTGCATTAGCTTTGCTTGGATTTTATGACCCTATATTAGCGTGAACACGTTCTCAGCAGCTGTCTCTTATGTTCGGTATGGTTGTGCTAAAAGGATGATCTTGATGATCCACTTCACCACCCAGCTATAAGGTCTTGATATTATCCATCTCCCAGATCATTTTTATTCAGTTGTTCAAACTCTACAGACCTGCTGGAGGAGCTTTGGACCAAGCTGACGGTCATTATTTCTCCTACAGTCCTACAAAGTGACAAACAAAGCTACTGGAAATATATCAAACACGTACAATGTTACTACTGGCAGATGGATTTCAGCAAACACTGGTGTTGTGTTTTAACTAGACTGTCTGTCTCTGTCTGTCCATCACTGTGGAAGTTTTGAGATGGTAGCTGTAAGACTGCTTACACTTTAAGTATATTGATAACTGGTGTGATAACATTTATCGAGATATTTTAATGCAAATATCAGAAAAAAATATTATGTAAAAAGTATTTGAAGTGCAATATACTGTAAGGCAGCAGAATACGGAGGCAGAAGGTAATTTATGTGTCTTTATTTGACAGATGCTAATCAAGGAACACAAGACAACACTCTGCTGACTGGGGGTGCTTCTCAATTCTTATTTGTGCATCCTCGTTTCCTTTCCTTGCTTCCTTTCCTCGCGTCTTAGCTCCACCCCTTCAGGATGCGAGGGAAGGACGCAAGGAAAAGATGCGAGGATGTAGGAATTGAATCAAGTGTAATGATATATCCTCGCTCCCTTTAGCGTCACTTCAAAGTGTCATCGGCTGCGCACGAGGGATACCCACATGTTGATAAAGTTTGGTTATTTAAAGAAATATATAATAAATATTAATAAAGCAAGATGCCCCGTTGAAATATATGAGGTATAAAGTTTATTTAAATTTAAATTATTGTGATAGATATAAAGGGGGAGGAGAATTTATGCGTGCGTCACGTCTCGATGACAAAGACTTCCGCAAAGGATGCACCTGTGTATCCTCGCTCATGACTCCTTGGGAAGCCTCCTCACTCCTCGATCCTCGCCTCCTCGCGGTGCAGTTAGAGAATTGAGATGTCCTTCAAGATGGCTGAGCTCGATCGTTTTCCGGGTCATAGGATGGAGGACGGAGGAGCGAGGAGACGAGGAGGGATATTGAGAAGCACCCTCTGAGAGGAAAGCTCTTTGTTGCCCTCTAGTGGTCACACTCCAAATGACATGCAGCTTAATACTTCACTACAGAAGTGTCCTTTGTCCAAATCAGAGTCGACAGGCACGTGCACACATAGACAAAAAAGGGGCTTGAGCACCTGCCCTTTTTCTTCCTCGAGAGAAAGTGCCCTTTTTTCTGGGGTGCCTTTTAAAAAAAAAAAAAAAATTAATATATATTCCTGGTTGCGCACAGCTTCATTGTCAAACAAATATATTTACTGAATAAAACAAATTAAACTAAATACTATATCAGGTCGGCTTTGTCGAGTTCAGATGCCCTCACTCCGCGACGCGCCATATTTATGCCTGCACGCGCGCTCGCGCGCCCCGCCCCACCTCACCTCGAGTTTGCTGCTGGCTGAAAACTTGTGACAACTATTCCCGCGAAAATGCAACTGCTGTCTGGTGATGAGAAGCAAAAAAGAAAAAAGCCCTAGATGGATCCATCTCTTGCATTTCTTTCAGGTAGGCCTATGTTCACAAACCTTAAAGTTTTGGCTATTTAAGGGTTATTTATAAACGTAACGCTGCATTAATAGTTTAACCACCATTAACGCATCTGCCTGATTTGATACTAATTTATGTTATATTATAATTTCAATTATTTTACTGTGCTTTGCGTTTTGAACCATGGTGAAGATATCGACTGGGCTGTCAATACCAGAAGAGAGGAGCATCCATAAACCACATCCCAGCAAGCAATAGCCGTCATTTCACCGTCTCGGTTAACTATAGACCCGATATAGTCCGGCTATGTGTAACCCACTTTTAGCCAAAATAATCTTTCATTTGGTTACATGTCGTTTTTGCCAAAATAACTTGCGAGGTGTATGATATTGCATCATGTAAGTGAAGTCAACAGATTACAAGGTGTTTGGTTTCACATCTTTGACATGTTATATTGTGTAGGCTGTGCGTATCCACGATTTAGCTCGTAGTAAGACCGGCTATTTGTAGCCCCCATATAGTCAATCCTGATTTATTGTAGTTTTTGGACAGGAAGTGCATGAGATGGTTGATATTTCATCATGTTCGCAATGTCAATGATTTCTACAAGATTTAAGTGGCATTTCATGACATGGTCTATATGTAGTCACGATTTAGCTCTGAATTGGATAGGCTATGTGTAGTCTGCTTTTAGTCCACCCGGCGAAATCGAGGCAATTTATAGTCTAGTTTTTACGGCTTGGCTATAGCCATGATTCAGACCAGCAATGAGTGTAACCAAAATAGTGTTTATTTTCGACCACAAAGCTTGTGGGATTCTTGATATGCTTTCATTTATACATAAATATGCAAGTATAATATACATTTATATGCAAGTATATATTTGAAACAGCATATTTTTGCTGTCACACAATCCTACATTCTACGATATCATATATATATATATATATATATATATATATATATATATATATATATATCAGGGTATAGCCAAACCATAATTTAATTATAATTATATACCACACACATATATGACTGTATTTAATTTTAAGTTAATTAAAAATTTACAATTCTCAACCGCTAGATGGCAACTGTGGCTCTACTGAGACATGACCACTGGCAACGCGAGACTTGAACGTTAGCTTTCGATCACTGTTGCCAGATCTCGCGATAAACATTTCCGCATTTTACAACCGTTGGAGACGGAGAGCAAGCAACAGCAAATGTTAAAGCAAATTCTTTACTGCTTTTGGTCATGTAAGTATCTGTGTTTTTCATTTTGACATGTGTTTATTATTTATGTACATTATGTGTAGGAACCGTGACATTTTAGCGGGTAACAGTGCAGACAGTAAAACGTGGTTAGATTAACATACATGTGTTTCCTTGTGCCCTAAAACTCTGTAATTATCTAAATACAAGGGGGTAAACATGAAACCTGTGCACCCTACTATTATTTGTTATGGAAGCCTTGTATATCTTTTAATCTTTTGATCATTATGAAATAAAAATATGAGTTTTTGATTTGGCAAGGCAAGTTTATTTTGTATAGCACATTTCAACAACAATGTTCAAGGTAATTCAAAGTGCTTTACATAAAACATGGAATTTATGGAACTGAAAATTAATCAGGTTGTTTTATAAACCAAAAAATATTGTTAACATTTTTTATTTAACTTTTTTTTTGTCAATGTTTTATATTTTTATTATGTTACACGTTGTAATTTTCTTTTAATGTTTATTTGTATTGTATTTGTAAAATTTAATAATTTTTTTTTTTTTATCATTGTGCATTATCTTGAGTTCTTTTTCTAAATAAAACCTTTTATATTTAATTTGTTTGGACGGATTGTCATTTATGAGAACCTGTTATATTTAAGTGAAAAGATTCCTTTAGTCATTATTTAGTTGTCTATTGCATGTATAGATGTAATCATTCATTAGTAGTGTAATTTAGGTTATAGTTAGACGTCTATTAGATTTTCACTGACAGCCCCAATTTTGCCTTATTTTAGCCTAGACCCGTATTAACCGTCTATTAGACATAAATATGTAGTTGTCTAATAGTCGTCTAATTGATGACTAGTCTACTCTTGGGTTATGGTTAGACGTCTATTAGATTTTCACTGACAGCCCAAATTCAGCCTTATTTTAGCCTAGATCCATATTCACCGTCTATTAGACATATATATGTAGTCGTCTAATAGTCGTCTAATTGATGACTAGTCTATTTTTGGGTTATGGTTAGACGTCTATTAGATTTTCACTGACAGCCCAAATTTTGCCTTGTTTTAGCCTAGACGGCCGGGCTATGTTTTGACGGCTATTAGACGTCTAATAGACATAAAATTGCTTGCTGGGATTATTAGACAGTTTTCTAAGGATGCACGATTTATTAAAACTATTCAAAAATCAGAATACAGCATCAGCTACATAATGCTATTCTTAAATCTACGCTTACACAGGATAATACATCAATAAAAGTTTAAACCCTCGCTCTGTCTTTGCATGTTTGATGTCCACATATTCTTGCTGAAGAAATTACAGTGGCTGTAGCATTTCTATCACAAAGAAGTGGCCGAATATTATTATTTAACTAATAATATATTTTTAATCATGGTTGGCTTTGATCGTGGATTTGATCGTGCTGTGCTGTCTAACAACAAAAATCTGCACGCTTTTGGCGCCCTCTGCAGGCATTTGTTATAAAATATAATGCATTAACAGTTCAGGAAAACAAATTATTAATGTGTTTAAATATGCAGATTAGCTTATTTTGGTTAATTTAGAATAAATATACAGATGCAAACAGATGAATGGTAGTAGGCTTAAAACAAACTCCATCTAAATGTGTAGGGTTAGGGTTAGGGTTGAGTACATGGCAGCAAAAATGGACCAAAATATTAAAATTGTTCACTTCATGAAAGAAGTATTCCAATAACACCAACAAATTAAAACGATTTATTGATTTAAACAAATTATTAGTGAAACTATGTCCCTCTCCTAGGTGCAGTCATTTATTCTAAATATATAGCTACTTGAAAATAGTTGCTGTTGACTTCTCTTGTGATAAATAGTGAATACTAAAGAAGACCATGGTCTCTGTGCGAACTGATTATTTTGTAGAAATCTGTGGAGTATAAAACAATTATGTGAGTGTAAGGGAAGTCAGAGTTTTCTTAATATATTTAAGGGTTTATTATTTTTTTTTAATAAATAATTATGAGAAGTGCCCTTTTTTCCATTTGAGCCCCTGCCCCCCCAAATGTCTGTGCACGTCCCTGAGAGTCGATACTTTGGCCTTCCAAATTTTCATGTAGTCAATATTTAAACTTTTCAAAATCCTAAAAGCTTGTTGTTTTCAGGTTTAAATTAGACTTTCAATGACAGGTTTTCATTATTACCTTACTGAACCTCAGTGTGTGTGTGTGTGCGTGTGTGTGTGTGTGTGTGTTCAGCTCTGTGTTTCTTCAACTGTTTGCCCCCATGGTTTTGAAATGAGGTCAGGTGTACAAACTGTTCAAGTACATAGAAAATGATACAGGTTTGGAATGGTAAAAGATAACAGAATTTTCATTTTTGAGTGAAATGTGCTTTTAATCACTAGAAAACAATTACAGTAATCAGGGTGGTAAAATGTGTTTAGACGTGTCAAATTGTTGTGCAGAGTTACATGACTTGACTAAAATAAAATACAGATGACCACATTTGATACAACATTGTTACCTTTTTGGTAATTGTTACCAAACTGTTACCCTGATCACAGCACAAAGCATTATGTTTTAAAGAAATTATTATTTTACAGAGTTATATTCACTATTGCACATCTCAGGTCACTTCTTACTCCAGAGCTTTCCAGCTTGTACACAGTCTCACACCAGAGATTGTTGTCATTTTTTTTCTCCTTGATCTCCTTGACTTTAAATGTTTCGTATGGAGGAATCAGCACCTCACACATTTTAGGATGCAGAGAATATTCTGTCAGATCAGCACCAAAACAAGTGTAGATCTCAAAACAGGACTTATTTCCAAAACCACTTATTATGTCTTTATCAAAAGAGGAGGATGCAAATGAGCCAAAACGAACCTCTGTGTTTATAACATTCTCTTTCTCATATGTTGAATGTGTTCGACGATAAGTTGTCACACATTCAGTCTGTATTTTCTTCAGATTTTGTATTGCTCTTGTTAAGAAAAAGTGAAATGTATACCATTCGTAAGACTTGGCTTGGTATTTTTGTTTACCAGTACGAACAGCCTCATTGAAATCACTATATGTAGTTTTCTTTTTATCAGTCCAGATACGAATGGCCTTTATTTCATTCTTCTTGCTTCCTGATGCCTTCTGCTTACTTCCTGATGCCTTCTGATTACATCCTGATGCCTTCTGATTACTTCCCGATGCCTTCTGATTACTTCCCGATGCCTTCTGATTACTTCCCGACGCCTTCTGATTACTTCCCGATGCCTGCTGCTTACTTCCCGATGCCTTCTGATTACTTCCCGATGCCTTCTGATTACTTCCCGATGCCTTCTGATTACTTCCCGATGCCTGCTGCTTATTTCCCGATGCCTTCTGCTTACTTCCCGATGCCTTCTGATTACTTCCCGATGCCTGCTGCTTATTTCCCGATGCCTTCTGCTTACTTCCCGATGCCTTCTGATTACTTCCCGATGCCTTCTGCTTACTTCCCGATGCCTTCTGATTACTTCCCGATGCCTGCTGCTTACTTCCCGATGCCTTCTGATTACTTCCCGATGCCTTCTGATTACTTCCCGATGCCTTCTGATTACTTCCCGATGCCTTCTGATTACTTCCCGATGCCTGCTGCTTATTTCCCGATGCCTTCTGCTTACTTCCCGATGCCTTCTGATTACTTCCTGCTGCATCATTTTGCCAAGCCTCCTTAAATCTAGAATTAGTTTCTATTTCATTCTGCAAATATTGTGCCTCCACCAGGATTACCGTGTCATTTTCACAACCCTTAAAATCATCATCAACAGAATCCTCTTGCATATCCAATGGAAATGGTCCATCAGCAGCAGCTCTATGATCCTGTAACAAGAGGAATCATCATGATCCCATCATTCATGTCTGTAATTCATAACTAGATTACAAGCTTACCTTCACTAGAGCAGCTGAAATGAGAAGAAGAGCTTCAATGATCAGCAGCATCTTGATTCAGTCAAATCTGTCAGACGATCCAGTAGATCTAGAGAAAGACAACAAGAAACGCAACAGAAACACAACAGGGTTTTACTAATACAAAAGGCTATACCAACAAAGGCTTTTCTACAAAGTATTAAATAAAGTGTGTACAATACTTATTCCCTGTGTCATTTCACTTTATTTATTATTATGACTCAACTTGTATTCTTAAATGTTCTGATTTCTTTGTATGAATTCAATATTTGGCTTGATGGCTACATCTGGTGGAAATTTTGTGTCAATACTTAGAAATCCCCTTACTGATAAAAATGCTGAAGTGTCAAATACTTATTTTCCCCACTGTGTATATATAAGTCTTTTTGTCACACTGGGTTGCACAATTTTCATTCAGGAGACTTTTTTTCATACACACATTCATATAGGCCTACACTTGCACACATATGCATATGCACGCATACATAAACATGCACGCACACAAACACATATATGTAGCCCCGCCCCTTTTCAGCGCTGCGCTCGCTGTCTTTTGACTTCCGGTTTGTATTTTCACAGCGATCTTACATATTCATGAATAAACTGCTTATTTTAAAATCTTCTTTTAACATTTGTTTTAAACATTACAATGCTCATTATAACTTTCATTAACTCTACAACAACAAAAAACAACTAAATTCACTTCACCAGCTAGCATGTGTAATTGATAGCGGATGTGAAAGCTTTGATAGTGGATGAGAGAGAGTTTAATAGTGTGTGTGAATGCTTTAATTGTGTGTGTGTGAGTAAAGTTTGAAATATGTCTTGAAATCAGTCTCCTCCAAAGTCTCACCAAAAATCATCCCAATCACCTCTTATATTGTGTACTTCATCACTATGTGTGTGTTCATTTCTTTTGTTAAGTTATCTACTTACTGATCTACTATTTAAACTTCTTCTGAGCAAAATTTTAGACTGCATCTTCTCCTAGAGCTTCAAAGCTAGAACAACCAAACTAGTCAGCTCAGACCTTCAGACTGTTCTGACTGGAGTTGCTATATCTTTTTAGACTGATCCGACTTACGGTTTTCCTAAAAATGATGATCAAATCTCTGAAAAACTCCCATTGAATTACATTGAAAATCTGAACATTCCATCAACCTCCAATTGTCAAAAATTCAAATCTAAACACACTGAAGCCCATTAGACTCAATGAAGCTGCCATTCTATGTGCTATTAATAAGCCATTCAAACTCATAAACTAGCTAACTAACTAAATAACTAACTATCTATCCACACTCATAATCACTTCCTCACACACTCACTCACATTAAAGACTATAAAATAACACAAGATGTGTCACTCATATTGTTTTGAATGGGAGAAAGTGCAATGCGCAATATGGAGGAATAAGTCCCGCCTTCTAAATAAGAGCCAATCGTGATTGGGAAAGTCATCATGTCACTGCAGCGGCCATTAGAAGCTACGGTTCCTTAGAAACAGTCAGACGCGCATCTCCGAAATGAGGCACAAGAGATGCGCTTTTAGAACTGCACATGTGCATAGCCAACGGGATCTCATGAGAATATGTGTGTATTTTTACGTAAAGTGTGGTTCTATCACACGTACATTTACTTCTGTTTTCATACACACAAAAACGTACAACATTGATGTATTTATAGCACTAAAACGTAAAAATACTTACGTAAATCATGTAACGTAAAGTGTGAATGTATTTGACTTCCCATGTCTTAATATTAAAATCGTGGCTTTAATGATTGAAATCTTGTATTCAACTGTCATATCAATACATGTTTTTGTCGAATTTATTGAAAGCAGTTTACTTAACTTAATATGAAATAACATTTCTGTTCATGACTTGTGCTGCAAACTCGTTTTTTGAGGATTACATAATGTTAAACGAGACTACACTTTGAAACCTTAAAATGAATAAAATTTCTGTAATTGTTTAACCATTTTGTAATATTTAGTTTGTTTGCTGTGTGATTTTTCTCCAATGCAGTGACTGACAATACAACCGTAAGATATACCAAAGCACTCGGTCTACCCTCATGTAGGAAAACAGCATCATAACCTCCAACACCAGTTTTTAAACTATTTGATGTGGACCACTGTATCATGTATAATGATCCCTTCGCTATATTTTACTGCAAATGTGTTTTTAAGCAAATAGAGAGACAGGGAATAAAAGATCTACACTGGATCTTACAGCAATCCTAACACACGAGTATAAATGTTTTACCATGTGTGATTCTGTGTTTACGGAGTCCATATAGGGACTTGGTGGTGAAAAAAAATTTGGGATGGGAGGAATTGTTTTTTTTTTTTTCAAATCTTTTGCGTTCCCTTGCGAAAATTTTGCGTTCCTCCGAGAAACTTTGCATTCCCTCGCAACAATTTTGCGTTTTACTGTTTTAGTATCTTCATACGTATGGAGCTGAATAAAACACTACTGCCAGCCAGCGGGACATTAAAGAGGAAGTGTTTGTCCGAGCTCACAGCAAGGGAACGATTATATCTTTGCGAGGGAACGTTTCAAAGTTTCAAAAGATTTTTTTTAAAAAAGTTCCTCCCTTTTTTCCACCACCATGTCCTTTTAGGGGCTCTGTATGTGTTTTATGATATCCTCATATCCTTCACCTAACTCACTATGTGATACGATTCACAATACTGGTTTCACGATGCAAATTTTCTCATGATTTTTTTAATTAATTAATTTTTTTTTTTTTGCAAAATGAGATTTAGGTCAAATTATAAATGAGAAAGTGTATTTTTCAGACAAAATGCTGCATATTTCTTTGTGAAATTGAAATATCTTCATAACAAAACTGATTTGTTGAAATTTTTAAACAAATCCTAAATCAAACAAACAAATGAGTAAATGTAGCCATTTAAAATTAGAGGCAACCACTGCATTTTAATCCCAACAAAGACATGCAGCATGAGTTTTTAATTTAAATTAGATTGTATATTAACGTTAGAAGCAAAAACAGAATGTTTTGACTTCAGCTTTGTGAAATTATGCAACATTCCTTGGTTACCGCTGTGTAAAAAAAAAAAAAAAAAAAAAAACAGTGCTGTGTGCTTAATAAACACTACTTTCAATGCATTGTACAGAAGTAAGAAGAAAAGAACCATCTAAACTTTTCTGAACACAGTCAGTTCCCCTCTGCTGTACATCCCCGCCCCTAAATGTATTGCAATTAATTTAACATCTCAACCAACTTGAATCGTCACACATTTTAATCGATTTTCAACAGGTTCCGGGTGTATCGTTACTTTTTATTATTCAGGTAGGGTAAGGTTAGTAAAATCTAGCCTAATTCATAAAGTACTCACCCGTCCGCAGGTTGAAGTTCTTCAGGAATGATGTAGAAGACTCCCTTGTGGTTCTTTTTTGAGGTTCAGTTCTCACGGAAGGCAATAGTAACAATAAAAAACTTAGGCTATTTTATTGGTTACAATACAAAGCAGTTAATGCAAAATAAAATAAAACTCAGCTAAACTAAAAGCTCTATTGTCAAACTCTAATCAGCAATACTGGAGATGCTGTGAAGTGTCCTTCGATATCAGGTGTCCCTCACACTTAATGCAGGCAGCATCTAAGAAGTGCTTCTCTCCTCAGTCTTTTTATACTACTTTTTGGGGAATTCCAAGATCATTTCACCCATAAATGTCCTGTATGATCCAATCTTCCTGTAGGAGTATTAGTCTTCGTAAACCCTGTTGAATCATCCTTTTCCCCTAACCAGCATATGCTGTTTATTTGTTTTATTTATTTTTTCATCAGGGCTATGAGTGGAAAGTTGGCTACCAAAATACTTAGAGTGTAGGGTAGGGTGAAACACCTCAAGCAGATAGAAGAAAAGGCTACAGTGAAGAAGGGGAAAAGCGTGGGGGAAAGTCAACAGGGTGTTTTTAAGCAAATAGAGAGACTAGAAATAAAATATGCAGTGACGACTACATTGGATCAGTAACAGTAATTGGATCTTTCTTGCAACATACAAGTATAAATGTTTTACCATGTATACACCGCAAGGCTCAGTACTAGGACCGTTGATTTTCACTCTGTACATGCTACCCTTGGGAGATATCATTAGGAAGCGTGGCATTAGTTTTCACTGTTACGCTGATGATACTCAGCTCTATATTTCTTCACGCCCTGACGAAACTTACCAATTCACAAAATTAACAGAATGTATAGCTGATATAAAAAACTGGATGACCAGTAATTTCGTACTACTAAATTCAGGAAAAACAGAGATTCTAATTATTGGACTGAAAACTTCTTCACGCAATAACCCAGAATACTGTCTAACACTTGATGGCTGCTCTGTTAAGTCTTCGTCGTCAGTTATGAACCTGGGTGTGCTCTTTGATACCAATCTTTCATTTGAAGGCCATGTTACTAGCATCTGTAAAACCGCATTCTTCCATCTTAAAAATATATCTAAACTACGACATATGCTCTCAATGAAGAATGCAGAACAGTTAGTTCATGCGGTCATGACCTCAAGGCTAGATTACTGTAACGCTCTACTGGGTGGTTGTTCCTCCCACTTGATAAATAAACTACAGCTCGTACAAAATGCAGCAGCTAGAGTTCTTACTAGAACTAGGAAGTATGACCATATTAGCCCAGTTCTGTCATCACTGCATTGGCTTCCTGTTAAACATCGTATAGATTTTAAAATCTTGTTAATTACTTACAAAGCACTAAATGGTTTAGCTCCCCAGTACCTAAGCGAGCTCTTAATGCATTATAGTCCTTCACGTTTATTGCGATCTCAGAATTGAGGCCAGCTGATAATACCTAGAATAATGAAATCAACCGCAGGTGGTAGATCCTTCTCCTGTTTGGCACCTAAACTGTGGAACAACCTTCCTAGCATTGTTCGGGAAGCAGACACACTCTGTCAGTTTAAATCTAGACTAAAAACGCATCTCTTTAACCTGGCATACACATAACACATTATCAATTTATATTTTCAAATCCGTTAAAGGATTATTAGGCTGCATAAATTAGGTCAGCCGGAACCGGGAACACTTCCTATAACACCAGATGTACTCGTTACATCAGAAGAAGAATGGCATCTATGCTAATATTAGTCTTTAGAGAGCAACGGGTCATATTACTATAAGAAATGCATTGGAGGGGAACGTAATCGGCGACAGGTGAAATAATTCTTTGACATGGTAAAAAATAATGAATGGTTTGTTTTTGTTGGTTTGTTTAGCATATGTTGTCGCCGATTACAATCCCCTCCAGTGTATTTCTTAAAGTAATTATGACCATTTGCGCTCTGTCTCACTGCCTGTATCCACTTTTATGTCCTTAAACATTCATTTTTTGGGATCGACAGCTTATAAAAACTTATTTCTGGGTTTTTTAGCTTGTTAGCTGTGCACCTTGTCACACAGCAGCTTTTAGACATTGTTCTGTTTTTTGTAATAAGTCAGAAAAGACAAAGAGGCAGCCTCACGCAATACAAAGTCAATGGAGACGGTTGGTTTGTTTTCCCCCCCGGTGGGCGTGGTCTTCAGACTATGACGCGTTGCGCTCTGTCTCTATGCTGCCGCTCAGTCTTTGTGCGACTCAGTGGGCGTGACCGCAGTCATAACGTCAACGGTGACGTCACGAGCATACCCTCTATACACAGATGCACACCAAGTAATAAAAACGGGGACGTCATAGTATTGCATTATGTAAGTGTTGTGTTACATGATGGTGTTTTGCGTTTGCGTTAATGACTCTTTTCACCTTCTATATATTAATATATACTTCAGCTTATGGAAAAGCTACTTGTGATGATTCTTTATGTGGATTTCTCTTTTACCACCTGGGTTATATGGTGGTTGTCAGTATATGTTAAAGGTGCAAAACAGATTTAAGTAATTGTGTACATTGTTGAATTTACTTGTTTAAATTCAAACTTCTAACTGAACCAAAAGTTAAACTCATTTCCCTTCACTCACTGAAGAGATGTTTTAATACACATATGTAAATGTTTTAATACAGATGTTTTTCACACTTTTTAAAACAGCAGTGTTTTTCTTTTAATTATTTATTACATTCTATAATAACTTTTCCTTTATGCAAAGAAAATTCATACATGTGTTCGTTTTGATGCAGTCATTTGTTTAATGTAAAACGTACTTAAACCAAAGAAGAGCAGAGCAACAAACAAGCTTTATTCAGTATCAGATAGTGTATCATATTGAGTTTCTGCTGGTCTATGACGTTCAGCTGGATTCACTGAAACAGGAAGTAGAAGAGCAGAGGAGACAAGAGCAGGAGGAAGCTTCCCTTATACACTCCATCTAATCAAGACAGCAAGGAAATTCATATTAATTAACACCACACTACTACTACTATCACTACTGCTACTACTAAGAAAACTGCATCTTCATTGTTGATCAATTTCTCACAACTTTTTAAAAACAATAAAAACTCTGAAAATACTTGACTAATTTATCAGCTTCTTCTTTTCATGCTGCTATAGCTTTACACTTTTTTGACTATGTTTAATATGGTGCTGCTTATTAACAATCACATGTTCATACTGAATTATTATTGTTAGTAAAATATTATCATTTTAAGTTACTGTGGATAAAATCCAACTGCTAGTGCATGATGAAATAAAGGCCAATACCTGCTGCATTGCAAAGATCAGTGTTACAGCAGCTATAAGTCACTCCGGTTGGTAGCTGTCCAGTCCCTGGTTCACATTTATCACACCCTTTACTTGTGACAGTCACCTTAGCGGACCCTGTAAAAAAGATATAAATGCTCAAATAATAAAATAAGATAATAAAAAATCCAAGATTAGCAATTTACAAGTATACCTTCTCTTCAGCAGTATGATCACTTACACTGCAGATTTTCACATTATTCTGGACTTACCAATGGTTTTTTCTATCGTACCGCTTACACATTTAAAATTTCCATTTGGACATGTCTCCACTTTCAGTTCACAGGAGCCCGTCAGAAGAGACGTTGTGCACGAGTAACACTTGAGAGAATATCCTTACAAACAGAGAAAGACATTGAGTTAGCTCTCTACAGTATGACTAACAAATAATACATTTCAATATTTGCTGTTTTTCGTACCTCCAGTGAGAAAAATGAAAAGAAGAACAACAGAGACTTGCAGATCCTTCATGTGTCAGAAACAGAATGACTATACAGGAATAATGCTTCAGGTTCTTTTATGTCTGTTCAGAAAGGGTTGGGTTTAATAAGAACACATTGTGAAATTCACAAGGCACTATGAAAGTTACTGCTAAGAAAAGGGAATCTGAAACTTCATCAGATTGTGGCTCTTTTGTGAAAACAAGCAGGATGAGTTTCTGTGGAAAAGTTCCCTCCCAGTACTTCTCCAGAAACAATTTGATAATTAAACAATTATTTCCTGTTCCTAGTATTCCGAGCGGCTCTTTGTTAACATAACACTGAGGTTATAGTTTGAGATAAATCGATTATACTGTAAATCATTTCCTTTGGTTAACCGTATGGGCAAACCCATTCTACAGATCCTACACTCCAAAAAAAGGCTGGGTTAAAAACAACCCATTTGGCAACCCAGCACTGGGTAAATACTGGACCAAACAAATGCTGGGATAAATATTCTTACAAAACAATTGTACCATCTTAAAAAAAATTGTAGCACCATGCTTTTACCTATTTTCACAGCTTTTAACATACTTTAAAATAATTGTAATCCAGTATATTTTCTAAAAATATATTTGAATGTTCAGTGTATTTTATTTTTTTAAAGGGTACTTATCTGAATATTACTTCAAAATATATTTGAGGTATATTTTAAAATGTATGCTCAAAATTGCCATTGTAACAATGTACTGAGAGTATATTTAAAAATACATTTAATATCCTGAAGTTGGAGTGTATTTTAAGTTAAATTTGAGTATAATTTTGAAGTTTATTTATTCATTCTTGGAATTCATTTTATTATTTGCGCATATTTCAGAAAGTGTTAAAATTAATGATTGATGTGTTAAAAGCCCATTTTTAATATGCAGTGTAGCCTATAATTTCCAAATAAGTGTAAATATGTTTAATAAGTTTACACTGGAAGAAAAGTATCATGTTACAGCTGTACACACAAATCTATATTAAGCAACACACCAGCAGCACAACTGCATGAGAATATGAGTTGAGTGGTTGAGATTCATCGGAATTCAAATGTTTCTTCGGTAACACTTTATTTTGATAGTCCATCTGTTGACACTCTACTAGTTATCAGTACTCATATAGTAGCATGTCGACAGTGCATCAGTTGACATTCAAAAACATTGTTTCAACAGACAAGTAACATACATTCAACTAACTGCCTGTAGATTATAAGGCACATTTTAATTTCTAATCTATAGATTTTACAAAAAGTGCATGCTGACTGTCAGTATTTATTTCGCAACAGGTTGTTAACTAGTAGTCAGCTGACTTTCTGTAGATTGTGTTACCATCCTCTAAGTTGTCTACCAACTACTCAAAATCAATCTATCAGTTGACAGTCTACAGTCATGTCAACATATGATCAAGAGCATATTATATCATCCTTACTTAAGGGTCTCAAATGCATCAAATCAATAATTATTTTACCATTTCATTTTTATCAAGATCACTAGTTTATTATCTGTTGATAGTCAACTAAACATTGGTTGTGCATCTGTTGCTTGTCAACTAGTCTAAAGTTTACGTTCAGAAGATCATTAGTAGACATTCTTAACTAAGCATTTGTAGATATATTTTAGGACTATCCAATTAAAGTGAAAAACAGTTGATAACAGTTGAAAGTCTATAAGCTATTAACAGAAAACATACAGCCATCCATTAATTATATGCAAGATATTTACCGTTTAAAATGAGAAGTTAATATACCAGACTATGAACTACAATAGAACAAACACTACAGACAGGATATTAGAGAAAGTTGTTTTATTAACAATATATTTATACAAACCCATTGTTCACTAGGGCATCAGATCTGAACAGTCTATTATGTTGTATCAAACTTTACTTGAATTAACATTACAAAAACAAAAAACAAAACAACAAAATAAAATAAACATGCTGCACTGGCAGCACTACAACAAGTCTCCACCATGTCATTGTAGGGCAAAGCAACTTGAACTTTAAATTATGAAAAACAAAACGTATCCACTTACAATCTACTCAAGCTTAGCTAGCATCCTGTTTCCTACATTCAGTCTTTCTTTGCAGAAAAGGGGATGAGCTGTTTGTTATTTTTTAATATTTTTCAGTCATCAGTGCTAGTATCAGTGCTGGAGTCCAGCATCATGGTGTCACAGACACGCCAGGCTCCACCTCACCACAGTACCCACGCACCCAATCACCAGCGTACTAATCACCGCCACCTGCATCTCATTCACTCTGCAATCACCAGCACTACAAAGCCACCACACTCACACACACTCACTGTCCGGTCTCGTTTGCACTACTTCATGTATATGCTTACCTTAAGGACTCCCCATCGACATACTTACCTGCTCCAGCGATCTCCTTCATCTCCTTCGTCTCCTGGTCCCTTCGTGTGCTTACCCTTCTGTGTGTGTGAGTGTCTCCAACGTCTCCCTCCATCTCAGCTCAACTCCTGGATCCACAAACCATACAAGGACAGTATTACTTTATATTCATCTCTCAAGAACCTGATAACAGCCATTATCACTCTGTGTTCCACATATTGTTCAATAAAGCTCACCTGGATTGCTTTTATCTCTGCCTCCGTGTCTATATCATAACACATGGCCTGTGGCACCTCATCTTCCCATCTGTCAAATGATAAAACAAACACAAATAATGTTTAGAGCGTAACTTCACCCTCAGCTCTGCACTTTTATCCACTGCAAAACTTTATAGAATGTTAATTTTTGTTAATTATTAATTATTAATGTGGTGAAGATTATATTGTGTCTAAAGAGACATTGCAGAACTACAAATAATGTGTACAAAATCTCATAGGTTTGATTTCACATACAAAAAGAAGGAAAGGCTTATCATAAGGCTATCAGATCTGAACTGTGATTATGTGTGGCAAAAATGAAATAAAAAAACAAACTAACTAACATGCTGCACTGCACTGCCACCACTACAATTAATGAAAGTCTTTACTATGCAGTGTTATTGGATGAACCAAAAAAAAAAAAAACTTAAATTCAAATTTATTGTAATAGGTATTGTAATAACAACACCAAAGCAAAATAAAATAAATAATAATAAAAAAAATAAATAAATAAAATAACAAAAAATATGAAAATAAAAATTAATTAATTCTGCCTTTCATGATAGTAAAGGGGTCTTAAACTGATCTGTGGTTACTTACATTCCTTATGTCCTTGAGAAGTCTTCCAAGTACACCATGTTTATGTCTTCTGGCTAACCAGTAAGTCCACTCAATGAAGCAGAGCTGTTTTTTTAAGGCCTTCTCAGACCGATTCCCCCACATACGCCAGATTTCCCTCTTATATGTCTGCCACGCTCTCTCAATGTTTTGAGTGTGTAGTCCTGTTTGAGGATCTACATAATTCTGGCTGTGGTTGACTCTCACATGCTTGTAGCCCTCCTGAGAAAGGCTGGTGTATGCTCTCCACTCATCACTCACTACAAGACTTCCTCTTTTTACGTGTTTTTTGATGATTGGAACAAGGGTTTCCTTGTTTCTTTTTTTCACAAGGCGAAGAATTGGACGTCTGCTTGCAGCTTTGATTTCAAGTATACCAAAAACCCATGTTCGCTTTCTCTTCCAGGTGTTACCAAAGCGTCCTCTTGCATACTACAAAAAAAAAGTATGAACAGTGTTAGAAAATAATCAAAATAATCTCTTGACCATGTAAAAGTATATTACTAGTTAGGAGTAATTACATGATAATACTTTTTCCATACAAAACTTTTTAAAATTCCATATAATACAATAAATATGCATACAATAAAAGAAAATAAGAAAAAGTAAACCAAATTTGTATTAACTGATTGGCAGCTTTGGGGAAAGTGATGTCCACCCTCACTACTTATATCTATCCTAAACTACGATGCACATATTGATGTCAGCTCTTTCTGGTTCTACAATATGTAACACATTTCATCAAGTGCATTGCATTTAGATTACATTACCTTGCGTTTATGGCAGAACTTGCTCTCATCAATGTGAACTATGACATTAACTCCACCAACTTTTTGCCTCTTTTTCTTTCTGTGCTTTTCCAGGCTTTTTACACAAATTCTTCTGAGTTTCTTTGACATCATAGAAAGTGTTGCTGTGCTCTTTGCAATGCCATCTTGAAGCATGTCTACTTGCCGTAGATGTAAACCCTGTGCGAATCTACAAAAGATCAACATTAACAAAAATGATGACCATTAAATAAAAACTGTATATTTTCACATAAATAAATCATAATAGCAAAGCATATTAATAATAAAAAAAGCATAATTTGTATATTTTATTTTGGACACTAGTTTTTTGACTCTTGACATTACTTCTGAAATTCAACCATAGCTAACTAAAAAGTACAGTATAGTACAGTAACTAGAATTGATGCTCATTGCAACACAGTGCCACATCAAAGTCACCATCATAATCTTCTGTGAGAAGCCAAAATCTTTGAAAAAGAAATTGACATACTTAAAATTATTGTCAAAATATATTTATGTTCATTATAAGAAGCAAAATATCAAAACATGGTGACATATTACAGGACATGCTTTTGCAATAGAATATGCAACGCTATTGACCACAATATATTTTTTAATCCATGCCAACATAAACTATGATAACGTATGCTATAGTGCAATTGTGTTCTATGCGCTCAAGCACTACACACAGTGTAAAATGCAAAATATTGTACTTATGTAATAAACTTGCATTGCTTACCTATGTATGTACTTCATCCATGTGAATAGAGTGCAGTGTGATTGTGAGAAGAGTGACTTTGACCTAACACTTCTTTTCAACCGTCCACATCTTTTACGTCGACACTCCCTGGGATTTTTTAAAACATGAAATTGTATGATAATCACAGAAATGTTTTAAAATGTTTTTTTTAACACAAACACACACACACACACACACACACACACACACTGTTGACGGGCAGCCCATAGAGAAACTATAAGAACCGAATTACACCGAATTAAATACCACATATTTGATACACTTTAAAGCAAAATAGGAATGGTAATCATAGAAAAATTCCAACATAACAATGGTTATAAGGGAAAAAAAAAAAAAAAAAAAAAAAAATATATATATATATATATATATAATGTTGGGCTTCTAATTATAAACAAACACGAAATACACAGACACTCTTATTTTGAAATACTTCCAGCCGCTCCTTCAAACAATTGGATCAAAATGCATTCTTGTAATAATAGGGAGAAAATCATATCTACAAGGTTGTGTCTATAGCAAAACAAAATATGGATCCATGGTTTACAAGAATTTATTCTTACCAGATGACGTAATCCTTGGTCTGGGAGGCAACCATGTTCATTTTATGCCCGCACTTCTTGCATTTCATTTTGCGTTTCAGCAAGCCAATCATTTGCAACCATTTTATTAATTTTAAACATGATTTTTTTGTTTCTCTAGCATAAACTTTTGTCAAAAGTTTTCTTTCCAGTGAATTCATAAAGCCGCCAGATCGAGCTAGTAGGCTAACTGTCAATTTAACGACCAAGACAACCCAAAAATTAAAAACTGGCGCACTTTCATTTCATTGGCTAAATATGTTATCAGATACACCTACCACGGTTGAGTGTTGGCAGAGTTGTCACGTGATCGATCACTTCAACAATCGGATTGGCTCGCACTCCCTGAAAATTTGGTTGTTCAGATGGTAAGAGTTAACTCCCTTGAGAAACATTGTTCTTATTTCTTTTTTTAAATTGGTTGTTATTACTTGTATGTAAACCATAATCGTTATCAATTGTATTTTCAGCATCGACATAACATGTTTGATCCAGAGCATTCAGTGCAGCGCCCCCCATCTGGCAATGGGAGCAGTGCGCTGGGTACCATGCATTTTACCCGGGCAAAGGCACGGAGGGGAAATACCGAGGGCGAAGGAGAAGATTCCACAAACAAACGTGGTAAGTTGTGTTTATAAATGTAAAAGTAGTTTACATGAGGCTGATATTTCGCGTGACGCAATAATAAAGTCAATTAAAAGACGCGAATGAACACAAATTCGCGTCAGACGATGCGTCACGGGAGTAGGGGAGAGTGGGGTAATGTGAGACATCGGGTAATGTGAGACACCCCCTGTATCTAGGCAACTGAACACATTTGTGGTCATGTGACAATTATATTTTCAAGCCCCTCCCATTTCCCCTTGGCCATGAAGGAGAGGACCTCATGGTGCTGTGGTAAGCATGTTTTTTTCACAAAAATATGTTTTTTGCATGTAAAAGTAAATTTTCTTGTGGTCAACTTAATCAACTGTTGTGCCAAAGCAAACTGATTCAGGTAGAAAAACTTATATCATACATGTTGATGAACTACCAACATATAAAACCATGTGATGATGCTAGCTGAAGATTAGCCTGAATTGCTAAGAGAGATCATTTTTTTCTAAAATGTGGTGGTGGGGTAAAGTGAGACAAATGCTTTGGGGTAAAGTGAGACATGAGGCACAAGTTAAGTTTAGTCTTAAACACATTTTAATGTAATATTACATTACATATGTTTTATTTTTAATGTCATAAACATTGTAGAAAAGCCATCATGCCAAGGAAATACACCAGGAAGACAACCTGGGGCAAAACACCCCTCGAGGAGATGGAGAGTGCAGCCGCTGAGGTCAAGGAAGGAAAAAAGTCTATAAGAGCAGCTGCAAGGGACAGAAATATTGATAAGTCAAGCCTCCAAAGATTTATAAAGAAAAAAGAGATAGGGGAAGTAAAATCAGTAGCTTGGGGTGCAGTAGCTGAGGCAAAGAGAATATTCACAGATGAGATGGAGGAGGAGCTTTCCAAACACTTGAAACAACTAGCTGAACAGTTCCACGGCCTTCCTCCAGTTAAGTGCCGTCAACTGGCATTTGAATATGCAGAGAAAAAAATATCCCTGTGCCTTCCAATTGGACAAAGACACTATGTGCAGGTAGGCTAGGGTGTGCAAGAGATCACATGATTCTGTAGGTTAGTTGGGGGTGCATTCACGCGGCCTTGTAATTCCTGTAGTTACGAGATTCTAGCTTGTAGAAAGTGTTCACGTCCTCATAGAGCTTTTAATTACAGCTTGTAAACTGGGAGTTTTCTGAAAGCTCCCACATGTACCACGTGGCCGCTGTACCACCTGACCACTGTAGATTAATTTAGCCATTGATAGTGGTGCCATAGAAATGCATAATTCCCAGTCCAAGTACCAAAAAGACGTGAACAGCTCCGAATATAACGTCACATGTTGTTATCTCAAGATTCCGGTAAATATGAGGTGGCGTGAATGCAGCATAAGGCCAGATCTTGCCACAAAGCTAAATCTTAGCCTATAGTTAATAATTAGGCCTGTCAAAAGATTAATCGTGATTAATCGGTTCTAAAATAAAAGTTTGTGTTTACATAATATATGTGTGTGTATAATTATTATTTTATATATAAATGCACACATATTTTCTAAATATATACATGCTTGTGTGTGTTTTTATATATAAATAATAATTGTACTCACACATATATTATGTAAACACAATCGTTTATTTTGGAAGCAGTTAATTGCGATTAATCTTTTGACAGCCCTACTAATAATGAATTGTCTACTCTAGGTGAAAACTGGTTTGGCAGCTTCCTAGCACGTCGCCATCTCTCTGTCCGAACTCCAGAGGCAACATCCCTGGGAAGGGCTACAGCCTTCAATAAAACTACAGTTGGGGAGTTCTTTGACAATCTGGCTGTAGTGATGGACAGGTGACAGAATTAATTATTTAGTTGCAAATGTTTTATGGAGGCTTTACCTGTAAGATTTGGTTTTGATTCTGATAAGGTTCTTCCCTTGACTCTCATTTTTAACAGGCATACATTCCCTCCACTCATGATTTACAATGTGGATGAAATGGGCGTCTTTACAGTACAAAAGCCACAGCAGGTAGCCTAAGATACACATGATACACTAGAGAGCACAAGACTAATACTGAGTGGCTTGTGATATTGACAGAATGCTGGAACTAATGCTATTAGTAATTTTGTGAACCTGTGAACTAAAAAAAATGAATGGACTGAAAAGAAATACAATGTACCTTTAGACCAGTAGTAGCATACTGATTGCACATGCCATTGATTCTAAACTTTCTATTTGAAACAGGTTGTGACAGAGAAAGGAAAAAAGCAAGTTGGTTCTGTCACATCGGCTGAGAGAGGAGAACTGGTGACTGTGGTGTGTGCAGTGAATGCTGCTGGGAATGCCGCACCTCCCATGTTTATCTTCCCCAGAGTTAAGTTTAAGGACTGCTTCATGATAGGAGCACCTCCAGGAGCCAAAGGTACCTCCACCAGAACGGGATGGATGAATGAAGACACCTGGGCTGAGTTCCTTGATCACCTGATACAGCACACTAACTGCACCCCTGACCGTCCCATGCTGCTAATCCAGGATAATCTTAAGGCTCACATCTCACTTAAGGCAGTAGAAATAGCCAAGAGCAATGGTATTGTTCTGCTCACCCTCCCACCCCACACATCCCATCGCATGCAGCCTCTCGATGTAACTGTATATGGCCCGTTCAAGACCCAATACAGCCGAGCTCTTGATGGGTGGATGAGATCCAACCCTGGCCAAACAGTCTCGATCTACCAGATTGCAGGACTTGTGAATGAGGCCTTCATGTCAGCAGTGACACGACGCAACATCACTTCTGGATTTAAGTCCACTGGGATTTTCCCATATAACAGAGAAATTTTCCCTGATGAAGCATTTGCACCATCCACGGTGTCAGACCGGCCAAACCCTGAGCTGCAGCCTGCCACTGCAGATGATCCGGATGGTCCACCCCCTGCAGAAGATCCACCTGCAGATGAACCACCTGCTGCAGATAATTCACTTGCTGATGCTAATCCACCAACTGTGCATGGTCCACATGGATGTGCCTCACCAGCTGACTCAGATGTGCCATGTGTTCCCAGCCAACCTGGATATGTGTCTCCTCGTGAAATCCTACCATTTCCCAAATGTCCCCCCAGAAGACAAATCAAACGAAAACGTGTGAAGACAGCCATCCTAACGGATACTCCTGAGAAGCAGGCAATTGAAAAGGCTCATGAAGAAAAACAAAAGAAACTGGCAGGGAAAAAGCAAAAAAATATCAAAGAAAAGGGAAAAGCAAAAAAAAAAGCAACCAAAAAGAAAATCATATTTAGCAGCTCTGAGGAGAGTGATGTCCCTGTCTCAATTGATAGTGTGTCTGATGAAGAGAGCTCTGAGGATGAGAGAAGTGATCCAGGAAACACAAATCTGTCCGTGGGTGACTTTGTTATAGTTAATTTTGCAACCAAACACAGGAGCATCCGTTACATTGGCATGGTTGAGAAAGTTGAGGATGACGAAATACTTGCACAGTTTCTCAGAAGAATCCAGGGAAACACGAAAGAGTGGGAGAGACCCACATTTGCCATAAAGGAAAATGATGTGGCACACTTTCCTAAAAGCGATGTGGTAAAGAAGCTGCCTCAACCTAAAAGGCCTGGAGGAACCACACGGAGAGAGCAACTCTTCATCTTTCCCTGTAATCTTCAGGGCTGGAATGTAGAGTAGGCCTAGTTGTAGAGACAGTAGGCTGATGTTCTAATACAGGTGGCTCTAGTCCTGTGTTCTAAATCCCAGGCTGTTCTAGCTGGTTCTGATTGTTCTTTGCTCTGACCCCCAGACACTAGCTGGCTCTAAGGGTCCTGTGTCTAATCTAACTGGTTCTATCTGTCATTTGAAATGTTAATTAAAATATTTTGAATTATATTATGTTGTATTTGATTTTGTTCAAAGTTACTTTCAAGTGTTTAGGAAAAAAAGTGCTTAATTGACCAATCCCCATGATTTTGTTACTAGTCCGACATTAGTTCTGGAATGTGTGGTTGTCAAACTAGCTGTCAGGATTCAAACGGTTACAACAAGTGTTGTTATGGTAGTTTCACAGTGGAAAAAGTAAGTGGATCAGTTTACCCCCAGCTGGTTCACTTTACCCCCTTGATTTTTGTGGTCTGTCTCAGTTTACCCCTAAACTGGGGTAAAGTGAGACACAAGATGACTTTTTTTAAAACAATCATATTTTCACGGATCTTCATCCTGAATACATTCTGATCATTTCCATGGCTAGGAAACATCCTGAATTAATGGGAAAGGTGTAAATTTTACTGATATATCCTTTTAGCTCGCTTAGAGGGGAGCAAATGTAAAAAATGTCCCACTTTACCCCACTCTCCCCTACGCGTCCGACAGAATTGAAAGTGATTCAGTTCACTGATTAATGTAACGTTATTCCTTATTTTTTCTCTAATTTGTTGGTCTAAACACGCCAGACAAAAGGTATAACGTTAGCTATTGACTTTTGACTCTGTGCTTGAAGGTCTTCTGATTAATGATGGGGAGTCGACTCCAAAAGAATCGATTCCTCGACTCTGAATAGCCCCAGAGTCGGGGTCGACTCCAGCACAGGAATCCACTCTCAGTGTCGACTCTGTTGCTGTGTCCGGAATCGCTCATTTGTTTACTGATTCTCGAATCCATAGCCTACATAATATGGAAGCAAAGTTTAATAATATGTGACAAAGTTTCTGCGACAGCTCTATGACACGATTTGTCAGTGTCCGAAATCCTTCATTTCGTTCACTCCTTGCTTAGTGCACTTAACCATAGACATTATGCACTTCACTGCCATGCATTATGCTATGGAAGCATATTTTTAGCAATATTCAATTTGAAATGTAATATGCAAAATGGCAATGCATTTTTTACATTTTCCATTCCATATATGCAATGTTTGGAGCAAAATGATAATTCAAATTCAATAATATAATTTACATTTGCCATTTCCTACACTATGTTTAACATATAATTTAAACATATATTTTAATACTTTATAAGTTGCAAAATTAAAATGAAAAATGTATTACAGAAATGATTATATATGTTTAACACGTTCAAGCAAAAATTGTAGCAAAATGATAATTTAAATGTTATTCTGCATTCTTGCATTTGCACTCACAGTGCGATTGCATTTTCATTAAATGCCCCGCGATGAATGTAGCAAAAATCAATGTGGATTTGAAAATGCATTTCGAGCCGATCAAGTCCCCGCCCCGCCCTGTCAATTATTGCATTAAGGCGGGGCCAGGTCAAAGACTACAGAATTACAAAATTATTAATAATAATATTACAAAATAACACTCATTAGCATCCAGATAGACTACACATCGTTTTATTAATTAAATGATGCATGAACAATAATCAGAATGATAAAAAGAGAAAAACAGACAACCATACTGATAGAGCAAGCAGTAATCTCGGACATCTTGTATAGGATTATTTCTATGAGTAAAGGAACCTGTTGTAAAGCACCGCTCACTCGACGCGTCTGTTTCAGCACTTCGAGCTGCGCGAGCGCGCTCACCTCACGAGCATCAGGCGCGTTCTCTGCGAGACGCCATAACCATAAATATCTATATTTCTAATAACGTTCTGGTTCTATGACTGACAGAAGCACATAATCTGCAGGAACATTGACATTTCTCTGTTCTTGCTCAGCTTCATCTGCCAGTTTATGCCTCGGTCTTCATAGCTCTGCTGTCGCCATGTTTCTAACACCTGGCCCCGCCTTAATGCAGTGATTGACAGGGCGGGGCGGGGACTTGATCGGCTCGAAATGCATTTTCAAATCCACATTGATTTTTGCTACATTCATTGTGGGAGATTTAATGAAAATGCAATCGCACTGTGAGTGTAAATGCAAGAATGCAGAATAACATTTAAATGATCATTTTGCTACAATATTTGCTTGAACGTGTTAAACATATATAATCATTTCTGTAATACATATTCATTTTAATTTTGCAACTTATAAAGCATTAAAATATATGTTTAAATTATAAGTTAAACGTAGTGTAGGAAATGGCAAATGTAAATTATATTATTGAATTTGAATTATCATTTTGCTCCAAACATTGCATATATGGTATGGAAAATGTAAATTTAAATACAGAAATGCATTGCCATTTTACATTTTGCATTGCCATTTTGCATATTACATTTCAAACTGAATATTGCTACAAATATGCTTCCATAACATAATGCATGGCAGTGAAGTGCATAATGTCTATGGTTAAGTGCACTAAGCAAGGAGTGAACGAAATGAAGCAAGGAATTCGGACACTGACAAATCGTGTCATAGAGCTGTCGCAGAAACTTTGTCACATACATATAGCTTACTTTAGAAATAGATAACAGTCATAGTGCGTTTGTAATTATACCTCTACGTCAGCTTTAGTAGGCTTATTGATGGTAGCTTATATTATTGCAATAAATAGATTTGATTTTCCATAGTTAACCGTGTTCATTAAACTAACCATACATAAAAATAATAAAAAAATCACATCAACAATAAACACATTAATAAGTGTACATTATTGTATGCATTTTTTATGTATTTAGTATCTTTCAACTCTCATGTCCAAGCACTTTTAAGACAATGATCATGTGCGTTTAGCTCCATCCCCTGACCATTATAATGAGATGAATTTATTAAAGAATCACTGCTTTCTCGTTTATTTCATTCTGACATAATATTCAACCACAGATGTTTTTCGTGACTTTTCTAAAATTAGGTATCGGCAATTAGCAACATTGATAGGCTACTCATCAAGTCATCTCTAAATTGGACTAATTTGGACAGTCTCCCAAAACGTGTGTTGTTTTAATGAGGGGATTTTAAGGCTTCGCGTCGGGGAAAAATAAATTAAGTGTGTAAGGACTGCCATCTTGGCTTATTTATGACCCTGTTTTGATGTACAGTAAATGGAGTCAATTCCATCGACTCCTACAGTGGGAGTCAGGAGTCGGAGTCGACTCCAAAAAACCTGGAATCGAACACCTGTACTTTTGATGTATTACAAATTTTTCATGTCATGTTTTGCAGCTGCTAAGATGGACAGTCTCAAGCCTGTTAAACAACATATTCTCTGGAAGAAGAAGGCTGAGATGCTCCAGTCTCGGGTGGATGAGCTGGAGGAGGAAAATGGCTTACTCAAGAAGCAACTTGAAGAGAAGTCTGCACAAGAACAAGGTATGTATAAAAAATAAACATGTTTATGTGAAAATAATTAAATTTAAAACTACATGGCGCTAATTTTTGTCCATAATGTTTAATTGAAACAAAAAAGGGTTGCCTTCAGTATTATAATAGTTATAGTAAAGTTCTACACAATGCAGCTTGAAAATAGAACACTACTGTATTTTTTTCTTTTCGTATATATCAAACCTAAGTGACTTTGTACACATTATTTGTAATTCTGCAATGTCTCTTTAGACACAGTGTAATCTCCACCACATTAATAATCAATAATTATAAACATTCTATAATGTTATGCAGTGGGTATAAGTGCAGAGCTGAGGGTCTTTAGTGTTGGGTATCGTTGAATATCAGCCAGCTACATAAAAACTGGACTCATTTAAGAGCTGTTTGTGTGCAAAATAGAGCTGCATAATTCTGGATAAATTGACTTTTTTTTTTTTTAAATGAAGGTTGTAGTTCTCTCACAATTCTGAAGAAACATATTAGACAACTAAACAAAATCTCATGGAATTTATATATGGAATGATTCAATGACTCACTCAAGATTTACTTGTTTTATTATTGGATGAATCAGTGTTTTTTTAATGAATCTCTCGAATGAAAGACAGATACATTTTTAACAATGCCACTTTTGACACCTAAAAAAAATAAAATAAAAAATCTTGCACACCCAGGAATAGATGGTGGAATTGAACTTGAATTTTACAAAAACTACCTGATTCCTGACCTTAAGTATCCGATTCTGGAATTGGACTTGATTTTTGATTCCCAGTTCTAGTGAAGTTACGCTCTAAACATTATTTGTGTTTGTTTTATCATTTGACAGATGGGAACATGGAGATAATGGCTACTGGAGATGAGGAGCCACAGGCCATGATGCTGGACTCCAGCACTGATACTAGCACTGATTCAAGCTCTGACGACTCCAGCTCCAGCTCTACCTCTGACTCTTCGGTTGAGGAAAAGAAGAAAAAGAAGTATAAAAAGAAGAATGGCAAGAAGAGAAGTAAAAAAAGAAAGAAGGAGAACAAAAAGATGAAGAAGTCAGGCGGAAAAGGAGAGCGAGGTATGTCGAGAGACATTATCATCTCTCTTTTGAATGACATGAAATCAACATGTCAAAAGATTAACTGTTCTGTTTGTTTTTCTTGTTTTCTTTTCAGTTGCCTCAATTTCAGATGTGGTGAAAAGATATCTACGTGTCCTCAAACTTGTGCAAAAAGGCTTCAGGATGACCGCAGCCTTCAAGAAAGCTCACGTTTCAAGAAATGCTGTGAAAGACACGGCAGCAATTGCAGAAATTTACATAGCAGACAAAAGTGTTCTAAACCAGTTCAAGGGTAAATACACACTTTTGAAACTAGCACAACTTTGTCAAAAAAAAAATAGCTGGTGAACTGGCAGAAAAGATCATTGAAATGAAAAATAACAAACAGCTCATCCCTTTTTCTGCAAAGAAAGACTGAATGTAGGAAACAGGATGCTAGCTAAGTTTGAGTAGATTGTAAGTGGATACGTTTTGTTTTTCATAATTTAAAGTTCAAGTTGCTTTGCCCCTACAATGACATGGTGGAGACTTGTTGTAGTGCTGCCAGTGCAGCATGTTTATTTTATTTTGTTGTTTTGTTTTTTGTTTTTGTAATGTTAATTCAAGTAAAGTTTGATACAACATAATAGACTGTTCAGATCTGATGCCCTAGTGAACAATGGGTTTGTATAAATATATTGTTAATAAAACAACTTTCTCTAATATCCTGTCTGTAGTGTTTGTTCTATTGTAGTTCATAGTCTGGTATATTAACTTCTCATTTTAAACGGTAAATATCTTGCATATAATTAATGGATGGCTGTATGTTTTCTGTTAATAGCTTATAGACTTTCAACTGTTATCAACTGTTTTTCACTTTAATTGGATAGTCCTAAAATATATCTACAAATGCTTAGTTAAGAATGTCTACTAATGATCTTCTGAACGTAAACTTTAGACTAGTTGACAAGCAACAGATGCACAACCAATGTTTAGTTGACTATCAACAGATAATAAACTAGTGATCTTGATAAAAATGAAATGGTAAAATAATTATTAATTTGATGCATTTGAGACCCTTAAGTAAGGATGATATAATATGCTCTTGATCATATGTTGACATGACTGTAGACTGTCAACTGATAGATTGATTTTGAGTAGTTGGTAGACAACTTAGAGGATGGTAACACAATCTACAGAAAGTCAGCTGACTACTAGTTAACAACATGTTGCGAAATAAATACTGACAGTCAGCATGGACTTTTTGTAAAATCTATAGATTAGAAATTATTAATAGAAATTGCCTTATAATCTACAGGCAGTTAGTTGAATGTATGTTACTTGTCTGTTGAAACAATGTTTTTGAATGTCAACTGATGCACTGTCGACATGCTACTATATGAGTACTGATAACTAGTAGAGTGTCAACAGATGGACTATCAAAATAAAGTGTTACCGTTTCTTCAACTCAAGTACAGGTCTCTGTGGAACAAAAGAACAAAAAAACCTGCTTTCACAACCATGAGGTGAGGATTCTGGACAGAGAAACTGGTGGCTTTAACAAGACATAAAAGAGGCGATTCTTGTGAAGGTGAAGCGTCCCTCATTGAATTGTGGAGGGGGTCACTTCCTGTGTTTTTACAACTGAGGATGGTGTTTGGATGAACACTTTGTTTCAACTTCTTTTTATGTATTTGTTTGTTTGTTTGTTTGTTTGTTTATTTATTTTTGGTGATGTTGCAGTTTTCCAAGCACAACACAGTGAGACAAATGAATGGACAGCTTCTTTATTATTACTCTAATGAAAAGAGTAATAATTTTTTATGTGCTTGTCACAAACTTCAAGAACAAAAAAAAAAAATTATCAGTGTCCAATTGTTACGGTACACAGGAGGCAGACACAGATGTAAACAGGTAATGGTAGTTTATTGACCACAGTAGAACATGAGATATCGAACAGGTGAGTAGAATGGATGTAGATGATGTCCCAGAACTCCTTACTGTCCTTTTCGTTGCAGGTTGATATACGCTGGAGCTTGGAGATCGCTGGAGACACTTGGAGCTGACTGGAGCACACCCACACAGAAGACGAGGCGCACACAGAGGGAAGGAGACACGCTGGAGACAGGTGAGTATACGAAGAGGAGTCCTTGAGGTATGCATAACAGGAAGTATATGCGAATGAGACCGGACCTGGAGTGCTGTGTGTGTGTGCTCTTTATGGTGCTGTTGATGAGGGAGATGATGAGGTGCAGGTGGCGGTGATCAGTACTCTGGAGATGGCGTGCGCTGTGATTGGTTGAGGTTGGAACCTGACGTGTCTGTGACAGTAATAACCTTCAAAGGGCATAATTACCAATATATATAATTGTTGTTATATAAAAATAAATTTACAAACAATACAACAAATACTATAGAGATACAAATTAAATTAACTTGTTTTTTCAGATACAGTAGGTTTATTTACCATGTATAAATGTATTTATACAAATATGCAACACGCTCACGCTCTCGACACGCTCTCGATGCGCTCTCGACTTTTGCCATTAAAATAACGTCATTGAAACAGCCTTAAATAAACTATATATATAAGGATCGTTTCTGATAGCTGCAATCTATTTTTATTCTTGTTAAAATCCATGGAGAATATCTCGTAATTTTCCGTGGGTGCTCGACCACGGGATCGGCGCCTATGGTTGGAGCTGAACTCTGAAGGACAGTGGCCTTTTAGCAATAGGACACCCCTGTAAGGAACCCCCCATCGGCCCAATGAACAGAATCCAATGGCCGGGGTGAAGGTTTAACACGTGTATGTCTTTGCAGTGCCCCTGTGAAGTTCACTCAATTTTTAGAATTTAGTTTCAATTTCACTTTAGCTGCTTGTTTAATCTGACTCCAATTTCAAATGCTTATTACTCTTAGATCATGTTTCTAATTAAGGAATTAATCATTGGTCATGTATTAATTTAGATATATGATTATTCTGGGTATTCCATACTTCCAATTATTTGTTCATTACGGACCCAATATCACTTAGAGTCACACATCCCGGGTTTGTGTGGATCTCACGACACAAATTCGTCAGTTTCTGATTCTTAAGGTGCGTCCCAATTCACGTATGTCACGGAATGAAGGGAGGATGCAGATGCAAGTTAATCTCTTTAATAGAGCTTCACACAGAAGGTAGTCAGTTTCAACACACAAAAAACATATAACAGTCAGCAGGAGAGCGGTAACACAGGGACGTCGATGGGCGGTGAAGATCCGTGATGAAAGGTGATCGGAGAGCAGTGTCCGTGAGTCCGTGATGTAATCCGTGAGTGAAGTCCAGAGAGAAATCCAATGAGAACACGAAAACCAGGAAACAGCGACTAGAAGTCCAATCCAGGGAAACACACAAACAAGCAACACGGAACACTAACACGCGGACTCCGCACAACGATCTGACAAACAAGAGACGGAAGACAAGGCGTTAAATAGGCAGATGGTAAGTGCTCACAGCTGCCGCTGATCAACAATCAGCGGCGACACCCACACAAAACAATCAGGTGACACACCCACACCATAACACAGACACCAGAATGAGACAGCGGATCCATGAAACCGTGACAGTACCCCCTCTCCTAGGAACGCCTCACGGCGTTCCCAGAACTCCTTACCTGTCGATTGTAATCATCGATAAGGGAGTGATCCAGAATGTCCCTAGCAGGAACCCAACTTCTCTCCTCCAGACCGTAACCTTCCCAGTCCACCAAGTACTGGAATCCGCGTCCCCTCCGCCTAGAGTCCAGAATGTGATTAACCGAATAGGTCGGTTCCCCGTCTACGAGCCGCGGCGGTGGGGGAACCGGAGAGGGCGGATTAAGATGTGAGTGAAAAACAGGTTTAATTTTGGAAACATGGAAGGCGGGATGAATCCTCCTGTACGGACTGCCACTGGGCTAATAATTTTAGTGACAGGAAACGGGCCGATGAATTTGGGAGCTAACTTATTGGCAACGGAACGGAGCGGAATGTTCTTGGTAGAAAGCCACACTTTTTGACCCACGACGTATACGGGAGGCTTTGACCGGTGGCGATCAGTCTTAGCCTTGGTGCGCGCCCTCACTTGCAACAGAGTCTCACGGGCTCTGTTCCAAGTGCGGTGGCACCTCTGGACAAAGGTGTGAGCAGAGGGGACCGCGACTTCGGATTCCAGACTGGGAAACAAAGGTGGCTGGTAACCTAAACTGCATTCGAATGGAGAGAGGCCCGTAGAAGACACTGGTAACGAATTGTGTGCATACTCAATCATAAAGAGTTGTTGACTCCAGGAGGAAGGATTCTTGGACGCCAAACATCGCAACATATGCTCTAAATCTTGGTTGGCTCTCTCGGTCTGCCCATTGGTCTGGGGATGGAACCCAGAGGAAAGACTAACCGTCGCCCCCAGCAGTCTACAAAACTCCTGCCAAAATTTGGACACAAACTGGTGACCCCTGTCGGACACCACATCTACCGGGAGGCCATGTAACCGAAAGATGTGGTCTATGACAGTAACCGCTGTCTCCTTGGTAGAGGGCAATTTAGTCAAGGGAATGAAATGGGTCGCCTTCGAGAACCGGTCCACTACGTTCAAAACGACCATGTACCCCTGGGAGGGTGGGAGGGCGGTGACAAAATCTAGAGCGATGTGGGACCAGGGTCTCGAAGGGACAGACAGCGGTTGGAGTAACCGATCTGGAGGGCGGTTGGAAGTCTTACCAGTGGCACAAACCGAGCAAGCCAAAACAAAACTGCAGATGTCCTGAGCCATAGCAGGCCACCAGAATCGTTGCTTAACCAAAAATCTGGTTCGATTAACCCCTGGATGACAAGCCACGTTGGAACAATGACCCCACTTGATGACGCAGGACCTTAACCCCTCCGGCACAAACAAACGGTTCGGTGGGCACCCGGGCAGAGGCGTTACCCCTTCTAAGGCCGCCAGGACCTTCGATTCGACCTCCCATGTAAGAGTGGAGACTACTAATGTCTCAGGAAGAATACACTCGGGAGTAGACGGGCGTTCGGAAGGATCAAAAATACGAGATAAAGAATCGGGCTTGATGTTCTTGGAGCCCGGGCGGTACGATAGAGAAAAATCAAAACGTCCGAAAAAAAGTGCCCACCGAGCCTGCCTGGAGTTGAGTCTTTTAGCCGATCGAATATATTCTAGGTTCTTGTGATCAGTCCAAACGATAAAGGGTACCCCCGACCCCTCCAACCAATGACGCTAATTTGACTGCCAACAACTCTCTGTTAGCAATGTCATAATTGCGTTCAGCGGGAGGCAAACGATGAGAAAAGTACGCGCAGGGATGCATGTTATCGTCTGAGGGCGCCCGCTGGGATAGAACTGCGCCTACCCCCACCTCTGACGCATCGACCTCCACCACGAACTGACGCGAAGGATCAGGGGCAATGAGAATAGGGGCCGAAACGAAGCGGCCCTTCACTTTGGCAAATGCAGCCTCAGCTGCATCTGACCACCTGAAGGTCTTTCTGGGGGAGGTCAAGGCGGTCAGAGGTGCGGCTAGTTGGCTGAAATTGCGAATAAAACGCCGATAAATATTGGCGAACCACAGAAACCACTGTAGGGCCTTACGGGAATCTGGACTTGGCCAATCCACCACAGCCTTAACCTTGTCAGGATCCATGCGAATTCCCTCAGACGAAACGACGTACCCTAGGAAGGAAACAGACTGTGCATGAAATTCATATTTCTCCGCCCTGACAAAAAGCCCATTCTCTAACAGACGCTGGAGCACTCGTCTGACGTGTTGAACATGTTCCTGGAGAGACAACGAAAATATCAATATGTCATCCAGGTAGACATAAATGAACTGATTAACCATGTCTCTCAACACGTCATTGACGAGTGCCTGGAAGACCGCAGGCGAGTTGGACAGCCCGAAGGGCATGACCAAGTATTCAAAGTGCCCTCTGGGGGTGTTAAAAGCGGTCTTCCATTCATCCCCCTTCCTAATGCGGACCAAATGATAAGCGTTCCTCAAGTCCAATTTAGTGAAAACGGACGCTCCCTGCAACCTCTCAAAGGCTGAAGACATCAATGGCAAAGGATAAGTATTCTTTACCGTGATGTTGTTCAGCCCTCGGTAATCAATACAAGCTTGCAGAGATCCGTCCTTCTTCCCCATAAAAAAGAACCCTGCCCCCGCTGGAGAAGAGGAAGGGCAGATGAACTTCGCTGCCAGAGAATCAGAAATGTATTTCTCCATGGCCTCCCTCTCGGGAACAGACAGAGAGTATAATTTGCCCTTAGGCGGAGACTTACCCGGAACTAAGTCTATGGCACAGTCATAGGGACGGTGTGGAGGGAGAGAAGCAGCGCGGGACTTACTGAACACTTCCCTCAGATCCAGATACTCCTTGGGCACGTTAGACAAATCCGCTGCCTTTTCCTGTAACACAGAAACAGACACCGTGGGACAAGCAGACAAAAGACAAGACCTGTGACACAGAGTGCTCCATTTGGTGATGGTGTTGAGCTGCCAGTCGATCCGAGGATTGTGCTTAGTGAGCCAGGGATGTCCGAGAACTACAGTTGCGTGCGGTGAGTCCATGAGCATGAACTGTATCCTTTCGTTATGGTTACCGGAAGTGATGAGGGTGACGTAATCCGCAGTCTTAGAGATGTTAGGGAGATGTTGACCATTGAGTGCGTTGACTGTAATCAGGTGAGTGAGCGAAGAGATGGGTAGTTCGTGCTGTCGTGCGAAGATGGTGTCCATAAAGTTTCCCTCAGCCCCGGAATCGATGAGTGCATCGCAGGTGACGTTGTGAGTCGCCCATCTCAGTCTTACCGGGAGAAGGGTGGATGGTGAGGACTTCTCAGCGGAGATCCCGCCCGATAGTAGCCTCAAGTTTACTATCGGCTTGGTCTTTTACTGGGCAAGACCTGAGGAAGTGTCCCGATGCACCGCAGTAAAGCCCAGGGATCTCCGCCTTTCTCTCTCCTCCCGGGAAAGCCGAGCTCTCCCTACCTGCATGGGCTCAGGATCTGACGCGGGACCGACCGTATCTACAGCACTGTCCGTTCGTCCCTCCGCTCCCTGTGCTCTGGTGCTGGGAGCCTCCAAGAACTCCAGTCTCTGGAGGCGGGAATCCACCCGTAAAGTGAGGTCAACCAGCCCGTTGAAGGTTTGGGGAAGATCCAGGGCATAAATCTCGCGATGGATACGGTCGGCCAGCCCATGCAGGAACACATCCCACTGCGCCTCCTCGTTCCATCGGCACTCTGCCGCGAGGGTGCGGAACTGGATGGCGTAGTCCGCGACCGTGCAGCTGCCCTGCTTGAGTTCGGTGAGCTGACAAGCGGCCTCCTTGCCCACAACCGCAAGGTCGAAAACCCTCTTCATCTCGGTGGAGAGTGCCAGGAACGAGGTACAGCATGGGTCTTGATTCTCCCACACCGCCGTTCCCCATAAGGCCACCTTCCCGGTCAGTAGGGTAAGAACGAACGCCACCTTGGATTCCTCATGTTCGAATGTGCGAGGCTGCAGTGAAAAATGCAAGGGACATTTATTCAAAAAGGCTCTGCAAAACTCAGGCTCACCGGCGTAACTCTGGGGCACAGGAAGGCGGGGCTCCGGCAGATCGCGTCGCTCCAGCGGGGGGAACAGGCGGTGGGGGTGGTGCAGTGGAAGCGCGAAGCTGTTGTAGTTGCTGGGAGAGCTCGGACACCTGAGTTACCAGCGCTTGGACAGCGCGTCCGGTGGAAGTGATGCTCTCCTGATGAAGGAAACTCATGTTTACAAAAAAAAAAAAATAATAATTACACAGAAGATGTAAATGTACATTTATTGTCCTTTATTGTCCTTTCATACATTCTTTCCTTTTGCCATAATGAACTCACTAGTAAAACTTTTATCTTTTTTTATCAAATAAATGATAGAGAGACTTTGATTTGAACTAAACATTTGATCAGTATTATACATATGCATCTTACTGTTTAATACTAGATCAAATTCATTTTAAAATGACAATTAAAATAACGAAAGTGGAGGAGACTAAGATTCTTATAAACTCTGGAGAGGATAAATGTTTATTTCATGACTCAAGTGAGGCAGACAGGAACGTTTATGAAAGTAAAAAAAAGAAAATGAAAGACTTTTAATGTTAGCAAATCGATGGGTTTTTGCAAGAAAAATATCCATGAAAAATATCTGCGACGAATGATGTAGGACATAGTGTTGTCTAAGCGGTTCAACTACATTATTCCTTACATTAGTTACAGTTTTTCTTATGAAGTTTTAAATATGGATATTTTTCTCACAAAACCCATAGATTCGCTTCAGAAGAGCTTGGAAGAGCCAGGATATATTTTAATATAACTCTGATTGTGTTCGTCTGAAAGAAGGTCTTGAGGGTGAGTAAATCATGGGACAATGTTCATTTTTGGGTGAACTTTCTCTTTAATGTGTAGTGAAGCGACCTTGAAATGAAAGACAGTTAATAATAAACCTTAACATTACTTGTGAAGGTGTCCAGGGTGTGTACTGTAAATACTGACAGAAAAAAAGGCATCTTTAAAAAGACGAGACTTGTGGTGGCAGGACCAGAGAACACTTGATGAATGAGGCAGTACCTGCTTTTACATCTCTCTATCCTGACAGCTGAAGAAACAGCAGTCTGAACCAGTCCAGAACATAAGTATGAAGTTTATCACAGCTTTCAGTGTTGTTGGAGTTATATTTCTCAGCATAGCAGGTAAGATCTTACACAAATCTGTTAAATTAGCTATATGTTTAATGTTTAATGGCTTCCTTGAATTGCAGTTGCTAGGGACATTTGTAACACAAATCGATAATCGACTACAAACACAAACACTACCAACTTTACTGAATTTGTGTTTCTCATAATCTCAAAATACTTTTTGATCTAAAGCCTCATGCTCAAATTCAAGAAACTTGTTTTGAGAATACATATTCAGCTTGTTGTGCTTTTAGTATGAATTTATTTATAAATGTAAGATGTATTTAGTTATATCATTTTTTTATTGGATGAGTTGCATATGGACTTAATCAATACCAAATACTTAAATTGGTTGGTTGAGTAAATGAAGCTAAATTTTTCTAAAATATGGAAAACCGTGATAATAATTAAGAAGAATGAGTAGCTGTATGTTTTAAAGGATTGTTTATTTTTAAGAGGGTAGCTTGATTGTTGAATGGATATATGTCAAATCTATGAAATATGCATAGCATAATTGCTTTTAATAAGTTACAGTCCCAATATGTCACCAGGGTACATAAGAAATCAAGTGGCTGTAAGACCTGTTTCAATCCAGCTGCACTCGTGAGCGAGAATACAGTGTGTGTTTATTTAAGTAGCTATGTTAACAGGATGCACATCCTACATGCAAACACAGAGTACACTAAAAATAAATGACTCAGAAATGAATAAATTATTAGTAATTTAATTACAAAGAATTTCATTATAGTATGTTAAATGTATTGCTTATTTTTGGAGCATTGGTGTGCTGACTTTTTTTTTTTTTTTGTAAATGTTGATTTACATACACATTTCCTAAAAAGTAATCTTGTGATACTGATACACTTTAAATCAGGTGATTTTAACTGGCTTAGCTGTCAGTCAGTTGGGATTTTATCCACTGCAGTTCAGAACGGTGTTACGGGTGGTGTATGCAGGAGAGATGAGGCGAGTACGGAGATCCACAAACGATAGGCTTTAATAAGAACTCAGGAGAATAGCGCAACATAACACCATTACCACAATAACATAAACAGAGAACGGACAGGGAGTGAAGGGAGTGAGTCCATTATAAAGGCAGTGATGATGAGGGAGTCCAGGTGCAGGTGATCCGTGATGATGGGGAGAAGACGAGGGAAGTGAGTGCAGGTGTGGAGGATGATGGGAAATGAAGTCCGGGAGACAAGGGATCTGTCACAAACGGTAATTTTGTGAGAGCAATTGTAACATCTGAAATTACACCAATCAGAAACGAGACAGAACCATGAAACTCATTGCGCATGAGCTCTGTGGAGATCCCACTCTGTATGTTAAAGGACAAGCTTCTGAATCATACTTGGTGAACTTTTTTTTTTTGTGGTATAAAAGTAAATATTTTCATCTACAGTGTTTTCCTCATACTGTCTTAACCATTAATGTCTATGAAATTAAATCTGTATTGTTTTGATGACCATTCTGTTGTCTAACATTTGATATTTTTGTCAAATATTAGCTTCGTTGTTTCTAGCAGGGTAACTTGTCAGGGGGTGGTAAAGTCAGGGACAGTTATAACACTTCATTAATTAAAATGAACCCAGACACCATCAAACTAGTGTCCGGCTTAGTAAGGACATCAAAATAGATTGATAGATTCCAATAATTTAAGAAAGGTGTTTTTGCTCTCAATCTGGGGATCCAGGCTCTGTACACCCTCTGTTCAGAGCATGTCTATGTAAAAGTATGGTAAAATATGTAAAAGTATGGTATTTGGGGTAAAAAGGGCACCTGATGTTGGGCAAAAGGCACAATAATTAACATGATAGTGAATCGCTGACTGACTTTTCCATTTCTTGACATGACATGGTTAGATTCACATAGCAAATATCATATATCAAATTGGGTACAGAGATAATCACCATATTTATTAAACAATCATATTTGAAAATATATTAATCATAATAAAATATAATTTATTGTTACTGTAAATCTATATTAAATAGGCTATTATGGGATCTCTTTCAATGCTTTCAGAATCATTTTGTTTCTGTATTTCTGAAATCTATTTTTATATTTTTTATATAAAAATATATTACACAGGCCTATTTTAATGACAGTATATTTATTGAACAAAAATGAATTATTTTATTTATCAAAATAAACAGAAAATAATACAAACTTTGCTAAAGTGATTCTCCTCGGTAAGTATTAACCGAGTCATTATTAAAAAGCACAATTTTTCTTAAGGTGTGCCTTTTTTGAGTAATGAGGAAAATTGACCAAAATTAAGGTGCGTTGACGCAGCCTCGTAATTCCTGTAGTTACGAGATTCCTGCTTGTAAAAAGCGTTCACGTCCTTGTATGGCTCGTAATTACAGCTTGTAAGCTGGGAGTTTTCTGAAAGCTCCCACATGTACCACGTGGCCGCTGTACCACCTGACCGCTGTAGATTCATTAGGCGTTGATAGTGGTGCGTGCCATAAATGCATAATTCCCAGTCACAGGACGTGAACAGCTCCGAATACAACGTCACGTGTTGTCATCTCAAGATTTCAGTAAATACGAGGTGGCGTGAACGCAGCATAAGTTACAATTGCTTCCGTTCTCTCCTACCACCTCAGTGAAGGTTCACTGATAGGTCAAAGAGAATCGTCACCACCAGCGTCATTGGATTAAAAACAACAATACACCAAACCCATTGGATAACAGTAACAGCCACCGCAGTATCATTTGTTCGCAAAGCCGAGCCCATGCCGTGGCGAGCCATACCAAGCAGTGGAAAAGCGCCAAATGATGCCCTCTGTTGGTAGGGAATAGCAACATTGCCGCTCAAACACTTCCAGTGGCTTTGATGAAAGTTTAAAATTATATGAGCAATCAAAGTCATTTATATAGGTAAGTGGTCCTAATGTGTAATAAATCAGGTGCCCTTACCAGTGCAGGATTTGTACTGATTCACAAGATCGAAGCTATTGAGATGCACCCAAAAACTGAGCTGCACATGGACGGTGTGTACGGACATTAGAAAACACTCCTGATGATGATAATCACGTGACAAGGACAGTGTACTAACCATCGCAGAGCAGGGCTTGAGATTGCAGGCTACAAACTAGTTTATCATTTTCATACGTGTTCATCTAATTGTTTGGTCTCTGTTTCCCAGGTTCTCTCTGCCAGTTAGATGGTAAGTTATCATACTCTTAATGACCATAAAACTCTTGTTCCACAATCTTTTTCCTTTTAATTGGGAATTCCCTCATTGTCTTTCTCTCATCAGTGTGTGGTCGAGCCCCTCTCAATGTCAGGATTGTTGGAGGGGAGGATGCGACGGAAGGAGAATGGCCGTGGCAAGTCAGGATTCATGCCCGTAGTGCTTTGTGTGGTGGGACTCTGATCAATAAAGACTGGGTTTTATCTGCAGCTCACTGCTTCAAGTATGTTGAAAGCTTCAATAAAACTGAAGATACAACTGTAGATTGATAATAGTGGAATTAATGCAGACTTTCTCTATTTACAAGCAGAAATTCTAGTAATGTCAGTGATCCTTACACTGTGATGTACTTTGGGCGTCTGAACCAATCCGGCTCAAACCCTCATGAGATAATCAGGACAGCAAGACGAATCATCAGACATAGTAACTATAACAGTTCTACTTTTGACAACGACATAGCACTGGTTCAGCTCAACTCTTCTGTGAATTTCTCTGATTACATTAAGCCGGTCTGTCTGGCGGCGGCTGGTAGTGTATTTTCTGCAGGTACAGAGAGCTGGATCTCTGGATGGGGCTTGCTACAATATAATGGTAAGTGAACATTTGTTTGCCAATTACATGAATACAAACAATACCCTAAAACTCAATAATTTACCTAGAAATGGTTTTTAAAGCCATAAAATGTGTCCTCTGATCTGTCACAGGCCATCTTCCTGATACACTGCAGGAGGTGATGATACCCATTGTGAGCAACAGTGACTGTGATAATGCTTATAGAGGGTTTAACATCAGCATCACAAGCAATATGATTTGTGCTGGTTTGTTAAATCAGGGAGGAAAAGGTTCATGTCAGGTAAGACATCAGTCATTCATTTTAATACTTTTTAATACAAAGCAATTTACAAGACACTACTCACCAGTTTTGGTCACCTGCAAACTTTACACTGCCAGCCTAGTTGCTTAATTAAGCCCCGTGTTTACTCTGACTGATTTTTGATACTACAGCTGTTCTGCAGATGACTGAAGTGCTTTGGTGGACACACGGCTGACATTCTTTTACCGTTATATCTGTAACAAGTGTTTACTGTACATCGTCAGAGATATAAATGCTGAATGTTTGTGAATACAGGGAGACTCTGGAGGTCCAATGGTCAGTAAGAAAGACTCCCTGTGGATTCAGTCCGGCATTGTGAATTTTGGTGCAGGATGTGCTCACCCCAGATATCCTGGCGTGTTAGCCAGAGTCTCTCAGTACCAGGACTGGATCAAGTCTTACATGAGCAGCAACCCACCTGGATTTGTTGAATTCAAAACTGAAAAGCCTACATCCAACTCCAACTTCAGAAGTGTGCCCAACCTCCTCTTATTTTCCCTTTCTCTCACATTCTCCATCATTCCTTTCACTTTCTCCCTCTTTCTCTCTTCCTAAAGATTGTTTGAACAGAAACTCTCAGGGTTTCTTTGATGAAGTGGACAGTTGTGCTGTACATGTTATTAATATTGTCATTATACATTACATGTAAAATATATTGTGATTCATGAAATGATCTCTTATTGACATTATAAGACCATACACTAATGAAGTTCCTGCTTCTATAGATCAGTAGTACCTTGGGTTCATCGGAGTCGGAATGAACCCAGAACATCCAAATCTCAAACCTTTTATCCCGTTTACAGTTTACCACCCTTCATGTAAATGTAATTTCTCATGTTTTACCAGCTGTGGTCTGTATGTTAATGAAGTTGTGACACCTCATTGTCTGAGATGGTTCTCTATGTCCCACACCCATTCCCATTCTACAATTGATGACCATTTGATCAGGATGTGATCAACCCAAATGGGACATACACAATATACCAGCTGACTTTCTTCTTCTCTTTGATAAATAATCCATTTTGGGAATGAGCTCATTCTAAAATATACCTTGGAGTGGAATCTGGGTAGAGGTAGACTACAATTTCTTACAGTCTGGAGCTCTGCATTGGATCCCACTTGTTGAAAATGTAATATTCACACTGTCTAAGCAGAATAAACACAAAAGAATGAACTGACTTTGGGAATGCTCTCTCTCTTCATAGTGTCTTAATGTTTTTATGTAAACCCTGATAGTTTTGAAAGTTTAAAAAAGTTTAACCTTAAACTTTAACTGCCCCACCAAGAAAAAGGCATTTCAATTTTTGTTTTGTTTGCATCTTTTTATCTCATTATGTCACTAGTTACCACACTCAATGTATTTTTTTTTCAACACATCCCATTATTTTTAAAATATCAGCCTCTACCAAATGGTTGATATGTCACTTAATGGTAAAATAATGAAATTTATACAGATATTATGAAAATCAGAAAATATGAACAATAATACTAATTTATTTTAAACATAATCAAAATAAAATAGTTTTAATATAAGAATTTAGCTGATCAGAATCAAACTCGACAATTGCTTTGGTTTGACCGACTCTATCCGCTTTACCCACCCGTACAACCTTAGTTACCTTTCCATAAGTAGCAAAAGATGCCACTAAGTCATCATTAGGATTAGCCCCAGAAAGGTTTAACACGCAAAGGGACTTCTGTACATCTACACCAAATGCCCTTTCAATATCCATGATGCAATGAATATGAAACAAAATACAATGACTTTGTTGGTCTCAAAAAGAAAATTTTTAGAACACTTGAATTTGAACTTTAAATGTCAAATAATAATAACAATCAAAATTGAAGCTGTCAATAAGAATCCTCCTGGCTGGCTCGCCACTTTCGGGATGTAACCCGTTGTATCGCTCTAGTATTCAAATGAACTAATAAGGATGAATGGCACAGTAGCGTGACAGTATAGTTAACGTCTAAGTTCGTAAGGAGGATTTGAGACTGCAATTTCACTACAACTTGTTAAGGAAGTAAAAATATTGTATTGGTACCATCAATTAAAAAAAAAAATAGTTCAAAGTTTGCAAACAGTCAAACAAAACTAAAAGGAAATACAATCAGGCCTTTTTTTGGAATGACCAATAAAAGAAAGGTTTCCCAAAACACTGTTCAAAGTCTTTTCCTTGTGCTACTATTTGTCTCTTGGATAAAGTCAGATCCTTCCAGGAAAAAAAAAAATTGAAGAAGAAAAATAGAAAAAAAAAGAAACAAAAAAAGTAGAAGTAGTCACGTGACAGAGAAAAGATTTACTACCCGGGTAGTCTTAAACTCAGTTTCACTCAAGGTATCCAAAGTGTATGGTGTGTTGTATTCTCTTATCTGTATCCAGGGATTGATGACAGAATAAGGATGCTGAATGTGATGCAATAAAAGGATGCGTTGCGACATCAACTAGGCACTGTTGGCTCGCCGTTCACTCGCCCACGATCAAAGAAGCACACATCAACAACAAACAAGAGAAGAAGAAGAAAAAAACAACCTGCATAATGCAGAAAAACTTATCACTCATTCACATTCACTTCATCTGAATTAACAACAGATATAAAGCACATGAAATTTCAAATCTTTCTCTTTTTCTTCCTCCAACTGCATATTAACATAATTTATCTTACAAATAAAATACTTGGAGAATATACCCACTTAGTCAACATTAAACAGAGCAATGCCTGACATATTTTATGACTAAATAAAAACAAAATAAAACAACTAAATGTCATACATGCACATCATCACATACTCTAAATTCTCTTTCTTAACAGTATATTCCCATATAGTTGATTAATAATATCAAACTATCACAAATTGGCTCAGTTTGCATGAACTAATGCACATCAAACTACGTGTGACGCAGTTGATTTTAACAACTCATTTGATTGAACTCCGATTGGTTTTTTATGACAAACTATCTTTTATCTCTTATTTCAACATGCATATTTCAATATTTTCTCATCATCAGTTAGTTATCAATCGTATTTCTTACTGTAAACCATTAATTTAACACATATGACTGATTACAGAGCAAAAAATGGAGGAACACAACACTCACCGTAGTTCCTCGAAATAAAAGTACTAGAGGTCTACAAAGAAGACCCGAGACCCGAGGACCCGGGACCCGATCCGGGACCCGTACGGGTTCGGGACTATATTTTAAATGGTCAGCCGGGTCCGGGTCCTAATCTATTACTTCGGTTCCCGGGTCTGATTAACATTGTGTGTATACCCGAGCCGATTTGATTCGGAGATCACCCGGCCGTGTTGGGAGTCAGTCAGCGCTGTGGGTCCGTGTACGTTTTGATAGTTTGTTTTCCAATTTGAAATGAAATAAGCAGAAACGAGAAAACGGTCGTTTCCCGTTTTTTCGTTTGTTAAAAAAACAGGAAAACGAGATTTTGACTCGATTTTCGTTTTTTTCGGGTCACGGATAGAAAACAAAAACACGACTTCAAAACTCGTTTTCCACATGTGGGCGGTCATTACACGCCCCTTTCAGCCGATTGGTCTATCAAATCTGAGCCAGTGACGTCATCTTCAGTTCGTTCAACAAAATAACAGTCCTCTGCTGCTATATCAGTAGATGTCATATATCGGCTTTCTTCTGTGCAACCTAACGCGTATTTCACAGAAATATGTTTGCACAGATAAAAAAGTTTAAAAAACCTACAGTAAATTTAATTAAGTCTGTTTTTAAGCTGTCATTGTGTTTTTAAAATGTAAAATGTAAATGCCTCTACATCTGTTACGATCAATAGGCTATAATAATAGACTATTCTCTATTATAGATCTACTGCACTCATTTTTTTTTTCTTATTTTAATGTTTTGTTTACATTTTATATATATATATTCAATCATTTAGCAGACGCATTCCTTGCAGTAGACTATGCAGTCATATTAGAAAATAGGCTATCCACTAGGTGGCAACACCTCATAACGGTATCACCATCGGGGGGGGCTTTTTAGTTTTCCTTGGCTTATAAATGGCCATGCAGATTTTATCTCTTAAATTAAACACTTTTATGAACACAGTGAACATTATTATATGTTTACTTGCTATCCTCACTTTTTCTGTCTTTCCTTCGCTTTTGAATGAATTAAATGGCCCTGAACATTTTACTTTCAATTTCGATTTAACGGCTATTGGCGATTCTGCGTCAATTGCTTTAGTGGACAACAGCAAAACAAAAACTCTCGTATATTAAACATAGAACTTTTATTATCTTTGTAATTATTTTATTATCTTTTATCATCTTTGTAATTAGCTATGTTGTTTTGTAAATATTCGTGGCTTAAACAGCGGGAAAATTTACTGTATGCAGTTCTGTGGATGTTTTGAAAAACTTAAACTAAACGAAAATTATTGTAGCCTTGTCAATATAATTTCTGTTTTTTCCCCCTGACTTTCAACTGATGCGATCATCGTTTCATTAACCGACAAGATTATATTAAATTAGAATTAAACGAAATTTGATAAATGTCTGTGAATCATTAAAAAAAATCCCAGGGGTTTAGTTTTAGCCTACATGAACAAATAGCAGAATAAACAACAGAACATGAGGATTCATCATCATCACGCACCTGCAGCGCTTCTGTGAATGGAGAACAAAGCATTCGATTATATAAAAGGAATAAATAGCCTATGTCTATGCGCGAAATTTATTTCACTTGAGTAATTAACATATTACCAAAATGAAAGGGGAAAAAATGCGACAATATGAGTGTCGGTTAATTTTTGAGAAGTTCACAGAAAGGAAACCGAGACAGCAGAAAATTTCTTTGTTTATTTTACGAGCAATGTTTTGTTTTTATTGTGAGTGTACAAAAATAATAGGCCTATTTAACCCTTCACAGATTCGAATGGTGTGACATATATTTGACCATAAATGTCTGAGTATTTTAAGTTGTTTCCGCTTTTATAAGAAAATTCAAGTGAACGCGTCGGCGCATCACGCGCAACATCAGTTTTAGTAACTTGACATCACAGCCTGTTAACTGTCAAAATAACATACATTCAACCAAATATATAAAAAGTTATACTGCTCATTTTAAGTAGTCTGTGTAGGCTACAATAAAAGCGTTTAAATAATAAATATAGTTTAGCCTCCAAATCGTGAATATTGAAACATTTGGATTTGTGTCAAATTAGAGAGGTAGTTATAACGGTTTCTGTTTCAGTTCAGCTTTAAATTAATTCGTTTTGGCTTAACATTTATATATTATTTTTGTCATAACTAAAATAGCTATGTAGATGTAATTTTGATCTTTAATGTTTGATCTTTACATATTCCCTCAATCTTTTAACCAAAGGGTTATTAACATTAGCCTATATTCAGCAGGCAATGTTAGGCTATATAAAATAAATAAATTAAGAGAGATGAGCTATTGTTCGTTTTTCAAAATTGCTTACACTACGTATTTATTGTGATTTATTCCATTTATTCAAAATAGAATAAAATAAATACTGGAGTTTTTTTTTTAATCCGTGCTTCTCATCCGCTCCTCTGTGTATGGGCAGTTTCACTATGCATATTAAACTACAAACAGCATTACAACAGTCTGTGTGCTGATTAACATTCTGAAATAAATATTTCTGTAAAAAATACGCGTTAGGTTGCACAGAAGAAAGCCGATTTATGACATATACTGATATAGCAGCAGAGGACTGTTATTTTGTTGAACGAACTGAAGATGACCTCACTGGCTCAGATTTGATAGACCAATCGGCTGAAAGGGGCGTGTAATGACCGCCCACATGTGGAAAACGAGTTTTGAAGTCGTGTTTCCGTTTTCTATCCGTGACCCGAAAAAACGAAAATCGAGTCAAAATCTCGTTTTCCTGTTTTTTTAACAAACGAAAAAACGGGAAACGACTGTTTTCTCGTTTCTGCGTATTTCATTTCAAATTGGAAAACAAACTATCAAAACGTACACGGACCGCTGTGCGTGTTTTGTAACTTGCAAAGTATGAGCCAGGAAATATGGTGAAAAAACACGAGTGACCCCAGCCATCAGAAGCAAAGCGGGCGGAGTTAATGCAAGCAAACGGTGATCATCGAGTTTTACTATTCCTATCGTGTGCAACAGTAATGCAAACAAACTTCAAATCTCAAGAACTGCTTGTAGCCTTGCACATTCCCATTTAAATAACATAGCCTATTTCAAATCATTAACAAAATATGAACTATCACACAAATGTTTTCTGTAACGCTTAAAGCTTATGTTTCAGGTTGCTCCAGCTAACGCGCATGTCTCATGCGAGCGCACTTTCTTTCTCCTGTTTTTATAATAACATTATGCCGTTATATCTAAAGTTTTGGTCAGACTCGGCTCAGAAAGCACAGAAATTACCGCAAATAAGTAATGCTAACGTCAGCGGCCATGTATGTCACTGAACAAGCAATCGTTATTATAGTTCAAAAGGGCAAACAGTCAAAGTTATTTTATTATGTGAGTTGACTACATACAACGATACAACGAAATAATGCAAAACTGCAAAGTCGCATTTGTCATCGTGACAGCAAGTGAACTTTTAAAGCTGGAATAATGAGTGGATTAAGCATTTCAATCGGCAAGAGAGGAATAACGGATGAACTTTCTTGGCAAGTGCATCACAGTCAGGTACAAGGGAGAAAGCTATAGCCTACTAATATTAGGTAAGACAACACGTTTTATTTTCGCAACTTGTTTATTGACTTATTAATAGCCCTTGTGAAAAAGAAGTGCACTTAGGCTAATTGTATTGAAAGTGTATACTTTGTGTGTACTTCAAATCTTAAAGTATACTTTTTAAAAAGTACACTTGCAGATAATATAATATAATATAATTAAAATTAAAGGCCACTTAAGTGTACTTAAATAGAATATACTTTAATGACAATATTTATTAACACGCTTAAGTGCACATTTTAAAAATGCACTTTGTAATAATGTCTAATTAATTTCTACTTAAAAGAAAGTACACTTAGATGACAATATTTACTAACACACTTAAGTGCACTTTTTAAAAATGCACTTGGTAATAATGTCTAATTAATTTGTACTTAAAGAAAGTACACTTTAATGACAATATTTATTAACATGCTTAAGTGCACTTTTTAAAAATGCCCTTTGTAATAATGTCAAATTAAGTTGTACTTAAAAAAAGTACACTTTAATGACAATGTTTATTAATACGCTTGAGTGCACTTTTTAAAAATGCACTTGGTAATAATGTCTAATTAATTTGTACTTAAAGAAAGTACACTTTAATGACAATATTTATTAACACGCTTAAGTGCACTTTTTAAAAATGCACTTTGTAATAATGACTTATTAAGTTATACTTAAAGAAAGTACCCTTTAATGACAAGTTTTATTAATACGCTTAAGTGCACTTTTTAAAAATGCACTTTGTAATAATGACTTATTAAGCTGTACTTAAAGAAAGTACACTTAAATTACAATATTTATTAACACTTTTTTAAAAATGCACTTTGTAATAATGTCTAATTAACTTTACTTAAAGTACACTTTCATGACAATATTTCTAAACATGCTTAAGAGCACTTTTTAAAAATGCACTTAATTTTTACTTATGACTTTATAGTGTTTTAAATAAGTAAACTTATTTTGATGTATTGACTTATATATTAAAGCACATGAAAAATAATTTATTTTAATTTCAACTTAAGTGTGTTGTCCAAAATGACATTTGTTAATGTATTTTAAATGTGCTTAGTCTTTAATAAATACTGTGTGCATTAATACACTTGAAATGTATTTTTCTTTTGAATTTCAATACACTTGCTTATACAGTGTATAATCCAGTACAACTTATTGTTGAAATTTTTATCACCAGCTCCTGCTCTAAACTCGACTAGTGTCAGTTTTCTACATAATATTTAACATAAAATGTTTTTTTTTTTTTTTTTACGGAGTGCTGTATTTGTGATACTTAATGCAACAGTGCTGTACTTTACATATGTGTATAATACTTTTAATATAATTGTTGTTCTAAGTTGATTAAACATATTTAATTGCAAGCAAAAGTTTAACAGATCTAAAAATTAATTTGAATTCATATTCAGTTAAAATACATTTAATTTTAATCAGACTAAACTATAAAATAATTGACTTTTAATTAGGTGAATGAGTCAAGTTATGTAAACTTACAGTCTAACTACAACAATGAATTTGAAAAACTTCAACTTGAACAGAAATGTAATCATGCACGTATTATAGCCTATAAACTTTTTGTTTAATGCGCATGCGCCAAAATACTACGTCATGACGGCGCACTACTTCACCGATTATAAGCATTACTGGTGGTTATAATAGCGATTAAATGTATATAATTGTCTTTGAATGTTACAAGATCAGATCTTTGAATTTAGTTCTGCAAATTTAACTTAAAGTCATTTAAAATGATTTAAAAAGTCAGAGTTCAATTAAAATATTATATTTTCAGCAGCCAAATTCTTTGAACACGCCCACACACGCGACCACATTCATATTATATAAGAAATTATTATAATGCAATCATAAATAAATTACAGGAAACATGATTAATTCCCCTCCATATTGCGATTAAACTAAATAAGTTACACTCATAAGAACTGCTATGTTCCGGTGAAAAAATAAAAATAAAGAGAGCATATATCAAGATACTTACTTGCTTCTTTATTTGTAGTACATAACGTCTCATCTGTAGTCATCCAAACGTGCGCTCCTTTGTTTTCTTCTTCTTTGATCAGCAAAGTTGCATCGCGATCTATTTTTCTTTTTGCATTTGAAAAGTTAGTTGTTCAGTTACTGTTTGTGTTTGTAATATGTAATATTTTTGTGCTTATCTGGAGTTATATATATTCATATTGTAGGATCAGTACAGATTTGTTATTGGAGATACAGTGCAAGGTGTGTGGAATCAAAGACCCATATTGATGAGGTGATGTTCCATGTTTTTCCATTAATTCAGCCACCCTGATCACACACTACAAGCTAAAACATTGCCATCAACTGTCCTTATGGCTTTTAAATGCTTTGAATCTTTTCTATTTGCAAGTAATAAATTATCACTTGTGCACTTACAAATCCCCATCTAATCATTATATATTTATAATGATATTATATAATTATTTTCAAAGCAAAACCCCTCGATTTGCTTGGGTCTTAGGTTATTTATCTATATTTGTGTAATTGATAAAGTTATGTTTAATTCCTTGTAAAGTAGGAATAAAAATGTTTATAAAAATGTTCTCTATTTTGAAAGGCCAGTGTCAGTGAAGATGGTGTGGTCACTGGAATCCTGGTGTTTGTGGGAAATGTGAAGGAGCTTCTCCCAGGATTCTACTACAGTGTTGTAGAACTACAATGACTGAGGTAATTCATCTTGGGTGATGCAGTTGTGGTCAAAAGTTTACTTACACCTTGCAGAATGAACTGCTTCATCAGGGAAGTACTAAATAAAAAAAACAAATACAATGCAAATTTTTATGATCCCTCTTATTGTTAAAATTCTTAATATTTTGCAAATACTACAAGGTGTTAGGGTGATTTGCCTACAGTGGTTCAGGGTGCAGGATGGCCGAATGACTAAAGAAACATCAGACAAGAAACTTATAGTCTTCTACCATCTTGCTATTACCACCCACTGCCACTTATACCAACGACGGAAATAAGTGCAGTTATAATAGCAAAATATGTGGGAGAGCATTACGATAGTGAAACAATATTATATTGCAATACATCACACATCAAAGTTAATACCGAATCAAAACTAGCACATCATTTATAATTAAAATAGTTTAATAATATTTGGTTTAGGGCTGCACGATATTGGAAAAAAATGACTTTGTGATATTATTTTCTGCAATATATATTGCGATATGAAAAAAAAAAAAAAAAAAAAAAAAAAAAAAAAATCACCAGATGACTTAAATAGCTCTATTTGGAAAGAATTAATCATTCTAGGAGGATTGGGTCAATTAGGTGAGTGCATGCACACAGAAAATAATGAACAAATTATAAGCATACATAAATATAGAACAAAGAAACAAATTAAATAAATAGTGCTTAGTGATTTTCAGCTAAGTCTAACAGTATTCAGTAGGGCTGGGTTTTGACACAATTTTCACAATTCGATTTGATTTCTATTCACAAGCTTACTATTCGATTTCGATTCAATATTGATTATTTAGATGTATATCAGATACAGTAAATGGCAAATTTTCTTGAGGAAAAAAAATCTCTCAAATAATGCTGTAAACTATAAGAGGGAGTCACTTGGTACTATATTACTATAATATTGAAGGTTAAAATTAACTGCTTTACATATCCAAAACTAAAATTACACTCAGTTATGTTTTTTTTATAATAAAGTTATAATTATGTAAACTTTAGAATTACATAATCATATTTCTACTCTAATTTGTTTTTTGAAATATAAACATTTAAATTGTAGCTGTCATAAATGATTTATTTAAACATTAAATACATAAATTAATTATAAAAAAAAATATTTAAAATAAAATTATAATGAACATGTTACGTGGTACATATAATTAGCAGAATGCTCCTCTATATAGCTGACTAATGAGTTTATGCTGAATATGATTTTTCTGAAGTAAATGTGACGTTACGTGACATTGTTTACAAGCTGTTTTACTGACGTCTTTCCGCGGTTGAAACACATGAGTGTGACATGTTATGGATCAGTTGTACTGTATCTTGTAACATACCTTCAGATGTTCATTCATATTTATTTCACACTGTAACTGGTATTAAAGTGGAGGAAATTATCAGTACACAGTAAACATCTTGGCCACAGGCTTCAATCACTATCAGCAACTCTTTTTGAGTTAGGAATACCAAATGGGTCTAGGAGGGTGGTGGAAAAAGAAAGAAATGTCTTTGTTCATTTTTTATTATTTTCAAACCTACAAAGGTGTATATAAACTTTGGAGTTCATGTATATATATCTATATCTATTGTTTTCATTCGATTGAACCAATTATAATAATGGACTGACTCTTCTGTTTTGTTTTTTTTCCTCCAGGTATTTATTTATTTTTTTTCTTTCTTGCCTCTTTGGAACATGTCCATTTACACATACTGTGTAGAGGTGGTGCGCAGCTTCATGGACATTTAAGGTTTTCTGCCGATGAAGAGCTTCTGGGACATTGACATAAACAGCACTTTTTCATACAACTTAAAAAAAGGTGGTGACAGACAATTTTGGTTTCTTGTTTTTGTGCCTTTGGAATTCATTGTTTTTTTTTTTTGTTTGTTTTGTTTTTCTTTTCAAAATTACATTCACTGTAATGCTGGAGTAAGATTTTAGAAGAAAACTTTTGGTCCTGTTTAATGTTTGTGCTAGTAAAGGTTGCAGAGCTTATAAGTAACAAGGTTTAAAAGGTAACACTTTACAAAAGGTCTCGCTTGTTAACATCAATTAATATATTAGACGACATTATCTAACTATGTGCATTAACTTTTTTTTACAGTATATATCAATATTTGTTAACATTAGGCAATATTTTTTTTTTCAAGTTAATAAAATGTATAGTTATTGTTCATGTTAGTTTACAGTGCATTATCTATTAACATATGCAACTTCTGATTTTAATAATGCATAAGTAATATTAACTAGGATTTATAAATGCTTAAAGTATTTTTCATTCATAGTTCATGTTAACTAAAGTAGTTAACTAATAGAAAATTATTGTACATTGTTACCCAAAGTTTTGAATCTTTTCTTTTCTTTACATTTTGTTTGTATTAATTCATTTGTGTTATCTTATTTATCATCTTATACATGTCACAGATCCCTTGTCTCCAGGACTCCAATTCCCAGGATCCTCTTGTTCTCCACACCTGCACTCACTTCCCTCGTCATCTCCCCATCATCACTCATCATCATCACCTGGACTTCCTCATTTGCACTCCCTTTATATTGGACTCACTCCCTTCACTCCTTGTCTCTTCTTAATGTTATATTGTATGTGATGTTATGCTTCGGCTCTGTGTTTTTTATTAAATACCCTTTATTTGTGGATATCCGTTTAAGCTTCATCTCTATTGCATATACATCACGTAACAATACATCATACAGAATGATTTTATCTGAAAATGTAAAAAAGCAGAAAGTTTGTGATGGGTAGGTTTAGGTACCTTTGTATGTGAGGGAGAAAATGATAGTGCATATAAGCCTCACTGTCTTCCAGACTCTTTCTAAATGAGAGTTAAAAGTATTGTAATTGTTTGTGTTTGTATTGTGTTTCTTGGGTTTTTCTTGTGCATCAACAAAAAGGTTTTTGTGTATTTGTTTTAGAGATTATTTTGTCAGTAAATGTAGAGGGTTTCAATTTGCATTTGTGTTGATTGTAATATTTTGAAATATACTAAATTGTATCTTCATTATTATATGTACAAATAATGTAATTACAAATGTATTAAATGATATAATAGTGAACATGTAAATTACATTAAAGTATATTTAAGTTCACATTAATTGCTTGTCAGTACATTCGGAAGTACACTTTTACCATATTTCAAAGTACGTAAAAAATTGTATTAAAGTCCTACTTAAGTGCTTTAAAAAAATCACTCATAAGTTCAACTTATTGCATTTAATATGAATTTAATCTGTGATATATTTAAAATGAATCACACATAGAATGCACTTAAGCGGCTGAAACATTACATTTAATTCACACTTAAGTGTATTAATAACTGATATTAAAATATATTTTAGTTCACATTAATTGCTAGTTAGTACATTGGGCAGTGCACTTCAACTATATTTTAAAGATACTAGAAGCAATTACGAAGGTTGTCATAAAGTTGTATTAAAGTCCCACTTAAGTTGTTCAAAAAAATCACTCAAAAGTTCAACTTATTGCATTTAATATGAACTTAATCTGTGATAAATTTGAAATGAATTACAAATAGATTGCACTTAAGCACTGAAAACATTACATTTAATTCACACTTAAGTGTGTTCTTTTAAAGTATATTATTTGTGCAATAAGTACACTTTATAAAAGTATACTAAAGTGCACTTTTTTTCACAAGGGTTTTCTCAGAATTAAGTGATGTAAAGTTGCAATCGCGAGTTGTAAAGTCAGAATTGTGAGATATAAACTTGCAATATTGAGAAAAGTCAGAATTCTGATATATAAAATCAATTTTGAGAAAAAAGTCATAATTGTGAGATTTAAACTCACAAATGTGAGAAATAAGTAGGAATTGCAAGTTTCTAATCACACAATTCTGACTTTATAACTTGCAATTGTGAGTTTATCTCACAATTTTGAGAAAAAAAGTCACAATTACCTTTTTTACAATTACAAGGGACTCACAAACAACTATTGCAAAACATCTGTTAGGTGAAATAGCTTATTCAGGACAGTACTAAATAAAAATAACATGTAATTTTTATGATCCCTCTTTTGTTAAAATGATTAAAATGTTGCATATCCTGCAAGACACTTTTAAGCAGAACTACAGCTTAGGATGCTTTTGCAGACTGTCAGAGTCGGAGAATCACTAATTGCTGTTTACATTAATTGCCTGCCACAGTTTACATTAATGTTTAAATAACATTAAAATTCAAAGTAATCACTTTGGTAATCTAAAATACTTTTCAGATGTCACTGTGATTTGATTACCACTCATTTAAAATGTAACTGTAATGAAATACAGTTACTCAATTTTTGTATTTTAAATACGTAACTAAGTTACATGTATGTCGTTACTCCCCAACCCTGTATGGAAACACACAGTTTTGGTCTTCGTGTTCATGAATGTGTTTTCTGAGAGTGAGGGGCAGTCACGTGGCACCTCCTGATAATGATCTTGCTAATTCAGTTTTAAGTCACATCATCAGTCAACTCAAGACATATACTTTCTGCATATAAACTGCCACTAGATGGAGCTAAATTCCTGCATGTGCATTAGGAGAGACATCTGAATAATTGTTAGATTAATTAGCTGTTTCATTGAACTAAACTAGAGAATAATTGTTTTCAGTGTTTTCTTCTGGACATATTCAGTTGTTTAAAGGACAAACTCTCTCTCTCCCTGAGTATTCTCTAGATATCTGCTGTATCTGATCAGATTTAGAGGACTCTCTAGAGTCTCACATTGGATATAATAATAGAAAATGTTAAAGTTTAAATCTTTGGACAGAGTTCAAGTTCTGTTCTTCTTCCTTTAGTTAATTTTAGTCACATGCAGTCTCAGAAGGGAGGAGTTTATTCACACTGACTGCAGTTTCAGTAAACCACTTTACACCAGACGGGCAGCACATTCACCATAACAGGTTATTATAATATTGGCGAACTGCTGAACAAAATGTTTGTGGCATTTATTTTCTTCTGTTTGAGCTCATGAAATCTATCTGGTAAGTGTTTTTATGGCTTCACTTCAGTTTATACTATCTGTCTGCCTACACATTTGCTCTTTTTTATTTCCATCACTTATTTTTGCCATAAAGTCTTCAAGTTTATCAGACTAAAATACTCACATGCTTTTGTGTTCATGTTTGAAATGTTGCCATTTTCCCTTCCAGTATGAAAGGTTTAACTTATTGTGAATTTCTCATTTATACATAGAAATTAGTTCAGTGATTTTTTTTTAATGACAAATTATTACTAGATTAGTTAAAATAATATTTTAAATAGTTTCAAAATGACTAAAATCCTCTTGTGTGACTGTTTCTGTTCATCAGGTGTGTTCGGTGAGTCTGTGTCAGTGATGGAGGGAAACTCTGTCACTTTCTACACTGGTGCTGCTGAAATACAGAGAGACGATCTGATATGTGGACATTTGGACCTCATGACATTCTCATAGCTAAAATCAACAGGCAGAACAATAAGAGCAGGTTTTATGATGAAAATGCTAATGGGAGATTCAGAGACAGACTGAAACTGGATCATCAGACTGGATCTCTGACCATCATCAACAGCAGAACCACAGACTCTGGACTTTATAAAGTCACCAGCAGCAGAACAAGGATCACACTTAACACATTCAATCTCACTGTCTATCGTAAGTTAAACCACTTTTCACAGTCTCAGTATTTTTGTAAAACATTTTTGAAACAGTTTTGCATGGCACTGATACTTTAATTCCAGTGTCGACACGAGTCACTTATAAATGCTGAACTTTCACTCAACACATCTCTCTTTCTTAATGTTCATTACATTTATTCTCTTTATTTAGCTCATCTGCCTATTTCTTTCGTCAGTAGTAACTCATCAGTGTCCAGATGTGTGCTGCTGTGTTCATCAGTGGTGAATGTGAGTCATGTGACTCTCTCCTGGTTCAAAGGAAACAGGTCATTGTCCAGCATCAGTGTGTCTGATCTCAGCGTCAGTCTCTCTCTTCCTCTGGAGGTGGAATATCAGGATAGAAACACCTACAGCTGTGTGATCAACGATCCCATCAGAAACCAGACTCAACATCTCAACATCACTCAACTCTGTCACACATGTGCAGGTATATCATTGAAACTACACTTTTTTATTTCCACAAATCAAATGAAACATGCTCATGAATGCCATTTCTTCTCACACAAGACTGCACCCACTGTGGTTTTACTGTGATCCGATTGGTCCACTCTGCTCTGGTGGGCGTGGCTATTGTTGCGGTGCTGTTTTATGAACTCCGATCTAAAAGTCAACAGAAGAGCATGCAGAAATAACCATCAAACGCTCAAATAACTGGATGTGGACATTCTTGAACGACTGCTTTGTGTATGTCATCCTTTCAGTAGACTATATCATTCATGAATAAATGTCATGTAACTGATTATGAATTTATTTTTTCTGTACAGAAACTACTGCAATAAAATAATCATGGACAGTTGTATTTGTATATTACCTTTAACATTGCAAATGGTTCAAAAGTAGCTTTGATTCGTTCTAGTGAATTAGTTTGTCAAAAACAGCCCTTTCTCTCATATGTAACTTTGGAAAATCATTCCATTGAATTATATATTGTAAATAAACAGGTTCCAAATAATTTACAGGACATGACATTTTAGGGAGTATTCACAATTGGATATTTATTGTAATCTGATCAAGTTTGTTGTAATTACCCTAACTGGAGTTGTTAATTTATTTAAAAACACTCCGTGATGTGATTATACAGTTGTATAGGCTAGTTATTGCTATATTAAAAAAGACATGGCCCATAAGCAGCTTCAGTGTACTAGCCTAACTCAGTCGCCATGTGTCTTGAATGGGGTATATGTTGAATGTCACATGATCAAACCGGAAGGTTATGTGACACTGACAACATGGCTGATGTAGTACATATAAATTTAATTCATATTACTCATATTCATACTATTAGAACAAACGTTTTATTATTATTATTATTATTATTGTCCACATGAATCAAAAACAACCAGTGTTACACACAAACCAAAATCAAACCAAATAATAAGAATGAGAAAGACGAAAAAAAAAAGAAAAAAAAAGAAAAGAACAAACTTTTTAATGAATGTCAAGTAAGTTCAAATTCAAATGTACAGTAGTTCCTGTTCAGACAGTATGCGATTTCAGACGAAACAAAAGTGTTAACAGCGGTATGAGCTGACAGTGATATATATGGACATTTAAGGTAACCTAGCTACTTATTTTAGTTATGTTTTAATCAATTTTAATATCCAAATGTTAGTGAGAAAAAAAACAACAAAAACAACAACTTTTAGATATCAGTCTGCAAATGTGAGAGACATCGGTTATACTCATCTTTGGTAGCTCCTCTGAAGGGATCTTGAGTAAAACGGCTCTATATTTAACAAAGCACATACAAAAGATCTGAACCGGAAGGGATGTGATCTGTTTTGCAGAAGTAGCAGATACCATTGAAAACATGGTAAGTCTATCATAGCATCACAGCTTCACTTTCTTATCCATCCACTTATCTTATCCATTTTCTCATCCATCTGCTCTGAGCACGGTCTGATCCAAACAGGAATCGCTGGAGTCTTACTGGAGATACAGCTGAAGGAAACTCAGAGATCACTGGAGACTTACAGGCCAAATCAAGTTAAGTAAGGGTATATTTACATGATCACAAATTCTTTCTTTAAAAAAAATATACTACAATAATGGTATTATTTTCAAAAACTTGCACATTGAAACCATTTTTAAAAGTTTTCATTCTCCCAAAACACAGCTGTCATGTAGAGCTGCAACAACACGTCGATGTAATCGATTATGTAAATTAGTTGATTTGCATAAAATACTTGATTTTTTGTGCTGTATATATTCCCCAATGATGGCGGCTCCCGGGCATGCTGAAAATCTGCCGTAATTACAAAAATATCCGGCCCGATCTAAAGTATGGGAATTTAAACAGAGAACAAATAAATGTTCAAGGTCTGTAAAACTGAAATGCCTACCACAGTATCTAATGAATGAACTAATGATTGGGACTCATTTATTTAATTACGCTCTGTGAATCATTGTGAAACTTCAGGACTGTATGGACACCACCACGTTTGACACTGTCGCTATGGCATATGAGCTGTGGAAAATTGTAAGTGATCTAGGAACTACAGCTTTTTACAGTGGATGCCATTGAAAAGGTCTATACCAGAGGTCTTGGTCCCGGAGGGCCACTGTCCTGCAGAGTTTAACTCCAACACACCTGCTTGAAATGTTTTTGTATGCCTAGTGAGACCTGGTTCAGGTTCATTAGCTGGTTCAGGTGTGTTTAAGTGGGGTTGGAGCTAAACTTTTCAGGACAGTGGTCCTCCAGGACCCAGTTTGGACACCTCTGGTCTATAGTAAACAATACCCGCACTCTTTTTGCTACTGTAGCGAGACTAACAAACCCCCCAAGTCAGATTCCTAGTGAAATGCTCTCAGACAGCAAATGTTGTGAGTTTGCTTCCTTCTTCTCCGAGAAAATTAATAATATCAGAAAGGCGATCAGCACATCCTTGAGCTGCACTGGGGTAAAACAGATCAGATCACAACCTCAGAAAGTAGCTATTATGTCTGATTTCGAAGCAATTGATGGTAAAATTTTGGAAGAAACAGTACAGCACCTTAAAACATCAACCTGCGCCCTTGACACACTTCCCACATCTTTTTTCAAAAGAGTGTTTAACTGTTTAGAAGCAGATCTCCTAGAAGTGGTAAATGCCTCACTTCTCTCTGGGACTTTTCCAAAATCCCTGAAAACTGCAGTTGTTAAGCCCCTCCTGAAAAAGAGCAATCTGGATAACACCATATTGAGCAACTACAGGCCAATCTCAAATCTTCCTTTCATAGGCAAGATCATTGAAAAAGTTGTTTTCAATCAGCTGAACAAGTTCTTAAGCTTGAATGGATACTTTGACAACTTTCAATCTGGTTTCCGACCGCATCACAGCACAGAAACAGCACTCATAAAGATAAAAAATGATATTCGTCTAAACACAGATTCAGGTAAATTATCAGTGCTGGTTCTACTCGACCTCAGTGCTGCGTTTGACACTGTTGATCACAACATTCTTCTTGACAGGCTCGAAAACTGGGTTGGGCTTTCTGGGATGGTCCTTAAATGGTTCAGGTCATACTTAGAAGGGAGAGGTTATTATGTGAGTATCGGTGACTATAAGTCTGAGTGGACATCCATGACATGCGGAGTCCCTCAAGGTTCAATACTTGCACCCCTCTTGTTCAACCTATATATGCTGCCACTGAGCCAAATAATGAGAAAGAACCAAATTGCATATCACAGCTATGCAGATGACACCCAGATTTACCTAGCCCTCTCACCTAACGACTACAGCCCCATTGACTCCCTGTGCCAGTGCATTGATGAAATTAAAAACTGGATGTGCCTAAACTTCCTTCAGTTAAACAAAGACAAAACTGAAGTCATTGCGTTTGGAAACAAAGACGAAGTTCTCAAAGTGAACATGTACCTTCACTCTAGGGGTCAAACAAACAAAAAATCAAGTCAGGAATCTTGGTGTGATTCTGGAGTCAGACCTGAGTTTCAGTAGCCATGTAAAGACAATAACTAAATCAGCATATTATCATCTCAAAAATATTGCAAGAATTAGATGCTTTGTCTCCAGTCAAGACTTAGAGAAACTTGTTCATGCTTTCATCACCAGCAGGGTGGATTACTGTAATGGGCTCCTCACTGGCCTTCCCAAAAAGACCATAAGACAGCTGCAGCTCGTACAGAACGCTGCTGCCAGGATTCTGAGCAGAACCCGAAAACATGAACACATCACACCAGTCCTCAGGTCCTTGCACTGGCTTCCAGTTGCATTTAGAATTGATTTTAAAGTACTGTTACTCGTTTATAAATCACTCAATGGCCTAGGACCCCAATATATTGCAGATATGCTCATAGAATATAAACCTAACAGATCACTCAGATCATCAGGATCAACACACTTAAAAATACCAAGGGTTCACTCAAAGCAGGGAGAGTCTGCTTTTAGCTGTTACGCCAGCCGCAGCTGGAACCAGCTTCCAGAAGAGATCAGGTGTGCTCCTACAGTAGCCACATTCAAATCCAGACTCAAAACACATCTTTTTATCTATGCATTTGCTGATTGAGCACTGCGCTATGTCCGAACTGTTTGCACTTTATTTTATACGTATTATCTTTTTATTCTTTAAATTCCTTTTCCTGTTTTTATTTCATTTTTAATGTATTTTATATCTTTTATGTATGATCTTGATTCTGACTTTTAATGCATTCTGTAAAATTCTCTGTTTTTACTGTTATTTCTATTCCTTATGTTCTATTTTTATTATTATTCTTTATGTAAAGCACTTTGAATTACCATTGTGTATGAAATGTGCTATACAAATAAAATGGCCTTGCCTTGCCTAGTAAACACCTACACTGCATAAGCTTTTGTCAATATCATTAGGTAAAAATTAAATGCACAATATGTAATTTTTGCCGCTAGATGTCACCTATTCAAAACAAAAGCGTACTTTGATGACGCCTTGATTTCGTGGAATCTTGGGAAATGTCGTCTTCACCTCACAGCTGGTTGAAAAGAATAGGGATTGGAGTCGGGAAGAAATCATGTTCATGGATGTGATTATTAACGTTACTGTAGTATGAAGCAGAGCAGGGCGAGTGTTGTGGAGCTGAACGAGGAGCTGGAGCGATTGATAATGAGAGACGAGTGCGACACACACCTCAAGAGCAGCGGGACTTTTATTATGCCTCAGTCGCCACTTCCGCTTTTCCGGTCATGAGTATGAGGTAACGCAGCTCTGTTTATCATATTAGATACATCTGAGTGTTTTGAAAATTAAAAAAATAAATAAATAATCGTTAGTTTCAGCACTACTGTCATGTAAATTAATGGCCAAAATGCATTAAAGGATTTTAGTTGAATGTGGTGTAATCCCTAAAACAGGTAGGGGATCTGTATCCATCTTAATACAACAATCAGAATGCTTTTACATCAACAAAACATTTGTTTGTGCAAGTGATCAGTTAAGAGCAGATGAGAGAGAAGGACTGAGACTGTTTAACCAGAAACGCTCTGTGGTTTAATGCACCTCTGCTAAAACACATGCTGTGAAGATCACGGGAAACTGAGGCTAGCAGAAACCAAAGACTTATTTTTGTACACATGAAGGTATGTGAGAAAGACGAAGTACAGAAACTGACCAGTGCAGTGAACAGTTTGTCTTTAACACAGAGAAATGAAATTAAAACATGCTTTATATCATTTGAGGTTCAATCGTATTGATATATAACATGTCTTATATATAGTTACAAAGTTACTAGTAAGGCCTAACGTGCTACTTATTTTTACTCAAGCAATTAAGATCATTACTTTCACTTTTGCTTGTACTTGTACTTTTACTTGAATACAGTTTTTGGATGCTCTACCCACCTCTGACTATCGCCCTACAATCCTTCACTCTCTTTAAGATCATACAACTCTGGACTTCTGGTTGTACCTAGGATATCTAAGTCCTCTAAAGGAGGAAGAGCGTTTTCACACTTGTCTCCTCTTTAGCCAAGCGTTCACGTAATTCATATCCTTGTACTCCAGTTACTGTATATTAAAATAGAAAACAAATCACAATATTATTGTTTTGCCTATTTTTGATCAAATAAATGCAACCTTGGTGAGCTTAAACATAAAGAATTGTATTAATCCTTTTGAAGAGCAATAGGCCTCATATCAAATCATATCAAAATGAACAAGAATTTAAGAACAATACCAGAATAGATATAGGTCCTCAAAAACATTTATACAGGTTTATTTCAGTTGTTACAGGCAGTGATGTACTTAATGATAACAACTCTAATAAAATACAGAGTTTTAAAACATCGCAAAGGAAGAGCACGAGGAGCTGAACTCATTGCAGACGATAGCTAAAGGTGTTCTGCTGTTACACGAAGTATAACCTGATATTGCTGAGTTCAACATGTTCCTGGGTCAACATTTTTGTTGATCCTGGAACAACATGCAAATCAACCAATCAGATTTGAGGGACAAGTTTACAGATTATGTCAAGTTGAGGCTTAAAATCATGAATTGGTGCTTCTACATCAGTGTTATTCATCTATCATTTCCCTCTGATTTTTGGGATAACTTATGGGTAGGGTTAGGATTAGGGGTAGGAATAGGGTTACATTTTCAGACTAGAATGTTGTTGGAACGCATCTAATTTAGCAATATCAGGATATGCCACGTGCCAATTCCATTAATAAATGCTTTGTTAAGGGTAAGTCAAATTAATAAAGGGTCAACAAATGTTAGTAACTCATCAGTTAATGATGAAATAATGTACAGTTTACAATAAGGTTCACAAATTCATTAATAAATGCTTTGTTAATGGTAAGTCATGTTAATAAAGGGTCAACAAATGTTAGTAACTCATCAGTTAATGATGAAATAATGTACACTTTACAATAAGGTTCAAAAATTCATTAATAAATGCTTTGTTAATGATAAGTCATGTTAATAAAGGGTCAACAAATGTTAGTAACTCATCAGTTAATGATGAAATAGTGTACACTTTACAATAAGGTTCACAAATTCATTAATAAATGCTTTGTTAATGGTAAGTCATGTTAATAAAGGGTCAACAAATGTTAGTAACTCATCAGTTAATGTTGAAATAGTGTACACTTTACAAGAAGGTTCACAAATTCCATTAATAAATGCTTTGTTGAATGTAAGTAATGATAGTAAAATGCATATAAACATGAACAACATATCTGTTAATGTTCAGATGGTTTCCATCTTAAGAATTTACAGCCCAAAATCAATGCCTTGTTAATAAATAATGCTGATAAGGTACACAATGGTATTTTTTACCTTAATTTAGTGTGAGTGGAGCGTTAGAAATGTGTCAACTGCTACATAAACTAATGTAAGTACAGTAAGTTAACCTTAAAACATTAAGGATAAATAAGAGGCATTGTTCATTAGTTCATGTTATCTAATGCATTAACTAATGTTTACTAATTGCGCAGTTCACAGGAACAGATATGCAAGAGTTAACCTTAACAAACATTAACTAATGTGTTGTTCATGGTTAGTTAATGTTAACTAATGCATTAACTAATGTTAACTAATACAACCTTATTGTAAAGTGTTACCAAATTGGCTGACATCATGATCCTGAACTGAGACTCAAACCTCAATCGATTCTTACAGTTAAGATTATAACACTTGAAGGAGTGTCCATTTACTGTTGAAGTTGGTTTTCAGCTAGAATTAGTTATGAAAGCAAACTACTATTACATGAATACAAAGAACAAGTGTGATGACAGTTAAACATCCTGCATGTAGTTACAGATAATTACAAAACCAGGAAAACATACATTAGGAAAAACTGTCTCAATAACAAATGAAGAACGAGACTGAACTCTTAAATCACGGTTTCAGGAGTGTTTTTGTCTGATTGTTGATCATGTTTGTGAAACCACTGAATCCAGCTGAGACTCTTGGTTTTGTTGATTCGCTAGATGACTCATCTCAATTGATTCTGCTGTGTTCTGGTTCTGGTTTGATCCAGCAGCTGTAGTTTCAACAGGAGCTGCTGCATTCTGGGTTCCTGCTGTGTTCTGGTTCTCTGTGAGTTCAGAGACAGAGGAGGAAAAGAGATTTACAGGATTAATTAGATTGAAAACACATCAGACTGGACAATAGATGAGTCCTGGGGCTCTTTTTTACTAAGGAGGTTCAACCAACTCTGAATTCAGACTTGAACTCTGAGTTGACTTACCCTAAAGATAGAAAACTCTTGAGTTTTAGTTAATTCTCTGAGTAGGTTTTTTATGATATTACGATTCACCATGGCAACAGCACCCAACAAAATGACGTCCGCATACTTCAGAGTAAATGCAAGTTTAATTTTTATCACTGTTATAATATAGAAGGTGAAAACTGGCAGAACGGTAAGTTATTGAACTAATATTTATTTTCATGGTATCCCACCGGCAAAAAAAAATAAATAAATAAATAAAATAAAAATTAAATAAAAAAGATTGATGTGACAGTGTGTTAATTTATTTTTTTTCAAAATGTAAAGATCAGGCATGGGTAAATGATGGAATGAGGTGGATCATTGAAAAGATCTGTAAATGATTTGTAACACATTTATAAGTGATGAATAGTTTACACTTTAGAATAGGGGATGCAGAAAGCTTACAAATACAAATAATTTGTAACAGGAAAGAAAGGTCTACAAATGATATGTAACACTTTACAAGATTAGGGTAGGGGTAGGCTAGACCCCCTTTTTTTTTACACTAGATTAGGGCAGGGGTAGGCAACTTTGGTCCTAAAGAGCCGCTGTCCTGCAGAGTTTAGCTTCAACCTTAATCAAACACACATTAACAAGCTAATCAAGCTATTCACGATTACTAAGGCTATTGGCAGGTGAGGTTTTTTTTTTTTTTTTTTTTTTCAGGGTTGGAGCTAAACTCTGTAGGACAGTGGTTATCCATGACCAAACTTGCCTATCCCTGGATTAAGGGATGCAGAAAGCTTTGTAAATGATTTATTCATGCGTTTACAGATCATCAATAACAGGTGTTGAACACTTTGTAGTGTGTAGTGCAGTGTGAGTGCTGACTGGTGAGGGTATAGACAGCTGTCTTCTCTAACACACATGGAGTGTTTAACTCTGTGCACCTGATGTGAGCTTCAGTGAAAGGTAAAACCGGTTCAGAGGTTCACTTTATCACCAGATCCCACACACTCCACAGAGAACACAAGTCTGTGCTGATGAGTGAAATTATTTTTTTAAGATAACTTACAACACATTTGTGAATTGTTAGCGTGCCTCCATCAGAGAGGTTTCCCATAGAGGAATCACTGTACACCACAAGTTTGAGGGAACCGTTTTCTCCCAGGTACTGAAACCTCAACACGACATCTTCTGATTTGATTTTCCTAATGAGTTTGTTAGCACAGTGCGCAGTTTCACTATTTGTCAAGGTTGCGTCACGCTGTGTTGCTCTGGTGGGATCAATAGGAATAGTCTGAAAATTCTTAATGTATGCTCTTTGTTGCACTTGTATCTCACCCTCCACATAATTAACTTCCATTCCAATGTAGCTGAAGTCGTCATGCTCTTCTCGTTCAACTTAAAAAGCTGCTTTTAGATGAGGGATGACAGTTGTGGAGAATTCATTGGTTCCCCCCCAGATAAAGTCATCCACATGGGATGCAAGAACCCCCTTCACCTTGTCATATTGATCGATCCAGTAAAACACTGCTGGGTCCACTTTTGACACTCGAGCTCCCAACTGCTTCATTGTGTCTCTGAGTACAAAGAAGCATCTGTTAGACCATAAACACACTTCTTTAACTTCCACACAGTTCCTTTACTCTGTGCTTCCTGTGGTGGACGAATGTAAATGTCTCTCTCCAATGTTTTACCTTGCAAAAAGGCTGCTTTAATGTCTATGGAGTTCAGCTGCCATTTGTTTTGACTTACACTTTAAGTGTGCACACACACCTTGTTGAGACACATTTCTGACCTTCATCTGTGATTTCTTCAAACATGTCATTCTTCTTCCAGTTGGTGAGTTCTGCATGTTTTGCTGACACAAAGACATCATCATGTACAACAAATACATCCTCCCCCTTGCTAGTGCACTCCTCACTCTCTGAGGGAATCACTTGAACACTGTCCATTATACCTAGGTTGACCAACCATGATGTACCGGCTAGTTCCTCTGGTTGGATGAACTGCAAGTTGTACCAGTCTTTGTGTTTTCCAGTAGCTTTTCCTGCTCGGCTAAGGACTTTTCCAGTTTGGCTTTGACCACTTTCATTGTCTATATATTTAACCACCTGGCCAATTTTTATCTTAAGGCCTTCACAGGAGGAACTGGCTTGTGGTGTTTGAGACTGCTCACGACTGCCCCCTGTAGCCGGCTCTGCTGCATCAGGATGATCGCAACAGTATGTGACTCAATCTCTGCTTGAGTCACGTCCTCATTGTCACTTTCATTTTCACAGAGATCTGCTGCTGGTGATGCTGTAGAATTTTCAACTGTTTTTACTTCAGTTTTTGTTTCGTCCACTTTAATCTGAGTCTCAGTCACCTTTCTTAGTCTAGACTGATGGACCCGTACATAGGATCCCCCATGTCTCACAAATACAACAGCCCCATCTTGGCCTATCACCGTACCCGGACCTTTCCACTCATTACAGTCCACCCTCTTGTAGTAGACTTTGTCCCCTGTGACATACCGGTCATCAACTGGCTGTAGTAGTTTGCGAAGGGCTCTTCTGAGTCTCTCGGAGCATTCTGCCTCTGTGAATGCCTTTCTCATAGCATGTAGCATTGTAATGTGTTGAGCTACCCAGGAGCTCACACTGGTCTCCAGGGCTGGGGGTTTGTCAATGAGCACGGAGGGCAAGTTTGGATTCTGACTAGGGTTGTAATGGTATGAGATTTCCACAGTATGATTGTAACACCTATCCCGTTAACTTTTTACTTGAGTGCTACATAAAATAAGGGACCAACCAGACCAATCTTACCCATAAGTCAAATGTATTAAAGATAGTCACACAAAACATTCATTATTCAACCTGACAACAATCTCTGACATCAAACAGTTGGAACCAGAGGATAAGAAATACAGTCCATCACATAAAGCACAGTCCCTGGTTTCTCATCAATTAGGACCATAAGCTTTGCTCAGTCTGTTGAAAATGAATAGAGAAAACAGTACTTAAATGGCAAGATCATCCACAGCAGAGTTCAATCCTCAGAGAGCTTTGTCAATGTTTGAAGTAAAACGTTGACTTGCAACAGGTAACAGTCAAGTAGTAAATGGAAATCAACTCTTAGTGCCGATCTTCTCAGTTGTTTACACCCCCAAGTAATCCATAGACATTCAGAACACAAACCCTCTGTAAATAAAATTCAAAAACAAACCAACCATAACCATGTGCGCTGAACATGAATTGTTAAACCAAAATAGAAATAATGACAACTACTTACAGATGAGCTTAGAACTCTAAAGTTCCTCAACCAGGGTAAAAAGGCCACAACCACCATGAGGCAAGCCTTTCTTTGCAGGTAGAGAACCAACTTCCTGCCATTTCTCTTTCTTTGTTTCCTTAAATAGGCCAACTCATACACCTCAAATAGAGCGCCCCCTAATGCTCAGGTGAGTAATAACAGTAAATCGACTGGAGAAAACTACTGGTACACATATTAGTAACAGGAAAACTGTTACATGATAACCGTCTCAACAAATATCACAGTTTCACGGTATACGGTTATTATTATTTTATTTTATTTTATTTTGACGGGATGTAGTGAAGAGCTTTGAGTCTCAGTGTATTTGACAATGTTTTTTCTCAAATAAAATTATGAAATGCACAGCGCTATCTCAGAGCAACCTTTGATATGTTTGTGTTCATGTCCTCAGATAACGAGACGGCAAACACTGAAAAAACAATAAGAGCGTTGCGCATACTTTATGTAGTACACAAAACAGTGCAGCTCATTCACACAGGCAGACGCGAAACAAACATATATTTATATTTATATATTTATACAGCAGTCTTTTTGCACTTTAATATTCACAGACCCCGCCTATACCATGTCGCGATTATAATATAATATACAGCTCTGCTTTCATTTTATTCATCAGTTTTTACCTGACATCGCTGCATTACATTTCCTTTTTCATGACTGGATTTTGGGAGCTCTCCATCACGCACAACACACTACCTAAGTTATAAACGGAACATACCTGCATCTGCATGGATGGTGTTCTCGAATATATGTGAACATGTTCGATGTGTTTCAACCCCGTGTTTGTTTTTCCATATCGAAAGTATTCCCATACTGCAAATTTCTAACTTATTTTTCAACGAGGGAGAGAGATTAGAGATAGCAACTTCTGTCTCTGACATTGTCTCTGCTGTATGTGTGTGGGAGGAGCAGATGAATGATAAATAAGCAAATGTACACAATATGATAATTGTAGGTGTTCATAACGTGATATACCGTCATACCGGTATATCGTTACAACCCTAATTCTGACCAAACACTTGTTGGTAGGGGCTGTACCTGTGTACATTGTGCATAGAGTTCTTTGCCATTAGTGCCCAATCTAGCGCTGTTCTCCAGTCACAGCTGTTGTCCTTTTTGACTTTCAGCAACATATCAGTGAGAGTTTGATTATGCCTTTCCAAAAGCACATTGCTCCATGGGCTGTAAGCTGCAGTTGTTTTGATCTCAATGTTGAACTTTTCAGCCATGTCCTTTATTTCTTCGTTATTGAATTCACCTCCATTGTCACTGAACAGCCTGTGCGGAGGACCATGAACACTGATCCAGCAGTGAATGAACTGCTTCACAATCTCTTTGGGGTTTTTCGTCGTGACAATACTCCCAGCGCTGAAGCGGGTAAAGTGGTCAATAGAATGCAAATACCACATGTTGTGGTCAAGCTCATGTAAGTCAATAGCCACAGTTTCGTTGTAATCTGAGGCCATGGCCATAAGCCAGCTTCCAGAAGAGACCAGGTGTGCTCCAACAGTAGCCACATTCAAATCCAGACTCAAAACACATCTTTTTATCTATGCATTTGCTGATTGAGCACTGTGCTATGTCCAAACTGTTTGCACTTTATTTTATACGTATTATCTTTTTATTCTTTTAATTCCTTTTCCTGTTTTTATTTCATTTTTAATGTATTTTATATCTTTTATGTATCATCTTGTTATTCTGACTTTTAATGCATTTTAAAGGTGCCCTAGAATTAAAAATTGAATTTATATTGGCATAGTTGAATAACAAGAGTTCAGTACATGGAAAAGACATACAGTGAGTTTCAAACTCCATTGTTTCCTCCTTCTTATGTAAATCTCATTTGTTTAAAAGACCTCCGGAAAACAGGTGAATCTCAACATAACACAGACTGTTACGTAACAGTCGGGATCATTAATATGTACGCCCCCAATATTTGAATATGCCAGCCCATGATTGAGGCATTACACAAGGGCAGGACGTCTGGATCTGTGCACAGCTGAATCATCACACTAGGTAAGCAAGCAAGGAAAACAGCGAAAAATGGCAGATGGAGCAATAATAACTGACATGATCCATGATAACATTTTTAGTGATATTTGTAAATTGTCTTTCTAAATGTTTCGTTAGCATGTTGCTAATGTACTGTTAAATGTGGTTAAAGTTACCATTGTTTCTTACTGTATTCACGGAGACAAGAGCCGTCATTATTTTCATTATTAAACACTTGCAGTCTGTATAATTCATAAACACAACTTCATTCTTTATAAATCTCTCCAACAGTGTAGTGTTAACCGTTAGCCACAGAGCATAGCCTCAAACTCATTCAATATCAAATGTAAACACCCAAATAAATACAATACTCACATAATCCGACGCATGCATTCAGTATGCATGACGAACACTTTGTAAAGATCCATTTTGAGGGTTATATTAGCTGTGTAAACTTTGTTTAAGCTGTGATAGAGTCGAGAGCTCGGGAGGGGGCGGAGAGCGTGCGATTTAAAGGGGCCGCAACCTGAAATCGTCTAGTTTCTAATTATGCCCCAAAATTAGCAGTTAAAAAAAATAATTTAAAAAAATCTATGGGGTATTTTGAGCTGAAACTTCACAGACACATTCAGGGGACACCTTAGACTTATATTACATCTTTTAAAAAAAAGTTCTAGGGCACCTTTAAATATTGCTGTCTGGTTGAAGGAGCTGGGAGAATTAGGAACAAAGCATTTGTGACAAACCATGGGGAAATTTGAGCTGTAGTGCATGGTTAAGATATCTCTGGATTACTGGACCACTTTACCTTATGCCTTGTCAGTCCCCTCACCTCAAAATCTACCTCCTCAAAAACTGTAGCGTTAGCTAATAATTTTCCACCAAAGCTTTAGCTAGCTGGCTAACGTTGCGTTCTCTCCTGCTGTGTTCAATGACTCAATTCATCAAGCTGTAGCTAACGTTAGCTAAGTCAATGTCAACAGAGCTCCTTTGTAACTTAACTTAGATATACCAGAAAATATTAAAATTATTGAAAAATAATGAAAAATATCTTCAAATACCCATGATAGTATAAATGATAGTACAAAAAATGCTAAAATTTGATATAGAGTTATTTTTATAGTTATAATAATGATTTTATAATGTGAACCATTGATTCATTCTCTAGCCATCTAGTGGCTGTAGTTAAAATTTAAATTTAATTAAGTGTTTGCTTTCCAGTAGATGGCAGTAATCGTCCACTAAACCCAGGCACATTTTTCATGTCTATCACTATGAATGACATTTAGAAATGTAGATCTTTATTTAAGTGAATTTAACATAAAATTTTGCTATTTTATATAAATGTATATACTTAAATTATTACAAATTGGGGCAAATAAATTACACAAAATACCATAAATCCTACAAAATTGCACAACTTTACAGTAAAATATTAAAGTAGGCTATTACGTTTGTTTTTTAAAAAAAGTTACATGTTACAAAATCACATTTTACTCTCTGGTTAAGCTAGTTGGACAGAAAAATGAATATTGTTGTGTAATAGCATAGCAAGCAACATAACATAAGTGATAGGCCATATTTTATTATTTGCCTAGTATTATTATGATATGAGTAAGCTGCATACATGCCTTTATCTTTTGCATGTTTTCCCCTCTTCCTTTTTATTTATTTACGTTACTTAAATCGGCCTCCGGTGGCTTAGACCTTTTGCCTTACCATAATTTAGTGTTGATTTAGAACTTATCCCGCTGTCCCTACAGACGTCACCTCATTTCTTCTTCTCGTATACTTTTGAGTGAGTTGTCTTCTCCGGGCACACACTCCGAGTCCCTCCCGACCAGGTTAATTTACTCACAGAGTGACATGATATCAGTGACGTTGCGTGCAAATGAGTGGTAAAAACCCGATCGCGCATTCGTTTGTTTGTTTTTTCTTGCGCGGGTGCCCCGTGCCGCCCTGGGCCGTCCAGTCCTAAATCCGTCACTAAATGGTTTTTAGGAAAAAGTTAGGCTACTCAGCTTAGTACATTTGGCCGCGTCCACAGTTTCTAGAGCATCCATATTTCAACCCAGTGCCATGACAACACCGGCCCTCGCGGCCAAATAAACAGACCGGCCCACCGGGAATTCTCCCGGTGCTCCCGATTAGTCAATCCAGGCCTGAAACCATCACTCACCAAATTCAGTCAGGTAAATCGCAGAGGCCAGGCGTGCTTTCAGCTTCTGATGGTGGTATGCACTGGTGATGCAAGGCCCTTTGCGTTAATATTTCCATGCACTCGCGCTCCCTTCTGGCACGCGCACCTGGTCGCAGTTCACTGAATATGAACACCCCCCCCCCCCCCGCCCTCCAAAAAATGTTTCTCATCGAATCTACACGATTCACGTAGGTCACCTATTTTGGTTTCAAAACGGCGAATTTCGCCGAAAGGTGAGGGATGTTCATGCCTGATGAAGATATCTGTGTCAGACAGAGTCTCATTAGAAAACAGAGTGATGTTGCACTCATCATATTCACCTTTTTGCTTTTCATCCTTTGTACTTTAACATGTTCCCTTTTGTTCGGACAGTCCTTTGCCCAGTGAAATGTGCTCTGACAAACTGCACATCTTGTTCTTCTGCCATGTTTATCAAGGGGGTTCGTGCCTTGCGTCACCGCATGGCTCTATTGAATGTTTGATTTACTTTCTCTTTTGCCTGTATATCTCGTATAATAGGCGCACTCATTGTCATTACTCATCTGCTGCGCACTGCTGCCCTCGCATGGTGATGTGACGTCTCCAAAAATTCTTTTCAACGCTGACTTCATATCAGCGAAGGAGACACTGGGACAGGCTGTGAGTGCTAACTGTTTGTCTTTTATGTTGAGTCCGGCCGTATCCAGCAGTTTGAAGGCTAACACGGCATCTGGGAGCTCCATTTTGAACTTGCGTAGCCTGTTCTACCTGCGTTCAAGCTCGACAATGTAGTCCACCATGGACACTAACTTTTATTGCCATCACGTTCGCCCACCCGTTACACAGTGGCCAGCAGACATCGTGCAATCTTCCAGATTACTCCAAACATCGCGTTACTCACAAAACCTCGTAGGTACAAGGGAAGACATAACTTAACAAATACCACCTCTGAGCTCTTAAATGGATGGATTAGAAATGGATGTAATGGATCAGTGTGTCTCAGAGCACCATGTTGTGCTTAAATGGATAGTTCATTCATGTCATCCCAAACCTGTATGACTTTCTTCTGTGAAACAAAAGAAGATACTTTGAAAAATGTTTGGGTCCAAACAACATTAGACAATTACATGGAAGAAAATAAAACACTTTACTGCTCCATAGAAAGAAAGTCAGTCATACAAGTCATATCAGTAACACTGAGTTCATATAAAAGGGTCATTCATACAACACAACCTGAGGATCTGCACTGCTGACCACTGTGTTGAGATTCTCTCATAAATGTGCATCAGAGAGATCTCACACAAGGAAGATCTTTTGTGAAGAAACACTTCAATTTTGTTTTCAAATTTCCACATTCAAATCAATCACATCACTTCTTAAAATTTGGATCAAATTTAATAAAAGTCTTGTGTGTTCAGGATGACATGAGGGCATTTTTGGCTGAATTATCCTTTAAGAACGACACAATACTGATCTAAAATAAAATCATAATTACAATGAAAGTAAATATTTCACTCACCAGAAACAGTAACTCTGAATATCTTGAATGAGGATTTGCCATTTCTGATGATCTTTAGTTTGTATTTTCCAGTGTGGTCAGTTTCGATTTTCTTGATGGTGAGATCTCCAGTCTGACGATTCAGATACATTTTGTCTTTAAATCTATAATCACTGTACTCAGACTCTTCACACTTCTCTTCTGTGTTTTTATCTATGAGCCAGTTGTGATCTCCAAACATCCAGAATATCTTATCTCCTGTCTGTATTTCAGGATTGGCAGGTAGAGTCACATCCGCCTCCTTCATCACTGACACTAACTTCATTTCATCTGTCAAAGAAACAGAAAAATACAGAAGAGAAATCAGAAGCAGAAAACCAACAGCAGCAGAAATAAACAGAAGAAACATTGTCATATCACACCTGACATACTGGATCACAAACACATCATTTACTCTATTTTAAGATGAAAAGAGCTCAACTTGTCATTGTAGAAATCTGAATGTCAGTATAAATCTCTACAGCTCATGTGTGTTTGACTGATGAAACTGTGTTGAACTCCAGTCTGTGTTTCTAAGAGTAAAAATCCACTCAAATGACATGAAATATGAGTGTGTTGAATTGTGTTTGTGTGAAGAAGCGCTTCTGAATGTTTGATTTGTGATCAGATAATGACTGTACTGCAGTTCAATAATGATCAGGAATAATGAGGAGGATTGTGACTGATAAAGTTGATCAAACAATCCTGCAGACAGAAGCAACACAGTCTGTGTGAAGAACAGTTTCAGAACAGACAACAGCATCTGAAAGAAGACTGTCTGAAGCTGCTTCATTGAGGAACCACATCTGTCTGAAACACCACAAACCAGCTCTGACTAAATACATTAATAAATTATTAATTATTATTGTTCAATTCAAATTAATTAATCTGTGACTGCCTGTATTTACAGTTGACTTGATGAAAAATACCACATGACCTTTCTGAGTCTTACAGCTTTGATAAAATAGAGACACATTTGAACACATTTTCAGTCCAGAATGATTGAACTCTGTCCATGAATTCCTCTAGAAGGTCTTGATCCTGACATTACAGTGTGTTGATTTCTACATCAGTATAGATCTGCTATGGAAACAGTGTAGTGATATGATGAACAGCTCAGAGTTTCTCCATCATTAATATCGTTACCAAGAAATAAAATGTTTATCAGTAGAGATTTTGCTATAACGTATATCGTAGTATGTAAATATATATCAACCATTGACACTTCAGAGTGATGAAATGCATGAATGAGGATATAAAGAGCGGGACGTGCTTGATGTTAAAACAGCTATAAGCAGAATATCCTCCTGGGGCCCGAGAATAGACTTCTGTCCTCTGTAGTGGACATTATATTTTAGTGATTTTCTCTGACATCATACATGTCACAGTTTTAAGTCTGGATATCCTGTAAAGAGCACATTCAGGGCTATGCAGAGATACCAAATTTTTAGATGTTTCGCCATGAAAACAAAAACAGCTCCTTGGTCTTTAAACATGACTGAAAATCAAAATTAGCAAAAATCATAAATTAGTCATAAATCAACATCTCAGGAAAATGTTATAGGGTTTCAAATCAAAATATGACTTTCTGATACGAAACAGGACATTGATTTCATACATGACTACTGTACAGGACACCAGGGGTCGTATTCACAAACATCTTAAGGCTAAAAGTAGCTCCTAAATATGTGAAACGTTAGGAGTAGTCAAGAGGACTCCTGAGTCACTACTATCCACCCAAAGACACTTTTAGTTTTATTTTTAGTTTTATTTATTTGACAAGCCTTTATAAAAATTTTACAAAATAACAAGTATCCCATACACTTCACAAAGACTGTCAAGGATAAAACACAACAAAGCTTATTTCCATTGCGGCCCTCGATGTTAATATAAAGAATAGAGGCTACATACAGAAGTGACAGAGCAACAGTATCTCCTAATCAACTTACAACTAAAAAAAAAAAAATTACATTCACTTTTGACAATAGACACACCTCAAAGCAAGCTAGCTTACATCACCAAACAACCATCTTTTTACTAAACTTTTAAATCTCCCAAAATCTTTTACTCCCTTTAATGACGCTGCACTGTAAACCCTAATGCTCAAAATACTTAATTCGTTTGAGTAGGACAAACTTAAATGAAACAAATTAGTTAAGTTAAATTAACTGTTATGAGTATTTAAAACTTTCTTTTACTTTTGAGTTCACAGCACTGACATATTTCAAGTAAACTAAACTGTTTTAGTTGCAGCAGATTTCTAATTCCCAGCCTGCTTTGCATCAGACTGTATACATGTTGAAATTAAGTGATATTTTGTGTGTTTTTGCATAGATTAACATAGGGAGACATAAGTTACCATTCTGGTGAAGAGTAGACCATGTGGTTAGGTTGAGGATGGGCTGCAAAACTTTTAAGACCACATATGCTGTATGTTGTTTGATTACATACATGCAAGTATATATTGACTGTCTCTTTGATAGTTATAATAGCATGTGTTTTTTGCTAACTAACATTTAACCAAGATCTGAATGTGATGTTTATGTAAATTAACTATATGTACTTGAGTGGGGCGAGGCTGAGAACTGTGGGAGCGAAGTGATGCCAGTCATGTGATTGTTAATGAGAGACACCTGTGCACCACACTGGCCTTGCTCCACTTCCATGGCTCTCGGCCCCGCCCCACTTGTCACAAAAAAAATAAGTTAGTTAAAGATATAAAAAGTATTTTTATACTATTAAGTTAGTTAACTTAAATGTTTCGAGGTAATAAGTTTCCTCAAATGTTTTGAGTATTCTGAACTTATTGAGTTTTACAGTGTAATTTATTCCATTCAATAGCACTAGTATATAGAAAAGTATTCTTCCCTACCAAACTTTTAAATTTGCACAGACAAATATTAAAATTTCTACTCCTAGTACCGTAGGAATGCTGTTGTCTCACCATGTAAAAATAATTTTCTAAATAACTTGGAACTACATTATTAACAATTTTATGAGTCATACCCAATTTAAAAAAAAAAAAAAACACCCTTTTTTCCACAGTCAATAAACCCAACTCCTTAAATGATTCGCTATGCAAATGTGTTTGTGAATGCACTTTTAAAATAATTCTAACTAATTTATTTTGAGCCTTTTGCAATTTATCTTTCATGCCTTGAGAACAACTACTGTACCAAAAGGAGGTAGCATAATCAAAATGGGGCTGAATCAAGGCTCCTGCCAAAAGTTTTAAGGACTGAACATCCAATAAATCAGCTTGTCTAGCTAAAAACTTAATTTTACCACATATTTTTATAAATACCTTTCTAGCCATAAAATCACCTGATAATTTATTATCTATTAAACAAACCAAATAATTTACTACATTTTTTGCCTCTATTTCCATATTGTTAATCTTAATCAAAAAAGTATCATCCTTATTCAACTTCCTTTTAGATGCAAAGAGAATGGCCTCAGTTTTACCTGCATGTTTTATTATCTAAAAACCATTTGGACATCTCTTGTAGCTGTGAAGTCATTGTTTCCTCTAAGACCCCCTTATCATGATGAAACACTAAAACTGCTGCATCATCAGCATAAAGAAAAAGTTCCTCTGGACATGCTGCTTTAAGGTCATTTATGTATAAAAGTAAAAATAAGGGACCTAAAATACTCCCTTGAGGAACTCCACAATTAACAAATAAAGGACTAGATAATATACCCTTAATATCAATATCATCAATGTAGGACTGCACCCACCTGAGGGATTTCTCATCAAACCCAACAGCCTTTAACTTGTACATTAAAATTTTATGGTCTACGGTATCAAATGCCTTCTGAAGGTCCAACATAACCATCCCACAATATTTGCCATTGTCAACCGCTTTCCTTATTTTATCTGTCATATATAATAAACAAGTTTCTGTTGAATGTAAAGGCCTAAACCCAGACTGTAAATCGTACAAGATATTGCTTTTACGAATATAATTTTCAATCTGGTCATAAATAATTCTTTCTCACTAAACACCATTGAGAGAGTAGCGATAGAGCCTTGGGTGCTGAACCTTTTCTTCATAAATGCAATACAATTTGATTTATTGATTTGAATCTATGATGAGGAGCCAAAAATAAAGGGGAGGGATGCAGAAAACCGTTGAAGTAACTATAGGTGAGTCGGCTCTCATCGGTGTATATATTCCTCCTCTCGAGCTGATTAGAAAGACCGTTTGAATGTGTTTCTCCCAAACTTTGTTTATAAAACATAATTAGTTGCTTGAATTCTGCATTCCCTTGAGATGAAGACATCCAAGAGGTGATTGTATATACTAATTTAATTAGTGACAATTAGCCTACATTTTACATTGAAATTTGTCAACTGGTAGAGATTTTGGCCTATCGTCTCTGTCAAGGTTACGCTCACGTGAGGTTGCTATGCTGCGCAGTCCCAAAAGCTTCTAATTTATTTTGATATAATTATTAAGCATTGCAGTTTAAAAACAAGTGGTTTTAAACAGTTTAAGTGCAATTAGCAGCGAAAGACAACTCATTTCAGCATATACATGCGCTCTCTGAGACTTTCAGTGCCGCCTGATAGACACGTGATATGAAGCTCCTAGAGCGTGTGAGGACTGAACTGAGTGCTTTTTGACGCCTAATTGGGCTTGAACGCTTAAATTCACATACCTATGTGCCAAAGTGACCACGTATTTGCAAGTAAACAGCCATTTCATGTCTTAAGTGAAGGTTTGTAACTTTAATAAGAATAAATGTATATTTAATATGCACAGTAAAGACTATACATTGTTTTTATACCTTTGATTACTTTATACATTTTCTAGTACTTGAAGTTTTTTTCATGTAGTTTGTTTTCTTTGCTCTTTGTTTATTACAGTTTATTTTTATTCAGTAAGCTTGAGAGTTTTTTAGGCTAGTATTAATTTTTTAAATTATATTGAACTTGATAATAAATATGAAAATTCAATGATAAGGAAAATGTTGATTAAAAAAAATGATATAAAAATCTTATTTAAAGCAAAAATAACTATATTGTGATATATATATATCGTTATCGTGATATAAAATTACTGATATTGTGATACAAGATTTTGGTCATATCACCCAGCCCTACACAACTGGAACACTTTTATAATCATATTTTGACACAAGGTCTGTCATATACACTGCTGCTGTTTCACTGAAAGACTTTGTGTTACTCACCACAGACGATAAGCCTGAAGACTCTGAATCTTGAATAATCACTGGTCTTGATCTCTAGTTTGTATAATCCAGAGTCTTCAGATCTGGTTTGTTGAATGATGAGAGATCCAGTAAGAGGGTCCAGCTTCATTTGGTCTCTGAATTCATCAGTCCATTGAGGGTTCTCACGGTTCCTTCCAGTCATTTCTGCTATGGGTTTCTCTCCAAACTTCCACTGTATTTTATCATCCTTCTGTATTGCAGTATTATTGAACAGAGTGACAGAATCCCCCTTCAGCACTGATTTATTCACTTGATGTGCAGCAGCAAAGAAACAGAGAAATAGAGATCAGAAATCAGAAACAGAAAACTAACATCATCAGACAACAAAGCATTACTGATCAATTGTTCAACATCTCAAGTGTTTCATTTTACTCAGTTTATATCAGTAATGAACTAAAGACTATAGAATAACACAAGACGTGTCACTCGTATTGTTTTGAATGGGAGAAAGTGCAATGCGCAATATGGTGGAATAAGTCCCGCCTACTAAATAAGAGCCAATCGCCGATTGGTAAAGTCATTGGCTGTTTCTCAATTCCAAGAACGCAGAGAACGGACTTGCGTTCTCGTGGAGTCTGGTCTTGCCAGGCGATCTTGAAAGAACGATCTCGGAAGGACGCGAGGACAGAGAACGCATCATTTGAGAATTGAGATGTGCTGCGATCTTGTTGCTCAACTGACCGTCCCAGCATATTATAAGTGGCTAATGCACAGTAAATACAACATAACATCACTAACAAATGTCATAACCTGTTAAAAATTTTTTTCATATAATTATAGACATTGTTTTCATATAATTATCTTTTTATTTCACCGCGTGTATTTATGAAAATGTGTAGCCTTTGGCTGTTATGCTTTGTCAATGTTACGATTATTTTTGCCAATAAAAATACTGCAGGCTTTCTTCAGGTTATCATTTTATTAAAATTAAGCAAAACAAACGGTTTACTTTCACGAGCCGTCACGTATTTGCGAGCTTGTAGCTGGAATCTCACGAGAACTTCAAAGCTTACAGGCTTCCGTACGTCGACCGCTGCAGCGTCTTCTGGGATTTTTAACGGTTCGATTCCCTCAAGTTTGCGTTCGATGCATCCTCGATATCAAGAACACATCCGGGTACTTTCATGCGTCCTCCGTTCTTGCGTTCTTGAGTATTGGAACGAACTTCGACGGTTGATGATGACGTAAAGCAAGAACACAAGGACGCAAGATCGCTGAAGAACGCATATTGAGAAACAGCTATTGCCTCAATGCAGCGGCCGTTAGAATCACCGGTTTCTATAGAAACAGTCAGACGCGCGCCTTCAAAGTGAGGCACAAGAGACGCACATTTAGGTCTGCATATGCACAATAGCTTGATCCAGCCTGAAAAAAACATGATACGAGTGTTTAGAAAAAAAAAAAAAAATTATGAGACAGTTGTTGTCAGATTTCATTCGAGATTACAAATATGAAATATGAAAGCCTGGCACACAGCTTTGGAGAATGTGAAGTTTCCCCATTCAAAGAGATGAAGATCTACATGAAGATATAAATGAATTAAATGAGTCGACCTCAAATCTAATGTGTGTTTTGACCAACAGAACAGCCTGAAATCCACACAACAAACATCAGACGCACAGATTTAGTTCAGCTTGACTATTTAAAGATCCTCTTTTAAACTAAAAGAAGAAAATACAGGAAAAATGTGTGAACAAAGTCTGAATTCATGTCAAACAAACAATAATTTGCTCAAAGAGCATCTGACATGTTCCTCTGCTCATTCAGAAAAACTTTCATTGTCGATCACAAGACAGATAACAAACAAACATCAGCCTGTTTCACACCAGAGGAGTAAGTGAAGCGTATAAAAGCTTGCAGGAACAGGATGTGAGTGAGTTAAATGATCAGAGAAGTCCTGCGTTCATCACCAGAGAGAAGTCAGTTTATGGTTATGACATTTTGATTCAAAATTACAAGGTCCAGCAATATATAAATAAAAATTATGAATGCAGGGTATCTACAGATATTAAAGTTAAATTTAAGACTTTTTAAGACCTTTTTAATACCACCTTACATGAAATTTAAGACCAAACCTGCGATGGAAACACACACACACACACACACACAAGGCCGCAGGTAATCACAGCGTGCTGAGTGTGATATTGTGTTTATACAACAGTTCGACGGCACGAGTGTGTAAATAAATAACAACAACAACGCATTGTCTTTAAAACACTCTTTTGTGCTATTACTTGTGTCTGATATATTGCATTACATTCAATTCTTCAAGTCGATGTCTATAATATTATATTCATTATGAAAGTCTGTTTGAATGTCCACTGAGGAAAGTGATCTTGTGTTTGTCCTTTTTACAGCTATGGGAATTTTCCATTACATCAAAGAGCTTAGAACCCAAGAGGGGACACTTTGATACTTTTTGGGTAACAGCCACTAGATGGCACTCCAGTAGCGCGGCCGCCATTATGGGGTGAAAATACTAACTGGACCATTGAATCCTTCACATCTTACGCACCCAAAATTGGCGAATTTCACTGCCAAATCAGAAGCGCAATAGAACAATTAATTATTTAAAGTAAGTCACCAGTAAACTGTATGATCCTACAGTAAATGTTGTATTATCTTAAAGGTCTCATGACATGCAACTTTTTTGATGTTTTTATATAGGCCTAAGTGGTCCCTAGTACTGTATCTGAGGTCTCTTTCCCGAAACTCAGCGGCTACAGCAGGATGTCTCCGAATGGTTAGTTTAAAATATTGTGTCTGGATACGGTACTTTAGTTGGTTTATGTATGCTGTTACAGTTATTATCATGTAGCTAATGCTAGCCTACATTGTTGGCTTTTCATGTTGATCTTTTTTGCTATCGCATATATATTATATATATAATTATCAGCTATAGACACTAACCAGCACAACTAAATTAGTCCTCTGCCATTATTACAAATACCTTTTCGGATAGGTGCCGTTGTGGAAAATGTGCTACCATGCCAACAGCAGAACGGTTATCCAAACAACAAAGAAATGTACAACACTCGCGTTACAGTGTGTGTATTCACACACACACACACACACTTGATGCTGTCTACCTTTACATTAGCGACAGTAACTGTATTGGCCCACGTTGAGGAAACAGTCGTCGGTGAAATGTGTGGCGCATTCATACAAAACTATGGGAAGTTGTATCGGCACATTACCAGAGAAAATAAAATTAACCCACTGTTTCTTCATAGGCTCGGATCAAGGAACTAAAAAATACTTCGGTGTTCATTTGTACATCCAAACACTGAGTAACTGTCATGCTTCGCTCGTTTACAAGCCATGATGTCTCTTGAGGAAAACAAAATATTGTGCTCGAATCTCACGGTAGTAGCTCATTTTCTCACGGGCGGGCAAAGCAGAGAAAGGGGAGGTAACCTTTCCCCGTATGACGACATATAGGGAAGATTCCAGATTGGGCCGTCTGAGCTTTCATTTTCTCAGTTTACCCAGGGCTCGGTTTACACCATCGCCTTTTCTAGCCACTTGGGGACCATATGCAGGCTAGGGGAACTTAAAAAACTCATATAGTGACATTTCCATGCCATGGGACCTTTAAATATGTTTTATTTTAACAGTTGTGGAATCCAACCATTCATCCATCTGAGGTAATGTAGTTAGCCTACTTTATTGAGTATTTCCATTTTATGCAACTTTACACATTTATTAATAGTAAATTAATAATGAATAAATTTAAGATCATCATGTTTGCAGCAAACAATATATTTTAGACCTAGTGGAGTAATCAGGGTTCCTACACATTTTCCATTTCAAAATTCCATACTTTTCCAGACCTCCTTCCAAACGATTTGTGCCACTGGTAAGCCTCGGTCTCCTTTTCTCTGTTTTCTCTGCTTCATGTTTGCCCTAGTCCAAATCCTATAGTCTTTTAGTGATTTTTAAATCAGTATTTCATTGTTGAAATAAAGTTGTGTATTTGGTATTCACGCCTTTCCAATCATACCACTCGCTACATAGGCGTAAATTTTTAATTTGTTTAAGATTCTATTAATTCGATAGATTTACTTCATAGACATCTTTCTCTGACTTATCCATTCTGTTCTCTGTTCGCTCTGTTGTCGGTATTGGTTGTTGGTATTGGACCATTTTAAGGAGTAGCCTATAAGTATGAATATCCACCACAAGTGCAGTATGTTGGAAAAACAACATTTGCTCCAAGAAAAAAAAAAAAATATATTGGCACTAGGGCTGAGCATTGACAAATTCCACAATTGAATGCAATTTTGATTCAGAAGCTTGCGATTTGATTTTGATTTGATTACCTTTGATCAATATTTTTCAATATTGATTAATTTGGGGCATATCAGGTTCAGTAGGCCTACATGGCAAATTTCCTCATAGAAAAATATCTCAATCAACTATACAGGGAACCACAGCTGGTACATCATTATAATATTAAAGGTTAAAATTGATTTCTAAGCTACTTACATATTGGCTAAATTACACATTTGCTTGTAATTGTTTTTGAGTGATTTTGTGTATTTCTGTAAATTATTGTATTTTGTTATATGTTCAACTAAATGTGCTGCCTGTCTTGGCCCTCTTGTAAAAGAGATTTTAAATTTCAAGTTTTATTTCCTTTTTTAAATCTCAAGTTTTATTTTAAATCTCAAGTTTTATTTTAAATAAAGGTTTAATAATAATAATTTCAGTTTATTTCATCTTATTTCATATAAACACTATTTCATATTTTATTATTCCTTTATTTAAGGAGAAGTCATATTGAGACTATAGTCTCTTTTTCAATGCTTTCTTTAATACTGTTTCATATAAACACTTTCATATGATTCATTTAACAACAGTGCTTCTTTTATTAATTTATTAATCTTGTTTGTATTGTTTCATTCACAGACATTATGGCTGGATGCTGCACATTCTGACAAAAACATTCAAAACTGTCAATCATCAAATTCCCACCGCCTGTATGAACATTCCCACACCATTTCACACCCAGTGCAATCCTCAAATTGCCCACCACCTGTATAAACATCCCCAACACCATTCCACTTCCTGAACATAAAAACATATGACACTCATAAACAGATGGTCACACTTCCTGTCATAAACACAGTCCGGAAACGGAAAGGGCAAAAGGTCACACCTGTCAAGTCATCAATCAAGGGGGTCATAAATCATTTTGACACAAGCACCAGGGTATCACTACTGTAATCTGTTCCATGTCACACATAAAAGTATTCAACATACAAGATTGTTTAATAAGCATAATCAATTTCAAATTAATTCTTTGCTGCTGTCTTAGTAATTTAAGTATCTCATTGGCCTTCAGATCCATCTTCATTCTTTCCACTTTCGCGATTCATCTTCTCTTCTTCATCCTGTTCCTTCTTGATTTCATCTTGTTCTTTTTGCAAACCCTGAGTAATCAAATCAGCTATATCAACCCTAGGTTCTCCCTGATGAATTAGTTCTTTTGGCAGAAAATTTTCAAATTTTCATATTTCACATTTTCATATTACAGTTCATATTTGTTATCATCAAAAAGTTGATTTATTTCACTAATTCCATTCAAAAAAGTGAAACTTGTATATTATATTCATTCATTACACACAGACTGATATATTTCAAATGTTTATTTCTTTTAATTTTGATGATTATAACTGACAACTAAGGAAAATCCCAAATTCAGTATCTCAGAAAATTAGAATATTACTTAAGACCAATACAAAGAAAGGATTTTTAGAAATCTTGGCCAACTGAAAAGTATGAACATGAAAAGTATGAGCATGTACAGCACTCAATACTTAGTTGGGGCTCCTTTTGCCTGAATTACTGCAGCAATGCGGCGTGGCATGGAGTCGATCAGTCTGTGGCACTGCTCAGGTGTTATGAGAGCCCAGGTTGCTCTGATAGTGGCCTTCAGCTCTTCTGCATTGTTGGGTCTGGCATATCGCATCTTCCTCTTCACAATACCCCATAGGTTTTCTATGGGGTTAAGGTCAGGCGAGTTTGCTGGCCAATTAAGAACAGGGATACCATGGTCCTTAAACCAGGTACTGGTAGCTTTGGCACTGTGTGCAGGTGCCAAGTCCTGTTGGAAAATGAAATCTGCATCTCCATAAAGTTGGTCAGCAGCAGGAAGCATGAAGTGCTCTAAAACTTCCTGGTATACGGCTGCGTTGACCTTGGACCTCAGAAAACACAGTGGACCAACACCAGCAGATGACATGGCACCCCAAACCATCACTGACTGTGGAAACTTTACACTGGAGCTCAAGCAACATGGATTGTGTGCCTCTCCTCTCTTCCTCCAGACTCTGGGATCCTGATTTCCAAAGGAAATGCAACATTTACTTTCATCAGAGAACATAACTTTGGACCACTCAGCAGCAGTCCAGTCCTTTTTGTCTTTAGCCCAGGCGAGACGCTTCTGATGCTGTCTGTTGTTCAAGAGTGGCTTGACACAAGGAATGCGACAGCTGAAACCCATGTCTTGCATACGTCTGTGCGTAGTGGTTCTTGAAGCACTGACTCCAGCTGCAGTCCACTCTTTGTGAATCTCCCCCACATTTTTGAATGGGTTTTGTTTCACAATCCTCTCCAGGGTGCAGTTATCCTTATTGCTAGTACATTTTTTTCTACCACATCTTTTCCTTCCCTTCGCCTCTCTATTAATGTGCTTGGACACAGAGCTCTTTTGCAATGACCTTTTGTGTCTTGCCCTCCTTGTGCAAGGTGTCAATGGTCGTCTTTTGGACAACTGTCAAGTCAGCAGTCTTCCCCATGATTGTGTAGCCTACAGAACTAGACTGAGAGACCATTTAAAGGCCTTTGCAGGTGTTTTGAGTCAATTAGCTGATTAGAGTGTGGCACCAGGTGTCTTCAATATTGAACCTTTTCACAATATTCTAATTTTCTGAGATACTGAATTTGGGATTTTCCTTAGTTGTCAGTTATAATCATCAAAAAAGAAATAATCATCAAAAAAGAAATAAACATTATACTATGCAGCTGCATCAGGGAGAGATAATGTACCATTGTTGATGCCTCATTATTATCAAGCTTAATATATATGTCTGCTTGACAAAATAAAATAAAATTTTATTTGAGATGAAACTATTCTATTTTGTAGCTGCCGTCAGAGGCAACTCTCATATATTTTAGTTCATAATATGCACTTTATAGTTAAAAGGTCAATAAATAGTTAAAATCTTCAGAATAATCATTAGAATAAATAAGTAATATACATTTTGTTAATACATGTCAATTAAAGGGTTTTTCACCCAAAAATGAAAATTATGTCATTAATGACTCAGTTTAAGATATTTTAGATTTAGTCTGAGAGCTTTCTGTCCCTCCATTGAAAATGTTTGTACGGAAGACTGTCCATGTCCAGAAAGGTAATAAAAACATCATCAAAGTAGTCCATGTAACATCAGTGGGTTAGAATTTTTTGAAGCATCTAAAATACATTTTGGTCCAAAAATAACAAAAAAATGCGACTTTATTCAGCATTGTCTTCTCTTCCGGGTCAATTGTTTATCAGCTTTCACTCCACAGTGACACTGCTTCTTCTTCTTTCCTGTTTTACGGCGGTTGGCATCCAGCTTATTGGTGCATTACCGCACCCTTCTGCTCTGGACAGTGATGGGTGACGTGTTATCTAGTGCGCCCGAGCTTCGTTTATGCCGTGTGTCCACCAAAGCGGTTTTTCCAGCTGCTAGCGTACTTTTTTAATTGTTTTCAATGGGAACTCTGCGTTTTTTACCGGTCGCCTCGAGTTGAAGAATGTTCAACTTTGAGTAAAGCGCTGCGCTCATCACTGTCACTTTTTAGCCAGCTGTCCAATCAGACTCGAGGAGGGGCGGGACAAATACTAAACTGTCACAACATTCTTGCTGAGAACGGAACAAAATGAATGAGAAATTAATATTGCTGGTCTCCGAACAAACGTAGCAAATAATTTCACATTGTGTCAACATTTTTAGTCTGAAACAAATTACCTGCAAAGTTATAAGTAACATATTCTGTATCATAGCAACAAAGCGTCTCAACTTAAAAAAAAAACGCTGCGCAGCTGAAGCGCTCCCAGACGCTGACAGATAGGCGTTTTAAGCAGAGCACCTAGAGTTTTCAGCTCACTAAAAACACTTTGGTGGACACACAGCCTAACAGTCTGAGGGAGACGCACGCTGTAAACAAAACAACCTTTGCAAACATGTCTAAGGATTTCGACACAGAGGAAGACTTGCATTTTTTTGCTCAGCCATATTTATTTGAACCCGAATACATGGACGAAGAACTAATAACACGTCATCAGCGTCACTGTCTAGAGCAGAAGGGGCGGTAATGCATCAATAAGCTGGATGCCAACCGCCGTAAAACAGGAAAGAAGAAGAAGCAGTGTCACTGTGGAGTGAAAGCTGATAACCAACTGACCCAGAAGAGAAGACAATGCTGAATAAAGTTGCATTTTTTGTTATTTTTGGACCAAAATGTATTTTAGACGCTTCAAAAAATTCTAACCCACTGATGTCACATGGACTACTTTGATGATGTTTTTATTACCTTTCTGGACATTTTCAATGTAGGGACAGAAAGCTCTCGGACTAAATCTAAAATATCTTAAACTGTGTTCAGAAGATGAACGGAGGTCTTACGGGTTTGGAACAACATGAGGGTGAGTCATTAATGACATAAATTTCATTTTTGGCTGAACTAACCCTTTAATTTAATATTATTCAGCTAAAACCATAGAAAAAGGGGGGGAACCTATTTCCTTTTTGTTCTGCTAGGGAATTATTTAATTGCTGCTATCAGGATATTTTTTTCCGGTGCACTACATGTAGAAGAGCCACATGAGGTGCTGCACTCGTAACATGTCTCTAAGAGTTACGCTTGCAAGAAGTGCTAAGAAGCTTTATTGTCTTTTTGTTTAAAGAAGAAATTGTAACCCTCCAAGTTTATTCCTCTTGAGTTAGAGAGGCCAATGAGGAATGTTTTATCGTGTCAACTGTTTTGCCGTATGTGAACACGTGTGTTATGTGACTGTGTTAATGTATAATTAGCCAATTAAGTGTATTTTCTTACGTGTTGAATTTCGTTTATTATTATGTGTAAAACACCACTTTAAGAGGGTTAATTTAAGTTTTACGTATTTCCTTTCATAGTTCTTACGGCATTGTTGGGACATAAAAGGGCTGCAAGACTAAAATGTACAAGACATGTTGAAGACTCGTGTCCGAATAAAAGTCTGTTAAAACCAAGAACGACCTGAGCCTTTGATTCAACTCGAGGGGAGTAAAATATTTTATCAGAAGGACAGTGTGAAGTGATATGAGTAATGGTATGAGTAATTTGGTGTAATGACACCAAATGGCATGACACTGTGTAACACTGTCAACACTTTTTAGATCTACAATAAAAAATTCAAAATAATTGGAATGATATCTGTTTTTATGTTATGCATAGTAAAGCTGTTTTCGTCATGCTGTATCAGCTGTAATACTCACCCGGATATTTTCCTAGTTCAGATTGATATTTGCGGTGATATTTGCGCTGATATTTGCGGCGATATTTGAAGCGATAGTAAATCGCAACAGAGGCCACCACAAGCAGAGCAGCAGCAACAATCCCTGCTAAAACACCTGGAGACAGACCTGGACCTGTAACAGCTGAAGACAGACAGTCATTAGTGTGAGTGAATCGGTTTGATTTTATTCTGATTCAGTTGAATCATGTTATTATGAGAGAAGTTGTAAATCCAAGTGATCTACAGTGCATCATTTTGTCATGTTACAGCCTTATTCCAAAAGGGATTAAATTAAATATTTTCCTCAAAATTCTAAAACAATACCCCATGATGACAATGTAAAAGAAGTTTGTTTGAAATATTTGCAAATTTATTAAAAATAAAAAACGAAATAATAATCACATAAAATAATCACATGTACATTAGTATTCACAGCCTTTGCTCAATACTTTCTTGAAGCACCTTTGGCACCAATTACAGCCTCAAGCATTTTTGAGTATGATGCTACAAGCTTGGTACACCTATTTTTGGGCAGTTTCACCCATTCTTCTTTGTAGGACCTCTCAAGCTCCATCAGGTTGGATGGGAAGTGTTAGTGCACAGCCATTTTCAGATCTCCAGAGATGTTCAATCAGGTTCAAGTCTGGGCTCTGGCTGGGCCACTCATGGACATTCACAGAGTTGTCCCATAGCCACTCCTTTGTTATATTGGCTGTGTGCTTAGGGTCGTTGTCCTGTTGAAGATAAACCTGCTCCCCAGCCTGAGGTCCAGAGCGCTCTGGAGCAGGTTTTCATCAAGGATGTCTCCGTACATTGCTGCATTTATCTTTCCCCCGATCCTGACTAGTCTCCCAGTTCCTGCCGCTGAAAAACATCCTCACAGCATGATGCTGCCACCACCATGCTTCACTCTAGGGATGGTGATGAGCGGTGCCTGGTTTCCTCCAGATATGACGCTTGCTATTTAGGCCAAAGTGTTCAATCTTTGTAGATCTCATGGTCTGAGAGTCCTCCAGGCTTGCTCATGTGACTTTTCCTGAGTGGCTTCCATCTGGCCACTTTACCATACGGCCTGATTGTAGGAGTGCTGCAGAAATGATTGTTCTTCTGGAAGGTTCTCCTCTCTCCACAGAGAAAGGCTGGATCTCTGTCAGAGAGACCATCGGGTTCTTGGTCACCTCCCTGACTAAGGTCTTTTTCCCCCGATTGCACAGTTTGGCCAGGTGGCCCGCTTTAGGAAGAGTCCTGGTGTTTCCAAACTTCTTCCATTTATGGATGATGGAGGACACTGTACTCATTGGGACCTTCAATGCTGCAGAGATGTTTCTGTACCCTTCCCCAGATCTGTGCCTTGATACAATCCTGTCTTGGAGGTCTACAGACAATTCCTTGGTTTGTTCTCCGACATGCACTGTTAACTGGGTGACCTTATATAGACAGGTGCGTGCCTTTCCAAATCATGTCCAATCAACTGAATTTACCTCAGGAGGACTGCACTCACGTTGTAGAAACATCTCAAGGATGATCAATGGAAACAGGAGATGCACCTGAGCTCAGTTTTGAGTGTCATGGCAAAGGCTGTGAATACTTATGTACATGTGTTTTTTTTTTGTTTTGTTTTTTTTTTTTAAATAAATTTGCAAAGATTTCAAACAAACTTTTTTCACATTGTCATTATAGGGTATTGTTTGTAGAATTTTGAGGAAAATAATGAATTTAATCCCTTTTGGAATAAGGCTGTAACATGACAAAATGTGGAAAAAGTGAAGTGCTGTGAATACTTTCCGGATACACTGTAATTATACTGAATATCATCATTACATCGAAAGACTTGTTCTTTCCAGGTTTAGAGTTACCCACCAGTGACAGTAAGAAGGAAACGCTGATCGCTTTCACGGCCTCGGATCTGTAGCTCATAAAGTCCAGTGTGTTCAGTTTTGGTCTGCTTGATAATCAGAGAGCCATTCTGATTTAGCTGCAGTCTGTCTCTGAATCTCTCATCAGCATCGTTTAATGAGATCTCTTCAGTTTCCAGATCGATTTTAGCCAGGAGGATGCCTTCATCTCCAAACCTCCACACTATTAGATCATCTCTCTGGACTTCAACATTATTCTGTAGAGTGACAGACTTTCCCTCCATCACTGACTCTGACTTCACTCCACCCGTCCCACCAGCCACCGCTGGAAAACAAGCCGAAACAGTTTCTCAGGAAGAGATTAAATTCTGTAAATCCTTGTGTTACCTATAATTAAATTTATAAATCCATATATACAGATTTCAATTCTTGTACACAAATGTTATTAATAAAGCTAATAAAATTCAGGTCCTGTGCTACTTCTTTATATTTCACCTCATATTACTGCATAAGATCATAAGCATTGACATGTTGACAGAAAACAGGCTTCACTCTCAGATGACACAGAAATCCTATTACTGTCTCAGTTTGAGTTAATTCACATTTACTCTTAAATATAAAGAAAGATAGTTCACCCAAAAATGTAAATTCTATTATTTTTTCATCCTCATGTCATATTCCAAAACCATAAGACTGTTGATGATATATTTTATGAAGTCTGAGAGATTTGTCACTTCATTGAAAGCATATCCAAAATAATTTCTCATGACACTGTTCCATGCAGATGAAAATCGGCATAAACAGCATCATCATTGTTACAATAAATGACTCAAGATACTCACCAAAGACATTAACATTAAATATTTTTGTCGTAGTCTTTTCTCTAGAGACGGATAGTTTATATCGTCCTGAGTGTCTGATTCTGGTGTTTCTGATGGTCAGAGATCCAGTCTTTTGGTCCACCTGCACTCTGCCTCTGAATCCAGGATCATCAGTGACAAAAAATGAAGTAAAATCTGCCTTTCTTGCTATTTGAGATATGACAGAGTCTCTAGGTCCAAACAGCCACAGTATGGTATCATCGTTTTGTATTTCAGTAATATCAGTGTGTAAAGTGACAGAATCTCCCTCCATCACGGATTCATCCGTCTCTGCACCAGACACACCTAGAGCAGAAACAATCCGCTTTACAAATACAGAGCAGACTACATTTTTCCTGACGTTAGGAATGGTGTCCAAATGGATATAGTAAAACTGGTTAGTGTAGTTGTGTATTATTCAGTGTTAAAAAGTAAAATAAATAAATAAATAATAATAATAATAATAAATAAATAATTTTGATGAGTTACAAACAAATGTCACCCATTCGGCGGAATGGCTCAATCATTATTAGACGCGTCTGGGTTTATTTCGCCGGCGTCGTTTCCCATGAAGGCTATTTAACTCAGAACTGATCACAATACTGCAATGCAGTATCTAAAATGAAACCGAAAGATACAGAAATCAATCACTTACCCTCCACGAACAATAACAATAGAAAGAACAAAAGCATGTTCTGCAGGTTGTTGTAGAATCTGAATGAATAAAGCTGATCTATATGGAGATAATTTATATTATTCTGTTCCGCAGAATCTCCGTCGCTTCTGAACCGCACCCAAACACTGACATAAACGTGAATAAATCACAAAAACAACAGAGAGACGCTAATAAAGAGACGATACTAACGCCCACTGAGAAATGCGACTTTTCTATATTTCTAACTAATGATGCTGAACGAAGTAAATGTTTCCTTGAGAGAATCGACGAGCAAAGCAGTGGCATGCCCAGGGTTGCCAGATCCCAGAAACATTTCCATCCCAAAATGAATGAAAACTAACCCATTTTTCATTTCAAAATTAGTGTTGGGCTATTAAAACACGGATGAATTATTAAAACACAGATGAAAAACATCATGATATTCCTTACAAACAATGCTAATATTATTATTAGGCCTACTTTGAGCAGTATATTTTACTGTAGCTATCATAGTAATATATTTATCTTACAATTTCTTCCAAGTTAAAGCAAACTTTTATTTTGGTGGTTTGTTGTGAAGTTTTTCCAAATGAAACGGTGAAAATCTCATCACAGATATAAGTCACTGAGTATAGTGAACATACGTAAGGCGACAGGTCCGGATAACATCCCTGGACGCGTCCTTAAAGTGCTTCAGAACTGACCAGCGTAACCAGTGACATCTTCAATCTTTCCCTCACTCTGGATACAGTCCCTGTCTGATTTATGTCCATCAGTATCATTGAAAACCACAGTCTCTTGTCTCAATGATTACAGGCCAGTGGCTCTCACACCGGTACTCATGAAGTGTTTTGAGAGTCTCGTCAAGAAACACATTCTGAGCTTCATACCAGCAAACCTGGACCCACTACAGTTTGCATATAAGACAAATAGTGTATCAGAGGAAGCTATTTCATTCACTATTCACAGAATACTAACTCACCTGGAAAATAAAGATAGTTATGCCAGACTACTCTTTATTGATTACAGTTCAGCTTTTGACACTATCATTCCCTCTAAACTCACAGTCAAGCTGCATAACCTGGGACTGCCTTCTGGACTGTGTAACTGGATACAGAGCTTCCTCACCAATAGACCACAACATGTACGTATTGGAAAACACTCCTCTAGCACCATCATGATGAACACCGGCACTCCTCAAGGCTGTGTACTCAGTCCCATGCTGTACACATTTTTCACATTTGACTGTGTTGCTACACAGTCCAACAATGTCATCATTAAATTTGCAGATGACACTACAGTCATTGGTCTTATCAAAGATAATGATGAGACTGCTTACCGGAAAGAAGTGTTAGGTCACTCATCCCACCCATAATTTCTTTACCCTCATGAAGTCCGGCAAGAGGTACTGGAGCATCGAAGCCAGAACATCCAGGCTACGGAACAGCCTGTATCCTTACTTCATATCGCATTAGAACGTTAAGGGTTTTTTTGCACTTCACTTATAGACTTTTGCTACTTTAATATTGCTGCAACTGTATTGTTGACATGCTGCATATTTACACTGTGAACTTTTTTTCTATGAATACTTGTCATTGTTTATGTATTTATTATATTAATTATGGTGTATTCTTATACACTGATTGCCTTGTTTTTATATTTTTGCATTTTCTTTCATATGAATGTTTTGTAGTTTTATTGTTTGTTCCCCTTTTACCGTCTTCTCATGAGGAGGAACAAAATAAGAATTTCATTGTACCTGGTACATATGACAATAAATATCTTGAACTTGAACTTTGATTTATGTCTAATAGACAGTGAATATGGATCTAGGCTAAAACAAGGCTGAATTTGGGCTGTCAGTGAAAATCTAATAGACATCTAACCATAACCCAACAATAGACTAGTCATCAAATATACAGCTAATGAATGACTACATCTACTGTATACATGTAATAGACACAACTATGAACAGTTATTGATGAAGCATTTCCAGACTGACTGATAGTTTAATGGTGTAAAGCTGTCAGTAGAAATGAACGTGTCGTACCTCTGAATAATGATCCAGCAGTCACACTGACTTCAGTTTCTGATGCTGTGTCAGCTGGACCTGTGGATCACGTCTGTTAGTTCACTTCGTAGCCCGGGGTTTGCTTTGAAAGAGGGTCAGGAATACCTGATCACTGGGCCGATCACTGATGTTTGGCACACAGAAAGCTCATCCAACAGGTGAGTAGCACTGAATATTGAAAAAGAAAGGGTTTTCTTTTCTTTTACTCTGCACAGCTCACTCACATTTTCTCTCTCAGGTACACGTATGTGCTGCATAAGCACACGTGGGTTGAGCGCTGGCCGTCTGAGGCTGAATGTAAGCGTAAAGCCGCTCTGAAGGTTAAATGTGCTGAACTGAAGAGTTTCGCAGCAGGAGTGACAAAGAGAGGCTGTCAGAGACGTCCCACAAATGTTATTCTGTAAACACTAATGACAGAAGCACAGATGTGCACAATTTTGTCATTCTATCACAGCTTAAAAACAAGCACAAGACCATCTGCATGCAGTAGATTTCATGCAGTCATTTAATGTGTGTACCAAAATCTTAGCAAAAACAAACCTCAGTATACTTTGAGGTCATATTACACTGTATATCATTTAATAAAAGTGTTACAATACTGCTGTTGTGTTGTATATTTTTAAATTAACCTTTTAAAATTATAAATTTGACTAGAAGGTTTCAAAGAATGTGTGTTTATGTGCACAGCAATACACTGATATCTATCAAAAATCAATTCAGTCTAGAATCTGACAACAGAAAATTTGAAATGATCGTGTTTTTCTTCCATTTCAACAACAAAACAAAACAAATGTGCACAGTGAATGAGTTTGACCATTTTTAGCTTTGTCAATATACTGATAAATGCTAATATGAAGTAATACAGTATGTCATTTTAAAGCTAAAAATCGACAAAGGTTTTTGTTTTGTTTTTCTTGAAAATCGTATTTGAATGTGTGGCAACTAAAGTTGCCGGTTTATGCACCCCCTCAATGTCAAATTTGAATAGGAGGAGAACATTTGGCATCTAACTCAAGATAACTGCTTTCAACAGATCAACCTTTATTCATAAACACATTTATTATGTATAAAAGTTGAAGAACATTCAATGTGAACCCCAAAAAGCTGCATCATGCTTATAATCTCTTGACTATGAAAACACAACAACCAACAAATACATTTGTCTTAAAGTGGTGGAACAAAACAAACCTCAGTATACTTTGTGTGTATCAAAACGTTAAATTCAAATAAATAGACAAATAAAAATAAATAGAATGAAGAAAAGAATTACATCTATATTTTTTATTAAAAAAAATAAATAACCTTTTGACAGATTTATTCCCAATCAAATAAAGGTCTACTGTACAGTAGAGATGTCAGTTAAAGCAGAACTAAGTAACTTTTTTTTTACCTTCATAATGCCTATTTAATGCCAAGAATGCCTATTTTTGTATTCATTTTTTGTAAAAAATGTAAAGGGTCACAAACGACCCGAGGTGTGTATGAGTGTACGTTTATTTTTTCTGCATGACAATAACTGAATCTTAGATGACAGAGTGCAATTCATCTTTATTCCACAAGGTGGCAATGTCTGATACGCAATGCTGAAGTGACGACTCATACAGACAGAAAACGAAATAATAAGAAAAACATGAAAATGAACAGTGGCTGTCTTTAAGGACTTGGCACTTAATTTGGACTGAAAGACTGTTGGACTCTGGCGTATTGTTTTATTGTTATATGACAATGATGATAATTGTTGTTACTGTTTTTTTTCCCCTTTTCTTTTAAGCATTTAATAAAAAAAGAAAAAGAAAAAAAAAAGAAAAACATGAAATGGCTCAGTGATTTACTGCAGAGTAAGTGCTGAACGCAATCAAATACGACTGTAACTGTTACTGGATGAATCTGGTGAAGCTGTTAGTGATCGAAATATTGATTTTGAAGATGTTGAAAATTATATAGTTTTGAGAATACGTTTGAGATCGCGAATGGGCTCATCCGTGTCCTCAAACATAAAAAATAGCCCATAATTTGCTGAATTTACTGGGAAATGAGCTCTGACGAGGACAGTGGTGATGGTATAAAACATCTGCTCAAACTGCCCTTTCAAGATCCAAAGAGTAACAAAATACGATTTTTTTTATTCTTCTGTAATTGTTACTCTAATATCAGAGGAGTTCTACATTATTGCGACAGGTAGAGATCCATCAGTGTTAGATATAGATCCGAGTCGATAAAGACCCGAATATGTAAGAATGATTGGCGAAACAGTCATGCATTTAAGGGTTAATTGACTTGTAGTGGTGTGTTTGAGGTGAGCACGAACCCCCTCTGGCACGTCTATGCCAGAAAACAGCACTTGCAAGTTGAGCCAAAGAATATACACTGACAAGAAGCGACAGTCAATAGAACGAACGTTCATTGAAACACCAGCGCCCAGCAGCCGCCCTGCGTTTCCGCCATTTTGGGGTGAAAACCATGCGGCAGTCCAATAGATTTCAATGGGAATATCAGCTGCTTTGTTAAAAAAAAAAAAAACATACATTAAAGCTAAAATTAGCCGAAAACCTGAATGATGACAACACAGAATAATGTACAAACACTAGACTAGCGATCATTTAATTTTTTTTAACGTTATTATACAGACTATGTTTATTTCTTCCACTTTTTTTTCAGAGCTGCCAACTCTCACGCATTCAGCGTGAGACTCACGCAATTGACCCAATTCTCACGCTCTCACGCCACACCCCCATATTCTCACGCAGACTCGTGCAGCAGTGAGGGGAAAAAATCGCGCCGCATGATCTCGCAAAGCAACGCGCAGAGACAAGACAGACAGTGTACAGTGAGTTTTTTGTGACAATTGTGAGGGAAATACACAATTTATTCCCATAAACTGTGTAGTCAGCCGTTCTCCCTCCCATCTGCACCGTGTGAATTGTGAACGCAGGCAGGTCAGTGAGTTACAGGGCGCTCCGTGTCTCCGTCCAGTTTAGGCTAGTAACTAACAGGCCTATGCTGTTATATAGTTTATAGGGGTGTGACGAGCGAGACTAATATGTGACGAGATTTCTCGTCGAGGCGAAAAGTAGTCTCGTGATATTGCCATGACAGAGTGTTAGGATGATTAGGAAAGAATATGCCACCGCTACGTTTACATTACGCCTCCACTGTCCTTTTGCTTTGTAATTCAGTTGGATAACGGTCGCCGCCGCTCCATATTTACAGAGTACGCGCGATCACGAAAGTGAAAGTAAACGCGAGCGCGCATTCAAACGCGATTTCAATACCCCGCATTTTAAAAGCGGCTCACTGATGAATACAGATATCTCTCAATATGAAAGCTATTTTAGGCTGGGCTGTGTAGTTGTAACCATCTCTTAGCTCTGAATCAAAGAAAAATTTGGTCTTATTTGCACTTTGAATATTGAGAGAGTGTGATTATGGTTGCACTTATTGTAAAGTGTTACCATAAAAATGAATAACAGTTTTCTCTTAATCTTATTAAGCACAAACAGTAAGGATTCATTTGTTAACGTTAGTTAATGCACTGTGAACCATCATGAACTAACAGTGAATGACTATTTTTATTAACTAACATAAACAAAGATTAATAAATACTGTAGCAAATATGTTGCTCATTGTTAGTTGATGTTGGTTAATACATTAATGTTAATAAATGAGACCTTATTGTAAAGTGTTACCATTTTTATTTATACTGTTTTTATTTCTATGATCAGTTTGTGGAAAGGAGTTCAGTTAGGAGGTCTAAAGTTGTAGAAGCTCATAAATCATGTACAGTAAGGTCTGAAGAGACTGAAATCATACAGGACAGAAGTCAGTCAGTTGAGTTTGTGGCAAAACCTTTTACAGTGCTTGAGTATTGTTGTCTTTTACTGCATATGATAATTCATACTCAGAAAGTAGAACTGAAATGACATTCATTACAAGATGATTAGTTAAAACATTTCAAATACACCTGCAGAATATTTTTTTCTAGTCATGTATTTCGCCATCTTGTCTAGTGAGATACCTGTCTCGTCACACCCCTAATAGTTTATATAGAATTAAGTTAGCATTAGCAGAGTTGTTTGTTTTGCAGCACTGAGCAGTTATTTTACATAACTTTATCATAAAAAAACAGTACAAAAGCAAGCCACGCCCCTCCATAAGCCCCTCCCATAACCAAACCCCGCCCCCAAAATCTCACTCTAAGCTGAACTCAAAAGTTGGCAGCCCTGTTTTTTCTCCACAAAACCTTTGCTCTCTATGTCAGTTTTGGTTAAAATTCTTTAAAATGCTTATAAACACTGAATTATTACCAACATATGAAATTAAATTAAGGACATGCATCAGAAAAATTGGGAATGTTTGACAATATGACAGCTTGATTTTGCAGTGTTGTCTAATGTCCGTTAAAGCAAAAGTGTGAATTATGTGATAACGGACACAGCGATGCATCATGTATTATAAGATCATTATGTTTGTAGCGTGATCCATTCAAAAGTACAATATAGCCTATTTCAATTCAGACCTAGATATTATTACTATTACTCCACTAGGTCTGAAATATATTGTTCGCTGCAAACATTAAATTTATTAATTATTAATTTACTATTAATAAATGTATAAAGTTGCATAAAATGGAAATACTCAATAAAGTAGGCTAACAACGTTACCTCAGATGGTTGAATGGTTGGTTCCTCAACTGGTAATAAAACATATATAAGACAATACAACATTTACTGTAGGAGCCATACAATTTACTGGTGACTTAATTTAAAAAACTGTTCTATTGCGCTTCTGATTTGGCAGTGATTAGCAGATTTTGGGTGTGTAAGATGTGAAGGATTCTATGGTTCAGTTAGTATTTTCACCCCATAATGGCGGCCGCGCTACCGGAGCGCCATCTAGTGGCTGTTAGCAAAAAAGTATTGACTGTTATAAAAAGAAGACTGTTATAAAAAAAAAAAAAAAAGATTGTTATAAAAGAAGAGGGGATGCCACAGTGCTAAACATGGCCTTGTCCCAACTTTTTTGAGATGTGTTGATGCCATGAAATTTAAAATCAACTTATTTTTCCCTTAAAATGATACATTTTCTCAGTTTAAACATCTGATATGTCATCTATGTTGTATTCTGAATAAAATATTGAAATTTGAAACTTCCACATCATTGCATTTTTTTTTTTATTCACAATTTGTACAGTGTCCCAACGTTTTTGCATTCGGGTTTGTAATAGAGAAGAAGAAGAAGAAGAAGAAGAGAGCTAGTAAGAAAAGCCCTCTTTGTTGTCTTTATACGGAACATTTTCCTTATGGTGATTCTGAAAGAAAACGCGCTGGGTTTCTACTGTTGCTATAGTAACAAACGCAACTTTAACGCGCATCTGATTGATAATCCGCGCGCACTTATGTCAGAGTTTTTAATGGTGTAGTTATTTCAGCATTTTCCTTTGCACATTCAGTTTAACGACATTAAGTTCATAATTTCATTTATCATTCATTGAACTGAGCGTAATTCATTTAGACACTTACATTATGTGTTTGCTCCGATCATGCAATAAATGTGTGCCCTTGAAACTGCTCAGGTAATGTCAATGATCCATTTTCGACGTTTCCACGCAATGAAAGCTCAAACGTGGGCTACGGACTGAGCGCGAGCGCGATCCAGTGAAAGGCGGTAAATGTCGCGCGTCTCTGTGAAGGAGCTGTGAGGGAAGGCGCAAAATGACAGTGCACAATGTCTCCATCAATTCGCGACTGCGGTCAAGCCAGCCGCAGTTTGAAAATACACGGTCAAGCCAGCCGCCAAAAAAAAAAGTGTGTGCGCCTATTACTATAAATACGGTAATTTCAGGAACAGCAGAGAGAGAACGCGCTTTCAGAGCGCTTGAGTTGCCCATATCTATCTATCTATCTATCTATCTATCTATCTATCTATCTATCTATCTATCTATCTATCTATATTCAGTCTAATATATAAAACATCTCTTTCTTTCTTTCTTTCTTTCTTTCTTTTTCTAATATATCTATCTTTTTTCTTTCGATTATATATTCATCTCTTTCTTTTTTTCTTTCTAATGTTTCTTTCTCTTACTATATCTTTCTTTTTTCTAATATATCTATTTCTTTTTTCTTTCTAATGACTTTCTGATATTTCTTTCTTTCTCAACATATCTTTCTTTTTTTGTATTATATCTTTCTTTTTTCTAATATATCTCTTTCCTTTTTCTTTGTAATGTCTATCTTTCTAATATTTCTTTCTATCTCTCTGTTGTTATTTTCATATATATATATATATATATGACAATTACTCTTGAATTAAATTGTGTTACTGTCTTACTGCATAAGGATTACTGTCTGATCAGGCCTATAAAGACCTTATTTTAAATAAGTGGAAAATACCAATGGTCTGTTTCTATAGGGGACGTCCCATACAGTATGCATACCTCATAAATATCCCTTTTACTGCAGCATTTTGGAGATATGCCACATTATTTGACTTCAAAGGTCTATAAACACCTCATTTCAAATAAGTAGAAAAAACAAATGGTCTGTTTCTATAGGGGATGTCCCATAGAGTATGCATACTCCATATGAGTACATTTTACTGCAGCATTTCGGAGATATGCCACATTATTTGACTTTGGAGACCTATAAACACCTCATTTCAAATAAGTAGAAAAAACTAATGGTTTGTTTCTATAGGGGACATCCCATAGAGTATGCATACCTCATATGAGTACATTTTACTGCAGCATTTTGGAGATATGCCACATTATTTGACTTTGGAGGCCTATAAAGAATTCATTTCAAATAAGTAGAAAAAACAAATGGTCTGTTTCTATAGGGGACATCCCATAGAGTATGCATACCCCAAATGAGTACATTTTACTGCAGCATTTCGGAGATATGCCACATTATTTGACTTTGGAGGCCTATAAAGACTTCATTTCAAATAAGTAGAAAAAAATAATGGTCAGTTTCTATAGGGGGCATCCCATAGAGTATGCATACCTCATATGAGTACATTTTACTGCAGCATTTTGGAGATATGCCACATTATTCGACTTCAAATGCCTATAAACACCTCATTTCAAATAAGTAGAAAAAAACAATGAACTGTTTCTATAGGGGATGTCCCATAGAGTATGCATACCTCATATGAGTACATTTTACTGCAGCATTTCGGAGATATGCCACATTATTCGACTTCAAAGGCCTATAAACACCTCATTTCAAATAAGTAGAAAAAACAAATGGTCTGTTTCTATAGGGGACGTCCCATAGAGTCTGCATACCCCATATCAGTACATTTTACTGCAGCATTTCGGAGATATGCCACATTATTTGACTTCAAAGGCCTATAAACACCTCATTTCAAATAAGTAGAAAAAACTAATGGTTTGTTTCTATAGTGGACATCCCATAGAGTATGCATACCTCATATGAGTACATTTTACTGCAGCATTTTGGAGATATGCCACATTATTTGACTTTGGAGGCCTATAAAGACTTCATTTCAAATAAGTAGAAAAAACAAATGGTCTGTTTCTATAGGGGACATCCCATAGAGTATGCATACCCCATATGAGTACATTTTACTGCAGCATTTCGGAGATATGCCACATTATTTGACTTTGGAGGCCTATAAAGACTTCATTTCAAATAAGTAGAAAAAAACAATGGCCAGTTTCTATAGGGGGCATCCCATAGAGTATGCATACCTCATATGAGTACATTTTACTGCAGCATTTTGGAGATATGCCACATTATTCGACTTCAAATGCCTATAAACACCTCATTTCAAATAAGTAGAAAAAAACAATGAACTGTTTCTATAGGGGATGTCCCATAGAGTATGCATACCTCATATGAGTACATTTTACTGCAGCATTTCGGAGATATGCCACATTATTCGACTTCAAAGGCCTATAAACACCTCATTTCAAATAAGTAGAAAAAACAAATGGTCTGTTTCTATAGGGGACGTCCCATAGAGTATGCATACCCCATATCAGTACATTTTACTGCAGCATTTCGGAGATATGCCACATTATTTGACTTCAAAGGCCTATAAACACCTCATTTCAAATAAGTAGAAAAAACTAATGGTTTGTTTCTATAGGGGACATCCCATAGAGTATGCATACCTCATATGAGTACATTTTACTGCAGCATTTTGGAGATATGCCACATTATTTGACTTTGGAGGCCTATAAAGACTCCATTTCAAATAAGTAGAAAAAAATAATGGTCAGTTTCTATAGGGGGCGTCCCATAGAGTATGCATACCTCATATGAGTACATTTTACTGCAGCATTTTGGAGATATGCCACATTATTCGACTTCAAAGGCCTATAAACACCTCATTTCAAATAAGTAGAAAAAACAAATGATCTGTTTCTATAGGGGACGTCCCATAGAGTATGCACACCCCATATGAGTACATTTTACTGCAGCATTTCGGAGATATGCCACATTATTCGACTTCAAAGGCCTATAAACACCTCATTTCAAATAAGTAGAAAAAAACAATGAACTGTTTCTATAGGGGACGTCCCATAGAGTATGCATACCTCATATGAGTACATTTTACTGCAGCATTTCGGAGATATGCCACATTATTCGACTTCAAAGGCCTATAAACACCTCATTTCAAATAAGTAGAAAAAACTAATGGTTTGTTTCTATAGGGGACATCCCATAGAGTATGCATACCCCATATGAGTACATTTTACTGCAGCATTTTGGAGATATGCCACATTATTTGACTTTGGAGGCCTATAAAGACTCCATTTCAAATAAGTAGAAAAAAATAATGGTCAGTTTCTATAGGGGGCGTCCCATAGAGTATGCATACCTCATATGATTACATTTTACTGCAGCATTTTGGAGATAAGCCACATTATTCGACTTCAAAGGCCTATAAACACCTCATTTCAAATAAGTAGAAAAAACGAATGGTTTGTTTCTATAGGGGACATCCCATAGAGTATGCATACCCCATATGAGTACATTTTACTGCAGCATTTTGGAGATATGCCACATTATTTGACTTTGGAGGCCTATAAAGACTCCATTTCAAATAAGTAGAAAAAAATAATGGTCAGTTTCTATAGGGGGCGTCCCATAGAGTATGCATACCCCATATGAGTACATTTTACTGCAGCATTTTGGAGATAAGCCACATTATTCGACTTCAAAGGCCTATAAACACCTCATTTCAAATAAGTAGAAAAAACTAATGGTTTGTTTCTATAGGGGACATCCCATAGAGTATGCATACCCCATATGATTACATTTTACTGCAGCATTTTGGAGATATGCCACATTATTTGACTTTGGAGGCCTATAAAGACTCCATTTCAAATAAGTAGAAAAAAATAATGGTCAGTTTCTATAGGGGGCGTCCCATAGAGTATGCATACCTCATATCAGTACATTTTACTGCAGCATTTTGGAGATATGCCACATTATTCGACTTCAAAGGCCTATAAACACATTTCAAATAAGTAGAAAAAAACAATGAACTGTTTCTATAGGGGACGTCCCATAGAGTATGCATACCTCATATCAGTACATTTTACTGCAGCATTTTGGAGATATGCCACATTATTCGACTTCAAAGGCCTATAAACACCTCATTTCAAATAAGTAGAAAAAACAAATGGTCTATTTCTATAGGGGACGTCCCATAGAGTATGCATACCTCATATCTATCCTTTTTACTGCAGCATTATGGAGATATTCCACTTCAAAGGCCTATAAACACCTCATTTCAAATAAGTACAAAAAACAAATGGTCTGTTTCTATAGGGGACGTCCCCTAGAGTATGCATACCTCATATCTATCCTTTTTACTGCAGCATTATGGAGATATTCCACTTCAAAGGCCTATAAACACCTCATTTCAAATAAGTAGAAAAAAATAATGGTCAGTTTCTATAGGGGGCGTCCCATAGAGTATGCATACCTCATATCAGTACATTTTACTGCAGCATTTTGGAGATATGCCACATTATTTGACTTCAGAGGCCTATAAACACCTCATTTTAAAGAAGTAGAAAAAAACGAATGGTCTGCTTCTATAGGGGACTTCCCATAGAGTATGCATACCTCATATGAGTACATTTTACTGCAGTATTTTGGAGATTTACCACATTATTTGACTTCAAATGTCTATAAACACCTCATTTCAAATAAGTAGAAAAAACTAATGGTCAGTTTCTATAGGAGACATCATATACAGTATGCATACCTCATATGAGTACATTTTACTGCAGCATTTTGGAGATATGCCACATTATATGACTTTGGAGGCCTTTAAAGACCTCATTTCAAATAAGTAGAAAAAACGAAGAGTCTGTTTCTATAGGGGGCGTCCCATAGAGTATGCATACCTCATATGAGTCAATTTTACTGTAGAATCTAAGGCCTATAAACACCTCATTTAAAATAAGTAGAAAAAAACAAAGGTCTGTTTCTATAAGGGGCATCCCATACAGCATGCATACCTCAAATGAAACTGTTTTTACTGCAGAATTTTGGAAATATGCCATATTATTTGACTTCAGAGTCCTTTAAACACCTACTTTCAAATATATAGGAAAAAACAATGGTCTTCTTTTATAGGGACGTATGCATACCTCACATCTATTATTTGTTATTGTTCTATTTTATACACCTATAAAAACCTCATTTCTAATATTTAGAAAAAAACTATTGGTTCTGTAAGACTTGATTTTCAGTTTTAGACAAAAACTGAGATCAAGCACCCTGCAATAAAGCAATAAAACTCTTGTGTAAAAAAAAAAAAAAGAAATAGCATAGGACAACGCCTTGCCCTAAACTGTCCTCACACGTCTAGTGTCAGTAAATGATTAATAAAATATTTAAATGTACATTTATGCATCTCAATATTCAGACATATAGTATTAGTTACTCAGTGTGTTAATAAATGCTTTATTCAAAACTACCTCACTACTAACTTTAAAACATGAGAGAACAGCACTGCAGAAGATCACTGAACCTTTAAATCTCATTTATAAAAGCTTTACAAAGCATAAATAGTCCTCACTTTAGATGAGCTCACAAAAATTGTTAACTAAACACTTCTAAATATTTTATAATTATCTGAATTAATCATGAATTGCAATAGGAATATGTGTTAATAAAGCATTTATTAACATACTAAGTAACTATTATTATATGTCTAAATAATAAGATGTATAAATGAATGTTTAAATATTTTATTAATCATTTACTTACACTTAATAAATGATTTTATGAATCACTGACAACTTCTGAATAACTGATTTGTAAATAATGTTATACTTAATTTAGAAATGATAAATTGGTTATTTATAAAGTATAAATACAATTATTAAACTCATTATAGATATGCTTATAAATCAAAAATAAAGCATTTATATCTGTATTTATAAAATGGCTTACTAATGTCTTTTAATGCTTTATAAGTGATGAATTAATCGTTTACTAATGCTTAACTAATGATTCATAGCGTGCAGTTATTATAAAGTGTTACCATAAAAGGTTATATTTGATTTACTCTGGATTCTCCTGATATCATTATTAGCAGTAAATTATGGGAGGCTAATGTTACCGTAAATCTGTGTCCAGGGTAGAACAAACTGAAGACGCATTAATGAAGGAGCAGTAGGCACTTCATCTGAAGACCTTTTGATTTCAGTTTACCACTGATTTAGTAAGGTGTATGGAAGTGGCTAAATTAAAATACACTTTTGTTCGAGTAAGCAGTAGGCAACTGACTAAAGGTTTAGCTAACTTATTACACCCTCTGACGAAGATCAGACTGGCGAGTTTATGTTTGTGAGTTTACCGCAAAAGCCGGGAAGAGTACCTCTGTGTGGCATTGGGTCCTTGATGAACGAAGAATTGAAAGGATACCCAGAATAATCAAATATCTAAGTTAATACATAACCAATGATTAATTTCTTATTGGAAACACAACCTAAGACTAATAATCATTTGAAATCGGAGTCAGATTAAACAAGTGAAATTAAGTCAACTTCACAGGGGCACTGAAAAGACATACATGCGTTAACCTTCGCCCAGGCCGTCGGATTCCGTTTTTGGGTTCCCTATACAGTTCGTTTCTAAAGGGGATGTTCCATACAATATGCATACCTCATATGGAACCATTTTACTGCAGCATTTTAGAGAAATGTCACATTAATCGACTTCAGAGGCCTATAAAGTCCTCATTTCTAATAAGTAGAAAAATATAAAGGTCACTTTCTATAGGAGATATCCCAAATACACACCACATATGAAAACATCTTACTGCAGCGTTTTGGAGATATGTCACATTTTACTACTTCAAATGCATATAAAGTCCTCATTTCTCATAAGTTGAAAAAATAATGCCCAGTTCTCATAAGGGATGTGCCTTACTATATGCACAACACACATGAAACCATTTTACTGCAGCGTTTTGGAGACACACATCTTTATTCTACTTTATTCACCTATAAAAACCTCATTTCTAATAAGTAGAAAAAACGAATGGCCAGTTCTTATAGGGGACATCCCGTACCATATACACACACCACATATGAAAACATTTTACTGCAGCATTTTGGAGATACGCATGTCACATTTTACTACTTCAGATGCCAATAAAGTCCTCTTTTCTAATAAGTAGAAAAAAGTATTGGCAAGTTCTTATAATGGACGTCCCATACTATATGCACAACTCATACGAAACCATTCTACTGCAGCATTTTGGAGATATATCACATTTTACTACTTCAGATGCCTATAAAGTCCCCATTTCTAATAAGTAACAGAAAAACTAATGGTCAGTTTCAGTGGAGGTGTGTCAGGCATTAATGCCCAGCCAATCCCTGTTTCCTATCAGTCGAAAAAAATGGATGGTATATTCCTGTAGGGGTCATCCCACATTATATACGCACTTCATATGTAGCAATCTAACTGTGGTGTTTGGGAGAAATATGCAATTTTTCAAGGACATTATGAAGTCCTTATAAGTATTAAAAAAAAACATAGTCAGCTCTTGTAGGGGACCTAAAGAAACGTCTCAGGTTACGTATGTAACCTTGGTTCCCTGAGAGGGAACAAGATGCTGCATCAAATGCTTTGTGAATGCCTCTGCATGATTGCGTTGTGAAGCGCATGTGAAATCAGTCCAGTGGGATCATGACGTCATGACCAGGAAACTATAACTACTCTCAGGGAACCATGGTTACATACGTAACCTGAGATGTTTCCTTTCAAGGGAACTCATTTTAGGAATGAATTCAGCTCGAATTAAATAATTGATTTATAGTGAATTATAAAGAGTCATTTAGTTTACAGCCGAGCAACTGAATCATATAGCGTTCATCTGCTCAGGCCGTAATAAGCTCTTGTAGCGGATATTAATATCCACTATCGTAAAAACTCTAATCAGAGTGCAGTAACTTTAAGATTGACAGTTTAAGACATTACTTTTTCGAGCACATAATACAAGACACTTTCTTTTAAAATCTACAAGAGACTTTATTTATTCTAACACAAACTAATCTAACACAAACACACAAAAACACGCAAACATTCATACACGTTGCAGAAAGAAAGGACATGAGAGAAAGAGTTTTGAGAGAGAATGAAATGATGAGCATGATTTTTAGCAAAATATGCACTTTAAAAGACCTGACCTGAACGAACTATGAATCATTAATTTAATGCACCAGTTAAGTGTTAGAATCTGGTAGTACTTGCTTGTTGACTTCAAATGGAGAGAAGGGTTTTTCAGAGTCGATGATTTGTTGCAGAATCTTTTCAGGTCCGGATTGTGGTTAGGTAAAAACCAATCACGTTTGAGCGTGCTAGCAAATGAAATTAAGTCTCTTGTTGTGGCTGGAATTAAAGTTGAGGCGACAAAAGTCATTAGAAGGCGGCAAAATAACCCTTATCTATCGTTATCGGTCTCTGGAATCACCGGCTTTGCCAGAGAGCACCATTTAGACATGATTTCTATTAAATGGAATATGATACATTTTACACAGATTTCATTCAAGCCATGATTTAAACATACATTTGAGATTTAAATTAATTTCAAACCAGACCAGACATGCTTTCAATCAATCATTCAAAAGTTATCACACTTTCATGAATTGTGGGTGTTCTAAAGCATAACAGCTTACATGTAGCATGTTTAGACATGATATAAAATGTATGCAGTTGAAAGATGTTTGGTACAAATTGTTTGGAACAATTCAATGCTTTTTTAGTTGTAGAAACAGTCTCTGTGTGTTTTTCTGTAAAGTTAGGTCACTCAGAGAAACAGGCCTGCATAGTCTCTGTCTCTTTTGATCTGGAGATCAAAGATTCTTTATTTTCTGGTGACCATTTAGTTTCTACAAATGACTTAAAGGTTTGTCTCCTCTCCTTCAGTCAGGAAGCATGGGTGCCATAAAAGTACCAAGCAGGGGTGGTTCTGTAGATGGACTGGAGCCGAAAATTAGATTTTTTTTGGTTTCTGGAATTATGTTTTGAAATAATCATCTAAATGATTAATTTGTCTGGTTCATCCTTAGTCCTTACATTGTGCTGCGTCAAGCACTTTGGGAACGATATACCCACGCCGCCGTGAAACCAAGTGCCTGTCTGTGTGAAATCGTGACCCCAGGGTCAAGGTCAGGTCCAGGTTATAAAACCTGACAAACGTTTGCGGCGAGGAACAACCTGCCGCATCACACACTTCTTGAAGAGAGACTCCAAAAAGCAAATCCTTAGAGGCAGCCATACTCCGAGTAGAGTGGGCTCTGATCATAAGAGGTGACGGTTGGCCAGCCAACTTGTAAGCAAATGAGATAGCCTCGACTATCCACTTACTTAAAGTTTGTTTAGATGCAGGTTGGCCTCTTCAAGGGGACCCGAAACACACAAAGAGTTCAGATTCACACCACAGGGCAGCTCTGTGAATGGAAGCATCTAAAGCTCTGAAAGGACAGAGAAAATTAAGTTTCTCCTGGTCTGAATCCTGGAAAGGAGGAGGACAGGAGGCCTGCAGCATAATAGGGCCTGCCACATTAGTGGGAACCTTAGGAACATAACCTTCCCAAGGAAACAAGAAGGCTTTAACCATGCCTGGAGCAAAGTCCAGGCAGGAGGGAGAGACCAACAGAGCTTGAAGGTCTCCAATTCTGGAGACAAAATAGCGAGGAGAACAGAGTTTTGAGAGTGAGGAACTTCTCAGGAACCTCTTCAATGGGCTCAAATGGAGAAAGAGATAGGCCTTCTAAGACTATGGCCAAATCCCAAGTCAGCACCCTCTGATGTACCTTAGGTCTTATCCTCAAAGTGCCACAAAGGAAGCGAGTTACCTATGGGTGTCTCCCCACTGATGTACCATCCAGAGGAGTATGGTAAGCTGAGATGGCTGCCACATATACCTTCAAGGTGGAAGGAGATAACCAACATACAACCTCTACAACATGCAGAGAACACATTCCACTTATGTACAGTCGCAGCCTCTGCCATGTCTGTACCATTGCATCCAATCCCAGAGGGGCCGGATACGTGAGGGAGTAAAACAATGGACAGTGTGTTATCTCTCGAGATGCAAACAGAGTGCTCCCACAGGAGCTCCACCACCATGCTGCAGTCTTCACTCCAGCATTTTCACTCTTCAAATGCTGCAGTCTTCACTCCCCAGGCATCAGCCCCTGCCTCGACAGGATGTCAAATAATGTGCCATATCTCCAAAATGCTGCAGTAAAAAGGATAGATATGCATACTGTATGGGACATCCCCTATAGAAACAGACCATTGTTTTTTTCTACTTATTTGAAATGAGGTGTTCATAGGCATTTAAAGTCAAATTATGTGAAATATCTCCAAGATTCTACAGTAAAATTGACTCATATGAGGTATGCATACACTATGGGATGTCTCCTATGGAAACTGAACATTAGTTTTTTCTACTTATTTGAAATGAGTTGTTTATAGGCCTTTGAAGTCAAATAATGTGAAATATCTCCAAGATGCTACAGTAAAATGTACTCATAGGAGGAGTGTAAACTCTATGGGACGTCTCCTATAGAAACAGACCATTAGTTTTTCTACTTATTTGAAATGAGGTCTTTATAGACCTGTGAAGTCAAATTATGTGAAATATCTCCAAGATTCTACAGTAAAATTGACTCATATGAGGTATGCATACTCTAGGGGTCAATTTCTATGGGACGTCCCCTATAGAAACAGACCATTTGTTTTTTCTGCTTATTTGAAATTAGGTGTTTATAGACCTTTGAAGTCGAATAATGTGGCATATCTCCAAAATTTTGCAGTAAAATGTACTCATATGAGGTATGCATACTCTATGGGATGTCCCCTATAGAAACAGTTCATTGTTTTTTTCTACTTATTTGAAATGAGGTGTTTATAGGCCTTTGAAGTTGAATAATGTGGCATATCTCCAAAATGCTGCAGTAAAATGTACTCATATGAGGTATGCATACTCTATGGGACGTCCCCTATAGAAACAAACCATTATTTTTTTCTACTTATTTGAAATGAGGTGTTTATAGGCCCCTGATGTTGAATAATGTGGCATATCTCCAAAATTCTGCAGTAAAATGTACTCATATGAGGTATGCATACTCTATGGGACGTCCCCTATAGAAACAGACCATTTGTTTTTTCTACTTATTTGAAATGAGGTGTTTATAGGCCTTTGAAGTGGAATATCTCCATAATGCTGCAGTAAAAAGGATAGATATGAGGTATGCATACTCTATGGGACGTCCCCTATAGAAACAGACCATTTGTTTTTTGTACTTATTTGAAATGAGGTGTTTATAGGCCTTTGGAGTGGAATATCTCCATAATGCTGCAGTAAAAAGGATAGATATGAGGCATGCATACTCTAGGGGACGTCCCCTATAGAAATGTACCTTTCTTTTTTTCTACTTATTTGAAATGAGGTCTTTATAGGCCTCCAAAGTCAAATAATGTGGCATATCTCCGAAATGCTGCAGTAAAATGTACTCATATGGGGTATGCATACTCTATGGGACGTCCCCTATAGAAACAGACCATTTGTTTTTTCTACTTATTTGAAATGAGGTGTTTATAGGCCTTTGAAGTGGAATATCTCCATAATGCTGCAGTAAAAAGGATAGATATGCGGTATGCATACTCTATGGGATGCCCCCTATAGAAACAGACCATTATTTTTTTCTACTTATTTGAAATGAAGTCTTTATAGGCCTCCAAAGTAAAATAATGTGGCATATCTCCAAAATGCTGCAGTAAAATGTACTCATATGAGGTATGCATACTCTATGGGATGTCCCCTATAGAAACAAACCATTAGTTTTTTCTACTTATTTGAAATGAGGTGTTTATAGGCCTTTGAAGTCGAATAATGTGGCATATCTCCAAAATGCTGCAGTAAAATGTACTCATATGAGGTATGCATACTCTATGGGACGTCCCCTATAGAAACAGACCATTTGTTTTTTGTACTTATTTGAAATGAGGTGTTTATAGGCCTTTGAAGTTGAATAATGTGGCATATCTCCAAAATGCTGCAGTAAAATGTACTCATATGAGGTATGCATACTCTATGGGACGCCCCCTATAGAAACAGACCATTATTTTTTTCTACTTATTTGAAATGAAGTCTTTATAGGCCTCCAAAGTCAAATAACGTGGCACATCTCCAAAATGCTGCAGTAAAATGTACTCATATGAGGTATGCATACTCTATGGGATGTCCCCTATAGAAACAAACTATTAGTTTTTCTACTTATTTGAAATGAGGTGTTTATAGGCCTTTGAAGTCGAATAATGTGGCATATCTCCAAAATGCTGCAGTAAAATGTACTCATATGGGGTATGCATACTCTATGGGACGTCCCCTATAGAAACAGACCATTTGTTTTTTCTACTTATTTGAAATGAGATGTTTATAGGCCTTTGAAGTCGAATAATGTGGCATATCTCCGAAATTCTGCAGTAAAATGTACTCATATGAGGTATGCATACTCTATGGGACGTCCCCTATAGAAACAAACCATTCGTTTTTTGTACTTATTTGAAATGAGGTGTTTATAGGCCTTTGAAGTGGAATATCTCCATAATGCTGCAGTAAAAAGGATAGATATGAGGTATGCATACTCTATGGGACGTCCCCTATAGAAACAGACCATTAGTTTTTTCTACTTATTTGAAATGAGGTGTTTATAGGCCTTTGAAGTGGAATATCTCCATAATGCTGCAGTAAAAAGGATAGATATGAGGTATGCATACTCTATGGGACGTCCCCTATAGAAATAGACCATTAGTTTTTTCTTCTTATTTGAAATGAGGTGTTTATAGGCCTCTGAATTAAAATAATGTGGCATATCTCCGAAATGCTGCAGTAAAATATACTGATATGGGGTATGCATACTCTATGGGATGTCCCCTATAGAAACAAACAATTAGTTTTTTCTACTTATTTGAAATGAGGTGTTTATAGGCCCCTGATGTTGAATAATGTGGCATATCTCCAAAATGCTGCAGTAAAATGTACTCATATGAGGTATGCATACTCTATGGGACGCCCCCTATAGAAACAAACTATTAGTTTTTCTTCTTATTTGAAATGAGGTGTTTATAGGCCTTTGAAGACGAATAATGTGGCATATCTCCAAAATGCTGCAGTAAAATGTACTCATATGGGGTATGCATACTCTATGGGACGTCCCCTATAGAAACAGGCCATTTGTTTTTTCTACTTATTTGAAATGAGATGTTTATAGGCCTTTGAAGTCGAATAATGTGGCATATCTCCGAAATTCTGCAGTAAAATGTACTCATATGAGGTATGCATACTCTATGGGATGTCCCCTATAGAAACAGTTCATTGTTTTTTTCTACTTATTTGAAATGAGGTGTTTATAGGCCTTTGAAGTTGAATAATGTGGCATATCTCCAAAATGCTGCAGCAAAATGTACTCATATGAGGTATGCATACTCTATGGGACGTCCGCTATAGAAATTTACCTTTCTTTTTCTCTACTTATTAAAAATGAGGTCTTTATAGGCCTCCAAAGTCAAATAATGTGGCATATCTCCGAAATGCTGCAGTAAAATGTACTCATATGGGGTATGCATACTCTATGGGACGTCCCCTATAGAAACAGACCATTTGTTTTTTCTACTTATTTGAAATGAGGTGTTTATAGGCCTTTGAAGTGGAATATCTCCATAATGCTGCAGTAAAAAGGATAGATATGCGGTATGCATACTCTATGGGATGCCCCCTATAGAAACAGACCATTATTTTTTTCTGCTTATTTGAAATGAAGTCTTTATAGGCCTCCAAAGTAAAATAATGTGGCATATCTCCAAAATGCTGCAGTAAAATGTACTCATATGAGGTATGCATACTCTATGGGATGTCCCCTATAGAAACAAACCATTAGTTTTTTCTACTTATTTGAAATGAGGTGTTTATAGGCCTTTGAAGTCGAATAATGTGGCATATCTCCAAAATGCTGCAGTAAAATGTACTCATATGAGGTATGCATACTCTATGGGACGTCCCCTATAGAAACTGACCATTACTTTTTTCTACTTATTTGAAATTGAGTCTTTATAGGCCTTTGAAGTCAAATAATGTGGCATATCTCCAAAATGCTGCAGTAAAATGTACTCATATGAGGTATGCATACTCTATGGGATGTCCCCTATAGAAACAAACCATTAGTTTTTTCTACTTATTTGAAATGAGGTGTTTATAGGCCTTTGAAGTCGAATAATGTGGCATATCTCCAAAATGCTGCAGTAAAATGTACTCATATTGGGTATGCATACTCTATGGGACGTCCCCTATAGAAACAGACCATTTGTTTTTTCTGCTTATTTGAAATGAGGTGTTTATAGGCCTTTGAAGTCGAATAATGTGGCATATCTCCAAAATGCTGCAGTAAAAGCGATATTTCTGAGGTATGCATACTGTATGGGACGTCCCCTATAGAAACAGACCATTGGTATTTTCTACTTATTCAAAATGAGGTCTTTATAGGCCTAATCAGACAGTAATCCTTATGCAGTAAGACAGACAGTAACACAATTTAATTCAAGAGTAATTGTCATTATGTATATATATATATATATATATATATATATATATATATATATATATATATATATATATATGAAAATAACAACAGAGAGATAGAAATATTAGAAAGATAGACATTACAAAGAAAAAAGAAATAGATATATTAGAAAAAAGAAAGATATAGTAAGAGAAAGAAACATTAGAAAGAAAAAAGAAAGAGATGGATATATAATCGAAAGAAAAAAGAGAGATATATTAGAAAGAAAGAAAGAAAGAAAGAAAGAAAGAAAGAAAGAAAGAAAGAAAGAAAGAAAGAAAAAAGAAAGAAAGAGATGTTTTATATATTAGACTGAATAAAGATAGATAGATAGATAGATAGATAGATAGATAGATAGATAGATAGATAGATAGATAGATAGATATGGACAACTCGAGCGCTCTGAAAGCGCGTTCTCTCTCTGCTGTTCCTGAAATTACCGTATTTATAGTAATAGGCGCACACACTTTTTTTTTTGGCGGCTGGCTTGACCGTGTATTTTCAAACTGCGGCTGGCTTGACCGCAGTAATTCGCGCATGTAGTAATTTAATGTTTATATATTTTAAAGCACTGAATCGCTATAGAATCGCGATTAATCCGATTCTTAGCATTTTACATTGATTATCAACCTAAATAAACGATTCAAAAAACATGATTCAAGATCTATGCATCGTCAGGATTTGTAAAACGAGTGAATCGTTACACCCCTACAAGTTACCCACCGTAAAAATCCTTTGCAACTATGTGTTCTGTTTCTATGGCCTGCCAGAAGACTTTGTATCGGACAGAGGTCCACAGTTCACATCCCGGGTATGGGCAGCCTTCTTCAAACAACTAAACATTAATATCAGCTTCACATCAGGATATCACCCCGAATCTAATGGACAAACAGAAGGCATGAACCAAGAACTCTACGCGCGTACTGTCAGCAAAATCAAACCGACTAGAGCCGTTATCTGCTGTGGGCGAAATATGCACAAAATTCTCCCCAGAAACCTGCCACCGGTGTAACACCCTTCCAATGTGTTCCAGGCTTCCAACCACCACTCTTTCCTTGGTCTGGTGAACCATCCAATCTGCCATCCGTGACGGACTGGATGCGACGAAGCGATGAGACCTGGAATCTAGCCCATCACCACCTACAGCATCCAATGAGAAGGCAGGAGGAACAGGCCAATCGGCATCGACGAGTACACAGTGGGGCAATGGGTCTGGCTGTCGACAAGGGACCATCGCCTTCGACTTTCATGCAGAAAACTCAGTCCCTGTCTCTGTCACGAATGTGGCTCCCGCACTTCCTCCCCCACACCACCAGAGGGAGCCGTCACCTGAATATTGACTTTCCATCATTCAGACTACATTTCCCATAGGACCTCATTCCTGGGACTGATTACACACACACCTGCAACACATCACACTCACACTATCAATCTCAAGGTCTCAGGAGGAAACACTGGTTGTTAAGACATTAGGAACAATAGTTGTATATTTTGTTTTAGTAGGGACTTGAAGGAGGAACACACCTGAGGATAAGAACATGTGAGATGACCACAAGTTCATTACAGAAGAGTCAAGTAGTTCCAGATGTTTGTCTTTATTGAACAGAAGAAACATATAAAACAATTATAAGCTTCTTCACAGCTTTTAGAACTAAAATTATTCCTAATTTAAGCAGACTCAGCAGAAAATTAAAACATGGAAAATAACAATGAGTTGTTGATAAAAATGACTAATAAGTTTAATCAATCATTATTGAAGCAAATACAAACTTTAAGTAACATCAAATGAGACCGATCTTTTTCTTTACTGACTTATAAGAGCCAAAACATCTTGAGAGAAGAAGAGAAGCAAAGTGTTTCAAAGATGCATGGAAGAGTAGAAGTGAAAGATAAACTAGATGTTTTGATGAAAAACAATGAAGAATGAGATCAAATTAATATCAGTTTCATGTTTCTCTTAAAGCGTTATGACTCTTCTTCAGCTCCTGAACTGTGAGAGCACAAGAACACTTGAGTTCATTTAAGAAACTCCTGCTTTCCTTCATGAAAGAGAACTGAGTGATGGAAGTTCATTAGGAACATTAACACAAACTCCTGAAGATGAACTTTGACAATTGTGGATGACGTTTCTATGTCATGTCTCTCGCTGCAGTTGACGTGACCATAGACTAGATCATTGATCAAACTCTGGTGTGTTTCTCTCCGGTGTGAATCCTATCATGTGTTTCTAAGGTTTCAACATAAAGTGCCATGTCGTTTCTGCTGTAATATTATGAATGAATCTTCTCCTTTGTGTGAATCTTCAGGTGTTTCTTCAGGACTGATGCTCAATGTTCACCGCACTGATCACAGTTAAATGGTGTTTCTTCAGAACGAGAAGGCAGATGTGATTTCACTGATCTCTCTCATGTGAATCTTCAGTCTTGATAGAGGCAGGAGATAGATTTTTTTTTTTTTTTTTTTCACGTCCATCAGATCTAAAAGAAACATTAAATTGTGTGAGATTTCAAATGAGAGATAAACATTAAATAAAAAGTGAAGCTCAAAGATCATGATGACTTTAATAGTGATTTTAATCCATCAGATCTGGTCGACAACTGCTGTGTCACGATTATGATTTATTTTAATGTCATGAAGATGATTTGTGTTAGAAATCACTAGTTTGGTCATGAAACTAATAGATGGAGCAGACTTGACATGTAAACAATCTCATCATTTCCTACATGGCACAACCTGATTGGCCTCTAAATTATGCAAAAATGTGTGAATTTGTTGACAGACAGTCCTTTCACTCCAAACGACAAACAAATATGTGTTGGACTAATGTATGTTCACTGTCAAGATTGACAATGTAACTCTAGTGAGCATCAACATGTTCTTCAGTATCATGAATGAATGAATGAACTCCAACCTCTTTGTTCTTCAGTATCGTGATGTTTCATTCTGCAGGTTCTGGATCACTGGATCTCTCGGGCTTCTCCTTCCAGATGCTTTCTGGTCGTTCTGACAAAAACAAACAAATTTAATTTACAACAAACACAATGTAACACAAATAATCAATATTAAGTAATATTGGTGTGTCCTGGGCTAAACATCTGATCAGAAGGATGGTGAACAGTCTTGGGTGTGACTAACTTACACAGAAGACATTTTGTTTCTCAACACATAAAGATGAACTACTTACCTGTGGTGATGTGGTTTCTCCACTGCATGGATCTTCATGTGTATCTTCAGGTGACTTTTAATAATGAAACTCTTTCCACACTGATCACACGTGTGCGGCTTCTCTTTACTGTGGATCCTCTCGTGTCTTTTCAGATTTGATGACTGATTGAATCTGTTGTCACAGTGTGAACACTTGTAAGGTTTTTCTCCAGTGTGGATCATCTCATGTGTTTTCAGAGATGATGACTGACTGAATCTCATGTCACAGTGTGAACATTTGTAAGTTTTTTCTCCAGTGTGGATCATCTCATGTCTTTTCAGATTTGATGACTGATTGAATCTGTTGTCACAGTGTGAACACTTGTAAGTTTTTTCTCCAGTGTGGATCATCTCATGTGTTTTCAGATATGATGACTGACTGAATCTCTTGTCACAGTGTGAACACTTGTAAGGTTTTTCTCCAGTGTGGATCCTCTGGTGCACGTTTAAATAGTTTGCTGTAGTAAAAGTCTTCTCACACTCAAAGCACATGTACTCTCTCACACCAGTGTGTGTTTTCTGATGTGCATGTAAATATTTCAGCAGTGAAAAACTCTTTCCACACACAGAACATGAATGTGGCTTCTCCTTCGTATGAACTCTTAGGTGTTTCTTCAGGTCTGATGACCCAAGAAATGTTTTGCCACATTGATCACATGTGAACGGCTTTTCTCCAGTGTGAACTATCATGTGACGAACAAGACTTTGTTTGTTTGTGAAACTCTTCCCACATTGATCACATGTGAATGGCTTCTCCCCAGTGTGGATTCTTATGTGAAGCTCAAGACTTCGTTTGTGTGAGAAACTCTTTCCACACTGATCACATGTGTGTGGCTTCTCTCCAGTATGAACTCTCATGTGAACATCAAGACTTTGTTTGGTTGTGAAACTCTTTCCACACTGAGTGCAGGTTGTAGATTTCTTGGCTCTTCTTTTCTTTAAAAATGTCTTTTTAGTCTTTGAGCGACTCAAAGGTTTTTCTCCAGGTTTGTCATGATGTTTCTCCTCCACTTCACTCAGTTCTTCACTCTCCTCCTTCACTTCCATCAGGTCTGAAATGAAAGAGAAAAAGTTTAATTTCATTTCCAGAACATCAAAACTCAAATAGAGAAATATGAAGTGAAAGGACAAAGTGAGGCCCAAATTATTCACAGAATTTTGATAAATTTCTAAATTTCTAAATTAATTATGCACGTCCCTGAAAATCTCCACAACTTAGGTACACTGATCTTCCAATTATTACTTGTAATCATTATAGGCCCAAATCTCATGTTTCTGTCAAGAGAACTATTAAAAATAGCAGTGTTTACACTGTCGGGCTAGAAGCACAAGTTTCCATTGCCACTTCCAGGGTTTGATCAAGCCTCGTTCATCAGAGTTTTTCAGCCCGCAGAATACCTTGAGTCAAAGTGGGCCAACTCGGGCTTAAGAAGTGTTTATGAACAAAGGCTTTTATCAGAGTTTGGAGAGAGTCAAATCATATATAACCATCATGTATTTCTTTGTTTGCATATTTATCTGCCAATATATCTTGTGTCTTTATACGGCTTGATATCCATATCTCCACAAATAGGCTAGCTCTGGTTTTTGGGAGCTCCTGTTGCTCTGGCTGAAATTTTAACACTACATTAATTGGGACTGGAGTGCTCAAAGCTCCTCAAATTGGATAATTTGGTGGAAAAATATAGCAATGATTATCTTTCTCAGGAAATGTGATGAAAACTTATGAGAATCTATATATAGGCTACATATATATCCTTAAATGCTTCCGTAATAAATCCTGTGTTGTTTTGTGCTGTCCTGTATTAGCCTACAAATAAACAGACACGACTGAATAAGTAGACCTACGTGATTCTTTCTTTTGTGAAATTAACAGTAAATGCAACTTTATTTCTGTATGATTAATGTGCAATCCACACAAATTAATTAATGATGATCAGTCTTTCACTTTTTATTGTTAAATGTGGCCAATGCTTGGGTTGTAAATATTTAAAATAAAACAATAAAAAAGGTAAACGGCTGCTTTTATCAGGTTCGGCCCGCTGGAAGCCCTCGCACACACTGGCCTGACACACTTATCTCATGTAAAAACATTTAAAATATATATACAACAGTGCCACAATGCTGATACCAAATTTTGTAATTATTGAGGGCCGGTCACACTGGACTTTTTCTTCCAGATTATTGCTGAAGTTAAAGTACCTTAAGTACTATCATGAATGAATGAAGAATAAACACCAACCTCTTTGTTCTTCAGTGTCTTCAGTGTGTTTCATTCTGCAGGGTTCTGGATCACTCATGTTCTCACTGTCCTCTTGAATGAACTTTAATAAAACAGATTTCAGCTCTTCCCATTTATGGGGGAACTGTTGTGGGAGGAGCTTCACTTAAAACATTAACATAAACACAGAAATAAACCTACATATCTGTAGTCATCAAATCTTCTCAGTCTGTTGACAGCAATGAAATGAGCTTTAAGTGTCAATTTACAGCAGATCTGAAGACATCAGCATAATAAATTAGGTGAAAACAGGAACTATTGACATGAAATATGGGTTGAGCTCTTGACTGTCGTAGCACAGCTGTTATCACTTTAAAAGTATTCATGTGAATTAAATGTGGGACAATGGCCTTCATCATCATTACAGTATGCTAATGCTCTGAATCAGATGCGAAGGGATCGTCATTATGCTGATTGAGGACTGTTGTGTCTCTTACACCTCTAATCTGTGCCATCTTCACAGCACACACATGCTATAAAACACCACTATATTTTGTTTTCATTTTAAAAATCTTGAACATATTAATAGCCATGCATGTAGTTAAGGGAACACGTTCATCGATTATCTTCACTGCATGTATATTTATAACCAAACAAACTATAAAACACAGCTCTCCCTCTTTTTGTTTACATTTTAAAAAAGATTAAACATGTGGTTCAGGTAATATGTGCATATAGTCTGCAAACATAAAACACAACACTGTTTCTTTTTCTTAGTTTTAATGATCAATAATAAACATTAGAAAAGTATAAGTAAGGCACAAGAAGCTACAATAAGAAATAAAGCAAACAATTCAGTCAAATGTACAAAGTCAGTGCTCTAGTAGGCTACAACGGTAAAGTTTACCTACAAATTATAGATTCATGACCAAAGATCACCTGTTATATATACAAAAGATGAATTATATCTCATGTTTAACCACTACAGAGAGTACAGAGTACTAGCCGAGGTAAGACTGTAAGACTCGATAAAAGGGGCGGATCAAGAACACATCCGGGGATTTGAACTGTACTAGGCTAGATGTGAACTTTGAATTAGATCAGAACTTGGGCAGCAACTGATGAATTTCACAAGAACAGAAAAGAACACATATTGAGAAATGGCAAAATATGAATAAATGAATGAATGAAGCATTTATATAGCACTGAACTGTGTACTACTGTATGTACACAATCACATCAGGGGTCGCTCCTCATCCACAACCTGGATAATTCAACAGCAGACACAGAGCAACAGCGCCAACTATAGGTGGAGAGGAGAGATTTGGCTGAGTCTCTTCTGTGTCTCTTCTCAGCACATAAAGATGAACTACTTATCATGATTTCAGACTGTGGTGATGTGGTTTCTCCATTGCATGGATCTTCTTGTGTTGCTTCAGGTGACTTTTAATAGAGAAACTCTTTCCACACTGATCACACATGTGCGGCTTCTCTCCAGTGTGGATCTTCTCATGTGTTTTCAGATTTGATGAACAACTGAATCTCTTGTCACAGTGTGAACACTTGTAAGGTTTATCTCCAGTGTGGATCATCTCATGTCTTTTCAGATGTGCTAACCGACTGAATCTCTTGTCACAGTGTGAACACATGTAAGGTTTTTCTCCAGTGTGAATTCTCTGGTGCAGTTTTAAACTGTTTGCTGTAGTAAAAGTCTTCTCACACTCAAAGCACATGTACTCTCTCACAGCAGTGTGTGTTTTCTGATGCGCATGTAAATATTGCAGCAGTGAAAAACTCTTTCCACACACAGAACATGAATGTGGCTTCTCCTTCGTATGAACTCCCAGGTGTTTCTTCAGAGCTGATTCCAAGACAAATGTTTTGCTGCATTGATGACATGTGAACAGTCTCACTCTGGTGTGGATCATCATGTGTTGTTTAAGGGTTGATGAGTGAATGAAGCTCTTCCCACATTGATCGCATGTGAATGGCTTCTCTCCAGTATGGATCCTCATGTGTTCTTTAAGGCGTGATGATCGTCTGTAGCTCATCCCACATTGATCACATGTGAACGGCTTCTCTCCAGTGTGGATCCTCATGTGATCTTTGAGGCTTGATGATTGACTGAAACTCTTCCCACACTGGTCACATGTGAACGGCTTCACTCCTGTGTGAACTATCATGTGACGCTCAAGACTTTGTTTTAGTGAGAAACTCTTTCCACACTGATCACATGTGAACGGCTTCTCTCCGGTGTGGATCCTCATGTGAAGCTCTAGACCAGATTTCTTTGGGAAACTCTTTCCACACTGAGTGCAGGTTGTAGATTTCTTGGCTCTTCTTTTCTTTAAAAATGTCTTTTTAGTCTTTGAGCAACTCAAAGGTTTTTCTCCAGGTTTGTCATGATGTTCCTCCTCCACTTCACTCAGTTCTTCACTCTCCTCCTTCACTTCCATCAGCTCTGAAATCAAAGAAAAAAAAAGTGTAATTTAATTTAATAAAAATCAAAATAAAAAGGTAATAAAACTGAGACTTGCTGTGATAGACAACTGCTATAAAATATCCCAATCATTTTGATGCATTTACATTTTCATAAATTAATTGCATATGTCCCTGATTAACTTTAACATTAATCTTCCAGCTGTACAGACTCACCGGTCATCTCAACGACACAATCCAGAGGTCTGGGTTAAGGTATAATGTGTGAATGTCTTTTCAGCGCTCATGTGATGTTCACTTATTTTTTTTTTAATTTAGTTTCAATTTTACTTTAGCTCCACACTTAATCTGACTCCAATTCCAAATGGTTATTAAAATTAAATATCACTATCTTCGATAAAATAAAAATGATCAATTTATGTACTTTTTTTATGATTTGTTTTTTTTATTCATTTGTCTCTAAAAGTACAATATTTTTATGTAAAATAAACTTATTTATGTTATATTTAATATTTATTTTACATTACAAAAAAAAATCATTCCAGTAAGACCAGACAGCCAAAACCTAAACTCTGGTGACTTTGGTGACATATGATGGTATAAAAATATCAAAAATATCAATAGCCAGTAAAAGACAAAGTAGGAAACCGAGAAATTATTTATTTCTAAAAAAAATATCAATAGTAGTGAGAACTACTCAAAAATATCTAATGTGATTATTAAGGACCGGTCACACTAGACTTCTCCTTCCACTGACTTCCATTCATACACATGTGAATGTGGGACACCAGAAACACAAGATCAAGTGAAGTTTGCAGTAAAGTGGAGTAGATTGTATATTTTTACATTTTGAAATGATTATTATTTGTTATTTATATTTTAAAAGAGATTCACGGAGTGTGACATCATGTCATGATCGTTTCAGCGTCTGTAGAAAGTTCACATGCTCAAAGTCTAGACTGACTGCATCTTTAAATGTGTTATTATCAGTGTCCTTCATGATTCACTCAACCCTGTTACTTCTGACATGATTTCCTGCTGTCAAAAACACCCAGGAAATGACATCATCTGGGCTCTCTCTACAGCATGATGGGAGGACAAGAAAATAATCTCAATCCATTGTCTCAGTTTTTACACAAATGAATGACTGCATTCATCAACCCTGTTACCAAAGTTACTGTAAGAAGAGATTTTGCTCAAGTTACACTTACAACCCTGTCAGTCATTCTGGAAAGTTCATTTACTTCAAACATTTTGGTGTTTACAGTTTATTCCTAAAAATAACAATGTTGTAAACTATATTGAAAATGCCTAAATTCTGGAAACACTCTGGTAAATTGTGAAGCAGATATAAAATAAATGTGAAATAAATATTTAGTTTGATCTGATGTTGACAATCAATATAAAAGTTTCTCAAACTTCCCTTTATTGAGCTTTTATTAGAAAAGAACATTATGTCTCATTTCAAAGTTCAACTGTTTCTCTAAATGTGCAGAAGTGCTTGAATCTTTCTATCATGAATGTTGTTCAGCATCATGAATGAATGAAGAATAAACACCAACCTCTTTGTTCTTCAGTATCTTCAGTGTGTTTCATTCTGCAGGGTTCTGGATCACTCATGTTCTCACTGTCCTCTTTAATAAACTCAGTCTTTGCAGATTTCAGCTCTTCCTGATGCTCTGATGCTCGTCTGATGGGAATATTCCAACATTTATCAGGGAACTGCTGTGGGAGGAGCTTCACTGATAATGTGAGTGATGAGGGAGGAGCTTTGCTGGTGAAATGCAGTGGGTGGGGCTTCATTTACTGAACTGAAGATTGGTTGGAGGAGCTGATCTGCCAAAATCAAAAATATATCAGTTACTGTGTTTAAATGTACAAAAGCAATTTTACATCGAAAACCCATTAAATCCAAGTGTCTATTTTAATGTTTCAAATTACTTTAGTGAAAACAAAATGTTTTAATGTTCATCATCATTCAGTGTAACAGATATATTTAATATAAAAATGAATGTTATTTTGACCTGTACTTAATAAAGTATATAAAATAATAAGAGATCATACTTTCATTATATTTTAAAAGATTAAAACATTCTTGCTGACAAAAGAGTGAAATCTAGTGGTTTGAAGGAAAGTGGTAAAGTATAAAGATTTAAAATGATAATTAGAGTATTTTGGGCTTCACTGTGATCCTTAAATACAGTGTTTGAATGTCAGAAAATGATTCTTGTTCTAAATACTGACAAGATGGTTTCTTTCTTTCGCTATATTAACCCCTTTTATATTTGACCCTTAAACTAATTGCATTAATCATTTTGTAAAGCAACTGATGCTAATACAGAACTGTTTTGTTTCTAAATCTAACTTTATTAAGTTTCTTCATTAAAATAATTACATATCTCTAGAAAAGTAGTAAATAACTGTAAGAAAAACAGAAATAAACACACTTATTTGTAGTCACCAAATCACCTCAGTCTGTTGACAGCAATGAAATGAGCTTTAAGTGTCAATTTACAGCAGATCTGAAGACATCAGCATAATAAATGAGGTGAAAACAGGAACTATTGACATGAAATAAAGAGTGTTTTCAGCAGTTTCTCTGTTAATATTGATGATCCTCAGACTATCAACACTCATTCAACAAGACATTCAGATCATCTCACTTTATTCTGAGTGTTTGCTGTTAGAAACTGATTGTTTGAGTCAGGATATATGAGAAAAGACTATAAAACTGCTCTATTGAAAGACAATGCTATTTTGGTAAAGGATCAGGATGTTCCATTAACTGCTCAAAATCTGAGATTCTGCCCATTGCTAAAGTGAAAATGAATGCTGAGCTATAGAGACCTATCCATTCAAACATATAACCAAAACAAATAACTAAAGCAGCAAACTGAAAAATCTATAAATGATCACTCCAGCATTATAACTCAAAATCCATCTGAAACAAATAATTTAACAAATAATTTATTTAGGTTATATTACTCAAATCACTACTCTATGGACAAAAATGCATCATTTAAAGAAATAGAATCTTTTCTGAGGGGTGTCTCATTGCCTCAGGTATCACCCAAACAATCATCAATTACAAAAAAACCTTTATCCATCAAAGAAATCACAAAAGCACTCCATTACCTACCAAATAACACATCACCTGGGGCAGAGGACTAAAGGGAATCCTCTAAGTTTTTCAATTTATGTTTCTCCCTTTTGGTTTAATTTAATCGCGTTACAGTCTCCCAACCCTAGACTTGGAGATCTTGTAAAAATTTAATAACACACAAACCATTTAAAACTCTAGTTTACTATGAATGCTAACCTTTATGCAAAATTAGACTCCCATGTTATTTATGTTCTCCATTTGACCATGCATTTTATTTATGAATTTGCACTCTTATATACTCCAATTTATCATTTTGTTTTGAATGTAAGTTTAATTACAGGAATTCCAGTATTGAAAACAATATCAGTTCTTCTCTAAGTAAGATCTTTCCAGTATGGTGTGTTACATGTTAAAAATCTAAATTCTTTAATAAATCTTGCTGTCTGTCTGAAAGAGCTGGGAGGATAAGGAAGAAGGCATTTGTGAAATTTGAAGGTCAACTGGCCGTCAAGGATTACTCCAAGATTTCTGGCCAAATTTGATGGGGTAATTGAGGATGTGCCTAGCTGGATGCTGAAATCATGATTTAGAGTCGGATTGGCAGGGAAGACGAGAAGCTCAGTCTTAGCCAGGTTGAGCTGTAGATGATGTTTTTTCATCCATGCCGAGATGTCCGCCAGACAGCTTGAGATTTGTGCAGCTACTGTGGGATCATCTGGTTGGAATGAAAGGAAGAGTTGTGTGTCATCAGCATAGCAATGGTAGGAGAAACCATGTGCCTGAATGATGGGACCAAGTGATGTAGTGTAAATGGAGAAGAGGAGGGGTCCAAGAACTGAACCCTGAGGAACTTCCTAGCTCTTCCATCCAGATTTGTTTGTTTTTAGTGTTATTTCTTTTTCTTTTTCTTTACTTTTATTTCTATTTCTTTATCATTATTATGTATTTGGTTCTTCATTATGTAAAACACTTTTATTTAGCATTGTGGATGAAATGTGCTATACAAATAAAAAAAAAAACTTTGCACAATGAATGTTGTTATTATAAAATAATTCCATGTTTCATAGTTATAGTTAATTCATAGTTATTAAGCAGCAGTGGTTGATGAAGATGACTGTCATTAATGTTTGTTTTTCTGTTATTTTCCATGTCAAATTATGAGAAATAACAGATTATGGTCTAATCTCACATATCCTGACTCAAATAACAGTTTCTAACACCAAACATTTAGAATGAAGTAAGATGATCTGCTAATGATCTGAATGTCTTGTTGAATGAGTGTTGATAGTCTGAGGATCATCTATATTAACAGAGAAACTGCTGAAAACACTCTTTATTTCATGCCAATAGTTCCTGTTTTCACCTCATTTATTATGCTGATGTCTTCAGATCTGCTGTAAATTGACACTTAAAGCTCATTTCATTGCTGTCAACAGACTGAGGGGATTTGTTGACTACTAATATGTATATTTGTTTCTGTCTAATGATAAGAACTGTTTTTCTTATCATTATACTTGGAAGAATTTACATTATTTTTATTCGGTTGCTCATTAAAAATAAAAACTAAGTAACTGATATATTTTTTTTATTTTGGCAGATCAGCTCCTCCCACATCACTTCAGTGAAGCTCCTCCTACACCACTCACATCATCAGTGAAGCTCCTCCCACAGCAGTTCCCCAATAAATGTTGGAATATTCCCATCAGACGAGCATCAGAGCATCAGGAAGAGCTGAAATCTGCAAAGACTGAGTTTATTAAAGAGGACAGTGAGAACATGAGTGATCCAGAACCCTGCAGAATGAAACACACTGAAGATACTGAAGAACAAAGAGGTTGGTGTTTATAAAAAGATTCAAGCGCTTCTGCAAATTTAGATATGCAGTTAATCTAATTTTCAACAAATGGTCAGTAAAGTGATATTTGAGAAATGTTCATATTGATTGTCAACATCAGGTCAAAATATACAGTATTTTAAATGTTTTATTTTACATTTATTTTAGATCTGGTTCAAAATTTGCAACAATGTAACCAAAATTTTAGACAAAAAAAAAAGGTATAAACCATAAACTGTATCAAGTAAATTAATTTTCCAGATTGGCTCATAGCGTTGAAAACTTGACTTAGGAAAAAGCTGATTTATAGCTATTGGTAATAGTTCTCACTATAGAAACATGGTGATTTGTCTATAATGTTTTAAATTCTAATAATTGAAGATTAGTGTACCTCATTCATGCTAAGTTTCAGAGATATGTAATTAATTGATAAAATGGCATCAAAGTGATCAGAATATTTTATAGCAGTTGTCTACTTTGGTACATGAAGGCTCAATTTATGCCTTTTCACTTCAGACCTGATGGAAGAGAGCGAGGAGAGTGAAGAACTGAGTGAAGTGGAGGAGGAACATCATGACAAACCTGGAGAAAAACCTTTGAGTTGCTCAAAGACTAAAAAGACATTTTTAAAGAAAAAAACAGCGGAGAAATTTTCAACCTGCACTCAGTGTGGAAAGAGTTTCTCAACCAAACAAAGTCTTGATGTTCACATGAGAGTTCATACTGGAGAGAAGCTGTTCTCATGTGATCTGTGCGGGAAGAGTTTCACATACACACAAAGTCTTGAGAATCACATGATGATCCACACCAGTGAGAAGCCGTTCACATGTGATCAATGTGGCAAAACATTTCTCTGGGCATCAAATCTGAAGAGACACCTGAAAGTTCATACAAAGGAGAAGCCACATTCATGTTCTGTGTGTGGAAAGAGTTTTTCACAGCTGCAAAATTTACATAGACATCAGAAAACTCACACTGGTGTGAGAGAGTATATGTGCTTTGAGTGTGAGAAGACTTTTACTACAGGGAGCGATTTAAAACTGCACCAGAGAATTCACACTGGAGAAAAACCTTACAAGTGTTCACACTGTGACAAGAGATTCAATCAGTCAACTGATCTAAAAAAACATGAGATGATCCACACTGGAGAAAAACCTTACAAGTGTTCTTACTGTTACAAGAGATTTAATCAGTCATCACATCTGAAAACACATGAAAGGATTCACACTGGAGAAAATCCTTACAAGTGTTCACACTGTGACAAGAGATTCAATCAGTCATCACACCTGAAAACTCATGAGAGGATCCACACTGGAGAAAAACCTCACAAGTGTTCACATTGTGACAAGAGATTTAGTCGGTCATCATCTCTGAAAACACATGAGATGATCCACACTGGAGAAAAACCTCACAAGTGTTCACATTGTGACAAGAGATTCAGTCAGACAATAAATCTGATCACACATGAGAAGATCCACACTGGAGAGAAGCCGCACATGTGTGATCAGTGTGGAAAGAGTTTCTCTTTTAAAAGTCACCTGAAGATACACATGAAGATCCATGCAGTGGAGAAACCACATCACCACAGTCTGAGATCATGATAAGCAGTTCATCTTTATGTGCTGAACAACAAAGTAGTTTCATTACAGCCACAATAAGCAGCAGGACAGTTTTGTGGTTGCTTAGTATCTGCTTGGAACATATATCAGCATTATTAGAAGTGTTTATTATTTACCATTATAATATTATTCTCATTATTATGAGATGTAATAAACCAGTATTTAAAGTGTTTCATTTGGATTTTGTTTGTAACATTTATCTGTAATTTCTTGAACCGGCTGAAGATTCAAACACATTTCTTCCGATGATGATATTTCCAGTGGCCCCTTCCCAGATCCTATTTTCCCAGCTGCATCAGCCTGACATGATCTTTCCTCTCAGGAACCTGATGAATCTGGATCTTCAGCTGGAGACTCTCCAGAAGCTACAACAGAATGATCAAATCACTGTTAAAACAGACTGTATGGATTCTTCCATTAAGATCAGTTTGACAAACTAACAAACTGCCAGATGTTTCTGTTATTAATGTTATTTACAACATTCACAATAATAAAACAACCTACAATTGTCTCTGTCCTCTTCATTCGTTCCAAGATAAATGTCCCAAAATTTCCTTTAATCTTCTGCAGTATTTCTTGTACCTGAATGATGTATTTACTCTTGATATTGAAACAGTAAAATCTTCCTCCACATTCAGTCAACAGTTGCTCGAGATCAGCATGATCTTTCAGTTTTAGATGTTCGTCAATGCCTGTTTCAGATCCTCCAGCTGAACTTCAGGAGCAAATAAACACTTCATGAAATCCAGGATCTCTTCCTCATTTCCCACAGGTTCCTCTAGAGGAACAGTGAACAGAACTGAACTGAGACCTGCTGAACATCCAGAGACCAGCTGCTCTTTCATCATCTCCAGCTACTCTTTATTCAGATCTGGATCCAGTTGATCTGGATCCAGTGAATCACATGCACCTGTTTCTCTCCAATCTTTTTTTTTTTACCATCACACAAGCTCTTTAAACCTTGTTTCAACAAGTATAGAGCTTCCTCCTGATGAGCTTTTCCCAGAACCATTTCTGCCCATCAAAAGAATCCGGATCACTGAGCTGGTCTCTGAAATGTCTGAAATAAAAACATGGAATATGACATTCAAGTTACACTGTAATTCTTCTCAGTGGAGGTCAAGAGTAAGAAAATAGAAATGTTTATGTTTCACAAACAAACATAATATTGTTTTGTTAAGTGTGTAAATGAGTCATAACTGTACTCATTAAAAAAAAAAAAAAAACTCTATATGAAGTGACAAGTGATCAAATATCAAATATGCTGATCTATAACAATGATAAATCAATATCGGAATGAAATATTGTAATGTTTGACCTGAGAGCTGGAGAGACAAGTCACTTCATTCAGAACATGTTTAAACATACAATGATGACAAATATCAGACAATATGACAGAAACAAATGCCTGTTCACATTCAAACTGAAGTGAGTCTGAATCAGATCTGAATCAGTGTTTTCTTAGTAAATAAGACAAATGTTTATCAGCTGAAACTCACCTGCAGTTTCATTCCTCACTGAAAAACACATTCACAATCATCACGCTGAAGATTCACTTCAACACAGAGTTTGATCTATTTGTAACAGTGGCTGTTTCAGAGAATAAGAGTAGAATCCAAGCACAGTGAACATTTATTGAAACAAACATAATACAAGTTATTGATGTGACATTTAACACCAAAGCTTCAAAGCTTTTATCAAAAAGTGAACAGTGAAGCACTGTATCAGACCTTGATTAGTTTTACTATAACCATGTGATCTGTCTCATCTGAAGCTTCGTTATTTAGTATTAAGTATTTTGATAATTACTTTTTTGTTATTACATTGCATTTCTGTTTATTTTATAGGTTTTATTTTTAAATATCCTGAGGCAAGTTTTGTTAGAGACCCCAACTCAGTCACTTTTAAATTCCACTAATTGCATAACCTGCCGTTCAGTGAGAAGTTAGAACTAACTTACCATTTAATTGAGGTGTAGAAAACACTGGGACATGCCATTATGTAATGATATATGATTTTGATTAAAAATAAGCTACTTTGAGCGGTAGACATTTGAGCTTGAAAATAGTCTTAAAGGGACTTTGATAGTCTTCAAGCCATTGAACAAACGTCTCTTCCACCATGTATTTTCCCTTACTCTGTTGGTGATGCAGGGAGTCTTGTGATTGATTGTCAAGCCAGCCAATCAGAATTCAGCAGCCTTATCTCTGATTGGCTGGAATTATGGAATATTGTAATGCTGGGTTGTGTTGAGCAAGTGAGCCGTCTGCGATTAGAGAATAGGGATGGGCATTTCTGGCAATTTTTCATTCCGATCATCAATAGGTTTGATGGAGACAATGAAAATATCTGAAGACTGTTAGAAAAATGAGTGTTAAAAATAAAAATATGACACGAAAACCTGTCTATGAAAACTTAAAAACTTTATTAAAACAATGCTAGATTGATTATGATGCAGCAATGCTATTAATAAGGAAGCATTTATAAGGAATAGCTGCCTGATGTGTGACATTTTTACTAGTATCAATTATTGATATAAAAAATTCCATAACATAATTTTTACTAGTAAGAATTGTTTCTGATATGTGAAATTGGAATGTCATAAAGGGAAATATGCTATAAAACACCACTCTTTTTTGTTTTCATTTAAAACATCTTAAACATTTTAATAGCCATGCATGTAGTTTAGGCAACACATTCATTGATTATCTTCACTCCATGTATATTTATAACCAAATATGTGCATATAGTCTGTAAACAAAACAACACTGTTTCTTTTTGTAAGTTTTAATGATCAATAATAACCATTAGAAAAGTATAAGTAAGGCAAGAAGCTACAATAAGAATAAAGCAAACAATTCAGTCAAATGTACAAAGTCAGCACTCCAGTAGGCTACAACGGTAACGTTATGAAATTTCACTTTCACTTCAACAAATTATAGATTCATGAGACCAAAGATCACCCGTTATATATACAAAAGATGAATTATATCTCATGTTTAACCACTACAGAGACATCAGAGCCAGTGGCAATCATCAGAAGGACTAGCCAAGGTAAGACTTGATAAAAGGGCGGATCAAGAACACATCCGGGGATTTGAAAATTTCTTTGGCTAGATGTGAACTTTGAATTGGATCAGAACTTGGGCAGCAACTGATGAATTTCACAAGAACAGACAAGAACACATATTGAGAAACGGCTAACTATGAATAAATGAATGAATGAAGCATTTATATAGTACTGAACTATGTACTACTGTATGTACACAATCACATCAGGGGTCGCTCCTCATCCACGACCTGGATAATTCAACAGCAGACACAGAGCAACAGCGCCAACTATAGGTGGAGAAGATAGATTTGTCTGAGTCTCTTCTCAGCTGTGGTGATGTGGTTTCTCCACTGCATGGATCTTCATGTGTTTCTTCAGGTCACCTTTAGTGAAACTCTTTCCACACTGATCATACATGCGGCTTCTCACTGCTGTGGATCATCTCATGTCTTTTCAGATTTGCTGACTGATTGAATCTCATGTCACAGTGTGAACATTTGTAAGGTTTTTCTCCAGTGTGGATCATCTCGTGTGTTTTCAGATGTTCTGACCGACTGAATCTCTTGTCACAGTGTGAACACATGTAAGGTTTTTCTCCAGTGTGGATCCTCTGGTGCAGTTTTAAACTGTTTGCTGCAGTAAAAGTCTTCTCACACTCAAAGCACATGTACTCTCTCACAGCAGTGTGCGTTTTCTGATGTGCATGTAAATATTTCAGCAATGAAAAACTCTTTCCACACACAGAACATGAATGTGGCTTCTCCTTCGTATGAACTCCCAGGTGTTTCTTCAGAGCTGATTCCAGAAGAAATGTTTTGTCACATTGATCACATGTGAACGGTCTCACTCCGGAGTGGATCATCATGTGTTCTTTAAGGTGTTGTGATCGGGTGAAACTCTTCCCACACTGATCACATGTGAATGGCTTCTCTCCAGTATGGATCATCATGTGTTTTTTAAGGTACAATGACTGATTGAAACTCTTCCCACATTGATCACATGTGAACATTCTTGCTCCGGTATGTATCCTCATGTGTTCTCTAAGAGTTGATGAGTGTCTGAAACTCTTCCCACACTGATCACATGTGAACGGCTTCTCTCCAGTGTGGATCTTCATGTGTTCTTTAAGGGTTGATGATTGACTGAAACTCTTCCCACATTGATCACATGTGTGTGGCTTCTCTCCTGTGTGAACTGTCATGTGAACATCAAGATGGACTTTTTGTGAGAATCTCTTCCTACACTGATCACATGTGAACGGCTTCTCTCCAGTATGAACTCTCATGTGAAGCTCTAGACAAGATTTCTTTGTGAAACTCTTTCCACACTGAGTACAGGTTGCAGATTTCTTGGCTCTTCTTTTCTTTATAATTGTCTTTTTAGTCTTTGAGTGACTCAAAGGTTTTTCTCCAGGTTTGTCATGATGTTTCTCCTCCACTTCACTCAGATCTTCACTCTCTTCCATCAGTTCTGAAATGAAAAAAGTCATTTGATTTTCAGTACATCAAAATAAAATAAAATAGTCATAAAATAAAAGAGTCATAAAATTGAGCATATATCCCTATATCCCGATCATTTTGATGCATTTCCATTTTCATAAATTAATTGCATATGTCCCTGAAACTTTAACATTAATCTTCCAATTGTTCAGACTCACCGGTCATCTCAACAACACAATCCAGCGGTTTGCAGTTTTAGATTGTATATTTTTACATTTTTGAAATGATTATTATTTGTTATTTATGTTTTAAAAGAGATTCACGGAGTGTGACATCATATCATGATCGTTTCAGCGTCTGTAGAAAGTTCACATGCTCAAAGTCTAGACTGACTGCATCTTTAAATGTGTTATTATCAGTGTCCTTCATGATTCACTCAACCCTGTTACTTCTGACATGATTTTCCTGCTTTCAAAAACAGAATTTCTTAAAAGTTAAGACACTAGTGTTTTTCTTTAAGAGTGGTTCTATTTTTTTAAAGTCTGTTACATAAAAAGGTAGATCTGTGTAATTTGAATTGGAAAAAATAACATTTATTACCTATTGGTTAACTGCAAGTTGGTCAAACTAGTTCTTAAAACACAGTCTTAATATAGTGATTCAGTTTATGCAACTGGCCCCAGGAAGTGACATCATCTGGGCTCTTTCTAGCACATGATGGGAGGACAAGCAAATAATCTCAATCCATTGTATCAGTTTTACACAAATGAATGACAGCATTCATCAACCCTGTTACCAAAGTTACTGTAAGAAGAGATTTTGCTCAAGTTACACTTACAACCCTGTCAGCCATTCTGGAAAGTTCATTTACTTAAAACATTTTGGTGTTGACAGTTACAATGTTTGTTTCTATCATGAATGTTGTTCAGCATCATGAATGAATGAAGAATAAACACCAACCTCTTTGTTCTTCAGTATCTTCAGTGTGTTTCTTTCTGCAGGGTTCTGGATCACTCATGTTCTCACTGTCCTCTTTAATAAACTCAGTCTTTGCAGATTTCAGCTCTTCCTGATGCTCGTCTGATGGGAATATTCCAGCATTTATTGAGGAACTGCTGTGGGAGGAGCTTCATTGATGTGTGTGATATAGGAGGAGCTTCATTGATGTGTGTGATATGGGAGGAGCTTATCTGCCAAAATCAATTAAATGTAAAAAAATGATTTAACAAAGAAAACCAGTTAAATGCAAATGTATTTTAATGTTTCGAACAACTTTTGTTTTAAAAAACAAAATAATTTAATGTTCCAACATCATTTAGTGTAACAGATCACAGATGTATTTAATGTAAAAAGGAAACAACAGTTATTTTTTACCTGTACTTAATAAAATAAATAAAATAAGAGAACTACATTTAGTTACATTTTATATGATTAAAACTTACTGGTTTGAAGCATAGTGTATAACTATACACTAAATAAAGTATAAAGATTTAAAATGACAATTAAAGAGTATTTTGGGCTGCACTGTGGCCAGAAAATGATTCTTGCACTGAGTACTGACAAGTTTTTTTGTTTTTTAAACCCCTTTTTGTATTACACCCATAAACTAATTACAATAAGAATTTATATCAGTCTTTCGTAAAACAACTGATGCTAATTCAGAACATTTTATTTCTAAATCAAACATTATTCTGTTGACAGCAATGAAATGAGCTTTAAGTGTCAATTTACAGCAGATCTGAAGACATCAGCATAATAAATGAGGTGAAAACAGGAACTATTGACATGAAATAGTGTTTTCAGCAGTTTCTCTGTTAATATTGATGACTATCAACAGTCATTCAACAAGACATTCAGATCATCTCACTTTATTCTGAGTGTTTGCTGTTAGAAACTGATTATCAGTGTAAGGAGGATACTATTTATCACAATATGACATGGATAAAACCCCAAAAATACAAAACAAACACCAATGGCACCATTACAAGATATATAACTACAGCAGCATAACATTCATAAGAATAATTTGATTTTCTAGTAACTATATATATAATGCATTAATGTAATTAGATGGAAAAACTTTAAACAGCACCAAAAAGCAATTTAATGTTTCTTCCAGAGTCTTTCCGGCAACTTTTATACATTTATTTATCATTTTAAAATATCTTATGTGGCTCATTAGCTATAGGGTCAATGTATTTAGCACTTTCTGTTCCAGTGTTTTGATAATGTAAAGTGATAAAGTTGAAATAAAGTCCAAATCTGTTAAAAGAGTAGAAATAAAATGGCAGCAGCAAAACTAGAGATCGAAACAATCACACAAACAAACACAAAATCGCTCAGGTCTGATTTAATTCATCATATTTTCCTCAATGATCTCAAACTTTGACACTCATTAGCAGTTTTCACTATAAAACATGAAACAATCACACAAACGAACACAAAATCGCTCAGGTCTGAATGAATTCATCATATTTTCCTCACAGATCTCAAACTTTGACATTCATTAGCAGTTTTCACTATAAAACATGAAACAATCACACAAACGAACACAAAATCGCTCAGGTCTGAATTAATTCATCATATTTTCCTCAATGATCTCAAACTTTGACATTCAGTAACAGTTATTATCACTATAAAACATGAAACAATCACACAAACGAACACAAAATCGCTCAGGTCTGAATGAATTCATCATATTTTCCTCACAGATCTCAAACTTTGACATTCAGTAACAGTTATCATCACTATAAAACATCGAAACAATCACACAAATGAACACAAAATCGCTCAGGTCTGAATGAATTCATCATATTTTCCTCACATGCTGCACTAAATGTTTATTTCAGCAGGAAGACGACAGAAAAGACACACAAGTATCGCTGTGCTCGATGAAAACAACACAGAAATGAGCCTGTCGCTTGATCAAACTGTATAAAATGTGTTTGATGATCGTGTAAATATGAGAAATACCGTGAACTGCTCGACTCTCCTCAGAAGACTCGCCGCTGAAACTGAATGAGAGGAAGGCGCGCGCGAGCTGTGACGTCATCGGCCGCCAACGGTAGAGTCATTCTATGAAACGGGTGCCATTTCCACATTGCATTTTTCAAAATTTTCATTATGAATAAACTTTTTTTTTTTTTTTTAAACTAACCTACAAATTGAAAGATATGTTAATATTTCTGACATTTCAGTGTTTTAAGCTTCTAATCTTCTTGATTGATGTAAGAAGTTTCCCAGATTCTTCTCAAGGTCTCACAGCATTTCTAAGCTAATCAAAGTGAGTTACGAGAACATTCTTGCAATAGACAGAATAGTGACCACAGAAAAACCAGCAACAGTGGCACTAAGACACGACTACCAAGAAAACCAGCCTCCAACAACTGCAACAAACATACTTTAACAGATCAGATAAAAACTCAGACACACTAAAACAAGGTGACTGTGAGAATACAAGCATTCGAGCCTCATAAGATCTGGAGAAAGGGCACAGTGGTGAAGCCCATCGACTCGAGATCCTACAGTGTCCAGATGGATTCTGGAAATGTTAAAAGGAGAAACAGGGACCATGGGACTCTAACCAAACAGAGACTGAAAACACAAAAACACTGTAACTGCTGAAGTCACAACTCACCATTGTTTTAGTGTTTGGAGTGAGAAGAACTGTTACTGAATGACTCATATTATTAAAATATATGATCCTAAATACTTTACAATGAGCCTATAATGAGCCATGAGATATTTTAAAATCTGTACTGCAATGTTAATAGAGATAAATATGAACAGATTGATACTGGAAAGTTATTGCTTTGCAAATATGGCTTTGTGCTGCACTTTATTTTTTTAAGTTTTTTTTATTATTATTGTCAGTTTCTGCTATACAAAACTGCAACATGTTAAGGATTTAATTACTTTATTGAAATTAATGCAGTTATCATACATTCAGACTATATTTAGATTCATATGGACATATTATGTGCTGTAGTTATTTAGCTGTAGAGGTTGATGGAGATGAGTGTCAATAATGTTTTTGTATTATGTTTTATATGTGTCATATTGTGAGAAATATCAGTATTGTCTTTCAATAGAGCAGTTTTATAGTCTTTTCTCATATATCCTGACTCAAATAATCAGTTTCTAACAGCAAACACTCAGAATAAAGTGAGATGATCTGAATGTCTTGTTGAATGAGTGTTGATAGTCTGAGGATCATCAATATTAACAGAGAAACTGCTGAAAACACTCTTTATTTCATGTCAATAGTTCCTGTTTTCACCTCATTTATTATGCTGATGTCTTCAGATCTGCTGTAAATTGACACTTAAAGCTCATTTCATTGCTGTCAACAGACTGAGTTGATTTGATGGTGTTTATGTCTGCTTATTTCAGTCTTTATGCTTTACTACTTTTCTAGATATCTGCAATTATTTTAATGAAGAAACAGAATAAAGTTAGAATTAGAAATAAAATGTTTAGCATCAGTTGCTTTTCAATAGACGGATATGAATGATTAATGCAATTAGATTGAGGGTGAAATACAAAAGGGGTTAATATAGCAAAAAAAAGTTTGAAAGAAAGAAAGAAAGAAAGAAAGAAAGAAAGAAAGAAAGAAAACAATTTGTCAGGTATATTTAGAACAAGAATCGTTTTCTGACATTCAAACACTGTATTTAAGGATCACAGTGCAGCCCAAAATACTCTTTAATTGTCATTTTAAATCTTTATTCTTTGCCACTTTCCTTCAAACCACTAGATCACCCATTTATCAGCAAGAATGTTTTAATCATTTAAAATATAATTAAATTTAGTATGATCTCTTATTATTTTATATACTTTATTAAGTACAGGTCAAAATAGCTGTTGTTTCATTTTTACATTAAATATATCTGTTACACTAAATGATGATGGAACATTAAAACATGTTTTCACAAAAGTAATTTGAAATATTAAAATAGACACTTGCATTTAATGGGTTTTCTATTTAAATTCGCTTTTGTACATTTAATTTAATGCAGATGCTAAAATTTGATATCTGGTCTTTAACCCTATAAAAACAAACACAGTAACTGATTTTGGCAGATCAGCTCCTCCAACCAATCTGCAGTTCAGCCAGTGAAGCCCCGCCCACTACAGAGTCACTGTCAATGAAGCTCCTCCCACATCATGCACATCATCAATGAAGCTCCTCCCACAGCAGTTCATCAATAAATGCTGGAATATTCCCATCAGCGGAGCATCAGAGCATCAGGAAGAGCTGAAATCTGCAAAGACTGAGTTTATTAAAGAGGACAGTGAGAACATGAGTGATCCAGAACCCTGCAGAATGAAACACACTGAAGATACTGAAGAACAAAGAGGTTGGTGTTTATTCTTCATTCGTTCATGATGCTGAACAACATTCATGATAGAAAGATTCAAGCACTTCTGCACATTTAGAGAAACAGTAAAACTATGAAATGAGACATAATGTTCTTTTCTAACAAAAGTTCAGTAAAGGGAAGTTTGCGAAACTTTCATAATGATTGTCAACATCAGATCAAACTAAATATTTATTTCACATTATTTCAATATCTGCTTCACAGTTTGCAAGAGTGTTTCCAGAATTTAGGTATTTTCAATATAGTTTACAACATTGTTATTTTTAGGAATAAACTGTAAACACCAAAATGTATGAAGTAAATGAACTTTCCAGAATGGCTGACAGGGTTGTAAGTGTAACTTGAGCAAAATCTCTTCTTACAGTAACTTTGGTAACAGGGTTGATGAATGCAGTCATTCATTTGTGTAAAAACTGAGACAATGGATTGAGATTATTGTCTTGTCCCATCATACTGTAGAAAGATGATGTCACTTCCTGGGTGTTTTTGAAAGCAGGAAATCATGTCAGAAGTAACAGGGTTGAGTGAATCATGAAGGACACTGATAATAACACATTTAAAGATGCAGTCAGTCTAGACTTTGAGCATGTGAACTTTCTACAGACGCTGAAACGATCATGATATGATGTCACACTCCATGAAATTAAAACATAAATAACAAATAATACATATTCAATCTACTCGACTTTACTGCAAACTTCACTTGATCTTGTGTTTCTGGTGTCCCACATTCACATGTGTATGAATGGAAGTCAGTGGAAGGAAAGTCTAGTGTGACCGGCCCTTAATAATTACACAGTTTTAGGAAAATAAATCAAATATCAGTCTAAAAGTTGATGTCAAAATAATGCTGTTAATATCACATTAGATATTTTTGTGATTGATCAAATATATTTAATAGTTCTCACTACAGAAACATGCTCTAATGTTTTAAATATAATAATTGAGTAAAGAACACAGGACTCTTTTCTCCTCTATTATCTGTGCACCCCTCCCTCTTCCTCATCCCTCCCTCATCCCTCATCCCTTCCTCTCCCCCTGATTCAAGACACTGAAAGTCACTAAGAATGTCTGTAGTCCACATACGATGTTTCCTGTCAGTTTATCTTTCCCCTTTCATGTTTGTAAAGGGTCACAAGGACCCTTTTATTAGGACAAATATGGACAATTTAAAAACAAAAATAACAATTTCCTTAATCTGAGCAGTTCTCAGATGCCTTAATCCTTGGCTACTTTGCCACCTGAACACACACACACCACACACACAAATCGAATGGACTTGATTATACATTGTCAAATGGTTAAAAAAAATAAACTTTATTGGCCCTTAACGGACAAAAGTTGGCACCATAGGAAATGAATGGGGAATACTATATTTCAGAGCAATGTTTTCTATATTTCTTTCTTAATATTATTTATAAAGAATTATTAAGAATTATTTAAGGAAAGGTGGCAGAGCAGCTATTTGGCAAATTCTGTATCCAGAAGACCTCCATTCAGTGCTGATTGTCTTAATTCAGTAAATCTAAATTTAATAACCATTTGATATTGGAGTCAGATTAAGCGTAGAGTTAAAGTAAAATTGAGACTAAATTCTAAAAATAAGGTGAACTTCACAGGAGCGCTGAAAAGACACACATTATACCTTCACCGAGACCTCTGGATTCTGCCGTTGGGACGACAGGTGGCTCTTTACAATTGGTTGATTAATTTTAATGTAATTAATTTCTGAAAATACAAATGCAAAAAAAAACATTGAATGTTTTATAGCAGTTGTCCATCACAGCAAGGCTCAATTTTACGTCCTTTCACTTCACATTTCTCTCTTTAAATTATTTTGATGTACTGAAAATGAAGTTTCGTCTTTCATTTCAGAGCTGATGGAAGTGAAGGAGGAGAGTGAAGAAATGAGTGAAGTGGAGGAGAAACATCATGACAAACCTGGAGAGAAACCTTTGAGTCGCTCAAAGACTAAAAAGACATTTTTAAAGAAAAGAAGAGCCGAGAAATCTACAACCTGCACTCAGTGTGGAAAGAGTTTCACAGCAAAACAAAGTCTTGAGCGTCACATGAGAATTCATACTGGAGAGAAGCCGTTCACATGTGATCAATGTGGAAAGAGTTTCTCAGTAAAACAATATCTTGAGCGTCATATGAGAGTTCATACTGGAGAGAAGCCACACACATGTGATCAATGTGGGAAGAGTTTCAGTCAATTTGCACACCTTAAAGATCACATGATGATCCACACTGGAGAAAAGCCGTTCACATGTGATCAATGTGGGAAGAGCTTCATACGAAAAGTACATCTTAAAGGTCACATGAGAGTTCACACTGGAGAGAAGCCACACACATGTGATCAATGTGGGAATAGCTTCACGCGATCACAACACCTTAAAGCACACATGATGATCCACACCGGAGAGAAGCCGTTCACATGTGGCCAATGTGGAAAAACATTTATTGGGTCATCAACCCTGAAGAAACACCTGAGAGTTCATACGAAAGAGAAGCTACATTCATGTTCTGTGTGTGGAAAGAGTTTTTCACTGCTGTCATATTTACATGAACATCAGAAAACACACACTGGTGTGAGAGAGTACATGTGCTTTGAGTGTGAGAAGACTTTTACTACAGCGACCAATTTAGACCGACACCAGAGGATCCACACTGGAGAAAAACCTTACAAGTGTTCACACTGTGACAAGAGATTCAGTCAGTCTGGACATCTGAAAAAACACAAGAGGATCCACACAGGAGATCTATTTGTAACAGTGGCTGTTTCAGAGAATAAGAGTAGAATCCAAGCACAGTGAACATTTATTGAAACAAACATAATACAAGTTATTGGTGTGACGTTTAACACCAAAGCTTTTATCAAAAAGTGAACAGTGAAGCACTGTATCAGACCTTGATTAGTTTTACTATAACCATGTGATCTGTCTCATCTGAAGCTTCGTTTTTTAGTATTAAGTATTTTGATAATTACTTTTTTGTTATTACATTGCATTTCTGTTTATTTTATAGGTTTTATTTTTAAATATCCTGAGGCAAGTTTTGTTAGAGACCCCAGCTCAGTCACTTTTAAATTCCACTAATTGCATAACCTGCCGTTCAGTGAGAAGTTAGAACTAACTTACCATTTAATTGAGGTGTAGGAAACACTGGGACATGCCATTATGTAATGATATATGATTTTGATTAAAAATAAGCTACTTTGAGCGGTAGACATTTGAGCTTGAAAATAGTCTTAAAGGGACTTAGATAGTCTTCAAGCCATTGAACAAACGTCTCTTCCACCATGTATTTTCCCTTACTCTGTTGGTGATGCAGGGAGTCTTGTGATTGATTGTCAAGCCAGCCAATCAGAATTCAGCAGCCTCATCTCTGATTGGCTGGAATTATGGAATATTGTAATGCTGGGTTGTGTTGAGCAAGTGAGCCGTCTGCGATTAGAGAATAGGGATGGGCATTTCTGGCAATTTTTCATTCCGATCATCAATAGGTTTGATGGAGACAATGAAAATATCTGAAGACTGTTAGAAAAAATGAGTGTTAAAAATAAAAATATGACACGAAAACCTGTCTATGAAAACTTAAAAACTTTATTAAAACAATGCTAGATTGATTATGATGCAGCAATGCTATTAATAAGGAAGCATTTATAAGGAATAGCTGCCTGATGTGAGTGACATTTTTACTAGTATCAATTATTGATATAAAAAATTCCATAACATAATTTTTACTAGTAAGAATTGTTTCTGATATGTGAAATTGGAATGTCATAAAGGGAAATATGCTATAAAACACCACTCTTTTTTGTTTTCATTTAAAACATCTTAAACATTTTAATAGCCATGCATGTAGTTTAGGCAACACATTCATTGATTATCTTCACTCCATGTATATTTATAACCAAATATGTGCATATAGTCTGTAAACAAAACAACACTGTTTCTTTTTGTAAGTTTTAATGATCAATAATAACCATTAGAAAAGTATAAGTAAGGCAAGAAGCTACAATAACAATAAAGCAAACAATTCAGTCAAATGTACAAAGTCAGCACTCCAGTAGGCTACAACGGTAACGTTATGAAATTTCACTTTCACTTCAACAAATTATAGATTCATGAGACCAAAGATCACCCGTTATATATACAAAAGATGAATTATATCTCATGTTTAACCACTACAGAGACATCAGAGCCAGTGGCAATCATCAGAAGGACTAGCCAAGGTAAGACTTGATAAAAGGGCGGATCAAGAACACATCCGGGGATTTGAAAATTTCTTTGGCTAGATGTGAACTTTGAATTGGATCAGAACTTGGGCAGCAACTGATGAATTTCACAAGAACAGACAATAACGCATATTGAGAAACGGCTAACTATGAATAAATGAATGAATGAAGCATTTATATAGCACCGAACTATGTACTACTGTATCTACACAATCACATCAGGGGTCGCTCCTCATCCACAACCTGGATAATTCAACAGCAGACACAGAGCAACAGCGCCAACTATAGGTGGAGAAGATAGATTTGTCTGAGTCTCTTCTCAGCTGTGGTGATGTGGTTTCTCCACTGCATGGATCTTCATGTGTTTCTTCAGGTCACCTTTAGTGAAACTCTTTCCACACTGATCATACATGCGGCTTCTCACTGCTGTGGATCATCTCATGTGTTTTCAGATTTGCTGACTGATTGAATCTCATGTCACAGTGTGAACATTTGTAAGGTTTTTCTCCAGTGTGGATCATCTCGTGTGTTTTCAGATGTTCTGACCGACTGAATCTCTTGTCACAGTGTGAACACATGTAAGGTTTTTCTCCAGTGTGGATCCTCTGGTGCAGTTTTAAACTGTTTGCTGCAGTAAAAGTCTTCTCACACTCAAAGCACATGTACTCTCTCACAGCAGTGTGCGTTTTCTGATGTGCATGTAAATATTTCAGCAATGAAAAACTCTTTCCACACACAGAACATGAATGTGGCTTCTCCTTCGTATGAACTCCCAGGTGTTTCTTCAGAGCTGATTCCAGAAGAAATGTTTTGTCACATTGATCACATGTGAACGGTCTCACTCCGGAGTGGATCATCATGTGTTCTTTAAGGTGTTGTGATCGGGTGAAACTCTTCCCACACTGATCACATGTGAATGGCTTCTCTCCAGTATGGATCATCATGTGTTTTTTAAGGTACAATGACTGATTGAAACTCTTCCCACATTGATCACATGTGAACATTCTTGCTCCGGTATGTATCCTCATGTGTTCTCTAAGAGTTGATGAGTGTCTGAAACTCTTCCCACACTGATCACATGTGAACGGCTTCTCTCCAGTGTGGATCTTCATGTGTTCTTTAAGGGTTGATGATTGACTGAAACTCTTCCCACATTGATCACATGTGTGTGGCTTCTCTCCTGTGTGAACTGTCATGTGAACATCAAGATGGACTTTTTGTGAGAATCTCTTCCTACACTGATCACATGTGAACGGCTTCTCTCCAGTATGAACTCTCATGTGAAGCTCTAGACAAGATTTCTTTGTGAAACTCTTTCCACACTGAGTACAGGTTGCAGATTTCTTGGCTCTTCTTTTCTTTATAATTGTCTTTTTAGTCTTTGAGTGACTCAAAGGTTTTTCTCCAGGTTTGTCATGATGTTCCTCCTCCACTTCACTCAGATCTTCACTCTCTTCCATCAGTTCTGAAATGAAAAAAGTCATTTGATTTTCAGTACATCAAAATAAAATAAAATAGTCATAAAATAAAAGAGTCATAAAATTGAGCATATATCCCTATATCCCGATCATTTTGATGCATTTCCATTTTCATAAATTAATTGCATATGTCCCTGAAACTTTAACATTAATCTTCCAATTGTTCAGACTCACCGGTCATCTCAACAACACAATCCAGCGGTTTGCAGTTTTAGATTGTATATTTTTACATTTTTGAAATGATTATTATTTGTTATTTATGTTTTAAAAGAGATTCACGGAGTGTGACATCATATCATGATCGTTTCAGCATCTGTAGAAAGTTCACATGCTCAAAGTCTAGACTGACTGCATCTTTAAATGTGTTATTATCAGTGTCCTTCATGATTCACTCAACCCTGTTACTTCTGACATGATTTTCCTGCTTTCAAAAACAGAATTTCTTAAAAGTTAAGACACTAGTGTTTTTCTTTAAGAGTGGTTCTATTTTTTTAAAGTCTGTTACATAAAAAGGTAGATCTGTGTAATTTGAATTGGAAAAAATAACATTTATTACCTATTGGTTAACTGCAAGTTGGTCAAACTAGTTCTTAAAACACAGTCTTAATATAGTGATTCAGTTTATGCAACTGGCCCCAGGAAGTGACATCATCTGGGCTCTTTCTAGCACATGATGGGAGGACAAGCAAATAATCACAATCCATTGTATCAGTTTTACACAAATGAATGACAGCATTCATCAACCCTGTTACCAAAGTTACTGTAAGAAGAGATTTTGCTCAAGTTACACTTACAACCCTGTCAGCCATTCTGGAAAGTTCATTTACTTAAAACATTTTGGTGTTGACAGTTACAATGTTTGTTTCTATCATGAATGTTGTTCAGCATCATGAATGAATGAAGAATAAACACCAACCTCTTTGTTCTTCAGTATCTTCAGTGTGTTTCTTTCTGCAGGGTTCTGGATCACTCATGTTCTCACTGTCCTCTTTAATAAACTCAGTCTTTGCAGATTTCAGCTCTTCCTGATGCTCTGATGCTCGTCTGATGGGAATATTCCAGCATTTATTGAGGAACTGCTGTGGGAGGAGCTTCATTGATGTGTGTGATATAGGAGGAGCTTCATTGATGTGTGTGATATGGGAGGAGCTTATCTGCCAAAATCAATTAAATGTAAAAAAATGATTTAACAAAGAAAACCAGTTAAATGCAAGTGTATTTTAATGTTTCGAACAACTTTTGTTTTAAAAAACAAAATAATTTAATGTTCCAACATCATTTAGTGTAACAGATCACAGATGTATTTAATGTAAAAAGGAAACAACAGTTATTTTTTACCTGTACTTAATAAAATAAATAAAATAAGAGAACTACATTTAGTTACATTTTATATGATTAAAACTTACTGGTTTGAAGCATAGTGTATAACTATACACTAAATAAAGTATAAAGATTTAAAATGACAATTAAAGAGTATTTTGGGCTGCACTGTGGCCATTAAATACAGTGTTTGAATGTCAGAAAATGATTCTTGCACTGAGTACTGACAAGTTTTTTTGTTTTTTAAACCCCTTTTTGTATTACACCCATAAACTAATTACAATAAGAATTTATATCAGTCTTTCGTAAAACAACTGATGCTAATTCAGAACATTTTATTTCTAAATCAAACATTATTCTGTTGACAGCAATGAAATGAGCTTTAAGTGTCAATTTACAGCAGATCTGAAGACATCAGCATAATAAATGAGGTGAAAACAGGAACTATTGACATGAAATAGTGTTTTCAGCAGTTTCTCTGTTAATATTGATGACTATCAACAGTCATTCAACAAGACATTCAGATCATCTCACTTTATTCTGAGTGTTTGCTGTTAGAAACTGATTATCAGTGTAAGGAGGATACTATTTATCACAATATGACATGGATAAAACCCCAAAAATACAAAACAAACACCAATGGCACCATTACAAGATATATAACTACAGCAGCATAACATTCATAAGAATAATTTGATTTTCTAGTAACTATATATAATGCATTAATGTAATTAGATGGAAAAACTTTAAACAGCACCAAAAAGCAATTTAATGTTTCTTCCAGAGTCTTTCCGGCAACTTTTATACATTTATTTATCATTTTAAAATATCTTATGTGGCTCATTAGCTATAGGGTCAATGTATTTAGCACTTTCTGTTCCAGTGTTTTGATAATGTAAAGTGATAAAGTTGAAATAAAGTCCAAATCTGTTAAAAGAGTAGAAATAAAATGGCAGCAGCAAAACTAGAGATCGAAACAATCACACAAACAAACACAAAATCGCTCAGGTCTGAATTAATTCATCATATTTTCCTCAATGATCTCAAACTTTGACACTCATTAGCAGTTTTCACTATAAAACATGAAACAATCACACAAACGAACACAAAATCGCTCAGGTCTGAATTAATTCATCATATTTTCCTCAATGATCTCAAACTTTGACATTCATTAGCAGTTTTCACTATAAAACATGAAACAATCACACAAACGAACACAAAATCGCTCAGGTCTGAATGAATTCATCTTATTTTCCTCACAGATCTCAAACTTTGACATTCAGTAACAGTTATTATCACTATAAAACATGAAACAATCACACAAATGAACACAAAATCGCTCAGGTCTGAATGAATTCATCATATTTTCCTCACATGCTGAACTAAATGTTTATTTCAGCAGGAAGACGACAGAAAAGACACACAAGTATCGCTGTGCTCGATGAAAACAACACAGAAATGAGCCTGTCGCTTGATCAAACTGTATAAAATGTGTTTGATGATCGTGTAAATATGAGAAATACCGTGAACTGCTCGACTCTCCTCAGAAGACTCGCCGCTGAAACTGAATGAGAGGAAGGCGCGCGCGAGCTGTGACGTCATCGGCCGCCAACGGTAGAGTCATTCTATGAAACGGGTGCCATTTCCACATTGCATTTTTCAAAATTTTCATTATGAATAAACTTTTTTTTTTTTTAAACAAACCTACAAATTGAAAGATATGTTAATCCAATAAAAACATATTTTCCCACCTCAGGCACAAAATCTTTATTAATATTATCCTTTTTATTCAGGCAAGGAAGCCATTCTTGTACCACCCCGGTCAGAATACTTCTCTGTGTATGTTCTTGTTCAAAGTCTTAAAATATTATAAATTATGACTCAGTTGGCAGTTTTTGTAATCAATTATATTTCTGACGTATCAGTGTTTTAAGCTTCTAAGCTTCTTGATTGATGTAAGAAGTTTCCCAGATTCTTCTCAAGGTCTCACAGCATTTCTAAGTTAATCAAAGTGAGTTACGAGAACATTCTTGCAATAGACAGAATAGTGACCACAGAAAAACCAGCAACAGTGGCACTAAGACATGACTACCCATGAAAACCAGCCTCCAACAACTGCAACAAACATACTTTACCAGATCAGCCAAAGACTCAGATGCACTAAAACAAGGTGACTGTGAGAATACCAGCATTCAAGCCTCATAAGATCTGGAGAAAGGGCACAGTGGTGAAGCCCATCGACTCGAGATCCTACAGTGTCCATCTGGATTCTGGAGGTGTTAAAAGGAGAAACAGGGACCATGGCATGACCCTAGAGACTCTAACCAAACAGAGACTGTTGATCCTGACAACACAAAAAACACTGAAACTGTTTGGAGTGAGAAGAACTGTTACTGAATGACTAATATTATTAAAATATATGATCCTGATAAATACTTTACAATGAGCCTATAATGAGCCATGAGATATTTTAAATCTGTACTTCAATGTTAAAAATGATAAACAGATACTGGAAAGATTAAATATTGCTTGTGCTGCTCTTTATTTTTAAAGTTTTTTTATGATTATTGTCAGTTTCTGCTATACAAAACTGCAACATGTTAAGTAATTAAACCCTCTATGGTACACAATATGATATCAATGAGGAAAAAATTATTTGTGTTGTTTTTCCTGCTTAATATTGAACACTTTAACAATATCAATAAAAATTTTCATAATTTTTTAATTTATTTAATTTTTATAAGTTTCTTGCCTCGAGGCAACATTGTACCACAATGGAAAAATTTAAACATTTGGCATTTTCATGTAGAAAAGATAAATATATTTATTGAAAACATCAATTTCTTTAACTAGACACTTAAACAAACAAATTTATCCAGTTTTTAATGTATTACAAGTTTCATATTTAATAAAAAGTAACATTTTATATCCATCAGGCAACATTGTACCATAGTGGAACACAAATATTACCAAACCATCATATTTTTATATCAAGTTATCATATCCATCTTCATCCTCATCTCCATCTTCTCTCTCACCCTCACTCTCTCCCTGATGGATTGTCACTATGATTTCATCTTCCTCATTACAGTATGACCCTTCATTAACTCCTCATCATCACCCTCATAAACTGCCAGTGCAACCTGTGTTTTATACCTTTCTGAAGTGCTTTAGAAAATGTGCAGATCATAATATATGCAGATATAGTATGTGAATTAGTATTCTTATAAGTGCATATAAAAAGTCATGTGAAAATGCAAACATATTAAGATAATTCTAACTCCACATTTGTATTGAAACCTATTATGCCTGTATGGCCTTAGCTTAAAACGAATGCCAGACACAAAGATTTACTTCAAAAAATCTACACTGCTCAAAAAATAAATAAAAACAAGAAAACACAAATCACACATTGGATCTCAATGAAATATTCAATTTGAAAATATTTATTCATATACATTTTGTAAGAACAAAGTGACAACTGTCAATGAAAACCAAACTCATCAACACACTGAGGGCTGGGTTCAAAATTCACACTGAAAATCAATGTAAAAACTGAAGTTGGAGGCTGATCCAACTTGGATTAAGTTCATCACAGCAACTCATAATGCAAGTCAGTAGTGTGTAGGGCTGCACAATGAATCAAATTTCTAATCACAATTACAATTATGGATGCCACAATTACATAATCATTCAAAAGTGCACTTATAAAAATCAAAACAACAAAATAGTCTAATTACAGAACATTATTTTGTGTGCTAAAGATGTGTTTTTATTCTACAGGCAAATATTTTTTACTGTCCCTGTAAAGTCATTTTAAAGTATGTGTTCTGAGTTTGTCACACCGCAGAAAAATGTGTTATTAACCACCCAGCCAAATTTGAAACATATGACTTCTAATTTATTCTTTCAACAAGTTAAATTGTTTTGTGTGTGTTGTGGCAAATGCAAAGTAGAACCAAACTAATCTTTTTGTTTGTTAAAGCCAAAGGTTTGTTCCACATCTGTGCATTTCCCACAGTATACCCACACATTGCCCGTAGTGTAGGCCCACAAATGGCCTCAACAGGGGCCCACTCTGCTAAGTGTGCACCATCCCACAGTCAGCCCAGGATTTAGGCTGTCCCACTGGAGCCCCACCTGGGGCCGACACGTGCCCCGCATTTCACGCCAATATCTGGGCCCACAGTGGGCTGCTCGCAATGGGCCTGTACGGGCCCCAAAGAAGCATATTTGCTATAAAAAAATAACTAGGGAATCACCAAACGCTGTCAATCAATAAAAAATGCCATATATCCATAGTCACACAAGATAGCTCAGCATAGTTGATTAAAAAATGACAGCTAACGTTAAGCAGCGATGTGCTTAGCACAAAACCAAACATTTCCACGCTCACTATCGACAAACCAATCAAATCCATTTAAAATATTTTTTTTTGAAAATCAGAGAAAACACATTTTTATTCAGGAGTTATGTATGTACAAAACGATAACTTTTGATAACAGTAGCTGGTGGTTGGTGGGACATGGAGTTGGTGAAGGGAGACAGGCTCGTCCAGGGCGGGCACTAGTGACTCACAGGGTGGGCCAGGCACCTCAATGCCCGCCCATGGTGTGGAGACTGGGTTCGGAGCATGTTTCAAACTGCCAAAGTCACATGATTTCAGTAAACAAGGCTTCGTTACATCACAAGTGTTAAAAACATTTCGAAATTTCAATGGTTCACCCATTAATCATGAGGATTCACTGAGATCATCCTCCGGCAATGAATCATTGAACAAAATCTCTTTGGGCTCTGATCAGTTTTATACATTTGTTGATGTTTTAATGAGACATTAGTATAATGAAAAGGAATAATAGTAGTTAATAGTCTATTACTGGCTTGTTTAGCTGAGCTGTCCACTGAACACACTGCAACAAATGCTGTTCTTACTTACAGTTTTTGTCCTAAAAACAAGAAAATAATTTTTACTTGTCAAGAAAATGCTTCTTGATCTAAGAATTTTTAGATATTTGGACTGGAAACAAGACAAAAATTCTAAATAAGAACAGCATTTTTTGCAGTGCAAACAAGCCCTCAAAATTGACAAAAGTAAACAATATTACACAGATACTTGATATTTAATCATTATTTCACATTAGAGAGATTAGTTAACTGCAAATGATAAATTTTACTTTCAGTAAAAACATTTACAATAGGTTTGTAAAAGGTGTTTATATGCATGTTTGTTGAGTTTTTGTTGCATTTACACTGTTCTGACCAGCAGGGGTGTGATGATTCGAACGCTTCCAAACAATGAATCATTTTGTGAAGCAATTGGTTCAGTTGATTCAAAGCTTCAAAAAGCTTAATTTCTCCCATTAAGAGGGGAAGTGTTGCGATTGTGCAGGCATGAAACAGAGTGAGAATCCAAATGCAAGCACCAGTGTTTAATAACATAAGGGGTAATCCATAACCAGGAGTAATCCATACACAGCAGACGAGAGCAACGACAAGAACGCACACACAAGAGCAACGACCAACAACCAACAAATGAAAAATAAAGGTTTAAATAGACACGTTAACAATGGGCTGATAATGGACAGGTGTTGATGATATGATGTCATAGTAACTAATGAGGGTAACTATAGCGACACACAAGGTACAAGGCAAAACAGGAACCAAAACACAGGAAATAAAGATTGAAATAAAGAAAACCAAGATTGCACTTCAACATAAAAGTCCTACACCACACAAGACAACAGGGATTGTGACAGGAAGAGAGCACATTATAAAGGGAGCAGAGAACATAAAATGTTTTTTACAGTGATGTTTTCATCTATTCCAGAGTCAAGACTTTATTACAATATTAAAATGGTTCATATCCATCCAAAACTTCTGTAACTAAAATAATAAATTAAGTATAGCAGTTTTAGAAGTTATGAATTGCTCTTCATTAAGAGTTCATATCTTCACTAATCATGAGCTCATGATGAAGTAACTATTAATTCAGGTATACGTTCATGATTATTTATTGTAAAGTGTTACTGAAACATTGAGTGTGAGAACTCAGTTAGTTTAACCACATCGAGCAGTGATCATCTCTGAACCAGTTTAGACTGAATCATTCTGATGTCACTTCCTCTTCTTTCTTTATATGCTGCATGACACTCATCTCTATCGTTCAGTTAACAAGTCTAAACCAATAACTGTGCTCTTGTGACCCGGCTGTGACAGAAGATGAAGTGTGTTAAAGTCATTAGTTTATCAAAGTGGATTTCTGAACTAACCAGAATAAAGTTATGTGAATTATTATGAACATGAATGAATCATTTCATTATTAGTTAAGTTGGCTTGAAAAAGCCAACTTACTGTTATGCTATTTTCTTCTGAGACTAAAATTTCCAACTCTAACTCCTCCTAGAGCTTTAACTCTACATACTCCAAACTCGGGTCAGATCTTCAGACTGTTCTGACTTAGTGTGCTATATCTTTTCTAACTGATCGGACTTACGGTTTTCCTAAAAAAGTCTGTTAAAGCTCAGAAAAATCCCATTGACTTTCATTGACGGAATGTTCAAATGAGCCAAGACTGTTCAAAATCCAACTGTCAAAATTCAAATTTAAACTATGGAAGCCCATTAGACTCAAAAACTCAATTAGACTCAAGTGCCATTCTATGTACTATTTCTAATCCATTGAAACTCATTCAAACTCATAAACTCATCTATCTATCTATCTATCAAACTAAATCTATCTATCAAACTAAATCTATCTATCTATCAAACTAAATCTAGCAACACCCTATCAACCATCCCGAGTACCCTAGCAACCGAATAGCAACACCTTAGCGACCACCCCGAGTACCCTAGCAGCCACATAGCAACACCATAGCGACCGCCCCGAGTACCCTAGCAACCACATAGCAACACCATAGCGACCACCCTGAGTACCTTAGCAACCGCATAGCAACACCCTAGCGACCACCCCGAGTACCTTAGCAACTGCACAGCAACACCCTAGCAACCGCGTAGCAACACCCTAGCAACCACCCAGAATACCTTAGCAACCATCCCGAGTACCCTAACAACCGCATAGCAACACCCTAGCAACCACCCCGAGTACCCTAGCAACCACATAGCAACATCTTAGCAACCACTCAGAGTACCCTAGCAACCGCATAGCAACACCTTAGCAACCACACAGAGCACCCTAGTACTCTATCAAAATTACTAAACTAAAACTGAAAACTTTTAAAACTGCTTCAAACTTTCTGGACCGGCTTTTTCAAGCCAACTTAAAGTTTGTCTCGACAAACTTTTTTATCTAGTTTATCTTTACTCCTGTTCATCCTCACATTATAAGCTCATGAATCACCATATTTGTGACAAACATCTCAGGAAAGGAGACATATTAAACAATTACAGAGTTTTAATTAAGAAAATTAGTAGAAATCATCCAAAATGAACAAAGATGTTAAAAACAGGAATGAAAAGACAAGATATGAGAATCAGCAAATCATCTTCATCACACAGAACAGAGAGAGGATTTTACAAACAGTCTGTCCATTACTGGATTTAATATTATATTTAAAGCAGTTTATATATGAAGCACAAGAAAATGACATTCAACACTGTAGGAAAATATCCATCAAACCATATAAATGAACATAAATCTGGCCTTTTATTTGTAAAAGATATTTGAATCTAATCTTGATGGTGTCACTATTTCTTCAGGGAGTTTTTCTCTGTTTTCTGAGAAGAAGAAAATCAAACAATGAACAATCCTCTGTGAGTTTCTGCTGTTTTAAATCTTGTTTCAGATGGTCTCCAAACTCAGCAGTATTTTACTGTAATATTGTAGGCATCTCTATTTCCTCTGGGTGCTGCGAGTCCTTCCTCCCTGCAAAATAAAAGCATTGACTGACCTCTCGTATGCAGAGATGTATAGTAACGAAGTAGAACTACTTCACTACTGTACTTATAAGTACTAAAATGCGGTATCTGTACTTTACTAGAGTATTATTTTTTTCTCCTACTTCCACTTTTACTTCAGTACATATTTTCAAAGAGTTTAATACTTTTACTCCGATATTTTTTTATGTGCTGCATCGTTACTCGTTACAATTATAAAAATGTTACGAATCATTCCATTCCAAACCCACATTACCACTGCCAGAACGGTGGATGGCAGGTTTAATGAAGCTGGCACATCATTGAGCGAATCAAGCGATTAAGAAGACTCCCGTTCTGCCTTTTGATCAGCGAAAAAGATGGACGAACCAAAAACACCACCTTCCACCCCATCAGTAAGTTAAGCCCTTTTGCTAACTAGCGACATGCTGCGGTGTTCACTTAACGTTAACTAGCTGGCTATCATAAAGGCTGTCACGCAGCGCGTTGAATGGTATTTTTGACCCATCACTAATGTCAACTTTCTCTTATTTTATGACAGCCTACTGTTGCCAAAAATAAATCGTAGAGCATGTCTCCTTTGGTGCTGCTTAATCACACGCCCGTTTTTATAGTGTAGTAGTGTTTTATAGGTTAATGGTAGTATAGATTTACACTGACATAACTAATGCAGGAGTTTTCCTGCACTGAAAGAGAGAGAGAGAGAGAGAGAGAGAGAGAGCGCCCCGGCCGTCTTAAAACAACACGAGCGCTGTCTTGCTCTCAAATTGCTCTCTATTTGTTTACATAGTTAATGTGCACTGTGAAGTAACATATACAATGAACAGCTGTATTTTTATTAACTAAGATTAACAAAGATTAATAAATACAGTAACAAATGTATTGACCATGGTTAGTTCATGTTGGTTATTAGTCTAATACTTAACTAATGTAGTGTTAACAAATCAAACCATATTATAAAGTGTTACAAACAAATCATTTACTCAGAACACCTCTTGAAATGAGAATATAAGTGTGCTTACCCCATTTTTTTAGTAAGAGTGGTTAGTAAGATTTAATCTTAATGAACTACAGTATTTTTAGGTTATTTATATGACAATGTGTAGAAAAATTACCTAAAAAAATAATTTAGCCTAGTTTAGACTGGAGTGAGGTGAAAACAGAAAAAAAGTGCAAAGCAAGTTGTTGTTAGCTAGCTGTTAATTTTATTCAATTGTATATGGTATAAAATTAGACTATTAGTGAAAATAAACGTTTTGGTAATGAAATCAAAGTGCTGACAACAAACAAAGCATCTCAACTTGTCTGCATCTCAAGTGGTACTTAATCACACTTAATCTGTTTTTGTTTACAAAAAGTTACAGCCAAAGGAATTGTGATTGTCCTTTAGGTTTATCATTTGAAATAATAAAAACAATATGATGTTCAAACTTTTGACTACTTTCTTTAATAACTACATAACACAATACTTGAAGAGTTCAGATGCAAAACCCTCTAAATCCATCAGACTTCTTTTCTTTTAAATGAGCATTTTTTACCAGGCTTTTACAATCAAGTTCAGGAGTTTCATTTTAAAGGTAATGATAAGGTTATTAGCTAGTGAATAAAATAACTTTTTTTCAAAAATGTCACTCTAGACAATTTATTGTTTTTTAACGAGTTAGATTTTCTTTTGCGTCAAAACCAGCTAAATCCACTTGTGCTTATTTTGCAAAAACCTAGAAATCCACCTATTTGGGGTAAGACATAGTAAATAGTTGAAAAATCACTAAAGATGCAACTAGAAACCCTGAAAAAGATGATAGCACAATCATTTCAAAACTAAACAGTAGACAAACCTCTTTACACAGGGATCTAACACGTCTCTTCTATTCAGCCTCCACTTTTTTGCCTCCTCCGTTTACATGGCACAGCTTCCATATGAGACAGAAGAATAGCATCTTGTTTGACTTTGTCTTTGGCGAAATAGAGCTGTTGTTTGATGTATAATAAATCCGATTCCTTCAAAGTAATGGCACTGCGCGAATAACTGTTATGAGTGCATGATACAATTGCGACCAAGCCCTTTCCACTGTAGGCTATTTTGCCTTATGACAGGCAGAGTTTTGAGGTAAATAACGTTTTCTTCTGCCATTCAATGTTAGCAGGACAGGCTGATCCATTTCATCGTACTCCATCTTTTATTTTAAAAATCTCAATCTGAATCTGACTCTAAAAAAATCTCCTCAGCGCGCCGCTATATTGAAACCGCTCGAAATCATATGATTCGATTCGCGCCTTCTGATTGGTTCTCGGAATATAGCGGCTTTTGCTGCCAAAGGGAAGTGGCGTTTAGAGGCTTTTGCCAACAAACCGATATTTCTGAATGGGCTGATGCTGCGATTTAGAGGATTTGAAGCACGTGATTTGTTGAACGTGTACTACGTGCCGTAAGCATTCGCTCAATGTCATTATCTCATTTTTGACAGAGGTGGCGTTTAGCAGCTTTTGCATCTGAACTCTTCACTTGTACTTTTACTTTCAGTACTTGAGTAGTAAATTTTAAAATAAACTACTTGCAATACTTAAGTACAAAAAATGTTGAATACTTTAGTACTTCTACTTAAGTGTGGTGCTTAAAGAGCACTTCAACTTCTACTCAAGTCACTTTTTTGATAGAGCACTTGTACTTTTACTCAAGTCTCGGTCTCTAGTACTTTATACATCTCTGCTCGTATGTGTTTTTCCCATGATTGCAGATTGATCCAGATCAGATGAGTGTGAATCATCAGATTGTGTGAAGCTCAAACTCACCAGCTCTTCTTGCACAGATGATCTGAAGAAGAATCACAGTAGGAGCAGCAAACACTGCCATCTCAACAATAATCACAATCACTGCAGGAAACATGTGTGGAAGAAGAAGAAGAAGAGGAACTGGACATGACTGAAGTCAAGGGGATTCAACTATGAACAGTTATTGATGGAGCATTTCCAGACTGACTGATAGTTTAATGGTGTAAAGCTGTCAGTAGAAATGAACGTGTCGTACCTCTGAATAATGATCCAGCAGTCACACTGACTTCAGTTTCTGATGCTGTGTCAGCTGGACCTGTGGATCACGTCTGTTAGTTCACTTCAACACATCATGACACATATAAGTGAAGTGAGAGACTGATGATGTGTGACAGTGATCATGTGATCATGAACCTTGTGTAGGAGCTGCTGCTGTAGTTTGGCTTGATTTCTTCTCAGAGTTTGAGCTGCTGACTGGAATCAGAAGATGAATGTTCAGATGTTCATCTGTAGGACATTAACATCATATTTTACAGTAGTAATAGTTGTTTCTCACCTGAATACTTGACAGTGTATCTGACTGAGGTCTGGAGTTGATTTCTGAGAGTAAGCTGACATCTCCACTCTCTGTTGTCATCTTCATTCAGGAGTGTTGTAGTCAGAGTGATGATACAGTGATCTGATGAGAATAATATCTGATATCTGGAGTCTGTCTTCAGATCAACACCAGCCTGATTCACCCACAACAGATGAAGACCCTCAGAACGAACCCAATAATCACAGGGGAATCTAGAATCCAACTGACAGGAGAGAGTCACAGAGCGACCTGGACTGATCTCAGTCTGTGAGGATGATGATGATGATGATGATGGAGAGACTGAAACTGAACACAAGACACAAATCACAGACTCTTCAACCATCATGTGAGTTTAAAGGGAGAATCTGCTCTTTTTAAATTGATCACATAATCATAAACTCACCATGAAGAACATGCAGATAAACACGTGCATCAGTTCCTTGTTGTTGTTCATTCACATATTGTTGGCAGATGTATAATCCATAATCTTCTTCTGTGACGTTCTTGATGTTCAGAGAGCAGTCAGACCCCAGACTCAGTCTCTCATGTCTCTCTGTGTCTTTATTCTTTATCCCTAATTCAATCAGTGCAACTGCTGCTGAATATCTGTTATAGTAGAGCCATGTAGTTGATTTACAGTCAGAAAGAGCATTATTACAGGGCAGACGGACATTTTCACCAGAACTGATGAACACATGAACATCATTCACTCCACTGGACCCTGAAACACAGTATGTTTCAGTGATCAATATGATATATTAGGGGCAGTTGTGGTCAGATTTACTAACAGCTTGCTCCAGCACAAACCCTCTTTTGGTGTTAAAAATCAGGATTTACTAAAGACACACAGTGAGAAATTAGCGCTGTAAAGGTGTGGACACAGTTATCTTTGCAGCTGAGCTTATTGAATATGCATTTGTAGGAGTTTCCCTTTCAGACCCTGTTCAGTAAATCTGGCCCCTAATGGTTAGAGAGTCTGTAACCTGAAGGTCACAGGTTTGAGTCTCAGTGCCAGCAGGAATGTAGGTGTGACGAGTGAATGAACAGCGCTCTCTTACACACAACTGATGTGTTTTTGAGCAAGACACTGAAGCCCCAATCACTCCCCAGTGCCAAAAACAGCTGCCGACTGCTCCAGGTGTGTGTTCACAGTGTGTGTGTGTGTGTGTGTGTGTGTGTGTGTGTGTGTGTGTGTGTGTGTGTTGACTCTGATGGGTGAAATACAGAGCACAAATTCTGAGTATAGGACACCACCATACTTGGCTACACTTCACGTCACTTTATATTTTGTATAAAAGGCTGGATGTCTTTACATTTTTAAAACTCAATGAAACCAATACAGACACAGAGATTATTATATTTGAACTAATGACTAATAATTTTAATCTTAGTCCTCTGGTCTCGTATAATAAAACGGTGGTGAAGAATCTGAGTGTTTTATTTGACAAAGCTTTTAAATTTGATAATCAAATAAATGCTGTTGTCAAATCCAGCTTTTTCCACTGGAGACTTCTGGATAAAGTCAAGACGTTTCTCTCTTTTAAGAAGCTTGAGAAAGTCATTCATGCCTTTATTTCTTCAAGTCTTGATTATTGTAATTCTCTGTATAGAGGAGTTAGTCAGACAGCGTTGTCACGTTTGCAGCTGCTTGATGCTGACAGGGACGTGAAAACAAGAGCATTTTACCCTGATTTGATCTTCTCTTCGTTGGTCACCAGTGCGTTTCTGAATAGAGTTGAAGCTTTTGTTGTTTGTTCTCAAATCTTTAAATGGGTTGGCACCACCTTACCTCACAGACCTTTAAAACAGCAGACATCTACTAGATCTCTTAGTTCCTCTGATCAGCTGCTTTAATTGACCCTTCGCCGGGTTTGATTGACAGGTGATCTAACCAATCGTAACGCCGAAACCGACATTTTGTGTGTAATGAGTGTACTGACATCTTTCTGTGGTTGAAATGTGGTTAATTCCTGGTTATTTGATGATATAAATTAACTAGTAAGCAGAGATGATCGGTTCATGAGCCTCTTGATGAGCGATTGGTCACGACACATTAAAGAGTCACAAATGGTATTTATTGTTTAAATTTCTTAAAAGTTACAAAATTTGAAATGTGAGACTTTGTTTGATATCAAAAGTAACCTGCTCTGTCTTGTCTGTCGGTGCGTTGTCAGTTTCCTCTTATTTTTCACTGTGTGAGAACATGATGTGTGTCGAGAGAGTGGCATGGCTTATCGGACATAGCAACAGTAACTAAAGGGGGCGGGTCTTTGTGAACGGTCAATCGTCTCTAGATTAAACCTCAGGTTTGACCTGGTCTTCTCGGTGACTATGGAATCGACCTGAAGGAAAATGCTGAATCTGAATGAAGGTAATACACTCGGTCACTCGATATCTCTCTCTCAATACTCTTCTACATAATGCTGTAAGCTTCAGTTAACAAAATCAGACATATGGTTAGGTTACGTTGCTAAGAGTGGTTGCTAAGAGAGACGCAGCAACAAACAGTACACACTTACTGGCACTGAACGCAGCTCAACCAATCAGAGTCCAGAGCCGGAACTATCCGTTTATAAACTCAGTTAAACTCATTTATCATCTCAGGCTTTTAATTCTACTGGGGATTGAGGACTGTTTTACTTGAATTTACCTCTGTATTTTCTGTTTTATTTGTATCTTCCTACAGCACTTTGGGCAACTGCTGTTGTATAAATTGTGCTTTTTAAATAAATAAAAGAAAGAATATGAATGAAAACATAAATTTTGCATAAAAAGCAGATGATTCAAATACCGTGAACACAAACATCAGACTCTCCAGAATAAAGTGTTTTTCTTGAAATCTCTGAATATGAAGATAATTGTTGATCATCAGATGTTTGAGTGACTCTATGTCCAGTATCAGGAATAATACAGTATGATCTGTATGTATCAATACACAACTCTGAGATCACAACGTGAATGTGTGCAAGAATAAACTGAGCATGTTCAAATCAACTCTTTCCAGACTAATTCCACTAAATGTCTTTAGAGAAAATCCAGATTTCTTTACCTGTGAGAAGTGAAGAGAGAATGATCAGTCCCAGCAGACACAGATCACACTGATCAGCCATTTTCTGTTTCTGTCAGTCTTTCTCTTCTTTATATAGTTACAGCTCTTTCTTCAGACAGGAAGTGCTGGTCGTGTCTAAAGAAAGAACTTCCTCTGATCTGATCTGAGTGTAGTTCTGGTATATAGTTGTTATTTAGTGACACGATGCCAGTGCATAATGGAGAAGTGTTGATTTGTTCTTCACTGATGTTTAAATGTAATGTACAGTACACTTCTACTGTAACAGGAACAGTCCCTGAAGATCAACTCATGGTTGATGTTCAAGAGCACAATGGTAACAGCTCAGGGAGTTTAACCTACAGTCATTCTGTTTCCACACAGACTTTGACACGACAGCAGCTGTCAAACATGTTCTTCAGTGTGAGAAACTGCTTATTATAAACCACACTGGCTCAACACATCTGATCTGAACACAGTTCATAGGATATTCTTTGCGTCGCTATATAAAGTAAATGTAAAGTTTTGTATAATCATGCATTTTTCAACACTATAGTGTGTCTCTTTGGGTGATAAAGTTTCTTGAACAGTTCGAACAACACTAGCTGATTGTCATGATTACCGTCAGTTCCTGGACTCCAATTAGTCGTTAGGCTGAACTGCTCGCACAACAGATCTTGTGAGATCAGTACTGAAATGCTGAACAGTATCAGTACTGAACAGATCTAGTACTGAAATGCCGACACTCAAACACAAAGCGTAGAAAGAGTCTGTGTCGAGGTAGAAAAAAGGTTGATCACTGCAAACCAATTTTTGGGGTAAATACATGTGAGGATGAGTTCCTGCATTAACATCTTGAACGGAAGCTTGTGCAGGGCCTGATTCAAGACACACAGATCCACCGCCTTTCTTGGATATGAGTATATAAGTACGGACTGTAAATCCCCAACCTTATGTCGGCTGGAGGGACCGGCCCTATTGCGTCCATTGCCAGAGTAAGCCAATGAAACAGGCTGGGAAGTGCTAGATAGGCCTTGAGACACTGTGCAAGCGGCACCAGCTGAACTCCAGACGCACCTGCAGAGGGGCAGCAAGGTGGAGCGCAGGGGCCCAACCCGGGAGGCATAGCGTCCTGCATGTGTTTGATCACTTCCGTCTGCTTCTGCACTGCAGAGAAATGCTGGGCAAACTCCTCAACAGTGTCGCTGAAGAGACTGGCCTGGAAGTTGGGGGAGTCGAGAAAGCAAACTTTGTTAGCCTCCTTTATCTCAGTCAGGTTCTGCCGTTCATGGACCACTAAGGTGGGCCTCGTCTGACCCACACGGTGGCTTTCATTGCCCTGAGGGTAAAGTCCATCGCTGTACGCAGTTCCTGCATTAACCAGAGTTCAGAACTACCTTCATGCAGCTCGTTTGGTGCTTCAGACTGTGTACTTGCAGGAGGGCCATAGCATGCAAGGTGGAGGCAGCCTGTCCGGAGGCACTATAAGCTTTGGTGGCCGAGACCTTACAGGCCTTACGGGCATAAATGGACCGCAATTGCATGCTCCACCTGAGGATTACTCTGGGATCAATCCAATCCCTCCTTCAGACAGCTCACCAAATAAACACTATATCTGATTTCATGTATGTAGGAACTTGTGAAATGATGGGATTTTAAAAGTGTGATTTCTAGAGCTGGAAAAGTCATGGGAATTAATAAAATCTTGAGTTAAGCTGTAATATATTCTACCAGATTGAAATTGCTTATTTTTAAAAAATAAAAGAAAAACAACTTTGCATGAGGTTTTTGAATGACAATTTGACACACATTGGACTTATGATTGCTATTTTCAAAGGTGCATTAACACAAAAAACTATACAGCAAGCAAACACACTAAAGGAAAGTGAATCATTGCCTAAACATAAAATAATGAGTGTCCATATAAAGGTCATTTGTTTGTTGTATCTCTGCAATTATGATAATGGTGATTATGGAATCGTCATCATACAGATTATTCAATAATCATTAAGTCAAACTCTGAGTCTGTATGAAGTTTTACAGTGACATTTTCATCTATTCCAGAGTCAAGACTTTCTCACAATATTAAGATGGCTGATAGCCGTCCTACACTTCCGTAACTAAAATAGTGAATTAATTATAGCAGTTGTGTTGTTTTCAGAGCTGTGATCTCACTGTTGAGGTTTGGAAACATGTTAATGTAGAGTATGAGTTAGTTTAAGCACTTCCTCTGTAGTGCCGCACTACATTCAACTCTATCTGTTCAGTTAACAATAGCATTAGTTCAGCCTGTTTAATAAACTGAATTTTAACCCAGTTTAGAAATGCATCAACAAAAACAAACTTCTGGAAGTATATTTTCAAGAGTCTGTTTGAGTGTCAGTGTTACAGTTAAAGTTTTACTATATTCTCACCTTCAGACAGCATGTACACCAACTCTGTCAGATAATAAAATATAGTGGCTGGATCTGACATCAGCTCAATCTGATTGGCAGCTCAGCATACACAGCTTCCATTGGTCCTTTGTGTCTGAATGGGCGGGGCTTGGATAAAATTAGATGAGCATCAGACTTTGCCTGTACAGAGTTTACTGTAGTGTTGTATTGTATTAACACACAGTTTATCTACACTATCTCTGTATCTTTATACTCAAACAAACTAAGTTGGTGAAATTATTTTAAGTCAATATCTATAAGTATTTTAAAAATAATTGCACTTACAAGCCTAAACCAATAACTTTACTCTTGTAACCCAGATGAAAAGTGTTAAAGTCATTAGTTTATCGAATAATGTGAATCATTATGAACATGAATGAATCATTTCATTATTAGTTTATCGCCTTCCCTATTCTACTTACAGAACGAACGCAGCGCCAGTTCCATTTTTCCCGTAAGGAGAATAGGGAAGGCGTAAGACATACAGCGTAAACTTTTTGAAGAATATGAAAGTGCTTTGGCAGATCCACTTGGAAGGTCTTTTTGAATGAAGAAAGAAAGACATGAACATCTTGGATGACATGGGGGTGAGCAAATTATCATGAAAATTTTATTTGAAAAAAAAAAAAAAAAAAAAGAACTAATTCTTTAACAACAGAGAAAAACAGTAACAGACAAAAACAGAAGGGATTTTGTCAAAGAGGTATTACAATATTTTAAGAACTTCTATTTTTATAACAACAAACTAATTTGAGGTTGAATTTTTTGTCCTCTGGTTTCTTTTGTTTATCCTCCACTGAGCCAAAACCTCTCTGATAGGTCAAGGCAAGGACTCCTCAAGATTTCTGAATGTGTGGTATCAGGGCCTCCATGGATCAGATTTTTTCATCAAGCACATCACATGTGATGCTCAATGCAATTGAGATATGGGGAATTTTGAGGCCGAGGCAACGCCTCTTTGTCATGTTCCTCAAACCATTCCTGAACAATTGAACATGTTTCAAAGTAACATCCACATGAATGCCAGGACCCAAAGTTTGACAGCAGAACCTTGCCCTGAGCATCACACTCCCTCAACCGGCCTGCCTTCGTCCCATAGTGCATCCTGCTGCTATCTCCCGCTAAAACCTCACAGTTCCTACACATGATAACACATGATGTACATAAATAATGAACTCGTGTCAAAATGAAAAACACAGATACTTACAAGACCAAAAGCAGGAGAGAATTTGCTTTAACATTTGCTGTTGCTTGCTCTCCAACAGTTGTAAAATGGCAGAAATGTTTATGTTAACTTAAAATTAAAGACAGTCATATATATGTGTGGTATATGCCTATATATAATAACATTGTAGAATGTGTAGGATTGTGTGACAGAAAAATTATGCTGCTTCAAATGTATACATGGTATATCATGAATCCCACAAGCTTTGTGGTCGAAAATTACTTAACACTATTTAGGTTACACTGGTCTGAATCAGGGCTTTAGCCAAACCGTAAAAATTAGACTATATACTACACATAGCCTATCCACAGATACAGATAGACCATAAAATGCCACTTACATCTTGTAGAAATCATTGACATTACAAACATGATTGGATATCAACCATCTCATGCACTTCCTGTCCAAAAACTACAATAAATCAGGATTGACTATAGGTGGGCTACAAATAGCGGTCTGACTACGAGCTAAATCATGGTTACGCACAGCCTTCGCAATATAACATGTAAAATATATGAAACCAAACACCTTGTAATTACTGTTGACTTCACTTACATGATGCAATATCATACATCTTGCAATGACCAAATTAAAGATTATTTTGGGTAAAAGTGGGTTACTCATAGCCGAACTATATCAGGTCTATAGTTAACCGAGACGGTGAAATGACGGTTATTGCTTGCTGGGATAAAACGTTCTTGCCTGTGCATTTGCTCCCTCTGCTATGTTGTCAGTCTGCTTAATCATGCTTCATAGTCCTTTGGTTTTCATCAAATGTTCCTTTTGAAATTTCCACATTGCCCAGTTCTCTGGTCCACTCAGCTTCTCAATAAACAGTCTATCCTCCATTGAGTCCCGCAACACTGTTTGCCACACAAATAAAATCCTGTGTAGAAGCACCCCCTTTTTTTAGCGAATCTCTGGGCCCAAAACCTGTTAGAATTTCACGTGGGTTTTATTATGTCAAAACAAAAACAACAAGGAAGCAGAAAGAACATAAAGAACAGAACTGCAGTGTCACAGTAAAATGCGACACCAATTGGCAAAATTACTACATAATAACATATATATATATATATATATATATATATATATATATATATATATATATATATATATATATATATATATATATATGATAGATAGATAGATAGATAGATAGATAGAGACAGATTATGCATTTGTAATCTCCCTGAAAAAGGGGGAACATAGATATTAAAAAGAGCAGACAAGATACACACAAACACTTGTTGCGTTTCCCTCGATCTCTGTGTTAAGAGTGCGTAAAAGAACCATTACAATTTTCACAATATAACAATGAAATGCAAACCAACTCCTATATAACGTATTGCATTCTTTTTATACACAAAATTACCCATTCTGTGTCTGTTAACAAAACAAATAAAAGATGAGTAGTCAATTGGCACATATATCCATTCTGGTACACACAATACACAACATAGCTTGTATCTGTATGTGTGATGAACTTAGATAGAATAAAGAAAATACAGAATCAATCATTTATATTGCCTATAAATCAGAATGAATGTAATACTATGCATTATACTCTACTTCCAGGTTTGCCTACAAAAATAAGTCATTCCTGCACCACTATTAAACAACAAAAACTTCAAAATAACAGAAACTCTTAAATGTGAAACACAATGACATTAAACACTATCAGGAGCATCCCTTTACTAAAATATACATAAAATAACACCTAATTTCAACATTTATTCTCTCTATCCAGAGCGAATCCTAATTTTCAAAGTTATCCGGACAGTTTCATTAAGTAACTTTTTAAACGAACACATTACAGGGTAATGTAAGGTTATATCAGAAAGCTTATATCATTGTTTTCTATTTGGTTTCAATTGTTTTCATTAATTATTTTCATTATTTGTTTACAATTGTTTTCATCAATTGTTTTCTATCTTTAATGCTTTTTTTTTTTTTTAGATATTTTTAAAATGTTATTTACTTCTAAACTACTAGATTTATTAATAATGTAATTTAATAATATAATTTCAGCACATTGTTTCATGTAAATACAAAATAACTCCTTAAGAAAATTTGTTTAAATAACTCAAATGTCTCACACTGGGTGTCTCTGCTGACCTCTTGTGGAAAAAAATATATGACATGATATTTCATGACTTTTGCCACTAGATGGCCTTTAGCTCTATATGGAGCAAACGAACTGTTCCTCTGGGTCCTAAAGTCAGATTGTCCTTTTTTTTCTTCTTCTTCGGTATGCATTCATATTTATACATTATAAAATCATTTTTTGGTAAAATTGTAGCATTTTTACTTTTAATTTTGAGCATTTTTAGATTTGTATTCATACTGAAGTGTCAGATATTGTAATAATTCAAGAAAAACAAAACAACAAGAAGTTAAAAACAAGAATATTTATTTGAAAGAGATCATTTTAATTCAGAATTAAAAAAAAAAAATGCTGTTACAGTTTTAAAAAATGCTAATGCTGTTATAATTTCACTATTTGGCATTTAATGAGAATGATGTAAGAGAGTAAAAGTGTCGTCATCTTCTAGACTTTGTCCAAACCTGCAGCTCTGAATGAATAATAAAGACATTAGCATTAACAAGCATTAACTGATAAACAAGAAGACAGAAACTATACAAAAAACATGCTGAACTGAGAAAAATAAGCAATAACTACAAATAAATCAGAGCATCACTTGGGTTTGTTTGTGAACATGTAAAAGACATTGAAAGTGTTTATAATGGCACTGAATGACACTATTAGGACTCAGTTCTATTAGATTCATCTTCTTCTGCTCATGTGGTTTTTGTGTCATTATTTGACTGATTTGTGATGGTTCTTGTTCACAGAGGCATAAAGTTCACTGCAGTTTTCCTGAGATCCAGCTTTTGCTCCTCTGATGGAAGCATAAGTCACTTTATCATCACAGCGAACCTGAATGAACATCACAGTTATTGTTTCAACACACAATTATTACAGCATGATGTTTGAGCTCAATTCATGACACAAATTCAGAAGAAAACACAAACTATCATGTTGAGAGAAGCTGGACAACATCAAGGAAGTGTTTCTCACCTTCTTCTTTTGCTCTTGGTTTTTACTGTACGCAGTGACCTCAGAATAAGTCACATGATCATCTGTCTGCTCCTAAACACCAATGGAAATATGATATTACTTTACACAGGTGCTGCAAATGTTTCAGGTAAAATATGTGTGAAACGAGCGTCATGTGACAACTTCATCTACAAGTTTAGATTAAATCTATTATTCAGACATGACTGTAGTAGACTGAGTTCAATTCTGGCAGTTCCAGTTGTGTCCTCTAGGGGGTGTGTGTGCTTATGTTGAGTGTGAATTTACCTGTTGAGGAAGAGTGTTCTGTCCTGTTGGATAGACAGGTCGTGTTTGATGATCCTGTAAAAAGAGCAGTTATTAGTAAAATCCTCTCCTGCATTCTCCTCTCTTGTGTGGTTTATTGATGCCAAGTTTCACAATGACGTTATGATGACAGATCCTTGAGACATGAATGGATGTTACAGGAAAATCACCACAGTGTCAAATATACACAAATATACACAGATTATTGAAGATGAATCATATTGTTCACTGGCAGTAGATGAATGTAAATGTTGATTGTGTCGTTGGTTCATCATATTTATTCTTATCTGTGAGTTTTAGAGCAGAAACAGTTCAAATACACTAACCTGTCATTATATAATCTGACTAATACGAGTGTCATATTTCAGGATCAGAGCTTATAAACACTAATAACTCATGATCGACCTACAATACTCACCTCAGAGTCATCAGTTCCTCTTCTGTTATCTGAAACATAACGTCAAGAGAATATTGATGATCAAACACATAATACAGTCTCCAATTAAACTGATTTTAGAAGAATTCTAGTGCTGTAGAATAGAAACATTAAACTCTGTCTGAGAGGAATTCTGTCTGAATTACACGTTTATTTCATCAGATGATTTGGACTTTTTGTCTGTTATATAATATGAGAAAGTGTAAAAACTCACCGTCTCTTTTTCTGCGAATCATCCAGAGAATAAGAGCAGGAAGGAGAACAGCGAATGAAGCGACAACAATCACAATCACTGAGAGAGAGACGATATTACAGTCATATTAATACTGATGTCCACTGAGCTCATTTTCACTACAATGAGTTCATTTAGATCCTGATTCTAGAAAAACTCCAGAGTGTGAAAACAAGCACTGAAATGAGGATGATCTTCATACACACCTGGAGAGGTTGGAGTCAGTGTTGATGCTGTAGTTGATGGTACAACTATTAAAAACAAAATCATATTTGAATGCATGAACACAACATCAAGACATTTCTTTCACAAACTAAGACTGATTTATTTCAGCTGCTGTAGTTCAGATCAGATCCGTATCAGTGACTGGGATTGTGCTGAAGATGTTCACACTAACATGAGATGACTTGTGTTTAATAAATGATCACTATTCAGCATTGATGGTGCCTTTCCAGATGTGTAAGCTGCCCATGCCACACGCACTCATGCAACCCCATACCATCAGAGATGCAGGCTTCTGAACTGAGCGCTGATAACAACTTGGGTTGTCTTTGTCCTCTTTAGTCCGGATGACATGGCGTCCCAGTTTTCCAAAAAGAACTTCAAATTTTGATTCGTCTGACCACAGAACAGTTTTCCACTTTGCCACAGTCCATTTTAAATGAGCCTTGGCCCAGAGAAAACGCCTGCGCTTCTGGATCATATTTAGATATGGCTTCTTTTTTGACCTATAGAGTTTTAGCCGGCAACGGCGAACGGCACGGTGGATTGTGTTCATGACAATGTTTTCTGGAAGTATTCCTGAGCCCATGTTGTGATTTCCATTACAGTAGCATTCCTGTATGTGATGCAGTGCCGTCTAAGGGCCCGAAGATCACGGGCATCCAGTATGGTTTTCCGGCCTTGACCCTTACGCACAGAGATTGTTCCAGATTCTCTGAATCTTTGGATGATATTATGCACTGTAGATGATGATAACTTCAAACTCTTTGCAATTTTTCTCTGAGAAACTCCTTTCTGATATTGCTCCACTATTTTTGGCCGCAGCATTGGGGGAATTGGTGATCCTCTGCCCATCTTGACTTCTGAGAGACGCTGCCACTCTGAGAGGCTCTTTTTATACCCAATCATGTTGCCAATTGACCTAATAAGTTGCAAATTGGTCCTCCAGCTGTTCCTTATATGTACATTTAACTTTTCTGGCCTCTTATTGCTACCTGTCCCAACTTTTTTGGAATGTGTAGCTCTCATGAAATCCAAAATGAGCCAATATTTGGCATGACATTTCAAAACGTCTCACTTTCAACATTTGATATGTTATCTATATTCTATTGTGAATAAAATATAAGTTTATGAGATTTGTAAATTATTGCATTCCTTTTTTATTCACAATTTGTACAGTGTCCCAACTTTTTTGGAATCGGGTTTGTATATATGATGGAGTATATTTACTCTAGTATATGTACTCTTTACATTAGCGTCTGAGCGTCCTGTTTGTGTGAACGATTGAAGTCTACAAATTAAATAAAATTTGATATGTTCTTCCTCAGTAATTCTCAGTAAACCACTGAAATGAGAAAGTCATGAATAAACACCTTGTTGTTCAGTAAATCCAGCTGCTGTCCTCTCAGAGTTTGGAGTATTTAATGACTTCTGATTCTCTGTACAAATGAAAGCATGGATTAATTAAAGCCAGTGAAGTGAGAGACTGATGATGTGTGACAGTGATCATGTGATCATGAACCTTGTGTAGGAGCTGCTGCTGTAGTTTGGCTTGATTTCTTCTCAGAGTTTGAGCTGCTGACTGGAATCAGAAGATGAATGTTCAGATGTTCATCTGTAGGACATTAACATCATATTTTACAGTAGTAATAGTTGTTTCTCACCTGAATACTTGACAGTGTATCTGACTGAGGTCTGGAGTTGATTTCTGAGAGTAAGCTGACATCTCCACTCTCTGTTGTCATCTTCATTCAGGAGTGTTGTAGTCAGAGTGATGATACAGTGATCTGATGAGAATAATATCTGATATCTGGAGTCTGTCTTCAGATCAACACCAGCCTGATTCACCCACAACAGATGAAGACCCTCAGAACGGACCCAATCATCACAGGAGGATCCAGAATACAGCTGACAGGAGAGAGTCACAGAGCGACCTGGACTGATCTCAGTCTGTGAGGATGATGATGATGATGATGATGATGATGAAGATGAAAGAGACACTGAAACTGAACACAAGACACAAATCAATCATCATGTGAGTTTAAAGGGAGAATCTGTCCTTTTTAAATTGATCACATAATCATAAACTCACCATGAAGAACATGCAGATAAACACATGCATCAGTTCCTTGTTTTCCTCCATTCACAAATTGTCTGCAGGTGTAAGATCCAGAATCTTCTTCTGTGCCATTCTTGATGTTCAGAGAGCAGTCAGACCCCAGACTCAGTCTCTCATGTCTCTCTGTGTCTTTCTTCTTTATCCCTAATTCAATCAGTTCAACCGTTGCTGAATATCTGTTATAGTAGAGCCATGTAGTTGATTTACAGTCAGAAAGATCATTATTACAGGACAGACGGACATTTTCAGCAGAACTGATGAACACATGAGGATCATTCACTCCACTGGACCCTGAAACACAGTATATTTCAGTGATCATTATCATATATTAGGGGCAGTTGTGGTCAGATTTACTAACAGCTTGCTCCAGCACAAACCCTCTTTCGTTGTTAAAAATCAGGATTTACTAAAGACACACAGTGAGAAATTAGCGCTGAAAAGGTGTGGACACAGTTATCTTTGCAGCTGAGCTTATTGAATATGCATTTGTAGGAGTTTCCCTTTCAGACCCTGTTCAGTAAATCTGGCCCCTAATGGTTAGAGAGTCTGTAACCTGAAGGTCACAGGTTTGAGTCTCAGTGCCAGCAGGAATGTAGGTGTGACGAGTGAATGAACAGCGCTCTCTTACACACAACTGATGTGTTTTTGAGCAAGACACTGAACCCCCAATCACTCCCCGGTGCCAAAAACAGCTGCCCACTGCTCCAGGTGTGTGTTCACAGTGTGTGTGTGTGTGTGTGTGTGTGTGTGTGTGTGTGTGTTTGTTCACTCTGATGGGTGAAATACAGAGCATAAATTCTGAGTATAGGACACCACCATACTTGACTACACTTCACGTCACTTTATATTTTGTATAAAAGGCTGGATGTCTTTACATTTTTTAAACTCAATGAAACCAATACAGACACAGAGATTATTATATTTGAACTAATGACTAATAATTTTAATCTTAGTCCTCTGGACTCGTATAATAAAATGGTTGTGAAGAATCTGAGTGTTTTATTTGACAAAGTTTTTAAATTTGATAAGCAAATAAATGCTGTTGTCAAATCCAGCTTTTTCCACTGGAGACTACTGGATAAAGTCGAGACGTTTCTCTCTTTTAAGGAGCTTGAGAAAGTCATTCATGCCTTTATTTCTTCAAGTCTTGATTATTGTAATTCTCTGTATAGAGGAGTTAGTCAGACAGCGTTGTCACGTTTGCAGCTGCTTGATGCTGACAGGGACGTGAAAACAATTTTACCCTGATTTTATCTTCTCTTCATTGGTCACCAGTGCGTTTCTGAATAGAATTGAAGCTTTTGTTGTTTGTTCTCAAATCTTTAAATGGGTTGGCACCACCTTACCTCACAGACCTTTAAAACAGCAGACATCTACTAGATCTCTTAGTTCCTCTGATCAGCTGCTTTAATTGACCCTTCGCCGGGTTTGATTGACAGGTGATCTAACCAATCGCAGAAACCGACATTTTGTGTGTAATGAGTGTACTGACATCTTTCTGTGGTTGAAATGTGGTTCATTCCTGGTTACTTGATGATATAAATTAACTAGTATGAAGAGATGATCGGTTCACGAGCCTCTTGATGAGCGATCTGTCACGACACATTAAAGAGACACAAATGGTATTTATTGTTTAAATTTCTTAAAAGTTACAAAATTTGAAATGTGAGACTTTGTTTGATATCAAAAGTAACCTGCTCTGTCTTGTCTGTCGGTGCGTTGTCAGTTTCCTCTTATTTTTCACTGTGTGAGATCATGATGTGTGTCGAGAGAGTGACATGGCTTATCAGACATAGCAACAGTAACTAAAGGGGGCGGGTCTTTGTGAACGGTCAGTCATGTCTAGATTAAACCTCAGGTTTGACCTGGTCTTCTCGGTGACTATGGAATCGACCTGAAGGAAAATGCTAAATCTGAATGCAGGTAATACACTCGGTCACTCGATATCTCTCTCTCAATACTGTTCTCCATAATGCTGTAAGCTTCAGTTAATAAACTCAGACATATGGTTACGTTGCTAAGAGTGGTTGCTAAGAGAGACGCAGCAACAAACAGTACACACTTACTGGCACTGAACGCAGCTCAACCAATCAGAGTCCAGAGCCGGAACTATCCGTTTATAAACTCAGTTAAACTCATTTATCATCTCAGGATTTTAATTCTACTGGGGATTGAGGACTGTTTTACTTGAATTTACCTCTGTATTTTCTGTTTTATTTTTATCTTTCTACAGCACTTTGGGCAACTGCTGTTCTTTTTAAATAAATAAAAGAATATTAATGAAAATATAAATTTTGCATAAAAAGCAGAAGATTCAAATACCGTGAACACAATCATCAGACTCTCCAGAATAAAGTGTTTTTCTTGAAATCTCTGAATATGAAGATAATTGTTGATCATCAGATGTTGGAGTGACTCTATGTCCAGTATCAGGAATAATACAGTATGATCTGTATGTATCAATACACAACTCTGAGATCACAACGTGAATGTGTGCAAGAATAAACTGAGCATGTTCAAATCAACTCTTTCCAGACTAATTCCACTAAATGTCTTTAGAGAAAATCCAGATTTCTTTACCTGTGAGAAGTGAAGAGAGAATGATCAGTCCCAGCAGACACAGATCACACTGATCAGCCATTTTCTGTTTCTCTCAGTCTTTCTCTTCTTTATATAGTTATATATAGTTTCTTCAGACAGGAAGGGCTGGTCGTGTCTAAATAAAGAACTTCCTCTGATCTGATCTGAGTGTAGTTCTGGTATATAGTTGTTATTTCGTGACACGATGCCAGTGCATAATGGAGAAGTGTTGATTTGTTCTTCACTGATGTTTAAATGTAATGTACAGTACACTTCTACTGTAACAGGAACAGTCCCTGAAGATCAGCTCATGGTTGATGTTCAAGAGCACAATGGTAACAGCTCAGGGAGTTTAACCTACAGTCGTTCTGTTTCCACACAGACTTTGACACGACAGCAGCTGTCAAACATGTTCTTCAGTGTGAGAAACTGCTTATTATAAACCACACTGGCTCAACACATCTGATCTGTGTTTATAGGATATTCTTTCTTGGATATGAGTATATAAGTACGGATTGTAAATCCCCAACCTTATCTCGGCTGGAGGGACCGGCCCTATTGCATCCATTGCCAGAGTAAGCCAATGAAACAGGCTGGGAAGTGCTAGAAAGGCCTTGAGACACTGTGCAAGCGGCACCAGCTGAACTCCAGACGCACCTGCAGAAGGGCAGCAAGGTGGAACACAGGGGCCCAACCCGGGAGGCATAGCGTCCTGCATGTGTTTGATCACTTCCGTCTGCTTCTGCACTGCAGAGAAATGCTGGGCAAACTCCTCAACAGTGTCGCTGAAGAGACTGGCAAAGCAAACTTTGTTAGCCTCCTTTATCTCAGTCCGGTTCTGCCGTTCCTGGACCACTAAGGTGGGCCTCGTCTGACCCACACGGTGACTTTCATTGCCCTGAGGGTAAAGTCCATCGCTGTACACAGTTCCTGCATTAACCAGAGTTCAGAACTACCTTCATGCAGCTCGTTTGGTGCTTCGGACTGTGTACTTGCAGGAGGGCCATAGCATGCAAGGCGGAGGCAGCCTGTCCGGAGGCACTATAAGCTTTGGTGGCCGAGAACATACAGGCCTTACGGACATAAATGGACCGCAACTGCATGCTCCACCTGAGGATTACTCTGGGTTCAAGCCCAATTCCAAGATCGGAGCCCTCCTTCAGACAGCACACCAAATAAACACTATATCTGATTTCATGTATGTAGGAACTTGTGAAATGATGGAATTTTAAAAGTGTGATTTCTAGAGCTGGAAAAGTCATGGGAATTAATAAAATCTTGAGTTAAGCTGTAATATATTCTACCAGATTGAAATTGCTTTTTTTTTTTTTTTTTTTTTTTTTTTAAATAAAAGAAAAACAACTTTGCATGAGGTTTTTGAATGACAATTTGACACACATTGGACTCATGATTGCTATTTTCAAAGGTGCATTAACACAAAAAACTATACAGCAAGCAAACACACTAAAGGAAAGTGAATCATTGCCTAAACATAAAATAATGAGTGTCCATATGAAGGTCATTTGTTTGTTGTATCTCTGCAATTATGATAATGGTGATTATGGAATCGTCATCATACAGATTATTCAATAATCATTAAGTCAAACTCTGAGTCTGTATGAAGTTTTACAGTGACATTTTCATCTATTCCAGAGTCAAGACTTTCTCACAATATTAAGATGGCTGATAGCCGTCCTACACTTCCGTAACTAAAATAGTGAATTAATTATAGCAGTTGTGTTGTTTTCAGAGCTGTGATCTCACTGTTGAGGTTTGGAAACATGTTAATGTAGAGTATGAGTTAGTTTAAGCACTTCCTCTGTAGTGCCGCACTACATTCAACTCTATCTGTTCAGTTAACAATAGCATTAGTTCAGCCTGTTTAATAAACTGAATTTTAACCCAGTTTTAATTAAAGTTACCAAAAAGTTAAATTTTTCAAAGAAATGCATCAACAAAAACAAACTTCTGGAAGTATATTTTCAAGAATCTGTTTGAGTGTCAGTGTTACAGTTAAAGTTTTACTGTATTCTCATCTTCAGACAGCATGTACACCAACTCTGTCAGATAATAAATATAGTGGCTGGATCTGACATCAGCTCAATCTGATTGGCTGCTCAGCATATGCAGCTTCCATTGGTCCTTTGTGTCTGAATGGGCGGGGCTTGGATAAAATTAGATGAGCATCAGACTTTGCCTGTATAGAGTTTACTGTAGTGTTGTATTGTATTAACACACAGTTTATCTACACTATCTCTGTATCTTTATACTCAAACAAACTAAGTTGGTGAAATTATTTTAAGTCAATATCTATAAGTATTTTAAAAATAATTGCACTTACAAGCCTAAACCAATAACTTTACTCTTGTAACCCAGATGAAAAGTGTTAAAGTCATTAGTTTATCGAATAATGTGAATCATTATTAACATGAATGAATCATTTCATTATTAGTTTATCTTTGCAGCTTTGCTTTACAGTTTAACATCCTCACATTATGAGCTCATGAAGGGGATTCACCATTAAACAATCTTGAATGCCAGGACCCAAAGTTTGACAGCAGAACCTTGCCCTGAGCATCACACTCCCTCAACCGGCCTGCCTTCGTCCCATAGTGCATCCTGCTGCTATCTCCCACTAAAACCTCACAGTTCCTACACATGATAACACATGATGTACATAAATAATGAACTGAATGTGAATGTTGCTTGCTCTCCAACAGTTGTAAAATGGCAGAAATGTTTATGTTAACTTAAAATTAAAGACAGTCATATATGTGTGTGGTATATGCCTATATATATAATAACATCGTATAATGTGTAGGATTGTGTGACAGCAAAAATATGCTGCTTCAAATGTATACATGGTATATCATGAATCCCACAAGATTTGTGGACGAAAACATTAAACACTATCAGGTGCATCCCTTTACTAAAATATACATTATATAACACCTAATTTCAACATTTATTCTCTCTATCCAGAGCGAATCCTGAAAAGCTCATTGTTTTCTATTTGGTTTCAATTGTTTTCATTAATTATTTTCATTATTTGTTTACAATTGTTTTCATCAATTGTTTTCTATCTTTAATGCTTTTTTTTTTTTTTAGATATTTTTAAAATGTTATTTACCTCTAAACTACTAGATTTATTAATAATGTAATTTAATAATATAATTTCAGCACATTGTTTCATGTAAATACAAAATAACTCCTTAAGAAAATGTGTTAAAATAACTCAAATGTCTCACACTGGGTGTCTCTGCTGACCTCTTGTGGAAAAAAATATATGACATGATATTTCATGACTTTTACACTAGATGGCCTTTAGCTCTATATGGAGCAAACGAACTGTTCCTCTGGGTCCTAAAGTCAGATTTTCTTTTTTCTTCTTCTTCTTCGGTATGCATTCATATTTATACATTATAAAATCATTTTTTTTGTAAAATTGTAGCATTTTTACTTTTCATTTTGAGCATTTTTAGATTTGTATTCATACTGAAGTGTCAGATATTGTAATAATTCAAAAAAAACAAAACAACAACAAGTTAAAAACAAGAATATTTATTTGAAAGAGCTCATTTTAATTCACAATTTAAACAAATGCTGTTGCAGCTTTAAAAAAATGCTAATGCTGTTATAATTTCACCATTTATTTGTCATTTAATGAGAATGATGTAAGAGAGTAAAAGTGTCGTCATTTTCTAGTCCAAACCTGCAGCTCTGAATGAATAATAAAGACACTAGCATTAACTGATCAACAAGCAGACAGAAACTATACAAAAAACATGCTGAACTGAGAAAAATAAGCAGTAACTACAAATAAATCAGAGCATCACTTTGGATTGTTTGTGAACATGTAAAAGACATTGAAAGTATTTATAATGGCACTGAATGACACCATTAGATTCATCTTCTTCTGCTCATGTGGTTTTTGTGTCATTATTTGACTGATTTGTGATGGTTCTTGTTCACAGAGGCATAAAGTTCACTGCAGTTTTCCTGAGATCCAGCTTTTGCTCCTCTGATGGAAGCATAAGTCACTTTATCATCACAGCGAACCTGAATGAACATCACAGTTATTGTTTCAACACACAATTATTACAGCATGATGTTTGAGCTCAATTCATGACACAAATTCAGAAGAAAACACAAACTATCATGTTGAGAGAAGCTGGACAACATCAAGGAAGTGTTTCTCACCTTCTTCTTTTGGTCTTGGTTTTTCCTGTACGCAGTGACCTCAGAATAAGTCACATGATCATCTGTCTGCTCCTAAACACCAATGGAAATATGACAAACCAAGATATTAAAGGCCGTTCCATCACTTTACACAGGTGCTGCAAATGTTTCAGGTAAAATATGTGTAAAACGAGCGTCATGTGACAACTTCATCTACAAGTTTAGATTAAATCTATTATTCAGACATGAATGTAGTAGACTGAGTTCAATTCTGGCAGTTCCAGTTGTGTCCTCTAGGGGGTGTGTGTGCTTATGTTGAGTGTGAATTTACCTGTTGAGGAAGAGTGTCCTGTCCTGTTGGATAGACAGGTCGTGTTTGCTGATCCTGTAAAAAGAGCAGTTATTAGTAAAATCCTCTCCTGCATTCTCCTCTCTTGTGTGGTTTATTGATGCCAAGTTTCACAATGACGTTATGATGACAGATCCTTGAGACATGAATGATGTTACAGGAAAATCACCACAGTGTCAAATATACACAAATATACACAGATTATTGAAGATGAATCATATTGTTCACTGGCAGTAGATGAATGTAAATGTTGATTGTGTCGTTGGTTCATCATATTTATTCTTATCTGTGAGTTTTAGAGCAGAAACAGTTCAAATACACTAACCTGTCATTATATAATCTGACTAATACGAGTGTCATATTTCAGGATCAGAGCTTATAAACACTAATAACTCATGATCGACCTACAATACTCACCTCAGAGTCATCAGTTCCTCTTCTGTTATCTGAAACATAACGTCAAGAGAATATTGATGATCAAACACACAATACAGTCTCCAATTAAACTGATTTTAGAAGAATTCTAGTGCTGTAGAATAGAAACATTAAACTCTGTCTGAGAGGAATTCTGTCTGAATTACACGTTTATTTCATCAGATGATTTGGACTTTTTGTCTGTTATATAATATGAGAAACTGTAAAAACTCACCGTCTCTTTTTCTGCGAATCATCCAGAGAATAAGAGCAGGAAGGAGAACAGCGAATGAAGCGACAACAATCACAATCACTGAGAGAGAGACGATATTACAGTCATATTAATACTGATGTCCACTGAGCTCATTTTCACTACAATGAGTTCATTTAGATCCTGATTCTAGAAAAACTCCAGAGTGTGAAAACAAGCACTGAAATGAGGAGGATCTTCATACACACCTAGAGAGGTTGGAGTCAGTGTTGATGCTGTAGTTGATGGTACAACTATTAAAAACAAAATCATATTTGAATGCATGAACACATGAGACTGATTTATTTCAGCTGCTGTAGTCCAGATAACCATAACCATAACCATAACTATAACCATAACTATAACCATAACCATAACTATAACTATAACCATAACCATAACTATAACTATAACCATAACCATAACCATAACTATAACTATAACCATAACCATAACCACTAACATGAGAGAGATCAGGTTTTGACAGGACAGCGGTTGTGAAGCTTGTTCTTCAGTGTGATAAAGTTCATATTGTAAACCACACTGGCTCAACACACATCTGATCTGAACTCAGTCTATAAGGATGTACTTTTGCACACGAGAACATTTACTGTTAGTTTCATTTCTTTATTTTTAAATTTCCTGCATGCAGTTAAATAAAATAAAATCATTCAATTATTAGTGCTCAAACAAACTCTTTATTAAAAGTCACTGGACTACATAAAAACAAGCTGAAACGACGCGTTCATCCAAACACCATCCTCAGTTGTAAAATCACAGGAAGTGAAGGACCTGCTACAGTCACATGACCAGCACACAAATAGAAGTCACATGACTTAGGTTAACCACATAGTAGATGGTGTTCCTCTGCGCTCATGGTAGAGCCTCTTCTCCTCCCGCGGTGGAGACACTGACCCGTCCACACAGCGCCGTGGCATCGTTTCTAAGACAGCGTTATATACAGTTGAGGCAAAAATTAGTAGTCCCCCAAGGAATTTTGGAACATTTTCCTAAAGATCTTTCCAATGTTTGCAGCATTGATAAAACTTGATATAATCAAACATTCACCAGTGCTATTTAGAAGCTTTTGGTACATTTTGGAATATAAAATACATTTTTAGGCTTGATTTATATCAAATATAGTCAAAAATATTAGACCCCCATGTGAATTTTTCATTTCAAAACACACCTAATTAATCAAACAGCTTCCTAACAACACCTGAGCATTCAATCAGCATAAAAGGACTCCAAGGAACAGAGCACTTCAACACATTATTGAGAGAGACTACTTTTCCTCACCATGCCAAAGACAAAGGAAATCAGTCTTCAGCTCAGAAAGAAGATAGTGGAGGCTCATGATAAGGGGGAAGGCTATACTGCCATTTCCAAGCGTTTCACAGTGTCTAGAACTGCTGTACGTTGCATCACTGCCAAGTACAAGGAGACAAATTCTGTAAGAAACAAACCTGGGCGTGGTTGTAAGCGCAAGATTTTAAGAACTCTGGAGAGGAAAATAGTCAGAGATGTCAGCAAGATGCCCCGGACATCTGCCAAGATGATTGTTGCTGACCTGGCCTCTTCTGGAGTTGATGTTTCAAGGAACACAGTTGTGAGGGCTCTTCATCGTGGTGGGCTTCAGGGTCATCGTCCCAGAAGAACCCCTTTACTCAAACAGCGGCACATCACAGCCAGAATGAGGTTTGCCCGTGAACATTTGAAAGGTAAAGATGAGTTTTGTGAGTCTGTGCTTTGGTCTGATGAGACTAAACTGGAACTGTTTGGGCACATGGATGTTGCTTATGTTTGGCAAAGAAAGAGTGAGGTCTTCAACCCTAAGAACACAGTTCCCACAGTTAAACATGGTGGTGGGAGCATCATGCTGTGGGTAGTCTAGTCTTAGGTCGTCGCTGGGTCTTCCAACAAGACAATGACCCAAAGCATACATCAAAATTGGTCCAACAGTTCCTGAAGGATACCAAAACCAATGTCCTGGAGTGGCCCGCACAGAGCCCAGACCTCAATCCTATTGAGAATCGAATAATTTTGGCCTCAACTGTATACTTTCCGCATATAAACTGCTACTAGATGGAGCTTAATTCTTTCATGTGTATTAGGAGAGACATCTGAATAATTGTTAAATTAATTAGCTGTTTTATTGAACTAAACTAGATAATAATTGTTTTCAATGTTTTCTTCAGTATATTTAGTTGTTTAAAGGGCAAACTCTCTCTCCCTGAGTATTTTCTACTGTATCTGATCAGATTTAGAGGACTCTCTAGAGTCTCACATTAGATATAATAATAGAAAATGTTAACGTTTAAATCTCTGAACAGAGTTCAGGTTCTTTTCTTCTTCCTTTAGTTAATTTTAGTCACATGCAGTCTCAGAAGGGAGGAGTTTATTCACACTGACTGCAGTTTCAGTAAACCACTTTACACCAGACGGGCAGCACATTCACCATAACAGGTTATTACAATACTGGGGAACTGCTGAACAAAATGTTTGTGGCATTTATTTTCTTCTGTTTGAGCTCATGCAATCTATCTGGTAAGTGTTTTTATGGCTTCACTTCAGTTTATACTATCTCTCTGCCTACACATTTGCTCTTTTTTATTTCAATCACTTATTTTTGCCATAAAGTCTTCAAGTTTATCAGACTAAAATACTCACACGCTTTTGTGTTCATGTTTGAAATGTTGCCATTTTCCCTTCCAGTATGAAAGGTTTAGCTTATTGTGAATTACTCATTTATACATAGAAATTAGTTCAGTGATTTTTTTAATGACAAATTATTACTAGTTTAGTTAAAATAATATTTTAAATAGTTTCAAAATTACTAAACTGTTTCTGTTTGCTCATCAGGTGTGTTTGGTGAATCTGTGTCAGTGATGGAGGGAAACTCTGTCACTTTCTACACTGGTGCTGCTGAAATACAGAGAGACGATCTGATATGTGGACATTTGGACCTCATGACATTCTCATAGCTAAAATCAACAGACAGAACAATAAGAGCAGGTTTTATGATGAAAATGCTGAAGGGAGATTCAGAGACAGACTGAAACTGGATCTTCAGACTGGATCTCTGACCATCATCAACAGCAGAACCACAGACTCTGGACTTTATACAGTCTCCAGCAGCAGAACAAGGATCACACTTAACACATTCAATCTCACTGTCTATCGTAAGTTAAACCACTTTTCACAGTCTCAGTATTTTTGTTAAACATTTTTGAAACAGTTTTGCATGGCACTGATACTTTAATTCCAGTGTCGACATGAGACATCTCTCTTTCTTAATGTTAATTACATTTATTCTCTTTATTTAGCTCATCTGCCCATTTCTTTCGTCAGTAGTAACTCATCAGTGTCCAGATGTGTGCTGCTGTGTTCAGCGGTGAATGTGAGTCATGTGACTCTCTCCTGGTTCAAAGGAAACAGTTCATTCTCCAGCATCAGTGTGTCTGATTTCAGCGTCAGTCTCTCTCTTCCTCTGGAGGTGGAATATCAGGATAGAAACACCTACAGCTGTGTGATCAACGATCCCATCAGAAACCAGACTCAACATCTCAACATCACTCAACTCTGTCACACATGTGCAGGTATATCATTGAAACTACACTTTTTTATTTCCACAAATCAAAAGAAACTTTCTTCTCACACAAGACTGCACCCACTGTGGTTTTACTGTGATCCGATTGGTCCACTCTGCTCTGGTGGGCGTGGCTATTGTTGCAGTGCTGTTTTATGAACTCCGATCTAAAAGTCAACAGAAGAGCATGCAGAAATAACCATCAAATGCTCAAATAACCGGATGTGGACATTCTTGAACGACTGCTTTGTGTATGTCATCCTTTCAGTAGACTATATCATTCATGAATAAATGTCATGTAACTGATTATGAATTTATTTTTTCTGTACAGAAACTACTGCAATAAAATAATCATGGACAGTTGTATTTGTATAGTACCTTTAACATTGCAAATGGTTCAAAAGTAGCTTTGATTCGTTCCAGTGAATTAGTTTGTCAAAAACAGCCCTTTCTCTCATATGTAACTTTGGAAAATCATTCCATTGAATTATATATTGTAAATAAAAAAGGTTCCAAATAATTTACAGGACATGACATTTTAGGGAGTATTCACAATTGGATATTTATTGTAATCTGATCAAGTTTGTTGTAATTACCCTAAGTTGTTAATTTATTTAAAAACACTCCGTGATACACTCTAAAGAAAAATGGTGCTATATAGCACCAAAAATGGTTCTTTGGCTCGTAATCATAGCGGAACCTTTTTTGGTGCTATATAGCACCTATCTTTAAAGGTGCTATATGGCACCTTGTCGTATGGTGCTATATAGAACCATAAGAGGTGCCATATAGCACCAGCAGTGGTTCTTTGGCTCGTTATGATAGGGGAACCTTTTCTGGTGCTATATAGCACCTATTCTTATAGTTTTCTAGCACATTTGTCAAATTAGAGGTGCCATATATTGTTTTTTGAGCTAGCAGGGCCCGTTATCATGCCAGGTACTACTGTAGATGAGTCAATATGCTTCTAAATTACACTTTTATGAACGATAATTAATAATTTCTTACCAAATCATGACTTCAAAGATTCAAAATCATGTACTAAATGCTTACTGAAAAACAAAATACATTACACTTTCAAAACCTTTTAATTTATTTCTTTCAGCAGCAAATAAACTCACATTATACTCCCCTTTTATACAAAATAATGCAACAAGCTTGAAATATGTACATTTTTGAAGACAATAGTCCTGTTTTTACATACTGAGTTATGCTCTGAAGTCCTGCAGTTTCTTTTTTGTCCTTCGGGATTTCAAAAAAAATATAGAAACTGGAACTTAAACCATAAGAAAGGGAGCAAGAGAGAGTATTGACTCCAAAAGTCTACTCACAGATTGAGTTGTACACTCATTTTACAGTGACAGGAAGTCCGACTGCATCCTTCAATTTCAAAACAACATACTTCAAAAAGGTCAGTGTCTTTTTCAGTCCTTTAGGGCACTGGATTGGATTCGATTCCAAACGCAAAATATACACACAGGAGGAGGCCCAGTGCCATCAAGATGTCCTCACTCTACTCTGTGATTAACTGGCCATCCAACGTGAACAAAATGTGGTCATACTGCATGAGATGATCCTCCTGCAGGCTTTAGGCACTATCTTAGGTGTTGGGATGACAGGAGGGCTGGTCTGAGCATGGCCCTGGAGAAGAGGGGATAATAGCATTAACCATCTTCACATATTTATTTGAAAGGCAAACCTTATAAGCTAAATTATAACAAAATGTGCAATAAGTACTTCGTGCTTTGATTAGATTGTGCTTCACACACTGTAGTCACCTGTTCATGGCTCACCTCAATGTCAAACAGCAACCCCAGGTCCACCTTGAACAGTGCAGGCAAGAGGAGAACAGCTGCTTCCAACTGTAGGCCTTTCAACAAAATAACATCATTAGGTTAACATAACACGGGGGATGCTTTTACCCAATACTTTTTTGTTTTGCTTTTTAAACATTCATTACTGTGTGTAAAGCCCAAAGTATACTTCGTATTTTATGCGTATGCTTTTTCTGAACTCAAAACAAATTAAGATCTTTTTGATGAAGTCTGAGAGGTTTCTGTTCCTCCAATGATGAGGGTGAGTAATTAATGACAGAATTTTCATTTTTGGGTAAACTAATCCTTTAAAGGTGATTACCCTTGCACAAATCAAAGCAATTCTCAAACAACACAACTGGATATTCATACAACTTCACATTTGTACGAGACACACACTAGAGCTGCAGGATTCTGGATGAAATGAGAATCATGATATTTTGGTTTCAAATAGAGATCGCAATTCTCCCACGATTCTAAATAGACAACTAAAAATAACATTTATTTTACTAGTTCTAGCAAAATATTAATAGCTGGACTCTAATTGCCGGAAAATGTTTAATTTGAATGAATTATTTTTAAAAAATGGTTTTGAATATATTAATGGCTCATTAATAAATACTTGTTTCACTACTGGATGAATCAGGGTTTAACCTTATCCAATCTATTGAATGAATGATTCAATGACAATGTCACTGGTTGCCACCTAGTGGCTTAACAAGGTAATTTATATACAACAGTTATTTGAAGCACCATGTTAGTTTCGATTTTCTCTATTTTGATCACTATCTGATGTCCAGTGTTTATATCCTAACTGTAAACTTTTGTCTTATTACTTATGTGATAATTTTAATATTTGTGAAAGAAATCAAATAACCAAATCCTTGAATAACTACAGTGTGGTTCAAAACTGCTGTTTCTGGATCAGTGGCAGCATGAACACCGAATGTTCCGGTAGGATTTTTGTCAAAGGTTTAACAGACGCAGGCGAATCATTGTCATTAATAAAGTAGGATCGCGTGGGTGTTTGAATCGAGATTGCGACCTTTCTACGATAAATTGTGCAGCTCTAACATATACATACAAAGTAAATCAAAGGGGTTTCGGACAAGCCAGGTTGATGATGTATGTCATACCTAGAAGCAGGGCACAAGCTGATGTAACTGAAGTAAGTTGATTCAAAACTTTAACTCCCTCAATGTCAGCAGATGGTTCATGAAGTTCTCCCCCTCCTTCCAAATAATGAACATCGCCATGGTGAGCTGCTCCTCAATCATCTGTCTGGTTATCCTAAATAAAACATAAAAAAAAAAAACAAATTCGGTCACCTTTTGCTAGCATAACTACAAAATACACAAATTTAGACTTATTTTTCTGAAAATAAACCAAAATAGAATATTCTTACGTTCAACTCAGAAAGTACTCCTTGATGAGGTCTTCAGGACTTTCTCTCAGGTGAATGTTTTCAGCCTGTGATAAAGCAATTGTGATTAATTTTCTTAATTAAAAAAAAAAGCACAATAATCTGTAATAGGAAATCAAATTTTTGCAGATATGCAATAGCAAAGGACAAGAAAAAGAAAATAATTCATATTAATGACTGGCCAAATTTGCAATTAATATATTTATGGACAATACCAGCAACACTTGTGGCGTTGAGGGATCAAACAAATAAATAAATAAATAAATAAATAAATACAAAGGAGCTAAAAAAAAAAAATCAATTCTTTATTTTTCCAATGCGTTTCAGCACACAGGCCTTCGTCAGTGCTAAAATACTACAGATTTGCAATTAAGAAATGCATCTGAATCAGTCATTGGTTTCATTTAAAATTATGAATTTATAATATATAATTATAAGTCTGAAAATAAGACATGCATCAATTAATAAATTAGCTTTACACCCTAATATATTTAATCATTCTTGATTAAAGGGATATTTCACGAAAAATGAAAGCTAGCTGTTAATTTACTTACCATCAGGCCAACCAAGTTGACTTTTTTTCTTCAGTAGAACAGTAAAGATTTTTAGCTGGAACTGTGATTAATTTAATGTCAATGGCTACTGTCAAAAAAAAAAAAAAAAAAAATTAATACAAAACAACAAGAAAAAAAGTCGCATGCATTTGAGATGGCATAAGAGGGAGTTGATGAATGTTTTGGAATGGATAATTCTTAGTCTAAAGTTTGTTAATGAGGATGACATTCAAGTCAATAGACCACATTAGATGGATTTTATTCAAACATGTCAAACATTGGTAATTCATATTATCTATTAACAATTATAGCCGTTTTTATAGAAATTACTTACCATGTAAAGTTATTGCAAAGTGTCCTTAGTCGTCAAACATTGAGGAGCTTTAGATCCTAAAAGGGAGAGGGGAATCAGTGTTTATAAATGGAAAAAAAAAAAACTTGTTTGCTGCAGTACAAGTAATTAATTAGTAGTGTAAATACTCAGCCATTTCATTCTACTAAAAAAAAAACACCTCGCGCTAGTCAAATGAAGTAACGTTAAGCCTTAAATATGTCTTTACTCACACACTTTATTCGTCATTTTGGTCGAACAAATCAGAGCTAACGTGAAAAAAAGACAACTAAAAGAACTGACAAACATTACTTTAAAAACCTAAACTCAATAATTGTAATGCGAGGATCCCCTCAGCCTCGACTCGAGCGTCTCTCCCGCTCCCCACGCACTTCCTGCCCGCATCATTTCAAATAGCACGCGCTGCTTACACGGTAAAGGAGACGTTTCTTTTAAAAATTATTTAGAGACATATTTACATGGTCCAAACACTACAACAATACATTTCTATAGAATAAAACAAGTAATGCAACATCTTGTATAGAATAGAAATATTCAATTAGCGCTAACCTTTATAACGTTACTGCAGGCCGCGAAAATTCAAAAATTCGGTTAGTTACGATTTCGTTAGTATTCATGTTCACAAACAACGCTAATTAACTCTAAACCGCTAAAACACATGTTCAACCTTTGCATTTTCGAGTATATTAATTAAAACATTTCCAACCTACCTTATTTCATCCGAGTCCAGGGGAAATTAATGGCGGCCGAGCAGAAAACTCCAGAAAGTCTCGTGAGTCATGACGTCAGAAAAAAAAACCGTCTGTCACGGGGTCCTTAAAGAGAAATTATCCTTTGGCTGAAAGTGAGATATTTGAGCAGTTGAGTGTAGCCTACTATAATATTGAGAGCAATTCGCAGAAAGACGAAGTAATCAGACTCAAATAGTTATAGCAATCCAACTTACACCCATATTCACTAACAGTGTAGAGGGGCTTGGGGACAAAAAGGTTGAGAACCAGGTTATGTTTAGAAAATACACTGTAATTTAATGTTGTTTTTAATCCTTTCCCCAACTAAACTAAGAGAATAAGAGAGTTAGAGAACCTTTAAAGAACTATACAGAGGCTTAACAGGTTCTTTGTATGGCAGTGGTGCTATATAGCACCTTAACCACAGCAAGGAACCGCTGAAGAACCACTGAAGAACCGCTGAAGAACCATACAGGTGCTTTACTGGTTCTTTATAAGGTAGCGGTGCTATATAGCACCTTAACCACCCCAAAGAACCGCTGAAGAACCGCTGAAGAACCATTTTTTTTTAGAGTGTATGATTATACAGTTGTATAGGCGAGTTATTGCTATATTAAAAAAGACATGGCCCATAAGCAGCTTCAGTGTACTAGCCTAACTCAGTCGCCATGTGTCTTGAATGGGGTATATGTTGAATGTCACATGATCAAACCGGAAGGTTATTTGACACTGACAACATGGCTGATGTAGTACATTTAAATTTAATTCATATTACTCATATTCATACTATTAGAACAAACGTTTTATTATTATTATTATTATTATTATTATTATTGTCCACATGAATCAAAAACAACCAGTGTTACACACAAACCAAAATCAAACCAAATAATAAGAATGAGAAAGACGAAAAAAAAAAAGAAAAGAACAAACTTTTTAATGCCAAGTAAGTTCAAATTCAAATGTACAGTAGTTCCTATTCAGACAGTATGCGATTTCAGACAAAACAAAAGTGTTAACAGCGGTATGAGCTGACGGTGATATATATGGACATTTAAGGTAACCTAGCTACTTATTTTAGTTATGTTTAATCAATTTTAATATCCAAATGTTAGTGAGAAAAAAACAACAACTTTTAGATATCAGTCTGCAAATGTGAGAGACATCGGTTAAACTCATCTTTGGTAGCTCCTCTGAAGGGATCTTGAGTAAAACGGCTCTATATTTAACAAAGCACATACAAAAGATCTGAACCGGAAGGGATGTGATCTGTTTTGCAGAAGTAGCAGATACCATTGAAAACATGGTAAGTCTATCATAGCATCACAGCTTCACTTTCTTATCCGTCACAACGCTGCTCTGAGTACGGTCTGATCCAAACAGGAATCGCTGGAGTCTTACTGGAGATACAGCTGAAGGAAACTCAGAGATCACTGGAGACTTACAGGACAAACCAAGTTAAGTAAGGGTACATTGACATGATAGCAATGAACTTAAAACAGTTTTTTTTTTCTTTTCTCTCCATACAGACGCCAATGTTGTCAAAATGATCCCCATTCACACAGATGCATGAAAACAACTATAAATGTTGTATTCTGCTGCCAGGCCAGTAGTTGGTGATGTCACTTTCGTATAGACTAAACCCATGATAGGCCTGTGGACTATGTGCTGACCCCATTTTCACAAATTCTTTCTTTAAAAAAATATACTACAATAATGGTATCGTTTTCAAAAACTTGCACCTTGAAACCATTTTTAAAAGTTTTCAGTCTCCCACAGCTGTCATGTAGAGCTGCAACAACACGTCGATGTAATCGATTATGTAAATTAGTTGATTTGCATAAAATACTTGATTTTTTGTGCTGTATATATTCCCCAATGATGGCAGCTCCTGGGCATGCTGAAAATCAGCCGTTATTACAAAAATATCCGGCCCGATCTAAAGTATGTGAATTTAAATAGAGAACAAATAAATGTCCTACAAGGGCTGTAAAACCCGAAATGCCTACCACAGTATCTAATGGATGAACTAATGATTGTGACTCATTTATTTAATTACGCTCTGTGAATCATTGTGAAACTTCAGGACTTTATGGACACCACCACGTTTGACACTGTAGCTATGGCATATGAGCTGTGGAAAATTATAAGCGATCTAGGAACGTTATACAGCTTTTTACAGTGGATGCCATTGAAAAGGTCTATACCAGAGGTCTTGGTCCCGGAGGGCCACTGTCCTGCAGAGTTTAACTCAAACACACCTGTTTGAAATGTTTTTGTATGCCTAATGAGACCTGGTTCAGGTTCATTAGCTGGTTCAGGTGTGTTTAAGTGGGGTTGGAGCTAAACTTTGCAGGACAGTGGTCCTCCAGGACCAAGTTTGGACACCTCTGGTCTATAGTAAACACACTGCATAAGCTTTTGTCAATATCATTAGGTAAAAATTAAATGCACAATATGTAATTTTTGCCGCTAGATGTCACCTATTCAAAACAAAAGCGTACTTTGATGACGCCTTGATTTCGTGGAATCTTGGGAAATGTCGTCTTCACCTCACAGCTGGTTGAAAAGAATAGGGATTGGAGTCGGGAAGAAATCATGGATGTGATTATTAACGTTACTGTAGTGTGAAGCAGAGCAGGAGCGAGTGTTGTGGAGCTGAACGAGGATCTGGAGCACACACCTCGAGAGCAGCGGGACTTTTATTATGCCTCAGTCGCCGCTTCCACTTTTCCAGTCATGAATATGAGGTAACGCAGCTCTGTTTATCATATTAGATACATTTGAGTGTTTTGAAAATGAAAAAATTAATAAATAATCGTTAGTTTCAGCACTACTGTCATGTAAATTAATGGCCAAAATGCATTAAAGGATTTTAGTTGAATGTGGTGTAATCCCTAAAACAGGTAGGGAATCTGTATCCATCTTAATACAACAATCAGAATGCTTTTACATCTACAAAACATTTGTTTGTGCAAGTGATCAGTTAAGAGCAGATGAGAGAGAAGAACTGAGACTGTTTAACCAGAAACGCTCTGTGGTTTAATGCACCTCTGCTAAAATACATGCTGTGAAGCAGACTCACAGGAAACTGAGGCTGGCAGAAACCAAAAGACTTATGTTTGTGCACATGAAGGTATGTGAGAAAGATGAAGTACAGAAACTGACCAGTGCAGTGAACAGTTTGCCTTTAACACAGAGAAATGAAATTAAAACATGCTTTATATCATTTGAGGTTCAATCGTATTGATATATAACATGTCTTATATATAGTTACAAAGTTACTAGTAAGGCCTAACGTGCTACTTATTTTTACTCAAGCAATTAAGATCATTACTTTCACTTTTGCTTGTACTTGTACTTTTACTTGAATACAGTTTTTGGATGCTCTACCCACCTCTGACTATCGCCCTACAATCCTTCACGCTCTTTAAGATCACAAACCTCTGGACTTCTGGTTGTACCTAGGATATCTAAGTCCTCTAAAGGAAGGAGAGCGTTTTCACACTTGTCTCCTCTTTAGCCAAGTGTTCACATAATGCATCTCATATCCTTGTACTCCAGTTACTGTATATTAAAATAGAAAACAAATCACAATATTATTGTTTTGCCTATTTTTGATCAAATAAATGCAACCTTGGTGAGCTTAAACATAAAGAATTGTATTAATCCTTTTGAAGAGCAATAGGCCTCATATCAAATCATATCAAAATGAACAAGAATTTAAGAACAATACCAGAATAGATATAGGTCCTCACAAACATTATACAGGTTTATTTCAGTTGTTACAGGCAGTGATGTATGATAACAACTCTAATAAAATACAGAGTTTTAAAACATCGCAAAGGAAGAGCACGAGGAGCTGAACTCATTGCAGACGATAGCTGAAGGTGTTCTGCTGTTACACGAAGTATAACCTGATATTGCTGAGTTCAACATGTTCCTGGGTCAACATTTTTGTTGATCCTGGAACAACATACAGATCAACCAATCAGATTTGAGGGACAAGTTTACAGATTATGTCAAGTTGAGGCTTAAAATCATGAATTGGTGCTTCTACATCAGTGTTATTCATCATTTTCCTCTGATTTTTGGGATAACTTATGGGTAGGGTTAGGATTAGGGGTAGGAATAGGGTTTCATTTTCAGACTAGAATGTTGTTGGAACGCATCTAACTCAGCAATATCAGGACGTGCCACGTGCCAATTCCATTAATAAATGCTTTGTTAAGGGTAAGTCAAATTAATAAAGGGTCAACAAATGTTAGTAACTCATCAGTTAATGATGAAATAATGTACAGTTTACAATAAGTTTCACAAATTCATTAATAAATGCTTTGTTAATGATAAGTCATGTTAATAAAGGGTCAACAAATATTAGTAACACATCGTTTAATGATGAAATAATGTACACTTTACAATAAGTTTCACAAATTCATTAATAAATGCTTTGTTAATGATAAGTCATATTAATAAAGGGTCAATAAATGTTAATAACACATCGGTTAATGATGAAATAGTGTACACTTTACAATAAGGTTCACAAATTCATTAATAAATGCTTTGTTAATGATAAGTCATATTAATAAAGGGTCAATAAATGTTAATAACATATCGGTTAATGATGAAATAGTGTACACTTTACAATAAGGTTCACAAATTCATTAATAAATGCTTTGTTAATGATAAGTCATGTTAATAAAGGGTCAATAAATGTTAATAACACATCAGTTAATGATGAAATAATGTACAGTTTACAATAAGTTTCACAAATTCATTAATAAATGCTTTGTTAATGATAAGTCATATTAATAAAGGGTCAATAAATGTTAATAACACATCAGTTAATGATGAAATAATGTACACTTTACAATGAGTTTCACAAATTCATTAATAAATGCTTTGTTTAATGGTAAGTCATGTTAATAAAGGGTCAACAAATGTTAGTAACACATCAGTTAATGATGAAATAATGTAGACTTTACAATAAGTTTCACAAATTCAATAATAAATGCTTTGTTGAATGTAAGTAATGATAGTAAAATGGATATAAACATGAACATCATATCTGTTAATGTTCAGATGGTTTCCGTCTTCAGAATTTACAGCCCAAATCAATGCCTTGTTAATAAATAATGCTGATAAGGTACACAATGGTATTTTTTACCTTAATTTAGTGTGAGTGGAGCGTTAGAAATGTGTCAACTGCTACATAAACTAATGTAAGTACAGTAAGTTAACCTTAAAACATTAAGGCTAAATAAGAGGCATTGTTCATTAGTTCATGTTATCTAATGCATTAACTAATGTTTACTAATTGCGCAGTTCACAGGAACAGATATGCAAGAGTTAACCTTAACAAACATTAACTAATGTGTTGTTCATGGTTAGTTAATGTTAACTAATGCATTAACTAATGTTAACTAATACAACCTTATTGTAAAGTGTTACCAAATTGGCTGACATCATGATCCTGAACTGAGACTCAAACCTCAATCAATTCTTACAGTTAAGATTATAACACTTGAAGGAGTGTCCATTTACTGTTGAAGTTGGTTTTCAGCTAGAATTAGTTATTAAAGCAAACTACTATTACATGAATACAAAGAACAAGTGTGATGACAGTTAAACATCCTGCATGTAGTTCCAGATAATTACAAAACCAGGAAAACATACATTAGGAAAAACTGTCTCATTAACAAATGAAGAACGAGACTAAACTCTTAAATCATGGTTTCAGGAGTGTTTTTGTCTGATTGTTGATCATGTTTGTGAAACCACTGAATCCAGCTGAGTCTCTTGGTTTTGTTGATTCGTTAGAATACTCATCTTAATTGATTCTGCTGTGTTCTGGTTCTGGTTTGATCCAGCAGCTGTAGTTTCATCAGGAGCTGCTGCATTCTGGTTTCCTGCTGTGTTCTGGTTCTGGTTTGATCCAGCAGCTGTAGTTTCATCAGAAGATGCTGCATTCTGGGTTCCTGCTGTGTTCTGGTTTCCTTGTGAGTTCAGAGACAGGGGAGGAAAAGAGATTTACAGGATTAATTAGATTGAAAACACATCAGACTGGACAATAGATGAGTCCTGGGGCTCTTTTTTAATAAGGAGGTTCAACCAACTCTGAATTCAAACTTGAACTCTGAGTTGACTTACCCTAAAGATAGAAAACTCTTGAGTTTTAGTTAATTCTCTGAGTAGGTTTTTTATGATATTACGATTCACCATGGCAACAGCACCCAACAAAATGACGTCCGCATACTTCAGAGTAAATGCAAGTTTAATTTTTATCACTGTTATAATATAGAAGGTGAATACTGGCAGAACGGTAAGTTATTGAACTAATATTTATTTTCATGGTATCCCACCGGCAAAAAAAATAAATAAATAAATTAAAAATTAAATTAAAAAGATTGATGTGACAGTGTGTTAATTTATTTTTTTTCAAAATGTAAAGATCAGGCATGGGTAAATGATGGAATGAGGTGGATCATTGAAAAGATCTGTAAATGATTTGTAACACATTTATAAGTGATGAATAGAATAGGGAATGCAGAATAGGGAATAGGGAATGCAGAATAGGGAATGCAGAAAGCTTACAAATACAAATAATTTGTAACAGGAAAGAAAGGTCTACAAATGATATGTAACACTTTACAAGATTAGGGTAGGGGTAGGCAAGACCCCTTTTTTTTTACACTAGATTAGGGCAGGGGTAGGCAACTTTGGTCCTAAAGAGCCGCTGTCCTGCAGAGTTTAGCTTCAACCTTAATCAAACACACATTAACAAGCTAATCAAGCTCTTCACGATTGCTAAGGCTATTGGCAGGTGAGGTTTTTTTTTTTTTTTTTCAGGGTTGGAGCTAAACTCTGTAGGACATTGGTTATCCATGACCAAACTTGCCTATCCCTGGATTAAGGGATGCAGAAAGCTTTGTAAATGATTTATTCATGCGTTTAGAGATCATCAATAACAGGTGTTGAACACTTTGTAGTGTGTAGTGCAGTGTAAGTGCTGACTGGTGAGGGTATAGACAGCTGTCTTCTCTGACACACATGGAGTGTTTAACTCTGTGCACCTGATGTGAGCTTCAGTGGAAGGTAAATCTGGTTCAGAGGTTCACTTTATCACCAGATCCCACACACTCCACAGAGAACACAAGTCTGTGCTGATGAGTGAAAGGATTTTTTAAGATAACTTACAACACATTTGTGAATTGTTAGCGTGCCTCCATCAGAGAGGTTTCCCATAGAGGAATCACTGTACACCACAAGTTTGAAGGAACCGTTTTCTCCCAGGTACTGAAACCTCAACACGACATCTTCTGATCTGACTTTCCTAATGAGTTTGTTAGCACAGTGCAGAGTCTGAACAGTTGCATGTTTGGTATTAGATGCCAGGATGGATATGTCACACATAATGTCTGGCCTACTCTGTCTTGCTACCCACAAAATTTGTCCAATCTTTGACTTTAACATGTCCATTTCACTTTCTGTCAAGGTTGCGTCACGCTGTGTTGCTCTGGTGGGATCAATAGGAATAGTCTGCAAATTATTAATGTATGCTCTTTGTTGCACTTGTATCTCACCCTCCACATAATTAACTTCCATTCCAATGTAGCTGAAGTCTAGGGCTGTGACGGTGGCAAATTTTTACTACCGCGGTGGTAAATCACCAACAACCACCGGTGTTGCGGTGGTGGGGTCCGAAGGGGGGGCGGGTTTTGGTTTTTATATTAGAGGTTGCGTTAGACTTGCTTTTCGCCGTCGTTTTGATGGACCGGATCGTAAAATCCATCATAATCAATAATTACCAGTCATTTTAATTATTTAATTTTAATAAGACATTTTATTCACGAACTTACAGGATAAGTAAATAGGCATAGGCTTGCATTTATTTATACTATGAAAAGAAAGTTGATCAAAGACTAGCTTTTAGTTTTCATCTTGAACACTTGACACGGATTGTGAGTGAATGCGATCATCCTTTCCTCTTTACTACTGTACAGAACGAAATAAACATAAATGAAAATAAAAAAAATATGTTGAAAGATAAAGTAGCTTACCGAAATCTGTATCACGTCAGTTCAATCAGTGTTGCAAACAATGTCACCTAACATTATACCTCAGAAAAGCCATTCGTTGACCATAAACTTATAGTCAGCAAGAAAAATAACAAAACTTAATTAAGTAAGCATGCATAAGTAACTTTATCATTATACAACTGACTTAAACTGGGTGCTCGTCTGTGTGTAATCAAGCGCATCGTTTTCATTTTATTCTGGAGACTGAACTCGCGCTCTGCTGCCACACTGGAGCGCGCTCACCACCTACTGGACAGGAGTGGGAATTACAACAAGCTTACATACAAACTACATAATCTGTCAAACTGACGGACGGGCTGTAGATTTTTTCCGTTACTGCTAAAAAAATCCATCAAAGACGGAAAATTTTCAGTTAACGCGATCTCTGAGATATATATATATATATATATATTATATATGACGTCACACTACCGCCGGTGACACTCCACGACCGCGGTGGCGCGGTTGTCATGCCTACCGTCACAGCCCTACTGAAGTCATCATGCTCTTCTCGTTCAACTTAAAAAGCTGCTTTTAGCTGAGGGATGACAGTTGTGGAGAATTCATTGGTTCCCCCCCAGATAAAGTCATCCACATGGGATGCAAGAACCCCCCTTCACCTTGCCATATTGATCGATCCAGTAAAACACTGCTGGGTCCACTTTTGACACTCGAGCTCCCAACTGCTTCATTGTGTCGCTGACTCTATGATACCAGTACAAAGAAGCATCTGTTAGACCATAAACGCACTTCTTTAACTTCCACACAGTTCCTTTACTCTGTGCTTCCTGTGGTGGACGAATGTAAATGTCTCTCTCCAATGTTTTACCTTGCAAAAAGGCTGCTTTAATGTCTATGGAGTTCAGCTGCCATTTGTTTTGACTTACAACTGCCATGATCATTTTCAAGGATTCTGTAGCACATGTAGGTGAGTCTTTTGGCAAATCTTGTGTGTTTAACTCTTCAAAGCCTCTTGCCAGTAGTCTGGCTTTAGGCACAACCCCTGCAGCTGTATCTTTAAGTGTGCACACACCTTGTTGAGACACATTTCTGACCTTCATCTGTGATTTCTTCAAACACGTCATTCTTCTTCCAGTTGGTGAGTTCTGCATGTTTTGCTGACACAAAGACATCATCATGTACAACAAATACATCCTCCCCCTTGCTAGTGCACTCCTCACTCTCTGAGGGAATCACTTGAACACTGTCCATTATACCTAGGTTGACCAACCGTGATGTACCGGCTAGTTCCTCTGGCTGGATGAACTGCAAGTTGTACCAGTCTTTTCCAGTTTGGCTTTGACCACTTTCATTGTCTATATATTTAACCACCTGGCCAATTTTTATCTTAAGGCCTTCACAGGAGGAACTGGCTTGTGGTGTTTGAGACTGCTCACGACTGCCCCCTGTAGCCGGCTCTGCTGCATCAGGATGATCGCAACATTATGTGACTCAATCTCTGCTTGAGTCATGTCTTCATTGTCACTTTCTTTTTTACAGAGATCTGCTGCTGGTGATGCTGTAGAATTTTTAACTGTTTTTACTTCAGTTTTTGTTTCGTCCACTTTAGTCTGAGTCTCAGTCACCTTTCTAAGTCTAGACTGATGGACCTGTACATAGGATCCCCCATGTGTCACAACAGCCCCATCTTGGCCTATCACCGTACCCGGACCTTTCCACTCATTACAGTCCACCCTCTTTTAGTAGACTTTGTCCCCTGTGACATACGTGTACCTGTCATCAACTGGCTGTAGTTGTTTGCGAAGGGCTCTTCTGAGACTCTCAGAGCATTCTGCCTCTGTGAATGCCTTTCTCATAGCATGTAGCATTGTAATGTGTTGAGCTACCCAGGAGCTCACACTGTTCTCCAGGGCTGAGGGTTTGTCAATGAGCACGGAGGGCAAGTTTGGATTCTGACTAGGGTTGTAATGGTATGAGATTTCCACAGTATGATTGTAACACCTATCCCGTTAACTTTTTACTTGAGTGCTACATAAAATAAGGGACCAACCAGACCAATCTTACCCATAAGTCAAATGTATTAAAGATAGCCACACAAAACATTCATTACTCAACCTGAAACCAATCTCTGACATCAAACAGTTGGAACCAGAGGATAAGAAATACAGTCCATCACATAAAGCACAGTCCATGGTTTCTCATCAATTAGGACCATAAGCTTTACATTTACATAGTTAATGGGTTCTATTGTTTGTCCTCACAATACTTTTGGATAGAATAAGTCTTTATAGTTCCGATCATCTGGCCAAGTCACTCTACCTGCAAACTTCGCATCAAGCTCATCTCATTTTTTTACACACAGCACACAGATATATTTAGTTATTTTAATCAAACATTAATCAAATTTGATTTAGAGATTGTTAAGTCCATGTTGTAATTCTACAACGTTGGGCTAGAGTGGTAGTCAAAATAGCCTGTGCTCCTACACATTACATAAGGACACTGCACTTCTCACATGGTCGCAAATTGAAATTTAAACTGTTAGATTCATTCATAAGTTCTAAATGTTCTTTTCTGTTAAATTTGTACTTAGTTTAGTTTAGACCATAATTAAACACAGGAATAAACTGTATGTGGGATCTGAAACTCCATCATCCAGAGCAGTAAAACTCACTGTATCTTTGTAGTTTATTTGTTTTTTAACTTATAAATGATCCTGAGATTTTTTTTTTTTTTTTTTTTTTTGAATGTTGGCCAAGTAGCAGTTTATAGCATTAGGAGCTCTGAATGATTTGGGGGGGATGCCTTTTTCATTCTTCAGGGACAGGTGTGAATGGTCTTGAACATGAACCTGTAAGTGCTCTGGGGGAATGCACGTGTTCCTTTAGTATGATAAGTAGAGAGTATAATAGGCCAGCCAGACAGTATTGTTTGAATGTAGTAGAGGAATTTTGATTAGCATTTGCATTGAAATTATAATACTTTGATGGATATTTAGATATCTACCCTCAACACATGGTCTACCACCCTGTCTATTCTTTCAGTTGATCTACTACAATATAAGACCCATTTGTATTATTCACTTAATAATTTTTTACTTTTTCCTTTTCAGAATGCCAAGATGTCATCAGAATACCCCCACTTGATGTAAACAAAGACACAATTGCACATTTCCCAGTAAAGACGAAGAGAGGATGCTGCAGACACTGCAATAATGGATACACAAATACATTGTGTAGCAAGTGCAATATATATGTTCACCTGTGCTTCTCAGATGAAAAGAACTGTCTTAGGGACTATCTTAGGGACTATCACTGTAAAACACAGACTTCATTCAAACCACATTGAAAGTGATAGAAGAAAAGGTTTTATAAATACAAATTTTTTCAATATTTTTTATTAATAAATGCTTATTCATTAAAAAATGTGATTGTTGTGTGATTATTGTGTGATTATGATATATACTGTTCTGGGGCTATGTAAGCAATCAACCCTGCAAACCCTTTTATTATTTAATACAAACATATTATCAAAAATTTTGATATGTTTATGTTAATGTTAATGAAATTAACTTTATCCTTTAAAATGCTGCACAACAGAGATTTACTAAATAAAGGATGGACAACAATTATATTCCTTAAATAATATTTAAATAAATTGCATTATTATTATTATTTTGAGAAGTACATTCTACTTCTACCATTATAATATATTTTTGTCAATTTCGTTGTGTTAAAAACCGGACTTTTATTTTGACGGGATGTAGTGAAGAGCTTTGAGTTTCATTGTATTTGACAATGTTTGTTCTCAAATAAAATGATGAAATGCTCATTAAGTGCTATCTCAGAGCAACCTTGGATATGTTTGTGTTCATGTCCTCTGATAACGAGACGGCAAACACTGAAAAAACAGCGCGCAGAGTCACAGCGCATACTTTATGTAGTACACAAAACAGCGCAGCTCATTCACACAGGCAGACGCGAAACAAACAGATATATTTATACAGCAGTCTTTTTTGCTCTTTAATATTCACAGACCCCGCCTAGACCATGTCACGATTATAATATAATATACAGCTCTGCTTTCGTTTTATTCATCAGTCCATCAAAATCACACATTTTTACCTGACATCGCTGCGTTACATTTCCTTTTTCATGACTGGATTTCGGGAGCTCTCCATCACGCACAACACACTACCTAAGTTATAAACGGAACATGCATCTGCATGGATTTCAACCCCGCGTTTCTTTTTCCATATCGAAAGTATTCCCATACTGCAAATTGTAACTTATTTTTCAACGAGGGAGAGAGATTAGAGATAGCAACTTCTGTCTCTGACATTGTCTCTGCTGTATGTGTGTGGGAGGAGCAGATGAATGATAAATAAGCAAATGTACACAATATGATAATTGTAGGTGTTCATACTGTGATTTACCGTCATCGTTAAAACCCTAATTCTGACCAAACACTAGTTGGTAGGGGCTGTACCCGTGTACATTGTGCATAGAGTTCTTTGCCATTAGTGCCCAATCTAGCGCTGTTCTCCAGTCACAGCTGTTGTCCTTTTGGACTTCCAGCAACATATCAGTGAGAGTTTGATTATGCCTTTCCAAAAGCCCATTGCTCCATGGGCTGTAAGCTGCAGTTGTTTTGATCTCAATGTTGAACTTTCAGCCATGTCCTTTATTTCTTTGTTATTGAATTCACCTCCATCGTCACTGAACAGCCTGCGCGGAGGACCATGAACACTGATCCAGCAGTGAATGAACTGCTTCACAATCTCTTTGGGGTTTTTCGTTGTGACAATACACCCAGCGCTGAAGCGGGTAAAGTGGTCAATAGAATGCAAATACCACACGTTGTGGTCAAGCTCATGTAAGTCAATAGCCACAGTTTCGTTGTAATCTGAGGCCATAGCCATAGGCCAGCTTCCAGAAGAGATCAGGTGTGCTCCAACAGTAGCCACTTTCAAATCCAGACTCAAAACACATCTTTTTATCTATGCATTTGCTGATTGAGCACTGTGATATGTCCGAACTGTTTGCACTTTATTTTATACATATTATCTTTTTATTCTTTTAATTCCTTATCCTGTTTTTATTTCATTTTTAATGTATTTTATATCTCTTATGTATCATCTTGTTATTCTGAGTTTTAATGTATTTTAAATATTGCTGTCTGGTTGAAAGAGCTGGGAGAATTAGGAAGAAAGCATTTGTGATTAGGTTAAAATTTGGTAAATTTGGACAAACCATGGGGAAATTGGAGCTGTGATGGATGGTTAAGATATCTCTGGATTACAGTCAGGACACTTTCCAAAGGGGGAAATTTGAACTGTGTTGCATAGATAGGATATCTCCGGAAGGGGGATTAGGGCTGTGTGGTGCAGTTTGAGGTGTCTTGGCAAAAAAGGAGATTGAAACTTTGTTTATCAGTTTGAAGTGCCTTAACAGGTAGCAGTCCTGTTGGATGAGGTTTAGATCTGTTTAGATCAACTCTGATGGACGACAACAACAACAACAACAACAAAAACTCCCTAAGACTTCCTAGCTCTTCCATCCAGATAGCAAAATTCTCTGTTTTTACTGTTATTTCTATTCCTTATGTTCTATTTTTATTATTCTTTTTTTATGTAAAGCACTTTTAATTACCATTGTGTATGAAATGTGCTATACAAATAAAATTGCCTTGCCTTGCCATAGGTAGACCGACTATTGGCTTGTGTTTTGGCTTACTGTACCTGGTACACGTCTCACAGATCTTTACAATGTTTTGGAGAATGGTGCCGCTTTCTTTGTCTTGAGTGCCTGAGCAGGTGAGTAACTTCTGCAACCTGTCAACTGAGGCATGTCCAAACTTTCTGTGTAGTTTCCAAAGGATTTTTTCTTTTTCTTTTGTGGTCATGTTCTCTCTAACAATGAGAATCTCCTCTTCACTTTGAGTCTCCTTATTGTCCTGATTGTTCTCGTCTCTCAGGTTCACACAATAATGTCCAGAAGATGTCAGTTCAAGTTTAACAGGCTGTTGGAACATTGTTGCTTTATCATGTGCAATGTCTAACACACAGGGATGGGCAGTATTTCAGATACATGTATTTAAAATACGTATTTGAAATACAAAATACTATTTTGTATTTTGTATTTTAAAGCCTTTGGAAAAAATCAAATGTAATTTGTATTTAAATACATTTAAGATGAGTATTTTTGTATTTTCAAAATACTCAAAATACTTTGAGACAGCCAACCTCTTTATCAGGGTGTTGTTTTCATGCATCAACTAGTTGTGTTTGAAGCATTAACGTTACTGCATGTTAGGGATGGGTGATATCATATGACAATATCGTAGATTCGTAGCGATGATATGAATTATGAATCGATGGAACTTTTTCTAAATCGTTTACATAGATAGGACTTTCCGCTTTTTCTTTAGCTTTGTGCAGTTGAAGCCTTTTTTATTCTTTTGCAATTCGCATGGCTGTACGCCATGAACCTGCTTACTCCTCAGTAAACCTACGAGGCTTTTATGCTTGACATGCTCTCCGTTGTATAATTCTGTGAAACGACAGAGGGCGACTCTGAGTAATTGTTCTCCAAACCACCAAAAAGCAGCGATGAGAGGAAGTAGTTTGCCGAATAATTTGTCAAACACCTCTTATACTATGTCAAACACTCGTCTCGTGAGAAGTTTATGAATAAATGGATTTCTTCACATGTAAACCGATTAGGTTGTGGGTCATTTTGACGACACATGTGAAAAAGTTTTTTAGTACACTTCTTAAACCCTAACCAAATAATCAAGTTAAAGGGTCATGAAACCCCAAAACACTTTTTTTGAGATGTAAACAGATATGTATAGGCTGCACATCATTGAAAACACTAAAGGTACTCATTAATGTTATTCATAAGTGAAAAATAGTTATTTTTGCATTTTTCAGAGCGATTTCTGTCTTCCTGTTTGAAAAGCTGAGTCGGAGCAACGTCACAAAATCTGACGTCATCGTGTACTTTCGAACATGCTGACGTAGACCGTTTCGAGCGATTCTCGACATATATTCATGACATAAAGCTCATTCAGTCCAATTACTGCGGTGTAGTATGCATAAGATTATAATTGCGGTATTATGCATGAGGAAGTATCACTTTTCTCGCCTCGGTCTCTTGTCATTCAGAGACATATCGTTGTTGCTCATTTCCTCAGTACTACAACACAATGTGTTTTCCTGAGACGCGATCAGAGCAGAGGTTTGTGTGCATGTGGATTGTTTTGCTGTGATCTACCAGCACAAATGGAAAATGTTCGTGTGAGATCGCATTACAGCGGAGAATTCAAATGTCACAAAAGTGCGGCTCATTCACCTCTGCCTGCTCTAGCTGCGTTCAAACACGCGAGCCGTAGGCTGTTTCCCTCAGCACAGCAGCACGTGTGTTGTTTGTATTTTGCTCGCGATGCGGTCAGAACTGGAGTTTGAATACGAACACATGAAAAATACGATTGTTTTTATGTTATACACACGGAGCGTGCATATGATCGGTTTCAGCGTGGAGCTCCACGATGAGTTTAATAACACTAGCCACGTGACACATAGCTCATACAGAATAAAGTATCCGTGATTAAAGTTTTTATTTCACACATTCTCCTGCACCAAACATTAACCAGCACGGTGTAGTTATGCACACATATTTCATCAAGTCTTCTCCAAATGAATTATATGTGTAAACAGGGACACTGATACAGTGGTGTAGCCTATCGGAACGCAACGAAACGATTATTATAAAAGACTGATTTTGAGACTGCAGTGCTCGTAAACATAATCAAAGTAACCTATTATTAGCCCTATTAAATATTCTTTCGCATTTCTCCCTTGGGCTTGGGAGATTGTTGTCATTTTCTCCGTGCTCATATATTAATATTCATTATTCTGTATAATGAGTGTGTTGTATGTCTCTGTTTCATTGGTTGTTCTCTCCGCTCTTCTCCCCCTCTACACTCCCACTTTTTCAGAGCTTTACATGCCCATTTTCACAGACTTTTTGAAACTCAGAGGTGTGAACGACCAGGGTAAAACAGGGGGGTTTCATGACCAGTAAACTTGAAATTGTGACTTGTGACATTAGAACAAAACATATTAATATGATAACATATGTATAACACTAAATTGAACAATACTGTGTTATATATGTTTTTTAATTCATTAATTATTTTATTTCAATTAACGATTGTATTAAACAGGACCATTACTTTATTCATTATTTCTGCTATGCAGGCTCATTTTGTAAATGTAATCATTTTAAATTTTACAAACATGGTGCTTTATGAAAATGTAACTGGACACATTTCCAAATTGTGAAATTGTGAACCGAAATAATTAGGTTAATCATTGTCTGTCTCCATCAGTTTAGTGTAGTGATTGTGTGCATTTGTGATGACAATGATGAAAGGTACACTACACTTTTAGTTTTATTGTTCACCAAAAAAAAAAAGTGCCAAATGATTTCCAACTAAAAAAGTTTTTATTTTAGATAAACTTTATATTTTTTTTAATTATGTATATACACTCTAAAAACTCCTGGGTTATTTCTTTAACCCATTTTCTGGGTTATTTGTGTTGGGTTAAAATTATGGGTTATTTTTTCAGAGAGTAACCATTTTCTGGGTTATAGGGCTAATATTTTGACCCAATTCCTGGGTTGTTTAGTTTTCTGGGTTATTTTTCAAAGAGTAACGCCCCTCTCCCTGCCCCCCGCTGTTGTTCTGGAATTTTCTCACAACAGTCGTTTGGAATAACCGTCACTTGAACTTGAACGCACTCGATCCGTTTTGGTCTGGGCTTCTTCGGTGCAACTTCGTCGCGTATTCAAGGTAAGCAAGTATTTTCAGTGTCAATGTAACGTAAAGTTTTCTGTGTCCATGTCCCCGTTGCTAGTTTAGCACCATTTGTAAAAAAATGACCATGGCTTACCGTGGTAATTCTGTGGTGAGCATGTAGCCGCCTGCGGATATCGCAACAACATCTAACTAGTTTAAAGTCCGTGTAAAGTCAAAATAAATGTGTGTTTTGAATTTGTCAGACTAAATAAGAAAGTGTTATTAACCACCCAGCCAAATTTGAATGATTAAAAATAACGATAAGTTCATGAAATTAGGTGTCAAAATGGTTGAAATGCTTTTTACACATAGTTGAGAAACGTGTGACCTATTTACAGTTTTTTCCAATTGCTAACACACAATTTTTCAAACTAGTCTGGTTTTATCAAAACACTTAACACAATTCACAAAACCACACACCCAAACTGCAAAATACCTCATATATCCTGCAAAATGAAGCACTGCAACCGAAACTACACAGAGCATTATCAAAATCAAACTTTTGCATGAAATGGCACACACTTCATTCATATTACCAGATTTTTGCCTAACCACCTACACACTGTTGGGCATAATGAAAAGCACCCCCATCTTTAGTATGCTTTGCCATAATACTAAAATATGTATCAGATTGTTCACATGCACAGAAATATTTGCAGATACACACACATGCTGTTGCAACATTTTTATTTTTTTTCCTTCACTACAGTAAACAAGTCAGTACAACATAAGCACAGCAGATATATTTACATGGGACTGAACAAAAATATTCTTACAAAAAAAGTAAACTGAAAAAGAAAATTTCTGAAAAAAATATATTACAGTAAAAAAAAAAACAAAACAAAAAAAAAGGCAAGAAAAATAATTAGGCAGCATCTTGCCGCACAGCCGGGTCTGGCCACAACGCCTCGTCAACATCACAGGCAATATCTTCCCTTGCCAGACATCGAGGGAAGAAGCGCCTTGAGTGCCTTATCCATCCCTGAATTGCACCCACATCAATCTCATCACATGCCTCTTCCATGGCCTGCACAAGAGGCATGCGCACAAAGGGCTGCCGGTCATATACCTTCCACCGCCATGCCGAAAAGAATTCTTCTATCTTCTATACACTATGACATGGGGTATACTACATGTGTACTACATGAAATTTTGGTTACATACCTGTTCTCCAGTCTAAAGGTCCGGATGACAGAGGCGACAGTAAAACGGCTCAAGTCTGTCCAGCCTCACGCATTGTCAACCCATGGTTGATGACATGATCTACTAAGGTTGCTCTGATTTCATTTGAAAGTGTTTGTCTTCTTTGGCCATGAACTCCTCTACCTGCTCTACCGTTACCTTTCACTCTTCCTCCCCCTCTTATTCTCAACCTCCCTCTTCCTCTTCCTCTTCCTCTTCCTCTCTCTGCAATGTCTTCCATTGTTGTTGTAAAAAAAAAAAGGTTCTCACCTGTGGTCTTTCCATAGTGCTTACATCCTGATTGAAGTGTTAACAATTAACCACTGAGGTGTTTGGCCAGGTGGCACATGTAATTGGCCAATTAGCTCATGTAGTGTCATTTTGAATGGCAGTGTTTTGAAATGGCAAACATGTGACTTTATGTCAGATTGTTGTGTCTTATGCAGAGAACTGTATTTAGTGAATTTAAAAAGTGCTATTTTAAAATGCAAAATGTGTGTAAAACAGAAAAGGTGTTTAGACTTTTGGAGACTTGAGAAGAAGTTTTGCTCTCTGTGTGTCAGTTTAAATAATTGTGCTGTGCATGTCATTTTAGTGTGTTAGCAATTGGAAAAAACTGTAATGTGTTTAGAAGGAAATGACAACTGTGCTGTACTTATCTCATTGTTATAATACTGGTAATAATACGATAGGTACGTGCAGCTAGTGGCGACTTCATGCCGCGTTAAGGGGGTTGAACACCGGACGAGAAGCGCCGCGCCGCGCCGCGTCTAGAACAACTCGCAACGCTATCTCACGACCAATTCGTACTTATTCTACGAGGTGGCTATTTCGTATAAATTCATACGACCTCACTCGTGCGAATTCGTACGATTTGTCTAAACCCCAGTGACGGTTAGGTTTAGGGGCGGGGTTTGGGGTAGGTCATTCGTATGAATTCATACGAATTTGTCAACTCGTAAAATACATACGATTTAGCAAAAAACGTATGAATTAGTACGAGTGAGGTCGTATGAATTCATACGATTTAGCCACCTCGTAAAATACGTACGAATTGCCGTGAGATCGGGTTGCAACTCGAGGTATCGTGTACTTTCTCAGTTTATGGCCAGCAATATTGTTATGTTTTAGGACATTGTAACGAAATGTAGCGGTTATTAATCAATTTATGGATGAAATATGAATATAATAATTCATAAGGTTATGAATAAATTATGATTCATATATCGACCCAATGGGGAATTAAACATATATTGTGAATCAATTACAACGAATTATAATCAATTACATATATGATTAGTTCTGGTTTAATAATTATTTAGAGAAACTGTTCGTTTGTCCAGCAAACTAAGTCCCTCACAGAATATTATAAACGGAGTTATTCTCTGGCCATGAAAATAACTAAAGCATAAAGCGATCGAAAAAACGTTAAAGTGACTTGGTCTTCAGTTGGAAGAACAACAGAACAATCGAGCATGAATTAAGTGTTTTAATATATGCAGCTACGAATACAGAGGTTATACATCTAAATATATATACAAGAAAATACATATATATACACGAGAATGAAAATGAAGAAAAGACAGGGAAAGAAAGATGATCAAAGAATGGCAAATTACACAGTTAAACCCTTTTGAGAGAGCCAGCACAGAAATCAGTTTAGACAAATTTAAGGTAAATGATAATACTTGCTTATTGGTTCAAGTCCGTGAGTAGCAGTTTCAACGCGCTTGGCTTGGTCCTTTCCGAGAGGGTTTCTCCGGCGGGGTTTTCAAAAGAGGTTTAAACTTAAGTAACTTAACCGAAGAGAGAGAGAGAGAAAGGAAGTGGTCCTCCCGAGCTGCGCGCGTGGTTGGGAAGCGCGGTCACCTGAGGCGTCCGGGGAGACGTGCACGAGACGATCGGGAGGTCACCGGGAGAACCCAGAAAAGGTGTGTGTTGTTGTTTTTATGGAAACCCAAACTAACACACCTCCTGAATTGTAGCGGCCAATAGATGCGCAGCACTATCTGGCGGGCAAAGTTCCTTGGTTTGGTCTCCTAGATGAATTTGCATACTTAGTGGCCATCAGACCGGATTTCGAGATCGAGTGCTTTCTTCACAGTATCATTAAACACATAGAAAAATGCATATGTCAGCCATGTGACCCACCTCAGTAAATAGCTCGAGTCCGGAGCTTTACGGAGAGACCAAACTCGCCAGATTAGAAAGGCATAGACAAGAAGTTATGGTTTACAGACAAAATTATATCGTTAAAATGCACACTAGCACAAATACACTAATTTAAACACTAGGAAACATGCATAGGCCCTAAAATATATGAAATATATATTTCAGCATAGTGGTAGGATATATATACAGTTAAAAATTTATGTTTGTGTGTTTCTGTATGTGTGTCTGTGTGTGTGTTTTTGTGTGTGCCAGTGTGTGTGGGTGCTGGAATGTGGATCTGGCCCATAGTCCACATGAGGGGCCCCTTTGATGTCCTAAGAGCAAGGAAATTGGGCCTGCTGTGTTACCTCGGAGGGCAACAAAGGTGTCAAGTGGGCTCATCTTTAGTAGACTGTTCAGAGCCGATTTAGTGATTAAGAAACAAAGTTCATCAGGTTAAAAGCATTCTGAAAACTCCAAAGTTTATTGACTCTGAACGGATCCATCCAGACGTTACAGATTCCCCCTTTCGGCCAACGAAGTTCCTGCGCGGACTTCGTTGGACGGTAACCAAGTTCGATGGCACATGGATCCGGATGGTCATGCAGCAGTTGGTTCCTACTGGTCCTTGAGGGAGAGCAGATAAGCACCTGTCCATGGATTCTTGCATCCCTTTGATCCCTTGGGATAGGATGAAGGCCAGGCCCAGGGCGAGTGAGTACTTGATTGCCATGGAGAGGCAACGGGTTGTGTTGGCAGGAGTCCAAGCTTGGGCTTTAGGTGGGCTGGTCAGGACAGGCAGTCGTGAGAGTGCTTGGAGGGCTGCATCAGTGGGAGTACTGTCACTTAGCTGGGACCCCCCTTTGTCAATCCTCAGTTCCATTCCTGGATCTAAGGTGTGATTGTGATCCCTGGGGGAAGATGGGATTTCCAGTTCTGACTGGTCCTCTTTGCTTGAGAGACAGTGCACTGCCAGGTGGCTGTGATAAAGGATGGAACTCAGGGGTAAATGGATCCTCTTACTTGGATTGGGCAGCCTGACATGAGTGGCGGTGTTGTGCTGATTGTAGATTACGATGGCAGCATGAGTGGGGGTGTGGATGAGCAGTCGATCACCCACAGTCTCGGCTTGTGTTCCGATAACTGGGGTGCGAGGCTTGGCCGGGCAGCGTGTGTCGCTGGTCATGGGCTGCAACCGGCCCATTCCTTCAGTGTGGTTTCTGAGGAAGAGCTGGTTTGGGCAGAAGTACTGAAAGTCTTTGGTGAAACTACACCTGCGAAAGTGGGGAGCCGGGCACAGCCGTGGGTTGCTGTTGTGGTAGGCTACCGCAACTGAGGTGTGTTTCTTGGCATGGGTGTTACGTTGCCGCCACCTGACATTGACCATGTCTTTGGGTCTGCCAGTAGCAAAGTCCAGCACAGTTTGTGTAGGATACTGAGGAATCCTATTCATAGCCACTCTGTCCATAGGGAAGCTAATTTCTCGTAGCAGGTCTGTCAACAGAGCTATAACCAGCTGATTTTGGGCAAAGTCATTCTGGAGGACTGTAAACAGTTGCTTCCTTGAGTTCGCAGTTTGGATCAGCAGGAAACTGTGAGTGCGGAGAACCACCGCAATACCTTTCCAGGATTTGCAGGTGGTTTGCAGGGTTTGGCTCTGTGTTGCGAGTTGCTTTCTCAGTTGTAGGCGGAGCTTGTTGTGCTGCTGATGAGGGGAGCAGGCTGTGATGAGACTCAAGTCTCCTGGTTGGTACAGATGCAATGGCAGTGGCACCTGCCGTGCCATCAGTAGTTCTGTGGGGAACACCTGAGTTGACTCCTGTACGGTGTCTGTGATGGCCATGAGCATCAGAGGAGGTTTTACCGTCCAGTCTTTCTGGTCGACTGACCGTGGAAATGTGATTCCTCGGTTTTGCAGTGAAGCTCGGTGCTTTGCGTTTGCAGTCTGGACATGACGGTAAACTTGACATCCTCTGGCGTGCTCTGCCACATCTTGCTGCATGCTGGGCCAGTGCGCCACTTGTTTTAATGTCTCGTCCGTAGTTCTGGTGCCATGGTGTTTGGCACATGGTGTGTCGTGGGTGTATATCAGTTCACCCCCCTTTTGGCCCTGTGGCAGTACAAGCTTTGGCGCTGTGAGGACATCAGGGACATACTTTAGTAAGTTTATTCCCACACGCAGCATGTGGTCGGTCTCGTGCAGTCGTTTGTTGCTAGGGGCCGCCGTGGGACCAGATGCCGGGAACGGGAGGTTGGAGGGGTCTGAGTGGTGGTACAAAACATTTCGAATGGAAATGTTGGAAAGTTTGGTTGGCAGTGGCAGTAAGGTGGGAAATGTTGCAGGAACAGTCCGCTGGCTGCGGGTTGTTGTTGCCACACTAAGGGTGGGTGAATGGGGTGGGTGTGACCATAGCTTGTTATGCAGTGTGCCAGTCTTGGCAAGGGCATTAGTTTGGTCGTTCACACCTTTGTCACGCCCTGGTTGCTTCAAGCATCTTTTCACCTTTTCCCAGTAAACGATCATGTCGTGTGCTTGGGTGAGGTGATCACGTGTCTGGAACATGTGTTGATGTTTCACCTGCTTGTTGCATTCAGTCTTGAAACCAGTTTGTTTCCAGCCCAGAAGATGGCATGTGAAACAAGGTCTGGCAAAGTGTGAGTCTGTGCACATGAGTTCCCTGATGTTATGAGCTGAGGAGACGTGAAGGGTTTTGAGGGTAGCTGCTGCTTCACCATACTGACATGACTGGGGACCCCACCTGCTGTTCTGTGGTTGGCAGGGTTGGTTTCTTAACCATCGTACCCCTGCATTTGCCTGTGGGATGCCCTCATGGTTGTAGGAACGTCCATCGACGTAGGCCGTGGGCATTCCTTGGCACGCATTCTCTTTGAGGTATCTGTGACAGGCTGGTCGCTGTTGTTGGGGTACCAGTATCTCAAGTGTCAACGCTGGTGTGCTGTTATAGCAGTTTTGATAGGCAGCTGAATCTCCGCTCCGTGCAGACTTGTGCTTTCTGGCACGTTGTGGCAGTGGCACCTGCTGGTTCAGCCTCCTGAAGTCGCTGGTGGGTCGCCACTTGCTGTCTGGTTTGACAATGGACCAGGTAGGGACTGAATAGGTGCTGTTGCATGGGCAGATAACACCTTTTCCTTCTGTTGAATGAACAACCTCCTGTACTGGTTCATGTGGGGCGATGTGACCTTCGTACTGCCTGATTAAGGTGGGAGGAGCATTTGGGTGTGTTGCACTATGCACTGTGTGGAGTTTAGTGAGACCACAGCATAAAAGGTCTTTGTCAAATGTCACTTTGAATTTGTGCAAGACGTTTCTGAGTCTTCGACAGTCTGCATCATTCTTTAGCGCACTTGCATCTTTCTGGATCTGTTGGCCTTTAGGCTCAAACCTTGGGAAGGGCTCCTCTGTTGTAGTGTAAGCTGTCAGGTTGGCTGTCCGAGGTGCAGCGCTTTCCTGAGTTTCACAGGCAGGCTGGTTAGCGACTGTGGGTACTGCAAGGTGTTTGTCCTCCATCAGCTCCGTTCTGTGCACCTGTTCTGTGGGTACCAGTTTGATGGAAGTGATGGAGATGCTCTTGAAGGATGCTGTGAAACTTGTGTTGCTTAAGCTTCCTTCTGGGACCATGGCAGCTGGTATTAAGTTAATGACTGTTAACTTGCGTTCAAAGTCATAGGGGCCGTGGTCCATTATCCATTCTAGATGGTGGGCTTTGGGAATGCTGATGTCTGTGACCATGCATTCGTTGAGCCAGCTGTGAACTACGTAGGGTGACACTTCAGTTAGCGGTGTGGCTTTTAGAGCAAGTCCAAGTTCCACGCCTTCAGGTGACAGTGTGAAGGAGCCCAGCATGTGGCTTAGGGTTTGACCACATTGCCTGTTGAGCCAAACAGCACCCCCTTTGGTGTAAGGTGGTACTACAATTTCCTGTATGTTGATCCAAACAGCACCCCCTTTGGTGTAAGGTGGTACTACAGGTTCCTGTATGTTGATCAGGATGCAGACCTGTTGGATAGTCTGGCCTGACAGGAAGTTGGCAGTGTTGACAGGAACAACAGGAAGCTGTACAGTCATTGGGGCCCACAACAACTCATTTGCACTGTCCGTATGAGCACTAGAGTGCATCAGGATGTCTGGAAGGACCAGGAAGTGATGGGTTAAATGCCGGTTGTTCCATTTGAAGTTCACAACGCAGATGTCCTTGACGGTCATCATGGTTGACAGACGAAAGTCCAATGGGAAGCGTATTTGCATGTTGACAAATGGGAGGTCCGGTGTTCCTTCAATGAGGGCACTTAACAGCGTGTGGCTGAAGGCTGAGTTGTCTGCCCACAGTGTGAGAATAATGTCTGTTGTAGTTACATCATTCAGCTGTGAGTCTGTCATGACCTTGGAGCAGAGGGAGCTACAGTCTATGGTGGGTTGAAGTGTGCCGGGTAGCGAACTTGAACTGTGCTCTAAGACCGGGTTCCCGCGGTTAGCTGGGAGATTTCCCACGACCTCTGTGACCTGACCGTCTGGCTCAGGTGGCCTGGGTGACTGGGAAGGCAGAAGTTCACACACTTGAGCCCAGATTTTCAGTGGTCTGGCGTTCAATAAGGGCTCAAAACAGTCTAGCAGGTCTTTGTGAGTGGAACAGAGAAACGTGTCCATTTGCGCTACGCACACAGGAGGTACCAGGCTCACTCGACCAATGGTGTGGTGTGTGGGAGCTGTGTGTTCAAGGTGGACCTCATTTGGACTGTGCGACTGCACATTCAGCTCACATCTTTGTGACTTGAGAGTCTGAGTTTGTCTTTCAGCTTCATTTCTCAGTCTTTCAAAAAGGTAAGGACAGGTTTCTGGACAGTGATCGGAGTCTGGGTAACTGGTTGGAATTTCTACAGTCTTTTTAGACGCAGTTCTCTGCTTGGCTTGAGCTTCGTCGACCAAGTCTCGCGGCTGCTGAATAGACATGCTGCTTGAGCAGGCCAAGGCTGCCAGATGATCACTCACCGCAGGGTGCAGCTCTCGGAGAAGCAGAGGGTTGAAGATGAAATCTTCCTCCGTTGCTGGCTGGTTACGTGCTCCGTAGTACCCTCTTTGCATTCGGCTGTAGAAAGTGTATGGGTTATTCAGTCTGCCCCGTTTTAGGTCCATGGCAGCAGGGAGCCCTTGATCTGATGCAGGGTCAGAAAGCTTTTGGATCAGAACCTGTCGCAGGTGCTGGCAGTTGGATGTGACAGCTGCTGGCGAAGGTTCTTGGCCGTTGGACGTTTTGGGCAGTGGACTTTTAACCCCATTTGGAATTAGGGCTTCTTGACTGGTTAGGGGAAACTCGGTGATGTGTGTTTCCCCTCCCATGCCACTTTTCATTACTCTGTAACCAGTGTCAAGTTCATTCACATAGTCTCTTTGTTGTTTCGGAGCCATAACTCCTTTCTGGGCCTGTTTGAGATGATTTTCACAGGTCAGGGCTTTAGTGTGTCTGTCTTTCAGTGTAGTCTCTGCTTTGGCTAGGGGAGCTTCGCTGTGTTGGAGTTTTCCAGTCAGTTTTCTACGCTCCACCTCCAGGTGGAGCTCTGCAAGGGCTTTTTGAAGTCTTTGCAGCTCCTCCTGCAGCTCGGGTTTGGATTCGTCCGCTGTCCAACGCTGGTCCTGGGTCTCGACGAGTCGCTGATCGTGGTGACGATGAATCTGGGCCTGATTCCTCCGGGCGTCCTCCGCCTGGAGCTTGAGGTTGTGGGCGATGGCTCGGATGACTCTCGCCCACTCTTTGTAGCTCGGCATTGGATCGTGGGCCATTAGTCGATTCAGGTTGTCGTCCAGCTGCTCGTTGCTTAGGTGCTGGGGATCCACAGCGTCGTTGGGCAGGATCGTGCTGGTCAGGGAGCCCAACCCGGTCTTGAGTCCGTCCCCATGGGTGCTGGGGCTGGCTGCTCTGAACACGTTAGCTTGCTGTTGGCGAGAGAAAGACAGCACAAACAGAACCAATGCAAGCACGCGCAGGGCTAACGACTTATAATAATGCATGATTATATAATTCTTTGGTTTGGTTCCAGTTAACTGGTGCAGACAGTTAGTGGAATGTAGGCTAGACACTTAATTGTCGATAGCCAAAAGGACCACGCGGGTCAATTTGTGTGGGTGAGTGCCGGATTTGAATAAAGATTTTGACAGGCGGTAGCCCTAAGAGTCCTTTGATGACTCTCGCTGCTCGGTCGTCTATCTATTACTCAGTTTTCCGTGATGGCTCTCACAGGCTCTGCTTTTACATGAACTGAAAGAAACAAACACAGTAGAGAAGCAAAACAGAACAGGGAGGATGCAATTAAATGAGAAATAGAGCAGTAAACAAATAGAAAGGAATCAAAATAGAATCGCAATAAACTAAAACAGAAGGGCTAGAGGGGAGAAGTGAAACTTAAACTTCCTATTCCAGCTGGGTTTATGACGGTGTCAGGCGAGTGCACGGTTGCATCATAAAACCTAGAGGGATGGTATGGATCGAGAGCCTAAGGGTTGGCCCGCACCTGAGTAATTGAAGAATATGTAATATTCTGTGGCTTTCAATTAGGTGAAGTGACTGTATGTCGTAGGCCTGGGTGAATCGTGGGTGCTCAGATAAGAACTCAATGGCAGGCCACCTTTCCTCGACGATCAAACACTCTACTGCGGTGTCCGTGGCCACCTGTCCCCTTTGTACCACGGTGCAACCTCTCAAACAGGGAACACCAGCACAATTGCGCACTTTGGCACTTTGGTATTTGCGCCAACGGCCCGAGTGACCAGTCAAGATTGAGTTTTCCCTGAACTCAGAGTCTGTCCCCTTTACGGGCAGTTACTCCAACGGGCGGTTCTGTCATGCAGAAGCCTGAGCAGGGAAATTAAACAAAATTGCCGCTTGTTGTCACCCCGGGTCTCGTTGCCTCCCTGTACCTGATACACAACTCGCTGATGTCCTTGCGTGTTGCCCGTGATACGAGGTCAGAATGTCCACGATTCACACACGGTTAGTGTAAGAAGCGCCAGGCCAGGTAGCTCCACTCACTGGAACTCACTGGAGCAACCGTCAGCTCACCCCAGGGCGCTAAAGGGCCTTATCTGCAAGTGCACAAACAATCAGGTAAACACGACTTAATTGTAAATTTAAACTCAATTTAAATCTTGTTTAAATAGAATTTAACTAAATTAAGTGTGTAGGATAAAAGAGTAGGGGTATAAAAGGAACTAGCTAGAAGCAGAACAAAAGTAAAAATAACATAAAACAAAAACAAATCAGATGCACTTGATTCAAATTTGAATTAAACTCTGTTCAGTTAAATTTAAATGAGTGCATAGAATAACAGGATGGGAAAAAGCGAGAAGAGGATAATTCAGAGGCACTTGATTCAAATTTGAATTAAACTGGTTCAATTAAATTTAAATGAGTGCATAGAATAACAGAATGGGAGAAAGAAAAGAGAAAGCCTTCCCTATTTGCAGATTTTTCCTAAAGAGAATTGCTTGTTGATAGCAAAATGCCAACTGATTGACACTACTTAATTTTAAAATTGAATTAAATGTTATTTAATTAAATTCAAAAATAAGTGTATGAAATAAGGGAGGCTTGGGTGTGCGTGAATATTATTGCCAGCCAATAACACACAGGACCCAGAACTAAGAGTGAATAAAATAAAACATTAAGTAATAAAGGGAATGAATTTCCAAAGTAAACTAAAGAAATAACTTGAGAGAGAGAAAAGACAAAAAGGGAATGGATGAAATAACACAAAGTGGAATAAAAATAAAATAAATAAACTGAAATAAAATAAAATAAAGTAGATCTGTGAATACAGGAAAAAGAATACAAGGGAAAAGAGAATTGACTTATCTGACAGTGTCCACCAGGGGGCGCACTCTCAGAAAGTGAATTCCCTTGTTGGAAGGGAAACAATTTAAATTAAAAATTTAAACGTGTTTAAATTAAATTTAAATCAGTAAACCACATTCCAACAATGATTGGAAAGCATAACCACCAAAAGCAAATTACTTTTACAACTCCCCGCAGTATAGAGAAGCAAAAGATAACTTGGAGATAATTTCAGTTCAAAGTATGGAGCGGCTTTAACTCAGAACGTCCACGCGGTGGCGTCACTGAGTCCACACAACCAATAAGTAGGGAGGGGTGGCACACCTGAGCAGACTGCCCTCTGGCGTCTGGTCAGAGTTACTGCATCCCCTTTCTTTAATTCGTGATACAAAAACGAGCGCGCTTGTGGGTTTCTGACCCTTACGCTGTTTTAACTGCACGGTCACGATTACAACTATAGAACCTCAGCGGATTCTTTCATAAATATATGTGTACCGTTTTACTCACGGGTACACAACTCTGGGAATCAGTCCCTTTGGTGCAAACTTTAATGCACGCGAATATGTAACTTTTGCGGGATTGCTTCGCCGCTGTTACTAATCAACATTGGATCAGAATGCTGATACGAGCTCCAAATTATTACACATCAATCGATAAACCAGACGGACTGCTTTTCCGATTAGATCTGTAACGGGGATCACGTGGTTTTGGGTAGCTAGTCCAAACGACGTAACCCAGGAGCAAACCGGCTATTGTGAATTTTTGGACGACACAAGAAATTCAGATTCAGTAGCGGGTAAATATAATGAGGCCTCGAAAGAGTGGTCGCAGGAATCTCGCCACGACCCTCTAAACTCGCTGAACACGATTCAATTCGTTTATTCAAGCGGAAATTAATATTCAAAACTGTAACTTACTGCAAAGATTGTCGTCCTTCACAGATACGAGCTTGAGATATCAATGGACTGCAGTGTATTTCACGGTCAACCAAGGCTATGCCTGCAGTGTTTCTAGACACAAACAGCAGCTTGTTAACGGTGCGTAGTGAGGACCCGTGCGTCTTCTCACTGAATAAAACGCGCATGTAAGTTAAATCATACAAAATTATTCTACATTGCTCTTTTACCGAAAACCAAGTTTAAAACGTTGCTCGCGAATCCTCCACCAAATAATATATGTAACGAAATGTAGCGGTTATTAATCAATTTATGGATGAAATATGAATATAATAATTCATAAGGTTATGAATAAATTATGATTCATATATCGACCCAATGGGGAATTAAACATATATTGTGAATCAATTACAACGAATTATAATCAATTACATATATGATTAGTTCTGGTTTAATAATTATTTAGAGAAACTGTTCGTTTGTCCAGCAAACTAAGTCCCTCACAGAATATTATAAACGGAGTTATTCTCTGGCCATGAAAATAACTAAAGCATAAAGCGATCGAAAAAACGTTAAAGTGACTTGGTCTTCAGTTGGAAGAACAACAGAACAATCGAGCATGAATTAAGTGTTTTAATATATGCAGCTACGAATACAGAGGTTATACATCTAAATATATATACAAGAAAATACATATATATACACGAGAATGAAAATGAAGAAAAGACAGGGAAAGAAAGATGATCAAAGAATGGCAAATTACACAGTTAAACCCTTTTGAGAGAGCCAGCACAGAAATCAGTTTAGACAAATTTAAGGTAAATGATAATACTTGCTTATTGGTTCAAGTCCGTGAGTAGCAGTTTCAACGCGCTTGGCTTGGTCCTTTCCGAGAGGGTTTCTCCGGCGGGGTTTTCAAAAGAGGTTTAAACTTAAGTAACTTAACCGAAGAGAGAGAGAGAGAAAGGAAGTGGTCCTCCCGAGCTGCGCGCGTGGTTGGGAAGCGCGGTCACCTGAGGCGTCCGGGGAGACGTGCACGAGACGATCGGGAGGTCACCGGGAGAACCCAGAAAAGGTGTGTGTTGTTGTTTTTATGGAAACCCAAACTAACACACCTCCTGAATTGTAGCGGCCAATAGATGCGCAGCACTATCTGGCGGGCAAAGTTCCTTGGTTTGGTCTCCTAGATGAATTTGCATACTTAGTGGCCATCAGACCGGATTTCGAGATCGAGTGCTTTCTTCACAGTATCATTAAACACATAGAAAAATGCATATGTCAGCCATGTGACCCACCTCAGTAAATAGCTCGAGTCCGGAGCTTTACGGAGAGACCAAACTCGCCAGATTAGAAAGGCATAGACAAGAAGTTATGGTTTACAGACAAAATTATATCGTTAAAATGCACACTAGCACAAATACACTAATTTAAACACTAGGAAACATGCATAGGCCCTAAAATATATGAAATATATATTTCAGCATAGTGGTAGGATATATATACAGTTAAAAATTTATGTTTGTGTGTTTCTGTATGTGTGTCTGTGTGTGTGTTTTTGTGTGTGCCAGTGTGTGTGGGTGCTGGAATGTGGATCTGGCCCATAGTCCACATGAGGGGCCCCTTTGATGTCCTAAGAGCAAGGAAATTGGGCCTGCTGTGTTACCTCGGAGGGCAACAAAGGTGTCAAGTGGGCTCATCTTTAGTAGACTGTTCAGAGCCGATTTAGTGATTAAGAAACAAAGTTCATCAGGTTAAAAGCATTCTGAAAACTCCAAAGTTTATTGACTCTGAACGGATCCATCCAGACGTTACAACATTGTGGAATTAAGATAATGTCAGTATGTTATGAGTGTACTGTATAATTAAATACAACCGTTGCTGAGTATGCAGTCTGAACACTTTAAGTTACCTCAGAGCGTCCGTTAACTGAATGGAGAATATCACCTGAAAATCCAATAACATCAGCAATTTGTATTCATGCAGCTGATTTCTGTAAATTAATGTAAAACTAACTTTATATTGCAGCACATGGTGAAGTCAGTATATACATTAACGACGATTTGAGACAAATAAGTGTAAATTTAATATAAATCTATGTAACATTACATAGCGCGCTGTGGCGCTGCAGGATTTTGAACAAGGTCCTGAACCGTTGCTGGGCGCCGCCGGTGTGTGTACACTCATAGAGAATAATGTGTTTGAATATAACGTTACGCTTCTCTTCCGGTGTGCGACCCCCTTTAGCCGTGGCTAGAGCGACGAGGCTACAGAATAACCAGCTGCGCTGTGCTTATCATATTATACAGTGCTGAGTAGTGAGAGTTAAAGAAGCGTGTCAAGTCTTCAAATTGTTGCTAACCTCTATTGTTTTCTCCAGGTCATTTTAAATGTACAGCTTTGTCGCTGATAAGCTAACTGAGTGGCGGATGTCTGAGCTGATAGAGAATTTTAGAGGTGAGCGTTTTACTCTTTAAAGGGATAGTTCACCCAAAAATGAAAATGTGATGTTTATCTGCTTACCCCCAGGGCATCCAAGATGTAGGTGACTTTGTTTCTTCAGTCGAACACAAATGATGATTTTTAACTCCAACCGTTGCCGTCTGTCAGTCTTATAATGCGAGTGAATGGTAACACAATTTATAAGAGTCAAAAAATATACTTAGACAAATCCAAACTGAACCATGCGGCACGTGACGACACATTGATGTCCTAAGACACGAAACGATCGGTTTGTCTGAGAAACCACTATGTCAGTTGGACATAGTGGGGTTTTAGAGGTAAAAAATGATATAAATCATTTTCGGTTTCTTGCACAAACCGATCGTTCTGTGTCTAACTGTGTGTTCACACCGCCGGCGGCGAGAACGTCAAAGTGACAGGAAGTCATTAATTTTCAATAAGAGCACGGCGGCGAGCTCCGGCGAGAGCGGTGCGGCGCGGCGCGTTTTGGGCGATGAGAGCGGCGAGGAGAGTTGAAATCAGGTTAACTTTATGGTAATGAGCTATGACGCGGTTCGGCGGCAACCAATCGGAATGTAGATGTCCTCGCTTGACAGGCTTCCGATTGGTTAACGCAACTTGTCATTTACTTTGACCCTCCCATCGGTTTGAACGAACAGTACAGCGTTGTTGGCAGGGCGGCCAAGGTGACTGTTGACGCTCTCGCCGGCGGCGGTGTGAACGCACGGTTAGGACATCAATGTGTCGTCACGATCCGCAGGGTTTAATTTGGACTTGTCTAAGCATATTTTTTGACTCTTATAAATTGTGTTACCATTCATTCGCATTATAAGACTGACAGACGGCAACGTTTGGAGTTAAAAATCATCATTTGTGTTCGACTGAAGAAACAAAGTCACCTACATCTTGGATGCCCTGGGGGTAAGCAGATAAACATCACATTTTCATTTTTGGGTGAACCCTTTAACTGCCCTCATATCATCTCTCTATACCTAAATATTTTTCTTTAATATGGCTTAAATGTGTCAGTGCAAGATTTTGTGACAGTCACAACTTCTTCGACAGTGGGGAATGCATCTCTATAATAACCCTTATAGTTAAAAGATACTTGTGCCTTGTCTTTAAGCTGTTATGCATAATAATAGGCCAGATATTTACCTTCGCATTAATGTCATTATTACACTTGTTAATGAAAGAAAAGATGGACAGTATAGACTGTCATTCACACAAAATGGGTAGTGCTGCAAAAGAACCACATTAGTTAACTAGCAAATTGGGCCAGGTTTTTTTTTTTTTTGTTGTTGTTGTTTTTAACAAAAAAACAAAAAAAAACAGCATTCCCATAAAAGTGATTATTTGTTAGCTTGATAATCAGAGTGTCCGGTGAGTGGTTCACAATTGTCTCGACTTATTAACAATACTCATGTTGTCTTGTTTTCTGTCCTTCAGGTGAAGACAGAGATGAGGAGGCATTTCTTCTCTTAGATGAGGACACTATCAAAACTCTTGTCCCTCAAGTTCAATCCAGTTATTGAATGTTGTCAAATGTTTGAAAGAGAATGAGTTGTTTATTTTTCTATTTTTTCTAATGTCTAATGTTATTACAGTGTGACCTAAGATAAATAGGTCCAAGTGTGTAGAGTTTATGTAGAGTTTAATTTAATTTTAATGCAATAAAAATGTAAAAGTGCTTGAAGTGTGTAAGTGCCTGAAGTTTTATTTTCTGAAATAAGGCATACTGGCATAGTAACCCAAGTTAGGTTATTTTTGACCTTTGGTTAAAAAGGGACCTACTCATTTCTGGGTTATTTCAACCCAGATATTGGGGTTGTTCTTTTGACCCAGAAGTTGGGTTATATTAACTACAATTTTGGGTTATTTTAACCCAAAATTTGGGTCAGGTATTTGACCCAGAATTTGGGTCAAAAAGAATAACCCATTTTTCTGGGTTGAAATAACCCAGAAATTAGTTGGTCCCTTTTTAACCCAGGATTTGGGTCAAAAATAACCCATAATGGGTTATTTTTGACCCAGGAGTTTTTAGTGTGTAGAAACAAATAAACTTTACATTAAATAAATATAAAAGTTACTATACTACTTGCGTAAAAAAAAGCATCAAAAGAGTTTGAAATTCAGTTTTTGCTGTGGTATCAAAACTGATATTGATAATTGTGAAACCATGCCATATATTGTTACTGTGAAGTAAAATTAAGATTTTGGTCATATCACCCATCCCTATTCTTTGCTATATAGCAGAAAAGGTTCCCACAGTTTTACCGTTTTTTTAGTAGTGTTCACCATAAGTAATAGACTACATTGTAACCTTGTCAGAAGTAAGTATATAAATGGCTGCTATTTTGCACTACATAAGTTTATTTGTAATTACCAGCAAGGAAGCAAGCACTTAAGAAAGAGAGAGAGAGAGAGAGAGAATGACAGAGAGAGAGTAGAAATGAGGTAAGTTTCTAAGTAGTTGCACACATCTAAATGCTTTTTGGCATTCAGAATAGACCCAGATAGATTTCAGCCTAATAGGGATACCTGCACTGAATCTTCAATTTCACATGTATTTTGTGTATTTTCAAAATACAAAATACTGTATTTGTATTTAAATACATTTTTCCACACAGTATTTTGTATTTGTATTTTAAATACATTTCCATGTATTTATGCCTATCTCTGCTAACACGGCACTTGCCCTTTTCAGTGAAGCCTTGCTTAAAAGCATTGGTATGTTAGCTGGAACAACCTCAGTTTCTATTTTGCATCTGATCTGACCTATCTTTACAGGTATGCCATCATTTTCTTTGCCATCACCAAACCTGAATGGTCTTGCACTAATTTCACCAACTATTTTGTGTAGCTCACTTTGTGGCAGCCCACTAGTGTAATCATCCAGCCATTTTTCTCCACACACTGTTCTTGTGCAGGCTGTGTCAATCACTGCTGACCCCAAAGCCTCCACCATGAAGATATCTGTGTCAGACTGAGTCTCATTAGAAAACGATGTTGCACTCATCATAGTCACCTTTTTGCTTTTCATCCTTTGTACTTTAACAAGTTCCCTTTTGTTTGGACAGTCCTTTGCCCAGCGAAATGTGCTCTAACAAACTACACATCTCGTTCTTCTGCCATGTTTATCAAGGGGGATCGTGCCTTGCGTCACTGTTGAATGTTTGATTTACTTTCTCTTTTGCCTGTATATCTCGTATAATAGGTGCACTCATTGTCATTACTCATCTGCTGCGCACTGCTGCCCTCACGTGGTGATGTGACGTCTCCGAAAATTCTTTTCAAAGCTGACTTCATATCAGCGAAGGAGACACTGGGACAGGCTGTGAGTGCTAACTGTTTGTCTTTTATGTTGAGTCCGGCCGTATAAAGCAGTTTGAAGGCTAACACAGCATCTGGGAGCTCCATTTTGAACTTGAGTAGCCTGTTCTACCTGCGTTCAAGCTCGACAATGTAGTCCACCATGGACACTAACTTTTATTGCCATCACGTTCGCCCACCCGTTACACAGTGGCCAGCAGACATCGCGCAATCTTCCAGATTACTCCAAACATCGCGTTACTCACAAAACCTCGTAGGTACAAGGGAAAACATAACTTAACAAATACGACCTCTGAGCTCTTAAATGGATGGATTAGAAATGGATGTAATGGATCAGTGTGTCTCACAGCACCATGTTGTGCTTAAATGGATAGTTCATTCATGTCATCCCAAACCTGTATGACTTTCTTCTGTGAAACAAAAGAAGATACTTTGAAAAATGTTTGGGTCCAAACAACATTAGACAATTACATGGAAGAAAATAAAAAACTTTACTGCTCCATAGAAAGAAAGTCATATCAGTAACACTGAGTTCATATAAAGCGGTCATTCATACAACACAACCTGAGGATCTGCACTGCTGTCCACTGTGTTGAGATTCTCTCATAAATGTGCATCAGAGAGATCTCACACAATCAAGATCTTTTGTGAAGAAACACTTCAATTTTGTTTTCAAATTTCCACATTCAAATCAATCACATCACTTCTTAAAATTTGGATCAAATTCAATAAAGGTCTTGTGGGTTCATTTTTGGCTGAATTATCCTTTAAGAACGACACAATACTGATCTAATATTAAATCATAATGACAATGAAAGTAAATATTTCACTCACCAGAAACAGTAACATTGAATAACTTGAATGAGGCTTTGCCATTTCTGATGATCTTTAGTTTGTATTCTCCAGCGTGGTCAGTTCTGATTGTCCTGATGGTGAGATTTCCAGTCTGACGATTTAGAACCACTGTGTCTTTAAGTCTATAATCCCAGTACTCAGACTCTTCTTCACACTTCTCTTCTGTGTTTTTAGCTACAGGACGGTTGTGATCTCCAAACATCCAGAATATCTTATCTTCTGGCTGTATTCTTCCAGTATTGGCAGGTAGAGTCTTATCCTTCCCCTTCATCACTGACACTGACTCCTCTTCATCTGTCAAAGAAACAGAGAAAAATACAGAAGAGAAATCAGAAGCAGAAAACCAACAGCAGCAGAAATAAACAGAAGAAACATTGTCATATCACACCTGACATACTGGATCACAAACACATCATTTACTCTATTTTAAGATGAAAAGAGCTCAACTTGTCATTGTAGAAATCTGAATGTAAGTATAAATCTCTACAGCTCATGTGTGTTTGACTGATGAAACTGTGTTGAACTCCAGTCTGTGTTTCTAAGAGTAAAAATCCACTCAAATGACATGAAATATGAGTGTGTTGAATTGTGTCTGTGTGAAGAAGCGCTTCTGAATGTTTGATTTGTGATCAGATAATGACTGTACTGCAGTTCAATAATGATCAGGAATAATGAGGAGGATTGTGACTGATAAAGTTGATCAAACAATCCTGCAGACAGAAGAACAGCATCTGAAAGAAGACTGTCTGAAGCTGCTTCATTGAGGAACCACATCTGTCTGAAACACCACAAACCAGCTCTGACTGAATACATTCATACATTAATTCATTATTATTCAATTCAAATGAATTAATCTCCTGAAATACGTGAAAGTAAGTGAGCCAGTGAACTGGGGAAGAATAGAGTAAGCTTTAAAGTTACTTTCACAATGTGTATCTGATATGAATAAAACATGTGGTCTAATTATTATGGAAAGTGTTGTTATTTCCACTTCTATAGACATCAATGTGTATTTTACAAACTCTAAATGTATTGTTTTGTTAGAACTCAGGTGTATTTATATGTCTCAAACCTAAAATAATCATTATTTGGTTGAAAACACATAAATGTGATAAATGAAAAGTGCTGCGCGCGTCCATCTCTGGTTAGCGCCAGCCAAAGCGTGCAAGCACATTTGAATTTGGCAGTTGATCGTGTGATGCACTAAACGTTCTGATCACACCGGTGTGATCGTACGCGTCAAAGGGTTAATGTGAAATACCCTTTAAATGTTCAAATGATGCAGGCCTGAATGTAGCTCGGGTACGTTGTGGCCTTAAACCAAATGGCTGCTTCACCACACAGGCCAAACAAAAAATATGGTACCTTTACTCAATGTGAATGTAACCTCACACGCACAGGACCAAAGGCGTCAGCAACAGAAGACAGGACAAGAGGATTCACGACGAAGAGAAGACGGTTGAAGAGAAGATTCCCATGGTTGACGATCTTCAACAAAGTCCACCACACAATAACGCTATCCGCTCCGTCAGGGACTTTGATCATCGTCGTCTCACAAACTTATATATCTTATACTAAAGAATATATTTTAACAGGGTTACATAAGGTAAATGCTTAACACAATCGGCATCACTGTGATTGTGCGTGACGGTCGTGCGAGAGACGGGTAGATCAGATATGATGAACAGGTCAGAGTTTCTCCATCATTAATATAACACAACTTGAACACTTTTATCATCATATTTTGACACAAGGTCTGTCATATACACTGCTGCTGTTTCACTGAAAGACTTTGTGTTACTCACCACAGACGGTAAGCCTGAAGAGTTTGAATGTTGAATAATCTCTGGTCTTGATCTCTAGTTTATATAATCCAGAGTGTTCAGATCTGGTTTGTTCAATGATGAGAGATCCAGTCCGATGCTTCAACTTCATTTGGTCTCTGAATTCATCAGTCCATTGAGGATTCTTACGGTTCTCTCCAGTCATTTTAGCTATGAGTTTCTCTCCAAACTTCCACTGTATTTCATCATCTCTCTGTATTTTAGTATCATAGTTCAGAGTGACAGGACGTCCCTTCAGCACTGATTTATTCACTCGTCCTGCAGCAGCACAGAAACAGAGAAATAGAGATCAGAAATCAGAAACAGAAAACTAACAACATCAGACAACAAAACATTACTGATCAACTGTTCAACATCTCAAATGTTTCATTCACTCAGTTTATAAGCTGAGAGTGAGGAGCGGGGTGGCAGAGGGATGCAGAAAACTGTCAAATTAACTACAGGCGACTCGGCTCTCTTCTGTGTATATATTCCTCCTCTCGAGCTGATTAGAAAGACCGTTTGAATGGGTTTCTCCCAAACTTTGTTTAAAACATAATTTGTCGCTTGAATTCTTCATTCTCTTGAGATTCAGACATGTGAGAGGCAGACAATTAACTGTATATACTAGTTTAATTAGTGACAATTAGCCTACATTTTAAAACCTTTATGGCAACAATGGCAACATTTTAATTAAAATAATATTTATTTGAATTGAGCATTTGTATTTTAATTTGTATTGAGCATTTGTATTTTAAAACCTTTTTTTTAATATGGAAACATGACACCCCATCCTACAATGTTTCTATGATTAAATCACTGACTCCTCCCCATCAGCCAATCACTGTGTGTTTACTCCATAGCAACGAGGTCAGCCCCGCCCTTACTCTTAGCTTAAGACTTCAGTCTGTTCCTAATGCCGAGTTCAGACTGCACGATTTTAGCCCCGATTTTTGCTGTCCGACAGGTTTTGAGAAATCGCCGACAAATGCCCGAAATCACAGGCAAATCGGTGCTCGTGCACGCAAGTGACAATCACGCAGTGTGAATGAGCAAAGACGTGATCTGAGAGAATCACCGACGAGTCGCCGACGCCCGTGAGATATTTGGCACGCTAAATATCTGGACCTGTCGGCGATTCATAATCCTGCTGTGTGAAAAGTGTTCTGACTGAAAACTACATCGGTGTTGACTGACAGCCAATGAGAGAGCAAGATCCAGAGCAGCGGGAGTTACTATTTTTAATTATCCCACCGTGTGTCTCAATCAGCTCCCTAGTTCAGTAGTCAGGGCACTGATCAGGGTATCAGCCACATTCAATTTCATTATATACTGATTCACGACCTAGGGAGCTAGGGAGATGATTGAGACGCAGGGCCAGTCTCACATGAGATCCTTGTCACGTCTCGCGCGTGTTTGCGTGCCAGACAGAGGGTGCTTCTCAATATCCCTCCTCGTTTCCTCGCTCCTCCATCCTCCATCCTATGACCCGGAAACCGATCGAGCTCAGCCATCTTGAAGGACATCTCAATTCTCTAATTGCACCATGAGGAGGTGAGGAACGAGGTGTGAGGAGGCTTCCTGAGGAGTCACGAGCGAGGATACACCGGTGCATCCTTTGCGGAAGACTTTCTCCTCGAGAAACCTGACGCAGGCATAAATTCTCCTCCCCCTTCATATCTGTCACAATAATTTAAATGTATGCTTTAATGTATGCAGTTTAAATAAACTTTACATGTCACATATTTCAATGGGGCATCTTGCTTTATTAATATTTATTATATTTTTTTAATAACCAAACTTTAAAAACATGAGTAGATCCCTCATACGCAGCTGATGACGCTTTCAAGTGATGCTAAAGGGAGCGAGGATTTATCATTTTACTTGATTCAATTCCTCCGTACTCGCTTCTTTTCCTTGTTCCCTTCCCTCGAGTCCTGAAGGGGTGGAGCTAAGACGCGAGGAAAGGAAGCGAGGGAAGGAAACGAGGATGCACAAATAAGAATTGAGATGCACCCGAGTTGTGGCGATTCTTCCTATTGTAAAGTCATGCAGTGTGAAACCTTCTGTCGCCGATCCATCATGCAGTGTGAACACAGCAGCGACTGAATGCTGGCCAAGATAGTCATGCAGTGTGAAAAGAACAGTGACCCGACTACTTTGAAAATCGTGCAGTCTGAACTCGGCATTAGTAAAAGTTTGTCTCAGCGGCTTTGTGAATAGGTTTTAAGAGAAAACTCTTAGCTAAGAACTTTTACTGCTATTTAGGAGAACTCCAAGTGATAAGATAAAATGTTTTGTGAATACGGCCCAACTTTTACTAAGGAATAGAAAGTCTTCAGATAAGAGAAAGGGCGGGGTTGACCTCATAGATATGGATGATGTCATCACGCCTACTAACTATGATTGGCTGATGGGGAGGAGCCTCTGTCAGTGATTTAATCATAGAAATTGATTAAAATAGAAATAATGTAGAACTAGGTATCATGTTCCAGGGGGTTAATAAAAGGCAAAATAATCCTTAAAGGCAAAGTACTGTAAGGAAAATATCCATATTAAAATGTTATAATCTAAAATAACTAGCTTCCAACAAACGATAGTACACATACTGCACAAGTCGACTTGCACCAAATGAGCAACTCCAGACTCAATGTATGAAGCAGGATGTAGGAGTATCATAAGCTTAGATGCCTCTCCTGGTTCAAACAAATAGGGCTAGGCAAAAAACCCTTTAAAATTCCTTGTTTTAGTCTTCTAATTCATGACCGGTGTTTTGTTTTGCTTTACACAACAGTTCTGTCTGGTTCTTGAATCTGATTGGCTGACAGCCGTGCAATATTCTAGTGATAGACTCCTACCCAAGCGGCAACCTCCCCCAGTTTCTTTTGAAGCCAATACGAAAGTGACTTAAACTGCGATTCATCGACTGCCTGCTAGGGACAGGCTCCAAAAGAGAGCAGAATCTCATTGACCATCATGTTAAAACAGACAAGTTTATAGCAGAAAAAACATGTTTACACTCTGGTTCACATTGTGTTTTGGTCTATACTGTGAATTTTGCCCTTCATGACAACTCTGAGGGTGGTGAATTTTTTTTATAACTCATCCGTTTAAATTATATTAAGCCTTAAAGTTCTGCATAATTAAGGGCGTGGTCACTTGAGTGACAGGTGGATGCCGCTGCTGTCTGTGAGCCGTCATGTTACCTCATCCGCTAATTTTAGCCACCGAATTTGGAATCTCAGCTGTATTTGTGCTTTTTTTGGATTATTTTATACAATATATGGCTTGCTGCATACTAGAGACAGAAGTCCATCTGTGTAGATGTGCTCGCATGTGGGAGATAAACAACACACGTTGAACATTTGAGAGATATACAGATATCTGGTACCATATAGGTACGTTTTACATTATAAACGATGCTCAGATTGCATCCTTTCTTGAAGAACGATGATGGAGAGAAAATCATTCAGAAGACATGAAATGCAAACAATGGATAATAAATATTTCATGGATTTAATGCTTTCATGGACAAAAAGTACAGTTTTTTTTTTGTTTGTTTTTTTTTTTTTTTTGCAATGGACATTTTACCCAAGTGTCACAGATTGGATTCATCTCTCTAATGATATTGTTATCTTTATTAATATTTTAGATAGTATCTAAGATAGATAGCTAGGTGGGCGTGGTTTCATCAACAAGTTGCATGGGCTCCAACTATGTCCCGTCTCTTTGCCCATTTTCAGTTATCCGGGAGTGACGTGAGGTGACGCGCAGCTAAGATGGCAGTGGCCTCATTTTCGCGTCAAAACTGCTGTTCAGAACTCTATGGGTGACGTCATGAACACTACGTCCATATTTTTTTACAGTCTATGCTCCTACCTTCTCACCGTTTGAAGTGACCGCCATGGCGGCCGATCAAATCCACTGTCATTTTTGCGAATACTACTTGTTGTACCATGAACTGTAGTTTTAATATTTTTTAGTCGAGAATGTAGTTGTTTGGACCTGAAATATCTGACTTGTATTTAATAATAGTGCCTATTTTACAATTTGTTTTGACGTTTTTGGAGATGTGAGCTCCAGGGCGTCTACGGCCGTTCAGGTGTCGTGTAAGCACTGAGAACTGCTTCATCTCGGGCAGTGCTTCGGGGATTTACTGCTGGCTCTTACAGTGGTTAAACACGAGACATAATTAAATTTCAGTACATAAAACTGTCAATCTTTGGTCTTATTAATCTAGTATTTGTTCCAGAGCAAGTCGAATTGTGCTATGTTTAATTTGATAGTAATTAACTTACATCCTTTATACAGCATATCATATTGGCTAACGTTACAACTAGACGGAGATATCAGACAAAGACTAATATAATATTATGGACATTGGCTTGAAGAATGAATGTTATGCAATATATTAGACACCGGAGGCAATCTCAATCTCTCTCTCTCTCTCTCTCTAATACTGTACAAAATTCAACGTGTTTCAATGGAGGGTCTCAATGTTCTTTCGTTACTAGTTCTAAAGTGACGTTTTAGAGTTAGTAACGGAGGCTTGGACCAGCTGTCAACTTGACATATGAATCCATGGCGGAAGGAAGTAGTGCTTCACAAAAGAGGGTTTTAAAGACACTCCGTTGTTGTTTTTATTTGTTTACACACTCGTGCCGTCGAAATGTTACGCTTGTAGTTGTGCGATGTGGCAGTTTAATGCACAGATAGTTCCAGTCAGTTTAATTACAGTTCGAAATCAGTCCATTACTATAAACAATGGTAACCATAGTAACACAGTTATGCTTGCAAACAGAGTGAGAGACATATATGAAAACTTTTATTGAGGTAGGCTAGACGGAGGATTTTTGCATATTCACCATACAAATGAAACGATATGGCAATTTTAAGAAATGGGCCCAGACTTGGAGAAGACGCTGAATGACAAATCCGCTGGACGCGAATACAGTGCTGCAAGTTTGATGTGTCTCAGAGCAGGTATAAACCGTCACATTACAAAATACCACATCATAAGTGACTTCAAGTCAAGCAGTGCCGTCTTTAAATCAGTTTTAAAGCGCTACAGGAAAAATGGAAAAGACACCAGAATTCATCATCTGCGAATTACTGAGTCTGACTTAGAGAAATGCACCTGCACGCTCCCCTTTCACTCCCACGGGACTTGTAAGAAAAGTTTGGTTTGACATACAGCTGTGTTTAGAACAGAGAGGAAGAGAAGGAAACCAAAACCTATCAAAATAGTCTTTCGTTATCCGGCAAGACAAGAATGGGAAAGAGTACCTGACCCTGGCGCATAACCCAGAGACAAAAAACCACAATGATCCCACTGCATCGGATAGGGAAAATTTACAAGGATTCATGTTTGCGAGCCCTGGCGACCCACTTGGACAGCTTTAAAAAATATCTGTCAAAGTGTCCAGAAATTGCCGGAGCATTCTATTTGCATCTGAGATGCATCCCTCTATGCAAACTCGAGAGCACCGAAGTGTGGTTCACCAGGAAGCTGATGGGGCTCAACTACCTGGAGGTTGGTAATATATATTTCGTTTTTTCCTCCTGAATTTCAACTGTGTTTATATTATTTTCCATATCTAAATTGTATACTTTAAATTCTTGTTGTTCAGGTGGAAGGTATCTCACAAATGTACAGATCATGTCATTGACAGGCCACCAATGCGAGGCGAGCAGGGCAAGGAGGGCATGGAGTGACATACTGACATCTAGAACCTCAACAAGCAAAGCGAAACATAATTTCACCTTCAAGCCTAAACCTGAAATAACCCTACCCTTTTCCATGTCTAATTTCACGATAAATGGAAATGTGGAGTTTCAAAGTGTGCTAACGTTTTAGGACAGGTTGATGGTATATGAATCATGCCTGAACGTTAGCGTCTGTCAATCAAGCCAAACCGTCCATTCAGAAAGCGAGAAATTTGACACTTTAAGGTAAGGAGGCTGATCTCAGGAGATCTCGAGCCGGCTTGACTGAAGTTTTCGTGAGGATTTATAGTTTATGGACAGTTTTGATTTCGGTAATTACATCTTGAAAGGCAAAAGCATTGATGGCATCTATAAAAGAGATATCGAGAGGAGATCTGTGCGTTTAATCGGTATGTGTATACTATAACTTTGATTGTGAATATGAAAATGCCTTTTACGGTCGCATCGCGGTGCTCCCGTGTTCCCAATGTGAACGTTAGCTCCAGTCCATTACAATTTAGAGCGGTTAAGGCCCGGGTATACTTCATTTCCCGCGTTCCGTTCAGTCTCGCGCGAGCCTTTCAGAGAAACTCCTTTGCCCATGAGCGCGGAAAGACCATGGGAAAGACGCGTACGGCGCATTATGTGCACCGCCCGTTGTCACCGAGCCGCCCGCTCTCCCTGATACGGCCACGGAGCACCCTTGGTCGGCCCTGCCTTAGACTACATTACCCATAATTCACCTCCTGGACTCATTATCCTCGTTTCATTGCACCCGGCTGTTTTGTGTTTCCTCATTAGTGTCTGTCTATTTATACTCAGTTGTTTCTGTCCTTGGTTGTGGTTTGTTATAATTTGTTACGTGCACTTTTGTTCTCTGTTTTTCTGGTTTTTGTGGACTGTGCTGTGGAGTTTGACCCTTGCCTGTTTTGTGATATACGCCTGTGGTTTACCAAATAAATGCTGTGCTTGGATCCTAACTTCTTGTTTCTGTGTGCAACTGTGACACCTGGAGCCTTATGGATTATATTTATGATGGAAGGATGCATTTATTTTGGGCTTCAAAACATGCTCCCCATTCAATAGCCAGGATATTTTTCAATATATATCTAAAGAAAATAGTAATTTACACCCTGGGCAGTCATGGCCTAATGGATAGAGAGTTGGACTTGTAACCCAAAGGTCATGGGTTTGAGTCTCAGGTCCGGCAGGGATTGTCGGTGAGGGGAGTGAATGTCCAGCGCTCTCCTCACCCTCAATAACATGACTGAGGTGAGACCCTTGCAAGGCACTGTACCCCCAACTGCTCCCCTAAATTTAGGACTGACATGTCTGATAATGCTATTTCATGTATTCTGACTTATTTACACTGTTAAAGAGTTGGATTCTCATTCTAAACATGGTCAAAGTTACAAAACATGAGTTGGACGTATGACGGAGTATTTCTGTGGCAAAAACACTATTCCAAATCCTCATAAACTTTTTTTTTTTTTTCAAGTATGTGCCTTTGTAACATCAGAAAGGTTGGAATTCTTTGTACAGGCACTTCTCCCGGAAGGGTCCATGTGCACAGGTCGACCAGAGAGAGAGCAAGGGCACGCCCATCAACACGTTTTCAGGTTAACAGAAGTCGTCGGCAGCGCTGCACAGGTCATAGGACTTCAGGAAATCAACATTGTCACCAAAGAAGTGTGTTTTTGGTTGTGAGGGAAAGACAACCTTGCTTCCCAAAGAACCCAGCGTTAGGTGGAGCTGAGAGTTTTGTGCTCATGCAGTACATTGATGCGCTCTCGATATTCATTATTAAAATAACCATAAAAACTGATTGGTACAATAACTTTTTTTATTGGTTAAAATGAATGGAGAATATCTCATGTTTTTCCGTGGCTGCTCGAGTCCTCAGGATCGGCACTTATGGTTTCATAAACAAGGCCCAGTTCCACATTGGATTTACAGATCATTTGAAACTGAAAGATGGAGCAGTCACGGTGATAATGATCAGGGTCGAAACAGCAGGTGGAGAGTAAAACTGCTTCAAATGTCTGTTTTTGTTGGCAATATATGCGCCTAATTGTAATATAATTTAAACAATACGAATGTAGTGAATTCATAAATTCATTATTCATTTTTTAATACGCTATATTCATTATAGTGATTCAAAAGTTATCCAGGGATAATGTGCTGGTGTATCTTGTAGACGATCTCTACACAAAATATATGAAGGATGTACTACTCTATAGGTAATCAAGGTGCCCCCCCATTTAAGATGTTTTGTGAATACGACCCCTGATCTGTAGTTGATTCTCTGAGACGTCAAAGCAATTTGTTGACACGAGTGATCTAATTATCATTACAAATTGAACGTACAACAGCATGTTTTGCAAGCTTTCTACAGAAAGTGGACAGCCATTTTCAGCTCTCTCCAGAGAAGTGTGTTCAAGTGTTGGCTCTGAAGAGTCAGTAAAGGACTTGGCACAGGTTTACATGTGTCTATACGGTGAACTGGTCATTAGTTTAGGAGACTATGCACAACAATATCACTCCATGTGAGGAAAACTGAGGCAGTTCACAGAAAGCAGATACTGATCTGTTTGTCCTGAAAGGCACACGACACAATACTGATCTAAAATAAAATCATAATTACAATGAAAGTAAATATTTCAACTTACCAGAAAGAGTAACATTAAATTTCTTGAAAGAGGCTTTTCCATTTCTGATGATCTTTAGTTTGTATTTTCCAGTGAAGAAAATTTCGATTCTCCTGATGGTGAGATCTCCAGTCTGAGGATTCAGATCCACTTTGTCTTTAAATCTAGAATCACTGAACTCAGACTCTTCTCCTGTGTTTTTAGCTACGAGACTGTTGTCAACTCCAAACATCCAGAATATCTTATCTCCTGTCTGTATTTCAGTATTGGCACGTAGAGTCACATCCGCCCCCTCCATCGCTGACACTGAATTATTTTTATCAGCACAAAGAAACAGAAAAATACAGAAGAGAAATCAGAAGCAGAAAACCAACAGCAGCAGAAATAAACAGAAGAAACATTGACATATCACACCTGACATACTCTATCACAAACACATCATTTACTCTATTTTAAGATGAAAAGAGCTCAACTTGTCATTGTAGAAATCTGAATGTAAGTATAAATCTCTACAGCTCATGTGTGTTTGACTGATGAAACTGTGTTGAACTCCAGTCTGTGTTTCTAAGAGTAAAAATCCACTCAAATGACATGAAATATGAGTGTGTTGAATTGTGTTTGTGTGAAGAAGCGCTTCTGAATGTTTGATTTGTGATCAGATAATGACTGTACTGCAGTTCAATAATGATCAGAAATAATGAGGAGGATTGTGACTGATAAAGTTGATCAAACAATCCTGCAGACAGAAGCAACACAGTCTGTGTGAAGAACAGTTTCAGATGGAAGCTGCTCCCAAATGGCCAGTTCAGGCCTGCATAGACTTCAATATAAACTAAATCAGCCCAAAATATGTTCTGCAATCAATATTTTCAGTTTCTAGACTACTTTAAGTCGTAAAGTGAGCTGTAAATATTAAAACTTAGTGTATGGCTTCAGCAGGCAGGTAGGCAATGTGATGAATGCACTGATTCATGATGCCTCTGCCCTCAACAGAACATTTCTCCCAATGTTAGTCTGTGGTGAAATATGGACAGCGTGTCCTAACTGAGATCCATTGGGGCAGAAATTAGTCTGCTCTACTTGTTTATGGTTACTTTACATGAACCTAGACTAAATCATAGGGGTGACCCTGAATAGTCGATGATTCGATGCTTCGATAGGAGAAGCCTGATTCGACTACCAATCTCACAGTCAAATCTTCACAGAGGTGTTATGAGAAGAGATATGCTCAGTATCTGATTTTACATAAATGTAGCCTATGGTTCTCTCCCAATAGGTTAATATACAGCCTATTATTTTAATGCTGTAAATAAAACATGTGAAAAGAAAGAAGCTTTTATTAAATATTTCTAATGTTTGTGAATAAATCCAACCACCCCTTTGACAGATGTATGTTTCACCAAAGTCCCTTTAAGGTCATCTTTGAAACACCTCTCGGGCATCCAAGTGCAGCTCCTATCTCTTTGAATGGGGAAACATCAAATTCTCCAAAACTGTTCACCAACCTTACCATTAAATTTCATATTTGAAATCACCAATGAATTCTGACAACAACTGTCTCATAAATTTTGTTTCTAAATGCTCGAATGATGACAAAACATGTCTCTGGTTATGTTTGTAACCCTGGTTCCCTGAAAAAGGGAACGAGACGCTGCGTAGTACGCTTTGGGAACGCCTCTGCATGATACGTCTTGAAGCACTCGTGCAATCGAACCGATAGTGTGACGGGACATTAGAGCAGGTGACGTCATGGACCAGGAAACTATAAAGCACTACTGAGAACAAAGAACGCCAGCTTCTGATATGGATGAAGCAGATGCTCTCAGGGGTGCAGGGAGTATGGCTAAGCTATGCAGTGTCTCATTCCCTTATTCAGGGAACCAGGGTTACAAACATAACCCGAGATGTGCAATTATGAGGAAATTAAAGTTTTTTTGACCTTTGATGAATGTAAACTTGTTATAGGAGACCTTGAAAACAGAATTAGGAAACTTTAAAATGGCATAATATGGGTACTTTAATTTTTTTTTTTTTTTTCAAATAAAGAGCCATTTAACTACCTTAATTTTAAAGGAGTTACATATTCATTTTGAGGAATACTGAATCTGTTTTTGTACAAGTGAGGAAAGTAAATGCATGTATAACTGGGAAATTCCCATTATTTTAACAGCATTAACTAGCGTTAGCGTTACTTATTTTTATAAGTAACTCGGATAAAGTAATCAAATTATGTAACTCGTAACAACTTGTATGAAATACAACAAAGAAACAAACAAACAAAATTATACAGGTGGGTCTGTAGTAGGACTATGGCTGGTGAGATTCTGAAGCTCTAAATATCCTGCTTATGCTGCTATTACCTCCACTGTAAGGTAGTCTACGTCTGCAACAGCATAACAGTCGATTTGGTAAGCAGTCACATTTTCCAGTTACGAAACAGTCATAAATGCCCACGAAGACAACTGCCAAAACACTGAAGCCAACGATCACGCAATAACCTATAAACTGAAAGAAAGAAAGAAAGAAAGAAAGAAAGAAAGAAAGAAAGAAAGAAAGAAAGAAAATACGTAATCTTGATATGTTGGGGCTGTTTGTATTTTAATTAACTCATGTTATTTTCCTTTTCATTCCTAGCATTGTGAGGTACAGACAAAGCTAATGTAATATGTATTATTATATTAGACTAAAAAGACAAGACTGCATTATATGATATTTACCTCAGATTTTTGAAAATACTCAAGTGTGTGATGCATTTTTCCATCATCTTCTGAAGAGGTATCACACCACATGATATTACCTTCTGGATAGGGATGACACCATGACATGTTCATCTTCTCATTAAAAACATAACATCCATCCCAGTCTGTCATGCCACAAGCAAAGTAGTCTCCATCATGAAACAAGAGGAAGATCCACATTACAGGTGGAATCAGACATGATATGAGACTTTTAGGCCAGTTCTTCTGAGTATCATCATTCTCTCCATCAGGGCAATGAAACCATTCATGTCTAAAAGGCCGTACAAAGAGGAACATTAAAAAAAAAGTAAAAAGAGCAGGTCCAGTGAATATGGCCACAGTTAGCAGTCTATTCTGAAGTACTTTGCATGGGCATGAGAAGTGTGGATCCAACAAGGCCTCCAATCCGATTAACAAAAGGCTCAATGGTACAGATTTGAAAAGAGATGATGTTTTCAGGAAATCAAGTAGTTTCGTTAAAAGATCTTGATGCAGCGGCATGATGCTCCAGTCTCTTGTAGTCTGACGTCTGGTTCACAAGACTTTAATATGGTATAACAGATTCCCTTTAATGAAGAAGATCATTCATATCAGCAAAATTAATAAACAGATCAGTATATATAACAGTATATATTTTATGAAATGTAAACTTTCACCTCTCTCATGCTAACTTCTTAGTGGATTACATCAGAGAGCACAAGAAAAACATTAAAACAATTCCAAGACAAGACAATTGTTGTGCATTATGAGGACAAACTCTGAGCTTTTGATTTTCCCTGGATGACATCATGAAATCATGAATTACACATCAATTGTACATCATTGTACAGGCCTACCTGTGACTACACTGTAGAAAGAACACTCTGAAATGTACGATAACTTGCTAAATATTAATAATATTACTATAAATATTACTATAATATTACATGTACAGTAAACATACTGTGGAATAGAACAGCAACTTCCTTGCTAATTACTGCCAGCAAGATACTGTACATTTCATGTTCTATTATTATTGCTGCTGTTTTCTTTATCACAGCCAATATAAGATAAACTGTAAACTGCTTTCATTGTGTACTGTAAAATAACAACACAATTTTTGTCATAAAATGACATTTATTTAAAACATTATAAATTTGAAAATACATAGGCATAAAATATTTTACACTATATTATTTAATAGACATTAATAGACTCTACATTTTTATTATGTATCAACACTCCTAAACATACAAATCCATCATCTTTGTTGAAGTTGAATTAGAATGTCCAGATACAATTGGAAATGATTAAAAGAGAAAGTAAATATAATTGAAAAATGTCAGAATTTTAAGCTTTAAAATCCTTAATACCAACTGTGTTCCTGAATAAGAAACTTCCTTCTGGGCTGGAGTTGTTTCCTGCAGTGGAAGAAATTAGTCATGAATGTAGATGACTAAGAGAGCAAGACTGATGGCTTGATGAAAGTGTATACAAGTTGGACTGGCTAAATTAAATGATCCAGTCAACATTATTACTATGGTAACCATATTAACTGTGTGACTGTGAACATGATAATGGGTGGGCCTCAATCAGCTCCCTAGTTCAGTAGTCAGGGCACTGATCCTTGACTGAATCCTTGATGAAAACATTCCAGGATTTTTCTCCATACAAAAAGTGAGCAAATATTTTGCTATCTACGCATTCATCATTAAAGTCTTTGAACATTTCCTCATCTTTGTGATTTTCCTAACCATGTGTTGTAACAATTATTATATTATATTATATTATATTATATTATATTATATTATATTATATTATATTATATTATATTATATTATATTATATTATATTATATTATATTATATTATATTGTTCAGGCAAACACAAGAAGACTCAGATGACTATAAATCCAATACAACGTTTAATAAATTATTCTCCATATAGTGGACTTCAATGGAGCCCAAATGGTTAAAGTGGTAAAATGGTTCAGTGCAGCTTCAAAAAAAATCCTGAAAAATCCTGGAATGTTTTCATCAAAAACCTTCATTTCTTTTCAAATGAAGAAAGAAAGACATAAACATCTTGGATGACATGGGGGTGAGTAAATTATCAGGAAATTTTCATTAGAAAGTGAACTAGTCATTTAAGTAGAGTAACACTGATCAGAAAATGAAGGCAAAGGCACAGCTTAAGTAGTAAATAAAAACTAGACTAATTAATCAAACACAGCTCCATATGAACTAATGCAAGTTATTATAGAAACAAATGAGAAGCGGGAAATTAACCAAAGAAAAAACAGGAACTAATGAAATATATTCCAAAGCCTGTGCATGACAAAATCAACTAAGCATAATTGTGACAACTATATTATATTCCCAACAATGTAAATAGGCTACTTTGTGTCTGTGGCAGCATTCGAAAAATTGTTGAAGAAATACAAAGAATACTGTTAATGCATGTACAATGGCACGTCCGTATTATGCTTCCATTAAGGCAGAAATTCACTTTAAAAAGGCACGTATCTATTCTATATAGCTGCTGTATTTTGCCTGGCAAAGAGGTTGCTGCATTTTCTTTCATTCAGCCCGCTTCGGTATTTGATTGATCATGCCGTAGCTAGAAAAACAATGAGAAACGGCTAGTGCACTTTGCTAACACACATGCATGTGCATGTGCATGGAGTGCCAGTTTACTTTTATCCAACAATGTTACTCCACCAAACTGATGACATTATCAAATATTGACAGATAAAATCTATCAAATTTATGCGAGTAAACAGTTATGTTTGTAATGATATGGCTTATAGTGCCGCTCTCTACATATCTCTCCTGGCACACTCCTAAACACAGGTAAATTTACATGAGGAAACATGGCAAAATATGAGCAAAGTTACCTTGTTGAAGTCAAATGCTAGCGAAAGTGTGGAATCTCCTCGGTTTCTGCTGCTGAAAATGTCCTGTTCAAAATTTCTTAATTGTGATTCACAGTAAAAAATATATTTACTGTAGAATTTACCCACCATTGAAATTTAACCATGATGTTTTGCAGATTTACAATAACATGTTGTATACAGGTTCAACAGTAAGGATTTGTACATTTTACAGTAATAATGCTGTGAAAACTACAGAAATGTATTACAGTGTAGTTTCAAGTCAAGTCACGGTGAAAGTCTGCTGCACACACATTTCTTACTATTCCTTTGGAAAACTGGACACAGGACATGCTGAATATCCTTTCCTCAGAATATCTATTCACTACACTCCTCCTTATGTAACCACTTTTTGACGCTATGGGCCAATTTTAACTCAAAGGATTAGTTCACCCAAAAATTAAATTCTATCATTAATTCCTCACCCTCATGCCGTTCCACACACATAAGACCTTCATTAATCTTCAGAACAGAAATTAAGATATTTCAGATAAAATCTGATGTCTCAGTGAGGCCTCTATTGAGAGCAAATATACGGGTGTATAATGACATGAGGGTGAGTAATAAATTACATTATTTTCATTTTTGGATGAACTATCCCTTTAATATGCACACATAGCAGACATACTTGGTCATGTATGACAGTGACGACACAGCATCAATAACAGAAAACAACATGATAGCCAAGTGTTGGTGAGAGGTGTGTGGCCCAGATCTCCCTGAGCAAAGTCAAGTCACAGTTGATCTCCCTGAGCCAAGTCAAGTCACAGTTGATCTTCCTGAGCCAAGTCAAGTCACAGTTGATCTTCCTGAGCCAAGTCAAGTCACAGTTGATCTTCCTGAGCCAAGTCAAGTCACAGTTGATCTTCCGGAGCCAAGTCAAGTCACAGTTAATCTTCCTGAGCCAAGTCAAGTCACAGTTGATCTCCCTGAGCCAAGTCAAGTCAAGTCACAGTTGATCTTCCTGAGCCTAGCCAAGTCAAGTCACAGTTGATCTTCCTGAGCCTAGCCAAGTCAAGTCACAGTTGATCTTCCTGAGCCAAGTCAAGTCACAGTTGATCTTCCTGAGCCTAGCCAAGTCAAGTCACAGTTGATCTTCCTGAGCCAAGTCAAGTCAAGTCACATTTGGTCTTCCTGAGCCTAACCAAGTCAAGTCAAGTCACAGTTGATCTTCCTGAGCCTAGCCAAGTCAAGTCACAGTTGATCTTCCTGAGCCAAGTCAAGTCAAGTCACACTTGATCTTCCTGAGCCAAGTCAAGTCAAGTCACAGTTTATCTTCCTGAGCCTAGCCAAGTCAAGTCACAGTTGATCTCCCTGAGCCAAGTCAAGTCAAGTCACAGTTGATCCTCCTGAGCCTAGCCAAGTCAAGTCACAGTTGATCTTCCTGAGCCTAGCCAAGTCACAGTTGATCTTCCTGAGCCTAGTCAAGTCACAGTTGATCTTCCTGAGCCAAGTCAAGTCACAGTTGATCTTCCTGAGCCAAGTCAAGTCACAGTTGATCTCCCTGAGCCAAGTCAAGTCAAGTCACAGTTGATCTTCCTGAGCCAAGTCAAGTCACAGTTGATCTTCCTGAGCCAAGTCAAGTCACAGTTGATCTTCCTGAGCCAAGTCAAGTCACAGTTGATCTTCCTGAGCCTAGCCAAGTCAAGTCACAGTTGATCTTCCTGAGCCAAGTCAAGTCAAGTCACAGTTGATCTTCCTGAGCCTAGCCAAGTCAAGTCAAGTCACAGTTGATCTTCCTGAGCCTAGCCAAGTCAAGTCACAGTTGATCTTCCTGAGCCAAGTCAAGTCACAGTTGATCTTCCTGAGCCAAGTCAAGTCAAGTCACAGTTTATCTTCCTGAGCCTAGCCAAGTCAAGTCACATTTGATCTTCCTGAGCCAAGTCAAGTCACAGTTGATCTTCCTGAGCCAAGTCAAGTCAAGTCACAGTTGATCTTCCTGAGCCTAGCCAAGTCAAGTCACAGTTGATCTTCCTGAGCCAAGTCAAGTCACAGTTGATCTTCCTGAGCCTAGCCAAGTCAAGTCACAGTTGATCTTCCTAAGCCTAGTCAAGCCACAGTTGATCTTCCTGAGCCTAGCCAAGTCAAGTCACAGTTGATCTTCCTGAGCCTAGCCAAGTCAAGTCACAGTTGATCTTCCTAAGCCTAGTCAAGCCACAGTTGATCTTCCTGAGCCTAGCCAAGTCAAGTCACAGTTGATCTTCCTGAGCCAAGTCAAGTCACACCATTGAAATTTAACCATGATGTTTTGCAGATTTACAATAACATGCTGTATACAGGTTCAACAGTAAGGATTTGTACATTTTACAGTAATAATGCTGTGAAAACTACATATATGTATTACAGTGTAGTTTCAAGTCAAGTCACGGTGAAAGTCTGCTGCACACACATTTCTTACTATTCCTTTGGAAAACTGGACACAGGACATGCTGAATATCCTTTCCTCAGAATATCTATTCACTACACTCCTCCTTATGTAACCACTTTTTGACGCTATGGGCCAATTTTAAATCAAAGGATTAGTTCACCCAAAAATTAAATTCTATCATTAATTCCTCACCCTCATGCCGTTCCACACACATAAGACCTTCATTAATCTTCAGAACAGAAATTAAGATATTTCAGATAAAATCTGATGTCTCAGTGAGGCCTCTATTGAGAGCAAATATACGGGTGTATAATGACATGAGGGTGAGTAATAAATTACATTATTTTCATTTTTGGATGAACTATCCCTTTAATATGCACACATAGCAGACATACTTGGTCATGTATGACAGTGACGACACAGAATCAATAACAGAAAACAACATGATGGCCAATTGTTGGTGAGAGGTGTGTGGCCCAGATCTCCCTGAGCAAAGTCAAGTCACAGTTGATCTCCCTGAGCCAAGTCAAGTCACAGTTGATCTTCCTGAGCCAAGTCAAGTCACAGTTGATCTTCCTGAGCCAAGTCAAGTCACAGTTGATCTTCCTGAGCCAAGTCAAGTCACAGTTGATCTTCCGGAGCCAAGTCAAGTCACAGTTGATCTTCCTGAGCCAAGTCAAGTCAAGTCACAGTTGATCTTCCTGAGCCTAGCCAAGTCAAGTCACAGTTGATCTTCCTGAGCCTAGCCAAGTCAAGTCACAGTCGATCTTCCTGAGCCAAGTCAAGTCACAGTTGATCTTCCTGAGCCTAGCCAAGTCAAGTCACAGTTGATCTTCCTGAGCCAAGTCAAGTCACAGTTGATCTTCCGGAGCCAAGTCAAGTCACAGTTGATCTTCCTGAGCCAAGTCAAGTCACAGTTGATCTCCCTGAGCCAAGTCAAGTCAAGTCACAGTTGATCTTCCTGAGCCTAGCCAAGTCAAGTCACAGTTGATCTTCCTGAACCTAGCCAAGTCAAGTCACAGTTGATCTTCCTGAGCCTAGCCAAGTCAAGTCACAGTTGATCTTCCTGAGCCTAGCCAAGTCAAGTCACAGTTGATCTTCCTGAGCCAAGTCAAGTCAAGTCACAGTTGATCTTCCTGAGCCTAACCAAGTCAAGTCAAGTCACAGTTGATCTTCCTGAGCCTAGCCAAGTCAAGTCACAGTTGATCTTCCTGAGCCAAGTCAAGTCAAGTCACAGTTGATCTTCCTGAGCCTAACCAAGTCAAGTCACAGTTTATCTTCCTGAGCCAAGTCAAGTCACAGTTGATCTTCCTGAGCCAAGTCAAGTCACAGTTGATCTTCCTGAGCCAAGTCAAGTCACAGTTGATCTTCCTGAGCCAAGTCAAGTCACAGTTGATCTCCCTGAGCCAAGTCAAGTCAAGTCACAGTTGATCCTCCTGAGCCTAGCCAAGTCAAGTCACAGTTGATCTTCCTGAGCCTAGTCAAGTCACAGTTGATCTTCCTGAGCCAAGTCAAGTCACAGTTGATCTTCCTGAGCCAAGTCAAGTCACAGTTGATCTTCCTGAGCCAAGTCAAGTCACAGTTGATCTTCCGGAGCCAAGTCAAGTCACAGTTGATCTTCCTGAGCCAAGTCAAGTCACAGTTGATCTCCCTGAGCCAAGTCAAGTCAAGTCACAGTTGATCTTCCTGAGCCTAGCCAAGTCAAGTCACAGTTGATCTTCCTGAGCCTAGCCAAGTCAAGTCACAGTTGATCTTCCTGAGCCTAGCCAAGTCAAGTCACAGTTGATCTTCCTGAGCCAAGTCAAGTCAAGTCACAGTTGATCTTCCTGAGCCTAACCAAGTCAAGTCAAGTCACAGTTGATCTTCCTGAGCCTAGCCAAGTCAAGTCACAGTTGATCTTCCTGAGCCAAGTCAAGTCAAGTCACAGTTGATCTTCCTGAGCCTAACCAAGTCAAGTCACAGTTTATCTTCCTGAGCCTAGCCAAGTCAAGTCACAGTTGATCTTCCTGAGCCAAGTCAAGTCACAGTTGATCTTCCTGAGCCAAGTCAAGTCACAGTTGATCTTCCTGAGCCAAGTCAAGTCACAGTTGATCTTCCTGAGCCAAGTCAAGTCACAGTTGATCTTCCTGAGCCAAGTCAAGTCACAGTTGATCTCCCTGAGCCAAGTCAAGTAAAGTCACAGTTGATCCTCCTGAGCCTAGCCAAGTCAAGTCACAGTTGATCTTCCTGAGCCTAGTCAAGTCACAGTTGATCTTCCTGAGCCAAGTCAAGTCACAGTTGATCTTCCTGAGCCAAGTCAAGTCACAGTTGATCTTCCTGAGCCAAGTCAAGTCACAGTTGATCTCCCTGAGCCAAGTCAAGTCAAGTCACAGTTGATCTTCCTGAGCCAAGTCAAGTCACAGTTGATCTTCCTGAGCCAAGTCAAGTCACAGTTGATCTTCCTGAGCCAAGTCAAGTCACAGTTGATCTTCCTGAGCCTAGCCAAGTCAAGTCACAGTTGATCTTCCTGAGCCAAGTCAAGTCAAGTCACAGTTGATCTTCCTGAGCCTAGCCAAGTCAAGTCTAGTCACAGTTGATCTTCCTGAGCCTAGCCAAGTCAAGTCACAGTTGATCTTCCTGAGCCTAGCCAAGTCAAGCCACAGTTGTTCTTCCTGAGCCTAGCCAAGTCAAGTCACAGTTGATCTTCCTGAGCCAAGTCAAGTCACACCATTGAAATTTAACCATGATGTTTTTCAGATTTACAATAACATGCTGTATACAGGTTCAACAGTAAGGATTTGTACATTTTACAGTAATAATGCTGTGAAAACTACAGAAATGTATTACAGTGTAGTTTCAAGTCAAGTCACGGTGAAAGTCTGCTGCACACACATTTCTTACTATTCCTTTGGAAAACTGGACACAGGACATGCTGAATATCCTTTCCTCAGAATATCTATTCACTACACTCCTCCTTATGTAAACACTTTTTGACGCTATGGGCCAATTTTAACTCAAAGGATTAGTTCACCCAAAAATTAAATTCTATCATTAATTCCTCACCCTCATGCCGTTCCACACACATAAGACCTTCATTAATCTTCAGAACAGAAATTAAGATATTTCAGATAAAATCTGATGTCTCAGTGAGGCCTCTATGAGAGCAAATATACGGGTGTATAATGACATGAGGGTGAGTAATAAATTACATTATTTTCATTTTTGGATGAACTATCCCTTTAATATGCACACATAGCAGACATACTTGGTCATGTATGACAGTGACGACACAGCATCAATAACAGAAAACAACATGATGGCCAATTGTTGGTGAGAGGTGTGTGGCCCAGATCTCCCTGAGCAAAGTCAAGTCACAGTTGATCTCCCTGAGCCAAGTCAAGTCACAGTTGATCTTCCTGAGCCAAGTCAAGTCACAGTTGATCTTCCTGAGCCAAGTCAAGTCACAGTTGATCTTCCTGAGCCAAGTCAAGTCACAGTTGATCTTCCGGAGCCAAGTCAAGTCACATTTGATCTTCCTGAGCCAAGTCAAGTCACAGTTGATCTTCCTGAGCCAAGTCAAGTCAAGTCACAGTTGATCTTCCTGAGCCTAGCCAAGTCAAGTCACAGTTGATCTTCCTGAGCCAAGTCAAGTCACAGTTGATCTTCCTGAGCCTAGCCAAGTCAAGTCACAGTTGATCTTCCTAAGCCTAGTCAAGCCACAGTTGGTCTTCCTGAGCCTAGCCAAGTCAAGTCACAGTTGATCTTCCTAAGCCTAGTCAAGCCACAGTTGATCTTCCTGAGCCTAGCCAAGTCAAGTCACAGTTGATCTTCCTGAGCCAAGTCAAGTCACACCATTGAAATTTAACCATGATGTTTTGCAGATTTACAATAACATGCTGTATACAGGTTCAACAGTAAGGATTTGTACATTTTACAGTAATAATGCTGTGAAAACTACATATATGTATTACTGTGTAGTTTCAAGTCAAGTCACGGTGAAAGTCTGCTGCACACACATTTCTTACTATTCCTTTGGAAAACTGGACACAGGACATGCTGAATATCCTTTCCTCAGAATATCTATTCACTACACTCCTCCTTATGTAACCACTTTTTGACGCTATGGGCCAATTTTAACTCAAAGGATTAGTTCACCCAAAAATTAAATTCTATCATTAATTCCTCACCCTCATGCCGTTCCACACACATAAGACCTTCATTAATCTTCAGAACAGAAATTAAGATATTTCAGATAAAATCTGATGTCTCAGTGAGGCCTCTATTGAGAGCAAATATACGGGTGTATAATGACATGAGGGTGAGTAATAAATTACATTATTTTCATTTTTGGATGAACTATCCCTTTAATATGCACACATAGCAGACATACTTGGTCATGTATGACAGTGACGACACAGCATCAATAACAGAAAACAACATGATGGCCAATTGTTGGTGAGAGGTGTGTGGCCCAGATCTCCCTGAGCAAAGTCAAGTCACAGTTGATCTCCCTGAGCCAAGTCAAGTCACAGTTGATCTTCCTGAGCCAAGTCAAGTCACAGTTGATCTTCCTGAGCCAAGTCAAGTCACAGTTGATCTTCCTGAGCCAAGTCAAGTCACAGTTGATCTTCCGGAGCCAAGTCAAGTCACAGTTGATCTTCCGGAGCCAAGTCAAGTCAAGTCACAGTTGATCTTCCTGAGCCTAGCCAAGTCAAGTCACAGTTGATCTTCCTGAGCCTAGCCAAGTCAAGTCACAGTCGATCTTCCTGAGCCAAGTCAAGTCACAGTTGATCTTCCTGAGCCTAGCCAAGTCAAGTCACAGTTGATCTTCCTGAGCCAAGTCAAGTCACAGTTGATCTTCCGGAGCCAAGTCAAGTCACAGTTGATCTTCCTGAGCCAAGTCAAGTCACAGTTGATCTCCCTGAGCCAAGTCAAGTCAAGTCACAGTTGATCTTCCTGAGCCTAGCCAAGTCAAGTCACAGTTGATCTTCCTGAGCCTAGCCAAGTCAAGTCACAGTTGATCTTCCTGAGCCTAGCCAAGTCAAGTCACAGTTGATCTCCCTGAGCCAAGTCAAGTCAAGTCACAGTTGATCCTCCTGAGCCTAGCCAAGTCAAGTCACAGTTGATCTTCCTGAGCCTAGTCAAGTCACAGTTGATCTTCCTGAGCCAAGTCAAGTCACAGTTGATCTTCCTGAGCCAAGTCAAGTCACAGTTGATCTTCCGGAGCCAAGTCAAGTCACAGTTGATCTTCCTGAGCCAAGTCAAGTCACAGTTAATCTCCCTGAGCCAAGTCAAGTCAAGTCACAGTTGATCTTCCTGAGCCTAGCCAAGTCAAGTCACAGTTGATCTTCCTGAGCCTAGCCAAGTCAAGTCACAGTTGATCTTCCTGAGCCTAGCCAAGTCAAGTCAAGTCACAGTTGATCTTCCTGAGCCTAGCCAAGTCAAGTCACAGTTGATCTTCCTGAGCCTAACCAAGTCAAGTCACAGTTTATCTTCCTGAGCCAAGTCAAGTCACAGTTGATCTTCCTGAGCCAAGTCAAGTCACAGTTGATCTTCCTGAGCCAAGTCAAGTCACAGTTGATCTTCCTGAGCCAAGTCAAGTCACAGTTGATCTCCCTGAGCCAAGTCAAGTCAAGTCACAGTTGATCCTCCTGAGCCTAGCCAAGTCAAGTCACAGTTGATCTTCCTGAGCCTAGTCAAGTCACAGTTGATCTTCCTGAGCCAAGTCAAGTCACAGTTGATCTTCCTGAGCCAAGTCAAGTCACAGTTGATCTTCCTGAGCCAAGTCAAGTCACAGTTGATCTTCCGGAGCCAAGTCAAGTCACAGTTGATCTTCCTGAGCCAAGTCAAGTCACAGTTAATCTCCCTGAGCCAAGTCAAGTCAAGTCACAGTTGATCTTCCTGAGCCTAGCCAAGTCAAGTCACAGTTGATCTTCCTGAGCCTAGCCAAGTCAAGTCACAGTTGATCTTCCTGAGCCTAGCCAAGTCAAGTCACAGTTGATCTTCCTGAGCCAAGTCAAGTCAAATCACAGTTGATCTTCCTGAGCCTAACCAAGTCAAGTCAAGTCACAGTTGATCTTCCTGAGCCTAGCCAAGTCAAGTCACAGTTGATCTTCCTGAGCCAAGTCAAGTCAAGTCACAGTTGATCTTCCTGAGCCTAACCAAGTCAAGTCACAGTTTATCTTCCTGAGCCTAGCCAAGTCAAGTCACAGTTGATCTTCCTGAGCCAAGTCAAGTCACAGTTGATCTTCCTGAGCCAAGTCAAGTCACAGTTGATCTTCCTGAGCCAAGTCAAGTCACAGTTGATCTTCCTGAGCCAAGTCAAGTCACAGTTGATCTCCCTGAGCCAAGTCAAGTCAAGTCACAGTTGATCCTCCTGAGCCTAGCCAAGTCAAGTCACAGTTGATCTTCCTGAGCCTAGTCAAGTCACAGTTGATCTTCCTGAGCCAAGTCAAGTCACAGTTGATCTTCCTGAGCCAAGTCAAGTCACAGTTGATCTTCCTGAGCCAAGTCAAGTCACAGTTGATCTTCCTGAGCCAAGTCAAGTCACAGTTGATCTTCCTGAGCCAAGTCAAGTCACAGTTGATCTTCCTGAGCCAAGTCAAGTCACAGTTGATCTTCCTGAGCCTAGCCAAGTCAAGTCACAGTTGATCTTCCTGAGCCAAGTCAAGTCAAGTCACAGTTGATCTTCCTGAGCCTAGCCAAGTCAAGTCTAGTCACAGTTGATCTTCCTGAGCCTAGCCAAGTCAAGTCACAGTTGATCTTCCTGAGCCAAGTCAAGTCAAGTCACAGTTTATCTTCCTGAGCCTAGCCAAGTCAAGTCACAGTTGATCTTCCTGAGCCAAGTCAAGTCACAGTTGATCTTCCTGAGCCAAGTCAAGTCAAGTCACAGTTGATCTTCCTGAGCCTAGCCAAGTCAAGTCACAGTTGATCTTCCTGAGCCAAGTCAAGTCACAGTTGATCTTCCTGAGCCTAGCCAAGTCAAGTCACAGTTGATCTTCCTAAGCCTAGTCAAGCCACAGTTGATCTTCCTGAGCCTAGCCAAGTCAAGTCACAGTTGATCTTCCTGAGCCTAGCCAAGTCAAGTCACAGTTGATCTTCCTAAGCCTAGTCAAGCCACAGTTGATCTTCCTGAGCCTAGCCAAGTCAAGTCACAGTTGATCTTCCTGAGCCAAGTCAAGTCACACCATTGAAATTTAACCATGATGTTTTTCAGATTTACAATAACATGCTGTATACAGGTTCAACAGTAAGGATTTGTACATTTTACAGTAATAATGCTGTGAAAACTACAGAAATGTATTACAGTGTAGTTTCAAGTCAAGTCACTGTGAAAGTCTGCTGCACACACATTTCTTACTATTCCTTTGGAAAACTGGACACAGGACATGCTGAATATCCTTTCCTCAGAATATCTATTCACTACACTCCTCCTTATGTAACCACTTTTTGACGCTATGGGCCAATTTTAACTCAAAGGATTAGTTCACCCAAAAATTAAATTCTATCATTAATTCCTCACCCTCATGCCGTTCCACACACATAAGACCTTCATTAATCTTCAGAACAGAAATTAAGATATTTCAGATAAAATCTGATGTCTCAGTGAGGCCTCTATTGAGAGCAAATATACGGGTGTATAATGACATGAGGGTGAGTAATAAATTACATTATTTTCATTTTTGGATGAACTATCCCTTTAATATGCACACATAGCAGACATACTTGGTCATGTATGACAGTGACGACACAGCATCAATAACAGAAAACAACATGATGGCCAATTGTTGGTGAGAGGTGTGTGGCCCAGATCTCCCTGAGCAAAGTCAAGTCACAGTTGATCTCCCTGAGCCAAGTCAAGTCACAGTTGATCTTCCTGAGCCAAGTCAAGTCACAGTTGATCTTCCTGAGCCAAGTCAAGTCACAGTTGATCTTCCTGAGCCAAGTCAAGTCACAGTTGATCTTCCTGAGCCAAGTCAAGTCAAGTCACAGTTGATCTTCCTGAGCCTAACCAAGTCAAGTCAAGTCACAGTTGATCTTCCTGAGCCTAGCCAAGTCAAGTCACAGTTGATCTTCCTGAGCCAAGTCAAGTCAAGTCACAGTTGATCTTCCTGAGCCAAGTCAAGTCAAGTCACAGTTTATCTTCCTGAGCCTAGCCAAGTCAAGTCACAGTTGATCTTCCTGAGCCAAGTCAAGTCACAGTTGATCTTCCTGAGCCAAGTCAAGTCACAGTTGATCTTCCTGAGCCAAGTCAAGTCACAGTTGATCTTCCTGAGCCAAGTCAAGTCACAGTTGATCTTCCGGAGCCAAGTCAAGTCACAGTTGATCTTCCTGAGCCAAGTCAAGTCAAGTCACAGTTTATCTTCCTGAGCCTAGCCAAGTCAAGTCACAGTTGATCTTCCTGAGCCAAGTCAAGTCACAGTTGATCTTCCTGAGCCAAGTCAAGTCACAGTTGATCTTCCTGAGCCAAGTCAAGTCACAGTTGATCTCCCTGAGCCAAGTCAAGTCAAGTCACAGTTGATCTTCCTGAGCCAAGTCAAGTCACAGTTGATCTTCCTGAGCCAAGTCAAGTCACAGTTGATCTTCCTGAGCCTAGCCAAGTCAAGTCAAGTCACAGTTGATCTTCCTGAGCCTAGCCAAGTCAAGTCTAGTCACAGTTGATCTTCCTGAGCCTAGCCAAGTCAAGTCACAGTTGATCTTCCTGAGCCTAGCCAAGTCAAGTCACAGTTGATCTTCCTGAGCCAAGTCAAGTCAAGTCACAGTTGATCTTCCTGAGCCTAACCAAGTCAAGTCAAGTCACAGTTGATCTTCCTGAGCCTAGCCAAGTCAAGTCACAGTTGATCTTCCTGAGCCAAGTCAAGTCAAGTCACAGTTGATCTTCCTGAGCCAAGTCAAGTCAAGTCACAGTTTATCTTCCTGAGCCTAGCCAAGTCAAGTCACAGTTGATCTTCCTGAGCCAAGTCAAGTCACAGTTGATCTTCCTGAGCCAAGTCAAGTCACAGTTGATCTTCCTGAGCCAAGTCAAGTCACAGTTGATCTTCCTGAGCCAAGTCAAGTCAAGTCACAGTTTATCTTCCTGAGCCTAGCCAAGTCAAGTCACAGTTGATCTTCCTGAGCCTAGCCAAGTCAAGTCACAGTTGATCTTCCTGAGCCAAGTCAAGTCAAGTCACAGTTGATCTTCCTGAGCCAAGTCAAGTCACAGTTGATCTTCCTGAGCCAAGTCAAGTCACAGTTTATCTTCCTGAGCCAAGTCAAGTCACAGTTGATCTTCCTGAGCCAAGTCAAGTCACAGTTTATCTTCCTGAGCCAAGTCAAGTCACAGTTGATCTTCCTTAGCCAAGTCAAGTCACAGTTGATCTTCCTGAGCCAAGTCAAGTCACAGTTGATCTTCCTGAGCCAAGTCAAGTCACAGTTTATCTTCCTGAGCCAAGTCAAGTCACAGTTGATCTTCCTGAGCCAAGTCAAGTCACAGTTGATCTTCCTGAGCCAAGTCAGTCAAGTCACAGTTTATCTTCCTGAGCCAAGTCAAGTCACAGTTGATCTTCCTGAGCCAAGTCAAGTCACAGTTGATCTTCCTGAGCCAAGTCAAGTCACAGTTGATCTTCCTGAGCCAAGTCAAGTCACAGTTGATCTCCCTGAGCCAAGTCAAGTCAAGTCACAGTTGATCTTCCTGAGCCAAGTCAAGTCACAGTTGATCTTCCTGAGCCAAGTCAAGTCACAGTTGATCTTCCTGAGCCAAGTCAAGTCACAGTTGATCTTCCTGAGCCTAACCAAGTCAAGTCACAGTTGATCTTCCTGAGCCAAGTCAAGTCACAGTTTATCTTCCTGAGCCAAGTCAAGTCACAGTTGATCTTCCTGAGCCAAGTCAAGTCACAGTTGATCTTCCTGAGCCAAGTCAAGTCACAGTTGATCTTCCTGAGCCAAGTCAAGTCACAGTTGATCTCCCTGAGCCAAGTCAAGTCAAGTCACAGTTGATCTTCCTGAGCCAAGTCAAGTCACAGTTGATCTTCCTGAACCAAGTCAAGTCACAGTTGATCTTCCTGAGCCAAGTCAAGTCACAGTTGATCTTCCTGAGCCAAGTCAAGTCACAGTTGATCTTCCTGAGCCAAGTCAAGTCAAGTCACAGTTGATCTTCCTGAGCCTAGCCAAGTCAAGTCAAGTCACAGTTGATCTTCCTGAGCCTAGCCAAGTCAAGTCACAGTTGATCTTCCTGAGCCAAGTCAAGTCACAGTTGATCTTCCTGAGCCAAGTCAAGTCAAGTCACAGTTTATCTTCCTGAGCCTAGCCAAGTCAAGTCACAGTTGATCTTCCTGAGCCTAGCCAAGTCAAGTCACAGTTGATCTTCCTGAGCCAAGTCAAGTCAAGTCACAGTTGATCTTCCTGAGCCTAGCCAAGTCAAGTCACAGTTGATCTTCCTGAGCCAAGTCAAGTCACAGTTGATCTTCCTGAGCCTAGCCAAGTCAAGTCACAGTTGATCTTCCTAAGCCTAGTCAAGCCACAGTTGATCTTCCTGAGCCTAGCCAAGTCAAGTCACAGTTGATCTTCCTGAGCCTAGCCAAGTCAAGTCACAGTTGATCTTCCTAAGCCTAGTCAAGCCACAGTTGATCTTCCTGAGCCTAGCCAAGTCAAGTCACAGTTGATCTTCCTGAGCCAAGTCAAGTCAAGTCACAGTTGATCTTCCTGAGCCAAGTCAAGTCACAGTTGATCTTCCTGAGCCTAGCCAAGTCAAGTCACGGTTGATCTTCCTGAGCCAAGTCAAGTCACGGTTGATCTTCCTGAGCCAAGTCAAGTCACAGTTGATCTTCCTGAGCCAAGTCAAGTCACAGTTGATCTTCCTAAGCCTAGTCAAGCCACAGTTGATCTTTGTGAGCCAAGTCAAGTCACAGTTGATATTCCTGAGCCAAGTCAAGTCACAGTTGATCTTCCTGAGCCAAGTCAAGTCAAAGTTGATCTTCCTGAGCCAAGTCAATCCACAGTTGATCTTCCTGAGCCAAGTCAAGTCACAGTTGATCTTTGTGAGCCAAGTCAAATCACAGTTGATCTACCAGAGCCTTGCCACGTCTCAGTAGACCTCCCAGAGCCTTCCCATGTCTCAGCAGGCCTCCCAGAGTCACGTCACATCTCCACTGATTGCCCAGAGTCACGTCACATCTCTGCTGATCGCCCAGATCCTGTTCTCAGGGAACCATGGTTACATATGTAACCTTAGACATTCCCTTTCAAAAGGCAACTCAACTCTGTGTTTACCGCTATGGGGAATGAAATACCCACGCCCCATGCTAGAGGAGAGTGCATGCCAAATGTCTGGACAAACGTCCGGCAGTTCCAGAGAAACACTGGAAGCAACTCACCCTCGGGTCACACCAGGCTGTCAGTGACAGCATTCCCTACGGCCAACAGCCCAAGCTGAGCCTAAAAGAGGCCTTCCGCAGAAAGCCTTCCAAGGCTGCTCAGAGCTTCTGGGAACAACATTTCCTTGGAAAAGTGGTCCCTTAAAGGGAATGTGGCCAGGAAACCGAAAGGAACCCTGGCCAGTCACTAGAGGGGAACAAAGTCACCCTCAGCACCATCAGGGAGGCCGAACTAATTTGGCGAAAGACAAACTCCATAATGCTTTCTTCAGAGAAGAGAGCAGAAAGAGCAGTAAGCGACTCAAACCCATGCGTAGAGACGGGCATCCTGGAGAGCAGAACTCAGCTGAGCGCTATAAACCCTCGTATTGAGGGGAGTATAATCCACTCATCCTAGGATCTACTCAGTGTCTGACTAATGCACTGAGGGCGCTCCATAGCCTCCAAAGTATGTTGTACTAAATTCATGCCCTTATGTCCTGCAAAACATGTTTAAATCCTGCAGTACCTTTTCATATGGTATTTTCGTACAAGGTTATATATTCATCTCGAAAAAAATTTTTTAACCTTAAGTGAGTTATTTGATTTAGCACAATAATAACCTTATCTAATTTCTCTAACATGCTATACATTTCAATTTCTTATAATATATAAGAAAATTCTGTCTTGCATACCCCCTTTAAAATTGTTCATTGCGCCCCTGTGTTTGAGGGTCAAAGTAGACATTGTTCACAAGCATTTTGCAAATTTGTTGCATGCTGAGAACTCGTTCGGCAGTTTAGAATTGATTCTTTCTTTTGGAAAGTCAGTAACTTTGTTTGTCGTGCACTTTGATCTTTAAAAATGTAAGAGTGACAAACGGCTATATTACACATTGCATAGAAGTTAATATTTGAAAAAGCATATTGGGGCACATTAAACAAATCGTTGTTGTATTACAGTATGTTATATCATATGGCAGTGTTCACCATAAATATTACACTAGAAAAATGAACATTTTAAACTGAAATGTTAACTTAGATAACCTATGCAGTAAAACTTACATGATAAGCCTTTTCTCTATACATCCACCAAAGAAAATCTATTACACGTTTTCCAGGTTTGCTTCTGTTGAGATTTAGAATCAGATTTGTGATTCGTGATAGACCCCTGCACGGGCCTCAAATCTAGGCCCGAGCCCGGTCCTGGCCCGAGATGCTCAGGCCCTAGCCCGACCTGTGTCCGACAGCTCATCAGAATTATCAGCCCGAGTCTGACACGAGCCCTTTTTTTATTATTTTATATTTTTTTCATTACACAGCGGCAGTATACATAACTATGTTACAGTACTGGTGTAGTAGAGATGAAGCATACACTGATATCCACAATGCAGGGTACTTTAATCAAACGAAGGAGAGATTTACACACAATACACATTAGTTTAACAATAGGACAGACAAGGAGTGAAAGGAGTGAGTCCATATAAAAGGATGTGCTGATGATGAAGTCCAGGTGCAGGTGATGAGTGATGATGGGGAGATGACGAGGGAAGTGAGTGCAGGTGTGGAGACAGGAGGATCTTGGGAAATAGAGTCCGGGAAACACGGCAACTGTGACAGTACCTCCCCCTCCTGGTAGGTGCGTCTTCGCGCCGTAGATGGAACAACCGGGAGGGGGGGTGGGCGCCCTGGATCCATGAACCATGGCGGGTCAGGAGCCTCGGCAGGCCATGGCTGGTCAAGGGCCTCGCACAGCCATGGAGGGTCAGGGGCCTTGGCAGGCCATGGTGGGTCAGGAGCTGCAGCAGGCCACGGTGGGTCAGGAGCTACAGCAGGCCATGGTGGGTCAGGAGCTACAGCAGGCCATGGTGGGTCAGGAGCTGTAGTAGGCAATGGTGGGTCAGGCGCTGTAGCAGACCATGGTGGGTCAGGAGATGAGGGCTGCCATTGCAGGTCTGGAGACGTGGGCTGCCGTGGCGGGTCTGGAGATGAGGGCTGCCATGGCGGGTCTGGAGACGTGGGCTGCCACTGCGGGTCAACGTCCTTAGGTGGCGATTGTGGGTCTGGAGCCTTGGTATAGTCTTCGGGGGCTCAGGAAGCAGGTTAATACCCATAGTCACCCTTATTTATATAGCGCTTTTTACAATGCAGATTGTGTCAAAGCAGCTTTACATTGATAACTGGTATATAATTTTCCTTTTAAAGAATAGTGTCAATGCAGGCTGATCAAAAGCACTGTTGAATAAATGTCAAGAATACTGTTGAATATCAAATGTCAAGTGAAATTAAATTACATTAGGCTGCATGATTAATCGTATTTTAATCACGATAACGATATCTGCTTCTCCCGATTGATTTTAAATAATCGTCACGATATTGGCCCACTCTATGAAAACGGACATAATTTGGAAATATTGGAAGTAATATTAGGAGTTTTGATGTTTTATCTTTTGAAGTTCCTAAAGGTTTCACCAGTTTTCATAATGTTGATCAGCTAGAAAGGATTGTTCTTTGCTTTACAAATTTGCCGGGCAATATGAATCTGGTTTGTCTTATTGCAAACGAATTTTGTTGCTTTAAAATCTAATGTGAATACATATTACAAAGCGCTCACCAAAACCATGTTTCGTATTGATTTACCATCTAACTAAGTTATCATAGTTGGTTAAATTAAGTCGTTGTGCCACCTACAGGCCTTAGACCCATAGCTAGGTTGTGGATCTCCGGCGGTTTGGGTCTGTCCTTCTGTTACAGTACTGGTGTAGTAGAGATGAAGCATACACGGATATCCACAATGCAGGGTACTTTAATCAAACGAAGGAGAGATTTACACACAATACACATTAGTTTAAGAATAGGACAGACAAGGAGTGAAGGGAGTGAGTCCATATAAAAGGATGTGCTGATGATGAAGTCCAGGTCAGAGTCCTGCACGGGTCCATTTTTGGAGACCCGCCCCCGCCCGTACCCGCAAAGTTCAGCACCAGATCCGACCCATCACCCGTGATAATATCAAAATTAAATCTGCACCCGCCCAGACCCGTTAATATTTGGCCCGTTACCAGACCCGTGCCCGTGATAAATCACACATGCTAAAATAGCTCCAATTAAAGTTCTTTATTTTTTAAAAGTTAAAGTTATTAACTTTTAAAAAAATCTTAAAATTCTTTAAAGTTAATTTCGTTTTGTATTAATTGTATCTTAATTTTAATCAATATTTCATCAACCAATTGCCTGTATTTAATAAATAAGAAGTAAATACAATAGATGATCACGACACGGAGGCGCCGGGGAGAACTGGAGCTTGTATCATAAATAAACTAAAACTCATATAAGGTAGCCTACTTACCTCACAGACCTGAGGAATATATCTATATTGGAATGTCTACTTTTAAACAGAGCAATTCAAAACGAAAGAAAACAGACTGCTCTGCTTATGTAATCCGAATGAAATGTGCATTTCTCTCAGGCGCGTTCACTACTGCGAAGATCGCGAGTCAGCATCTTCAACTTCATCTTTGCAGCCACTGACACAGAAAACACTTGTTTATTAATAAACAATTACCATGTCTCCTTGCTATATTTTACATAATCATAATCATTACTTTTTTGTCGGTTCTTTGTGACAGCTTTTAGGTGCTTTATTGGCAGCGCAACCCTTACATGTTATCCTACATGAACTCATCACGACCGCATCAGCACAGAAAACATGGAGATGCAACGCTCGCTCCAACTAGGCTACGAGAAGCATCAACAAAAGTCGCACTGTCGCAGTGGTGGTGACGTGATGGGTCAAATTGCTGCGTATAATGGTCATTTAGACATACAAATATTGCGCATATTTTTCATCCACGCTACTACCCGCCCGCAAGGAGTTAATTATCCGCCCGCATCCCCGCCCGTGAATTTTAGGAATGTCACAATCCACCCGTTTTAGCCACTTTTATGCGGGTACCTGCGGGTACCCGCGGATACCCGACCCGTTGCAGGACTCTGGTCCAGGTGCAGGTGATGAGTGATGATGGGGAGATGACGAGGGAAGTGAGTGCAGGTGTGGAGACAGGAGGATCTTGGGAAATAGAGTCCGGGAAACACGGGAACTGTAACAAACTAACAGTTTTGTTAGTTATGTTTCTTTTAATTTATTTATTAAGTTAATTTAGACAAATGTTTGGAGCATTTTCTTTTAAATGACAATTAAGCAGCCGAGCCAAAAGCGAGTAAGACATGTTTGATCAATTTAGCCTCTCAAATCAACGCTAATACTTTACTTGGCTACAATAAAATCCATATATATAAAACACTTCAAGCATATCACAGACAGTTAGTTTAATAAATGTTTATTTATTAAACCACAGTGAGTAAAACAACATTTTTTGAAATACTGAGGCAGGCTCAGGCTGCTCGCAACAGCGCTCGCAAACGAAATGAGCAATAGCCTACAATCTAAACAAGTTAAATTTAATAAATTAAAAACAAACTTGCAGGTTATCTTACCTCAAAAATGCACCACAGAACATGGCCATTCTTTTTTCCATTAGTTCCAACAGTTAAACAAAAATAAAGTCCAATCAAACGAAAAGTTAGAACAGTCTCTTACAGAGCATTGTGGAGAAAAAGAATAGCATCCACAGTGGAAGGTTTTAACGCTGTCCTCCTCTCCTCTATCACTCTCCCCGCTGCGCTGAAGACACGTTCGCTGCTGCTGCTGCTGGCAGGGACACTAAACACAGAGTGAGCCAGTCTTGACAGTTGCGGTAGCAGGGTCTCGTGCTGTTTCCACCAGAGCAGCACATCTCGTCCATCACCTTCCATGTTGTGATTGAGGCGCAAGTACTGCTGTACTTCATCCTCGTCATCCTCGTCCTGCTCCACAATGTTTTCACACTCTTCCTCAAACTTGGCCCGCAGCAACAGGTGCAGACACAGAAATGCTCACCGCTGCATGAATCATCATTATTTTATAATTATTAGTTGATGGTAACACTTTACAATAACGTTCAGTTATAAGTCACTTGTAAATTATTAGTTAATGATGAACTAATCATTTACAAAACATGATTATATGTTTATAAATGATTGATAAGTTTTATGTTAATATTTTATGAATGTTTTATTAATTCAGTTATAGGTCATTTATAAATGATTAGATAATGTTCAATAAATCATTTACAAAACATGAATAAACATTCATATATGATTAATAAGTGATATACTAATATTTTATTAAATTTTATTAACTTGGCTATAAGTCATTTATAATTTATTAGTTAATGATCAGTGATTAGTTAATGATTATTAGTAAATTATTAGTAAATTTACAAATTGCAGTTTGTACACAATTTATAAAGAAGGTCTGAAAATGATATGTAACAAATTTATAAGTGATGAATAGTTTACACTTTAGAATAGGGTATGCAGAAAGTGTTATAAATGACTTGTATTCATATACAAATAATTTGTAACAGGTAAGAAAGGTATATAAATGATATATAACACATTTACAAGTGAAGAATAGTTTAAACTTTAGAATAGGGGATGCAGAAAGCTTGTACAACACTGCACAATATGCATTTACACATCATCTATAACAGGTGTTGAACACTTTGTAGTGTGTACTGCAGTGTAAGTGCTGACTGGTGAGGGTATAGACAGCTGTCTTCTCTGACACACATGGAGTGTTTAACTCTGTGCACCTGATGTGAGCTTCAGTGAAAGGTAAAACCGGTTCAGAGGTTGACTTCATCACTAGATCCCACACACTCCACACAGAACAGAAGTCTGTGCTGATGAGTGAAAGGATTTAATATAATCCACTGGAATCACCTGGCTGTAAGGCATTTATAAATGTTTATCCACTTCAAAACAAATAAATTACTCTTCTTAAAAATAGTGCTTTAGCATACCAGCATGTTTGTGCTTTTGAACACAGACCAGCTTACAACTTCATCAGTAAATCATATACTGAGCATTTACTAATGGTTTGTTCAACATTTGTTCATGATTAACAATTGTTAAATGAGATAATGATACTAAAACAATTTTGTCATAAATACTTCAGTTATTATAAGTGATAAATAATGTCTTATAAACCATCTACTAATGATCTGTTTGATTTATTTGAGATAACTTACAGCACATTTGTAAATTGTTAGCATAACATGTATTAATCATTTATGAACGTATATTGTAATGTTTTGTAAATGATTCATTCATCATTAACTAATAACTTATAAGTGTCTCGTAACTGAACTAATAAAACATTCATAAAATGTTAACATATCACTTATTAATCATTTGTGAACATATAGCCATGTTTTGTAAATTATTTGTTCATAATTAACAAATAATTTATAAATGACTTATAACTGAATTTATAAAACATTCATAAAATATTAGTATATCACTTATCAATCATTTATAAATGTATATTCATGTTTTGTAAATGATTTGTTAATCATTAACTAATAATTTATAAATGACTTATAACTGAACGTTATTATAAAGTGTTACCGCTATGATTAATACATTAATTTAGAGGCCTATAGCTACTACTATAATAAGTGACTTGGTATGGTTGCAGGTGCAAATAAAGTGAAATAATATTAATAATAATAATAATAATAATAAAACACACACTTAAAAGAACTGGCTGCTTGATCCGCCCCTTGCACTGCCGTCCCCTCCTCTCTGAAGCTGGCTATCTGATGTTTGGCCAGCTGAAAGATGTCATCCCTCTTGGCTTTGGTAAACATCCTTAACTGACTGAACTTTGGCCATAAGAATATGGCCAGTTTGTGAAGTGGCTGGATGTGGATTTTTTTTAATATCCACTCAAGGTGTCGTTGGCGGATAATAGTTTGGGAAGGTGTGTCCAACACATCTGGCTGGCAATGGTGTTTTAGCTTGTGAAGCCAGGGCACAACGAGGTTAAGTGTAGGGTATTTATCCCCCTCCAACTCCCTTTGTGCGTCGTACAACGGGCACAGAAATCGCACCAGGAAAGCCAGCACATCAGGGGACACATCCTGTAGTCGCTGGCTCTCACTGCTCTGAAGTATCTCCTGTAACTCTGCTCAGACTGACTCAGTTGACTTCAGGGTAAGAAATACGGTGCTAAATTTGGTTTCTGTCATCTGTTTGACAGTTTTTGATAACCGGCTTGTCAGACCTGACTGCTTAAAATTTCGGACTAAAGCCTTGGTGGCCTGCAGGGTCTCTGCTACTTCTGGGACTGTTTCTGAAAGCTCATCTGTGTTCAAGGCATGCCGGAGGACAGTGTTGTACAGGTGGTCTTGACAGTCCAGGTGCCGGTATGGGCGAAGAGCGGCAACATAATTAGCGCCCTGATCGGTTACCCAGACAACACAATTCATCACCAAGGCATCAAATCCAAGGACTGAGACTAATTGCTGCGGCAACTCTTTTTTTCGAATATTGTCTGCTGTTTTGGCCTCGTTTGGAAAGGTTGTTGTGGTGAGTACCCTGTTCTTCATGTCATATTGTGGTGTGACATAGTGACATGTGATTGACATGTAGCTTATTTTACGGTGATCATCTGTCCACATGTCAGTTGTCATGCCCACATTTATCAACAACATGACCCCCTTGATTTCTTCAACCACGTCCCCTCTCTTAGCAGTCGCCAGTTCTTTGCACTTTCGAGAGATTGTGGTGGAGTCAGGGAGTAAACTTGTTGCTGACAGACGTCCATGGGCTGCGCCTACATTTATTAGCTCTTGCACTAACTGGTTGAAACTGTTCCCTGCCACCGTTTCAAATGACCGAATGTCAATACAACAGAAATTCACGCATTTATCTGTGATCAGTGATTTCACCCTAGAAGGAGTTGGTTTCGCAAGGAAATCACTCACACTCATTTGTTTGCTGCTGCTGGTTGGTCCACTACCGATACATCCACCACGCTCAAAATGTCTTTGTAAATGAGATGATCCCGTCTTCTTACTATCGTAGCTTAGCACAGCCTTGCAAATTGTACATTGTGCATAACCAGTTGGCTCATCATTTAAGGTTGTCACGATTTGAAAAACAGCCCAGAAGTTTGCCTTTCCTCTGGTGTTTTTTACCGTTTTAAGTTGGCCATCTGCGATTTTTCTCTTAATATTCTCCATTATTTGCACATGAGGTGAATCGTGGGTTGCACTGACGGAAAACCTTCTGTGTGTGTGTGAGACTGTCATGTCAGTCATATGTCAGTGTAATTATCAGATTATGAAAGTTATGGGGTTATGAAATGCCTTTCTATGTTTGTTTTTCTTTCGTCGATGTCAACTTCTTATTTTTTTTATTAATGTCTAAAAATATAAAAAGCCAAAAAAGGCCCGAGGCCCGGCCCGCGTGTGAACTATGACATGAAAATTGGCCCGTGAGAAGAATCATTCACACTTCTTTGTTGTAAGACTTGATTTTCCTGGTCAGACAAAAACTTAGATCAAGTGTCTTGCAATAAAATAATAAAACTCATCTGGAAAGAAGATCTCAAAGAAATAGCAAAGGACAACTCCTTGCCCTAACCCCAAAAGGACAACGCCTCCCCCACCACACACACACACACACACACACACACACACACACACACACACACTCTCCTTCCCCCTGACTCAAGTCACTGAAAGTTATTCAAGACATATAATGTAACTTGTGTATCTATTGTTTTTCCCTTTTTGTTTAGTATCATTTTAAATGTCTCAGTGTGATTGGTAAAACGGTCTCAATTTCACAGCAGTCACTGGTATTATGAAGAAGATTGAAAACTAAAGAAAATTCTGTCTGCCTTGTGCCTTTTGTGAAAACCCACTCCTCTTCCCCCAAAACAGGTGTTGGTGTAGTAAATATTTATAACCCTTTTGTTCTGGACCTGGTATAAAAGGTAAAGTGCAAAGCAGACAGGGGGGATCTTCTGTAGCCAGAGGCCCCCATACAGTGATGGACAAGTGTCTTTGAACACTAGTCGACCACTGTGTGCATGTGCATTTCAACTGATGTTATGCAGTAATTATTTCTGAATTGGCTTCTAACTGTCCAACTATGAAATTGACATTTTTACTCTACAAATAAAGTGTTATATTTGATTTACTCTGGATTCTTCTGAAATCATTATGACCGGTAGATTATTGGAGTCCGTTATTTCCGTAAATCTGCGTCAGGATGGATTAAAACTAAAAGCTCAATGAAAGGAGCATGTTGCACATCATGGGACCTTTTGATTTTTGTTTATCAACTGGCTTAGCAAGTTGCAGTCGAGGACCAAAGTGACTTTTCTAAGTGATATAGGTCTGTAATGAACAAATAATTGAAAATGAGAGATACCCAGAATAATCAAATATCTAAATTAATACATAACAAATGATTAATTTCTAATTGGAAACACAACCTAAGAAAAAGAATCATTTGAAATTGGAGTCAGATTAAACAAGTGAACTTCACAGAGGCGATGAAAAGGCATACACACATTAACCTTCGCCCAAGCCGTCGGATTCCATTTTTTGGCCAATGCAGGGTTCCTTACATTGTGAACTGGTTTGATTCATTTAAAAGAATCAATTGATCAAAAGATTTTGTTTGAGCACGAGTCATGACCAAAATGCAGCTTTCATTCCCTGCTGTAACATTTTTTTTGCGGTTTGCAATTGCAGATGTAGGCATCTAAACAGTCTGAAGAAATAGCTTACATCACAGTAAAAGTTTTTTCTTAGTACTTTAAACCAAGTGCTTTTCTTTGAGCATTTTAGAGCATCCCTAGTTTGCCTTTAACCTGTGTGAAACATCTCTCTGTTCTGGAAATGGTCCAATAGAACTAATATCCCCACAGTGTCACATGAATCAGAAACTATTAATTTTAATAAAAGTGAAATAAAAAATAAATGTAAAATAGTCAAACCTGAAATCTGTTCCAAACTGCAAACTGAGTTTTCTGCTGGATTTAAGAGATGTATCTTGTGTTCTTTTGCTGTGCCCTTTTGCCACTGCAGTGGGGTCTTAAATAGTAGCGTACCCATGTTACACAAGATGCATGTCAGCCAGTCAGAAATGATGTTATAATCCAAGGTCTTCACTCTTTCCAGAAAAACACATGACTTTCAGGAAAAAAGGCCATAGTAGAGGGGTGTGGGACAAATTTCACAATGGACAGATTACTTCATTATCATTTAGACATGATTTGCTGCCAGAGGAAGGAATATATTGTTATTATAGGTGTTACCCGTGTCTTCCTCTGAAAGTTTCTGATCCGGCTTGTGTTTACACCGCCAACAGTTGATAGGCTTGTTACAGTTTATGCCAGAAAGCAGGGGCATTGTAAACATTTGGGGCTTAGTCCAAATCGATTTTGTAAATATCTGTTAAAAGCTTTACTGACATGAAAGGAGCTTTGTTGTAGTATGCTTGAGTAAAGTTTATACACATTATTTCCCAGTTTACGTATATTTCCCACTGGAATTATGGGAAATATAATTTATAATTAAACATGTTATAGATTATATAACTAAACTAAACATGTAACATGTAATAACTAAACATATAAAACTATGTTTGGTGTACCTCCTCTAGGGGGGTCCGGTAGAAGAAAACTTTGTACACTTTAAGGTTAAATGCATCAATCTGGTGCACTTTGGAAGCTCAAAATTATGACAGTAATATCCATATATTGTAACAAATGTACTGTAACATTTTTATAAGTAGTTACTTTACACAACAGTATAGGGAAATTACAGTACTTTTGCACTATTTTCTACACTTGCACCAGATAAATCCTTGAGCTTTTATTTTGATCACCAGCTGATCTCGTGAGCAAAGTGCGCACTTCTCTTTAAAACATGCAACACAAACACACTGTATATATACTTAATCACTGTATTTTGCTGTTTTATAAAGGCACAAAGCCATATCACAGTTTCGATTTTAGTTTGTTGGCAAAATACAACGTTAGAGACCTTTTATGTTCAGCATGTTTTCAATTTTGGGTTTATTATGAAACAGCTCCACTCCTGCCAGAAAGCAGTGATCGACGTCATTCTCGCATGAAGAAGAAAACAACACAATAAACAACATGGCAGCTTTGTCTTTGAGCAAAGGCTGCAGGCTGCAAGGAAAGAAAAAAAAAACACATTGTGTTGCAAAAGTATTGTGTTTAAAAAAACAGCGTCTCTTGTCCTGTGTTGTCATTCCCTTGAGCTGAGAAACTGATGTTATGCTGCTTGTTCTTTTATTTAAAGGCAGTAACTGTGTAGCTGTTGATGCAGTGATACAGTCGTGACATTCGCTCATGCATGTGTGCTGTTAATGGCTAATTACAAAAGATTTACATTTTATAAACAACGCTTCACAATAATAATCCAAGAGGTATCTGTGAAATATGTTTTTTTTTTTTTTTTTTTTGACTCATTTTAGGAAAATTAGAGTATAAATTAGGATATTTTACTTTAATTTTACAGATTTTGTTTGGTAGCTACTTTTGACAGTCATTAAAGTCCCCCTGTAGTCAATTATTTTATTTCTTAAAATGATCGGTTAGTGAGTGATTGTCAGCCAGAAAAATAATCTAAATGTTCTCATAACAATTCTCCACCAGATTTACTGCTGCACACAAGTTCCCGCTGACTCAAAAACATGCGTACACGAGCTGAGACCTGATGTGAGATCGCTCATATTCATAAATGCCACATTTTCTGGCATACGATCGTTTGATAAATGAGGGCCATTGAGTCTGGGCCAATCAAATTAAAGAAACTGACTGATGTTGATTTCAGAGAATTTCCAGATTGATGTGTCAAGTGAAGTAAGTGTCACAACTTGGGTTAAACACAATGACATTGAGTATTAAACAGGTCTTGTTGTTTGTACAGATTTTATTGATGAATTTCCACTGCTCAACAAGATTGTTGGTGTACTTCTGAGAACCGAAGTTTATTTTTTGGTAACTGAAATGGAGACTACATTTGTATAACATTTTCATGCTTTTCATGTTGTTGAAAATATACTTAATGTTTCAGTTGTTGCATCTTGTGATTTGAGATACTTTAAGCCCTTTGATGTTTAAGTGTCTTAAGGTACAGACACATAGTTTATATTGTACCAGACGGCTGCATCATATAGACTGCAAGCAGCAGGCATGAGCTTTGTTTTATGAAGTTTAATGTTGATCAGGGTCATAGTACAGGGTATTTTGAGTGCCCTGTCCCTGACTAAATTTAATGTGAAGCCCTGTTAAAGGAAAAATAATAAAATGTATTCATTGCAGCACTTTATGGTCTGATTATTGGGATGGTAACACTAACAGATGGTAACTGTTGTATCTACAGTGTAAATCCTAGGGGTCTTTTAAACATTAATGTAGTTTAAATTTTGCTTGAACATTGGAGAGGTGTTGACCAGGTCAACAAGTTAACTTTGGTGTTCTGATCATCCATTGGGGTGTTAAAATTATACACTTTTAGAGTTTGTTAGTTAACACTGTCAGAGTGTTAAAAATGTTAATTTTTAAAAAATGTTAATTTAACACTTTACCAGTGGTTCCTCATATATACTCTGAGGGAGTTAAATTCACTCTTTAAAATTTGCAGTGCACTGCTCTCCATACCCTGTTGGGACCCAAAGATAGAGGAAGCTGCTCTTTACTGAGAATTTGGGTATCGCTGACTGTGACACCAGTGGTGGAACAGAATTTGACTCATAAGATTATGTAAAAATAATCCTAAAAATCTAAGATTTAAGTAATTTAAACTGTAAAACTCATGATACTGGTGAATAGTATTATATCAACTAATAAATCAACAAAATAGAGGACTCTACTCATTCATGTTACTTTTACTCACTCCTGCTATTTTTCATATTAGTAACAGGACTGAAAGTAACAAGATTGAGTTTTTAGCAAAAATGATCAAATACATGACATGTGTAGTATATTTTTAAAGGGACAGTTCACCTAAAAATGAAAATTTGATGTTTATCTGCTTACCCCCAGCGCATCCAAGATGTAGGTGACTTTGTTTCTTCAGTAGAACACAAATGATGATTTTTAACTCCAACCGTTGCCGTCTGTCAGTCAAATAATGCGGGTGAATGGGGACACAATATATAAGAGTAAAAAAAACATGCACAGACAAATCCAAATTAAACCCTGCAGCTCGTGACGACACACTGATGTACTAAAACACGAAACGATCGGTTTGTGCGAGAAACCGAACAGTATTTCTATCAATTTTTACCTCTAATACACCACGATGTCCAACTGCGTTCAGCACTTGGTTAGTGAGGTCTGATCATGCTCTGACAACGGCAGTGATGTCTCGCGCATATACTTCAATGAGTGTCAGACATCACTTCCACTGTCAGAGCGCGATATATATATATTTGTAGCGCGATATATATATTTGTATTCTTCTTCAGTGCTACAACAGTTACTGATCTCTAATTTTGATCACTGTGTTTTCCACAAAATAAAGGTTTTTGTTGAAGTGCATTAGTTATTTTGCAAAAACATGCTAGTAGAGCGATGAAGATTAACAATATTTCAGAAAAAATCAAGTGTTTATAAATTGTTTTCTAATTTTGATCTCTACTGTATATTGAAAAAAATAGAAATTTTTCTAAAATGCTTTGGTGTACACACTAAATTACAACCAACAGAGCCAGTCACATGCTACACTTGCCTACCTGAAGACGCGCACCATTCGTGAAATTCATTCAAGAAGTTATAGCAGCAGTGCATAGTTACCCTTAGTTTGCTGTTTTCCCGCACAATTGGTCTATTCTAAAAAATGCAGTTGTGGGAATAATTACAGAGCCGCGGGTTTTTTTGGGCTACTTTTATAATGTACAGTGGCTGCCAAAATGTAGACAAAGGAAATGAAAATTGTTCCTTTTACTACCCAATAGCCGTCATTTCACTGTCTCCCTGTGCCTGAAACAGAAATTGTTAGTTCTGATCACGAGGATACAGAAACACTTTGCTGCAGTACACCTTCACAGATGTCTGATGGTGGTCTAACTGACACACAGTGGTGAGTGTTGAGTCTGCAGAGCATGAAAATGATGAGCAGAATGAGATAGAGTCTGCAATGTGTCGAACATCTCCAATATGGCCACTTGTGAATTTGGTTCCTCTCAATTGGACAAGTGAGAATGCACCCATGAATTAGTGCGCACATCATCACAAGTCGCTATGTCCTTGAGTGATGATAATACTGTGGCTGGATCTAGTGCTAACCATTATATCTCAAACTCATGTCTCTGCCAAGGCATGTTTCCACAAATTAACACTGGAATGTTAACATTTAAAGGGGTGGTTCACACTTTTTTCCCCTACGCTTGATCGTGTTTATGGGGCACAGTTTAACATGTGTTAAAATATATATATATATTTTTTAATATATATTTTAACTTTATTCAACACTGTGGTTTCCCTTCTCTTAAAAACGCTCTGTCAAATTTCTGGTATGAAGCCCCTCCCTCAAAAATACGCAATGGGCTCAGATTGGCCTGTGTATTTTGATTTGCTGTCTGGAACACGTTGTCACGATTCACATTGTTCGGAAACGCTTACATAATTCAACCCATCTAAACCTGCTAAGTTGTTCACGTTCACTAAAAGAGGTTCTGAAGATTTCTGATTTCTCCCTTTACGGCCCTGCTCAAATATTACAACACCTCCACTGACAGAAAGTGTTGAAAGAAGATAAAATAATGACTGCACTGAAAGGAACGCTGAGCAGAAAGTTGTGTTTGTTTGAAGTGTGACCACTGAACTGAAAACTCTGTGCTTTTGACTCTCAGTGGGGTTATTATTTTATATTTATTATATTAATTATACTATTATTATATTATATTAATTTTTGGAAACAAATCCATTGTTTAACAAACATTTCATCCAAAGCAACATGAAAAGAGGCACATAAACAATTCAAAATTGAGAGTATACAGAGCTAAGTTTAGAGGAGAGGAAACAAGTGAGAGCAGAGGAGAACGTGTGTATACAGATAAGTTATGGAAGTGTCACGTTATTCAAGATTGAACAGAAAGCCTCAATAATTAGATATTAACTTATCTAACTGGATTTAACCTTGTGATAAACATGCAAGTTTGCAAAACAGATTAAACTGTCGTCAAATAATAACAGCATTTCCCAGTTTATGTGAGCAACGAACCAGCTATTAAACATTCACAGGCCCTTAAATAATATTTTAAACATTTTAATGTTACCATTGTTTGTAGAGAAGATAGACTTTTTAAATGTGACAGGTTATTGAATTACATAGCCTATAGATTCATTTAAAAGTAAAATGTCCAGCAGTCAAACACTGAAATATTTCAGATGAATCAGACTTAAGTTTTTTATTGTAAAAGTTATTTACAGCGTTCAAAATAAATACAGCATTGCACCCTCTTTATTTGCATTATCCAAAACCATAGCTGCAATGATACCGAGGCTCGTACTGGTACATCACTAATTCATATTTGGTATTAGCCTATATAGAATACGAAACTGACGTCACGCCGCATTGAGTTCTGGGTAACTTCTTTGTTTATCTGCCATGTTGACAGGATTGCGCAGCCTTTCCGTCATTGAGTTTAGTGCAGTAATTTGTTTGTCATTAATGCTGCATTAATAATGTAACTCTGATCATCGTTCTGAGAGAAAACTGGACAATGAAAAACATTTTTTTGCCTTTTCTACATGTAAAAACACCAAGGGAAGCAGGTTGAGGAGATGACAAGAAGATGCCAGATGGCAAATCTATTAATAATGTCAGTGATTAAACCCACTGCTTATCACTCAATAAAAGAATCACATTGCTAAGTGTTTTTGAACGTTTTGATTTTTGTTTGGTTTAATGAGTCTGACTCTCACTTGCTCGTGAATTAGCAGAACTTGAACGGGGACATTCAAAAGCTTAAAAAGAAGAATGGTTCATGTGTCTTAATGCACCAAGAAAAAGACAAAATTATGTACATATCTTTTAAAGTATTCTGTGTGGAGATCTTTGTCAACGATGAATCTTTAAACCACTTTCTTAAATCCATATCTTTGCTGTACGAAACCGCCAAAATTTGATTTTGAGATTGCATGCATTGTGCAGCTATGCAAAGGAATTAGATGTAAACAATACTGTATGCTTAACTATATGATTTATATTTGCTGTATATATATCTATACATATGATACACACAAACTGCATATTGCAATTTTAATAAATAGAACTACTTCTAACACAAAAAATATACACTACCATTCAAAAGTTTGGAAACATTACTACTTTTCATGTTTTCGAAAGAAGTCTCTTCTACTCATCAAGCCTGCATTTATTTGATTAAATACAGAAAAAAACAGTAATATTGTAAAATACTATTACAATTTAAAATAATGGTTTTCTATTATAATATATTGTAAAATATAATTTATTCCTGTGATCAAAACTGAATTATCAGTATCATTTCTGAGTCTTCACTGTCACATGATCCTTCAGAAATTATTCTATTATGATGATTTATTAATGTTGTGCTGCTTAATATTTTTTTATTATGTGATACTTTTTTTATTAGAAAATATTTCTATTTTGAATAAATGCTGTTCTTTTTAACCTTTTATTCATCAATGAATCCTGAAAAAGTATCTCAGTTTCCCAAAAAAATATTAAGCAACACAACTGTTTTCAACATTGATAATAATTGAGTATCAAATCGGCATATCATATAGTCATTTAGCAGGTGCTTTTCTCCAAAGCAACTTACAAAAATAAGAACAGTAGAAGCAATCAAATCAACATGAGTACAACAGTGCTGTGTCAAGTCACAAATAGATGGAAAAAGAGTAGAAATCGAAGAAAAGAAAGATAAATAAAAAGTACTATTATTACTGGGTCAAGTGCTGACAAAAAATATATGTGTTTAGCATTTTTCTGAAAATAGCTAGAGACTCAGCTGCTCGGATAGAGCGTGGCAGGTCATTCCACCAGCCAGGAACAGACCCGGAGAAGGTCCGTGAGAGTGATTTTGTGCCCCTCTGGGATGGCACCACAAGACGCCGTTCACTTGCAGAACGCAAGTTTCTGGAGGGCGCATAAGTCTGAAGTAGTGAGTTAAGATATAGCGGTGCAGAGCCAGCGGTCGTTCTGTAGGCAAACATCAGAGCCTTGAATTGGATGAGAGCAGCTACTGGCAGCCAGTGCAGACTGATGAAGAGAGGAGTGACGTGCACTCTCTTCGGTTCGTTGAAGACCAGTCTTGCTGCAGCGTTCTGGATCAGTTGTAGAGGCTTGACAGTGCATGCTGGAAGTCCAGCCAAAAGAGCATTACAATAGTCCAGTCTGGATAGAACAAGAGCTTGGGCAAGAATTTGTGTGGCATGCTCCAATAGGAAGGGTCTAATCTTCCTGATGTTGTACAAGGCAAATCTGCAGGACCAGGCCGTTGTCACAACATGATCTGTGAAGCTTAAACAATCATCCATCAACACTCCACGGTTTCTGGCTGTCCTGGAAGCAGTAATGGTTGACGACCCAAGTTGAACTGAAAGGTTATGATGAAGTCTCAGGTTGGCACCGACCACAAGCAGTTTACACCACACGTTCTGTCAGTTCAGGGGGGGAAGTACGGTGGCAGAGAGAGCTCAACGCGCTGCAAATGAAGAAAACACATGCAAACAGAAAAAAACACCAGCAAATAAAGAAAACATCTTCATCAGTTTGACAACACATGCGCTGCAAAAGTCCACAACAAATAGAGAAACACACTACAAGTCCTTCTCAGAAGTGATATTGAGTCATGTCTTTGCTTCTCTGAAATTTGATTGCATTTTTATGCTGTCGTAATAAAGCATTTTGACTCATACTTGTGTCTTGTGCATGTTTTGTTTGCCATCAGGTGCAAGATTCCCAGAGTGGTGTTTAATTTGTCTTTTTTTTTTTTTTTGGTCACATTTCAGTGGTTTCTTCAAGCATTTCCCTCGCTATAACCCGTTATCATGTCTACGCAACATCTCCAGGTAATTACCAACAAAATTATATTATTTTAAATAATATTAATGTGTTTCAGTCTAAAGAAGTGTCTGTCTCAGATTTCTTTCCAGTTACTTATTACTTTTCTGCTCTCTTTATTACTTACAGAATACAGATTTGTTTTTCTGTCAAATTTGTAACAAACCCTTTAATGCTGCAGTTTTCCTGCTAAAATGAAACTGAAAGTACACAGATCTGCTTCTTACTTGAAAGGCACTGATTTAAAACACATCAGGGGCCACATCTGTCTGTGGTATGGAGAATAGATGAATGGATGGATGGATATCAGGAGTGTCTGTGTTCACACGAGGACAGGATGATAATGGGGTTGAGCAGTCATATCTGTGTTTGGCATATTTTAAAAAGAGTAATTATCTTTCCTGATTTACCCAAACTACATTTTTAAACAAATATTAAATGTAAATATTATTTAAAGAAGATTATAAACACTATTAAAAATATTTGTTGTAAATATATAATGTATGAGATCTGATTCACATCTGATTTTTTGGGTGGTGGCTGTTTGTATAACCGGAATAACAGGAAATGTGTTGGAATGCAGCCAAACAACTAACTCAGAGCAAAAGGAAGTTCACATTTTCCTTTGGCTTCCACAGAAACTGCACCACTTATCTGTTTCTCTCTTGAGAATCCATTCTCATTTAAGAACATCCGTCAAAAGTGGTATCCAGAGGTCAGACATTTTTGCCCCTGCACACCAATAATTCTTGTTGGGACTAAACTTGATTTGAGAGGCAACGAGGACACCATTGAAAGGCTGAAAAAGGAGAATGAAACCCCAATTACATATCATCAAGGCTTGGAAATGGCCAAGGATATAGGAGCTGTGAAGTACCTGGAGTGCTCTGCCTTAACACAGCAGGGAATTAAAACAGTGTTTGATGAAACCATCCGTGCAGTTCTGTACCGGCCGCCGGTGAAGAAAAGAGAGAAAAAGTGTTTCATCCTCTGAACCTGCTGGAAAATGTGTGTTTGCTGGGGAAGAACAAACTTGACAGGTCATTCAGGAAATAAGACAAGACAAGTTTAAAAAAAAATCTCATACAAATTATTATTTCACCCAGCTAAAGCCCACTTTAAAAAGATTTAAGTCAGAGACAGACATGTGCTGCTCTTTTTGTGGTGCCCCAAAAGAAACTGCTCTTCAGATCATCTGGGGTTTGAATTTTCAAAGTTCATCAACTGTTTTTTTTTTCTGTTTTGTAAAGATTGGCATTGCAAAAAAGTCCAAAACATTGCACTCATCTATTATAAAAGAAGTCCACACAGCTCCAGGGGGTTAATAAGGGCCTTTTGAAGGAAGCGGTGCATTTGTGTAAGAAAAATATCCATATTTAACACTTTATAAACTGTAATCTCTAGCTTCCACTAATTGTCATACGCGCGTTCACAGGAGAGTGGCGTCCCAGGTGCAGTGTGATCTCCGGTGAGAATACGCTAGTCTCGTACGAACCAAGTTGTGTACAGCAAAGGAAATACACGCGAAGAAGCGAATTGTTTAAATTATACTTTACATCAGGGGTTGGCAAGTAAGTTTGGCATTGGGCCAAAAAAAAAATGTTGACTCACTAGATGGCGAGTACGGAAGCCCTGAACCGCATGGTGGAAAAAAAAAAAAAAACTTGGTAGGGAGGAAAAAAAAAAAATCGAAAAGTTATCTCGTTATTTCAACATAATAAGTCGTTATAACGACATAATATCTCGTTATTTCAACATAATAAGTCGTTATAACGACATAATATCTCGTTATTTCAACATAATAAGTCGTTATAACGACATAATATCTCGTTATTTCAAGATATTAAGTCGTTATAACGACATAATATCTCGTTATTTCAACATAATAACTCTTCATTATCTATCAAGTATGATAAAGGACGTGTACGTGATAACGTCCCCAGTGGCGCAACGCTAAAGTATTGGACCGCCAGTCTAGCTTTTAACTGCGATCGCCGCGGTTTCGAATCCGCCTTTTGCCGAGTTCGTTCTTCTCTAGTTTCACATCACATATCAAAAAAGGCATTCATTTTCAATAAAAATTAAAACAATATTATAAAAGTGCAAATAACCTGCCTAACGAGTGTTTAATAACATTTAAAAGTATTTATTGGGCAGGGTTAGCAGCATGTTCGATATTACCCACTAGAGGGCAGAATAAGACAGGGAATCAATTAAAGAGCGCAATAGTTATGTTGAACTACTGTTACAATTTGGTGCTCCAAAATCCCAGAGCTTTATCATGGGAATTTGCGTTCATCCCAGGCTAACCTTTATTGAGGTTAAATTTATTAGACATCCTATTTATACTAAATGACAATAGCAGCATTTTCACGATATGCTATTTATACTAGGTGAAAATAGCGATATATTCTATTGACACCATGTAAAAGTAGCCTATCAGTTCTTTGCAAGAAGTGTAAATAGTATTTAGATGCTGTAGGCTAGTATTGGCAGATACTATTTGTACCTCAGTATTTTTGTACAGGATGCAATAATATCATATAGAGTGATTATATTTATTAAAATTATTAAATGGATGCTGCATTATTGGGAGAATAAAACCCCTCCACTTTCCACCAACCCTACTCAATGAACACTTTTAATATTATTAAACACTTGTTCACATTTTATTTCCACTTTTTGAACATTATTTTCATTTTATTGAAAATGTATATGATGAGAAAATAGGAGTGAGCTCTATTATTGGGTGAGCTCGGCAAAATGCTGATTCGACCCTGCAGCGATCGCTGTAAAAGCCAAAATCTGAAACCCTACATGCTATTGTTACGCCACTGAATACATCGAATTACAACTGTCCCTTTTTAAACTTCAGTGGCCCAACCAGACATTGGAGCTATACTGTAAAGAGTGTTTGTCAACAAGGGACGCTATTTGCACTTACTGTAAATAGACACTCCGTGTCCTATTATTTCAATATATTAGCACCTATTTTGATTTTTATATCTTTAGAAAATATTAAAAAAGCAGTTTGTTTGCAAACCCAGAATAATAATAAAAAAAACCTGCTTAAAAACGTTTTTGGCCCCTGGACTAATGCATCTCTATGTTTTATTATAGTTCAAATCAGATTGGACACCGGGCTGTAAGTTTGACACCCCTGACATTTGCACTGTAAATTGTTTTATTTACTATGGTCTAATAAATTTAACCTCAATGAAGGTTATAATTGGGATGAACGCAAATTCCCATGATAAACCTCTGGGATTTTGGAGCACCAAATTGTAACAGTAGTTCAACATAACTATTGCGCTCTTTAATTGATTCCCTGTCTTATTCTGCCCTCTAGTGGGTAATATCGAACATGCTGCTAACCCTGCCCAATAAATACTTTTAATGTTATTAAACACTCGTTAGGCAGGTTATTTGCACTTTTATAACATTGTTTTCATTTTTATTGAAAATGAATGCCTTTTTGATATGTGATGTGAAACTAGAGAAGAACGAACTCGGCAAAAGGCGGATTCGAAACCGCGGCGATCGCAGTAAAAGCTAGACTGGCGGTCCAATACTTTAGCGTTGCGCCACTGAGGACATTGGTAGATGAATCTCCTTTATCATACTTGATAGATAATGACGAGTTATTATGTTGAAATAACGACTTATTATGTCGTTATAACGACTTATTATGTTGAAATAACGAGATATTATGTCGTTATATCAAGATATTAAGTCGTTATTTCAACATAATATCTAGTTATTTCAACATAATAAGTCGTTATAACGACATAATATCTCGTTATTTCAAGATATTAAGTCGTTATAACGACATAATATCTTGTTATTTCAACATAATAAGTCGTTATAACGACATAATAAGTCGTTATTTCAACATAATATCTCGTTATTTCAACATAATAAGTCGTTATAACGACATAATATCTCGTTATTTCAAGATATTAAGTCGTTATAACGACATAATATCTCGTTATTTCAACATAATAAGTCGTTTTAACGACATAATATCTCGTTATTTCAAGATATTAAGTCGTTTTAACGACATAATATCTCGTTATTTCAACATAATAAGTCGTTATAACGACATAATATCTCGTTATTTCAACATAAGTCGTTATAACGACATAATATCTCGTTATTTCAAGATATTAAGTCGTTATAACGACATAATATCTCTTCATTGTCTATCAAGTATGATAAAGGAGAACTGTTCATTAATGTCTTCAGTGGCGCAATGTTAAGATATTGCATCGCGACTCTAGGTTTTATTGTGATCGCCGCGGTTTCGAATCCACCTTTTGCCGAGTTCGCTCTTCTCCAGTTTCACATCACATATCAAAAATGACATTTATTTTCAATAAAAATTAAAACAATGTTCTAAAAGTGCAAATAACCTGCCTAATGAGTGTTTAATAACATTAAAAGTATTTATTGGACAGGGTTAGCAGCATGTTCTCGTTCGATAATACCCACTAGAGGGCAGAATAAGACAGCGAATCAATTAAAGAACGCTTTGTACTTATACTGACCCACTGTAAGTTAAAAATCCCAGAGGTTTATCATGGGAATTTGCATTAATGCCAGGTATATGCATTCATTCCAGGCTAACACTTATTGCGGTTAAATTTATTTTGCCCATATGCTATTACTGTAAAAGGTTGTCATAAATAGGCCCTTGGCGTTTATTCTGTGTAGTTTTCATAACACTAGATCGTCAACTATATCCTACTATAGGCCTAGGTGGCATAATATGCAACTAACGTATTATTACATAGCTAAGACTAGCTATATAGCTAGTTTTGTGCTATTGCCAGTATTGCTCTTTCTGCTCTAAACGACACTGTGTTTTTGTTTGTTTGTTTGTTTTAAGATTTGATGACGCAAATTATACCAGCAAGCAGATGCGACCAGAATAATAAGATAAACTGCATTAGGCTTAGTATTTGCCCATAAAGTACGTACATAGTGCCCAGCTACCGATAGGTAGGCTTAAATCTGTGTAGCCTATAGCCTATGTGTTTTCACGTTGAAATAATAATAATAATAATAATAATAATAATTTATTATTATTATTATTATTAAATAAATAAATAACGGCACCAGTTCATTAATAGATAGGCTAATCCAATTTTCAGAAATGGTGCAACAAATAAAACGAGAAAAACACAAACAGGAAGCCTCAATCACGACAAGTTCCCTCAAGTTCCCTCTATAATGCGAAGCATGGGACTTGCATGCTTAAGTTTCAGAGAGCACTCCCCACATATTAGATGTGCTTCTACACCACGTATTCTTTGCCTAGATCACAAGTTTTCAAACCCTTGGTCACGAGACTTAAAATGGGTCACCACGATCATTTAGCTTAATGTAAGCAACATTTCTTTTCAAAAAAGTAAGCTAGGCTATAGTCTATAAACAGTGTTGGGCACGTTACTTTAAAAAAGTAGGCTAGTTATAGTTAGTTACTTCTCACAAATAGTAGCCTAACTGAGTTAGTAACGGAGTTACATCATTATAAAAGTCATTAATTACCAGGGAAAGTAACTACTGTGTTACTTTTCATTTTTTTAAATATGTCAAATAACTTTGATGCCCCTAATATTAAACACAAGTCTAAAAATAAATTATTCTTGATCCGACTCGTGAATGATCCGCTCTTTGCTCACGACTTGAAATTTCTCTGTACTACTATGTGTTGGTAGCCATTAAAGAAAACGTAGTTTTATATTTATGTTTACATAGTTTTAAATTCATCTATTTGATTAAGTGAACAGCATGAGTAAGATGCATCATACAAATGCGCAATATGGAGACATGGAATGGGTCAGACATGATTTTGACTTCATTAAGTTTTGTTTTGTAAAAAGCCTTTCTTTAAAGTGAATTTGGTTTTGTAAATATTGTATCTTAATTTAAATTAATGTTTCATCAACCAATTGCCTGGATTTAATAAATAAGAAGCAAACATAGCAGGCAATTTAATCTTGACATGGACGCGCGGGCGCGATCACTCGAGCGCGTCTTACAGGCTAAACAGAAACACAGCGTAAAAGCTACTTGCTACACGAAATATCTATAGAAAGCTTGAAATATCTACTTTAAAACGAAATAATTAAAAACGAAAAGAAATAGACTACTCTGATGTAATTCTAATGAAATGTGCAGTCTTCCTCTAGGCGTGTCCAGTAGCTACTAGTGGAGATGATTCATGTAAACTTCATTTTTGCAGCTGACACTGATTCAGAAAACATTACTTTATTAATAAACAATTAAAATATATCCTTGCTGTTTCTGTCACATTCAATCATTACTTTTGACGGTTCTTTATGGAAAGCTTTATGCGTGCGCTGTATGAGTGCTATAAAGCCTACATTAGCCTATACGTAAATGTTCATTATTATGGCTTATTCCTTCCAGTACTATTTAAGATATTAAATGAATGTAAATGTGATTAGTCATCGAATGGCTTAAATGAACAACTACATAGTCGACTAGAAAAAAACGTTTTTAACATATTTTCGATCCAGCATGTCACAAAGGGTATTCTGGTTTGAGCTCGCGCTCCGCACGCATGCTCTGACACGCACACACACAGAGAGAGAGAGAGAGAGAGAGAGAGAGAGAGAGTGAGTGAGAGAGCGAGTCGTAGCTACATTATTATCAGTTTAAAATTATATTTGTGTATGACTAACCCCAACACACACACACCAGAGAAACCCCCCCAAAATATATTTAAATTAACAGATTAACAAATCTAAAGAAAAATGCTGCTGACTGGTTCATTTTTGTGAGGCGCAGCACTGGTCAAGCAAGTTCAAGGAAAGGAAACCAAGTTTGATAGAACCCGCCATCCTGTTTTCTTTATTTTGCAAAAGAACATTTGTGAGTGTACATAAAAAATTTAAATAAAAGTAAATACTTTGCAGTTTCAAATAATGTCTTACTTAAATCTATGACCAAATATGACTGAGTAGCCTATGGCTGTTCTGTCGCGCCGGCGCCTCACACGCACACATACCATCGCATATTAATGCCTGTTCATTATCAAAAGAAAAAAGTCCAAACATTTAAAAAGTTACACTGCTCAATGTAATACTCAGTTTAATAGTTTAGCATTCAAATAGCGAATATGGATGCATTTGGATTCATTCGACGTCATGTAGCCTATCTCACAGGGTCCGTGTACGGTCCGTGTCTTCGGATAATTTGTTTGTTCATTTTTGTCTTCTAAACGAAAAAACAAAGAAAGCATTTATTTATGGTCCGTGTACGTTTTGATAGTTTGTTTTCCAATTTGAAATGAAATACGCAGAAACGAGAAAACGGTCGTTTCCCGTTTTTTCGTTTGTTAAAAAAAACGGAAAAACGAGATTTTGACTCGATTTTCGTTTTTTCGGGTCACGGATAGAAAACGGAAACACGACTTCAAAACTCGTTTTCCACATGTGGGCGGTCATTACACGCCCCTTTCAGCCGATTGGTCAATCAAATCTGAGCCAGTGACGTCATCTTCAGTTCGTTCAACAAAATAACAGTCCTCTGCCGCTATATCAGTAGATGTCATAAATCGGCTTTCTTCTGTGCAACCTAATGTATTTCACAGAAAAACAAAATAAAAAAACTACAGTTTTTATTTTATTCTATTTTGAATAAATAGAATAAATCACAATAAATAAGTAGTGTAAGCAATTTTGAAAAACGAACAATAGCTCATCTCTCTTTATTTATTTATTTTATACATTGCCTGCTGAATATAGGCTAATGTTAATAACCCTTTGGTTAAAAGATTGAGGGAATATGTAAAGATCAAACATTAAAGATCAAAATTACAGCTACATAGCTATTTTAGTTATGACAAAAATAATATATAAATGTTAAGCCAAAACGAATTCATTTAAAGCTGAATTGAAACAGAATCCGGCGTTATAACTACCTCTCTAATTTGACACAAATCCAAATGTTTCAATATTCACGATTCACTATATTTATTATTTAAACGCTTTTATTGTAGCCTACACAGACTACTTAAAATGAGCAGTATAACTTTTTGTATATTTGGTTGAATGTATGTTATTTTGACAGTTAACAGGCTGTGATGTCAAGTTACTAAAACTGATGTTGTGTGTGCGTGAGGCGCCGACGCGTTCACTTGAATTTTCTTATCCTAAAAGCGGAAACAACTTAAAATACTCAGACATTTATGGTCAAATATATGTAACACCATTCGAATCTGTGAAGGGTTAAATAGGCCTATTATTTTTGTACACTCACAATAAAAAAAAAAAACATTGCTCGTAAAATAAACAAAGAAATGTTCTGCTGTCTCGGTTTCCTTTCTATGAACTTCTCAAAAATGAACCGACACTCATATTGTCGCATTTTTTCCCCTTTCATTTTGGTAATATGTTAATTACTTAAGTGAAATAAATTTCGCGCATAGACATAGGCTATTTATTCCTTTTATATAATTGAATCCTTTGTTCTCCGTTCACAGAAGCGCTGCAGGTGCGTGATGATGATGGATCCTCATGTTCTGTTGTTTGTTCTGCTATTTGTTCATGTAGGCTAAAACTAAACCCCTGGGATTTTTTAATGATTCACAGACATTTATCAAATTTCATTTAATTCTAATTTAATATAATCTTGTCGGTTAATGAAACGATGATCGCATCAGTTGAAAGTCAGGGGGGGAAACAGAAATTATATTGACAAAGCAACAATAATTTTCGTTTAGTTTAAGTTTTTCAAAACATCCACAGAACTGCATACATTTTCCCGCTGTTTAAGCCACGAATATTTACAAAATAAAATAATTACAAAGATGATAAAAGATAGTAAAATAATTACAAAGATAATAAAAGTTCTATGTTTAATATACGAGAGTTTTTGTTTTGCTGTTGTCCACTAAAGCAATTGACGCAGAATCGCCAATAGCCGTTAAATCGAAATTGAAAGTAAAATGTTCAGGGCCATTAATAGCTAATTCATTCAAAAGCGAAGGAAAGACAGAAAAAGTGAGGATAGCAAGTAAACCGTGACATATAATAATGTTCACTGTGTTCATAAAAGTGTTTAATTTAAGAGATAAAATCTGTATGGTATGGCCATTTATAAGCTAAGGAAAACTAAAAAGCCCCCGATGGTGATAACGTTATTAGGTGTTGCCACCTAGTGCCTATTTTCTAATATGACTGCATAGTCTACTGCAAGGAATGCGTCTGCTAAATGATTGAATTTAAATGTATAAAATGTAAACAAAACATTAAAATAAGAAAAATGAGTGCAGTAGCCACTGATCTATAATAGAGAATAGTCTATCATTATGTATAGCCTATTGATCGGTGGTAGTAGCCCAAAGGATGTCATGCGCTTGGTAACAGATGTAGAGGCATTTACATTTTACATTTTAAAAGCACAAACAGCTTAAAAACAGACTTAATTAAATTTACTGTAGGTTTTTTAAACTTTTTTTTTATCTGTGCAAACATATTTCTGTGAAATACACGTTAGGTTGCACAGAAGAAAGCCGATTTATGACATCTACTGAGGACTGTTATTTTGTTGAACGAACTGAAGATGACGTCATTGGCTCAGATCTGATAGACCAATCGGCTGAAAGGGGCGTGTAATGACCGCCCACATGTGGAAAACGAGTTTTGAAGTCGTGTTTCCGTTTTCTATCCGTGACCCGAAAAAAAAGAAAATCGAGTCAAAATCTCGTTTTTCTGTTTTTTTTAACAAACGAAAAAACGGGAAACGACCGTTTTCTCGTTTCTGCGTCTTTCATTTCAAATTGGAAAACAAACTATCAAAACGTACACGGACCATTTATATTGGACCCTCCTCATGAGAATTAATAAACAAATCTCGAGTCGTTTTTTCATATTTTTATTTTTGTTTTAATCACACTTTATTCTAATCCGCCAAATGGGAAAACAATAAAACCAAAATGGATAAACGGCTTAAATATTCGATCTCTCATGGGCGGGAATAAAACGCCCATTTCCGCTGATTGGTCATGCCGCGCCATCAGTTCATATGGTGCGTTCAAGTCATGTCTGAAAGATCGTATTTACAAGCTGAACGCACTTGAAAGCACCATTAGCTCTAGAATCAGCTCCGCGCAACAGTAGCCTATATATCCGATACGGATTATTAAAGAGTGTATTGCATTTAATCTACGTTATTGCGTTTACTACATTTAATCTAGTTCTCATCAAACAGCCAGACTTATAAATAGCTCGACACAGACCGGACACTGGACAGCGCGGAGAGAATGTATCGGACATTTTATCTGGGTCTATTTCTCATCAAACAACCAGGGGTGCGTCTCCCGAAAGCATCGTCGTAAGTCCCATTGAACTCTATTGGTAACGACGGAATTGCGATCGTAGTTCGCTCTGGGAAACGTAGCTAATGAATGGCTCGACACAAACCCTACAGGCCATAGCTTTCTTCTGCCTACGCTTACATTTGCGTGCGGTGGAATTAGTTTATCATCTTAAATATTAATTAATTAAATTAATTAATAAATGTGTAAAAACGTCTAAAAGCAACTTTAGATGCTGCTGTGCCACCTCTGCAGCGCAAGATGCCTCTGGCTGAAACAAAACAGTGTCAAACTGTAATTGTATTAACTAAATTTAGGTTTTTAAATTAAAAGATGGCATGCCTATATTTAATAAGATACAGCTATTTTAAATATGACATTAATTTATGACGGTATGGCAATAAATATAAAGTATTCATCTCTGGCTTTATTGTTCAAAGTGTTATTTCAGTATACCCTTAAACACGTAAATTAACTGCAAGAACGCATTAAAAGTTTCTGTTTCTGTTTCTGTTTTCAGTCAAAAAGGTGTCATAAGCGTAATTTAAGTTAATAATTACTAATTTTTACATTTAAACTTTAGCTCGATAAACTTTATCTTAGAGCTGCTGTAAAGCCAAAACAAACTATTAATTTTCCTATTATCACTGTGAAGCTACTTTGAAACAATCTGTATTGTAAGAAGCGCTATATAAATGAAGATGACTTGTCCAGTGCGGCGCGCAGCCTCCGGCACCCCGATTTTGAGAGTTGGTCAGCTGAATAAGAAGCTAATAAGTGCCAAATACTTTGGCTAGTTGTGACAGCAGATGCCAAGTACTAAATTAATATTTAATACGATAGTAAATGATCAATTATGCTCATGTGCATAACATCTTTGTTGGGATTCTGATAAAAAGGCAGTGTTTTCTTCTATAATATCAAATAGCTACACATATAAATAAATAAATGTTCTTCTAAACATTTGGAATTGGTAATGAAAAATAAAAATAGGTGCATTAATATTTTTTGTTAAATAAAGCAAAAATTGAATAGCTTTTTCGCTGTAAAACAAATTCAGTTTAGGCTACATGAGCAGTATAGGCTACTAGTTTTCTTGCAAATTAATTTGATGTTTATGGTTAATATTAATGACTATCTAAAAAAATGCAACTATGCAAAAACTAAGGTTTTTTTTATTATTATTATTAATTCGGCCCAATCCGGCCCTAAACCTATAGGCCTAATAAATTTGACATTATGTAGGAGGAGGAAGTCTGTGGAATCTGAGGATTCTGGTGTAGTACTTCCGATATTTCATTGTTGATTGCTTCTTGTGCTTTATTACCTTTATTGGCCCGATCATAAACCCTGTATCGTCTTGGCTTGCACTGCATTCTTACAATAGCCGTTCTTACAATGTCATTTATGTCAGGCAAATACATAGGGCAAACGCTTGAGGTCCTATGTGCTTAAAAACTAAAGAAGTCAATTGGTAGCGGTAGATTGTTAAACTATTATGGATTTAAATCGGATTGTAGGTTTTTATTTCTATTTGGGTTTGCAATACAGAGAGATTCTCGAAGTTCTTAGCCATCAGCATGGCATAATAATGTGTCTTAGAACTCTCCAAAACATACTGAGGAAGAATAGGCTTTGTCGGAGGAAGAATTTACTGACGTGTTAGATGTTGCTTACTTTGTTAATCAGCAGATTGAAACGTCGGGCCAGATGGCTGGCTATCGGATGATGCACCTGAAGTGCATTCAAGAGGGACTTGTTGTGAAAAGAGAAACGGTCAGATTGCTCTTAAATGTTTTGGATCCAGTTGGAGTGGCTCACAGGCGAGCGAGAAAACTGCGACGGAGGAGATACCACAACCCTGGGCCAAATTTCATGTGGCATCTCGATTCATATGATAAATTAAAACCGTATGGCCTCTGCATAAATGGATGTGTAGACGGGTTTTCACGGCATCTGATGTGGTTGAAAGTCTCTTTTACAAATAGCGACCCAAAGGTGATTGCATCGAAACCGTGAAAGAAAGGCGAGGATGCCCTCAAAGGATCCGTGCTGATCGTGGAACAGAGAACGTCGCTGTTGAACAGATGCAAATGTTCCTTCGACGTGCTGCTACAGATGACTTCGCCTACCACCGCAGTTTCATTTACGGTTCGAGTAATCACAACCAAAGGATTGAAAGCCTTTGGGGTATACTGCGCAAGGAAAATGTTCAGTTTTGGATGAATTTCTTTCAAACTCTAAAAGAAGAAGGGCGTTTTACTGGGGATTTCCTTGATCGATCACTTGTACAGTTTTGCTTCATGAGGATTCTGCAGGTAAGTTAAACTTTCAACTTTGTTTATACATTAATATACAACACGATCATGAGAATGCGTATCAGTAGTACGAGTTTGTAATCTCGTAGAATATATACGCCAAAATGAGTTTTGGCGTGCTTATTGTACGCAGTTTTTCGCGTGCATATTTATGGCGTATATATAACACGCTCTTCGTACGTATAATATGCCATAAAGTGCGTATCATATGCACGCGAAAAACTACGTACCATAAGCACGCCAAACTCATTTTGTCATATATTCTACGAGATTACAAACGTACTATTGATACGCATTTTCGTGTGATCGGCCTCTAATATAATTGATCGGAAAACCAAACAGACCATATAATAAAGAACAATAAATTAAATGTCATGACATTTGTTACGGACTTCACTCCACACGCGACGTTCTTGTTTTTTTTTTTGTTTTTTTTTTTGGTTCCTATTTATTAAATCCAGGCAATTGGTTGACGAATCGTTGATTAAAATTAAGATACAATTTATACAAAACGAAATTCACTTTAAAGAAAGGCTTTCTACAAAATAAAACATAATGAAGTGGTCATCTTGACCATATAGCCTATCTTTGCGCATCTTATGTGCTTAACTTAGTCATGCTGTTCACTTTTCATAGTCAACATAGATTACATTTAAAAACTAGGCTATTAGGCTACCAGAATCTAAATAGGCTACATTTTAATCACTCTGGGCTGCGTTTCCCAAAAGCATCGTAAGCCTAAGTTGATCGTAAAAACGATCGTACGAGTGATCTTAATATTAAGGTCTGTTTCCCAAAAGCATCGTAACTTAAGTTGCACTTGAAAATGATCGTAGATCTACGAGTGCTCAGGAGTAACCGTTAAGCCCTAAGTGCATCGTAAGAAGACAGAGTTATGAGGTCACCTACAGGACAACCGGCAGATTACACCTTTATTCAAGTGCAATGTGTATAACATAGCTAAGGTTTTGACTGTATTCCTCTTAAATCCTCTTTGTTGTTTAATATGAAAAGAAAACGGAAGAAAATAAAAAAATAAAAATACACATGATGTCATAAATAGTGCTGATAAAACATGTCTGCAATAAAAAAATTGTCTGTACACCTGTAGAAATTGGCTAGATGAAGTACATAATTTGTACTACTGTCACCCTATATACCCTTTATATAGGCTTTATATAGGCCTACCACCCATGGCCTAAAGCTCTATGAAATACTATAGGAGTTCTTCCAAATGTTTCTGAAGTGACTGACTTTTTCAACTATAAACTAAATTTTAAAACATAAACAAGTTTAGATATTAACTTCAAAAACACTGAATCACAGTTTGATTGATTTCACACACACACACACACACACACACACACACACACACACACACACATATATATATATATATATATATAATTAATTTAAGTTAAATATAGACACTATAGTTAATTTATGTAAGTGAGAATGACAAAATAAAGTAAACTGTGACATATTATGCCCAAAAATTCTTCATACAGTGGACTACCAGTAAAATTGATACAAATTTGGAACCAAAAATTATTCAGACACTTTGACCTGACCATGTTTTGCTAAAGTGTTATTTGAGATCTTGTCATATTTTACTACCATTAAAAAAAAAAAAAACTATAGTGAATAATCTGTAATAATGAATGAAATGTTCAAGGTGTCTGAATAAATTGTGGTTTGACTGTGTGTGTGTATATATATGAAGACTTCAGATGCAAAAGCCTCTAAGTGCCATCTGAAATTTTCTTATAAAATTTTCTTATGAAATGTTTTATCAAGCTTGTAGGCCTATGTTTATGTTCAGTTATTTCACATTAATGGAAAAGAAAATGACCTATTAATTGCCATTAAAGTGAAATTACTGAACCTAAACATACAAGCTTGATAAAAATGCTAATTTTAGAAGAACATTTCAGACGGCACTTATAGGCTTTTGCATCTGAAATCTTCATATATATATATATATATAGTTTAAAGAAATCGTCTGAAAATTACATCTTTGTTTAGCTCTACCTCCTCCAGAAGAACATTAATTTAATCTTTTTGAAAGGTATCTTTATTTATTTATTTATTTATTTTAAACCACATCAGGTGACGATTATTAGGTTAAACATTAAAGGATACGATTTTATAAGGTAATATTCAGCACTTGAGAAACGGACAGCGACTCTTAAGTAGCACGTAGAGCGCGTTCTCGCGCGTTCATGTTAAGGGCATTTTTGGGAAACGCACGTGGAATTGCAGCGAGCGTTCGTAACCTCGCACTTAGAAAGCGCTCTTAAGAGCTAAGATACATCGTTATTGGGAAACCCAGCCCTGGCCGATTAACGCGCCGGCGCGTTCTGGTGGATTTTTTCTTCATGCTTTAGGTATAACAAGATTTCATAAACATTATTTAACTGCATTAGTTAACATTAACAATGACCTGCACGCTTCACAATTCAGTTTTCAGACCAGACAATGCAAATGCAAAAATAAAAAATTGAAACAAGGCGTTCATTTTTCTTGTTTTTCGTGTACTTATTTAATAGATACTTTTGTTAAATTATGACTTTAGAAACAACCATTTGAATAAATTAAATCTAACAGATTTTCTATTTTTCCTTTTTTTTTGTCTTTTAATTTGCGTAGTGGGCTGTACCATTAGCACGGGGTGTGGCCACGGACTATCATCTCATTGATGTAATTGCTTTATTTACACCTTATGCATGTTGAGGAGTAGTTTAAAAGACTGAACAGAGAGGATGACCTTTTCCACCCGAAGTGCTATCGTTTTTATTGTTAATATAGTAACTGCTAAATATAAGGCATGGACTAGCCATCGCGAGCAGCTAGGAAAAGTGAAATCCCGGTGGCTTGGCTGTTTTGGCACATTGTCCAGGGTAGCGTTTCCCAAAAGCTGAAAAAGTTGATCGTAGCTCCACTGGTTTCCTGCCCAGGTCTATCATCTCTAGTCACACACTTCAGTTAGCCTATGTGTCCCACCCCAGCACACACCTGAGAAAAAACTTTGCAGATCATATGAGAGAGAGCATACTCACATTCAGTGAGCTTATGCTGCATTTTATTGTCAGTAAAGGTAAGGGCGTTGTAAAAAGAAAAAAGGCATAAGTGGGAAAATTAAATCTATTTTTTCATTAAACGGCAATTTAAATATTTAATTTCTATAGATTATACAAAAATGACCAAATAAAAAGGCTGAATAAGCTGATCTATCATGTTAAATGGTGGCATCTTAGTAAATGAATGGTACACCCCATTAAGCTCACAGAAATGGTTTGACCCAAGTTCTCAGCAGCCAATGACACTGACCCGTTCAAACAGATTTTTAACGCGTATTTCACATGTATTTAACGCGTATTTCACATGTATTTAACACGCATTTCATGCGTGAAATACACGTCAAATACACGTATTTAACGTGTTGTTGACGTGTTAAATTTCACGTGTATTTGGCCCTCTTGTCATTCCATATTCAAAATGATTTGCTATAAAAACGCGCGTTATCGGCGTGCGCTTTAGCCTCTTTAGTCTCGGGACCCGTCACGGGTATACGCGTTTTTGTTAGCGTTGCGCTTGCCTCTAGATCTCTGTTCACAGCTACCAGACACTCCGATTGATGCACGCGAGCAAACAAATACATGAATAAGAGCAGGACTGCAGGCTTACACGGAGCCAAGAGACGCGCTCCATTTTGGACAAAAAAAGCGAATAGGGCCTAAAATATAAGATAAGATGACAAATAGTGCAATCCTGCTCTTATTTATCTATCTGTTTCACGCAGATCAATCGGAGTGTCTGGTAGCTGTAGTACGGCAGGTGAAAAGCGTTTGGTTTATGATATTTTGTGCGTCCCGTTATGACTCCCGCTGGATACGCGCAGCATTTTGTTTAAAAACACCTTACATATTGTTGAAGATCGCGAGGCAGGTGCATATCTACTCGTGACGGGTCCCGTGGCAGGCGCTCCCCCTGCCACGCAAAGATTTTACTTCCTCTTAGCCTTGCATTTTAAGGCTTATTCTGTTATGTCTTCATGTTTTATCCACGTCCACTAAAATGTTAGGTTTGCATTAGTGTAGTCTATAATAAAAAAATCTACTTTATAAAGAGTATACTTAACAAGATTTGTCTCGACCATTCCTTTTTTTAGGGGGAACTCGACGATTTTGCTCAGATGTGGAATGCACACCGCATACGATCACAGCGTAATATTGCTGCACCACATGGACGACCGGCCGTAATGTATATGGCTCCTCACCTTTACGGGTCAGAAGATCATATCTTTCGGTGTGACCCTGCTGATGTTCAAAATTGCCAAGAGGAGTGTGTAACACCGACGTACCCATGTGATGACACAGTTTTTGAACTTTGTTGTTTGATAATGGATGAACTTCATCTCAGTTTCCCAGAAGATGCAGAGACTGGCAGAGCCCTGTACATCAGGCTTAGGCAAGAGATACTACGCGTGTTGTAATTTGCCTTTACAATATCTTTGGAAGGAAAAACATATAGTGTAATCTTATAAGTTAATAAATTGAGTCATTTTTATATAATTTTAAGTTTTTTTGAGTAGGAGCCTGCGATTTAAATTCTAAGGGTATGTTATTTTACAACACTTGGACATGATACTGTAGATTTTCAATCCCTTTTGTTATAAAGTCTTTACTTATAGATCTGTAAATGTATAATGCACACATTATCAAATAAAAGACAGCTTTATGGATAGCCTACTTTAGAATTTATTGAACATAAACATACAGTGTGAGACTGAACACTTTTCTCATTCAGCCAGGGACTGTTTTATGCTTGAAAATATAGTTACAGAAAATAAGATGTACAAAGAGGTACTGATATAAGGTAATATAACACAAGATTAAAAAGTACTGCAGGCTATTTCTTTTTGTGGTTCAAATAAATTCTAGAACTGCCTTATAAGAACATAACATTCAACTGAACAGTCAGTTCCCAACATTTATTCAACAAACCATATTAAAACACTAGTAAGACTGAACTTACTGATATTTATGTAACAGTGTAAGGCCAACAAACAGAAATGACTGACAATGTATGTTTTGTTTTTTTTAAAAACTGAAATGTCTTATAAGACCTATGTCTTTTAACCAATGTATTTTAGTTTGTCCTAGAAAACAGATTAACAGAGTATAAAAAAAGAATCCTGATTCATTTAGTTTAGCTGGAGATCATTTACCTTGCAAGCTATTGTCAGCTTTACAACAGATCCATTTTCAAGTAGTTTGTATCCAAAACATTTACAAACTCTCTTCGAAATTCAGAGTATGTACTGTAAGTGCAGGGTATCTGCAACAGTGGACCACATGTATGCGCCACTGGATACCTCTGTAAGCCCCTTACATCAGTAAACTCAACATCAATGTGTGAAACACAGATCACATCAGCCCCAGTGGTGAAACGCAAAAACTTATGCAGTTTTTTTTTGTCAAGTGATCGAATGAACAGCTTTAAAAACTGCATTGTTTTGGAGTGAGAAGCTTCCTTCTCATTAGGTTTAAGCAACGCAATGATGTTTTTAGCCGTTGGAATTTTTGCTTCATAAAGGGCTACAACTGCAGAAACAGTTGGAAGCAAAATTTTAAAAGAAGACTGAGCACTAGCGGCCATCATTTTCAGAGCATACATTGGCTCTTGTATTAGCTGTTTGTGTGCAGTCTGTATGATGGTGTCCTTTACAGCATCTCCATCTGGTACAGCGTGCCCACCCATTCTGGAAAGCATGTCCAGTAGGCCATCCCTGTCATACTCTCTTCCTTCTAGCACAGAGCTGATGATGTCTTTCTCAAATGGCGTGACAAACCTTGAATTAAACAGAATGTATAAAACAGATAAATTACAGTGCATAGTGGGATCCAAGTACCCCAGAGTGCAGTCTGGATGATGGGGCAGGTCGACACACACACACACACACACACACACACACTATATTATATATATATATATATATATATATATATATATATATATATATATATATATATATACACACAGTCATGCCCAAAATTATTAATATCCTTGGCAAATATGACCAAAGAAGGCTGTGAAAAATCTGCATCATTAATACTTTTGATCTTTTATTTAAAAAATCTACAAAAATCCAAACTTTCATTGGAGAATAATAATTTCAAATGGGAGGAAAATCTCATTATGAGAGAAATGTTTTTCTCACACACTGCTCACAATTAATCATACCCTATTATTCAATACTTTTTGCAACCTCCTTTTCCCAAGAGAACAGCTCTGAGTCTTCACCTATAATGCCTAATGAGTTTGGAGAACCTGAGGAGAGATCAGAGACCATTCCTTCATGCAGAATCTCTCCAGATCCTTCAGATTCCAGCTCCATGTTGGTGCTTCTTCTCTTCAGTTCACTCTACTCATTTTCTTTAGGGTTTAGGTCAGGGGACTGGGATGGCCATGGCAGAAGCATGGTTTTGTGTTCAGTGACCCATTTTTGTGTTGGTTTTGATGTTTGTTTTGGATCATTGTCCTGATGGAAGATCCAACCACATTGATTTTTTAGCTGTTGGTATTTGCTAGAATCCATGATGCCATGTATCTGATCAAGATGTCCAGGACCTCCAGCAGAATAATAAGCCCACAACATTAAAGATCCAGCAGTATATTTCATTGTACACATGGGGCACTTTTTACCCCTGTGTGCACCAAACCCATCTTAAGTGTTTGCTGCTAAAAAAAGCATTTTTTTTGCTTCATCTGACCATAAAACATTTAAAAAGTAACTGACACTACTGGAACTTCAAACGGGATGGGTTATATAGTCAGATAAAGCAAAAAAATTAGCTTTTATAGCAGCAAACACTTAAGATGGGTTTGGTGCACACAGGGGTAAAAAGTGCCCCATGTGTACAATGAAATATACTGCTGGATCTTTAATGTTGTGGGCTTATTATTCTGCTGGAGGTCCTGGACATCTTGATCAGATACATGGCATCATGGATTCTAGTAAATACCAACAGATAAAAAATCAAAACCTGACTGTCCCTGTTAGAAATCTTATAATGGGCTGTGGTTGGATCTTCCATCAGGACAATGATCCAAAACAAACATCAAAACCAACACAAAAATGGGTCACTGAACACAAAACCAAGCTTCTGCCATGGCCATCCCAGTCCCCTGACCTGAACCCTAAAGAAAATGAGTAGAGTGAACTGAAGAGAAGAAGCACCAACATGGAGCTGGAATCTGAAGGATCTGGAGAGATTCTGCATGAAGGAATGGTCTCTGATCTCTCCTCAGGTTCTCCAAACTCATCAGGCATTATAGGTGAAGACTCAGAGCTGTTCTCTTGGGAAAAGGAGGTTGCAAAAAGTATTGAATAAAAGGGTATGATTAATTGTGAGCAGTGTGTATTAGAGAAAAACATTTCTCTCATAATGAGATTTTCCCCCCATTTGAAATTATTATTCTCCAATGAAAGGTTGTATTTTTGTAGATTTTTTAAATAAAAGATCAAAAGTATTAACGATGCAGATTTATTTTCACAGCCTTCTTCGGTCATATTTACCAAGGGTATGAATAATTTTGGGCACGACTATATACATATATATATATATATATATATATATATAAGCTAAATGCAGTGTGGACAATTGGTAGCCTATTATTGTCTTATTTCTCACTGCGATTTTGCTTTAAAATGTAAAATCAAATGCACTTTGGGTTTATCCAATGTCTTAATAAAATACAGTTAATTATGATATTACATTTGTGTAAAATCCCTATTCCCAATCATAATGGAAATAAGAAGCCTAAATAGGTATTGTAAAAATAGAGCCCTGCATGATATCGGCCTGTAGAAAGTATCTTTCTTTTGCAATGCCATAATTTCATGCAGTCTTAAAAGTGGCACTGACTTATCTACTGGATATAATAATAAATACAATATAGCTAAGCTAAATCTCAAACTATCATATCAGCAACATATTTCTATTGCCCGCTATAAAACTGTTCAATATTGAAGCTTGCAGACAACATGACGTTTTGTAAAGCTACTTTTGAAGCAATGTGTATTGAGAGTTATACAAATAAATCTAACTTTATTAACTTTATTCACAATGTAGTAAGAATTCCTTTCCCCAGATTTAGCAGTATGATAGATGGCGATTTTCTGCCTGAAGAACTTGGAGATGCCTACCAAGTGTACAGTACACTAACTTCATCGAAGATTTAAGTTTTAAGTTCATCAAAACATAAACCAATTGGCCGTAACTGAAATCACTATGGTTATAGCACTTAATATTTATGTAGTACGATCAAACAGCGTATAAGTATTTAAAGGATTAGTCCACTTTTAAATACACTATTCCTGATAAATTTACTCACCTCCATATCATCCAAGATGTTCATGTCTTTCTTTCGTCAGTCGAATAGAAATGAAGGTTTTTGATGAAAACACTCCAGGATTTTTCTCCATGTAGTGGACTTCAATGGTTACCAACAGACTGAAGGTCCAAATTACAGTTTCAGTGCAGCTTCAAGGGCTTTAAACAATAAGGGCACTTAATAAGGGTCTTATCTAGTGAAACGATCTGTCATTTTCGAAAAAAAATACAACCGTTTATGCTTTATAAACAAAATATTGCCTTGAACGTACTTTCCGCTTCCGCATTCTTCATAAGGCTTACGCTGAATGTCCTACGCCTTCCCTATTCAACTTACGGAACGAACGCTGTGCCAGTTTAGTTTTTTTCCGTAAGTTGAATAAGGAAGGCGTAGGACATTCAGCGTAAGCCTTATGAAGAATGCGGAAGCGGAAAGTACGTTCAAGGCAATATTTTGTTTATAACGCATAAATGGTTGTATTTTTTTCGAAAATGACCGATCGTTTCACTAGATAAGACCCTTATTACTCATCTTGTATCGTTTAAAGCCCTTTGAAGCTGCACTGAAACTGCAATTTGGACCTTCAGTCTGTTGGTAGCCATTGAAGTCCACTATATGGAGAAAAATCCTGGAGTGCTTTCCTCAAAAACCTTCATTTCTTTTCGACTGACGAAAGAAAGACATGGACATCTTGGATGACATGGGGGTGAGTAAATTATCAGGAAAAGTGTATTTAAAAGTAGACTAATCCTTTAATTCATAAAGTAGTACATAAAGGAAGACCCCAACCCAATCGTCCAGACTGCACTCTGCACTACTAACGTGATCTCATCAGAATACGTTTATTTTTATGTAAAGTGCGGTTCTAGCAAATGTGAATGTGTTTTGTGGCATTAACAGTGGAACTAAACAGAGGCATTAAATTAAAATCCTTACATTAATGTATATTAATTAATGTTGCATTTATTAAATGGAGTTTAATCATCTACTTAATATGTTTGTGACATTTCTGTTTGTGACTTGTGCTGCAAACTCGTTTCGGAGGAATACATATTGTAAACAAGACTACACTTTGAAACCTTAAAATGAATAACATTTCTGTAATTGTTTAATTACAGTACATACCTCATAAAAGATTCAGTCAGCATGCCTGGTGTCACTTTGTTCTCCCCATGAAGGAGACAGACTGCAAAGGCCAATGATAGCTTCACTGGAAAGAATCCATGATCCTGGTATCCTTTTAGTAGAATTCTACCAACTGCCTCCCATCAGCACAGACGAGCTCTTCAGGGCAGGACTCAGCAGTTTACATCACTTACACCAAAAGAAACACAGCTTTCACATCCATGAGGGGAGGATTCTGGACAGAGAAAACTAAGGAGATTCATGTGCCATTCATGTGAGGGTGGAGCGTCCCTCATTGAATAGAGGAGGGGTTTGAGACATCATGTGACTCACGTATATAATGCTGTCTTAGAAACGATGCCACGGCGCTGTGTGGACGGGTCAGTGTCTCCACCGCGGGAGGAGAAGAGGCTCTACCATAAGCGCAGAGGAACACCATCTACTATGTGGTTAACCTAAGTCATGTGACTTCTGTTTGTGTGCTGGTCATGTGACTGCAGCAGGTCCTTCACTTCCTGTGTTTTTACAACTGAGGATGGTGTTTGGATGAACACGTTGTTATGTAGTCCAGTGACTTTTAATAAAGAGTTTGTTTGAGCACTAATAATTGAATGATTGTATTTCTATAATTTAACTGCATGCAGGAAATTTAAAAATAAAGAAATGAAACTAACAGTAAATGTTCTCGTGTGCAAAAGTACATCCTTATAGACTGAGTTCAGATCAGATGTGTGTTGAGCCAGTGTGGTTTACAATATGAACTTTATCACACTGAAGAACAAGCTTCACAAGCGCTGTCCTGTCAAAGCCTGATCTCTCTCATGTTAGTGGTTATGGTTATGGTTATAGTTATAGTTATGGTTATGGTTATGATTATGGTTATGGTTATAGTTATGATTATGGTTATGGTTATGGTTATAGTTATGGTTATGGTTATGGTTATGATTATGGTTATGGTTATGGTTATGGTTATAGTTATGATTATGGTTATGGTTATAGTTATGATTATGGTTATGGTTATGGTTATAGTTATGGTTATGGTTATAGTTATGGTTATGGTTATGGTTATAGTTATGATTATGATTATGGTTATGGTTTTAGTTATGGTTATGGTTATGGTTATAGTTATGGTTATGGTTATGGTTATAGTTATAGTTATAGTTATGGTTATGGTTATAGTTATAGTTATAGTTATGGTTATGGTTATGATTATGGTTATGGTTATGGTTATAGTTATGATTATGGTTATGGTTATGGTTATGGTTATAGTTATGATTATGGTTATGGTTATAGTTATGGTTATGGTTATAGTTATGGTTATGGTTATGGTTATAGTTATGATTATGATTATGATTATGGTTATGGTTATGGTTATAGTTATAGTTATAGTTATGGTTATAGTTATGATTATGATTATGGTTATGGTTATGGTTATAGTTATAGTTATGGTTATGGTTATAGTTATAGTTATGGTTATGGTTATGGTTATAGTTATGATTATGGTTATGGTTATGGTTATAGTTATGGTTATGGTTATGGTTATGGTTATAGTTATGATTATGGTTATGGTTATGGTTATGGTTATAGTTATGGTTATGGTTATGGTTATAGTTATGATTATGATTATGGTTATGGTTATGGTTATAGTTATAGTTATAGTTATGGTTATGGTTATGGTTATAGTTATGATTATGATTATGGTTATGGTTATGGTTATAGTTATAGTTATAGTTATGGTTATGGTTATAGTTATAGTTATGGTTATGGTTATGGTTATAGTTATGATTATGATTATGGTTATGGTTATGGTTATGGTTATAGTTATGGTTATGGTTATAGTTATAGTTATAGTTATGGTTATGGTTATGGTTATAGTTATAGTTATGGTTATGGTTATAGTTATGATTATGATTATGGTTATGGTTATGGTTATGGTTATAGTTATAGTTATGGTTATAGTTATGGTTATGGTTATGGTTATGGTTAGGGCACATCACCATCAGATGCTCTTGAGGGACATTCCTATTACAGTTTAAATGTGCTGTAAATTACATTTGAGCATTAATGAAAAAGACAAGCAACACTTCTCCATCATGCACTGGTACAGTGTCACTATATACATACATATATCAAGTCTAGCAGGATTTCAACACTTTAGTCGGTCAGACTAGAGGAAGTTCAGACACACAGGAGGAGCTGACAGTGTTTAGAGGAAGAACTGTAACTATATAACTATATAATGAAGAGAAAGACTGAGAGAAACAGAAAATGGCTGATCAGTGTGATCTGTGTCTGCTGGGAATGATCATTCTCTCTTCACTTCTCACAGGTAAAGAAATCTGGATTTTCTCTAAAGACATTTAGTGGAATTAGTCTGGAAAGAGTTGATTTGAACATGCTCAGTTTATTCTTGCACACATTCACGTTGTGATCTCAGAGTTGTGTATTGATACATACAGATCATACTGTATTATTCCTGATACTGGACATAGAGTCACTCAAACATCTGATGATCAACAATTATCTTCATATTCAGAGATTTCAAGAAAAACACTTTATTCTGGAGACTGTGATGATTGTGTTCATGAGGGAAAAAGACTGTATGATTTGAATCTTCTGCTTTATATGTTGGTATGTTTCATGTCTTCATTTACTGTGTTTCAGGTACCAGTGGAGTGAATGACATTCACATGTTCATCGGTTCTGGTGAAAATGCCCGTCTGTCCTGTAATAATGCTCTTTCTGACTGTACATCAACTGTATGGATCTACTATAACAGATTCAGACATTCAGCAGCAGTTGCACTGATTAATGGAGAGATAAAGAATAAAGACACAGAGAGACATGAGAGACTGAGTCTGGGGTCTGACTGCTCTCTGAACATCAAGAACATCACAGAAGAAGATTATGGATCGTACACCTGCAGACAATATGTGAATGGAGGAAAACAAGGAACTGATGCACGTGTTTATCTGCATGTTCTTCATGGTGAGTTTATGATTATATGATCAATTTAAAAAGGGTATTTCCCTTTAAACTCAGTTGACTATTGTGTCTTGTGTCTTAGTTTCAGTCTCTCCATCATCATCATCATCATCATCATCATCATCCTCACAGACTGAGATCAGTCCAGGTCGCTCTGTGACTCTCTCCTGTCAGATGTATTCTAGATTATCCTGTGATGATTGGGTTCATTATGAGCGACTTCATCTGTTGTGGGTGAATCAGGCTGGTGTTGATCTGAAGACAGACTCCAGATATCAGATATTATTCTCATCAGATCACTGTATCATCACTCTGACTACAACACTCCTGAATGAAGATGACAACAGAGAGTGGAGATGTCAGCTTACTCTCAGAAATCAACTCCAGACCTCAGTCAGATACACTGTCAAGTATTCAGGTGAGAAACAACTATTACTACTGTAAAATATGATGTTAATGTCCTCCAGATGAACATCTGAACATTCATCTTCTCAAACTCTGAGAAGAAATCAAGCCAAACTACAGCAGCAGCTCCTACACAAGGTTCATGATCACATGATCACTGTCACACATCATCAGTCTCTCACTTCACTGGTTCACACTGGCTTTAATTCATCCATCCTTTCATTTGTACAGAGAATCAGAAGATCCCAACCTCTCTAGGTGTGTATGAAGATCCTCCTCATTTCAGTGCTTGTTTTCACACTCTGGAGTTTTTCTAGAATCAGGATCTAAATGAACTCATTGTAGTGAAAATGAGCTCAGTGGACATCAGTATTAATATGACTGTAATATCGTCTCTCTCTCAGTGATTGTGATTGTTGTCGCTTCATTCGCTGTTCTCCTTCCTGCTCTTATTCTCTGGATGATTCGCAGAAAAAGAGATGGTGAGTTTTTACAGTTTCTCATATTATATAACAGACAAAACATCTGATAAAATAAACGTGTAATTTAGACAGAATTCCTCTCAGACAGAGTTTAATGTTTCTATTCTACAGCACTAGAATTCTTCTAAAATCAGTTTAATTGGAGACTGTATTGTGTGTTTGATCATCAATATTCTCTTGACGTTCTGTTTCAGATAACAGAAGAGGAACTGATGACTCTGAGGTGAGTATTGTAGGTCGATCCATGAGTTATTAATGTTTATAAGCTCTGATCCTGAAATATGACACTCGTATTAGTCAGATTATATAATGACAGGTTAGTGTATTTGAACTGTTTCTGCTCTAAAACTCACAGATCAGAATAAATATGATGAACCAACGACACAATCAACATTTACATTCATCTACTGCCAGTGAACAATATGATTCATCTTCAGTAATCTGTGTATATTTGTGTATATTTGACACTGTGGTGATTTTCCTGTAACATCATTCATGTCTCAAGGATCTGTCATCATAACGTCATTGTGGAAACTTGGCATCAATAAACCACACAAGAGAGGAGAATGCAGGAGAGGATTTTACTAATAACTGCTCTTTTTACAGGATCATCAAACACGACCTGTCCATCCAACAGGACAGAACACTCTTCCTCAACAGGTAAATTCACACTCAACATAAGCACACACACCCCCTAGAGGACACAACTGGAACTGCCAGAATTGAACTCAGTCTACTGCAGTCATGTCTGAATAATAGATTTAATCTAAACTTGTAGATGAAGTTGTCACATGACGCTCGTTTTACACATATTTTACCTGAAACATTTGCAGCACCTGTGTAAAGTAGTAGTGATGGAACGGCCTTCAATATCTTGGTTTGTCATATTTCCATTGGTGTTTAGGAGCAGACAGATGATCATGTGACTTATTCTGAGGTCACTGCGTACAGTAAAAACCAAGAGCAAAAGAAGAAGGTGAGAAACACTTCCTTGATGTTGTCCAGCTTCTCTCAACATGATAGTTTGTGTTTTCTTCTGAATTTGTGTCATGAATTGAGCTCAAACATCACGCTGTAATAATTGTGTGTTGAAACAATAACTGTGATGTTCATTCAGGTTCGCTGTGATGATAAAGTGACTTATGCTTCCATCAGAGGAGCAAAAGCTGGATCTCAGGAACACTGCAGTGAACTTTATGCCTCTGTGAACAAGAACCATCACAAATCAGTCAAATAATGACACAAAAACCACATGAGCAGAAGAATATGAATCTAATAGAACTGAGTCCTAATGGTGTCATTCAGTGCCATTATAAATACTTTCAATGTCTTTTACATGTTCACAAACAAACCCAAGTGATGCTCTGATTTATTTGTAGTTATTGCTTATTTTTCTCAGTTCAGCATGTTTTTTGTATAGTTTCTGTCTTCTTGTTGATCAGTTAATGCGTCTTTATTATTCATTCAGAGCTGCAGGTTTGGACTAGAAAATGACGACACTTTTACTCTCTTACATCATTCTCATTAAATGATGAATAAATGGTGAAATTATAACAGCATTAGCATTTTTTTTAAGCTGCAACAGCATTTTTTAAAATTGTGAATTAAAATGAGCTCTTTCAAATAAATATTCTTCTTTTTAACTTGTTGTTGTTTTGTTTTTCTTGAATTATTACAATATCTGACACTTCAGTATGAATACAAATCTAAAAATGCTCAAAATGAAAAGTAAAAATGCTACAATTTTACCAAAAAATGATTTTATAATGTATAAATATAAACCTGAATGCATACTGAAGAAGAAAAAAAACCTGAAGAAAATCTGACTTTAGGACCCAGAGGAACAGTTTGTTTGCTCCATAGAGAGCTAAAGGCCATCTAGTGTAAGTATCTGTGTTTTTCATTTTGACATGAGTTCATTATTTATGTACATCATGTGTTATCATGTGTAGGAACAGTGAGGTTTTAGCAGGAGATAGCAGCAGGATGCACTATGGGACGAAGGCAGGCCGGTTGAGGGAGTGTGATGCTCAGGGCAAGGTTCTGCTGTCAAACTTTGGGTCCAGGCATTCATGTGGATGTTACTTTGAAACATGTTCAATTGTTCAGGAATGGTTTGAGGAACATGACAAAGAGGCGTTGCCTCGGCCTCAAAATTCCCCATATCTCAATTCCACTGAGCATCACATGTGATGTGCTTGATGAAAAAATCTGATCCATGGAGGCCCTGATACCACACATTCAGAAATATTGAGGAGTCCTTGCCTTGAGCTATCAGAGAGGTTTTGGCTCAGTGGAGGATAAACAAAAGAAACCAGAGGACAAAAAATTCAACCTCAAATTAGTTTGTTGTTATAAAAATAGAAGTTCTTAAAATATTGTAATACCTCTTTGACAAAATCCCTTCTGTTTTTGTCTGTTACTGTTTTTCTCTGTTGTTAAAGAATTAGTTCTTTTTTTTTTCTTTTTTTTTTCTTCAAATAAATAAAATTTTTCACGATAATTTGCTCACCCCCATGTCATCCAAGATGTTCATGTCTTTCTTTCTTCATTCAAAAAGACCTTCCAAGTGGATCTGCCAAAGCACTTTCATATTCTTCAAAAAGCTTACGCTGTATGTCTTACGCCTTCCCTATTCTCCTTACGGAAAAAATGGAACTGGTGCTGTGTTCATTCTGTAAGTAGAATAGGGAAGGCGTAGAACATACAGCGTAAACTTTTTGAAGAATACGAAAGAGCGGTTTTGGCGGAAGCACTTGGAAGGCGATCATTTGTTTATATAAAGCATATATATATATTTATTTATTTATTTATTTTTTTTTTCGTTTCTCTAGATAAGATCCTTATTTCTCGTCTGGGATTGTTTAATGGTGAATCCCCTTCATGAGCTCATAATGTGAGGATGTTAAACTGTGAAGCAAAGCTGCAAAGATAAACTAATAATGAAATGATTCATTCATGTTCATAATGATTCACATTATTCGATAAACTAATGACTTTAACACACTTCATCTGGGTTACAAGAGTAAAGTTATTGGTTTAGGCTTGTAAGTGCAATTATTTTTAAAATACTTATAGATATTGACTTAAAATAATTTCACCAACTTAGTTTGTTTGAGTATAAAGATACAGAGATAGTGTAGATAAACTGTGTGTTAATACAATACAACACTACAGTAAACTCTATACAGGCAAAGTCTGATGCTCATCTAATTTTATCCAAGCCCCGCCCATTCAGACACAAAGGACCAATGGAAGCTGTGTATGCTGAGCAGCCAATCAGATTGAGCGGATGTCAGATCCAGCCACTATATTTATTATCTGACAGAGTTGGTGTACATGCTGTCTGAAGGTGAGAATATAGTAAAACTTTAACTGTAACGCTGACACTCAAACAGATTCTTGAAAATATACTTCCAGAAGTTTGTTTTTGTTGATGCATTTCTAAACTGGGTTAAAATTCAGTTTATTAAACAGGCTGAACTAATGCTATTGTTAACTGAACAGATAGAGTTGAATGTAGTGCGGCACTACAGAGGAAGTGCTTAAACTAACTCATACTCTACATTAACATGTTTCCAAACCTCAACAGTGAGATCACAGCTCTGAAAACAACACAACTGCTATAATTAATTCACTATTTTAGTTATGGAAGTGTAGGACGGCTATCAGCCATCTTAATATTGTGAGAAAGTCTTGACTCTGGAATAGATGAAAATGTCACTGTAAAACTTCATACAGACTCAGAGTTTGACTTAATGATTATTGAATAATCTGTATGATGACGATTCCATAATCACCATTATCATAATTGCAGAGATACAACAAACAAATGACCTTCATATGGACACTCATTATTTTATGTTTAGGCAATGATTCACTTTCCTTTAGTGTGTTTGCTTGCTGTATAGTTTTTTGTGTTAATGCACCTTTGAAAATAGCAATCATGAGTCCAATGTGTGTCAAATTGTCATTCAAAAACCTCATGCAAAGTTGTTTTTCTTTTCTTTTCTTTTTTTTTTAAAAAATAAGCAATTTCAATCTGGTAAAATATATTATAGCTTAACTCAAGATTTTATTAATTCCCATGACTTTTCCAGCTCTAGAAATCACACTTTTAATCATTTCACAAGTTCCTACATACATGAAATCAGATGTAGTGTTTATTTGGTGTGCTGTCTGAAGGAGGGCTCCGATCTTGGAATTTGGCTTGATCCCAGAGTAATCCTCAGGTGGAGCATGCAATTGCGGTCCATTTATGTCCGTAAGGCCTGTATGTTCTCGGCCACCAAAGCTTATAGTGCCTCCGGACAGGCTGCCTCCACCTTGCATGCTATGGCCCTCCTGCAAGTACACCAATCCGAAGCACCAAACGAGCTGCATGAAGGTAGTTCTGAACTCTGGTTGATGCAGGAACTGCGTACAGCGATGGACTTTACCCTCAGGGCAATGAAAGTCACCGTGTGGGTCAGACAAGGCCCACCTTAGTGGTCCAGGAACGGCAGAACCTGACTGAGATAAAGGAAGCTAACAAAGTTTGCTTTGCCAGTCACTTCAGCGACACTGTTGAGGAGTTCCCTTTCATGGGAACTATCGACGCTACGTCGAAACGACGTGATGGGAACCCTCTGCGCATTGCGTCATGAAGCACCTCTGTATCCAACCGATGATGAGACGGGACGTCAGAGGCGGGTGACGTCACGGACCAGGAAGCTATAAAGCACACCCAGAACAAAGAACGCTAGCTTCTGTTGTCTTCAGTAAGCGCTATCTGTATCTTGTGTGTCTTATTTGCTGTTGTTTGTCTACCACGTTGCTGATATCTTCGTCTGAGGACAAGATTCAGTTAAAAGCACATCACTATATACATATATATATATATATTTCAGTGTAGAAAACAACAATGGCGGAGAAACAAAAAGACACAGCTCAGGACAAGCAGATTTTTAGGAAGTGTGTGCATCCCTGCACTAGATTCATCTCGGGTGGGGACACACACGAGATGTGCGTTATCTGCTTGGGAGCCGAACACGCACAGGCAGCTCTCGAGGGAGCTGTCTGTGTCCACTGTGAACGGCTCACACTGAGAGTCCTGAGATCACGGCGAGCACTCTTCGAGGAGAGTGCTGCGTCCCGTGTTCCCCACGGGTCTGGTCCCGCTGTTGCTGAGGCACAGCGAAGGCTGCGTTCGTGGGGTTCACAGATGGATCTGGTGGAGGGGGTTGAGACGGGCTCTGCCTCATCTCTTCCCTTACCTGCCAGACCCAGTGTCTCTTCTCCGGCGGTGGAAGCACGCTCTGCGGTTTCTTCCCCCCGGAGAGAGGCACCGGCGCTTAATATATCTTCCTCTGAGGAGGTTGATGTAGTAAGCGTCGACCCTGGTGATGAGGGACCGCCATCCTCATCACCAGCATATGAGGAGCTGCTGGAGGTAGTGACGCAGGCCGTCGATAAGCTCAAGATCGACTGGCCCGCGGAGAGAAGCGACACAAATCAAAAAAGCAAACTCGATGAGCGCTTTCTCCAACCTAGGTCACTACCACAGCGTCGGGGTCTGCCGTTTTTTCACGATCTCCACACCGAGGTGTCGAGGTCGTGGAATCGCCCAGTCCAATATCGTGTTTTCAGCCCCCAAACATCCACATATAGTAATATTATGGGGCTGAAACACTACGGCTATGGGGCGATGCCTCCGGTAGAAGAGACGCTTGCGAGCTATCTCTCGCCTGAGTCGGCATCGTCCCTCAAGACCCCGACACTGCCCACTAAGCCCCTAAGAACAACATCGGGCTTGGTGGGCAAGGCTTATTCGGCGGCAGGTCAGGCGGCGGCTTGTTTACATACTATGTCAATATTACAAGCCTACCAAGCTGACCTGCTGGGGGAAATTGACGAGAGCGGGGAAGCTACATTTGAAACGGTTCAGGAAATCCGTAAAGCCACAGATCTTGCTCTCCGGGCCACCAAGGAGACGGCCAAGTCAGTCGGCCGCTCTATGGCAGCCCTGGTGGCCACGGAGAGGCATCTGTGGCTGAATCTATCTGACATCAAGGACAAAGATAAAAACGTCCTCTTGGATGCGCCGCTGTCTCCTGTGGGCCTGTTCGGCGATGCTATGTCATCAGTCGTCGACAGGTTCCAGGAGACACGTAAACAGTCAGCGGCCTTCCAGAGATTCCTTCCCCGCCGCATTAATCCCCCCGAGACTGCTGGGCGGGAGCAGCCTCGGCCGGTAGCCAGCTCCTCTGCTCGTAGAGAGCAACAAAAAGCCAGCGTGGCCACCCGTGCTCCCCCGCAAAAAGCTTGGGGACCGGGGCGGTCAACGCAGGCAAGGCCTTCCAGAGGTAGAACGGATCTGAGGACCGTTATTATCTCTCGGAAGGCCTCGAAGAAATCCTGACGCCAGTCGGCCAGGGTTTCAGAGGGCAGTCCCCTCCGGAGAGGTCCTGATATTAAAACACCAAGTGTCAGCGCCTCTTCGGTGCCCTCAAGGGGCCGTTCTGCCAACCCTGCCACCCAGTGTGCGACAGGGCGCAGCGGTTCCCACCGATCCTCCGAGGAGGGTCGGTCACTTGATTCGTTGGTCTACCGGTGCGCCGGTCCAGACCAACGAGCCAAGTGCTCAAAAAACACCAGAGGCCAGTCTCGAGAGACTGGTTCCCTTAGTAGAATTTATGGAAGAATGGAAACTTCTCCCGAATATTTCGAAATGGGTGCTGCTCATTATAGAACAGGGTTACAGAATACAGTTCGGTTCTCAACCGCCCAGGTTCAACGGGGTTCTTCCCACAGTGGTAACCCCAGAGCAGTCTCTGGTTACGGAACAAGAGGTTATGACACTCTTGCAAAAAGGGGCTATAGAAAGGGTTCCTCCTCCCAGCAAGCTGTCAGGGTTTTACAGCCGCTACTTTATCGTTCCAAAGAAGGATGGAGGGTTGCGTCCCATAATCGATTTACGAATACTAAACCGTTCTGTACAAAAACTAAAGTTCAAAATGCTTACACTCAGACAGATTGTCCCACAGATCAGGTCCGAGGACTGGTTTGTGACGATAGATCTGAAGGATGCATACTTCCATGTATCCATCCATCCTTCTCACAGGAAGTTCCTCAGGTTTGCTTTCAGGGGCGAAGCTTACCAATACAGGGTTCTTCCATTTGGCCTATCCTTATCACCCCGCACTTTCACAAAGTGCGTGGATGCAGCTCTGGCTCCACTGAGACTCCAGGGCATCCGCGTACTGAATTACATCGACGATTGGTTGATATTAGCTCAAACGGAGCAGCTGGCAGCTCAGCATCGAGATGTTGTTCTGTCACACATGAAAAAGCTTGGGCTGAGGCTCAACGCAAAGAAAAGTGCATTGGTTCCAAGTCAGATTACCAACTATCTAGGGGTAGTTTGGGATTCCACCACGATGCAGGCTTATCTGTCTCCTGCTCGTGTGAATTCCATTCTCGGAGCCGTGAATGGGGTAAAAATAGGCCAGTCACTAACTGTGAAACAGTTTCAGAGACTGTTGGGTCTGATGGCAGCTGCGTCCAACGTGATACCTTTTGGCCTGCTGCACATGAGACCCTTACAGTGGTGGCTCAAGACCAAGGGGTTTTCTCCGAGGAGAAACTCTCTCCACACGTTCAAAGTCTCGCGGCGATGCCTTCGAGCTCTGGCCGTGTGGAGGAAGCCTTGGTTCTTGTCCCAAGGTCCTGTGTTGGGGACTTCTCGTCGTCGCAGAATGCTTACGACAGATGCTTCCCTCACGGGCTGGGGAGCGATCATGGGTGGTCGCTCGGCTCTGGGTTTCTGGGAGGACCATCAACGTTCCTGGCACATAAATCGGCTGGAAATGATGGCGGTATTTCTTGCATTAAAATACTTCCTCCCAGACCTGAGAGACCATCATGTGTTGGTCCGCACGGTCAACACGACGGTGGTCGCTTATATCAATCACCAGGGGGGTCTACGGTCTCGCCAACTATACTACTTGGCACGTCAGATCCTCCTGTGGTCCCAAGGGAAGTTCCTCTCGCTCAGAGCGGCATATATCCCAGGGAATCAGAATGTGGGGGCAGACGCCCTGTCGAGACAGGGGCCGAGGCCCGGGGAGTGGAGACTCCACACCGAGGTGGCGGAGCTCCTATGGCAGAAGTACGGTCGAGCGGAAGTCGATCTATTTGCCTCAAAAGAGTCGACTCAGTGTCCACTATGGTACTCTGTAACGCACCCAGCACCCCTAGGGCTGGATGCCATGGTGCAGACGTGGCCGAGGCTACGTCTGTACGCTTTCCCCCCGGTTGCTCTGCTCCCAGGAGTACTGGAGAAAATCCGCCAGGACGGGGTCAGTCTAATACTGGTGGCCCCATACTGGCCGACAAGGTTTTGGTTTGCAAACCTAATATCTCTACTAGACGGCTCCCCGATGGAGCTTCCACTCAGACAGGATCTCCTGTCACAAGCGGGCGGTACGATACTCCATCCTCGCCCGGAATTATGGAAACTGTGGGCCTGGCCTCTGAGGGGGCCAGGTTCATAGACTCTGGTCTCTCAACCGAGGTTGTGGAGACCATTCTCAACTCCAGAGCTCCCTCCACGAGGAAGTTATATCTATACAAATGGAAGTTGTTCGTTGCTTGGTGTAATCAACACGGAACGGACCCTGTCCACGCACCTGTAAGTTCGGTGCTTCAGTTCCTCCAAGAAAAATTCTCGGAAGGATTAACTCACTCAACACTAAAGGTTTATGTTGCAGCTATTTCTGCATTTCATGTTTCTTTAGGGGGTTCCTCGGTGGGTCGAGACCCCCTAGTAATACGCTTCCTCCGTGGTACTCTAAGACTGAGACCTGTGGTACGTTCTAGGACTCCAGCCTGGGATTTGGCGGTAGTGTTAGAAGGGTTAGCTGAGGCACCTTTCGAACCATTAGAACAAGTTTCTGAGAAGTTCCTTACACTCAAGACCATATTTTTATTGGCAATCTCGTCTCTTAAAAGAATTGGAGACCTGCAGGCGTTATCAGTTTTGCCATCATGTTTGGAGTTTTCACCAGGAATGGTGAAGGCATTCCTACACACTAGACCGGCTATGTGCCCAAGGTCCCCACTAATGTTCTGGGTCCTATTGTACTTCAGGCCTTTTGTCCCCCTCCATTTAGGAGTGCGGATCAGGAAAAACTTAATCTGCTTTGCCCTGTCCGGGCCCTAGATACTTACGTCCACAGAGCTGCCCTGTGGCGTAAGACAGACCAATTGTTTGTATGTTATGGGTCCCCTAAGAAAGGGGGCCCAGCGTCTAAGCAGAGGATGAGCAAGTGGGTGGTCGAGGCCATTTCTCTTGCGTACAAAGCAGCCGGACAACCATGTCCTTTGGTGGTCCGGGCTCATTCTACAAGGGGTATGGCGGCCTCTAAGGCCCTGGTGTCAGGAGTTCCCATGTCGGATATTTGTGATGCAGCCGGATGGTCATCCCAGCACACTTTTATTAGATTTTACAATCTAGATATTAACTCCACTCCAGGTTCAGCGGTACTGTCAACAAGATAACAGACATGCATTTGGCTGTACGGCCTAGTTGGGATAGCGTTCCCATCACGTCGTTTCGACGTAGCGTCGATAGTTCCCATGAAAGGGAACGTCTCGGGTTACTTGTGTAACCCTGGTTCCCTGAATAAGGGAACGAGACGCTACGTCACGTTGCCGTACCCTCGGCATACCCATGAGCGATTACTTCAGACATATTCCAGAAGCTAGCGTTCTTTGTTCTGGGTGTGCTTTATAGCTTCCTGGTCCGTGACGTCACCCGCCTCTGACGTCCCGTCTCATCATTGGTTGGATACAGAGGTGCTTCACGACGCAATGCGCAGAGGGTTCCCATCACGTCGTTTCGACTTGTGTAACCAGGGTTACACAAGTAACCCGAGACATTTTCCCAGCATTTCTCTGCAGTGCAGAAGCAGACGGAAGTGATCAAACACATGCAGGACGCTATGCCTCCCGGGTTGGGCCCCTGCGCTCCACCTTGCTGCTCCTCTGTAGGTGCGTCTGGAGTTCAGCTGGTGCCGCTTGCACAGTGTCTCAAGGCCTATCTAGCACTTCCCAGCCTGTTTCATTGCCTTACTCTGGCAATGGACGCAATTTACAGTCCGTACTTATATACTCATATCCAAGAAAGGCGGTGGATCTGTGTGTCTTGAATCAGGTCCTGCACAAGCTTCTGTTTAAGATGTTAATGCAGGAACTCATCCTCACATGTATTTACCCCAAAAATTGGTTTGCAGTGATCAACGTTTTTTTCTACCTCGACACAGACTCTTTCTACGCTTTGTGTTTGAGTGTCAGCATTTCAGTACTAGATCTGTTCAGTACTGATACTGTTCAGCAATTCAGTACTGATCTCACAAGATCTGTTGTGTGAGCAGTTCAGCCTAACGACTAATTGGAGTCCAGGAACTGACGGTAATCATGACAATCAGCTAGTGTTGTTCGAACTGTTCAAGAAACTTTATCACCCAAAGAGTCACACTATAGTGTTGAAAAATGCATGATTATACAAAACTTTATTTACTTTACATTTACTTTATTTAGCGACACAACAAATGCATAGAATATCCTATAAACTGTGTTCAGATCAGATGTGTGTTGAGCCAGTGTGGTTTATAATAAGCAGTTTCTCACACTGAAGAACATGTTTGACAGCTGCTGTCGTGTCAAAGTCTGTGTGGAAACAGAACGACTGTAGGTTAAACTCCCTGAGCTGTTACCATTGTGCTCTTGAACATCAACCATGAGTTGATCTTCAGGGACTGTTCCTGTTACAGTAGAAGTGTACTGTACATTACATTTAAACATCAGTGAAGAACAAATCAACACTTCTCCATTATGCATTGGCATCTGATCAGCCATTTTCGGTTTCTGTCAGTCTTTCTCTTCATTATATAGTTACAGCTCTTTCTTCAGACAGGAAGTGCTGGTCGTGTCTAAAGAAAGAACTTCCTCTGATCTGAACTGAGTGTAGTTCTGGTATATAGTTGTTATTTAGTGACAAGTGTGATCTGTGTCTGCTGGGACTGATCATTCTCTCTTCACTTCTCACAGGTAAAGAAATCTGGATTTTCTCTAAAGACATTTAGTGGAATTAGTCTGGAAAGAGTTGATTTGAACATGCTCAGTTTATTCTTGCACACATTCACGTTGTGATCTCAGAGTTGTGTATTGATACATACAGATCATACTGTATTATTCCTGATACTGGACATAGAGTCACTCAAACATCTAATGATCAACAATTATCTTCAGATTCAGAGATTTCAAGAAAAACACTTTATTCTGGAGAGTCTGATGATTGTGTTCACGTTATTTGAATCATCTGCTTTTTATACAAAATTTATATTTTCATTAATATTCTTTTATTTATTTAAAAAGAACAGCAGTTGCCCAAAGTGCTGTAGAAAGATAAAAATAAAACAGAAAATACAGAGGTAAATTCAAGTAAAACAGTCCTCAATCCCCAGTAGAATTAAAAGCCTGAGATGATAAATGAGTTTAACTGAGTTTATAAACGGATAGTTCCGGCTCTGGACTCTGATTGGTTGAGCTGCCTTCAGTGCCAGTAAGTGTGTACTGTTTGTTGCTGCGTCTCTCTTAGCAACCACTCTTAGCAACGTAACCATATGTCTAATTTTGTTAACTGAAGCTTACAGCATTATGGAGAACAGTATTGTGAGAGAGATATCGAGTGACCGAGTGCATTATCTGCATTCAGATTCAGCATTTTCCTTCAGGTCGATTCCATAGTCACAGAGAAGACCAGGTCAAACCTGAGTTTTAATCTAGAGACGACTGACCGTTCACAAAGACCCGCCCCCTTTAGTTACTGTTGCTATGTCTGATAAGCCATGTCACTCTCTCGCCACACATCATGTTCTCACACAGTGAAAAATAAGAGGAAACTGACAACACACCGACAGACAAGACAGAGCAGGTTACTTTTGATATCAAACAAAGTCTCACATTTCAAATTTTGTAACTTTTAAGAAATTTAAACAATAAATACCATTTGTGGCTCTTTAATGTGTCGTGACCGATCGCTCATCAAGAGGCTCGTGAACCGATCATCTCTGCTTACTAGTTCATTTATATCATCAAGTAACCAGGAATGAACCACATTTCAACCACAGAAAGATGTCAGTACACTCATTACACACAAAATGTCGGTTTCTGCGTTACGATTGGTTAGATCACCTGTCAATCAAACCCGGCGAAGGGTCAATTAAAGCAGCTGATCAGAGGAACTAAGAGATCTAGTAGATGTCTGCTGTTTTAAAGGTCTGTGAGGTAAGGTGGTGCCAACCCATTTAAAGATTTGAGAACAAACAACAAAAGCTTCAATTCTCTTCAGAAACGCACTGGTGACCAATGAAGAGAAGATCAAATCAGGGTAAAATGCTCTTGTTTTCACGTCCCTGTCAGCATCAAGCAGCTGCAAACGTGACAACGCTGTCTGACTAACTCCTCTATACAGAGAATTACAATAATCAAGACTTGAAGAAATAAAGACATGAATGACTTTCTCAAGCTCCTTAAAAGAGAGAAACGTCTCGACTTTATCCAGAAGTCTCCAGTGGAAAAAGCTGGATCTGACAACAGCATTTATTTGCTCATCAGATTTAAAAACTTTGTCAAATAAAACACTCAGATTTTCACCACCGTTTTATTATACGAGACCAGAGGACCAAGATTAAAATTATTAGTCATTAGTTCAAATATAATAATCTCTGTGTCTGTATTGTTTTCATTGAGTTTAAAAAATGTAAAGACATCCAGCCTTTTATACAAAATATAAAGTGACGTGAAGTGTAGCCAAGTATGGTGGTGTCCTATACTCACCCATCAGAGTCAACACAGACACACACACACACACACACACACACACACTGTGAACACACACCTGGAGCAGTGGGCAGCTGTTTTTGGCACCGGGGAGTGATTGGGGCTTCAGTGTCTTGCTCAAAAACACATCAGTTGTGTGTAAGAGAGCGCTGTTCATTCACTCGTCACACCTACATTCCTGCTGTACTGAGACTCAAACCTGTGACCTTCAGGTTACAGACTCTCTAACCATTAGGGGCCAGATTTACTGAACAGCGTCTGAAAGGGAAACTCCTACAAATGCATATTCAATAAGCTCAGCTGCAAAGATAACTGTGTCCACACCTTTTCAGCGCTAATTTCTCACTGTGTGTCTTTAGTAAATCCTGATTTTTAACACCAAAAGAGGGTTTGTGCTGGAGAAAGCTGTTAGTAAATCTGACTACAACTGCCCCTAATATATCATATTGATCACTGAAATATACTGTGTTTCAGGGTCCAGTGGAGTGAATGATCCTCATGTGTTCATCAGTTCTGGTGAAAATGTCCATGTCACGGTTTTCAGATGCATTGTTTCCTTCTTGTCACGTGTTCTTTGTTTTGACAGTTGTGCGCGTGTTGAGTGTGTGCGAGTGTGTTTGTGGGTGTGTCCAGGCCACGACAATCATCATTGGATCCAGCTGCCACTCATCACCTTCCCCACCTGATGCTCATTCAGTCACCCTTCAAATACTCACCTCATTCCCCCATCCATTGTCAGATCGTTGTTTGGTGTCCTGTCTTGTGGTGTCCGTTCATGACCGATATTCCTGTGTTCGTCGTTCCAGTTCCTGTTCTCTTCTTCGTGTCTTCGTTCACCGTCTGGATTGGATTATCACCGTCACCACGCTTCATCACACCAGCACCATCCACGCAGCGATCACCTCAGTTCCTGTTGTCTGCCACGCCTGCCTGTCTCAGACCATTATTGTCTATCTCCTTCAATATTATAATAAACGGAGTTAACTTGCACTTGCTTCCTGTGATTCATCATGACAGAACGATCTGACCAAGGAACGGAAGCAGCAAGCTCGTCACAGTCTACGCTGGAGGATTTTGTCAACGGTAGCATCCGCCGCATGGAGTCGCAGGAGAGAGACCTGAACAAGACAGGTAGAGCAGTGCAGGCGTTGGCAGCGCAGGTGTCCGAGCTCACCCAGCAATTCCAGCTGTTTCGTGGTCCCGCTGCGCCACCCACACCGCCTGTTCGCTCACCATCACCAGAGGGCGCCCCCAGTTTGGAACCACGTCTTCCGATCCCGGAGTCTTATGGAGGTGAACCCAAATATTGCAGAGCGTTTCTCACACGCTGTTCTATGTACTTTGCTTTGCAGCCACGGACTTTCAGTACGGAGCAGAGTAAAGTGGCGTTTGTTCTCACCCTTCTGACGGGGAGGGCAGCCCTCTGGGGAACGGCAGTGTGGGAGAACCAGGACATCTGCTGCACCTCGTTCCAGGCACTTTCGGCTGAGATGAGAGGAGTGTTCGATCGATCGGTCGCGGGGAAAGAAGCCGCTAGACAACTAGCTGAACTGCACCAAGGAGAGAAGTCGGTGTCTGATTATTCCATCGAATTTCGCACACTTGCAGCTGAGTGCCATTGGAACGAGGAAGCGCAGTGGGACATGTTCCTGCATGGGCTGGCTGATCGCGTCCAGCGGGAGATCTACGCGCTGGACCTCCCCCCGACTTTCAATGGACTCGTGGATTTGGCACTTCGGGTGGACGCTCGGCTGACCAGGGCCGAGCAGCGTGACCCGATTCTAAGGAACACGGAGTATTTGAGGTCCAGCAGCGGGGACGCGGTCAGCCCAGCTCAAGATCCCGAGCCCATGCAGGTGGGTCGAGCTCGGCTTTCCCGGGAGGAGCGGGAAAGGCGGAGGTCCCAAGGACTGTGCCTATATTGTGGTAGACCTGGACATGTTGCGTATAGTTGTCCGTTAAAAAGGGCTAACCCGGCAGTAAATTTGAGGCTACTGTCGGGTGGGATCTCCGCCGGGAAGTCCTCAACCACCTCCACCCTCCTCCCGGTGAGACTGGGGTGGTCCACTCACGTTCACCAGTGTCGTGCACTTCTGGACTCGGGGGCAGAGGGTAATTTTCTGGACAGAGCTCTTGCTAACAAGCTTCACATCCCACTCAAACCCCTCTCCGACAGGATTACAGTTCACGCACTCAATGGACAACGCCTACCCACCATTTCGCACATCACAGATGACATCACCATGACCATCGCCGGCAACCATTCAGAACTCACCTCATTTTTTGTTTTTGATTCCCCCAACTCTCCGGTTGTACTTGGTCACCCCTGGCTCACGAAACACAATCCCCGGGTAGACTGGATCCAGAACTCCATCGTGGCCTGGAGCGAAAGCTGTCATAAGTCTTGTCTCGTTTCTGCCTGTTCGTCTGTCTCTGGTTCTGTGTTGCAGGAGGAAGCGGTGGATCTGTCTAACGTGCCTGTCGAGTACCACGACCTGAAGGAGGTGTTCAGTAAGTCCAGGGCTGCTTCTCTCCCTCCGCATCGTCCCTATGACTGTGCTATAGATTTATTACCAGGTAAATCTCCGCCTAAGGGCAAGTTATATTCACTTTCAGTTCCTGAAAGAGAGGCTATGGAGAAATATATTTCTGATTCACTAGCAACCGGGTTTATTCGCCATTCCTCTTCTCCAGCGGGGGCGGGATTCTTTTTTGTGGGGAAAAAGGATGGATCTCTGCGACCTTGTATTGATTACCGGGGGTTGAATAACATTACGGTAAAGAATACTTATCCTTTGCCGTTAATGTCTTCGGCCTTCGAGAGATTGCAGGGAGCCTCCGTTTTCACAAAATTGGATTTAAGAAATGCTTATCATTTGGTCCGCATCAGGGAGGGCGATGAATGGAAGACTGCTTTTAATACCCCTAGGGGGCACTTTGAATACTTGGTTATGCCGTTCGGGCTTTCCAACTCCCCAGCAGTCTTCCAGGCACTCGTCAATGACGTGCTGAGAGACATGGTCGATCAGTTCATATATGTCTACCTGGACGACATATTGATTTTTTCCTCGTCTCTCCAGGAGCATGTTCAGCACGTTCGACGAGTACTTCAGAGGTTGCTAGTGAATGGGCTTTTTGTCAAGGCGGAGAAATGCGTTTTTCATGCACAGTCTGTTCCTTTTCTAGGGTACATCGTGTCGACTGAGGGAGTGCGCATGGATCCTGAGAAAGTAAAGGCTGTGGTAGATTGGCCAAGTCCAGATTCCCGTAAGGCCCTACAGCGGTTTCTGGGGTTCGCCAATTTTTACCGTCGGTTTATCCGCAACTTCAGCCAACTAGCCTCACCTCTGACTGCCTTGACCTCCCCCAGGACTACGTTCAGGTGGTCAGACGCAGCAGAGGCTGCGTTTGCCAAACTGAAGGCTCGCTTTGTTTCGGCCCCCATTCTTGTTGCCCCTGATCCATCACGGCAGTTTGTGGTGGAGGTCGACGCGTCAGAGGTGGGGGTAGGTGCAGTGTTGTCCCAGCGCTCTTCTTCAGACGATAAGATGCATCCCTGCGCGTTTTTGTCTCATCGTTTGTCTCCTGCCGAACGTAATTACGACATTGGTAACAGGGAGTTGCTGGCAGTCAAGTTGGCCTTGGAAGAGTGGCGTCACTGGTTAGAGGGTTCTGGGGTACCCTTTATAGTCTGGACCGATCACAAGAACCTGGAATATATTAGAACAGCCAAAAGATTGAACTCCAGGCAGGCTCGGTGGGCACTTTTTTTCGGACGTTTTGATTTTACCATCTCGTACCGCCCGGGTTCCAAAAACATCAAACCCGATTCTTTGTCACGTATTTTTGATCGTTCCGAACGCCCGTCTACTCCCGAGTGTATTTTACCTGAGACATTAGTGGTCTCCACTCTGACATGGGAGGTCGAAGAGAGAGTCAAAGCGGCTCTAGAAGGGGTAACGCCTCCGCCCGAGTGTCCACCTAACCGCTTATTTGTGCCGGAGGAACTACGGTCCAGAGTTATCCAGTGGGGTCATTGTTCCAATGTAGCGTGTCATCCAGGAGTCTGTCGAACTAAATTTTTAGTCAAGCAACGATTCTGGTGGCCCCGCATGGCTCGTGACGTTCGTGATTTTGTGTTGGCTTGTTCAGTCTGCGCTGTTGGTAAGACTTCCAATCGTGCTCCAGATGGGTTGCTCCAACCGCTGTCAGTCCCTTCGAGACCCTGGTCCCACATTTCGCTCGATTTTATCACCGCCCTCCCACCCTCCCAAGGGTATACGGTTGTTTTGACCGTAGTGGACCGGTTCTCGAAGGCAGCTCATTTTATCCCCTTGCCCAAATTACCATCAGCCAAGGAGACAGCGGTTACCGTCATTGACCACGTCTTTCGGCTTCATGGCCTCCCGGTAGACGTGGTCTCTGACAGGGGTCCCCAATTTGTATCCAAATTTTGGCAGGAGTTTTGTAGATTGCTGGGGGCGACTGTTAGTTTGTCCTCTGGGTTCCATCCCCAGAGCAATGGTCAGACTGAGAGAGCCAATCAAGATTTGGAGCGAACGTTACGATGTTTGGTCTCTAAGAATCCTTCCTCGTGGAGTCAGCAGCTCTCAATGGTGGAGTACGCCCACAATACGTTACCAGTGTCGTCCACGGGCCTTTCTCCGTTTGAGTGTAGCGTAGGTTACCAGCCACCAATCTTTCCCGGTCTGGAATCCGAAGTCGCGGTCCCCTCCGCACACGCCTTTGTCCAGAGGTGTCACCGTACCTGGACGAGAGCCCGTGAGACTCTCCTCCGGGTAAGGGAGCGCACCAAGGCCAAGGCCGATCGCCACCGGTCAAGGCCTCCCGTGTACGTCGTTGGTCAAAGAGTGTGGCTTTCTACTAAGGATATTCCTCTCCGCTCCGTCTCTAACAAGCTTGCTCCTAAATTTATTGGTCCGTTCACTGTTACCAAGATTGTTAGCCCGGTAGCAGTCCGCCTCAAACTTCCTCCTGCGTACAGGAGGGTTCATTCCGTCTTCCATGTGTCCAAGATTAAGCCCGTTTTTCACTCGGCCATTAATCCGCCTGTTCCGGTTCCCCCACCGCCGCGACTCGTAGATGGGGAACCGTCTTATTCGGTTAATCGGATTCTGGACTCTAGGCGGAGGGGACGCGGATTTCAGTACTTGGTGGACTGGGAAGGTTACGGTCCGGAGGAGAGGAGTTGGGTACCTGCCAGGGACATTCTGGATCACACCCTTATCGATGATTACAATCGACAGGTAAGGGAGTCGGGGAACGCCGGGAGGCGTTCCTAGGAGGAGGGGTACTGTCACGGTTTTCAGATGCATTGTTTCCTTCTTGTCACGTGTTCTTTGTTTTGACAGTTGTGCGCGTGTTGAGTGTGTGCGAGTGTGTTTGTGGGTGTGTCCAGGCCACGACAATCATCATTGGATCCAGCTGCCACTCATCACCTTCCCCACCTGATGCTCATTCAGTCACCCTTCAAATACTCACCTCATTCCCCCATCCATTGTCAGATCGTTGTTTGGTGTCCTGTCTTGTGGTGTCCGTTCATGACCGATATTCCTGTGTTCGTCGTTCCAGTTCCTGTTCTCTTCTTCGTGTCTTCGTTCACCGTCTGGATTGGATTATCACCGTCACCACGCTTCATCACACCAGCACCATCCACGCAGCGATCACCTCAGTTCCTGTTGTCTGCCACGCCTGCCTGTCTCAGACCATTATTGTCTATCTCCTTCAATATTATAATAAACGGAGTTAACTTGCACTTGCTTCCTGTGATTCATCATGACAGTCCATCTGTCTTGTAATAATGATCTTTCTGACTGTAAATCAACTGATTGGATCTACAATAACATATTCAGACATTCAGAGACAGTTTCACTGATTAATGGAGGGATAAAGAAGAAAGACACAGAGAGACATGAGAGTCTGAGTCTGGGGTCTGACTGCTCTCTGAACATCAAGAACGTCACAGAAGAAGATTATGGATCTTACACCTGCAGACAATATGTGAATAATGAACAAGTAACTGATGAACGTGTTTATCTGCATGTTCTTCATGGTGAGTTTATGATCATGTGATCAATTTAAAAAGGGTATTTTCCCTTTAAACTCAGTTGATTATTGTGTCCTGTGTCTTAGTTTCAGTCTCTCCATCATCATCATCATCATCATCATCATCCTCATCCTCACAGACTGAGATCAGTCCAGGTCGCTCTGTGACTCTCTCCTGTCAGGTGTATTCATATTCTGGATTCTCCTGTGATGATTGGGTTCGTTCTGAGGGTCTTCATCTGTTGTGGGTGAAGCAGGCTGGTGTTGATCTGACGACAGACTCCAGATATCAGATATTATTCTCATCAGATCACTGTATCATCACTCTGACTACAACACTCCTGAATGAAGATGACAACAGAGATTGGAGATGTCAGCTTACTCTCAGAAATCAACTCCAGACCTCAGTCAGATACACTGTCAAGTATTCAGGTGAGAAACAACTATTACTACTGTAAAATATGATGTTAATGTCCTCCAGATGAACATCTGAACATTCATCTTCTGATTCCAGTCAGCAGCTCAAACTCTGAGAAGAAATCAAGCCAAACTACAGCAGCAGCTCCTACACAAGGTTCATGATCACATGATCACTGTCACACATCATCAGTCTCTCACTTCACTGGTTCACACTGGCTTTAATTCATCCATCCTTTCATTTGTACAGAGAATCAGAAGTCATTAAATCCTCCAAACTCTGAGAGGACAGCAGCTGCTCAAACACCTGGATTTACTGAACAACAAGGTGTTTATTCATGACTTCCTTATACTAACTCAATAACTTATTTCAGTGGTTTACTGAGAATTACTGAGGAAGAACATATCAAACCTTATTGAATTTGTAGACTTCAATCATTCACACAAACAGGAAGTCAGCTCAAACGCTAATGTAATGAGTACATATACTAGAGTAAATATACTCTATCGTAAATATGTGAATGACAGAATTGAGTTTTTTTAGCTTAAATGACTAGTGATCCTTTATTAAACACAAGTCATGTCATGTTAGTGTGAACATCTTCAGCACAATAACTGAGTCACTGATACGGATCTGATCTGAACTACAGCAGCTGAAATAAATCAGTCTTAGTTTGTGAAAGAAATGTCTTGATGTTGTGTTCATGCAATCAAATATGATTTTGTTTTTAATAGTTGTACCATCAACTACAGCATCAACACTGACTCCAACCTCTCTAGGTGTGTATGAAGATCATCCTCATTTCAGTGCTTGTTTTCACACTCTGGAGTTTTTCTAGAATCAGGATCTAAATGAACTCATTGTAGTGAAAATGAGCTCAGTGGACATCAGTATTAATATGACTGTAATATCGTCTCTCTCTCAGTGATTGTGATTGTTGTCGCTTCATTCGCTGTTCTCCTTCCTGCTCTTATTCTCTGGATGATTCGCAGAAAAAGAGACTGTGAGTTTTTACAGTTTCTCATATTATATAACAGACAAAAAGACCAAAACATCTGATAAAATAAACGTGTAATTCAGACAGAATTCCTCTCAGACAGAGTTTAATGTTTCTATTCTACAGCACTAGAATTCTTCTGAAATCAGTTTAATTGGAGACTGTATTGTGTGTTTGATCATCAATATTCTCTTGACGTTCTGTTTCAGATAACAGAAGAGGAACTGATGACTCTGAGGTGAGTATTGTAGGTCGATCCATGAGTTATTAGTGTTTATAAGCTCTGATCATGAAATATGACACTCGTATTAGTCAGATTATATAATGACAGGTTAGTGTATTTGAACTGTTTCTGCTCTAAAACTCACAGATCAGAATAAATATGATGAACCAACGACACAATCAACATTTACATTCATCTACTGCCAGTGAACAATATGATTCTTCTTCAATAATCTGTGTATATTTGTGTGTATTTGACACTGTGGTGATTTTCCTGTAACATCATTCATGTCTCAAGGATCTGTCATCATAACGTCATTGTGGAAACTTGGCATCAATAAACCACACAAGAGAGGAGAATGCAGGAGAGGATTTTACTAATAACTGCTCTTTTTACAGGATCATCAAACACGACCTGTCTATCCAACAGGACAGAACACTCTTCCTCAACAGGTAAATTCACACTCAACATAAGCACACACACCCCCTAGAGGACACAACTGGAACTGCCAGAATTGAACTCAGTCTACTGCAGTCATGTCTGAATAATAGATTTAATCTAAACTTGTAGATGAAGTTGTCACATGACGCTCGTTTTACACATATTTTACCTGAAACATTTGCAGCACCTGTGTAAAGTAGTAGTGATGGAACGGCCTTTAATATCTTGGTTTGCCATATTTCCATTGGTGTTTAGGAGCAGACAGATGATCATGTGACTTATTCTGAGGTCACTGCGTACAGTAAAAACCAAGAGCAAAAGAAGAAGGTGAGAAACACTTCCTTGATGTTGTCCAGCTTCTCTCAACATGATAGTTTGTGTTTTCTTCTGAATTTGTGTCATGAATTGAGCTCAAACATCACGCTGTAATAATTGTGTGTTGAAACAATAACTGTGATGTTCATTCAGGTTTTGGTAAAGGATCAGGATATTCAATTAACTGCTCAAAATATGAGATTCTGCCCATTACTGAATTGAACAGGAATGCTGAGCTAGAGGAAGGGCAATAGTAAGAAATCAATAGTAAGTTTGTTGTTTTGGCTAGTCCGTCTCCTGAAGATTGTTTGCTTCCATTTCCCTTTCAAGGGAACTTATGCTGCGTCAAACGCTTTGGGAACGCCTCTGCGTGATTGCGTCATCAAGCACGTATGAAATCAGTCCAATATGGTGACAGAACATCATAGGTGGGAGACGTCACTGACCAGGAACTATAAAGCCTACCCGAAAAACACTCATTCAGCTTCTGTGTCTTCAGCAAGAGCTACATGTGAAATTGTTTGGCCTGTTTATTGTTGTCTGTCTACCAACTATTTATTATGGCAAGCGAACAGCATTTCAGAAATTGTGTTCATCCCTGCCCTTGTTTCATTTCGGGCAGAGATACACACCAGATGTGTGTTGTTTGTTTGATAGTGCAGCATGCCCAGGCAGCTCTTGAGGGAGCTTGTGAGCATTGTGATCTTCTTCATGAGGCTGTGCTTCTTCTAGAGGCTGCACTCCCTCTTTGAGGAGGGCGGCTCGGGTCCCGCTTCTGCCGAGGCAGACCGGTGCCTGATGTCGTGTGGTTCACAGATGGATCTAACAGAGGGTTTAGAGATGGGTGCTGCCCTATCTCAGCCTCCACTTGTTGGATCTAATGTCTCTATTCGGAGTCAAGAAGCATGAGATGAGGATGTTATAGCAGCAAGGGGTGGGCCAACTCCATATTAAACCCTTAGGGTTAAGAATGGGATGTCAGTAAATACATGTGCACATAAAGGCAGGTGTCCCAAAACTTTTGGCAATATAGTGTATCTCTATATTATAAAAAAGAATCCCATTATCAAGAGTAACATTATGAGAAAGTATCTCCTTATAACGAGAAAGTATCTCATTACCATTACAAAGTATCATTATGAGAAAGCATCTCATCTCATTATTATGAAAATATCATTATTACAATACTCAATATTACAAAATCTGTCATTATGAAAAGAACTTTATAAGTTGAGTGCAACATAATAAAAGAACAACAAATAAATAATCTTAGCTTAATCAGTTTCCATGTTTAGATGCAGATAATTGTATCCTTAGATGCAAAAAAGGCCTTTGATAGGGTAGAATGGTCATTTCTCTTCACTGCACTCAGTCACTTTGGTTTCAAATCATATATCATCAGCTGGATCAAAAGTATCTCATTACCATTACAAAGTATCATTATGAGAAAGCATCTCATCTCATTATTATGAAAATATCATTATTACAATACTCAATATTACCAAATCTGCCATTATGACAAGAAAGTATCTTGTTATGAGATACATTTTCTGAATATTATGATAAATTCTCATTAAGTGAAAATAAGTCATAATTATGAGAATGCTTCTTATTACTATGACTTATTATATATTTTGTACTCAACTGTGAAAAACTGACAGCATTTCCATGCCAAACATGTATGTGTGAAAATGTGCTGTTGCTCGTGGCTGTTAGGAAACTAACTCAGTACATACAGATGAACTTCTTACCATGATCTCAGACTGTGGTGATGTGGTTTCTCCACTGCATGGATCTTCATGTGTATCTTCAGGTGACTTTTAAATCTGAAACTCTTTCCACACTGATCACACGTGTGTGGCTCCTTCATATGAACTCTCCCCTCGTCCATCTGGATGCCGTGTTCACTGATGAGGACTGATGAAAGGAGCACTTCTTGCTTTAAGATAGAGCTGTTGCCGATGTTCGGCTAGGCTCTGGGAGTAGATAAGGATGTTGTCGATGTAGGCAATCACACTGTGATGAAGGAACTCCCGGAGCACCTGGTGCATGAAATCCTGGAATACGGAGGGGGCGTTGACCAATCCATACAGCATGACCAAGTACTCGTAGTGGCCAGTAGGGGTCACAAAGGCAGTCTTCCACTCGTCCCCCTCATGTATCCGAACGAGGTTGTATGTGCTGCAGAGGTCCAACTTAGTGACCTGCTCCAAAGAGTTGTTCAAAGGCTGCTGGGAAGAGAGGAAGAGGGTACCTAAACTTGACTGTTATCCTGTTGAGTGCTCTGTAATCGATGCAGGGCCACAAGCCTTCGTCCTTCTTTGCCACGAAGAAAAAACTCAAAGCAGCAGGGGAAGTGGAAAGGTGGATGTAACCCTGACGAAGAGCCTTTTCAACGTACTCCTCCATGGCCTTCTGTTCGGGAAGAGAGAGAGAGTAAATCTTTCCGTGGGGCAATGGCTCATCCAGTAGGAGATCGATAGCACAGTCCCTTGGCCGATGTGGAGACAACGACAAAGCCCGTTTAGGGCAGAAGACGTCACTGAAAGGGGCGTAGCAGGCTGGAATCTTTGTAGATTGCTGTTCCACAGGGCTTTCAGTGGATGTTGAGTTGACGGATATACAAGTCACTGGATGAGGAAGATCTGGAAAGCACCCGGGAAAACAGCAATCACTCAGAAGATGATACCAGCGGTGGAATTCTCCAGAACCAGGAAGATGATTGATTCGGTGTGAAATAGACCAACTTGGAACTGGACGGGTCCGACAGTATGACGTACATTCTTCTTATTCAAAGGTTTGCCGATTATCGACTGAACCTGGTAGTGTTCAATAGACCTCTTCTTGAGGTTGAGCTAGCAGCAGAGGGATTCGGAAATGAAGTTACCAGCTGACCCAGAGTCGAGGACTGTACTGGAAGGGAAACATTGGATATGGTAAGAATTACTTAAATAGTGAGTGGTTTAGAATTCACAGACACAGAATGGACGATGGGTGGACACAGAATGGACACACCATGAGTCGTGGTGGACGAATGGGACAGGCTGAAATGACATTAGGGCTGGGCAATATATCGCATGCGATTGTCACACGCATTTCGTCAGTAAAGCCGGTTCCCTGATTACTGCTAAATTGCCATCACCTGCTTTCAAATGGAGCGGCATTTAATAGACAGAACCGTAGTTCACTGATAAGCTACGCAATATCGCGTTCATTATTGCAGATGAATCGCCTTCGATAATGAACGCGATATTGCGTAGCTTATCAGTGAACTACGGTTCTGTCTATTAAATGCCGCTTCATTTGAAAGCAGGTGATGGCAATTTAGCGGTAATCAGGGAACCGGCTTTACTGACGAAATGCGCGTGACAAAAGCATTCCATATATCGCCCAGCCCTAAATGACATGTCCCCCAGAACCGCAATATATATAAAGACCTTGGTCAGCCTCCTCTGCTGCTCAGTCACAGTCAGGTGTGTGCTGTCCAGCTGCATTGTTTCTGGTTGTGGAGAGCTGGTACACTCTGTCTGGCATGGACGTTGTGGTGAAGGCTGGCCCTGTAGATCTACCAAACAGGGCTGCAGATGAAGTCCCAACCAAGGATTTAATCCTTGGCGGTAGGTCGTGATGAGGGATCGCTCATGTAACAGTGCATGTCCGTTCAGCTCTTAAAGTGATATTTAATATTCATGCTGCCGTCTCTATAACAACACTAATCAAACAACAAAATTCACTTGTCTGAGTAACTTTTGTAACTATATGTGCAATGTATATTTTATTTATAAAGTGCAGTGTTATTTACATTTGATTACAGTTTCTGTAATTGAATACCTGAACATCTTAAAAAACTATTTATTTCAATTACACCTTTGTTCAGTCGTATTTATTTGTTGCGATTGCTCATTTTTTTATTTGTCCTTTTTTAATTACTGAGTGTTCTTTAATAATGATTGAAATTTACATTAGTTAGTTGTTTATATTTTTAAACCATAGGCATAAGTTCCTTGTATAAGTGTGTTCTTTAGCATGTTGATTTTTGTTCATGATATTCAGCTACAATTAAATGTTTTGCAATAAGACGTAAAATAAACGTGAATGATATCTAAGGTTTTTTTCTTTTACCTTATTGGAATTGAAATTAGGAATTGATAAACAGAATCGAAATCCTTAAATTCTGGTGGTTGGATAAGAAAGACACTTTACATTTTCTCTCACAGCTTTATTTAAAAAAATGTGTTTTCTTATGTGCCTTTTTCTGTTTGTTTAGAGACATTTGTAAACTACAGTACAGTTCAGTAGTAATAAAATAACTTGTACTTTTTACATCATGTCTGCATCAAATTATAGAGAGTAGTATCGATAACAGTATCGTTAAATACCGGTATCGTTATTGGTATTGGTGGCGGTATCAGTATCAATAAAATGCAAATGATACCCTTCAACTACATAATCGCTCTCTTAACTCTCGCAATCACTCTCTCATTCAGACCCTTGTTTTTTTCATGTTTGTGTGTGTGTGTGTGTGTGTGTGATTGCTCTCTAATGTTCAAACTGTGACTGAAGTGACTATCTCTTTTAACCAGTTAGTTGATGTGTGTTGAGTGTCAGTTAGTCAGAGAACCAGACAAATAGACATCTGACGCTAGGGCTGGACAATAATTCAATATCAATATATATCGCGATATAATTTTTTTCGATAACGGTGATATGATTTTTAAACACATTTCCGGTATTTCGATATACATTACAGCATTTCTCACTTACTTGAGGCGCAGCCGTTAGAAAGAGCAGAACGTGATTGGCGTGATGACGTACACCACAGAGACACGCAGCCATCAGCCAGTGTTCAGCATTAATATGGTTTGTTTAAAATAGCAACATGGAAAACAGACAGACAGAGTTCAGATAATGTATGTTTCAGTCGATGGATGCGCAAAACGTTACAACAACGATAATCAAAAAGCGTGGACAAAACAGTCACTCTTTGTAAACTGTTAACAGCGAGTGCCGTCTGTTGTAATGCTCTTAAACCTTCAAGAACAAGACGCGAAAGCGAACTCGCACGCGCTGTGAGAAGATTTGTGTGCACTCATCCGAAGCGCGCACACGCTTATTTCAGTCAGCGCGCAAATACTGAGTTCTCTTTGAAGTCTTGCGCTTCGGCGGACAAATTCATACAAAAATTAAGTCAACATGCCCGTCCTAGCGAGTATCCTAGCAAACATAGTCGGTTATGTCTTAAGTGAACGTATAACAGTCGAGAAAGACAGCGCATGTGTAACAGTGTATATATACTGTTATATACATATATGTACTGGATCGTGCATGTCTTAAAGGGAAAAAAAATATTCCTGCTGCCTGTTTTTAATGTTAAATCAAACAACAAATAACAAAGAAATCACTTACTGCTCTTGACTGAATAGTTTTTGTAACTTCAATAATGATTCATCTTTATTTATTTTATACAGTAAAGATAATATGCAGTGTTATTTTATATTTGATTACTTTATCCATTTTCTGTACGTGAAAACGACTGTTAGATACCTGAAAAACTGGAAAGCACTGTTTATTTTATTTGAATATTTGCTTTATTGTACTTATTTTTGATGTACTTATTTGCTTGTAGTTTGATCGTTTGTTCTTATTTTCTTTATTTTTATTTGACAGTAGTCTTATTTTTAGGGTCACAGTTTCGGTATGGTTCGGAACTGTACTAAAACCGTGATACGAACCGAACCATGAGCAATTTGAACCATTGCACCCCTAGTGTCATCAACACTCAACAATGTCCCTGCCCCAGCAATGTGTTTTTGTTGTTTCTCACTGTTTTTTTTCTGTTTTTACTGTTCACAATCTTTATCTTGGCTGAAGCACTTTTGTTTTAATCTATATTAAGGATAATAAAATCAGCCTACATTATAGTTTAATGTTAAAGATATTAATATTACAAAAGTGAGTGAGTCTTATGTTTATTTTTTATGTTTGTATGAAGGCTAAATACAAATAAAAGCTGAAAATAAATTTATTTGTACTGTTTTTATTTCTTAAATATTATATAGTTTTATAGGAAGAGATTTCATAGATTTGGCAAATTCATTTTTCAGACGTTGTGGCCGTTCTTGGCAATTTTTTTGGGCGCTATTATATAGTTCATATCGATATCGGAATTATATCGTGATATAAATTTTGGCCATATCGTCCAGCCCTAACTTATCCTCTTGTTCCTGTCTGTGTTAACATTAAGACAGAACCACTGTACTCAACTGAACTGTTTTAAATATGTTTTGAGTACCTTTCTGAAACTTGAAGTTTGGTGGCATTACTGTATATAGAGGCCTCACTGAGCCATCGGATTTCATCAAAAAAAATCTTAATTTGTGTTCAATGAATGAATGAAGGTCTTACCGGTGTGGAACAACATGAGAGTGAGTAATTAAAGGATTAGTTCACTTTCAAATGAAAATTTCCTGATAATTTACTCACCCCCATGTCATCCAAGATGTCCATGTCTTTCTTTCTTCAGTCGAAAAGAAATGAAGGTTTTTGATGAAAACATTCCAGGATTTTTCTCCATATAGTGGACTTCAATGGCCTCCAAACGGTTGAAGGTCAAAATTACAGTTTACAGCGATCCCAGATGAGAAATGAGGGTCTTATCTAGAGAAACCATCACTAATTTTCTAAATTTTTAAAAAATTATACATTTTAACCATAAATGCTCATCTTGAACTAGCTCTCTTCTTCTTCTTCTCTATTTGAATTCCAGCAGTGTAGACGCTGCTAAGTGTATTACTGCCCTCCACAGGTCAAAGTTTGAACTAAATTGTCATATACAATATGCTAGTGCAAGTATATAACAATTAGTTCAAACTTTAACCTGTGGAGGGCAGTAATACACTTAACAGCGTCTACACTGCTGGAATTCAAATAGAGAAGAAGAGAGCTAGTTCAAGATGAGCATTTATGGTTAAAGTGTGTGTGTGTGTGTATATGTATATATATATATATATCAGGGGCGTTTCCTCCGAGTAGGCAAGGGAGGCAGTGCCTCCTCAAAAATAATAGGATGAGAAAATAATCCATATTACATATAAAACAACACAAATATTACAATTCATGACATTAAAAAGAGTGCAAGTCACGCGTATTTCTTAAGGAACAGTGTCCAACAGCGACACCCGCAGGTAAAGTTACACAGAGGAGTCATGCCTCCCTTTGCCAATAATAACCAACTGCAGAACCGCATGACAGTCTGAGGACGACAGCGCCAGACTAACAGCCTGAGGGCGGAAGTGGGCGGAGTAATAGTCTCACGTTGGATGTGGGCGGAGTTGACGACAAACAAGCAAACAATCATGGCGGAAGAAGCGAACACGGTAAAAAGTTTCTTTGTGTTGTGCTTTTAATCGATCACGTTTATGTGTTGTGTATTTATTCGATCGTTAACACTTAACATGACTCAGATATTTTGTAAATGGGCTTCAAAGTCACTTTATCACGTCTTTTGATATTTTACAAATCGTCTCACGTTGCTTGCGCCCAGGTGAATAAATACTATAGTCATTTATAGTAAATACTATAGTGTTTTTGAACCATACTATAGTACTATAAATACTTGAATTAATTTATTGTGGTAATTCTATAGTTGCTGTGATAATATGGCAGCTATAATAATATAAACAAATTACTTTACCCAATATTGTACTAAGTTTTCTACAATTTTAGGGTATATTATACTACAATATACACTACAGTTTACTGTAGTAAAAACTAAAGTATACTATTTATACTAGTTTATCAGTTCACTATAGTTAATATTATAGTATTATGTAGCATTCATTAGTGTTGTAAATACAGTATGGTTCAAAAACACTATAGTATTTACTATAGTATTTTTTCACCTGGGTGTTTACATATTAATGGTTTGTTATTTTACTTGTTGTTGGTACTGTATTTTATTTAATTGGTTACATTTTACAATACTGATCAGTGTTTTTGTGGATTTTAGAGGCATATTAGTATCGGGAGATGCTCCGCTTTACTTCATTTACAGCGATGCAAAACGTACTGCAACAACTTCCACTGCCCAGTGCTCTTAAACCGACCAGACGGCACAGGTTGAATGCACAGCTTCAAATTCACTTAAAAAAAACTGTCGTTCATGGAGGTATGAACGTTTCTTTTGTATTCTGAATTTAAAATGTTGTTTTTGCAATGCAGTAAGTAGTAATTTTGACTTTAGAAGAATGAAACTTGTTTCTTTTATGCAATTTTTATGGTTATATATCTAAGTTTTTCTTTGATTTTGCAATGCAGTAAATTGACAAGCAGAATCACCCCAGAACAAGAGAAGCTGATCAAAAACAAGGTTAGTTTTATAAGACTTTCATAAACACATAAGCTACTTATACAGATGGTGTGTTATATCTGTCACATCTTTTCAGGAATAACTTAATAATATTCTATTGTTTTAGAAACAGTTGACCAGCTGTGTGGGATCTTCATGTTAATGGTAAGCAAAAAAAAAGGAAAAGTTAAAAGTTTTTAAAAATGTATGAACTTCTCTTTTCATTAGAATGAAAAACATATATGAGGGCTTTTCATACTTTAAATAGTTAACCCTGGGTGATTGTTAACCCCAGGTAAACAGAATCCTGGGTTATCTTGATTCACGTTTCACACTGATCATCATTTACCTGAGGTTAACAATTAATCCTGAGTATTCATATGCACTGTACATTACTAAACCCTGGTTAACATCCTTATTTGCAGTGTCAGTGTCACTGATTGGATGAACAAAGCACACAATATGTTTTCATAAATGCTTAGGCATTGCACATCCTCATTACATATAGTCAACTTCCTCATTACATATAGATCAAGTTTATCCTGAATGAACATTTCAGACTATAAAAGAATTAAACAGTATTTTCTGCTCTGCAATTGTTGCATTTTCTGTCAGCATTTGTTTTTTTTTTTTTCCTTTCCAATGCTGAATTTTCTATTTATATACAATGCACAGTGTTTCTGTGACTGTCAAAAGCATGTAAATATACAAGCAATATGTGGAGCGTTACTTTACCCACGGTTAAAAGTGGTGTTTAGGACGACGATAACCCGGGGTTAAATGTAGCGTGAAAAGCCATGTGAATTGCTTGCCTTTAAAAAAAAAAAAAATTATACTGAACATAACTGATTAATTTCATTGGTGACAGGGTATGATTTAAGTCTTCAATATATAAACATGAGAAAAACAGAATGTCAAAACTTTATTATACATGCTGTGCTGCATCCTGACTACAACACAAAGTGTTGTTAAATACACTTTTAACATCTCATCCCATTTGTTTATACCCTTCTCTCATGAAGGAACCACGGATCACAGAAGACTTCTGCGCTGCACAACAATCAAAGGTCTTTAAGGGTTTAGTGGAAGAGCTGTGCTTTCTGATATTGAAAGAAAAAGACCAGGAACAAGAACTTTCACAGGCTGAAACAGATGATGACAGACAACTGGCCAAAGAGCCTTTAGTGTTTTGCTTTCAAATTAAGGATGATATGGACATTTTACAAAAAAAGTTTATTTTTTTAGATTTAATTTGTCATCATGTACCTGCTGTTCAATCTACACTCAATTTGGTTTGATTTTGTATTTTTTTAGAGCAAAGCACAGCTAGTGGCTATATAATGCTTTTGCTCTTACATTTTAGTACATTTTATTAAAATTAAATAAATATCTTTTGTTTTTGGGTTTGATGGATCTGAATGTGTTTAATTCATGCATTCTAGTGTACAATCGTGTAATGCGTATTATATATTATGAAAAACAATGATTCATTCTGAAATGCTTAAGTAAAATATTTTATGACAAATTAATAAATGTTTATCGATTTTAGTGTTTAAGCTTTGTTGTGTTCAATTTATATTCAGTTAATCATTTAAGACATAAAACAAATTTATGAACTTTTAAAATATTAAAAGGTTACAAGGGGATTTTAATACACACATAGGCTATATATATATATATTAACGTGATTGTGTATATGATTAAGCTATTAACACAATGTGAATCTATATCTATAATTTCAGTTAGATCGTTTTAATACAATATTTCACATTAACATGGTTTTAAACTTTAAAATGCTCCAAATGGAGCGATGCCTACGGAGATAAATTGGCTCCGCCCACTTCCGCCCTCAGGCTGTTAGTCTGGCACTGTCGTCCTCAGACTGTCATGACGTATGGTTCTGTGGTTCTGCAGTTAGTCCTATCTCCCCTTTGCTCTCATAGGAATCCATAGAAAATCATCAGACCCCCGGGGTGCGGTGGGATTTGTGGGGGGTAATTGAGAATATATGCGGGAAAGTCACGTGAGAGGATGCAACGTCTCCATCGCGCTATGATTGGATGTAATTGGTTATGATTAGATATGATTGGTTTGTGCAATAAATCCCGCCTCTTGTTGACGTGCGCGTGCCGTGCGTAGGTTTGACTGAACAAATGATGGCGTTAATTGGAGGACTAATTGAAAAGTAACTAAACAGATCACAGTTAGATATCACTGCTTTATTTCACGTCAAAATCAAACTTGAAATGGACTGAAAGCATGATTACTGCGGGGTTTTTTAGTGCAATCAGCTTGGTGAAATTAAAAATGCAATTAGTGTCTGTGACAGACGGTGTTTACGGAGCATGAAAAAAACGCAATACACAAATAAAATATATTGTTTAAATTATTATTGCATTTAGTTATTATTTTGGAATGAATGTAGAAATGCTTAAAACACTAACTTGATGAGATTGAGATTGTTTGATAAATAGAACATTACATTGTTAATGTAAAATTACAAAATAGAACTGCATTTGGTCTTTTTTTTTTTCTTTTTTGATGTACTGTAAAGTAATGTTCATTTAACAAGGAAGATGTGTGAACTTTAAGAGTAATGCACATGAATTTACAATGATTCATAAAAAAAATGTGCCTCCTAATTTCAGAACACCACTGCACGCCATCATTTTTGCATCATTTTTTTTTTTTTTTTTTTTGATGTTTTCATCAAACTTAATTTCTTTTTGACTGAAGAAAGAAAGACATGAACATCTTTGATGACATGGGGGAGCGTATATTTTAATTTGAAGGTGAACTAATCCTTATTACATTATTTTCCTTTTTGGGTGAACTAACCAATTAAGTTGAAAATTGGAATACACTTCAACAGATTTCTGATAACTTACAGGTATGACAACATACTTTTATGTGTGGTGGCACTGGCTACACATTTACAGAATCTTTTTGTTGTTTGGTGTAACACAATGCCAATGCCATTGAAACCAATGCAGATATTCCAGAAAATGAAAAAGTGCCACAGGACAAACTGAAGTGGAAGGTCAATCATTTAGATCAGATTCAATCTGGATGCACAAATAATTAGATTTGGAGTGACCGTGAACAAATAGTTAATTTCCTCCTATTAGCCTAGTAAACTAGACTTATAACCCCATAAACACACAAAACAAACCCCACAAATAAATGAAATAAATTTTTATACATGAACATATACATTAAACATTCAAGAAAATATTTATTTATTTATTTTTTTTTGCATGTTTGGACTGAGTTTTCAGTACATTCACACAGTTTTGATCAGCAGGTGTCACCTTACGGTGTTCCGAGGTGTTGATTCAAAGTTTGGAAAATCTTTGGTTCTCTTGTCACTAGTGATGGAAATTATTCTGACTCTTGATTATAGAGGTGCTAAAAGAACATGGATACACCATGAAGAAAGAACTTGGACGAGGGATTTCAGGAATAGCGTTTCTGGTGGAAGACACAGATGGAGATCTTTATGTGGTCAAACAGATGAATTCCAGAGATGTGAGCATTTACTGAATCTTACTGAAGTACTGAGCACAGAAGTGACATCTTTTTCTCTCCAATAAAAGTTTTGCTTAAATGGAAGTTTTTTTTCTTCTTCCTTTTAGGGGAAGGAGCTGGATACTGTCAGAAAGGAAGTCAAGATCCTGAAAACTCTGAACTTTGGATATATTGTCACTTATGTGAATTCATTTGAAGGTTTTTTACTTTTTACACTAATGCTCCTTTTTTTTCAAAATAAATGTAATAGTTTTTGTTGTGTTTCTTAAATACAATAGAACTACTCACCACAATAGCGACTGAAGAAGGATAACACAATTAACCAAAACTAACTAAAATTAACAAAAAACATCAGCATAGCTTTTGGAAAATGAAGCTACTTTAATGCATTCAGAGTTAAATTATTCTCTGACAGGATGTTCTTTTATTTAGATAAAGAAGCGGGACGCTTTTATATTGTGATGGAGTATTGTGAAGGAGGTGATCTTTCAAAAATCATGGAAACACAGAAAGAAGAAGGTTTTTTTGAAGAAAAACAGGCGAGTTCCTTATGCAGACATATACATTATTCTTTATCCTTTAAACAACCCTCACATAAACTTTACAACATTTTAGATTGAAAAACATGATTTAGTATGATATGACCCCAAAAATACAATCCTTGTGGGGACATTATACAACACACACACATTAGGTTTACATGTCTTATGGGGACATTTAGATGTAATGTTTTTTATACTGTACAGACTGTGTATTCTCTCCCATTATACTAACACTACCCCTAAACCTACCCATCCCACAAAACATTCTGCCTTGTTCAATTCTCAAAAAATATAATTATGCATGATTTATAGACTTGTTTCCTCATGGAGACCAAAAAATGTCCCCACAAGGTCAAAACTGATTGGGACATTTGATCCCCATAATGTAGGGAAAACCAAGACACACAAACACAATCACTGACTCACACACTGGGATTTCTCCATGTGCGTAGATCATTCAATGGCTGGTTCAGATTTGTCTTGCTCTGAAGTATCTCCATGAGAAGAAAATTCTTCACAGAGATATTAAACCTCAGGTACGCACTGATAAAGCTCAATAAATCATATCACAAAGTCAAATCTCTAAGACTCATGAGATTTCTGTTGTCATTGTAGAACATCTTTCTGACTGAAGATGGTTACGTCAATCTAGGAGATTTTGGATGCTCAAAAGCATTGGAAAGGTAAATAAAAAACAGTAATGGGAACAAAATAAAAAATTCTTGGCCAAAAGCAAAAGTCCTGGACTGTTATAGGTTTGAGTTTACATTGTTTTTCCTTTGCAGAGCTGATGAATATGCTAGTTCAGCTGTGGGTGCAAAGCTCTACGCCAGCCCAGAAGTTTATGAGAGTAAATATAACTCCAAGAGGTATGCTTTTGGATAACTGAATGTATATAAAATATTGATATGTTCAGCATTATAAAATCGTAATCAAAATTACAATGTACTTGATAAGGTCTTTCCATGAAGGTTGATTATTTTATTTTTCTTAAAATGTATCAGTTATGTACAGTACACTGTAAAAAAAAGAATCATGGGTCTTGTAATTTTCATTTAAAAAAATTAAGATAATTAAAAATACTGTGTATATTTTATTAAGAAATTTGTGTTATTCTTGTATAGAAAATAAGAATTTGTTAAATCATGCAGTTTTATTTATAGACACCATTTGGTGGTGATTACTGGTTCCCAGCATGCTTTGCATATGGCTGGATATGAAGAGTAAATATTGAAATTAAGTGTTATTTTGTGTTTTTGAGTGAAAGAAAAACTGTTAATGTTTATTGTTCAGTTATATTTGACATTTAAAAGATTTTCTATTATGTTGAAGTTTTTAGCGTTGCCGTTGTGCAGAAGAGTAAAGCTTATGGTTAGGTTGTGAAAACATGTATTCATACAATTATGTATGTTGCTTTGTTCACTGAGCTATAGCTTTGCTAATGCAAATGCACCAACAAATTTCTTCAAATTTTACTAAAAAAATGTAATTCATTGCGTTATAGACTAAATCATTTGGGAGATTTTACATGATTTATTCAGATTCCATTCAAGAAACTAAGCCTTAAAAAAGTCAAAAATATTGTTACCATATTAAGTAGATATCACATAACATTTTCTACAGTGTACACATACTTCTTGATTTTCATTGTCATGCATTGTCTGTTTTAGTGACATATGGTCATTGGGATGGTTGCTCCATGATCTCTGCATGCTTGATGTGTGGGTGAGTATCTATTTATTTTCCCAGAAAGCAAATGCCAAAAGGGTAAAATAATAAAAGATTGATTAAATAGAGGTAGGCTGACCGGGATTAGCGACAACAACATTGGGTGGGGCAGGTGGAAGCATTACCTTAGTTTCCCAATCGAACAACCAGTCCTCATTGTCCAAATCCACCAAAACGCCCACAGGAACAGATAGTGCCAGATCACACACTTGATCAGACTCACTGTGGGACACCCCAGAGGATTTTTGCATCTGGGGTGATTCCTGACTGGGCTCTAGGCTAGGCTACGTGGTGGGGTTTGTGTCGGAGGATGGCCCGTTTCCATGTTCCCATCCTCATATCCATCTGAAGAACAAAATACACAGATAACGAACTTTAGGGCTAGTGCGATAATTGAATCATTGTCTATGACAACAGATTGTTGTAACCTCATGTCGTTCCACACCTGTAAAACCTTCGTCCATCTTCAGAACACAAATTAAGATATTTCTGATGAAATCCGAGACATGTTTGACTCCACATATTTGAAGGTCCAGAAAGGTACTAAAGACATTGTTAAAACAGTCATGTGACTGCAGTGGTTCAACCTTAATGTTATGAAGAGACAAGTATATTTTTTGTGCACAAAAACAAAACGTCTCTTAAATTCTCATACAATATTTACATCCAGCGCTTCCAGATTCTACACCACAATGCTGACTCATTATTGGCTGGCTCCTGTGTCACATGATCAGCTTTGGCCAATACTGAGCTGGCATTCGGACGTAAACAAGGAAGCCTGCACTGTGCTTACTGTGTGACCTGCGTAAGGATAATGACAGGGAAGAGAAGATAATGTTGAATAAAGTCCTGTTGAATATTTTGTTGTTGCGCACAAACTTTGAACCACTGCAGTCACGTTGACTGTTTTAATTGTTGACTGTTCACGTCTTCATTTGCGTTTTGTAGATGAACGAAGGTCTTATAGGTGTGGAATGACATGAGTAATTAATGACAGAATTTTCATTTTTGGGTGAACTAACCCTTTAAATGAACACTCTCATGCCTGGTTTCACAGACAGCAAGCTGATGTGCATAAAAAAGTAAAAAAAAAATAAATAAATAAATAAAAAACGGTGTCATGTACATGTTTCCTGAGTTTTAAGTTGTGTTTTGTACTTTTGCTAGTGAAGTTTACTTTGTCTTTATTCATTTGTTACCATGGTTTTGGATTTGCACTCATTGCACTCATGAGTTTAGCTCCAACTTGCCTCAATGTGCCTGACAGTCTCTAGTATGCCTAAGACCTCAATTAGCTGTTCTGTTTTAAGTTTCTTTTAGTCAGACAGGAGTGTTTGTTTACCTGCTTTACTAGTTTCAGCTACTTCAGCTACTTCCTGTAGCCGCTTCTGACAAAGGCTACAGGAAGTAGGTTAAGTTCCAGCTCCCGGGCTTCTCCGCGCTCACAATACTTGCATTCCTGCAAACTACATGGCCTTCTTGAAAGGGCATCTGCATTGCCATGCTATTCCCCTACACGATGCGCCACAGTGAACTCATATCTCAGTAATTCCTCAAGCCAATGAGTCAACAAGCCTCTGGCTCCTTGAGCGTCATCAGCCACTGTAAGGGGGCATGGTCGGAGTGTATGGTGAAATGCCGACTGCATAAATAGTACTTAAAATGACTGATGGTGGAGACTGCAGCTAACAGCTCTTGCTGTGTGAACCTGTAAAACTTGATTTTCCTGCTAAGACAAAAACTGAGATCAAGCGCCCTGCAATAAAGCAATAAAACTCATCTGGAGAGAAGATCTCAAAAAAAAAAAAATATCATAGGACAACGCCTTGCCCAAAACTCTTCTCACACATTTACAGTATAACACACACACACACCCTCCTTCCTTTGCGTCTGACTCAAGTGACTGAAAGTTCTCCAAGAAGGCATATTCTATGTATAATGTATCTTGTGCATCTATTGTTTTTTCCTTTCATGTTTGGTATCACTTTAAATATCTCAGTGTGATTGGTAAAATGGTCTCAATTTCACAGCAGTCACTGGTATTATGAGGAAGATTAAAAACTAAGGAGAATTATGTTTACATTTTGGGTCGTGTCTCTTCAAGATATCTGATAACCCACCCCCAAAACAGGTGTTTGGGTCCCACTTTATATTAAGTGGCCTTAACTACTATGTACTTACATCAAAATATAAGTACAATGTACTTATTAATTGTAAATGTAATTACAGAAATTAATTATATATGTAATTACATGCAGGTGTTTTTAAAATATAAGTACAATGTAAAAAACATGTATGCACACAATAAGTGCATTGTATCAAATGATTAATTTAAATGTAAGTATTAGTGGTGGGCATAGATTTTTTTTTTTTATTCTAGATTAATCTAGATTAATTTTGGAATTAATCTAGTTTAATCTAGATTAAAATGGCTCATTTGAATTCTGCCGAAGACATTCAGAATATGTGAGATACCCAAATTGTCCCTGCGCCCCAATGTCTGTACTATCCATCCTAAATAGTATGTGAGATTAAAATAAGTGTGTCCCAAAGCATAGTATGTTGAAAAGAGTATGCCAAAAGTCCCCGGATGGTCTACTATTTCCGGTAGATTTTCAAAGTGTGGATCCGTGCACACTATAAAGGCTAATATTGCCCACAACCCATTGTGCTTTGGATGAGGATTCAGTTCAGAACTACAAACATGAGTAAAAAGTGTTCAAAAACTACAAAACATGGCAAATATGCACGATCGATGCTGAGAGGTTGTTTGAGTGACTAATAATCAGTTCAAACTGATAGAAAATATTTATTTAATGTTATATGTGTTATTTTTCAACTGCAAATACCAATGTGGACTTTTATAAAGATCTGATTGGCCATTAACTTTTAAATGCATCATTATGCATTAATATGAGGAGAGTTCTCCACATGAAAGACTTGCGACTGCATATCAACGTGCTGCATTTCTCTCCGATACGGTAGGAAATTAGCTGAATGAAATGTGGAGGATGTAAGATGATTAACAGGCCAGTTTACGGTGACAGGATGCGACAGAGAGCAAAGACGCAATTGTATGACATGATAGTATGTCCCAAAGCTTCTTTTGCTACACACTCAAAAGTAAGTAGTTTTTGTTCACAAAAAGAGTACATACTTTTAGGGCATAGTATAAGTAGGCGAATTGGGACGCAGCAGATGACTAAATGTAATCCGCTATTTTGTCCGACAAAGCAGTCAGGAGTTAGAAGATTAACCTCGGTGGAGTTAAACGTGAAACATTTTGTATATTGACATCTTTCCGCGTTTGAAACAACATTGATTCTCATGTTCATTCATGTTTATTTGATGCTATAAATGGACTCGTAGTAAGAAATGATCGGTTTACGAGCCTCTTGAGCTGAGGCGCTACAGCAATCTGTCACAACCATGGTCACGACAAAGAGCAACAAAACGTTTTTTATTGTTTGAATTTCTTAAAAAAACTACACAGTTTTAAAGCTGGGACTTTGTTAAATATCATAAGTTACCTGCTCTGTCTTGTCTGTCGACGTGTTGTCAGTGTCCTCTTTGCTCCGTGATGCATTAATCACTGTGTGTGGCGTCGCAGAGCCACGGCTTGACAGACTATGAGGGGCGGTCCGTGCCACTTCTAAGGCTAAGCAGGCGAAGGATAAGGCGCAGTCTACCCTTACGTCGCCGTCAGGCCGTGTCAAATTTTGAATGGGATTGATAGGGAGGGCAGACGATAGACCCGCGGCGACGTCACTGTAGAACTAATCGTAGGCGGCGACGTGAGAAATGTACATAAAAAATGACGTGTGATTGGTACGTCTGAAATATGTACGTTGCATCATATGACGCCTGATCATCATATGTCGCATCATATGACGCCTTTAAACACATTAAAAAATTTCCATTAGTAGATGTAGGCTATTTGTTATAGACTATTGATTTTACAATAATTAGTTAACTAACTAGTGGTAACGGCTGCATAAGAATTCTAAATTTATTTCATGTATTGTGAGTGTGTGTGTGTCTTTGTGTGTATTGGCTGTTACGTTAGTGTTGAAGTGAACAAATTAAACATGTTTTGAAAATTTAAAGGCATTATTTTAACTTGGATGCCACAGCCCTAAAAGCTTATGCTCAATTTTTCTATATCTTTTTTTGTTCTTTCGTGATCTTGCCTGAATTTTCTTTGTCATTTAACATTTTCTTCAACATGAGGTGGAGAACAAGTTATCCTAGAAAACATTCTTGGTTTCATGGATATAGTTTGTCTATTTGGGAAAATAAGAAGTTACAAAAAGTATAAACAGTAAAAAGATGATGGTAGAAAGGATTCTTCTTATTATTATTACATTTGTTAAAATTAAGGAATACTAACATGGTAACTTCTGACCAAAAAGATGTATTATAAAGATGTTATAATAGATGTATGAATTTCTGATGCTCAGGAGAACAGCAAATTCTAAACCAGGGGTTGTCAGCTATGGTCTTTAAGGTCCACTTTACTGCAGAGCAGGCACGTGCACACATAGACAAAAAAGGGGCTTGAGCACCTGCCCTTTTTCTTCCTGGAGAGAAAGTGCCCTTTTTTCTGGGGTGCTTTTTTTTTTTTTTTTTTTTTAATAAATGAATATATATATTCCTGTTTGCGCTCAGCTTCCCTGTCAAACAAATATATTTACTTTATAAAACAAATAAAAAACAAATAATAATAATAAAAAAAAACTATATCAGGTCGGCTTTGTCGAGTTCAGATGCCCTCACTCCGCGACACGCCATTCATGCCCGCACGCACGCACGCGCGCCCCACCTCACCTCACCTCACCTCGAGTTTGCTGCTGGCTGAAAACTTGTGACAACTATTTCCGCGAAAATGCAACTGCTGCCTGGCGATAAGAAGCGAAAAAGAAAAAAGGCCCTAGATGGATGCATCCCGTGCATTTCTTTCAGGTAGGCTAGCCATTGTTCACAAACCTGAAAGTTTTGTCTATTTATACATTTAACGCTGCATTAATAGTTTGACCACAATCAACACATCTGCCTGATTTGATACTAATGAAATATATGTCATATTATAATTTAAATTATTGTATTGTGCTATGCATTGAGTATGGTAAACACTTGACCGATAGGTTGGGCTGTCAATACCAGAAGAGGAGCATCCATGAACCACATTATTAGACAGTTTTCTAAGGATGCATGGTTTATTAAAACCATTTAAAAATCATAATACAGCATCAGCTACATAATGCTATTCTTAAATCTACGCTTACACATGATAATACATCAATACAAGTTTAAACCCTCGCTCTGTCTTTGTGTGTTTGATGTCCACATATTCTTATTGAAGAAATTACAGTGACTGTAGCATTTCTATCATAGTTGGCTTTGATCGTGGATTTGATCATGCTGTGCTGTCTAACAACAAAAATCAGCAGGCTTTTGGCGCCCTCTGCAGGCATTTGTTATAACATATAATGTATTAACAGTTCAGGAATTTTTTTTTTTTGATGTGTTTAAATATGCAGATTAGCTTATTTTGGTTAATTTAGAAGAAATCTACAGATGCAAACAGATGGAGGGTAGTAGGCTTAAAACAAACTCCATCTAAATGTGTAGGGTTATGGTTAAGTTTTCTTTCCATTAGAGTAAAAGACATGGCAGCAAAAATGGACCTTAAAATTGTAAAATTGTAAAATCTTAAAATTGTCCACTTCATGAAAGAAGTATTCCAATAACACCAAAAAATTAAAACTATTTATTGATTTGTGCAAAATAAACAAATTATTAGTGAAACTATGTCCCTCTTCTTGGTGCAGTCATTTATTCTAAATATATAGGCTACTTGCAAATAGTTGCTGTTGACTTCTCTTGTGATAAACCTAGTGAATACTAAAGAAGACCATGGTCTCTGTGTGAACTGATTATTTTGTAGAAATCTGTGGAGTATAAAACAATTGCATGAGTGTAAGTGAAGTCAAAGTTGTCTTAATATATTTAAGGGTTCGTTATTTTTTAAATAAATAATTATGAAAAGTGCCCTTTTTTCCACTTGAGCCCCTGCCCCCCAAAATGTCTGTGCACGTCCCTGCTGCAGAGTTTAGCTCCAACCCTATTCAGTTGAGAACTCCTGGTTTAGAATTTGCTGTTCTCACCCTGAACTTGTCACATACGCTCCCAGGAAGACGAAGATGAATAAAGAAATCCAACAGGGTTTATTTACAGGACTTAAAGGTACTCCAAAAACGTAACAGTGTGCTTACAAAACAGGTTCACACAAACAATACCGGACAACCAAAGGGTGAAAAGACAGGAACTTAAATACAAGGTTAATGAGGGAACTAATGATGAGCACCTGTGATGAATCAATGAATTACTATGACAACTAAAAGGTGGCGGGAAAAAAGAACAAAGGAAGACATGTGACATGAAAACAAAACTAGAAGTCCATGAAACTAAGCTAAACATAACAGAACTGTGACAGAACTATTATAATTTTATTTTTGGTATTATAACCACTGCTCTAAATCATCAGCAATTTCATCTGCAACCTGAAGGCTTGGATATTAACCTTGTCCACTAGATGGAGCTATAAGATAAGGAATCATTTTAGACTTATATTATCAATTTGTTTTCTATCCTTTTGAATAGAAATAAATGCATGTATTTATCTAATTAATTTGTGTAACTATTGACAGTATATTTCATTTACATGTAAGTTTGTGAAATGTGAAACAGTAATAGCCTATTTGATGGTGGAAAAATATATATTTTAATATGATTAATTTTAAAGTATATACATGATGAGATATGTTAACTTACCTGCATTTTTCCACATATATATATATATATATATATATATATATATATATATATATATATATATATATATATATATATTATATTATTTTTTTTTATTTATTTTTTTTTAATAATTATTTATTATTAATTTAGTAAAGTTTTATTTAACAGGCGGTGATTTCAATAAATATTAGTAGTAGCAAGTAGGCTATTGCTTTGAAAATAACAAAATCAAGTCCATCACTTGAAGAAAATGCATTCCTCCCTTCACTCTAAAGAAAAATGGTTTTAAACGGTACCAAATTATGGTTCTTCAGCTTGTAGCAATAGCAGAACCCGTTTAAATAGATCCAAGGATCCATAAAGAAATAAACTTCTAATTTTTTATCCTTTGAAAGTGCTATAAAGGACACTGGTGTTGTAAATAATGTGTTTAATAATAGTTTATTTTCAGTACTATTAGTATATTATTATCTTTAAATTATAAAACTGTAGTTTGATGGTTGAGCTCCAGAAAACCATTAATGAGGTGGCTTTGACGATTACAGCTTTGAAAAACAAAAAAGCAGGAATAAAGAAATGCATATAAAGGGGTTATTCATGAGAGCGATGCGGTTCTGTTACTATAATCATATTTTTGAGGGACATAGAAAAGTCTTCCATAAGTCTACTTTTAATTTTTATATTCCAGAGAAGAAAGAAAAAGAAATACGTGTTTGGGACAACATACACATCTCTATCCCTTTAACCCTCTGGTACTGTTCAGTTCAACAGTTGAGTTTGTGGCAGAACCATTTGCGGTATTGTATTATTTTATTAACCACTACATAGCTATTTTAGTTATGAAAAAAAATATTATATAAACGTTAAGCCAAAACGAATTCATTTGAATCTAAACTGAAACAGAAACCTGCGTTATAACCTACCTCTCTAATTTGGCACAAACCCAATTGTCGATTTGGACCCTAAACTATTTAAACGCTTTTACACACATAACCTTTTATATGTTTAGTTGTATGTATGTTATTTTGACAATTAACAACTGTGATGTCAAGTTACTAAAACTGATATGTTTTGTGTCCGCGTGATGCTGGCAAGCCATAGCGTGCCCAAATGCAAGTGCGGCCCATACTCGTAACCCTGGAATGTCTTCCATACCAGTGGGATGGAGAGGACAGGGCGTTACAGTGGAGAAGGTCGAAGCTTCTGTTCCTTACCCCCGGGGAAGAGTGCTTCGGGACTCAATTCCCTCGTTTTTCAGCCATGACCAAAACGCCAGGAAAGCGTTCCCCGAGGAGGGGAAAGCTACGGAGACCACACCCTGCCCGAAGGGAGGTAATGTGTGGAAAATACATATGGACTGGCCTGAGGACAGTAACACATATGGAAGATCTCTGATGTAGGTCCTACCTCTTGGGAGGAACATACTAGCAATCAGAGACAGGGCAGAGCCGCCCAGGGAAAGACACGGGTTTACCGTCAGGGAAACCGTACTGTGGACAGACACATATGGGATTACCCACAGGGAATCACAGCATATGGGCATCTAGCCCAGTACAAGGGCAGACCAATTGGGCATACACACGAGTACTGGACCTAGCACCGGACGCCTCCGCCACGTCTGGCTGCCGCATGATGCAGGAGGAACTCCACAGGGTTCACCGTTACAGGGAACTGAACTGAGGAGCAAAAAAAGTGCTCGCATTCCCTCTCGTGAGGGAAATGGCACCGCAAGCGAACACCTGTGGCTATCTACGAGTAGAAAGCACATGGGTGGACACCAGTTCCACTCTGAGATTGTAATATCTCGCGAATGTATTCGGTGTCGCCCAGCCCGCAGCACTGCAGATGTCTGCCACAGAGGCACCGTGTGCCAGCGCCCAGGAAGAAGCGACACCCCGGGTGGAGTGAGCTCGCAACCCGAGGGGGCACGGCTCGCCTTGCGACTGGTACGTCAAGGCAATGGCATGCACTATCCAGTGGGCCAATCTCTGTTTGGAGACAGCCTTTCCCTTCTGCTGACCCCCAAAACAGACAAAGAGCTGCTCAGAGCTTCTGAAGCTCTGCGTGTGGTCCACGTAAGTGCGCAGAGCACAAACGGACACAGCAACGCAAGGGCTGGGTCTGCCTCCTCCGGGGGCAGCGCTTGCAGGTTCACCACCTGGTCCTGAAAGGGAGTGGTGGGAACCTTGGGCACATATCCAGGCCGGGGTCTCAAGATAACGTGAGAGTAGTCCGGCCCGAATTCCAGGCACGAATCGCTGACCGAAAATGCTTGCCGGTCCCCAACCCCCTTGAAGGAACGGAGCGCGGTCAGGAGCACTGTCTTAAGAGACAGATATTTCAGCTCGACTGACTCGAGGGGCTCGAAGGGAGCTCTCCGCAGGCCCCTGAGGGCGACAGAGAGGTCCCAAGAGGGAATAAGGCGAGGCCTAGGGGGATTTAACCTCATTTTTCCTCAGCGCCTCTGAGGAAACTGATGATCAGGTCATGCTTTCCTAGTGACTTGCCATCAAGCACATCGTGATGCGCTGCGATGGCGGCCACATCAATCTTCAGGGTGGAAGGGGACAGCCTCCGTTCCAAGCCCTCTTGAAAGAAGGAGAGCACAACACCGACCAGGCATTTCCGGGGGTCTTCCCAGCGGGAAGAACACCACTCAACAAACAGACTCCACTTCATGGCATAAGCACGCCTTATAGAGGGGGCTCTAGCCGAAGTGATGGTGTCAACTACCGCGGGCGGTAGGCCACTTAAGTCTGCCGCGTCCCTTCCAGGAACCACACGTGGAGGTTCCACAGGTCGGGACGCGGGTGCCATATGGTGCCCTGCCCCTGAGAAAGGAGGTCCTTCCTCGGAGGGATGCGCCAGGGATGGGCTGTCGAGGATCATGAGTTCGAGGAACCAGGTCTGGTTGGGCCAGTACGGCGCAACTAGCAAGACCTGCTCCTCGTCCTCCCTGACCTTGCACAGTGTCTTTGCAAGAAGGCTCACTGGGGGAAACACATACTTGCGTAGGCCCCGGGGCCAGCTGTGTGCCAGTGGTCAGGAAATAAAACAACTGGCAATGGGCGGATTCCCGAGAGGCGAACAGGTCCACCTGTGCCTCCCCGAATTGGCTTCATATCAGCTGAACCACCTGGGGGTGGAGTCTCTGAACGTGAACGTGAGCTGTCGTGAGAGCGGGTCGGCTGCACAATTGAGCTTGCCCGGGATGTAGGAGGCGTGCAGCGAACTGAGTCGGCACTGACTCCACAGGAGGAGATGGCTAGCGAGTTGCGACATGCGACGGGAGCGTAGACCACCCTGGTGGTTGATGTACGCAACCGTCGATGTGTTGTCCATCCGGACCAGTACATGCTTGCCCTGCAGCAGCAGTTGAAACCGACGCAGCACAAGGAATACTGCTAGCAACTCGAGGCAGTTGATATGCCAGTGGCGATGGGGACCTGTCCAGGAACCCGACACCGACTGACCACTGCTTACGGCACCCCAGCCGGTGGTGGAGGCATCTGTTGTGACAACAACATGCCTGGACACTCGTTCTAGGGGCACTCCGGCCCATAGAAAAGCAAGGTCCGACCACGGGCTGAATGTGCGGCGACAACTCGGTGTGATGACCACACGGAGTGAGCCACGATGCCATGCCCACCTCGGGACTCGGTCGTGAAGCCAGTGCTGAAGCGGTCTCATATGAAGCAATCCGAGCTGCGTGACCGCGGATGCCATATGCCCCAGGAGCCTCTGAAATTGTTTCAGTGGGACCGCTGTTTTCCACGAGAACGAATTCAGGCAGTTCAGCACCGACTGTGCACGCTCGTTGGTGAGACGTGCTGTCATGTTGACTGAGTCCAGCTCCACACCGAGAAAAGAGATGCTCTGGACGGGACAGAGCTTGCTCTTCTCCCAGTTGACCCGAAGTGGCTGAGGTGACTGAGCACCAGGTCCCTGTGTTCACACAACCGCTCCCGCGACTGGGCCAAAATGAGCCAGTCGTCGAGGTAGTTGAGAATGGGAACGCCCACTTCCCTGAGCGGGGCAAGGGCTCCCTCTGTGACTTTGGTAAAGACGCAAGGAGACAGGGACAGCCCGAAGGGTAGGACCTTGTACTGATATGCCCGCCCCTTGAACGCAAACGGTAGGAACGGTCTGTGTCGAGGAAGGATCGAGATGGCTGCAAACCATTCCTGGGCATGAACACACATGAGAATGCGTTTCAGCGTGAGCATTTTGAACGGGAGCTTGTGAAGGGCCCGATACAAAACGCGCAGATCCAGGATTGGTTGTAACCCCCCGACTTTCTTGGGTACTATGAAGTAAGGGCTGTAAAACCCAGACTTCATCTTGGCTGGAGGGACAGGCTCTATTGCGTCCTTCACCAAAAGAACCGCAATCTCCGCCCGCAGGACAGCGGCGTTGGGACCTGTCACCGAGGTGAACAGAACGCCGCTAAACCTGGGGGGACACCTGGCGAACTGAATCGCGTAGCTGAGTCTGATTGTCCGAATGAGCCAACGGGACGGGTTGGGAAGGCGTAGCCACGTCCCGAAGTTGAGGCTGTGAGTGGAGTCCACTCACATGGCTCCGAGTGGGCAGGGTGGCATGGGGAGGCTCTGCGTCCCCGGGGCGCCAAAACCCTGCCCGTGGCGAAGGAAGGAATGGCTGAGAGAGAGGGAGCGGAAGCTCGCTCACCCTCAGCGCAGACCTTCTTATATGACCCAGAGGTTTTGGAAATTGTTCTTTCTTTGACAATGTGGGTACCGCTGACCCTTGGGCCAGCAGCGGAACAAAAAGAAAAGGAAACACAGGATTTACCCCCGGGCCCTCTCCTGGGGGAAGGAGCGGTGCGGTCACCGTCTCCTGTCAAGCAATGTCCTCCACTACTGGGTCTCCTGTCTCAGGGTCGCTTCTTAGCTTTCTTCTTCCCAGAGGAAGAAGAAGGCTTAGGGGCCTGGGCAGGGGGCGTCGCTTTCCTGCGGGAGGCTCGTGGAGGATGGGAAGGAACCAACCCACCAGAAGACTGAGCCGCAGGAGGACGCCCTCGGCAAGGAGCAGACGGAGGCGCAGCCCGTGGCAGGATGGTGGCCACATCACGCCTGAGCAGGATGTGTTTGATGGCCTCCGTCTGCTTTTGCACTGCCGAGAACTGCTGAACGAAAAGGCCGAAGAGGCCGGCCTGGGAGATGGGAGCATCGAGAAAGCGCACGTTGTCGGCGTCCTTCATCTCAGCCAGGTCCAACCAAAGATGTCGTTCCTGGACCACCAGGGTGGACATCGTCTGACCCAGGGCGCGTGCCATGACTTTCGTCGCTCGGAGAGCGAGGTCAGTCGCTGTGCGCAGCTCTTGCAGCAATCCTGGCTCAGAACTACCCTCGTGCAGCTCCTTAAGAGCTTTTGCCTGATGGACCTGCAAGATGGCCATGGCATGCAGGGCAGAAGCTGCCTGTCCAGCGGCTTAGTAAGCCTTGGCAGCGAGAGCAGCCGTGGTCTTACTCGCCTTGGATGGGAGACGCGGGCGGTTCCACCAGGTGGCCGCGGACTGCGGGCACAAGTGCACCGCAATCGCACGATCCACCTGTGGAATCTCCACGTACCCCTTGGCAGCCCCACCATCAAGGGGACGTCTTCTGCAGCTCCTCATGCACCTCCGGGAAGAAACCAATCATCCAACCGCGAGCGCTCGGGACACGGTGGAGGGTTCCACACGAGACCGATGCCCACGGCGGCCCGGGCAAGCATGGCCGCCAATTCAGAGTCTGCCTCAGACTGAACGACCACCCCTGAGGGCGGAAGTTCGGAGTCATCGTCGTCCTCTGAATCAGCGAACCCACTTCCCGATGCAGCGAGTGACATCTGATCCTCCTCTGGAGCACCGAAAGTGACACTGGGCACCCCTGAGGAGGGCCCCGCGGCAGCAGCTGGCAGCTCGACGGCACATGGCATTGCGGAGGAGTGGGATCTCCCAGAGTACTAACCTAGCCAGCGGCCGCTACAGCCGCTGGCGCTGGGGTACTAACAGAGGGGACACTGACCTCCGTGTTAAATAAGGAAAGTCGCAATCTCAATGCCAACATGGACATGCCCTCGCAATGAGGGCATGTACCATCCAGGAGCACTGCCTCAGTGTGGAGTTTCCCCAGACACGTGAGACAGTGATCGTGGCCGTCAGAGGAAGTCAAGAAACGACCGCATCCAGAAACACACGAACGAAAAGACATCTTGAAAAAGACGCTGATCACCCATGCTTGCTCTTTTAGTACACCTCACCAACCGAAGCACACAGGGATGAGTGCAGCACCGTCCTGTGGGCAGCGCGCCGTCACACCCACCGCTGAGCGTGCCTTCCCAGCTGGAGAGATTTGAGCAGCCACCAGAGAGGAATAGGAAAAAGCTATTAAAATTGCTGTTGAAGGAACTTGTCCTTAGCAATTAAAATTGCTGTTTGCTCTCTCAGTTCAGGAAATTCACTCTTGAAGAGGTGAAAGGATGAGCAGCCGATCGGATCTGAAGCAAAAGTATGAATGAAGTGAGTAATGCCGACCCTATTTATACCCGGATGCCGGGGGAGGGGCCCGGCATGTAAATCTCACTGGCTAATTCCCATTGGCGTGTTTTGTTTCCCTTGGAGGTGATTGGGCTCTCAAGCGAGACCCCATTACGTCAGTATCGACGTAACGTCGAACGTGACTGACTGAATGGGAACATACCTTTCCAGAGGAGTGAGGAAAATACACGACTGGTCACATCAGTGCAAAGCCACAAGGAACTAAATCTCACCTTTCTATATAATTATGTAATTACCAGATGTACCAACCTACCACACACTCCATGCACCATTCTTAAAGGGGCCATTCTACTACATAGCCCTGTGTTTGTTAATTTCTTTGTCAGATCTTGTCATTGGCACAGTGGTTGTTCTATGTGTCTTGATAGTGTCTTGTTGTTTTTTTTTTAAACCAGATTATTTTTTTATTAACTTTTTTTTTTTTCCTTCACAGGCAAATGGCATGCAGCGCAACATACGTCATGCTATCAGTATGGAAGGAAACCCCCCTCCCATCTCAGAGAGATACTCAGAGGAACTTCGGGAATTAATCAGTCAAATGCTCAGTCGTGACCGTAAAGACAGACCTTCAGCTGAAGAGATTCTAGCTAAACCGTTGCTGACAGATGCAGTAGACAGAAACAGCAGAACTCCAGAGACACAGCTACAGAGTTTTGTGAAGTCTATCGCCACCTTTGATGAGGCCTACAACAAGCACTATAAAGACTTTGCGGTTTTAGTTAGTGATTGGGGAAGAATAACAGATTCGATGGAGTCTGCACATTACAGCGCCACAGCGGGGAGTCTGTCAGGTTCAGTGATCGGAGCAGCTGGAGGAATCACTGCATTAGTGGGTTTAATTTTGGCACCGTTTACTCTTGGGGCATCTCTGATTGTTACTGGTGTTGGTGTTGGTGTTGGAGTAGGAGTTGCAGGTGGAGTAACAGGTGCTGCATCCACCATTACTAACACTGTACAGCAAAAATCATTCAGAGAGAGTCTTCAACAAATTCAGCAGAAGTATAAATCTGCAAGCGAACCAATTCTCACACCACTGAATACACTGAGAAAGGTTCTGAGAAAAATCTCAAAGTTCAGTGTTTTTTTCGGCAGCTCAACTATTGACAATGTGCAAATATCATGCAATTTAGGCAGAAGGAATGTTTTGTGTGCCTCACAACTCATGAATTTGGGTCTGTTGGCAAATGTTAGCAGAATTGCTACTCAGACTGCAAGAGTAGGGCAAGTTGTAGCAGAAGCAGTCTCAGGAGTGTTAAGTGGACTGTTAGTCTTACTTGATGTCGCCTTCATAGTGAAGGATTCTGTAGACATTCACCAGATGAGACAGGGAAAAGTAGATGATCCAGAAAAGGTCCAATCCAGTGTGCTTAAATCCATTGCAGAGATGAGGAGAACACATAAAGAACTTTGCAATGTCCAGAAGGAAATACAAACAACAAGAGAGGAACTAAAAGACTATATAGAATGGGCCAGGGGTGACAGAGAAATAGACAATGATTTAAATAGATTACACATATAAACATGATTCCAGTCAGAGAATCAGACAACATTATACATTAGCATGAGTGAAGAGAAAAAATTTAGTTTTTTTGTAGAAATCAATCTAAATATTTTGTAGAAATCAATCTAAATATTTAATATGTTGCTCTGCACAGCCAGAATTCATGTGTATATAGCTATTTTTACAATACTGACTGTGTGGCGTTGTGAGGGGAAAGAAAAGGAAAAAAATGTGTACAAATTACTTTTCCAAATGAGTGTAAATTAACAATCAGGAAGTAAAGAGCAAATAGTATAAAAGAGGGAAAATGGATGGGGGAAAAAAGGAAATGAAACGTGCAGGTTATTGTAGTGAGACACAATGCTGCCTGAAGGCCTGCCACTGTTAGCTGTAGCTGGATTTTCTGTGTGCTGACCGGGTGCAATCCCAACGTGATTAGGGGAATTGAGCTCTGCTAATCATAATTCACATACCTCCAGCTTGACTCGCATGCCACAGGTTATCGCACTGAGGGAGTCCATCATCTACTAACCTCACGCCAAATCTCCAAACCTGTTCCTCAGCAACCGGGCGCGATCACAGAGTGACTGAATGTTTGAGCTCCGCATGGTTCGTCTGCCTGGTGCAACATAACTTGAGTCTGACTCGCCTGCCACAGGTATTCGCATTGATCGCATTAGCTTATTATGTTTATGTTGAAATTTTATGAATTTAATTTATACATTTTTCATAATCTGCTTGTAAATGTTTGTATCCCACAAGATACGTCACCAGTTTAGGGGTATAAATCAGCTGAAAACAGAATGCTTGTTTGGCAATGCGTATTACAACATTATAGCCAGATTTTTACAACTTTTATTCTATCATAACTTAAAGCAAATATTCTTTGTAAAATTCTGTTGAACAATAAGAATAAGGCCTATTTATGAATATATATATATATATATATATATATATATATATATATATATATATATATATATATATATATATATATATTAGCCTACTTTATCATAATTCATATGCAAATTTCAAGGGTCTATAATTTATCAATATCGCCAAAACTGCTGAAAAACCTGTCGTACACAATCTACTTCATGCCTTCTGTCCTCTGATTGGTAGTTCATAATTTTTTTCCAAGTAACCTCTTTTTTACTCATAAATCTTTAATATTTTTTATAAAGTAAATTTAAGATAAACATTTTCTGGAATTAAGCAACTTGGTTTTACTTGATTATTCATGCCTCATTTTTTTATGTTAAAATATTTTTACATTGTTTTCATGTTAATGTAAATATCAAATATGATACAACAGGCTTTTGGGGGCTTTTTTTTTTTTTGTCCATCTCTCAATTATCATTGATTTGCCTCCTATCTATCTATCTATCTATCTATCTATCTATCTATCTATCTATCTATCTATCTATCTATCTATCTATCTATCTATCCCAGTGTGAGAGGATAGAATATACAGCTTGTACAGTATAAAAATCATTATGCCTATGGAGAGTCCCCACAAAGATAGCGATCCAGATGTGTACCATACAAAAAACAAAAACAAAAATACACACTTGTAAATAAATATATGTGCATGTTTTTGTTGTGTTGTTGTTGTTGAGCATCATATTTATACATCATGCTTTTATAGCTCATAGGCCTATATGCAATTTTTTGCAACTCAATGATAATTGGGAGATGGACAAATAAATGTTCCCCAAAAGCCGGTTGTGTCATATTTTGCATTTACATTAACATGTAACAATGTAAAAAGTAGTTTATTAGTATTGTAAATAGTAATTTTTAACATTAAAAAAAATGTGTATGAATATGAATAATCAAATTGCTTTAGTACAGTAAATTTTTGTCTTACATTTACTTTATATGAACTATCAATCAGAGAACATAAGGCATGAAGGAGATTGTGTTTGACAGGGGTTTCAGCAAAGTTTTTTTCATATAGATAATTTATTTGCCCTAGAATTTTGCATATTAAATATGATACAGTAGATAAATATATTAATAATTAGGCATTATACTTATTGTTCAACAGAATTTTACAAAGAATGTTTGCTTTATGTTATGAGAGAATAAATGATTTAAAATTTGCATTGCCAAATAAGCATTATTTTTTCAATTAATTTATACTGCCAAAGGGGTGACATATCCTAGAGATATAAATATTAAAAAAAAAAAAAAAAAAAAAAAAAACATGAAAATGTGTTATTTGTGTCCTAATTAGATAGAAAATAGCAATAAATAAATATATATATATTTTTTCTGATTTCTCTTTGCCCTTGTTAGGGTTAGTATGAAATGTATCTTTGTAGCATTAACCTAAATGAGTTTTCAATATAAATGTATTCATAAATATTGTTTATCACTTAATGTTCATCAGAATATATCACAAATAATGTTTATTATAAGTTATTAGAGAATAAAATGTTTTGAAATTGTTTAAAATGTTGTAAAAGGCATTGTCAAACAAGAATTCTGTTTTCAGTCAATTTATACCCCTACACTGGCATTTAGGGGTATAACATTATGGCGAACAATTCAAAATTAAAAGTTTTTTTGAAAAAAATTATCAAGTTGTATTATTTGTGTCCCATTAAGATGGAAAATCACAATAAATTAATTTTCTGATGTCTCTTGTAAGAACTGTTGGGTTAATTCTGTGAAAAAATGAGAGACTGTGAATTTGTAAACCACTATGAATTGGTAAATTCTGTATATATATATATATATATATCCTCCACATATTGCAACACCCAACTGGGCCCCACTGCAACAAACCCCACAACAACCACGACAACCACTTCATGTTCCCACCTTCTACTCCACACCCACACACTTTCCTAGTCCTCTCCACCAGTCCAGGCGTACTTTGCTACTCCACCACCAGGGGAAAATGCTCCTCCACTAGGGATGGGCAATATATCGCATGCGATTCTCACGCGCATTTCGGTTCCCTGATTACCACTAAATCGCCATCACCTGCTTTCAAATGGAGCGCCATTTAACAGACAGAGCCGTAGTTCACTGATAAGCCACGCAATATCACGTTCCTACTACTAAATTCAGAAAAAACAGAGATTCTAATTTTTGGACAAAAAACTTCTTCACGTAATAATCTAGAATACTGTCTAACACTTGATGGCTGCTCTGTTAAGTCTTCGTCGTCAGTTAGGAACCTGGGTGTGCTCTTTGATACCAATCTTTCATATGAAGGCCATGTTTGTAGCATCTGTAAAACTGCATTCTTCCATCTTAAAAATATATCTAAACTGCTTCCTGTATAGATTTTAAAATCTTGTTAATTACTTACAAAGCACTAAATGGTTTAGCTCCCCAGTACCTAAGTGAGCTCTTAATGCATTATAGTCCTTCATGTTTATTGCGATCTCAGAATTCAGGCCAGCTGATAATACCTAGAATATCAAAATCAACTGAATGCGGCAGATCCTTCTCCTATTTGGCACCTAAACTCTGGAACAATCTTCCTAGCATTGTTCGGGATGCAGACACACTCTGTCAGTTTAAATCTAGACTAAAAACGCATCTCTTTAACCTGGCATACACATAACACATTATCAATTTATATTTTCACATCCGTTAAAGGATTATTAGGCTGCATAAATTAGTTCAGCCGGAACCGGGAACACTTCCTATAACACCAGATGTACTCGTTACATCAGAAGAAGAATAGCATCTACGCTAATATTAGTCTTTCTGTTTATCCCGAGGTTTACCGTAGTCAACAGGATCCGGGCCGTATCCAGCTGAGACCAAGGACCTGCGCGTTGACACGACCACAACACAGCCCTGAAGAATCAGCAGAGATCAAGTCAACTAGATCATTCATTGTGAAGACATCATCAACACGACAGCCAGTGCCACAGTTCCTCAACAGACCGTCCATACCGGCGTGATGAATACGATCCTCAACTGGATGGAACTGAAATAAATACTTTGAATGTTGCGATCCTATTAGATTTATGATAGCAACCTGAATCATAACAAAGCACTGTTCACCAGAGGAGAACTGGCCCCCCGACTAAGCCTGGTTTCTCCCAAGGTTTTTTTCTCCATTTTAACACCTATTTGCCACTTGTTTGCCACCTGATGTCACCTGTTGGAGTTTGGGTTTCTTGCCGCTGTCGCCTTTGGCTTGCTTAGTTGGGGACACTTGACATTTGACTTGACATTTGATATTCAACAGTATTCTTGACATTTATTCAACAGTGCTTTGATCTGCCTGCATTGACACTATTCTTTAAGAGCTGATGTGCAGCCAAAATTATGTACCAGTTATCAATGTAAAGCTGCTTTGATACAATCTGCATTGTAAAAAGCGCTATATAAATAAAGGTGACTTGACTTGATTTCCAAGCCATGAAAAATCTTGAAAATAAATAAATTAAACATTTAAAAAATAGATGTAAATATTTCAGTAAAATCTAAAATAGTTTTGCTCAGTTATGCTCAGCTCTAAAACATTTTATCAGCATATTGCACTTTTGTTGAATAGTAGCCTCTAAGTTGAAGTGATAAGTTACATGCACCTTGCAGAATCTGCAAAATATCAAGAATTAAAAAAAGAGATAATAAATTATGTTTCTTTATTTAGCACTGCAACACAAATGTTTCATTATAAGAGATGTTTAAAGTCTACAGTATAGGCTACAATAATATCTGCTTTTTATTTTTATGAGTCGTCCCATGTTTGTCCTGTGCTGTCACCAGTTCTTCAAAAACATCCTCCAGGTCCAGCACATTCTTTGGTTTTACAGCATATTCTGCATATTTTAACCCTTTTCAGCAGTGACTGTATGATTTTTAAGATCCATATTTTCACACTAATAATAACTGTGGGGCTCATACACAACTGTTACAAATGGTGAAAACATTTACTGATACTCGAGAAGGAAACGATCCACTAATATTCAGGGGGTGTAAACATTTGCACAGGATGATTGCGGGGTTAATTGTGTTTATTTTTTTTCCTGGAAAGTATTTTATGTAGCTTTTGTAGGGAAGCACTAAAAAATAGATCTTTAAATAAAATAAGAACAATTACCAGTTATCCTGTTTAAATGTTTACACCCACTGGCTCTCTTAATGTGTTGTGTTGCCTTGAGCATCAGTGAATGTCTGCAGCTTTTGATCATCCAGGTAACAACACACACTTAAGAATTAAGAATCAAGCATGTACACTTTTGAACTGAATCTTTTGTGTAAATATCATTAAAAATGTTAAAGTTTACATCCTTAGTATGGAGGACGAGAAATTAATTTAGTATAAATAAATAAATACGTAAATGCCTAAATAAATAAATATAGAAATACATAAATAAATGAATAAAATAAATGTAGAAATACTTAATGTAGAAAAACATGTAGTATAACACAAATGGTAAAAAAAAAATAGCACAAATAAAATATGTATTAATTCATTTATGCATATCTTTATTTATTTCAGGATGTATTTATTTATTTTATTAATTATTTACTTATGCATTTCTACATTTATGTATTCAAGTAAATAAATGAAGAAATAAATAAAGAAACACCTAATAAAATGCTTAAATAGATAAATGTAGAAATACTTAAATAAATGTAGAAAAAAAATGTATAGCACAAATGGTACAAAAATAGCACAATTAAAAATGACACTTTTGACACTTTTTGATATTTATGTATTAATTAATTTATGCATATTTTTATTCAGCATGTAATTTATTTATTTCTTCATTTATGTACTAATGTATTTCCACATTTATTTATTTATTCATGCATTTATGTATTTATTAATTTATTCATTTATACTTAAGTCATTTCTCATCCTCCATACCTTAGCTTTGGGAGTATAGGAAAGGAAAGATACAAAGTTCTTAATTTATTAATTGAAATCTGTAATCTGTAAACAAACAATGTGACTTCAACTGTACTGTGATGGGCAGAAGGAAGCACGTCACCTTCAGCACCATGGAAAGCACCATCAGCGCTACCCAGTGACGTTCAGCACCAGGGATAGCTCCTCCAACAGAGGTGTGCACAGTTTCTCTGACAGGGAGCCTCCGCTCAGGATGTTGGGCCCAATCAGCAGCCACATAAAAGAGAACGAAAGAAGCCACAGTAGAGCAGAAGCAGTGGAGGTGAGCAGACACAGTTAAGACGCAGTTAAGTGTTGCTTCACTGAAAGTCTGCCTGGTGAATTGTTTGCTTTGACCTTTTGAGTTAAATCCTCCAATCTTGCATGTGAAGGTTACAGTACATATATTTAAAGTTCTTCTCAAATTTCAGGTCAGCTTTCATTTTGGAAGTATTTTTCAACCATGACGGGACATGTCAGAATGATGTCTTTTCAACGGTAATTAAATGCCCAAATGTTTGCTGGGACTAGAGTTTGGTCCTGTTTATTAACCGCTAGAGCGCCAAAAGTTACGGACTGCAGCTTTAATAAGAAACTGACTGTACTTCTCAATCTTTGCATGTATAGACTGTTCTCATTCTCATCGTTTACATACTAAACACATGCCAACATGTTTTATAATAAAATGATATACATAAGACACACTTACCCATCCATAACCAAGTGAACATGCCAACGGTAGTGTTTTCTTCCAAATTAAATTGACACCAGTAAAGCCCATTGTCTTCGGCAGTTGCTTTTAAGAGGGTGACGGTAAGGATGGGAATGGCTCCACTTACACTGATTTTGGATTCATTCAGTGTTTTATAGATAATATGGTTTGTAGAAGTAGAAGATTTCCTGTTGTGTATTTGCTGGTTCTTGTTTGTACATGTACACTCCATCCTGAGGTGTTTTATCAGTAGAGCACTCGATGAAGATATCATGCCCTACGATTATAGTAGCTGTTTTAAGAAAGGCAAATATTGTGACTTTTTTTCTTTAAACACTTATACATTGATGAATCTGTAAACTGCCTTTCATCTCAAATTATTTCAAAATATAGTACAAGATGCAAGCAAAAAATTCATTTACACGTGTACTTAGTCTTTTCTTAACTAATGCAACACAACATTAACTACTACAGGGTACAGGCCGACCAATAGCGAAATAATCCATGCAAGTAACAATGGAAAGCACAATGTGAGCCTGTAACCATACCTGTAATCACGGATGAGTCTTTCCATGAGATGCAGCAGATGATCACTAGAAAACTGCATCTCAAAACACGCTGCATCTTCAAAGCTCTTTTTGACTCACTGAATATATTCCTGTATTATTCACTGTGTGTGAATAATCTTGACTTCGTAGTTTGCTTGTATTCCTTACTTTAGCTTTTCTTTTTGTGCACTAAGAAGAACAGCCAGACAGAGCCCCAGACAAAAAGCTGCTGACTGAGTCTGACCAGAGCCGTTGAAAAGCAGGGTTGCAACACTCCCATAAGTGTTTGGAACAATCGGCTGCCCCACGACATGCGTTTCTTCCACATTTCACAGTTCCTCTGGCAGCCGATAGTTCCAAACACTGATAGTTTAATAGTTTAGTATAGTATTTAATAGTGATAGTTTAGTAACTCATTCATTTTCAGTGTTTCTGAAGTTCATTCGCTGATAAGTTGATGAAATTACTGCATTTTTGACATTTGAACGCATTACCTGACCTCTCATGAATCTAGTCAATAGCTGTATTTGATGTAACCAGCTTTAGTTCATGTTTATTGGAAGATAATAACATTAGTTAGACTCTAATTGCAGTTATAGCTTAAGTGACCAACACTTCACTGACTTTAGCTATATAACCTGACATCACTTGGGCTACATTTACCTTTACATTAACAAGTGTTTTTGTAGTGACATTAGTGATCATTGTGCTGTTGTATGTTTGAGAAACTGAAAAGATAAAAGAGAAAAGAAAGATTTTTTTTAAGAAATCTGCATGTTTTATCTATAAAAGAATATTTAAACATTTTAATCAACAGGCTTTTTATGCATAATCTGTATAATACTGATTTAGATGTTATTTCATATATGCCAGATATCATCTTATAATAAAAAAGAAGGCAATAACTTACAAATATCATAAACTTATATTTTATTCACAATAGAATATAGATAACATATCAAATGTGGAAAGTGAGACATTTTGAAATGTCATGCCAAATATTGGCTCATTTTGGATTTCATGAGAGCTACACATTCCAGAAAAGTTGGGACAGGTAGCAATAAGAGGCGGGAAAAGTTAAATGTACATATAAGGAACAGCTGGAGGACCAATTTGCAACTTATTAGGTCAATCGGCAACATGATTGGGTATAAAAAGAGCCTCTCAGAGTGGCAGTGTCTCTCAGAAGTCAAGATGGGCAGAGGATCACCAATTCCCCCAATGCTGCGGCAAAAAATAGTGGAGCAATATCAGAAAGGAGTTTCTCAGAGAAAAATTGCAAAGAGTTTGAAGTTATCATCATCTACAGTGCATAATATCATCCAAAGATTCAGAGAATCTGGAACAATCTCTGTGCGTAAGGGTCAAGGCCGGAAAACCATACTGGATGCCCGTGATCTTCGGCCCTTAGACGGCACTGGATCACATACAGGAATGCTACTGTAATGGAAATCACAACATGGGCTCAGGAATACTTCCAGAAAACATTGTCGGTGAACACAATCCACCGTGCCATTCGCTGTTGCCGGCTAAAACTCTATAGGTCAAAAAAGAAGCCATATCTAAATATGATCCAGAAGTGCAGGTGTTTTCTCTGGGCCAACGCTCATTTAAAATGGACTGTGGCAAAGTGGAAAACTGTTCTGTGGTCAGACGAATCAAAATTTGAAGTTCTTTTTGGAAAACTGGGACGCCATGTCATCCGGACTAAAGAGGACAAGGACAACCCAAGTTGTCATCTACAAATGTAGTCTCCATTTCAGTTACCAAAAAATAAACTTTGGTTCTCAGAAGTACACCAACAATCTTGTTGAGCAGTGGAAATTCATCAATAAAATCTGTACAAACAACAAGACCTGTGTGATACTCAATGTCATTATGTTTAACCCAAGTTGTGACACTTACTTCACTTGACACATCAATCTGAAAATTCTCCCTAATCAAATCTCCATTTTCAACATCAGTCAGTTTCTTTAATTTGATTGGCCCAGACTCAATGGCCCTCATTTATCAAACGATCATATGCCAGAAAACTTGGCATTTATGAATATGAGCGTGAACGGTGGCTACGATCAAATCTCACATTAGGTCTCAGCTCGTGTACGCACGTAATTGAGTCAGCGGGAACTTGTGTGCAGCAGTAAATCTGGTGGAGAATTGTTATGAGAACATTTAGATTATTTTCCTGGCTGACAATCACTCACTAACCGATCATTTTAAGGGTTAAAATAATTGACTACAGGGGGACTTTAATGACTGTCAAAAGTGGCTACCAAACAAAATCTGTAAAATTAAAGTTAAATATCCTAATTTATACTCTAATTTTCCTTAAATGACTCAAAAACAAAATAACCATATTTATCTCTTGGATTATTATTGTGAAGCGTTGTTTATAAAATGTAAATCTTTTGTAATTAGCCATTAACAGCACACATGCATGAGCGAATGTCACGACTGTATCACTGCATCAACAGCTACACAGTTACTGCCTTTAAATAAAAGATCAAGCAGCAGAACATCAGTTTCTCAGCTCAAGGAAATGACAACAGAGGACAAGAGACGCTGTTTTTTTAAACACAATACTTTTGCAACACAATGTGTTTTTTTTTTTTCTTTCCTTGCAGCCTGCAGCCTTTGCTCAAAGACAAAGCTGCCATGTTGTTTATTGTGTTGTTTTCTTCTTCATGCGAGAATGACGTCGATCACTGCTTTCTGGCAGGAGTGGAGCTGTTTCATAATAAACCCAAAATTGAAAACATGCTGAACATAAAAGGTCTCTAACGTTGTATTTTGCCAACAAACTAAAATCAAAACTGTGATATGGCTTTGTGCCTTTATAAAACAGCAAAATACAGTGATTAAGTATATATACAGTGTGTTTGTGCTGCATGTTTTAAATAGAAGTGCATACTTTCAGCTGGTGATCAAAATAAAAGCTCAAGGATTTATCTGGTGCAAGTGTAGAAAATAGTATAAAAGTACTGTAATTTCCCTATACTGTTGTGTAAAGTAACTACTTATAAAAATGTTACAGTGCATTTGTTACAATATATGGATATTACTGTCATAATTTTGAGCTTCCAAAGTGCACCAGATTGATGCATTTAACCTTAAAGTGTACAAAACTTTCTTCTACCGGACCCCCCTAGAGGAGGTACACCAAACATAGTTTTACAAATTCCAGTGGGAAATATACGTAAACTGGGAAATAATGTGTATAAACTTTACTCAAGCATACTACAGCAAAGCTCTTTTCATGTCAGTAAAGCTTTTAACAGATATTTACAAAATCGATTTGGACTAAGCCCCAAATGTTTACAATGCCCCTGCTTTCTGGCATAAAGTGTAACAAGCCTATCAACTGTTGGCGGTGTAAACACAAGCCGGATCAGAAACTTTCAGAGGAAGACACGGGTAACACCTATAATAACAACATATTCCTTCCTCTGGCAGCAAATCATGTCTAAATGATAATGAAGTAATCTGTCCATTGTGAAATTTGTCCCACACCCCTCTACTATGGCCTTTTTTCCTGAAAGTCATGTGTTTTTCTGGAAAGAGTGAAGACCTTGGATTATAACATCATTTCTGACTGGCTGACATGCATCTTTTATAACAAGGGTAGCATGGCTGCAGCAGGAGCAATGATATTACGCAGCGCCTGTGAGCCCCTGCTTGCACAGTGAGCGTGCCTTGTAACCATGGAGACGTTTGTGAGAGGCGCTGCGTAATATCATTGCGCCTGCTGCAGCCATGGTACGGCAGCAAAGTTCCTTGATTATTACGCCTGAATGAGAGTATAGTTCCTAGTCATATCAGCCTAGAAAATCACAACTTTTCATTTTCCGTCGGTCTTAGTACACGATTTAACTACAGAAGAGTCAAGTTTTAAATAGGAAAAATATTGAAACTCTTTGGTCATTTTTGAGCGAGATGCTAACGGTCTAATCAGATTCAATGAACTATGCTAAGCTATGCTAAAAGTGGTACCGCCAGAACCGGAGATCAGCTGAATGGATTCGAAAACGGTAAAACTCAACTGTTTAACTCTAGGAGAGTTGGAAAATGAGCCTATTTTCAAAAAAAGTGGAGTGTTCCTTTAAGAAACTGCTCAATGGTTTTATTTTCCTCCTCTAACTGTTTTTTTGTGAGTAAAGGCCCCGGTATACTTCAAACGAAATCGAAGAAGGAACTGATGTGATCTGATTCAAGGTCAAAACGACTCAGGTCAAAACGAAGTTTGTTTTGTGTTCTTTTTGGAAGTTCGAAAGGCTTGCCAAAGCAGACTTTAGGCCCCGGTATACTTCAAACGAACTTCTTTTTCGATATTCGTTTAGGGGTAAAATGAAGTTTGAAATGCGTGACCAGCGATATACTGTAAACCAACATCTGACGCCACCCACACTGCTGAGATCGACGGTTATATGAATATGTAAGTATGTGCCGTGCATTTTCTTCTCAGTAACAAAATAAACAGCAAGCATTTATTATAGAAATCATAAGAAAAGCATCTGATCATAACAGAATGGGAATGTTAGCACGAGCTCTGCAAATTAGCACTCCAGTCACGTCACGTCTTCATACAGCACTTTATTCAATAGATTGCTTAAAATCAAGCAGCTTTACAGTATCAAACATGAAAAACAGTGTCAGTGCTTCATTTTTTTACAAGCACAACTTCATTTTGTACTATAAAGCGGCTATCCAGTGTGTTCATGTTTTCACCCGCGGAGATCTTACCTCGACCAACTCTACAGATCAAATGAGTCAGAGACACAGTCCACGCGAGTGAAGGCGGAGCCTCAGCGCACACCTCCTGTTACGTTATCCTCACTGACCAATGCTAATACGAAGGTGTTTTGGTGCTGAAAGTTCACTTTGGCAAGCAGTTTCGAACTTCCAAAAAGAACACAAAACGAACTTCGTTTTGGCCTGATTTTGTTCGAAATGACGTCACATCAGTTCGTTCTTCGATTTCGTTTGAAGTATACCGGGGCCTTAACGGCTTGCCAAAGTGAACTTTCAGGAAAAGTTCGTTCCAGCTGCAAAACACCTTCGTACTACCAGTGGTCAGTGATGATAGCCTAATAGGACTCATTCGTGTGTTTAAGTTTGTCGAAAATCTCCATGGGTGAAAACATGAACACACTGGATAGCCGCTTTACAGTACAAAATGAAGTTGTGCTTGTAAAAAAAAATGAGGCACTAACACTGTTTTTCATGTTTGATAAAGCTGCTTGATTTTAAGCAATCTATTGAATAAAGTGCTATATGAAGACGTGACGTGACTGGAGTGCTAATTTGCAGAGCTCGTGCTAACATTCCCATTCTGTTATGATCAGATGCTCTTCTTATGATTTCTATAATAAATGCTTGCTGTTTTCTCATTTTTGTGGGGTTTATTTTGTTACTGAGATATAAGTGCATGGCACATATTTACATATTCATATAACCGTCGCTCTCAGCAGTGTGGGCGGCGTCAGATGTTCGTTTACAGTATATCACAGCTCACGCATTTTGAACTTCGTTTTACCCCTAAACGAAGATCGAAAAAGAACTTCGTTTGAAGTATACGGAGCCTTAACGAAGGATTAAAGTGTATTTTTTCTATCTCTTCTCCAAACACTTCTTTCAGCTCCTTTACTGTGTTTTTCTTCTCCTCAGTGAATTGACCCGCTTTAATCACACTAATAAAAGTGTGTGGTCCAGGAGAGGCGTTTCCCTGATCCAGTTTTTCCCAGCAGAACCAGCCTGATCTGTTTTGTTATGTTTTGTGTGTCATCTGATGCCAAAGTTTGATTTTGTCAGACAAGAATAAGTTTTTGACTAGAACATTTTATTTTGACCTGGATGTTTGAGGTTTGTACAAGTTGGTGTATAGTTTTGATATTGTGTTTAGTTGTGAGAAAATGTTGAATTGTTTCATGAATTGTGCATTAGCAATGAAGAAAAACAATATGACTGAAAAGTTAAGGACAAATTTATGTTGGCTTGTTATAAACCCAACTTCAGGTCTTGTTTAAAAAATGTAAAAACTTTGGTCAGTTAGTCCAGAATATAGATGTTCTGGGTGATTGCTAAAGTGTTGCTAGGTGGTTGCTAGGAGATTCTGGGTGGTTGCTAGGCTCTTGCTATGCAGTTGCTGGGGTGTTGCTAGAGTATGTAGTTGATAGGATGTTCTGGGTGAACACACACAGACATTCCCACCTCTGTTAATAACAGAAACTCAAATATGGTTTTGTTGCTCTTTTACTTGCACTAAAATGTGATTTATACCAATGAAGTAGCCTGTGTAATATTAATAAAACTGCTCATCTCCTTTAGTGATACAAGCTCAGACTCATTTAGAAGTTTTTCATATAGTGTTTACTTGGTGCCATGATGGATATTGAAATTTTGTTATTTATTAATTTTAAACAGTATATAGATACTGGTAATGCAATGTTTGTGAACACAATTGTGTATGTAAGGCTATAAATCTCCAAAAACTATGCATGAGCGCTTGTTTTGGTGTTGCCACCCTTCATAGACCTCATGCCACCCTATAAATAATTTTCTAGATTCGCCCCTTTGGATAAATTGCAATATGAGGGGGCGCCAAAAAAAAAATCTTGCCTAGGGCGCCAAAGACGCTAGGGCCGGCACTGGTTAGCGTCAATACAATACATCAGCCTATATATTATTATGCGCTATCGATAATATGCTCTATCGACGATAATATCGTTATTATTATGCACTAAGCCACTTAGACTAAATGAATGCAGAAGCATTATCGCGTTTTGGTGATTCCCTAGTAATTTGCGTTTTAATCAGGCCAGGCAATTAAAATTCTCTTTCACTTGCCCCTTTAAAAAATCAACATGTCCCGGGCAATGTCGAGCCCTGCGACGTGTGTTTAGTTCTTCCTCGTTTTTTTTTTTTTTTTTTTTTTTTTTTGTCCATTTAATTCATAATTAATGTTAATATGCAATGAGGTTGATCTCATTTGTGCCCCCCTGAAAAAAAATGTAATGCCCGTCCGTGAATTTGTGTCTGGCGCCGGGTCTGCCGGCAGCGCTTTCTCTCTCTTCTCTCCGACAGCGCGTTCACACACACCGCAGCTGAACACAGACACGCCTCCTGTCACTCACTCAGAGCAGCGGCAGGCCTCGAGACTCTCTTTCAGTCCGGTTAAAGGGTTTTTGTTATGATATAACAGCTGATAATACAACTTTGGCACATTTGTCAGCTAAACGTTCATTCAGTGTTTCCCATTAATGACCCTGTGCCGCCACCGTTTCATAATGAACCGAAAATTTAAAACATGTAAATGGTCTCTAACGTTGTATTTTGCCAACGAACTAAAATCGAAACCGTGATGGCTTTGTGCCTTTATAAAACAGCAAAATACAGTGATTAAGTAGGCCTATATATACAGTCTGTCTGCGCACTTTGCTCACGCGATCAGCTGGTGATCTGGTGATTAAAATAAAAGCTCAAGGATTTAGGCCTATCTTAGAAATTAGTACAAAAGTCTTATCATTTCTAATAAAAAGTGTAATTTATTTAGAGAGCTTTTTTATTTTTTTTTTATTTATTTTTTTTTTTACAATATATGGATATTAGTCATATGAATAATTATATAGGCCTACAACATTATTATATTATTATTTCATTGTAATAATTGTTTGGCATCCTAAAACACCTAAAACGATGTAGACACTATATCACAACTAACTGTACATGGGTTGAAGCTCTTAATTTTGAGCTTCCAAAGTGCCCCAGATTGATGCATTTAACCTTAAAATGTACTAAATTTTCTTCCGGGGGAGCATGCCCCCGGACCCCCCCTAGAGGAGGTATACCTAACAAACTTTTACAAATTAAAGTGCCAAATCATGTACATTTTATGAACTTTACTCAAGAATACTATTAAAAAGCTTCTTTCATGTCAGTAAAGCTGTTAACAGACAATTAAAATGTCATTGGAAAAATATAGATGTGGGCTAAGCCTCGAATGTTAACAATGTCTGGCTCCGCCCCTGGCTTGAACGTGCCCCAGTACTAGAGTTGAGGAGTTCTGACATACAACATAAGAGTGTTTTATATTTTGGGTCTGTACAGATGCTTTTGAATGGTTTTCTATATGGCTTAAAATTGACCCACAAACAGTAAGAACATATAAAATTTCTGTGCACATCTCACAACACATCAGCGTGTTGAAACTTTGCATGCATGTTCTAAATGAAAAAAAAACGTCACAAAATAAAAAAAAAAAATATATCATGGATTTAATTTTATTTCAGACATATTGAAAAAAGAAATAATGCCAAAACTGCCAGCATTGGGCCACAATTACACCAACAAAAACGGTACACTTAACCAGTTGATGTTTGAGTGTCCAGCAGATGGCGCCAAATCTCCATTCAAACTGATGACGAGATTTCAGTCATAAAGGCACATCCAGAATATCAGGCGTCTCCTCTATATGATCACGTGATGCTGCTGCTGATGACGTCACCGCAGCTGAGAGGAACCGAAAGTGAAAGTGAACAAACTTGAACAGCAGCTCGACTCCTTTGAGATTATATTCCACACAGCGCTGTGTTTTTATGAATCATTTCGAGAAAATACTGAGATAGTTTTCGTTTATCTGTTTTCTAGAAACCGTCTTTATGAGCTTTTGTGTTCAGATTATACAGTGAAGATGGCGACCGGAGATGCACCTTCTGAAACTCAGTTTACACGCTTTAAATAATAAAACACAAATGCATTTGTTTGAGTTTGTATTAATCCATCCAATCCAGCTTCACATTGAGCTGATGAATATATTCATGTAGGCCAGTGGTTCTCAAACCTGTCCTGGGGACCCCCCACCACTGCACATTTTGCATGTCTCCCTCATCTAACACACCCAATTCAACTCTTGCAGTCTCTACTAATTAGCTGATGACTTGAATCAGGTGTGTTAGATGAGGGTGACATGCAAAATGAAGAATCTTGAAAATACTGTATCAGGGTTTACATAAAAACATTAAGACAGTATGAAAAAAGCGAGAGAGAGAGAGAGAGAGAACATTCCCAAAGTCAGTTCATTCTTTTGTGTTTATTCTGCTTAGACAGTGTGACTACAACATGGTGATTGATTAGATAATTACTCAAAGATAAAGAAATAAAGAAAGATAATTACATTTTCTGCAAGCAGGACCCAATGCAGATCTCCAGACCCTAAATCAGTTAAGCTGGTTATCAGACATATAAACATAGAGATAAATGGTATTGTAATAATAATAATAATAATAATAATATTGGTTCATCTCTACTATTTATGAAAACATGCTGAATCTCAGAGTGCAGAAGTAGGAACTTCATTAGTGTATGCTCTTATAATGTCAATAAGAGAGCTTTTCATAAATCAAACATTTTTAAAAAGATAAAGAATAAATGACAATATAAATATCATGTACAGCACAACTGTCCACTTCATCAAAGAAACCCTGAGAGTTTCTGTTCAATCAATCTTTAGGAAGAGAGATAGAGGGAGAAGGTGAAAGGAATGATGGAGAACATGAGAGAAAGGGAAAATAAGAGGAGGTTGGGCATGCATCCAAGGTTGGAGTTGGATGTTGGATTGAATTCAACAAATCCAGGTGGGTTGCTGCTCATGTAAGACTTGATCCAGTTCTGGTACTGAGAGACTCTGGCTAACACGCCAGGATATTTGGGTTCAGCACATCCTTTACCAAAACTCACAATGCCGGACTGAATCCACAGGGAGTCATTCTTACTGACCATTGGACCTCCAGAGTCTCCCTGTATTCACAAACATTCAGCATTTATATCTCTGACGATATACAGTGAACAGTTGTTACAGATATAACGGTAAAAGAATGTCAGCCGTGTGTCCACCAAAGCACTTCAGTCATCAAAAATCAGTCAGAGTAAATACGGGGCTGGCAGTGTAAGTTTGCAGGTGACCAAAACTGTAAATTGCTTTGTATTAAAAAGTGTTAAAATGAATGACTGATGTCTTACCTGACATGAACCTTTTCCTCCCTGATTTAACAATCCAGCACAAATCATATTGCTTGTGATGCTGATGTTAAACCCTCTATAAGCTTTATCACAGTCACTGTTGCTCACAATGGGTATCATCACCTCCTGCAGTGTATCAGGAGACTGGCCTGTGACAGATCAGAGGACACATTTTATGGCTTTTAAAACCATTTCTAGGTAAATTATTGGGTTTTAGAGTATTGTTTGTATTCATTTAACAAATGTTCATTCACCTCCAGACTGTAGCGTGCCCCATCCAGTGACCCAGCTCTCTGTACCTGCAGAAAATACACTACCAGCTGCTGCCAGACAGACCGGCTTAATGTAATCAGAGAAGGTCACAGAAGAGTTGAGCTGGACCAGTGCTATGTCGTTGTTGTGGAGCTGATCGTTATAGTTACTATGTCTGATGATTCGACTCGCTGTCCTGATTATCTCATGAGGGTTTGAGCCGGATTGGTTCAGACGCCCGAAGAACATCACAGTGTCAGGATCACTGACATTACTAGACTCACTGGTTGTAAATAGAGAAAGTCTGCATTAATTCCACTATTATCAATCTACAGTTGTATCTTCAGTTTTATTTAAGCTTTCAACATACTTGAAGCAGTGAGCTGCAGATAAAACCCAGTCTTTATTGATCAGAGTCCCACCACACAAATATTCATGGACATGAATCCTGACTTGCCACGGCCAGGCTCCTGCCGTCGCATTATTCCCTCCAACAATCCTGACATTGAGGGGGGCTCGACCACACACTGATGAGAGAAAGACAATGAGGGAATTCCCAATTAAAATGAAAAAGATTGTGGAACAAGAGTCTTATGGTCGTTAAGAGTATGATAACTTACCATCTAACTGGCAGAGAGAACCTGGGAAACAGAGACCAAACAATTAGATGAACACGTATGAAACTGATAAACTGGTTTGTAGCCTGCAATCTCAAGTCCAAAGTATACTTCAACTGTCCTGCGATGGTTAGTACACTGTCCTCGTCACATGATTTTCATCATCAGGAGTGTTTTCTAATGTCCGTACACACCGTCCATGTGCAGCTCAGTTTTTGGGTGCATCTCAATAGCTTTGATCTTGTGAATCAGTACAAATCCGGCACTGGTAAGGGCACCTGATTTATTACACATTAGGACCACTTATCTATATAACTGACTTTGATTACTCATACAATATTAAACTTCCATCAAACCCACTAGAAGTGTTCGAGCGGCAATATTGCTATTCCCTACCAACAGAGGGCATCATTTGGCGCTTTTCCAGTGCGTGGTTCAACTCGGCACAGCATGGGCTCGACTTTGTGAACAAATGGTACTGCGGTTGCTGTTACTGTTATCCAATGGGTTTGGTGTCTCATTGTTTTTAATCCAATGACGCTGGTGGTGACGATTCTCTTTGACCAATCAGTGAACCTTCACTGAGGTGGTAGGAGAGAACGGAAGCAATTGTAACTAATTTTGGTCAATTTTCCTCATTACTCAAAAAAGGCACACCTTAAGAAAAATTGTGCTTTTTAATAATGACTCGGTTAATACTTACCGAGGAGAATCACTTTAGCAAAGTTTGTATTATTTTCTGTTTATTCTGATAAATAAAATAATTAATTTTTGTTCAATAAATATACTGTCATTAAAATAGGCCTATGTAATATATTTTTATATAATAAATAGATTTTTAGAAATACAGAAACAAAATTATTAAAATTATGATTCTGAAAGCATTGAAAGAGATCCCATAATAGCCTATTTAATATAGATTTACAGTAGTAACATTAAATTATATTTTATTATGATTAATATATTTTCAAATATGATTGTTTTATAAATATGGTGATTATCTCTGTACCCAATTTGATATATGATATTTGTCATGTCAAGAAATGGAAAAGTCAGTCAGCGATTCACTATCATGTTAATTATTGTGCCTTTTGCCCAACAGCAGGTGCGCTTTTTACCCCAAATACCATACTTTTACATATTTTACCATACTTTTACATAGACATGCTGTGAACAGAGGGTGTACAGAGCCTGGATCCCCAGATTGAGAGCAAAAACACCTTTCTTAAATTATTGGAATCTATCAATCTATTTTGATGTCCTTACTAAGCTGGACACTAGTTGATGGTGTCTGGGGCAATTTTAATGAAGTGTTATAACTGTCCCTGACTTTACCACCCCATGACAGGTTACCCTGCTAGCTAGAAACAACAAAGCTAATATTTGACAAAAATATCAAATGTTAGACAACAGAATGGTCATCAAAACAATACAGATTTAATTTCATAGACATTAATGGTTAAGACAGTATGAGGAAAACACTGTAGATGAAAATAACTACTTTTATACCACAAAAAAAAAAAAAAAAAAGTTCACCAAGTATGATTCAGAAGCTTGTCCTTTAACATAGAGAGTGGGATCTCCACAGAGCTCATGCACAATGAGTTTCATGGTTCTGTCTCGTTTCTGATTGGTGTAATTTCAGATGTTACAATTGCTCCCCTACTAATTAAGCCATACCGTTTGTGACAGATCCCTTGTCTCCCGGACTCGTCGCAGATATTTTTCATGGATATTTTTCTTGCAAAAACCCATCGATTTGCTAACATTAAAAGTTTTTCATTTTCTTTTTTTACTTTCATAAACGTTCCTGTCTGCCTCACTTGAGTCATGAAATAGACAATAAACCTCTCCAGAGTTTATAAGAATCTTAGTCTCCTCCACTTTTGTTATTTTAATTGTCATTTTAAAATGAATTTGTTCTAGTATTAAACAGTAAGATGCATATGTATAATACTGTTCAAATGTTTTGTTCAAATCAAAGTCTCTCTATCATTTATTTGATAAAAAAAGATAAAAGTTTTGCTAGTGAGTTCATTATGGCAAAAGGAAAGAATGTATGAAAGGACAATAAATGTACATTTACATCTTCTGTGTAATTTTTTTTTTTTTTTTTTTTTTTGTAAACATGAGTTTCCTTCATCAAAACTGTAAAATAAGTACTTTTAGTGTTACTAATACTGTTTCTAACTGTTCATAACATTTTCATATCATTTACTAAAGAGTTATTTGCATTTATGATGACTTTCTAGCCAGTAAAGCCAGTTTAGCCGGTTTTATTGGGCGATTATAAACAAAGGTGAATATTTCTCTCAGAGGAAAACATTTCATCAATCCAGTGGTTGACAGGAGTTTTTAATCATCTCTATATTATGAACAGCAATATTTGGAGTAAACACAACAATATTATGACAACCATGGAAACAAATCAGGCTCACATGCTCCGATACGATTAAATGAAAGTCCTTGAATAAGCATTTTTAGCATATTTACTGCTGGGCTATGGGTCCATTTCAGGGGTGGACAAAATGACAATATTAAAATCAGTCAGAGCTATAGAAACATATCTACATGTTTACAAGTAAAGTTGTATATTATGAAAAGGCTGCTTTCTATGATCTTTATATCCAGTGGCCATGGTGAGATTAAAGTCGGGGACACACTTAACGATTGTAATGAATGTAATTTGATACTTACGACTGATCATGTCCAAACGAGTCAGAGCCAGTTTCGTTCAGTGTTTAAATTCTGTGTGTGTTTAAATCTGCTTCAGTCGAAGGAAACAGTCTTTGTGTGTTGAGCTCAGTCATGTTTTAGCTAATGTTTTAAGTGTGTCCCCGGCTTAAGTGAACATGTTCCTCCAATCTTTTGTTAAAAAGGTATTAAAAAATAATTATTTCTGCATAAATATGACCCAAAACATTTTCAGATATTCAAACAAGTCCAAAAAGTAGACAAAGAGAACCCAATCAAACAAATGAGACAGAATATTATACTTGGTCATTTATTTATTTAGGAAAATTATACAAAATTACAAATCTGTGAGTGGCAAAAGTATGTGAAGCTTTAGGATTAGCAGAAAGTGAATTAAAAATGTTCTGAGATGTTTTCAGTCAGTTGGATGACATTCAGGTATCAGTGCCCTGCTTTATTTAAAGGGAACCCCGGGTATTAAGACTTGTATGGCCTAATATAATGTAAATGATGTCTCTTACTGAAATATGTAGTAGAAAACCCATGAAAGAATGAAGATGACACATCAGAGCTTGATCAATGTTCTCTACGGTCACGATCACAGTAACTAGATCATCTTCAGATCCAGCAGTGACATGATAAAGCATCTCTTCCATAGAAATCTGTCGTGATCATCTGCAGCGAGAGACACGACAGACAAACATGACAAAGATCATCTTCAGGAGCAGCAGTGACATGATAAAACATCTCTTCCACTGAAATCTGTCCTGATCTGCTGCAGCGAGAGACACGACAGACAAACATGACAAAGATCATCTTCAGATCCAGCAGTGACATGATAAAACATCTCTTCCACTGAAATCTGTCCTGATTTGCTGCAGCGAGAGACAAAACAAACAAACATGACAAAGATCATCTTCAGATCCAGCAGTGACATGATAAAGCATCTCTTCCACTGAAATCTGTCCTGATCTGCTGCAGCGAGAGACACGACAGACAAACATGACAAAGATCATCTTCAGGAGCAGCAGTGTGAGATTCAGATCGACTCAAAGATGAAGTTCCTCTCCAAATAATTTAATTTTAAACTGTTTCTAATAATGTAATTTTATTCTTATATATAATTTTGCGTTATGATTTAAATTATGCAAATAATTGCTTTATTTATGCTTTATTATTTCCATGCAAATGTAAGATATTCTTTCATGTATCTTTGAAACTGGACACTTCTCTTCTTCTCTTGAGATGTTTTGGCTCTTAATAGTCAGTAAAGAGAGAGATCGTCTCATTCAGTGTAACTTTTATTGAAAGGATTAGTTCCCTATAAAATGAAAATTATCCCATGATTTACTCCCCCTCAAGCCATCCTAGGTGTGTATGACTTTCTTCTTTCTGATGAACGCAATCAGAGAAATATGAATAAATATCCTGACGCATCCGAGCTTTATAATGGCAGTGAACAGGATCAATGAGTTTGAGCTGAAGAAAGAGTCTCCATCATAAACGTACTCCACACGGCTCCGGTGGGTTAATAAAGACCTTATGAAGCAAAGCAATGTGTTTGTGTAAAAAATATCCATATTTAACAAGTTATGAAGTAAAATATCTAGCTTTCATGCCTTATGTATTCAGTTTACAAAAAAAAAAAAAAAAAAAAAAAACCTTGTGAAAAGGGGAAGGTGTAGGACGTATCTTAAGCTTTTTCAACTGCGAGAGTTTTACACTTTCTTCATAAGTCTGGCCTACATTATAAGCATTTTAAAATGACTTCTGTGGTATGTTCTTATTCAGAGTCTTAAACGCTATAAATCAAGCCTCAGTAGGCAGTTTTGTAATCAATTAAACTTATTTAAATTAGCTGTTCTTTTTATAATAAACAAACAAAAACGTATAAGCAAATAAAACTTCATGGAAAGATGAATGTGTATTTAAAATTGGTCATTTATGTAGTAGAAATGTGAAATTATTTTTGAATTTGGAGCTTTCTAGACTGAGAAAAGGCAGAAAATGTATTTTTGACTAATGTGGATGAAAGACAACAACTCCCAGAATGCACTTGTTTTGCTGCCCTTGCGAGGCCACGCCCAAACCACGCCTGTCGGTTACAGGCGGCATTACCAGTAAAATTCAAACAACTAGTTTTGCTTTGTTACATATTAATTCTATAAATCGTGAGTTAGTTCATACATTTACAGCGAAATGGTGCTAAATTGACACACGGCCTAAGGCTGAAACAAATTCCTGCAAAATCATTTACAAGGAAACAGTGCCGTGGATATTCTGTATCATAGCAACAAAGCGTCTCAACGGAAAAAAACGCTGCGCTGCAGAAGCGCTCTCAAGCGCTCTCAAGCGCTCACAGACGGGCATTTTAAGCACTGCGTCTAGCGTTTTCAGCTGGCTAAAAACACTCTGGTGGACACACGGCCTAAGCGTATTCACCTAGAGGTAAGACTTGCTGATACTAGACTCTATTTCTGATAACACAGGAGCCTATATGTAGTGTTGTAGGTAGCAGTGAAACTGCAAACTTAGCAAAGTAATGTTAGATAGACAATTACATATAAGTTGCATATAAGTTGACTGTTATCAAAGTAAAGCCACTTTTCTGTAAAACTGAGTTAGTCTATTTATCTGTTTATGCTAACGTTACCACAAAAGCCTGTTGCTGTATTGGTTGAGATGACTGCAGAGACCGATAAATTTGCTATTACTGGCTGTAGTTTTAAGCCTCTGGCCAAAAAAGCCTCCGATGACGCAAAATGACGATTTTTGTGTCATCGGAGGCTTTTTTACAGAATAAAAAATGCATAAATCTCGCATCTCGGGCTGATATGAAGGGGGAAAGCACGGTAATTCGAAAATACTAGTGGTATTCTACTAATACAAAGCTTAATGCTAAATCCTGAAGTATCCCTTTAAAGGATTAGTTCACTTTCAAATGAAAATTAGCCCAAGCTTTACTCACCCTCAAGCCATCCTAGATGTATATGACTTTCTTCTTTCTGATGAAAACAATCAGACTTATATTAATAAATATCCTTAGTTTTATATTGGCAGTGAACAGGGGTCATGAGTATGATCTGAATAAAGTGTCTCCACTTTCTTCTTTGTCCTGTGGAGGGCAGTAATACACTTAGCAGTGTCTACACTGCTGGAATTCAAATAGAGAAGAAGAAGAAGAAGAAGAAGAAGAAGAAGAAGAAGAGAGCTAGTTCAAGATGAGCATTTATGGTTAAAACTTACATAATTTTATTTATTTATTTATTTTTGGAAAATGACTGATGGTTTCTCTAGATAAGACTCTTATTCCTCGTCTGGTATCGTTTAAAGCTCTTTGAAGCTGCACTGAAACTGTAATTCTGACCTTCAACCATTTGGAGGCCATTGAAGTCCACTATAAGGAGAAAAATCCTGGAATGTTTTAATCGAAAACCTTCAATTATCAGCAAATTTTAATTTGAAAGTGAACTAATCCTTTAAGTTATGAAAAAGATTGAAAACTTCAGAATTCTGTCCTCCTTTTGGGAGGTGTCTCTTCAAGACAACCTTCTTCTCTCCCCTAGAACTGGTTGTTGGTGTAGTAAATATTACAATCCTTTTGTTCTGGCCTGGGTATTTAAGGGAAAGTGCAAAGCAGTTATGTGGGATCTTCTGTAGCCAGAAACCCCCATGCAGTGATGGGTGAATGTCTAAAGACACTCATGCACCACTGTGTGTATATGCATTTCTTACTCTTAGAGTCATCTTTGAGCAATTAATGTTATGTATTTATGATTTCTGAATTGGCTTCTAATTGTCTAACAATGTAACTGGCATGACACATTTTTACCTGACAAATAAAATGCTATATTTGATTTACTCTGGATTCTTCTGAAATCTTTATGACCAGTAGATTTTTACAAATATGTGTCAGGATAGGTCAAACTAAAGGCTCAATGAAAGGAGCATGCTGCATATCATGTGAGACCTTTGGATTTCTGTCTATCACTGACTTAGCAAGTTGCAGTATCGTGACTAAGAAAACTGTGTTTTTGTATGAATAGACATGTGGTTTGTTAGACTCAAATGCATTAGTAAACTCTGCACCTTCTTACTTTGTCATTTAACAACAGAGTCTGATAACCTTTCCCCTTCACTATGTAATTAAAGCTGCAACAGTTGAGTGCATGAAGTGTCCAACATTCCACGCTTTGTTTTTTCTGATAATTTAGTGCATCATCCGGGTATTTAAAGTGCACTTTTTCTTTTTGGAATTTTCTGTGTAAACGCACTACTCGCACTATTTGTACTTAAAAACGTCATAGAATTATGCATAAGTACGTTGTCACGGTTCATGGATCCGCTGTCTCATTCTGGTGTCTGTGTTATGGTGTGGGTGTGTCACCTGATTGTTTTGTGTGGGCGTCGCCGCTGATTGTTGATCAGCGGCAGCTGTGAGCACTTACCATCTGCCTATTTAATGCCTTGTCTTTCGTCTCTTGTTTGTCAGATCTTTGTGCGGAGTCCGCGTGTTAGTGTCCCGTGTTGCTTGTTTGTGTGTTTCCCTGGATTGGACTTCTAGTAGCTGTTTCCTGGTTTTCGTGTTCTCATTGGATTTCTCTCTGGACTTCACTCACGGATTACATCACAGACTCACGGACACTGCTCTCCGATCACCTTTCATCACGGATCTTCACCGCCCATCGACGTCCCTGTGTTACCGCTCTCCTGCTGACTGTTATATGTTTTTTGTGTGTTGAAACTGACTACCTTCTGTGTGAAGCTCTATTAAAGAGATTAACTTGCATCTGCATCCTCCCTTCATTCCGTGACAGAACGATCTGACCAATCATGGATGCAGCGAGTTCAGCAGCTTTAACGGAGTTCATCAACCACAGCATCTCCCGCATGGACCAGCAGCAGGAGAGCATCACTTCCACCGGACGCGCTGTCCAAGCGCTGGTAACTCAGGTGTCCGAGCTCTCCCAGCAACTACAACAGCTTTGCGCTCCCACTGCGCCACCCCCACCACCTGTTCCCCCCGCTGGAGCGACGCGATCTGCCGGAGCCCCGCCTTCCTGTGCCCCAGAGTTACGCCGGTGAGTTTTGCAGAGCCTTTTTGAATAAATGTTCCTTGCATTTTTCACTGCAGCCTCGCACATTCGAACATGAGGAATCCAAGGTGGCGTTCGTTCTTACCCTACTGACCGGGAAGGCGGCCTTATGGGGAACGGCGGTGTGGGAGAATCAAGACCCATGCTGTACCTCGTTCCTGGCACTCTCCACCGAGATGAAGAGGGTTTTTGACCTTGCGGTTGTGGGCAAGGAGGCCGCTCGTCAGCTCACCGAACTCAAGCAGGGCAGCCGCACGGTCGCGGACTACGCCATCCAGTTCCGCACCCTCGCGGCAGAGTGCCGATGGAACGAAAAGGCGCAGTGGGATGTGTTCCTGCATGGGCTGGCCGACCGTATCCATCGCGAGATTTATGCCCTGGATCTTCCCCAAACCTTCAACGGGCTGGTTGACCTCGCTTTACGGGTGGATTCCCGCCTCCAGAGACTGGAGTTCTTGGAGGCTCCCAGCACCAGAGCACAGGGAGTGGAGGGCCGAACGGCCAGTGCTGTAGATACGGTCGGTCCCGCGTCAGATCCTGAGCCCATGCAGGTAGGGAGAGCCCGGCTTTCCCGGGAGGAGAGAGAAAGGCGGAGATCCCTGGGCTTATGCCTTTACTGGGGTGCATCGGGACACTTCCTCAGGTCTTGCCCAGTAAAAGACCAAGCCGATAGTAAACTTGAGGCTACTATCGGGCGGGATCTCCGCTGAGAAGTCCTCACCATCCACCCTTCTCCCGGTAAGACTGAGATGGGCGACTCACAACGTCACCTGCGATGCACTCATCGATTCCGGGGCTGAGGGAAACTTTATGGACACCATCTTCGCACGACAGCACGAACTACCCATCTCTTCGCTCACTCACCTGATTACAGTCAACGCACTCAATGGTCAACGTCTCCCTAACATCTCTCAGACTACGGATTACGTCACCCTCATCACCTCCGGTAACCATAACGAAAGGATACAGTTCATGCTCATGGACTCACCGCACGCAACTGTAGTTCTCGGACATCCCTGGCTCACTAAGCACAATCCTCGGATCGACTGGCAGCTCAACACCATCACCAAATGGAGCACTCTGTGTCACAGGTCTTGTCTTTTGTCTGCTTGTCCCACGGTGTCTGTTTCTGTGTTACAGGAAAAGGCAGCGGATTTGTCTAACGTGCCCAAGGAGTATCTGGATCTGAGGGAAGTGTTCAGTAAGTCCTGCGCTGCTTCTCTCCCTCCACACCGTCCCTATGACTGTGCCATAGACTTAGTTCCGGGTAAGTCTCCGCCTAAGGGCAAATTATACTCTCTGTCTGTTCCCGAGAGGGAGGCCATGGAGAAATACATTTCTGATTCTCTGGCAGCGAAGTTCATCCGCCCTTCCTCTTCTCCTGCGGGGGCAGGGTTCTTTTTTGTGGGGAAGAAGGACGGATCTCTGCAACCTTGTATTGATTACCGAGGGCTGAACAACATCACGGTAAAGAATACTTATCCTTTGCCATTGATGTCTTCAGCCTTTGAGAGGTTGCAGGGAGCATCCGTTTTCACTAAATTGGACTTGAGGAACGCTTATCATTTGGTCCGCATTAGGAAGGGGGATGAATGGAAGACCGCTTTTAACACTCCCAGAGGGCACTTTGAATACTTGGTCATGCCCTTCGGGCTGTCCAACTCGCCTGTGGTCTTCCAGGCACTCGTCAATGACGTGTTGAGAGACATGGTTGATCAGTTCATTTATGTCTACCTGGATGACATATTGATATTTTCGTTGTCTCTCCAGGAACATGTTCAACACGTCAGACGAGTGCTCCAGCGTCTGTTAGAGAATGGGCTTTTTGTCAAGGCGGAGAAATGTGAATTTCATGCACAGTCTGTTTCCTTCCTAGGGTACGTCGTTTCGTCTGAGGGAATTCGCATGGATCCTGACAAGGTTAAGGCTGTGGTGGATTGGCCAAGTCCAGATTCCCGTAAGGCCCTACAGTGGTTTCTGGGGTTCGCCAATTTTTATCGGCGTTTTATTCGCAATTTCAGCCAACTAGCCGCACCTCTGACCGCCTTGACCTCCCCCAGAAAGACCTTCAGGTGGTCAGATGCAGCTGAGGCTGCATTTGCCAAACTGAAGGGCCGCTTCGTTTCGGCCCCTATTCTCATTGCCCCTGATCCTTCGCGTCAGTTCGTGGTGGAGGTCGACGCGTCAGAGGTGGGGGTAGGCGCAGTTCTATCCCAGCGGGCGCCCTCAGACGATAAGATGCATCCCTGCGCGTACTTTTCTCATCGTTTGCCTCCCGCTGAACGCAATTATGACATTGTTAACAGAGAGTTGTTGGCAGTCAAATTAGCATTGGAAGAATGGCGTCATTGGTTGGAGGGGTCGGGGGTAACCTTTATCGTTTGGACTGATCACAAGAACCTAGAAAATATTCGATCGGCTAAAAGACTCAACTCCAGGCAGGCTCAGTGGGCACTTTTTTTCGGACGTTTTGATTTTTCTCTATCGTACCGCCCGGGCTCCAAGAACATCAATCCCGATTCTTTATCTCGTATTTTTGATCCATCCGAGCGCCCGTCTACTCCCGAGTGTATTCTTCCTGAGACATTAGTAGTCTCCACTCTTACATGGGAGGTCGAATCGAAGGTCCTGGCGGCCTTAGAAGGGGTAACGCCTCTGCCCGGGTGCCCACCGAACCGTTTGTTTGTGCCGGAGGGGTTAAGGTCCTGCGTCATCAAGTGGGGTCATTGTTCCAACGTGGCTTGTCATCCAGGGGTTAATCGAACCAGATTTTTGGTTAAGCAAGGATTCTGGTGGCCTGCTATGGCTCGGGACATCCGCAGTTTTGTTTTGGCTTGCTCGGTTTGTGCCACTGGTAAGACTTCCAACCGCCCTCCAGATCGGTTAATCCAACCGCTGTCTGTCCCTTCGAGACCCTGGTCCCACATCGCTCTAGATTTTGTCACCGCCCTCCCACCCTCCCACCCTCCCAGGTGTAGGGAAAACACCCTAGGAAGTAAAATTAGCTCAAATGAAATATTTAGGGAATTATAAAGAGTTGTTTAGATTACGACCGAGCAACTGATTCGTCCAGCGTTCATTTGCTCGAGCCGTAATAAGCTCTTGTAACGGATATAAATATCCAACAATCGTGAAAACACTGATTAGAGCACGGTAACTTGATCACAGTTTAAGACATTAAATCATAAAGCACATAATACAAGACACTTTCCTTTTAAAATCTACAAGAGATTTTATTTATTCTAACACAAACTAATCTAACACAAAGGCACGCACATACACACACACACATTCATACGCGTTGCAGTAAGAAGGAAATGAGAGAGAAAGAGTTTTGAAAGAGAGAGAGAGAGAGAGAGTGATCTGATTAACCGAATTCTTATCAATGCATTTCAAGGACCAGAACGAACCATGAATCATTCATTTATGCACCAGTTCAGTTTTGGTCTGGAGGTACTTGCTTGCGTTGACTTAAAGGTGAATTTCCCTCGTCGTGCAGAGAGGGGTTTCCCAAGTCGATGATTGGTCCAGATCAGGTCCGTGTGGAACAATGAAGGAAGTCTCTTTGTCGCTGGAGTTGAAGCGGCAAAAGTCGTTGGTTGAACTTTGCGGCGAAACGTAGGACACGAGACTTTCAGCGGTAAAGGAAAATTAAGTAAAGAAAAGAAAAGTGAGTGAAGGTTGGATGGCTTGAATGAGCGGCTGGTCTGTTCTTCTTGTTACTCCATTGTTCTTGGTACTCTGGTCATGGTTTCTCTTACCAGAACTAACCAACTCCAGTTCGTTTACTAACCAACTTCTCTCCACACTATCTTGCCATATGATTATTTAAACTTAGTTGTTTGTCACACCTCTGAGGAGTCTTGGCCAATCAGACATTGTCCTGTTTCAAGAGGGCCGTCCTCTGCCCCCAATAAAACCTAAGTGTTACATCCCGGTCTGTCTCTGCTTTAGCAGAGTGCCATTTTAACATAATTGCTATTAAATGGAATACAATACATTTTAAACAGATTTCATTCAAGTCAGAATATAGGAAAGGGAGAAAGAATCAAATTAAGTCCAAATAAGGCATACTTCCAGTCATTCAGTCAAGAGTTAATGCATTTACACGAATTGTGAGTGTTCTAAGGCCTAACTGTTTACAGGTAGTACTTGTGGACACATAATGCAAAATGTATGTAGTTAAAAGATGTTTGATAAGTCCGTTAAAATTGTTGGAACAATTTTGAAGCAGATTTATTTGTTCAACAGTCTCTTTGGCTCTCCTGTGAAGTAAGGAAACAAAAGGGTCTGGATTGTCTCTCTGTCTTCTTGGGTGACCCTTTGGTATGTCGCTTCTGCTATCAGGAAGCATGTGTCGTAAAAGTAATCAGCCTGGCTTTATCTGCAGACGGTCCGGAGCCGGAACCTCAATTCTGAATTAGAATTATGTTTTGAAAGAATCATCTAAATGATTCATTTGTCTGGTTCGTCCACAGTTCTTACATATCCCCCCTTTGTTCGGCGATGTGTTGAGATGAAGACATCGGTGGACACTGTAGAAAAATGGACACGAAGCAGACACACACAAAGCAACAACAAAACAACACCTCCATGATTGACCACTATACTGGTGCAGGGCATTAGATTATCTGAGTACTGATGGATTAAGTTCAATTTTGGGAGTGTTATTCTACATTGTGTGATTAAATTGTTAGTTTCCATCTCTTCTAACTTGTTCTAGGTTGTCTGTTGACATCATTTGTGGTAAAAATGATGTGACCCATCATGGAGCTCTCTCGGGCTCACATTCGAATTTTCAAATGGCTTTCAGACCTTAGGCGTGGTGCGTCAATCCTAATGTCATGACCTTGACCCTTATGGGGCAGACAGGTATTTTACCTTATAAAGAAGAAGGGAAAGAGAGGAAGAGGAAAACAAAACAAAATAAAACACTTAAGTGTTTCCTGGTATGGCTAACACTACTGCGTGCATCTAAGATGTCATGTACCAGCTTAATGAAAGGTGTTCTACTTGTTGGGCAGATGGTTGCATGTTTCTTATGGTGAATGTAGTTAAGTCGATGTTGAGCTAGGTTCTGAAACTAATATCTGTCTGTAGGAAGAGCATGTTGGTGAGTATGTTAATGTAGTGTAGTGTAAAATGTAATGTAGTGCAGTGTAGGTATGGTCAGATCTGGTTCAGTCTGTCTTGCTCCCCCCTTTTCTTGAAGGGCTTAGATGAAGATTGGCTCTTTGCATCTTGGACTTGGGATGAGAGATCATCCCTAATTTGATGGGAATCAGTCCAGTGAGGCAGGAAGTTCTTTGGCAGAAGGTAGGAGGAAGTTTGACATGGCTGTGTTGAGCTGTGGTGCAAAACTTTGTCTCCTACGTTGCATTCCTTTTGTAATGCCTTCTGGTTGTGACAGACTGTCTGACCTTCTGTGCTTACTGTTGTTACTGTTGCACAAGCATGGTTCTTGAGATGGGAACTCGTTGGGTTTATTGGTGGGTGATGAGTAACCAGAACTGTGTTCTCTGGTACTATTGAGTTTCCAGCGGTGTTTGGCTGCAAGAGACCGCTTCGTTCTGTGCTGTTGTAGAACAGGTGGCAGTCATCTCCATTTGGAAGGTGGTTCAGGTGATCACTGACCTTCCGTTCCGTCTCTAGTCATAACGAGGGTGACTGATCCTTGTGATCATCGCTGTTTATGTTGTTTGCAAAGAACGCTGTAATTTGCCTCATCAGTTGTTCCATGTCTTCTGAGGTGGAACTGTCTTGTTCCTGGGCGTTCTTGTTCTCAGTGCTGTGTTTAACTGAGTGATGCAGAGGTGGGTTCCGCCGTCGCTTACCCACAGTGGATGCATTTGAATGTGTTGGTTGGTGGACTTTGGCTGTCCAGTTTGGATCCCAGATGTTTCTTTCTGGTGGGTTTCTTGAGAAGTGTGGCTGGTCCCATGGCATTTTCCAGCTGTCGGTGTGGAACCTGTCAGTGGCATGGGGGTCACGTTGTCCGTGTCCTTTATGACAGGCTGTGGCATTGTCATGCCGCTGGCTGTCTTGCAGTGCACGGCTTGAGTCTTGGCTGCCGGAGTTTGAAATTGTGGCTGTTTTCAAACCTTTCTTTGAGTTCATCTTCTGTTTGATGCAGGCCTTGTGTGTCAAGTCACGTAGCTGTTGGATTGACATTGTGCTTGGGCAGGCCATAACGCCAAGATGGTGACTTAGTCCAGGGTGCAGGTTTCTCAGGAAGAGGGTTTTGAAGTTCACATCCTCTTCAAGTTCAGGTTCGTGATGTGCACCTAAGTAGGCTTGTTGGAAACGGTTGTAGTAAGCTTGGGGAGTCTCTTGTCGACCTTGTTTGGTTTCCAAGGCGACTAATAGTCCATGTTCAGACTCTGGGCCTGTAAATTCTTTGATCAGTGACTCACGTAATAGCTGGTAGTTGTGCTTAACATGAACAGGTTGTCGATCTAAGAAGCTTCGTACCTCTGGGCTGGATGTGGACCTGAGGAGATACAACCTGTCTCTGTCAGTCACATTGGGTCTCACCTCTAGGTAGAAGTCAATATCTCGGAGGTAAGTCTGGATGTTGTGGTTCTCCATGGAGTTCGGGTTGAACTGTGTGATGTTCTTAGCCAGCTTGTTAAGGTCTTTAAGGGTCATCTCGTGTGCAACTTTGGGGTCTGCATGGATGAGCTCTCTTTGGTTGACAGAGAAGAATTCTGTAGTGAAGGCCGGTGATGTTGTGGGTGGTGGCCACTCACTTCTTCCGTTGCATGGCAGTTCTTGGATGGGGGACTCTGTTGTGCTCAGCTGTGGTGATGCTGAGGGAGGCCCCTCCCTTCTTAACTCTGGTTTCTGGGTGTGAACATGTTTAAGTTCATTTCTAACCATGTAGAGCTTGCCGTTGGCATCGTCTAATTGTTGGTTTAGATGGTCCATTTCAGTGCTGTACCATTTCAAATGGTCTTCCAGAGCATTGATTTTAAAGTTCTTATCTTTAATGTCAGAATTGGCATTTTCTAGTTGGTTTACCAGGTGACATTGGACAGTCTTTAATTCTTGCTTGTCACGTTCCGCAACTGCAAGGGCTTCTTGGAGCTTGTCAACTTGTTCCTTTGTTTCTTGCTCCACAAGTTTGTCTTGAGCTTTCACCTTGTGCTGGTCTGCGCAGCGCTGGATGTGCATCAGCTCTCTCAGGAACTCAGTGGTCTGACGTTTGAAGTCGTCTTGGACTTTCACTTCCAGCTTGTCTATGCGGCTCTGGGCACGTGTCAGCTCCTCCTGTAGGTGGGTGATGTGCTTGTCGCTTAGTTTCAGCTGGGCTGTGAAGGCAATGCTTAGAGAATTGGTTATCTTGCCTAGTTCAGTGTGGTCTTGGTTCTGGCTTGAATCATGCGTCGGGAATCTTCTCAGAATTATGATTATTATTAAAAATAATAACAGTTCAATTGTCTTTGGCATGAGGCAGTTTGTAATGCCGCTGAGCCAGGCATCCACATCTTGGGCAGTGGGGTTTTCCGTCTGCGACATGTTGGCACGCTGGGGAGAAGAGACTGACACAGATCTGTGTGGGGTGCAAGCCTATATGTGGTGGAACAGTTAAGTGTCGTTCAGTGAATGTACACCAATCGTGAAGTGTGATGGCTACGTGTTGGTCTCAGAGTGTAGACAGGTAGGCTAGTGATGAGAAGGCTTTGTCACTCAACTGAGTAAGAGAGAGAAAGAGAAAAAGTTAAAACAAAATTTCAATAGATGAAATATTTTCTATAAATATTTTCTATTAATGAAAAACTGTTTTCAACTCATGATGTGAGGACTTTGTCACTCAACTGAGAAAGGGAAAAGAGAGAAAATGTTAAAACAAATTGTAAGTTTTTTTTTCAATTTAGAGAAATATTTATTTCAAATAAATATTTTCTATTAATGAAAAGCTGTTTCTAAAGTAAAAGAAAAGAAAATATATATATTATTGTTTATGTTTGCAAGGACAATAAGACAATAATAATGCTGATACCTCTTTTCTTAGTTTGACAGGATTGACACCACACACCTTCAGTTGAACTGCTTACCAGGGATGCTGTGAAGGCAACGGTTGCTCAACACTTGTCTCTGTTAAATGTTCTTGGAGGAAATGTCAAAATTTAAATTGCGTTTACAAATGCAGGGAGTATGGAGAACACAAAAGGGTTTGATTAAAATCAAAAACCTAATGAATTGTTTCTTTGGAAAGATTGTGTTTCTCTTTCTTTAGAATTGATTGATGGTTCGTCCAAGCTTGATCCCTACAAAAGTGAAGAATAGGATGGAAGAAATCAGGAGAGCACAGGAAAGACGTGAGGAAAAGGAAAGGAGAAGAAAGGAGACCAGATCCACAAATGGCTCTGAAGCCTTTGTCTAATTACGAGGATATAATTGGTAGTTGATGGACAACTAACCCATGAGAATAAAAATGTTAGTAAGAGAGGGTTGTCTCTGATTGGTTTGAAACTCGTAATAAGTTATCAATGTCTCCTAAAAAGGCTCAGGTGTGTCGTTCCTAAGCTAGAATACAAAGAGGAAAGGAAAAAGGTAAGAAAGGAAAAAAATGAAAATAATGGGATGAGATAAGAAAAAGGGAATTAAACAAAGAGGTAAATGAATAAATAAAATAGAGTGGCTAAGTGTATAACCAAGAAAAGGAAAAGAAAGATGTAACGCAATAAAATAATGAACAAATGTGAGTCAAAATTAGGAAAAACTTTGGTGGAATAAGTTTGCTTAAACTTTTAAAGTTCAAGGCTTATTCATACCTGAAGTAATTAGATATAAAATATAATTTTAGTTATGAAAATTATGAAATTAGAAATAATGGAAATTTGGAAATGTAGAAATCATTTAAAATTACTTTCTAGAAAAATAGGATTTCAATTTAAATTTAATTAGTTTTATTAAATTCAAATTTGACAATTAAAAATTGTAAGCCAGTATTTCTTTTTCAAGTCAAATGCAGGTAAAACGATTAATAATTGTAAACCAATATTTTTCTATATAAAGTAAAATATAGGTAAGGTAATCAGTGAGAAAGTCAAGGGGAAAATAAGAAGGAAAGACCAACAAGTGTACATAAAATTGAAGTGTTTTAGGTGGTTAAATCACTTTATAGTTGCTCACAGAGACACTGCTTTCACACAATGATGTTAACTAGCTTAGCTTCGAGGCTAAAGGCTTTAGCATATGAACTTCAATGTAAACAACTGCAGAGGTTAGCTTAGCAACACCGTGCGGTTTGTTTACAATGACGTCCTTCCGGAAGCGTTGGTTAAGACTTCCGTGCCACGACTGTAACTATGGCGACCAAACAAAATGATAGTGGAATGTGAATTACATCAAATACATGTAACTGTACAAATGAAAGACGCATGCACGTACAATCAAGCGTCACGTGAAATGTCGGCGCATTTCAACTCTATAAATAAGAGACACCACTCGTAGCTGTTTTACGACGTGGGGCTTAAACTTAAAGTGATAGCTTTCTGCTGTAATAGATGGAAAAATCGCGACCTCGGCGGGTCTCTATTTGCACGCAAAATATAACAGTTTCAAATCACTTAAATTGCGCTCGGACATACGTAGTGTTATACGAGCTCAAACAAGCAAGCGTATAGCGTTTAGCAAAAGGGAGAATATAGCAGATTGAGTACAGTGGAACACGCACTATAATCAGTTTAGCTATAAATATAAAACAAGCAAGCGTATAGCGTTACTGTTTTACAAAGGGAAAAATAGCAGATTGAGTACAGTGGAACACGCACTATAACCAGTTTAGCTATAAATATAAAACAAGCAAGCGTATAGCGTTACTGTTTTACAAAGGGAGAATATCGCAGATTTAGTACAGTGGAACACGCACTGACACTTTAGCTATAAATATATGGTTTTAGAAACAGATCGAGGAACACGCTCGATCTTGCCGTTCTGTGAGGAGAGTATTCGTCCTGCACAGACTATTTTAACTAAATGCAGTTTAGTTTCAATTCAGCTCTCTGATACACAATAACGTTATTATAGCTATTTGAATGACGCTGGAACACGCAGACATCAGGATAGCTATAAACAAGGCATTCTAGAATTTAAGGAACACGCTTAATTCTTACCTTATAGTATGTGTGATACAGATCTGAAATTTACTGCAGACTGGAGTTTAGAGACAAGACAGCAGACTGGGGTTACAGCTCTCACTCATTCAAGCACTCGTTCAAACGGACCGCGCCGTGCGCGCTGCATACGTCACACAAACACTGAGGGGTTTAATAATTTGCGTTGATAAAAAGAAAAATGACTTGATATGTGCTCCAAATTTAGATTAAACTGCCCGAATTATTCTCCACCATTACTGTAGGGAAAACACCCTAGGAAGTAAAATTAGCTCAAATGAAATATTTAGGGAATTATAAAGAGTTGTTTAGATTACGACCGAGCAACTGATTCGTCCAGCGTTCATTTGCTCGAGCCGTAATAAGCTCTTGTAACGGATATAAATATCCAACAATCGTGAAAACACTGATTAGAGCACGGTAACTTGATCACAGTTTAAGACATTAAATCATAAAGCACATAATACAAGACACTTTCCTTTTAAAATCTACAAGAGATTTTATTTATTCTAACACAAACTAATCTAACACAAAGGCACGCACATACACACACACACATTCATACGCGTTGCAGTAAGAAGGAAATGAGAGAGAAAGAGTTTTGAAAGAGAGAGAGAGAGAGAGAGAGAGAGAGAGTGATCTGATTAACCGAATTCCTATCAATGCATTTCAAGGACCAGAACGAACCATGAATCATTCATTTATGCACCAGTTCAGTTTTGGTCTGGAGGTACTTGCTTGCGTTGACTTAAAGGTGAATTTCCCTCGTCGTGCAGAGAGGGGTTTCCCAAGTCGATGATTGGTCCAGATCAGGTCCGTGTGGAACAATGAAGGAAGTCTCTTTGTCGCTGGAGTTGAAGCGGCAAAAGTCGTTGGTTGAACTTTGCGGCGAAACGTAGGACACGAGACTTTCAGCGGTAAAGGAAAATTAAGTAAAGAAAAGAAAAGTGAGTGAAGGTTGGATGGCTTGAATGAGCGGCTGGTCTGTTCTTCTTGTTACTCCATTGTTCTTGGTACTCTGGTCATGGTTTCTCTTACCAGAACTAACCAACTCCAGTTCGTTTACTAACCAACTTCTCTCCACACTATCTTGCCATATGATTATTTAAACTTAGTTGTTTGTCACACCTCTGAGGAGTCTTGGCCAATCAGACATTGTCCTGTTTCAAGAGGGCCTTCCTCTGCCCCCAATAAAACCTAAGTGTTACATCCCGGTCTGTCTCTGCTTTAGCAGAGTGCCATTTTAACATAATTGCTATTAAATGGAATACAATACATTTTAAACAGATTTCATTCAAGTCAGAATATAGGAAAGGGAGAAAGAATCAAATTAAGTCCAAATAAGGCATACTTTCAGTCATTCAGTCAAGAGTTAATGCATTTACACGAATTGTGAGTGTTCTAAGGCCTAACTGTTTACAGGTAGTACTTGTGGACACATAATGCAAAATGTATGTAGTTAAAAGATGTTTGATAAGTCCGTTAAAATTGTTGGAACAATTTTGAAGCAGATTTATTTGTTCAACAGTCTCTTTGGCTCTCCTGTGAAGTAAGGAAACAAAAGGGTCTGGATTGTCTCTCTGTCTTCTTGGGTGACCCTTTGGTATGTCGCTTCTGCTATCAGGAAGCATGTGTCGTAAAAGTAATCAGCCTGGCTTTATCTGCAGACGGTCCGGAGCCGGAACCTCAATTCTGAATTAGAATTATGTTTTGAAAGAATCATCTAAATGATTCATTTGTCTGGTTCGTCCACAGTTCTTACACAGGGGTACATGGTCGTTTTGAATGTAGTGGACTGGTTCTCGAAGGCGACCCATTTCATTCCCTTGACTAAATTGCCCTCTGCCAAGGAGACAGCGGTTACTGTCATAGACCACATCTTTCGGTTACATGGCCTCCCGGTAGATGTGGTGTCCGACAGGGGTCACCAGTTTGTGTCCAAATTTTGGCAGGAGTTTTGTAGACTGCTGGGGGCGACGGTTAGTCTTTCCTCTGGGTTCCATCCCCAGACCAATGGGCAGACCGAGAGAGCCAACCAAGATTTAGAGCGTATGTTGCGATGTTTGGCGTCCAAGAATCCTTCCTCCTGGAGTCAACAACTCTTTATGATTGAGTATGCACACAATTCGTTACCAGTGTCTTCTATGGGCCTCTCTCCATTCGAATGCAGTTTAGGTTACCAGCCACCTTTGTTTCCCAGTCTGGAATCCGAAGTCGCGGTCCCCTCTGCTCACGCCTTTGTCCAGAGAACAAAGACTCTGTTGCAAGTGAGGGCGCGCACCAAGGCTAAGACTGATCGCCACCGGTCAAAGCCTCCCGTATACGTCGTGGGTCAAAAAGTGTGGCTTTCTACCAAGAACATTCCGCTCCGTTCCGTTGCCAATAAGTTAGCTCCCAAATTCATCGGCCCGTTTCCTGTCACTAAAATCATTAGCCCAGTGGCAGTCCGACTCAAATTGCCTCCGGCGTACAGGAGGATTCATCCCGCCTTCCATGTTTCCAAAATTAAACCTGTTTTTCACTCACATCTTAATCAGCCCTCTCCGGTTCCCCCACCGCCGCGGCTCGTAGACGGGGAACCGACCTATTCGGTTAATCACATTCTGGACTCTAGGCGGAGGGGACGCGGATTCCAGTACTTGGTGGACTGGGAAGGTTACGGTCCGGAGGAGAGAAGTTGGGTTCCTGCTAGGGACATTCTGGATCACTCCCTTATCGATGATTACAATCGACAGGTAAGGAGTTCTGGGAACGCCGTGAGGCGTTCCTAGGAGAGGGGGTACTGTCACGGTTTCATGGATCCGCTGTCTCATTCTGGTGTCTGTGTTATGGTGTGGGTGTGTCACCTGATTGTTTTGTGTGGGCGTCGCCGCTGATTGTTGATCAGCGGCAGCTGTGAGCACTTACCATCTGCCTATTTAACGCCTTGTCTTCCGTCTCTTGTTTGTCAGATCGTTGTGCGGAGTCCGCGTGTTAGTGTTCCGTGTTGCTTGTTTGTGTGTTTCCCTGGATTGGACTTCTAGTCGCTGTTTCCTGGTTTTCGTGTTCTCATTGGATTTCTCTCTGGACTTCACTCACGGATTACATCACGGACTCACGGACACTGCTCTCCGATCACCTTTCATCACGGATCTTCACCGCCCATCAATGTCCCTGTGTTACCGCTCTCCTGCTGACTGTTATATGTTTTTTGTGTGTTGAAACTGACTACCTTCTGTGTGAAGCTCTATTAAAGAGATTAACTTGCATCTGCATCCTCCCTTCATTCCGTGACATACATGAATTGGGACGCACCTTAAGAATCAGAAACTGACGAATTTGTGTCGTGAGATCCACACAAACCCGGGATGTGTGACTCTAAGTGATATTGGGTCCGTAATGAACAAATAATTGGAAGTATGGAATACCCAGAATAATCATATATCTAAATTAATACATGACCAATGATTAATTCCTTAATTAGAAACATGATCTAAGAGTAATAAGCATTTGAAATTGGAGTCAGATTAAACAAGCAGCTAAAGTGAAATTGAAACTAAATTCTAAAAATTGAGTGAACTTCATAGGGGCACTGCAAAGACATACACGTGCTAAAACCTTCACCCCGGCCATTGGATTCTGTTCATTGGGCCGATGGGGGGTTCCTTACAGGGGTGTCCTATTGCTAAAAGGCCACTGTCCTTCAGAGTTCAGCTCCAACCATAGGCGCCGATCCCGTGGTCGAGCACCCACGGAAAATTACGAGATATTCTCCATGGATTTTAACAAGAATAAAAATAGATTGCAGCTATCAGAAACGATCCTTATATATATAGTTTATTTAAGGCTGTTTCAATGACGTTATTTTAATGGCAAAAGTCGAGAGCGCATCGAGAGCGTGTCCAGTGTTGCATATTTGTATAAATAAATTTATACATGGTAAATAAACCTACTGTATCTGAAAAAACAAGTTAATTTAATTTGTATCTCTATAGTATTTGTTGTATTGTTTGTAAATTTATTTTTATATAACAACAATTATATATATTGGTAATTATGCCCTTTGAAGGTTATTACTGTCACAGACACGTCAGGTTCCAACCTCAACCAATCACAGCGCACGCCATCTCCAGAGTACTGATCACCGCCACCATAAAGAGCACACACACACACAGCACTCCAGGTCCGGTCTCGTTCGCATATACTTCCTGTTATGCATACCTCAAGGACTCCTCTTCGTATACTCACCTGTCTCCAGCGTGTCTCCTTCCCTCTGTGTGCCTCGTCTTCTGTGTGGGTGTGCTCCAGTCAGCTCCAAGTGTCTCCAGCGTATATCAACCTGCAACGAAAAGGACAGTAACTATCTCCTATATTATCATCCGAACATCATCTACATCCATTCTACTCACCTGTTCGATATCTCATGTTCTACTGTGGTCAATAAACTACCATTACCTGTTTACATCTGTGTCTGCCTCCTGTGTACCGTAACAATTGGACACAGATAATTTTTTTTTGTTCTTGAAGTTTGTGACAAGCACATAAAAATTATTACTCTTTTCATTAGAGTAATAATAAAGAAGCTGTCCATTCATTTGTCTCACTGTGTTGTGCTTGGAAAACTGCAACATCACCAAAAATAAACAAACAAACAAACAAACAAACAAACAAACAAATACATAAAAACAAGTTGAAACAAAGTGTTCATCCAAACACCATCCTCAGTTGTAAAAACACAGGAAGTGACTCTGGCAAATATAACCCCCTCCACTATTCAATGAGGGACGCTTCACCTTCACAAGAATCGCCTCTTTTATGTCTTGTTAAAGCCACCAGTTTCTCTGTCCAGAATCCTCACCTCATGGTTGTGAAAGCAGGTTTTTTTGTTCTTTTGTTCCACAGAGACCTGTACTTGAGTTGAAGAAACATTTGAATTCCGATGAATCTCAACCACTCAACTCATATTCTCATGCAGTTGTGCTGCTGGTGTGTTGCTTAATATAGATTTGTGTGTACAGCTGTAACATGATACTTTTCTTCCAGTGTAAACTTATTAAACATATTTACACTTATTTGGAAATTATAGGCTACACTGCATATTAAAAATGGGCTTTTAACACATCAATCATTCATTTTAACACTTTCTGAAATATGCGCAAATAATAAAATGAATTCCAAGAATGAATAAGTAAACTTCAAAATTATACTCAAATTTAACTTAAAATACACTCCAACTTCAGGATATTAAATGTATTTTTAAATATACTCTCAGTACATTGTTACAATGGCAAATTTGAGCATACATTTTAAAATATACCTCAAATATATTTTGAAGTAATATTCAGATAAGTACCCTTTAAAAAAATTAAATATATTCAAATATATTTTTAGAAAATATACTGGATTACAATTATTTTAAAGTATGTTAAAAGCTGTGAAAATAGGTAAAAGCATGGTGCTACATTTTTATTAAGATGGTACAATTGTTTTGTAAGAATATTTATCCCAGCATTTGTTCGGTCCAGTATTTACCCAGGGCTGAGTTGCCAAATGGGTTGTTTTTAACCCAGCCTTTTTTTTTGGAGTTAGGATCTGTAGAATGGGTTTGCCCATACGGTTAACCAAAGGAAATGATTTACAGTATAATCGATTTATCTCAAACTATAACCTCAGTGTTATGTTAACAAAGAGCCGCTCGGAATACTAGGAACAGGAAATAATTTGTAGCGTATGCACACGTATCAGGATAATCAATAAACTTTGGAATGTTTAGAACGCTTTTAGCATGCTGGACTGGGTTGTAAAACCCCCCCAGAGACTGACCAGATCCACATTCCAACACCCCACACACACAGGGACACACAAAAACACACACACAGACAGACACAGAAACACACAATCATACATTTTCAACTGTATTTGTAAACTACCACTATGCTGAAATATATATTTCATATATTTTTAGGGCCTATGCATGTTTCCTAGTGTTTAAATGAGTGTATTTGTGCTAGTGTGCATTTTAACGATATAATTTTGTCTGTAAACCATAACTTCTCTCCTATGCCTTTCTGACCTATCGAGTTTGGTCTCTCCGTAAAGCTCCGGACACGAGCTAGTCACTGAGATATGTCACACCGCTGATAAATGCATTTTTCTATGTGTTTAATGATACTGTGAAGAACGCACTCCATTTGGAGATCTGATCTGAGAGTCATAAATCATGCAGATTAAGTCGTGAGGCCAAACAAAGGAAAAGCTTTCCCGCCAACTTTGCACCCATGTTATTGGCTACCCCACCTCAAGGAGGTGTGTCGGCTTATCTGTCATAAAAGCAAAGACGCACAATTTCTTGTGTGTTCTCTCCCGATTGTCTCACGAGCATCTCGTGCACGTTTTTCCCGGGTTTTTTCGATCGCTTTATGCTTTAGTTATTTTCATGGCCAGAGAATAACTCCGTTTATAATATTCTGTGAGGGACTTAGTTTGCTGGACAAACGAGCAGTTTCTCTAAATAATTATTAAACCAGAACTAATCATATATGTAATTGATTATAATTCGTTGTAATTGATTCACAATATATGTTTAATTCCCCATTGGGTCGATATATGAATCATAATTTATTCATAACCTTATGAATTATTATATTCATATTTCATCCATAAATTGATTAATAACCGCTACATTTCGTTACATATATTATTTGGTGGAGGATTCGCGAGCAACGTTTTAAACTTGGTTTTCGGTAAAAGAGCAATGTAGAATAATTTTGTATGATTTAACTTACATGCGCGCTTTATTCAGTGAGAAGACGCACGGGTCCTCACTACGCACCGTTAACAAGCTGCTGTTTGTGTCTAGAAACACTGCAGGCATAGCCTTGGTTGACCGTGAAATAAACTGCAGTCCATTAATATTCAGACTTGTATGCGAAAAGGCGACAAATTTTCTGCAATACAGCTAATATTAATTTCCGCTTGAATAAACGAGTTGAGTCGTATTCAGCGTGTTTTGAGATCGTGCGGCAAGATTCCCACTAAATCTCTTGAAAGGCCTTTATATTTACCCGCTATTAAATCTGAATTTCTTGTGTCGTCCAAAAATTCACAATAGCCGGTTTGCTCCTGGGTTACGTCGTTTGGACTAGCTACCCAAACACGTGACCCCACTTACAAATCTAATCGGAGAGCAGTTCACCTGGTTTATCGATTGATGTGTAAAATTTGGAGCTATATCAACATTCTGATCCAATGTTGACTTGTAACCCGCGGCGAAGGAATCCCGCAAGTGTTACATATTCGCGTGCATTAAAGTTTGCACCAAAGGGACTGATTCCCAGAGTTGTGTACCCGTGAGTAAAACGGTACACATATATTTATGAAAGAATCCGCTGAGGTTCTATAGTTGTAATCGTGACCGTGCAGTTAAAACAGCGTAAGGGTCAGAACCCCACAAAGCGCTCGTTTTATATCACGAATTAAAGAAAGGGGATGCAGTAACTCTGACCAGACGCCAGAGGGCAGTCTGCTCAGGTGTGCCACCCCTCCCTACTTATTGGTTGTGTGGACTCAGTGACGCCACCGCGTGGACGTTCTGAGTTAAAGCCGCTCCATACTTTGAACTGAAATTATCTCCAAGTTATCTTTTGCTTCTCTATACTGCGGGGAGTTGTAAAAGTAATTTGCTTTTGGTGGTTATGCTTTCCAATCATTGTTGGAATGTGGTTTACTGATTTAAATTTAATTTAAACACGTTTAAATTTTTAATTTAAATTGTTTCCCTTCCAACAAGGGAATTCACTTTCTGAGAGTGCGCCCCCTGGTGGACACTGTCAGATAAGTCAATTCTCTTTTCCCTTGTATTCTTTTTCCTGTATTCACAGATCTACTCTATTTTATTTTATTTCAGTTTATTTATTTTATTTTTATTCTACTTTGTGTTATTTCATCCATTCCCTTTTTGTCTTTTCTCTCTCTCAAGTTATTTCTTTAGTTTTACTTTGGAAATTCATTCCCTTTTTTTTTTACTTAATGTTTTATTTTATTCACTCTTAGTTCTGGGTCCTGTGTGTTATTGGCTGGCAATAATATTCACGCACACCCAAGCCTCCCTTATTTCATACACTTATTTTGAATTTAATTAAATAACATTTAATTCAATTTTAAAATTAAGTAGTGGCAATCAGTTGGCATTTTGCTATCAACAAGCAATTCTCTTTAGGAAAAATCTGCAAATAGGGAAGGCTTTCTCTTTTCTTTCTCCCATTCTGTTATTCTATGCACTCATTTAAATTTAATTGAACAAGTTTAATTCAAATTTGAATCAAGTGCCTCTGAATTATCCTCTTTTCGCTTTTTCCCATCCTGTTATTCTATGCACTCATTTAAATTTAATTGAACAGAGTTTAATTCAAATTTGAATCAAGTGCATCTGATTTGTTTTTGTTTTATGTTATTTTTACTTTTGTTCTGCTTCTAGCTAGTTCCTTTTATACCCCTACTCTTTTATCCTACACACTTAATTTAGTTAAATTCTATTTAAACAAGATTTAAATTGAGTTTAAATTTACAATTAAGTCGTGTTTACCTGACTGTTTGTGCACTTGCAGATAAGGCCCTTTGGCGCCCTGGGGTGAGCTGACGGTTGCTCCAGTGAGTTCCAGTGAGTGGAGCTACCTGGCCTGGCGCTTCTTACACTAACCGTGTGTGAATCGTGGACATTCTGACCTCGTATCACGGGCAACACGCAAGGACATCAGCGAGTTGTGTATCAGGTACAGGGAGGCAACGAGACCCGGGGTGACAACAAGCGGCAATTTTGTTTAATTTCCCTGCTCAGGCTTCTGCATGACAGAACCGCCCGTTTGGAGTAACTGCCCGTAAAGGGGACAGACTCTGAGTTCAGGGAAAACTCAATCTTGACTGGTCACTCGGGCCGTTGGCGCAAATACCTTGCCAAAGTGCGCAATTGTGCTGGTGTTCCCTGTTTGAGAGGTTGCACCGTGGTACAAAGGGGACAGGTGGCCACGGACACCGCAGTAGAGTGTTTGATCGTCGAGGAAAGGTGGCCTGCCATTGAGTTCTTATCTGAGCACCCACGATTCACCCAGGCCTACGACATACAGTCACTTCACCTAATTGAAAGCCACAGAATATTACATATTCTTCAATTACTCAGGTGCGGGCCAACCCTTAGGCTCTCGATCCATACCATCCCTCTAGGTTTTATGATGCAACCGTGCACTCGCCTGACACCGTCATAAACCCAGCTGGAATAGGAAGTTTAAGTTTCACTTCTCCCCTCTAGCCCTTCTGTTTTAGTTTATTGCGATTCTATTTTGATTCCTTTCTATTTGTTTACTGCTCTATTTCTCATTTAATTGCATCCTTCCTGTTCTGTTTTGCTTCTCTACTGTGTTTGTTTCTTTCAGTTCATGTAAAAGCAGAGCCTGTGAGAGCCATCACGGAAAACTGAGTAATAGATAGACGACCGAGCAGCGAGAGTCATCAAAGGACTCTTAGGGCTACCGCCTTTCAAAATCTTTATTCAAATCCGGCACTCACCCACACAAATTGACCCGCGTGGTCCTTTTGGCTATCGACAATTAAGTGTCTAGCCTACATTCCACTAACTGTCTGCACCAGTTAACTGGAACCAAACCAAAGAATTATATAATCATGCATTATTATAAGTCGTTAGCCCTGCGCGTGCTTGCATTGGTTCTGTTTGTGCTGTCTTTCTCTCGCCAACAGCAAGCTAACGTGTTCAGAGCAGCCAGCCCCAGCACCCATGGGGACGGACTCAAGACCGGGTTGGGCTCCCTGACCAGCACAATCCTGCCCAACGACGCTGTGGATCCCCAGCACCTAAGCAACGAGCAGCTGGACGACAACCTGAATCGACTAATGGCCCACGATCCAATGCCGAGCTACAAAGAGTGGGCGAGAGTCATCCGAGCCATCGCCCACAACCTCAAGCTCCAGGCGGAGGACGCCCGGAGGAATCAGGCCCAGATTCATCGTCACCACGATCAGCGACTCGTCGAGACCCAGGACCAGCGTTGGACAGCGGACGAATCCAAACCCGAGCTGCAGGAGGAGCTGCAAAGACTTCAAAAAGCCCTTGCAGAGCTCCACCTGGAGGTGGAGCGTAGAAAACTGACTGGAAAACTCCAACACAGCGAAGCTCCCCTAGCCAAAGCAGAGACTACACTGAAAGACAGACACACTAAAGCCCTGACCTGTGAAAATCATCTCAAACAGGCCCAGAAAGGAGTTATGGCTCCGAAACAACAAAGAGACTATGTGAATGAACTTGACACTGGTTACAGAGTACTGAAAAGTGGCATGGGAGGGGAAACACACATCACCGAGTTTCCCCTAACCAGTCAAGAAGCCCTAATTCCAAATGGGGTTAAAAGTCCACTGCCCAAAACGTCCAACGGCCAAGAACCTTCGCCAGCAGCTGTCACATCCAACTGCCAGCACCTGCGACAGGTTCTGATCCAAAAGCTTTCTGACCCTGCATCAGATCAAGGGCTCCCTGCTGCCATGGACCTAAAACGGGGCAGACTGAATAACCCATACACTTTCTACAGCCGAATGCAAAGAGGGTACTACGGAGCACGTAACCAGCCAGCAACGGAGGAAGATTTCATCTTCAACCCTCTGCTTCTCCGAGAGCTGCACCCTGCGGTGAGTGATCATCTGGCAGCCTTGGCCTGCTCAAGCAGCATGTCTATTCAGCAGCCGCGAGACTTGGTCGACGAAGCTCAAGCCAAGCAGAGAACTGCGTCTAAAAAGACTGTAGAAAATCCAACCAGTTACCCAGACTCCGATCACTGCCCAGAAACCTGTCCTCACCTTTTTGAAAGACTGAGAAATGAAGCTGAAAGACAAAGCCAGACTCTCAAGTCACAAAGATGTGAGCTGAATGTGCAGTCTCACAGTCCAAATGAGGTCCACCTTGAACACACAGCTCCCATGCACCACACCATTGGTCGAGTGAGCCTGGTACCTCCTGTGTGCGTAGCGCAAATGGACACGTTTCCCTGTTTCACCCACAAAGACCCGCTAGACTGTTTTGAGCCCTTATTGAACGCCAGACCGCTGAAAATCTGGGCTCAAGTGTGTGAACTTCTGCCTTCCCAGTCACCCAGGCCACCTGAGCCAGACGGTCAGGTCACAGAGGTCGCGGGAAATCTCCCAGCTAACCGCGGGAACCCTGGCTCAGAACACAGTTCAAGTTCGCCACCCGGCGTACCTCAACTCACCATAGACTGTAACTCTCTCTGCTCCAAGGTCACGACAGACTCACAGCTGAATGATGTAACTACAACAGACATTATTCTCACACTGTGGGCAGACAACTCAGCCTTCAGCCACACGCTGTTAAATGCTCTCAGTGAAGGAACACCGGACCTCCCATTTGTCAACAAGCAAACACACTTTCCACTAGACTTTCGTCTGCCAACCATGATGACTGTCAAGGACATCTGCGTTTTGAACTTCAAATGGAACAACCAGCATTTTACCCATCACTTCCTGGTCCTTCCAGACCTCCTGATGCACTCTAATGCTCATATGGACAGTGCAAGTGAGTTGTTGTGGGCCCCTATGACTGTACAGCTTCCTGTTGTTCCTGTCAACACTGCCAACTTCCTGTCAGGCCAGACTATCCAACAGGTCTGCATCCTGATCAACATACAGGAACCTGTAGTACCACCTTACACCAAAGGGGGTGCTGTTTGGATCAACATACAGGAAATTGTAGTACCACCTTACACCAAAGGGGGTGCTGTTTGGCTCAACAGGCAATGTGGTCAAACCCTAAGCCACATGCTGGGCTCCTTCACACTGTCACCTGAAGGCGTGGAACTTGGACTTGCTCTAAAAGCCACACCGCTAACTGAAGTGTCACCCTACGTAGTTCACAGCTGGCTCAACAAATGCATGGTCACAGACATCAGCATTCCCAAAGCCCACCATCTAGAATGGATAATGGACCACGGCCCCTATGACTTTGAACGCAAGTTAACAGTCATTAACTTAATACCAGCTGCCATGGTCCCAGAAGGAAGCTTAAGCAACACAAGTTTCACAGCATCCTTCAAGAGCATCTCCATCACTTCCATCAAACTGGTACCCACAGAACAGGTGCACAGAACGGAGCTGATGGAGGACAAACACCTTGCAGTACCCACAGTCGCTAACCAGCCTGCCTGGGAAACTCAGGAAAGCGCTGCACCTCTGACAGCCAACCTGACAGCTAACACCACAACAGAGGAGCCCTTCCCAAGGTTTGAGCCTAAAGGCCAACAGATCCAGAAAGATGCAAGTGCGCTAAAGAATGATGCAGACTGTCAAAAACTCAGAAACGTCTTGCACAAACTCAAAGTGACATTTGACAAAGACCTTTTATGCTGTGGTCTCACTAAACTTCACACAGTGCATAGTGCAACACACCCAAATGCTCCTCCCACCTTAATCAGGCAGTACGAAGGTCACATCGCCCCACATGAACCAGTACAGGAGGTTGTTCATTCAACAGAAGGAAAAGGTGTTATCTGCCCATGCAACAGCACCTATTCAGCCCCTACCTGGTCCATTGTCAAACCAGACAGCAAGTGGCGACCCACCAGCGACTTCAGGAGGCTGAACCAGCAGGTGCCACTGCCACAACGTGCCAGAAAGCACAAGTCTGCACGGAGCGGAGATTCAGCTGCCTGTCAAAACTGCTATAACAGCACACCAGCGTTGACACTTCAGATACTGGTACCCCAACAACAGCGACCAGCCTGTCACAGATACCTCAAAGAGAATGCGTGCCAAGGAATGCCCACGGCCTACGTCGATGGACGTTCCTACAACCATGAGGGCATCCCACAGGCAAATGCAGGGGTACGATGGTTAAGAAACCAACCCTGCCAACCACAGAACAGCAGGTGGGGTCCCCAGTCATGTCAATATGGTGAAGCAGCAGCTACCCTCAAAACCCTTCACGTCTCCTCAGCTCATAACATCAGGGAACTCATGTGCACAGACTCACACTTTGCCAGACCTTGTTTCACATGCCATCTTCTGGGCTGGAAACAAACTGGTTTCAAGACTGAATGCAACAAGCAGGTGAAACATCAACACATGTTCCAGACACATGATCACCTCACCCAAGCACACGACATGATCGTTTACTGGGAAAAGGTGAAAAGATGCTTAAAGCAACCAGGGCGTGACAAAGGCGTGAACGACCAAATTAATGCCCTTGCCAAGACTGGCACCCTGCATGACAAGCTATGGTCACACCCACCCCATTCACCCACCCTTAGTGTGGCAACAACAACCCGCAGCCAGCGGACTGTTCCTGCAACATTTCCCGCCTCACTGCCACTGCCACTAACAACCAAACTTTCCAACATTTCCATTCGAAATGTTTTGTACCACCACTCAGACCCCTCCAACCTCCCGTTCCCGGCATCTGGTCCCACGGCGGCCCCTAGCAACAAACGACTGCACGAGACCGACCACATGCTGTGTGTGGGAATAAACTTTCTAAAGTATGTCCCTGATGTCTTCACAGCGCCAAAGCTTGTACTGCCACAGGGCCAAAAGGGGGGTGAACTGATATACACCCACGACACACCATGTGCCAAACACCATGGCACCAGAACTACGGAAGAGACATTAAAACAAGTGGCGCACTGGCCCAGCATGCAGCAAGATGTGGCAGAGCACGCCAGAGGATGTCAAGTTTACCGTCATGTCCAGACTGCAAACGCAAAGCACCGAGCTTCACTGCAAAACCGAGGAATCACATTTCCACGGTCAGTCGACCAGAAAGACTGGACGGTAAAACCTCCTCTGATGCTCATGGCCATCACAGACACCGTACAGGAGTCAACTCAGGTGTTCCCCACAGAACTACTGATGGCACGGCAGGTGCCACTGCCGTTGCATCTGTACCAACCAGGAGACTTGAGTCTCATCACAGCCTGCTCCCCTCATCAGCATCACAACAAGCTCCGCCTACAACTGAGAAAGCAACTCGCAACACAGAGCCAAACCCTGCAAACCACCTGCAAATCCTGGAAAGGTATTGCGGTGGTTCTCCGCACTCACAGTTTCCTGCTGATCCAAACTGCGAACTCAAGGAAGCAACTGTTTACAGTCCTCCAGAATGACTTTGCCCAAAATCAGCTGGTTATAGCTCTGTTGACAGACCTGCTGCGAGAAATTAGCTTCTCTATGGACAGAGTGGCTATGAATAGGATTCCTCAGTATCCTACACAAACTGTGCTGGACTTTGCTACTGGCAGACCCAAAGACACGGTCAATGTCAGGTGGCGGCAACGTAACACCCATGCCAAGAAACACACCTCAGTTGCGGTAGCCTACCACAACAGCAACCCACGGCTGTGCCCGGCTCCCCACTTTCGCAGGTGTAGTTTCACCAAAGACTTTCAGTACTTCTGCCCAAACCAGCTCTTCCTCAGAAACCACACTGAAGGAATGGGCCGGTTGCAGCCCATGACCAGCGACACACGCTGCCCGGCCAAGCCTCGCACCCCAGTTATCGGAACGCAAGCCGAGACTGTGGGCGATCGACTGCTCATCCACACCCCCACTCATGCTGCCATCCTAATCTACAATCAGCACAACACCGCCACTCGTGTCAGCCGGCCCAATCCAAGTAAGAGGATCCAGGTACCCCTGAGTTCCATCCTTTATCACAGCCATCTGGCAGTGCACTGTCTCTCAAGCAAAGAGGACCAGTCAGAACTGGAAATCCCATCTTCCCCCAGGGATCACCATCACACCTTAGATCCAGGAATGGAACCGAGGATTGACAAAGGGGGGTCCCAGCTAAGTGACAGTACTCCCACTGATGCTGCCCTCCAAGCACTCTCACGACTGCCTGTCCTGACCAGCTCACCTAGAGCCCGAGCTTGGACTGCTGCCAACACAATCCGTTGCCTCTCCATGGCAATCAAGTACGCACTCGCCCTGGGCCTGGCCTTCATCCTATCCCAAGGGATCAAAGGGATGCAAGAATCCACGGACAGGTGCTTATCTGCTCTCCCTCAAGGACCAGTAGGAACCACCTGCTGCGTGACCATCCGGATCCATGTGCCATCGAACTTGGTTACCGTCCAACGAAGTCCGCACAGGAACTTCGTTGGCCGAAAGGGGGAATCTGTAGCGTATGCACACGTATCAGGATAATCAATAAACTTTGGAATGTTCAGAACGCTTTTAGCATGCTGGACTGGGTTGTAAAACCCCCCCAGAGACTGACCAGATCCACATTCCAACACCCCACACACACAGGGACACACAAAAACACACACACAGACAGACACAGAAACACACAATCATACATTTTCAACTGTATTTGTAAACTACCACTATGCTGAAATATATATTTCATATATTTTTAGGGCCTATGCATGTTTCCTAGTGTTTAAATGAGTGTATTTGTGCTAGTGTGCATTTTAACGATATAATTTTGTCTGTAAACCATAACTTCTCTCCTATGCCTTTCTGACCTATCGAGTTTGGTCTCTCCGTAAAGCTCCGGACACGAGCTAGTCACTGAGATATGTCACACCGCTGATAAATGCATTTTTCTATGTGTTTAATGATACTGTGAAGAACGCACTCCATTTGGAGATCTGATCTGAGAGTCATAAATCATGCAGATTAAGTCGTGAGGCCAAACAAAGGAAAAGCTTTCCCGCCAACTTTGCACCCATGTTATTGGCTACCCCACCTCAAGGAGGTGTGTCGGCTTATCTGTCATAAAAGCAAAGACGCACAATTTCTTGTGTGTTCTCTCCCGATTGTCTCACGAGCATCTCGTGCACGTTTTTCCCGGACCCCTCCGGTGACCACGCGCTGTCATCGCGCTCAGCTTCGGGATCGCCATCTTCCAGCGAAACTCACTCTCGTCCTCAGTTCAAACCTTCCCGCTGAACGGAGGAAACCAACGAACTGCACCAGCGCTAACCTGAAATTCGACACACGCAACCAATGCAAGTATACTGCCGTTTCTCAATCTTAGATGATGAAACTGATTTCCGTGCTGGCTTAGGACTGGTTGTGAGTTTGCTACTTGCCTTCTCTCTCTTTCCTTCTCTACTTCTATTCTTGTACATAGGTGTGTATTTTCTTGTATATATATTTAGATGTATAACCTCTGTATTCGTAGTTTGCATATATTAAAACGTTATTCATGCTCGATTGTTCTGTTTGTTCTTTCAGCGGAAAACCCAAGTCACTTTAACGTTTTTTCGATCGCTTTATGCTTTAGTTATTTTCATGGCCAGAGAATAACTCCGTTTATAATATTCTGTGAGGGACTTAGTTTGCTGGACAAACGAGCAGTTTCTCTAAATAATTATTAAACCAGAACTAATCATATATGTAATTGATTATAATTCGTTGTAATTGATTCACAATATATGTTTAATTCCCCATTGGGTCGATATATGAATCATAATTTATTCATAACCTTATGAATTATTATATTCATATTTCATCCATAAATTGATTAATAACCGCTACATTTCGTTACAAATTGTTTAATTATCAAATTGTTTCTGGAGAAGGGGGGGGGGTGCTTTTCCACAGAAACTCATCCTGCTTGTTTTCACAAAAGAGCCACAATCTGATGAAGTTTCAGATTCCATTTTCTTAGCAGTAACTTTCATAGTGCCTTGCGGATTTCACAATGTGTTCTTATTAAACCCAACCCTCTCTGAACAGACATAAAAGATCCTGAAGCATTATTCCTGTATAGTCATTCTGTTTCTGACACATGATGGATCTGCAAGTCTCTGTTGTTCTTCTTTTCATTTTTCTCACTGGAGGTACGAAAAACAGCAAATATTGAAATGTATTATTTGTTAGTCATACTGTAGAGAGCTAACTCAATGTCTTTCTCTGTTTGTAAGGATATTCTCTCAAGTGTTACTCGTGCACATCTGATTTGACGGGCTCCTGTGATTTGAAAGTGGAGACATGTCCAGATGGAAATGTTCAATGTGTAAGCAGTACGATAGAAAAAACCATTGGTAAGTCCAGAACAATTTGAAAATCTGCAGTATAAGTGATCATACTGCTGGAGAGAAAGTATACTTGTAAACTGCTAATCTTGGATTTTTTATTATCTTATTTTATTATTTGAGCATTTATATCTTTTTTACAGGGTCTTTTTTACAAGGTGACTGTCACAAGTAAAGGGTGTGATAAATGTGAACCAGGGACTGGACAGCTACCAACCGGAGTGACTTATAGCTGCTGTGACACTGATCTTTGCAATGCAGCAGGTATTGGCCTTTATTTCATCATGCACTAGCAGTTGGATTTTATCCACAGTAACTTAAAATGATAATATTTTACTAACAATAATAATTCAGTATGAACATGTGATTGTTAATAAGCAGCACCATATTAAAAGTAGTCAAAAAACTGTAAAGCTATAGCAGCATGAAAAGAAGCTGATAAATTACGTTCATTTACGTTCATTTAAAAGTACGTTCAGAGTTTTTATTGTTTTTAAAAAGTTGTGAGAAATTGATCAACAACGAAGATGCAGTTTTCTTAGTAGTAGCAGTAGTGATAGTAGTAGTAGTGTGGTGTTAATTAATATGAATTTCCTTGCTGTCTTGATTAGATGGAGTGTATAAGGGAAGCTTCCTCCTGCTCTTGTCTCCTCTGCTCTTCTACTTCCTGTTTCAGTGAATCCAGCTGAACGTCATAGACCAGCAGAAACTCAATATGATACACTATCTGATACTGAATAAAGCTTGTTTGTTGCTCTGCTCTTCTTTGGTTTAAGGAACTGAGAATATGTACTTTTAACATTAAACAAATGACTGCATCAAAACGAACAGATGTATGAATTTTCTTTGCACAAAGGAAAAGTTATTATAGAATGTAATAAATAATTAAAAGAAAAACCCTGCTGTTTTAAAAAGTGTGAAAAACATCTGTATTAAAACATTTACATATGTGTTTTAAAACATCTCTTCAGTGAGTGAAGGGAAATTAGTTTAACTTTTGGTGTAGTTAGAAGTTTGAATTTAAACAAGTAAATTCAACAATGTACACAATTACTTAAATCTGTTTTGCACCTTTAACATATACTGACAACCACCATATAATCCAGGTGGTAAAAGAGAAATCCACATAAAGAATCATCACAAGTAGCTTTTCCATAAACTGAAGTATATATTAATATATAGGCTAGAAGGTGAAAAGAGTCATTAACGCAAATGCAAAACACCATCATGTAACACAACACTTATAATGCAATATTATAATATAATGCAATACTATGACGTCCCCGTATTTATTACTTGGTGTGCGTCTGTGTATAGAGGGTATGCACGTGACGTTACCGTCGACGTTATGACTGCGGTCACGCCCACTGAGTGGCACAAAGACTGAGCGGCAGCATTGGTTTTCAGCGTGAATGCCGCGAAAAATACAACAAAACACATCCAAAACAGGAAGGAGCTTTGTGATTGACTGTACAGATAGCTTTGACACAAAACCTGAGGTATATTTTTAAAAATACAAATAAAGTTACATTTTTCTGATCAGTCCACACAACAAGAACATCATTCAACATTAATTTATGTACTATTTCATTTTCTTTTCATAAACTTTTAACAAAATGACTCTGTGACGGGGTGGTAACTGATGTGACGGGGTGGTATGGACAAAGTGTTTCTCTATATGATCTGCTGGATTTAAACTTTAAAAACTGGGGGAGGGAGACATTCAAATTGAGTATAAAGTGTGTGAGTGATATAGTGAATGAGTGAATTAATGAACCAAACAGTGTTGCCAAGTCTGATCCTTGTGCATCTGATCAAATGTTGCGGACCCAAATGGCACCCGTTTCGTAGAATGAGTCAAACACGAATCCTGGCTGCATGTCAATATCCATGGATTAGGTTTATTTGACAAGTTGTTAGAAACTCGCTTGTGGGCGTTCCTAGTGCTGTCGCTCTAATGTCATTGGTAGACTGCACATCTGATCATATCTATAGAAAATGCAATCACAAATGATATATAAAACTAAGAAATCATTCTAATTTGACAAGGAATTAGGTTTAAAATAATTAAAAGTAACATTCTGCTGTTGTAGAGTGTTGTGACTGCAGAGCTCGGTGCATTAAATAATTAACTAGATTAACGATCGGTCTATCAACAAATTAAACTCACTCATACTGTCAAAAATACTAAAATGTCATTCGAATTTGACAAATAATCAATTTTCTTGTCCCTAATAATAAACAATGCAGGGGAAACTGTAATATGAACTGCAGCAGTGCTAAATTGCTCACAGCATCATATAATAACAACACAAAATGTATAAATCAAACTCACAAGACTGCCGACCGTTTCTTTTCCACGTATCATTTTATTATATCCATGTATGTACAGTTAAATCATATAAAACAGTGAAATCGCTCCGGAACTATTCCTGTCTGTCTTGCCTGCACTCGAGACGGTGACGTGAGCTCCAGAGAGCTTCATTCCTATTGGCTGTCGCTCGCGAAATTCGCTCCTGATTTGCATAAAGTTGAAATATCTGAACTTTTGTCGCTTGTCTCTCGTCGCTTGACACGCCTACATTCTGTCGCCAACGGTCACTGTCGCTCTTGTCGCCGGAAGTCGCCAGCGCTCCATTGAAATTAATGGGATCCTGTCGCTTTGTCGCTGCTTGTCGCTGACGGTGTGAACGGGGCTTTCTTTTACTGTCTATGGTGGAAAATCGCAATGGACCTTGGGATCGCGATCGCGCCATACAATGACGTCAGCGTTATTAATTTTGAGGATTTTTAATAAATAAATAAATAAATAAATAAACAAGACATTGATTAATCGAACACAAGCATATATACATATTTATTTATCAATACCAGAGTCCTATAAAAATACATTATCCAGCATGCACCCTAATTAGTCACTTACCCTGTGACCAGAAAACGCTTAAACTTCTTACTACACGCACCGTGGAGCGTTGTTAAACTCACCTCTGAATGCTGTTCTACCTGCAGTTGAGCGTTGTTTTGGTTAAACTCACCTCTGAATGATGCTTTACCTGCAGTGGTGCAATGATGCTTTACGCTCCCCCTTTTTCTCAGAGGGCACTTTAATATCAGACTGCGAGGGATTTCTTAACATTAAAAACCAATTGGGTGGCCAGATAAAGATGATATGGGGGCCGCCATTTGACCACACTCGGCATAGATCATTTATTGTAGCCTATTCCTATCTATTCTTATTTATTGTAGTCTCGATCCATCCACAGCAGACAACGGGCTGCGGTGTGTTTACCCAAGACGTCAAATTTCAACGCCGCAGGCTCCGGTTCAGAGTTCCATTGAAGTCTATCTGACTGCCCTGCTCATTGAAAAATGACACCAAGGGGGTACCCAGTGCGTTAATATGTGACGCCAAGGGGTCCATATGTGACGAGTTGGGAGTGAGAACGTGTTGAAATAAGTTTCACTCATAAGAACTGCTATGTTCCGGTGAAAAAATAAAAATAAAGAGAGCATATATCAAGATACTTACTTGCTTCTTTATTTGTAATACATAACGTCTCATTTGTAGTCATCCAAACGTGCGCTCCTTTGTTTTCTTCTTTGATCAGCAAAGTTGCCTCACGCATCGCGATCACAGAAAGATGGCTGAAGGTGCATTTTTCAAACTCTGGTGAAGTCAGTGCCCAAGGAAGTCGACCGGAAGTTGAAGTCGGCCGCGTGCTGCCATCTTGTAGCAGAACTTCACTTGCGTTAGCATCCCCATTGACTCCCATTCATTTTGGCGTCACTTTGACAGCGAATAACTTTACATTTGAGGTGTTTAAAGACTCCATTTGTCCATTATTTATTTCTAAAGATACACGACAATGTATAAAGGGCTCCATTACCTTCTATGTTACATTATGGCCCCGTAGAAACAGTTTTTGTAAAAACAGGCTAACGATTGCGTCATAACCACTCGACTCTCTGTCGCACAGTAGAGAAATTACCGTACAGACAGGAGGAGAAGCTCGCAGGCAATATTATGCATTAACTTAATATGGCGTACTGGCGTTACATTTTAAAATACTATACAAACTAATTAATCAGAATACTTACTCCTGCTCACTCACGCCAAAGAACTCCCCGCTCAAGCTCGCCGTCTCTGCAAGATTAACGATGGCAGTTTGCACGCACAGCTACTAGAAGATTTACATCTGTCAGACAGGTTGCGGACGTCATCAAGCTTAGTTTGAGTCTACGCGTCAGAAACGGAAGTGCTAAAAATTGCTAAAAATGGGCTTCACTTGTCTCCATTGAGTTCCAATGGGGTTGAAATGCATTCCAAAGGCTTTTGTACAGATGGTTAGTCACACCATGCCCAATCTAACTCAAGCTCTGCATTTACCATCTTTAAAAATAAATGGGCAAGATTTTTTTACAAGTAGCTTGCCAAATAAATTAATCAGAACTTTATTAACCCAAGATAAATTTCCAAATCAAGCCAGTCAAAATAATGTAACTCGAATTTTTCCCAAGTATTCCATTCAAAAATTAAGAACTTTATATATCTCTTTCCCCATACCCCCTAAAGCTAAGGAAGTACACTTTAAAATTTTTAATGATATCTATCCATCATCAGAATTTCTTAGACATAGATTTAATATTGACCACAATAATTGTACTTTCTGTAATTCTGACATTGAAACGACTGTACATCTTTTTTTTTTAATGTATATTTAGTAGAGCATTTTGGTATGATATGTATGAGTGGCTTAAAGTTCCTGTTAAGGTGAATTCTCAGTTTTCTAAAAATGATATCATTTTTGGTATAATTATGGAAGATATACATATTCACCAGATCCTCCTGTCTACACTCATGTCGAAGGGCATCACGGGAACCGCGCTCCAGTGGTTCGAGTCTTACCTCTCAGGTAGGTCCTTCAGGGTATCTTGGAGAGGTGAGGTGTCCAAGTCACATCATCTTGCTACTGGGGTACCTCAGGGCTCAGTGCTTGGACCGCTTCTCTTCTCCATCTACACGTCATCACTAGGATCTGTCACTCAGGAGCATGGTTTCTCCTATCACTGTTATGCTGATGACACACAACTCTACCTCTCATTCCAACCAGATGATCCGACGGTTGCTGGTCGCATCACAGCCTGCCTGACAGCCATTTCTGCCTGGATGAAGGACCACCACCTTCAACGCAACCTTGCAAAAACGGAACTGCTTGTGGTCAGTGCCAACCCAACACTTCATCACAACCTTTCAGTTCAACTTGGGTCTTCAACCATCACTCCTTCCAGGACAGCCAGAAACCTTGGAGTGGTGATGGATGATTGTCTAACCTTCACAGATCATGTTGCAGCAACGACCCGGTCCTGCAGATTTGCTTTGTACAACATCAGGAAGATTAGACCCTTCCTATCGGAACATTCCACACAAATTCTCGTCCAAGCTCTTATTCTATCCAGACTGGACTACTGTAATGGTCTCTTGGCTGGCCTTCCAGCATGCACTGTCAAGCCTCTACAACTGATCCAGAATGCTGCAGCAAGACTGGTCTTCAACGAACCGAAGAGAGCGCACGTCACTCCTCTCTTCATCAGTCTGCACTGGCTGCCAGTAGCTGCTCTCATCCAATTCAAGGCTCTGATGTTTGCCTACAGAACGACCGCTGGCTCTGCACCGCTATACCTTAACTCACTACTTCAGACTTACGCGCCCTCCAGAAACTTGCGTTCTGCAAGTGAACGGCGTCTTGTGGTGCCATTACATAGGGGCACAAAATCACTCTCACGGACCTTCTCCGGGTCTGTTCCTGGCTGGTGGAATGACCTGCCACGCTCTATCCGAGCAGCTGAATCTCTAGCCATTTTCAAAAAAATGCTAAAGACGTATCTTTTTCGTCAGCACTTGACCCAATAGTAGTAGCACTTACCCTGACTAATATTCTTCTTCTATCTATTTGTGTATTTATTAAAAAAAAAAAAAAAAATTCTTGCTATGAGCACTTTACTGACATAACTGTGACTTCACACAGCACTTACATACTGTTGTTCTCATGTTGATTTGATTGATTCTACTGTTCTCATTTGTAAGTCGCTTTGGATAAAAGCATCTGCTAAATGACTAAATGTAAATGTAAATGTATTCAGTTTTTGCTAAATAATTTTCTTATTTTGGGTAAATTTTTTATTCACAAATGTAAGTGCCTGAAGACAAAACCATTATTTTCTGTCTTTCAAAAAGAATTTTGGTTGTACTGTAAATCTTTAAAGTTGATAAAATGCATAACAGGAAGAAAACTACTTAGTCTATTGAGGAAATTTAAGCTAGAAGACCCTGATGTGTAATTATTATTATTAATTTTTTTTCTCTCTTCTTTTTCCTTCTCCCTCGTTTTACTCTTATTTTTTGTTGTGCTCTGCTCTGTTGGATTTTTCTTAAGATTATGCATTGCCTTATTGTAATTGTTTCTTTCTGCAATAATAATAAAAAAAAAAAAAAAAAAATTGAGTTCCAATGGGGTCGCTGTGTCCATTTCTTTTACTGTCTATGGGTGAAGTAGTGCGCCGTCATGACGTAGTATTGTGGCGCATGCGCATTAAACAAAAAGTTTATAGGCTATAATACGTGCATGATTAAATTTGTTCAAGTTGAAGTTTTTCTAATTCATTGTTGTAGTTAGACTGTAAGTTTACAGAACTTGACTCATTCACCTAACTGAAATTCAATTATTTGATAGTTTAGTCTGATTAAAATTAAATGTATTTTAACTGAATATGAATTCAAATTATTTTTTAGATCTGTTAAACGTTTGCTTGCAATTAAATAGGTTTAATCAACTTAGAACAACAATGATATTATAAGTATTATACAGATATGTAAAGTACAGCACTGTTGCATTAAGTATCACAAATACAAAAAAAAAAAAAAAAAAACATTTTATGTCAAATATTATGTAGAAAACTGACACTAGTCGAGTTTAGAGCAGGAGCTGCTGATAAAAATTTCAACAATAAGTTGTACAGGATTATACACTGTATAAGCAAGTGTATTGAAATTCAGAAAAATAAATTTCAAGTGTATTAATGCACACAGTATTTATTAAAGACTAAGCACATTTAAAGTACATTAACAAATGTCATATTGGACAACACACTTAAGTTGAAATTAAAATAAATTATTTTTCATGTGCTTTAATATATAAGTCAATACATTGAAGTGCTCTTAAGCATGTTTAGAAATATTGTCATGAAAGTGTATTTTCTTTAAGTACAACTTAAGTCATTATTACAAAGTGCATTTTTAAAAACTGCACTTAAGCGTGTTAATAAATATTGTTATTAAAGTGTACTTTCTTTAAGTACAACTTAATAAGTCATTATTACAAAGTGCATTTTTAAAAACTGCACTTAAGCGTGTTAATAAATATTGTTATTAAAGTGTACTTTCTTTAAGTACAACTTAATAAGTCATTATTACAAAGTGCATTTTTAAAAACTGCACTTAAGCGTGTTAATAAATATTGTTATTAAAGTGTACTTTCTTTAAGTACAACTTAATAAGTCATTATTACAAAGTGCATTTTTAAAAAGTGCACTCAAGTGTGTTAATAAACATTTTCATTAAAGTGTACTTTTTGTAAGTACAATTAATAAGTCATTATTACAAAGTGTATTTTTAAAAAGTGCACTCAAGCATGTTAGTAAATATTGTCATTTAAGTGTATTTTCTTTAAGTACAACTTAATTAGACATTATTACAAAGGATATTTTTAAAAAGTGCACTCAAGCATGTTAGTAAATATTGTCATTTAAGTGTACTTTCTTTAAGTACAACATAATTTGACATTATTACAAAGTGCATTTTTAAAAAGTGCACTTAAGCATGATAATAAATATTGTCATTAAAGTGTACTTTCTTTAAGTACAACTTAATTAGACATTATTACAAAGGATATTTTTAAAAAGTGCACTCAAGCGTGTTAGTAAATATTGTCATTTAAGTGTACTTTCTTTAAGTACATCTAAATTTGACATTATTACAAAGGGCATTTTTAAAAAGTGCACTTAAGCGTGTTAATAAATATTGTCATTAAAGTGTACTTTCTTTAAGTACAACTTAATTTGACATTATTACAAAGTGCATTTTTAAAAAGTGCACTTAAGCATGATAATAAATATTGTCATTAAAGTATATTCTATTTAAGTACACTTAAGTGGCCTTTAATTTTAATTGTATTGTATTATCTGCAAGTGCACTTTTTAAAAAGTATACTTTAAGATTTGAAGTACACACAAAGTACACTTTCAATACAATTAAGTGCACTTCTTTTTCACAAGTGTACTTGCGCTGTTAATATAAATAGATTCATTAATATAAGCATGCTAACGTTAACAATGATTAACTAATGCATTAACTAATGTTTACTACTTGTGCTGTTCACAGGAACAGATATGCGTGTTAACCTTAACAAACATTAACTAATGCTGAACAGAGGTGTTGTTCATGGTTAGTTAATGTTAACTAATGCATTAACTAATGTTAACTAATACAACCTTATTGTAAAGTGTTACCAAATTGGCTGACATCATGATCCTGAACTGAACATTTACTGACATCATGATCCGGACTGAGACTCAAACCTCAATCGATTCTTACAGTTAAGATTATAACACTTGAAGGAGAGTCCATTTACTGTTGAAGTTGGTTTTCAGCTAGAATTAGTTATTAAAGCAAAGTACTATTGCATGAATTCAAAGAATAAGTGTGATGGCAGTTAAACATCCTGCATGTAGTTACAGATAATTACAAAACCAAGAAAACATACATTAGGAAAAACTGTCTCAATAACAAATGAAGAACGAGACTGAACTCTTAAATCACTGTCTCAGGAGTGTTTTTGTCTGATTGTTGATCATGTTTGTGAAACCACTGAATCCAGCGGAGTCTCTTGGTTTTGTTGATTCATATTCCTCATCTCCATTGATTCTGCTGTGTCCTGGCTCTGGCTTGATCTAGCTGGAGGTTCATCAGAATCTGCTGCATTCTGGGTATCTGCTGTGTCCTGGCTCTGGCTTGATCTAGCTGGAGTTTCATAAGAAGCTGTTGCAATCTGGGTTCAGAATAAGACATGTTTTAACACGTGTTTTCAACAATATTAATATCACAGCAGTGTTTCTCAGTCCTGCTCCTGCACCTTTAACATGAAGTGATACTGAAGGGGAATTAATGATTTCTAATTAACATTTAAAAATGAAACTTACCGGACTTGACTCCGGATGTGGTGTGATCCCTGTGAGTTCAGAGACAGGGGAGGAAAAGAGATTTACAGGTTTATTTTGATTGAAAACACATCAGACTGGACTATAGATGAGTCCTTGGGGCTCTTTTTTAATAAGGAGGTTCAACCAACTCTGAATTCAAACTTGAACTCTGAGTTGACTTACCCTAAGATAGAAAACTCTTGAGTTTTCTGTTTCAGAACAGCTGAATTTAGTTAATTCTCTGAGTAGGTTTTTTACAATATTACAATTCACCATGGCAACAGCACCCAACAAAATGGCGTCCGCATACTTCAGAGTCGATGCAAGTTTAATTCTTATCACTGTTATAATATAGAAGGTGAAAACTGGCAAAACGGTAACTAATATTTATTTTCATGGTATCCGGGCATGGTATATTTCATGGTATTTTTCAGCCAAAAAAAATAATAAAAATAAATAAATAAATAAGTAAAAAAGATTGATGTTGTGTTTTAAACAGTGACAGTGTGTTCATTTATTTTTTTTAAAAATTAAAGATCAGGCTTGGGTAAATGATGGAATGAGGTGGATCATTGAACATGAAAAGATCTGTAAATGATGTGTAACACATTTATAAGTGATGAATAGTTTACACTTTAGAATAGGGGATGGAGAAAGCTTTGTAAATGACTTGTATACATATACAAATAATTTGTAACAGGAAAGAAAGGTCTACAAATGATATGTAAGACATTTACAAGATTAGGGTAGGGTAGGCAAGACCCGTTTTTTTACACTAGATTAGGGTAGGGGTAGTCAACTTTGGTCCTAAAGAGCTGCTGTCCTGCAGAGTTCAGCTCCAACCTTAATCAAACACACATTAACAAGCTAATCAAGCTCTTCACGATTACTAAGGCTATTGGCAGGTGAGTTTTTTTTTTTTCTTTTCAGGGTTGGATCTAAACTCTGTAGGACAGCGGTTATCTATGACCAAACTTGCCTATCCCTGGATTAAGGGATGCAGAAAGCTTTGTAAATGATTTATTCATGCGTTTACTCATCATCTAAAACTGGTGTTGAACACTTTGTAGTGTGTACTGCAGTGTAAGTGCTGACTGGTGAGGGTATAAACAGCTGTCTTCTCTGACACACATGGAGTTTTTAACTCTGTGCACCTGATGTGAGCTTCAGTGGAAGGTAAAACTGGTTCAGAGGTTCACTTTATCACCAGATCCCACACACTCCACAGAGAACACAAGTCTGTGCTGATGAGTGAAAGGATTTTTTAAGATAACTTACAACACATTTGTGAATTGTTAGCGTGCCTCCATCAGAGAGGTTTCCCATAGAGGAATCACTGTACACCACAAGTTTGAGGGAACCTTTTTCTCCCAGGTACTGAAACCTCAACACGTCTCATCATCTTCTGATTTGACTTTCCTAATGAGTTTGTTAGCACAGTGCAGAGTCTGAACAGTTGCATGTTTAGTATTAGATGCCAGGATGGATATGTCACACATAATGTCTGGCCTACTCTGTCTTGCTACCCACAATATTTTTCCAATCTTTGACTTTAACATGTCCATTTCACTTTCTGTCAAGGTTGCGTCACACTGTGTTGCTCTGGTGGGATCAATAGGAATAGTCTGCAAATTCTTAATGTATGCTCTTTGTTGCACTTGTATCTCACCCTCCACAGAATTAACTTCCATTCCAATGTAGCTGAAGTCGTCATGCTCTTCTCGTTCAACTTAAAAAGATGCTTTTAGCTGAGGGATGACAGTTGTGGAGAATTCATTGGTTCCCCCCCAGATAAAGTCATCCACATGGGATGCAAGAATCCCCTTCACCTTGCCATATTGATCGAGCCAGTAAAACACTGCTGGGTCCACTTTTGACACTCGAGCTCCCAACTGCTTCATTGTGTCTCTGAGTACAAAGAAGCATCTGTTAGACCATAAACACACTTCTTTAACTTCCACACAGTTCCTTTACTCTGTGCTTCCTGTGGTGGACGAATGTAAATGTCTCTCTCCAATGTTTTACCTTGCAAAAAGGCTGCTTTACTGTCTATGGAGTTCAGCATTTGTTTTGACTTACCACTGCCATGATCATTTTCAAGGATTCTGTAGCACATGTAGGTAAGTCTTTTGGCAAATCTTGTGTGTTTAACTCTTCAAAGCCTCTTGCCAGTAGTCTGGCTTTAGGCACAACCCCTGCAGCTGTATCTTTAAGTGTGCACACACACCTTGTTGAGACACATTTCTGACCTTCATCTATGATTTCTTCAAACACGTCATTCTTCTTCCAGTTGGTGAGTTCTGCATGTTTTGCTGACACAAAGACATCATCATGTACAACAAATACATCCTCCCCCTTGCTAGTGCACTCCTCACTCTCTGAGGGAATCACTTGAACACTGTCCATTATACCTAGGTTGACCGACCGTGATGTACCGGCTAGTTCCTCTGGCTGGATGAACTGCAAGTTGTACCAGTCTTTTCCAGTTTGGCTTTGACCACTTTCATTGTCTATATATTTAACCACCTAGCCAATTTTTATCTTAAGGCCTTCATAGGAGGAACTGGCTTGTGGTGTTTGAGACTGCTCATGACTGCCCCCTGTAGCCGGCTCTGCTGCATCAGGATGATCGCAACATTATGTGACTCAATCTCTGCTTGAGTCACGTCCTCATTGTCACTTTCATTTTCACAGAGATCTGCTGCTGGTGATGCTGTAGAATTTTTAACTGTTTTTACTTCAGTTTTTGTTTCGTCCACTTTAGTCTGAGTCTCAGTCACCTTTCTAAGTCTAGACTGATGGACCTGTACATAGGATCCCCCATGTCTCACAAATACAATAGCCCCATCTTGGCCTATCACCGTACCCAGACCTTTCCACTCATTACAGTCCACCCTCTTGTAGTAGACTTTGTCCCCTGTGAAATACGTGTACCTGTCATCAACTGGCTGTAGTTGTTTGCGAAGGGCTCTTCTGAGTTTCTCGGAGCATTCTGCCTCTGTGAATGCCTTTCTCATAGCATGTAGCATTGTAATGTGTTGAGCTACCCAGGAGCTCACACTGGTCTCCAGGGCTGGGGGTTTGTCAATGAGCACGGAGGGCAAGTTTGGATTCTGACTAGGGTTGTAATGGTATGAGATTTCCACAGTATGATTGTAACACCTATCCCGTTAACTTTTTACTTAAGTGCTACATAAAATAAGGGACCAACCAAACCAATCTTACCCATAAGTCAAATGTATTAAAGATAGTCACACAAAACATTCATTACTCAACCTGAAACCAATCTCTGACATCAAACAGTTGGAACCAGAGGATAAGAAATACAGTCCTTCACCTAAAGCACAGTCCCTGGTTTCTCATCAATTAGGACCATAAGCTTTGCTCAGTCTGTTGAAAATGAATAGAGAAAACAGTACTGCAAGTGGAGCAAGATGATCCACAGCAGAGTTCAATCCTCAGAGAGCTTTGTCAATGTTTGAAGTAAAACGTTGACTTGCAACAGGTAACAGTTAGGTAGTAAATGGAAATCAACTCTTAGTGCCGATCTTCTCAGTTGTTTACACCCCCAAGTAATCCATAGACATTCAGAACACAAACCCTCTGTAAATAAAATTCAAAAAACAAACCAACCATAACCATGTGCGCTGAACATGAATTGTTAAACCAAAATAGAAATAATGACCACTACTTACAGATGAGCTTAAAGTTCCTCAGCCTCTCTTTGCAGGTAGAGAACCAACTTCCTGCCATTTCTCTTTCTTTTGCTGCGTCCCAATTCGCTTACTTCTACTATGCCCTAAAAGTATGTACTCTTTCTGTGAACAAAAAGTACTTGCTTTTGAGTGTGTAGCAAAAGAGTAGATAAGCTTTGGGACTAACACGTCATACAATCGCGTCTTTTATCTCTGTCGCATCCTGTCACCGTAAACTGTCCTGTCAATCATCTTACAGCATCCTCCACTTTTCATTTAACTAATTTCCTACCGTATCAGAGAGAAATGCAGCTTGTTCATCTGCAGTTGCGGGTCTTTCATGTGGAGAACTCTCCTCATATTAATGCATAATGATGCATTTAAAAGTTAATGGCCATTCGGATATTTATAAACGTCCACATTGGTATTTGCAGATGAAAAATAACACGGATAACATTAAATAAATATTTTCTATCAGTTTGAACTGATTATTAGTCACTCAAACAATCTCTCAGCGTCGATCGCACATATTCGCCATGTTTTGTAGTTTTTAACACTTTTTACTCGTGTTTGTAGTTCTGAACTGAATCCTCGTCCAACGCGCAATGGGTTGTGGGCAATATTAGTCTTTATAGTGTGCACGGATCCACACTTCGAAAATCTACTGGAAATAGTAGACCATCCGGGGACTTTTGGCATACTCTTTTCAACATACTATGCTTTTGGACACACTTATTTACACATTTTTTGTATTTTCTTTTATTTAATTTTTAATACTGTTACACAAGCACTGTAGAAAATAAACACTACATTTTCACAAATGCAGGTATTACACTCTTCAAATAATAGTGAAACCCATAGTTTTTATAACAATTTCAACCTTGTTGGGGCCCATAAATGAAGATCCGTTCCGTTCAAAGAGGGGAAAAAAAAAACAAAAAACAAACTGTACCTCCAGGTGACGCAAACCAATCAACCACCGTTTCGGTAGATGATGAGGAGAGCAATGACATTCAGGAATCGGAGCGATGATAGTGAAATAGTTGCTTCGATCTAGTTAAACATTTTTCCTCACTCGTGCAGACAATCGATGACTCAATGACAACGATCAGGGAAATCCCTCGCCGCCAGCGGAACTCCGAGTGTTGCGCTTGGGTAAAGTTAGTTTTATATTCACACATTCGGACATCCGTATTCAATAGCCTTGTTAATCACACTACATTGGACATTCACAAGTAAATATGCCATTAAAACAATACTTGCCTATTTTGATCGACTGTGAAAAATGTTGTAAGTTGACAATCGTTGGTTGTCAATATCATGTCGCTGCTTAAAATTCGCAAACATTAATTTATTGCACATTTATTGGAAAGTTTGAATTTATCAGAAGTCCGAATGTGCGAATATAAAACCAACTTTACCCAAGTGAGTGTTGCTAGGTAACTCAGAGCACTGTCCGATGTCCTCACGAGTTCCTCGCGCTGTCCTCGTTCGTCGGTAAATAGATTTAGTCTCTGCGCAACACTCTGCCTTGCGCATGCACTGGGTTAGATCTAACAGAGCATCTGATCAGAACGCACGAGCTGCGTTGTCCACGCAAACTCAAAATAGGGAAAAATTGTAAAAACTTTGTTTTAAAGTCCCTTTCAAATTATAAATTAGTTACTCGGCTTTCGTTTTGAAAACCACAACACACAAATCTATTTGTTTAATATACAGATCGCCAGCTCACGCTGTCACGTTCTTTTTCATACACATTCTTCCTTCTCTCCCCTAGCTCCTCCCCTTCACCTCTGCCCTGGACATCCGATTGGCCACACATAAGGTAAGAAATAAAAATAAAACAAACTAAACACACTTACACTTAATAATTGAAGTTTTTAACATATAATAACATCATAATAAATAAACCATGAATAAAGAAATGAACAACAAAAGAAATTTAAACCACATTTTCCTATTGGGTTACAGATGGATAGTATGGACATTGGGACGCAGGGTAGGTTTCCTTAAAGGTTCTCTAAGCGATCCTGAGCGGAGTAACTTCCTGTTGACGTTCGAAGTGTTGTCAAACAAAACAGAGGCTAGCTAGACCCTCCCTCCGCCTCCTCCTCCCCTCCCATCCGTGCTTCCTGAAACAGTCATGAACGCGCATTTAAAATCATTCTTGTCGGTTATTGGCTGGATCATGTTTATTATGTTTAGTGGTCCAGGCTGCACCAGTTTGTTTTTGTTGCCATTTTTGGAGCTTGTGGGGACTACAGAGACCGTGGTTTTTTACAGTGTCTTCAGGGGACAGGCAGCTAGCAGATAGTGAGGAGATGTTTGCTGTATGTGACAAAAAATGTTTTGGCCTAAAAATGCGCAACATCGCTTAGAGCAGTGGTTCTCAATCCTGTCCTGGGGACCCCTCACCACTCCTCATCTAACACACCTGATTCAACTCATCAACTAATTAGTAGAAACTGCAAGAGTTGAATTGGGTGTGTCTGACGAGGGAGACATACAAAATGTGTAGTGGTAAGGGGTCCCCAGGACAGGTTTGAGAACCAATGGCTTAGAGCAGTGGTTCTCAAACTTTTTAGCCAGCGACCCCTAAACTAACATCGACGAGAACTCGCGACCCACTACCACAGAATACACAAACAATAAACAAAAAAAAAGTTGTTTTAAATCCACATCCACTTCCTATGGTAGCTTGATTCCACCACAGAACAAAAAAATAAAAAAGGTAATTGCGACTTTATATCATTTATAACTTTATAACTCGCACTGCAAGTTTTTTATTTCACAATTATAAGAAAACAAGTCAGAATAGCGAGATGTAAACTCGCAATTTTTAGATAAAAAAAAAAAAAAAAAAATCGCAATTATCTTTTTCAAATATTTTCTTACGTGGCGGAAACAAACTTCCATAATATTTACTGTATTTAGGCTTACCTTTCAGTGGGATGGGTGCACTTGTTTTTCGGTGCACAAAAGCGTAATCTGTAGCCTGATGTTGGCTACGGCTACTCGCAGATCATCCTCAACATCAAGACGTGATCTGAATTTATTTTTCATGTATGTAACAGTGGAAAAAGTAGAGCCAAACGGAAGCAGTACATCCATTGATGATGATTCAGGCAGACTGTCCACAATTTCCTCAACATTTTTAACCTTGCGAATTACAAATTTATCCATTCTTGCAGTTGCAGTTTCCACTTGCAGTTGCGTGCAGTATTGATAACTAGCTATCAGTCGCCGCACGGTGATGTCATATCTTAGAGTTACAAAATATTTAAATATTTTTTTAAAAAAACCTTCTAATCAATTCTGTCTTTAGAAATCAAAAAATATTTATTTGTAATCTTAATTTTTTAGTATTGAAAAATATTTTTTGTAATCAGAAAATACAGATTTTTTTCAAACCAACTCGCGACCCCTTGAAATCATTCCACGACCCCCAGTTTGAGAACCACTGGCTTAGAGGACCTTTAAATAGGCCAACTCATTCACCTCAAATAGAGCGCCCCCTAATGTTCAGGTGAGTAATAACAGTAAATCTACTGGAGAAACCTACTGGTACACATATTAGTAACAGGAAAACTGTTACATGATAACCGTCTCAGCAAATATCACAGTTTCACGGTATACGGTATTAAACAATTATTATTTTTATCATTAGTTAAAATGACCAATAAATTAATGAAAGTGTTTGTTCCCTTTCATGGGAACATCGACGCTGCGTAGTCGCTTTGGGAATGCCTCTGCGTGTTTTGTCTTGAAGCACTCGTGAAATCGAACCAATAGTGTGACGGGACGTCAGTGCGGGTGACGTCACGGACCAGGAAACTATAAAGCACTCCTGAGAACAAAGAACGCCAGCTTCTGTGTCTTCAGCAGCGCTCTGTGTTTTCGTGTGTCTTATTTGGTGTTGTCTGTCATTTACATATACAGAAACGATCTCTTTTGTTTGAGAACAAGAGTATCAGTATTACACCACATATATATGTATATAAAAGACACTATAATGGCGAGCAAACGGCATCAGACCGTGTGCTTCTCCCTACCTTCATTACTTCACGGGTGGGGATACACACGAGCTCTGTGTTGTTTGTCCGGGAGCGGAGCATGCCCAGGCGGCCCTCGAGGGGGTTGTTTGCGAGCATTGTAATATAAAACCTCTCCACTCCCGCCGGGCGCTCTTTGAGGAGGGCGCCGCGGCTCGCGTTCTTCGTGGTCGGATCCCGCATCTGCCGAGGCAGACAGGCGGTTCAGATCATGGGGTTCGCAGATGAATTTGGCAGAGGGGTTAGAGACGGGCGCTGCCCTTTCTCTGCCCTTACCTGCCAGGTTCAGTGCCTCTCCCAGGTGGAAGCACGCTCTGCGGTTTCTTCCTCCGGGCTGAGGCACCGGTACACATGTCCAGCTCTGAGGAGGTGGATATTGTGATATTGATTTGAGGACTCGCCACCTCACACACATATCGTGTTTCAAAATCACACGTTTATTATTCTAACATCAGAAACAAATCAGTTGTGTTTGAAAGCCATGATTATTTTGTTAATCTGAAATATTCAGACCGTGATAGACTTGTCTGATTATTTTCTCGATTTAACTGAGAAGTTAAATATCTTTCTGAATTTGTCAACTTACAAATATTGAAGATATATTTATATATATAAAGAAAGTGAACAGCAGTTTTGAGTGCTATACTACAAAGCGAGTAGGGATGCACACGCTGAGAGTGGAGCATGCACGTCAGTTCACAGCTGACAGTGTTCATTCATAAAAATGTCCCGAAGTGTAAAGAGAAGTATGCACTAGCGGGAGTTTTTAGCTCCACTCCTGTTGGCTTTATTCTCGAGGGAATAAAAGTCCAACGCAAGGCTCGAATCTCGCGTTTGCCGCGGCAGCGCGCAGATTAAGTCTGCAATGAAGAATATATAGCTCGGATCTCGCGTTTGCCGAGGCAGCGCGCAGATTAAGTCTGCAATAAAGAATATACGGCTCGGATCTCGCGTTTGCCGAGGCTGCGCATAGATATCGTGCCCGTAATATATAGCCGATTATATATAAAATGTTTATATATATTTGGAGGGAACTGAGTAGACGGGAGTTCCCTTTCTCTTTTTCCCTATAATATCTTGCAAACTATTACGAGCTATAATTCTTTTTGTATTCCAATATATTCAGCCTGTCTTTTTGACTGTTTGTTTTTGGCTGCATTTAATTTAAGGATTAAATGAAATATTGAATACATTAAATTCTGAGGAATTTAAAAGAAGAGAGGCCGGTCTGCCAACCCTGCCACCTCGTGTGCTTCAGGGTGCAGCGGTTTCCAGTGATCCTCTAAGAAGAGGAGGGTCATAGAGTGGTCAGTTCAGTTGTTCCTTGCCGGTTCGCCGTTTCAGGGCACTGAAAAAAAAAAAAAAAAAAAGTGTCGTCACCCGTGCTCCCCCGCAGAAAGCTTGGGGACCGGGACAGGCAACACAGCTGAAGTCTTTGTGGGGTAAGACAGATCTGCGGACTGTTATCACCAAGAAGACTTCGAAAAGGTCCTGACGCCAGTGGCATAGGACATTCGAGGGTAGCCCCTTTCCGAAGAGGGTTCTTTACCACACTATATGGTATCCACCCCTCCTCGGTGCCCTCAGGGGGCCGTTCTGCCAACCCTGCCACCTCGTGTGCTTCAGGGTGCAGCGGTCTCCACTGACCCTCTGAGGAGGGCCGGTCGACATTTGATTCGGTTGTTCCCTGCCGGTTCGCCGCTTAAGGGCGCCGAGTCAAATGTTCAAAAAAACAAAAAAAAAAAAAAAAAAAAAAAAAAACACCAGAGGCCAGTCATGAGAGACTGGTTCCCTTAGTAGATTTCTGGTAGAATGGAAACTTCTTCCAAGTATTTCTCAATGGGTACTGCTCACAAAGAAAGGGTTACAGAATTCGGGTCTCGCCCGCCCCAATTTAACAGGGTCTTCCCTACAGTGGTGGACCCCTTGCAGTCTCTGGTATTGGAACACATAGTTCTGACGCTCTTGCAAAAAGGAGCTATATATAGGGTTTCTCCTCCCAGCAAGCTGTCAGGGTTTTACAGTCTGTACTTTGTTCCAAAGAGGGTTGGAGGGTACTTTCATGTATCCATCCATCCTCAGCACAGGAGGTTCCTCAGATTTGCTTTCGGGGGCGAAGCTTACCAATACAGGGTTCTTCCTTTCTGCCTAGCTTTCACCCCACACCTTCACAAAATGCGTGGATGCAGCTCTGGCTCCTCTGAGACTCCAGGGCATTCGCGTGTTGAATTATATCAACAATTGGTTGAATTTAGCTCAGTTTGAGCATATGGCAGTCCAACATTGAGATGTTGTTCTGTCTCACATCAGAAGGCTAGGGCTGAGAATTAATGCCAAGAAGAGTGTGCTTCTTCCAGCTTAAACTACCAACGATCTAGGGGTAGTCTGGGATTCCATCACGATGCAGGCACATCTGTCTCCTGCTCTGGTGCGTTCCATTCTCTCGGCCGTGAATGGGGTGAAATTAGGCCAGTCACACACTGCAAAACAGTTTCAGAGACTGTTGGGTCTTACGGCAGCTGCGTCCAACGTGATACCTTTTGGCCTGCTGCACATGAGACCCTTACAGTGGTGGCTCAGGACCAAGGGGTTTTCTCTGAGAAGAAATCCTTTTCGCATGATTAAGGTCACGCGGCAATGCCTTCGTGCCTTAGTCATGTGGAAGAAGCCTTGGTTCCTGTCTCAGGGACCTGTGTTGGGGGCTCATTGTCGTCGTGTAATGCTAACGACGGATGCTTCCCTCACAGGCTGGGGGGGCGATCATGAGTGGTCGCTCGGCTCAGGGTCTTTGGGAGGACCATCTACTTTCCTGACACATAAATCATCTGGAAATGATGGCGGTATTTCGAGTACTCAAATACTTCCTCCCACACCCGAGGGGCCTTCAAAATGTGGGGGCAGACATCCTGTTGAGGCAGGGGCCGAGGCCCGGGGAATGGAGTCTCCACCCTGAGGTGGTGGAGCTCATTTGAGAACTTCGGTCGTGCAGAAGTTGACCTATTTGCTTCGAAAGAACATCTCTTTGCCCACTGTGGTGCTCTCTGACTAATCCACCCCTCTGGGGTTGGATGCCATGGTGCAGACGTGGCCGAGGTTACGTCTGTACACACTTTTCCCCGATCGCTCTGTTCCCAGGAGTTCTGGAGAGGGTTTGCCTAGAGAGGGTCTATCTCATACTGATAGCCCCATTAAGGCCAACCCGAGTTTGATTTGCAGACCTAGTGTCTCTTCTAGACTGCTCCCCCGTGGAGATCCCCATCAGACAGGACTTTCTGTCTCAAGCGGGCGGCATGGTAATTTACCCCCGCCTGGAGTTGTGGAAACTCTGAGCTTGGCCTCTGAGGGGGCTAGGCTCATAGAATCCGGTCTCCCAACTGAGGTTGTCGAGACCATACTCCACTCCAGAGCTCCTTCCACGAGAAAGCTATACAGACAAATAAATGGAAGTTGGTTTCTACTTGCTGTAGACAACGTCAGCTGGACCTGTTCCACTCTTCTATCAGTCTTGTGCTGCAATTTCTCCAAGTATAAAACTTGGATGGTTTATCTCCTTCTACCTTGAAGGTTTATATAGTGGCTATTTCCACTTATCATGCTCTGTTTGGGGACTCTTCTGTGGAAGAGACCCCCTATTTATACGCTTTCTCTGTGGTACCCAGAGGCTGAGGCCTTCTGTGCGTACAACACTCCGGCCTGGGACTGGGCTATTGTGTTGGAAGGGTTAGCTGAGGCTCCCTTTGAACCATTAGAGGAGGTGTCTGGAAGATTCCTCTCAAAGCTGTCCACCTGTTGGCAATTTCATCTCTCAAAAGAATTGGAGATCTTCAAGCACTTTCGGTTGCTCCCTCATGTTTGGAATTTGCGCCTGGTATGTTCAGGGCTTTCCTTCATCCTAGACCTGGTTATAAATCCAAGGTCCCCACCAACGTCCCAGGACCGATTGTACTGCAGGCCTTTTGTCCTCCTCCTTTGATTAATCCGGATCAGGAAGAATGAGCAAGTGGGTGGTTGAGGCCATCTCTCTTGCCTATGAGTCATACGGGCAGCCTTCACCTTTGGCTGTCCGGGCACACTCTACTAGGGGTATGGCTGCCTCAAAGGCTTTGATCTCGGGGGTTCCCATTAACGAGATATGTGATGCGGCTGGGTGGTCATCTCAGCATACCTTCATTAGGTTGTATAACCTTGTTTTGGGCTCCACTCCAGGGTCCTCGGTGCTCTCGTCGTAAGATAACAGACAGGCACTTGGTCTTATGGCCTAGTTGGGATAGCGTTCCCAAAGCGACTACGCAGCGTCGATGTTCCCATGAAAGGGAACGTCTCGGGTTACGTCTGTAACCCTGGTTCCCTGAATAAGGGAACGAGACGCTGCGTAGCTTAGCCATACTCCCTGCACGCCTGTGAGCGTCTGCTTCATCCATATCAGAAGCTGGCGTTCTTTGTTCTCAGGAGTGCTTTATAGTTTCCTGGTCCGTGACGTCACCCGCACTGACGTCCCGTCACACTATTGGTTCGATTTCACGAGTGCTTCAAGACAAAACGCGCAGAGGCGTTCCCCAAAGCGACTACGCAGCGTCTCGTTCCCTTATTCAGGGAACCAGGGTTACAGACGTAACCCGAGACGTTTTGTCTATTCAGATTTCAATAATCAAAAACAATCAAGTAAATTTAATAAACGATTATGGATTAGATTAACAAATTTTATTTAATAATTTATTAAAATTCAGAAATTCTAGTTTGACTTAGTTCTTAGTTCTTCTGGCTTTTATTATTTAATGCAAATATATTATCAAAAATTTTGATATGTTAATGAAATTAACTTTATCCTTTAAAATGCTGCACAACAGAGATTTACTAAATTAAAGCACGGACAAAAATTATATTCCTTAACCCTCTGGAGTCTGAGGCTGATTTGGGGCCTGGAGAACTTTTGACATGCCCTGACATTTGTGCTTTTTTCAGTTGTTCATAAACATATTAATGGAAAAAGTGTCATTACACTGTATTCAGCACAAACTAGGCTACAATAATATGTGAGGAACATGTATGTACATGTTTGTGTTTTTGAAGGAATAACATTTATGCGTGGTTGTTGAAAAAACAAAAAACTTAAGTCACTGAAATAAGGCCAAAAAAAGTATAATAAATCTGTGTTCATAAGACTTTAGGGTATTGGAGGTTGTAGACTAGAGTTTTTGCTTCAAAATTATGTAAAAATTATGCTGCCTACTCCTTCATATTTAACAATATATTGATTTAGTTTTTGTAAGACACTTTTTGCCAAGAAACACAGTATGCAAGGAGGCGTGAATCACCACTGAAAATGGGCCATTCTCACCTGAGAAGACAAAAGAATTGGATAGTAATGAGCTGAAATGACTTGCATATTAATGAGGCATTTCAGTCAGGTAGGCTGTGAAAAAAAACCTTCTGTGATGTCTCAAGCTCATTATGATATATGAAACATACAGAAAAATATTATTACAATATAAAGTAATGGTTTTATATTATACTTTAAAATATAATGTATTTCTGTGATGCAAAGAGTCTGAATATAGGCTTTTAGTTTAAAAGCATGCACATTTGGAGAAATATTGGATTCTCATATGCTTATGTCAATTTTCTATACAGAGGAGTTATTTTTATTTAATATTCACTGTCATTACTATGAGCGCTGGTGTTTTCAATTCATCCTTGAAGTCGGAGGGCGCTCTGTGCATTTTAGTCCACAAATTCATCTAAAAGAAGAAGAGGCTATTCCATGAATGGAGTTTCCAATACATACAGCAGCAGGAGGGCGCTAAAGAAACAAAAACTCATCTAAACTTCATCTGTAGAAGACAAGTAAACAGGAAGTAACTGCATGTCTTCTAGAGATCGCTAACCATGACTTTTACATCCAGATAAACACTTTTCAAGACAATAAATACACGATTGAGATAATAAATGCATGTATTGACTGAATTAGCGTCTGAATAGCGCTGGCTCCGTGGGCGTGGCCGCATTAGCAGATAATGAGCTGAATCACGGATTTCTGACATGGCTCTCTTTTCATACAGATTACATAAACAAAGAAGGTTTGTTTTCGATTTGACTTACATGATTTAAAACCTGACATCTTAACGTTTTTTTAGACATAAGTGTAATTTTTTTGTCATTAGTATTCACTAAGTTACAGTTCATTTTCTGAGAACTATCAGATTGGAGTTCGTTCAGAGGGAGAGGAGAAATCACGCATCATGTTAGTTTTCTTTATTTTACAAAAAGCACAAAATTCTGTTTTTACTCTGAGTGTACACAAATGAAAGAATATATTCCACAGATTAAAATGGTGTATAACTCTTAATTGTATGTGGAACATTGACGGAGTATTTTGAGTCTCTTTCACACTGATAAGAAAAAAACCACGGTGGTATCGCCGGCGATACCGTCAGACCTCAGAGTGTTAAATAAATTGCATTATTATTATTATTATTATTTTGAGAAGTACATTCTACTTTACAATCATAATATATTTTTGTAAATTTCTTCGAGTTAAAAACCGGACTTTTATTTTGACGGGATGTAGTGAAGAGCTCTGAGTTTCAGTGTATTTGACAATGTTTGTTCTCAAATAAAATGATGAAATGCTCATTAAGCGCTATCTCAGAGCAACCTTTGATATGTTTGTGTTCATGTCCTCTGATAACGAGACGGCAAACACTGAACAAACAATAAGAGCGTTGCGCATACTTTATGTAGTACACAAAACAGCGCAGCTCATTCACACAGGCAGACACGCGAAACAAACAGATATATTTATACAGCAGTCTTTTTTGCGCTTTAATATTCACAGACCCCGCCTAGACCATGTCGCGATTATAATATAATATACAGCTCTGCTTTCGTTTTATTCATCAGTCCATCAAAATCGCGTGTTTTTACCTGACATCGCTGCATTACATTTCCTTTTTCATGGAGCTCTCCATCACGCACATCACATGCATCTGCATGGATGGTGTTCTCGAATATAGGTGAACATGTTCGATGTGTTTCAACCCCGCGTTTGTTTTTCCATATCGAAAGTATTCCCATACTGCAAATTGTAACTTATTTTTCAACGAGGGAGAGAGATTAGAGATAGCAACTTCTGTCTCTGACATTGTCTCTGCTGTATGTGTGTGGGAGGAGCAGATGAATGATAAATAAGCAAATGTACACAATATGATAATTGTAGGTGTTCATACCGTCATACCGGTATATCGTTACAACCCTAATTCTGACCAAACACTAGTTGGTAGGGGCTGTACCCGTGTACATTGTGCATAGAGTTCTTTGCCATTAGTGCCCAATCTAGCGCTGTTCTCCAGTCACAGCTGTTGTCCTTTTTGACTTTCAGCAACATATCAGTGAGAGTTTGATTATGCCTTTCCAAAAGCACATTGCTCCATGGGCTGTAAGCTGCAGTTGTTTTGATCTCAATGTTGAACTTTCAGCCATGTCCTTTATTTCTTCGTTATTGAATTCACCTCCATTGTCACTGAACAGCCTGTGCGGAGGACCATGAACACTGATCCAGCAGTGAATGAACTGCTTCACAATCTCTTTGGGGTTTTTCGTTGTGACAATACTCCCAGCGCTGGAGCGGGTAAAGTGGTCAATAGAACGCAAATACCACGTTGTGGTCAAGCTCATGTAAGTCAATAGCCACAGTTTCGTTGTAATCTGAGGCCATAGCCATAGGCCAGCTTCCAGAAGAGATCAGGTGTGCTCCAACAGTAGCCACATTCAAATCCAGACTCAAAACACATCTTTTTATCTATGCATTTGCTGATTGAGCACTGTGATATGTCCGAACTGTTTGCACTTTATTTTATACGTATTATCTTTTTATTCTTTTAATTGCCTTTTCCTGTTTTTATTTCATTTTTAATGTATTTTATATCTTTTATGTATCATCTTGTTATTCTGACTTTTAATGCATTTTAAATATTGCTGTCTGGTTGAAAGAGCTGGGAGAATTAGGAAGAAAGCATTTGTGATTAGGTTAAAATTTGGTTAATTTGGACAAACCATGGGGAAATTTGAGCTGTAGTGCATGGTTAAGATATCTCTGGATTACAGTCAGGACACTTTCCAAAGGGGAAATTTGAACTGCGTTGCATAGATAAGATATCTCCGGAAGGGGGATTAGGGCTGTGTGGTGCAGTTTGAGGCGTCTTGGCAAAAGGAGTGATTGAAACTTTGTTTATCAGTTTGAAGTGCCTTAACAGGTCGCAGTCCTGTCGTGTGAGGTTTAGATCCGTTTAGATCCACTCTGACAGACAACAACAACAACAAACTCCCTAAGACTTCCTAGCTCTTCCATCCAGATAGCAAAATTCTCTGTTTTTACTGTTATTTCTATTCCTTATGTTCTATTTTTATTATTCTTCTTTATGTAAAGCACTTTGAATTACCATTGTGTATGAAATGTGCTATACAAATAAAATTGCCTTGCCTTGCCATAGGTAGACCAACTATTGGCTTGTGTTTTGGCTTACTGTACCTGGTACACGTCTCACAGTTATTTACAATGTTTTGGAGAATGGTGCCGCTTTCTTTGTCTTGAGTGCCTGAGCAGGTGAGTAACTTCTGCAACCTGTCAACTGAGGCGTGTCCAAACTGTCTGTGTAGTTTCCAAAGGATTTTTTCTTTTTCTTTTGTGGTCATGTTCTCTCTAACAATGAGAATCTCCTCTTCACTTTAAGTCTCCTTATTGTCCTGATTGTTCTCGTCTCTCAGGTTCACACAATAATGTCCAGAAGATGTCAGTTCAAGTTTAACAGGCAGTTGGAACATTGTTGCTTTATCATGTGCAATGTCTAACTTGTCCTTTTCAGTGAAGCCTTGCTTAAAAGCATTGGCATGTTTGCTGGAACAACCTCAGTTTCTATTTTGCATCTGATCTGACCTATTTTTACAGGTATGGTCACACTTCTTGTGGAATGAACAACTTTGCCATCACCAAACCTGAATGGTCTTGCACTAATTTCACCAACTATTTTGTGTAGCTCACTTTGTGGCAGCCCACTAGTGTAATCATCCAGCCATTTTTCTCCACACACTGTTCTTGTGCAGGCTGTGTCAATCACTGCTGACCCCAAAGCCTCCACCATGAAGATCTCTGTGTCAGACAGAGTCTCATTAGAAAACAGAGGGATGTTGCACTCATCATATTCACCTTTTTGCTTTTCATCCTTTGTACTTTAACATGTTCCCTTTTGTTTGGACAGTCCTTTGCCCAGTGAAATGTGCTCTGACAAACTGCACATCTCGTTCTTCTGCCATGTTTATCAAGGGGGTTCGTGCCTTGCGTCACTGTTGAATGTTTGATTTACTTTCTCTTTTGCCTGTATATCTCGTATAATAGGCGCACTCATTGTCATTACTCATCTGCTGCGCACTGCTGCCCTCACGTGGTGATGTGACGTCTCCGAAAATTCTTTTCAAAGCTGACTTCATATCAGCGAAGGAGACACTGGGACAGGCTGTGAGTGCTAACTGTTTGTCTTTTATGTTGAGTCCGGCCGTATCCAGCAGTTTGAAGGCTAACACGGCATCTGGGAGCTCCATTTTGAACTTGAGTAGCCTGTTCTACCTGCGTTCAAGCTCGACAATGTAGTCCACCATGGACACTAACTTTTATTGCCATCACGTTCGCCCACCCGTTACACAGTGGCCAGCAGACATCGCGCAATCTTCCAGATTACTCCAAACATCGCGTTACTTGTACAAAACCTTGTAGGTACAAGGGAAGACATAACTTAACAAATACGACCTCTGAGCTCTTAAATGGATGGATTAGAAATGGATGTAATGGATCAGTGTGTCTCACAGCACCATGTTGTGCTTAAATGGATAGTTCATTCATGTCATCCCAAACCTGTATGACTTTCTTCTGTGAAACAAAAGAAGATACTTTGAAAAATGTTTGGGTCCAAACAACATTAGACACCATAACATGGAAGAAAATAAAAAACTTTACTGCTCCATAGAAAGAAAGTCATATCAGTAACACTGAGTTCATATAAAGCGGTCATTCATACAACACAACCTGAGGATCTGCACTGCTGTCCACTGTGTTGAGATTCTCTCATAAATGTGCATCAGAGAGATCTCACACAATCAAGATCTTTTGTGAAGAAACACTTCAATTTTGTTTTCAAATTTCCACATTCAAATCAATCACATCACTTCTTAAATTTTGGATCAAATTCAATAAAAGTCTTGTGGGTTCAGGACAACACAAGTGCATTTTTGGCTGAACTATCTTTTAAGAACGACACAATACTGATCTAAAATAAAATCATAATTACAATGAAAGTAAATATTTCACTCACCAGAAACAGAAACAATGAACAACTTGAATGAGGATTTGCGATTTTTGATGATCTTTAGTTTGTATTCTCCAGTGTGGAAAGTTTCGATTTTCTTGATGGTGAGATCTCCAGTCTGACGATTCAGATCCACATCAGGTTTAAATCTAGGATCACTGCACTCAGACTCTTCTTCACACTTCTCATCTGTGTTTTTAGCTACGAGCCAGTTGTGATCTCCAAACATCCAGATTATCTCATCTCCTCTCTGTATTTTGGCAGGTAGAGTCACATCCGCCCCCTCCATCACTGACACTAACTTCATTTCATCTGTCAAAGAAACAGAAAAATACAGAAGAGAAATCAGAAGCAGAAAACCAACAGCAGCAGAAATAAACAGAAGAAACATTGACATATCACACCTGACATACTGGATCACAAACACATCATTTACTCTATTTTAAGTTGAAAAGAGCTCAACTTGTCATTGTAGAAATCTGAATGTAAGTATAAATCTCTACAGCTCATGTGTGTTTGACTGATGAAACTGTGTTGAACTCCAGTCTGTGTTTCTAAGAGTAAAAATCCACTCAAATGACATGAAATATGAGTGTGTTGAATTGTGTTTGTGTGAAGAAGTGCTTCTGAATGTTTGATTTGTGATCAGATAATGACTGTACTGCAGTTCAATAATGATCAGGAATAATGAGGAGGATTGTGACTGATAAAGTTGATCAAACAATCCTGCAGACAGAAGCAACACAGTCTGTGTGAAGAACAGTTTCAGAACAGACAACAGCATCTGAAAGAAGACTGTCTGAAACTGCTTCATTGAGGAACCACATCTGTCTGAAACAACACAAACCAGCTCTGACTAAATACATTCATAAATCATTAATTATTATTGTTCAATTCAAATTAATTAATCTCCCGAAATACGTGAAAGTAAGTGAGCCAGTGAACTGGGGAAGAATAGAGTAAGCTTTAAAGTTACTTTCACAATGTGTATCTGATATGAATAAAACATGTGGTCTAATTATCATGGAAGGCCTGTTATTTCTGCTTATATAGACATCAGTGTGTATTTTACAAACTCTAAATGTATTGTTTTGTTAGAACTCAGGTGTATTTATATGTCTCAAACCTAAAATAATCATTATTTGGTTGAAAACACATAAATGTGATAAATGAAAAGTGCTGCGCGCGTCCATCTCTGGTTAGCGCCAGCCAAAGCGTGCAAGCACATTTGAATTTGGCAGTTGATCATGTGATGCACTAAACGTTCTGATCACACCGGTGTGATCGTACGCGTCAAAGGGTTAATGTGAAATACCCTTTAAATGTTCAAATGATGTAGCTCGGGTACGTTGTAGCCTTAAACCAAATGGCTGCTTCACCACACAGGCCAAACAAAAAATATGGTACCTTTACTCAATGTGAATGTAACCTCACACGCACAGGACCAAAGGCGTCAGCAACAGAAGACAGGACAAGAGGATTCACGATAAAGAGAAGACGGTTGAAGAGAAGATTCCCATGGTTGACGATCTTCAACAAAGTCCACCACACAATAACGCTATCCGCTCCGTCAGGGACTTTGATCATCGTCGTCTCACAAACTTGTATATCTTATACTAAAGAATATATTTTAACAGGGTTACATAAGGTAAATGCTTAACACAATCGGCATCACTGTGATTGTGCGTGACGGTCGTGCGAGAGACGGGTAGATCAGATATGATGAACAGGTCAGAGTTTCTCCATCATTAATATAACACAACTGGAACACTTTTATAATCATATTTTGACACAAGGTCTGTCATATACACTGCTGCTGTTTCACTGAAAGACTTTGTGTTACTCACCCCAGACGGTAAGCCTGAAGAGTCTGAATGTTGAATAATCTCTGGTCTTGATCTCTAGTTTATATAATCCAGAGTGTTCAGATCTGGTTTGTTGAATGATGAGAGATCCAGTGTGAGGGTCCAGCTTCATTTGGTCTCTGAATTCATCAGACGATTGAGGGTTTTCACGGTTCTCTCCAGTCATTTTAGCTATGAGTTTCTCTCCAAACTTCCACTGTATTTCATCATCTCTCTGTATTTTAGTATCATAGTTCAGAGTGACAGGACGTCCCTTCAGCACTGATTTATTCACTCGTCCTGCAGCTGCACAGAAACAGAGAAATATAGATCAGAAATCAGAAACAGAAACTAACAACATCAGACAACAAAGCATTACTGATAAATTGTTCAACATCTCAAATGTTTCATTCACTCAGTTTATAAGCTGAGAGTGAGGAGCGGGGTGGCAGAGGGATGCAGAAAACTGTCAAATTAACTACAGGCGACTCGGCTCTCTTCTGTGTATATATTCCTCCTCTCGAGCTGATTAGAAAGACCGTTTGAATGGGTTTCTCCCAAACTTTGTTTAAAACATAATTTGTCGCTTGAATTCTTCATTCTCTTGAGATTCAGACATGTGAGAGGCAGACAATTAACTGTATATACTAGTTTAATTAGTGACAATTAGCCTACATTTTAAAACCTTTATGGCAACAATGGCAACATTTTAATTAAAATAATATTTATTTGAATTGAGCATTTGTATTTTAATTTGTATTGAGCATTTGTATTTTAAAACCTTTATTTTAATATGGAAACATGACACCTCATCCTACAATGTTTCTATGATTAAATCACTGACTCCTCCCCATCAGCCAATCACTGTGTGTTTACTCCATAGCAACGAGGTCAGCCCCGCCCTTACTCTTAGCTTAAGACTTCTGTCTATTCCTAATGCCGAGTTCAGACTGCACGATTTTAGCCCCGATTTTGGCTGTCCGACAGGTTTTGAGAAATCGCCGACAAATGCCCGAAATCACAGGCAAATCGGTGCTCGTGCACGCAAGTGACAATCACGCAGTGTGAATGAGCAAAGACGTGATCTGAGAGAATCACCGATGAGTCGCCGATGCCCGTGAGATATTTGGCATGCTAAATATCTGGACCTGTCGGCAATTCAAAATCCTGCTGTGTGAAAAGTGTTCTGACTGAAAACTACATCGGTGATGACTGACAGCCAATAGAGAGTATAGTTATAGACCACAATATAGAATTAATTAACGTTCACATAAACATTACAATTCTATCAAACAGAAACAAAGCACACACATTTGCTTGACCATCAGCAACAGCAGCACATTGAAAAGTTATTTATTTATGTATTTCAAGCTTCTTGCGGGCTACTATTTTTAATGATCCCACCGTGTGACTCAATCAGCTCCCTAGTTCAGTAGTCAGGGCACTGATCAGGGTATCAGCCACATTCACTTTCATTATATATTGATTCACGACCTAGGGAGCTAGGGAGATGATTGAGACGCAGGGCCAGTCTCACGTGAGATCGCGTTTCCTTGTCACGTCTCGCGCGTGTTTGCGTGCCAGACAGAGTTGTCAGCGATTCTCCCTATTGTAAAGTCATGCAGTGTGAAACCTTCTGTCGCCGATCCATCGTGCAGTTTGAACACAGCAGCGACTGAATGCTGGCCAAGATAGTCATGCAGTGTGAAAAGAACAGTGACCCGACTACTTTGAAAATCGTGCAGTCTGAACTCGGCATTAGTAAAAGTTTGTCTCAGCGGCTTTGTGAATAGGTTTTAAGAGAAAACTCTTAGCTAAGAACTTTTACTGCTATTTAGGAGAACTCTAAGTGATAAGATAAAATGTTTTGTGAATACGGCCCAACTTTTACTAAGGAATAGAAAGTCTTCAGATAAGAGAAAGGGCGGGGTTGACCTCATAGATATGGATGATGTCATCACGCCTACTAACTATGATTGGCTGATGGGGAGGAGCCTCTGTCAGTGATTTAATCATAGAAATATTGTAGAACTAGGTATCATGTTCCAGGGGGTTAATAAAAGGCAAAATAATCCTTAAAGGCCCATTTTCAGTTATCCGGGAGTGACGCGAGGTGACGAGCAGCTAAGATGGCAGTGGCCTCATTTTCGCGTCAAAACTGCTGTTCAGAACTCTATGGGTGACGTCATGAACACTACGTCCATATTTTTTTACAGTCTATGCTCCTACCTTCTCACCGTTTGTATCACTCCGCTTGAAGTGACCGCCATGGCGGCCGATCAAATCCACTGTCATTTTTGCGAATTCTACTTGTTTTACCATGAACTGTAGTTTTAATATTTTTTTAGTCGAGAATGTAGTTGTTTGGACCTGAAATATGTGACTTGTATTTAATAACAGTGCCTGTTTTACAATTTGTTTTGACGTTTTCAGAGATGCGAGCTCCAGGGCGTCTACGGCCGTTCAGGTGTCGTGTAAGCACTGAGAACTGCTTCATCTCGGCCAGTGCTTCGGGGATTTACTGCTGGCTCTTACAGTGGTTAAACATGAGACATAATTCAATTTCAGTACATAAAACTGGCAATCTTTGGTCTTATTAATCTAGTATTTGTTCCAGAGCAAGTCGAATTGTGCTATGTTTAATTTGATAGTAATTAACTTACATCCTTTATACAGCATATCATATTGGCTAACGTTACAACTAGACGGAGATATCAGACAAAGACTAATATAATATTATGGACATTGACTTGAAGAATGAATGTTATGCAATATATTAGACACCGGAGGCAATCTCAAGCTCTCTCTCTCTCTCTCTAATACTGTACAAAATTCAACAAGTTTCAATGGAGGGTCTCAATGTTCTTTCGTTACTAGTTCTAAAGTGACGTTTTAGAATTAGTAACGGAGGCTTGGACCAGCTGTCAACTTGACATATGAATCCGTGGCGGAAGGAAGTAGTGCTTCACAAAAGAGGGTTTTAAAGACACTCCGTTGTTGTTTTTATTTGTTTACACACTCGTGCCATCGAACTGTTACGCTTGTAGTTGTGCGATGTGGCAGTATATCAGCACGCTGTGATTACCTACGGCCTCGTGCCTGATATACAGCCTTATACCTTGGTCTGTTTAAATATTTGATTCTGATTGGCTAGAAGGTGTGCAGTAAAACCGTTTAATGCACAGGTAGTTCCAGTCAGTTTAATTACAGTTCGAAATCAGTCCATTACTATAAACATTGGTAACCATAGTAACACAGTTATGCTTGCAAAAAGAGTGAGAGACTTATATGAAAACTTTTATTGAGGTAGGCTAGACGGAGGATTTTTGCATATTCACCATACAAATGAAACGATATGGCAATTTTAAGAAATGGGCCCAGGCACAAGACGAAATAGAAGACTTGGAGAAGACGCTGAATGACAAATCCGCTGGACGCGAATACAGTGCTGCAAGTTTGATGTGTCTCAGAGCAGGTATAAACCGTCACATTACAAAATACCACATCATAAGTGACTTCAAGTCAAGCAGTGCCGTCTTTAAAACAGTTTTAAAGCGCTACAGGAAAAATGGAAAAGACACCAGCATTCATCATCTGCTAATTACTGAGTCTGACTTAGAGAAATGCACCTGCACTCTCCCCTTTCACTCCCACAGGACTTGTAAGAAAAGTTTGGTTTGACATACAGCTGTGTCTTGAACAGAGAGGAAGAGAAGGAAACCAAAACCTATCAAAATAGTCTTTCGTTATCCGGCAAGACAAGAATGGGAAAGAGTACCTGACCCTGGCGCATAACCCAGAGACAAAAAACCACAAGGATCCCACTGCATCGGATAGGGAAAATTTACAAGGATTCATGTTTGCGAGCCCTGGCGACCCACATGGACAGCTTTAAAAAATATCTGTCAAAGTGTCCAGAAATTGCCGGAGCATTCTATTTGCATCTGAGATGCATCCCTCTATGCAAACTCGAGAGCACCGAAGTGTGGTTCTCCAGGAAGCCGATGGGGCTCAACTACCTGGAGGTAGGTAATAGATATTTCGTTTTTTCCTCCTGAATTTAAACTGTGTTTATATTATTTTCCAAATCTAAATTGTATACTTTAAATTCTTGTTGTTCAGGTGGAAGGTATCTCACAAATGTACAGATCATGTCAGTGACAGGCCACCAATGCGAGGCGAGTTTGGCCTCATATTGGGCCCCATCTTTGTCAGAGAGGAGGGCATGGAGTGACATACTGACATCTAGAACCTCAACAAGCAAAGCGAAACATAATTTCACCTTCAAGCCTAAACCTGAAATAACCCTACCCTTTTCCATGTCTAATTTCACGATAAATGGAAATGTGGAGTTTAACATCAATTAGTATAATGATGAGTAAAACAATCCCCAATTGAAATTTCCAACTGTTTGATTTTTTTGTTTTCATTTAATTTAATGCATTTCAATAAATGTAATGATTTAGTGTATGACATGATTATTTCAAATAATGATTGACTTGTCACTGTCAGTGTTGCCTGTCATTCATAAATAATTTTAATAAATTCACATCAATGCGTACAGCCATCTGCCTGAAGCTAGTTTTTTTATAACATTTTAATATGGATATTTTTTCTTACAAAAACCCATCACTTCACTTCAGAAGCCCTTTATTAACCCCCTGGTGTCATGATCATGAGTTGGAGTGCCCTGTTTAGCCACCAGAGGGCACTCCAACATGGACTATTATTGAGACCATTTTCACGTTTCTGTGAGCTTCCGTTCGTAAATAATCAGCTGTTTTGTCGCGAATGTGGACGAAACAGGAAATACGCTCTCAAACGGACAATCTCCAAACCATCGATCAAAGCGTGCTAACGTTTTAGGACAGGTTGATGGTATATAAATCATGCCCGAACTTTAGCGTTTGTCAATCAAGCCAAACCGTCCATTCAGAAACCGAGAAATTTGACACTTTAAGGTAAGGAGGCTGATCTCAGGAGATCTCGAGCTGGCTTGACTGAAGTTTCCGTGAGGATTTATAGTTTATGGACAGTTTTGATTTCGGTAATTACATCTTGAAAGGCAAAAGCATTGATGGCATCTATAAAAGAGATATCTGAAATAGAAACGAAAGTGATAATAGAGTGGAATCCAGTGGAGGACGCATGAGAGGAGATCTGTGCGTTTAATTGGTATGTGTATACTATAACTTTGATCGTGAATATGAAAGTGCCTTTTACGGTCGCATCGTGGTGCTCCCGTGTTCCCAATGTGAACGTTAGCTCCAGTCCATTACAATTTAGAGCGGTTAAGGCCCGGGTATACTTCATTTCCCGCGTTCCGTTCAGTCTCGCGCGAGCCTTTCAGAGAAACTCCTTTGCCCATGAGCGCGGAAAGACCATGGGAAAGACACGTACGGCGCATTATGTGCACCGCCCGTTGTCCCTGATACGGCCACGGAGCACCCTTGGTCGGCCCTGCCTTAGACTACATTACCCATAATTCACCTCCTGGACTCATTATCCTCGTTTCATTGCACCCGGCTGTTTTGTGTTTCCTCATTAGTGTCTGTCTTGTGGTTTGTTATAATTTGTTATGTGCAGTTTTGTTCTCTGTTTTTCTGGTTTTTGTGGACTGTGCTGTGGAGTTTGACCCTTGCCTGTTTTGTGATATACGCCTGTGGTTTACCAAATAAATGCTGCGCTTGGATCCTAACTTCTTGTTTCTGTGTGCAACTGTGAGACCTGGAGCCTTATGGATTATATTTATGATGGAAGGATGCATTTATTTTGGGCTTCAAAACATGCCCCCCATTCAATACCATTATAAAGCTTTGGAGAGCCAGGAGAAAATAGTAATTTACACCCTGGGCAGTCGTGGCCTAATGGATAGAGAGTTGGACTTGTAACCCAAAGGTCATGGGTTTGACTCTCAGGTCCGGCAGGGATTGTCGGTGAGGGGAGTGAATGTCCAGCGCTCTCCTCACCCTCAATACCATGACTGAGGTGAGACCCTTGCAAGGCACTGTACCCCCAACTGCTCCCCTAAATTTAGGACTGACATGTCTGATAATGCTATTTCATGTATTCTGACTTATTTACACTGTTAAAGAGTTGGATTCTCATTCTAAACATGGTCAAAGTTACAAAACATGAGTTGGACGTATGACGGAGTATTTCTGTGGCAAAAACACTCTTCCAAATCCTCATAAACTTTTTTTTTTCAAGTATGTGCCTTTGTAACATCAGAAAGGTTGGAATTCCTTGTACAGGCACTTCTCCCGGAAGGGTGCATGTGCACAGGTCGACCAGAGAGAGAGCAAGGGCACGCCCATCAACGCGTGTCGTCGGCAGCACTGCACAGGTCATAGGACTTCACAAAATCAACAATGTCACCAAAGAAGTGTGTTTTTGGTTGTGAGGGAAAGATAACCTTGCTTCCCAAAGAACCCAGCGTTAAGTGGAGCTGAGAGTTTTGTGCTCATGCAGTACATTGATGCACTCTCATCATTCATTATTAAAATAACCATAAAAACTGATTGTTACAATAACTTTTTTATTGGTTAAAATGAATGGAGAATATCTCATGTTTTTCCGTGGCTGCTCGAGTCCTCAGGATCGGCGCTTATGGTTTCATAAACAAGGCCCATTTCCACACTGGATTTACAGATCATTTGAAACTGAAAGATGGAGTGGTCACAGTGATAATGATCAGGGTCGAAACAGCAGGTGGAGAGTAAAACTGCTTCAAATGTCTGTTTTTGTTGGCAATATAGGCACCTAATTGTAATATAATTTAAACAATACGAATGTAGTGAATTCATAAATTCATTATTAATTTTTTAATACGCTATATTCATTATAGTGATTCAAAAGTTATCCAGGGATAATGCGCTGGTGTATCTTGTAGACGATCTCTACACAAAATATATGAAGGATGCACTACTACTCTATAGGTACTCAAGGTACACCCCCCCCCCCCCCCCATTTAAGATTTTTTGTGAATACGACCCCTGATCTGTAGTTGATTCTCTGAGACGTCAAAGCAATTTGTTGACACAAGTGATCTAATTATCATTACAAATTGAATGTACAAATGTGTTTAAAGAGAATCAATAACACCATGTTTTGCTAGCTTTCTACATAAAGTGGACAGCCATTTTCAGCTCTCTCCAGAGATATTTGTTCAAGTGTTGCCTCTGAAGAGTCAGTGAAGGACTTGGCACAGGTTTACATGTGACTATACAGTGAACTGGTCATTAGTTTAGGAGACTATGCACAACAATATCACTCCATGTGAGGAAAACTGAGGCAGTCCACAGAAAGCAGATACTGATCTGTTTGTCCTAAAAGGCACACGACACAATACTGATCTAAAATAAAATCATAATTACAATGGAAGTAAATATTTCACTCACCAGAAAGAGTAACATTGAATATCTTGAATGAGGCTTTTCCATTTCTGATGATCTTTAGTTTGTATTTTCCAGTGAAGAAAGTTTCGATTCTCCTGATGGTGAGATCTCCAGTCTGATGATTCAGATCCACTTTGTCTTTAAATCTAGAATCACTGTCCTCAGAGTTTTCTTCCTTTTCTTGTGTGTGTTTAGCTATGGGATGGTTGTTATCTCCAAACTTCCAGAATATCTCATCTCCTGTCTGTATTTCAGTATTGGCACGTAGAGTCACATCCGCCCCCTCCATCGCTGACACTGAATTATTTTTATCAGCACAAAGACACAGAGAAAAATACAGAAGAGAAATCAGAACCAGAAAACCAACAGCAGCAGAAATAAACAGAAGAAACATTGTCATATCACACCTGACATACTGGATCACAAACATATAATTTACTCTATTTTAAGTTGAAAAGAGCTCAACTTTTCATTGTAGAAATCTGAATTTAAGTATAAATCTCTACACCTCATGTGTGTTTGACTGATGAAACTGTGTTGAACTCCAGTCTGTGTTTCTAAGAGTAAAAATCCACTCAAATGACATGAAATATGAGTGTGTTGAATTGAGTTTGTGTGAAGAAGCGCTTCTGAATGTTTGATTTGTGATCAGATAATAACTGTACTGCAGTTCAATAATGATCAGGAATAATGAGGAGGATTGTGACTGATAACGTTGATAAAGTTGACAGTCTGTGTGAAGAACAGTTTCAGATGGAAGCTGCTCCCAAATGGCCAGTTCAGGCCTGCATAGACTTCAATATAAACTAAATCAGTCCAAAATATGTTCTGCAATAATTATTTTCAGTTTCTAGACTACTTTAAGTCGTAAAGTGAGCTGGAAATATTACAACTTAGTGTATGGCTTCAGCAGGCAGGTAGGCAATGTTAGTCTGTGGTGAAATATGGACAGCGTGTCCTAACTGAGATCCATTGGAGCAGAAATTAGTCTGCTCTACTTGTTTATGGTTACTTTACATGAACTTAGACTAAATCATAAGGGTGACCCTGAATAGTCGATGATTTGATGCTTCGATAGGAGGAGCCTGATTCCACTACCAATCTCACAGTCAAATCTTCACAGAGGTGTTATGAGAAGAGCTCAGTATCTGATTTTACATAAATGTAGCCTACGGTTCTCTCCCAATATGTTAATATACAGCCTATTATTTTAATTCTGTAAATAAAACATGTGAAAAGAAAGAAGCTTTTAATAAATATTTCTAATGTTTATGAATAAATCCAACCACCCCACTGACAGATGTAAGTTTCACCAAATTCCCTTTGAAACACCTCTCGGGCATCCAAGTACAGCTCCTATCTCTTTGAATGGGGAAACATCAAATTCTCCAAAACTGTTCACCAACCTTACCATTAAATTTCATATTTGAAATCACCAATGAATTCTGACAACAACTGTCTCATAAAGTTTGATTCTAAACACTCGAATGATGACAAAAAATGTCTCTGGTTATTTTTGTAACCCTGGTTCCCTGAATAAGGGAACGAGATGCTGCGTAGTACACTTTGGGAATGCCTCTGTATGATACTTCTTGAAGCACTCGTGCAATCGAACCGATAGTGTGACGGGACATCAGAGCGGGTGATGTCACGGACCAGGAAACTATAAAGCACTCCTGAGAACAAAGAACGCCAGCTTCTGATATGGATGAAGCAGATGCTCACAGTGGTGCAGGGAGCAGGGAGCAGGGAGGGAGTATGGCTAAGGTTACAAACATAACCCAAGATGTTCCCTTTCATGGGAACATCGATGCTGCGTAGTACGCTTTGGGAACGAAATCCAAACTAGGCCATAAGACCAAACACCTGATTGTTATTAACCCTCTGGAGTCTGAGGCTGATTTGGGGCCTGAAGAAGTTTTGACATGCCCTGACATTTGTGCTTTTTTCAGTTGTTCATAAACATATTAATGGAAAAAGTGTCATTACACTGTATTCAGGACAAACTAGGTTACCATGTGAGGAACATGTATGTACATGTTTGTGTTTTTGAAGGAATAACATTTATGCGTGGTTATTGAAAAAACAAAAAACTGAAGTAAGGGCAAAAAAAGTATAGTAAATCTGTGTTTACAAGACTTCTGGGTATTGGGGGTTGTAAACTAGAGTTTTTGCTTCAAAATTATGTAAAAATTATGCTGCCTACTCCTTCCTATAAAACAATATATTGATTTATTTTTTGTAAGACACTTTTTGCCAAGAAACACAGTATGCGAGGAGGCGTGAATCACCACTGAAAATGGGCCATTCTCACCTGAGAAGACAAAAGAATTGGATAGTAATGAGCTGAAATGACTTGCATATTAATGAGGCATTTCAGTCAGGTAGGCTGTGAAAAAAACCTTCTGTGATGTCTCAAGCTCATCATGATATATGAAACAGACAGAAAAATATTATTACAATATAAAGTTATGGTTTTATATTATACTTTAAAATATAATGTATTTCTGTGATGCAAAGAGTCTGAATATATGCTTTTAGTTTAAAAGCATGCACATTTGGAGAAATATTGGATTCTCATATGCTTATGTCAATTTTCTATACAGAGGAGATATATATATTTAATATTCATTGTCATTACTATGAGCGCTGGTGTTTTCAATTCATCCTTGAAGTCGGAGGGCGCTCTGTGCATTTTTAGTCCACAAATTCATCTAAAAGAAGAAGATGCTATTCCATGAATGGAGTTTCCAATACATACTGCAGCCGGAGGGCGCTAAAGAAACAAAAACTCATCTAAAATTCATCTATAGAAGAAAAGAAAACAGGAACTAACTGCATGTCTTCTAGAGCTCCCTAACCATGACTTTTACATCCAGATAAACACTTTTCAAGACAATAAATACACGATTGAGACGATGAATGCATGTATTGCCTCTGAATTTGCGTCTGAATAGCGCTGGCTCCGTGGGCGTGGCCGCATTAGCGGATAATGAGCTGAATCACTGGCTTCTGACATGGCTCTCTTTTCATACAGATTACATAAACACAGAAGGTTTGTTTTCGATTTGACTTACGTAATTTAAAACCTGACATCTTAATGTTTTTTTAGACATAAGTTTAATTTTTCTGTGATTAGTATTCACTAAGTTATAGTTCATTTTCTGAGAACTATCAGATTGGACTTCGTTCAGAGGGAGAGGAGAAATCACGCATCATGTTAGTTTTCTTTATTTTACAAAAAGCACAACATTGTGTTTTTACTCTGAGTGTATACAAATAAAAGAAGATATTCTATAGTTTCAATTGATATATTACTTATGTCTCTATGACAAAAAATGACGGAGTATTTTAAGTCTGTTTTGCTGCAATGTGAAAAAAAACCTGCAAAACGCGCCGGCGCGTTTTCAGACCTCAGAGTGTTAATAACAGTTCATAGACTGATTGTTACCTGATTGTTACCGTAAGTGTCTAAAGCCCTCAATGGGCAAAGCAGATTTAGTTTCTCTTGATCCGGGTTTGTAAAAGATTGAGGAAAGAAGGCCTGCAGTACGATCAGCCCTAGGACATTGGTGGGGACCTTGGGTATATACCCAGGTCTATGATGCAGGAAAGCCTTGATCATTCCAGGCGCAAATTCCAAACATGAAGGAGCAACAGAAAGTGCTTGTAAGTCTCCAATTCTTTGAGAGATGAATACAATAGCCAAGTCCCAGGACGGAGTTCTTGTATGCACAGCAGGCCTTAGCCTCTGGGTACCACGAAGAAAACGTATAACTAAGGGGTTTTTTTTCCACAGAAAGTGGAAATAGCTGCAATGTAAACCTTCAATGCAGAAGGAGATAGACCATCCAAGAATTTTTCTTGGAGAAATTGCAGTACATGACTGATAGATGAGTGAAACAGATCCACTTGAGATTGGCTACTCCAAGTAGCAACAGCTTCCACTTATATGCATATAGTTTTCTCGTGGACAGAGCTCTGGAGTGGAGTATGGTCTCCACAACCTCGGTTGGGAGACTGGATTCTATGAGCTCGGCCCCCTCAGAGGCCAAGCCCACAGTTTCCATAACTCCAGGCGGGGGTAAGTTATCATGCTGCCTGCTTGAGACAGACAGTCCTAGCTGACTGGAACCTCCACGGGGGAGCCTTCTAAGAGAGACACTAGGTCTGTGAACCACACTTGGGTTGGCCAGAACTGGACTACCAATACGAGACGGACCCCGTCACACCGAACCCTCTCCAGAACTCCCAGGAGCAGAACAATCAGGGAAAATGCGTACAGATGCAGCCGAGGCCTTGTCTGTACCATGGCATCTAACCCCAGAGGGGCTGGATGAGTTAGAGAGTACCACAGCGGGGAATGAAAAAAAAAGCGGGAAATTTAGTCGACTTTTGTGCAACTGAAATTTTCCATATGAGTCTCCATTCCCCGGGCCTCGGCCCCTATCTCAACAGGATGTCTGCTCCCATATTTTGATGCCCTGGGATATGAGCTGCCCTCAGGGAGAGGAGCTTCCCTGGGACCATAGGAGACTACCGACATGTTGTCTCTACGAACTAACATGTGGTGGCCCCTCAGGTCTGGGAGGAAGTATTTGAGTGCTCGAAATACCTCCATCATTTCCAGCAGATTTATGTGCCAGGAATGATAATGGTCTTCCCAAAGACCCTGAGTCGAGCGACCACTCACAGCCTGTGAGAGACGCATCCGTCGTTAGCATTATGCGATGACAGGGAGCCCCCAACACTGGACCCTGAGACAGGAAGGAACCAGGGCTTCTTCCACATGGCTAAGGCACAAAGACATCGCCGCGTGACCTTGATCATGTGGAAAAGATTTCCCCTAGGAGAAACCCCTTGTTCCTGAGCCACCACTGTAAGGGTCTAATATGCAGCAGGCCAAAAGGTATCACATTGGACGCAGCTGTCATCAGACCCAACAGTCTCTGAAATTGTTTTACAGTGTGCAACTGGCTTAATTTCACCCCATTCACGGCCGAGAGAATGGAATTCACCAGAGCAGGAGACAGACGTGCCTGCATCGTGATGGAATCCCAATTAAGTCTCATCCCTAACCTTCTCATGTGATACAGAACAATATCTCAATGTTGGACTGCCATGTGCTCAAATTGAGCTAAATTCAACCAATCATTGATATAATTCAACACGCAAATGCCCTGGAGTCTCAGAGGAGCCAGAGCTGCATCCACGCATTTTGTGAAGGTGTGGGGTGAAAGCTAGGCAGAAAGGAAGAACCCTGTAATGATAAGCTTCACCCCAAAAGCAAATCTGAGGAACCTCCTGTGCTGCGGATGGATGGATACATGAAAGTACCCTCCAACCCTCTTTGGAACAAAGTACAGACTGTAAAACCCTGACAGCTTGCTGGGAGGAGAAACCCTATATATAGCTCCTTTTTGCAAGAGCGTCAGCTCTATGTGTTCCAATTCCAGAGATTGCAAGGGGTCCACCTACAATAGGGAAGACCCTGTTAAATTGGGGCGGGCGAGACACAAGTTCTGGAACCCTTTTCTATTGTGAGCTGTACCCATTGAGAAATACTTGGAAGAAGTTTCCATTCTACCAGAAATTCTACTAAGACAGCCAGTCTCTCGAGACTGGCCTCTGGTGGTTTTTTTTTTTTTTTTTTTTTTTTTGAGCATTTGACTCGGCACCCTGAAGCTGTGAACAGGCAGGGAGCAACTGTATCAAATGTCAACCAGCCCTCCTCAGAGGGTCAGTGGAGACCGCTGTGCTCTGAAACACATGAGGTGGCAGGGTTGGCAGAATGGCCTCCTGAGGGCACCGAGAAGGGGCGGATACCATATAGTATGGTAAAGAATCCTCTTCAGAAGGGGCTACCTTCAAATGTCCCATGCCACATCAGGACCTCTTCAAAGCCTTCTTGGTGATAATAATATTTCGTAGATCTGTTTTACACAACAAAGACTTAAAGCTTTCTGCGGGGTAGCAGAGGTGGTGACACTTATTTATTTATTTATTTTTGGATGAATGGTCAGACCAGTACCCTGAAACGGCGAACCGACAGGGAACAACTGAACTGACCCTCCTCTTCTTGGAGAATCACTGGAAACCACTGTGCCCTAAAGCACACGAGGTGGCAGGGTTGGCAGAATGGCATCTTTTCTTTTAAATTCCTCGGAATTTAATGTATTCAATATTTCATTTAATCCTCAAATTAAATGCAGCCAGAAACAAACAGTCAAAAATGGCATTCTGAATATACAGGTCCTTCTCAAAAAATTAGCATATTGTGATAAAAGTTCATTATTTTCCATAATGTAATGATAAAAATTAAACTTTCATATATTTTAGATTCATTGCACACCAACTGAAATATTTCAGGTCTTTTATTGTTTTAATACTGATGATTTTGGCATACAGCTCATGAAAACCCAAAATTCAATCTCAAAAAATTAGCATATTTCATCCGACCAATAAAAGAAAAGTGTTTTTAATACAAAAAAAGTCAACCTTCAAATAATTATGTTCAGTTATGCACTCAATACTTGGTCTGGAATCCTTTTGCAGAAATGACTGCTTCAATGCGGCGTGGCATGGAGGCAATCAGCCTGTGGCACTGCTGAGGTGTTATGGAGGCCCAGGATGCTTCGATAGCGGCCTTAAGCTCATCCAGAGTGTTGGGTCTTGCGTCTCTCAACTTTCTCTTCACAATATCCCACAGATTCTCTATGGGGTTCAGGTCAGGAGAGTTGGCAGGCCAATTGAGCACAGTAATACCATGGTCAGTAAACCATTTACCAGTGGTTTTGGCACTGTGAGCAGGTGCCAGGTCGTACTGAAAAACGAAATCTTCATCTCCATAAAGCTTTTCAGCAGATGGAAGCATGAAGTGCTCCAAAATCTCCTGATAGCTAGCTGCATTGACCCTGCCCTTGATAAAACACAGTGGACCAACACCAGCAGCTGACATGGCACCCCAGACCATCACTTACTGTGGGTACTTGACACTGGACTTCAGCCATTTTGGCATTTCCTTCTCCCCAGTCTTCCTCCAGACTCTGGCACCTTGATTTCCGAATGACATGCAAAATTTGCTTTCATCCGAAAAAAGTACTTTGGACCACTGAGCAACAGTCCAGTGCTGCTTCTCTGTAGCCCAGGTCAGGCGCTTCTGCCGCTGTTTCTGGTTCAAAAGTGGCTTGACCTGGGGAATGTGGCACCTGGCTCTGGATGTTTCTACTCCAGACTCAGTCCACTGCTTCCGCAGGTCTCCCAAGGTCTGGAATCGGTCCTTCTCCACAATCTTCCTCAGGGTCCGGTCACCTCTTCTCGTTGTGCAGCGTTTTTTGCCACACTTTTTCCTTCCCACAGACTTCCCACTGAGGTGCCTTGATACAGCACTCTGGGAACAGCCTATTCGTTCAGAAATTTCTTTCTGTGTCTTACCCTCTCGCTTGAGGGTGTCAATGATGGCCTTCTGGACAGCAGTCAGGTCGGCAGTCTTACCCATGATTGCGGTTTTGAGTAATGAACCAGGCTGGGAGTTTTTAAAAGCCTCAGGAATCTTTTGCAGGTGTTTAGAGTTAATTAGTTGATTCAGATGATTAGGTTAATAGCTCGTTTAGAGAACCTTTTCATGATATGCTAATTTTTTGAGATTTTGGGTTTTCATGAGCTGTATGCCAAAATCATCAGTATTAAAACAATAAAAGACCTGAAATATTTCAGTTGGTGTGCAATGAATCTAAAATATATGAAAGTTTAATTTTTATCATTACATTATGGAAAATAATTAACTTTTATCACAATATGCTAATTTTTTGAGAAGGACATGTATTAGAATACAAAAAGAATTGTAGCTCGTAATAGTTTGCAAGGAATTATAGGGAAAGAGAGAAAGGGGAACTCCCGTCTGCCCAGTTTCCTCCATATACATATATATATATATATATAAACACATTGTATAAAATATAGGCATGTAATCTATGCGCAGCCTCGGCAAATGCAAGATCCGAGCTGTATATTCTTTATTGCAAACTTAATCTACGTGCTGCCTCGGCAAACGCGAGATCCGAACTATATATTCTTTATTGCAGACTTAATCCATGCGCTGCCTTGGCAAACGCGAGATTCGAGCCTTGTGTTAGACTTTTATTCCCTCGAGTGAAGCTAAACTTCCGCAAGTGCATATATTTCTCTTTACACTTCGGGACATTTTTATGAATGAACCCTGTCAGCTGTGAACTGACGTGCATGCTTCACTCCCAGCAAACAACACATAAATCGTGTGCATCCCTACTCGCTTTGTGTAGCACTGGGAAGAACGCGACTCAAGCTGCTGTTCACTTTCTTTTTATATATATATATATATATATATATATATATATATATATATATATATATATATATAAACGTGTGATTTTGGAACACGTGAGTGAGGTGGCAAGTCCTCAAATGGGTAACACAATATCCACCTCCTCAGAGCTGGACATGTGAAATACCGGTGCCTCGACCCGGGGGAAGAAACCGCAGAGCATGCTTCCACCTGGGAAACGGCACTGAGCCTGGAAGGTAAGGGCAGAGAAAGGGCAGCGCCCATCTCTAATCCCTCTGCCAGATTCATCTGCGAATCCCATGATCTGAGCCTCCACTCTGCCTCAGCAGATGCGGGACCCAACCATGAAGAACGCGAGCTGCGGCGCCCTCCTCAAAGAGTGCCCGGCGGGAGTGGAGAGGTTTTATATTACAATGCTCATAAACAACCCCCTCAAGGGCCACCTGAGCATGCTCCACTCCCTTTACAAGCATCAGACTGTGTGTTTCTCCCTACCCTCATTTTTTCACGGGTGGGGATACACAAGAGCTCTGTGTTGTTGTTTGCTTGCCATTATAGTGTCCTTTGTATACATATATGTGGTGTAACACTGATACTCTTGTTCTTAAACAAAAGAGATTGTTTCTGTATATGTAATTGACAGACAACACCAAATAAGACACACGATAACACAGAGCACTGCTGAAGACTTCAGAAGCTGGCGTTCTTTGTTCTCAGAATGAGCATCTTGGTGGCAAGGATTAAGCCTTTAACAATGTGTGGGGTAAGAAAATCTAAAATGTAGAATTGGATGCACTTTGAAATGGTAAAAGATGATGCAAAAATGCAAGTTGTGCCAACAGCTCATGTCCTACCATTCAACAACAGAAAACACTGCGGCACGCTTCTGCCAGCCAGCGTTAACAAGCTGACTAGCGTGAAAAAGTCCCATTGACTTTCAATGGCGGAATGTTCAGAAATTTGAATTTCAACTGTCAATTTCTCAAACATGCACACACACAGGCCCTTAGAACCCTTTCTCTCACTCACTCACATCTCTCACTATTGATCACAGTGTCAGAGAGACAAGGGGGCGGGCTCATTTCACTCAGACAACCAAACAGTTGCTGTGTCCCAATTCGCCTACTTATACTACGTCCTAAAAGTATGTCGTGTTTTTGTAAAGAAAAAGTACATACTTTTGAGTGTGTAGCAGAAGAGTATGAAAGCTTTAGGACATACTACCTCGTCATAACAGCGTCTTTAACGGACATTCTGTTGCTTATTTACGCAAACCTGTAACTGTTTAAACTACCCGTTCAATCATCTTTTCACAGTTAAAATCCTCCACATTCAATTAAATTTATTTTCCTACCGTTTCAGAGAGAAATGTAGTCGCACGTTGATCTGCCAGTCATGGGTCTTTCATGCAGAGCACTCCTCATGTTTACATAATGATGCATTTAAAAGTTAATGACCAAATGCATCGTTATAAAAGTTCACAATGCTGTTGCAGATGAAATATAATGTGGATAACATTTAATACATATCTTTTCATCAGGTTAGATACTGATTATTAATCATTCAAGCCCCTTTATCTTAGCCGCTCTGCTTAACCGTCGGTCTCGCACATCCGTCATGTTTGTAGTTTTCTGACACTTTTTTTAGTATTTGTAGTTCTAATCGAATCCTCGTCCACAGCGCAATGTGTTATGGGCAATATTAGCCGTTAGAAGTGTGCACGGATCTGCACTTCGAATTCTAACTGGAAAAAGTAGACCATCCGGGTATCTTTGGAATACTCATTTCAACATACTACGATTTGGGACACACTAATTCTTTTTTCGAATACTATTTAGGATGGATAGTATGCGAATTGGGACGCAGCAAGTGTCTCAGGATCAATGTGAAGCTATCAAGCCACGCCCTAATAATAATAATTAATAATTTGTTACATTTATATAGCGCTTTTCTGGGTACTCAAAGCGCTTTACATATTGAAGGGGGAATCTCCTCAACCACCACCAATGTGCACCATCCACCTGGATGATGCGACGGCAGCCATATTGCGCAAGAACGCCCACCACACACCAGCTTATTGGTGGAGAGGAGAGTGATGAACCAATCAGTGTATGGGGATGATTAGGAGGCCATAATGGACAGAGGCCAATGGGCAAATTTGGCCAGGATGTCGGGGTTACACCCCTACTCTTTTCGAAGGACATTTGGGATTTTTAACGACCACAGAGAGTCAGGACCTCGGTTTAACGTCTCATCCGAAGGACGGTGCTTTTTGACAGTATAGTGTCCCCATCACTATACTGGGGTATTAGGACCCACACAGACCACAGGGTGAGCGCCCCCTACTGGCCTCACTAACACCTCTTCCAGCAGCTACCTAGTTTTCCCAAGAGGTCTCCCATCCAGGTACTAACCAGGCTTAGCCCCGCTTAGCTTCAGTGGGCAACCAGTCTTGGGCTACAGGGTGATATGGCTGCCCTAGCAACCAAAACCCAAAGAGGGATATCTTCAAACTAGGGGTGGGCAATATGGCAAAAATATCATATCACGATTTTTTTCAGGAAAATCACGATTCACGATTTTTATCACGATTCTTTATGTTGTTTTTACTGTTTTCCAATGACTGAGCATTACAGCCAAACTAATTTCCCTATTTTAAAAACAAAGCCTTACAAAATGACAAAATATAAAATCAAATTAAAAATGGCAGACATTTAGGCCAAAGTGGCGAAGATAATTTTTTTTTATCTGTTATTTGTTATTAATTTTATATTTGTTATTAAAAAAGGAAGAAAAACATAGGCTACACATTATACAAATGAAATTAATAAAATGATTTATTTTTTAGCTACAGTAGGTATATTTAACAATAACATTCAAATAAAAAATTAAATGAACAAATATAAAATATAACACTAGACTTCACTGTATAAATTATACATTGATTCTTAATAAAGCTGATGTATTAAAGTTCTCTGTCAAGAGCAGTGGGTGATTTACTCTTTAGGGATAATTAGGGGTAATTACCCCCCAAAATCTGCCATAATATACTCATGTTGTCATGTTGTTTTAAACTCTGTGGGTTAACCAAACAGTTGGTGGTCTCTATTGTCTACTGTCTGCTTACATTCTTCAACATAACTTACTGTCAACAGAAGAAAGAAACTCATTAATCTCTAAAATATTTTATTTTGTGATCTGCACAAGAAATAAATTAATACAGTTTTGAAACAACATTACAGTGAGTAAATAATGACAAAAAGTTAAATTTTTAGGTGAACTATCCCTTTAAGGACAAGCCACCGCATGGTTTTGCTCTGTCACTCTGACCTGCACGTATATCTAATATACAGCCACGCATCCAATTTTCTCTTAATTGTTTACTTTCCCTTTAGACATAACCAACTGTGTTTATGTAAACTTTGTGTGCATTTGACAGTATTAGAGCAATCAGACTCTAGAGATAACTTAGTAGCTAATTAGGCGCTGTTTGACAGGCTTTTAGTGCCTGTTCACTTCAGGTGAACACACTCTGCGCATCAGCGCTGTAAAAAGAAAATTTTAACCGGCAAGTCACATGAAATAATGAACATTTGTGGATTGAAGTGTCCCGCAAATGTTACTTTACCGCTGCGTTAAAATGTGATGTGAATGTACGTCATGTTGAACAGTATGCTGAGATGGAGGCGCTGGAACTGCAACTGATAGAAAGCACTGTAGCACGATACTACCATATTTCTTCAGAAGCAGATCGTGGAGACATTATAATTGTCCACGATCAAAAATTGTTATATCACACACCCCTACTTCAAATCTGAATGTCAGAGGCATGGGGATTGGTTTATATTGTCAAGTAGTCTTTGGTGTGTCATCACTAACAGATGCCAAGCCACTTCCTAGCAACCAAACAAAGTACCCGGTCCCACTTTATATTAAGTGGTCTTAACTACTATGTACTTACATTTAAATTAATCATTTGATACAATGCACTTATTGTGTACATACATGTTTTTACATTGTACTTATATTTTAAAAACACCTGCATGTAATTACATCTGTAATTACACTGTTGACCCATCCCTTAACCCTTACCCCTACCCTTAAACCTACCCATACCACCAAAGCTTTCCCTTACCTTACCCGTATCCACCTCAATAGCAGCAAAAGTGTTTTGAAATTCAATATGAACCCAAAAAGTACATAGTACTTATTTTTTGATGTTAGTACATAGTAGTTAAGGCCACTTAATATAAAGTGGGACCAAGTACCCTAGCAACCATTTAGCAAGACCTATCTCTGCATCAGAACATCGTACAGACATGGCGGTTGGCTCTTTTGACTCATACTAGCAAACTGGACTTCCAACATGCTACACATGCTAGCAGTGAATAGCTACATGTTAATAGTGATTAGCTAAGTGCTAAAGTGGGCTAAGAACTCTATAAAAACTCCATCTGTGTGGCAACTACCAACCACCTAGTAACATCATAGCAATCACCCAGGTTACCATAGCAACTGCCTCACTCATTTGGAACACTACAACGTCATCAAAGAAAGTCAACGACGGTGTTGCGCAGATTATGATATAGCAAATAAATAGATATTATAATTTACTTTCAAATTTAAAAAGGACTCTTAACAGATTTGAAGTTGTAACTGTCATGCCATATGGAACTAAATTCTCATTTTGGTTAACTGTATGAATGTATTCTTAATCCACTCTCTGGGTCTCATCTTGTGCGCTTTCTTTTCCACGCGCAGCCACATAGTAAACACTTCTGAGGTAAATAAAGTAAAATAAAAAAATGACCGAGCTGCTTTTCAGCATTTTTACTTTGTCATGCCTATTCATACAATAAAACATGTATACACTCGCCATAACCATTCATATATTCATTCATATAATTCATCTGTTAAAAAACTCTTTAAACGGCTCTGGCCCACCGTAGTTCTGACTGGTGACGCGGTGCACAATGACAGTTGGGTAATTTTACCTCTCTACTTCTTGTGAAGTGATGTATCGATGTTCCCTTATTCCCTATGCCGTTCACTCCCTTTGGAATGGAATCTCACTTAAGATGGTGAAATACCCTGTGAAGTCCACTTCGCAGTCCACTTGCGGTCAAATGGAACGCATCTTTAGTTTGTATTGGTTTGTAGCATTGATCAGCGGTTTGCAGAAGCAGCAATGTCATCGAGCGATTTTTGCAGGTTGTGCAAAAACACATGAAAGTGAGTGATATTTACACCCAGTCGAGTGATTTGTTTGAAATACTAAAGTCATTTAGCATTGTTGAGAGATTAAAAGGAATTGGATTGACAGTCGTGCTTGCCATCGTTTCTCTATCATCATCGTGTTATACCCGCTAATAGCGAGCAAGGTGGATAGGCCAGTCTGTGATTGGTTCTCGCAAAAGTGTAACAGATGCAGTAGAAATGAATGTACGGGTTTCCAGACGGGCGAAATCAAATCGCTGGTAGATCAGGCTGGGTTTACCCAGTCTAGCAAAATGCATCTGCAGTGTGGCCTTTCTGCAGTTATTTATATTTATTTTTAAGATTTATTGATCCAAAATGTTTTCATTAATTTTCTTCTGTATGTTTGTGTGGTGTTGTGGTTGTGAATGTTTATCCACATTGCCTTTCATTTCAGTTTAAAAAAAAAAAAAGAGTGGACTACTGTTTTTCAAGATTTTTAGAACATCGAGAAACAAATGTCTCACAAAATCTAAATAATTCTATTACATTTTGGAAAACTATCAAATCACTTTCTCCCTCCATGTTATATAATGATTTTCCTGATCAAATTTTAGTAAAAGATAGCCTTATTACTAATAGGACGGACATGGTAAATGTTCTTAATAAGCATTTTATTTCTTCAGGTTCAATTTTTAATGAAATTTCTCTGAGTGATATACCAAATTCATCTCCTCTTCTGAGAGAAGATAGCCCTACTTTTAGATTTTCTCCTATTTCAAGAAGTGAAGTTTTAAAGGCCTTAAAAAACCTGGGCATTAAGAAGTCTGCAGGGCCTGATGAAGTTGAGCTATATTTTTTGAAAGTAGCTGCCGAGATCATTGCTGGCCTATTAGCTTATATTTTCAATTTATCATTAGAACAGAATGTTGTTCCTGATGTCTGGAAATCTGCTTTGGTTGTAGCCCTGCTGAAAGGTGGAGATCCAACCAATTTAAATAATTATAGACCGATTTCCAAGCTATCAGTGATGGTCAAAATTTTAGAATCTATTGTCAGTGAACAGCTAAAGGAATTTTTGTCTAGAAACAGCATTTTGTTCAGATATCAGTCCGGTTTCAGAAAGAATCATAGTACGGTAACTGCCACAATGAAGGTTTTAAATGACATTACCTGTGCCCTAGATAATGGAAGATCATGTGCTGCAATGTTTATTGATTTGGCTAAAGCTTTTGACACTGTCAATCATGATATTCTTTTATCGCGTTTACATAGTATCGGTCTTTCTGAAACCACATTAGGCTGGATTAGAAACTACTTAAAGAACAGGTGTCAAAGGGTGCAAATTAAGGGGTTTCTTTCTGATAAGCTCAGTATTGAATCTGGTGTGCCACAGGGGTCCGTTTTGGGTCCCCTGTTATTTACATTATATATAAACAATCTTGGTGATAATCTATCAGATGGAAGTATTCATTTATATGCTGACGATACCATAATTTACTGTTTTGCATCCTCCATTGATAGCTGCATCTTAAAGTTGCAGGAAGCATTTGTAATAGTTCAGCGTAACCTCATCTCTTTAAAATTAGTTCTGAATGATAAGAAAACAAAATATAAGGTCTTCTCTAGGAAACGTAAGTGTGAATCTTTTCTACCATCTCTTTACACTCTGCAGGGTAATTCTATAGAATTAGTCTCCTCCTATAAATACCTAGGCTTTGTGTTGGAAGAGGACTTATCATTTAAGTTACATATTAAACATGTGTTGTCTAAGTTAAGGTTACAGCTGGGGTTTTACATTCGGAATAGTGTTTGTTTTTCACAGTCAGCCAAGAGAAAGCTGGTGGAAGCTACCTTCTTAAATGTCTTAGATTATGGAGACATTTTTTACAGAAATACCACTAAGGCTCTTTTACAATCATTGGACTCTGTTTATCACTCTGCTTTAAGATTTATAATTCGTACAAACCATTATACTCATCACTGTGCACTGTATGAAATGGTGGGTTGGCCTTCACTTCACTTAAGAAGGTACAAGCGCTGGCTTATATTTGTTGTAAGGACCTTAGGTCATTTATTAGCTCAATTAAGTATAAAGAATTAAGTTACAGGGAATAAGAATCGAATCAACTGTAATTGATTCACTGTAAATGATTCAGAATTAATATTTAACACTTCATCAATTATTTGTCCAGTGAAAAATTGAGGTTAAAGTATTCTACCAATTCTGGATAAAATATTATTCTGTGGCCAACAGTAACAATATTTTATTATGATTATTATAAGCAAGAGGTAACTTGATCTTTTAAGTTTAAGGCAGTAATTTGACACACAGCACAAGAAACTCCTATATGTGAAAATCAAAACAAGGTTTATTGACTACTTCTAATGATTACAAGAAACTAAGGCTAAACACACACACACATACATACATGCACACACATTCGCGGAGTTGATATGAGTTATGAAAAGTCCCAAGTTCAGTGCTAACTTAACTCATAACCTGAGGAAAATCACAAAAGCAGAGCTTTGGCTTGATTCTTTCGGTTTAAAGGAGTTTCACCAGTTTCCAGCAAGAGAGAGAAGTTTGCTTGTACCTGCGTTTGCTCTGACAGCTGAGGTAATCGGGTTGTTCCGTGACTCTTGTTAAGCGGGATCCCGGCTCAGATTGGCTGTCTTTGAGGTGACGTCTCTCGGGGAAGCCCTTCGTTGGGTTGCGCGGAAGCTTTGAAGGACGTTGCCGGCTGGTGCAACGCGCTGTTCTGAGCGTCTGGCTTGAGCGGCTCTCTTCTTGGGAGACTTTGGTCAGATATTTCACAGAGTGTTTTGGAGTCTGGATGTGACGGCTGTTGAATGGTCAGCGGCGCGGCTCGTGGATGACGTCGGCGACTGTTAGATGGAAAATCAGCCCCGGTGTATGGGGGCGGATTCGTGCCATTGATTACCAACCAAAGGAAACAGTCGTGTACTTTTTACGTGTGAGAAGGAGCACGTCGCAACACAGACGCGTGAGACCAACGCCGGAGAATGAGCACGTCGCATCACAGACGCGTGAGACCAACGCCGGAGAATGAGCACGTCGCCACCACAATAAATTAATATCTTACCCTCATGTTTTTCCTATGTTTTCGTATTTTCTTTATCAATAACTTTTTTCTTTTACTTTCCTGTTCTGATGACACTGGATATATCCTCGATACAAATGGTGTATTGCATGCAAAGTTCTCTGTAGCCTACTGTTAAAAAACCTAATAATTAAAAAATAATCATTAACTTTCTCTTTGAGATTAATGACTGTACCAAATTATACACCACCAAACTCGCAATTTTATGTTATGTTCACGATTATTAAGCCTACCAACTTCAAATTCAAGCACGTAAAATTTATAATTATAATCTATGCAACATAATATTCTGGGATGTCATTCTGAGCTTTTACTTTTGATAGTGGTAAGATTTTTAATTAAAGGGTGTCTCTGCAACTACGGGCACTTTTGACTGTCCCATTTTTTTAAAAATCAACCTCTATGAATTTACATTTTAACCATCACAGTCTGTAATACATATAAAAATGTACACAAAATTGAATGTAGTCGTTAAGATTTTAATCTGGAACATGTTTATTTTTTTTGTTTTTCGGGTCATCTTCTTACAAATGGTCCTTACCGCAACATTACAATAACGTTCATTTTATACATTTTACTTTATTAATTTCTAAAAAAATGTAATATATTTAAATAGCTTTTTCAAATTTTATGCAGTTTTGTAAATACTAATGTAAAAAAATAATATACAAAATAGGGAATTTCATGTTTTTTTCTATGCCATGTAAAAAAATTACAGTAACCTTAGATGTCAATTGTTTCCATACACACAAAATATAACATATTTAACTTTTTATGACAGATGTTGCAATTTCAATGTGTAACTCATTTCAACTTAAGTGTTAAAATATTTTTTTGCAAATGAAACTGTAAAAAAAAATAGAAATAGGGCAGTGCTGCGGTAATGACATCTCGTGTCGGTAAGGACACAATGTTAAAGTGCCACGAAATCAAAAACATTTGGTGCTGGGATGTCCGTATCTGGTGGCGAACTTTGGTTTGGGGTGAGTCTGTTGGGGAGAGTTTTTTTGAAAGCCTGAAACAACGCTTCCTGTATTTTTCAGCTGCGGCCACTGCCTTCTTTAGCTTGTACTTTGCATCTCTGAGTTCACAGTACGTCTTCGATTGACTCTTTTTTACTTTTTACGCCCCCTCTTAAAAGCAGCTTGCACATTAGGTAAAGGTTCTAGTGGAGCGGCAAGTAAGTCCTCATCAGATGGGGATACTGGTGGTGTGTTTGTTGATACAAACTGATTTGAGGCATTCAGTACTTTTTGTTTTGCCCTCTGGTTTCTTTTATTTATCCTCCACTGCCTTCTTTTCAGGTTTTTCTCTCTTTTTGTTAGCTGGGAGACAGTTTTTATCTGCCCACTTTCCTTTCTCTTTTTGTAGCGCTCTTTTTCCTTCTGCAGATAGTCTGCATATCTCTCTGGGTCTTTTTTCATTTCCTCTCTGCATTTTTTTGATCGTATTGTTGATGAATTTGGTCTCATCTAGGGTTAAACAATGGCATGTTAATATATATACTAATATATATACTTCAGTACTAATAATATACTGAATATTTGTAATTTAATATACAGTAAGCACTGAATTTGTCTGTACCGCAACACAAGGTCTTTACCGCAACACCTAAATTTGCTGCGGTAAAGACATGTTGCGGTAATGACATTTTGGCTAATATTTTAGCTAATTGCAGCTAGCAAGGCCTACTACACTAGTTTTAACTCTTAGCATCTTAATATACATGAATTTAACAGTAATATACATTTATTTTTAAAATTTAGTTCAAAATACACAATTATTAAGCTGAATGGTAAGGACGCACAATAAATACTATGTAGAAAAGATGAGGTTTACCTTAATTTTTTGGCATCTTCTGAGTGAAGTAGTGTGGTGGCCCAGTCTGTCAGCAATGTGATCATGTGATAATTTCTGTTTCCATAGAAACTAGACTTGTTTGTGTTTGATAAAATTTCATAATAAAAGCTTTTCTTCATTGTCGCGGTAAGGACTCAAATGTGTGGGACAGGCACATTTAGTTAAAAAAATCATAAAAGTGATCAGTAAATAATACAAAGAATTTTAAGATGATTTAAATTAATCTGTATATTCAACAATTCCATTTGAAATAATGTCAAATTGTAATTAAATTAGCTTATTTTATGTATCTCAACATTGAGACCACAGGTGTGGGACATTAACAAAAATGGTGTTTTGAGCTATAAATGCTTCATAATATTATATTAAATCACATTAATTAGTAATCATATTTTTTGTCAAGGTGTGTAATGGCAATGAGAATATATTTATAAAGCATCACATGACAAATTTTAACATAAATCTAAAATTTCACTGCTGGGACTTAAAAGTGCCCGTAGTTGCAGAAACACCCTAATACAGCTGACTATACAATGTGTGAATAGATCAGCTCACAATATCTGACTATATGCAATATTGTTTTCAGAAGATTAAGTCATTTTAATAGCCTATTATTTTCAAGAAATCAAATAGGCCTATAGCAAAATATAGGAAAATATTCTAATCACAAATTTCATAACAATGCAGGTTAATTTTTAAATGTTTTAACTAGGGCTGTCAGTAATGATTGTTTTGTTAATCATCTGCTAAATAATTTATTTATTTATATTTTTACATAATTTATAATTTATTTTTACATATTAAGGCTATAGGCCTATATGTTTTGTAATTATTAATATTGCAAAGGGGGACTGATAAATGAAAGTGGGCAAAAGAGGCACATTATTATCACTTTTCCAACATTATTCTTAAAAGTAATGTAAATTTTGTTTTCAGCAATAGCTTTAGGTTTATTGGCCTCGATGAGCGTGAGACTCCCGGCCTGAGATTGTGTCCCAGACGGAATTAAATAATTCGTGAATCTTTGTAAATATTCGTGGCTTATACAGCGGGAAAATTTACTGTTATGTAGTTCGGTTTTGCAGGGTTATTATAGTTAATTAATAACAAAAACTATTAAAACATTTATGCTAATCGAAATAAACATGAAATATAAGAAAATATAAATATTAGTTGAAAAACTTAAACTGAACGAAAATTATTGTTGCTTTGTCAATATCGTTTCTGTTTATTTCCCCCTGACTTTCAACTGACGCAATCATCTTTTCATTAACCGACAAGATTAAATTAAATTAATTAAACCAAATTAGAATTGATAAGTGTCTGTGATTAAAAAGTCCCAGGGGTTTAGTTTTAGCCTACTTGAACAAATAGCAAAATAAACAACAGAACATGAGGATGCATTAATCACGCATCTGCAGCACTTCGGTGAACAGAAAAAAAGATTAAATTATATAAAAGGAATAAATAGCCAATGTCTATGCGCATAACTTAACATAGCCTATTAACAAAATGAAAGGGGGAAGAATGCGACAATAGACTAGACTATATGAGTTTCGGTTCATTTGAGAAGTTCACAGAAAGGAAACCGAGACGGCAGAAAATTCTTTGTTTATTTTACAAGCAAAGTTTTCTTTTTAATTTTTGAGTGTACAAAACTAATACGCCTATTAAAACCTTCACAGATTCGAATGGTGTTGCATGTGTGTCTCTCTCAAGTTATTACACCATAAATGTCTGATTATTTTAAGATGTTTCCGCTTTTATAAGAAAATTCAAGTGAACGCGTCGGCGCCTCATCAAGCGGACACAAAACATATCAGTTTTTGTAACTTGACATCGCAGTTGTTAACTGTCAAAATAACATACATTCAACCAAACATATAAAAGGTTATACTGCTAATTTTAAGTAGTCTGTGTAAAAGCGTTTAAATAATAAATATAGTTTAGCCTCCAATTCGACATTTGGATTTGTGCCAAATTAGAGATCAATAATTAATTGATGTATACTGGGTGTTCAAAATACGTAGTTTTGTGTTTAATATTGTGTATGTCTCCAGCTAACCATCTTAATCACATTATTACGGTCTTACTAAAATACTTCTGCTGTGGCCCATATTACCTAAAACTGTGTCCATTAATGCAGGATGGAGCAAGATTTGTGATGGAGTTTCGGGTTGAATGACTAGTTCTTCCAATGTTTCATCATCGGACTCGTGCTCAGATTGATATGGTAAAATCAGCCCCATCGTTACTGTCTTACAGTGTGTACAATCACTGAGCTTTAGGAAGCATATACAGAGCTGAAGTTCAACTGTGGTAATAATGGGTGTTTCACTTCCATCAGGCACTGTAAGCGGTGGACCAATCACAACAGACTGTTTTGTGTTTTTTGACCTTTGATGAATGTAAACTTGTTATAGGAGACCTTCAAAACAGAATTAGGAAACTTTAAAATGGCATAATATGGGTACTTTAATGTTTTTTTTTTTTTTTTTCTCAAATTAAGAGCCATTTAACTACCTTAATTTTAAAGGAGTTGCATATTAATTTTGAGGAATACTGAATCAGTTTTTGTACAAGTGAGGAAAGTAAATGCATCTATAACAGGGAAATTCCCATTATTTTAACAGTATTAACTAGCGTTAGCGTTACTTATTTTAATAAGTAAGTAATCAAATTATGTAACTCGTGTTACTTGTAATGTATTGCCCACAACACTATTAATGGGTTATACAAATGTTTGTCCTTGCTTTGAAATACAACAAAGAAACAAACAAACAAAATTATACAGGTGGGTCTGTAGTAGGACTATGGCTGGTGAGATTCTGAAGCTCTAAATTATCCTGCTTATGTTGCTATTACCTCCACTGTAGGTGCGGGGATCAGGTCTACGTCCGCAACAGCATAACAGTAGATTTGGTAAGCGGTCACATTTTCCAGTTATGAAACAGTCATAAATGCCCACGAAGACAACTGCCAAAACACTGAAGACAGAGATCATGCAATAACCTATAAACTGAAAGAAAGAAAGAAAGAAAGAAAGAAAGAAAGAAAGAAAGAAAGAAAGAAAGAAAGAAAGAAAAACAATATAATAGAACAATCCATGTAATCTTGATATGTTGGGGCTGTTTGTATTTTAATTAACTCATGTTATTTTCCTTTTCATTCCTAGCATTGTGAGGTACAGACAAAGCTAATGTAATATGTATTATTATATTAGACTAAAAAGACAAGACTTTGTATTATATGATATTTACCTCAGATTTATGAAAATACTCAAGTGTGAGATTCATTTTTCCATGATCTTCTGATGAGGTATTACACCACATGTTATTACCTTCTGGATAGGGATGACACCATGACATGTTTATCTTCTCATTAAAAACATAACATCCATCCCAGTCTGTCATGCCACAAGTAAAGTATTCTCCATCATGAAGCAAGAGGAAGATCCACATTACAGGTGGAATCAGACATGATATGAGAACTTTAGGCCAGTTCTTCTGAGTATCATCATTCTCTCCATCAGGGCAATGAAACCATCCATGTCTATAAGGCCTTAAATAGAGGAACATTAAACAAAAAGTAAATAGAGCAGGTCCAATGAATATGGCCACAGTTAGCTGTCTATTCTGACATTTTTTGCATGGGCATGAGAAGTGTTGATCCACAAAGGCCTCCAATCCGATTAACAAAAGGCTCAATGGTACAGATTTGAAAAGAGATGATACTATCAGGAATCCATGTAGTTTCATTAAAAGATCTTGAATCAGCTGCATGATGCTCCCGTCTCTTGTAGTCTGACGTCTGGTTCACAAGACTTTAATATGGTATAACAGATTCCCTTTAATGAAGAAGATCATTCATATCAGCAAATTTAATAAACAGATCATCCAATTTTGCATTTTTGAACATACCAACATTTTGCAGGCATGTTAATCTAAATGGTGTAAAGTTGTATGCCTGTAAATAGTAAGTAGTATATATTTTATGAAATGTAAACTTTCACCTCTCTCATGCTAACTTCTTAGTGGATTACATCAGAGAGCACAAGAAAAACATTAAAACAATTCCAAGACAAGACAATTGTTGTGCATTATGAAGACAAACTCTGAGCTTTTGATTTTCCCTGGATGACATCATGAAATCATGAATTACACATCAATTGTACATCATTGTACAGGCCTACCTGTGACTACACTGTAGAAAGAACACTCTGAAATGTACGATAACTTGCTAAATATTAATAATATTACTATAAATATTACTATAATATTACATTTACACTAAACATACTGTGGAATAGAACAGCAACTTCCTTGCTAATTACTGCCTGCAAGTTACCGTACATATCATGTTCTATTATTATTGCTGCTGTTTTCTTTATCACAGCAAATATAAGATTACTGTAAACTGCTTTCATTGTGTACTGTAAAGTAACAACACAATTTTTGTCACAAAATGACATTTAAAACATTTTAAATTTGAAAATAAATAGGCATAAAATATTTTACATTATATACATTAATAGACTATACATTTTTATTATGTATCAACACTCCTAAACATACAAGTCCATCATCTTTGTTGAAGTTGAATTAAAATGTTCCGATACAATTGGAAATGATTAAAAGAGAAAGTAAATATAATTGAAAAATGTCAGAATTTTAAGCTTCAAAATCCTTAATACCAACTGTGTTCCTGAATAAGAAACTTCCTTCTGGGCTGGAGTTGTTTCCTGCAGTGGAAGAAATTAGTCATTAATGTAGACGACTAAGAAAGCAAGACTGATGGCTTGATGACAGTGTATACAAGTTGGATTTAATAAATTAAATGATCCAGTCAACATTATTACTATGGTGACCATATTAACTGTGTGACTGTGAACATGATAATGGGTGGGCCTCAGTCAGCTCCATAGTTCAGTGGTCAGGGCACTGATCAGGGAGTCTCTATCACAGAATCCTTGATGAAAATATTCCAGGATTTTTCTCCATACAAAGAGTGAGCAAATATTTCACTATCTACGCATTCATCATTAAAGTCTTTGAACATTTCCTTATCTTTGTGACTTTCCTAACCACATGTTGTAACAATTTGTATAATATAATATAATATAATATAATATAATATAATATAATATAATATAATATAATATAATATATGTTCAGGCAAACATAAGAAGGCTCAGATGACTATAAATCCAATACAAAGTTTAATAAATTCCAAGATATGTTTTGTGGATAACAAGATAATCCATAAAACCGGCAGTGTAACAGACCTTAACATAATCGTGAGTTTTACTTAAAGGATTAGTTCACTTTCAAATGAAAATTTCCTGATAATTTACTCACCCCCATGTCATCCAAGATGTCCATGTCCTTCTTTCTTCAGCGGAAAAGAAATTAAGGTTTTTGATTAAATCATTCCAGGATTTTTCTCCTTATAGTGGACTTCAATGGAGCCCAAACGGTTGAAGGTCAAAATTACAGTTTCAGTGCAGCTTCAAAGAGCTTTAAATTATACCAGAAGAGGAATAAGAGTCTTAGCTAGAGAAACCATCGGCCATTTTCTAAATCTTTTAAATATAATACATTTTAACCATAAATGCTCATCTTGAACTGGCTGTGATGGTTTTTGAAGTTGCACTGAAACTGTAATTTTGACCTTCAACCGTTTGGAGTCCATTGAAGTCCACTATAAGGAGAAAAATCCTGGAATGTTTTCATCAAAAACCTTCATTTATTTTCAACTGAAGAAAGAAAGACATAAACATCTTGGATGACATGGGGGTGAATAAATTATTAGGAAATTTTCATTTGAAAGTGAACTAATCCTTTAAGTAGAGTAACACTGATCAGAAAATGAAGGCAAAGGCACAGCTTAAGTAGTAAATACAAACTAGACTAATTAATCAAACACAGCTCCACATGAACTAATGACAGTTATTAGAAACAAATGAGACGCAGGAAATTAACCAAAGAAAAAACAGGATCTAATGAAATATATTCTAAAGCCTGTGTGTTGTGAATTCTCTCCTTTTAAGTTTAAAGTTCGTTATGCGTGTGACGTTTTAAGTTTTGACTTAGGTAAATAACGTAGTGCAGTGTTTCCTGCGTGTATGAGCTCAGCCTATCTGCCTATTCACTATCACTCCAGCGGAGCAGTCAGATCTTTCTAAGTGTAATTTGATCCTGTTTAACAAGCAGATTTGTCCCGCTAGCATTGCAGCTAGTATTAGTAATGTTTACTAAACTTATTTGCTCCAAGTTTAACATTTCTCAGTTAGAATTTCATGGTCAGTTGCTTCGTTTATTCTTTGCTGCTAGGAAGGATTTAATTCGTATCTGTGTTTGTCCTATTTCCTACCTCGACTATATAGAATTGTATTTTAATTGTACTTGTTTAGAATAACAGCTGCGTTTGCAGACTTTATTGGTGTTATTGCCCGCACTTAAGCTTTAGTTAGTTTCGGTTTTCAGCCATTCACGGGTTTAGGCTTTTGCACTGCTGATTTGCAAGGCGGGCCTAGCTCGTTTCAATCACGTGTTAATAAGCAGTATATTAATTGTGTGTGCGCGCTGTCGCGGAAGCGTCAGCGGGAGCGTTCAGCCTCGTCGTGTGAAGACCGACTCGGGTAAAGACCTGCGACTCTACCTGCGCGACTCCACCGAGCAACGACACCGGTAGGCACTTAAGTTTCTTCCCTCCTCTCACACTTTTCCTTCTTCCTCAGCATGTGCTTTCAACTCATTCCTGTTGTCTCTCGGCAACGCTCCACTAACCCACGTAAAAGGCAGCGCAATGTTTCTAACCTGCGTCCTGTTTACTCCTCTTCTAACACTAATACTCCTCTCTCTGTCTCTGTGGGTCTATGGAATTGTCAGTCAGCAGTTAACAAAGCTGACTTCATTCCAGCCTTTGCTACTAATTCTTCTCTTAATATCTTGGGCTTGACTGAGACCTGGATTCGTCCAGAGGACTCAGCAACTCCTGCTGCTCTCTCCAACAACTTCACTTTCTCTCATACCCCTCGCCAGTCTGGGAGGGGTGGGGGCACAGGTCTTCTCATTTCTGACAATTGGAAATACTCGACTCATTCCTCTCTTTGCAACTACAGTTCATTTGAGTTTCATGCTATTACAATCGCAATTCCTGTCAAAATTCATATCGTAGTAATTTATCGCCCCCCAGGCCAACTGGGTACCTTTGTAGAGGAACTGGACATGCTGCTGTCCTCATTCCCAGAGGATGGCAGCCCACTTGTAGTTTTTGGCGATTTCAACATTCATCTAGAGAAGCCTTATGCTTCAGACTTCCACTCTCTTCTAGCCTCATTCGATCTTAATCGGCTCATCACCACAAGTACACACAAATCTGGCAACCAACTTGATCTCATTTACACACGCAACTGCATCACCGACAACATTCTTGTAAAACCTCTGCACATTTCCGATCATTTCTTCATTACTTTTAATCTACAACTCCCCATTTGTTCACCACCAACCCCGCTACCAGTTACCTTCAGACGAAACCTGCGCTCTCTTTCTTCTTCTGATCTTTCCTCTACTGTATCATCCTCTCTTCCCTCACCCTCACAATTCGCATCTCTAGATGTGAATACAGCAACAGACACTTTATGTTCCACATTAACTTCTTCTCTAGATAGTATCTGTCCTCTGTCATCCAGGCCTGCACGTGCCACTCCCTCTAATCCCTGGTTATCTGATGTTCTTCGTGAACATCGGACTAAACTCAGGGCTGCAGAGAGGAAGTGGCACAAATCAAAAGACCAATTTGACCTAAGTAGCTATCAATCTCTGCTCTCATCCTTTTCTGCTGAAATTCATGCTGCTAAATCTTCCTATTTCCACAACAAAATCAACAGCGCTTCAAACACACGCACACTTTTCAAAACATTCAACTCTCTCCTCTGCCCCCCTCCACCGCCACCCACCTCATCCCTTACTGCTGATAATTTTGCTACATTTTTCACTGACAAAACATCTACCATCAGCAGTCAGTTCTCCGCTCCACACACACAGGAACTCAGACCAACCACACACACAGCCACACACCTCCTCTCTTCATTCTCCCCCCTCACTGAGACAGAAGTATCCAAACTTCTCCTCTCCAGCCATCCCACCACCTGCCCTCTAGATCCCATACCCACACACCTTCTACAAGCCATCGCTCCCACACTTTTACCAGCACTGACACACATCATCAACACATCTCTCCACACTGGCACTTTCCCTAACACATTCAAGCAGGCTCGGGTAACCCCACTGCTTAAGAAACCCACATTAAACACGTCTCTTGTAGACAGCTACAGACCTGTTTCTCTCCTACCATTCATAGGAAAAACACTTGAACGAGTTGTTTTCAACCAGGTGTCATCTTTCCTCTCACAGAGCAACCAATTGGATGTCAATCAATCCGGTTTCAAGAGTGGCCACTCGACTGAGACTGCACTGCTGTCGGTCACTGAATCCCTGCGGATTGCAAAGGCTGATTCCAAATCATCAGTTCTCATTCTGCTCGATCTATCTGCTGCCTTTGACACGGTGAATCATCAGATCCTCCTGTCCACCCTCTCATCACTGGGCATCACAGGTACTCCGCTTCTCTGGTTTGAATCCTATCTCACAGGAAGGTCTTTCAGGGTTGCCTGGAGAGGGGAGGTATCCAAAGCTCATCAACTGACCACGGGTGTTCCTCAGGGTTCAGTTCTTGGACCCCTCCTCTTCTCCATTTACACTACATCACTTGGTCCCATCATTCAGGCACATGGTTTCTCCTACCATTGCTATGCTGATGACACACAACTCTTCCTTTCATTCCAACCAGATGATCCCACAGTAGCTGCACGAATCTCAAGCTGTCTGGCGGGCATCTCGGTATGGATGAAAGAACATCATCTACAGCTCAACCTGGCTAAGACTGAGCTTCTCGTCTTCCCTGCCAATCCGACTCTAAATCACGATTTCAGCATCCAGCTAGGTACATCCTCAATTACCCCGTCAAATTCGGCCAGAAATCTTGGAGTAATCCTTGATGACCAACTCTCCTTCAAAGACCACATTGCAAAGACAGCTCGGTCATGCAGATTTGCACTATACAACATCAGGAAAATCAGGCCCTTTCTAACAGAATATGCAACACAACTTCTGGTCCAGGCCCTGGTCATTTCTAGGCTTGATTACTGCAATGGTCTTCTGGCTGGACTGCCATCATGCACAATCAAGCCTCTACAAATGATTCAGAACGCAGCAGCACGTCTCGTCTTTAACGAGCCCAAAAGAGCCCACGTCACACCTCTCTTCATCTCTCTTCACTGGCTACCACTTGCTGCTCGCATCAAATTCAAGGCGTTGACGCTTGCTTACAGATCTGCCACAGGCTCAGCACCCTCCTACTTCCACTCACTCTTACGAGTCTACACTCGTACCAGAAACCTGCGCTCATTAAAGGAGCGAAGGCTTGTGGTACCATCACAGAGAGGCACAAAATCACTCTCCAGAACGTTCTCGTTCACTGTTCCTTGCTGGTGGAACGATCTTCCTGCCTCCATCCGGAATGCGGACTCCCTGGCAATATTCAAAAGACAGCTGAAAACCCATCTCTTTCGTGAGCACTTAACCTCATCTTAAAAAAAAAAAAAAAAAAAAAAAACCTTCTAATTCCTATCCTTTCACTTCCTCTAATCCCTCTCTACTGTATCTTAGGATAATCTGAGCACTGCCTATAACTTGTATTATGAGCACTTCTTGTCTATTTGCCTCGTCATGACTACTCGCTTGTTGTATTCCTCACTTGTAAGTCGCTTTGGATAAAAGCGTCTGCCAAATGAATAAATGTAAATGTAAATGTAAATGTTGTAGATAAGGGGTCCGCAGTGCCGCTACTAGGCAGCAGGACAGTACAAGCCATGAATCTAGTGAAAGTCCAGTATGTAAACATCATGGCTGTGGATAGCATTGTCACCAAGGAGACCGGGAAAGATGAAATGTGGAGCATGGATAATGTCAGAAAATAATTTGCTGATGTGTTTCAGGGAGATGGATGTCTGGAGGGTGTGTATAAGATAGAAGCAGACCCCACAGTAACTCCAGTGAAACTGTCCAAGAGACGGGTCCCTGTGGCGATGATGTCACCACTTAAAGCAGAGCTGAGTGATCTTCAACGAAGAGGGATCATCACAGCAGTGGAATGTAGCACAGAGTGGATGCAGTCTTGTTATTGTTAAGAAACCATCAGGAAATCTCCGGATATGCATAGATCCAAGGCCACTCAACAGAGCTCTGAAAAGATGCCTCTTTCCTCTACCAACAATAGATGAAATACTGCCAGATTTGTCAAGGGCAAAAGTTTTCACTGTGTGTGATGTCAAAAATGGATTTTGGCATGTGACCCTGGATGAGGAATCAAGTTACCTGACCACATTTGCCACACCGTATGGCAGATATAGATGGCTGATGATGCCAATGGGCATCAGCCCTGCACCAGAGGTGTTTCAAAGAAAACTCAGCCAAGCTCTGGAAGGATTGCGAGGTATATATGTCATAGCTGATGACATTCTCATCACAGGAGAGGGTGAGACATTCAAATTAGCAAACCAAGACCATGATGACAAATTGAGAGCACTGCTGTAGAGAAAAGAACATTAAACTGAATGCAGAGAAGTTTCACTGAGAAAAAGCGAGGTTCCATACATCGGACATTTACCTACCGCAGAGGGGCTCAGAGTGGATCCTGAAAAGGCAAGAGCGGTCAGAGACATGCCACGTCCAACAGATGTCAAGGGTGTCCAAAGGCTTCTGGGCATGGTGAACTATCTCTTGAAATTCTGTGACCACCTGTCAGATGGCTGTGAGATACTGAGGCAGCTAACTCATAAAGACAGTATCTGGGAATGGTCAGATTCGCATGAGCAAGCATTCACATGGCTCAAAGACGGCATCACCAAAGCCCCAATTCTCAAATACTACAACCCAGATGAGCCACTGAGACTCCAGTGTGACGCGTCTGAGACTGGGTTAGGGGCCGCTTTACTTCAAGAGGGGGCGCCAGTTGCCTATGGAAGTCGGGCACTGACTCAGACAGAGAGGGGTTATACCCAGATAGAGAAAGAATGTCTGGCCATTGTCTTCAGAATGGATTCCATCAGTATACGTACGGGCGCAAAGTAACTGTACACTCTGACCATAAGCCACTGGAAAACATAGTAAGAAAACCCCTGCTGAACACCCCAAAACACCTGCAAAGAATGTTACTTAGACTACAGAGATACGACATCGAGGTCATTTACATCCCAGGGAAGGACATGTTGCTAGCTGACACACTGAGCCGCTCATACTTACCTGAACATGCATCAGAAAGTTCAGTAGAAATGGAGATTGAAAGCATAAACATGGTCCAGCATGTACATATAGCAGAAGAAAGACTCCAAGCCATAAGAGAGGAAACAAGTAGAGACAGAAAATTGCAGACACTGATCAGATTCATCCAAGAAGGTTGGCCAATGAACAAAAAAGACTTGCCACATGACATTGCACATTACCACTCTTTTCAGGAGGAACTGAGTGCACAGAGTGGAATTGTTTTTAGGGGGGGGAGAGTTGTAATCCCCGACGCACTCAGGGGTGACATTGTTCAGTGCATTCACTCCTCTCATTTGGGCATAGAGGGATGCCTAAGAAGGGCAAGAGAATGTGTTTATTGGTTGGGCATGAATGATCAGATAAAGTCATTCATAGAGAAATGTGACATCTGCAGATCTATGGATGTGAAACAGCAGAAGGAGACCATGTGGTCTCACGAACTACTAAGTAACCCATGGTCTAAGGTGGGGACAGATATATTCAATTTAGACAACAGAAACTACCTGATCACCGTTGATTACCTTTCTAATTTCTGGGAGCTGGACTACTTACCTGACACACAATCCACCACTGTCATCCATAAGCTGAAATCCCATTTCGTAAAACACAGCATTCCAGATGTTGTTATCTCGGATAACGGCCCGCAGTACACATCAGAAGATTTCAAACTGTTCAGCAGACAGTGGGAATTTAAACACAAGACATCCTCACCGGCCTACCCACAAAGCAATGGGATGGCAGAATCAGCAGTAAAGACTGCAAAACGGTTGTTGAAAAAAGCAAAAGCAGGATCCATACCTTGCCATGCTTGATCAGAGAAACACACCATTGCAAGGGATCAAAGCAAGCCCAGCACAGCAATTGTTCAGTAGGAGAACCAGAACTCTGATACCCATGCATGACAACCTGCTGCAACCAAAGGTAATTCACACTCGACAAGGACAGATTGAAAACAAGAATAGTCAGGCTGCATATTATAACAAACATGCAAGAGATCTAGAAAACAGCAGTCCGCTAGAGAGTGTGCAAGAACTGTGCATGAGATGGAGCGGGACACGGAAAATGAAGGCCTGGCTATAGCCTACCCGCGGCTTAAGACAACTTTTATTTTCTTTCACACACAACACAGAGAAACATCTTTCTAATAAACCGACCAAACTGCCTGTCAAGTGATAGACGAAACTGACAATGATTTTATCTTTTTTTTAAAAAATGAAAGGCAATGTGGATAAACATTCACAGCCACGATGTACAGAACACTCTCAAAGATATAGAAGAAAATGAATAAAAACATTTTGGATCAATAAACCTTAATATAACTGCAGAAAGGCCACACAGATAGATATAGGCTAAATTTCATATGTCGGCAAATCAAATTACATCGGCTAAATCTTTAACTAAATTGCTTTAACTAATCTACAGCGCAACATTGATGCACCAAAAAGCAAAAAAAATATTATTTTTTATCAAACATTAATTTACAGAATTGAATTAGAACAGAATATACCGTTCTAATATATAGTCCAATTAAAAAATGAAATATGATCAAGTCAAAATGCAAAATGCCTGAAGTGCAGGGGAACATATATTCAAAACACAAGCCACAAATAATTAAATTAAATAACCCAGAGTGATCAATAAATAAATTAAAATTAAAGAAATTATTAAAATAACGAAAGAATAGCCAGAATTGTCAACTTGTCTTTTTAACTGCAGAGGCAATAAACACTGAACTGGAGTGGAAGTCTTTTTAGCTAAACATTCACAACATCCAAAAATCACACTACATCCGGCTGAAATAGTTTGAAATCACCTGTAGCTACCCTACTGTACCTGATTGAGAGAGAAAAATTCAGTCTTTCACGCAATCTGCCTGTGTCCGTTTGATGCTTTTCAAATAGCGCGCTATAGTCAGCTCGTTGGCCGGCAGAAGCGTGCCGCAGTGTTTGTCGTTGTTGAGTTCTAGGACATGAGCTGTTGGCACAACTTGCATCATACGTTTTTTTGATCATCTTTTACCATTTCAAAGTGCGTCCAATTGTACACTTTATCCCAGACACTGTTGAAGATTTAATCCCTGCCGTAAAGATGCTCCTCTGTCGGTCACGGATCATGGAAGTGAAACTTAAATCGGTCACAGGTTGGATTTATTCACGCACATTAAAAAATATTTATTAAAAGCTTCTTTCTTTTCACATTTTTATTTATAGTATTAACATAATAGGCTGTATATTAACCTATTGGGAAAGAACCAGTATGTCTATGTAAAATCAGATATTGAGCGCCCCCATATCTCGTCTCATAACACCTCTGCGACGATTCGACTGTGAGATTGGTAGTCGAATCAGGCTCCTCCTATCGAAGATTCGAATCGTCGACTATTCGGGGCCACCCCTACTATACTGTATATTTTTTTTCAGTCAATGCAAAGCATATGTGTATGTATACATGCTGTTCTGAATTGTGATCAAATTATCTCTCAGGCTGTAAGTTCAGAACACAAATTAAGATATTTTAGATAAAATCTGATGTCTCAGTGCAGCCTCTATTGAGAGCAAAGCCACTGTAGATAAAGCTACTAAAGACATATTTAAAACAGTTCATGAGACCACAGTGGTTTTACCTTAATTGTAATGGCCTTTCCCAAGTCGCTTTGCTTGGAGCCATCACTAGAGGGAGCACTAAACTTAGGGGATATAAGTGAACGGAAACCGAGTAAGAGTAGTGCATGTTTTTCTTGAGTCCGGGAAAGTGGTTCAAGCTTTTAGTATTCCTTTGGCAAGCAGAGCGAGGTATGTTTGTTTTCCATGTATTTCGTTGGTGTGATATTGTTGATTAATCTGAATAATGCCAAGTGTGTAGTTAATGTAATGTTTGTTTATTGTGAATGTTGTATTTTTTTTTATTTATGTTTCTTCATTTGTTTTCTTTGTAGTTTTACGGTGCTAATTGGTGTTATGGTGCTGTGATGCTGTTGTTATGATGCATGGAGAGAATTTGCAACAAAGAATTGAGACAACGAATACTTTAGCAATGAAGTTTATTGCATCTAAGAAAAATAAATCGAAGGCACCCGTCAAAAACTCTCTGCCTCTTTTCTTCTTCACTGGAGGGCCACTACAGTAAAACTCGCTGCTATACATGGCGTTTTCATTGTGTCGTTGTTTGCATCGCATTAGCAAGAGACTGATTCTACGTGATTCTACATGCGACATCACACGGTCATCTCGGAGTGCCTTTTATTCGTGAAAGACTTAAAGGTTTTTTTTTTGTGATCAAATCTTTTTTTACTTTTATACATTTTAAAGAGAACAATACATGAAGGTATATACACGCCAAAAATAAATAAATAAGTAAATGAATGAATAAATAAATAACAGTATATAATATATACATACATGCATGTTAGGGATCGACCGATATGCATTTTTCAGGGCCGATACCGATTATTACAGATCAAGGAGGCCGATAACCGATATTTTGAGCCGATATGTGTCTAGTGTAAAAATGAAAATTAATGTCAAAATTAAGAATAAAAAGGCCTCTGATTATTGACAATTTACGTTATTAGCATAGGGTTATTAGTCAAATGAGAGAGCGCGGCCGCGGAGATAACAAGGAGCTCGCGTCGCGTCAGAGCTTGCGCTTGATGCCCTTTCAGCTCTTCAAAATTGCATAATGGTAATTCTGAATCTGTATGATAAATTATTTTGCAATCATGTTAGAATAAAGCAATATTTCTCCAAATATGCGCAATTTTTTTGACTAAGAGCCCTAATGGAACGGACGCTCTTCAGTGAAGCTATGTGAACAACACAAAAAAACCCCGCAGCAGACGTGAGTGAATTCATTCGTGTTGATAATCTATTCACAATATAACGTTAAGTTGGCCGAATGGTGAGAGAAGTAGGTTTTAGTTTCACTATCTCAGCACTGATGTGATGATCCGTTAAAGCATATCACTGCAATGACGGACATTGACCGGGAATTCACAGTATAATAACTGAACGGGGCTTGTCATCATAAATCGATTATATTTAGGTGTTTTGCAACTTCAGTGTAGTGATTTATTGCAACTTCAGGAACGTTTACTGCATTCTTACCTTCGAGAGATAACTTATTGATGTGTGATGATGATCACTGAAGCAGCTCCTGTGCTTTCGGTGTGAGAGCGGAACATTTTCCAGCCGCGCCAGCCGTATTGATTGGCCAGGCTCGTGACTCCCAACAAATCAGACGGACGATGGGCGGGGCTTAGTCTAGGCCACAGAGCGGTGCGCTCTGACTGAGGTGGCTGGATCAGTGCCAGATCGCGCATTTCAAAATAAAATGGTTTTATCGGCAAATCGGTTTTGAAAATGGCCGATGCCGATAACAATAAGAAATGCTTAATATCGGCGCCGATAATCGGTCGACCCCTAATGCATGTACACACACATACATATGAGTACATATACACATACATACAGATACATATACACATCTATGTATACATTCGCATATATACCTACATATAAGCATAAATAATAATGCGTATGATTAACAAAGAGAAAAAAAAATTAATAAAAATAAATAAATAAATAAATAAATAAAAATAAACAAACTTTAAAAAACAAAAAAACAAAAAACACCCTATGTAATACCCACCCACCCTCTGGATCCAGATCTCCAAATCTCAGTTACAAATTACATCTGAAACCCACAGAGGGTAGTCAGCAGTGAAAGCCAAGCTTCCACCGCTGATTCTTTTGCACCGTGGACTCTAGCTATCGACAACTCCAAGTAAACGATATCCAAATACGTTAACCTGTTAGCCAGCACCCCCGCTTTTGGAAAATCCCAAAAAATGACATACCCAAACTAAAACAGATACAGTTCATGAACCCTTTGCACTAAAAGCATAAGTAAGGTCTCATTTGAAAGCAGACACTTTGCAGTTTATGGTAAACTCATAATTATTGTCACAATGAAGAAAATAGTTAAAAATAGCTTCGAAATTTTGAAAAGTTATTAGAAATGTATTTTTATGAAATATATTTATGAAAATAAAAGTGAAGTTGGCCTTGTGGCAATCTAGAAATGCACTGCAGCTAAAGCCACATGTCTGACATGTATTCACATGTATTCATGTTATATTTAAAATCTGAAGATGATAGGTTTAAAACTCTGAGTTTTATTACATGTTTTTCAAGACCATGTCATGAGACTTTATTTAGAAAGGACTCTAAAATGTTAACTGATGTTTATTGTCATCTATTCAAGTGTATTTTCTGTATTGTGTTTGTGGTGCTAAGTGCCCCATTCAGATTCAGTCTCCCCTGAACACATTCACACCTCTCCAGCCATCTTATGGCTCTTATTCTTTTCTTTTGTCTCTATTATAATTACTGATGTTCTATTCAAGATGATTTAATCCCTCATTTCATTCACCAAACTTCTCACTTCACCTTCTTTCAAACTGTATCTAATGCCCTTCTTGGAAAAAAAGAGAAAAAAAAAGTGAGCTTTACGATTAAAAAATATTTATTTGCATTAGCTCAGAACCTATGCTCAGAACAGGTGCATCCCTGGGCTTGTTAGCATGTTAGCTTAGCACACCAACAAAACACGACAATTTATAAGATTAAAGCCACGTTTTTTTCTCAACTTACTAGTCGATTGTTTTAAATAACCTTCTTTGATGTGATGTGGCTTTGGATCAAAAATCAGACAGAAAATATATCATTTTAGGCTATTCTGCACAATGAGAAAAGCTATTTCGATTAGCATTGCGTTATAAATATAATCTACTATTATGAATACCTGACATGGCGTGAAGAACACAGATAAACCACATATCGTCACAATCGTGTATTTATTACTTTCAAAAGTGACGTTCTGTATGTTTATATCAATGATTATAGCGATGTCTGGTAGCCTCTGTTAGGTCCGTGTATGTCACATGACTGCCTCTTGTTCATAGTGTGTTATTTGTGGACTATAGTGTGCACAGAGCGCCCTCCGGCTTCGGGTATGTGTTGAACACACAGTAGTCAGTGTATACAGCGCTCATATGACGACAGCAGCGTGTTTTGGGTAAAAATTTAATAAAAATTACTCCTCTGTATAGAAAATTGACATAAACGTATGACAGTCCATCAATATTTCTCCAAATGTGCATGCTTTTAAGCTAAAAGCCCCGAGGGATGTTATTTTGTGGAGTTTTTTCATGATGATCGTACAGAGTTTTTTTCTTAATGGATGAAGCTGACGCTCATATTTCAATGAAAAGGTAACGACTCCGTTTCTCATATTCATAACTCCCGACGCATATTAACAAATAACGGTCACTATACAATGTTGAGTGTAAAATAAAGATTAAAAATTGAAGCTCGAGTCTTAGATCTTTTTAATGATGTATAGTTTGTCAAGGTAATTACATTAAATCTAACAGTAAATTTGAGCTAATTTAAGCAAAGAAGCTTCGGTGCGTCGGCGTGCCACTGCTGGTTAACAGGTTAAAACCCAAGCTCGAAGAGAGAGTAAATGTGAAGGTTTCCAGCGTGTGGCAATTAGTTTTTTTGCAGCCGTTAGTCCAGCCAGCAAAGCTCTTCTCTTATCCAATGTCAAACCCAACCTTGACAAATCATTCAAAATGAGTGTAGCAGGCGTACAGGGCAATCTAATCTTAAACAACCTAGAGAGGTTAAAGGCAATCATCTTCCAGAAGTCAGCCACTGGGGTACATTCCCAAAACATGTGAAAGTAACTACCAATCGCTTTGGAGGAACAGAAAGTACACGTAGGATTGTCGATAACCTTCATTAAATGAAGCTTCCTGGGAGTTAAATATACCCTGTGAACATAATTATAATGTATTTGCTGGTGATCTGGGTTTCTGGATGACAAACCTATATTGATCCATACTTTTTCCCAATCAAATGATGGCTCCAAATCTGGAACATCTTTCCTCCACACAGTGTCCAACGCCAGAGGTCTATAAGCATACCGCAGCAAGAACCCATAAAGTGTCGACACAAAGCCCTTTGTACTCCCAGCAGAGTGAAACAATTTACGAAGTGGATGTGGTGTGAGAGGGGCCTGTAAAGGGGCACCATTGCTTTTTAAGGTCGATCTCAGTTGCAAATAAAAGAAAAAGGAGGTGCGTGGTATACCATGCTTAATACATATGTTCTGAAAAGTGAGTAACCCCTCCTTCCCATAAATATCACCAAGTGTATGAACATTCTTTTTTTCCCAATCAGGAAATCGAATAGGACGACCACCAATCAATAATCGCTCATTATTAAATATTGGAGAATATGGATCCCAAATAGAAGAGCAACCAGTAAATTTTTCCACCCTCCTCCATACCCATAACAAATATGAAATCATGGGTCCAAATCTCATACGGCAGTGATTGGGTGAGATCTTAGATTGCAGAATGTTAGTAAAAGAGTATGGAGCTATTATCTGTTCCTCCAGAGTTCGCCAAGACACTTGAGCATCAGACTGAAACCAGGATAGGAGAGGTCTAAGAATAAAGGCCCACTCATAGAGCTTAAAATTTGGGAGAGACAGACCACCAGCCTGCATTTCTCGTTGCAAAATGGTGAGCTTGATGCGAGGTCGTTTACCATGCCACAGAAATTTAGTTATTGCTGATTGTAATGTGCTCCAGTATTTAGGGGGCGGAGGAAGAGGGAGCATTGAGCTGATAAAATTGACTCTGGGGAGAATATTCATTTTAATTATGGCTACCCTACCACGAAGCGAATTTGGCAGGTTAGACCACCTGTCCAGATCTGCCACAACCTTGTTAAGTGTTTTACAAAAATTGTTTTTGATAATTGTCTGTATAGAGGAAGAGATGTCTATCCCCAGATAAGTAAAGTTTTTAGTGACTGGAATAGATGCATGAATGGGAGCATTACACATTGCCTGATTTAGAGGTAGCAAGGCTGATTTCTGCCAGTTTATTTTGAAACCAGAGAGCTTGCCATAAAGATCAAAGGTTGACAAAACATGTGGAATACATTGCGCTGGGTTGTTTATATACAGTAAAACATCATCAGCATACAGCGAGATATGATGCTTTGTACCCTTAACAGAAATTGGAGAGATTGTAGGTGAGTCGCGGATGGCTTGCACCAGTGGTTCAAGAGAAAGTGAGAATAACAGAGGGCTAAGAGGGCAGCCTTGTCTTGACCCTTTCGAGACAGCAAAGGGAGAAGAACGGATTTTGCTCGTCAGTACTACAGCTGTTGGATTTGTATACAGCACCTTAATCATTTTAATAAATGGCAGACCGATCCCCATGAACTCCAGTACTGACCATAGAAAAGGCCATTCCAGGCGGTCAAAGGCCTTCATTGCATCTAGTGAAAGGACAGCGGCCGGAGAACTAAAGCCTTGAGCACCATCTATAATGTGCAATAATCTTCTAACATTATCTGCCGCAAGTCTAGACTTTATAAACCCTGTCTGGTCGCTATGAACCAATTCTGTCATATGACCCTGGAGTCGTCGGGCCAATACTTTTGCGTAAATCTTTAAATCTGCATTTAAAAGCGAGAGAGGCCTGTAGCTGGAGCACTCAACGGGATCCTTCCCTTTTTTAAGAAGGAGAGAAATTAGTGCAGAATTAACATCCCTAGAAAATGACCCCACTCTGATTGAGTAATGAATCATATCCAATAACAGCGGACCGATCAGGGGCCAAAAGGTGAGGTAAAATTCAGGTGGAATTCCATCCGGCCCTGGTGATCTACCTTTACGCATATCCCTAGCAGCTGCCTCACACTCCTGCAATGTGACAGGGCGATCTAATTTTATAGATTTATCAGTACTAAGGCGAGATAGTTTGACGCCATTCAGGAAAATATTGCAAACACGTTTGTCAAAATTACCTTCCGAATTATATAATTCCTGATAAAAGGAGGCGAAAGAATCGTTTACTTTTTTTGGGTCACATTGTATAATGCCATCTTTGTCTTTAATGCAAAAAATATCAGCAAAGTGCTCATCCATCCGAAATTTCATTGCAAGTAAACGACTGGGTTTTGAAGAGTTAAAATAGTAAGTTTGTCTTGTTTTGTGCATGAGGAATTCTGAACGGCGCCTCAGAAGAGAGTTTATCTCCTTTTTAATCAGTTCCTTCTGTAAGGCTGTATAATCGTTAAAATGATGTTGCAGGGAAGCATCAAGGGTTGCATGTTTTAATTCTAAAGCTTCCAATCTGGCTGCACGCTCTTTGTTTCGAGTTGAAGCATATAGAGTGGTGTTACTCCTTATGAAGCCTTTCACCGCCTCCCAAAGTATCCTTGGATCAAGAACAGAGCCAACATTAAATTCCAAAAATTAACTGAAATTTGTTTAAAATTGAGTTTTAAATGTTTCATCTCGTAGTAAGGAAGCATTAAAATGCCACCTGGGGGCTTTAGTGGAGGATGGGCGGACAGTGACCGAACAACATATGGGTTTGTGATCAGACCAGGTAACCGGAATGTAATGCGCATTTTGAATATTTTGAAATAAATCTTTTGAGGTAAAAATAAAATCTAATCTCGAGAAGTCTCCCTGGGTAAAATGAAAAATCTTTTAAAGAAGGGTTTAACAAACGCCATACATCAACCATGCCTGTTTCGGATGCCCAGTGCCGCAACGCCTCAGATGCAAGATGTTGGTCCCTAGTCTCGCTGCCACCTGTTCTGGCCATGCCGCTGTCCCACACCGCATTGAAATCCGCCCCGAGAACTAAATAAAACCCTGTGAGATCAAGCAAGGATTTAGTTAATAGTTGAAAAAAAGTGCGCTCAAATGTGTTAGGGGCATAAGCAGAAATAAGTGCAATGTTCTTCCCATCCATGCAAATCTTTGCAATGGCTATGCGACCTGCATCATCCGCCCAAGAGTCAATCAAATCAAATTTCAGTTTGCGTTTACGCAAAACCATTACCCCTTTACATTTTGTAGTAGCAGAAGAAGTAGCAATAGGGTGGTAAAACTTATTGGCTAATCGACCCACATCTTTGCGCAATAAGTGTGTCTCCTGAATCATAGCAAAATCTATATTTGTCTTACGGAGAAATTCTAGTACAGTGGTCCTTTTGTGTGGAATGTTAAGACCTCTGGCGTTGACTGAAATGAGATTAAGAGCTGTCATATGCTAGGAAAATTTATACAAATAAAATTAAGTTGTCCCCACAACACTAAGAGAGAGGTCTGGATCCATAGAAGAAAAACACCCCAAGAACAGGAAAAGGCAAAAAACATCCAAAACACCCAAAAAAGGAAAAGGAAGGTGAAGAAAAAAAAAAGATCCTGTCAAACCTTCCTGATAAATCCACAACTGGATAACTTACTCAAGAAACTAAGAGATGCTGGCCACTCAAGTGTGGTAGCAGCACCACCGATTATCAAAAAGTCTAATAGCAACAGTGTGAATATTTACTTCAACAATTTAGACAAAACGTCTGTCTTTTAACAAAGTGGTATGTATACCCTTAACAAGCCGCGAAATGCACGGATACGCCCCCCATCCGACAGACGCATGAGGTACAACCCAGGCAGAAATGAAAAGGCATACCTGATAATAATAATGCCCACAGCCTACAAAATGAAACAAAGAATGTACATATAAAAATAGCAATAAAGACAATAAAATGAAAATTGGTGGTAGGTCTATGAGGTATCGATGCCAAAAACAATGCAAAGAGAATAAAAAATAATAATAATTAATTAATAATAATGAAAATAAAGTAGCATCTCCAACCTCTAGTGTTATAAACCAGAAAAGTTACTTTACAAATATGTCAGAGGTAGAGATGGAGATCGGAACATAGATTAGATTATTTTACCCGAGTCATTCTGCAAAATGCAAAAATGCAAAATGCATAACTTACACCACCGCGGGGAAAAAAGAAAAAAAAAAAAAACGGGGAAACTCAAAGGTCTCTTATGCATATCAAGGCCTTCTTAGGATCTTCAAAGCGATGCTTTATCCCGCCTGGCGTTGTGAATGAAAGCACTGCAGGATAGCCGATACCAAACGGGATCTTCGCTGCGTGAAGCAATCGTTTACATTCCAGAAAGGAGTGTCGTCGCTCCTGCGTGGCCTTGGAGAAGTCTTGATAGAAGCTAATCTTATGATTCTGCCAACGGACATCCCCGATTTCTCTAGCAAGTTGTCTCACTTGCTCCTTCTGTTGAAACCTCAAAAACCGCACGATAAAAGGCCTTGGAGGGGCTCCGGGTTCAGCTGGTAGTAGCGACCGATGAGTACGCTCCAAATCTAAGGCCCCTTGAAAGTCAGTATGAAGAATTTCAGGTAGAGTGACTCTCAGAAACGATATGGCATCTTTATCCTCAACGCGTTCCGGGAACCCATAAATGCGTAGATTCACTCGCCTTTCCCGATCCTCATACTCAGTTAGTTTGGCGTTCAGTTTTTCAACCTCTGAAGCCGAAGCCGGGGGGGAGACACAGCGCTGCCGCTCCACCTCTTCTAGCATATCGAGACGAGCCTCCGCGCTAGTTATCCGAGTTAGCATATCGGCTAGCTTACCCTCAATCGCCTCGACAGCTCTTCTCGTTTCTGAAACGTCCTTGCGGATATCTGCGAAGTGTTTGGCTTGGTCATCTGAAAGTTTCTGAAGTAACTTGTGTATTTTAGCAGTGGAGATGGACTCATCGGCATCTTCACGTGCTGGCGATGCCGGAGAGGCGTGGGCAGCTTTTGAGCAAGCGGTAGCCCTGGTGCTTTGCTGCTGTATAGAAGCACTATCGTTTTTCCGGGGATTAGGCATATCGGTAGTGGTTGACTTATTATAGGCAAACTTGTGGAAAAAAAAAACAGTGTAATAAATTGGGAATGCCTACATATTCACACAAAATGTAAACTATGGTGCCGCCACCCTCAACCTAAGCAGCCATCTTGCTCTGCGTCATCACGTGACCCCCGTGAAAGACTTAAAGGTGAGGGTAAAGACGGTAAATCAACGCTGTTGGTACAGACTGAGGTAAAAAAAAAGGGAAAAAATGAAAATATTTATTTAACTTGGGTTAAGTTGAGACTTTTATTAATTTTTGTAGTTTGTAAATATTTTTGAACTGCACATCAAGTTTTATTAATGAAGAGTGACTATTGATTAATAAAGTTGAAGTTATTTGAAGTGATTGATTTGAGTATTTATCTTACAAAGTAATGTCTGCCATAGTTTAATGCTGGGTTTATATTAACGTATGCGTGACGTGAACAAGTGTAAAGTGTTGAATGTCAAGAATTAATCATGTTGCATATACGATTCGACTTAATCCCTTGCCAAAATATCTGAGTGTCTAAATTATAGAGGTCTGATTATGAGCAAGTTACTGCTCTCTAAGTTTGTAGACAGACAAAATGGAATACACAGTTGAGCACATGGCATCGCAAGCAAGTCAAAAATCAGTTCCCGATAAGGATTTAAATATTGCTACAGGAATGCAACAAGTTAGATCAAGATCAAGATCAAGTTCTCGAAAACGAAATTGTACAGAAAAGGGCCAAGAGATGCATAAACTGTAGGCAAAGAAGCATGAGAAAGCCTTTAACAAAGCTTATAACTTCTGGAAGCAGACAGCTAAGGAAACTAGGTCTAAATTAAAAACTGTATGCACATGTGAAGAACTTGACCAAATTCTAAAGGACGTTCAAACTAGACAAGATGTAGTTACCCAGCATAATGCTCCCTTGTTGCGCAATCAAAGTACAACTCCAGAGATTGTTAAAAGAGTAGATGTTTGTGCCACACTGTCTGCAGAAATTTGTGATTTGGTGAGCAAACGAATAGAAACTGTTGACGAGACTCGTAAAAAAGAAGCTGTGAAAGAGAGAGTAAGGCACATATTAAATAAAAATGAGTATGAATCAATCTTTGGTTGTACAAATACAGATACTGTCATCTCAGAATCATCACAAACTTTAGAAAGCCCGTTAGCAAATTACCTCAGTTACCTCCTCCAAAGCTTCCAGTAAGCGAGCCGATGCAGAAGCAGAACTCGCAGCTAAAGTAGCTATGCAAGGAAGTATTTCAGCTATGCAAGAAATTCACAATCAGCAAGCCAGACTGGAGAATGATTGGAAGCTGAATGAAGCAAGAATACTAGCAGAGATGAAATGGAAAGAAACAGAAATGCGCCTAAAACTAAAGGAAGAAAAGACAAAGCTGCAGATGCTACAAGCAGAGAAAGAAGTTAAGGTAGCCGCAGCTCGAGTCAAGGCCTTCAACCATTGTGAGAGCAATCATGAAGATGAACGGAGAGGTAATGCAACTCAGTCTGGATGGAGAGAGGCTGAAAACAAACTCCAGCTGAATCCTGAGGTTTAGTCATTTCATTCTTGCATGTTTCATGATGTGAAGACCCAAGAGACTGATAACTTGGCTAAAGTGTTAGCAAATTCACTAAGCATAAGTCGACTACCTGTTCCAGAGCCAACAACTTTCACTGGTGATCCTTTGAAGTTTATTGATTGGAAGATGTCCTTCACAGAATTTATTGATCGTAAATTGATTCCAGCAAGAAAATGTTTTATTTGAAAACCTACCTGGCTGGAGATGCTCGTAAAGCTGTGGAAGGTTACTTTTATAGAAATTCTGAAGATGCATATCATGACACTTGAAAGGTCCTTGAAGAGAGGTATGGAAATCCGTTTATCATTCAGAGAGCCTTTCGAGAAAAACTCATGAGATGGCCCAAGGTGGGAGTAAATGATTCTCTTTCCCTGCGAGAGTTCACTTACTTTCTTCAAGGCTGTGTTGAACCTATTCCACATGTCAAAGGTTTAGCTATTTTGAATGACTGTGATGAAAACTAGAAACTACTCAAGAAATTACCAGAATGGATTGTTTGCAAATGGAATAAATTTGAGGTTGAAGAGTTGGACATGATCAGTGATTATCCAAGCTTTAAGCGATTTGCAGAGTTTTTGCAGAAGGAATCAAAGATAGCTTGCAATCCTTTCACTTCTTCACTTCTAATGAGTTCTAAAGTTTCCAATGAGAGATTTCCCAAAAGAGTTAAAGCTTTCAACACAAAGGCTGAAGTTAAGGATTCAACAAGTCTGGAATTCTGGATGACATCACCATGCTCCTTTTGTAAGAGTGAAGCACATAGTATTGCTAGGTGTTCTATCTTTGCAGAGAAGCCCATGGATGATAAAAGGTCTTTCATTCATTCATCTGTTTCGGATGTCTAAGAGAAGGGAATAATTCTAAAAACTGCAAAAGATGTCATATTTGTGATAAAATCGGTATCAAGAACAGATTTTACTCCTATAGAAGTGCATACAAGTCAAGAAATTCAAAAGGTTGTCTCTCATGTAGTAACACAACATACTTCTGCTACTTCTAGTATCGTTCCTGTCCATTTCAACAGTGGAGGAGCCACAGAATGAGATTCTTACTTATGCTTTACTTGATACACAGAGTGACACAACTTTTGTCTTGAAAGATTTTCTCGATCTCAAAGTAAGCAGTCAAGCGGTGAATCTGAGACTTAGTACTATGACGACCACAGATACAGTCACTGCATGTAATAAGATTAGTGGTCTGCAAATTCAAGGACTTCAAGGTGGAAAACGTATTAATGTACAGAAGGCCTATACTTGTGAATCTATTCCTATGGACAAAGCTTATATTCCAACCAGAAAGGCTGCATTGCAATGGCCTCACCTTAAGCACATAGCCAATGAGTTACCATCTCTCCAGAGCTGCGATATAGGATTGTTGATTGGATATGATTGCCCTTCAGCATTGGCTCCATTAGAGGTCATTATTGGCAATGAAAATGAGTCTTTTGCACAGAGAACAGAGTTGGGTTGGAGTATTATAGGCCTTTATAATCCCCACCTGGACAGACAAGGAAGTCAAAGTTTTGTTCATTAAGTCTCAGTGAAAGAAGTATCAGTTCCATCAGTTAATGATGTCTTAAAGGTATTAGAGTCAGACTTAATTAAGAAGGGTTATGAGGACAAGTATGTATCCCAGGAAGATGTTTGTTTTCTATGCCTTAGTGATGACATCAAACATGAAGATGGACATTTGCAACTACCCTTTTCTTCCAAGAGCAGCAGTTGTCCTCCACTACCTAATAACAAGAAGCTTTCTGTGGTACGTTTTCAGCACTTAAAAGGGAAGCTGATGTCCAATCAAGAGCATCTTTTAAGTTATTTTATTGACATTCTCCTCACCGATCCAGACTTGATCAATTCTTTGGGAGTACATTGCCAGTTCATGAAGGAAGTTATGACATGCAATATCGAAAAGATGTTCCATCAATATGTTCCTTCTGAAGAAAGAAAGTACTTGAGGTTCTTATGGTGGGAGGAATGGAAAAATAGTATTCAGGAGCTGAGGGCTGTTCCCAGTTCGCTGCCTTTCAGTAGCATCAGAAGAGAGCTGTAGGAACCATGGACGAATCAGACAAATGAATCACTCAGATGACTCTTTCAAAACATAATTCTAATTCAGAATTGAAATTCCGACTCCAGCTCGTCTACAGAGAATCCTTGCTTGATTATTTTTACGACACCCTATGCCTCCTGACAGCAGGAGAAGTGACAAACCAAATGGTCACCCAGGAAGATAAATAGTCTTTGATCTTCAGATCAGAAGGAACAGAGGAAACAATGCAGGCCCCATTTGTTTCTCTAAGGAACTAAAACTTTACAGGAAAACCAATGAAGACTGTTTTGCAACAAAAACTGCATCAAAATTTGTTCCAAACAATTTGAAATGGACTTATCAAACATATTTTAACTGCATACATTTTAAATTGTGTCCACAGGTAATACCTGCAACAGTTAGGTTTAGGACACCCACAATTCATGTAAATGTGTTAACTCTTGAATGACTGACTGAAAGTATGCCTTATGTGGACTTAATTTGATTCTTTTCCCCTTTCCTATATCATGACTTGAATGAAATCTGTTTAAAATGTGTTGTATTCAGTTTTCTTTTCTTTTACTTAATTTTCTTTCCTGCTGAAAGTTTCGTGTTCTAAGTTTTTCCGCAAGTTCAACCAACGACTTCTGCCGCTTCAGCTTTAACTCCAGCAACAGAAAAAAAGTCTTTCACGTGTCATTTCACTTACACAATTTGAATAAATGAGTCTGAATAAAATTTGGGGGGACAAATAGGCAAGCTTTGGCATTTTATCAAAATAAATGATTGTCATAAAATGAAGTATGAACTGGGAATAAATACAAACATGTAAATATTTATTCGTATTATGGCATATTTTTTGCTAAAAAAGCAAATGATACTTCACATCTGCGCAAGGGTTCACGTTATGTGAATCAGAATACGAAGCAGTCACGTGGTTGTGTGCGAAAACGAAGCTTCGGACGTCACCGATCACGTGGTTATGGCAAAACGAATCAAGCTCCGATACAGTGCTTCACTGTGAGATGTTTCTTTTTTTTTTTTATACAAGCTTCGAAGCCTCGGTGTCAAACGTCACATCACTACTGTTTTGGATGCGATTACTGCCCTCCTTTCAGGTATGAGGAAGTTTTGTTGTAAGCAATGTCTCGTTTCACAGAGGGGCGGGTGGTTTGAGTAATGTGCAGTCCCTGTAACGTTACTTCAGTTTTACCAGCGGGTTATTTGAAGGCTGTGTATCCTGAGCGGTGAACTGATTGTAAAACTCGTCTATCCGCATTTGGTAAGTTTTGTTGGGTTTACGGGGGGGGGGAAATTTCGGCGTGTGATTGTGCAATTAATAGTAACCCTGTTTTGTGTTTGTATCATTCACGCATGCTATAGGATTCTCCCTTTCGTCCTGGGCGATTATTATTGCAGCTCGGTTCTGTCTCTGCAGCGCGCCGAACGAACGATATTGGATTACAACTATTTAAAGGGACTTCTGCTGCTGCCGTCTGGTTTCTGTGATTTTGTTTTAACTGACTTTTTTTTGGTTTACTTTGGGGTGGACGATTGTACATTTATTGGGGCTGGCCTAAGGACGACGTGGCCGCTCCTTCGAGTCCTGTTTTCCTCAAACTTTTAACAGTTTTTCGTTTATTTTGTTTCTTTTGTAGATTTGTATATGGTGACTTGTACTGTGCTGTGGTGACTGTTGCCCATCGTGTTACGGTGGAATTGTGACTGCAATTTGCTTTTCATTCATTCCTGTTTGAGATTTATTTATTTTGTTTTTGCTTTCTTTCAGGAGCTGGGGTCCCACGGGTGAAAGACCTTTTTGTGGTGGTGGTGCTGCTTCAACGTTTGCCGTGTGACATTTTTGAAGTGTACGAGTGTGTGATCTGAGTTCACGGTGGGGTGTGTGTGGAAGTGTGCTTTTGGATAACTAGCGCTGGTGATCACTCCGGTGGGTATCCCCAGCCCTGTAATTATATTATGTTTTGTTTATTTGGAAGTTGGGTAAATTGGTTTTGTTTAACGTTTCTTCCTTCTGGTTTATTTTTGTTATGTAATTGTCTGTCACTGGACCTTTTTACCAGTGAGGACATTTTCTTTTTAAGTTTGTTTTTTTTTGTCTTTGTAATTTCGTTTTATGTAAATTTGTTTTTGCATTGTCAATTGGAGAGGGAGCCACTACGAATGGCAACATATTATTGAGCCTATTTTAAGTGATTTCTTGAATTCAAGTTGTGAATAAATTTTGTATTTTTATATGATGCCCATGTCTCCTGCCCACACTTCTTTATAAGAGAATCAAACCTGTGTGACCTAATAACAAACTTTGGGGTTTATTTCTATTTCCTGGGTGAAACCCTCCCAGGTGGCGTAGTCGAATTTTCTACAAGTAGATAAACTTGGGCTTGTGTGTGTTAACCTGTACCGCTCCCTCGCCACATAACCACAGGGCCACATTTTTTTTTTAATTTTATAGTTTTATAACATTTTTGCAAACCTAATGATTGAACATGCATAACTGAATAACAGAATAATTAGGTGTGGTTTAAGGCAGATTTAACTTGAAGTTACATTATATTCAATGATCTCAAAGATATTTACAATCTTAAAATGTCATTAATTACCTTTAATTACTTTTATTATCATTTGATGACTTCTATTATTTCTATTGAATTAATTATTAATTGTTAGCATTAAGTATTTGATGTGAATCATAGCCTGTAATGTAATTGTCAAATGGTTATCTTAAACAAACTTTAACCATCCTCATGGACTACCTCAGAGAGTGTGTGTATATATGTATATGTATATGTATATGTATGTATATATATATATATATATATATATATATATATATATATATATATATATATATATATATATATATATATATATATATATATATATATATATGAAAATGTTTCAATGTTGAGCAAATAGGTGTGCTACTTAAAGACAAAATGACTTGCTGAATGTTTTACTTTTCCTGAATTCCCACCATAAAAACAGAAATAACCACCTTCCTGCAACTATAGTTTGAATTCACTTCTGTGTAAGCAACTTTCAAAGCCTGCTGCACAGAGCTCTATATGTTTACCACAGTTCTTTTTCCCTTTGGAGAATAGCAAACCACTGCTCCTTACTTTACACAGCATTAGACAGCAGACAGATTGTTTCATTTTCTTTTGTGTAAATTGATGTTTTTTTTTTTTATGTTAAAAATGTTCATTAACTTCACTGTAACACACTGTACTGTCACCAAATTTCAATTCACACATCAAAGTCTTTTTACATAATCATAACAAAATCACAAAATCATTTTCACAAAATCATAATTATGCAAAAACACTTTTTTTCAAACTAAGTGCTATAGTAAAACCAGCAGAAGAGCTTTGATGTGTGAACTGAATTTGGTGACAGTGTGTTACAGTGAAGATATTGACTACTTTTGTAGTGATGCATATCTAAGTGAAGAACTAAGATGTTGATTTGGCTATTCTAGCCATATTACATATTTATTACAACTTAATTGCCCTTACTGACAGTAAGCTGCTGTTAAAATGAAATGTTGACTTGGGTGTAACAGATGCTTGTGGGTTATTTGTTGAATAAATAGCAGGCTATTGCTATAATCGGTGCAACAGCATGTTTGCCTGCAAGTTTATAAAATTTATTATTACCTAAAATAACTAAAAATAACGAAGTTTAGGCTACATAGACTCAAAATTACAACTCATAGTCTAATGGTATTAATAATAACAAATGCATCAATACAATGATAATTAATTGCATTTCAAACCTGGTATTTTTAGAGTCAAATCAATTACTGTACTGTAAATCTGTACAATCTGTACTGGAGGAGTCGATGTCAATAGTTTGCTGATCAAAAACCTGCCAAAACATCTGTAAAAATGAACTTAATCTTTACTTACTTATAAGAGCCAAAGGAGAAGAAAAGAAGCAAACTGTCCAGTTTCAAAACATAGGCTAAAAGTATATCTTGCATTTGCAAGTGGAAGAAACTAGATGTTTGGAAGATTTCAGGGCTGAATGCTACTCTCAGCATGAAGTGTATGAAAGAAGGTTATTCAGACTGTACTGTACTTTATACTGTGACTTTTTTTTCTATTACATACCAGAACAACCTCCATATATGGTATTAGGATCTACGGGCTAAGAATGGAAGCAGCCTGTGGTCCCTTTTGTTTCAGGCAGAGGGCCTTCTAAGCAGCCATGGACATTGTGGTTCAACTAGCTGGAAACTGAATATATTTAAATGTATATATTTCTGTATATATCACATTCCTTTACATGATCTGATATGATGTATTGTATCTCATTGGTTAAATCTATGTAACTCCTGCATATTCTGTCTGTACCATCAACAACAACATGTCACGTGAAATAAGGTAAGATGCAAGCGCAAGTCAGAAAATCCCATTTATTGAGCTTCACTCCAGAATGACAGGAAGACACACAACAAGCAGCAGGGCGAACGGTGACACAGGGACTTCGATGGGCCGCGAAGAGATGATGGTAGTGCCAGAAATCCAGGTGCAAGAAGATCGTGCCGGGGTCCGTGGAAGCCAGTGAAGAAGTGAAGATTCCAACGAAGAAACAACAACTGGAACACGATGACTCCAAACTCTAACGGAAGAACACACGGGAAACAGAAGGACAGAACAGGGAACTCCAAACAACGATCTGACAAACACGAGACAAAAGACAAGGTGTTAAATAGGCAGTGGATGATTGAACACAGCTGCCGCTGATCAAACAATCAGCGGCGACGGCCACATGAAACAATCAACGTGACAGCACACTGTAAACACCGACAACAGAATGAGACAGCGGATCCACAACCGTGACACAACAACAAAAAAAAAGCTATTAAAAGAGACTTTTGCAATCTCTCTCACTGCTGGGTAATTGTTCATTCAACCATTAATTGAGAGGACTGGAATATAGTTGTTACAACAGAGGGCACGGAGGCAGATGTAAAAGTTAATATAGATGTTTATTAACAATATCAGCAGAGAAGCAGGTGAGTTCTTAGCAATGTTGATAGTAGAATGAATAGCAGAGAGTTAATACTGTCCTTTTTGATGTTCGTAGATTGGAGAATGGAGAAGACGTTGAAGACTGGAGACAAGGAACACTCACACACAGATGGGTAAGAACACAAGGAGCAATGGAGACGTTGGAGACAGGTAAGTAACAAGCTGGAGTCCTTAAGGTAAGCAAACGTGTGACTGTAGTGCAAACGAGACCGGACAGTGAGTGTGTGTGAGTCTTAAATAGTGCTGGTGATTGCTGTGATGATGAGGTGCAGGTGGCGGTGATTAGTAATCCAGGGATTGTGAGCGCTGGTATTGGATGGTGGAACCTGACGTGTCTGTGACAGTACCCCCGCCTCCCACGGCTCCTGGACTCCCGGTGCCGTGGTCGTCTGCTAGAGTACCTGGTGGACTGGGAACGCTACGGTCCCGAGGAACGCTCATGGGTCCCCAGAAATGACATCCTCGATCCCAATCTTCTGCAGACCTTCCACGCCAACCATCCTGACAGACCTGCCCCACGACCAAGAGGATGACCACCACGACGTCGGGGTCCTCGGATCTCAGTATTTCATGAACCTCGTAGGCTGTACCGTCATCCAGGATGAGTGGAAGGGGGGGTTCGGCGGCTGCCACGTCAGGTTCTGTGGAGGGAAGAACAGAAGGGTGGTGAGGTTTCAGGAGTGATACGTGAAATGTTGGGTGAATTTTATATTGTGGAGGAAGTTGAAGACGATACGTGACTGGATTGATCTGTCTGATGATGGTGAATGGGCCAATGAAGCGGGGACTCAGCTTCTTGCAGGGCAGACGCAGTCTGATGTCCCTGGTTGACAGCCAGACCTTCTGCCCCGGTTGATAGGTAGGAATGTTGGAAGTAGTCGACTGCAGGAACGTTGGAGGGTTCCCCGTCCCAGGGGAAAAGTGGGGGTTGGTAACCGAGTATGCACTGGAAGGGTGTTAGTCCAGTAGATGGTTGGCGTAGGGAGTTCTGTGCGTACTCGGCCCAACCCAGGTACTGGTTCCAGGAGTCCTGGTGGCCGTGACAGAAGGTACGCAGGAAGCGGCCAATCTCCTGGATCTTCCGTTCCGTCTGCCCGTTCGACTGAGGGTGGTATCCAGATGACAGGCTGACGGTCACACCCAGGAGGGATAATAAGGCTTTCCAAACACGAGAGATGAATTGGGGTTCTCGATCTGAGACGATGTCTTCGGGGATTCCATCCCAGGTAAAAAAGTAGTATACTTTAGTGTATTTGAAATATGAATGAAGTACATGAATTATAAAACAAGTATACTTCTACTTGTTGTACTTTATTTAAAGAGTATTTGGTTTGTACTTTTTAAAAGTATACTTCGAAAAAGATGTAATTAAGTTCAACTTAATAGTCCAAACAGTAAGTATACTAATTTATCAGTAATCAAATTATTTTTTAAATGTACTTTTTGAAAGTGTACTTTGTTGTAAATGTATTTTAAATTGTATTGAAGTTTATTTTTTTTAAGTGTATTAAATTTGACATACTTAGAGTGGCAATTCAGTGTACTTATGGGAAGTATATTTTTTTGGAAATTAATTGTTAGTATACTTTTTTTAAGTGTACTATGTTCTCACTTCATTAAAAGTGTGACTTCTGTACACTTTATACAGTACACTCTAAAATAAGTGTATTTTTAGTGGCATATCAGAGTGCTCTGATAAAATATGTTAAAATACAAAAATGTATAGTGGTAATTTAGTGTACTTTTAGTAAGTACACTTATTTTTAATACAAAGTATAATTTATTAAAGTGTACACTGATTCAGTCAGTCTGTTGTTCGTTATCTGGCTCGGCTCGGTGTTCATCTTCAGTTCTCTCTTCACAGCAGTTCAGTCAGTGTACTGTTTGAGTACATGAATTACTCGGGGATATTGGTTTGTTTGAACTCAGAGGGAGTGTCAGCCACATTAAAAAAGTTAACAGTCATTTGTGGATTAATGCGTATTGGAGACGCGAACCGTTTAAAACGATTCAGTTCGATTTGGTGAACTGGTTCAAAAAGATCCGGTTACATCGAATGATTCATTCGCGAACCGGATATCACAAACTGCTTTGTTTTGAACTCTCTCACAACAGACACGGAAAAGGAGACAATGCTGAATAAAGTCGTAGTTTTTGCTATTTTTGGACCAAAATGTATTTTTGATGCTTCAAAAAATTCTAACTGACCCTCTGATGTCACATGGACTACTTTGATGATGTTTTTCTTACCTTTCTGGACACACAGAGAGCTCTCGGACTAAATCTAACATAAACTTTGTTCCAAAGATAAACGGAGGTCTTACGGGTTTGGAACAACATGAGGGTAAGTTATTAATGACATAATTTTGCTATTTGGGTGAACTAACCCTTTAATTTGAAGAACATGCATGTTCACGTTATGTCTTGGAATACAGACCTGACTTCCCAGATTACAAATTTGAAAATCCACTTAACTCTGCCATTTTTGCCGTCATTGACTACTGTTAATACTTCTTGTTTGAATTTCACTGATTAAGCAATATGGTAAAAGTGACAGTGGGTTGGATTAGGGCTGGGATAAACGATAATTTTTTTTACGATTAATTTAGCGATTATTTTTCGGTGCATCGATTAATCTAACGACTCTTTTTTGTTTTTGCTTTTTTTTCAGTCCGATTCTATTTCGGTTTGATTCGATTATCGATAATCTCCCCATTAATTGACTATTACCAATTTGTAAAAAGTCCAAAATAAAAGACTATACAAGTGCAAAGTAATGCATTCTTAGTCAGAGGTAGCGTTCGATAAAACCTTGAAGCCTTAAACACATAGGCCTAGCTTACTAATAAAAAAGTGCATCTTGTAATTCTTCTTTCAGATGAAAATAACAAATTGATGTCATTCAATAAAAAAAAGGTCACCCAAAATACTTGTTTAGAGCAATTGAAAGAATACAGTAACCAATGTAAACTTGAGGGCTTTAAGCTATTTAAGTGCTTTTCCAACAAAAAATAAATAAAAATTAACAGCGACAGTGGGAGCCAGCAGCCTGTCATGGTGTCCTTCCTGAACCAACAGAATTTAACATTTGTTGAAAACACATACCCTGTGTCTCAATCAGCTCCCTAGCTCCCTAGGTCGTGAATCAGTAATGAAAGTGAATGTGGCTGATACCCTGATCAGTGCCCTGACTACTGAACTAGGGAGCTGATTAAGGGTGCTTTCACATTAGCACTTTTGGTGCGCACCCGGGTTCGATTGACGTCAGAGTTCGGTACGTTTGGATGATGTGAACACGGTCTTCTGAACTCGGGTGCGCACCCGCGAACCGTACCCGAGTCCGCTTAAAAAGGGTGGTCTGGGGTGCGGTTCAAGTGAACTCCGGTACGGTTCGCTTCTGATATGAATGCAAACGTACCAAATTGCGGAAGTGAACCGCTATTAACGCCCTATTATTTGATGATAATGTGTGTTTGTGTGTGTGTTTCACTCACTTTCCCGACGAGCGTGACTGACGTGCTGCAAGCAGAGAGCTGTAGCTTTTCTCATTTCTGCTCTCCTTCAGCATTCTACATTCACGGCAGATAGACGCAAGAGCCGTTATGAACAAAACTAACGGTTCAAAAACAAAAATATAAAAGTGGGGAGAGCAACATTATGCTTTTGGCCGCCTTCTCCTGCGCCATCGTTACTAAGCAACGGAGTAAACAGTTGCTGGTTTGATGACGCAAACGAACCGCGGTTCGGACCCAAATAATATAATGTGAACACAGTCCAGTGAGGGCAGGGGGAGGGGGGAGCAACCGAACTCGGGTTCGGTCCAGGCAATCGAACCAAGTGTGAAAGCACCCTGAGACACACGCATAGCTTTAAGCTTACTGAAAAAAGTGCATCTTTTAATTCTTCATTCACATAAAAATAACAACAACGTATAGTAGTACACTCTGCCACTCACCTTTTTCTTTAAAAAAAAAATACTAATGTAGGTAACTAGAATTTAATAAATGGAACATTATTGTAAAGTGTACCGATTTGTTATACACCGATTCAGACGTCTCAGGAGTTCAGTGTTGGACAGATCAGTTGTTTTAACTATTCATTTAAGTGAATCAGTTCAAATGAGTCATTAGTTCGCGAATCGGACATGTCATTATTGGACGTGTAGCCTACGGCAAGCGCTGTGTGATTATCCCGGCAGTTTATTTTTTAGCACAACTCGCACTCCGCGGTAATTCAGCAAAAAAAATATCTCAGAATGCTCCACGTGAAACTTTGTTCATCCCAGCCCTGGTACGGATATAACTACAAGGCCTCTGGCAAATTGGCGCAGGTACCAATACTGTGACCACAAGTGACATATTGCGTTTATAGGCAACCCTCACAGGGAAAGGAAAAAAAGGCAAGCTGAAGGAGCAGCTTGAGCCAGAAAAAACCAACGCAATTTTAGGTACAGTAATGTCATAGTTATGAATCCAAATCCATTGTCATGATTGATTGACAAATCCATTATAATCAATGATTGTATTTCAATGTTATACATTGTCTATCCTGTTTTAATTCATCCCCATGTCTCTTTCCTGTTTTCACAGATGCAGTGAGGGAGCGATTCCCCAACACCGAGGTGGCAGAGATCCAGGCCCTTCTATGGAGGAAGTGCAACAATGAGAGCTACAAGGCCTCTAGTAACTCAAGTCAGAGCTACAGGTGCTGGTCATATAATTAGAATATCGTGAAAAAGTTCATTTTTTTTTATTGTAAATTATTTTTAAAAATGAAACTTTCATATATTCTAGATTCCCTACATGTAAAGTAAAACATTTCAAAAGTTTTTTTTTTTTTTTTTTAATTTTGATGATTAGAGCGTACAGCTCATGAAAGTCCAAAATCCAGCATCTCAAAATATTAGAATATTTCCTAAGATCAATCAAAAAATGGATTTTCAAAACAGAAAAGTTCAAGTTCTTTAAAGTATGTTCATTTGTACACTCAATACTTGGTCGGCAGCACATATTTCAGCAAATGACTTGCTCCTAGCACAAATTACAGCATCAGTGAAGTGTGGCATGGAAGTGATCAGCCTGTGGCACTGCTGAGGCACTATTGAGCCTTCAGATCATCTGTATATTGTTGGATCGACTGTTTCTCATCTTTCTCTTGAAAATATCCCATAGATTCAGGTCAGGCATGTTGGCTGGCCAATAAAACACAGTAATATCATGGTCAGCAAACCACTTGGAAGTGGTTGTTGCACTGTTAGCAGGTGCTAAAGTCCTGCTGGAAAAGGAAATCAGCATCTCCATAAAGCTTATCAGCAGATGGAAGCATAAAGTGCTCCAAAATCTCCTGGAAGATGGCTGCATTGACTTTGCACTTGATAAAACACAATGGACCAACACCAGCAGACGTCACGGCCCCCCCAAATCATTACTAACTTCAGAAAATTCCCACTAAACTTCAAGCAGCTTGGATTCTGTGCCTCTCCAGTCTTCCTTCAGACTCTGGGACCATGATTTCAACATGAAATGCAAAATTTAATTTTATCTGAAAAGAGGACTTTCGACCACTGTTCACTGTCCAGTTCTTTTTCTCCTTAGCCCAGGTAAGATGCTTCTGACGTTGTTTCTGTTTCAGAAGTGGCTTGGTAGTCCTTTTCCTGAAGATGTCTGAGTGTGGTGACTCTTGATGCGCTGACTCCGGCTTCATTCGACTCCTTGTGAAGCTCTCCCAAGTGTCTGAATCGGCTTTACTTGACAGTATTCTCAAGCTTGTGGTCATCCCTGTTGCTTGTGCACCTTTGCTTACCCAATTTCTTCCTTCTAGTCAACTTTGCATTTAATATGCTTTGATACATCACTCTGTAAACAGCCACCACATTCAGTAATGACCATCTGTGACTTACTCTCTCTGTGGAGGGTGTCAATGATTGTCTCCTGGACCATTGCCAAGTCAGCAGTCTTCCCCATTAGTGTGGTTACAAAGAACAAGAGATACCCAGAATTTATACTGTAGGGATGGTCATTTAATGAAACTTAAATGTAAATATTCTAATATTTTGAGATACTGGATTTTGGACTTTCATGAGCTGTACGCTCTAATCAACAAATTAAAAAAAAAAAAAACTTTTGAAATGTTTTACTTTACATGTAGGGAATCTAGTATAAATGAAAGTTTCATTTTTTAAAATAATTTACAATGAAAAAATGAACTTTTCCACTATATTCTAATTATATGACCAGCACCTGTAGATATGCATGTGTAGTAAGTTGTTTGCCATTGTTCTGTTCCCGGCATTTCAGAGAAAGTCGACTGTTCAAAGTTCTTCCTATAGAACTTAGCCAATATCTGCCAATATCTGCTTTTGTGTGTTACTTTTGTGTTAATAATAAAGATCCTTTTCTGAAATGCAATTTGTAATCTGTTGATTTAATGTACTTGAACTGAATTTTAATGTAATACACTTGTAGTGTAATACCAACATTCATGCTTAAGTATAACAAAATGGGGATAAAATTACAAATGAAATGTACTTTCAATTTGTTTCTACCTTACACTATAATAACATTGCACTGAAAGTATGTGTCTATGATGTTTAGGTTGTAATTGAACTTCACTTCAAAAACATTATTATTGTCATAGTGGGACACTTTAAAAGCACTAAATATAGTTAGGAAGTGCATTTGTAGATCACTTGAAATGTTACAGAGGCATACTAAATTAACTGTTTATAGTAATTATAAGTATGATAGCAGTATGCACAAAATGTACTTAAACACAACTATAATTTGCACTGCAATGCCTTTTTAAGTGTATTTCCATTAGAATGGAAATACAATGCAATTGTACTCTAAGTGTGCTTAATTGCTCATGAATCTTGATTTTCATTAGTGTATTTTAGTGCACTTGAAGTTTAAAAAAAGTTGTTCCATTTTAGTATACAATTTACACTAGAAGTGTAGTTAAATATATGTTAAGTTGAAGTTAATACATAATTGAATACACTTAACTATACTTGGATTTGACGAAAATAGTACAAAATGTAGAAAATATACTTAGTACACTTTATTAAAGTATATTTTTAATAGAATTCTTTTTCACCTGGGATAGTATCGGAATAAATATATATGTATATTATAATAATTATATATATATATAAAACTTAAAATCATTATACATTTAGGGGAGGGGAGGGGGAATTCTTACTGTCTAGCTAGGAAAAGTGTGCTACTTTCTGAAAACCTTCCTGAGTGACCACATCCCTAAACCATCTGCATACCAGAGAGTTTATTTATACTTTTATATAAAAGTCATTAAACATATAAACACTGACTGCAGAAAACCTTGGTTTAGACAAACCTGATAGATTGTTGTCACAACTGCATACTCCGACTAAGAAAAATAGATTAGTTAGATAAAAGATTTTTTAGATTAGATAAAAGATTAATATTATTTTATAATGCTACTAATAAAATATTAATATAAAAATCCCTCAATGCCATATTTTATTGTGCAGGATCGTTTACCATTAAACCATGGTATTTTCTGACACTGTTATTGTACCGTGAAAATCTCATACCACTGCAACCCTGAGTAGTATAAGTTTACAAGTCAGTTACCTGTCGAACTCTTGACATTTCCACACTGAAGGTCTGATTCAGCTGTAACTGCTGGCTTGTTCATATCATCCATCAGGTTTCCAGTCTTCATGTTTGGAAGAGACCCTTAAAGCAATAAAAGTAATTACCAGATAGAAAAGATCACTCTACATGCAAAAGATTATGCTAAACAAATATGTGATATTTTATTTTTGTCAAGAAGTCTGACCTCTATTTGAAGAAGCTGAAGATGTCAATGTGGGATCTTGTCTTTTTGCTGTGTCATAAATCCTCTCAACTTTCAATGAATGCAAGATTCAGCTCCAAACCTCTGAAGTAACTCCCTGTTCACCGACATCACAAGGCTCAGGGATAGCAGCTGTGATAATGTGGCCTTTCTCTGCACTGGCTGCTGCATTTGACAATGAGGAAATCTGAAAATGTATGAAATAAGCACATTACCATGCCAACTTAATTTAATATAACTCGTAAAGAGTTACAAAATGGGCACAGTTTAAGAGCAGACTTCATATAAACCTCATGTTCTCCTCTGGTTATGATGGTGTGGTGCTCCATGTTTGTTGGAAAAGATAGAACCTCACATTTTCTAAAGTAGAAAATCAAAGAACAGTTTGAAGGTGCCCTAGAATGCTTTTCCACAAGATGTAATATAAGTCTAAGGTGTCCCCTGAATGTGTCTGTGAAGTTTCAGCTCAAAATACCCCATAGATTTTTTTATTCAGTTTTTTAAGTGCCTATTTTGGGGCATCATTATAAATGTGCCGATTAATGCTTCCCCTTTAAATCCTCGTGCTCCCCGCCCCCTAAGCTTGTGACTCTATAATACAGTGCATAAACAAAGTTCACACAGCTAATATAACCCTCAAAATGGATCTTTACAACGTGTTCGTCATGCAGCATATCAGATCATGTGAGCATAGCATTTATTTGGATGTTTACATTTGATTCTGAATGAGTTTGATAGTGCTTCGTGGCTAAAGCTAACATTACACACTGTTGGAGAGATTTATAAAGAATGAAGTTGTGTTTATGAATTATACAGACTGCAAGTGTTTAATAATGAAAACAGCGACGGCTCTTTTCTCCGTGAATACAGTAAGAAACGATGCTAACTTTAACCACGTTTAACAGTACATTAGCAATATGCTAATAAAACATTTAGAAAGACAATGTACAAATATCACTAAAAATATGCTATCATGGATCATGTCAGTTATTATTGCTCCATCTGTCATTTTTCACTATTGTTTTTGCTTGCTTACCTAGTCTGATGATTCTGTCTTGTCTAATGCGCTACATGGGCTGGCATATATGCAAATATTGGGGTCGTACATATTAATGATCCCGACTGTTGCGTAACAGTCAGTGTTATGTTGAGATTCTGCTAGGTTGGAGCAAAACGTCAAAGGCAGGGGAACCAAATGTGGACGGGGCGACATGTGTCTCGGCCTTGAAGTGTCCCGCCCTAGCGTCCAGGCTGCACTCTGGGGTTACTCCCTCTAGAGGCGAAATAAAAACTATCACTGATGCTTCGTAGAGTTTGTTTTGACACGTGACGTGAGGCTGAGCGCTGCACAGAGCGGGACACTTCAAAAACGGATTTAAAATGGACAAAAAAAATGGTATGTTACACACTGTACACTACAGTACATGTTTTCATATCATTATAAAGTCATTCGTTTGCTGACTAGATGCTGCATTAGTGGAGAACAGTGGTGTGTTTGTCGTCGAGGCTGAGAGGATGCTAACATTATTACTACCTCAAGCGGTTAAAACAATGTGACAAAAACACCAACTGTTTAATGTCATGATTGTTACCAGTTTATATCCATTTGTTCTCTGTTATGCATTAATTAACCAGCAAAGTTGCATATTTAAACTGTATTCTCATCATGCAGTGACAGAAACATAAATCAGAAATGTATTTGATTTCAGTTCTTTTTTTATCGGCACTGTAGTACATTTTGATTAACTAATCATCAAGTTTTCTAAAATAGAGGCAAATTTGTGAAAGTATACATAAAATAGGTCCATAATATGCCTTTGTGTGTAAAGATGGTCATTTGTAAGCATGACTGTTTGGATTTGGATATTTATTCCCTGTCTCTGCCTTTTCTTCTACATCTGCTTGTGGTTTTTCACTACCCTACACCATAATTATTTTAATAGCCTTCTTTCCTGTTTAAAAAAAAAAAATATAATAATGAGCATATGCTGATTAGGGGAAAAGGACGTGTCCGTGACAAAGAGTCCATTTGAAACATTAAATAAGCTTAATAAAAGTCGTTCATTTTTAATTTCAACATTTACGTTTTAACATTTTAGTTGTCTCTTACATTAGTTATAATGCACTATGAATTAACATGAACGATCAATGTATAATTAATATATATATATATATATATATATATATATATATATACTAATATATTAATTATACATTGATCCTTCATGTTAATTCATAGTGCAATATATATTTCAAAGAAACAAAATGTAAGGAAGAGTTAAAACGGAACACAATCTTGCTACTCAAACTGTGTTTAGAACAATGTTTAATAATATTTTTTGCTCCTTTTTTATTTTACATTTACTTGCACTTTTACTTTCAATACTTAAAGGGTTACTTCAGGATTTAGCATTAAGCTTTGTATTAGTAGAATACCACTAGTATTTTCGAATTAGCGTGCTTTCCCCCTTCATATCAGCCCGAGATGAGAGATTTATGCATTTTTATTCTGTAAAAAAGCCTCCGATGACGCAAAAATTGTAATTTTGCGTCATTGGAGGCTTTTTTGGCCAGAGGCTTAAAACTACAGCCAGTAATAGCAAGTAGTTCCGCATTTTTTCACCACGCCCATACATATGCGCGTTTGAGGTTACTCACGGACATAGATCAGGCCAAGCTGTTCGTCCTCTGGGAAAGTGAATATAGATGGTATCGCGGTGTCCTTCAGAATGGTTCTCTTCATTGCAAAGATATTTGGTTCGTAGTCCTCGTGCTTGAAATGGAGACTACATATTCTGCGGTTTTTTAGGTTTTCTATAACGGTGTCATCTCCAAACTTCGGGTGTTTGATGGCCGGCAGCCACTGTTTACATCGCTCCAAATCTTTAACTTAATCGGAAAATGATGGAAACTTACTTGTCCTTTCCTGGTTTTGGGTGTACATCCAAACAAACAAAGCAATTTAGCACCATTTCGCTGTAAATGTATGAACTAACTCACGATTTATTTGTTTGAATTTTCCTGAATGCCACCTGTAACCGATAGGCGTGGTTTGGGCGTGGCCTCGCAAGGACAGCAAAACAAGTGCATTCTGGGAGTTGTTGTCTTTCATCCACATTAGTCAAAAATACATTTTCTGCCTTTTCTCAGTCTAGAAAGCTCCAAATTCAAAAATAATTTCACATTTCTACTACATAAATGACCAATTTTAAATACACATTCATCTTTCCAGGGGTGAAGTACCCCTTTAAGTATGTTTAATATCAAAAAATACTTTTCGTACTAAAGTACAAAACATATCACATACTTTAAAACTTTTACTCAAGTACCATTCTACCAAAGTCATTTTATGGTAAGATATTTATACTTTTACTCAAGTATGGTTTTCGAGTACTTTATACACCACTGGGGTAGGGTGAAAAACAACAAGCAGATGTAGAAGAAAAGGCTACAGTGACGAAGGAGGAAAGCATGGGGAAAATGATGATTCAACAGGATGTGTTTTTAAGCAAATAGAGAGACTGGCGATAAAAGATGATGCAGTGATGAATACATTGGATCTTACAGTAATCCTGCAACACACAAGTATAAATGTTTTACCATGCGTCACTTGTGATTCTGTGTTTACGGAGCCCCTAAAGGGACTTGGTGCTGGAAAAAATTTGGGACTCCCTCGCACAGATATTATCGTTCCCTTGCTGTGAGCTCAGACAGACACTTCCTCTAATGTCCTGCTGGCTGAGAGTTTGAATTTGTTGAACTCGTTGAACTCAAATATAAAGAAATGTGTATGAGTGCTTAACTCAAGGAGTTCAGTAAAGTTGGCAATATGTTCACAGATTCGAACTTCCCAGATCAATATCGTGAACGAATCATCGCCACCGGAAGTGCCGCTACGAGATGCCGATGCCGCATTTTGCGCCAGCCCTCTCTCACGCCATTTGTGTAAAGAAGGCCTTTATGTGCCAAAATAAGTGTTGTAGATAACCAGCAGGAGAGCAGTGACGTATGAACTGATCACAAACAGTTTCTGCCAATCTCATGTTAATCTTGAGTACATACACTGCTGCTCTGGAAAAACAAACTTCATCCACTGTTCCACTGATGCTGTGTTCTTTGGGAAGCTGAAAAAGGTCATCTTTCCCTCACAACCAAAAACACACTCCTTTGATTACAGGAGCTGCGTCTCATTCGGATTAATTTTACCAGTTATTAATTATAACGGTTATTTTTCTTAAATGAGATTGCCTCAATGATGTATTCAGCCTTCAAAGGGTGCAGCCCCTGAATTGGGACATAGCCATTGTTGAAAAATCTCTCGGCTTCCGTATCCCGAATGAAGAATGTTGATGGGCGTGTTCTGGGTGATGTGTGTGTGCTTATCAAGGAGAAATGCCTATACAAGAAATTCCGCCCTTTGTTACGTGATAAAGGCCATACTAGGAAAAAAGTCTCAGAATCCCGTACCGAAACCGGAGGTAGTCATTTGGCACAGAAATACTCTGTCTAACTCGTGTTTTGAAACTTTGGCCATGTTTAGCATGAGAATCCAACTCTTTAACAGTGTAAATAAGTCAGAATGCATGAAATAGCATTATACCACACCTTTAAGCGCTGACCGCATTTCTTTATATGTGACCCGTCACGGAAACCAGGGACACAAGTCGGCAGCACAACTATCGAGCAAAATGAGAAATCATGTGACTTTGGCGCTCCGAATAGCTGACTCGACACACTGATTTATTTATGCTCCGAAGCTTCCTGAAGCAGTGTTTTGAAATCGACCATCACTAAATAAGTTGTTATTTTTTTTGGCGCACCAAAAATATTCTCATGGCTTTAAAATATTAATATTGAACCACTGTACTCACATGAACTGATTTAGATGTGTTTTTAGTACATTAATGGATCTTGAGAGAGGAAATGTCATTGCTCCCTATGAAGGCCTGACTGAGCCATCGGATTTCAACAAAAATATCTTAATTTGTGTTCCAAAGAGTAACAAAGGTGTTACGGGTGTGAAACGTCATGAAGGTAAGTAATAAATTACATTATTTTCATTTTTGGGTGAACTAACACTTTAAAAAGGAAGTGTTTGTCTGAGCTCACAGTAAGGAAACGATAATGTTTGTGCGAGGGAATCCCCAATTTTTTCCAACACCAAGTCCCTTTAGAGGGCTCCGTGAACACAGAATCACATGGTAAAACATTTTTACTCGTGTGTTGCAGGATTACTGTAAGATCCAATGTAGTCGTCACTGCATCATTTTTTATTTCCATTCTCTCTATTTGCTTAAAAACACATCCGTAGTGGTGGAGGAAAAAAATTGTGATGGGTAGAATTCTTTTTAAAATCTTGTGTTCCCTCACAAAACTTTGCAAGGGAGTGATAATATCTTTGCGTGGGAATGCAAAAGTTTTGTGAGGGAATGCAAAGTTTCTCGGAGGAAAGCAACATTTAAAAAAAAAAAATCCTCCCATCCCAAATTTTTTTCACCACCAGGTCCTTTTACATACTCCATAAACACAGAATCACAAGTGACACATGGTAAAACATTTATACTCGTGTGTTGCAGGATTACTGTAACAGGATTCTTGTACCATTTTAAAAGTAAAATTTTATGCTTTTTAAGACCTTTTTAAGACCTCAACAAATATAATTTCATAATTTCTTTGGAACAGGCTACTCAATTTATTGCCTTCTACAATGGAAATTAAAACGTCTGGGGTTACGAGTGTAACCCTTGTTCCCTGAGTAAGGGAACGAGACGCTACGTCGAACAACGTTATGGGAACCCTTTGTATTTTGTGTTCGTGAAGCACCTCTGTATCCAACCAATGAGAAGACGTGACGTCAGAGGCGGGTGACGTCATGGATCAGGAAGCTATAAAGCATGCCCAGAAACAGAGAACGCAAGCTTCTGTATTATGTCTGAAGCAAGCGCTCCGGGCATGAAGGAGGTACGGCGACGTGACGTAGCGTCTCGTTCCCTTACTCAGGGAACAAGGGTTACACTCGTAACCCAAGATGTTCCCTTTCGTGGGAACTATCGACGCTACGTCGAACAACGTTATGGGAACGCTGTCCCAACTATGCCGTATGTAGCGTCTGGACCAATCAGCCACACAATTATTCGTTGTATTTAACGAATTACCCATAAACTCACTCTATCAAAGTTCTGTGAACCCCTCCCCCTAAACTTGCTACCAGCATCCCAGATGTAGCTAAACCACTGGCAGAACTAGGTGTCCTGTTACAGACACTTGGACCTTTTATGATGTGAAAGAATGCCAGAGAATCTGTCCTCCTTCTTTCTAAGAAGGACAAATAAACTCTCTTAATCCTATGTACTCTCTATATAACCACTTGGAAAATGTATAAACATGTATCCAGTTTTCCCATCTCATGACTTTCCTTTTATAGGCTTTATTCTATGTATTAATTCTCTATTTTGAACTATTTTGGTATTAATGTTCCTGAGTTGCAAATGTATAGATAACTGAAATTACTTTAGTAGCATGCTTGGTATCTACGGACTCCAACTTTAATTTCCTATTTGGTAATTTTATTACATGTTACTAACTCTGACACATTAGTATTATAAGAATCTAGATGGTTCTTGTCTCATTCATTCAATCCAGTTTCTTATGCTAATATCTTGCTACAGAACAAAGACTTGTAAAACTTCCCTCCGAGGGGGCAACTCCTTATTGGCTCAGACACCTTAGGAGGGTGTGACGTCTTCACCCCTTATATTCACTGATCACAAGATCGATACTCTCTTCCCTTTTACTGACAAAATGCTGATGTCAAGATGATGCTGTAAGAAGCTAGAAGCTTCTGTGAAACCCCAAGCTTGTGCCAGGCTTCGGCCTAGAAAACTTCCATTCACCAAAGATCCTCTGAATCCAACTGGTTCTCTTTCATCAAGACAATATCAGCAAAGATTCAACGGAAGCCTCCACAAATTGCATCAGGACAGTTTTAATTCAACTTGGAGAGACATGCAAGTATCAAACTTAGTCTCATTATTTGATACATTAAGTATCCTTACCCCTTTTAAAGAAGGGCCTGTTAAAACTAAACTGATGGTTTGCTCAAGGCTGTTGATCTGCTGAATGTCCAACAATGCTGTAACTTCTTGCTTTCCTGTACTCTGCTTTAGCTCTCTCTCTCTCTTGGTAATCTGTATGCATGTATGTGTGTGAATGTTAGAGTAGTTTAAGTGTTTAGTCTAGTTAATATAGTCTTGTTCATGTCACACGTAAAGTTGTCCGTGTTTTACGCTCATATACTGGAGTCCCTATTCATGTCGATCCTGAATTACAGGCTCTTAGTAGTACTGTACAACAAGATTGTTATTTCCCATAACCTGGAAATTAACATTTCTTAAAATTAATAAACAATTAACACTGTGTGTTCATTGGACAACGGGTTAATTGATTGTAATATTAATTTTATTACATTAAGTTAATTTTATTAACTGATCCAAATATTAATAATTAATTATAACTAGTTATGATTAATAATTCATATTTATTTTGAGCTAATTTGCTACAAATGGTGGAGAATTCGGGGCATGAATAAACAAAGGTTATGAGCTTAAACCACTGTCAACTTAAAAGTGTGCATTTGATAATTCCAGTCAGAATACGACAGACGATGCACATTTTGGTCACTAGTTGCTGGCTTGTTAAATGCTGATAAAGTGATAGTTTGAATTGACTGACATCTCTACTGTAACTGATAGAGTCTTGACACATTTTAGCATATGTTCAAATGGTATCAGTAATGGTATCAGTAAAGTTAATCTGATTTTAGCGAAGAAACCATAATCTCAGTATTAAAAGCGTAAGTCTGTGTTGACGAGGGAATCTCAGCTCAGCGGCATGTAAACTGTACCAGAATTGATTATTCTGCTTTGGTTGGTTACCAATTGCAGTATTGCTTAACCTGTTTCTGATGAATAAATCTCAGTACAGTGTTATATAAATGTAGACCTGGGTAATGCTCCCCTTTTATAGTTAAGATTGATGTCATTCATCTAAACTTTGGCTGCATCTACAAGCATAGCTACCTTTTGACCAAAACTGTGTTTCACTCGCTGAAAGGAACATCAGTATTCATGCACAAGACGGACTTAACTATGTACGCTTAAACAAGCTTTGACTTACAGCAAAACTGTGTAATTACCCTTTAAACAAGTACAAGAAGTTGTTTAAAGTAGAGAGTTTACATGAGTAAAATTTGCAAAACCCAAAACATATTTGCATTTTACTGAATGTAATATCATGTTTTTGAAAATCTGAAAGCGTCACATTTTAACTCTATACGTAACTCGTTTGAAATGAGCAGACAGTCTTCATGAACTGTTGGAATTGCTCTGATGTGCACTGGTTCCCATGACAACGACTTGTCACAGGAAGTGCTAACTCATCACCTTGTGACGCCATGTTGTAAACAAACCAGGCTAGGTGGCTAAGCTAACCCCACCTAGCAGCCCTTCAGCTCAGGCTAAGCTAACTAATAGCTTCTACAGTTAGTGGTTAGCATCATTCATATGAAGCCTTAACTATAGCTTGTGTGTATGCAGTGTGAACTGATCTAAACCAATTTCCTTTAACCCCCTGGAGTCTAATCCCGCAGCGGCGCGTTATGCAGGATTTTTTTCACATTGCAGCAAAACAGACTTAAAATATTCCGTCATTTTTATGTCTTTTGACATAACTAATATATCAATTTAAACTATAGAATGTCTTCTTTTATTTGAGTACACTCAGAGTACAAACAAAATGTTGTGCTTTTTGTAAAATAAAGAAAACAAACATGATGCGTGATCTCTCGTCTCCCTCTGAACGAAGTCCAATCTGATAGTTCTCAGAAAATGAACTGTAACTTAGTGAATACTAATCTCAAAAAATTCATACTTATGTCTAAAAAAAACATTGAAATGTCAGGTTTTAAATCATGTAAGTCAAATCAAAAACAAACATTCTATGTTTATGTAATCTGTATGAAAATAGACGCACTTGATTCAGCTCATTATCCACTAATGCGGCCACGCCCACGGAGCGAGCGCTTTCAGACACAAATTCTCAAGTCAATACAGGCATACATCATCTCAATCATGTATTTATTGTCTTGAAAAGTGTTTATCTGGATATAAAAGCCATGGTTAGCGAACTCTGGAAGACATGCCGTTATTTCCTGATGTGTTTTCTTCTAAAGGTTTATTTAGATGAGATTTTGTTTCTTTAGCGCCGTCCGGCTGCAGTATGAATTTGATGCAAAAACTTGTGAAAACGAGATCCAGGCAGTTTTTAAAGGATAAAATTTCTTCCATTAGTCTTAAATTGTTAACCAGTTTTAGTAAAGAATCAAAATCAAATTAATTTGCCATAATAAATTGTGAATTCAATATCAACTAGACCCAAATAAAAACTAAGAAAAAAAAAATCATAACCATCAGATCACAAATAGACAAATTAAACAACTATATATCATTTGATAACCCTAAACAACTCAATCCTTCAAAGTCTCAATCTCTCCATTCTGTGCTGCAGCAGCAGCAGGATGATGTAATCAGTTTCAGTCTCTCTGTGGACTTCCCCTTGTGTTGCTAAGCACTAAGGTGCGTGCTCGTTGATCCTTCGATCCTTCCTTGGTTCTGGGACACTCAGTTGGAGCAAACATTGGGCTTTTAAGCCACCAGTTGAGTTCACTCATTCTCTTCCTTGACCCTCCTAATGGACACTTCCTTTCCAGTGGTCACAATCAGGTGTCACACAGGAAAAAGAACTTGTTCGATGAATATACCACACATAATCTCCTGATTACATCTACTCGAAATGAACCTAGACATGGAGAAGATATAACGGACACAAGGAAAAAAAACAAAAACAACAACCACACAAGACAACAATATTGTCGTTTTTCACATGATTAACAGTACATTAGTACTCGGATTAGTAGGATGAATTTCAGCAATCAACAGCACGGCTTTAACCTGTGAATGAAGACCCTGAAATGTTTTTGTTAGAGACAACATATATTTACACTTCACCCCGTCCAGTCCTCCTTGGGGTATCAAAACCTGTGGAAATTCATTTGGATTTGGTGTGAGGGTTATCCAGGGCTGTTTAGACCATGATATTCCTTTATCTGGCAATATCATACATGATTAATTTATCGTCATATTATTTTCTTTGTTGATTAAATGAGTAAATAATTTCTTATTTTTACCCAGTAATATAAATTCCTCTACCTGGATAACACTCAACACACCTTCAACATGTTAACAATCACAAAACAAAATATTATACATTTAGAACAGCATCAGTTCATTCAATGGAACTCATCATGACATGCTGGAAAGAAAAGTAAAGTTAGTGTAGGGTAAACAGGACAAGATTGCTTGTTCTGCTTTCCCAAAGTTATTAACCTGCGCAGGTGTGGCATTGTTTCATTCTGCCACAATAACCCAGGTCAGGATTATCAGCCAAATTCATCCATGGCCATTATTTCATTAGGCATAATTAATATAATGTGCCCATTTTAGAAAATTTGAATACAGCTGTTTATGGCATTTTTCTTTGCCATGGTGCACCATCACTCACACACACACACACACACACACACACACACACTTTCACACTTTTATGTCTCTGGCCAGAGTATAATTTTTTTTTTTGAATGGGGAATAGATATTGTTGAGGGTGGAATACCACCGAGTCCAATCGAATAAAACTCTTTCGACGATGTTGGAAATGATGAAACATAGGCACTGTGGCATTCCCTGTGCAACAGTGTCTAGGGTTTTGAAATTGTTTAGTCAGACAACGTCAGTCGCAATAGAATTGATGATTTTAACACAGAAAAAACAAACACCAATTTTAAAGAAATATTATTTTAAGCCTAGGCATGCCACGATTAAGAAAATTAATTTCTTAAATATATTTTAGTATTCATCTATGAAAAAAAAAGTATCCTTTCTACAGTTGCTCATGAGCTGTTCTAATAAAAAAAACTGGAGATCTCATAATTTTGGATCCATGGTTAACCCTAATCATAATCTCTGATGACAGCATTTGTGATATATATATATATTGATTTTACAGATTTGAATTTTTTCTTATAATAAAGAACAAATATCTATTAGCCAAGATGGAGTGACTAATATCAAATCTCTACCATCCATATTCTATTTAAGAGACTTCTGTAACACACATGTCTGTCCTGAGAGTCGAGTCTAAACTCTTTTCGTTGCACAACATTCTCTAACTAAGTCCAAACCCAGTTTAACTGAACATCAGTCAAGCCAACACTTAACTTCCATTTCATAAAGGGATGGACTGGTGCTTATTAACAGAAAAGTGTAGTAGATTAACAAAATAAAGAACTGCTATGAGACTATTATCAATTTGTAAGTTGTGATGACAAGTCTAATTTTAAAGCATTCTCTTCAGTGATGAGTTTTGCTCGTTCATTCTGGTGAGCGTCTACATTCCTCCGCAAGCGCACGTGAGCTCGGCTTTACAGATACTCGCTGATATGATCACAGAGAGCGAGCAACAACACCCGGACTCTGTTCTTATCATTCTCGGGGACTTTAATAAAGCGGTTCTCTCACGTGAACTGCCCAAATACAGACAGCATGTTACCTGTCCCACCAGAGACAGTAATACACTGGATCACTGTTACACAGCAATAAAGGATGCATATCACTCTGTCCCACGGGCAGCTTTGGGGCTCTCTGATCACTGTTTAGTTCATCTCATACCAACCTACAGGCAGAAACTGAAATCAGCTAAACCTGTAGCAAAGGCTGTAAAGAGATGGACCACCGAAACAGAGTGGGCTTTACAAGCCTGTTTCGAATGGACTGATTGGAGTGTTTTTGAAGCTGCTGCCACCGATCTGGACGAGCTCACAGAGACTGTTACATCATATATCAGTTTCTGTGAGGATCTGTGCATTCCTACAAAGACTTATTTAACTTATAACAATGACAAACCCTGGTTCACTGCAAAACTCAGCCAGCTCCGTCAGGCCAAAGAAGATGCTCGCAGAAAAGGGGACAGAGTCTTGTACAAACAGGCCAAATACACACTGGAAAAGGAGATCAGAGTGGCAAAGAGGAATTATTCTGATAAACTTCGGAATCAGTTCTCTTCTAATGACACAGCTTCAGTGTGGAAAGGTCTGAAAGTTATCACTAACTACAAGACACCATCCCCCAGCTCTGTGGAGAATCAACGACTGGCAGACGATCTGAATGAGTTTTATTGCAGGTTTGAAAAATCACCATTAACACCTCCAACAACCCCCCTCTCCCCCACACCTGCAATTCAGTTCAGTGAAGATGACGTGCGCCAGGTCTTCAGAAAGAACAAGAGAAGAAAGGCACCAGGCCCAGACAGCGTTTCACCAGCCTGTCTGAAAACCTGCGCTGACCAGCTGGCCCCCATCTTCACACTGATCTTCAACAGATCACTGGAGCTGTGCGAAGTCCCCTCATGCTTCAAACGCTCCACCATCATCCCCGTCCCAAAGAAACCCAAAATTACTGGACTAAATGACTACAGACCTGTGGCTCTAACGTCTGTGGCCATGAAGTCATTTGAAAGACTGGTTCTGGCTTATCTGAAGGACATCACTGGACCCTTACTGGACCCTCTGCAGTTTGCTTACCGAGCAAACAGGTCTGTGGATGATGCAGTCAATATGGGACTGCATTATGTTCTCCAGCATCTGGACAGACCAGGGACTAATGTGAGGATCCTGTTTGTGGACTTCAGCTCTGCTTTTAACACCATCGTCCCATCACTCCTCCAGCCTAAACTAACTCAGCTCTCCGTGCCCACCTCTGTCTGTCAGTGGATCACCAGCTTCCTGACAGACAGGCAGCAGCTAGTGAGGCTGGGAAAACTCCCCTCCAGCACCCTCACCATCAGCACCGGCGCCCCTCAGGGCTGTGTTCTCTCCCCACTGCTCTTCTCCCTCTACACCAATGACTGCACCTCTAAAGACCCCTCTGTCAAGCTCCTGAAGTTTGCGGATGATACCACACTGATCGGCCTCATCCAGGACGGTGACGAGTCTGCTTACAGACTGGAGGTTGAACAGCTGGCTGTCTGGTGCAGTCTTAACAACCTGGAGCTCAACACGCTCAAGACAGTGGAGATGACCGTGGACTTCAGGAGAAACCCCCCTGCTCTCCCCCCACTCACCATCATGAACAGCACTGTGGCAGCAGTGGAGTCATTCAGGTTCCTGGGCACCACCATCTCCCAGGACCTGAAGTGGGACAACCACATCGAGTCCATTGTGAAAAAGGCCCAGCAGAGGTTGTACTTCCTTCGCCAGCTGAGGAAGTTCAACCTGCCACAGGAGCTGCTGAAACAGTTCTACTCTGCCATCATCGAATCCATCCTCTGCACTTCAATTACCGTCTGGTTCAGCTCAGCTACCAAATCTGACGTCAGAAGACTACAGAGGGTAGTCCGGTCTGCTGAGCGAATCATTGGCACAACCCTCCCCACTCTCCAAGAACTGTACTTATCCAGAGTGAGAAAAAGGGCAAAGAAGATCACTCTGGACCCCTCACATCCAGCACACTCCCTCTTTGAACTGTTGCCATCCGGTCGACGCTACAGAGCCCTGAGCACCAGAACGACCAGACACAGGAACAGTTTCTTCCCTCAAGCAATCCATCTCATGAACACTTGACAAACACAGAACACACAACACTATTACACTTTATTTACTTAAAACACTTATTTATATCTCAATTTGCACACATAATTGTACATACAATTGTCTATAATATATATTGTCTTTTGCTTTTTTTGCACTTTGTCTATCTTGTAAATTTGTATATTATTATTTTATTCCTTTTTATTATGTGTCTTATCTTGTCACTGTTACTCTGTTGCACTGTGGAGCTTCTGTCACTAAAACAAATTCCTAGTATGTGTAAACAACATACCTGGCAATAAAGCTCTTTCTGATTCTGATTCTGATTCTGATGAACTCAGTCTTTTCGTCGTCAGCCCCGAGAAGTTTCAGCTTCCTCTTTCAGGGTTTAGCTGGAATCAGGGGTGAGCTGAAGCCCATCAACCAGGTGCCTGCATTTCTCTGCAGCCTGGGTCTTTGAGTCTCTTTTCCCCCACTGGCATGCACAGTCCATTCACTCTTGTTTGTGTTGGGACATCTTCTTCTGGAAATTGAACATTCAGAGAATGGCATAAATCAAATTGACCCCACACAAATTGTCATCACAACCGAAAATGAGCAATCTGCTCTGCTGTTACTTAATTTTAAGTCTCATCCAATTGATAACAGCAGTTCTAGATTTTATTTTAATAAAGCAAGTTCTTCTTTGCAGAAAATAGAGCAAGCAATTTCTTCTTTGCAAAGTGCAGAAAAGAGCAAACTAAACTATATTTTTAATTATTTGAACACATTATAAATAATCCTCACAAATACATCAAAACCAAACAAAACAAAATAAAAATTTTCTTTCTTTACCTAAATCAATTTAATTTTAACTTAGTAACTCAATCTCGTTCTCATTCAACACAATGCAAAAGTTATTTCCATTAACACTTACTAAAAATCTCTACAATAGATAAAATTTCAAACTGTCCACCAGGGATTATGAATACATATTTCAGACATCTTCAGATCACTGATAACAGAATATATATTAAACCTATGTATTTGCTTCATTCAGTTAATATTGTACTATTTATTAATTTCTCTTTTAACTAGCTCCACATTTCATGCATATAGTATTTTTAGTATTTTTATTCAACTTTTAACCTATCTGAGACAATGCATAAAATAATAATAAAACACGAAATATTAAGCAGAATTATCTAAGTACAGTTGTACATATCATATCACTAAGATTTTGGACCACAATAAAAGATAGCAGCACACTCGATCTAACACAGCTGGGACAAAACAGAGCAGGAACTCGAAACTAACTTCACCTCATCAAAGTGACTTGGAGGAAATAGTGAGTGGCAGATAGATAGCCATAAGTTGAATTTTTAAGCCTTTTTACAATCCAATCTCCTTTATAAGACGGACATCCACATACAAGAATAATTGCTGATGTGCTGCTCTGCTTTGACACCCACTCTGACAAGATCAAGTTATGTAGGACATTTTAAAAGTTATTTAGCACTTTAGGTTTTAGTGCCTTGCAAGCACTTCAGTACACAAAAGAATAGGTCATGACCGAATATAACTTCATCCATTAGATAGAACACTCAAAATACTTGTGGTTGAAGACAATGGTAACAATTTTTTTTCTTCAATCAATCCTACAAACTTGCAAAATTTAAATTTCTACTTTCTGAATTTAGACAATTTCAATTTTCTCTTGGATTTAAATTTAAAAATTGCTATATTATTTGCCAATGGATCTCAATTCAATAATTCAGCAAGGCCAGTCCACTGTCACCGAAATTGCAAAGCCCTATTGAGCCCTACTAATTGCAGAGCCCTACTTAAAGCATCCACCCTAAAACGCGAGTTGACTAAACAGACTTTCAATAAATCTACCCAAAACACAGTCCCACCCGAGGATTAACCTACACGGTGAAACACAGTAGAAAATTGATATCAAACGGCAGTCACCCTCGCCACGGAGCGCTCCCTCATTATACTCTCTGCTAGAGACTTACACATAATACTCAGAATAAAATTGGTAATTCAATATGAACACCAGTTATTCAATATTCGAAACTCGGCAGAGGCCGGACTCGTGGTTCTTTCTTTGTCTGCAGCCAAAAGAAAGTCCACATCCACAGGCGGACAGCTTTCAGGCTTTCAGCAATTCGGAAAACAGTAGACCAGAAATAAACAGAGGATATTACTCACCTCAATAAAGCAGAGGAATTTTGCTCACCTCTATTTAAACCTTGCAGTGCATCTTCCAAAGAACCCGAACCGGGCCGAACAGATCCGGGTCACGGCACCAAAACTGATGCAAAAACTTGTGAAAACGAGATCCAGGCAGTTTTTAAAGTTGATGAAAAATTATTTATTCATTACAATTAAATTTAGCCTCACACGCAAACTTTAATCGATAATGAAAATACTTAATAAAACCAAAAGGTAAAATAACCATCATAAAGTATTAGTCAATAGTTAATAATAAAATTTAGAGTATTGTAAAATCCAGAGTGTTGTATCTAATAGATGAAAATCAAAGAGAGCAATAATTAAGACATTTTGCAGATGAGAGAGAGAAACAGAAGCCAAGGAGAGCAAAGGAGGGAAGAAAAAGCTGAATTATCAAATGACCCAGTCAGCTTTATACCATGAGCATATAGGGAAATTTTCATCCCACTCAAACGGATGTTTTTGTTCTAAAAGAAAAGGTTAATTTCACCCATTACGTCATCTACTGGTCCAGTGTCAAAAATAGTTGTTTTATCCCCTATAGGGAATTTTGCAAATCTTACCCTTTTAAATGTCATCAGGAAAAATAACAGACATATTTTGATCAGATTTCAAATTCAAATGGTTAATTCTGCAGGCGTCCAATGTATAACCACAAACGTGTCAGCATGACCTGGCTGTCACACTGGAGCACTTGAAGAACAATTGAACATAGCAATCATACTCTTAAATATAAAATAACCATAACCATAAGGGTACAATAACAAGTAAATACTTGAAAATATGATAAGAATTAATATATAAAGTATTAGTACATAAATATAGGAAATCAAAAGTGAAACTGATAAATCATAAGCCATAACCGATTAACATAAATATTAATAAAAGTGCATGAATATGAATATTGACCATTTCGGATCCATCAGAATTGAAAACACCATTCATGGAATAGCCTCTTCTTCTTTTAGGTGTATTTGTGGACTAAAGGTGTACAGAGCGCCCTCCGACTGCAAGTATGAATTGAAAACACCAGCGCTCATAGTGATGATAATGAATATTAAATAAATATAACTTCTCTGTATAGAAAATTGACAAACATATTAGAATCCAATATTTCTCCAAATGTGCATGCTTTTAAACTAAAAGCCTTTGTTCAGACTCTTTGCATCACAGAAATACATTATATTTTAAAGTATATAATATAAAACCATTATTTTATATTTTAATAATATTTTCCTGTATGTTTCATATAACATGATGAGCTTGAGCATCACAGGTTTTTTTCACAGCCTACCTGACTGAAAGGCCTCATTAATATGCAAGTCATTTCACCTCATTTGTATTCAATTCTTTTGTCTTCTCAGGTGAGAATGGCCCATTATTCAGTAGTGATTCACGCCTCCATGCATACTGTTTCTCTTGGCAAAAAGTGTCTTACAAAACCTAAATCAATATATTGTTTTATATAAATAAGTAGGAAGGATAATTTTTACATAATTTTAAAGCAAAAACTCTACTCTACAACATACAATACAAATAATATTGTAAATACAGATTTAATATACTTTTTTTGGCCTTATTTCAGTGACTTTTTGTTTTTTCAATAACCACGCATAAACGTTATTCCTTCAAAAACACAAACACGTACATACATGTTCCTCACATTTTATGGTAGCCTAGTTTGTGCTGAATACAGTGTAATGACACTCATGTCATTAATATGTTTATGAACAACTGAAAAAGAACAAAATGTCAAGGCATGTCAAAACTTCTCCAGGCCCCAAATCAGCCTCAGACTCCAGAGGGTTAACCACATTCCTGGTTTTCTGATTTTTCTCTTTCCTTACCTTTAATTCTTCTCAGCTAATTTCACCTGCATTTAGGTGCATTTCTCCCTGAACACTGTTCAGCTAAATCTGCAGTTACTAGGGTAATTCAATCTAAATTTAATTACATGTAAACTGTTTAGCTAAAGAAGAATTCTAGGATTTATTGAGATTTTCCTTTTGGTCTTGTGTGGTTTAATTTCCATTAGAACTACAAGTATCTAGACATACTTTCCTTCTTGATTTTGTTTATTTACAACAGTTGCTTCAATTTTATGAGCCAGTTACAAAAGTGATCTGAACGATTGCTATGGCATAATTTTGAGCACCACTAATAAACACAATCTAATAGGAAAGCTCTCCTCTTCCTCTCCCTTTCCCTTTTCCATTTGTTCAGAGGCCAAGCCTTTTGTGAGCCATCAGTAAGTTCTGAGGAATAATTTGACCATAAGAACCATCTTAAGTCATTTATTAAACCTAGCTGTATTTTATACACCTGGCTGCTCACTGTGCCGTCAGCTCCAAATTCTGTTTGATCTTGCATTAGTCTCGTACCCTTACTCTCACCACAAGAGTGCCTAAATGTTGCAGATGCTCAGCCTAACTGCCCAGATGGCAGACCAAAAGGACTGGCTAGGTGTCGTGAGGAACACCCTCCTAACCAGGGCTGCTGATCACTTGCAGCACCAGAGCCAAAAGCAACTGGACAATGATGGAAGAGATGTAAAGGTAGATGACTCAAACCAGAGGTATGATCACAAAGATCTGACTAAAGTCAACTTCTTCCTGACCCACAACCTCACTGGTTTGAAACAGGAGGTGAACAACCTCAAACTCCAGATCACAGAGACTCACAAGGACCTTACGCATACTAAAAGCCACATAGACCAGCTGGAGGCTCAGGACAGACACAAGGACCCTGGCAGAATGGAGACACAGAAGAAAATCCACAATCTTCAAAAGGCTGTGACAGCTGTTCAGCAACGAGAGCAGCTGGAAAAGGCAGCCAGAGAGGACCTGGAAAAGGAACTCTTTCACAAAGAGTCACTGTTAAAAACAGCAAATTCTGAACTCTTGGACAAAGATGCCAGAATCAGGACCCGTGAACGTCACCTGGATGTGTCCAGATCTGGGACTGAAGCTCTGACCCAGCAGCTGGACAACACTAAAAATGAACGTGACATGGCCCAAGGAGAACTGAGACACTCTTACCTGCACCAGAAAGAACCACAGCAGGAGAAACATCTCAAATCCCACATAGAATCAGCAGAAGAACCTCCCCCAGCCAAGTACAGAGGTACAGAGGGGGGAGCCAAAGCCTTCTGCTTGACACCTTATCAGACAATTTCCTGAAATCCTCTGCAGCTGCAGAAGGAGAAAGGATTAATTCAGACAGACCCAGGTACCAGACCTACCACAGGGTGAAGCCATGGATGGGAGCATCCTCTTCCTGCAGACACCGCAGGATCTCCAACAGCAGGCAGCACAAGGACGACTGGACACACCTGCATTGGATCTTCTAATGCTAGTAAAAGAGCTCCTTGAACAGTTCTTACCTGAGGAGTACTCAGAAGCACAAGCTTCTGACCACTCACACAACACCAGCTCAGACACCTGAGCCTGTCTACTGTCTACATCAACCGCCATGGAACGACCACCACTACCAGCTACACCAGCGGCCTGGGAACCACCACAACCCCAGCCCTGCATGTCAGATGTGTCTGATCTTGCTGCACCTTCGCCATCGCTCGCTGGTGTCCATAGGATAAACAACAACGATCGAAAGGGGGGATGTAGCGTCTGGACCAATCAGCCACACAATTATTCATTGTATTTAACGAATTACCCATAAACTCACTCTATCAAAGTTCTGTGAACCCCTCCCCCTAAACTTGCTACCAGCATCCCAGATGTAGCTAAACCACTGGCAGAACTAGGTGTCCTGTTACAGACACTTGGACCTTTTACGATGCGAAAGAATGCCAGAGAATCTGTCCTCCTTCTTTCTAAGAAGGACAAATAAACTCTCTTAATCCTATGTACTCTCTATATAACCACTTGGAAAATGTATAAACATGTATCCAGTTTTCCCATCTCATGACTTTCCTTTTATAGGCTTTATTCTATGTATTAATTCTCTATTTTGAACTATTTTGGTATTAATGTTCCTGAGTTGCAAATGTATAGATAACTGAAATTACTTTAGTAGCATGTTTGGGATCTACGGACTCCAACTTTAATTTCCTATTTGGTAATTTATGTTACATGTTACTAACTCTATGACACATTAGTATTATAAGAATCTAGATGGTTCTTGTCTCATTCATCCAATCCAGTTTCTTATGCTAATATCTTGCTACAGAACAAAGACTCGTAAAACTTCCCTCCGAGGGGGCAACTCCTTATTGGCTCAGACACCTTAGGAGGGTGTGACGTCTTCACCCCTTATATTCACTGATCACAAGATCGATACTCTCTTCCCTTTTACTGACAAATGCTGATATCAAGATGATGCTGTAAGAAGCTAGAAGCTTCTGTGAAACCCCAAGCTTGTGCCAGGCTTCGGCCTAGAAAACTTCCATTCACCAAAGATCCTCTGAATCCAACTGGTTCTCTTTCATCAAGACAATATCAGCAAAGATTCAACGGAAGCCTCCACAAATTGCATCAGGACAGTTTTAATTCAACTTGGAGAGACATGCAAGTATCAAACTTAGTCTCATTATTTGATACATTAAGTATCCTTACCCCTTTTAAAGAAGGGCCTGTTAAAACTAAACTGATGGTTTGCTCAAGGCTGTTGATCTGCTGAATGTCCAACAATGCTGTAACTTCTTGCTTTCCTGTAGTCAAGTCAAGTCAAGTCAAATTTATTTATATAGCGCTTTTACAATTGGTAATTGTTTCAAAGCAGCTTTACATATTAGAAGCACAGAAAAAAGTGAATTGGTTAAAAATAAGCTGTACAAACAAGCGTGGTAATATGTAACATATACAAGATGGTGCTACATTAAGCCAATGTCGGCTGACTCCCAGGGGTGGAAAAAAACCCCTAGGAGAAAAACCCAGCGTGCTAGCACTGGGAAAAAAAGTCCTAGGAGGGAAAAAACCCCTTGGAAGATATATATAATATATGTAAATGGATATGGAGATCAAAATCTGAATTATACATTTTTATTATAGAGATTAAAAATAGATTATATATAAATATATGTAAGCGGATACGGGGATTAAAAATCTGAATTATAGATGCAGCCAGAACTGGATCTGTAGGCACATTGTCTCCTGGGCTACGTTGTAGTCAGGTCCAGACACAGGTTCTCCATCTGATCTGGATACGGCCTGGATCCAGCACCCGGCAAACCTCAGGATAAGCAGAGAGACAGATATTAGCGTAGATGCCATTCTTATTCTGATGTACAGGTATATCTAGTGTTATAGGAAATGTTCTCGGTTCCGGCCGACCTAATTATTGCAGCGTAACAATCCTTTAACGGATTTGAAAAATGTTAATGTATTGATAATGTGTTATGTGTATGCAAGAGCAAAGAGATGTGTTTTTAGTCTAGATTTAAACTGACAGAGTGTGTCTGCTTCCCGAACAATGCTAGGAAGATTGTTCCAGAGTTTAGGTGCTAAATAGGAAAAGGATCTGCCGCCTTCAGTTGATTTTGATATTCTGGGTATTATCAACTGGCCTGAATTCTGAGATCGCAATAAACGTGAAGGACTATAATGCATTAAGAGCTCACTTAGGTACTGGGGAGCTAAACCATTTAGAGCTTTATAAGTAAGTAGCAAGATTTTAAAATCTATACGATGTTTAATAGGGAGCCAATGTAATGTTGACAGAACTGGGCTAATATGGTCATACTTTCTGGTTCTAGTAAGAACTCTAGCTGCCGCATTTTGGGCCAACTGTAGATGTTTAAAAGCCGAGCAGAACAACCACCCAGTAGAGCGTTACAGTAATCTAGTCTTGAGGTCATGAATGCATGAACCAACTGTTCCGCATTTGTCATTGAGAGCATATGTCGTAATTTAGATATATTTTTTAGATGGAAGAAGGCGGTTTTACAGATACTAGAAACATGACTTTCAAATGAAAGATTGGTATCAAAGAGCACACCCAGGTTCCTAACTGAGGACGAAGATTTAATGGAGCACTCGTCAAGTGTTAGAGAGTATTCAAGGTTTCTTCGTGAGGACGTTTTTGGTCCAAAGATTAGGATATCAGTTTTTTCTGAATTTAATAATAAGAAATTTATTGTCATCCAGTTTTTAATGTCAGCTATGCATTCTGTTAGTTTTGTGAATTTGTAGGTTTCGTCAGGGCGCGGGGAAATATAGAGCTGAGTATCATCAGCGTAGCAGTGAAAACTAACACCATGCTTCCTAATTATCTCTCCTAAGGCCAGCATGTACAGAGTGAAAAGCAACAGTCCTAGTACTGAGCCTTGTGGTACTTCATATTGAACCTGTGATCGATACGACATCTCTTCATTAACTACTACAGACTGATAACGATCAGATAAGTGTGATTTGAACCATGCCAAAGCAATTCCACTAATGCCAATATAGTTTTCAAGTCTTTTTAGAAGAATGTTGTGATCGATAGTGTCAAAAGCAGCACTGAGATCTAATAACACTAATAGAGAAATACAGCCACGATCGGATGATAAGAGTAGATCGTTTGTAACTCTAACGAGAGCAGTCTCAGTACTATGGTATGGTCTAAATCCTGACTGGAAATCCTCACAGATTCCATTTCTTTCTAAAAAGGAGTACAGTTGTGTTGAAACTGCCTTTTCTAGTATCTTTGACAGAAAAGGTAGATTCGAGATTGGCCTGTAATTTACTAAATCTCTCGGATCTAGTTGAGGTTTTTTAATAAGAGGTTTAATAATAGCCTGCTTAAAGGTTTTTGGCACGTATCCTAGTGTTAAAGATGAATTAATTATATCAAGAAGTGGACCTACGACCTCTGGAAGCATTTCTTTCAGTAGTTTAGTCGGCATTGGGTCTAACATACATGTTGTTGATTTTGATGATTTGATAAGTTTAGATAATTCTTCCTCTCCTATAGCGGCGAATGATTCTAGTTTTACCTCAGGGACACTACAGTGCACTGTCTGAAGCAAAACTGTAGACGGTTGCATGTTTTTAATTTTCTCTCTAATATTATCAATCTTGGAAGTAAAGAAGTTCATAAAGTCATTACTGCTGTGCTCTATGGAAACGTCAGCAGTTGAATCTCTGTTTCTAGTTAATTTAGCCACTGTGTCAAATAAATACCTAGGATTATGTTTGTTTTCTATTAAGAGATTTGAAAAATAAGTAGATCTAGCATTTCTTATAGCCGTTCTGTACTCAATCATTTTTTCTTTCCACGAAAGGCGAAAAACTTCTAGTTTTGTTTTCTTCCAACTACATTCAGCTTTTCTAACAGCTCGTTTTAGAGCCCGAGTGTGCTCATCATACCACGGCGTTGGATTAGTTTCCTTAATCTTCTTTAGACGTAAAGGAGCGACTGCATCTAATGTGCTGGAAAAGAGAGAGCCAATAGTTTCTGTTGCAGCATCGAGTTCTTCTAAGTTGTCAGGTATACTAAGGCGATGAAACTGCTCGGGGAGATTATTTATAAAGCAATCTTTAGTGGTAGACGTGATGGTTCTACAATATTTATGGCTGGGTGGTGGTTTTGTAGCCTTGGCTAATTGCATTATACACAAGACTAAATAATGATCTGATATATCATCGCTCTGCTGTAGAATTTCAACAGCATCAATATCAATTCCATGCGACAGTATTAGATCTAGGGTATGATTACGACAATGAGTGGGTCCTGACACGTGTTGTCTAACTCCAATAGAGTTTAAAATGTCTGCAAATGCCAATCCAAATGCGTCTTTATTATTATCTACATGGATATTAAAATCACCAACAACAAGGACTTTATCCGCAGCCAGTACTAACTCTGATAGAAACTCAGCAAATTCTTTGATAAAGTCAGTATGGTGCCCTGGTGGCCTGTATACAGTAGCCAGCACAAATGTCAACTTACATAATGTTACATAAAGCACCATCACTTCAAAGGAATTATATTTGAAATTCTTTTGAATGATTCTGAATATATTACTATAAATTACAGCAACACCTCCCCCTTTGCCTTTCTGTTGAGGATTGTGTCGATAATCATAACCTTGAGGACTAGATTCATTTAAAATAATGTAATCGTCTGGTTTTAGCCAGGTTTCTGTCAAACACAGCAAGTCTAGTTTATTGTCTGTGATAATTTCATTTACAATAAGTGCTTTTGAAGAAATAGATCTAATATTCAGTAACCCAAGCTTTATCATTTGTTTATCTGATTTATCTGTGATTTTCATCTTTTGAACATCAATTAAATTTTTACCCTTAAAAGGTTTCGGAAGTTTTTTGTATTTACTAGTTCGAGGTACAGACACAGTCTCTATGTGATAATATCTAGGTGAAAGAGTTTCTATGTGCTGTGAATGTTCTGAGTTCTAGGTGGCTAGCAGACGGTCGGTTTAGCCTGTTTGTCTGCGTCCTGATCTGGGCCCTGGTTTGTCATGTTTCAGCTCTAAGACTATTTGCCAAATTTCTAGATAGAAGAGCAGCACCATCCCGGGAGGGATGAATACCATCTCTTTTCAACAGATCAGGTCTATCCCAAAAGCTTTTCCAATTGTCTATGAAACCTATATTATTCTGCGCACACCACTTAGACAGCCAGCCATTGAGTGATGATAACCTGCTAACTATCTCATCACTCCGACGAACAGGAAGAGGGCCAGAACAAATTACTTTTGCTGACATTGAATTTGCGAGTTCACACACCTCTTTAATGTTAATTTTAGTGATCTCCGACTGGCAAAGTCGAACATCATTTGTGCCGACGTGGATAATGATTTTAGAATATTTACGTTTAGCATTAGCCAGCACTTTTAAATTTGCTTTGATGTCAGGTGCTCTGGCCCCCGGCAAACATGTGACTATGGTGGCTGGTGTCTCTATTTTCACGTTCCGTGTAATAGAATCGCCAATAACTAGGGCACTTTCAACAGGATTCTCAGTGGGTGCGTCACTGAGTGGGGAGAACCTGTTTGATGTTCTAATCGGAACGGAAGAGTGGTGTTTGTTCTTGCCATTATGCCGCCTCACAGTCACCCAGTTAGCCTGCTGCGTGGCTTCTACAACCGGAACCGAATGTGCAGTGTTTACTAGGCTAGTCGCATCCAAAGCAGTATCTAAGGCCCTTTCATTCTCACTATCCTCAATTAAAGTTTGGATGCGTGTCTCTAATTCTGAGATTCTCTCTGTCAGCCTGACAATATCCCTGCATTTATCACATGTGTAAGTCTTACTGCTGACAGAAAGAGCTAAGCTGTACATGTTGCATTTACTACACATGATAATCGTCAGACATGACTGACCGTGTGTTTGATGAACGCCGTCCGAAAAACTGCAACACACACGGGACTCGCTGGCTGGATGTCTTGGTCGCTTGCCGGTGCCTGGGGCAAGGGTGATGTGCGGGACGATGTACCTCGCGGTGGATCGATGAATGCCGGGCAGCAACGTCTCCACAGCTTCCCGATCTGGCGAGGACAGATCAGAATAACATACATCGGATAAATCCGCCATTCAATCGACAAGGAAGGTTGGTTTAGAGGAAAAAAAGAAAGTAGACGGTAGCTAGCAGGCTAGCGGGCTATGGCTAACACTAGGTGATTACGCTGGTGGATTGCTAGTAATAAATCGTTCCGTTTAGTAATACTATGCAATAGGTTAAGTAATCTAGTGAAAAATAAGAAAGTTATATTATGTGAATAGGAATAAAGAGAAGGATTTAGGATAAACTCCACGAAGCTCCGAGCATAGGTCAGACAGCAGGCAGGCAGCAGCGTTGAGCAGCATTCAAGAGCTGTACTCTGCTTTAGCTCTCTCTCTCTTGGTAAACTGTATGCATGTATGTGTGTGAATGTTAGAGTAGTTTAAGTGTTTAGTCTAGTTAATAAAGTCTTGTTCATGTCACACGTAAAGTTGTCCGTGTTTTACGCTCATATACTGGAGTCCCTATTCATGTCGATTCTGAATTACAGGCTCTTAGTAGTACTGTACAACAAGATTGTTATTTCCCATAACCTGGAAATTAACATTTCTTAGAATTAATAAACAATTAACACTGTGTGTTCATTGGACAACGGGTTAATTGATTGTAATATTAATTTTATTACATTAAGTTAATTTTATTAACTGATCCAAATATTAATAATTAATTATAACTAGTTATGATTAATAATTCATATTTATTTTGAGCTAATTTGTTGCACGTATCTCCAAGTGCCTGGCTACTATCCTGTAATACCCTGGCACCTGGAGTAAGATTCAGATTGAGGTTGTAGAATCTAACGAAGGTGTGCTGGGATGACCATCCAGCCGCACCACATATATCATCAAGTGAAACTCCTGAGAGAAGAGCTTTAGAAGCAGCCATACCTTGTGTAGAATGAGCATGTATTAGCAAAGGACACAGATGTCCGACAGCTTTATAAGCTAAGGAGATGGCCTCGACCACCCACTTGCTCATCCTCTGCTTAGACGCTGGGCCCCCCTTTTTAGGGGACTCGTAACATACAAACAACTGGTCTGTTTTCCTCCACAGGGCAGCTCTGTGGACATAAGCATCTAATGCCCTCACAGGGCAAAGCAGATTTCTTTTTTCCTGATCCACTGATGTAAAAGGAGGCGGGCAGAACGCCTCAAGTACAATGGGACCTTCGGGACATAACCGGGTCTAGTATGTAGGAAAGCCTTAATCATACCAGGCGCAAATTCCAAACATGATGGAGCAACCGATGCTGTAAATCACAAATCCTCTTTAAGGACGAAATAGCAAGTAGAAAAACAGTTTTAAGTGTCAAGAATTTATCTGACACCTCTTCTATTGGCTCGAAGGGAGCCTCGGCCAACCCCTGGAGCACAATAGACAGGTCCCAGGTCGGAATTTTTGTACGCACCATAGGCCTTAACCTGAGTGCAACACGAAGGAAGCGTATGACTAGGGGGTCTCGACCCACCGAGGAACCCCCTACAGGATTATGAAAGGCAGAATTAGCCGCAATATAAACTTTCAAAGTTGAAGGGGTTAAACCTTCGGAAAATTTCTCTTGAAGAAATTGTAGCACATAGCTAATAGGAGACTGGACAGGGTCCAAATTACGTTGGCCACACCATGTAGCCAGCGAGGGGCCACCAATATTAGGTCGACCTCCTCCTGGCGAACCTTCTCCAGAACTCCCGGGAGCAGTGCTTCAGGCAGCGGCGGGACCGGACCCGCGGGGATCGCAGCACTCTGAGAGTGAGCCGTTCGCAATTCGCACAGACAGCTCCCTCAAGGCTGCCTGAGCGTGCTCAACTCCCAGGCATTTGACACACATCTCGTGTGTATCCCCTTCCACAATAAAGCGTGGGCAGGGAGGAACACACTTCTTAAATTGCTGCTTTTCGACCATTTATATATATATATATATATATATATATATATATATATATATTTCTTGTCTTATTTTGTAATTAGGAACTCTTGTCCTCAGACGAAGAGACCACTGTGTATGCTTTTTTTCAGACAATACAACAATAAATAAGACAGACAGGATACATATAGCGCTTGCTGAAGACAACAGAAGCTGGCGTTCTCTGTTTCTGGGCATGCTTTATAGCTTCCTGATCTGTGACGTCACCCGCCTCTGACGTCACGTCTTCTCATTGGTTGGATACAGAGGTGCTTCACGAACACAAAACACAGAGGGTTCCCATAACGTCGTTCGACATAGCGTCGATAGTTCCCACGAAAGGGAACTTAAAGTTTTCCATTTGGTATGAATTATGTGCAATGTGTAAACTCGTTAAGTAAAAAAAAGTAAAAATACTTTTCTTCGAGACATTTTTATTTTCTTCTTTTTTTTTGTTCCTTTGTGATGTAGAACAGAGACAACGTAACATAGATAAGTTGGATTACACTAAACAACACAATGCCTTGTATGAAGGAACCGTATAGAATAGAATACTGAAAATAAGCTCAATAATGAAAGTCCTCAAAACAGCCTTTCACAAGCCAAAAAGTTGGCGGTGAAATGAAACTTGTTATAGCCGACTGTGAGGTGGCGTCTGAACTAGTAACATCGTTAGGTCGAGCTGCAAACAATGCAGGGATTAACCTGCCTGGACCCGCTATGACTAGCTGCTGCAACGTACCGCTGGTGCTTTCCACCTTTCATGTGCGACTCGACGGCTTTAAGCCCCATGGTCCGAAAAGGTCTTTTTGCAGAATTTACCAGTGTTGGGGAAGCTACTCTGAAACGAGTTTGACAAGCTACAAGCTACTCATAAATTAGTTAAACTACAGTCAAGCTACCCTTTTGAAAAAGTAGTTAGCTACACTACAAGTTACTATCAAAAAGTAGCTAGCTACATTGAAACTACTTTTAATTTTTTTATTTTAAATGACATAGCATATTACAAATAACTGGATAACTGTTAATGAAGAATGTTTAAGTAAGACGTTTGGGGTTTAAACAAAGCAAGGTGTAGTGGTATGAACTCAAGCAGTTATGTATGTATTGCTTATCATTAATATTATTAGTTGTCATTTGTTAAATATGGTACTTGCGTTAAATGTATATCAAAATATATTTGTATATAGTATTGTGCAATGATGCCAACTTGAACATCACGTAGACTTGTAAACGTTTGCGGGTGACGCTAGAGGGCGATCGTGAGCCGCAGGACATATAGCTTCATTTATATATGAAGAAGCCACTCTGGCAGTCACTGATAAACAGTTGAAGATAACTAATTCCTATCTCTGTTTATGTGTTTTTACAGGTAAGATGAGTGATGTGGCATCACAGTTTGTGTTCATAAAATGTTTATACGTTAGTTATATGTGTTAGTTTGATGAATTTGTATATTAATTCGATAAATTTAGCGGTTGAGATGCGGCTGCCGGCGCCCGCGCGAGGGATTGCGCAATCGCAGCTGGGAGGCGGCCGACTCCGCTGGGCTGGTGGAGGCCGCGCGAGACATTACAACAACATAATCATATTGCTTAATGTTGTTAGTATTACAATATAATTGTAATCATTTGTTAAAAAAAGAGTTTATATTTGTTTATTGTTACGCTTGTATTCTGTAAACCTGTCATGGGTTAGGGATAAATAAATTGCTGATACAGATCGTTTATAACAGCACACAGAGATACATAGCATACTAAAAAGGAAACAAAGTGTTTATACACCGTTTGTGTATGTTTATTGAGTATTGAGTATTATTGTCTGTCTGATGTAATGAAAATGTTAATGTGTTACAGACAGTATACAGCAATATATTCTTATTTTCTTTTGATGTAGTGTCATAAGATTGTGCAAAGTGAGTTTAAGGACATACAGCTTCATTTTATATATGAAGAAGCCACTCTGGCAGTCACTGATAAACAGTTGAAGATAACTAATTCCTATCTCTGTTTATGTGTTTTTACAGCAATAAAACAATATATGTGCCACCAGAAGTATCCGCCTCTTCTGTGTGTGCAACATCATGGCGAGCCAGCCAGGAGAGGACTGCTGATTGGATGTGAGAGAGACAGTTCCTCCCTGAGACTAACCTAGAAATAAGAAGAAGATTCATCAATACAGAGAATAAAATACATTATAGAGACTTAATTCAATCGAAAAAAATGGAACAACTTCAAGACTGCATTAGTTCCAAGTTTCTAATGCTAGAGAAGCCTGATCTGATAAAAGTCTGCCTCCATCTAAAGTGTAGCGAGCCATCAGGTGAAGGTTTCCCAGGCCAAACGAGGCGAGCACTGATAAGGCTGGCAGAGGGAACGTTGGATGAAATTGAGGAAAGTTTAGAAGAGGAACAATATGCAGAGAGCCTTAATGAACTTCTGTGCTTCATCGAGTCCCTTAAAAAACCAGCCGAGCTCAAAGCGTCCCTTGTAACCCAGTCTGAGATGGAGAAGCTAAGAAAAGAGTATGCAGAACTACAGCAGACACATGTAAATGCTCGTCGTGCATTAGAGGAACAGATTGGGCTACTTGAAGAAAAACAACAGAGAGGAAAAGATAAAATGAGTGTGAAAGAGCAAGCCACCAGACACAAACCGATTCCTGAAGTTACTCTGAGGAGGGAATTCCGAGTCTTCGGACAGATTGGAGAGGCTGGCCAAAGGGAAAAATTGTCATACACTAGCCTCAACAACCAGATCGAATCAGGAGTGAGAAAGGGGTATGCAGAGGTGGAAATCATTGAAGCAGTTATCAGAGCAGTGAGTCCTGGCCTGCCCCTCAGAGAACTCCTTGAAATCAAGCGAGACCTCACACTTTCTACATTAAAGACCATCCTCAGAGGACATTATAAAATAGACTCTTCATCAGATCTACTGCATAGGCTCATGAACATCTCTCAGGAACCCAAGGAGTCTGCTCAAAGTTTTCTGTTCCGAGCCATTGAACTGAGGGAGAAACTACTGTGGACATCTGGAGATGAGCATGATGGAGAACATTTTAGCCCTGAGCTCATCCAACGAAAGTTCCTTCACTCTGTGGAGACAGGCCTTCTAAACGATGCGGTTAAGTTCCAAGTCAAACCATACCTCAGTGATCCTAAAGTAGCAGATGAAGTGTTGATTGAGAAAATCGGTGAAGCTGCTAATCTGGAATTGGAGAGACAAACAAAGTTAAAGAAAGCAGTCACTCCAAAGCCTCTTAGATTAAGTGAAGTTCAAGCAGTAGAACACATCTGCAACACTGAGCGACATTTGAGCAGCGAGATGGAGACTCAAGGACAGAGGAAAGAGACATTAATGAAAGACATTATTACTGGCAAAGACAAGAAGAAACAGATACAAAGCAAAGAGACTAACAATGACACTGCTAAAGCAATTGAAGACCTCAGAGCAAACGTTATGGAAATGACCAAAATGTTCAGAGAGACAATGGAAGCGACCAGATCACAGTTTCACCCTCCCATGACTCCACTTCGAACTGAGAGGAGACCCAAAGGCTGCCGTTCATGTCAGGAGGCCCAAAGAGGTGAAGAGTGCAGGCACTGTTATCGCTGCGGACAAGAAGGACATCTGTCGCGGGGCTGTCGACAGCGGAGGCCCGCATCAGGAAACAGGAGGGGACTGCTGAGCTGGACCCCCCAGTAGTCCATTCTGCCATCGGGTCCCAGACAAGTAATAGAAATGCGACAGACATCCAGACCTGTACAAAGCAAGCAAAATAGTAAAGAAAATAATATTCAACCTGTTACTCAATCAGATGCGACCACTTCTGCTGACAAGTCACTGTCCCTCGCCACGCCTGGACTTTTGAACATCATTGGAAAAAGGTGCTTGATCCACTGCCAGCTAAATGATGTCTCAGTTGAAGCCTTATGGGACACAGGAGCCCAAGCCAGTATTATCAACGCAGACTGGAGGGAACGATACCACATACCACCATCAGACCAATTGAGGAGCTCCTGGGGCCAGGAACGCTTACTGGATTGGCTGCCAATCACACAGAGATCCCTTTTGATGGCTGGGTGGAAGTGAGCTTCCGTCTAAGTGATGATCCAGGTACAGAATGGATCCTGCAAGTACCCAAGCTTTCTCTATTTCAATGAATAAGGCCAGATCTATGCTTAAACTGTTGAAGACTGTACATTCAAATGTGACAGTTGGAACGGTGCGAGTGGGTAAACAAAAGGTCCAGCTCAACGCAGGGCAAATAACCACTGTCTATGCACAAGCACACATTGGGGGGCAATTCCAAGAACAAAGCCTGTTATTCACTCCAAGTGAACCATCACCACTAACAGAGGGTTTAATAATGCAGGAATGCGTAGTCAAAGTTGGTAATGGGAAGACAGCAAAAGTGCCAATTGCCATCGCTAATACAGCCAGTCACCCAGTCACATTTGCGCCACGACTCATCCTTGGCCACCTGGAAGTGGTAAAGGCAACTTACCCAATAAAAACAGACTCTTTTCAGAGAAATGAGACTCAGATGGAGCAGGTGATAGAACAGCCAACATCCACGGTGCAGACATGTGGGGTGAGTGTTACACCACATCAATCAAAGAGACCCAGTCAGTGGGATCCACCAATAAAACTTGAACACTTAACAGAGTCACAGCAACAGATTGTACGACAACTGTTAAAGGAAGAGTCAACGCTTTTGCTTTTGATGATAATCATGTTGTTTGCATCCCCTCACTCAACATGCATATTACACTCCATGACAAATCACCTGTGCAAAAGACTTATATTTCTGTGCCCAAGCCACTTTTACAGGAGGTGAAGGAGTACCTTCAAGATCTGCTGAACCGAGGGTGGATAAGCAAATCAAGATCTCATTACTCCTCGCCAGTCGTATGTGTGAGGAAAAAGGATGGGAGCTTGAGACTTTGCTGCGACTATCGTGAATTAAATCGCAAGTCTGTACCTGACAGGCACCCCATTCCCAGGATCCAGGATATGCTGGACTCCCTGAGCGGCAGGTCTTGGTTTTTGGTCTTGGACCAAGGGAAGGCCTATCACCAAGGATTCCTTGATGCAGAGAGCCGAACCCTAACAGCCTTTATAACACCCTGGGGACTATTTCAGTGGAACAGGATTCCATTTGGCCTTAGCTCAGCTCCAGCCGAGTTCCAGAGAAACATGGAAGCTTGTCTAGAGGATCTGAGAGATGTTATTTGTCAGCCTTACCTGGATAATAACCTTGTTCATAGTACCTCTTTCAATGATCATGTTGCTCATGTTCGCACACTTCTCCAAAGGTACCAGAAACATGGAGTCAGACTCACCCCACACAGATGTGAACTGTTCCGAAGGAAAGTGCGGTTCTTGGGCCGTATTGTGTCTGAGGATGGATATTCCATGGATCCAGCTGAAATAGCCCCAGTGCAGGCCCTGAAGCTCCGAAAACCAGCTACAGTGGGAGATTTGAGAAAAATTATGGGATTCCTCTCCTATTATAGAACTTACATTCCCAATTTCTCTCGCCTGGCAAGACCTCTCTATCAGCTGATAGCGGTGCCACCTCAAAACACATTACCTGCTGAGCCTAAGGGAAAGAAAATAACTAAAGTCAGTACTAAGTCAAAAGGGCAGGCATCCCCCAACACACCCATAACGTGGACACAGACTCATCAAGATGCGTTGAACACACTGATTGACAACTTAATAGAGCCACCAATTCTCGCTTATCCTGACCTGACTCTACCGTTTGTCCTCCATTGTGATGCGTCACAGGATGGTTTGGGGGCAGTTCTGTATCAAAAACAAAAAGGAAAGATATCAGTGATTGCATATGGGTCAAGAACACTCACACCACCGGAGAAAAACTACCACATGCATTCAGGAAAACTAGAATTCCTCGCTCTTAAGTGGGCCATTTGTGAACGCTTTAGGGATTATTTGTTCCATGCTCCACATTTTGAAGTGTACACAGACAATAATCCCTTAACGTACATTTTGACAACAGCCAAACTCAATGCAACAGGGCACCGTTTGGTCGCAGAGCTGGCCGATTTTAATTTCACCATCAAATATCGGCCAGGGAGATGCAATGCAGATGCAGATGGCTTGTCGAGGATGCCGCTGGACATTGACCAGTACATGAAGCTGTGCACAGAGGAGGTAAACCAAGATGTGATAAGTGCTGCAGTGCAGGGTGTGGTTTTAACTTTCAGAGATGCTCCTCTGTGGATAAGTGGAATTCAAGCTGTACATCTGGTGGAAGACAACATCTCACTGCCCACTAATATGTGTCTGTCACAGGAGCAGATCAAACAATCCCAAGAGAAAGACCCAGTTATCAGCCATTTCCTGGAGTACAAAAAAAATAACAGTCGTCCATTTGGCCGCACCCTCAAAAAAGAATCTCAGGATGCCAGATTCCTGTTGAAACAGTGGACACGACTACACTTGAGTGATGACGGAGTCCTGTACAGAAAAGCAGGAAAGAGAAACCAGCTGATTCTACCGAAAGAACATCACCAAACGGTTTACAGAGAGTTGCATCAGGAAATGGGGCATCTTGGAACAGAGAGGACTCTAAGTTTAATTCGTGAAAGATTCTATTGGCCCCATATGCAAAAAGAGACAGAGCACTTTGTGACGTGTGTATGTGAGTGCCTGAAAAGGAAAAAACCTCATAAGCCTACGAAAGCCCCATTGGTTACAATTCAAACCACCTACCCATTCCAGCTTGTGTCCATTGACTTTCTTCACCTTGAGCAGTGCAAAAATGGTTATGAGTACATACTTGTAGTGATGGACCATTTCACACGTTTTGCCCAGGCTTACGCCACAAGAAATAAGTCGGCAAAAACTGTGGTACAGCATGTCTTTGGTGATTTTGCCCTCAAGTTTGGCTTCCCTGAAAAAATCCACCACGATATGGGAAGGGAATTTGAAAATCACCTGATGGATCAGTTGCAAGAGGTTTGCGGTGTGCGTGGGTCACACACAACCCCGTATCACCCAATGGGCAATGGGCAAGTTGAAAGGTTCAACAGTACGCTCTTGTCCATGCTCAGGGCGCTGAGTGATACAAAGAAGGCTGACTGGAAGAACTTGCTGTCCAAAGTGGTCCATGCATACAACTGCACCCGCTCTGAAGCAACTGGCTTCTCTCCATATTACCTGCTATTCGGACGTCCACCCCGGCTCCCCATCGATCTCATGTTAAACCTGCAGGCGAATGAGAAACAGCAGAGTTATGCAGAGTATGTTGCAAACTGGCAAACACAGATACAGGAAGCCTATGATATCGCATCAAAGACTGCAAGAAAAGAGGCCTTGTGAGGAAAAAAATATTATGACAAGAAAATCCATGGTATTGAGCTTTTGCCTGGCAACAGAGTCCTACTCAGAAACCTAAGCGAAAGAGGAGGACCAGGTAAACTGCGCTCACACTGGGAAGACTGTGTGTATACAGTGATAAGTCGGAAAAGCCCTGATGTTCCAGTGTACGAGATCAGACCAGAGAAAGGAGGACAGAGTCGGGTGGTACACAGAAACCTGTGACAGTTTACCTGTAGAAAAGCCAGACACAAAGGACGGCCAAACACAAAAAAGAAAGCACAGTGTTAAGAGCAAGAAAGTGCCAGAACAACAACAGGACCTAGACTCAGGCAGTGATGATGACGAAAGATATGAACTATGCTGTAAATTTCCACCCCATTCCGAACACAGTGCAAATCTCACCTCACTGAATCCTGAAGCTGAACCATTTGAACCGGCTATGATGGATGAGTACTTACCCGAATACCAACCTGATGCTGGAGAAGGAGAGAATGCAGAAGTCTCAGGAACGGAGGAGGAGAATGTTCCACAGGAGGACAGCGATTCTGAAGAGGGGGATCAGGATCCTGTGAGTGAACTGGAGGTGTCACAGTCATGCACTTACCCACAAAGACAGAGACATCAGCCAAAGATGTTGACTTATAATGAACTGGGAGAACCGACAGTGGTACGGAGAAATGTAGTTCTGAAGGATATCAACTTCCAGCCTGCTTGTGGTCAGAATCTGTGGAGGCCATGGACTTTAATAAACAACAGAATGGTAAACTAAAGACAATCAAATATCACAGAAGAAAAAAGAAAGAGGAAATAGAAAGAATACATACCTGTGACTTGAGACCCATGACCTGTGACCTGTAAAGTAAACAGAAAAAAAAGAGGTAACAAGATAAAGTGAATAAGTGGCCGAATATTATGGAGTCTGATTACATGGTAAGACTCATCTAATTAAGATGTAACTGTTTACATTTATGCTAATATTGCTGTTAGTAATAGTCAGATAAGTGGTAAAGTGCAATAGTTAAGAAAATGTAGCACAAAAGTGACTGAACCCCCTTTTTTTAGAAAATAGGCCGGCAAGGAGGGAATAACTGATTTCATGCAGTTTAAACAAACTGAGAACCTACCTTTTGTCTCGCAGCAATGTACAGGTCATCCTGAAAACAACTGTTCTAAAGTTGTGGTAAAATGTCGAAGAACATTTTTAAAAGTGGGGGAGGGTGTAGTGGTATGAACTCAAGTAGTTATGTATGTATTGCTTATCATTAACCCATTTGTGCCCAAATTTTTCTGAATGGTTTCATGCATATAGTCCTGTTAATAGTGTCCTATGTGAACATGTTCTGCATTTATTTTCCCCAGGTTTTAGTTTTTTTTCTTAAAAAACGCATTTGAATGTGCGGCAACTATAGTTGCCGGTGGGCAAATATGTTGTATGCACCCCTTCAATGTAAAATTTGAATAGGAGGATAACATTTATGCATCTAACTCAAATTAGCTGCTTTCAACAGATCAACAGATCAATCAAAGTCGAAGAACATTCGATGTGAACACAAAAAAGTTGCATCTAGCTTATAATTTCTTGAATATGAAAACACAACAAACAACAAATCTATTTGTTTTAAAGTGGTGGAACATAGTGCAGAACAAAGTGCAGCCATTAAGTTGCTCCAACAGAGCATTGTGAATTAAAATGTTAAATTACATTGTTTATTAGAATAAATTACATCTATATGTGACCCTGGACCACAAAACCAGTCAGAAGTCACACGGGTATATTTGTAGCAATAGCAAACAATACATTGTATGGGTCAAAATTATTATTTATTTTTTTTCTTTAATGCCAAAAATCATTAGGATGTTAAGCAAAGATCATGTTCCATGAAGATATTTTGTAAATTTTCTATCATAAATATATAAAAAATTCTTTTTGTGAGTGGATATATATTGTTAAGGACTTCATTTGGTCAACTTTAAGGTGATTTTCTCAATATTTTAATATTTTTGCACCTTCAGATTCCAGATTTTCAAATAGTTGTATCTCGGCCAAATGTCCTATCCTAACAAACCATTCATCAATGGAAAGCTTATATATATTCACCTTTCAGATGATGTATATATCTTAATTTAAAAAAAAAAGACCCTTATGACTGGTTTTGTGGTCCAGGGTCACATATAACAAACAAACAAACAAACAAACAAACAAACAAACAAAAAAATTAAAAAATAAATAGATTAACAAATAACAATATATAATATATAATATATATATAAGGACTATAATGCATTAAGAGCTTGCTCAGGTACTGGGGAGCTAAACCATTTAGTGCTTTGTAAGTAATTAGCAAGATTTTAAAATCTATACGATGTTGAACAGGAAGCCAATGCAGTGACGACAGAACTGGGCTAATATGGTCATACTTCCTAGTTCTAGTAAGAACTCTAGCTGCTGCATTTTGTACGAGCTGCAGTTTATTTAACAAGCGGGAGGAACAACCACCCAGTAGAGCGTTACAGTAATCTAGCCTTGAGGTCATGAACGCATGAACTAACTGTTCTGCATTCTTCATTGAGAGCATATGTCGTAGTTTAGATATATTTTTAAGATGGAAGAATGCGGTTTTACAGATGCTAGAGACATGGCCTTCAAATGAAAGATTGGTATCAAAGAGCACACCCAAGGGTAGCATGTACAGAGTAAAAAGCAACGGTCCTAGTACTGAGCCTTGCGGTGTATGACGCATGGTAAAACATTTATACAGTCGTCACTGCATATTTTATTTCTAGTCTCTCTATTTGCTTAAAACACCCTGTTGACTTTCCCCCATGCTTTTCCCCTTCTTCACTGTAGCCTTTTCTTCTATCTGCTTGTGGTTTTTCACCCTACCCTACACTCTAAGTATTTTGGCAGCCTACTTTCCACTCATAGCCCTGTTGAAAAAATAAATAAAACAAATAAACAGCATATGCTGGTTAGGGGAAAAGGATGATTCAACAGGGTTTACGAAGGCTGAAACTCCTACAGGAAGATTGGATCATACCGGACATTTACGGGTGAAATGATCTTGTAATTCCCCAAAAAGTAGTATAAAAAGACTGAGGAGAGAAGCACTTCTTAGATGCCGCCTGCATTAAGTGCGAAGGACACCTGATATCGAAGGACACTTCTCAGCATCTCCAATATTGCTGATTAGAGTTTGACAATAGAGCTTTTAGTTTAGCTGAGTTTTATTTTATTTTATTTTGCATTAACTGCTTTGTATTGTAACCAATAAAATAGCCTAAGTTTTTTACTGTAACTATTGCCTTCCTTGAGAACTGAACCTCAAAAAAAGAACCACAAGGGAGTGAAAGAAACACAACATCATTCCTGAAGAACTTCAACCTGCGGACGCATGAGTACTTTATGGATTAGGCTAGATTTTACTAACCTTACCCTACCTGAATAATAAAAAGTAACGATACACCCGGAACCTGTTGAAAATCGATTAAAATGTTTGACGATTCAAGTCGGTTGAGATGTTAAATTAATTGCAATACATTTAGGGGCGGGGATGTACAGCAGAGGGGAACTGACTGTGTTCAGAAAAGTTTAGATGGTATTTTCTTTTCTTCTTACTTCTGTACAATGCATTCAAAGTAGTGTTTATTAAGCACACAGCACTGCTTTTTTTTTTCAGTGGTAACCAAGGAAGCGATGTATTGCCGCTGCTGTCAGACAGTGAATTTGCGTTCTCATGCAGCCAGTCTGCTTTATGTAGCATAATTTTCACATTCTGTTTTTGCTTCAAACGTTAATATACAATCTAATTTAAATTAAAAACTGCCCATGCTGCATGTCTTTGTTGGGATTAAAATGCAGTGGTTGCCTCTAATTTTAAATGGATACATTTACTTATTTGTTTGTTTGATTTAGGATTTGTTTTAAAATTTCAACAAATTAGTTTTGTTATGAAGATATTTCAATTTCACAAAGAAATATGCAGCATTTTGTCTGAAAAATACACTTTCTCATTTATAATTTGACAAATCTCATTTTGCGCAAAAAAAAAAAAAAAAAAAATCATGAGAAAATTTGCATCATGAAACCAGTATTGTGAATCGTATCACATAGTGAGTTGAGTGAATTGTTACACAATTGTTACACCACAACTGAAGAGGAGCTGGCTGCATGACAAGGTTGGACAGGTTGTGGACACCTTTGTCATGCTGACAGACATCAGCAAGTCAAAGGCAGGCTTCGACAGAGCCACGGCAGAGGCGGCAGTTTCCGTGTCGTGCGGACGGGTGTGGCAATGTGTATACATACGTCAAGGCAAGGGAAACACATGAGCAAAAGAAACACAATATTGTGGCTCCATCAGACTCTTCTCCAGAAAATGCGAGTCCAACAAACCAAGATCACCAAAAAGAACACACAGAAGCCAGACTTGGCTTTGGCTTCTTCTTGCTAAACATGCAGGATGCAGTAAGAGAAGGGGATGGTGAGAGACTAATTAGACTTTATAAAGTTGCCCTGCTTTTCTATAAAGCGTATGGGCACAGCCATTATGCCTATAGCACCTTCCTACTAACGCTGCAGGTTAACGTCACACTGTCCCCACGCATGGCACAGAGTGTGATATGGAACAGGTTTTGGAATGGTACAGGGGGAAAGGGGAAAAATATTTCTCTTGACCTCCATCTGGAACACCTGAACAATTTCTTAAAATCATTCATGAGATGCTTGGGGCCAAACCTGTCAGAAATGTCAGCAGACAGAATTAGTAAGTCAATTGGCATCCTCAAGGAGCTGATGGACAAAACAGACACAGAGCTGGAGCTGTCAAGGCCGACTGGCCTTCACCATGTAGCCCGAGAACAGGAGGACGTTTTAACCCCTTGTTTGTTTTCTTATTGGTTATGTTCAACGTGTATACATAACCTATTATGTGGAGATATTAAAAGTCTTTTACTAACGTGTCTTATTGTTAATCTTTTAAAATTCAAAAACATCAAACATCAGGTTTAAAAGTATAAAAATGTCAAATTTATTCAAATGTATAAATACAACAGAGGTGAAAAGACTTTTGCACAACAACAGGACAGTCAATAAGACCCTGAAGCTTGATACTCAATATGAAGCTACTCTGAGATCCTCAACACTGACAAGCCAGATTCCAAGCTACTTGGTGATGATTGTATCTGGTCATCCTCATGCTCTTCATCAAAGTAACCAGTGTAGTCCATGTCAACCTGAACAACAGTGTCATCATACAAAATAGTCGGAGACTGCTCAATGTCATCAAAAACCTCATACATAATTCTCAGTATTTCTTTTGCATGTTCCAGTTTGAATACAGGGAGATTTTGGATGATGAAGTTCAGGTCGAATAACTATGCACAGTGTTCTAAAACCGCATCAATGAGTTCATCTCCAAAACCAGTGCAGGCAGTGTCGACTGTGTAAAGATATGTATTGTCCTGAAGTAAACTACTCCTGTAATTATGCAACAGGTCCCTGATCAAAAGTTTGTCCTCAGGTGTGACCATTCTCGATTTGTCAGGTGAAGAAACCTCCCCTTGAAAGTGTTCATATTTGGGGGTTGGCTCCCCACAGCCTTCAGGTTCACAAGAACAAACAGAATGGCAGTGGGTGCAGCACAGATGTCCTGGATCAACAGATGTGGTGTGTTCCTCAAAATGGCAGTACAAAGCTTTCCGCAGACAGCTACTGATTCCAGTCTCAAGTACTGCCTTAACTGCTGGGTCAAGCTTCGTATGCTGTTTGACAGCGTAAACAATTGCATGTGCCTGCAACCCACCTCTGCCTGCCCTCCCGACCTGCTGAACCATGGCTTCCACATCATCCAGTAACCCATACATCACAATGTGTGATATGTTTGGAAAATTTAAGCCCATCCCGAGAGCATGGCAACTCTGCAGCTACCCTGTCCACTCAGAGATGACAGCACTCTGTTCTTATTGTGAGGGAGTGTCTGGCTGTGGAACATGCCTATAAGTAGGTTTTCAGTCTTTTTTTCTGGATCTCTGTCAACCCATGCATCTTCACCCAGTTCACCCTTCAAATGGCAGAACACTCTGCCAACTGCCTTGACAGTTTTGCAGTAAATAATAACTGGCAACATTGAGAAACCTTTTTCTTTAACATCCCTCACAATCCAGTGTAGGCAGTTCAGTGTATGGGCAGGGACTCTTATCAGACCCAGTCTGATGTTTCTTCTGTTTGGGCTCAGAGCCAAAATAGTTGGATTGTCCATCTGCAGCTGTCTCATTACCCTGGCTCTGGTTTCTCGATCAGCAGAAGCAGTCAATGCCAGCACAGGTGTACCTTGAAAATATGGAAGTACAATAAATCAACCAATAAGTTAAAGTTGAATAAGAAATTATTAATCGTATCATCTATGACTTTTTAGTGACCGTACTGACATCTAAAAACAATAAATCACTTATAAGGGTTACAGTGACTACCAGTATGGGTATATAATGTGTGAGTACATACAAAGCAACACCCTTGTTTAATGCCAACTCAGAAATGGCTTTGACCTTCTGGCAACACAATTAAACTTGCATGAATGAATTAACACAGTATCTGTATGCAACTGATTTCAGTTGAAGTTGTGAATTAGACTAGGTGTAGAAAAAAAAAATAAAAAATCTAAGACTGTACATGCAGGAATTCCATTGTTTTGTACATACTTACCAGCTTTAACAAGGGATCTAAGTTCTCCCAACTTGGCGAAGCTCTCGCGAAATGGCGTCTGCCCTTTTGCAGCCTGACCCCTGATAGAAATAACAGAGCACATTAGAATGTTTGAACGGTTTGTTATTTCGCTACAATGAGACTAATGTTATGACTTAAGTCAGAGTTAGCAAACATACATCAACACCAAAGTAAAATATATGTTTACAATGTTTGATTGATATCACGACATATCTCTTACCATTTGTAGGTGAGATTAACTTCATCCACGACGATACCCATAACATTTGCTTGAAAAACATCGGAGCCTAACATGTCCCTCCACTTCTTGTTCAGCAGCCAGGATTCCGGGCTTCCGAAAAGGAGCTGGCAACGACCGCTGGTTAGGTCTACCTCGTCGTGCACGCAGAGTTGCATCGCCGTGATGCCCATTTCGGTTGCTTCTTTCACTTGGTTCTCCATGAGTGCGACCAAAGGCAAAACCACAATGACCACAGGGTTTTCATTGCGCCCCATCTTCTTAGTGACCATCGGGGCCAGCTGATAAATCAAACTTTTGCCAAATCCCGTAGGAAGGACGGCAAAGACATCTTTCCCACCGACAAATGCCTTGATGGTGGTCCTCTGTTCCTCTTTTAAAATGAATGCGCTGTCGATGTCGTCTATAACGGACGCGATGGCGGAATCTACACATCTCAGTTCTTCAGGTTCTTCAACACCAGCCATCATTGTTGTAAACTCTTGAGTGACCTCTTTTAGAGGGGCGACACTATGGAACTCTCTCCCCACAGGATTCAAATTACAGAGCAATATTAATATCTTCACCAGAGAGCTCAAAAAGTGGCTTAAATCGGGCCAAAGTTGTTCTCATGTGTAAACTGTGCCGTGTTTTGTTTAATAATGTGTTTTTTTTGTTTTTTTGTTTTTTTTTTTTTCTGTTAAAAAAGTCCCTATGGACAGGTGTTGAAAATTAGCATATGTGCTATAACACTTTAAACAATGCATCTGGTTTGTCCAATGTTATTGCTATGTCCATATTAAATAAATAAATAAAAAAAAAAAAAAAAAACTAATTCAACCCAAGCGCTCTTTGACGACGTGGCTGATTATGTTTCTGGTGATAATCTATCAATCATCGCCCTGACAATGTGATTGGTCCGAACAGTTTCTGTTCGGGCATAATTACTCCTCTACGGATCGAGTCCAGACCGAACTCCCCGTCCTCAAAATGTTGTGGGCGGGACTAAGTTCGGCTGGCATCCAGGCTAAGCAATATGCCTGTTTGGAATGAAACCTGACTGAGTTTCTTCTATTATTGTACCCAGAACACGTTTCAGTCTTTTAGCCAGTAACAAAGCTAATATCTTATATCACAGTTATCTTATAATCACAGTTTAACAAACAGATTGGATGCCAGTTATCAATCAACAGAATGTCTTTCTTAGGTTTAGGTATTAAAGTAAGTAATCCCTGTGATAAAGTAGGCGGAAGTGTTTCAGAAGCAATACTCTCCAAATACATCTTAAGCAAGAAAGGTGCTAGCTCTAGGGAAAAAATGTTTGTAAAGTTCGGCTGTCAGCCTGTGGATTTCAATAGATTCCATTATTTCATCAGTGGATACATCTTTACCGCAGGCGATTGTAGGAATCACCCAAATATCGAATCAAAACGTAATTAAATTACATTTAATCAGAACCGGATTCACCATAAATGATTCAGAATCAATGTTTAACACTTTATCAATTATTCGTCCACCGAGAAATTGAGCTTAAAGTGTTTTACCAATTCTGGACAAAATATTATCCCGTGGCCACTGAAATAATATTTTGTGGTGATTATTAATTATGGTTATGGTTATGATTATGAGCAAGGTAGCATGATATTTGTTTAAGGCAGCAATTTGGTGAGCACAATACAAGACACTGTATGGGTGAAAAATCAAACAAAGTTTTTATTGAACTAAATCTAACACACACAAACTAGTCTAACGCAAAACATATATTCACAAACACATACACACACACACACACACACACACATTCATTCAGTTACAAGAAGAGGGTAAGGTTATTGTATGGAAGTAAAATGGGTTCCCCAATTGTCTAGCTTTTAGCATGTTTCTTTGACCGTAACCTGAGAGAACTATAATACTAGCAATTCAACAAGAGTTTAATTTGCTTAATATCATTGCCTTAGCTCAGTGAAATAAGGAGACCTGTGTTTACTTGTGTTGGCTGCTCTTGTGTTCCCTTCGTGATGGAGTGGAAGGAAGTGGCGTCGTTCGGTCACAAGTTCCAAATGGCGATGTCCGTGGGGAAGATTGGCTTTGCAGTGTAAGAATTGAAAATATCCAAAGATATTTTAAAATGAACAAAGACATTTACTTTACTGTGTCACACCCCTCTCTCTTGCCAAGGCCATTTGGAAGGCACAAAGGTGTTGATAGTGATCAAGGCCTGTAGGCCAAGACGTGTGTACATCAGGGGTCTACAAATGGTCACACCTTTAGTACAGTGGGGGGAAGTTTTAATCTTCTGATTGGTCAGTTTGAATGTCTCACATTTGAGTTTCAGTCACATGGTCAAGGAAGGGATAAAAGAGGATTTTAACTGTTGCTCTGGGCTCTTTTCTATGCTCTTCTTTCTTGGATCTCGGGCACTCCCTTGCCCTCTCTCTCTCTCTCTCTCTATTTCTCTCTCTCTCTCAGGTAACTTTTTCATACATGCTGGGTACGATTAATGGTATATGATTTTATCATCTCATACATCTATTTTGTAATTATTTTAAGTGTAACCATAATCAGATATTGTCATTAAACCCTTTCAATTACAAATGATGTGCTAACTAGTTTTGATTTAGTAACATTAATGTGCTCCCTATTGCAATACAGTATTGTCACACTATATACGCTCTCCCACATATTTTGCTATTGTAACTGCACTTATTTCCGTCGTTGGTATAAGTTGCAGTGGGTGGTAATAGACAAGAAATGTACAGTTCCCTTTCGAGGGAACTCGCACTGCGTCCCGAAGGGGGCGCTATGGGAACGCCCTCAGCGTGAATGCGTCTGATGCACGTGTGTCAACTAGTCCAATGGCGAGAGTGAACGTCACCGGCGGGTGACGTCACGACCAGGAAAGTATAAATACACATCCGGAAAGACCGGCTTCAGCTTTTGTGCCTCAGCAAAGCGCTCTGTGTTAAACTGTCTCTGTCTATTTATTGTTGTTTGTCCTCAAGCATTATATATATTCTAGACAGAAGCTTATTGGCGAGCAAATAGCAACTTGAGTCATGTGTGCTTCCCTGCCCTCGCCACTGTACGAGTGGGGATACACGCGATTCATGTGTTGTTTGTTTTAGAGCAGAGCATGCACGTCAGTTCTTGTAAAAAAAGGGGATCTGACAGTGTTCATTCATTTTTCCCGATGTGATGCACTATCGAGATTTTTAGCTCTGCACCTCTTGGCTTTTTTCTCGAGGGAATAAAGTCTTAAGCAATAAAGAATCTATGGCCTTGGATCAAGCGTTTGCCGAGGCGACGCGTTGATTTCGGGTCTGCAAACTGCAATAAAGATTCTAGTGGCACGGATCTCGCGTCTGCCGAGGCGACGCGTAGATTTCGTGTCTGCAAACTGCAATAAGTTTCTAGTGGCTCTCATCTCGCGTCTGCCGAGGCGACGCGTAGATTTCGAGTCTGCAAACTGCAATAAAGAATCTAGTGGCACGGATCTCGCGGCTGCCGAGGCGACGCGCAGATTTCGTGTCTGCAAACTGCAATTAAGATTCTAGTGGCTCTGATCTCGCGTCTGCCGAGGCGACGCTTAGATTTCGAGTCTGCAAACTGCATTAAAGAATCTAATGGCTCTGATCTCGCGTCTGCCGAGGCGACGCTTAGATTTCGAGTCTGCAAACTGCAATTAAGATTCTAGTAGCTCTGATCTCGCGTCTGCCGAGGCGACGCTCAGATTTCGAGTCTGCAAACTGCATTAAAGAATCTAATGGCTCTGATCTCGCGTCTGCCGAGGCGACGCTTAGATTTCGAGTCTGCAAACTGCAATTAAGATTCTAGTACCTCTGATCTCGCGTCTGCCGAGGCGACGCTCAGATTTCGAGTCTGCAAACTGCATTAAAGAATCTAATGGCTCTGATCTCGCGTCTGCCGAGGCGACGCTTAGATTTCGAGTCTGCAAACTGCAATAAAGAATCTAGTGGCACGGATCTCGCGTCTGCCGAGGCGACGCGTAGATTTCGTGTCTGCAAACTGCAATAAAGATTCTAGTGGCTCTGATCTAGCGTGTTTGCCGAGGCAACGCGTAGATTAGGGTGTGCAGACAGCAGTTATAAATATTAAACCAATCATTCAGACCGTGTACACTTGTCTGGTGGTTCATTGATCCATTTAATTTGAGGAATTAAATGGGATATTGCCTGGTTTTAAAAAAAGCTATATGTCTGCACTAATAACTCTTTATTTAGACTTTCATCCAGACCGTTGTTACCTGTCTGGTTGATATGTGACTGCATTTAATGTTGAGAGATTAAATGTGATTTGATGTGTGTATGGCCTGTATGGCCTATATGCCTATATATACATACATACTATATTTAGCATTTCTTTCAGACCATATTAACGTGTCTGATAGATCATTTGTTGCATTTAATTTTGAGGAATTAAATGGACAGTTGGCTGTAATTTAATTTTGAGAAATTAAAATAATACATATTTATCTGACTTTAAGTAGTTAGATTCATGTATTAGTTCAGCCTTTCATGTAGATCCTGACGCCTGTGGTGTTAGGCTTCTTGGGGCAGCCCCCTGCGGGGTGGAGCGGTGTACACCTCAGTATACGGTGCCCGTGCCACTTCGTTGCCCTCAGGGGACCGATCTGCCAACCCCATCACTCTTAGTGCTCTGGGGTGCAGCGGTTTCCAGCAAGCTTTGATTCAGCGCTCACTCGACGCTGCATCAGGTTCGCACCCTCTGAGGAGGGTCGAAAAGCAGTCATATGGGTTATTTCCTGCCAGTGTATTTCAGGTCACCAAAGTGGCTGCTCTAGGTATACCAGAGACCAGTCTTGAGAGGCTGGTTCCCTTTTGTGGTTTTTCTGGCAGAGTTGAGGCTTCTGCCAAAGATGTATCTCAATGGGCGGGCTCTGGTAATGGAGCAAAAAGTAAACTCTTTTGCGAAAGGAGCTACAAAATGGGTTCCTCCTCCCAGCAGAGAGTTAGGGTTTTTAGGGCCGCTACTGTTTTGTTCCAAAGAAGGATGGAGAGTTGCATCCTATATTAGATCTTAATCATTTGAATCAGTCAGTCAGGAGACTTAGGTTCAAAATGTTGACTCTAAACCAGATCTGAGGACTGGTTTGTCATGATAGTTCTAAAGGGTGCATACTTCCATGTCTCCATCCTTCTACAGCATAGGAAGTTCCTCGGGTTTGCTTTCAGGGGCAAAGTATACCTATATTAGGTTCTTCCATTTGGTCTAGATCCATCACCCCACACGTTCATGGAATGCGTAGATGCAGCTCTGGCCTTGCTCAGGCTGCAGGGCACACACATTATGAACTGATAAGATGACTGGCTAATATTAGCGCAGTCGGAACAGATGGTCAGTTCAACATTGAGATGTTGTTCTTGCTCATAAAAAATTGGGGTTGTGGCTGAACGCCAAGAAGAGTGTGCTTTCTCCATTACAGAGAACCACCTTCCTGGGCATGGTATGGATTCAGTGACGCTGCGGGCCGTTCTGTCGCCCACTTGTATTGCTGCAATCTTTTCAGTCACACAGGAGATATAACTAGGCCAGTCACTCACTGTAAAACTGATGACCAACGGTGATACCTTTTGGCCTGCTGTTCATGAGACCCTTACAGTGGTGGTTCAGGACCAAGGGTTTTCCCTGAGGGGGAATCCACTTCCTATGATCAAGATCACGCAGCGGTGTCTCCGCGCCTTGGTTATATGGAGGAAAAGTTGGTTCCTGTCCCAGGGACCTGTGTTAGGAGCTTAATATCATTGAGTCACTCTCATGGTAGATGTTTCTCTCACAGGCTGGGGAGTGGTAATGGAAGGCCGCTCAGCTCAAGGGCTGTTGAGGAGTCATCATCTTTCGTGGCACTAATTGCCTGGAGATGATGGCGGGCTTCAATGCGTTGAAGTTCTTCCTTCCAGACCTGAGAGGTCATCGAGCTGTCTGGGAAAACAGACAATTCATCGATGGTCTCTTATATAATTCAACAGGGGGGTTTGCGTTTGCGCCCACTATCTGGCGCACCAGATCCTCCTGTGGTCCCTGGGGAAGATGCTCTCCTCGAGAGCAATCTTATTTCAGGGACCTACAGTATAGGAGCAGACATCCTGTCGAGACAGGGGCTGAGGCCAGGGGTATGGAGACTTCACCCCAAAGTGGTGAAGCTCATTTGGGAGATTTATAGCTACGTGAAGGTGGATCTTTCGCGTCTCAGGATACGACACACTGTCCACTGTGGTTATCCCTTACACATCCAGTTCCTCTTGGACTGGATGCCATGGTACAGACATGGCCGAGGCTACGTCTGTACGTTTTTTCCCCCCAATTGTTCTGCTCCCAGGAGTTCTGGACAAAATTCGCCGGGAAGGGATAAGTCTACTGCTAGTAGCGCCTTACTGGCCAAGTCGGATATGGTTCTTGGACCTTGTGTCTCTCCTTGACGGCTCTCCCTCGGAGATTCCGATCAGGAGAGACCTATCTCATGCGACGGGCCTGATTTTTCACCCCGCCCAGAAGTATTCAACCTGTGGGTTTGGCCCCTGAGGGGGCCCAACTCATAGTATCTGGTCTCTCAACCGAGGTTGTGGTGACCATACTTTACTCCAGAACTCCAACCACAAGGAAACTATCCTCGTATTGGATTGTACCTCGTTGGTACAATTGTGGGGAATAACCCTTTGAGGTATCGTTTCCTTCGTGGCACTCTGAGGCTGAGGCCTGCAACATGCACTAGGGTTCCTGCTTGGGAGTTGGCCTTTATGTTGGAAGGCTTATCTGCAGCTCCATTTGAGCCGCTTGATTCTGTTTATACTGTTTTCCTCCTTGCCATTTCTTCCCTAAAAGAGTAGGAGACCTTCAGGCCATATCTGTATCCCCTACGTGCCTTGAGTGTGCACCAGGGGTGGTCAAAGTGTTCCTTTACCCTACCGGGTTATATACCTATGGTTCTGACCAATATGACATGGCCTATAGTGCTGCAAGCTTTCTGTCCTCTGTTCTTAGATCCAGACCAGGAAAAGTGGATTCTTGTGTGTCCAGTGTGAGCACTGGACACCTGATATCCACAGAGCTGCCCTGTGGAGGATCTCAGATCAACTGTTTGTTTGGACCGCGCAATTAGGGGTCTCCCTGCGTCCATACAATTGGTTAGCAAGTGGATAGTTGAGACTATATCACTTGCGTATGAGGTCTCCGGCCAGCAGTATTCACTGTCTGCCAGAGCTCGCTCTACTAGGAGTATGGCGGCCTCCAAGGCCTTGATGTTGGGGGTTTTCCTCAAGGAAGTCTGTGATGTGGCGGGCTGATCCTCGCCACTCACGTTGTGAGATGATGTATCTCGACCTGGATGCAGCTCCAGGCTCTTCAGTGCTCTTGTCTTAGTGTGCCACAGTTTCACACAGACAGGCATTTTGGAATTATGGCGTTTTGGGATATCGTTCCCATAGCGCCCCCTTCGGGACGCAGTGCGAGTTCCCTCGAAAGGGAACGTCTCAGGTTATGACTATAACAATAGTTCCCTGAGAGAGGGAACGAGACACTGCGTCGCGTTGCCATACTCCCTGCATCCCTGTGATCGATTTGCTTCGGCAGTTTAAGCTGAAGCCAGTCTTTCCGGATGTGTATTTATACTTTCCTGGTCGTGACGTCACCCGCCGGTGACGTTCACTCTCGCCATTGGACTAGTTGACACACGTGCATCAGACGCATTCACGCTGAGGGCGTTCCCATAGCGCCCCCTTCGGGACGCAGTGTCTCGTTCCCTCTCTCAGGGAACTATGGTTATAGTCATAACCTGAGACGTTTTCTACCATCTTACTGATAAAGTTTCTTTAGTCGCTCGGCAAACCTTACAGTCTGAACCGCTGTAGGAGTTCCACCCTTACAGATGGTGCCGAAACCCGGGATCCCTTGCAGTGAGTTTTCTGAAATTTACTTTGATCTGTCGTCAGAATGAGGACATTTTTTCACAGTTGATCTTGTGAATGGATTAAAGCTGACCATCTCACCAAGGAATGGGTAAGTCTGTTTTAATTGTTTAATGGTATGATATTCAGATCTCCTCAGGGATGGAAGGGAACATTTCTGGAAAGAGTGAAGTATTGTTTGCTTTATGGAGCAAAAAAGTTGAGCCTACCTTGTGCAAACTCAAGAAACAATATATTGGGATTAAATGTTCAGATGATGAAATGCTCAAATGGTGGGACATAATTGGCAAATACCAAAAGAAATCAAAACGTGGTGAAATAATTGAGGCTTTAAACTTCATAAGTTGTGCGCAGCTGCGTGATGTGACGACACATCTATTTTCAGGTATAGATGCTAAATGTAAAGAAGTGCATTCTAAAAATGCAGAGGTACAAAAGTGTGAGGCAAAGATTCCAGATCTTCAGTCACAGCTGGATAATTTACTAGCTGAGCAGTTAGCTCTGACTGAAAAGTGTAAAAAACACAAGGAAACCATTGCAGATCTCAAGGCTAAGCTAAATGCTCAAAAGTCTCCCAAAACGCTTAACAGCGATGGGGCTAAAAAGCATGTTCACTTCTTAGATGAGGTGAATTGTTCTGATGAATCTGGAATGTTTTGTTCAGAGGCCACTGCTCAAGAAAGTGTGCCTATTTCAGTTCTTAAGGTGATGCAGCACCAGAATAGCGCAGAGTCATGTACCACAACGCATGGTGTTCAAGCATTAGAGAGTCATGAAAATCCTCTAACGCCAGGAGAACACAGCAAACAACCCTGTGGCAAAGAGAACAGGTTTTGCAGTTCCTGTCAGAAAATAGGCCATACAGAGGACAAATGCTGGGTAGGGGTAGGCCTCCACCTTATTTTCAGAAAGGTAGGAAACCACGTTTTAAGAGCAAAGATCAGAGCTCATTTGCAGGTAAAACTCTAAATGAGTTAAACGCATTGTCCATGCAAGGCCTCCAACTTTTGACTTCACTTGCTAGTGGATTAGCAGCCCAATAGCAATGATCCTGTTTGTATTTCCAAATCTGTAATTGTGCTAAACACATTGAGCGCATCGAACACACATTAAAGTTGTTTGTGATACTATATGTACACATAGACTAGCTGAGTTTATTCTTTAAAACACATGATTGCTTTACTGTAAGTGTTGGATTAAACACTTAGGTTAAGGTTGTAGATGTTATCCATTCTAGACCATGTATCTTGTGTTAATTGGAATAATAAGTGTAGTACTGGAATTGTATTGCAATTTCTAGTTGCATGTGTGACTATGCTGAATTTATTTGCCTCCTAAATGGAAAACTCTGCTATTGTCCATATAGCTAGAGTAAAACCATGTACAGGAGCACAGAATTGCCATGTGGCTACAATGTGATTCACAATTGTATTAACCATGAAAATGCTTTCCTCATAACAGGATTCAGAAACTCTGAACTTTGCACTTTATCATGCTTTTTAACAAAAACATTGGTGTTGAAGGATTTTGAGCCAAATCACACCTCATACTCACATCTTCAAGCTGGCTCCCTGTTAAAACAGGACCAAATTTGCATCACAATTGTAAAACACCCTCACCTTTGTTTTGGAGCATGATTGATTTACACATAGCCACAGCTAAATGCAGCCACATAGATTTGATCTTCACACAAAGTCAAATCTACATCTACATATGCCTCACAAAATGTTTGCATATAATGTTTTTTTTTTAAGTCTTTAAGTCTAGACTGCACTATAACTGTGAATTTCATCCAGTTGTTGTTTTTTACTTTGGATTTACTAAATCACTTAGTTATCATTTGTCTCACCAAATTAAATATCAAAATGTATGTTAGTGTTTCTCATTCTACCTAAGCACACAATTTGTATTATCATTAATGCATTTGAAACAATTCTGAAGCTTATTTCATTTGTTTCTTTGTATTTTGTCCATTTGACTTGTAACAATGTTTTTGGACATTTATTCAATTGAATCTCTGTATTTGGTTACACTGAATAATTTGTTAATACTCTTCATGAAATGGGGTGTTTTAAACCAACATTTGTTGTTTTGTTATTATGCAATTTATTTCAATGTTTCCAGAAACAATGTAAGAGCTTGTAGGATCTTCATTTATTCTCGCCTTGACCACTTTATCGAGTACATCGATTTAAGGGCTTGTTGCTTATTGCAACAAGATATTGTCATTAAACCCTTTCAATTACAAATGATGTACTAACTAGTTTAGATTTAGTAACATTAATGTGCTCCCTATTGCAATACAGTATTGTCACACTATATACGCTCTCCCACATATTTTGCTATTGTAACTGCGCTTATTTCCGTCGTTGGTATAAGTTGCAGTGGGTGGTAATAGACACCCAGACAAGAACAAGAAATGTACAGTTTTCTACCATCTTACTGATAAAGTTTCTTTAGTCGCTCGGCAAACCTTACAGTCTGAACCGCTGTAGGAGTTCCACCCTTACAAATTTATAATGTGTTGTGTATGCCAGGTTAAAGAGATGCGTTTTTAGTCTAGATTTAAACTGACAGAGTGTGTCTGCATCCCGAACAATGCTAGGAAGATTGTTCCAGAGTTTAGGTGCCAAATAGGAGAAGGATCTACCGCCTGCAGTTGATTTCGATATTCTAGGTATTATCAGCTGGCCTGAATTCTGAGATCGCAATGAACGTGAAGGACTATAATGCATTAAGAGCTCACTTAGGTACTGGGGGGGCTAAACCATTTAGTGCTTTGTAAGTAATTAGCAAGATTTTAAAATCTGTACGATGTTGAACAGGAAGCCAATGCAGTGATGACAGAACTGGGCTAATATGGTCATACTTCCTAGTTCTAGTAAGAACTCTAGCTGCTGCATTTTGTACGAGCTGTAGTTTATTTATCAAGCGGGAGGAACAACCACCCAGTAGAGCGTTACAGTAGTCTAGCCTTGAGGTCATGAACGCATGAACTAACTGTTCTGCATTCTTCATTGAGAGCATATGTCGTAGTTTAGATATATTTTTAAGATGGAAGAATGCAGTTTTACAGATGCTACAAACATGGCCTTCAAATGAAAGATTGGTATCAAAGAGCACACCCAGGTTCCTAACTGACGACGAAGACTTAACAGAGCAGCCATCAAGTGTTAGACAGTATTCTAGATTATTGCGTGAAGAAGTTTTCGGTCCAAAAATTACAATCTCTATTTTTTCTGAATTTAGTAGTAGGAAATTTCTTGTCATCCAGTTTTTAATGTCAGCTATGCATTCTGTTAGTTTTGTGAATTGGTGAGTTTCATCAGGGCGTGAAGAAATATAGAGCTGAGTATCATCAGCGTAACAATGAAAACTAACACCATGCTTCCTAATGATATCTCCCAAGGGAAGCATGTACAGAGTGAAAAGCAACGGTCCTAGTACTGAGCCTTGCGGTGTATGACACATGGTAAAACATTTATACAGTCGTCACTGCATATTTTATTTCTAGTCTCTCTATTTGCTTAAAACACCCTGTTGACTTTCCCCCACGCTTTTCCCCTTCTTCACTGTAGCCTTTTCTTCTATCTGCTTGTGGTTTTTCACCCTACCCTACACTCTAAGTATTTTGGCAGCCTACTTTCCACTCATAGCCCTGTTGAAAAAATAAATAAAACAAATAAACAGCATATGCTGGTTAGGGGAAAAGGATGATTCAACAGGGTTTACGAAGGCTGAAACTCCTACAGGAAGATTGGATCATACCGGACATTTATGGGTGAAATGATCTTGGAATTCCCCAAAAAGTAGTATAAAAAGACTGAGGAGAGAAGCACTTCTTAGATGCTGCCTGCATTAAGTGTGAGGGACACCTGATATCGAGGGACACTTCACAGCATCCCTTGTGAAAAAAAGTGCACTTTAGTATACTTTTATAAAGTGTACTTATTGCAAAAATAATATACTTTAAAAGAACACACTTAAGTGTGAATTAAATGTAATGTTTTCATCGCTTAAGTGCATTCTATCTGTAATTAATTTCAAATATATCATAGATTAAGTTCATATTAAATGCAATAAATTGAACTTAAGAGTGATTTTTTTGAACAACTTAAGTGGTACTTTAATACAACTTTATGACAACCTTCGTAATTCCTTCTAGTACCTTTAAAATATAGTTAAAGTGCACTGCCCAATGCACTAACAAGCAATTAATGTGAACTAAAATATATTTTAATATCAGATATCAATACACTTAAGTGTGAATTAAATGTAATGTTTCATCCGCTTAAGTGCATTCTATCTGTAATTAATTTAAAATATATCACAGATTAAGTTCATATTAAATGCAATAAGTTGAACTTCTGAGTGATTTTTTTAAAGCACTTAAGTAGGACTTTAATACAATTTTTTATGTACTTTAAAATATGGTAAAAGTGTACTTCCGAATGTACTGACAAGCAATTAATGTGAACTTAAATATACTTTAATGTAATTTACATGTACACTATTATATAATTTAATACATTTGTAATTACATTATTTGTACATATAATAATGAAGTTACAATTTAGTATATTTCAAAATATAACAATCAACACAAATGCAAATTGAAACCCTCTACATTTACTGACAAAATAATCTCTAAAACAAATGCACAAAAACATTTTTGTTGATGCACAAGAAAAACCCAAAACACTATACACAATCACAAACAATTACAACACTTTAACTCTCATTTAGAAAGAGTCTGGAGGACAGTGAGGCTTATATGCACTATAATTTTCTCCATCACATACAAAGGTACCTAAACCTACCATCACAATCTTTCTGCATTTTTACATTTTCAGATAAAATCATTCTGTATAAGATGATAAATAAGATAACACCCATGAATTAATACAAACAAAATGTAAAGAAAAGAAAAGATTCAAAACTTTGGGTAACACTGTACAATAATTTTCTATTAGTTAACTACCTTAGTTAACATGAACTTGTTACGTACAGAGACACGGAGACAGATGTAAAAGCAAACCAGGTGAGTTTATAGCACAATAAGCAGAGCACTGAGTGATAGTAAGCAGATGTGTGGTTCTTGAGAGATGAATGGAATGTAATACTGTCCTTTTCAAACTTGCAGAAGCTGAAGCAGAGATGCACTGGAGGGAGACGGTGGAGACACTCACACACACAGGCAGGTAGGCACACGAGGAGAACAGGAGACGAAGGAGATGAAGGGGATCGCTGGAGCAGGTAAGTAAGTCGTTGGGAGTCCTTAAGGTAAGCATACATGTGCTGTAGTGCAAACGAGACCGGACAGTGAGTGTGTGTGAGTGTGGTGGTTTTATGGTGCTGGTGATTGCAGAGTTAATGACGTGCAGGTGGCGGTGATTAGAAGGCTGGTGATTGAGTGCGTGGGTACTGCAGTGAGGTGGAACCTGACGTGTCTGTGACAGTCTGTGGAGGGAACAACAGAAGGGTGGTGAGGTTTCAGCAGTGATACATGAAATGTGGGGTGAATCCTACTGTACTGTGGAGGGAGTTGGAGTCGGTAGGTGACGGGGTTGATCTGCCGAAGAATGGTGAACGGGCCAATGAAGCGGGGACTCAGCTTCTTGCAGGGCAGACGCATCCTGATGTCCCTGGTGGACAGCCAGACCTTCTGCCCCGGTTGGTATACTGGAGCGTCGGAGCGCCGAAGGTCGGCTGCCATCTTGCGTCTGCGCAGGGCTCTCTGCAGTTGGTGGTGAGCTGAGTCCCAAACCCTCTCGCTCTCCCGGAACCAGTAGTCGACTGCAGGGACGTTGGAGGGTTCCCCATCCCAGGGGAACAGTGGGGGTTGGTAGCCGAGTACGCACTGGAAGGGTGTTAGTCCAGTTGTGGCTTGGCGGAGGGAGTTCTGTGCGTACTCGGCCCAACCCAGGTACTGGTTCCAGGAGTTCTGGTGGCCGTGACAGAAGGTACGCAGGAAGCGGCCTATTTCCTGAATCTTCCGTTCCGTCTGCCCGTTCGACTGAGGGTGGTACCCAGATGACAGGCTGACGGTCACACCCAGGAGGGAGAAGAAGGCTTTCCAAACGTGAGAGACGAATTGGGGTCCTCTGTCGGAGACTATGTCTTCAGGAATTCCGTAATAGCGAAACACATGGTTAAACATCAACTCAGCAGTGGCCATGGCGGTAGGTAGACCCTCCAGGGGTATCAGACGGCAGGACTTTGAGAAGCGGTCTACTACCACCAGGATGCATGTGTGACCGTCAGACTCAGGGAGGTCAGTGACGAAGTCCACTCCCAGGTGTGACCAGGGTCTCTCAGGAACGGGCAGAGGAAGAAGCTTGCCGGTGGGAAGATGGCGTGGGCTCTTTGAAATGGCGCACTCCCTGCAGCCCTGCACGTACCTCCTGACATCGTTGGCCATGTTGGGCCACCAGAAGCGTTGTTTGAGCAACGAGAGGGTCTCATTGGCCCCCGGGTGGCCAGTGCCAAGTGAAGAGTGGGTGCTGTGCAGGAGTGGAGTGCGACGTGCCCGTGTGACGTATTGCAAGCCTTGGGGGCAACCCGGCGGAGTGCGTGTGGAGGCATTGGAGGAGGGCATGGTTTCCTCGGACCACTGGATCGGGTTTACGAAGATGGACTCCGGTAGAATTGTTTCAGGAACCTCAGGCTTTTCTTCAGGAGAGTAGAGACGAGACAAGGCGTCAGCTTTGGTATTCTTAGAACCAGGGCGATAAGAGATTGAGAAGTTGAACCTTGAGAAGAACATGGCCCAGCGAGCTTGACGAGGGTTGAGCCTTTTGGCAGCTTTCAGATATTCTAGGTTCTTATGATCAGTGAGAACTTGAAAGGGATGAGTAGCCCCCTCCAACCAATGCCTCCACTCCTCAAGGGCAAGTTTGACGGCCAGGAGTTCGCGGTCACCGATGTCATAGTTGACCTCCGCCGGGTTGAGCTTGCGGGAGAAGAAGGCGCATGGATGGAGTCTACTTGGTGTCCCCTGCTGCTGTGAAAGGACCGCTCCCACTCCGGTGGTGGAGGCGTCCACTTCCACGACGAATGGGAGATCTGGGTTAGGGTGGACGAGGAGGGGAGCGGTGGTGAAGGCTCTTTTAAGGGTCTCGAAGGCGTTGGTGGCTTGTGGGGACCAGGACAGAGACTTGGGCTGATGACGGAGTAGGTTGGTGAGTGGACTGACGATGGTACTGTAGTTCTTGATAAATCGGCGGTAGAAGTTGGAGAAACCTAGGAAGCGTTGGAGTTCTTTGATTGTTGATGGAATGGGCCAGGACTGGATAGCGGAGACCTTCCCCTCGTCCATCCGGATGCCACTGTGATCAATTATATACCCCAGGAAATGGACAGAGGGCTGGTGGAAGGAGCATTTTTCCGCTTTAAGGAAGAGATGGTATTGCCGTAAGCGTTGGAGGACCTCCGCAACGTGGTGGCGATGTTCGGCCAAGCTCCGGGAGTAGATGAGGATGTCATCAATATATACCAGTACGAACTTGTGGAGAAACTCCCGGAGCACCTCGTGTATGAAGTCCTGGAATACGGAGGGGGCGTTGACCAGGCCATACGGCATGACGAGATACTCGTAGTGTCCGGTGGGCGTGACAAAGGCGGTCTTCCACTCGTCCCCCTCACGTATCCGGACGAGGTTGTACGCGCTGCGGAGGTCCAACTTAGTGAACACAGTGGCACCGCGGAGATGTTCCAGGGCCGCTGGGACGAGGGGAAGTGGGTAGCGGAATTTGACAGTGATCTTGTTGAGGGCACGGTAATCAATGCAGGGCCTCAAGCCTCCGTCCTTCTTAGCCACAAAAAAGAAGCTTGAAGCAGCAGGGGAAGTAGACGGGCGGATGTAACCTTGTTCGAGTGCCTCCTTGATGTATTCCTCCATGGCCTTCTCCTCCGGTAGTGAAAGGGGGTAGATGCGTCCCCTGGGCACTGGCTCACCCGGTAGCAGATCGATGGCACAGTCCCATGGCCGGTGTGGAGGAAGCTTGGAGGCGCGTTGCGGGCAGAAGACGTCACTGAAGGGGGCGTAGTCCGGGGGAACATCCACAGAGCGCTTCTCTACAGGGCTTTCGATGGACGTGGCATTGATGGCGAGAGACTTGGAGCGTGGAGATTTCGGAACGGGAAGCGCTGGGAAACAGTCTGGGAAGCAGTGGTCGCCCCACTTCAGGACTTCGCCCGTGCGCCAAGAGATGGTGGGGTTGTGTTGTTCCAGCCACGGGCGCCCTAGAACCACGTCAGCGGTGGATTCCTCCAGAACCAGCAGATGTATATTCTCCGTATGCAGAATGCCGACACAGAGTTGAAGAGGTCCCACACAATGACGGATGTTCTTACGGCTCAGGGGTTTGCCCGTGATGGAGTGGATTTGATAGCTAGTCGGAGACGGGGAGATCTTGAGCTTGAGTTGACGACAGAGGGTTCCTGAGATGAAATTTCCTGCTGATCCTGAGTCGAGGAGCGCCACCACTGGAATAGAGGCATTTGCAGCAGTAAGAATTACAATAGTAGTGAGTGGTTTCATTTTCTGAATGGAGGGGAAAATCGCACTCACCACGGGCCGAGGAGGACGAGATGGGCATGTGGAGATAGCATGCCCTAGAGATCCACAATATAAACATAGGTTCAGGGTCAGCCTTCTTTGTCTTTCCTTAGGTGTGAGACGTGAATGATCTATTTGCATGGGTTCGGTGGCTGGTTCTGGAGGGCTGACGGGCTCGGACCGACGGAGGAGGTTGGTGGTGGATGACTGGCCCTGGTGCTCTAAGAGACACGACTGCATACGAGAACCCACGCGGATGGCGAGTTGGATGAAGCGTTCTAGTCCCATCGAGTCCTCGTATGCAGCGAGATGCAGCCGCACGTTGGGTTCCAACCCCTGACGGAAAGTAGTGATGAGGGCTTGTTCATTCCATCTGCTGGTGGCAGCAAGCGTTCGGAACTGCAAGGCATAATCGTTAACAGATAGATTTCTTTGCTTCAGATTATAGAGTTTCTCACCAGTCGAAGAGTCCGCCAGAGGTTTCCCGAAGACCTCACGGAAGTGAGAGACGAACGCCGTGTAAGACTTGACAACAGGGCCCTTCTGTGTCCACAGGGAGTCTGCCCATTGCAGGGCCTTACCTTGCAGTTGCGAAATGATAAACGCTATTTTTGCTGTGTCGGTAGTGTAGAGGTGCGGCTGCATCTCCAGGACCAGTTCGCATTGGAGAAGGAATCCGCTGCATTCCTCCGCCGATCCACTGTAGGGCGCCGGTTTGGCCATGGGACTGGCAGTGAATGCTGGGGAAGAAGCGGTGATGGTGGGTGCGGAAGCAGCCGCGTTGATGGATGACGATGATGATGGCTGTGGTGTGAGTGCTCGGCGCAGCGCGTCCACGAGCTCTTGAAATGGATCGTTGGTGCTCATGCTGTGAAGCTGTTATGGTCCGGTCTTCTGTTACGTACAGAGACACGGAGACAGATGTAAAAGCAAACCAGGTGAGTTTATAGCACAATAAGCAGAGCACTGAGTGATAGTAAGCAGATGTGTGGTTCTTGAGAGATGAATGGAATGTAATACTGTCCTTTTCAAACTTGCAGAAGCTGAAGCAGAGATGCACTGGAGGGAGACGGTGGAGACACTCACACACACAGGCAGGTAGGCACACGAGGAGAACAGGAGACGAAGGAGATGAAGGGGATCGCTGGAGCAGGTAAGTAAGTCGTTGGGAGTCCTTAAGGTAAGCATACATGTGCTGTAGTGCAAACGAGACCGGACAGTGAGTGTGTGTGAGTGTGGTGGTTTTATGGTGCTGGTGATTGCAGAGTTAATGACGTGCAGGTGGCGGTGATTAGAAGGCTGGTGATTGAGTGCGTGGGTACTGCAGTGAGGTGGAACCTGACGTGTCTGTGACAGAACTATGAATGAAAAATACTTTAAGCATTTATAAATCCTAGTTAATATTACGTATGCATTATTAAAATCAAAAGTTGCATATGTTAATAGATAATGCACTGTAAACTAACATGAACAATAACTATACATTTTATTAACTTGTGGTTTATTAACTTAATTTGACATTATTACAAAGGGCATTTTTAAAAAGTGCACTTAAGCGTGTTAATAAATATTTTCATTAAAGTGTACTTTCTTTAAGTACAACTTAATTTGACATTATTACAAAGTGCATTTTTAAAAAGTGCACTTAAGCATGATAATAAATATTGTCATTAAAGTATATTCTATTTAAGTAGCACTTAAGTGGCCTTTAATTTTAATTATATTGTATTATCTGCAAGTGCACTTTTTAAAAAGTATACTAAGTACACACAAAGTACACTTTAAATACAATTAAGTGCACTTCTTTTTCACAAGGGAAAAGACGCACAAGTATCGCCGTGCTCGATGAAAACAAAAAACAAAAACATTTTTGTTGATGCACAAGAAAAACCCAAGAAACACTATACACAATCACAAACAATTACAACACTTTAACTCTCATTTAGAAAGAGTCTGGAGGACAGTGAGGCTTATATGCACTATAATTTTCTCCATCACATACAAAGGTACCTAAACCTACCATCACAATCTTTCTGCATTTTTACATTTTCAGATAAAATCATTCTGTATAAGATGATAAATAAGATAACACCCATGAATTAATACAAACAAAATGTAAAGAAAAGAAAAGATTCAAAACTTTGGGTAACACTGTACAATAATTTTCTATTAGTTAACTACCTTAGTTAACATGAACTATGAATGAAAAATACTTTAAGCATTTATAAATCCTAGTTAATATTACGTATGCATTATTAAAATCAAAAGTTGCATATGTTAATGGATAATGCACTGTAAACTAACGTGAACAATAACTATACATTTTATTAACTTGAGAAAAAAAAAAGTATTGCCTAATGTTAACAAATATTGATAAATACTGTAAAAAAAAGTCAATGCACATAGTTAGATAATGTTATCTAATATATTAATTGATGTTAACAAGCGAGACCTTTTGTAAAGTGTTACCTTTTGTAAACCTTGTTACTTATAAGCTCTGCAACCCTTACTAGCACAAACATTAAACAGGACAAAAAGGTTTCTTCTAAAATCTTACTCCAGCATTACAGTGAATGTAATTTTGAAAAGAAAAAACAAATCAAACAAAAAAACAATGAATTCCAAAGGCACAAAAACAAGAAAACCAAAATTGTCTGTCACCACCTTTTTTTAAGTTGTATGAAAAAGTGCTGTTTATGTCAATGTCCCAGAAGCTCTTCATCAGCAGAAAACCTTAAATGTCCATGAAGCTGCGAACCACCTCTACACAGTATGCATAAATGAACATGTTCCAAAGAGGCAAGAAAGTAAAAAAAATAAATACCTGGAGGAAAAAAAAACAAAAAAGAAGAGTCAGTCCATTATTATAATTGGTTCAATCGAATGAAATCAATAGATATAGATATATACAGTATACAGAACTCCAAAGTTTATATCCACCTTTGTAGGTTTGAAAATAATAAAAACCCATTTGGTATTCCCTAAAGGCAAAGAGTTGCTGATAGTGATTGAAGCCTGTGGCCAAGATGTTTACTGTGTACTGATAATATCCTCCACTTTAATACCAGTTACAGTGTGAAATAAATATGAATGAACATCTGAAGGTGTGTTACAACATACAGTACAACTGACCCATAAGTTGTCACATTTAATCGCTCAATCAGTGTTTCAACGCGTGGAAAGACGTCAATGAAACAGCTTGTAAACAATGTCACGTAACATCACATTTACTTCAGAAAAATCATATTCAGCATAAACTCATTAGTCAGCTATGAGAGGAGCATTCTGCTAATTATATGCACCACGTTACATATTCATTATAATTTTATTTTAAATATTTTTTTATAATTAATTTATGTATTTAATGTTTGAATACATAATTATGACAGCTACAATTTAAATGTTTATATTTCAAAAAACAATTTAGAGTAGAAATATGATTATGTAATTCTAAAGTTTACATAATCATAACTTTATTATAAAACAAACAAATCATACAAATTAGCATTGTATTTGTTTCTTTATTTAGTACTTCCCTGATGAAGCAGTTCATTCTGCAAGGTGTAAGTAAACTTTTGACCGCAACTGCATCACCCAAGATGAATTACCTCAGTCATCAGGACAACACTGTAGTAGAATCCTGGGAGAAGCTCCTTCACATTTCCCACAAACACCAGGATCCCAGTGACCACACCATCTTCACTGACACTGGCCTTTCAAAATAGAGAACATTTTTATAAACATTTTTATTCCTACTTTACAAGGAATTAAACATAACTTTATCAATTACACAAATATAGATAAATAACCCAAGGCCCAAGCAAATTGAGGGGTTTTGCTTTGAAAATAATTATATAATAATATCATTATATGTAAATATAAATATATAATGATTAGATGGGGATTTGTAAGTGCACAGGTGAGAATTTATTACTTGCAAACAGAAAAGATTCAAAGCATTTAAAAGCTATAAGGACAGTTGATGGCAGTGTTTTAGCTTGTAGTGTGTGATCAGGGTGGCTGAATTAATGGAAAAACATTGAACATCACCTCATCAATACAGGTCTTTGATTCCACACAGCTTGCACTGTATCTCCAATAACAAACCTGTACTGATCCTACAAAATGAATATATAAAACAACAGATAAGCACAAAAATATTACATATTACAAACACAAACAGTAATTGAACAACTAATTTTTCAAATGCAAAAAGAAAAATAGATTATAAGCATTACTGGTGGTTATAATAGCGATTAAATGTATATAATTGTCTTTAAATGTTGCAAGATCAGATCTTTGAATTTAGTTCTGCAAATTTAACTTAGTCATTTAAAATGATTTAAAAAGTCAGAGTTCAATTAAAATATATTTTCAGCAGCCAAATTCTTTGAACACGCCCACACACGTGACCACGTTCATATTGTATAAGAAATTATTATAATGCAATCATAAATAAATTACAGGAAACATGATTAATTCACCTCCATATTGCGATTAAACTAAATAAGTTACACTCATAAGAACTGCTATGTTCCGGTGAAAAAATAAAAATGAAGAGAGCATATATCAATATCAAGATACTTACTTGCTTCTTTATTTGTAATACATAACGTCTCATCTGTAGTCATCCAAACGTGCGCTCCTTTGTTTTCTTCTTTGATCAGCAAAGTTGCCTCGCGCATCGCGATCACAGAAAGATGGCTGAAGGTGCATTTTTCAAACTCTGGTGAAGTAATGCGCCGTCATGACGTAGTATTGTGGCGCATGCGCATGATTAAATTTGTTCAAGTTGAAGTTTTTCTAATTCATTGTTGTAGTTAGACTGTAAGTTTACAGAACTTGACTCATTCACCTAACTGAAATTCAATTATTTTATAGTTTAGTCTGATTAAAATTAAATGTATTTTAACTGAATATGAATTCAAATTATTTTTTAGATCTGTTAAACTTTTGCTTGCAATTAAATGGGTTTAATCAACTTAGAACAACAATTATATTATAAGTATTATACAGATATGTAAAGTACAGCACTGTTGCATTAAGTATCACAAATACAGCACTCCGTAAAAAACAACAACAACAAAAAAAAACATTTTATGTCAAATATTATGTAGAAAACTGACACTAGTCGAGTTTAGAGCAGGAGCTGGTGATAAAAATTTCAACAATAAGTTGTACAGGATTATACACTGTATAAGCAAGTGTTTTGAAATTCAGAAAAATAAATTTCAAGTGTATTAATGCACACAGTATTTATTAAAGACTAAGCACATTTAAAATACATTAACAAATGTCATCTTGGACAACACACTTAAGTTGAAATTAAAATAAATTATTTTTCATGTGCTTTAATATATAAGTCAATACATCAGAATAAGTTTACTTATTTAAAACACTATAAAGTCATAATTAGGTAAAAATTAAGTGCATTTTTAAAAAGTGCTCTTAAGCATGTTTAGAAATATTGTCATGAAAGTGTACTTTCTTCAAGTACAACTTAATAAGTCATTATTACAAAGTGCATTTTTTAAAAAAGTGTTAATAAATATTGTCATTTAAGTGTACTTTCTTTAAGTACAACTTAATAAGTCATTATTACAAAGTGCATTTTTAAAAACTGCACTTAAGCGTGTTAATAAATATTGCTATTAAAGTGTACTTTTTTAAGTACAACTTAATAAGTCATTATTACAAAGTGCATTTTTAAAAAGTGCATTCAAGTGTGTTAATAAACATTGTCATTAAAGTTTACTTTCTGTAAGTACAATTAATAAGTCATTATTACAAAGTGTATTTTTAAAAAGTGCACTCAAGCGTGTTAGTAAATATTGTCATTTAAGTGTACTTTCTTTAAGTACAACTTAATTTGACATTATTACAAAGTGCATTTTTAAAAAGTGCACTTAAGCATGATAATAAATATTGTCATTAAAGTATATTCTATTTAAGTAGCACTTAAGTGGCCTTTAATTTTAATTATATTGTATTATCTGCAAGTGCACTTTTTAAAAAGTATACTAAGTACACACAAAGTACACTTTAAATACAATTAAGTGCACTTCTTTTTCACAAGGGAAAAGACGCACAAGTATCGCCGTGCTCGATGAAAACAACACAGACATGAGCCTGTCGCTTGATCAAACTGTATAAAGTGTGTTTGATGATCGTGTAAATATGAGAAATACCGTGAACTGCTCGACTCTCCTCAGAAGACTCGACGCTGAAACTGAACGAGAGGAAGGCGCGTGCGAGCGGTGACGTCATCGGCCGCCAACGGTAGATAATCAAAGACGCTCCAAATACTGTTCAAAACGACAAAACATCAACAAAAATAACATAATCACTCAAAAAACAACAGGCTGCTCATTTCTATTTCTGCCCTTTTTCTGCTGGTTGTGTAAGCTGTGCTGAGATGGACTGACCATTTCAGTTTATTATGGAAAAAGCGTTTTATTTATTTATTTATTTATTTATTTATTTATTTATTCATTCATCCATCCTTTATTTATCCAGGATTTAAAGTTCATAGTAATTGTTCTGACTTCATGAAGCCTCGTGTTGTGAATGAACATCAAACTGACTAGAACAACTCTTTGAAATGTATATAACAGGCTATTGGATATCAAGGGTGAATATCTTAATTATTATTAATGTCTGTTGTAAATTAAATGTTTTTTGTCTGAACTACCAGAAAGCATCTGGAAGGAGAGGACAGAGAGATCCAGTGATCCAGAACCTGCAGAATGAAACGTCATGATATTGAAGAACATTCTGATGTTCACCAGATTTACATTGTCAATCATGACCAATTAAAGCACATAAGGTGCAGCGAACACACCATTAGTCCAACATATTTGTCGTTTGGTGAGAAAGGACCGTCTGTCAACAAATTTTTACATTTTTTGCATAATTTATCTTTTTACAGATTACACATTTATTTTACAGATTACATGTCAAGCCTGCTCCATCTAGAGCTTCATGACCAAACTAGTGATTTCTAACACAAATCATCTTTATGACATTAAAATAGATCATAATCGTGACACAGCAGTTGTCGATCAGATCTGATGGGATTAAAATGACTCTTGAACTCATCATGATCTTGACTTTGAGCTTCTCTTTTCATTTGACGTTTGTCATTCATTTGAAATCTCACATGATTTAATGTTTCTTCTAGACCAACAGACCTGATGGATGTGATCAAGAAAGGAAAAACAAACCAAAAAACGCATATGCTCTAAGTGTAAAAACACATCACATTTAAATCAAGGCTGAAGATTCACATGAGAGTTCACACTGGGAAGAAGCGGATCAGGCTAGATCATCTTCAGATCCAGCAGTGACACCAAACGTGACACAATAAAGCATCTCTTCCATAGAAATCTGTCCTGATCAGCTGCAGCGAGAGACACGACAATCAAACATCATCTTCCGGAGTTTGTGTTAATGTTCGTAATGAATTTCCATCACTCAGTTCTCTTTCATGAAGGAAAGCAGGAGTTTCTTAAATGAACTATTCTTGTGCTCTCACAGTTCAGGAGCTGAAGAAGAGTCATGACGCTTTAAGAGAAACATGAATCCGATATTAATTTGAACTCATTCTTCATTGTTTTTCAGCAGAATATTCTTTCATGTATCTTTGAAACACTTTGCTTCTCTTCTTCTCTCGAGATGTTTTGGCTCTTATAAGTCAGTAAAGAGAGAGATCTGTCTCATTTGGTGTCACTTTTACTTAAAATTTGTATTTGTTTCAGTAATGATTGATTAAACTTATTAGTCATTTTTTCAACAACTCATTGTTATTGTTCATTTTTTAATGTTCACCAAAACTTTTCAGTACAATCTTTTATCAACTCTTAAAAGGAGGTTTTTCTTGTGGCCAAGAGGAATAATTTCCTATCCGAGTACTTAACAGTTTAAAAGCATATAGCAGCAAAATCAAAAGGTTGAAATGACCTGGCTTCATTCATGAGCATCAACAGAGACAATCAAAAGTGAATATACTGGATTTAATACATAAACTACAAATACATACAACTAAATCTAAGAGAAGAATACATATGGGATAACGAAAGTCAAGACAGAAAGAGAGAGATAATCAAAGAATGGCAAAATTACAAACTGTTAGACCTTTGAGAGCCAGCAACGAATCACATCACCTTAATAGGGCATGTAACGCATCTGAAGAGGGGTTATACTTGCAGTGCTAACGGTGCTGTGGTGGATGTGTGTGTCTGGAGAGTTTCAGTGCATTCGAGCTGGAGTTTCCTTTGGTCTCTTCCCAAAGTCGTGTGTTCAGCAGGAATTTAACTTGAAAGTCTCTTCAGAACGATAGGGATGACTGAGCGTGGGATGGAAGCACGATTGCTGGACAGGAGCTGGATGAGAGACGTATGGGAGTCAATCCAAATACAATCGAGAGAACATCGACCAGGCGTGTTGTTGTCTTTTTTAAGGATAAATCAGTCCACACCTATTTTGGGTGATATGACCAATAGTAGGAAGAGACTTTTAGTGGGAGAATGCTTCATTTGTCTCTTTTTTTATATATTTTATATTTGACGGAGTCAGAGTTGGTAGTTTTTACTCTAGAGGAGGTTAATAACAGAATAATGGATTTTATCATAACATACATTGTTAATTAAAACATCCTGAGAGGATTTAATCAAGACTAAACATGATAGGGTGGGAATACATTACAAGATCACTTATGGTTACAAACATTAAAACTTATCCTAATATAACTAAAAATCATACATCAAGCATTCTGTGTTAGTTCAGACAGGCCTCATAGTCAAGCTCTGCTATCAGTTGATTCTCAATTCAATATTTTCTCACAACTATATAAACACAGTCTCAAAACTATGCACCAACTTGTACAAACCTCAAACTTCCAGGTCAAAATAAAATGTTTTAGTCAAAAACTTATTCTTGTCTGACAAAATCAAACTTTGGCCTCAGATGACACACAACGCTAGTGAGATCAATTCATATAACACTGTAACAAAAATACCACTTACTGGGATTCAGGAATTATTTTGCATCTCACTGTCTACTACACTATACAAAAATAAATTTACAGATACAGTAAAATACAGCAGTGATTTTTTTTCTTTCTTTTTTTCATTTTACTATTGTAAAGTGATCTGGCAGTAGATATGTATGAACTTGGTATGCACCAACTTGTACAAACCTCAAACTTCCAGGTCAAAATAAAATGTTATAGTCAAAAACTTATTCTTGTCTGACAAAATCAAACTTTGGCCTCAGATGACACACAAAACTTAACAAATACACACTACTGCACTGCCCAGTGAACACTAGTGAGATCAATTCATATAACACTGTAACAAAAATACTGCTTACTGGGATTCAGGAATTATTTTGCATCTCACTGTCTACTACACTATACAAAAATAAATTTACAGATACAGTAAAATACAGCAGTGATTTTTTTTCTTTCTTTTTTTCATTTTACTATTGTAAAGTGATCTGGCAGTAGATATGTATGAACTTGGTATGCACCACAATACAGTATACTGTCAATTACAGTAAAACGAAATTCAGCATCCTCTGCACATTTGGCCAAATTTTATTACAGTAAATAAGGTACTATAGCAGTGTATTGGTCTTCTGACACAAGACAGTCATTTCTCAGTTCTGCAAAATACAGTATAACAAATGGCTACAGAGAAAGTTGACAATCACAAGTTTGAGGGTGTACAGCGTGCTACAGTTTACTGTACATAGTGAAATTTCCCTCATCTAAAGTACTGGTACTGTGTAAGTTTAAAACGCCTGTAAATTATTCTTTCAGCTCTCTCTCAGATTTTGACTGGTGTGTGCCATCAGTTTTGCTACCTAATGTAGTCATTGTTAAACGTTTTGAGAAATGTGTCTTTGTTTTGAGAACTGAACGAATGGTTTGGGAAACTGGGCCAACTGAATCACTTATAATGTGTTAGCAATCGAGAAAAGCTAAAATACATTTAGATTCTTACCTAACTAGTTTCGGGATCTTCTTATTGATTTCATGTCACCGTTTCGTCTCGCAAAAAATTACGAAAATTCGAGGACTTCTGAGTTAGCCGAGAAGCAGTAATTTTATGATTCACGAACAAATGGAAAACAATTCGTAAATGAACTTGGCTATGCTGTGTTTTTGACTCCCAAAGAACCGGTTCATAAGAGTCATTTGTTAATGAAGCCGACTACACGGGGCGCGCTGCGTTCGCGTGCAATAGTCATGCAGCTTATTGAAAGACGTGTTTTCTTGCCATTATTTTGCAATACACTGTCTTTTTTATGTCATCACATTGAAGCGCCGCTGCTGAAAAGCAGTAGTACTTGAAACACTGCTAACATATTTTATTCTTTGATAATTTTGGGGTGGCAGATGGGGTGGCAAAGCTTTTTCTTAGGGTGGCAGTTGCCACCCCGTGCCACCCCGGTAGATCCGCCCCTGCTTTAAACAACACTTTTTCCAAAATAAACTGAAATGATCTCACCACAGCTTTACACAACCAGCAGAAAGAGAGCAGGAATAGAGATGAGCAGCGTGTTGTTTTTTGAGTGATTATGTTATTTTTATAGATGTTTTGTCGTTTTGAACCGTATTTGGTGCGTCTTTGATCATCTACTGTTCGCGGCCGATGACGTCACAGCTCGTGCGCGCCTTCCTCTCATTCAGTTTCAGCGTCGAGTCTTCTGAGGAGAGTCGAGCAGTTCACGGTATTTCTCATATTTACACGACCATCAAACCAGGGGCGCCGTTGGCACGGGGGACAGGGGGGTCAGGACCCCCGCAGTTTTGAAAAGTTAGAAGTCGACCCCCGCACTTTTGATAAGGGCTGCATTCTGCCTGCCTAAAGTGTTTTCTCTCCTAATCCGTGCTCACATACTGTATTTTAATAGCCGAATGTCAAATAAAGCTGTTCTCATTTCCTATATATATAAATATAATTTATATAATTTATATATAGCCTATATACATTTTAATTTTTTTGTCTGGCAACAGAACGAGTATGATATAATGAATGACATTTTTATATATTTGTAAATTACATGAATTCACAGAGTTCGGATGAACTAAAGCTCTGTGATAGTGAGTAATATAAGTGATAAGCACACAAGAAAAATGGAAATCAAAACCTTCAAACTAAATTCTTTAAATATAAAACAAAGGAGAATCAGAAATAGTCTTTAGTCCGTGACAACACTGTGTGCTCGTGTAGCTCACTCATTCAGGTCTGTCAGATGGCGTGAACTCGTGCTGCTGCTCCTCTCAGCCACTCACTGAACAGAGTAAACGCCAAGAGAGGTGTGACGGCAGCGGGAAAGCAAGACCTCATGCTCACAGGACAGTGCTGGTGACATTTGAAAAGTTACTGAGGTTTGTCCAAAAAGTCGCTAGATTTGTCGCTAGGCGCTTTTTTGAAAAATAGTCGCTAAAGGGGTCTGAAAAGTCGCTAAATCTAGCGACAAAGTCGCTAAGTTCTCAACACTGTGTGAACGTGAGCTCCAGTCCATTACAATTTAGAGCGGTTAAGGCCCGGGTATACTTAATTTCCCGCGTTCCGTTCAGTCTCGCGCGAGCCTGTCAGAGAAACTCCTTTGCCCATGAGCACGGAAAGACCATGGGAAAGACGCGTTCGGCGTATGCATATTTGCACCGCCCGTTGTCATAACCTCACAACTTCAAAACGTCAGATCAATTTTTTAAACAGGTGCTATCGTTATCAATAAACCATAGATTTGATCTTGGCACTGTTGCTCTGTGGCTGCTGTTGAATTATCCAGGTTGTGGATGAGGAGCGACCCCTGATGTGATTGTGAAGCACTTAGGGTGTACAGTATTACATAGTAAAGTGCTATATAAATGCCTTAGTCATTCATTAGTTATCCATTTTTGGTCCCACTTTATATTAAGTGGCCTTAACTACTATGTACTTACATAAAAAAAATAAGTACAATGCACTTATTGGGTTCATATTGAATTGCAAAACACTTTTGCTGTTATTGATGTGGGATACAGGTAAGGTTAGGGAAAGCTTTGGTGGTATGGTTAGGTTTAAGGGTAGGGTTAAGGTGTAAGGGATGGGTCAACTGTGTAATTGTAAATGTAATTACAGAAATTAATTACAGATGTAATTACATGCAGGTGTTTTTAAAATATAAGTACAATGTAAAAACATGTATGTACACAATAAGTGCATTGTATCAAATGATTAATTTAAATGTAAGTACATAGTAGTTAAGGCCACTTAATATAAAGTGGAACCGATTAGTTAGATGGCATACTCCTCATTTAACCCTTTGATGCGTACGATCACACCGGTGTGATTAGAACGTTCAGTGCATCATGTGACCAACTGCCAAATTTAAATATGCTTGCGCGCTTTGGCTGGCGCTAAACTAGAGACGGACACGCGCAGCACTTTTCATTTATCACATTTATGCAGTTGTCATGATCATGAGTTGGAGTGCCCTGTTTAGCCACCAGAGGGCACTCCAACATGGACTTGTCACCTGTTTAAACTGCATTTCCCATATTCACTCCTGGACTCATTATCCTCGTGTCATTGTGTTTTGTGTTTCATCATTAGTGTCTGTCTATTTATACTCAGTTGTTTCTGTCCTTGGTTGTGGTTTGTTAATATTTGTTACGTGCACTTTTGTTACCTCTGGTTTTCTGTTTGTGGACTGTTATATGGATTTTGACCCTTGCCTGTTCTCTGGATCTCGACCTTGGATTACCCTACAATAAAATACGCTGCACTTGGATCCTTACCATCTTGTTTCTGTGTGCACCCGTGACAGAACAAACCACCATGCAAGGATCCAGCAGCGGAAAGATCCGGCCATCTGCTGGGGCTGGGGAGGAGCAGTCCTGTCTGACCAAACTTCGGCAGAGGAGAATGGAGGTGAGGGCCTTTACCCAGAAGTTCTGGTCACGGGCGGAGAGGTTAAGTCTTCCTGATGCGGTGCTCAAGGAAATATTCAACGGTTGTCTGGATAAACCTCTGCCGCAGTGGGAGATGGAGTTGGTGAGGGGGTTAAACTTTTGGAATTTCTCCAACTACCTGTATCTGCGTGGGAATGGGCAGATACGGATACCTCCAGCACCTGCTCCAGTCCATCAGTTCGCTCAAGTCTGGGAATCCTCTCCAGCCCGTGAGCCCGCACCAGCCAGCAAGTCCACTCCAAAGCCAGCTCCAGCCCGTGAGTCCGCTCCAGAGGCCTCAGAGGAGGTGGGCACTGAGTCTCCGCTTCCCACATCTAAAAAGAGGAAGAGGAGGAGGAAGGCTTCCATCCCTCAAGACCCGGAGGCCTCCCCAGAGCTCCAGCCAGTGAGTCCCGCTCCAGCCAGTGAGTCCACTCCAGCCAGTGAGTTCACTCCAGCCAGTGAGTTCACTCCAGCCAGTGAGTCCGCTCCAGAGCCCGCTCCAGTCAGTGAGTCCACTCCAGTCAGTGAGTCCGCTCCAGCCAGTGAGTCCACTCCAGCCAGTGAGTTCACTCCAGCCAGTGAGTTCACTCCAGCCAGTGAGTCCGCTCCAGAGCCCGCTCCAGCCAGTGAGTCCGCTCCAGAGCCCGCTCCAGTCAGTGAGTCCGTTCCAGTCAGTGAGTCCACTCCAGCCAGTGAGTCCACTCCAGAGCCCGCTCCAGCCAGTGAGTCCACTCCAGCCAGTGAGTCCACTCCAGAGCCCGCTCCAGCCAGTGAGTCCACTCCAGCCAGTGAGTCCACTCCAGAGCCCGCTCCAGCCAGTGAGTCCACTCCAGAGCCCGCTCCAGCCAGTGAGTCCACTCCAGAGCCCGCTCCAGCCAGTGAGACCGCTCCAGAGCCCGCTCCAGTCAGTGAGTCCGTTCCAGTCAGTGAGTCCGCTCCAGCCAGTGAGTCCACTCCAGTCAGTGAGTCCGCTCCAGAGCCCGCTCCAGTCAGTGAGTCCACTCCAGAGCCCGCTCCAGCCAGTGAGTCCACTCCAGAGTCCGCTCCAGTCAGTGAGTCCACTCCAGAGCCCGCTCCAGCCAGTGAGTCCGCTCCAGCCCCGCATGCTCTCCCTGTCAGTCCTGTAATGGCCAAGAGGGCTGTCTTTACTTTTTATGTTTTGGCGGTCTTGCATGCCTGGAGGAGGCACTCAGGTGTTTTTGACCCTGGACCAGTCTGCCAGCCCGAGTAGCCTGCTGTCATCCCAGAGCAGCCTGCTGTCGTCCCAGAACAGCCCCAGCCTGAGCCTGCTGCCGTTACCGAGCTGTCCGCTCTCCCTGATACGGCCACGGAGGCTGTCACCGAGCTGTCCGCTCTCCCTGATACGGCCACGGAGGCCGTCACCGTGCTGTCCACTCTCTCTGATATGGCCACAGAGCACCCTTGGCCAGCCCTGCCGCCGCCCAGGTCGTCTGCCTTGCCGCCGCCGTCACCCAGGCCGTCTGCCCTGCCGCCGCCATCCAAGCCTGCTATCCTGCCGCCGCCATTCAAGCCTTCTGCCCTGCCGTCGTCGCCCAGGCTTTCTGCCCTGCTGCCACTGCCCCGGCCGTCTGAATCGCTGGAACCTGCCTGGTCAGTTCCTCCAGCGCCGCCCTGGCAATCAGCCAGGACTCCAGACCCTCGGGAACCCGCCTGGTCAGTTCCGCCAGCACCACCCTGGTATCGGTCGAGACCCCGGACTTGGCCCGCCAACCCTCCCCCTGATCCTCCTCCGGTCCACCTCCCTCCTGAAAGTTTTGTTTTTGTTTCATGGAGCGTCTGGTAGCCGCTCCGTAAGGAGGGGGTACTGTCATGATCATGAGTTGGAGTGCCCTGTTTAGCCACCAGAGGGCACTCCAACATGGACTTGTCACCTGTTTAAACTGCATTTCCCATATTCACTCCTGGACTCATTATCCTCGTGTCATTGCACCCAGCTGTTTTGTGTTTCATCATTAGTGTCTGTCTATTTATACTCAGTTGTTTCTGTCCTTGGTTGTGGTTTGTTAATATTTGTTACGTGCACTTTTGTTACCTCTGGTTTTCTGTTTGTGGACTGTTATATGGATTTTGACCCTTGCCTGTTCTCTGGATCTCGACTTTGGATTACCCTACAATAAAATACGCTGCACTTGGATCCTTACCATCTTGTTTCTATGTGCACCCGTGACAGAAGTGTTTTCAACCAAATGTTTCAGACATTTAAATACACATGAGTACTAACAAAACAATACATTTAGAGTTTGTAAAATACACATTGATGTCTATAGAAGCGGAAATAACAACACTTTCAATAATAATTAGACCACACATTTTATTCATATCAGATACACATTGTGATAGTAACTTAAAAGCTTACTCTATTCTTCCCCAGTTCACCGACTCACTTACTTTCATGTATTTCGGGAGAAGTGGAAGAATTCACATGTTGTAAATCTAACAGATCCGATTCTCTGTGTGGCACAAACTAACATGGCGGCGCCCATCGCGCATGCAGCTCAACTAACATGATCGTTATAAAGGTGTTTAAACAGCAAAACACATCCACTTGCACATATTTGACAATTGGAATATCAGATATTTCATGCTGCAGTAAACAATTTTTTTAATATTTTGAATAAAAAAGGAAAAACGAAATAAAAGCAGATCATCATTCATACAGTCCTGTGGTGTAATACGTGACAAGCAATGATGTGTCACCATGGAAACAATAAAGTGATACGTTCTAAATAACGGTCACCTTAAAAAACACATGCTGGGGGCTCAGCCGGAATATTTTAAGCTTACATGCGAAAGGGTTAAAAGACAACTTGTTTAACACAAAATACTTCTTGATTCACGAAAGATACTATTTTTTTTCTCTCACTATGGGCCACAAGAGAAATATTAAGAAAATAAATTATATTCATCTCTCATCATCTCTAAGAGAATATGAGCCGTTAATGCAGTGACAGATGCCAAAAGCTCAGTCAGTTTTTACTTTCAGTTTCTGTAGTGAATAATTGACTGGAGTTTGAGACTTCTTCACCCGCATAACTCTCACGCAAAGTTTGCACATTGATTGTGTGATATCAACTAGCTCGCCTTCATGGTTTAAAATGGAAATATTATCAATATTGCCACATGGCATTTTTCTTCATCACCAGTTGCCCCCAACACACACACCTCAACAGTCAAATGTCTCCCATGGGGCCAACTAAAGCTAGAGAGGACAGATTTGGCTGTGGCTAACTTACACAGAAGAGATTTTCTTGTTCAGCACATGAAGATGAACTACTTCATTTCAGACTGCGGTGATGTGGTTTCTCCACTGCATGGATCTTCATGTGTATCTTCAGGTCACTTTTAATAGAGAAACTCTTTCCACACTGATCACACGTGTGCAGCTTCTCTCTGCTGTGGATCATCTCATGTGTTTTCAGATGTGTTGACCGACTGAATCTCTTGTCACAGTGTGAACACTTGTAAGGTTTTTCTCCAGTGTGGATCATCTCATGTGTTTTCAGAGATAATGACCGACTGAATCTCTTGTCACAGTGTGAACACTTGTAAGGTTTTTCTCCAGAGTGAATTATCTGGTGCTGTTTTAAATGGTTTGCTGTAGTAAACATCTTCTCACAGTCAAAGCACATGTACTCTCTCACACCAGTGTGTGTTTTCTGATGTTCATGTAAATATTGCAGCCGTGAAAAACTCTTTCCACATAAATAACATGGATATGGCTTCTCCTTCATATGAACTGTCAGGTGTCTCTTCAGGTGTGATGACCCAACAAATGTTTTACCACATTGATCGCATGTGAACGGCTTCTCTCCGGTGTGGATCCTCATGTGTTTTTTAAGGGTTGATGAGTGTCTGAAACTCTTCCCACATTGATGGCATGTGTGTGGCTTCTCTCCAGTGTGAACTCTCATGTGATCCTTAAGATGTACTTTTCGTATGAAGCTCTTCCCACATTCATCACATGTGAACGGCTTCTCTCCAGTGTGGATCATCATGTGTTCTTTAAGGTGTGCAGATTCACTGAAACTCTTCCCACACTGATCACATGTGAACGGCTTCTCTCCGGTGTGGATCCTCATGTGTTTTTTAAGGGTTGATGAGTGTCTGAAACTCTTCCCACATTGATGGCATGTGTGTGGCTTCTCTCCAGTGTGAACTCTCATGTGATCCTTAAGATGTACTTTTCGTATGAAGCTCTTCCCACATTCATCACATGTGAACGGCTTCTCTCCAGTGTGGATCATCATGTGTTCTTTAAGGTGTGCAGATTCACTGAAACTCTTACCACATTGATCGCATGTGAACGGCTTCTCTCCGGTGTGGATCCTCATGTGTTTTTTAAGGGTTGATGAGTGTCTGAAACTCTTCCCACATTGATGGCATGTGTGTGGCTTCTCTCCAGTGTGAACTCTCATGTGATCCTTAAGATGTACTTTTCGTATGAAGCTCTTCCCACATTCATCACATGTGAACGGCTTCTCTCCAGTGTGGATCATCATGTGTTCTTTAAGGTGTGCAGATTCACTGAAACTCTTTCCACATTGATCACATGTGAACGGCTTCTCTCCAGTATGAATTCTCATGTGAACATTAAGACTTTGATTGGTTGGGAAACTCTTTCCACACTGAGTGCAGGTTGTAGATTTCTTGGCTCTTCTTTTCTTTAAAAATGTCTTTTTAGTCTTTGAGCGACTCAAAGGTTTTTCTCCAGGTTTGTCATGATGTTTCTCCTCCACTTCACTCAGTACTTCACTCTCCTCCTTCACTTCCATCAGCTCTGAAATCAAAGAAAAAAGGGTAATTTAATTTCCAGTACATCAAAATAATTTAAAGAGAGAAAAGAGAAATGTAAAGTTAAAGGTCATAACATTGAGCCTTGTTGTGATAGACAACTGTTTTAAAACATTCTGATCATTTTTATGCATTTGCATTTTCATAATTTATTTACATTAAGATTAATCAACCAATTGTAAAGAGCCACCTGTCGTCCCAACGGCAGAATCCAGAGGTCTGGGTGAAAGTTTAATGCATTTCTTTTCAGCTCTCCTGTGAAATTCAACTAATTTTTAGAATTTAGTTTCAATTTTACTTTAACTCTACGCTTAATCTGACTCCAATATCGAATGGTTATTAAATTTAGATTTACTAAATTAAGACAATAAGCACTGAATGGAGGTCTTCTGGCTACATAATTTCCCAAATAGCTGCTCTGCCACCTTCCCTTAAATAATTCTCAATAAGTAATATTAAGAAAATAAAGTAAACATTGCTCTGAATTATAGTATTCCCCATTCATTCCCTATGGTGCCGATTTTTGTCCACAAAGGACCAATTAAGGAGCTTTTTTTTAACCAATTGACATTGTATAATCAAGTACATTCAGTTTGTGTGTGTGTGTGTGTGTGTGTGTGTGTGTGTGTGTGTGTGTGTGTGTGTGTGTGTGCATTTGTGCTTTTGTTTATATTACATTGTGGGGACCAAATGTCCCCATGACGTAATATAAACCTGAGTTCACCTACATCGTGGGGACCAGCCAGCGGTCCCCACAATGTAAATGGGTTTATAAATCATATAGAATGAGTTTTTGTGAAAAAGTAAAAGTTTGCACAGTTTCCTGTGAGGGTTAGGTTTAGGGGTAGGGGCAGGGTAGGGGGATAGAATGTACAGTTTGTTCAGTGTAAAATGCATTGAAGTCTATGGAAAGTCCCCACAATTCACAAAAACAAACATGCGTGTGTGTGTGTGTGTGTGTGTGTGTGTGTGTGTGTGTGCATGTGTGTTCAGGTGTGTTCAGGTGGCAAACTAGCCAAGGATTAAGGAATCTGACAACCACTCAGTTTAAGGAAATTGTTATTTTTGTTTTTAAATTGCCCGCATTTGTCCTAAAAAAGGGTCCATGTGACCCTTGACAAATATGAAAGGGGAAAGATAAATTGACAAGAAACATCTTATGTGGTCTACAGACATTCTTAGTGAACTTTCAGTGTCTTGAATCAGGGGGAGAAGAAGGGATGAGGGGGAGAGGGAGGGGTGTACAGATAAACGAGGAGAAAAGAGAGTTTGGTCAAGGCGTGTCCTGTGCTCTTTACTCAATTATTATATTTAAAACATTAGAGCATGTTTCTGTTGTGAGAACTAATAAATATATTTGATCAATGACAGAAATACCTAATGTGATATTAACAGCCATATTTTGACATCAACTTTTAGACTGATATTTAATTTATTTTCCTAAAACTGTGTAATTATTAAGGGCCGGTCACACTAGACTTTCCTTCCACTGACTTCCATTCATACACATGTGAATGTGGGACACCAGAAACACAAGATCAAGTGAAGTTTGCAGTAAAGTGGAGTAGATTGTACATTTTTACATTTTGAAATGATGATTATTTATAATTTATGTTTTAAAAGAGATTCACGGAGTGTGACATCATATCATGATCGTTTCAGCGTCTGTAGAAAGTTCACATGCTCAAAGTCTAGACTGACTGCATCTTTAAATGTGTTATTATCAGTGTCCTTCATGATTCACTCAACCCTGTTACTTCTGACATGATTTTCCTGCTTTCAAAAACACCCAGGAAGTGACATCATCTGGGCTCTTTCTACAGCATGATGGGAGGACAAGAAAGAAATCTCAATCCATTGTCTCAGTTTTACACAAATTAATGACTGCATTCATCAACCCTGTTACCAAAGTTACTGTAAGAAGAGATTTTGCTCAAGTTACACTTACAACCCTGTCAGTCATTCTGGAAAGTTCATTTACTTCAAACATTTTGGTGTTTACAGTTTATTCCTAAAAATAACAATGTTGTAAACTATATTGAAAATGCCTAAATTCTGGAAACACTCTTGCAAACTGTGAAGCAGATATTGAAATAATGTAAAATAAATATTTAGTTTGATCTGATGTTGACAATCATTATGAAAGTTTCTCAAACTTCCCTTTACTGAGCTTTTGTTAGAAAAGGTCATCATGTCTCATTTCATAGTTTAACTGTTTCTCTAAATGTGCAGAAGTGCTTGAATCTTTCTATCATGAATGTTGTTCAGCATCATGAATGAATGAAGAATAAACACCAACCTCTTTGTTCTTCAGTATCTTCAGTGTGTTTCATTCTGCAGGGTTCTGGATCACTCATGTTCTCACTGTCCTCTTTAATAAACTCAGTCTTTGCAGATTTCAGCTCTTCCTGATGCTCTGATGCTCGTCTGATGGGAATATTCCAACATTTATTGATGAACTGCTGTGGGAGGAGCTTCACTGATGACGTGAGTGTGATGTGGGAGGAGCTTCATTGATGATCTACTGCAGTGGGAGGAGCTGATCTGCCAAAATTGAAAATACATCAGTTACTGTGTTTATAGGGTTAAAGTCCAGATATCAAATTTTATATAACGATTTAAAATGACAATTAAAGAGTATTTTGGGCTGCACTGTGATCCTTAAATACAGTGTTTGAATGTCAGAAAACGATTCTTGTTCTAAATTGTTTTTCTTTTTTTTCTTTCTTTCTTTCTTTCTTTCTTTCTTTCTTTCTTTCTTTCTTTCTTTCTTTCTTTCATTTGCTATATTAACCCCTTTTGACCCTTAAACTAATTGCATTAATCATTTATATCCATCTATCGTAACGCAAATGATGCTAATTCAGAACTGTTTTGTTTTTAATTCTAACTTTATTCTGTTTCTTCATTAAAATAATGAAAGCTATCTAGAAAAGTTGTAAATAACTGTAAGAAAAACAGAAATAAATACACATATTTATGGTCATCAAATCCCCTCAGTCTGTTGACAGCAATGAAATGAGCTTTAAGTGCCAATTTACAGCAGATCTGAAGACATCAGCATAATAAATGAGGTGAAAACAGGAACTATTGACATGAAATATGGGTTGAGCTCTTGACTGTCCTAGTACAGCTGTTATCACTTTAATTATTCATGTGAATTAAATGTGGGACAATGGCCTTCATCATCATCACAGTATGCTAATGCTCTGAAGATGCGAGGGAATCGTCATTATGCTGATTGAGGACTGTTGAGTCTCTTACACCTCTAATCTGTGCCATCTTCACAAGACACACACGCTTCTTCACTACATACTGTTGATCTACTAATGTCTTCTAACATGTTTGGTCTCATCTGACAGCTCATAAACTGAACTGAACTGTGCTGAACTTAATATATTAAAGTATCCTAATGAACAGTCTAGATACTACTGCTGAAACATTCATTGAGGAGAATATGTTAATGCTCTCTCTCTCTCTCTTGATCGCCAGCCATTATCCTTCAGGTTTATGGTCTTCTGGTTTCCTGTAAGTTACTTTTGGTGTAGGTTTTTTTTTTCTTTTTTTTCAGTAATTGTTCAGTTCTGTATATTTAAACATGGTGTAATACAACTAAAGCAACAACTTTTCTGGCTTTAAAGGCTTTCTTAAATCTTTCCTTTTATTACTGTTAATGTTGAAAGCTAAAGTGTTTATAACTTTCTTTATTCTGGTTAAATCATTTCTCGTCCTATTAGTTCCAAGAAAGACTGATTATTTATATTTGAGTCAGATAAATAACTTAACTTTGCTCATTATCCTTCAACTGCTTTTTGTTCCAATTATTGGTCCAAAATAGCCAATAATCCTCACAAAAAGAACTGTTTTATCAGCAGCTCTGTTAATATTAATGATCCTCAGACTATCAACATTGATTATTTGATTCAGGATATATGAGAAAAGACTATGAAATAACTGCTCTGTTGAAAGATAATACTGTTATCCCTTATTTAAGATATCAAAGCAGTGTTCAGTATTAAACCCATACGAATCACAGTTTTTCCATTATAGGCTACATGTAGATTAGAGAGGAAGAATTAAAGTGTGAACTCAATGTAAATGACATTTCATTGTTGTTAACAGACTGAGGGAATTTGTTGACTTGAAATGTGTACATTTCTGTCTTTATGCTTCATCATACCATTATTTATGCTTGGAAGAAATAACATTATTTATATTCTGTTGTCAATGATCATAAAAACTCAGTAACTGATATTTTTTATTTTATTTTGGCAGAAAATCTCCTCCCACGCTAGGATTCATCATCAGTGAAGCTCCTCCTCCACATCAATTCTCCAAACAATTATGGAATATTCCCATCAGATGAGCATCAAAGCAGAATGAAACACACTGAAGAGACTGAAGAGCAAAGAGGTTGGTGTTTATTCTTCATTCATTCATGATGCTGAACAAAATTCATGTTAGAAAGTTTCAAGCATTTACATTCAGATTTACTGTTGTATTTCTCTTATAGAAGTTATTCATACTTATAGAGATTATTCGTCTTATAATAACTGTGGTAACAGGGTTGATGAATGTGATCAACACTGTACAGTTTGTGTAAAAACTGAGACAATGGATTGAGATTATTTTCTTGTCCTCCCATCATGCAGTAGAAAGAGCCCAGATGATGTCACTTCCTTGGTGTTACAATTATAAGAAATCATTTGTTTTTTAAAGAAGGAAAATCATGTTAGCAATAATAGGGTAGAGAGAAATATGTAGGACAAAAAAATGTTAAAGTTACTCTAGACTTTCAGAGTGTACAGTTTCTACAGACATGACATTTTATTTTATAAAGTTCACGAGGAGCGCTTTCAAATGATCCTTCCAATCATCATGTCATTTCAACCAGCAGACAGCAATCAGTATCAACATTTTTGCCCAATCAGCATAAGTGGAGGACATTATAAATACGCAGTGGACTCACATGTTCCTCAACAGTTTCTCAGCGTCCCTTGTTATTTATCCCTTCACCACCCCGTCTCCTCACACTCCTAACCAGAAATACTGGGGGGGTAGTGTGGGTTTGGGCCAAATACTGAGCTTGTTTTTTGTTGTTGTTTTACAAACATAAAAAACAAATAATAGTCATTCAAAAAATATACAATCTCCTCCACATGACTGCATAAATGTTTGTTTGTTTTCGCAGTGATATTCACTTGATCTTGTGTTTCTGGGGTCCCACATTCACATGCGTATGAATGGAAGTCAGTGGAAGGAAAACTCTAGTGTGACCGGCTCTTAATAACTAAAACATTTTTAGTAAAATAAAATCTAAAAGTTAATGTTAATATCACATTAGATAATTGTGTCATTGATCAAATATATGTAATAGCTCTCTCTACAGAAACATGGGATTTGTCTGTAATGGTTTTTTTTTTAAATTTAAAGATTAGTGAACCTCATTGATGGAAAGATTCAGGGAGCATAATTAATTTATAAAAAGGCATAAAACTTATTGTAATATTTTATAGCAGTTGTTTAGTATATTTGTAAAGCTGCTTTGACACAATCTGCATTGTAAAAATCGCTAAATAAAGGTGACTTGACTCTCCTCAGAAAAGACTAGAAGGTTAATAAATATAGTTGATTTCTATAACAATTGATCCAACACACAAACCACCATTTATAACTGTATATTTAAATGCAGAAAAGGCCTTTGATAGGGTAGAATGGTCCTTGTTTTTCCACTGCACTCAATTTGGTTTTAAATGCATTTCACACGTTCACATGTATATATAATTCAAAAGAAGAAAAGTTATGAGTATTTGGTGTGCTGTCTGGGAGGAGGGATCTGAGCTTGGAATATTGGCCCGAACCCAGAGTATTTATTCCTCTAGTCATTGGTTGAGTTGATTACCAGAATGCTCTCCACCTGTGCTAATAGGTTAATTATCTGAACCTGCTCCTCACGAATGTTGTTAATAAATCATTAGAATGCATTAAAGGTATTCAGTTTTCAGCAGGAAAGGTGTCATTTAAGCAGCCAATGTGTATTGTGAAAAGCGCTATATAAATGAAAAAGATTTGACTTGAGAGGACTTTTAAATCATATCATCAGCTGCATTAAAACACTCTATAATAAACCAACAGCATCGGTCATAACTAGTGGTATAACATCAAAACAATTTTACTTAAAAAAGAGGTACCAGACAAGGCTGCCCACTATCATCACTACTCTTTGCACTTTTCATTCAACTCTTGGTAGCTGCAATACAACAATCACGTAACGTATATGGAATTCAACCAAAACATCACCATCAAATAAACAGATCAAGAGTTAGAAAAGAAAAATGTCTATGTTTCACAAACAAACATAAAATATTGTTTTGTTAAGTGTGTAAATGAGTCCTAACTGTAATCATTTAAAAAACTCTGCTTTGCATTCTGATTCAAATAACACGAACCCTTGCGCAAGTGTCATTCACTTTTTTATGAGAATAAATTATAATACCAATAGTTATTTAATGAGTTTGTTTGCCCATATAATCTTTAGGGGATTAGGTTAGCTAATTAGGCTTGCTGTCCACTGAGGAGGGGATTGATGAAGCAGTTTCAATTCAAGCTCTGATACACCCCCCACAGTGAATAAATATAGAATATGATTACATAGGGCAAGGCACCTGAGATGAAGGTGGAGGGATGCTGGACCAGCTGAGACTGAAGAGAGGTAAGAAGCTGCTTATATACTCTGGCTGTTGATTGGAAGATTTGATGGGCTTGCTCCTCCTTAAATTACGTTTAGGAACTTCACTTACATGAGTAGTTTTGTGCATATTCAGTTTGTTTATATTCCCAGTTCAGAAGTACTTCAACTGACCATTCTATGATAATCTTCGTTTATTTTGATAAAATATGCCTAAGTTTGCCCAGAAATTTATTGCCCAGAATTTTCTCCCAGAAATTTAGTCACAGACTCGTTTATTCAAATTGTTTAAGTAAAATGACACATGAAAGACTTTTTCTGTATATTATTTTCATCATTTTATATGCTTTTCATAGCACAAACTGATTTAATAAAAGTAAATCCATGCAAAACTGATAAATCCGGATGTGGGCAAGAAAGGCAAATGAAAACTACCAACAAACACGTAAACGTAACAACCGTGGAAGGACAACACTAATCAAGGAACATTTTATTTACATTTTAAAAATATTAAACATATGTGGTTCAGGTATGTGCATATAGTCTGCAAACATAAAACACAACACTCTTTTTGTTAAATGTCAGTTTTAATGATCAGTAATAACCATTATAAAAGTTTAAGCAAAAGGTATAAGAACCTACAATAACAAATAAAGCAAACAATTCCTTCAAAAGTCGACGCTCTAGTAGGCTACAACGGTAAAGTTATATAGCCTAAATATAAAAAGTTATGAAACTTCACTTTCACTTAAACAAATTATAGATTCGTGAGATCAAAGATCACCTGTTATATATACAAAAGATGAATTATATCTCATGTTTAACCACTACAGAGAAATCAGAGCCAGTGGCAATCATCAGAAGGACTAGCCAAGGTAAGACTCGAAAAAAGGGGTGGATCAAGAACACAGCCGCGGATTTGAAATTTTCTTTGGCTAGATGTGAACTTTGAATTGGATCAGAACTTGGGCAGCAACTGATGAATTTCACAAGAACAGACAAGAACGCATATTGAGAAACGGCTAACTATGAATAAATGAATGAATGAAGCATTTATATAGCACTGAACTGTACTACTGTATGTACACAATCACATCAGGGGTCGCTCCTCATCCACAACCTGGATAATTCAACAGCAGACACAGAGCAACAGCGCCAACTATAGGTGGAGAGGTCTCTACTGAGTCTCTTCTTAGCACATAAAGATGATCTACTTATCATGATTTCAGACTGTGGTGATGAGGTTTCTCCATTGCATGGATCTTCATGTGGACCTTCAGGTGCCATTTAGTACTGAAACTCTTTCCACACTGATCACACGTGTGCGGCTTCTCTCCAGTGTGGATCCTCCCATGTCTTTTCAGATGTTCTGACCGACTGAATCTCCTGTCACAGTGTGAACACTTGTAAGGTTTTTCTCCAGTGTGGATCTTCATGTGTATCTTCAGGTTACTTTTACTAGGGAAACTCTTTCCACACTGATCACACGTGTGCGGCTTCTCTCCAGTGTGGATCCTCTCATGTGTTTTCAGAGATGATGAACAACTGAATCTCATGTCACAGTCTGAACAGTTGTAAGGTTTTTCTCCAGTGTGGATCATCTCATGTTTTTTCAGATTTGATGACACACTGAATCTCTTGTCACAGTGTGAACACTTATAAGGTTTTTCTCCAGTGTGAATTCTCTGGTGCAGTTTTAAATCATTTGCTGTAGTAAAAGTCTTCTCACACTCAAAGCACATGTACTCTCTCACACCAGTGTGTATTTTCTGGTGTGTATGTAAATTTGACAGCAGTGAAAAACTCTTTCCACACACAGAACATGAATGTGGCTTCTCCTTCGTATGAACTTTCAGGTGTCTCTTTAGGGCTGATTCCAGAAGAAAGGTTTTGCCACATTGATCACATGTGAACGGTTTCACTCCGGTGTGGATCCTCATGTGAATATCAAGAATATCTTTCCTTGACAAACTCTTTCCACACTGATCACATGTGAACGGTCTCTCTCCAGTATGAACTCTCATGTGATTCTCCAGATGTTGTTTGTTTGAGAAACTCTTTCCACACTGATCACATGTGAACGGTCTCACTCCAGTATGAACTCTCATGTGATTCTCCAGATGTTGTTTGTTTGAGAAACTCTTTCCACACTGAGTGCAGGTTGTAGATTTCTTGGCTCTTTTCTTTAAAAATGTCTTTTTAGTCTTTGAGCGACTCAAAGGTTTTTTTCCAGGTTTGTCATGATGTTTCTCCTCCACTTCACTCAGTTCTTCACTCTCCTCCTTCACTTCCATCAGGTCTGAAATGAAAGACAAATGTGTCATTTAATTTTCAGTACTTCAAAATAAAATAAAATAGTCATAAAATTGAGCATATATCCCTATATCCCGATCATTTTGATGCATTTGTGTTTTCATAAATTAATTGCATATGTCCCTGAAACTTTAACATTAATCTTCCAATTGTTCTGTTGTTCTCAACAACACAATCCAGAGGTCTGGGTGAAGATATAATGTGTGTATTTCTTTTCAGCGCTGTGAAGATCACCAAATGTTTTTGAATTTAGTTTTAATTTTACTTTACCTCTGCACTTAATCTGACTTCAATTTCAAATATCACCATCTTCAATAAAATAAGAACCATCAATTTATGTACTTTTTTATGATTTGTTTTATTCATTTATCTTTAAAAGTACCATATGTTTACATAAAATAAGCTTATTTTAGTTATATTTAATATTTATTTTACTTTAGAAAAAAAAAAAAAAACAATTCCAGTAAGTTCAGACAGCCAAAACCTAAAAATGTGGTGACTTTGGTGACATATGATGGTATAAAAATATCAAAAATATCAATATCCACTCTATGGCTGTAGTCCTCAATGGTTGCATATAGACTGAAATCTATAAACCATTGTTGTAATGAACTTAACCTCTAAGAATGTTTTAAAAACTATTTATGTTGAGAGAAACTTTACAAAATACGCTTACAGACAAATATGACCATGATATTAGTAAAAGACAAAGTAGGAAACCGAGAAATAGTAGTAGTAGTGAGAACTATTAAATATATTTGATCAATGACAAAAATATAGTATAGAATAGGCCATGTGACAATCCAGGAACTAACCGAACTAACCGAGGGTGCTTCTCAATTCATATTTGTGCATCCTCGTTTCCTCTCCTCACTTCCTTTCCTCGCATCTTAGCTCCACCACTTCAGGATGCGAGGAAAGGACCAGGGGAAGGACACAAGGAAAAGACGCGAGGACGGAGGAATTGAATCAAGTGAAATTATATATCCTCGCTCCCTTTAGTGTCACTTCAAAGCGTCATCAGCTGCATTGAGGGATCTGCCCACATGTTGTTAAAGTTTGGTTATTTAAAAAAATATAATAAATATTAATAAAGCAACATGCCCAGTTGAAATATATGATATATAAAGGTTATTTAATCTGTAAAAGTAAAGCATACATTTAAATTATTGTAACAGATATGAAGGGGGAGGAGAATTTATGCGTGTATCAGGTTTCTTGACGAGAAAGACTTCCGCAAAGGATGCACCTCTGTATCCTCGCTCATGACTCCTCAGAGAGCTTCCTCGATCCTCACCTCCTCACGGTGCAATTAGAGAATTGAGATATCCTTCAAGATGGCTGAGCTCGATCGGTTTCCGGGTCATAGGATGGAGGACGGAGGAGCGAGGAAACGAGGAGGGATATTGAGAAGCACCCAGAGGCTTGCTTCGTGGGCGTGGCCGCATTAGCGGATAATGAGCTGAATCACGGACTTCTGACATGGCTCTCTTTTCATACAGATTACATAAACAGAGAATTTTTGTTTTCAATTTGACTTACAGGATTTAAAACCTGACATTTCAATGTTTCTTTAGACATAAGTCTATTTTTTTTGTGATTAGTATTCACTAAGTTACAGTTCATTTTCTGAGAACTATCAGATTGGACTTCGTTCAGAGGGAGATGACAGATCACGCATCATGTTTGTTTTCTTTATTTTACAAAAACCACAACAATTTGTTTTAACTCTGAGTGTACACAAATAAAAGAAGATATTCCACAGATTAAAATGGTGTATAACTCTTAAAGTCCCTGTAAAGTAATTTTAAAGTATGTGTTCTGAGTTTGTCACACCTCAGAAAAATGTGTTATTAACCACCCAGCCAAATTTGAAATCTGCAAGTAAATTAAATAAGTCATCAAAATCTCGAAAAAACAGGCAGCGCTCTCTGCGCTCAAATGCTCGGGGCGTGTCCGCTGTCAGAGCTGAAACCACACCCACTTGCGAGAGCTGCCGTCTCAACTGACTTGAGTCTAATGAGTCAAACATACTGATGCATATGAAAAGAATTATGTTAGAGGGTTGCAAATTTTAGTTGAGTTACTGTGGACTACCTACTTATAAGCACACACGGCAACTTACACTCATTGGTGGGCACGTACTGCCAACTGGTGTCGAGTTGACAAATGAAGGCACCGCGAGACGGGAGGATGAAGGCCAGGACGCGAGAGACTGTCCAGCTCCATATAATATCTATCATCGGTTGTTGGCCTATGGTTGTCGGTGGGACGGCAGGAAGGCCGAGGCGGGGCCGAGGTCTGTTCAGTCACATTCACCAAAAACAGCGGATTATCTGTGAATCCCAGCTGTCTGATGAAAGTTTGTAAAATTATCCAGTGTAGAACGAGCACTTTAGAATCCTTCATATCATCGTTTTAGGAAATTTAAATAAGGAGACTGAGCTGTATTGTATATTTTAACAACCATGTAATATGCATTTGCGTGACGAAGGCATTACTAGCTAAATGTGCAAAGGGCTGTATAACTGTAATGGCATTCAAGATTGAGCGAGTGAGCTACTGTAATGTTAGGGGCGGCGCCATGCTCAGTGCGTCATTGACAGTTACATAGTGTTAGGGGAGGGGCTATGCTCGGGGATCCAAGTGCGTCATCAGACTCCCGTTTTAGCTGCGCCCAACAAATCCTGAGCAGAGACTTGGTGAATAACTGTTTAATGCTTTAACTTCACAATTAAGCATTGTACAATTCACAGTTTTTGTAATGTGTTTCAGCAATACATTTGTAACATTTATAAAGTGTTTAGAAAGAATTCTCAGGACTTTAATTGTATGTGCAACATTGATGGAGTATTTTGAGTCTCTTTCACACTGGTAAGAAAAAAAACGTATTGCATGTGTGACAGCCGACCTCAGAGTGTTAAATGTGTTATTATCAGTGTCCTACATGATTCACTCAACCCTGTTACTTCTGACATGATTTTCCTGCTTTCAGAAACACCCAGGAAGTGACATCATCTGGACTCTCTCTACAGCATGATGGGAGGACAAGAAAATAATCTCAATCCATTGTCTCAGTTTTTACACAAATGAATGACTGCATTCATCAACCCTGTTACCAAAGTTACTGTAAGAAGAGATTTTTCTCAAGTTACACTTACAACCCTGTCAGCCATTCTGGAAAGTTCATTTACTTCAAACATTTTGGCGTTTAGTTTATTCCTAAAAATAACAATGTTGTAAACTATATTGAAATTGCCCAAATTCTGGAAACACTCCTGCAAATTGTGAACCAGATATGAAAATATATGTAAAATACGTAAACAGTGTTGTAGTACTCGAGACTCGGACTCGGTCTTGAGTCCATATTGTAACGGTCTCGGTCTTGTCATGGACTCGTGTGCATTTTGACTCGGAATTGACCCGTACATATTAGGATTCGGACTCATTCCTGAGACCACTCGAGTCCCATTCAAAATATTTCATGCTTAATGTTTGGGGGAAAGAGCAATGATAATATTGTGGTCAATAAAACAAAATGCATTTGAATTATAATTAACATGACACTGTGTACAATAGTAACATATCGCTCAAAATTCGTCAGTGTGAGGCGTTGCCATAACGCGTTGCTATGTGTTTTGCGTGTGTGTGCAACTGACTGATTTTCCACAGTGAGTGTTCAAAACTTCTCTCGAGCCACATATGGTTCCTTCACTGAGTGCCTATGGCTCGACCGAAGCTTGTGTCGATTTAATGAAAAATCTATTTATTATATATTTTAAAAAATTACATAAATCACCAATGCCGGTTAGTCATGTTTAACACCCCAACCAATCGTGATCTGGCTGGCACAACAAGTTCGAATTTCATCAGACAACGTGAAGTGGAAATTACAGGTCCTTCTCAAAAAATTAGCATATTGTGATAAAGTTCATTATTTTCCATAATGTAATGATAAAAATTAAACTTTCATATATTTTAGATTCATTGCACACCAACTGAAATATTTCAGGTCTTTTATTGTTTTAATACTGATGATTTTGGCATACAGCTCATGAAAACCCAAAGTTCCTATCTCAAAAAATTAGCATATTTCATCCAACCAATAAAAGAAAAGTGTTTTTAATACAAAAAAAGTCAACCTTCAAATAATTATGTTCAGTTATGCACTCAATACTTGGTCGGGAATCCTTTTGCAGAAATGACTGCTTCAGTGCGGCGTGGCATGGAGGCAATCAGCCTGTGGCACTGCTGAGGTGTTATGGAGGCCCAGGATGCTTTGATAGCGGCCTTAAGCTCATCCAGAGTGTTGGGTCTTGCGTCTCTCAACTTTCTCTTCACAATATCCCACAGATTCTCTATGGGGTTCAGGTCAGGAGAGTTGGCAGGCCAATTGAGCACAGTAATACCATGGTCAGTAAACCATTTACCAGTGGTTTTGGCACTGTGAGCAGGTGCCAGGTCGTGCTGAAAAACGAAATCTTCATCTCCATAAAGCTTTTCAGCAGATGGAAGCATGAAGTGCTCCAAAATCTCCTGATAGCTAGCTGCATTGACCCTGCCCTTGATAAAACACAGTGGACCAACACCAGCAGCTGACATGGCACCCCAGACCATCACTTACTGTGGGTACTTGACACTGGACTTCAGGCATTTTGGCATTTCCTTCTCCCCAGTCTTCCTCCAGACTCTGGCACCTTGATTTCCGAATGACATGCAAAATTTGCTTTCATCCGAAAAAAGTACTTTGGACCACTGAGCAACAGTCCAGTGCTGCTTCTCTGTAGCCCAGGTCAGGCGCTTCTGCCGCTGTTTCTGGTTCAAAAGTGGCTTGATCTGGGGAATGCGGCACCTGTAGCCCATTTCCTGCACACGCCTGTGCACGGTGGCTCTGGATGTTTCTACTCCAGACTCAGTCCACTGCTTCCACAGGTCCCCCAAGGTCTGGAATCGGTCCTTCTCCACAATCTTCCTCAGGGTCCGGTCACCTCTTCTCGTTGTGCAGCGTTTTTTGCCACACTTTTTCCTTCCCACAGACTTCCCACTGAGGTGCCTTGATACAGCACTCTGGGAACAGCCTATTCGTTCAGAAATTTCTTTCTGTGTCTTACCCTCTCGCTTGAGGGTGTCAATGATGGCCTTCTGGTCGGCAGTCTTACCCATGATTGCGGTTTTGAGTAATGAACCAGGCTGGGAGTTTTTAAAAGCCTCAGGAATCTTTTGCAGGTGTTTAGAGTTAATTAGTTGATTCAGATGATTAGGTTAATAGCTCTTTTAGAGAACCTTTTCATGATATGCTAATTTTTTGAGATAGGAATTTTGGGTTTTCATGAGCTGTATGCCAAAATCATCAGTATTAAAACAATAAAAGACCTGAAATATTTCAGTTGGTGTGCAATGAATCTAAAATATATGAAAGTTTAATTTTTATCATTACAGTATGGAAAATAATGAACTTTATCACAATATGCTAATTTTTTGAGAAGGACCTGTACATGGACAGACGAGCAATTTCTGCTGTCTCATTTTATAAATTAAATTAATGTTAAGTAGTGTTCAATTAATTTAGTGTTTAATATACACCGTTTATTATTTGATGAAACTATCATAGTAAATGAAGCCAAAGTGCCACCTTCAGGCTATTATGTGTAGGCTGGCTATGTTCATCAAGCCTGCATTTATCTAATCAAAAACAGCAATATATATTTTAAAAATATTATTGCAATTTAAAATAATGGTTTTCTATTTGAATGTACTTTAAAATATATTTCAAATATATTTTATTTCTGATGCAAAGCTGAATTTTCAGCATCATTACAGTGTCACATGATCCTTCAGAAATCATTCTAATATGCTGATTAATTTTCAAAGTTGGAAAGTGGAAACAGTTGTGCTGCTTAATATTTTTTATAACATGCTGTGTTCCTTCAGTCGATTGATTTAAAATCTTTTATTTAAAAATGTTACAAATAACAGCATTTATTCAAAATGGAAATCTTTTCTAACAAACTGCCTTTACACCACCTTCTATGTGGCCTTTTTACCCTAAACTGAAACATTTACATATTCTTTTAGGTCTTTAGGTTTCTTTAGGTCTCGTCTCAGATCCAACCTTATGTGAACTTGTCTTGGACCTCTTTGGTCTCGGTCTCGACTCGGACTCGACCCTCTCTGGACTCGGTCTTGAGTCGGACTCGAATGAACTGGTCTCGACTACTACACTGTACATAAATATTTAGTTTGATCTGATGTTGACAATCAATATGAAAGTTTCTCAAACTTCCCTTTACTGAGCTTTTGTTAGAAAAGAACATTATGTCTCATTTCATAGTTTGACTGTTTCTCTAAATGTGCAGAAGTGCTTGAATCTTTCTATCATGAATGTTGTTCAGCATCATGAATGAATGAAGAATAAACACCAACCTCTTTGTTCTTCAGTATCTTCAGTGTGTTTCATTCTGCAGGGTTCTGGATCACTCATGTTCTCACTGTCCTCTTTAATAAACTCAGTCTTTGCAGATTTCAGCTCTTCCTGATGCTCTGATGCTCGTCTGATGGGAATATTCCAGCATTTATTGATGAACTGCTGTGGGAGGAGCTTCACTGATGATGTGATTGATGTGGGAGGAGCTTCACTGATGATGTGAGTGATGTGGGAGAAGCTTCACTGATGATGAATTCCAGTATGGGAGGAGCTGATCTGAAAAAAAATCAAAAATATTAGTTACTGTGTTTGTCTTTATAGGGTTAAAGTCCAGATATCAAATTTTAGTGTCTGCATCAAATTAAATTAATTAAAAAATCTATTTAACATCAAAAACCAATTAAATGCAAGTGTATTTTTAATGTTATTTTTGCCTGTACTGAATGGAATATATAAAATAAGAGACTACATTTAATTTTATATGATTTAAACTTAGTGGTTTGAAGGATAGTGTATAAATATACACTATAAAAAGTATAAAGATTTAAAATGACAATTAAAGAGTATTTTGGGCTGCACTGTGATCCTTAAATACAGTGTTTGAATGTCAGAAAATTATTTTTGTACTGACAAGTTTTTTCTTTTTTGTTGCTATATTAACCCCTTTTTGTATTTGACCCTTAAACTAATTGCATTCAGAATTTATATCAGCATTTTATTTCTAAATTGAACATTATTCTGTTAACAGCAATGAAATGAGCTTTACGTGTCAATTTACAGCAAATCTGAAGACATCAGCATAATAAATGAGGTGAAAACAGGAACTATTGACATGAAATAAAGAGTGTTTTCAGCACTTTCTCTGTTAATATTGATGATCCTCAGACTATCAACACTCATTCAACAAGACATTCAGATCATCTCACTTTATTCTGAGTGTTTGCTGTTAGAAACTGATTGTTTGAGTCAGGATATATGAGAAAAGACTATAAAACTGCTCTATTGAAAGATAATGCTATTTTGGTAAAGGATCAGGATGTTCCATTAACTGCTCAAAATCTGAGATTCTGCCCATTGCTAAAGTGAAAATGAATGCTGAGCTATAGAGACCTATCCATTCAAACACCAAAACAAATAACTAAAGCAGCAAACTGAAAAATCTATAAATGATCACTCCAGCATTATAACTCAAAATCCATCTGAAACAAATAATTTAACAAATAATTTATTTAGGTTATATTACTCAAATCACTACTCTATGGACAAAAATGCATCATTTAAAGAAATAGAATCTTTTCTGAGGGGTGTCTCATTGCCTCAGGTATCACCCACACAATCATCAATTACAAAAAACCTTTATCCATCAAAGAAATCACAAAAGCACTCCATTACCTACCAAATAACACATCACCTGGGGCAGAGGACTAAAGGGAATCCTCTAAGTTTTTCAATTTATGTTTCTCCCTTTTGGTTTAATTTAATCGCGTTACAGTCTCCCAACCCTAGACTTGGAGATCTTGTAAAAATTTAATAACACACAAACCATTTAAAACTCTAGTTTACTATGAATGCTAACCTTTATGCAAAATTAGACTCCCATGTTATTTATGTTCTCCATTTGACCATGCATTTTATTTATGAATTTGCACTCTTATATACTCCAATTTATCATTTTGTTTTGAATGTAAGTTTAATTACAGGAATTCCAGTATTGAAAACAATATCAGTTCTTCTCTAAGTAAGATCTTTCCAGTATGGTGTGTTACATGTTAAAAATCTAAATTCTTTAATAAATCTTGCTGTCTGTCTGAAAGAGCTGGGAGAATAAGGAAGAAAGCATTTGTGAAATTTGAAGGTCAACTGGCCGTCAAGGATTACTCCAAGATTTCTGGCCAAATTTGATGGGGTAATTGAGGATGTGCCTAGCTGGATGCTGAAATCATGATTTAGAGTCGGATTGGCAGGGAAGACGAGAAGCTCAGTCTTAGCCAGGTTGAGCTGTAGATGATGTTTTTTCATCCATGCCGAGATGTCTGCCAGACAGCTTGAGATTTGTGCAGCTACTGTGGGATCATCTGGTTGGAATGAAAGGAAGAGTTGTGTGTCATCAGCATAGCAATGGTAGGAGAAACCATGTGCCTGAATGATGGGACCAAGTGATGTAGTGTAAATGGAGAAGAGGAGGGGTCCAAGAACTGAACCCTGAGGAACTTCCTAGCTCTTCCATCCAGATTTGTTTGTTTTTAGTGTTATTTCTTTTTCTTTTTCTTTACTTTTATTTCTATTTCTTTATCATTATTATGTATTTGGTTCTTCATTATGTAAAACACTTTTATTTAGCATTGTGGATGAAATGTGCTATACAAATAAAAAAAAAAACTTTGCACAATGAATGTTGTTATTATAAAATAATTCCATGTTTCATAGTTATAGTTAATTCATAGTTATTAAGCAGCAGTGGTTGATGAAGATGACTGTCATTAATGTTTGTTTTTCTGTTATTTTCCATGTCAAATTATGAGAAATAACAGATTATGGTCTAATCTCACATATCCTGACTCAAATAACAGTTTCTAACACCAAACATTTAGAATGAAGTAAGATGATCTGCTAATGATCTGAATGTCTTGTTGAATGAGTGTTGATAGTCTGAGGATCATCTATATTAACAGAGAAACTGCTGAAAACACTCTTTATTTCATGCCAATAGTTCCTGTTTTCACCTCATTTATTATGCTGATGTCTTCAGATCTGCTGTAAATTGACACTTAAAGCTCATTTCATTGCTGTCAACAGACTGAGGGGATTTGTTGACTACTAATATGTATATTTGTTTCTGTCTAATGATAAGAACTGTTTTTCTTATCATTATACTTGGAAGAATTTACATTATTTTTATTCGGTTGCTCATTAAAAAAAAAACTAAGTAACTGATATATTTTTTTTTATTTTGGCAGATCAGCTCCTCCCACATCACTTCAGTGAAGCTCCTCCTACACCACTCACATCATCAGTGAAGCTCCTCCCACAGCAGTTCCCCAATAAATGTTGGAATATTCCCATCAGACGAGCATCAGAGCATCAGGAAGAGCTGAAATCTGCAAAGACTGAGTTTATTAAAGAGGACAGTGAGAACATGAGTGATCCAGAACCCTGCAGAATGAAACACACTGAAGATGCTGAAGAACAAAGAGGTTGGTGTTTATAAAAAGATTCAAGCGCTTCTGCAAATTTAGATATGCAGTTAATCTAATTTTCAACAAATGGTCAGTAAAGTGATATTTGAGAAATGTTCATATTGATTGTCAACATCAGGTCAAAATATACAGTATTTTAAATGTTTTATTTTACATTTATTTTAGATCTGGTTCAAAATTTGCAACAATGTAACCAAAATTTTAGACAAAAAAAAAGGTATAAACCATAAACTGTATCAAGTAAATGAATTTTCCAGATTGGCTCACAGCGTTGAAAACTTGACTTAGGAAAAAGCTGATTTATAGCTATTGGTAATAGTTCTCACTACAGAAACATGGTGATTTGTCTATAATGTTTTAAATTCTAATAATTGAAGATTAGTGTACCTCATTCATGCTAAGTTTCAGAGATATGTAATTAATTGATAAAATGGCATCAAAGTGATCAGAATATTTTATAGCAGTTGTCTACTTTGGTACATGAAGGCTCAATTTATGCCTTTTCACTTCAGACCTGATGGAAGAGAGCGAGGAGAGTGAAGAACTGAGTGAAGTGGAGGAGGAACATCATGACAAACCTGGAGAAAAACCTTTGAGTTGCTCAAAGACTAAAAAGACATTTTTAAAGAAAAAAACAGCGGAGAAATTTTCAACCTGCACTCAGTGTGGAAAGAGTTTCTCAACCAAACAAAGTCTTGATGTTCACATGAGAATTCATACTGGAGAGAAGCTGTTCTCATGTGATCTGTGCGGGAAGAGTTTCACATACACACAAAGTCTTGAGAATCACATGATGATCCACACCAGTGAGAAGTCGTTCACATGTGATCAATGTGGCAAAACATTTCTCTGGGCATCAAATCTGAAGAGACACCTGAAAGTTCATACAAAGGAGAAGCCACATTCATGTTCTGTGTGTGGAAATAGTTTTTCACAGCTGCAAAATTTACATAGACATCGGAAAACACACACTGGTGTGAGAGAGTACATGTGCTTTGAGTGTGAGAAGACTTTTACTACAGGGAGCGATTTAAAACTGCACCAGAGAATTCACACTGGAGAAAAACCTTACAAGTGTTCACACTGTTACAAGAGATTTAATCAGTCATCACATCTGAAAACACATGAAAGGATTCACACTGGAGAAAATCCTTACAAGTGTTCACACTGTGACAAGAGATTCAATCAGTCATCACACCTGAAAACTCATGAGAGGATCCACACTGGAGAAAAACCTCACAAGTGTTCACATTGTGACAAGAGATTTAGTCGGTCATCATCTCTGAAAACACATGAGATGATCCACACTGGAGAAAAACCTCACAAGTGTTCACATTGTGACAAGAGATTCAATCAGACAATAAATCTGATCACACATGAGAGGATCCACACTGGAGAGAAGCCGCACATGTGTGATCAGTGTGGAAAGAGTTTCTCTTTTAAAAGTCACCTGAAGATACACATGAAGATCCATGCAGTGGAGAAACCACATCACCACAGTCTGAGATCATGATAAGCAGTTCATCTTTATGTGCTGAACAACAAAGTAGTTTCATTACAGCCACAATAAGCAGCAGGACAGTTTTGTGGTTGCTTAGTATCTGCTTGGAACATATATCAGCATTATTAGAAGTGTTTATTATTTACCATTATAATATTATTCTCATTATTATGAGATGTAATAAACCAGTATTTAAAGTGTTTCATTTGGATTTTGTTTGTAACATTTATCTGTAATTTCTTGAACCGGCTGAAGATTCAAACACATTTCTTCCAATGATGATATTTCCAGTGGCCCCTTCCCAGATCCTATTTTCCCAGCTGCATCAGCCTGACCTGATCTTTCCTCTCAGGAACCTGATGAATCTGGATCTTCAGCTGGAGACTCTCCAGAAGCTACAACAGAATGATCAAATCACTGTTAAAACAGACTGTATGGATTCTTCCATTAAGATCAGTGTGACAAACTAACAAACTGCCAGATGTTTCTGTTATTAATGTTATTTACAACATTCACAATAATAAAACAACCTACAATTGTCTCTGTCCTCTTCATTCGTTCCAAGATAAATGTCCCAAAATTTCCTTTAATCTTCTGCAGTATTTCTTGTACCTGAATGATGTATTTACTCTTGATATTGAAACAGTAAAATCTTCCTCCTCATTCAGTCAACAGTTGCTCGAGATCAGCATGATCTTTCAGTTTTAGATGTTCGTCAATGCCTGTTTCAGATCCTCCAGCTGAACTTCAGGAGCAAATAAACACTTCATGAAATCCAGGATCTCTTCCTCATTTCCCACAGGTTCCTCTAGAGGAACAGTGAACAGAACTGAACTGAGACCTGCTGAACATCCAGAGACCAGCTGCTCTTTCATCATCTCCAGCTACTCTTTATTCAGATCTGGATCCAGTTGATCTGGATCCAGTGAATCACATGCACCTGTTTCTCTCCAATCTTTTTTTTTTACCATCACACAAGCTCTTTAAACCTGGTTTCAACAAGTATAGAGCTTCCTCCTGATGAGCTTTTCCCAGAACCATTTCTGCCCATCAAAAGAATCCGGATCACTGAGCTGGTCTCTGAAATGTTTGAAATAAAAACATGGAATATGACATTCAAGTTACACTGTAATTCTTCTCAGTGGAGGTCAAGAGTAAGAAAATAGAAATGTCTATGTTTCACAAACAAACATAAAATATTGTTTTGTTAAGTGTGTAAATGAGTCATAACTGTACTCATTAAAAAAAAAAATGAAGTTACAAGTGATCAAATATCAAATCAGCTGATCTATAACAATGATAAATCAATATCGGAATGAAATGTTTTAATGTTTGACCTGAGAGCTGGAGAGACAAGTGAACAGGCATTTGTTTCTGTCATATTGTCTGATATTTGTGATCATTGTATGTTTAAACATGTTCTGAATGAAGTGACATTCAAACTGAAGTGAGTCTGAATCAGATCTGAATCAGTGTTTTCTTAGTAAATAAGACAAATGTTCATCAGCTGAAACTCGTCTGCAGTTTCATTCCTCACTGAAAAACACATTCACAATGATCACGCTGAAGATTCACTTCAACACAGAGTTTGATCTATTTGTAACAGTGGCTGTTTCAGAGGATGAGAGTATAATCAAAGCACAGTGAACATTTATTGAAACAAACATAATACAAGTTATTGATGTGACATTTAACACCAAAGCTTCAAAGCTTTTATCAAAAAGTGAACAGTGAAGCACTGTATCAGACCTTGATTAGTTTTACTATAACCATGTGATCTGTCTCATCTGAAGCTTCGTTTTTTAGTATTAAGTATTTTGATAATTACTTTTTTGTTATTACATTGCATTTCTGTTTATTTTATAGGTTTTATTTTTAAATATCCTGAGGCAAGTTTTGTTAGAGACCCCAACTCAGTCACTTTTAAATTCCACTAATTGCATAACCTGCCATTCATTAAGAAGTTAGAACTAACTTACCATTTAATTGAGGTGTAGAAAACACTGGGACATGCCATTATGTAATGATATATGATTTTGATTAAAAATAAGCTACTTTGAGCGGTAGACATTTGAGCTTGAAAATAGTCTTAAAGGGACTTTGATAGTCTTCAAGCCATTGAACAAACGTCTCTTCCACCATGTATTTTCCCTTACTCTGTTGGTGATGCAGGGAGTCTTGTGATTGATTGTCAAGCCAGCCAATCAGAATTCAGCAGCCTCATCTCTGATTGGCTGGAATTATGGAATATTGTAATGCTGGGTTGTGTTGAGCAAGTGAGCCGTCTGCGATTAGAGAATAGGGATGGGCATTTCTGGCAATTTTTTTATTCCGATCATCAATAGGTTTGATGGAGACAATGAAAATATCTGAAGACTGTTAGAAAAAATGAGTGTTAAAAATAAAAATATGACACGAAAACCTGTCTATGAAAACTTAAAAACTTTATTAAAACAATGCTAGATTGATTATGATGCAGCAATGCTATTAATAAGGAAGCATTTATAAGGAATAGCTGCCTGATGTGAGTGACATTTTTACTAGTATCAATTATTGATATAAAAAATTCCATAACATAATTTTTACTAGTAAGAATTGTTTCTGATATGTGAAATTGGAATGTCATAAAGGGAAATATGCTATAAAACACCACTCTTTTTTGTTTTCATTTAAAACATCTTAAACATTTTAATAGCCATGCATGTAGTTTAGGCAACACATTCATTGATTATCTTCACTCCATGTATATTTATAACCAAATATGTGCATATAGTCTGTAAATAAAACAACACTGTTTCTTTTTGTAAGTTTTAATGATCAATAATAACCATTAGAAAAGTATAAGTAAGGCAAGAAGCTACAAAAAGAATAAAGCAAACAATTCAGTCAAATGTACAAAGTCAGCACTCCAGTAGGCTACAACGGTAACGTTATGAAATTTCACTTTCACTTCAACAAATAATAGATTCATGAGACCAAAGATCACCCGTTATATATACAAAAGATTAATTATATCTCATGTTTAACCACTACAGAGACATCAGAGCCAGTGGCAATCATCAGAAGGACTAGCCAAGGTAAGACTTGATAAAAGGGCGGATCAAGAACACATCCGGGGATTTGAAAATTTCTTTGGCTAGATGTGAACTTTGAATTGGATCAGAACTTGGGCAGCAACTGATGAATTTCACAAGAACAGACAAGAACGCATATTGAGAAACGGCTAACTATGAATAAATGAATGAATGAAGCATTTATATAGCACTGAACTATGTACTACTGTATGTACACAATCACATCAGGGGTCGCTCCTCATCCACAACCTGGATAATTCAACAGCAGACACAGAGCAACAGCGCCAACTATAGGTGGAGAAGATAGATTTGTCTGAGTCTCTTCTCAGCTGTGGTGATGTGGTTTCTCCACTGCATGGATCTTCATGTGTTTCTTCAGGTCACCTTTAGTGAAACTCTTTCCACACTGATCATACATGCGGCTTCTCACTGCTGTGGATCATCTCATGTCTTTTCAGATTTGCTGACTGACTGAATCTCTTGTCACAGTGTGAACATTTGTAAGGTTTTTCTCCAGTGTGGATCATCTCGTGTGTTTTCAGATGTTCTGACCGACTGAATCTCTTGTCACAGTGTGAACACATGTAAGGTTTTTCTCCAGTGTGGATCCTCTGGTGCAGTTTTAAACTGTTTGCTGCAGTAAAAGTCTTCTCACACTCAAAGCACATGTACTCTCTCACAGCAGTGTGTGTTTTCTGATGTGCATGTAAATATTTCAGCAGTGAAAAACTCTTTCCACACACAGAACATGAATGTGGCTTCTCCTTCGTATGAACTCCCAGGTGTTTCTTCAGAGCTGATTCCAGAAGAAATGTTTTGTCACATTGATCACATGTGAACGGTCTCACTCCGGAGTGGATCATCATGTGTTCTTTAAGGTGTTGTGATCGGGTGAAACTCTTCCCACACTGATCACATGTGAATGGCTTCTCTCCAGTATGGATCATCATGTGTTTTTTAAGGTACAATGACTGATTGAAACTCTTCCCACATTGATCACATGTGAACATTCTTGCTCCGGTATGTATCCTCATGTGTTCTCTAAGAGTTGATGAGTGTCTGAAACTCTTCCCACACTGATCACATGTGAACGGCTTCTCTCCAGTGTGGATCTTCATGTGTTCTTTAAGGGTTGATGATTGACTGAAACTCTTCCCACATTGATCACATGTGTGTGGCTTCTCTCCTGTGTGAACTGTCATGTGAACATCAAGATGGACTTTTTGTGAGAATCTCTTCCTACACTGATCACATGTGAACGGCTTCTCTCCAGTATGAACTCTCATGTGAAGCTCTAGACAAGATTTCTTTGTGAAACTCTTTCCACACTGAGTACAGGTTGCAGATTTCTTGGCTCTTCTTTTCTTTATAATTGTCTTTTTAGTCTTTGAGTGACTCAAAGGTTTTTCTCCAGGTTTGTCATGATGTTCCTCCTCCACTTCACTCAGATCTTCACTCTCTTCCATCAGTTCTGAAATGAAAAAAGTCATTTGATTTTCAGTACATCAAAATAAAATAAAATAGTCATAAAATAAAAGAGTCATAAAATTGAGCATATATCCCTATATCCCGATCATTTTGATGCATTTCCATTTTCATAAATTAATTGCATATGTCCCTGAAACTTTAACATTAATCTTCCAATTGTTCAGACTCACCGGTCATCTCAACAACACAATCCAGCGGTTTGCAGTTTTAGATTGTATATTTTTACATTTTTGAAATGATTATTATTTGTTATTTATGTTTTAAAAGAGATTCACGGAGTGTGACATCATATCATGATCGTTTCAGCGTCTGTAGAAAGTTCACATGCTCAAAGTCTAGACTGACTGCATCTTTAAATGTGTTATTATCAGTGTCCTTCATGATTCACTCAACCCTGTTACTTCTGACATGATTTTCCTGCTTTCAAAAACAGGATTTCTTAAAAGTTAAGACACTAGTGTTTTTCCTTTAAGAGTGGTTCTATTTTTTTTAAAGTCTGTTACATAAAAAGGTAGATCTGTGTAATTTGAATTGGAAAAAATAACATTTATTACCTATTGGTTAACTGCAAGTTGGTCAAACTAGTTCTTAAAACACAGTCTTAATATAGTGATTCAGTTTATGCAACTGGCCCCAGGAAGTGACATCATCTGGGCTCTTTCTAGCACATGATGGGAGGACAAGCAAATAATCACAATCCATTGTATCAGTTTTACACAAATGAATGACAGCATTCATCAACCCTGTTACCAAAGTTACTGTAAGAAGAGATTTTGCTCAAGTTACACTTACAACCCTGTCAGCCATTCTGGAAAGTTCATTTACTTAAAACATTTTGGTGTTGACAGTTACAATGTTTGTTTCTATCATGAATGTTGTTCAGCATCATGAATGAATGAAGAATAAACACCAACCTCTTTGTTCTTCAGTATCTTCAGTGTGTTTCTTTCTGCAGGGTTCTGGATCACTCATGTTCTCACTGTCCTCTTTAATAAACTCAGTCTTTGCAGATTTCAGCTCTTCCTGATGCTCGTCTGATGGGAATATTCCAGCATTTATTGAGGAACTGCTGTGGGAGGAGCTTCATTGATGTGTGTGATATAGGAGGAGCTTCATTGATGTGTGTGATATGGGAGGAGCTTATCTGCCAAAATCAATTAAATGTAAAAAAATGATTTAACAAAGAAAACCAGTTACATGCAAGTGTATTTTAATGTTTCTAACAACTTTTGTTTTAAAAAACAAAATAATTTAATGTTCCAACATCATTTAGTGTAACAGATCACAGATGTATTTAATGTAAAAAGGAAACAACAGTTATTTTTTACCTGTACTTAATAAAATAAATAAAATAAGAGAACTACATTTAGTTACATTTTATATGATTAAAACTTACTGGTTTGAAGCATAGTGTATAACTATACACTAAATAAAGTATAAAGATTTAAAATGACAATTAAAGAGTATTTTGGGCTGCACTGTGGCCAGAAAATGATTCTTGCACTGAGTACTGACAAGTTTTTTTGTTTTTTAAACCCCTTTTTGTATTACACCCATAAACTAATTACAATAAGAATTTATATCAGTCTTTCGTAAAACAACTGATGCTAATTCAGAACATTTTATTTCTAAATCAAACATTATTCTGTTGACAGCAATGAAATGAGCTTTAAGTGTCAATTTACAGCAGATCTGAAGACATCAGCATAATAAATGAGGTGAAAACAGGAACTATTGACATGAAATAAAGAGTGTTTTCAGCAGTTTCTCTGTTAATATTGATGACTATCAACAGTCATTCAACAAGACATTCAGATCATCTCACTTTATTCTGAGTGTTTGCTGTTAGAAACTGATTATCAGTGTAAGGAGGATACTATTTATCACAATATGACATGGATAAAACCCCAAAAATACAAAACAAACACCAATGGCACCATTACAAGATATATAACTACAGCAGCATAACATTCATAAGAATAATTTGATTTTCTAGTAACTATATATATAATGCATTAATGTAATTAGATGGAAAAACTTTAAACAGCACCAAAAAGCAATTTAATGTTTCTTCCAGAGTCTTTCCGGCAACTTTTATACATTTATTTATCATTTTAAAATATCTTATGTGGCTCATTAGCTATAGGGTCAATGTATTTAGCACTTTCTGTTCCAGTGTTTTGATAATGTAAAGTGATAAAGTTGAAATAAAGTCCAAATCTGTTAAAAGAGTAGAAATAAAATGGCAGCAGCAAAACTAGAGATCGAAACAATCACACAAACAAACACAAAATCGCTCAGGTCTGATTTAATTCATCATATTTTCCTCAATGATCTCAAACTTTGACACTCATTAGCAGTTTTCACTATAAAACATGAAACAATCACACAAACGAACACAAAATCGCTCAGGTCTGAATGAATTCATCATATTTTCCTCACAGATCTCAAACTTTGACATTCATTAGCAGTTTTCACTATAAAACATGAAACAATCACACAAACGAACACAAAATCGCTCAGGTCTGAATTAATTCATCATATTTTCCTCAATGATCTCAAACTTTGACATTCAGTAACAGTTATTATCACTATAAAACATGAAACAATCACACAAACGAACACAAAATCGCTCAGGTCTGAATGAATTCATCATATTTTCCTCACAGATCTCAAACTTTGACATTCAGTAACAGTTATCACTATAAAACATCGAAACAATCACACAAATGAACACAAAATCGCTCAGGTCTGAATGAATTCATCATATTTTCCTCACATGCTGCACTAAATGTTTATTTCAGCAGGAAGACGACAGAAAAGACACACAAGTATTGCTGTGCTCGATGAAAACAACACAGAAATGGGCCTGTCGCTTGATCAAACTGTATAAAATGTGTTTGATGATCGTGTAAATATAAGAAATACCGTGAACTGCTCGACTCTCCTCAGAAGATTCGCCGCTCAAACTGAATGAGAGGAAGGCGCGCGCGAGCTGTGACGTCATCGGCCGCCAACGGTAGAGTCATTCTATGAAACGGGTGCCATTTCCACATTGCATTTTTCAAAATTTTCATTATGAATAAACTTTTTTTTTTTTTTTAAACTAACCTACAAATTGAAAGATATGTTAATATTTCTGACATTTCAGTGTTTTAAGCTTCTAATCTTCTTGATTGATGTAAGAAGTTTCCCAGATTCTTCTCAAGGTCTCACAGCATTTCTAAGCTAATCAAAGTGAGTTACGAGAACATTCTTGCAATAGACAGAATAGTGACCACAGAAAAACCAGCAACAGTGGCACTAATGCTGCGTTCACACCGAACGCGTCTGGGGCGTCTGAGGCGTCTGATTTACATGTTAAGTCAATGCAAACGCGCGTCTAGAGGTCCTGCGGCGCGAATCAAGCGTCTAGCGCGGCGCGAATCGGCCGTTGACACGCGAATGGCGCGGCGCGAATTGAGCGTTCACGCGGCTGGCGCGCGAATTGAGCGTCTGACGCCCAAACGCCGGAGTTGAAAAATCTGAACTTTGGCGTAAATTCGCGGCGCGTTAACCAATCAGGGACTCTGCTTTGGTAGTAACGTGTTTATGATGTGATCAGTGATGCCGGAGACCAGAACAAAGATGTCGCTGTGTGTAGCCACCCTGAGCTCTGTAATGTGTCATTATATTTTTATCGAGACAGGAATAAAAAGGACCTTGCCTGGAAGAGAATAAGCGAAGAAATCGGACAATCTGGTTGTAAAACTTTTTGCATGATTTTAGCCGTTGATACTAGCCCACCTTCTAGCTAGCAAAAGTCGGCCGGCATAACCGAGTTAAATTGCCGCTACAGGTTTCCAACTGACGAGATTATGTGTTTATTCAGAGGATCTGTGCAGAAAGAGATGAAAGCCCCTCCCATGACGCGAATTCGTGTCTGAACACACTTTGTTTAGACGCGCGAATTGAGCGAATTTTACGCGCGTCTGAAGCGTCTGACTTCAAAATGTTCAAGCGTCCAACTAGACGCGTCTGGCGCGAATTTGACGCCCCAGACGTTACACTGTAATTCTTCTCAGTGGAGGTCAAGAGTAAGAAAATAGAAATGTCTATGTTTCACAAACAAACATAAAATATTGTTTTGTTAAGTGTGTAAATGAGTCATAACTGTACTCATTAAAAAAAAAAAAAAACTCTATATGAAGTGACAAGTGATCAAATATCAAATATGCTGATCTATAACAATGATAAATCAATATCGGAATGAAATATTGTAATGTTTGACCTGAGAGCTGGAGAGACAAGTCACTTCATTCAGAACATGTTTAAACATACAATGATGACAAATATCAGACAATATGACAGAAACAAATGCCTGTTCACATTCAAACTGAAGTGAGTCTGAATCAGATCTGAATCAGTGTTTTCTTAGTAAATAAGACAAATGTTTATCAGCTGAAACTCACCTGCAGTTTCATTCCTCACTGAAAAACACATTCACAATCATCACGCTGAAGATTCACTTCAACACAGAGTTTGATCTATTTGTAACAGTGGCTGTTTCAGAGAATAAGAGTAGAATCCAAGCACAGTGAACATTTATTGAAACAAACATAATACAAGTTATTGATGTGACATTTAACACCAAAGCTTCAAAGCTTTTATCAAAAAGTGAACAGTGAAGCACTGTATCAGACCTTGATTAGTTTTACTATAACCATGTGATCTGTCTCATCTGAAGCTTCGTTTTTTAGTATTAAGTATTTTGATAATTACTTTTTTGTTATTACATTGCATTTCTGTTTATTTTATAGGTTTTATTTTTAAATATCCTGAGGCAAGTTTTGTTAGAGACCCCAGCTCAGTCACTTTTAAATTCCACTAATTGCATAACCTGCCGTTCAGTGAGAAGTTAGAACTAACTTACCATTTAATTGAGGTGTAGAAAACACTGGGACATGCCATTATGTAATGATATATGATTTTGATTAAAAATAAGCTACTTTGAGCGGTAGACATTTGAGCTTGAAAATAGTCTTAAAGGGACTTTGATAGTCTTTAAGCCATTGAACAAACGTCTCTTCCACCATGTATTTTCCCTTACTCTGTTGGTGATGCAGGGAGTCTTGTGATTGATTGTCAAGCCAGCCAATCAGAATTCAGCAGCCTCATCTCTGATTGGCTGGAATTATGGAATATTGTAATGCTGGGTTGTGTTGAGCAAGTGAGCCGTCTGCGATTAGAGAATAGGGATGGGCATTTCTGGCAATTTTTCATTCCGATCATCAATAGGTTTGATGGAGACAATGAAAATATCTGAAGACTGTTAGAAAAATATGTGTTAAAAATAAAAATATGACACGAAAACCTGTCTATGAAAACTTAAAAACTTTATTAAAACAATGCTAGATTGATTATGATACAGCAATGCTATTAATAAGGAAGCATAAGGAATAGCTGCCTGATGTGAGTGACATTTTTACTAGTATCAATTATTGATATAAAAAATTCCATAACATAATTTTTACTAGTAAGAATTGTTTCTGATATGTGAAATTGGAATGTCATAAAGGGAAATATGCTATAAAACACCACTCTTTTTTGTTTTCATTTAAAACATCTTAAACATTTTAATAGCCATGCATGTAGTTTAGGCAACACATTCATTGATTATCTTCACTCCATGTATATTTATAACCAAATATGTGCATATAGTCTGTAAACAAAACAACACTGTTTCTTTTTGTAAGTTTTAATGATCAATAATAACCATTAGAAAAGTATAAGTAAGGCAAGAAGCTACAATAAGAATAAAGCAAACAATTCAGTCAAATGTACAAAGTCAGCACTCCAGTAGGCTACAACGGTAACGTTATGAAATTTCACTTTCACTTCAACAAATTATAGATTCATGAGACCAAAGATCACCCGTTATATATACAAAAGATGAATTATATCTCATGTTTAACCACTACAGAGACATCAGAGCCAGTGGCAATCATCAGAAGGACTAGCCAAGGTAAGACTTGATAAAAGGGCGGATCAAGAACACATCCGGGGATTTGAAAATTTCTTTGGCTAGATGTGAACTTTGAATTGGATCAGAACTTGGGCAGCAACTGATGAATTTCACAAGAACAGACAATAACGCATATTGAGAAACGGCTAACTATGAATAAATGAATGAATGAAGCATTTATATAGCACTGAACTATGTACTACTGTATCTACACAATCACATCAGGGGTCGCTCCTCATCCACGACCTGGATAATTCAACAGCAGACACAGAGCAACAGCGCCAACTATAGGTGGAGAAGATAGATTTGTCTGAGTCTCTTCTCAGCTGTGGTGATGTGGTTTCTCCACTGCATGGATCTTCATGTGTTTCTTCAGGTCACCTTTAGTGAAACTCTTTCCACACTGATCATACATGCGGCTTCTCACTGCTGTGGATCATCTCATGTCTTTTCAGATTTGCTGACTGATTGAATCTCATGTCACAGTGTGAACATTTGTAAGGTTTTTCTCCAGTGTGGATCATCTCGTGTGTTTTCAGATGTTCTGACCGACTGAATCTCTTGTCACAGTGTGAACACATGTAAGGTTTTTCTCCAGTGTGGATCCTCTGGTGCAGTTTTAAACTGTTTGCTGCAGTAAAAGTCTTCTCACACTCAAAGCACATGTACTCTCTCACAGCAGTGTGCGTTTTCTGATGTGCATGTAAATATTTCAGCAATGAAAAACTCTTTCCACACACAGAACATGAATGTGGCTTCTCCTTCGTATGAACTCCCAGGTGTTTCTTCAGAGCTGATTCCAGAAGAAATGTTTTGTCACATTGATCACATGTGAACGGTCTCACTCCGGAGTGGATCATCATGTGTTCTTTAAGGTGTTGTGATCGGGTGAAACTCTTCCCACACTGATCACATGTGAATGGCTTCTCTCCAGTATGGATCATCATGTGTTTTTTAAGGTACAATGACTGATTGAAACTCTTCCCACATTGATCACATGTGAACATTCTTGCTCCGGTATGTATCCTCATGTGTTCTCTAAGAGTTGATGAGTGTCTGAAACTCTTCCCACACTGATCACATGTGAACGGCTTCTCTCCAGTGTGGATCTTCATGTGTTCTTTAAGGGTTGATGATTGACTGAAACTCTTCCCACATTGATCACATGTGTGTGGCTTCTCTCCTGTGTGAACTGTCATGTGAACATCAAGATGGACTTTTTGTGAGAATCTCTTCCTACACTGATCACATGTGAACGGCTTCTCTCCAGTATGAACTCTCATGTGAAGCTCTAGACAAGATTTCTTTGTGAAACTCTTTCCACACTGAGTACAGGTTGCAGATTTCTTGGCTCTTCTTTTCTTTATAATTGTCTTTTTAGTCTTTGAGTGACTCAAAGGTTTTTCTCCAGGTTTGTCATGATGTTCCTCCTCCACTTCACTCAGATCTTCACTCTCTTCCATCAGTTCTGAAATGAAAAAAGTCATTTGATTTTCAGTACATCAAAATAAAATAAAATAGTCATAAAATAAAAGAGTCATAAAATTGAGCATATATCCCTATATCCCGATCATTTTGATGCATTTCCATTTTCATAAATTAATTGCATATGTCCCTGAAACTTTAACATTAATCTTCCAATTGTTCAGACTCACCGGTCATCTCAACAACACAATCCAGCGGTTTGCAGTTTTAGATTGTATATTTTTACATTTTTGAAATGATTATTATTTGTTATTTATGTTTTAAAAGAGATTCACGGAGTGTGACATCATATCATGATCGTTTCAGCGTCTGTAGAAAGTTCACATGCTCAAAGTCTAGACTGACTGCATCTTTAAATGTGTTATTATCAGTGTCCTTCATGATTCACTCAACCCTGTTACTTCTGACATGATTTTCCTGCTTTCAAAAACAGAATTTCTTAAAAGTTAAGACACTAGTGTTTTTCCTTTAAGAGTGGTTCTATTTTTTTAAAGTCTGTTACATAAAAAGGTAGATCTGTGTAATTTGAATTGGAAAAAATAACATTTATTACCTATTGGTTAACTGCAAGTTGGTCAAACTAGTTCTTAAAACACAGTCTTAATATAGTGATTCAGTTTATGCAACTGGCCCCAGGAAGTGACATCATCTGGGCTCTTTCTAGCACATGATGGGAGGACAAGCAAATAATCTCAATCCATTGTATCAGTTTTACACAAATGAATGACAGCATTCATCAACCCTGTTACCAAAGTTACTGTAAGAAGAGATTTTGCTCAAGTTACACTTACAACCCTGTCAGCCATTCTGGAAAGTTCATTTACTTAAAACATTTTGGTGTTGACAGTTACAATGTTTGTTTCTATCATGAATGTTGTTCAGCATCATGAATGAATGAAGAATAAACACCAACCTCTTTGTTCTTCAGTATCTTCAGTGTGTTTCTTTCTGCAGGGTTCTGGATCACTCATGTTCTCACTGTCCTCTTTAATAAACTCAGTCTTTGCAGATTTCAGCTCTTCCTGATGCTCGTCTGATGGGAATATTCCAGCATTTATTGAGGAACTGCTGTGGGAGGAGCTTCATTGATGTGTGTGATATAGGAGGAGCTTCATTGATGTGTGTGATATGGGAGGAGCTTATCTGCCAAAATCAATTAAATGTAAAAAAATGATTTAACAAAGAAAACCAGTTAAATGCAAATGTATTTTAATGTTTCGAACAACTTTTGTTTTAAAAAACAAAATAATTTAATGTTCCAACATCATTTAGTGTAACAGATCACAGATGTATTTAATGTAAAAAGGAAACAACAGTTATTTTTTACCTGTACTTAATAAAATAAATAAAATAAGAGAACTACATTTAGTTACATTTTATATGATTAAAACTTACTGGTTTGAAGCATAGTGTATAACTATACACTAAATAAAGTATAAAGATTTAAAATGACAATTAAAGAGTATTTTGGGCTGCACTGTGGCCAGAAAATGATTCTTGCACTGAGTACTGACAAGTTTTTTTGTTTTTTAAACCCCTTTTTGTATTACACCCATAAACTAATTACAATAAGAATTTATATCAGTCTTTCGTAAAACAACTGATGCTAATTCAGAACATTTTATTTCTAAATCAAACATTATTCTGTTGACAGCAATGAAATGAGCTTTAAGTGTCAATTTACAGCAGATCTGAAGACATCAGCATAATAAATGAGGTGAAAACAGAAACTATTGACATGAAATAAAGAGTGTTTTCAGCAGTTTCTCTGTTAATATTGATGACTATCAACAGTCATTCAACAAGACATTCAGATCATCTCACTTTATTCTGAGTGTTTGCTGTTAGAAACTGATTATCAGTGTAAGGAGGATACTATTTATCACAATATGACATGGATAAAACCCCAAAAATACAAAACAAACACCAATGGCACCATTACAAGATATATAACTACAGCAGCATAACATTCATAAGAATAATTTGATTTTCTAGTAACTATATATATATAATGTAATTAGATGGAAAAACTTTAAACAGCACCAAAAAGCAATTTAATGTTTCTTCCAGAGTCTTTCCGGCAACTTTTATACATTTATTTATCATTTTAAAATATCTTATGTGGCTCATTAGCTATAGGGTCAATGTATTTAGCACTTTCTGTTCCAGTGTTTTGATAATGTAAAGTGATAAAGTTGAAATAAAGTCCAAATCTGTTAAAAGAGTAGAAATAAAATGGCAGCAGCAAAACTAGAGATCGAAACAATCACACAAACAAACACAAAATCGCTCAGGTCTGAATTAATTCATCATATTTTCCTCAATGATCTCAAACTTTGACATTCATTAGCAGTTTTCACTATAAAACATGAAACAATCACACAAACGAACACAAAATCGCTCAGGTCTGAATGAATTCATCATATTTTCCTCACAGATCTCAAACTTTGACATTCAGTAACAGTTATTATCACTATAAAACATGAAACAATCACACAAATGAACACAAAATCGCTCAGGTCTGAATGAATTCATCATATTTTCCTCACATGCTGCACTAAATGTTTATTTCAGCAGGAAGACGACAGAAAAGACACACAAGTATCGCTGTGCTCGATGAAAACAACACAGAAATGAGCCTGTCGCTTGATCAAACTGTATAAAATGTGTTTGATGATCGTGTAAATATGAGAAATACCGTGAACTGCTCGACTCTCCTCAGAAGACTCGCCGCTGAAACTGAATGAGAGGAAGGCGCGCGCGAGCTGTGACGTCATCGGCCGCCAACGGTAGAGTCATTCTATGAAACGGGTGCCATTTCCACATTGCATTTTTCAAAATTTTCATTATGAATAAACTTTTTTTTTTTTTTTTAAACTAACCTACAAATTGAAAGATATGTTAATATTTCTGACATTTCAGTGTTTTAAGCTTCTAATCTTCTTGATTGATGTAAGAAGTTTCCCAGATTCTTCTCAAGGTCTCACAGCATTTCTAAGCTAATCAAAGTGAGTTACGAGAACATTCTTGCAATAGACATCACAGAAAAACCAGCAACAGTGGCACTAAGACACGACTACCAAGAAAACCAGCCTCCAACAACTGCAACAAACATACTTTAACAGATCAGATAAAAACTCAGACACACTAAAACAAGGTGACTGTGAGAATACAAGCATTCGAGCCTCATAAGATCTGGAGAAAGGGCACAGTGGTGAAGCCCATCGACTCGAGATCCTACAGTGTCCAGCTGGATTCTGGAAATGTTAAAAGGAGAAACAGGGACCATGGGACTCTAACCAAACAGAGACTGAAAACACAAAAACACTGTAACTGCTGAAGTCACAACTCACCATTGTTTTAGTGTTTGGAGTGAGAAGAACTGTTACTGAATGACTCATATTATTAAAATATATGATCCTAAATACTTTACAATGAGCCTATAATGAGCCATGAGATATTTTAAAATCTGTACTGCAATGTTAATAGAGATAAATATGAACAGATTGATACTGGAAAGTTATTGCTTTGCAAATATTGCTTTGTGCTGCACTTTATTTTTTAAAGTTTTTTTTATTATTATTGTCAGTTTCTGCTATACAAAACTGCAACATGTTAAGGATTTAATTACTTTATTGAAATTAATGCAGTTATCATACATTCAGACTGTATTTAGATTCATATGGACATATTATGTGCTGTAGTTATTTAGCTGTAGAGGTTGATGGAGATGAGTGTCAATAATGTTTTTGTATTATGTTTTATATGTGTCATATTGTGAGAAATATCAGTATTGTCTTTCAATAGAGCAGTTTTATAGTCTTTTCTCATATATCCTGACTCAAATAATCAGTTTCTAACAGCAAACACTCAGAATAAAGTGAGATGATCTGAATGTCTTGTTGAATGAGTGTTGATAGTCTGAGGATCATCAATATTAACAGAGAAACTGCTGAAAACACTCTTTATTTCATGTCAATAGTTCCTCTTTTCACCTCATTTATTATGCTGATGTCTTCAGATCTGCTGTAAATGGACACTTAAAGCTCATTTCATTGCTGTCAACAGACTGAGTTGATTTGATGGTGTTTATGTCTGCTTATTTCAGTCTTTATGCTTTACTACTTTTCTAGATATCTGCAATTATTTTAATGAAGAAACAGAATAAAGTTAGAATTAGAAATAAAATGTTTAGCATCAGTTGCTTTTCAATAGACGAATATGAATGATTAATGCAATTAGATTGAGGGTGAAATACAAAAGGGGTTAATATAGCAAAAAAAAAGTTTGAAAGAAAGAAAGAAAGAAAGAAAGAAAGAAAGAAAGAAAGAAAGAAAGAAAGAAAGAAAACAATTTGTCAGGTATATTTAGAACAAGAATCGTTTTCTGACATTCAAACACTGTATTTAAGGATCACAGTGAAGCCCAAAATACTCTTTAATTGTCATTTTAAATCTTTATTCTTTGCCACTTTCCTTCAAACCACTAGATTTCACCCATTTATCAGCAAGAATGTTTTAATCATTTAAAATATAATTAAATTTAGTATGATCTCTTATTATTTTATATACTTTATTAAGTACAGGTCAAAATAGCTGTTGTTTCATTTTTACATTAAATATATCTGTTACACTAAATGATGATGGAACATTAAAACATGTTTTCACAAAAGTAATTTGAAATATTAAAATAGACACTTGCATTTAATGGGTTTTCTATTTAAATTCACTTTTGTACATTTAATTTAATGCAGATGCTAAAATTTGATATCTGGTCTTAACCCTATAAAAACAAACACAGTAACTGATTTTGGCAGATCAGCTCCTCCAACCAATCTGCAGTTCAGTCAATGAAGCCCCGCCCACTACAGAGTCACTGTCAATGAAGCCCCTCCCACATCATGCACACCATCAGTGAAGCTCCTCCCACAGCAGTTCATCAATAAATGCTGGAATATTCCCATGAGACGAGCATCAGAGCATCAGGAAGAGCTGAAATCTGCAAAGACTGAGTTTATTAAAGAGGACAGTGAGAACATGAGTGATCCAGAACCCTGCAGAATGAAACACACTGAAGATACTGAAGAACAAAGAGGTTGGTGTTTATTCTTCATTCATTCATGATGCTGAACAACATTCATGATAGAAAGATTCAAGCACTTCTGCACATTTAGAGAAACCGTTGAATTATGAAATGAGACATAATGTTCTTTTCTAACAAAAGTTCAGTAAAGGGAAGTTTGAGAAACTTTCATAATGATTGTCAACATCAGATCAAACTAAATATTTATTTCACATTATTTCAATATCTGCTTCACAGTTTGCAGTAGTGTTTCCAGAATTTAGGCATTTTAATATAGTTTACAACATTGTTATTTTTAGGAATAAACTGTAAACACCAAAATGTATGAAGTAAATGAACTTTCCAGAATGACTGACAGGGTTGTAAGTGTAACTTGAGCAAAATCTCTTCTTACAGTAACTTTGGTAACAGGGTTGAAGAATGCAGTCATTCATTTGTGTAAAAACTGAGACAATGGATTGAGATTATTTTCTTGTCCTCCCATCATACTGTAGAAAGATGATGTCACTTCCTTGGTGTTTTTGAAAGCAGGAAATCATGTCAGAAGTAACAGGGTTGAATGAATCATGAAGGACACTGATAATAACACATTTAAAGATGCAGTCAGTCTAGACTTTGAGCATGTGAACTTTCTACAGACGCTGAAACGATCATGATATGATGTCACACTCCATGAAATTAAAACATAAATAACAAATAATAATCATTTCAAAATATACAATCTACTCGACTTTACTGCAAACTTCACCTGATCTTGTGTTTCTGGTGTCCCACATTCACATGTGTATGAATGGAAGTCAGTGGAAGGAAAGTCTAGTGTGACCGGCCCTTAATAATTACACAGTTTTAGGAAAATAAATCAAATATCAGTCTAAAAGTTGATGTCAAAATAATGCTGTTAATATCACATTAGATATTTTTGTGATTGATCAAATATATTTAATAGTTCTCACTACAGAAACATGCTCTAATGTTTTAAATATAATAATTGAGTAAAGAACACAGGACTCTTTTCTCCTCTATTATCTGTGCACCCCTCCCTCTTCCTCATCCCTCCCTCATCCCTCATCCCTCCCTCTTCCTCATCCCTCCCTCTTCCTCATCCCTCCCTCTTCCTCATCCCTCATCCCTTCCTCTCCCCCTGATTCAAGACACTGAAAGTTCACTAAGAATGTCTGTAGTCCACATACGATGTTTCCTGTCAATTTATCTTTCCCCTTTCATGTTTGTCAAGGGTCACAAGGACCCTTTTATTAGGACAAATATGGACAATTTAAAAACAAAAATAACAATTTCCTTAATCTGAGCAGTTCTCAGATGCCTTAATCCTTGGCTACTTTGCCACCTGAACACACACACACCACACACACAAATCGAATGGACTTGATTATACATTGTCATATGGTTAAAAAAAATAAACTTTATTGGCCCTTAACGGACAAAAGTTGGCACCATAGGAAATGAATGGGGAATACTATATTTCAGAGCAATGTTTTCTATATTTCTTTCTTAATATTATTTATAAAGAATTATTAAGAATTATTTAAGGAAAGGTGGCAGAGCAGCTATTTGGCAAATTCTGTATCCAGAAGACCTCCATTCAGTGCTGATTGTCTTAATTCAGTAAATCTAAATTTAATAACCATTTGATATTGGAGTCAGATTAAGCGTAGAGTTAAAGTAAAATTGAGACTAAATTCTAAAAATAAGGTGAACTTCACAGGAGCGCTGAAAAGACACACATTATACCTTCACCCAGACCGCTAGATTGAGTTGTTGGGATGACAGGTGGCTCTTTACAATTGGTTGATTAATTTTAATGTAATTAATTTCTGAAAATACAAATGCAAAAAAATCATCGAATGTTTTATAGCAGTTGTCCATCACAGCAAGGCTCAATTTTACGTCCTTTCACTTCACATTTCTCTCTTTAAATTATTTTGATGTGCTGAAAATGAAGTTTCTTCTTTGATTTCAGAGCTGATGGAAGTGAAGGAGGAGGAGAGTGAAGAAATGAGTGAAGTGGAGGAGAAACATCATGACAAACCTGGAGAGAAACCTTTGAGTCGCTCAAAGACTAAAAAGACATTTTTAAAGAAAAGAAGAGCCGAGAAATCTACAACCTGCACTCAGTGTGGAAAGAGTTTCACAGCAAAACAAAGTCTTGAGCGTCACATGAGAGTTCATACTGGAGTGAAGCCGTTCACATGTGATCAGTGTGGAAAGAGTTTCTCAGTAAAACAATATCTTGAGCGTCATATGAGAGTTCACACCGGAGAGAAGCCACACACATGTGATCAATGTGGGAAGAGTTTCAGTCAATTTGCACACCTTAAAGATCACATGATGATCCACACTGGAGAAAAGCCGTTCACATGTGATCAATGTGGGAAGAGCTTCATACGAAAAGTACATCTTAAGGGTCACATGAGAGTTCACACTGGAGAGAAGCCACACACATGTGATCAATGTGGGAATAGCTTCACACGATCACAACACCTTAAAGCACACATGATGATCCACACCGGAGAGAAGCCGTTCACATGTGGCCAATGTGGAAAAACATTTATTGGGTCATCAACCCTGAAGAAACACCTGAGAGTTCATACGAAAGAGAAGCTACATTCATGTTCTGTGTGTGGAAAGAGTTTTTCACTGCTGTCATATTTACATGAACATGAGAAAACACACACTGGTGTGAGAGAGTACATGTGCTTTGAGTGTGAGAAGACTTTTACTACAGCGACCAATTTAGACCGACACCAGAGGATCCACACTGGAGAAAAACCTTACAAGTGTTCACACTGTGACAAGAGATTCAGGCAGTCTGGACATCTGAAAAAACACAAGAGGATCCACACAGGAGAAAAGCTGCAGACGTGTTTTTAGTTTTAGTTCATTTAGTTTATTCAGTCATCCATCCATCCAAAAAAAAAAAACTTAAATTAAATGATACAATCCTTCAACATATCAAAGACAAGGACAAAGACCAAAAGGCTGAAGTCTGAACTTATTATGCCTAGCCCTCTCACCATAAAACAGAATATCAAGAAGAAAACAACGTCATACATAATATACTTTACCAAAAACATAAGTTAAAACAGAATTAAATAAGGTTAATCATCTTCCCATTGGTTCACACATTTGTAATAATAATAATCCTATTTACTAATCATTTATTCATTTTTTTTTTTTTTATAATACTAATCCTTTATATCTTTCAATGACATTAGATTTGTACATTGTTTAAAATAGTTTTGCTGTATAACACCCTTTTAATTTCTCATCTAGACTATTCCACATATTTACCCCTCAAACGCTAATATATTTCCTTTTTTTATTTGTTCTCACATTGTTTTTTTGAAAAATGCCTATTCCTCTGAGGTTATACCGACTCTCTCTGAGCTTGAACATCTGGAGACTGTGAGGGAGCTGATGGTCGTATGCCCTACAGATCACAAATTTTCAAGGTACTTAATTTTATAAATAAGGGATTTGTTGATTCAAAATATTTTCCTGATTTACAATTCTAATAGCCTACTTTTGGAGTAAATAGATTGGATTAATATTTGATTTGTAATTATTCCCCCAAATTTCTACACAATAACTAAGGTATGGCAGAATGAGAGAATTGTACAATAGAAATAATGACTGTTGATTTACAAAGTTTTTCATTGTACACATTATAGCAATAGTTTTAGCATTTTTCATCTTTATGAAGTTTATATGCATTTTCCAATTCAAATGTTCATCAATACAGATCCACAAGAATTTATTGGCAGATACCTTTTCAATTTCTATATCATTTATTTTAATTTTGACTTCTTTTTTAATTTTCCTATTGCCGAATATAATATATTTAGTTTTACTTAAGTTCACTGATAGTTTGTTTATGTCAAACCATTTTTTAAATATCCTTAGCTCATTTTCAACAGTATTCAGGAGTTGCTCCAGATCTGTTCCTGAGCGGTACAGGCTGGTATCGTCAGCAAACAGAATACAATCTAGATTTTGTAAAACCTCGCAGACATCATTTATGTACATTATGAATAATTTGGGTCCTAATACAGAGCCTTGTGGGACTCCGTGTGTATATATATATTTTTTTTTTTCCAGAATTTACGTTATTCCTTTGTACATATTGTAGCCTGACACTTAAATAACTTTTCAGCCATGCATATGCAGTTCCTCTGACACCATATCTTTCCATTTTTTTCAATAGCAATGCATGGTCAATGGTGTCAAAGGCCTTACTGAGATCTATAAATACCCCCACTGTATATTGCTTGTTTTCTCCACCAGTCCCATGACTGCCATCAAAGTAGACCTGTTAGACCTGAATCCATATTGGTGATGATTTAGCAATATATTTTTTTCTAGAAATTTGTCAAGCCTTACCACAAACAATTTTTCTAACATTTTTGAAAACTGTGAGAGTAGTGAGATGGGTCTATAATTGGTGATCTGGTGTTTGTCTCCACTTTTGAAGATGGGTATTACTTTTGCAATTTTCATTTTATGAGGAAAGGTACCAGTAAGAAAGGACTGATTACAGATGTATGTGAGTGGTGTAACTATGCATTTTATGATGTATTTTACTAGCCTCATGTCTAAACCGGAACAGTCATTTTTGATTTTTGAATTTTCCTACAGTTTCAATTATTTCATTTTCATCTACACCATTTATAAATAAGGAGTTTAGATTAGCTTTAATGAGTTGTTCATTTATTCCATTTGTATCTTTTGGTTCAATGATTTTGTTGGACAAAGTAGGTCCTACACTAATGAAGAAATTGTTAAAAGCATTTGTAATTTCCTTTTATAATAAAATTATCTTTAACATAGTAATTGTGGAATTCTGCTTTTTTAGGCCCATTCTTGATTATAGTATTCACTACTTTCCAAATATCTTGGATGTTACTCTGGTACTGTTCCAATTTGTTATGATAATAGTTCTTCCTGTTTAATCTGATTATATTTATCAATTTATTTTTATACGTTTTATATCTATATTCTGTCTCTTTGGTTCTATGTTTCATATATAATCTATAGAGATGATTTTTCTTTTTACATGCATTCGCTATGCCCTTAGTAATCCATGGCTTATCTGGCCTGTTTTTATGTTTAGTAGGGACTTTTTGAGTAGACAGTGCTTGTCATAGAATTTGATTAGTATAGACAAGAAGGCATCATAAGCCTGATCAGGGTCTTCTGTTGCATAGACCTCGTCCCACGACAGCTCACACAGGTCCTCTTTGAGGGCAGTGATGGCTTCAGGTGTTCTGTGTCTTTTTAATGCATACGTATCTATTGTAAGTTTATCATCCTTTTGTAAAAGTTCATGAAATACTAAAAACAGGAAGATGAGCACTAATATCATTAATAAGAATTCCAGCTGTAATTTGGCTTTCCAGTAGGTTTGTGAATATATTATCTATTAATGTAGCCGTGTCAATTGTAATTCTAGTTGGTTTAAGGATAAGTGGAAAAAAATATTGCTATACATAGTTGTGATGAAATCAGCAGTTTTCTGACAATGGTTGGGGTTTAAATGATTAATATTAAAGTCACCACACACAATATGCACCTTATTTATATGTTTAAACAGTGCATCTACTTTTTGATTAAATATGTTCAGACATATATTTTTATTAGTCCTATTTAATGTAAACTGCTCATATCCTTCCATTTCTACATCACAGCCCTTCTCAGCATTTAACCATGTCTCAGATACTGCAATAACACTAAATTTATTAAACTGGCTCAGATATTCTTTAATACTACTATAGTTTTTGTACAAACTCCTGCTATTAAAGTGTATTATTGAAAAAGCACTATTCATTTTGACACACTTGAATTGCTCATCTGTATAGTATTCACAATTGAGTTTTGTGCTGTTATAGAAATTGTTATCCGGATCTATTTAAATTTATATGTTCATACTTAGTGTATTGTTCAGTTTTACTATAATATTCAGGACACCCTACTTCTTCTCCATCAGTGTCTCTAAGTTCATCCACAAATTCATCTCATTTATCTTGATGTGGATCTTTTCCCCAAGCACAAGGTTAACTCACACACACACACACACACACACACACACACACACATTTGTTTTTGTGAAATGTGGGGACATTTCATACACACAAATGTGGGGACATTTCATAGGCGTAATGGTTTTTATACTGTACAAACCGTATTTTCTCTCCCCCTACTACCCCTACCCCTAAACCTAACCATCACAGGAAACTGGGCACACTGTGGGGACATGGGTAATGTCCTCATAAGTCACCCTCTCCTTGAAATACCTATGTCACACCCATGTCATTATACACATTTGTGTCCTGATATATCACAAAAACATGCCCCCCCACCCACCACCCACACACAAAAGAAAGAATTTACCAAAATAATATTCTTAATTCTCTTGACTACATCAGTCCCTACACCAAAAAATGGGGACCCACTTTATATTAAGTGGCCTTATGTTCTTACTTTTAAATTAATCATTTGATACACTGCACTTATTGTGTATATACATTTCTACATTGTACTTATATTTTAAAAACACCTACATGTAATTACATCTGTAATTAATTTCTGATAATGATAATTTCTTCTTTTCTTTAAAAATGTATTTTTATCCTTTGAGCGACTCAAAGGTTTTTCTCCAGGTTTGACATGATGTTTCTCCTCCACTTCTCTACTCGTTCTCTTCAGGACTGAAATGAAAGAAAAAGTTTAATTACATTTTCAGTACATCAAAATACATCAAAGAGAGAAATATGAAGTGAAAGGACACTTTTTGCATATTTTTTATGCATTTAAACTTTTCATGAATGAGCTACCTTTATCTATTTTTAAAACATTACTGACAAATCCCATGTTTCTGTAGAGAACTATTAAAATATTTGATCAATGAGACAATTATCTAAAGTAAATATTTAACATTAAATATTATGCAGTATTGCCATAAATTTGGCACCAACTTTTGGATTGATATTAATTTCTCTAAAAACTTTTATAATCATTAAGGTGATAGTTACACTACATGTTTCATTCTACTGACTTCAGTTCTACTTACTATTCGCTGTTCCATCAATGTTTCATGCCACATCGCAATATTTCCTTTTAAAATGTACTACTTTCCATTTAAAATGTACTGCAAGATGCAGTTTCTTTCCAAACCGCTATAAGCGCCGAACCTGTTTTTAGTCTAAATGCGATATGTCTCAACTAATCAGAATTTGGTGAATGTTCGATGTAATCTAACATGGCGATTCTCTGAAGCGAGGGAAGTTTGTTTGTGCTCAGTCTTCAAAATGAGTGCTTTAAACTATGGAAATTAGTGCTTTAAACTTTAAACTGCTAATAACACTTTTGATGGCCCGGATGAGCCAGTGAGACCTACACCTGGGGGTAGAAAACGCCGACTGGACAAAGAAAATCACAAAAAAACAACAAAAATTTTTACTATTTATTATTACTACTAAATATTGTTACTATTTATTTTATTTGGCTGATATTTTATTTCATGCATTTGCATTTATTTGATTTATATTAATATATAGTATGAGTCCCTGATGCCACATGTTGCATGTTCTCTTGTTTTTTGTTTTGTTTTGTTTTTTAAAAAGACACAAACCAACAATTAAAAAAAAAAAAAAAAAAAAAAAAAAGAATGGTTTGTAGTGTTTTGAAACAAAAAAAAACCCTTTGAATTTATAATCAACAATATTGTTGTTTCATTTAACAATCATTGTTTCACATGTTCAGACTGAGCCAGTAGACCATTTTAACAAGATAAATTGAATATTAACAAAATGTATGGGTCTAGGTAAAAAAAAAAAAAAATGCCATTTTCATGAAAAACACCCTATCTGCCCTAAATAGTAATTAATATTAATATGCACATTTATTAATATGACAGTATGCACAGTGAGACACAGGCAGTCATTTGCTCAGTTTCTAAACAAATCAGCTGTTTTGAATTAATCATTTGAATCAATGATTCAATGATACATCCTTTCATTCATTTATAAAGACAGTCAATCACTCACTCAATCATTTGAATGAATGATTTAATGCATCACTCATTAACCTACTGTTGGTTGTAGTGTCATATTTATTTATCTCTGGCAGACCTAAACCAGCCAATAGCACATAAACAGTAAAGACTAGGGAAACAGCTACGGACAATGGGCATGCACAAAATTAATATGCGGTCATTTAATTACTGTATTTGCATTATTGTTTAGGGTTGAGGTAGGTGTAGTCGTTAATAAACACAATCTGATAAGTAGCAATTTAATTTACTATTATTTTATTGTGAAATTGTGCCTCACTTCCGCCGTTGCTGTATCCCTTCTAGACACAACCCCCATAAAAAATTATAAAAAAAAATAAATATCATTTTTTTGTCAATATCACACACCCACCTAAACGTCACAGCATGTTCTCTTATTCAAATTAAAATAAACCAAAATATTTGTGTGCTTTAGTAGATACTGTAGATACTGACCTTAAAATCTACTGACTTACAGTAGCAGCTGCAATACAACAATCACATAATATATACGGAATCCAATCAAAACATCACCATCATAAAATAAGTTTGTATGCAGACTATATTCTTTTATATATCACAAACCCATCTTCATCACTTCTGTCAGTTCATAATCTAAGTAATTTTTGTAAAGTATCAGGATACTCAATTAACTGCTCAAAATCTGAGATTCTGCCCATTACTGAATTGAATTGAACAGGAATGCTGAGCTATAGAGACCTACCCATTCAAACGTATAACCAAAACAATAACTGAAGCAGCAAACTGAAAAATCCATTATTACCTCTATAAAGGATCATTCCGGCAATATAACTCAAAATCCATCTGAAATAAATGATTTATTTAGGTTATATTACTCAAATCACTACTCTATGGACAAAAAATGCATCATTTAAAGAAATAGAAGAAAGCACTCTATTGCCTACCAAATAACAAATCACCTGGTCCAGACGGCTTCCCAGAGTTCTATAGTCAGTTTTGGCCACTGATCTCTCCTATGTTTCTTAAAACTCTATGCAAAATTCATGAAAAAGGAATGGAATAATACAGCAACATATGAATACTGCTTACATTTCTCTCATTCTAAAACTGAACAAGGATCACCGTCCAAACTACCATCCAAAATCATTAATTAATGTTGATTTAAAATAATTAGTAAAGCACTGGTGGGCAGACTACAACGTAGCGTTTTACTCAAAGTTGAACATTCTTCAACTCAAAGTGACCAGTAAAAAACACAGAGCTCTCAGTGCTTGAGCATGAAAAAGACGCTCAGTGCCTCAGTACGCTCCTGGTGTTTAAAAAATGCAGCGTTCCCATTGAAAACAATTGAAAAAGTATGCTAGCAGCTGGAAAAAACACTTTGGTGGACACACAGCCTTATGATTGTATCTTTAGATGCAGAAAAGGCCTTTGATAGGGTAGAATGGTCCATTCTCTTCACTGCACTTAGTCACTTTTGTTTAAAAATCATATATCATCAGCTGGATTAAAACACTATATAATACACCAACAGCATCGGTCATAACTAATGGTATTACATCAAATCAATTTTACTTAAAAAGAGGTACCAGACAAGGCTGCCCACTGTTACTGCTACTCTTTGCACTTTTCATTAAACTCTTGGCAGCTGCAATACAACAATCACATAACATATATGGAATCCAATCAAAACATCATCATGTAAGGAACCCTGCATCGGCGCAAAAACGGAGTCCGACACCCCCGGGCGAAGGTTTACGCGTGTATGCCTTTTCAGCGTCTCTGAATGTTCACTTAATTTCACTCGTTTAATCTGACTCCAATTTCAAATGATTATTACTCTTAGGTTGTGTTTCCAATTAGAAATTCATCATTAGTTATGCATTAATTTAGATATTTGACGATTCTGGATATCCTATATTTCAATTGTTCAGTCATTAGGGCCCCGATGCCGCACAGAGATACTCACCCCGGGATTTTGCGGTAAACTCACGGACATAAACTCGCCAGTCTGATCTTCGTCAGAGGATGTAATATGTTGGCTAATGTCTTTAGTCGGTTGCCTACTGCTCACTCAAACAAAAGTGAATCAAAAGGTCTTCAGATGAAGTGCCTACTGCTCCTTCATTCATGCGCCTTCAGATTGTTCTACCCTGGACACAGATTTACGGTAGCATTAGCCTCCCATAATTTACTGGTAATAATGATATCAGGAGAATCCAGAGTGAATCAAATATAACATTTTATTTTTCAGGTAAAAGTGTATCATGTCAATTACACAAATAACCAATTAAAGCCAATTCAGAAATGATAAATGCATAACATGGGTTACTCAAAGAAATGCATAAACACAGTGACGTGTGAGTGTCTTCACACATCTCTGAGGGGCCTCTGGCTACAGATGATCCCAACTGACTGCTTTGCTTTTTGCCTTTTATACCATAACCAGAACAAAAGGATCATAAATATTTATTACACCAACACCTGTTTTGGGGGAGAGGAGAAGAAACACCACCCAAAAAGAGGACAGAATTTTCCTTAGTTTTCAGTCTTCTTCATAATGCCAGTAACTGCTGTGAAATTGAGACCATTTTACCAATCGCACTGAGACATTTAAAATAATACCAAACATAAAAAGGGAAAAACAACAAATACACAAGTTACATTATATGTTTTGAATAACTTTCAATCAGGGGGAAGGAAAGGTGTGTTTGTGTGTGTGTGTGTGTGTGTGTGTGTGTGTGTGTGTGTGTGTGTGTGTGTGTGTGTGCTTTTGTTTATATTACATTGTGGGGACCAAATGTCCCCATGATGTAATATAAACCTGAGTTCACCTACATCGTGGGGACCAGCCAGCGGTCCCCACAATGTAAATGGGTTTATAAATCATATAGAATGAGTTTTTGTGAAAAAGTAAAAGTTTGCACAGTTTCCTGTGAGGGTTAGGTTTAGGGGTAGGGGCAGGGTAGGGGGATAGAATGTACAGTTTGTTCAGTGTAAAATGCATTGAAGTCTATGGAAAGTCCCCACAATTCACAAAAACAAACATGTGTGTGTGTGTGTGTGTGTGGTGGGGGAGGCATTGTCCTTTTGGGGTTAGGGCAAGGCGTTGTCACTTGCTACTTCTTTGAGATCTTCTCTAGACAAGTTTTATTGCTTTATTGCAGGATGCTTTATCAGTTTTCGTTTAAGGAAATCAAGCCTTACAATCATCATAAAATAAGTTTGTATGTGGACAACATTCTTTTATATATCACAAACCCATCTTCATCACTTCTATAATCTGTTAACCCATTTTGGTAAAGGATCAGGATATTCAATTAACTGTTTAAAGTCTGAGATTCTGCCCATTGCTGAATTGAGCAGGAATGCTGAGCTAGAGAAAGAGCAAAAGTAAGTAATCCTTTTGTTTGTTGTTTTGGCTAGTCCCTCTCCTGAAGATTGTTTGCTTCCATTTTTCCTTGACCATTTTTCCTGCCTTGATTCACATTTCTGGTGCAGAGGACTGAAGGGAATCCTCCAATTTTTTTGGTTAACATTTTTATTATATTGATTTTTTTAACAAATGTCAGTAAATGAAGCTTTGAGAAACTTTCATATTGATTGTCAACATCAGGTCAAAGTAAATATTATTTTAGCTTTTATTTTAAATATATTTTACTCACCCAAGATTTTCACTTGCTGTTATATTTGCATGTATGTCATTGTTACTCACATTATTATTAGGGGCCAAGCACCAAAGGTGCGTAGGCACCTATTGTATCTGTTGGCGTTCTTTTTTTTTCTTTCTTCTTATTCTTTTTCTTCTTCCGCTCTTGAGTCTATGGCAGCCCATAGAACTGTATGGTAAAAAGTTTTGAAATTTGGCACACAGTTAGAGGACAGTCTGAACTGTGTCCATAGCAAATTTGGAGTCTCTAACTCAATCCCTCTAGCGCCACCAGCTGTTCAAAGTTGCTCTCATGTTTATGTTAACTTTTGAACTGTAAGAAACAAAAATCTGATTCCTTGGGTCAAGACGAATCGATTGCACCCTATGACGTCATTTTCCATCATGAAAATTTTCACTGATTTTTTTTTTGCTCAAAATACTTTTTTATTTGAAAGACAAACATTTCTCCACAAAACTCAGTTCACACGTATCCGAAATTCCCTTTTGCATGTGCATAGAGAACTTGAAACCCAAGTCTGTGCAGTAGTGACCACGAGGTGCAGCCCTGATATCAAGGTCCTGCCCACACTCAATCAAAATCAGTTAATACTGCAAAACATCACTTCATGTCTGTGTGAAATAAACAGATCCGGAAATGTAGAAATTAAAGTTAAGGCTCCAATTTACTTCCGAAGATCTAGAGAAAAGTCAGTTGGTGCTTAAGTGACGACTTCGCTCAGAAAAGCTGTAATCTCAGCTGTCAATTGTGACATCACACACACCGCGTTTTTAATGTATCAAATAACTAACTTAAAAGAAACTTATTTAAAGAAAGAACACTTTAACTAACATCAGAGTGATAAAAACTGCTTAAAATGACAGAAACCTTCTTTACTCTGTTTTATGAGATTGCACTGTACAAGGTTCGTGTCAGTGTCGTTGTTTAAAGCAGTACACCTTCATCTAATGGAGATGTAACAAAACTGGCGATGAGGACAAATGCTCTCTTATCTTCCGTGACACTTATATGTAATGTCATTCAGCTGACCACGGCTGCACACGATTGCACACGATTGCACGTTTGTCGGAAGCTAACACGCAAAATGCATGCAAAGCCAAATGCGCCAGGAGACTCAGTTAAATATTCTCATTCTTCATGCTATCGTTTGCAGGGAAGAGAAGCTATTTTATCCCATTGCATGATCATTTGGTGTTTCACTTCAGTTTTGTAGTATTCCGTTCACAATGTTGATCTGGTTACTGTGAGAACATGTAACTGTAGTTTTAATGTTGTCTTTGTAAAAATTCCCTTTCCCATATTTCCACAGAGGAGAATCGGAGTGTCACATTCAGCGGACAGACACCCTTTTTTACAGTCTATGACAGACACCGACACACTGTATTTTTTATGATTTATTTCAACAAATGACAACCAATATCAAACCCATAGAAGCTCATGAACAGTTCTGCAGTGGGTGTGTGCGAGTTATACACATTCACAAGCCGAATGAGAGTCTTACACAAATGTAATGTTAATTATTACACCAAACAAAATACAAAACATTCAAAAACACTCGCTATGTGATTATTTTATTGAGTGACAGAGAGTGGGTTCAATCAGTAACATTATTAGATCTGCGTCTCCCCGAGAACCTGCTTCCCTCAGTAGACGCCATAGGCTGCCATTCAAATTCATTGTTGATATAATGTTAATTTTTGATATCCATAACTTGATTTCTGATATCATGAATGTGATTGTTACTAGTAAGAAAGCCTTTTTAGATATCTGAAATTATATTTATATACTTATGATCTCAGACTGTGGTCATGTGGTTTCTCCACTGCATGGATCTTCATATGTATCTTCAGGTGACTTTTAATAGTGAAACTCTTTCCACACTGATCACACGTGTGCGGCTTCTCTCCAGTGTGGATCTTCTCATGTCTTTTCAGATTAGATGACTGACTGAATCTCTTGTCACAGTGTGAACACTTGTAAGGTTTTTCTCCAGTGTGAATTCTCTGGTGCAGTTTTAAATCACTCCCTGTAATAAAAGTCTTCTCACACTCAAAGCACATGTACTCTCTCACACCAGTGTGTGTTTTCTCATGTTTATGTAAACTACACAGCTGTGAAAAACTCTTTCCACACACAGAACATGAATGTGGCTTCTCCTTCGTATGAACTTTCAGGTGTGTTTTCAGAACTGATTCCAGAAGAAATGTTTTGTCGCATTGATCACATGTGAACAGTCTCACTCCGGTGTGGATCATCATGTGATCTTTTAGGTGTGATGATTGTCTGAAACTCTTCCCACATTGATCACATGTGAACGGCTTCTCTCCGGTGTGAACTCTCATGTGATCCTTAAGATTACTTTTGATTGAGAAGCTCTTCCCACACTGGTCACATGTGAATGGCTTCTCTCCAGTATGAACTCTGATGTGAACATCAAGACTCTGTTTTGTTGAGAAACTCTTTCCACATTGATCACATGTGTGCAGCTTCTCACCACTGTGGATCCTCATGTGAATATCAAGACTATCTTTCCTTGAGAAATTCTTCCCACACTGATCACATGTGAACGGCTTCTCTCCAGTGTGGATCCTCATGTGTACTTTAAGGTGTGCAGATTGACAGAAACCTTTCCCACACTGATCACATGTGAACGTCTTCTCTCCGGAGTGGATCCTCATGTGACGCTCAAGATTTTGTTTTGTTGAGAAACTCTTTCCACACTGAGTGCAGGTTGTAGATTTCTTGGCTCTTCTTTTCTTTAAAAATGTCTTTTTAGTCTTTGAGCGACTCAAAGGTTTTTCTCCAGGTTTGTCATGATGTTTCTCCTCCACTTCACTCAGATCTTCACTCTCTTCCATCAGTTCTGAAATAAAAGTAAAAAGGTGTCATTTAATTTTCAGTATATCAAAATAAAATAAAATAAAAAGGTCATAAAATTGAGACTTGATGTGATAGACAACTGCTATAAAATATCCAGATTATTTTGATGCATTTCCATTTTCATAAATTAATTGCATATGTCCCTGAAACATTAACATTAATCTTCCAATTGTTCAGACTCACCGGTCATCTCAACAACACAATCCAGAGGTCTGGGTGAAGGTATAATGTGTATGTCTTTTCAGCCCCCCTGTGAAGTTAATTTTAGAATTTAGTCGCAATTTTACTTTAGCTCTACACTTAATCTGACTCCAGTTTCAAATTCAATTTATTTAATTTAGTTTTCAAGCCAGTTCAAGCTCTACCACCTTTCCTTAAATTAACATCCTTCGTTTAGCAGCCCTTAATTGGTGCTTTGTGGACAAATTTGGGCATGAAGGTCTCCTTTTTTTTTTAAATAAATGTCAAGTCACTATTTTCGATAAAATCAATTTATGTACTTTTTTTTTTTTCGTATTCATTTATCTCTAAAAGTACCATATTTTATGTAAAATAAGCTTATTGTTGTTATATTTAATATTTATATTACTTTAGAAAAAAATCATTACAGTAAGACCAGACAGCCAAAGACTTTTCCATTCTAGACTTTTCCATTCATACACATGTGAATGTGGGACACCAGAAACACAAGATCAAGTGAAGTTTGCAGTAAAGTGGAGTAGATTGTATATTTTGAAATGATTATTATTTGTTATTTATGTTTTAAAAAAGATTCACAGAGTGTGACATCATATCATGATCGTTTCAGCGTCCGTAGAAAGTTCACATGCTCAAAGTCTAGACTGACTGCATCTTTAAATGTGTTATTATCAGTGTCCTTCATGATTCACTCAACCCTGTTACTTCTGACATGATTTTCCTGCTTTCAAAAACACCCAGGAAGTGATATCATCTGAGCTCTTTCTACAGCATGATGGGACAAGAAAATAATCTCAATCCATTGTCTCCAAATTGTACCAAAGTTACTGTAAGAAGAGATTTTGCTCAAGTTACACTCACAACCCTGTCAGCCATTCTGGAAAGTTCATTTACTTCAAACATTTTGGTGTTTACAGTTTATTCCTAAAAATAACAATGTTGTAAACTATATTGAAAATGCCTAAATTCTGGAAACACTCTTGCAAACTGTGAAGCAGATATTGAAATAATGTGAAATAAATATTTAGTTTGATCTGATGTTGACAATCATTATGAAAGTTTCTCAAACTTCCCTTTACTGAACTTTTGTTAGAAAAGAACATTATGTCTCATTTCATAATTCAGCTGTTTCTCTAAATGTGCAGAAGTGCTTGAATCTTTCTAACATTAATGTTGTTCAGCATCATGAATGAATGAAGAATAAACACCAACCTCTTTGTTCTTCAGTATCTTCAGTGTGTTTCATTCTGCAGGGTTCTGGATCACTCATGTTCTCACTGTCCTCTTTAATAAACTCAGTCTTTGCAGATTTCAGCTCTTCCTGATGCTCTGATGCTCCGCTGATGGGAATATTCCAGCATTTATTGATGAACTGATGTGGGAGGAGCTTCACTGATGATGTGATTGATGTGGGAGGAGATGATCTGATGTGTGTGAGTGTAATGTGTGAGGAGCTTCACTGATGACGTGGGTGTTATGTGGGAGGAGCTTTTGATGATGTGGGTGTGATGTGGGAGGAGCTTCACTGATGATGTGGGTGTGATGTGGGAGGAGCTTCATTGATGATGACCTGTAGTGGGAGGAGCTGATCTGCCAAAATTGAAAATACATCAGTTACTGTGTTTATAGGGTTAAAGTCCAGATATCAAATTTTATATAAAGATTTAAAATGACAATTAAAGAGTATTTTGGGCTGCACTGTGATCCTTAAATACAGTGTTTGAATGTCAGCAATTGATTCTTGTTCTAAATTGTTTTTCTTTCTTTCTTTCTTTCTTTCTTTCTTTCTTTCTTTCTTTCTTTCTTTCTTTCTTTCTTTCGTTTGCTATATTAACCCCTTTTGACCCTTAAACTAATTGCATTAATCATTTATATCCATCTATCGTAACGCAACTGATGCTAATTCAGAACTGTTTTGTTTCTAATTCTAACTTTATTCTGTTTCTTCATTAAAATAATGAAATATATCTAGAAATGTAAGTAAAACAGAAATAAATACACATATTTATTGTCATCAAATCCCCTCAGTCTGTTGACAGCAATGAAATGAGCTTTAAGTGTCAATTTACAGCAGATCTGAAGACATCAGCATAATAAATTAGGTGAAAACAGGAACTATTGACATGAAATATGGGTTGAGCTCTTGACTGTCCTAGCACAGCTGTTTTCACTTTGAAAGTATTCATGTGAATTAAATGTGGGACAATGGCCTTCATCATCATTACAGTATGCTAATGCTCTGAATCAGATGTGAGGGGATCGTCATTATGCTGATTGAGGACTGTTGTGTCTCTTACACCTCTAAACTGTGTCATCTTCACAGGACACATGCTTCTTCACTACATACTATTGATCTACTAGTGTCTTCTAACATGTTTGGTCTCATTTTACAGCTTATAGACTGAACAGAACTGTGCTGAACTTAATATAGATATTAAAGTATCCTAATGAACAGTCTAGATACTACTGCTGAAACATTCATTGAGGGGAATATGTTAATGCACTCTCTCTCTCTCTCTTGATCACCAGCCATTATCCTTCAGGTTTATGGCCTTCTGGTTACCTGTAAGTTAGTTTTGGTGTAGGTATTTTTTTTTTTTTTCTAAACAGTATGTTGTTCAGTTCTACTATCTGTATATTTAAACATGGTGTAATACAACTAAAGCAACAACTTTTCCGGCTTTAAAGGCTTTGAGAATCTTTCCTTTTATTACTGATAATGTTGAAAGCTAAAGTGTTTATAACTTTCTTTATTCTGGTTAAATAATTTCTCGTCCTATTAGTTCCAAGAAAGATTGATTATTTATATTTGAGTCAGATAAATAACTTAACTTTGCTCATTATCCTTCAACTGCTTTTTGTTCCAATTATTGCTCCAAAATAGCCAAACATCCTCACAAAAAGAACTGTTTTATCAGCAGCTCTGTTAATACTAATGATCCTCAGACTATCAACATTGATTATTTGATTCAGGATATATGAGAAAAGACTATGAAATAACTGCTCTATTGAAAGATAATACTGTTATCCCATATTTAAGATATCAAAGCAGTGTTCAGTATTAAACTCATACGAATCACAGTTTGTCCAGTATAGGCTGCATGTAGATTAGAGAGGAAGAATTAAAATGTGAACTCAATGTAAATGACATTTCATTGCTGTCAACAGACTGAGGGGATTTGTTGACTTGAAATATGTACATTTATTTCTGTCTTTATGCTTCATCATACCATTATTTATGCTTGGAATAAATAATATTCTTTATATTCTGTTGTCAATGAGCATAAAAAACATACTCAGTAACTGATTTTTTTTTTTTTTTTTTGGCAGAAAATCTCCTCCCACGCTAGGATTCATCATTAGTGAAGCTCCTCCTCCACATCAATTCTCCAAAAAATGATGGAATATTCCCATCAGACGAGCATCAAAACAGAATGAAACACACTGAAGATACTGAAGAACAAAGAGTTGGTGTTTATTCTTCATTCATTCATGATGCTGAACAACATTCATGTTAGAAAGATTCAAGCACTTCTGCACATTTACATTCAGATTTACTGTTGTATTTCTCTTATAGAAGTTATTCATACTTATAGAGATTATTCTTCTTATAATAACTGTGGTAACAGGGTTGATGAATGTGATCAACACTGTACAGTTTGTGTAAAAACTGAGACAATGGATTGAGATTATTTTCTTGTCCTCCCATCATGCTGTAGAAAGAGCCCAGATGATGTCACTTCCTGGGTGTTACAATTTTAAGAAATCCCATTTTTAAAGTAAGGAAAATCATGTCAGCAGTAACAGGGTTGAGAGAATCACGTAGAACAAAAATTGTTAAAGTAAAACTAGTTAAATCTGCAGTTACTCTAGGCAAGGCAAGGCAAGGCAATTTTATTTGTATAGCACATTTCATACACAATGGTAATTCAAAGTGCTTTACATAAAGAAGAATAATAAAAATAGAACATAAGGAATAGAAATAACAGTAAAAACAGAGAATTTTACCGCAATATTTAAAATGCATTAAAAGTCAGAATCAAGATGATACATAAAAGATATAAAATACATTAAAAATGAAATAAAAACAGGAAAAGGAATTTAAAGAATAAAAAGATAATACGTATAAAATAAAGTGCAAACAGTTCGGACATAGCACAGTGCTCAATCAGCAAGGCATAGATAAAAATATGTGTTTTGAGTCTGGATCTGAATGTGGCTACTGTTGGAGCACACCTGATCTCTTCTGGAAGCTGGTTCCAGCTGCGGCTGGCGTAACAGCTAAAAGCAGACTCTCCTTGCTTTGAGTGAACCCTTGGTATTTTTAAGTGTGTTGATCCTGATGATCTGAGTGATATGTTAGGTTTATATTCTATGAGCATATCTGCAATGTATTGGGGTCCTAGGCCATTGAGGGATTTATAAACAAGCAACAGTACTTTAAAATCAATTCTAAATGCAACTGGAAGCCAGTGCAAGGACCTGAGGACTGGTGTGATGTGTTCATGTTTTCGGGTTCTGCTCAGTATCCTGGCAGCAGCGTTCTGTACGAGCTGCAGCTGTCTTATGGTCTTTTTGGGAAGACCAGTGAGGAGCCCATTACAATAATCCACCCGGCTGGTGATGAAAGCATGAACAAGTTTCTCTAAGTCTTGACTGGAGACAAAGCATCTAATTCTTGCAATATTTTTGAGATGATAATATGCTGATTTAGTTATTGTCTTTACATGGCTACTGAAACTCAGGTCCGACTCCAGAATCACACCAAGATTCCTGACTTGATTTTTAGTTGTTTGACCCCTAGAGTGAAGGTACATGTTCACTTTGAGAACTTCATCTTTGTTTCCAAACGCAATGACTTCAGTTTTGTCTTTGTTTAACTGAAGGAAGTTTAGACACATCCAATTTTTAATTTCATCAATGCACTGGCACAGGGAGTCAATGGGGCTGTAGTCGTTGGGTGATAGGGCTAGGTAAATCTGGGTGTCATCTGCATAGCTGTGATATGCAATTTGGTTCTTTCTCATTATTTGGCTCAGTGGCAGCATATATAGGTTGAACAGGAGAGGTGCAAGTATTGAACCTTGAGGGACTCCGCATGTCATGGATGTCCACTCAGACTTATAGTCACCGATACTCACATAATAACCTCTCCCTTCTAAGTATGACCTGAACCATTTAAGGACCATCCCAGAAAGCCCAACCCAGTTTTCCAGCCTGTCAAGAAGAATGTTGTGATCAACAGTGTCAAACGCAGCACTGAGGTCAAGTAGAACCAGCACTGATAATTTACCTGTATCTGTGTTTAGGCGAATATCATTTATTATCTTTATGAGTGCTGTCTCTGTGCTGTGATGCGGTCGGAAACCAGATTGAAAGTTGTCAAAGTATCCATTCAAGCTTAAGAACTTGTTCAGCTGATTGAAAACAACATTTTCAATGATCTTGCCTATGAAAGGAAGATTTGAGTTTGGCCTGTAGTTGCTCAATATGGTGTTATCCAGATTGCTCTTTTTCAGGAGGGGCTTAACAACTGCAGTTTTCAGGGATTTTGGAAAAGTCCCAGAGAGAAGTGAGGCATTTACCATTTCTACCAGAAAGACTCGGGAGGCAAGATAACGGAACACTGATATTTATTACCAAACAGCAAGCAGAATATATAATCTTTGGCGTAGGCCCCGTCCGTAGCTCACGTCCTGAGGGTTGGAGACTTTGCATTTCCTGCCTGAAGCTGAAGGCAGGGGCGTAACCAACCCCCGGGGAGTATGGACAGGGACCATCCTGGTGGTGGTGGGGAGGATGGAGGTGAAAGTTTGCGTCAGCATCTGCGAACTCAGACAAGTGTAAGTACCAATCTTTTATACTCCAAGTGTTAGATAATGATTGGTTAGATCTGAATTAATAAGTGACGTAACATTTGAGTCTTCCCGGCAGAACTTGCGCTAGAGCTTCATTTCTACCAGAAAGACTCGGGAGGCAAGATAACGGAACACTGATATTTATTACCAAACAGCAAGCTGAATATATAAGGTTAATGATCTTTGGCGTAGGCCCCGTCCGTAGCTCACGTCCTGAGGGTTGGAGACTTTGCATTTCCTGCCTGAAGCTGAAGGCAGGGGCGTAGCCAACCCCCAAAAATGGTGGTGAGACGTAGTGTTAATTTCGTCAGACGAGACGAGACGAAATATGTTCGTCAACGACCTTTTTTTTTCATGACTAAGACGAGACGATGACAAGACTGCACCACTGTCCAAAAACGCTGACTAAGACTAAATTAACATGCATTATTGTTGACGAAAAAAGACGAGACGAAAATGTTTTGTATAAAATAAAAACTAAGATAAAATCTCTCTTCATTTTCGTCTACAGTCGTCTCTGCTTTTTCATCAGCTGTTACGCCTTTAAAATATTCGGAACGAGTTCGCGGCTTCGCGCTGTTGCTCATGTTAAGCCTCGTTGAAGCCTTGTTTACACTGCATGCGTGCGGCTCGTTACGGCTGTTGTTCCGTCCTCTGCGCGATGTCAACTCAAACAAAGAAATTTCAAGTTTTTCAACTTCGAATCTCTTGTCGTCAGTTTCTAGTGATGTAAAATATGAGCGGGAGTTTACACAGGGTGATTATTTTGACTTTGTTTTGTATTTGAGCTGCGCGTCTTGGAGGCGAGGCGCCTATCTTTAGCGAAGCGGCGCGTCGAGCCGCTTCTGGGACGCTTCTCAAACGCACCGCGGCGCAGCTGGTGTAAACACAAGCATTGACTAGAGTGGCCGTGTATCAGCTCCGGTAGCCGCGTCGCAGCCGTAAAGAGCCGCACACGCGTGCAGTGTAAACGAGGCTTTACAGGTCTCATACGCCTGTGGCTGCAACACGAAACTGCTGAACCATAGACCGTAAAAAAAGAACACTGAACACACAACACCCAAAGCGAACACGAGTGACGAGCGACGACGACATACTAGCTTTTGAATTGTGTTGGTTAAAATAAAATACTCTTCAGAACAGGTTAATCATTTGTGAATGTGTGTCCTAAATCAGAAATTGAAAACCAGACACGTTTAACATTTGCATTCAACAAAAAATCTTTCAACAAGTGTATTTTGTCAGGTAATTATGACATTTAACCAATGTTTGAGATATGTGAAACACTTTTTTTACTGAAATGTTTATCAGTAATAATCTCAGTAATAATGTGTTATTTTTAAAAAAAGACAATTTTTTGACTAAAACTAGACTAAAATTAAAAGACTTTTAGTCGACTAAAACTTGACTAAGATACCTTGAGTTTTCTTTTGACTAAAACTAGACTAAAATGACGAGACGTTTAGTCGACTAAAACTTGACTAACAAAAAAGGATATGTGAATGACTAAATATGACTAAAACTAACAAGGACATTTGGCACAAGACTAAGACTAAGACTAAATTAAAAATAGGTGACGAAATTAACACTAGTGAGACGTGACCGCCAGGACGGAGCCCACTCTCCCCCAAAAACTGTGAGAGGGAATGTATACCCACCAGAGAAGAATCTTGCAGTTCCTGAAACAGAGAAAAACAAATTAAAACATAATAAAAGAAGGAGAAAGGACAAGAAAACAAGCAACACAGAGACAAGGCTGCGATCGGCCACACAGAGACAAGGCCGCGATCGGCCACACGACCACGATAGGTCACACAGAGACAAGGCCGCGACCGGCCACACGACCACGATAGGTCACACAGAGACAAGGCCGCGATCGGCCACACGACCACGATAGGCCACAAGATGACAAGGCCACGATAGGCCACATGAAGACAAAGCCACAATAGGCCACACAGAGACAAGGCCGCGATCGGCCACACGACCACGATAGGTCACACAGAGACAAGGCCACGATAGGCCACAAGAAGACAAGGCCACGATAGGCCACAAGAAGACAAGGCCACGATAGGCCACAAGAAGACAAGGCCACGATAGGCCACGTGAAGACAAAGCCACGATAGGTCACACAGAGGCAAGGCCGCGATCGGCCACACGACCACGATAGGTCACACAGAGACAAGGCCGCGATCGGCCACACGACCACGATAGGCCACACAGAGACAAGGCCGCAATCGGCCACACGACCACGATAGGTCACACAGAGACAAGGCCGCGACCGGCCACACGACCACGATAGGTCACACAGAGACAAGGCCGCGACCGGCCACACGACCACGATAGGTCACACAGAGACAAGGCCGCGACCGGCCACACGACCACGATAGGTCACACAGAGACAAGGCCGCAATCGGCCACACGACCACGATAGGTCACACAGAGACAAGGCCGTGATCGGCCACACGACCACGATAGGTCACACAGAGACAAGGCCGCGACCGGCCACACGACCACGATAGGTCACACAGAGACAAGGCCGCGACCGGCCACATAGAGACAAAGCCACAATAGGCCGCATGAAGACAAGGCCACGATAAGCCTCAGAAAATTCATAAGGTTATAGAAGCTGAAAATAGTATGAAGAAATACAGCAAACATACACCACCACAAGTATTTGCGTGAAATTACTAAGAGAAGGAGAAAGAACAAGAAAAGGAGATAACATGGAGACAAGGCTGTGATGAGCCTCAGAAAATCATAAGGCTATAGAAGCTGAAAATGGCATGATGAAAATACGAAAACATACCACCACCAGAATTTGCATGAAATTACTTAACACGTGAATGGAGAAGGATAAAGAACAAGAAAGGGAGATAAAAGCGACATAGAGACAAGGCCACAATAGGCCACACGGAGACAAGGCCACGATAGGACACATAAAGACAAGGCCGCGTTAGAAATACGTTAAAGCTATAGAAGCTAAAAATACGGAAGCAATGATGAAAACGAGAAACATACCACCCCCACCAGTATTTGCAGAAAATTACTGATTGTAATGAGCATTTGAGTTGAGCATTGAGCACACAGCAGTCCTCTTTATCTGTTGTTAGGAAAATTTCTAAACCATGCTAGTGGCTTGACGGAACTTAGCCAACAGGACTCCATCTAGCAGTCAGAACCTCGGTGAAGAGAAAAACTGTGAAGAGCCCTGCACAGGAGATGGGGCGCGATAAGCACAAGCAAAATGCTTATAACCAGGCAGGGGCAGAGTACTGAACGCAATAAATCCAGATGTTTGAAATGCGGTAGGCAGCACGATCGCGATGAACACATCCACAATAGTCACGTCACAGAAATTGCAGTGATTAGACCAAGTTGCATGCGTTCAGGTCCTGAAGATGAGCACACTATTTTCTGTGAACACCAAAATATGTGTACCATCTATTTGTGTTTGGATGGGCACGCGCGGGTTATGACAAAAGTCCTTGTGCATACAGCACTTATTGCTTAGGTAACGAACACAGAAAACCAATGTGCTAATTGTAGGGGATCAGCGAAATGCGAGATCGAATTGATGAAATGTTAGAATAGCGTCAGGATATTATAATTTGATCTAGCTTACGGTCGACGGACTAATACACAGAACTGCATAAACTTTAAACATGCTCAAATGCAGATTAGTATGATAGTATGACGCTAAGACCAAGTAAAACATATCTGCTTTATCTCGCGATTTTAATTTGACGAATAAACTGACAAGTATGAGTAATATTTCAGCACTGGAAGTATTTGGTAGAATGAATCGTCTTATCCTTTATAGCTATACCCTGGGATTCGCTTGGCACACCCACAATTTCACACTGAAATAGATTTTAGTTTTATGCGGTGAAGACAATGCAGTATTATTTACATTTAATTTATTCATTTCCTGAACTTAAATACTTACCTGAAAATATAAACACTGTTATTACATTTAAAGGTGCAATAAGTAATGTTTTTTGCTGTAAATATCGGAAAACCACTAGTCCAGTGTTATATTTATTGTTTACTTGAGTACTTACAATATCCCAATGTTTCCAACTATATTTTTATGTTGTGAAAAATTACGATTTTAACCAAGGCTCCGGGATGTGTGAGTCGCCGCCTGTCAAGGGCGTCATACCTGCCTTAACCTGGTTATGACCTGGTTGTGACCTGCATTAACGTGGTTTCCGGTTTTAATTTGTAGTAACCATGGAAACACCATGCTTTAAAATACACATTTTAATAGACAAGGGAACAACTGTTTTGATATATCTATAGACAAAAAACAATTGATGATAAATAGCTCAACATGATTAGTCATTGTTTATATCTAATATCCTTGATTTTGGTGAGTACTATGCCTCAGAGAAAAACACTATTTTTGTCAAGTAGCTAACATAGCATAATCAGATGCAGCTTTATTTTAATTAACAGTAATACAGCATTTTCTCCATCATACAATACATTTTAAAATGAATTTATCATGCATAAATTTATCATTTATCAACACGAAACATCCAGCAATGATATTCCATAAAATCGATCTATCTTACTGCAGTGTGTAACAAGTGTCTCGTAGCAGCCGCCGAGTGAACGCACGCAGTAATGTTATAACATCATTTTCAACACACTACAATTATAATAAACGGAGCTATGTTACCTCATACTCGTGACCGGAAAAGCGGAAGCAGCGCCGGCGACTCTGTCATAATAAAAGTCCCGCTGCTCGTGAGGCGTGTGTTGCGCAATTGCTCCAGCGGCCTCGTTCAGTTCCTACAACATTCGGTCCTGCTCTACTTCATACTACAATAACGTTAATATTCACATAATTCTTACTGAGTCCTATCCCTATTCTTTTGCACCGACCGTTAAGGTGGAGACCACATGTCCCAAGATTCTTACATGCCATACATCAGCCCAGTCGTTCTAGAATTACTATTAAATTCCAAAGAATTATTTGAGTAAACTGATGATTTTATGAAGAATTACAATATTCGATAATACAATGTCTCAATATGTAATACAATGTCTCGTTAGAAAGATCTAGACTACATGTAATGATGTGGGTGTGTTGCTTTAAGGTTTAAACCGCAATGGGGTTTTCCAAGCCTTGCAACAATATCCGTATATGGTATGCCATTCTTTGTTTTGTCCTAAACGAATGGTACTTGAAATATGTGGATGATCATAACAACGTGCTAAAGGCTATACAATACGAACAAGCACTACAAGCAACGTTTAACGAGCGCTCTGACTAACAAATGCGTGCGCTTGCATAATACTGATTATGAATGTGAAAAGAGCAGAAAACGATTCTTCGCCCAATAGACACCAAGGTGCATAACACGATGAAAATACTTATCACTGAGATGAAATGGCTAATCCGTAGTGAAGAGGCGAGGATGGTGAAGATTGCAGCCGTGACTAACCCTTTGATGATATTGCTGAGACGAAATTCGAAAACAAAAGAAATCCGTGAAGGGAGAACCTGCATGCTTCTGAAATTAAACAGGAATCTTTCTCCTATGGCCGTAACAGCTCAAACATTCGAAATGATAGGCTGACATGAACTCAAATGACACTGTAGCTTAACATTTTTACATGGAGTAGTAAATCAATATACGCAGACATTTTGTAATCTGTTTGATTTAGATAATCATTATAATAGTCTGTGCATGCATTGAGAGAGGAATATTGTTTTACAGTGGTTCACTGAAGCTTGGGTTTTAGATTGAAATATCAGTGATTTAATGGATAACGACGAGACAGGCTGAATTTTAAACGAGCTATATCCCGCACCGACGTGAAAGTTTGCGTCAGCATCTGCGAACTCAGACAAGTGTAAGTACCAATCTTTTATACTCCAAGTGTTAGATAATGATTGGTTAGATCTGAATTAATAAGTGACGTAACATTTGAGTCTTCCCGGCAGAACTTGCGCTAGAGCTTCATTTCTAGGAGATCTGCTTCTACACAGTTAAACACTCTTTTGAAAAAAGATGTGGGAAGTGTGTCAAGGGCGCAGGTTGATGTTTTAAGGTGCTGTACTGTTTCTTCCAAAATTTTACCATCAATTTCTTCGAAAACAGACATAATAGCTGCTTTCTGATGTTGTGATCTGATCTGTTTTACCCCAGTGCAGCTCAAGGATGTGCTGATCGCCTTTCTGATATTATTAATTTTCTCAGAGAAGGAGGAAGCAAACTCACAGCATTTGCTGTCTGAGAGCATTTCACTGGGAATCTGACTTGGGGGGTTTGTTAGTCTCTCTACTGTAGCAAAAAGAGTGCGGGTGTTGTTTAAGTTTCTGTTTATTATATTTGAGAATAAGGTCTGTCTAGCTTTGCCTAATTCCACATTGAAAGCATGAAGAATATCTTTATAGATGTTATAATGAATTTCAAGTTTTGTCTTTCACCACATGCGCTCAGCTTTTCTGCATTGTCTTTTCATATTTTGCACTGCTGTTGAGTTTCTCCACGGTGCTTTTTGTCTGCCACTTTTCTTCCTGACTTTCACAGGAGCAATGTTATCAATAACATTCTGTACTTTTGAGTTAAAAGAATCAAGGAGAAAATCAACAGAGTCTGCAGATATGCTTGGTGTTAAAGATATAGCCTTCATAAACAGTGCACTAGTGTTCTCATTTAAGCATCGCTTTTTGCCCGAGACAGATCTAGCTTCAACAGTCGGACAGATCAATATTTCAAAGAAAATACAGAAAAGATCAGATAGCACTACAGGGAGTGCAGAATTATTAGGCAAGTTGATTTTCTGATCATATTTTTTTTCCAAGCACATTTTACCAATTCCAATCCACATCAATCTTAATAACTACTATTAATATTGTTTTTAATCATTTATAAGTGATATATAATTGTTCATGAAGGCTGGAAATGAAAAATGCCCTATATTCAGGTGTGCAGAATTAATAGGCAGGTTTTCTTTTACAGATAAAATGAGCCAAAAAAGAGATTTAACTCAGACTGAAAAGTCAAAAATTATTAAATACTCATGAGAAGGACGCAATACTAATGTAATACTAGAAATTGCAAAGTTAAAGCATGACCATTGGACAGTGAAATGCTCATTGGGTCAGCGGGGTCATACAAAAACAGCTGGAGAAGAAAAGACACGTTAACTGCAAAATAATTAAGAATTAAGGTGAAGAATTAAGTGTGAAACCATCAGGAACCCTTTAGTCTCCAGCGCCACCATTTCCCAGTACTGAAACCTACCTGGAGTCTTCAGAAGTGTGAGGTGTCAGGATCTCAGAGACTTAGGTTAGGTGAAGAATCCTAAAAAATGACCCGCTCTTAATAAGAATCACAAGCTGAAGTGTTATAAAATACATGAAGACTGGGTTTTTATAGGCCTTATAGACAGACAGCTTGAGAGTGACTCCTGAAGGACCAGCACCACATCCTCTTGTACCACTGTTTGAAGAATTTATCTTCCAGAATCTGGCAGTAAGTTTTGGAAGATCATTTAGTCCATCTCTGCAAGATGGACATTTCAGGATAAGAGATGGACTAAAAGTGAACTCCCACACCTTACTGCCAGATTCTGGAAAATCAACTTGCCTAATAATTCTGCACTCCCTGTAGATGACTTAGCTGACTGGTAATGATAATGTCTCTTTGCATGAGTGACTGTGAAGACTGGGAACTGGGAAGCAGACGACAGAAGACAAAGGACGAGAATCCACAATGGCAGGTAAGTACACAGGTGAGTGTCATGAAGGAGTCTGTTAGTTTACATAAAGACGAGACCAGACAAAGGAGTACAGGTTGTGAGGGTATTTATGGTGTGCATTGATGAGGGGGTGCAGGTGCGTTGAATCAGAATTTCGGGGAGAGTGAACAAGTGGGCGGAGCGTGCTGATCTGGTGATGATGGGTTGATTGTGGTCTGAGATGGCTGCGACTCTGTGACAAAAAGTGGTTTGGAGAGTGAATGGATGGATGAATTTGCAAGATTGCACTTTGACTTGCATTGATTTTGTTTCTCTTCTTACTGCTGTTCAGTTTTTTTCTCTTTTTTTGTCATGTCGCATCATTATACTTGTGCTAAATCTATGTAAATTGAGAAACTAATTAAATTTTCTTTTTCTTTCTTTCTTTTTTTTTTTTTTTTTTCTTCCTGTTACAGGATCCTACCCAGCCCCAACCATTCATCAGAAGGACTGTGAAAGCGGGAACTGTTTAAACCACCAGTGGCAGTTTCCACAGGATAGTTGTGGATGAGGGGGGTACTGATATTAACGTTGTATTCACTGTATTACACACTATAGTGTATATATATTTTTTAAATTCACTGTGACCAGTGACTTGACATTAACGGATGACATTGAAGATGTTTGCAGTGATCGAGTCTCAGACAGTGTCAGGTATTAATACTCCAGTACTTGTGCACACCCCTATTAAACGCACACACACTGTATCAAGGTATGATGTATATTGCAATGATGTATGATGTAAATGCAATAAATATTTTAATCATATACTGTTTTTTTTGTCAAGTGTTGTTACTTTTGGATTTTCTTCTATTATATGAACTATTAAAGAAAATTTATAGTATGATAAATGTGAGGATATTGATCTGGAAGAAATGGGGCCATAAAGAACCTTTTCATCAGTGGTTCTTTGTAGAACCTTTAAAAAGAGTTCTTTGTAGTACCAGAAAAGGTTCTTTATGGCACCAAGAAAAAAATGGTTCTTTAAAGAACCTTTCACAAAACGGTTCTTTAGGGAACCAAAAAAGGTTCTTCTATGGCATCGCTGTGAAACCCCCTTTTTGGTTCTTCCTGGCACCTTTTTTTTTAAGAGTGTGAAAGTTCATACAAAGGAGAAGCCGTATTCATGTTCTGTGTGTGGGAAGAGTTTTTCACAGCTGCAAAATTTACTTAGACATCGGAAAACACACACTGGTGTGAGAGAGTATATGCTTTGAGTGTGAGAAGACTTTTATTACAGCAAACTGTTTAAAACTGCACCAGAGAATTCACACTGGAGAAAAACCTTACAAGTGTTCACACTGTGACAAGAGATTCAGTCAGTCATCACATCTGAAAACTCATGAGATGATCCACACTGGAGAAAAACCTTACAAGTGTTCACACTGTGACAAGAGATTCAGTCAGTCATCACATCTGAAAACTCATGAGAGGATCCACACTGGAGAAAAACCATACAAGTATTCACACTGTGACAAGAGATTTAGTCGGTCATTATCTCTGAAAACACATGAGATGATCCACACTGGAGAAAAACCTTACAAGTGTTCACACTGTGACAAGAGATTCAGTCGGTCAATAAATCTGAAAAAACATGAGATGATCCACAGCAGAGAGAAGCTGAACAACAAAGTAGTTTCATTACAGCCACAATAAGCCGCAGGACAGTTTTGTGGTTGCTTAACGTCTGCTGGGAAAAATATCATTATTATTAGAAGTGTTTATGATTTATTATTTACCATTATACTATTATTCTCATTATTGTGAGATGTAATAAACCAGTATTTAAAGTGTTTCATTTGGATTTTGTTTGAAACATTTAATTGTAATTTCTTGAACCGACTGAAGATTTGAACACATTTCTTCCGATGATGATATTTCCAGTGGCCCTTTCCCAGATCCTATTTTCCCAGCTGCATCAGCCTGACCTGATCTTTCCTCTCAGGAACCTGATGAATCTGGATCTTCGGCTGGAGACTCTCCAGAAGCTACACCAGAACAATTAGATGAGTGTAACAAACTAGTGACACTTAGTGAACAAACTGCCATATGTTTCTGTAATTAATGTTATTTACAACATTCACAACAATAAAACAACCTACAACTGACAATATTTACTCTGCTGTTGTTCTTCTTTATTCGTTCCATGATAAATTTTCCAAAACTCTCTTCAATTTTCCACAGTATTTCTTGTACCTGAATGTTTGATTTACTCTTGATACGGAAACAGTAAAAACTTCCTCCACATTCAGTCTACAGTTGCTAGAGATCAGCATGATCTTTTCGATTTAGACGTTCATCAATGCCTGTTCCAGATCCTCCAGTTCTACCAGAAAGACTCGGGAAGCAAGATAACATAACAATGAAATTTATTAACAACCAGAAGCTACAGAATAAGATAAAGTTTTTTTGGCCTCCATCCGTAGCACACATCCGAAGGGTTGTAGGCTCAGCATATCCTGCTCGGAATTAAGGCAGGGGCGTAGCCGACCCCCACGGGGGTATGGACAGGGATCGTCCTGGTGGTGGTGGGGAGGATGGAGGTGGAGATTGGCGTCAGCATCTGTGAACTCAGATAAGTGTAAGTACCTATGCTTTATACCCAAGTGTTCGATAATGATTGGATAGATCTGATCTAGTGGATGACATAACATTTGAGTCTTCCCAGCAGAACTTACGCTAAAGCTTTTATTTCATCTCCATGTGTGAACAGAATCATGATGTACTTCTGAACTTCAGGAGCAAATAAATACTTCATAAAATCCAGGATCTCTTCCTCAGAGCAGAACTGAACTGAGACCTGCTGAACATCCAGAGACCAGCTGCTCTTTCATCATATCCAGCTTCTATTTATTCAGATCTGGATCCAGTAGATCTGGAAAAATAATTACATGCACCTGTTTCTCTCCCATCTTTTTTACCATCACATGTTTCAGATGCATACTCTTTAAACCTTGTTTCAACAAGAATAGAGCTTCCTCCTGATGAGCTTTTCCCAGAAACATTTCTGCCCATCAAAAGAATCTGGATCACTAAGCTGGTCTCTGAAAGGTCTGAAATAAAAACCTTGAATTTGACATTCAAGTTAAATTGTTATTCTTGTCATTGCAGATCAAGAGGAAGAAAAAGAAAAGAAAAATGTGCATGCTTCACAAACAATCATAAAATATTTTTTTGCTAAGTGTGTAAATGTGTCCTGACTGTAATCATTTAACCCTCTGGAGTCTGAGGCTGATTTGGGGCCTGGAGAAGTTTTGACATGCCCTGACATTTGTGCTTTTTTCAGTTGTTCATAAACATATTAATGGAAAAAGTGTCATTACACTGTATTCAGCACAAACTAGGCTACAATAATATGTGAGGAACATGTATGTACATGTTTGTGTTTTTGAAGGAATAACATTTATGCGTGGTTATTGAAAAAACAAAAAACTTAAGTCACTGAAATAAGGCCAAAAAAAGTATAGTAAATCTGTGTTCACAAGACTTCTGGGTATTGGAGGTTGTAAACTAGAGTTTTTGCTTCAAAATTATGTAAAAATTATGCTGTCTACTCCTTCATATAAAACAATATATTGATTTAGTTTTTGTAAGACACTTTTTGCCAAGAAACACAGTATGCGAGGAGGCGTGAATCACCACTGAAAATGGGCCATTCTCACCTGAGAAGACAAAAGAATTGGATAGTAATGAGCTGAAATGACTTGCATATTAATGAGGCATTTCAGTCAGGTAGGCTGTGAAAAAAAACCTTCTGTGATGTCTCAAGATCATTATGATATATGAAACATACAGAAAAATATTATTACAATATAAAGTAATGGTTTTATATTATACTTTAAAATATAATGTATTTCTGTGATGCAAAGAGTCTGAATATAGGCTTTTAGTTTAAAAGCATGCACATTTGGAGAAATATTGGATTCTCATATGCTTATGTCAATTTTCTATACAGAGGAGTTATATTAATTTAATATTCATTGTCATTACTATGAGCGCTGGTGTTTTCAATTCATCCTTGAAGTCGGAGGGCGCTCTGTGCATTTTTAGTCCACAAATTCATCTAAAAGAAGAAGAGGCTATTCCATGAATGGAGTTTCCAATACATACTGCAGCCGGAGGGCGCTAAAGAAACAAAAACTCATCTAAACTTCATCTGTACTGTAGAAGAAAAGAAAACAGGAACTAACTGCATGTCTTCTAGAGCTCGCTAACCATGACTTTTACATCCAGATAAACACTTTTCAAGACAATAAATACACGATTGAGACGCTGAATGCATGAATTGCCTCTGAATTTGCGTCTGAATAGCGCTGGCTCCGTGGGCGTGGCCGCATTAGCGGATAATGAGCTGAATCACGGACTTCTGACATGGCTCTCTTTTCATACAGATTACATAAACACAGAAGGTTTGTTTTCGATTTGACTTATATAATTTAAAACCTGACATCTTAACGTTTTTTTAGACATAAGTTTAATTTTTCTGTGATTAGTATTCACTAAGTTACAGTTCATTTTCTGAGAACTATCAGATTGGAGTTCGTTCAGAGGGAGAGGAGAAATCACGCATCATGTTAGTTTTCTTTATTTTACAAAAAGCACAACATTGTGTTTTTACTCTGAGTGTACACAAATAAAAGAAGATATTCTATAGTTTCAATTGATATATTACTTATGTCTCTATGACAAAAAATGACAGAGTATTTTAAGTCTGTTTTGCTGCCTCAGAGTGTTAAATAAAAACTCTATATGAAGTTACAAGTGATCAAATATCAAATCTATAAGCTGATCTATAACTGTAACGAATCATCACTCTGGCAGGGATCCATTTGCATGCTTTATTAATAACACTCGTTGTCATAAAGGCAGGGTCAGACAGGAGCAAACAGGTATACATGGAATAGGCAGAATTGTAGTCAGAACAGGCAGATGGTCAGGGCTGGCAGATAACACTCAGAGAATCAGTAGAACAGGCAAGAGTCAAAGGCAGGCAGCAAAAGGTCGATAACAGGTAACAGCAGAATCAGCAACAGGTAATCAGACAGTAAGATAACGCTCGGTAATGTTCACCACGGCAAAACAAGACTTTGCGATCATGTGTGGTGTAAGTGGGTCTTAAATAGTCCAGGTTATTGAGAACAGCTGTGCAGTAATCATTCCAAGGCACAGGCTTATGGGAAATATAGTGTGACAGGCAGCCTAAGGAGTTAGTATTCTGGAGAAGGCTCCCTCGGATGGTCAGAGCCCCCCCCTTGTGAGCGCCTCCTGGCGCGAGGATGTGGCTGGCGTCGAGGTCTTCCACGAGGCCGAGGAGCCGGTCTTTCTGGATGTGCTGCGTGGAATTCCTCCACCAGGCTGAGGTCCAGGATATCATCCGCATTGACCCAGGTTTGTTCCTCCGGACCGAACCCCTCCCAGTCTACTAGATACTGGAGCATACGACCTCAACGCCAGGAGTCCAGCAGTTCACGGACCGGATAGATCTCCTCATTCTCCACTTGGATAGGCGGGGGACCCTGGTCACAAGACACCTCTTCTCCCTCCTCGCCGGGACCATCGGCAGGATTGAGCAGCGATACATGAAACGTAGGAGAGATGCGAAAGTGGTTAGGTAATGCAAGTCGGAATGAAACTGGAGTGATTTGACGGGTAATTCTGAATGGACCAACGTACCTTGGACTGATCTTTTTACAGGGGAGCTTGAGGCGCAGGTCTCTGGTGGATAACCACACCCATTGCTCTGGCTGGTATGCGGGACCGGGACGACGGTAGCGATTGTTCTCTTAAGTGGCGGACAGCATGTTGGAGGTGAGTATGTGCTCTATCCCAGGTCTCTTCGCTTTGCATCATCCAGTCGTTGATGGCTGGAACATCGGTGGGTTCACCAGACCATGGGAATAACGGAGGTTGAAACCCCAGGACACACTGGAACGGTGTCATGCCAGTTGCTGGTTTGCGGATGGAATTTTTTGCGTACTCTACCCACATCAGATAACGGGACCAGTTGTTTTGATTGCAGCTGCAGTAACTGTGGAGGAAGTGTGTAAGTTCCTGGTTCATCCTCAACCTGACAGAACGCTGACCAGAGGCAGAATGTCCTCGGGCAGCCGTAGATTCTGAAGACCCATGTGCACAGTTGTCCAGCTGTCTGCATGGCGGTTGGAAGTTTGGGTAGTGGGATTAGTTGGCAGGCCTTTGAGAAGCGACTGATGACAGTCAGGATGGTGGTGTTTCCGTCTGAGATGGGTAAGTCGGTGATGAATTACAGAGCGATATGGGACCAGGGACGGCACGGTAGAGGTAGTGGCTGTAGCAGGCCTGCGGGAATTTGATGAGATGGTTTGTAAATGTTACAAATGTGGCAAGCTTTGACAAACTGAGTAGTGTGTGTGGGAAGAGATGACCACCAGAACCGGTTCTGCATGAGTTGTATGGTAGCGGCTATGCCCAGGTGACCAGAGGCGGGTGAGTTGTGAACCAGTTCTAGGACACTGGCGCGAAAGTTCTCAGGGACGAATACCCTGTCTGGAGGACAGACGGCAGAAATTTCACCCTCCGCGTTGGCCTGTTCCAGTTCGGAGATTATGTCCCACTGTATGGGTGCAACAATGAGAGAAGCGGGTATGACAGTTTCTGAAGTTGCAGGATTAGTGTCACCTTCAAATTGATGGGACAGAGCATCGGCTTTGACATTCTTCGACCCTGGGCGAAAGGTTACAGTGAAGTGGAATCTTGAGAAGAGTGACCATCGTGCCTGACGGGGATTGAGTCTTTTGGCGGTGCAGAGATATTCAAGATTTTTGTGGTCAGTTAGCACGCTGAATGGATGTACCGCTCCCTCCAACCAATGACACCACTTCTTGAACGCTGCCTTCATTGCCAGCAGTTCTCTGTCCCCCACATCATAATTTCTTTCCGCTGCATTGAGTTTCCTAGAATGGTAAGCACATGGGTATAGTTTAGGTGGGTTACCTTGGCGTTGAGACAGAACTGCTCCCAATCCAGTGTTAGAAGCGTCGACTTCCACTACAAATGGCAGAGACGGGTCGGGATGGTGCAGAATCGGGGCTGTGGTGAAACGTTCCTTCAGATGTTGGAAGGCGTTTCTGGCTGCAGGAGACCAGTGAAGATGGGATTGACCCTTCTCTAACATGGAGGTGAGCGGGAGGCTATGGTGCTGAAATCGCGGATGAATCGCCAATAGAAATTGGCAAACCCCAGAAAACGTTGTAGTTCTTTAATGGTATTGGGTTGTGGCCAGTTAAGGATTGTTAACATCTTTTTCTCAACCATAGCCACACCGTCCCGGCTGATGACGTACCCAAGGAAGGCTGTTACCATCTTGTGAAACTCACATTTCTCTGCCTTGGCATAAAGTTGGAACTGGATTAGATGCTGCAAGACTTGTCTGACCTGTTGCACGTGCTCCTCCATGGTTTCAGATTATATATCAAGATATCCTCAATGTATACGATGACAAATCGGTTGAGCATGTCTCTGAACATGTCATTTATGAATGGAAAACGGACGGACTATTGACCAAGCCGAAGGGCATGACGAGGTATTCATAGTGCCCAGTCGCTGCAGAGAAGGCAGTCTTCCACTTGTCTCCTTCCTTGATACAGATCAAGTTGTAAGCACTGCGCAGGTCGAGATTGGTGAAGTAGCGGGCAGTGCGAAGTTGCTCCAAAGCCGCAGGGACCAGAGGAAGCCGGTACAAAAACTTGATAGTGATTTCATTTAATCCACGATAATCTATGCAGGGATGTAGTCCTCCATCCTTTTTCCCCACGAAGCAGAAGCCAGCGGAAGCCGGAGATGTTGAGGGGTGGATGCAGCCTTTAGCCAGTTCCTCCTCTATGTACTTCTTTATTGACTCCGACTCCGGTTGAGATAGAGGAAAGATGCAACCCTTGGGAGGTGTGGTTCCTGGAATCAGTCAATAGCGCAGTCATAAGGACAGTGAGGAGGTAATTGTGAGGCACGTACCTTACTGAAGGATAGTGAGAGATTGTGATATTCTGCAGGAAGTGACTGTTCCGAGATGGGTGCATCGGCTTCGCTGGGTTCCGTTGCTTGAATGGATCTGACATACAGAGGAGATGGGTTATTCAGACATTTTGCCAGACAGTTTGAGTTCCAGTGAATGATTTGCCCCTCTCGCTAGCAGATGTGAGGATTGTGATTGCGTAGCCATGGCAGCCCCAGGATGATGGATGACGTAGAGGTAGGGAGAACATGGAATTGAATTTTTCTGTGTGAAATATGCCTGTTTGCATGAAGATGGATTGAGTTATGGCTTTAACGTGTCCCGTTGTCAGGTTGGGTGGGTGGAAGGAGCGAGGACTCAGTATGCAGGAAGATAAGGGCTTTTATTAATAATAAAAAAATAAAACAAAAACACAACAAAAACTACCCCGTGGGGGAAAACAGACTTGACAAAAAAACAGGACTTGACTAGACTTGACTTGGCTTGATGAAAACACGACAGAATAAACGACAACGAACCAGCACAGGACTGCAAACACAAGGAGAATAAATAGGAGAGCAAATGAGGCAGGTAATGAGGGAGGACAGGTGGGGCAAATCAACCAATAATCAGGTAACAAGGTGGGCGGGGTCAAGACAATAGACATGAGAGCACATGGCACAAAGAAACACATGACAAGCCATGTGCTCACAACAAACAAAACAAAGACACAAGCACATGGCCGATGAAGACAAATCACAAGCCATGTGCTTACACAAGACGAGACACGAACACGTGACTATGACAAACTCATAAGCCACGTGTTCACACAAAACAAGACAACATGAGAGCACGCAGCCCGTGAAACACAGACTGCGTGCTACACAACACAAGACAAAAACACAACATGAAAGCATGCGGCAGGTGGAAATAACCGCGTGCTACACAAAACAAGAGACAAGAGCGCACGGCAAGTGAAAGTACACACAAACCGTGCGCTCACAATAAAGACAGGACTGGGAGCGCGAGTGTCCGAATCCCGACACGAAACCGAAACCAAACTAGACACGAGTGCCGGGATCCGAACGTCACGCTCCCAACATGAAACAAGGCACGCAGACAAGAGAGCGCACAGCCCCGAGAACACTCGAGACCGTACGCTCACACAAAAACACGACAAGAACAGGAGTGTCAGAGCTCTGTCACAAAACCAAGAAATAAACAAGACTGAAGTGACAGAACCCTGACACCCGTGCCCAGAGGTTGTCCGTCTATCGCCTCCACTGTTAGAGAAAAAGAGCAGGGAATTAATGTAATCTGATGTTGTTCGGCATAACTCTGGGTCATAAAATTTCCCGCAGCCCCGGAATCCAGTAGGGCACTCGCCTCCAGTCATATATCAAGGTTATGGGTACATTGACACATGTATCTGCAGAATAATAGGGGTTGGCATCACTCACTGATCATGGATTCTCGGGATGGGTGCGAACAGGACAGTTATTTCTCACATGTCCAGGATTGCAACAATACAAGCACAGGCGCTGAGTTAAACGACGGCTTCTCTCCTCTTCAGATAAATGATAGGCACCTGCATGGGTTCGGTGATTTCAGGTTCAACAGGTGATTGAGTACGAATGTTGCATCTTTGTCCTGCCCTGCGTGAGTGGATGAGGTTGTCAACCTGTATAGCAAGCTCAATAAACTGATCCAGACTCTTGCCATTATCGCAACAGGCCAGCTCTGTTTGTAACTCATGAGTTAAACCTCTTCTGAAGCATGTCTTTAGTGTATCACTCACCCATTTAGTTTGAGCCGCAAGTGTGCAGAAGGCGAGAGCGTATTCAGCTGCAGTTTGACGTCCCTGTGTTAATTCCATCAGCCGGTTACCAGCTCCCCTCCCATCACTGGGGTGATCAAACACTTCTTTAAATCTCTGAAGGAAATATTCATAGCTGGGAAAAGCAGAGCTGTCATCATTCCACACAGCCGTTATCCAATCCAAAGCCCTCCCCGTAAATAAGGAACAGATTAGAGCGATCTTACCAGTATCAGTTGAATACATGGCGGGTTGTTGATTAATGAAGAGCGAACATTGCAGATTGAAACCCTTACATCTGGTAGGATTGCCATCGAACTTTTCAGGGAACGAGAGGCGCGGATTCGGTGGTGACAGCGTGCCTGCAGTGTGGGTAATGGCAGCCGCAACAGGTGGTGGAGACGCCGCTGTCATCACGGGCTGGACGCCTTGCAGGGCTCTCACCAGTTCCTTGAGATTAGTCAGGCGGTTAAGCTGATGCTGATGGGCAGCGAGTTGATTGGCTTGGGCAGATGTAGAAGCACCCAGGTGAGTGAAAGCAGCTGGATCTTGTGCTGGCAAAGTTTTCTGTAAGGAATCATCACTCTGGCAGGGATCCATTTGCATGCTTTATTAATAACACTTGTGGTCATACAGGCAGGGTCAGACAGGGGCAAACAGGTATACAGGGAATAGGCAGATGGTCAGGGCTGGCAGATAACACAGAATCAGTAGAACAGGCAAGAGTCAAAGGCAGGCAGCAAAGGGTCGATAACGGGTAACAGCAGAATCAGCAACAGGTAATCAGACAGTAAGATAACGCTCGGTAATGTTCACCATGGCAAAACAAGACTTCGCGATCATGTGTGGTGTAAGTGGGTCCAGGTTATTGGGAACAGCTGTGCAGTAATCAGTCCAAGGCATGGGCTTATGGGAAATGTAGTGTGACAGGCAGTCTAAGGAGTTAGTATTTTGGAGAAGGCTCCCTCCGATGGTCAGAGGAGGGAACCACGGAGTTCGTCTCTGTGACAATAACAATGATCAATCAATATCAGAATGAAATGTTTTAATGTTTGACCTGAGAGCTGGAGAGACATGTTACTTCATTCAGAACATGTCTAAACACACAATGATCACATATATCAGACAATATGACAGAAACAAATGCCTGTTCACATTCAAACTGAAGTGAGTCTGAATCAGACATGAATCAGTGTTTTATTAGTGAATTAGACAAATGTTTATCAGCTAAAGCTCACCTGCAGTTTCATTCCTCACTGAAAAACACATTCACAATCATCATGATTCACCTGCAGAAGATTCACTTCAACACAGAGTTTGATCTATTTGTAACCGTGGCTGTTTCAGAGGATGAGAGTATAATCCAAGCACAGTAAACATTTATTGAAACAAACATAATACAAGTTATTGATGTGACTTTTAAAACTGAAGCTTTTATCAAAAAAACTAAACATCTAATAGTGAAGCACTGTATCAGACCTTGATTTCTTTTTACTATAACCATGTGATCTGTGACGTCTAAAGCTTTGTTTTCACACACAACCTTGGGACTGCTTTTTATTCTGATTCAAATAACATGAACTCTTGCGCAAGTGTCAGGTGTCATTCGCTTTTTTGATAAGAAAAAAATATAATACCAATAGATATTTAACAAGTTTGTTTGCCCATATAATCTTTAGGGTATTAGGTTAGCTAATTAGGCTTGCTGTCCACTGAGGAGGGGCTCGATGAAGCAGTTTCAATTCAAGCTCTGATATATCCCCCACAGTGAATAAATATAGGATATGATTACATAGGGCAAGGTACCTGAGATGAAGGTGGAGGGATGCTGGAACGGCTGAGACTGAAGAGAGGTAACCCAGATAGCAAAATTGATATGGCCCAGATCTGGCGCAAATTTGTCACTTTCCTTTGGCCCACTTTTGGCAGGAATGATGGCACTTGGGCGGTCCGCTCCTGTTTTCCAGATTTGGACCACAAGCAAGCCACAATAATGCCGCATGTCAGCCATGAACAAAACAAATGAAGCAGAACTGGCCCACATCTGGGCAACAGTTCATTTTGATTCTGGCCCAGATCCAACAACCTTGCTGTTGCCCAGATGTGGGCCAGTTCTGCTATATTCGTTTTGGTTATGGCTGACATGCAGCATTGGTATGGCTTGCTTGTGGCCCAGATCTGGCGCAAGTTTGACACTTTTCTTTTGGCTGACTTTTGGCAGGAATGATGGCACTTGGGCGGTCCGCTCCTGTTTTCCAGATTTGGACCACAAGCAAGCCACAATAATGCCGCATGTCAGCCATAAACAAAACGAATGAAGCAGAACTGGCCCACATCTGGGCAACAGTTCATTTTGATTCTGGCCCAGATCCAACAACCTTGCTGTTGCCCAGATGTGAGCCAGTTCTGCTATATTCGTTTTGGTTATGGCTGACATGCAGCATTGGTATGGCTTGCTTGTGGCCCAGATCTGGCGCAAGTTTGACACTTTTCATTTGGCTGACTTTTGGCAGGAATGATGGCACTTGGGCGGTCCGCTCCCGTTTTCCAGATTAGGGCCACAAGCAAGCCACAGTAATGCCGCATGTCAGCCATAAACAAAACGAATGAAGCAGAACTGGCCCACATCTGGGCAACAGTTCATTTTGATTGTGACCCAGATCCAACAACCTTGCTGTTGCCCAGATGTGGGCCAGTTCTGCTATATTCGTTTTGGTTATGGCTGACATGCGGCATTGGTATGGCTTGCTTGTGGCCCAGATCTGGCGCAAGTTTGACACTTTTCATTTGGCTGACTTTTGGCAGGAATGATGGCACTTGGGCGGTCCGCTCCCGTTTTCCAGATTAGGGCCACAAGCAAGCCACAGTAATGCCGCATGTTAGCCATAAACAAAACGAATGAAGCAGAACTGGCCCACATCTGGGCAACAGTTCATTTGAATTCTGGCCCAGATCCATCACCTTGCTGTTACCCAGATGTGGGCCAATTCTGCTTTATTCGATTAGTTTATGGCTGACAAGCGGCATTTGTATGGATTGCTTGTGGCCCAAATCTGGCCAACAGGAGTGGACCGCCCAAGTGCCATCATTCCATGCGGTATGTGGGCCAGAGCGAGGTTTTGGATCTGGGCCAGAATTAAAATGAACTGTTGCCCAGATGTGCGCCAGTTCTGCTTCATTTGTTTTGTTCATGGCTGACATGCGGCATAACTGTGGCTTGCTTGTGGCCCTAATCTGGCAAACAGGAGCGGACCGCCCAAGTGCCATTATTCCTGCCAAATGTGAGCCACATGAAAGTGTCAAGTGTGCAACAGATCCAACCCCTTTGCTCTGGCCCACATACCACATGGAATGATGGCACTTAGGCGGACCACTCCTGTTGGCCAGATTTGGGCCACAAGCAAGCCATACCAATGCCGCATGTCAGCCATAAGCAATACAAATAAAGCATAACTGGCCCTAATCTGGGCAACAGTTCATTTTAATTCTGGCCCAGATCCAACACCTCGCTCTGGCCCACATACTGCGTTGAATGATGGCATGATGAGCGGTCCACTCCTGTTTGAAAGATCTGGGCCACAATCAAGCCACAATCATACCACACGTAAGCCAATAACAAACCAAATAATAAACCAGAACTGACACTAATGTGGGCCACAGTATATTTTTATTTTAACCCTAGTGGATTAAAATAAAAATCCTCATGTGGCCCACATGCTGCCTAGAATGGTGACATTTTGACAACGCATTACTGTTTACCAGATCAGGCTATTTCAAAAGTCAAGTCACCTTTAATTTAACACTTTATAGACTGTTTCAAAGCAGCTTTACAGGTATAAACAGGAGAATGATTCAATTATTCCAGTTCAATTCTGCTGTAAAGCAGCTCTAAAAGAAATAGTGTCATTGTTCAGCTGAAGTCAGTATGTTTTAATTCAGTTCTGTTCAATAGCTGTATAAAGTTAATCAATTATGAAATCAGTTCAATTTGTTATAAAGCAGCTCTGCAAAAAACAGTGATGTCATCGTCCAGCTCAGTTCAGTTCTCATATGATAGTGTCAGTGCAATCAAATCAATATTATTGCTGAATATTAAGTGTCCCAAACTTAGCAAGCCAAAGGCAACAGGGGTAAGGAACCCAAAATCCATCAGGTTACAAAAATGGAGAAGAAAAAAAAACCTTGGGAGAAACCAGGCTCAGTCAGGGACCAGTTCTCCTCTGGCCAATGAACGAATATGGTGTGATGTGATTCAGGCAGCAACACAAGTCAGATTGTGGATTGGTATAATCTAGAATATTTCATATGGTTCCATCAGTTTGAAGATCAAGATACAACACGCCGGCATAGAGTTGAAGCTAGCCGTAGGGGTCTGTGCAGAGGACTTGTCTGGTTCTTGTGGTCTTTGCTGAGGATCTTTGCCGATGGCTGTCAACGAAGTTCTCACAGGGGATCTGTCTGGCTTGTCTAGTTGACATGGTCTTCGTTGACATTTAGGCTTGCGTCGTGGTCATGCCAAGATGCAGGTCCACCATCTGATCTGGATTTGGAGGGGATCCAGCTGACTATGGTAACCTCGGGATAAGGAAGAGACAGACAAAATGTTGACTGAGTTTTGAACTCACACCAAAACTCCCATTATAATCAACAAACCTCTTATTTACATTGTGTTTGCACTGTTAGTTATGATGAACGTATTTGTTAGTGAGCAGAATTCGAGTTTCAATGATGAGATCACTGCTTACATACACTCAACATGACTGTGATCAGCTACAATGCTCATTCAAAGTTGCAACCTTTCATGCCACTATCTAAATATAATGCAATAGATCTAAATGTAATGTTATAGTCAAGTTTTTAATAATACATATTATTATGTAATAATGTCACAGTTAATCTCTAAAATAAAAACAACATAAAGAAACAACATAACAGGGTTTCTGCAGGAATCTTCAAATCTAATTTAATGCTTTTTAATGCCTTTTTTAATGCCATTTTTACCGTATTTAATGCCATACACGACCCATGACTAATCATTTTATATTTATATATATATATATATATATATATATATATATATATATATATATATATACACACACACATATACACACGCACTCAATTGCAACCAGTTTGACTATAATGCAATGATGAAAGTACAGCATATCACTCTGAACTGAATTAGAAATGGCTCAGGACACAGCTTAATTTGTCAATGTATTTAAATCTATCAGCTTGGATAATGAAGGAAAAAAAAAAGCTCACAAACTGAACTTTTAAAGGCTAAAACTTAATCTATGTAAAGTTAAAATCAAAACGGTACAATTTCTAATAGACTTTGAGTAAGAGAGAACTAGAGCATTTTCCCCCTTAACTATTAATAATAGTAATAAGTCAGAGTGGCATGTGAGAAATGGTCTAATCAATGGCCTCTTCCCCTGAAAAATCACTACCATACATTTCAAGCCACTTAGACAGTAATCAACAATTATACCACTTAAATCAGTCAAAAGAGACAGGGTTTTGTGACAAAACATTGCATGACAACAAATCATCTGCACAAAAAACAAAATCAAAGTGAACTTTAACAGCAGATCTCAAGCTGATGAGGGAGACTGAATCATATACAGGTGTTTTTTGATCAATTCAATCCCTAAGAGTGTGCATTTGCAAACTCTAAATGGGTTACATGCACCACCTTTAAAATGAGTCATGTTGTTTAACAGAAATTCTACTACTAAGTTGAGAGCCACAATTATTCAAAAAAGCTTTCTTTTGTAAAAGTGTGTGCAAACCAACAAACCAGTAACTGTAACAGAGTAATTGTAAGTGTGTAATTATAACGAAATGTAAGCTGACTACCACCTTGGACTTCAAGAAGAGAATAATTTTAAACATCAGAAAGACGGCTCTTCAATACGCTCTAAACTTTTTAAAAGCATTCAATTAAAATTCAAGTGCTATAGAAATAGCAGTTTAACTGTTTAAAGGGTTAGTTTACCCCAAAATGAAACTTCTGTCATTTATTACTCACCCTCATGTCGTTTCACACCCGTAAGACCTTCATTAATCTTCGGAACACAAATAAGGATATTTAATTGAAATCCGATGGCTCCGTGAGGCCTTCATAGGGACCAATGACATTTCCTCTCTCAAGATCCATTAATGTACTAAAAACATATTTAAATCAGTTCATGTGAGTACAGTGGTTCAATATTAATATTATAAAGTGACGAGAATATTTTTGGTGCTTCAAAAAAACTAAACGACTTATTTAGTGATGACCGATTTCAAAACACTGTTTCAGGAAGATTCGGATCATAAATGAATCAGTGTGTTGAATCAGCTGTTCGGAGCGCCAAAGTCACGTGATTTCAGCCACTGGTGGTTTGACACGTGATCTGAATCATGATTCGATACGCTGATTCATTATGCTCCAATGCTTCCTGAAGCAGTGTTTTGAAATCGGTCATCACTAAATAAGTCGTTATTTTGTTTTTTTGGCGCTCCAAAAATATTCTCGTCGCTTTATAATATTAATATTAAACCACTGTACTAACATGAACTGATTTAGATGTGTTTTTAGTACCTTTATGGATCTTGAGAGAAGAAATGTCATTAACTCTCTATGAAGGCCTCACAGAGCCATCGGATTTCAACTAAAATATCTTAATTTGTGTTACAAAGATTAACAAAGGTCTTAAGGGTGTGGAGCAACATGAGGGTGAGTAATAAATGACAGAATTTTCATTTTTGGGTAAACTAACCCTTTAAGAGAATTAATGGTGCCTTAATTCGGATGTTTTTAGTTCCAACTCTGACTCAAGATTTTTCAATTCATTGCATTTTTCCTTGTATCTCCTCCGTAGAGTATTAGATTTTGTGATCATTTGAGCCATGAGTGTGTTTGATTTGTTTTCGGCCTGCTCAGCGAGTTGATCAGCATCCTTCTGAAGGCTGGCGCACACCTCCATCAACACCCCCCTTTTCTTTTTCAGTTCTTCCAGCTCATCTTCCAATGCTTTTCTCTTTAATCCACGCATAGCTCCCTCTCTCTTCCTCCTCTCTTCATCAAGGTAGATCCTGTATCTGGTCCTAGCTGAGGCTACAGAAACCAGTAGTTCCTTTGTGAGGGACACTTTGAGAACCCCCCCAGAAGCGCTTACTTGGTCGCAGACCAGTCTCTGGGCCTCAACAGTTTCTTCTTTTATATTGCAAGTCTCTACTTCCCTGTTTACCGAGAAGCCTCTCTCTACTGTAGCTTGCCCGTGAGATAACAACAGGAGGCGCTGAAAGAAACGCCAAAGGTCAGGATAAGATGCATTGACACTTTGATGAAGAAAAGTATCAAGCCGTTGCTCCATGTGTTTGAAAGAGAGGAACTCTTCACTTTTGCCATTCAGAGCGAGAAAGTTGTCAAACTGCTGCACAACAGCATCACCTTCAATGAACAAAAACAAAGTAATTAAAATCAAATCAATTTAAAAAGGATGGTGGTTTAGTTATATCTAATACAGGATATTGATGTAAATTTTTGTATAATCAGAATTTGAACATGAAGACTAATGCATATAAAATATGAAACATCTTCAAATTATTTTATTTAAAGGGTTAGTTCACCCAAAAATGAAAATTCTGTCATTTATTACTCACCCTCACGTCGTTTCACACCTGTAAGACCTTCGTTAATCTCCGGACCACAAATTAAGATAGTTTTGATGAAATCCGATGGCTCAGTGAGGCCTACATAGCCAGCAATGACATTTCCTGTCAAGATCCATAAAGGTACTAAAAACACATCTAAATCAGTTCATGTGAGTACAGTGGTTCAATATTAATATTATAAAGTGATGAGAATATTTTTAATGCGCCAAAAAAACAAAATAACGACTTATTTAGTGATGGCCGATTTCAAAACACTGCTTCAGGAAGCATCGGATCATAAATGAATCAGTGTGTCGAATCATGAATCGGATCACATGAAATCTGGTGACTGGCGCTCCGAACCGCTGAATCAACATTTATGCTCTGAAGCTTCCTGAAGCAGTGTTTTGAAATCGGCCATCACTATACAAGTCATTATTTTGTTTTTTTTGCCACACTAAAAATATTCTCGTCGCTTTATAATATTAATATTGAACCACTGTACTCACATGAACTGATTTAAATACGTTTTCAGTACCTTTATGGATCTTGAGAGAAGAAATGTCATTGCTCCCTATGAAGGCCTCACGGAGCCATCAGATTTCATCTAAAATATCTTAATTTGTGTTCTGAAGATCAACAAAGGTCTTACGGGTGTGGAACGGCCTGAGGGTGAGTAAATGACAGAAATTTCATTTTTGGGTGAACTAACCCTTGGTATATACTAGGGCTGGGCGATATATCGCATGCAATGTCACACGCATTTCATCAGTAAAGCCGGTTCCCTGATTACCGCTAAATCGCCATCACCTGCTTTCAAATGGAGCGGCATTTAATAGACAGAGCCGTAGATCACTGTCTCTGTCTATTAAATGCCGCTCCATTTGAAAGCAGGTGATGGCGATTTAGCGGTAATCAGGGAACCGGCTTTACTGACGAAATGCGCATGACAATCGCATGCAATATATCGCCCAGCCCTAGTATATACAGAGAACGCAGTTTATGCATACAACCTTTATTTTCCTATAATAATCCTACCAGCTGAAACTCCTCCTGCCAACTGCTTGTCCTGCAGAAACCTTTGAACTAGAGACTTCATCTTTCCCTTGCACCATTCTGGGTCTCTGCTCATGATGGAGGGGTCTAAGCATGCTATCTGCCTGACAGTGGGGTATTTCAAAGGGCTCTTTTCTTGCAATTTCTTATTGATTCTGGAGAGGCACATTATGCAGTCCCTTCTAAATTCAAGAGCAGTGAGGTCACCTACTCTGTTGCTTGATTTGCTCTGAAGAGCCTATCAAGGAGGGATAGCACACATCATGTTAGTAATGTATCAGGAATGAATACAGCGTAGTTTAACGCATGTATACATATAAAACAGTAACAATGCATTTACCTTAAGGACAGAGTCAGCACCCAATCCAATGTCAGCATGGCTTGCGCTGACCCAGTTCTTCTGGTCATCAGTGTCAAGTTTGGTCAGTTTAAAGGGAGTGATGTCTTCTAGTAGCTCCCTTTTGATGAAACGTCTCAACAGACTCTACAAAATGAAAACAAATTTGTCTAATTATTTAGCATCCTGTTAACCAGCTTTATTATTCAATCCTACACAGGTATTATGCAGTTATTCAATGTGGTATATCCACTTCAAAAGATCATAAACAAAAATAGCCATTTAAGCAAAGCAGAAATTACATTATTACCATCATCAACTCTGTCAAGTCTTTGCACAGAAATGGCAGGACTGGCTCATCGGTCTGGTATTTCTTCAAGAACGGACAAAACGTTCTGGATACTGCCATGAAAAACTGAAGTTTGGCTAAGATCAGGGGATCTTTATTTGCTGCTTCAATGGTATCAAAAGAAGAGGTTCCTGGGTTTGGTAGCTCTTTTCTTTTGACTGCTTCCACATACTGTTTAAGCTGTGGCCATACCTCAATGGCTCTCTCCGCAACAGGCAGATTTTCTACCCATCTGTGTCCACAGAATGGGAGTGGAAAAAGAGATGAGCCAGTAAGTTTTGTATAATCTTCTCTTCTTGCAGGGACATTGTGAAAAACAAAGTGCATTGCTCTCAGAATTTTCTCAATATTCCATATGGAGAAGCCAGTCTTGAATGAATTGTGTACTGTGTGCAGTCCACAGCTCCCAACAGAAATAAGCTGCCGACCTCCATGTAGTTCACCATGTTCTTGCTGGAGATTATTGAGAAACTTGAAGTTCACATTTGGGCCGTCCATACTAATGGAAAGGAGATGCTTCAGGTCTAGTAGGTGCACACATTTCTGAGAACAGAAATAAATTATTTGACTTGAAATGTGGAATGAAAATATGTTACACACATAGTGGATTATTACAAATTTGCTCTAATTAAAAAAAAAAAAAAAAAAAAAAAAAAAAATTTAAAGCACCATCAAAAAGAAATTAGAATCACTAGAGAATAAGTTTGCAATTGATCACAACCAAGGTGAAAAAGTTTCTATAATGTATTTAAAGTACTATTTTCACAAAATTCTGCTTTAGTACTTCTTAAGAACATAAGAGTACTCAACTGTGCTACTTTGAGACACCATGAAATAAACTGCTTTTAACATACTATCTCTGTATATATATATATATATATATATATATATATATATATATATATATATATATATATTCAGTAACCACTTATGGTACACTTAAATCCATTGTGCATTGTTCAAACTCCTCAATTTTTATTTATTTATTTATTTATTTATTACATATGGAGAACAGTCATTGAGGAAACTGATGCTCCAGGGCCTAATAACAAATTAACTATCAGACAACTGACACATGAAGACTGTAATACAAGGGTTGTCCACTAGATGGAGACACAGGATAAGAAATCTTTTAAGCCTAATCTTTAATTTTCCGTTTCTATAAGATAGAATGAAAAATTATATGCATTAACAAAAGTACAACTATACTTACTTTGAAATGGTGCAGCAGATCCTCAGTCTTTGAATGTCCCATGAACTGTGATCCAAAATAACGTGACTGGACACAACCAGCCTCCCAAAATCGAACATGGACATCTAGTTGCTTATTTTTCGTTGACTGATTGAAACTCTCATCAAACATCAACACAAATGGACCTGCGTTGTTAACTGCAGAAACCAGTTCATTTTTGAAGTGTGGGGCAAGTCCAAATTTTAAAATGTAGCTGGTTTTGTCCTTGCCACAAGAGAAAGATTTGACGATTTCAGAATCAGGAAACATTGCCTGGAACAACTCAGAAATGCCTTCATTGGACGAGTAAGAGTGATGATGAACGGCAGTGTTCAGACACCAGAGCACCTCCGCCCGCAAAGTCTCATTCGACCCGAACGCTGATCGAATGTCGCTCGATTTTCCGGTAGTCGCTCCACAAACGGTGGTGACTACAGCAGCAGTTGTTGTGGTACTTGAAGCAGTTGTTGTTGTAGAAGTTTCGGTCACGCCAAAAAAAATTACTCATTGTCAATTGCTGACGGCCTTTTAATGCCGATTTGTGGCTGTCCGACTTCATATGGGACTTCAGGGCGTTGATGCCCATTGTTGCCAATTTAATAGATTTTTTACACAGGCAGCAAAAAGCTTCATCATTGCTATTTTTAACGGGCTGTAACCATGGTTTAAACTGCTCTTCTTCCAGCCATTTATCCTGAAATTTGCACTTTCCCATTTTGTTTTTTTACTGCGTCACATTCCGCTGTCGTCTCGTTCACTCCAAAAAGCCCGCGCAACGGCAATTTTGCACCGGCCGGAAGCACTTACCAAATTGGTTCCGCATGATCGTCACACTAATGTACATAAGCGTTTTTACGACATAAAATAAAAGTTATTAATTATGAAGCCTGTATTTAAAATAAATTGCTTCTATAAAATTTTCTTTGAAACAATCAAAAATTTTAATGCCTGGAGGAATCAAATTTAATGCTTTTCAATGCCATTTAAGGCCTTAATTTTGACAAAATCCATTTAATGACTTTTAATGCTTTTCAATGCCCCGCGGATACCCTGCATAAAGAGTATATTTTAAATACTTTTTAATGGCATGTTTTTATGAAATAAGGACAGTCTCACTGAAACTAAAGCCACGTTCGTGCACCGTCTGCATGACATAATGTTCGTCATCTGGAGGGCTCACGGACGTCTGCATACCTCGTCCATGTGCAGGCCAAATTTCAAGACTGTGTGGTGGATGGTGGATGCACTATTTTTATTCTCTGATCCTACCCAGCGAAGTCCCGTTGATGGCACGATTCGTGAATTAAATTGTACTGCATGTGTTGAACTTGGTCATCCACGCACATCTGTAGTTGAGTATACTTTGAAAGATGCGCAGACAAGACTGCATGTGAGATGCGTCTGGCCGCGGAAAGTGAAGTATACCCGGGTCTTAATACAGCTACTGATGTCCACTTTCTCACAACTCATTTACTTTTCAATTAAGACTTCATTTCAAGACGTCATAAAATCAAAATTGACCTTACTTACTTTGTTAGTGCATATTACTAGTCTTGTGGTGAACAATTAATCCGTGCAAGTTAATACACCGAAAAAAATTGTTTGTCGTGGTAATCTTTAATCAAAATCTGAAATGTTACTTCTGGTCTGAAATGGTGTTCCTTCTCTGATAAAATAAAACCACTCCCCCCCCAACCCTTAGTCTGCTATGAGCGAGAGACGGAGAGGAGGAGCGTTAAATTAAAACTCTGCCCTCTATTCAATATTCTGTTTCGCTTGGAAATATGTCACAACACTGGAGAAAAGACGTTTGCACTTCCGGTTCACGGGGACTTTAACTCATTTAAGGCTGCTCCATTGGTGATATTTAACAAAACTGACATTTTTGACATTATCGTGTGTGTTATTGTTTCTTCAAGCATGACAGAGAACTCGATACTGGTGGGCCGTCCATGCTCACTATACTGGTGCATGTCTTTCTGTGCGTCGTGTGTGTGACAGGACATTCACAGACAGTGCGTTCTCTTTTTCTCTTTTGGTGCGCTTAAATGGTTTAAAAGCATTCGCAGAAATAAGAGCGTAATCATATATTGTAATGCTAGCCAAAGGATGAAACAAACAAAACAAAAAAAACATATGCTGCATTAACTGTGTTAAATATTTTAATGCGTTAAACTGGAAAAAGCACTAAGTATTTCAGTTGATTTATTCTTTCCAAGCTGATTTGTGGCACATGGAGAGGCAACAGCAATACAGCTATTTGATTTGCGCTCATTTCATTCATAGAGTTTACATTTATTCACTTAACACACTCATTATTGCACAGTGATTTTGGAGGATTAAATATAATATCATTATATCATTATCCAGCAAACACGAGGAGTAACTGTGTGCTGTGTGTAACTGTGGACACCCACGAACCGTACCCGAGTCCGCTTAAAAAGGGTGGTCTGGGGTGCGGTTCAAGTGAACTCAGGTACAGTTCGCTTCTGATATAAATGCAAACGCACCAAGCTGCGGAAGTGAACCGCTATTAATGCCGTATTATTTGATAAAAATGTGTGTTTGTGTGTGTGTTTCACTCACTTTCCCGACGAGCGTGACTGACGTGCTGCAAACAGAGAGCTGTAGCATAACTTTTCTCATTTCTGCTCGCCTTCAGCATTCTACATTCGTGGGAGATAGATGCAAGTTCCGTTATGAACAAAACCTACGGTTCAAAAACAAAAATGGTGAGGAGAGCAACGTTATGCATTTTGCCGACTTCTCCTGTGCCATCGTTATTAAGCAACGTAGTCAACAGCTGCTGGTTTGATGACGAAAACGAACCGTGGTTCGGACCCAAATAATATAATGTGAACACAGTCCAGTGGCCGCAGGGAGAGGGGAGAGCAATTGAACTCGCGTTCGGTCCAGGCAATCGAACCAAGTGTGAAAGCACCCTTAGATGCATTTTAAAAACCAACCTGTTTAACACGAAATACTATTCTTCTCATTTGTTTTACTATATTTATGGTCCACAAAATAAATAAAGGAATAAATTAAGACAGTTAGGATAGCCTACCGTTATCAGCATGTTATGCTGAAATTTGTCTCTTGAGAATAGTTTGCACTTTGCTTTTTGTGTGATATACATTAGCTCACTTTCTGGCTCACACGGTGTATTTGACCAATTAGACGCGCAAACAGAGGCTTCAATGCTTGTCCGTCTTACACTCAGAGTATGCGCATAGAAACATCCTGCCAGTATTTAATTTTATTTTTAATATCAACCACGTCCTGCTCTTTACTTTCTCATTCATTCATGTTTCTTTATTAATAATGCCAATAGCCCTGCCCACTGAAAGCTGCGTGGACTGTCACACAAATACGAATATGACACATTTATAGGACATAAAGGTCTATGCAGTAAACGAAAGTAACTGGTGAAATGTTTCGAAATGTCCCTTGGCACAGCAGAGCACCAGTTTTAATAAAAGGATATGTTTAAGTTCAGCCACTATTTTACATACTTTAACATTTTCGCAGATGTTCAAGAAATTCTTTTCGCCGATACTACAAACAAGCCGCAGCCGCATGAATCTGATGAGTTCAGGAGCTCTTGTTTACCATAGAAACGGTGCGGTGATGGCGGTGATGGCCTCAACATCGCGGTAGGCATCTCATTACTGTGGTATTGCGGTTATCGTAGCTCTAATTCAAGCATTCAACATCCTCGTAGTATAATACAAATTAATACACAGCAAAATAGACAGTGTAACTGACTTACAGGTTTCTTAGACAGTCCATCTTCATTCCTCTTTTTCTCTTCTCACTCTGTCTCACATGCAAGTTGAAGTCATCTTTTGATGCAGGATTCTTCTTAATCTGTTGCTGTGAGCCTGATGTTTCTGACAAGTAATAAAACTAGTTAGTGCAGTATAATGTACAATGAATACATAGATGAATGTCCAATTGAATTATAGTCATAATTTTATTTTACTGTTATGCCATAATAAAGCATAAGTAAAAACACTTGTCTACAGTACCGTGCTGAACCGACTGCAGGTTGGGAAACAGTGAGTGAAAGGGAATTCATGCTGGTCAATGCTGGTTTTTACAGCAGGAGGATCTACATTGAGGAGACAGACAATGTATCACTTCAGTATTATTGACCACTGGATTTACAGTTTAACTGGGCTACATGGGACTTAACTGTATATCATGTTACTTAAGTAAAACCAAACTAACGTTAACTGAATGTATGCCGTCACGTGACGTGAATGAACGAAAGAGACTCGGTTCAAAAGACTCGGAGGTGAACTAATCAACGTTATTCACGAGATATTACATAAAATAGTTAAAAACAATGAACTAATCAGTCTTGATCTACTGGCCGTATCATAAGAAAAATGTAAACAGCGCGAACATAGCAAATTACTATGTCCGGTCACTTAATCATTGTAGCCTACACAAACTACAAATCTTCTACATAAACATTCATATTTTTTTTTAAATAAAATCCTGAAAATCCAGAGATAGCAAAAGTTGAAATGACTAAGTAACTTAAATTCAAATAGCCTTACCTATGTGTTTGCTTGCTAACGATTTAAGTAATCATTAGCTAACTTTAATATCACATAAATACTCCAATCAAATATAACGAAGCAATCGCCAACAACATAAAAACATTGTTTAAATCCATTATTTTTTATGAAGTCTTACCTTGACTTTACTTTGTGCAGTTTTCAACCGTCAATTCTCCAGCCGATCCTCTCTGCTGTTTAGGCGCCTTTTCCGCGCGCCTACTTTTAAATTTAAAGGGCCGGAAATAGGAATTCGAACCAGTTTGAATTCTTTTAAATAATGATCTCTAATAAAGTTAGCTGAAGCCTATAACATGATAATAATAATGAAATAAAAATACAAAATGTTTGAAAAGTTAATAGCCTAATATCAAATCAAATAATATCAAAAAACAATGTTCTCATTGCAGTTTTATGCTGTGCTGATTTACCCATTCATAATTTAATTTATCAATTAATAATATGACAGGCTATTTTTACTAATAAAAAAGTCATTTATAAATCTAAATGTCAATATTCAGTTAAAATGTAAGACAAAATAAATATTTTTATTAATGTTTGTTTTGTAATGTTTTATTTATTAGTTTATTCATTCATTCATTTATGTACTTATTACAATATCAGGGTCACTTAAGCAGTTTATAAAATGACACTGCCTGCTTACATTGTTAATCCTGCATTTAATTCAACCAATCATATTTGAGTGACAAGTTTACAGTTTATGTCAAGTTTATGCATACAACCAGGGTTTTGTGCCGGTTATCATTTACTTTAAGGATAATGGGTTGGGTTAGGTTTAGGGTAGCATTAGGACTAACTTGTCCTTGGGATATTGTTACAAGTTCAACAAAACATGGACAGTGGAATATGTTCTGCTTGAAACCATGGCAAAGATTTTAACATACAGCAGCTCAAAATGTCACTCTACTAAATATATGTTCCAAGACCATAGTTCACTAATTTTAACTATGTTGTACACATTTCTCAATCAGACACTTTACTTACAGTACATGTACAGCATAACTGACTGTAAGAGCTGTAATAGTGCACATCTGTGTTTCTGCTCTACAGTACAGACACACATACATGCTGTGTTTTCATGTTTTATGGGGACCATGCAGAGACATAATGGTTTTTATACTGTACAAACTGCATAACCTATCCCTCTACATTAAACCTACCCATCACAGAAAACTTTCTACAATTTACATTTTCCAAAAACATCATTTATTATTACCCCCCTTCCCCATTTATTGTACATCCCCCCTCCCCTAGCCCTAAACCTACCCACCACACACAACTTTCTGCATGTTTTGAATTAAAAAAAGAAAAAGGTTTTGTATGTTTTTAACCCATTTGGTTGTAATGCAAATGTCATTATAGATATTTGTGTCCTCACAAACCACATATACCTGTACACACAAACACACCAATAAAGTTATGTTAAAAAAACCTGAAATATCTGCCTTCTCCAGATTAGCCTGTACAATTAAGTGTTGCATCCTACATCAAATATCCCTGAAAAGTATTAATGATATATTTTCAGCTCCATTTTTAGCTATACATTTAAATTAACCAGTTTTAAAAGGTGCTCCATACAAAGCCAGAAGTAGCCTAGTTTTTTTATGATATTTAGAGCATATTTGCTGTGTCAACTGTACCAAATATTTACCAACATTGGACCTAATTGTTATGAACTATTAACATGCTTACTGTTCCATTTTGAGCTTACACCCTGGTTGGCCAGTGCTGACTGTGCCATACATATGCCAAATATGGTCCAAAGTTGGAGTAATGGAGTACAGTTGGAGTTCACATTTAGAATCGCCAGTGATTACACTCTGTCATCTTTGCCAAAACTGGTCCAGATATGTTTTAAGATATCTGGGCCACATTTGCTGCATTATATGTGGGCCAGTTTAGGCTTACATCCTGGTTAGCCAGTGCTGACTGTGCCGTACATTAGCCAAATGTGGTCCAAAGTTGGAGTAATGGAGTACAGTTGGAGTTCACATTCAGAATCGCCAGTGATTACACTCTGTCATCTTTGCCAAAACTGGTCCAGATATGTTTTAAGATATCTGGGCCACATTTGCTGCATTATATGTGGGCCAGTTTAGGCTTACATCCTGGTTAGCCAGTGCTGACTGTGCCGTACATTAGCCAAATGTGGTCCAAAGTTGAAATAATGTATCTGGGCCATATTTGTTATGCCATCTGTGGGCCACTTTAGGTTCACATTCAGAATTGCCAGTGACTACTGTCCCACAATTTTGCCAAAACTGGCCCAGATAAGATTAAAGATAACTGGGCCACATTTGCTGCATTATATGTGGGCCAGTTTAGGCTTACATCCTGGTTAGCCAGTGCTGACTGTGCCGTACATTAGCCAAATGTGGTCCAAAGTTGAAATAATGTATCTGGGCCATATTTATTATGCCATTTGTGGGCCACTTAAGGTTCACATTCAGATTTCCCAGTTATTACTGTCCCACAATTTAGCCAAAACTGGCCCAGATATGTTTTAAGATAACTGGGCCACATTTGCTGCATTATATGTGGGCCAGTTTAGGCTTACATCCTGGTTAGCCAGTGCTGACTGTGCCGTACATTAGCCAAATGTGGTCCAAAGTTGAAATAATGTATCTGGCCCATAGTTGTTATGCCATTTGTGGCCCACTTTAGGTTCACATTCAGAATCGTCAGTGATTACACTCCGTAATCTTTGCCAAAACTGGCCCAGATATGTTTTAAGAATAACTGGGCCACATTTGCTGCATTATATGTGGGCCAGTTTAGGCTTACACTCTGGTTAGCCAGTGCTGACTGTGCCGTACATTAACCAAATGTGGTCCAAAGTTGAAGTAATGTATCTGGCCCATAGTTGTTATGCCATTTGTGGGCCACTTTAGGTTCACATTCAGAATCGCCAGTGATTACACTCCGTCATCTTTGCCAAAACTGGCCCAGATATGTTTTAAGCTAACTGGGCCACATTTGCTGCATTATATGGGGGCCAGTTTAGGCTTACATCCTGGTTAGCCAGTGCTGACTGTGCCGTACATTAGCCAAATGTGGTCCAAAGTTGAAATAATGTATCTGGCCCATAGTTGTTATGCCATTTGTGGGCCACTTTAGGTTCACATTCAGAATCGCCAGTGATTACACTCCGTCATCTTTGCCAAAACTGGCCCAGATAAGTTTAAAGATAACTGGGCCACATTTGCTGCATTATACAGTATGTGGGCCAGTTTAGGCTTACACCCTGCTAGCCAGTGCTGACTGTGCCGTACATTAGCCAAATGTGGTCCAAAGTTGGTGTAATGTATCTGGGCCATATTTGTTATGCCATTTGTGGGCCACTTAAGGTAAACATTCAGATTCGCCAGTTATTACTGTCCCACAATTTAGCCAAAACTGGCCCAGATATGTTTTAAGATAACTGGGCCACATTTGCTGCATTATATGTGAGCCAGTTTAGGCTTACACTCTGGTTAGCCAGTGCTGACTGTGCCGTACATTAACCAAATGTGGTCCAAAGTTGAAGTAATGTATCTGGGCCATATTTGTTATGCCATTTGTGGGCCACTTTAGGTTCACATTCAGAATCGCCAGTGATTACACTCCGCCATCTTTGCCAAAACTGGCCCAGATATGTTTTAAGCTAACTGGGCCACATTTGCTGCATTATATGGGGGCCAGTTTAGGCTTACATCCTGGTTAGCCAGTGCTGACTGTGCTGTACATTAGCCAAATGTGGTCCAAAGTTGAAATAATGTATCTGGCCCATAGTTGTTATGCCATTTGTGGGCCACTTAAGGTTCACATTCAGATTTGCCAGTTATTACTGTCCCACAATTTAGCCAAAACTGGCCCAGATATGTTTTAAGATAACTGGGCCACATTTGCTGCATTATATGTGGGCCAGTTTAGGCTTACATCCTGGTTAGCCAGTGCTGACTGTGCCGTACATTAGCCAAATGTGGTCCAAAGTTGGTGTAATGTATCTGGGCCATATTTGTTATGCCATTTGTGGGCCACTTAAGGTTCACATTCAGATTTGCCAGTTATTACTGTCCCACAATTTAGCCAAAACTGGCCCAGATATGTTTTAAGATAACTGGGCCACATTTGCTGCATTATATGTGGGCCAGTTTAGGCTTACATCCTGGTTAGCCAGTGCTGACTGTGCCGTACATTAACCAAATGTGGTCCAAAGTTGAAGTAATGTATCTGGGCCATATTTGTTATGCCATTTGTGGGCCACTTTAGGTTCACATTCAGAATCGCCAGTGATTACACTCCATAATCTTTGCCAAAACTGGCCCAGATATGTTTTAAGAATAACTGGGCCACATTTTCTGCATTATATGTGGGCCAGTTTAGGCTTACACCCTGCTAGCCAGTGCTGACTGTGCCGTACATTAACCAAATGTGGTCCAAAGTTGAAGTAATGTATCTGGGCCATATTTGTTATGCCATTTGTGGGCCACTTTAGGTTCACATTCAGAATCGCCAGTGTTTACTTTCCACATCTTTGCCAAAACTGGCCCAGTTGTGTTTTAAGATAACTGAGCCACATTTGCTGCATTATATGTGGGCCAGTTTAGGCTTACACCCTGCTAGCCAGTGCTGACTGTGCCGTACATTAGCCAAATGTGGTCCAAAGTTGAAGTAATGTATCTGGGCCATATTTGTTATGCCATGTCTGGGCCACTTAAGGTTCACATTCAGAATCGCCAGTGTTTACTTTCCACATCTTTGCCAAAACTGGCCCAGTTGTGTTTTAAGATAACTGGGCCACATTTGCTGCAGCATATGTGGGCCATATTTGGTTTAAAGCCAGATTAGCCATTATTGATTGTGCCACATTTTTGCCAAAGATGGCCCACATTTGGTTTGCGATATTTGGCCCATATTCATTATTTATCACACGGGCCACTTCAGGCTCACATTCAGATTACACATTGCCGTAAGTGCCGCATCTTTGCCTAAAAAGGCCCACATGCAATTTGAAATATTTGGGCCATTTTTGCCATGTTACATGTGGGCCACTTAAGGCTCACATACATTTTGTCCGGGCCATAAGAAGGCCTGTAGTGCCACACCATTGCCTAAAGTGGCCCACATCCGTTTGCTATCTGGGAAGCAGCTACTTATATACTCTGGCTGTTGATTGGAAGATTTGATGGGCTCGCTCCTCCTTAAATTACTTTTAGGAAACTAATTTACATGAGTAGTTTTGTGCATGTTCAGTTTGTTTTTATTCCCAGTTCATAAGTACTTCAACTGACCATTCTATGATAATCTTCATTTATTTTGATAATACTATATGCCTAAACTTGCCCAGAAGTCAAGTCAAGTCACTTTTATTTATATAGCACTTTTTACAATGCAGATTGTGTCAAAGAAGCTTTACATTGATAACTGAAATATGATTTTGGCTGCACAGCAGCTCTTAGAGAATAGTGTCAATGCAGGCAGATCAGAAGCACTGTTATCAAATGTCAAGTCAAATGTCAAGTGTCCCCAACTAAGCAAGCCAAAGGTGACAGTGGCAAGGAACCCAAACTCAAACAGGTGACAAATAGGTGTTAAAATGGAGAGAAAAAAATCTTGGGAGAAACCATTTCTCCCAGAAATTTATTCACAGATTCGTTTATTCAAATTGTTTAAGTAAAATGACATGTGATAGACTTTTTCTATATAGTTTAATTATTTTCATTATTTTACATGCTTTTCATAGCACAAACTGATTAAATAAAAGTAAATCCAGGCAAAACTGATAAATCTGGATGTGGGCAAGAAAGGCAAACCAAAACTACCAACAAACACGTAAACGTAACAACCGTGGAAGGACAACACATATGTGGTTCAGGTAATATGTGCATATAGTCTGCAAACATAAAACAAAACACTGTTTCTTTTTGTTAAATGTCAGTTTTAATGATCAGTAATAACCATTATAAAAGTTTAAGCAAAAGGTATAAGAAGCTACAATAAGAAATAAAGCAAACAATTCAGTCAAACGTACAAAGTCAGTGCTCCAGTAGGCTACAAAGTTAAATAGCCTAAATATATAAAGTTATGAAACTTCACTTTCACTTCAACAAATTATAGATTCATGATCAAAGATCACCTGTTATATATACAAAAGATGAATTATATCTCATGTTTAACCACTACAGAGAGTACAGAGTACTAGCCGAGGTAAGACTGTAAGACTCGATAAAAGGGGCGGATCAAGAACATGTTGGAAATCTCAGAAGCATAGACCAGGAGACTTTGGGATCTCTTGAAGCAGAAGTTACTCTTTATTGAGAAACACACTGTGCATTGCTGTGGTCATCGAAAATCTAACTAAGGCAGTGACTTGGTAGTTCATATACATTCAAGGGGGAGGGATACATAGAGTAGAGGTGTGGACAATCTAAACAAAGGATGCAAATGCAGTACAGGAATCAGATCATTACCTACATTTCCCAGCCATGATCTAATCAACATAAATGTGTCATTCAAATGCATAGGTGCTAATCCAATCAGTCTGACAGTATCACCCATACCTTTACATTATCATAGAGACAAAGGCACTGCTGTCTCTTGAGCTTGTCCTGCCAAATGGTCAGGATGTAGGATCCGCAGATCTTAAACAGATTCTTAAATTTGTAATTCCACAAACACATACGGGGATATGAAAATTTCTTTGGCTAGATGTGAACTTTGAATTAGATCAGATCTTGGGCAGCAACTGATGAATTTCACAAGAACAGACAATAACGCATATTGAGAAATGGCTAACTATGAATAAATGAATGAATGAAGCATTTATATAGCACTGAACTATGTACTACTGTATGTACACAATCACATCAGGGGTCGCTCCTCATCCACAACCTGGATAATTCAACAGCAGACACAGAGCAACAGCGCCAACTATAGGTGGAGAGGAGAAATTTTTCTCTCTGTGTCTCTTCTGAGCTGTGGTGATGTGGTTTCTCCACTGCATGGATCTTCATGTGTATCTTCAGGTGACTTTTAGTACAGAAACTCTTTCCACACTGATCACACGTGTGCGGCTTCTCTCCAGTATGAATCCTCTCATGTGTTTTCAGATATGATAATGTATTGAATCTCTTGTCACAGTGTGAACACTTGTAAGGTTTTTCTCCAGTGTGAATTCTCTGGTGCTGTCTTAAACAGTTTGCTGTAGTAAACATCTTCTCACACTTAAAGCACACAAGATCCTTTACAGCAGTGTGTGTTTTCTGATGCGCATGTAAATATTGCAGCAGTGAAAAACTCTTTCCACACACAGAACATGAATGTGGCTTCTCCTTCGTATGAACTCTCAGGTGTCTCTTCAGGTCTGATGACCCAATAAATGTTTTGCCGCACTGATCACATGTGAACAGCTTCTCTCCGGTGTGAACTACCATGTGACGAACAAGACTTTGTTTTCTTGAGAATCTCTTTTCACATTGATCACATGTGAACAGCTTTTCTCCAGTATGAACTCTCATGTGAATCTCAAGATGATGTTTGTTTGTGAAACTCTTTCCACATTGAACACAAGTGAATGGCTTCTCTCCAGTGTGGATCAACATGTGTCTCTTAAGATGTATTTTTTGTGTGAAACTCTTCTCACACTGGTCACATGTGAACGGCTTCTCTCCTGTATGAACTGTCATGTGACGATCAAGATTACGTTTGTTTGCGAAGCTCTTTCCACATTGATCACATGTGAACGGCTTCTCTCCAGTATGAACTCTCATGTGACGATCAACACTATATTTAGTTGTGAAACTCTTTCCACACTGAGTGCAGGTTGTAGATTTCTCGGCACTTCTTTTCTTTAAAAATGTATTTTCAGTCTTTGAGCGACTCAAAGGTTTTTCTCCAGGTTTGTCATGATGTTTCTCCTCCACTTCATTCAGTTCTTCACTCTCCTCCTTCACTTCCATCAGCTCTGAAATTAAAGAAAAAAAGATTCATTTAATTTTCAGTACATCAAAATAAAATAAAACTAGCTAAAACTCGCTAGATTCCAGTAAGACCAGACAGCCAAAACCTAAAAAATGTGGTGACTTTGGTGACATATGATGTTATAAAAATATCAATATCCACTCTATGGCTGTAGTCCTCAATGGCTGCATATAGACTGAAATCTATAAAACATTGTTGTAATGAACTTAACCTCTAAGAATGTTTTAAAAACTATTTATGTTGAGAGAAACTTTACAAAATACGCTTACAGACAAATATGACCATGATATAAGGAAAAGACAAAGTAGGAAACTGAGAAATTATTTATTTCTAAAAAATATCAATAGTAGTAAGAACTATTAAATATATTTGGTCAATGACAAAAATATCTAATGTGATGTTAACAGCCATATTTTGAAATCAACTTTTAGACTGATATTTAATTTATTTTCCTAAAACTGTGTAATTATTAAGGGCCGGTCACACTAGACTTTTCCTTCCACTGACTTCCATTCATACACATGTGAATGTGGGACACCAGAAACACAAGATCAAGTGAAGTTTGCAGTAAAGTGGAGTAGATTGTATTTTTTAACATTTTGAAATGATTATTATTTGTTATTTATGTTTTAAAAGAGATTCACGGAGTGTGACATCATATCATGATCGTTTCAGTTTCTGTAGAAAGTTCACATGCTCAAAGTCTAGACTGGCTGCATCTTTAAATGTGTTATCATCAGTGTCCTTCATGATTCACTCAACCCTGTTACTTCTGACATGATTTTCCTGCTTTCAAAAACACCCAGGAAATGACATCATCTGGGCTTTCTCTACAGCATGATGGGACAAGAAAATAATCTCAATCCATTGTCTCAGTTTTTACACAAATGAATGACTGCATTCATCAACCCTGTTACCAAAGTTACTGTAAGAAGAGATTTTGCTCAAGTTACACTTACAACCCTGTCAGCCATTCTGGAAAGTTCATTTACTTCAAACATTTACAGTTTATTCCTAAAAATAACAATGTTGTAAACTATATTGAAAATGCCTAAATTCTGGAAACACTCTTGCAAACTGTGAAGCAAATATTGAAATAATGTAAAATAAATATTTAGTTTGATCTGATGTTGACAATCAATATGAAAGTTTCTCAAACTTCCCTTTACTGAGCTTTTGTTAGAAAAGAACATTATCTCTCATTTCATAGTTTAACTGTGTATCTAAATGTGCAGAAGTGCTTGAATCTTTCTATCATGAATGTTGTTCAGCATCATGAATGAATGAAGAATAAACACCAACCTCTTTGTTCTTCAGTATCTTCAGTGTGTTTCATTCTGCAGGGTTCTGGATCACTCATGTTCTCACTGTCCTCTTTAATAAACTCAGTATTTGCAGATTTCAGCTCTTCCTGATGCTCTGATGCTCGTCTGATGGGAATATTCCTGCTTTTATTGATAAACTGCTGTGGGAGGAGCTTCACTGATGATGTGAGTGATGTGGGAGGAGCTTCACTGGTGAATTGCAGTGGGCGTGGCTTCATTTACTGAACTGAAGATTGGTTGGAGGAGCTGCTCTGCCAAAATCAAAAATATGTCAGATACTGTGTTTAAATGTACAAAACCAATTTTACATCGAAAACCCATTAAATCCAAGTGTCTATTTTAATGGTTCAAATTACTTTAGTGAAAACAAAATGTTTCAATGTGCCATCATCATTCAGTGTAACAGATATATTTATGTACAATTGAAACAACAGTTATTTTGACCTGTACTTAAGAAAGTATATAAAATAATAAGAGATCATACTCAATTTAATTATATTTTAAATTATTAAAACATTCTTGCTGAGTGAAATGAGTGAAATCTAGTGGTTTGAAGGAAAGTGGTAAAGTATAAAGATTTAAAATGACAATTAGAGTATTTTGGGCTTCACTGTGATCCTTAAATACATTGTTTGAATGTCAAAAATTGATTCTTGTAAAAATACCAGATAAAATGTTTTCTTTCTTTCTTTCTTTCTTTCTTTCTTTTGTTTGCTATAATAACCCCTTTTATATTTGACCCTTAAACTAATTGCATTAATCATTTATATCCATCTATTGTAAAGCAACTGATGCTAATTCAGAACTTTTTTGTTTCTAATTCTAACTTTATTCTGTTTCTTCATTAAAATAATGGCAGATATCTAGAAAAGCTGTAAATAACTGTAAGAAAAATATAAATAAACACACTTATTTATAGTCATCAAATCCCCTCAGTCTGTTGACCGCAATGGAATGAGCTTTAAGTGTCAATTTACAGCAGATCTGAAGACATCAGCATAATAAATGAGGTGGAAACAGGAACTATTGACATGAAATAAAGAGTGTTTTCAGCAGTTTCTCTGTTAATATTGATGATCCTCAGACTATCAACACTCATTCAACAAGACATTCAGATCATCTCACTTTATTCTGAGTGTTTGCTGTTAGAAACTGATTGTTTGAGTCAGGATATATGAGAAAAGACTATAAAACTGCTCTATTGAAAGACAATGCTATTTTGGTAAAGGATCAGGATATTCCATTAACTGCTCAAAATATGAGATTCTGCCCATTGCTAAAGTGAACTGGAATGCTGAGCTATAGAGACCTATCCATTCAAACATATAACCAAAACAATAACTAAAGCAGCAAACTGAAAAATCTATAAAGGATCACTCCAGCATTATAACTCAAAATCCATCTGAAACAAATGATTTATTTAGGTTATATTACTCAAATCACTACTCTATGGACAAAAATGCATCATTAAAATAGAATCTTTTCTGAGGGGTGTCTCATTGCCTCAGGTATCACCCACACAATCATCAATTACAAAAAAACTTTATCCATCCAAGAAATCACAAAAGCACTCCATTGCCTACCAAATAACAAATCACCTGGACCAGACAGCTTCCCAGCAGAGTTTTATATAATCAGTTTTGTCCACTAATCTCTCCTATGTTTCTTAAAACTCTATGCAAAATTCATGAAAAAGGAATGGAATAATACAGCAACATATGAATACTGCTTACATTTCTCTCATTCTATAACCAAACAAGGATCACACCCATTGTTCCAACTATCATCCAAAATCATTGATTAATGTTGATTTAAAATAATTAGTAAAGCACTGGTGGGAAGACTACAGTCTGTGATATAAATCATGATACACTCTGACCAGACTGGCTTCATAAAAGGGAGACACTCTTCAGAAAATACCAGAAGGTTTAAAAGTATAGTTGATTTCTATAACAATTCCTCAAATGCACAGACCACCATTTATGATTGTATCTTTAGATGCAGAAAAGCCATTTGATAGGGTAGAATGGTCCTTTCTTTTCGCTGCACTCAGTCACTTTGGTTTTAAATCATATTTCATCAGCTGGATTAAAACACTCTATAATACACAAACAGCATCGGTCATAACTAATGGTATTATATCAAATCAATTTTACTTAAAAAGAGGTACCAGACAAGGCTGCCCACTGTTACTGCTACTCTTTGCACTTTTCATTCAACTCTTGGTAGCTGCAATAAGACAATCACATAACATATATGGAATCAAATCAACACATTACCATCATAAAATAAGTTTGAATGTGGACAACAATATTTTATATATCACAAACCCATCTTCATCACTTCTGTCAGTTCATAATCTGTTAAACCATTTTGGTAAAGGATCAGGATATTCCATTAACTGCTCAAAATCTGAGATTCTGCCCATTGCTGAATTGAACAGGAATGCTGAGCTAGAGAAAGGGCAATAGTAAGTAATAATTTTGTTTGTTGTTTTGACTAGTCTGTCTCCTGAAGATTATTTGATTCAATTTTCCTTGACCATTTTTCCTGCCTTGATTCACATTTCCGGGGCAGAGGACTAAAGGGAATCCTCTAAATTTTTCAATTTATGTTTCTCCCTTTTGGTTTAATTTAATCACGTTACAGTCTCCCAACCCTAGACTGGGAGATCTTGTAACAATTTAATAACACACAAACCATTTAAAACTGTAGTTTACTATGAATGCTAACCTTTATGCAAAATTAGACTACCATGTTATTTATGTTCTCCATTTGACCATGCATTTTATTTATTAATTTATTTATGAATTTTTATACTCCAATTTATCATTTTGTTTTGAATGTAAGTTTAATTACAGAAATTCCAGTACTGAAAACAAGATCAGTTCTTCTCTAAGTAAGATCTTTCCAGTAGGGTGTGTTACATGTTAGAAATCTAATTACTTTATTAAATATTGCTGTCAGTCTGTCTGAAAGAGCTGGGAGAATAAGGAAGAAAGCATTTGTGAAATTTGGATAAGGAGACAAACCATGATGGTTGGGCTATCTGACTCTGTGGTACTTGGAAGGGGTTTATAGTCAGGACACTTTCCAAAGGGGGAATTTCAACTGCATTGCATAGTTAAGATATCTCCAAAAGGGGGACTGGGGCTGTGTGGCACAGTTTGAGATGTTGAAGAGAATGAAACTTTGTGTATCAGTTAAAAGTGCTTCCATAGGTAGAGCTAGACAGTGGTCCTGACATGTGATTTAGATCTGCTCTGATGGAAAACAAAAAGCTCCCTGAAACTTCCTAGCTCTTCCATCCAGATAGCGGAATTAACTGTTTTTACTGTTATTTCTATTTCTTTACTGTTATTTCTATTTCTTTATTATTATGTATTAGGTTCTTCATTATGTAAAGCACTTTTAATTACCATTGTGTATGAAATGTGCTATACAAATAAAATTGCCTTGCCTTTATCACAATGAATGTTGTTATTATAAAATCATACAATGTTTCATAGTTATAGTTAATTTATAGTTATAAAGCAGTGGTTGATGAATATGAGTGTCATTAATGTTTGGTTTTTCTGTTATTGTCCATGTCAAATTATGAGAAATAACAGGTCTAATAATATGGTCTAATCTCATATATCCTGACTCAAATAATCAGTTTCTAACAGCAAACACTCAGAATAAAATGAGATGATCTGAATGTCTTGTTGAATGAGTGTTGATAGTCTGAGGATCATCAATATTAACAGAGAAACTGCTGAAAACACTCTTTATTTCATGTCAATAGTTCCTGTTTTCACCTCATTTATTATGCTGATGTCTTCAGATCTGCTGTAAATTGACACTTAAAGCTCATTTCATTGCTGTCAACAGACTGAGGTGATTTGATGACTACAAATAAGTGTGTTTATTTCTGTTTTTCTTACAGTTATTTACTACTTTTCTAGAGATATGTAATTATTTTAACGAAGAAACAGAATAAAGTTAGAATTAGAAACAAAAAAGTTCTGTATTAGTATCAGTTGTTTTACAATAGACGGATATAAATGATTAATGAAATTAGTTTAGAAGTCAAATATAAAAGGGGTTAATATAGCAAAAGAAAGAAAGAAAGAAAGAAAGAAAGAAAGAAAGAAAGAAAGAAAGAAAGAAAGAAAGAAAGAAAAAAAACATCTTGTCAGTATTTAGAACAAGAATCATTTTCTGACATTCAAACACTGTATTTAAGGATCACAGTGAAGCCCAAAAATACTCTTTAATTGTCTTTTTAAATCTTTATACTTTTATCCACTTTCCTTCAAACCACTAGATTTCACTAATTTGTAAGCAAGAAGTTTTTAATCATTTAAAATATAATTGCATTTAGTATGATCTCTTATTATTTTATATATTTTATTAATACTGATCAAAATAACTGTTGTTTCATTTGTACATAAATATATCTGTTACACTAAATGATGGAACATTAAAACATTTTCACTAAAATAATTTGAAACATTAAAATAGACACTTGGATTTAATGGGTTTTCTATTAAAAATGGCTTTTGTACATTTAAACACAGTAACTGATATATTTTGGATTTTGACAGAGCAGCTCCTCCAACCAATCTGCATTTCAGTAAATGAAGCCACGCCCACTGCAATTCACATGTGAAGCTCCTCCCACATTACTTACATCATAAGTGAGGCTCCTCCCACATCACGCACATCATAAGTGAGGCTCCTCCCACACCACGCACATCATCAGTGAAGCTCCTCCCACAGCAGTTCTCCAATAAAAGCAGGAATATTCCCATCAGATGAGCATCAGAGCATCAGGAAGAGCTGAAATCTGCAAAGACTGAGTTTATTAAAGAGGACAGTGAGAACATGAGTGATCCAGAACCCTGCAGAATGAAACTCACTGAAGATACTGATGAACAAAGAGGTTGGTGTTTATTCTTCATTCATTCATGATGCTGAACAACATTCATGATAGAAAGATTCAAGCACTTCTGCACATTGAGAAAAACAGTTGAAGTATGAAATGAGACATAATGTTCTTTTCTAACAAAAGCTCAGTAAAGGGAAGTTTGAGAAACTTTCATAATGATTGTCAACATCAGATCAAACTAAATATTTATTTTACATTATTGTAATATCTGCTTCACAGTTTGCAAGAGTGTTTCCAGAATTTAGGCATTTTCAATATAGTTTACAACATTGTTATTTTTAGGAATAAACGTAAAGTAACTTTCCAGATTGGCTGACAGGGTTGTAAGTGTAACTTGAGCAAAATCTCTTCTTACAGTAACTTTGGTAACAGGGTTGATGAATGCAGTCATTAATTTGTGTAAAAACTGAAACAATGGATTGAGATTATTTTCTTGTCCTCCCATCATGCTGTAGACAGAGTCTAGATGATGTCACTTCCTGGGTGTTTTTGAAAGCAGGAAAATCATGTCAGAAGTAACAGGGTTGAGTGAATCATGAAGGACACTGATAATAACACATTTAAAGATGCAGTCAGTCTAGACTTTGAGCATGTGAACTTTCTACAGACGCTGAAACGATCATGATATGATGTCACACTCCGTGAATCTCTTTAAAAACATAAATAACAAATAATAATAATTTCAAAATGTTAAAAAATACAATCTACTCCACTTTACTGCAAACTTCACTTGATCTTGTGTTTCTGGTGTCCCACATTCACATGTGTATGAATGGAAGTCAGTGGAAGGAAAAGTCTAGTGTGACCGGCCCTTGATAATTACACAGTTTTAGGAAAATAAATTAAATATCAGTCTAAAAGTTGATGTCAAAATAATGCTGTTAATATCACATTAGATATTTTTGTCATTGATCAAATATATTTAATAGTTCTCACTACAGAAACATGCTCTAATTTTTTAAATATAATAACTGAGTAAAGAACACAGGACTCTTTTCTCCTCTATTATCTGTGCACCCCTCCCTCTCCCTCATCCCTTCCTCTCCCCCTGATTAAATGGTTAAAAAACTCCTTAATTGGTCCTTTGTGGACAAAAATCAGCACCATAGGAAATGAATGGGGAATACTATATTTCAGAGCAATGTTTACTTTATTTTCTTAATATTATTTATAATGAATTATTAAGAATTATTTAAGGAAAGGTGGCAGAGCAGCTATTTGGCAAATTCTGTAGCAGGAAGACCTCCATTCAGTGCGTATTGTCTTAATTTAGTAAATCTAAATTTAATAACCATTCGATATTGGACTCAGATTAAGCGTAGAGTTAAAGTAAAATTGAAACTAAATTCTAAAAATTAGGTGAACTTCACAGGAGCGCTAAAAAAAAAACACACATTATACCTTCACCGAGACCGCTAGATTCTGCCGTTGGGACGACAGGTGGCTCTTTACAATTGGTTGATTAATCTTAATGCAATTAATTTATGAAAATACAAATGCATAAAAATGATCAAAATGTTTTATAGCAGTTGTCCATCACAGCAAGGCTCAATTTTACGACCTTTCACTTCACATTTCTCATTTCTCTCTTTAAATTATTTTGATGTACTGGAAATTAAATTACCTTTTTTTCTTTGATTTCAGAGCTGATGGAAGTGAAGGAGGAGAGTGAGGATCTGAGTGAAGTGGAGGAGAAACATCATGACAAACCTGGAGAAAAACCTTTGAGTCGCTCAAAGACTAAAAAGACATTTTTAAAAAAAAGAAGAGCCAATAAATCTTTCACTTGCACTCAGTGTGAAAAGAGTTTCACAACCAAACAAAGTCTTGATGTTCACATGAGAGTTCATACTGGAGAGAAGCCGTTCACATGTGATCAATGTGGGAAGAGTTTCACATACAAAGAAAGTCTTAAGATTCACATGAGAATTCACACTGGAGAGAAGCCGTTCACATGTGATCTGTGTGGGAAGAGTTTATCAACCAAACAAAGTCTTGATGTTCACATGAGAGTTCACACTGGAGAGAAGCCGTTCACATGTGATCAATGTGGGAAGAGTTTCTCAGTAAAACAATATCTTGAGCATCACATGAGAGTTCACACCGGAGAGAAGCCACACACATGTGATCAATGTGGGAAGAGCTTCAGTGAATCTACAAACCTTAAAGAACACATGATGATCCACACTGGAGAGAGACCGTTCACATGTGATCATTGTGGGAAGAGCTTCATACGAAAAGTACATCTAAAGGATCACATGAGAGTTCACACTGGAGAGAAGCCACACACATGCGATCGATGTGGCAAAACATTTGTTGGGTCATCAAAGCTGAAGAGACACCTGACAGTTCATACAAAGGAGAAGCCATATTCATGTTATTTATGTGGAAAGAGTTTTTCACGGCTGCAAAATTTACATAAACATCAGAAAACACACACTGGTGTGAGAGAGTACATGTGCTTTGAGTGTGAGAAGATGTTTAATACAGCTGAACATTTAAAACAGCACCAGAGAATTCACACTGGAGAAAAACCTTACAAGTGTTCACACTGTGACAAGACATTCAGTCAGTTAGGAACACTGAAAACACATGAGAGGATCCACACTGGAGAAAAACCTTACAAGTGTTCACACTGTGACAAGAGATTCAGTCATTTAGGAACACTGAAAACGCACGAGATGATCAACACTGGAGAAAAACCTTACAAGTGTTCACACTGTGACAAGAGATTCAGTCGGTTAGGACATCTGAAAAGACATGAGATGATTCACAGCAGAGAGAAGCCGCACACATGTGATCAGTGTGGAAAGAGTTTCTCTATTAAAAGTCACCTGAAGATACACATGAAGATCCATGCAGTGGAGAAACCACATCACCACAGTCTGAAATGAAGTAGTTCATCTTCATGTGCTGAACAAGAAAATCTCTTCTGTGTAAGTTAGCCACAGCCAAATCTGTCCTCTCTAGCTTTAGTTGGCCCCATGGGAGACATTTGACTGTTGAGGTGTGTGTGTTGGGGGCAACTGGTGATGAAGAAAAATGCCATGTGGCAATATTGATAATATTTCCATTTTAAACCATGAAGGCGAGCCAGTTGATATCACACAATCAATGTGCAAACCAAATGGATGTGTTTTGCTTTATAATGATCGCGTTAGTTGAGCTGCATGCGCGATGGGCGCTGCCATGTTAGTTTGTGCCACACAGAGAATCGGATCTGTTAGATTTACAACCCGTGAATTTATCCACTTCTCCCAAAATAAATGAAAGTGAGTCGGTGAACTGAGGAAGAATAGAGTAAGCTTTTAAGTTACTTTCACAATGTGTATCTGATATGAATAAAACATGTGGTCTAATTATTATGGAAAGTGTTGTTATTTCCACTTCTATAGACATCATAGTGTATTTTACAAACTCTAAATGTATTGTTTTGTTAGTTCTCATGTGTATTTAAATGTCTGAAACCTAAAAAAAAATCATTATTTGGTTGTAAACACTGCATAAATGTGATAAATGAAAAGTGCTGCGGGCGTCCGTCTCTGGTTTAGCGCCAGCCAAAGCGCGCAAGCATATTTGAATTTGGCAGTTGATCACGTGATGCACTGAACGTTCTAATCACACCGGTGTGATCGTACGCTCCTAGGACCAGCCAAGACTGATCACACCAGTGTGATTGTACACGTCAAAGGGTTAAATGAGGAGTATGCCATCTAACTAATCTTTTATTATCCTCGCTGTGCATTGGTTATCCACATGCATGTACTGTTCTGTTAAATATTTTCTTATTTCTTGGGCTTCACTTTCTGACTTTCTCTGTGTCTTGGGATTTTTCCATTGTGCAGCTCATGTGCCTACCTAGACAAAACAACAAGTAGTAGTCCTTGGACACACTGACACTCTCATACGTAACCAGAAGTTGAAGACACACACACATTTACGCACATACATTTCTTATTTGTTATTATATTTTGTGAAATGCCATACATGGTAAGGTTTACATGGTAAGTCGTAGGATTGGATGCTCAAGCCATCCTGGAGATTGTTGTTTAACCTATGTCTATAAATATGACCCTTCTTCCTGAATAAATCTGAGAATGCTTTGTACCACACTTGATCTGTGTCTGCTTGGTCATTCTCGCGAGATCTCGCGCTGCTGCTGCCACACATCACAGGGGTTGAGGCGCCTGTTTCTTAACTGATGACTGGAATTACAAATATTCTACCTATTACTGAGATTTTGATCTAACAGTTTGGGGGCTCGTCCGGGATATTCCCAAGAAACACGGGACTGGGGGACTGAGAGGTCATCCTTCATCACAGGTAAGTTGTTTTTTAATAATTTCCTGTGGTGGTAGGATTGATTGAACTCATCCCATGTTATCCTTGGATGCAGCTCTAAGAGTTAGTCCAGGAAGATTTGTCTGGAAGGGTACTGTTTAAAAGCACAGCTACCTGGCAAATATTTTGGTAATCCCTCCGGTGCGAGGAAGATCCATGCAGATCCGCTCTGACGGATATCCGTTTAGATCCGCTCTGACGGAAAATAAAGTGTTGATGGGACTATTCCGGTTGACAAATTAATAAAATTGGCTGAATAATTATAATTAAAGAATTATAAAAAGACCCCTTTGGTGTGGTGTGGCAAATTAAAAATCTAATTAAGTGAAGGGCCCAGTAAGAGAAGGAGATGTTCTGACACTTCTGGAGTCTGAAAGAGAGGCCAGGAGGCTTCGCTAGCAGTGAAGGATGGGTCAAAAGATATCAAGACCAATACAAGATGAGACACCCCAAAATTGGATGTTTAGAAATAATTGTGGATATTGGACTGAACCCTATTTATCAAATTTAAGTGGGTGGACTCAAGGAAAAGTACCATTGGATCCTTTCCCCAAAGAAGGCTCTTTTAAGCCAGGGGATATGGAAAGTGCAAATTCGATGATGAATGGGGGCTGGGGAGACCCAGAGTGGAATTATAAGTACATGAAAGAGTCATACAGTAAATGGAAAGAAATGAAAACATATTGGGATAAAGGTCCAGAGAGGCAAAAATTGCCCCATGCCTCAGCATCCTCTTCAAATATTTGTCAATATAAGGCTCCTACAGTAGAGGAATTGAAAAAACCTCTCATTACATCAAAATTATATCCCACCCTGCCAGAATGTAGAGAGACACAGCAGTGTGTGGCAAGGGGGGGGGGGGGGGAGCTCCCAGTAAACGGGCAGACTGTGAGAAAGCAAAATGTGAACAAAAATCAAAGCCTGCTTTAATGTTTGTGAGACAGGGAAATCAAATTTCCATATGTCCTGCTAAGGCAAGTGACATTGAAAGTATATGTAACAATCTGCCTTCTCCCTCTCATCCAGTGAAAATTGTGCAAATTCTGAAATGTCATACCCGTTATGCACAACTGACGGGTCCAGATTTTAAAGTAATACTCCTCAGAACTTTGGGGGATGATGTGACAGAGACAGAGATAATTGATGTGTCCTTCTCTGAAAACAGAAAATGATAAAATGACTGGAAAAGGGAAAGGAAGGCGATAGAAATGTCATTATTGTGGCAAACCTGGTCATTGGGCAAAAGAGTGCAGGAAACGAAATAATGGGGAAAGACACAGACAGGGAGAAACAGACAAAAAGGAGAATTAAAAACTCCAACCAAGAGTAACAAATACCAAACAGAATGGAATGGACTCCCCAATAGGGATGCCTAAGGAGTGAAGGAACCCCAAGTACTTCTGCTCACTCTAAAGTATAAAAATAACAAAACTGATTTGCCAAATTTTGAATTGAATGTAGATGGTAAAAAATATTGCCTGTGGTCACAAGTGATGGTCAACATTTTATGAAAATGACTTTGATAATGATTTTTCTTTTTCTTCCCTTCTGTGCTGATGGTGTCCACTGAGCCACACCCTCATCCTACTGTGTGAAGCTGAGAGTGAGGGAGAAGAGATAGCGTCACTGAAATGAGTAAATCCAAAACTGTGAAACTGTGGGCTAAGCACAAGCTTTCATCAATGATAAACCGTACACTGCGTTACTGAAAACAAAAACACCGGTCTATGTAAAACAATACCCTCTTTCTCCAGAAGGGCATTGAACCTGTGATTGAAAATTTGTTAAAACATGGCATTATTATTAAGACGCACTCACCATATAACACACCTTTTAATCCTATTCTCAAAGCAGATGGACAAAGTTGGCGACTGACACAAGATTTGAGAAAGATCAAAGATCTGATCTTTCACCAGTGGTACTTGATGTGGTAACTATAATAAATTCAATATCCTACACATAAATTCTATACTGTCCTTTATATATATGTTCTGATTTTTTTTCAGCATACTGATATCTGAAGAGGTGCAGCCATTATTTTCATTTATGTACAAACAACAACAATTTACATGGACACGTCTTCCTCAGGGCTATGTTGACTCGCCTGCTGTGTTCTCTGCAATTGTGCACAAAACCCTCAGCAACATCAAGCTCCCACCAACTACGCTCATCTCAGCCACAACAACAGAGAACTGAACAGGCCTCCGTCATTGTCTGCTTCAAGAAAGAAAGTACAGTGGGTGAGACCACAAGTCTGTTATCTGGGACATTATCTCAGAAGGCCATTGACACCAAGCCTCACCACAACAAGTCATCAAGTGGACTGTTGAAATGAACTACAAAAAAGACTTCCACCTTTACGTGCACGAGAGCGGGGGCATTGCAGCGGGGATACTGGCCCAGGAACACGGTACAAGTTATCGCCCTTTGGCATATTTTTCCAAAACATTAGACATTACACAAGGTCTGCCTTTGAGCAGTGGCTGTTGCTGCCCTGATGGTATGAGATGCTGAAAAACAGTACACATCCACTGACGTTACACACCTCACATCAGGTAAATGCAATTTTACATAATTTTAATACACATGACGGCACAGTGCAACTAAAAATTCAATGCCAACATCTGTGCCACACACTGCTGTCATTGCTTTGAGAGAGCTGACCAAACCACTGACAGCACTGATGAGGTACCTGATTGTTTGAAAACAATTGAAACTGAAACTGCTTGTAGGACCAATCTGTTAGATACGGCCCTAGAAGAGGGGGATAGTCTATATGTTGATGGTTCATGTTCTAAACCATCAGATGGTTTATAGTTATGCAGAAAAACATTACCATACACATCAGCACAGGCAGTGGAACTTGTTAATAAAATTGTCAAAATGTATACTAATTCTAAGTACGCATTCTGATTTGATAGTAGATTTGATTAATGTAGTCAAGGTTAGGGGACATGCAGCAGGAGATTAAGAGGAAGCAAGTAAGTAATCAATTGGCCAAAGTCGACACTTGTGTTGCTTATACGTCACTATCATGGTCTCTCGCACACAAGTGCTGCTAAGACAGCTCAGGCAATTAATGCTTTATCTGTGCAAAAACTAACATCCATTGACAGATTCACAAAGTGGCCAGAAGCTTTCCTATGTGCGAGGGAGAATGCAAAGAATGCAAAAAAATTATACCCAGATTTGGGATACCAAGTGTCATTTAAAATGATTATGGAACACCTTTTACATGCAAAGTAACACAATTATTGGCTAAAACTTTAACTATTGATTGATTTAACAGAACGATCAAAGATATATTAACTAAAGCGTGTTTAGAGACGGAAAAAATTGGATGACTGTATTGCAAGCTGTTTTAGCTGAAATACGAATGACACCATCCTCCACTACTAAAATGTTTCCTTTTGAAATTCTGATGGCTAGGCCTTTCCCGACACCATTGGTCAAAGGCCGCGCTGGCGTTTTTCTTCTTTAGGTGAAATGGAGGATCCTGGACGACTATGTCACGGAGCTGGTCGAAAAATGTAATTCTATTAATGGTGATGTTTCACTAACTCTTCCTCTCCCCTCAGAGAAACCAACACACAAGTTTGTGCAGGTGCTGATGAGGAGTCTGAAACCAGTCAAGATCGGAGAGCCAAAATATCTGGGGCCGGCCATGGTGATTGCAGTGACAAGGATGGGAGTGCTGACTGACCTGCAGCCGCAATTGATGCACGCGAGTAGACTGAAGGCTGCCCCGTACCAAGGGGGACGTTCAGATTAATTAGGAGAGTAAACATATGGCCGGAAAGGAGCTGAACACGCAGCGTTACGTCCATATGCGATCTGACTAGTTAAGCTGGACCAGCATAACAACGTCAAGGACCATGGAAGGAGAGAGCAGTTCAGCAGTGTTGGAGAAAACTTTGACTGCAGAATGGGACTTGTAACAATAACTTTGAACTCGGCTATGCCTGCTGCCATGACATGGACACATGGACGACACAAAGGACTCTTTGATTTGTCATGCCATACACAGCGTCTGGTCCGTTGTCCCTCTAACTTACAATGCTGCCAAGACAATCAACATGAACTATGTAAAAAGGACAATGGTTCTCTAACTGGGCGACATACTTTAATTTGTTGTTTCCTGTTCTACTGTTTACTGATGATTTTACTGCTTTTATGTTTGGCTCCATGCATATTACAATCCATACAGGGAATGATTAAGACAAGTCTTGGAATATGTGATTATGATTATGTCTTTAGATTTTGCTTGCTATTATTTGAAAAACAGATTGATCAATTTTCTTTAAAGGGAAGCACTAAATCATAAATGATTTAAAGTGGCCATTGTTAAATATTTTCTTATTTCTTGGGCTTCACTTTCTGACTTTCTCCGTGTCTTGGGATTTTTCCATTGTGCAGCTCATGTGCCTACCTAGACAAAACAACAACTAGTAGTCCTTGGACACACTGACACTCTCAAACGTAACCAGAAGTTGAAGACACACACACATTTACACACATACATTTCTTATTTGTTATTATATTTTGTGAAATGCCATACATGGTAAGGTTTACATGGTAAGTCGTAGGATTGGATGCTCAAGCCATCCTGGAGATTGTTGTTTAACCTATGTCTATAAATATGACCCTTCTTCCTGAATAAATCTGAGAATGCTTTGTACCACACTTGATCTGTGTCTGCTTGGTCATTCTCGCGAGATCTCGCGCTGCTGCTGCCACACATCACAGGGGTTGAGGCGCCTGTTTCTTAACTGATGACTGGAATTACAAATATTCTACCTATTACTGAGATTTTGATCTAACAGTTTGGGGGCTCGTCCGGGATATTCCCAAGAAACACGGGACTGGGGGACTGAGAGGTCATCCTTCATCACAGGTAAGTTGTTTTTTAATAATTTCCTGTGGTGGTAGGATTGATTGAACTCATCCCATGTTATCCTTGGATGCAGCTCTAAGAGTTAGTCCAGGAAGATTTGTCTTGATCTGTGTCTGCTTGGTCATTCTCGCGAGATCTCGCGCTGCTGCTGCCACACATCACAGGGGTTGAGGCGCCTGTTTCTTAACTGATGACTGGAATTACAAATATTCTACCTTTTTGATGAGATTTTGATCTAACATGTTCAATATTCAGTACTGCAATGTCCGAGTCTCTCCTGTCTCATGATGTTTCTCATGTGTACGGTGTTCATATTAGGACTTCCTCACACCTCAGTCATACAACGAAAAGGAGTCATGCCTCAGACTAAAGGGCATCAGTCATCAGACAAAACGGCATCGCGCCTCAGACTGAAAGGCTTCAGGTCTCAGGAAAAACGGCATCAGGTGTCAGGTCTCGTACAATTAGGCATCGAACTAAACAGCCTCAGACCAAAAGGCATCAAACTCAAAGGCATCAGACGAAACGGACTTAGAAAGAAGCGAATTGCCCCGCCTCAATGTGATGTCATGTGCACGCAGTTTTCTGTTAAATGTTACACTAAGTTGTATAAAACATATCCCACTGAGATTATTTTGTAAATTTGTATTATTCACTAGTTTTATTTGCATGTAGGCTATAAAAAGTTAACAAAATAACACATTGCAACTACCTTGCATTAGCCTAGTTCTGTCAACACTGCATTGGCTTCCTTTTAAACGTCGTATAGATTTTAAAATCTTGCTAATTACATACAAAGCACTAAATGGTTTAGCTACCCAATACCTGAGTAAGCTCTTAATGCATTATAGTCCTTCACATTTATTGCGATTTCAGAATTCAGGCCAGCTGATAATACCTCCCTAGTGAAAAAAAAGTATACTAAGTATACTTGCAGCAAGACTAATTATTAGTATATTTCAAGTGTGTTAATGATTAGTTCATTTAAAGTGTGTTATTTTGAAACAACTAATTTTGTACTAAGTATATTTAAGTTGAAATTAAGTAGTATTAAAATACAACTTTAAGTATATTTAGTATACTTATGTGTACTAAATTGGAACAACTTCAAGTATACTTAGTACACTTTAAGTATATGTCTGTTTAGGGACTAATTACATGCTTGATTAGTGATATTAAAGTGTACTTAATTTGTGTTATAAGTATACTTTACTTGTGTTAAAAGTATATATTTTTTGTTACAATATAAGTTGCATTATAAATATACTTTATTTGTGTTATAAGTATACTTTTATTTGTGTTATAAGTATACTTTATTTCAGTTATGAGTACACTTTGTGTTATAAGTACACTTTATTTGTGATTTAAGTACATTACAAAATAATTATGACTGTCTTCACATTTGGCTTATTAAAAAAACTAAAAATTACACACTTTGCAGTCAATAACAATACACTGTGTTATTACTTATACTTTGTATAATATAGTCAACATTTGAAGCGGATCAAAACCTTTAATCAAAGTTGTCCTAACTTTTTTGATCCACTTCAAATGTTGACTACTGTACTTTGAATTACATAATCTCACACAATACAGTTGTGCTACTATTTAAATACAGTTTAATACATTTTCCCAAAGTTGAATGCATTTGTTTTCAAGGCCATTCAATTAAATAAAATATAAGAACATCACTAATGAAGAGACATATTTCATTGACAAATCCAATAGTTTTTATTTAAACTTAATATAGATTCAGCATAACTTACCATGTTTTTCATTAAAGAAAAAAAAAATATTGGACCATGGTAACCCTCTATACACAAATACAAATTACACATTATATTCCATTTTCTGATGAGCTTCTCATTGTGTCTGATGGCACAATGATGACCGCAGAGACTCATGAAGAACAGCATCTGTTAACAGAATATACCAAAGATATAAGACAGCATGTTCAACTCTTTATTCACGTTTACAATAGTCTGTCTAAATCCTACATTGAACCAATAATATTTTTGAACAGTAAATGAGGATTAGCAGCAGGAACTGTATCAGAATGGCATGTCGATATTTTAGGTACATAGTCAAGCATAAAACACTTTATGAATTAATATCGTACAGAATACGGGCCGATTTGACCAATCATATGTGCCAGAAACCACCACACACAAACTCAAAAAGGAGATATCAAGCCGAAATATCGCTCTCCGTTTGTTAAAGAAAATAAAATAAAGTTTGTTAACTGGTAGACTACAACTCACCTACCAATAGCAGCACTTTTCTCCGGTTCTTTCAGAATCGCGTAGGCCATTAGATTAGCCGGTTGTCGTCGCCATCACGGTCAGGCTGCGATGTCACTTGATTGAACTGGTCAGAATCCCCAAGATTGAGCGATGTATTGCGCTTTCAGTGTTTTATTAAATAAATTATACATTGCGACATTATACTTCACCTAAGTGACTGAGAGAGGGGATTCAGACGATGACCGTGACGTCAGCAGCTCTGATTGGCTGAAGGCAGTGAGCAACAAAATCTGATTGGTCACAGACCAAGTTGAAGAGACATTTGAATTCCGATAAGTTTAACCACTCGACATATTTTTTTTCGCATTACTTGTGCTTCTGGTGTGTTGTTTAATATATTTGTGTGTACGATTGTAAAATGATTCTGCCAGTGTGAACTTAATAAACATTTACACATATTTGTAAATTATAGGCTACACTGCATATATTAAATGGGCTTGTAATGCATTCATACTGAAATAAATAGCACAAGTAATATAATGAATTCCAAGGATGAAGAAGTAAACTTAAAAAATATACTCAAATTTAACTTTAGATACACTACAACTTCAGGATATTAAAATATAGCTGCAAGCAGCAATTCGGGGCCAAGCCCCAGAAGGGGCAGTAGCGCAATACGGAGCAGGAAGAGCAAAAACAGCAGAAATTGAATGTACATGCAAAACAGCTGGTTCAGAAGGACAGGTGGAAATGAAATGAAAATCAATAGAAGTTCAGAGAATGAACAGGGAATGAACTAAAAACACTTGTATCTCATTCAAGAGGAATAAAGATTAGTACAATGCTTATTTGGATAAAAAAGGTATCAAAATGACTCATTACACACAATTGTATAAAGGAACCCCACACGGGATTCGAACCCACGACCTCCGAGTCCAGTGTCCATTTCTCATCTCATTGCACCACTGTGCAGGTGAATGTTGGCACACCTGCCGAAGTTCATTAGTTCATGTGAAAATGAACTCAAAATGAAGAATTTTTATAAAACTGCACTGAATGTTATATTTAATAACTACTTTAGATCATTCTGCAGCTCATCATGCTGTAGCGCAATACAGAGCAGGAAGAGGAAAAACAGCAGAAAATGAACAAACATGAAACAGCTGGTTCAGAATTACGGGCGAAAATGAACTCAGAATGTACATAAGCTTAGATGAAAATGAACACAGCATGAAACAAAAAGCATTTATTTCTAATCCAAGAGGCAGTAAAGGAATCAAAACACACTATTTCATAAAATCGCTCTACCTGGGATTCGAACCCACTATCTTGGGGTGCAGAGCTCATCAGGTAACTGGCTTTACACATTGAGCTACTTGAGGATGCACATTCAACAATCTGTGGAAGAGAACTTTTAGTGTAAGAAAGAATTTATAAAAAAGCATTACTTAGCATGCTAACCATATTAGCATGCTAAGCTAAGTTAATGCTAATGAAGCTCATGGTTAACTTGATAGCTGAAGAGCCACATTAAAGAGAATGACAACTGGTTAGCATGCTAAGCAATTAGCATGCTAAGCTAACTAGCATAAGACAACAAACACAAGCAAGGTCACATTCAGAGATGAATATCTTGGGAATGGTAGCGAATATCAAAAATCCGTTCAGTCATTTCTGTGCGGCTCGGTCCAAAGATCACCTGAGCTGATTTTGGACAAAATTGGACAAAAATTGTAGGAGGAGTAGTGAAAAAATGGAATACTGTACTTTTCAAAATGGCCACTACTGTACTGGGTGGAGTCTTAATGTAAGATATTGAATGTGATCAGCATGAAGAGAGGAATCAGTTGTATTGACATTCATTTTTCTGGAACAAAGGGTTCAAAAGTTATAACCTTTACAAAAGTGAATATTTGAACTGGTGGTGGCGCTATAGACTTAGTCCTAGATACTCCAAAGTTGGTCAAATTACTTTTAATTACTATCACTACAAGCATGCCAAATTTGATAATTTTCCTTCTTATGGTTCATTGATTACCATACAGGGGGAAGAAGAATAACTACGAATTTGGACATAAAGGAATTGCATGTGATAGCTTCAGATTAGACCAGTTTTAGGCAGAATGCCTAGAACAGACACAAGTTCTGCATCTTTTCCTGCCACAGTACCTCATGCGGTCTGGGCATGTGTCACACTGAGTTTCGAACCCACGATGCAGAGCATTCGGGATCCGTGGCGTAACACATTGAGCTAATCAGCCATGCAAGTTCATCAGTATGCTAAGCAGAGGTTTCAGTGTGAGAAAGAGTTCACAAAAAAAAAAGCTTCATAGCATGTTAACCATATTAGTATGCAAAGTTATTTAATGCCAACTAAGTTTTGGTTAACCTGTTGACTGAAGACCACATTAGAAAGAATAGCAATAGTTTAGCATGCTAAGCAATTACTGTGCTAAGCTAACTAGTATAAGACAACAAACACAAGCAAGGTCACATTCAGAGATGAATATCTCGGGAATGGTAGCGAATATCAAAAATCCGTTCAGTCATTTCTGTGCGGCTCGGTCCAAAGATCATCTGAGCTGATTTTGGACAAAATTGACCAAAATTTGTGGGAGGAGTAGCGAAAAAACTGTTTTTGATTTAATTCAATATGGCAGACAGGTACATTTAAGGAAAATGACAAATGACACATTGTCGGAATCGGCATAAACCAGGGAATAAAATGACATAAAGCAGACAAATTTTGGATAATGTTTTCAAAAGTTATAAGCAATTTTGCAAAAATCATTATATCTGTGGAACACTAGGTGGCGCTGTGCTGAAACTTCTCATGTACCTTCAGGACACTCTGATGGTCATATGTACCAAATTTTGTGATGATATGTCAAATTGTTTAAAAGTTATTGCAATTTATGACAAAATTCAAAATGGCGGACACGTGGTTCATCCGATGTTGACGAATTCGATATCCTCGGATTCGGCATGGCACAGGGAATCCATAGACACCAAGATCTTGATTTTCTAATAAAGTGTTCAAAAGTTATTGGCCAAAATAGCCATTTTTCAGATCTCATGACCTGTAGGTGGCGCTGTTCCCAAATTTGGCATGGAACCTCAGATCATGGTCTTGATCAAGTGTACCAATTTTAGTTTTGATTGCTCAAAGTTTGGCCGAGATACAGCCTCTATAGCAATTTTGGGTCAACCTCGTTAACTTCGTGACATCATAACTTTTGAACAAAGATGAATAAAAAAAATCTGTTCAGTCATTTCTGTGCGGCTCAGACCAAAGATCACCTGATCAAAGTTTGGACAAAATTGGACAAATTTTGAAGGAGGAGTAGCGAAAAAACGGAATACTGTACTTTTCAAAATGGCCACTACTGTACTGGGTGGAGACTTAATGTAAGATATTGAATGTGATCAGTATGAAGAGAGGAATCAGTTGTATTGACATTCATTTTTCTGGAACAAAGGGTTCAAAAGTTATAACCTTTACAAAAGTGAATATTTGAACTGGTGGTGGCGCTATAGACTTAGTCCTAGATACTCCAAAGTTGGTCAAATTACTTTTAATTACTATCACTACAAGCATGCCAAATTTGATAATTTTCCTTCTTATGGTTCATTGATTACCATACAGGGGGAAGAAGAATAACTACGAATTTGGACATAAAGGAATTGCATGTGATAGCTTCAGATTAGACCAGTTTTAGGCAGAATGCCTAGAACAGACACAAGTTCTGCATCTTTTCCTGCCACAGTACCTCATGCGGTCTGGGCATGTGTCACACTGAGTTTCGAACCCACGATGCAGAGCATTCGGGATCCGTGGCGTAACACATTGAGCTAATCAGCCATGCAAGTTCATCAGTATGCTAAGCAGAGGTTTCAGTGTGAGAAAGAGTTCACAAAAAAAAAAGCTTCATAGCATGTTAACCATATTAGTATGCAAAGTTATTTAATGCCAACTAAGTTTTGGTTAACCTGTTGACTGAAGACCACATTAGAAAGAATAGCAATAGTTTAGCATGCTAAGCAATTACTGTGCTAAGCTAACTAGCATAAGACAACAAACACAAGCAAGGTCACATTCAGAGATGAATATCTCGGAAATGGTAGTGAATATCAAAAATCTGTTCAGTCATTTCTGTGCGGCTCGGTCCAAAGATCATCTGAGCTGATTTTGGACAAAATTGACCAAAATTTGTAGGAGGAGTAGCGAAAAAACTGTTTTTCATTTACTTCAATACGGCAGACAGGTACATTTAAGGAAAATGACAAATGATACATTGTCGGAATCGGCATAAGCCAGGGAATAAAATGACATGAAGCATACACATTTTGGAAAGTGTTTTCAAAAGTTATAAGCGTTTTTGAAATAATCATTACATCTGTGGAACAGTAGGTGGCGCTGTGCTGAAACTTCTCAGGTACCTTCACGACCTTCTAAAGGTCATACATACCAATTTTTGTGAAGATATGTCAAATTGTTTAAAAGATATCGCAATTTATGACAAAATTCAAAATGGCGGACACGTGATTCATCCAATATTGACAGAATCGGTATCGTCGGATTCGGCATGATCCAAGGAATCCATAGACACCAAGATCTTGATTTTCTGACAAACTGTTCAAAAGTTATTGGCCAAAATAGCCATTTTTCATATCTCATGACCTGTAGGTGGCGCTGTTCCCAAGTTTGGCATAGACCCTCAGACCATGGTTCTGATGAAGGGTACCAATTTTTGTTTCGATTGCTCAAAGTTTGGCCGAGATACAGCCTCTATACTAATTTTGGGTCGACCTCGTTAACTTCGTGACATCATAACCTTTGAACAAAGATGAATAAAAAAAATCTGTTCAGTCATTTCTGTGCGGCTCAGTCCAAAGATAATCTGATCAAAGATTGGACAAAATTGGACAAATTTTGAAGGAGGAGAAGCGAAAAAAACAAATACTGTACTTTTCAAAATGGCCGCTACTGTAATGGGTGGAGACTTAATGTAAGAAGTTGAATAGCATCAGCATGAAGAGACGAATCAGATGAACTAAATTTAATTTTTCTATGACAAACAGTTCAAATGTTAAAACCGTTAGAATGTTGAAATTTTGAACTGGTGGTGGCGCTATAGAGTTGGTTCTAGAGACTCCAAATTTGGTCCAATCACTATTCACGAGCATCTCTACAACTGTGCCAAATTTCATCATTTTCTCATGTTCCGTTGATAGGGCTGCCATAGACTCCCATTCGGGAGGAAGAATAATAATAATAAAAGGGAAAACGTACAATTACAATAGGGGCTACAGCCCCTTCGGGGCTTGGCCCCTAATAATGTATTTTTTAAATATACTTTCAGTGCATTGTTACAATGATCATTTTCAGCACACTGTTAAAATATACCTCAAATATATTTTTATAAAGTGAAAATAAATACACTTTTAAAAAATAAACTGAACTTACACTTCAAGTATATTTTTCTAAAATATATTTTTTAGAAAATATACTAAAGTACAATTATTTTAAAGTGTGTTAAAAGTTGCATTGTGAAAATATGATACTAATATAATTTTTATATATTTAATGATAGTACATTTTTGTTAGTATATTTGCAGTGTACTATAGGAAAAGGGAATATATTTAAAATACAATAAAGTATACTTTTTTTTCACTAGGGCTAGAATATCAAAATCAACCACAGATGGTAGATCATTCTCCTATTTGCCACCTAAACTCTGGAACAATCTTCCTAGCATTGTTCAGGATGCAGACACACTCAGTTTAAATCTAGACTAAAAACGCATCTCTTTAACCTGGCATACACATAACACATTATCAATTTATATTTTAAAATCCATTAATGGATTATTAGGCTGCATAAATTAGGTCAGCCGGAACCAGGAACACTTCCTATAACACCTGATGTTCTCGTTATATCAGAAGAAAAATGGCATCTACGCTAATATTAGTCTCTCTGTTTATCCCGAGATTTACCGTAGTCAACCGGATCTGGGCCATATCCATGTGAGATCGAGGACCTGCGCCTTGACATGTACCACAACGCAGCCCTGAAGTATCAGCAAAGATTGAGTCAACTAGATCATCCATTGCGAAGGCCTTGTAGCATATGTACAAATATTAGATTGGGCAACAGCATTCTGGAATCTTCAGAATGCTGTTAACCTGCTGAACTGTGTTGTAAATCTCTCACCGGCTCTAGCCGGGCTGCGAAAGACGAGCACCTTTGGCACGTTCATGGACCCTCTGAGGTAAAACAGAGGGCCCCTCTTCCTAGCTCTTGGGACATCAAAGGTCCCCTCATGTGGATTAAGTGCCTGATCACATTCCAACATACACCACACACATACAGACACACACAGACACACAAACATGCATTGAAGACTGTATGTGTAAAATATAATTATGCCTAAATGTAACCGCCGTCGTATGTCAAATTGCATTAGTTATTCCCACTGTATAAGCTTAGCTTGGATTGTAGTTGTGCTAGTGTAATTTCTAATGATACTACTGTCTGTAAACCATAACTTATTTTATATGCTTTTCTGATTTGACGAGTTTGGTCTTGTTTTAAAGTTCTTGCTACCTCTCATTCACTGAGATATGTCACATAGTTGCAAAATGCATTGTTCTATTTGTTAATGGTACTATGAAGGAAAATGCACCCTGATCTAACATATCATAAATTATGCAAATCAAGCCACAAGACAAGACAAAGGAAAATTTGCCCACCAACTTTGCACCTATGTCATTGGCTATTCCACCTCAAGGAGGTGTGTCGGCTTGTCTGTCATAAAAGAGGAGCACCAGGATTTTCCTGTGTGTTCTCCCGATTGCCCTGAATCATCCCTCGCCCACTCATGCACGTCTCTCCTCGACGCTTCCATTGCGCTCATCTTTCGGGACCACCATCTCACCGGCAAAACTAACTTTCACGTCCTCTGTTCAAACCCTCCCGCGGAAACGGAAGAAGCCAATGAACTGCAGCAGCACTGAACCGAAACTCATCACGCAAAACTGATGCAAGTACCGTTTCTGAGATAATGAAACTGATTTCTGTGCTGGCTCTCAAGGACTGTTAGCAAAAAACTGTTAGTAAGTTTGCCACCTCTCTTCTCTCTTTCCCTTTCTTTACTTTCACTTCTGTATATATGTATCTGCCCTGTGTATAGCCGTATAACCTCTGTAGTAGTAGTTTTCATATATATTCAACACATTGTATCCATGCTCGATTGTTCTTTTGCTCATTCAACAAAAACCAGGTCACATCCTATCCATCCTATCACGTTTGGATGCTAGAATAGGAAGTCTTTCTCGTGGCCAGAGAAAAACCTTCCTTTTTATAATATTCTGTGAGGAGCTAACGGTTTGCTGGACAAACTAATAGTTTCTCTAAATGATTATTAAACCAGAACTAATCATAATAATGTAATTGATTATAATTCGTTGTAATTAATTCACAATATATGTTTAATTCCCCCTTGGGTCAATATATGCATCATAATTAATCATAAAGCTTTATGACTTATTATATTCATATATTTTACCCATAAATTGATTAATAACTGTACGATTTTGCTACAGCCTCATTGAAACGACAGCCAGTGGCACAGTTCCTCAACAAACCGTCCATACCGGTGTGATGGATACAATCCTCAACTGGATTGAACTGAAATAAATAATTTGAATACTGCGATCCTATCGGACTTATGATAGCTTGCGATCCTATCGGACTTAAGATAGCTACCTGAATCGTAACAAAGCACTGTTTGCCAGAGGAGAACTGGCCCCCTGACTATGCCTGTTTTTTTTCTCCATTTTAACACCTATTTGCCACCTGTTTGCCACCTGGTGTCACCTGTTGGAGTTTGGGTTCCTTGCCACTGTGGCCTTTGGCTTGCTTAGTTGGGGACACTTGACATTTGATATTCAACAGTGCTTTGATCTGCCTGCATTGACACCATTTTCTTTAAGAGCTGCTGTGCAGCTAAAATTATATACTGTAAAGCTGCTTTGACACAATCTGCATTGTAAAAAGCGCTATATAAATAAGCATCCAAAGCCCTAACTGGGCAAAGCAGATTACGTTTCTCCTGATCTGAATTTACAAAAGGAGGAGGACAGAAAGCCTGATGTACTATGGGACTTGGGACGTTGGTGGGGACCTTTGGCACATAGCCAGGTCTAGTGTGTAGGAAAGCCTTCACCATACCAGGCGCAAATTCCAGACACGAAGGAGCAACTGACAGTGCTTGTGAATCTCCTATTCTTTTAAGAGACGAGATTGCCAAAAGAAATATCGTTTTTAGAGTAAGGAACTTCTCTGATACCTCTTCTAGTGGTTCGAAGGGAGCCTCAGCTAACCCCTCTAACACTATAGCCAAGTCCCAAGTAGGAGTTCTTGTACGCACTACAGGCCTCAACCTCCGCGTGTCACAAAGGAAGCGTATGACAAGGGGGTCTCGACTCACCGAGGAATCCCCTATAGGAACATGATAAGCAGAAATGGCTGCTATATAAACCTTCAAAGTTGAAGGAGATAAACCTTCCGACAATTTATCTTGGAGGAACTGAAGCACAAGGCTGATAGATGACTGGACAGGGTCCACATTATGTTGACTACACCATTTAGAAAACAATTTCCATTTATAAGTATACAGCTTCCTTGTGGAGGGAGCTCTGTAATGAAGAATGGACTCCACAACCTCGGTTGGGAGACCGGAATCTATGAGCCTTGCCCCTTCAGAGGCCAGGCCCACAGCTTCCATAATTCCGGGCGGGGATGGAGTATTGTGCCGCCCGCTTGGGACAGGAGATCCTGCCTGAGAGGAAGCTCCATCAGAGAGCCGTCTAATAGAGATATTAGGTTCGCAAACCATATCCTCGTTGGCCAGTCCGGGGCCACCAGTATTAGGCTGACCCCTTCGTGGCATACTTTTTCCAGGGGGAAATGCATACAGATGTAGCCTCGGCCACGTCTGCAGCATGGCATCCAGACCCAGGGGTGCTTGATGTGAGAGGGAGTACCACAGTGGACACTGGGTTGTCTCTCCCGAAGCAAATAGGTCTACTTCCGCTTGACCGAAATTTTTCCAAATGAGCTCCACCACCTCGGTGTGGAGTCTCCATTCCCCTGGCCTCAGCCTCTGCCTCGACAGGGCGTCTGCTCCCACATTTAGATGCCCAGGAATATATGCTGCTTTCAGTGAGAGGAGCTTCCCTGGGCCCACAGGAGGATCCAACAGGCCAAGTTGCAAATTCAGCGAGACCGCAGACCCCCCTGATGGTTTATATATGAGACCACCGTCGTGTTGCCTGTGCGGACCAACATGTGATGGTCTCTCAGGTCTGGGAGGAAGTGTTTCAATTAAAGAAATACCGCCATCATCTCCAGCCGATTTATGTGCCAGGAGAGCTGATGGTCCTACCATAGACCCTGAGCTGAGCGACCACTCATGATCGCCCCCCAGCCCGTGAGGGAAGCATCTGTCGTAAGCATTACACGACGACAAGAAGTCCCCAACACGGGTCCCTGGGACAGGAACCAAGGATTTTTCCACATGACCAGAGCACGAAGGCATCGCCGCATGACTTTGATCATGCGAAAAGGATTTCCCCTCGGAGAAAACCCCTTGGTCCTGAGCCACCACTGTAAGGGTCTCATGTGCAGAAGGCCAAAAGGTATCACGTTGGACGCAGCTGCCATCAGACCCAACAGTCTCTGAAACTGTTTTACTTATTTGACTTACCTAACTTCACCCCAGAATGGAACTGGAGCTGGGGATAGATATGCCTGCATCATAGTGAAATCCCAAACTACCCCTAAGTAGTTGGTAATTTGACTCGAAGCCAGCACACTTTTCTTGGCATTGAGTCTCAGCCCAAGTCTCTTCATGTGCGACAGAACAACATCTCGATGTTGAACTGCCAACTGTTCTGTTTGAGCTAGTATCAACCAGTCGTCAATATAGTTCTGTACGTGGATGCCCTGGAGTCTCAGCGGAGCCAGTGCTGCATCCACGCACTTCGTGAACGTGCGGGGTGGTAGAGATAGGCCGAAGGGAAGAACCTTGTATTGGTAAGCTTCGCCCCTGAAAGCAAACCTGAGGAACTTCCTGTGAGAAGGATGGATGGATACATGAAAGTATGCGTCTTTCAGGTCTATCACCACAAACCAGTCCTCGGACCTGATTTGTGGGACAATCTGTTTGAGTGTAAGCATTTTGAACTTCAACTTTCGTACAGATCGATTTAACACACATAAATCTATGATCAGACGCAACCCTCTATCCTTCTTTGGAACAATGAAGTAACGGCTGTAGAAGCCTGACATTTTGCTGGGAGGAAGAACCCTTTCTATAGCTACTTTTTGCAAAAGCGTCATAACCTCTTGTTCCATAACCAGAGACTGCTCTGGGGCCACCACTGTGGGAAGGACCCCGTTGAACCTGGGCGGTCGAGAACCGAACTGTATTCTGTAACCCTGTTCTACCATGAGCAGCACCCATTTCGAAATATTCGGGAGACGTTTCCATTCTTCCATAAATTCTACCAGTCTCTCGGGACTGGCCTCTGGTGTTTTTTGAACACTTGGCTTGAACGCTTTCATTGATTCCCCCCAGCAGGTCAGCCTGATAAGCTTGCAAGATTGACATTATATGAAGGCAAGCTGCAGCCTGACCTGGTGCCGAATAAGCCTTGCCCACTAAACTCGATGTTGTCTTTAGAGGTTTAGTGGGCAACGTCGGGGTCTTCAGGGATGATGCAGACTCGGGCGAGAGATAGCTCGCAAGCATCTCTTCAACCCGAGGCATCGCCCCGTAGCCATGGTGTTTCAGCCCCATGATGTTACTGTATGTTGACGTTTGGGGGCTGAAAACATGGTACTGAACTAGTCTATTCCAACCTCCTCAGAGGAAGATACGTTGAGTGCCAGTGTCTCCCTCCGGGGAGAAGAAACCGCAGCGCGTGCTTCCACCACCAAAGGAGAGACACTGGGTCTGGCAGGTAAGGGAAGTGATAAGGCAGAGTCCGTCTCAACCCCCTCTACCACATCCATTTGTGAACCCCACGAATGCAGCCTTCGCTGTGCCTCAGCAGCAGCGGGACCTGATTCGCGGGGAACACCGGCCGCAGCACGCTCCTCGAAGAGTGCCTGCTGCAATCTCAGGACTCTGAGAGCGAGCCGGTCACAGTGAACACAGACAGCTCCCTCGAGAGCTGCCTGAGCATGCTCGGCTCCCAGGCAGATTACATACATCTCGTGTGTGTCCCCACCCGAGATGAATCGAGTGCAAAAAGGCACACACTTCCTAAACTGCCGCTTGTCATGTTTTGTGTCTTTTTCCACCATTGTATAAAGTGTTTCTCAGTATATATATATATATATATATATATATATATATATATATAATAAGACACACAAGATACAGATAGCGCTTGCTGAAGACAACAGAAGCTAGCGTTCTTTGTTCTGGTTATGCTTTATAGTTTCCTGGTCCGTGACATCACCCATGTCTGACGTTTCGTCTCATCATTGGTTGGATACAGAAGTGCTTCATGACGCAATCACGCAGAGTGTTCCCATAATGTCATTCGACGTAGCGTCGATAGTTCCCATGAAAGGGAACAAAATAACAACTTATTAAGTGATGGATGATTTCAAAACACTGCTTCAGAAAGCATCGGATCAAAAATGAATCAGTGTATCGAATCATAATTCGGATTGTGGGTCAAACTGCCAAATGGCTGAAACCACATGACTTTGGTGCTCTGATCAGCAGGTTCGGTAATTCAGACTTGACAAGTGTGACTCAGGAGAATAAACAAATGTGGTTCAGGTAATATATGCAAGTAGTCTGCAAACATAAAACACAACACTGTTTCTTTTTGTTAGTTTTAATGATCATTAATAACCATTAGAAAAGTATAAGTAAGGCACAAGAAGCTACAATAAGAAATAAAGTTCAATTCAGTCAAATGTACAAAGTCAACGCTCTAGTAGGCTACAATGGTAAAGTTATAAAATTTCACTTTCAATTTAACAAATTATAAATTCATGAGACCAAAGATCACCCGTTATATATACAAAAGATGAATTATTTCTCATGTTTAACCATTTCAGAGCAACAGCGCCAACTATAGGTGGAGAGGAGAGATTTGGCTGAGTCTCTTCTGTGTCTCTTCTCAGCTGTGGTGATGTGGTTTCTCCACTGCATGGATCTTCATGTGTATCTTCAGGTGACTTTTAATAGAGAAACTCTTTCCACAGTGATCACACGTGTGTGGCTTCTCTCTGCTGTGGATCCTCTCATGTTTTTTCAGATGTCCTAACCGACTGAATCTGTTGTCACAGTGTGAACACTTGTAAGGTTTTTCTCCAGTGTGGATCATCTCATGTGTTTTCAGAGATGATGAATCATTGAATCTCCTGTCACAGTGTGAACACATGTAAGGTTTTTCTCCAGTGTGGATCCTCTCATGTCTTTTCAGATTTGATGACTGATTGAATCTCTTGTCACAGTGTGAACACTTGTAAGGTTTTTCTCCAGTGTGAATTCTCTGGTGCAGTTTTAAACAGTTTGCTGTAGTAAAAATCTTCTCACACTCAAAACACACATATTCTCTCACACCAGTGTGTGTGTTCTGATGCGCATGTAAATATTTCAGCAGTGAAAAACTCTTTCCACACACAGAACATGAATGTGGCTTCTCCTTCGTATGAACTTTCAGGTGTGTCTTCAGGGCTGATTCTAGAAGAAATGTTTTGCCGCATTGATGACATGTGAACGGTCTCACTCCGGTGTGGACCATCATGTGTTCTTTAAGGTGCGGTGATCGCGTGAAGCTCTTCTCACACTGATCACATGTGAACGGTCTCTCTCCAGTATGAATTCTCATGTGAACATCAAGACTGTGTTTGGTTGTGAAACTCTTTCCACACTGAGTGCAGTTTGCAAATTTCTTAGCTCTTCTTTTCTTTAAAAATGTCTTTTTAGTCTTTGAGCAACTCAAAGGTTTTTCTCCAGGTTTGTCATGATGTTCCTCCTCCACTTCACTCAGTTCTTCACTCTCCTCCTTCACTTCCATCAGCTCTGAAATTAAAGAAAAAAAGAGTCATTTAATTTTCAGTACATCAAAATAAAATAAAATGGTCATAAAATTGAGACTTGATGTGATAGACAACTGCTATAAAATATCCCGATCATTTTGATGCGTTTGCATTTTCATAAATTAATTGCATATGTCCCTGAAACTTTAACATTAGTCTTCCAGTTGTTCAGACTCACCGGTCATCTCAACAACACAATCCAGAGGTCTGGGTGAAGGTATAATGTGTGTATGTCTTTTCAGCGCTCATGTGATGTTCACTTGATTTTAAGTGAATTTAGTTTCAATTTAATTTAGCTCTACACTTAATCTGACTTCAATTTCAAATTCAATTTATTTAATTTAATTTCAATTCAAATTATTAAATGTAGATTTACTGAATTAAGACAATCAGCACTGAATGGAGGTCTTCTGGACATCTGGAATTTCCCAAATGGCTGCTCTGCCACCTTCCCTTAAATTAACATCCTTCGTTTAGCAGCTCTTAATTGGTGCTTTGTGGACAAATTTGGGCATGAAGGTCTCAGGTGTACTCCTATTTTTTATTTTTTTTATTAATTTATCTTTAAAAGTACCATATTTTATGTAAAATAAGCTTATTGTTGTTATATTTAATATTTATTTTACTTTAGAACATATGATGGTATAAAAATATCAAAAATATCAATAGCCACTATGACCATGATATAAGGAAAAGACAAAGTAGGAAACCGAGAAATGATTTATTTAAAAAAAAATAAATAAAAAAAAAAAAAAAAGGTAATCAATAGTAGTGAGAGCTATTAAATATATTTGATCAATCACAAAAATATCTAATGTGATATTAACAGCATTATTTTGACATCAACTTTTAGACTGATATTTAATTTATTTTCTAAAACTGTGTAATTATTAAGGGCCGGTCACACTAGACTTTTCCTTCCACTGACTTCCATTCATACACATGTGAATGTGGGACACCAGAAACACAAGATCAAGTGAAGTTTGCAGTAAAGTGGAGTAGATTGTATATTTTTACTTTTTGGAATGAGTATTATTTGTTATATATGTGTGGCGAGGGGGGCGTGGTTTAGCGGGGTCTGCAACAGGAGGAAGCGTCTGGGGATGTGCGGTGATTGAACGGGTTGAATGTAAATCACGAACACCTGTTTCTTGTTCCAGTAATTGGCGTGGAGACGGGATAAAGAGAGAGAGAGGGACTGCTGACAGTCAGACTGAGTGAGCTGTGCTCATTTCGTGGAGTGAAGCCCGTCCTTGGATGTGGAATTATTGAGTGTGCGTTGCACCGTCTTTTTGTTTATGTGTTTGATATTTTTCTCTGGTGAGAATAAAGACTGTCAGCAGCCCAAAGCCGATCCCTGTCCTCTTCCTTCCCATTACACAAGAACCTTCGTTACACTGGTGCCGAAACCCGGGAAGGAAGACGGAAGCCGCCACCATGCAGGCAACCTCCGCCGCTGGGACGCCGTTTGCGGACATCATCGCATTCCTCGCGGCCCTTCATCAAGAGCAACATCGGGCCCTGCTAGATCTCCGAAAGGATCAGGAGCGCCGCTTCGAGGCGATCGTCCAGGGCCAGCAGGAGGACCGAGAGAGGTTCCGGAGCTGGATAGACCGGGAGGTTCCCGCGGAGACCAGCGCGGCAGCTGCTGGCTCCTTCCAGCTGCCACTGCAGAAGATGTGGCATGGACCTCATCGGGCCATTAGAGCGATCAGCGAGAGGGCATCGTTTTGCATTAGTCATTGTGGATTATGCAACACGATATCCAGAAGCAGTGGCTCTCTGCAACATTTCCGCTAAGAGTGTTGCGGACGCCCTCTTCAGTTTAATCTCCGAGTGGGGATTCCGAAAGAAATCCTCACTGATCAAGGCACGGCGTTTATGTCACGTACGCTACGTGAACTATACGAATTGTTGGGCATTAAATCGATTCGAACCAGCGTCTTTCACCCACAAACGGACGGGTTGGTCGAACGTTTTAATCGCACGCTTAAATCCATGATTCGTAAGTTCGTTCAAGAAGACGCCAAAAATTGGGATAAATGGTTGGAACCCCTGTTGTTCGCTGTGCGAGAGGTCCCGCAAGCCTCCACAGGGTTTTCCCCCTTCGAGCTTCTCTTTGGGCGCCACCCCCGCAGGGTGTTGGATGTCCTAAGAGAGTCTTGGGAGGACGGACCATCTCAATCGAAAAATGAAATTCAGTATGTGCTGGACTTGAGAACAAAACTCCATACTTTGGGGTGGCTATCTATGGAGAATTTGATATTTAATTTATTTTCTAAAACTGTGTAATTATTAAGGGCCGGTCACACTAGACTTTCCTTCCACTGACTTCCATTCATACACATGTGAATGTGGGACACCAGAAACACAAGATCAAGTGAAGTTTGCAGTAAAGTGGAGTAGATTGTATATTTTTACTTTTTGGAATGAGTATTATTTGTTATATATGTGTGGCGAGGGGGGCGTGGTTTAGCGGGGTCTGCAACAGGAGGAAGCGTCTGGGGATGTGCGGTGATTGAACGGGTTGAATGTAAATCACGAACACCTGTTTCTTGTTCCAGTAATTGCCGTGGAGACAGGATAAAACGCCAGGAGAAGCAGGAGCGTGGGAGAGAGAGAGGGACTGCTGACAGTCAGACTGAGTGAGCTGTGCTCATTTCGTGGAGTGAAGCCCGTCCTTGGATGTGGAATTATTGAGTGTGCGTTGCACCGTCTTTTTGTTTATGTGTTTGATATTTTTCTCTGGTGAGAATAAAGACTGTCAGCAGCCCAAAGCCGATCCCTGTCCTCTTCCTTCCCATTACACAAGAACCTTCGTTACAATATGTTTTTAAAAGAGATTCAGATGTGTTATTATCAGTGTCCTACATGATTCACTCAACCCTGTTACTTCTGACATGATTTTCTTCCCTTCAGAAACACCCAGGAAGTGACATCATCTGGGCTCTCTCTACAGCATGATGGGACAAGAAAATAATCTCAATCCATTGTCTCAGTTTTTACACAAATTAATGACTGCATTCATCAACCCTTAACCCTTAAGAGTCTTGGGAGGACGGACCATCTCAATCGAAAAATGAAATTCAGTATGTGCTGGAGTTGAGAACAAAACTCCACACTTTGGGGTGGCTATCTATGGAGAATTTGATATTTAATTTATTTTCTAAAACTGTGTGATGTGTGTCGGGTCTCCGCTATGATAACAGTGACTTTATCAAATGTTTACAGAACAAGTGGGAACCCAGTGTGCCTGCAGCTTTCTCTATTTCTGTTTTATTACATTATAGAAAGCCTAAGGCCTTTTCAAACCGTTTGGCAAACCCATTTAATCTGCTACCTATTACACGTCAAACTAAGATTACTGTAGAGACAGAAAGTAAGACTGTTAAGTTAGCACTTCTAAACATACGCTCACTTAAAAATAAATCACTTCTAGTCAATGACTTAATAACCACAAACAACCTAGATTTTATGCTTCTAAATGAAACATGGCTTGAAGACAGGTGCAGTGCAACAATCCTGAATGAAACAGCCCCTCCTAACCTTACTTTTATGAGTGTCTGCAGAGCTGTTAGGAGAGGTGGAGGCGTTGCTGCTCTATTTAAAGATGTCTATCAATGCAAGCAAGTGTCATTTGGTGATTACTTGTCTTTCGAATACTTGGGTATTGTATTAAAAGGTGCTCCTCGCATTCTACTTATAGTTATCTACAGGCCTCCAAAATACTCTCCAGCCTTTGTGGAGGACTTTACAGAACTGTTATCAGCAATTTCCTCAGAGTTTGACTGTTTTGCTATTACTGGGGACTTTAACATCCACATAGAAAATGCAGAATCCAATATGGCAAAAGAAATCATAACTGTTTTGAATACTTTTGATCTGACTCAGCATGTACATGGACCTACACACAATCGTGGACACACTCTAGATTTAATTATCAGTAAGGGTCTAAACATTTCATCCATTGTCATTAAGGATGTAGCGCTATCTGATCATTTCTGTATTTTCTTTGAAATATTGATCTGTCCGACTGTTGAAGTTAGATCTGTCTCGGTCAAAAAGCGATGCTTAAATGAGAATACTAGTGCACTGTTTATGAAGGTTATATCTTTAACACCAAGCATATCTGCAGACTCTGTTGATTTTCTCCTTGATTCTTTTAACTCAAAAGTACAGAATGTTATTGATAACATTGCTCCTGTGAAAGTCAGGAAGAAAAGTGGCAGACAAAAAGCACCATGGAGAAACTCAACAGCAGTGCAAAATATGAAAAGACAATGCAGAAAAGCTGAGCGCATGTGGCGAAAGACAAAACTTGAAATCCATTATAACATCTATAAAGATATTCTTCATGCTTTCAATGTGGAATTAGGCAAAGCTAGACAGACCTTCTTCTCAAATATTATAAACAGAAACTTAAACAACACCCGCACTCTTTTTGCTACAGTAGAGAGACTAACAAACCCCCCAAGTCAGATTCCCAGTGAAATGCTCTCAGACAGCAAATGTAGTGAGTTTGCTTCCTTCTTCTCTGAGAAAATTAATAATATCAGAAAGGAGATCAGCACATCCTTGAGCTGCACTGGGGAAAAACAGATCAGATCACAACCTCAGAAAGTAGCTATTATGTCTGTTTTCGAAGCAATTGATGGTAAAATTTTGGAAGAAACAGTACAGCACCTTAAAACATCAACCTGCGCCCTTGACACACTTCCCACATCTTTTTTCAAAAGAGTGATAAACTGTTTAGAAGCAGATCTCCTAGAAGTGGTAAATGCCTCACTTCTCTCTGGGACTTTTCCAAAATCCCTGAAAACTGCAGTTGTTAAGCCCCTCCTGAAAAAGAGCAATATGGATAACACCATATTGAGCAACTACAGGCCAATCTCAAATCTTCCTTTCATAGGCAAGATCATTGAAAAAGTTGTTTTCAATCAGCTGAACAAGTTCTTAAGCTTGAATGGATACTTTGATAACTTTCAATCTGGTTTCCGACCCCATCACAGCACAGAAACAGCACTCATAAAGATAATAAATGATATTCGCCTAAACACAGATACTGGTAAATTATCAGTGCTGGTTCTACTTGACCTCAGTGCTGCGTTTGACACTGTCGATCACAACATTCTTCTTGACAGGCTCGAAAACTGGGTTGGGCTTTCTGGGATGGTCCTTAAATGGTTCAGGTCATACTTAGAAGGGAGAGGTTATTATGTGAGTATCGGTGACCATAAGTCTGAGTGGACATCCATGACATGCGGAGTGCCTCAAGGTTCAATACTTGCACCCCTCCTGTTCAACCTATATATGCTGCCACTGAGCCAAATAATGAGAAAGAACCAAATTGCATATCACAGCTATGCAGATGACACCCAGGTTTACCTAGCCCTATCACCCAACGACTACAGCCCCATTGACTCCCTGTGTCAATGCATTGATGAAATTAAAAATTGGATGTGCCTAAACTTCCTTCAGTTAAACAAAGACAAAACTGAAGTCATTGTGTTTGGAAACAAAGATGAAGTTCTCAAAGTGAACATGTACCTTCATTCTAGGGGTCAAACAACTAAAAATCAAGTCAGGAATCTTGGTGTGATTATGGAGTCAGACCTGAGTTTCAGTAGCCATGTAAAGACAATAACTAAATCAGCATATTATCATCTCAAAAATATTGCAAGAATTAGATGCTTTGTCTCCAGTCAAGACTTAGAGAAACTTGTTCATGCTTTCATCACCAGCAGGGTGGATTATTGTAATGGGCTCCTCACTGGTCTTCCCAAAAAGACCATAAGACAGCTGCAGCTCGTACAGAACGCTGCTGCCAGGATTCTGCGCAGAACCCGAAAACATGAACACATCACACCAGTCCTCAGGTCCTTGCACTGGCTTCCAGTTGCATTTAGAATTGATTTTAAAGTACTGTTACTTGTTTATAAATCACTCAATGGTCTAGGACCTCAATACATTGCAGATATGCTCATAGAATATAAACCTAACAGATCACTCAGATCATCAGGATCAACTCACTTAAAAATACCAAGGGTTCACTCAAAGCAGGGAGAGTCTGCTTTTAGCTGTTACGCCAGCCGCAGCTGGAACCAGCTTCCAGAAGAGATCAGGTGTGCTCCAACAGTAGCCACATTCAAATCCAGACTCAAAACACATCTTTTTACCTATGCATTTGCTGATTGAGCACTGTGCTATGTCCGAACTGTCTGCACTTTATTTTATATGTATTATCTTTTTATTCTTTAAATTCTTTTCCTGTTTTTATTTCATTTTTAATGTATTTTTTTTATATCTTTTATGTATCATCATGATTCTGACTTTTAATGCATTTTAAATCCAAATAGCAAAATTATCTGTTTTTACTGTTATTTCTATTCCTTATGTTCTATTTTTATTCTTCTTCTTTATGTAAAGCACTTTGAATTACCATTGTGTATGAAATGTGCTATACAAATAAAATTGTCTTGTCTTAAAACCCTGTTACCAAAGTTACTGTAAGAAGATATTTTGCTCAAGTTACACTTACAACCCTATCAGCCATTCTGGAAAGTTCATTTACTTCAAACATTTTGGTGTTCACAGTTTATTCCTAAAAATAACAATGTTGTAAACTGTATTGAAATTCTGGAAACACTATAAACACAATATATATATATATATATATATATATATATATATATATATATATATATATATATATATATATATATATTGAAATAATGTGAAATAAATATTTAGTTGAATCATTATGAAAGTTTCTCAGACTTCCCTTTACTGAGCTTTTGTTAGAAAAGAACATTATGTCTCATTTCATAATTCAACTGTTTCTCTAAATGTGCAAAAGTGCTTGAATCTTTCTATCATGAATGTTGTTCAGCATCATGAATGAATGAAGAATAAACACCAACCTCTTTGTTCTTCAGTATCTTCAGTGTGCTTCATTCTGCAGGGTTCTGGATCACTCATGTTCTCACTGTCCTCTTTAATAAACTCAGTCTTTGCAGATTTCAGCTCTTTCTGATGCTCTGATGCTCATCTGATGGGAATATTCCAACATTTATTGGGGAACTGCTGTGGGAGGAGCTTCACTGATAATGTGAGTGATGAGGGAGGAGCTTTGCATGTGAATTTCAGTGGGCGGGGCTTCATTTACTGAACTGAAGATTGGTTGGAGGAGCTGATCTGCCAAAATCAAAAATATATCAGTTACTGTGTTTAAATGAACAAAAGCAATTTTACATCGAAAACCCATTAAATCCAAGTGTCTATTTTAATGTTTCAAATTACTTTAGTGAAAACAAAATGTTTTAATATTCCATCATTTAGTGCAACAGATATATTTATGTACAAACCCGATTCCAAAAAAGTTGGGACACTGTACAAATTGTGAATAAAAAAGAAATGTAATAATTCACAAATCTCATAAACTTATATTTTATACATGATTGGGTATAAAAAGAGCCTCTCAGAGTGGCAGTGTCTCTCAGAAGTCAAGATGGGCAGAGGATCACCAATTCCCCCAATGCTGCGGCCAAAAATAGTGGAGCAATATCAGAAAGGAGTTTCTCAGAGAAAAATTGCAAAGAGTTTGAAGTTATTCATCTACAGTGCATAATATCATCCAAAGATTCAGAGAATCTGGAACAATCTCTGTGCGTAAGGGTCAAGGCCGGAAAACCATACTGGATGCAGGTGATCTTCGGCCCTTAGACGGCACTGCATCACATACAGGAATGCTATAAAACACTATAGGTCAAAAAAGAGGCCATATCTAAACATGATCCAGAAGCACAGGCTTTAGTCAGAGGACAAGGACAACCCAAGTTTTTATCAGTGCTCAGTTCAGAAGCCTGCATCTCTGATGGTATGGGGTTGCATGAGTGCGTGTGGCATGGGCAGCTTACACATCTGGAAAGGCACCATCAATGCTGAAAGGTATATCCAAGTTCTAGAACAACATATGCTCCCATCCAGACGTCGTCTCTTTCAGGGAAGACCTTGCATTTTCCAACATGACAATGCCAGACCACTTACTGCATCAATTACAACATCATGGCTGCGTAGAAGAAGGATAATCCATAGAAAACATCTGGCATATCATAAAGAGGAAGATGCGACAAAGAAGACCTAGGACAGTTGAGCAACTAGAAGCCTGTATTAGACAAGAATGGGACAACATTCCTATTCCTAAACTTGAGCAACTTGTCTCCTCAGTCCCCAGACATTTGCAGACTGTTATAAAAAGAAGAGGGGATGCCACACAGTGGTAAACATGGCCTTGTCCCAACTCTTTTGAGATGTGTTGGTGCCATGAAATTTAAAATCAACTTATTTTTCCCTTAAAATGATACATTTTCTCAGTTTAAACATTTGATATGTCATCTAGGTTGTATTCTGAATAAAATATTGAAATTTGAATCTTCCACATCGTTGCATTCTGTTTTTATTCACAATTTGTACAGTGTCCCAACTTTTTTGTAATCGGGTTTGTACAAATGATTTATGTACAAATGAAACAACAGTTATTTTGACCTGTACTTAATCAAATATATAAAATAATAAGTGATCATACTAAATTTAATTATATTTTAAATGATTAAAAACTTCTTGCTGACAAATGAGTGAAATCTAGTGGTTTGAAGGAAAGTGGAAAAAAAATAAAGATTTAAAATGACAATGAAAGAGTATTTAGGGCTGCACTGTGATCCTTAAATACAGTGTTTGAATGTCAGAAAATTATTATTGTTCTAAATATACCTTTCTTTCTTTCTTTCTTTCTTTCTTTCTTTCTTTCTTTCTTTCTTTCTTTCACTATATTAATCCCTTTTATATTTGACCCTCAAACTAATTCCATTAATCATTTATATCCATCTATTGTAAAGCAACTGATGATAATTCAGAACTTTTTTGTTTCTAATTCTAACTTTATTCTGTTTCTTCATTCAAATAATGGCAGATATCTAGAAAAGTAGTAAAGAACTGGAAGAAAAACAGAAATAAATGTAGATATTTGTAGTAATTAAATCCCCTCAGTCTGTTGACAGCAATGAAATGAGCTTTAAGTGTCAATTTACAGGAGATCTGAAGACATCAGCATAATAAATGAGGTGAAAACTGGAACTATTGACATGAAATAAAGAGTGTTTTCAGCAGTTTCTCTGTTAATATTGATGATCCTCAGACTATCAACACTCATTCAACAAGACATTCAGATCATCTCACTTTATTCTGAGTGTTTGCTGTTAGAAACTGATTATTTGAGTCAGGATATATGAGAAAAGACTATAAAACTGCTATATTGAAAGACAACACTGATATTTCTCACAATATGACATTAATAACACAAAAACAAACACTAATGACACTCATCTTCAACATCTACTGTTAAATAACTCTGAATTAACTATAACTATGAAACATGGTTTGATTTTATAACAACATTGATTGTAATAAAGTAATTATATCTTTAACATGTAAATATGTGCAGAAACTGAAAACTCTCCCCGTCTCAGACTTTTATTTATATGCTCATTTATCTAAAACTATTATAAACGTTTTGATTTTAATTTTAGTATGATGTTATTACACAGTGTGTTATATATAATTATATGTTTTATTTATAATGATGTAATTTAAAAGAAGAGAATTGTGTGGTCTGTTCAAATGAAATGTGTGTTAATTTAACATTAGTTTCTTCTTTTCTCAGTGATGGAGTGTGAAAGCAGGAGATACCAACACAAGCTCTACAGATGAGCCTGATATGAAACACCAAAAACAATCCTGAGGAGTTTAAATGTGTGATGATGAACAAAGCTCATATTAATCTCCAGATAATACTACATAAATATAACAAAACATATTCAAATGTCATATATATTGTCAGTCGGTGTGTGTTTTTATCATTCAGCTTTAACCCTGTGATTATTCAGGTAGGGTCAGGATTGTCAGATCTGCCTCAATCATGAAGTTCTCACCGCCGCAGGCTGAAGATCTTCAGGAATGATGGAGAAGACTCTCCTGTGCTTCTGTTTTGAGCCTCAGTTTAAGGAAAGTCTCACAGGAGGCGGTCATAACAATAAAACACTTATTTAATTGGTTACGATATAAAGCAGATACAACTTAAAATCTCTATAATCTACACTTAATGCAGTTGATCTGAGGAAACCTTTCACTCCTCAGACTCTCATTCTGGTTTATATTTCTGAAAACTCATTTTAGTGTATTTCATTTACATTGAGTTCACACTTTAATTCTTCCTCTCTTATCTACATGTAGCCTCTACTGGACAAACTGTGATCCGTATGAGTTTAATACTGAACACTGCTTTGATAACTTAAATACGGGATGATTTTGTATTATGACAGCAACTCAAGGTTTTATGATTATTGCTCTTCTGATCTAATTTCACTACTGCAATCAATGTACTTATTAGAAAATCAAACTTTCACTTCATATCTATCATATTGCTGTAGTTATTTATCTTTAGTGGTTGATGAAGATGAGCGTCCTTATGTTTGTTTTTGTATTATTAATGTCATATTGTGAGAAATATCAGTATTGTCTTTCAATAGAGCAGTTTTATAGTCTTTTCTCATATATCCTGACTCAAATAATCAGTTTCTAACAGCAAACACTCAGAATAAAGTGAGATGATCTGAATGTCTTGTTGAATGAGTGTTGATAGTTTGAGGATCATCAATATTAACAGAGAAACTGCTGAAAACACTCTTTATTTCATGTCAATAGTTCCTGTTTTCACCTAATTTATTATGCTGATGTCTTCAGATCTGCTGTAAATTGACACTTAAAGCTCATTTCATTGCTGTAAAAAGACTGAGGGGATTTGATGACTATAAATATGTACATTTATGTCTGTCTTTATGCTTTCAACAGTTTTTTTTCTTACAGTTCTTTACTACTTTTCTAGATATCTGTCATTATTTTAATGGAAAAACAGAATAAAGTTAGAATTAGAAACAAAAAAGTTCTGAATTAGTATCCGTTGCTTTACAATAGATGGATATAAATGATTAATGAAATTAGTTTAAGAGTCAAATATAAAAGGGGTTAATATAGTTTTAAAAAATTTGAAAGAAAGAAAGAAAGAAAGAAAGAAAGAAAACAACTTGTCAGTATTTAGAACAAGAATCATTTTCTGACAAAATACTCTTTCATTGTCATTTTAAATCTTTATTCTTTTGCCACTTTCTTTCAAACCACTAGATTTCACTCATTTGTCAGCAAGAAGTTTTTAATCATTTAAAATATAATTAAATTGAGTATGACCTCTCATCCTTTTATATATTTTATTAAGTACAGGTCAAAATAACTGTTGTTTCATTTGTACATAAATATATCTGTTACACTAAATGATGATGGAACATTAAAACATTTGGTTTTCACAAAAGTAATTTGAAACATTAAAATAGACACATGCATTTAATGGGTTTTCTATTTAAATTCGCTTTTGTACATTTAATTTGATGCAGATACTAAAATTTGATATCTGGTCTTTAACCCTATAAAAACAAACACAGTAACTGATTTTGACAGACCAGCTCCTCCAACCAATCTGTAGTTCAGTCAACGAAGACCCGCCCACTACAGGCCACTATCAATGAAGCTCCTCCCACAGCAGTTCATCAATAAATGCTGGAATATTCCCATCAGTGGAGCATCAGAGCATCAGGAAGAGCTGAAATCTGCAAAGACTGAGTTTATTAAAGAGGACAGTGAGAACATGAGTGATCCAGAACCCTGCAGAATGAAACACACTGAAGATACTGAAGAACAAAGAGGTTGGTGTTTATTCTTCATTCATTCATGGTGCTGAACAACATTCATGAAAGAGAGTTTCAACCATTTGAAATGAGACATAATGTTCTTTTCTAACAAAAGCTTGGTAAATGAAAGTTTGAGAAACTTTCATAATGATTGTCAACATCAGATCAAACTAAATATTTGTTTCACATTATTTCAATATCTGCTTCACAGTTTGCAAGAGTGTTTCCAGAATTTCAATATAGTTTACAACATTGTTATTTTTAGGAATAAACTGTAAACACCAAAATGTTTGAAGTAAATGAACTTTCCAGAATGGCTGACAGGGTTGTAAGTGTAACTTGAGCAAAATCTCTTCTTACAGTAACTTTGGTAACAGGGTTGAAGAATGCAGTCATTCATTTGTGTAAAAACTGAGACAATGGATTGAGATTATTTTCTTGTCCTCCCATCATGCTGTAGAGAGCCAGGATGATGTCACTTCCTGGGTGTTTTTGAAAGCAGGAAATCATGTCAGAAGTAACAGGGTTGAGTGAATCATGAAGGACACTGATAATAACACATTTTAAAGATGCAGCCAGTCTAGACTTTGAGCATGTGAACTTTCTACAGACGCTGAAACGATAATGCCTACGGGTCAATCCCACATAAGCTGGTAGAAACCTCACTTGACCGTCATTACGTTCCAGATAAGATCAAGAACCTCATACTGGATTATTACAATTCTTTCAGTTTGAGAGTCACCTCTGGAGCGGAAACATCAGCATTTCATCGGCTTGAGAAGGGCATTATCACTGGATGTACTATTTCCGTGACATTGTTTGCCTTGGCGATGAATATGCTGGTGAAGTCAGCAGAGGTGGAGTGTAGAGGTCCACTCACCAAGTCAGGTATACGGCAGCCCCCCATCAGAGCATTCATGGATGATTTGACGGTGACAACAACATCGGTTCCGGGGTGCAGATGGATCCTCCAAGGGCTTGAACATCTCATCAACTGGGCCTGGATGGAATTTAAACCAGCCAAGTCCAGGTCCCTGGTGGTGAAGAAAGGGAAGGTTACAGACCAGTTCCGCTTCTCACTTGGAGACATTCAGATACCATCTGTCGGAGAAAAGCCAGTTAAGAGTCTGGGCAAGATCTACGACTGCACCCTGAAGGACACCGCATCACTCCAGACAACCACTAAACAGTTGGGAATCTGGTTGACGGCTGTGGACAAGTCAGGTCTGCCAGGGAAATATAAAGCCTGGATCTACCAGCATGGCATCCTGCCCCGACTGCTTTGGCCACTTCTTGTCTATGACGTGCCAATAACCACCGTTGAATGCTTTGAGAGGAAAGTCAGCTGTTCCTTGCAGAAGTGGTTAGGCCTACCACAAAGCCTCAGTGATATCGCCTTGTACGGGAGGAAGAACAAACTAAAACTGCCCTTCAGCAGTCTGAAGGAAGAGTTTATGGTAACCCGATCAAGAGAGGTGCTACTGTACAGAGACTCCAGTGACAGCAAGGTCTCTTTGGCAGGCATAGAGGTTAAAACTGGCAGGAAGTGGAAGGCCCAAGAGGCAGTAGACCAGGCTGAGTCACGTCTGCGACACAGTGAGCTGGTGGGGGCAGTGGCATCTGGACCGGCAGGACTAGGGAGCAATCCAAGACCTCGATTCAACAAGGTCCAGGGAAAGGAAAGGCAACAGCTGATCCAAGATGAGGTTCGAGCTGGGGTGGAAGAAGCCCACTGCAGTAGGACAGTAGGGATGCGGCAGCAGGGGGCATGGACCCGTTGGGAGCAGTTGGTAGACCGGAAGATATCATGGACAGAATTGTGGAAGTCTGAGCCACACCGGATCAAATTCTTAGTTCAGTCTGTCTATGATGTCCTCCCCAGTCCATCCAATCTCTTCCGCTGGGGCCTGGCAGACACACCATTGTGCCCGCTTTGCCAGAGAGGAGGTTCACTGGAGCACATCTTGAGCTGCTGTCCTAAAGCACTGGGAGAAGGGCGCTACCGTTGGCGTCACGACCAAGTACTGAGGCCTGCAGTAGACACCAGCAACCAGCAAGACAGAACATCGCCTTTGTTAAAGCCGGGGAGAAGCCACATCAGCGACTGAAGCAATCAGGGGGGCTGCTCTCAGCAGCAAAGGACTGGCAGCTGAAGGTCGACCTAGGGAGACAGCTCAATTCCCAGAAAACATCGCAGTGACCACGCTCAGGCCAGACATTGTCCTGGTGTCAGAAATAACAAGGCAAGTGGTCCTGCTGGAGTTGACTGTTCCCTGGGAAGACCGGATGGAGGAGGCATTTGAGAGGAAGAGGGCCAAGTACGAGGAGCTGGCAAGCGAATGCCGAAGCAGGGGGTGGAGGACCCGATGCAATCCCATCGAGGTTGGGTGCAGAGGATTCGTCGGGCAGTCACTCATCAGAGCCCTCAAGATGCTTGGAGTAAAGGGACTGCACATCAGGAAAGCCATCAAGAACATCACGGATGCCGCCGAAAAGGCATCAAAGTGGCTGTGGATCAAGCGGGGCGATACGTGGATCATACAAGCTACTCAGTCTGATCAACCCTGACTGGGTCGCCTGGGCGAGGGTGTATGATGTTGTGAGACCCGAAACACCCAATGAACCCAGGATACATCACTGATGATGTGTCTGAGTTGCACCAGAGGTGTATTTCAAGAACAGTAGCTCCGCCCACTAATGTCACACAAAGTTAAAAACAATGCATCTGACGTATGGCTTCAGTGGTGTAAGTAGTAGCATATTGGGCGTGGAGAATTACTTTGAGACGCGTTTAACCGGGTTCAAATCCACCTTCTTTCGAGCTCGATATTTTCCCATCACATCAGAAAGGCATTTATTTTCAATAAAAATGAAGAAAACGTTCTAAACTTGTTTGTAAATTGCCTAATGAGTGTTTAATTGTCACAGACACGTCAGGTTCCACCTCACTCCCTTACCCACGCACTCAATCACCAGCTTACTAATCACCGCCACCTGAAGTTCATCACCACAGTCATTAGCACCAGCATTTAAACCCCACACTCACACACACTCACTGTCCAGTCTCGTTTGGAATACAACCAGTTGTATACTTACCTCAAGGACTCCCAAAGCTATACTTACCCGTCTTCTACATCTCCTTCGTCTCCATTGTCTCCAGATCTCCTCGTGTTCCTACCTGCCAGTGTGTGTGAGTGTTCCTGTCAGCCAGTGTGTGTGAGTGTTCCTGTCAGCCATCTCCAACGTCTCCCTCTCTCTTCATCTGCAACACAAACTAAGGACAGTATTACCTCTCATTCAACTTCAAGAACCTCTTCATCACCTTGCACTTACCGTTTTGCTCTGCTGATTGTTCAATAAACTGTTATGCGTGTTTCGCAAATGCCCGGCCCGGAGTCCTCAATGATTAATTAATATTGTTATATTGTTTTCTTTTTCTAGTTTCCTATTGGCTGAGTTGGGGAAGCGAGGCTATAAAGGCACAGGAGGCGGACTTTCGGGTCTCGGCCAGCCACAGCTTTCTTCGCAGCCATATCGTTTCGTCTTTATATTATTTTCACTTTGTTTGTACTTTTTGTTGGAGCGGGGAGGCCCAGCATGTCTTTATTAGTTGAGTTCATTTTCTCCCTTTTGTTGCTGGGCTCCCCGTCTCTTGTTTTTGGTTACTTTTGTGAGTAATTTGTGTTAAAATAAAATCATTTATTTGGGAAACTCTAGCCGTTGTCCATCTGTTATGTTACGTGCCCCCCCTCACTCCTAGGCATTTAAACCGGGGACCGTAACATAATTGGGGGCTCGTCTGCTTTTAAATAAGTTAAAATGGAATTATATGGTGGATAATTTAGTCTTTCTTGTATTGATTTAACTGCGAGCTGCCGCGCTTTGGGCTATAGTACCAAAATGTTCTATTTATTTTTTGTAAAACGTTTTATTGCGTTAAATAGGATTCTTGGTGTTATTTCTCGCCACTTTCTTTGTTCACTGTTCGCGCTTTATTTTTTTTTTGTGAATGAGCAAAACGGTAGTGACGTAGTAGCAAAAAGGGGTTTCCCAATATTGTGCCATCTGGAATTCCCCGTGTAGCTTTGTGGCGTGTAAGCGAAAGCGTGTGCGTGTTTGGACACGGCTATTTTGTGCTTTTGAGAATGTTTTTTTTTTTTGGCGTCCTTTACATTGTTTTCACAGGAAATGCAGGTGAGTAAAGTGTTTTGTCTCTTGCACAGCGTTGTTTTGTAAAAAGTGGCCTTTTGCTCCTCCGTTAGGCTGAGAAGGTGTTGCTCTTTGAGCTTCATCTGTTTTTTTTTGTTTTAATAGTGTCGCGGGGAAGCGGTTAGTGTTAACTGCTAAAGCTGTTATCTCGGGAGCACGTCCGTAGGAGCTTGGGTGGTTGTCTATTGCAGATGGCCTCACAAACCTACTGGTTTTCAGTGCATAAGATCCCGCCGCAGAACCTGCGTGAAGAGTAAGGGTTGAGTTAGACAGGTGAGAATTTGTTAGGCAGGTACAGCTAGTGGGGGCGCATTGGTTTGTTGTAGGTTTAAGCAGGGCTGTGCTTTAGCCACCACTTTACTTCACGGTGCATTTCCTTGTTTTGTTGTAAATTTTGGCGTGTGTAGTTATTTTAATTTTGCTGTTGGCTGGCTGAGGCTTGACGCGGTCTTTATGTCCTCTGTTTTTTTTCTGTTTTTGACTGCGTGTTTTTTGGTCTCATTATGGAATTTAGTTTAGAGGACTTTGTGGCTCACCCGAGTCTTGAAAAATTTGAACAATGCACTAAAAATAATCTGTTCTCTATTGCTGCTCATTTTAAAGTGCCTATCTCGAAACAAGATAAAAAACAAAATATTAAGTATCAATTACATATGGCTCTAGCTGAGAAAAATCTTCTCCCTGCTGTTAGCTCCGCTCCTTCTTATGCTATCGCGCATCCAGATTCTGAGGTGCGTAAATTAGAGCTACAGGTTGAAATGCGGCGTTTAGAGCTCAAAGAGAAAGAGCTTCAGCATGATTTTGAGCTGCGTAAATTTGAAATTGAAGAGACAGGACGGCGTGAATCAGTTCGTCTTAGAGCTAGACAGACGAGCAGTGAATTTATGACGGAGGCAGATTTTGATGTTAATAAATGCATTCGTTTAATCCCGCCTTTTTCTGAGAGGGATGTTGACAAATATTTTGTGCTATTTGAGCGGGTAGCAACGACTTTAAAATGGCCTAGGGAAATTTGGCCTCTCCTTCTGCAGTGTGTGTTTACGGGCAAAGCCCAGGAGGCCTATGCTTCTCTCTCACCTGAGGTAAGTTTAAATTATGATCAGGTGAAGTCTGCGGTTCTTAGGTCTTATGAGTTGGTTCCTGAGGCTTATAGGCAGAAATTTCGACGCTATAAGAAAGTAGAGGGCCAAAGTTATATTGAGTTTGGTCATGAGAAAGTAGCACTGTTTGATCGTTGGTGTTCTGCACAAGACGTAAAGAACTTTGATCAGTTACGCGATTTAATTCTTATGGAAGAATTTAAAAACTGTCTACCAGAAAAAATTGCAACATACTTGAATGAACAAAAAGTCACTAATGTGTCTGCTGCTGCAATATTAGCTGATGAATATGTTTTGACCCACAGGGAGAGCTTTGAAAAGCCTTCCGTTCCTCTGTCACAGCGTGGTTCTGTTACGCACACCTACTCTAGTGAGCATGCTAATTCTAAAGACAGTGCAGCTAAGGCGAGGCCTGTGTGCGCTTATTGTAAAAAGCGTGGCCACCTGATTAACAGCTGTTTTTTGTTAAATAAAAAGAAACCTAAAACTGTTGCATTGGTCAAAACGCCTTCAGGCCCGCATTTTTATGAATCTGAAAGCGTGGACTTGGATATTTATTCTCCTTTCATTATGAAGGGGACGGTCTCACTTCCTGATAGCTGCACAAAAGTCCCAGTAACAATTTTACGTGATACTGCTGCTTCTAGATCTATTATTCTTCAAAGTGTGTTGCCTCTCTCAAATGCAACCTCCTTAAATTGTAGTGAGCTGGTGCAGGGCTTTGGAATGAAGTTTGTTAATTTACCCGTGCACTCTGTTCAGCTTGACTCGGATCTGGTGTCTGGTCCAGTTGCAGTGGCCGCATGCACTGCTTTTCCCATTAAAGGAGTGGATTTCCTTTTAGGAAATGATTTAGCTGGGGTAAAATTCTAGTGAATCCTGAAGTTACTGCTGTGCCCCTTGTCTCTGAAGGTCCTGATGAATTGCAAAAGAAATATCCTACAGTGTTTCCTGTCTGTGCTGTTACACGGGCTATGGCTAAAGCTAATGTGTTAGAGTGCGATGGTTTAGAGGGTAGCTTTATGATAGATCCCGACATAGAGTCGAAGTTGGCCCCTGACAGTAACCCTATCACACATCCTTCAAGTGCTGCCTTTGATCCCACAACGTCATATGAAGGTGGCGTGCATAGTTCACCTAATGTTCAGTTAGAGGCACAAAAGCCGCTGGAGAGCTTTGGTGATGGACACATGTCTCGGGAGCATCTAATTTCTGAACAGAAGCGTGATCCATCACTCACCTCTTTATTTGAACTAGTCGTTTCTGAGGATGAGCTGGTGAACATGGCTTCTGGCTATATCCTTAAAAATGATGTCCTCTTGCGTAAGTGGACACCACCTTATGCTTCTTCACAGGATGATTGGAGCGTTGTTACACAGATTGTTGTGCCAAACAGGTTTCGAGGTGAAATACTTAGCTTGGCACATAACGGTCCTTTAGCTGGTCATTTAGGTGTTAATAAAACTTATAACCGCATATTGCGCCAGTTTTTTTGGCCAGGGTTAAAACGTGATGTGAAATTACATTGTAAAACATGTCACACATGTCAAATTGCTGGAAAGTCGAATCCATCCATCCCGCCATACCCTTTGTATCCAATTCCGGCTGTAAATGCACCATTTGATCACATTATTGTAGACTGTGTGGGTCCATTGCCTCGTACTAAATCTGGCAACCAGTTTTTGTTGACCATTATGTGTGCTTCAACGCGCTTTCCTGAAGCTATACCTATGCGTAAAATCACTGCGCCCGCTGTTGTAAAAGCACTCGGTAAATTCTTTTCATTGTTTGGGCTCCCTAAGGTAATTCAAACCGACCAAGGGACTAACTTTATGTCTCGTGTGTTTGCACAGGTGGCCGATCAGCTGAACATCACCCACTGCTTTTCAAGTGCTTACCATCCAGCAAGTCAAGGCGCATTGGAGAGGTTTCATCAAACTCTCAAGGCGATGCTTCGGGCCTATTGCCTTGAATTTGAGAAGGAGTGGGATGATGGTGTACATCTTTTGCTGTTTGCAACTCGGGAAGTCGTACAGGAGTCGACTGGTTTTAGTCCAGCCGATTTGGTGTTTGCTCATAATGTGCGTGGTCCCTTAAAACTGCTTCAGGAGAATTGGTTAAATGAGTCCAAACCAGAAAATCTGATTGATTATGTCAGCGCGTTTCGGTATAAGCTACATAGGGCTTGTGAGTTGGCTAAACAAAATTTGTCTGCTGCTCAATCCAAAATGAAAGGCTGGTATGACAAGAAGGCCAAGGCTAGACAGTTTAAACCTGGGGATAAAGTTTTAGTGTTTCTACCTATCCCTGGTTCTAGTCTTCAGGCACGATATAGTGGCCCTTATGTCATAGAAAAGCGTGTCAGTGATAGGGATTACGTTGTAGCTACTCCTGACCGTGCCCGTCGTAGCAGACTTTGCCATGTCAATATGATTAAACCTTATTATGATCGTGAGCAGTTGGGCAAACCAACTTCTGGTGATGTAAACACAGTCCTGGCCTTGTCCAATGTTAAGCATTCTCAAACTGTGTGTTTGCCTTTATCTAGTGCTTTGCAGGTTCCTGATCTCGCGGTGGGGACGTCCGGAGTTGGAATTGTCCCTGAGGCCTGTGAGTCGTTGTCTGGTCCTGAAACTGACTGTGGTATCGAAAGTTCTTCTGTCTCTACAGTTCAAGGCCGACTGAAAAATTCTGAGATGCTTGCTAACCTTGATTCTTGTTTTTTGCATCTCCCCTGTTCACAACGTACAGACGTATTAAATTTAATTAATTGTTACGTTTCGTTATTTTCAGATGTGCCGTCCCACCGTGTCAACACTGAAAAACGTCAGCGCCTCCAAAACCAAGTTGACTATATGCTGTTGCATGGCATTGCAGAATTTAGCACTAGTTCCTGGAGTTCCCCCTGTCTTCTTGCTATCAAGTCTGATGGAACGGACCGTTTCTGTACGGACTTTAGGAAGGTTAACAATGTCACAAAGCCTGATTGCCATCCTCTTCCTCGCATGGAGGACTGTGTTGACCGTGTGGGGTCAGCAGCTTTTGTGACAAAGTTAGACCTTCTTAAAGGCTACTGGCAGGTGCCTTTAACTCCACGTGCCAGGGAAATTAGTGCGTTTGTTACTCCTGATGCATTTTTACAGTACACTGTAATGCCTTTTGGCGTACGCAATGCGCCTGCTACTTTTCAGCGGTTAGTTAACCGCGTTTTGGGGGGGGTGCCGGGGTGTGAGGCGTATTTGGACGATATAGTAATCCATTCTGCAACATGGGAAGAGCACATCAGTCAGTTAAAACAAGTCTTTACTAGGTTAACTGAGGCAAATTTAACAGTCAATTTGGCTAAGTGTGACTTTGCCAAAGCGACAGTAGTTTACCTGGGAAAAATTGTGGGTGGTGGCATGGTAAAGCCAGTAAATGCCAAAATTGAGGCCATCACGTCATTCCCAGTGCCTTCCACTCGTCGTGAATTGCAGCGGTTCTTGGGAATGGCGGGCTATTACCGTAGCTTTTGTAAAAACTTTTCTTCTGTGGCTGTTCCACTCACTGACCTGTTGAGTCCAAAAATGGTTTTTAAATGGTCACCAGAATGTCAACATGCGTTCGAGTCGCTTAAAGCTCTTCTCGTGCATGCACCTGTCCTAGCTGCCCCAAGGTACGATCGTGCTTTTAAGCTGGCTATTGATGCTAGTGATGCAAGAGCAGGCGCTGTTTTGTTGCAGGATGGGCCCGATGGCATTGAGCATCCCGTGTGCTATTTTTCCAAAAAGTTTCAAAAACATCAGAAGTCATATTCAACGATTGAAAAGGAGGCACTCGCTTTAATTTTGGCCCTTAATCATTTTGAAGTTTATATTGGTTCCTCTTCACGTCCGGTTATTGTTTACACAGATCACAATCCTCTCATTTTTATTCATCAAATGCGTAATTCTAACCAGCGTTTAATGAGGTGGGCTGTGTTTGTCCAAGCATTTAATTTGGAGATAAAACATGTCGCCGGTAAGAACAATGTTTTAGCAGATGCGTTGTCGCGTGCTGTTACGTGGTGAATGGTTGCCCTTTTTCTGGATCACCATTCACCATCCAGGGGTGGGGGTGTTATGCGTGTTTCGCAAATGCCCGGCCCGGAGTCCTCAATGATTAATTAATATTGTTATATTGTTTTCTTTTTCTAGTTTCCTATTGGCTGAGTTGGGGAAGCGAGGCTATAAAGGCACAGGAGGCGGACTTTTGGGTCTCGGCCAGCCACAGCTTTCTTCGCAGCCATATCGTTTCGTCTTTATATTATTTTCACTTTGTTTGTACTTTTTGTTGGAGCGGGGAGGCCCAGCTTGACTTTATTAGTTGAGTTCATTTTCTCCCTTTTGTTGCTGGGCTCCCCGTCTCTTGTTTTTGGTTACTTCTGTGAGTAATTTGTGTTAAAATAAAATCATTTATTTGGGAAACTCTAGCCGTTGTCCATCTGTTATGTTACGTGCCCCCCCTCACTCCTAGGCATTTAAACCGGGGACCGTAACAAAACTAAATCTAAACTGCTTTTATTCCTGCCTCCGGTGTCTCTGTCATAACAGAAGACCGGACCATAACAGCTAATCATCAGCATGAGCCAACATGATCCATTTCAAGAGCTCGTGGACGTATTACGCCGAGCACTCACCTCACAACCACCGTCATCGTCACCAGCACCCACCGCCACTGCCGCTTCCGCATCCACCGCCACGGCTGCTTCTCCTGTGTTCACCGCCAGTCCCATGGCCAAACCGGCGCCCTACTCTGGATCGGCGGAGGACTGCAGCGGATTCCGTCTTCAGTGTGAGCTCGTCCTGGAGATGCAACCGCACCTCTACCCCACCGACACGGCTAAAATAGCGTTTATAATATCACAACTGCAAGGTAAGGCCCTTCAATGGGCGGATTCCCTCTGGACTCAAAAAGGCTCTGTCGTTAAATCATATCCTGCATTCGTCTCCCACTTCAGAGAAGTCTTCGGGAAGCCCTTGGCCCACTCTTCTACTGGTGAGAAATTGTACAACCTTAAACAAGGAAACAAAACTGTTAACGATTATGCCTTGCAGTTCAGAACGCTAGCCGCAACCAGTAGTTGGAATGAACAAGCCCTCATCACCACCTTCCGACAAGGATTGGACCCAAACGTGCGGTTGCATCTCGCTGCATACGAGGACTCCCTATGACTCGGACGCTTCATCCAACTCGCCATCCGCGTGGGTTCTCGTATGCAGTCGTGTCTCCTTGAGCACCAGGGCCAGCCACTGACCACCACGCTCCTCCGTCGGTCTGAACCTGTCAGCTTTCCAGAACCAGCAAACGAACCCATGCAAGTGGATAACTCCCGTTTATCTTCTACAGAAAGACAAAGACGGCTGACCCTGAATCTATGTCTATATTGTGGATCCCCTGGGCATGTAATCTCCACATGCCCAATTCGTCCTCCTCGGCCCGTGGTGAGTGCTATCATTCCCTCTATCCAAAAAATGAAACCACTCACTACTGTAGTAAACCTTATTGCTGCTAATGCTTCCGTTCCAGTGGTGGCGCTCCTTGATTCAGGGTCAGCAGGAAACTTCATCTCAGGCGCCCTCTGTCGACACCTCGGGCTCAAGACCTCGCCTTCTCCGACTAATTACCAGGTCCACTCCATCACGGGCAAACCCCTGAGCCGTAAGATGATCCGACGGGTCACTGGACCTCTTCAGCTGCAAGTGGGTATCCTTCACACGGAGAACATCCATCTGCTGGTTCTGGAGGAGTCCACCGCTGACGTGGTTCTAGGGCGCCCATGGTTGGAACAACACAACCCCACCATCTCCTGGCGCACGGGCGAAGTCCTGAAGTGGGGCGACCACTGCTTCTCCAGCTGCTTCCCAGAACTTCCTGTTCCAAGATCTCCTCTCTCCAAGAATATCTCTATGAATGCTACCTCCATCGAAAGTCCTGTGGAAAAGCGCTCCGTCGACATTCCACCTGACTATGCCCACTTCAGTGACGTCTTCTGCCCGCAACGTGCCTCCAAGCTTCCTCCACATCGGCCATGGGACTGTGCCATCGATCTGTTACCGGGTGAACCAGTGCCTAGGGGACACATATACCCCCTATCTGTACCGGAGGAGAAGGCCATGGAGGAATATATCAAAGAGGCCCTTAACCAAGGATACATCCGCCCGTCTACTTCCCCTGCTGCTTCAAGCTTCTTCTTCGTGGCCAAGAAGGACGGAGGCTTGCGGCCCTGCATCGATTATCGCTCTCTGAACAAAATCACTGTGAAATTCAGGTACCCACTTCCCCTCGTCCCAGCGGCCCTGGAACACCTCCGTGGTGCCACTGTGTTCTCTAAGCTGGACCTCCGCAGCGCGTATAACCTCATCCGGATACGCGAGGGGGACGAGTGGAAGACCGCCTTCGTCACACCCACCGGCCACTACGAATACCTTGTAATGCCGATGGCTGCAGGGAGTGCGCCATCTCCAAGAGCCCACGCCATCTTCCAACCGGCAAGCTCAATCCTCTGCCCGTTCCTGAGAGATCCTGGTCACACCTGGGAGTGGACTTCGTTACCGATCTCCCAGAGTCTGATGGTCACACATGCATTCTAGTTGTCGTAGACCATTTTTCTAAAGCCTGCCGACTAATTCCCCTGGAAGGATATGGAATCCCCGAGGACATAGTCTCTGACAGAGGACCTCAATTTATCTCCCGAGTCTGGAAGGCTTTCTTCTCCCTCCTGGGTGTGACCGTCAGCCTATCGTCTGGATACCATCCTCAGTCGAACGGGCAGACGGAACAGAAGATCCAGGAGATCGGCCGCTTCCTGCGTACCTTCTGTCACGGCCACCAGGACTCCTGGAACCAGTACCTGGGTTGGGCCGAGTACGCCCAGAACTCCCTCCGTCAAGCCACAACTGGATTAACACCTTTCCAATGTGTACTCTGCTTCCAACCCCCACTGTTTCCCTGGAATGGGGAACCCTCCAACGTTCCAGCTGTCGACTACTGGTTCCGGGAGAGCGAGAGGGTATGGGACTCAGCTCACCATCAGCTGCAGAGAGCCCTGCGCAGGCGCAAGATGACAGCCGACCTTCGGCGCTCCAACGCTCCAACCTACCAACCGGGGCAGAAGGTCTGGCTGTCCACCAGAGACATCAGGATGCGCCTGCCCTGCAAGAAGCTGAGTCCCCGCTTCATTGGCCCGTTCACCATCCTTCGACAGATTAACCCCGTCACTTACCGGTTACAATTACCTGCACAGTATAAAAGAATTCATCCAACCTTCCATGTCTCACTGTTAAAGCCTCACCACCCTCCTGTTCTTCCTTTCACAGAACCTGACGTGGCAGCCGTCGAGCCCCCCCTTCCACTCATCCTGGACGATGGGACTGCCTACGTTGTTCGAGAAATTCTGGACTCCCGGCGCTGTGCTGGTCTCTTGGAATATCTGGTAGATTGGGAAGGTTATGGCCCCGAAGAACGCTCATGGGTTCCCAAGAATGATATCCTTGATCCTAATCTGTTACAGACTTTCCACACCAACCACCCAGACAGACCTGCCCCACGACCTCGAGGACGACCACCATGACGTCGGGGTCCTCGGCCCTCAGGAGCGGGCCGTGGGAGGGGGGGTACTGTCACAGACACGTCAGGTTCCACCTCACTCCCTTACCCACGCACTCAATCACCAGCTTACTAATCACCGCCACCTGAAGTTCATCACCACAGTCATTAGCACCAGCATGTAAACCCCACACTCACACACACTCACTGTCCGGTCTCGTTTCGAATACAACCAGTTGTATACTTACCTCAAGGACTCCCAAAGCTATACTTACCCGTCTTCTACATCTCCTTCGTCTCCATCGTCTCCATTGTCTCCAGATCTCCTCGTGTTCCTACCTGCCAGTGTGTGTGAGTGTTCCTGTCAGCCATCTCCAACGTCTCCCTCTCTCTTCATCTGCAACACAAACTAAGGACAGTATTACCTCTCATTCAACTTCAAGAACCTCTTCATCACCTTGCACTTAACGTTTTGATCTGCTGATTGTTCAATAAACATCTAAACTGCTTTTATTCCTGCCTCCGGTGTCTCTGTCATAACATTAATAATGATAAAATAATTTACACGTTTATTATTGCATCCTGTTAATTTACAATACTGAGGTGCAAATGTATCTGCCAGTATAAAATATAAATAGCATCTAATTACTATGTACACTTATTGCAAAGAACTGCTACTTTTAGCCTACATAGTAAATAGAAAATTATTTGCAAAATTATTTAAAAAAATGCACTTAAATTATAATTTTTTTCTTCCTTTTTTGCATGTGGGATACCAAAAAAATGAATATGAGTTCAATAACTTACCATTCTGCCAGTTTTAACCTCTGATATTATAACAGTGATAAGAATTAAACTTGCATTGACTCAGAAGTATGCGGACGACATTTTGTCAAGTGCTGTTGCCATGGTGAATCAGAGTCAACCTACTCAGAGTCGATTGAACTAATTGAATTTAGCTGTTCTGAAACTGAAAACTCAGAGTTTCCAATTTCAGAGTAAGTCAACAGTACAAGTTTCAACTCCGAGTTGGTTGAACCTCTTTGCTGAAATGGGCCCCTGATCTTTCCTCTCAGGAACCTGATGAATCTGGATCTTCAGCTGGAGACTCTCCAGAAACTACAACAGAACGACCAAATCACCATTAAGGTCACCATCTTCCATTAAGATCAGTGTAACAAACTAGTGACACTTAGTGAACAAACTGCCATATGTTTCTGTTATTAATGTTATTTACAACATCCACAACAATAAAACAACCTACATCTGACAATATTGACTCTGCTGTTGCTCTTCATCATTCGTTCCAAGATAAATCTCCCAAAATTTCCTTTAATCTTCGGCAGTATTTGTTCTACCTGAATGATGGATTTACTCTTGATATTGAAAGAGTAAAATCTTCCTCCACATTCAGTCAACAGTTGCTCGAGATCAGCATGATCTTTCAGTTTTAGATGTTCATCAATGCCTCTTCCAGATCCTCCAGCTCATCTCCATGTGTGAACAGAATCATGATGTAAGAAATAATCACATGCATCCGTTTCTTTTTTTTTTTTACCATCACACATTTCAGACACATGCTCTTTAAACCTTGTTTCAACAAGTATAGAGCTTCCTCCTGATGAGCTTTTCCCAGAACCATGTCTTCCCATCAAAAGAATCCGGATCAAATATCCAGAGGCAAGTTTTGTTAGAGACCCCAGCTCAGTCACTTTTAAATTCCACTAATTGCATAACCTGCAGTTCAGTGAGAAGTTAGAACTAACTTACCATTTAATTGATGTGTAGGAAACACTGGGACATGCCATTATGTAATGATATATGATTTTGATTAAACATAAGCTACTTTGAGTGGTAGACATTTGAACTTGAAAATAGTGTCAAAGACACTTCACTTTATATAGTCTTAAAGGGACTTTGATAGTCTTCAAGCCATTGAACAACCGTCTCTTCCACCATGTATTTTCCCTTACTCTGTTGGTGATGCAGGGAGTATTGTGATTGGTTGTCAAGCCAGCCAATCAGAATTTAGCAGTCTCATCTCTAATTGGCTGGAATTATGGCATATTTTAATGCTGGGTTATGTTGAGCAAGTGAGCCCTCTGCGATTAGAGAATAGGGATGGGCATTTTTGGCAATTTTTCATTTCGATCATCAATAGGTTTGATGGAGACAATGAAAATATCTGAAGACTGTTAGGAAAATGAGTTTTAAAAATAAAAATATGACATTAAAACATTGTCTAATAAAAAAAAAATACAGTAACGAAATACAGTTACTCAAATTTAGTATTTTAAATACGTAATGTCGTTACATGTATTTTGTTACTCCCTAGCCCTGTGTGTGTGTGTGTGTGTGTGTGTGTGTGTGTGTGTGTGTGTGCGCATGTACTCGTTGCAAAACTTGCTCCATAACCAGTTCAATGCTGATATGACTAATGTTTCAGCAAAAGAAGTGAAGCCGGAGGAACATCAGGTTACAGCGGATTACAAATACAGTAAATTATATTTTTGATTTTTGTAGATAATCTCCTCCTACACTGGAATTCATCATCAGTGAAGCTCCTCCCACAACAATCACATCATCAGTGAAGCTCCTCCCACAGCAGTCTAGCAATAAATGCAGGAATATTCCCATTAGAGGAGCATCAGGAAGAGCTGAAATCTGCAAAGACTGAGTTTGTTAAAGAGGACAGTGAGAACATGAGTGATCCAGAACCCTGCAGAATGAAGCACACTGAAGATACTGAAGAACAAAGAGGTTGGTGTTTATTCTTCATTCATTCATGATGCTGAACAACATTCATGTTAGAAAGATTCAAGCACTTCTGCACATTTAGATAAACAGTCAAACTATGAAATTTTCTTTTCTAACAAAAGCTCAGTAAAGGGAAGTTTGAGAAACTTTCATATTGATTGTCAACATCAGATCAAACTAAATATTTATTTTACATTATTTCAATATTTGCTTCACAGTTTGCAAGAGTGTTTCCAGAATTTAGGCATTTTCAATATAGTTAACAACATTGTTATTTTTTAGACTAAGATCCTAAAGCTTGCTTATACGCATGCGCGAGTTGGTGCTACGGTGTTGAAGTTTTGTATATTGCGTGTTGAACTCCTGCATGTCTCATAGTAAAGATACTGTTGTTAAAAAAGATCTTTGCCTTGCCACTCGTCATTCAACAAAATTTCAATGGTTCACCCATTAATCATGAGGATTCACCAAGATCATCCTCCAGCAATGAATCATTGAACAAAATCTCTATGGGCTCCGATCAGTTTTATACATTTGTAGATGTTTTAATGAGACATTAGTATAATGAAAAGGGATAATAGTAGTTAATAGTCTCTTTCTAGCTTGTGTAGTGAACAGCACATTCTAGGGCCCAGTTTATGGCCGGGCCCCTCTCTGTCCATAAGAGCAGACAAAGGTTTGCTACATTTTGATTGGATCTTGGTGGACTAACACAAACAAACTGTCCAACGCCATCAGATAAAGACGGAAGGACAACATCCAGACCTCTCTTAGAGGGTAAGAAGAAGACCTCTTGTACCAAGCCTGGGAAGGACAGGACTTCTCATTGGTCCACAGGCAGTTTCTGCCCTTCACCCATCTAGACACTACTTCCTAAGGTTGGCCAGAGACTGCCATAAAAATTCCTCGGGACCTTAGCAGCAATGGGTGAAACAAAGAGAGATCACAAAGATCTCCATCTAAATCCATTCAATACTATGTTTGAAAACCTTAGAACTGATGCAAAGTGTTCCAGATTGTTAAGGACCTTCTGCACCTACACCAAGGCCTCGTCTGTGTGTTCCAAATTTTTAAGGACCCTTTGGTACTCCAGGAGATCAGCATCCCACAGAGCTTTGTGTTCAAGACTGTTGAAACAGATTCTGGCTCCTCTCCCCACTGCATTGTCACCCAGCACAACCAGTGGAAGACGTCACTGTCATCGGACTCGACCACGTGGAAAGTAAATGTCACTTAACCAAACCTCTTTCCAGAGACCTTGGCATTGTTGTATATTATCAGTATATAATTTCCTAATTCCCATTAAATATAGCTGATGTTAGTTAGTAACAAATACTTTTTCGTTTATTTGTTTGTTGCATAATAAGGTTCTCCACCCTATTATTTCCAGAGAAACAGTTCATCTTTACATAAGATAATGTAACTCTTCCATAGCCACACTCAACATAATCACTTGTACTCTATGTATCTTATGCACTTTATTCCTTTATCATTCATGGTATTCATTCAGTAGTCGTGTTAGTTATTCTTGTTATGTTTTTGTTAATAAAATTTATTTTATTACACTTGTGTCTTCCTTGTGCTGATAATACAAAAGAGGTTCTACAAGTTAGCAATTTCACCAATCTTTCAGATAAATCAGCTGACCACTTTACATTAATTCTAAAAGAATGAAAGCCCCTGTTGGGAGTGAAAGACCCTGACTGGTGCCCTGAACTAGGGAAAGGGGGGAAGTGGTCATCTGATAACCACACCTTAAGAGACGTGTGATCCAAAATCACATTACTTCGCGTCCTTGGATGGACACAGTAAAAATCACTATTAATATTAATAGCCATGCATGTGGTTCAGGCAACACATTCATTGATTATCTTCACTGCATGTATATTTATAACCTCTCATTGTTTAAATTTAAAAAAAATAAATAAATATTTTTTATATTAACATAAAACACAACCCTATATCTTTTTTGTTAAATGTTAGATTTAATGATCAATAAGTATAAACAAAAGGCATAAGAAGCTACAATAAGAAATAAAGTAAACAAACAATCATTCAAAGTCAGCACTCTAGTAGGATACAAAGGTAAAGTTAAATGGCTTAAATATGTAACAAATAATAGACTCATGAGACCAAAGATCACCCGTTAAATATACAAAAGATGAATTATATCTCATGTTTAACCACTACAGAGACAGCGGCAAATGTCAGAAGGACTAGCCGAGGTAAAGCTGTTCTCTGCGGCGTAAAATAGTGTTTAAAATAGGGGCTATATGTTTATCAATAAACAGCAGATTTTATGTGATTTTGATTTGAAGGTGTCCTCAATAAAAGGGGTGGATCAAGAACACATCCTGGGATTTGAACTGTACTTGGCTAGATGTGAACTTTGAGTTGGATCAGTACTCAGGCAGCAACTGATGATTTTTTTATATAAAAAGACAAGACTGGATATTAAGAAATGAGTAACTAATAAATGAATGAATGAGGCATTTATATAGCACTTTACTATGTATTACTGTACAAGGGTCGCTCCTCATCCATAACCTGGATAATTTAACAGCAGACCGAGCAACAGCGCCAACTATAGGTGGAGAGGAGAGATTTGGCTAACTTACACTTAAGAGACTTTGTTTTTCAGCACATCAAGATGAACTACTTGTTGTGGTTTCTCCACTGCATGGATCTTCATGTGTTGCTTCAGGTAGCGTTTTATAGAGAAACTCTTTCCACACTGATCACACGTGTGCGTCTTTTCACTGCTGTGGATCATCTCATGTGTTTTAAGAGATGATGACTGACTGAATCTCTTGTCACAGTGTGAACACTTGTAAGGTTTCTCTCCAGTGTGGATTATCTGATGTGTTTTCAGAGATGATGCCTGAGTGAATCTCTTGTCACAGTGTGAACACTTGTAAGGTTTTTCTCCAGTGTGGATCATCTCATGTGTTTTCAGATGTCCTAACCGACTGAATCTCTTGTCACAGTGTGAACACTTGTAAGGTTTTTCTCCAGTGTGAATACTCTGGTGCTGTTTTAAACAGTTTTCTGTAGTAAAAGTCTTCTCACACTCAAAGCACACATGATCCTTTACAGCATTGTGAAATTTCTGATGTGCATGTAAATATTGCAGCAGTGAAAATCTCTTTCCACACACAGAACATGAATATGGCTTCTCCTTCGTATGAACTCTCAAGTGTTTCTTTAAGGTTGGTTCCCCAATAAATGTTTTGCCACATTGATCGCATTTGAATGGCTTCTCTCCAGTGTGGATCTTACTGTGTTCTTTAAGGGTTGATGATTGTCTAAAGCTCTTCCCACATTGATGACAAGTGAATGGCTTCTCTCCAGTGTGGATCCTCGTGTGTTTTTTAAGGGTTGATGTTTGACGGAACCTCTTCCCACATTGATCACATGTGTGTGGCTTCTCTCCTGTGTGAGCTGTCATGTGACCAGTAAGATGTACTTTTTGTGTGAAACTCTTCCCACATTGATCACATGTGAATGGCTTCTCTCCAGTATGAATTCTCATGTGACGATCAAAACATTGTTTTTTAGTGAAACTCTTTCCACACCGATCACATGTGAATGGCTTCTCTTTAGTATGAACTCTAATGTGACGCTCAAAATGACATTTGTATGTAAAACCTTTTCCACACAGAGTGCAGGTGAAATATTTTTTTGCTATTCTTTTCTTTAAAAATGTCTTTTCAGTCTTTGAGCAACTCAAAGGTTTTTCTTCAGATTTGACATGATGTTTCTCCTCCACTTCATTCAGATCTTCACTCTCCTCCTTCACTTCCATCAGCTCTGAAATGAGAGAGAAGTGTTAATTTTCAATACATCAATATAAGTTAAAGAGAGATATATGAAGTTAAATATCATAAAATTGAGATTTGCTTTGATATAAAACTGCTTAGCCTCCATTTTACTTTAGCTCTGTGCTTATTTTGACTCCAGTTTTGGTTATTACATTTAGATTTACTGAATTAAGACAATCAGCACTGAATAGAGGTCTTCTGGCTACAGAATTTCCCAAAATAACTGCTCTGCCACCTTTCCTTAAATAATCCTTAATTCATTATACATAATATTAAGAAAATAAAGAAAACATTGCTCCAAATTATACAAATGGTACTCAATCAGAATGCCTATTTCTGCCGCACTAACCATCACAGCAAAGTCACCGCGGCAAAAATAAACCAGTCACATATCAAAGCCATTTGAAAAGGGACATTTTGCAAAAATTAATAATGCTCTGATTCACACTTGAAAAGACAAAAGACGTGCATAATGACCTGCATAATAATGAGCCATTTCAATCAGGTAGGCTATGTGAAAAAAAACCCTCTGTGATCATGTCTCAAGCTCATCACGGTGTATATCAAACATACAGAAAAAACAGCAATCCTGTGAATTATTATTACAAAAAAATAAATGCATATAAAATAATGGTATTCTATTGTGTGCTTTAAAATATAATGCATTTCTGTGATGCTAAGTGTCTGAACAATTATGTTACCTCTATTGCATTTTATATAGCCTTTTAGCTTAAAAGCATGCACATTTGGAGAAATGTTGACAAATTCTCATATGTTTATGTCAATTTTCTATACAGAGGAGTAATATTTATTCAATATTTATTGTCATCACTGTGAGGACTGGATACTGTGTTTTCAATTAATACTTGCAGCCGGAGGGTGCTTTGTACACCTTTAGTCCACAAATTACTCTAAAGAAGAACTAGACGTGACATTTCAGGAACTAACAGAGGCTTCCAGAGATTGCTAACCATGGCTTTAACAGCAGTACATGCCTGGAATACTATACCCATAGAACTAAGAAACATAATGTCTCTTGCTTCTTTCTCTAAAATGATAAAAGGTTGGTTATTGGATAATCAAATATTTTTTTCACAATTTAAAATAGTGGTTTCTTGTTTGTTTCTGGCTTTGTATGAAGATTTTTTTTTTTTTTTTTTTTTTTTTTTTAACCATCAACCTGCCAGAATGGCTAAATCTGGCACATTTACATGTGACTTGTTTCTTGTGTGTTAATTAATGTGCATCGTCCTCTTTTAAAAAGCAAATAAAATAAATAAACTTGCTAGCAACGACACAGCACTAAAATCAAACTAGAAATAACACAAAAACACTTACAGTATGTAGATCATCCTGTTGCTTGACAGCTTCTCTCTAATAAATGCTAAATTACAACAGTCTATAAGCTGGCTTTGGCCACGCCTTACTGACTCAGATCAAAATGAGAACAAACACAACTTGCCATGTGAAAACAGCACTGTAAAAAATGTCCGTAGATTTAACAGTAATATACCGTAGAAATGCTACAGTATAAAACCGTATTTCATAAAACATGCGAAAACCGTAGAGTTTACAGTGGAAAAACTGTAATTAGTTTTACGGAGTAAAACACAATGAACCACGGTGCATGTTTAAGTGTGCTGCAACAGATTGCCACGAATCGTTTCGTTCATACGGAGCATTTAAGGCTCATTTTTACCGTAAACATACTGTAGATTCACGTGTTGCTACTACACATGCCCTTACGGTGTTTACATGTAATATTTCTATGTGCCAACACCAGTGTCGCGATGTCAAAGAACGAATCGCTCACTTAAAGGAACATATCGCTGAAGGGCGTGTTGTGACATGTCCGGTGACAGGATGTAATCATACTTTCACTGTAAAGTCATCGTTTACTTCCCACATGTCCAGAAAGCACAGGCAGTGTCGCGTAGACAGTATAAGTGATCTTTATAGAGAGACAGTTTCTCAGTCTTTTGAAACTGAACCTTTAGTTACAGGCCCCACAGAGGGATCTAGTGAGACTGATGAAGGTGAAGTTCATCTTACAGAGAATTTCAGTGATCTGTTTCTCAGAAATATTAGTCTTTTCTACTTGAAATTACATGGGCAGTTTCTTCTGCCAGCATCAACTATACAAAATATTGTTGAAGAGATGCAGAGCATACATGAACTTGGACAGACATATTCTTTGAATAAATTGAGTGCATTCCTGAAAAATGATTTAGAGTTAACAGATGAGGACATTGGTAGAATATGTGATGTTGTGAAGGAATCTGACCTATTCACCATTAGTCATGAAGGACCAATGAGAACAAATTTTTCAAGAACAAAGGCTTTTAAAGAGATGTTCAGATACACAGAACCTGTAAAGTTGTACTTAGGAACAGATGAAACGAGGTCACAGAGGTTTGCCTACTATGTTCCTCTGAAAGACACTTTGAGATGTTTACTGGAGTCTGACTTATGGCAAAAATGTGCTGCACAGGATACATGCTTACCCTGCACAGATGTGCTTTGTGATGTCAGTGATGGTCAGGTATACAAAAACAATGAGTTATTCTCTCAAAACGCATCATGTCTCAAACTAATTCTATATCAAGATTCTTTTGAGGTGGTGAACCCATTAGGTTCAGCAAAAAGCAAGCACAAAGTACTAGCAGTATATCTGTCTCTGGCTAATTTACCACCTCATATAAGATCAAGTACAGACCACGTCACTTGTAATGCTGTGTCGTGAAAAAGATTTCAAACACTTCGGACAGGAGAAAGTTTTCTCCAGGCTAATTGCAGACTTAAAGGACTTGGAAGCTAATGGAATAACTACACTCTAAACCCGGATTTTGTGTTAATGAAACATTTTAAGTGGTCATTACTGATTGTTTGTTGTTTTTGAAAAAGCACTGTCATAACTAAATCAAATTAGTTGTTTGCAATAATCAGATTAAATATTGAGTGCACTGATCATGTTAAGCTGTGATAACTCGGAATGTTACACTTTTGCGAGGGAGGGGCCTATTGAAACAGGTGACCGACAGTGAGAGGAGCGCGCTGTTTTAAAAGTCTGCTCTTCCTGCCGATGCTGCACACTAAACTTGGATTTTTGAAAGAAACATTAAACGGTGAGTGTATTAATCTTATATTTCTGACAAAAGTGATTATCCCAAAACCGGGCTGATGTTAGTTGAACGCTGAAAATGTAGTGTTAATGTGCCGGTCGGACATTGTTGTTTTTTTTCCTTCAGTTCACAGATTAGCTTACGTTAACATTTAAATTCGCTGTTTCTGTCAGGTCACAGTTTATAACGTTAGCCAGTGTGTTTCTGTATGTTCACAGTTTGCATTTCTTTGTTTTTTTTTTTCTGTCTGTTCATATCAGCATGTGTGAATGTATGTACACATGCTTGTGGCTAACATTAGCATAGCCTATGTCTTTTTGATGTATTTTGGTAACCGTTGAAAAATTTGCTTTTTAAGGTCCATGAGGCAGATGGTACAATGCTGTCCTGCTATTTTTACAGGAGATCAGGTATGTTCAAGAGTGCTATTACTGATCTATCTTTCTATTATTATTTGATGTCATTGTTCAGTGTCATTTACACATCCTCATGCTTTCCCAGAAGTATATGACTTTCTTTCTTCAGATGAACACAAACAAATATTTGTAGAAAATATTTAATCTCTGAGTTCATATAATGCAAGTATACAGGACCCCCTAAATTGACACTTTAAAAATCACACAAAGCAAACACTATAATCCACACAACCACAGTTTATGAATCAATGTCTTGGTTTGTATGAATTACCATTGTGTTCACTTGGTGTGGTTTTTGAAGCATCAACTACAGTCCTGTACACTTGTATTATACACAAGCTCACATAAATGACTTATGAAAATCTTTCTTAGTGTTCATCCAAAGAAAGACAGAAATTCATAAACACCTGGGACAGCATAAGTGTGTAAATGAGCAAATTTTCATGTTTGGGTGAAGTATCCCTTTATCTTTTCTCACACACAACATGGGTACCTTCAACCACAGTATAATTTAGTTTTTAAATGTACTGCTCTGTATTTTTTTTATATTTTGCAGGTGTTCGTGGAGTTGAACAGGATTGTGGGAAAGAACCTTAAGCAGGAATTCTCTGAAAGCATTGATCAACACAGTCTTCATCTAATTGATATCTTTCGATCTAAGAGAGGGAATGCTGGACAGCTGTTGACCCAAACCAGGGTTAGTCCATATCCATTATACACTTGCAGTGTTTTTTTACAGTAATGAAAACGTCACAATAAGTGACACAATCAGAATTGTGCTTTGTTGGTTCAGATATCTTGTAGATAATTTCTTGTTATTCTAGCTATGTAACTTTGTGTTTTGTTTTACTACCCAAAAGACTCAAGAACCAATTGATATTACGTTACTGGTGCTCAGAGGACTCCCGATTGTCCTTGGTGACAACCTCACGAACTTCTTCAAAGCATGCTTTGTAAGTAAATTATTTTCTCAAAGGACCATGACAACATCATTCTTTTATTAATTGATAATCCTTGTGTTTGATGAAATGCATGCATAGAGCTAAAGGGTTAGTTCACCCAAAAATGAAATTTCTGTCATTAATTACTCACCCAAACCCTTAAGTCCTTTGTTCCTCTTCAGAACACACATTGATATTTTTGATGAAATCTGAGGGTTTGTGAACCACACATTGGCAGCAACGTCATTGCACCTTTTGAGGTCCAGAAAAGGTACTAAAGACATTGTTACAATAGTCCACATGACGGTGGTTCAACCTTAATGTTATTAAGCAACAAGAATACTTTTTATGCTCCAAAACAAAAATAATGACACTATTCAACAATTTCTTCTCTATCCTGTCAGTTTTCTATGCTGTTGATGTAGGAAACACATTGCAGCACTTCCGTGTTTACATCAGAATGCTGACTCGGTACACGTGAGCATCGCAATGCATGCGTGTGGTGCTGACACAGGAGCTGGCCAATGAGTCAGCGTTCTGACGTAGAACCTGGAAGCACTGTGTTCACTATGTCAACTGTGCAGGAGACTGAAATAGAAGAGAAGAAATTGTTGAATAAAGTTTTTTGTTTTGTTTGCACAAAAAATTATTCTCGTCTCTTCATAACATTAAGGTTGAACCACTGCAGTCATGTTGACTATTTTAACAATGTCTTTAGTACCTTTCTGGACGTCAAATTGCAATGACTTGGCTACCTATGTGTGGTTCAGAAACACTTGTATTTCATCAAAAATATCTTTAATTTGTGTTCTGAAGATGAACGAAGGTCTTACAGGTGTGGTACGACATGAGGGTGAGTAATTAATGACATTATTTTGACAGGAATTACATTTTTGGGTGAACTAACCCTTTTAAATCACTGAAACTTAGTAGCAAAAGGTCTTTCTAATCTATTTCTATATTCATATTCTGCTACTATTTATCTATAGTCATATTCTGCAACCAATTCACACATTCTCTCATGTGTCTGTTTCATTACAAGACTCTATTCTTTAACATTGTTGATAGTTATGTAATGAGAAATGTCATGAATGTTCTCTGTTGTTAGGACTCCGATGGTGATCACACATTTTGCCACCTTGACTTTGGGATCCTCCTTGTTGAGCATGAAGGTGCTGTGCTCCCATCTTCCCTTCATCTCAATCCAGCTTCAATTAAGATCATCATTGACGGAGAAGTTGTGATGGAAGGTATTAAAGACTTGCCAAAAGATGTGTGCATTCTCTTTGGACTTGCATATGCACTGTATCTCAACTACCCCAAATCAACGAAGAACATATTGCAGTTGACCCAACAAGTACTTCTCATATTGGGCCACAGTGAACTAAAACCCAGCTTACAAACATTAAAAAAAACTAAAAAACCTTACAATTTGATATTCACAAAGGAATTATAAGAAGTTACCATGACTGTTTTTTGTTCTCAAGAAAGGTGAAGATTCTTGTTCAGATTGTCCAGTCACTGCAGTAAGTACTCTAAAGTTTACCAGTGTTCTGCGCTAAAAGTGTACTGTATGTTTAAAACAACATATTGTTGCTCTATTGATAAGAGAAAAGTTGTCAACAGTTGGAGTGTGTGTGTGTGTGTGTGTGGTCTTTTTCTTTAATCTTTAATTTTCATTCATCTTAATGCTTGTCTGCATATTGTTGAACACTGTTCATTTTCCTCCTCTAAACAATTTACAATTGTTAAGCAAAAAGATTTGCTTATGCACATTTTTTTACTTGTCTTTTTGGTTGACAAATTGAAGTGTTTCCTTTTTTTGTTTTTTTGTCAATAAAAAAACAAAACAAAAAAACATTGAATTGTTGTTTTCTTAAATTTAGATTTTTATATTTATTCGTAGTATCATTTATTAATTTATAATACATTACTTAAATATAACATTTATTTGTACTTAAAATCATTTGTATAACTTAATAGTTATTTTATATAACGTATACTCAAAAACATTAATAATGTGAACTAATGAATTTCAGTAAAGACTACTAATATAAACTTGATTTGTCTACTGCACCACTTAAGATTTTATGTTCATACAACTTAACCTGTTTAGTTTCATCTTGTGTAAAAACTAAACCGGATTAGTGCAACGGGTTTCCACGCAATTTTCTAGTAAAGTCAACTAATTCGGGTTAAGAGTGTATGGCAGAGGAAACCGTTAAAGGGACTGTTTTGTGCATTGCAGGTGACAATTTGGGGTCTCACAGTATCGGTGGATTCACTGAAAATTTTAGTGTCTCTGAATATTTCTGCAGGTATTGCCTGATAACACGAAGAGATTTTGAATCGGATCCAAATGCATGTGGGTCTCCGCGCACTCCTGAAAACTACAATTCAGCTGTAGACATTTTACAATCTGAGGGACAACTAAACGTTGAAGGTATAACATGTAAGTCAATTTTTAATTCATTGAATTACTTCAATGTTTGCATGCCTGGCCTGCCACCTTGTTTAGGCCATGACATTTTTGAGGGTATCCTTTCCTATGATTTAGCCCTTTACCTGAAGTACTTCATCAAGCAGAAAAAGTGGTTCACCTATTCAGTTTTGAATAGACGCATTAAGCAGTTTAAATACAGTGCATCTGATGCATTGAGTAAGCCATGTGCAGTGAGCTCCAATGGAGTAAAGCTTTCTGGTCAGGCTATTCAGAACTGGAATTTTCTAAGACTTCTTCCTGTGATCATGGGTGACAAGGTAAAGGAGCCCATGGATGATGTTTGGCAGTTGACCCTTCAACTGAAAGATATTGTTGAGATGATTTGTGCACAGAGGATTTCATTGCCTGAGGTTGCATACCTTGACGTTCTTATCCAAGAGTATCTTGCTTGTAGATTATCTCTCTTTCCAGGACAAAGACTAAAGCCAAAGCATCACTACTTGCGACACTATGCTGCACTGATTTTAAAGTTTGGTCCTTTAATCAGATTGTGGACGATGCGCTTTGAGAGTAAGCACAGTTACTTTAAAAGATGTGCTAGGAACTTGAAGAATTTTAAAAACTTGTGCTTCACTCTCTCTGAAAGGCATCAAATGTTCCAGGCCTATCTGTCAGAAGGGTCAATGTGTGATTTAACTGTAAGAGTAAAAAACAGCACTGCATTTTACCAAGAGCTGTATGGTGATTCTGTTAAAGATGCAGTGAGGTGCTTTGGTTTTACAGAGAATAATACCAAAGTCTCAGCAGAAGTAATGTACAGGGGTACGTTATACAGAAAAGGCCAGTTCCTTGTGACAAATAATATGGACTCCGTAGAGTTTGGAGAACTTGCACTTGTTCTCATAAAAGATGAAGTCATTCATTTTCTGTTGAGAAAGTTTGTAGCAGAGTTCATCCCTGAATACCATTTGCATGAATTGAAAAATCAGACTGAAGTAATGCAATGTGTGAAAATTAATGACCTGGCAGATTTCTATCCTTTAACTTCATATGTGATGAATGAAAAACTGGTTATTCCATTAAAACACAGCGTGATGTCACACTGAATGTGTTTGTTGATCTGTATTTTCTCATACTTGGTTTATTTATCTGAATGACTGTTATTTGGTTGTTTTCAGAAATGGGAGAATCAGAGATGAACATTTCAAACATAACCAGTGCCATTGATGACGTATTACCGGATCTCCCAATCACAACAAAAAAATCTCTTGAGGACACCATAAAATCTCTTGGAGTGGAGACCCCAGAAGACTTCAGATTTCTTCAGGAATCCGATCTTGTTTCTGTACTGAGGCCCATTCAAGCCAGGAAATTTATTTCTGTTCTAAAGGAGACCAGTAAGTCCATGCATTTGTTTTAGTTACAAAAACCTTACATCCTATCCCTTTAATGGTCAGACAAATAAAATAAGACATTTCTTTTGTTATTAACAGTGAGTGAAAAAACTGTGACCTTTAAGTAACTGTAAAAACAAGCTTGTCTGAAATTTACAACTAGTCATTCTAAATGAGCACCTGATTTGACATGACGAGGGCAATAAATGATGATGATAGTTGGACCAGGAATAGTTCAACCAAAATTAAAACTAAGTACCTGCATATGACTTTTTTACAGCACACATTTCCGAAACCCCAAGGCGACAAGACTGTTCATCTCCAGGATCTTCTCTGTCCCAAAGTTCTTCGTCCTCTTCTTTCAGCAGTTCCTCCCCTCTTAATGTAAACTGGGTGGACAGCTTCGAAGTCCCATGGAAAAAGTTTCCTGAGGAATTAATGCAGGCACTTGAGAGACAGAAAAGACCTAGTCCTCGGCTGCGCAGGGAAATGGTGAGGATTGTTGTTGCAGCGATGATGAAAGTTTGTGCTTGTCCAAGTAGGAAGAATTTAACGGAAGTCGCCAAAAGAATGGTTGCCAAATATCCAAAGTCTTTGCAAGATGTAATTGAAGACAGTGTGATTGGTCCTGGATACTACTCCTTGGTCAAACAATTTCAAACCAGAGTTGAAAATGCAAGAAGGACCAGCACACCAAAAATAAAAAAGCGTGTTCATGATACAGATGAATGTGACACTGACGAAGTCACACCTGAAAAAAGAGCTGCGGTCCAAGATACATATGGCTGTGTTTATTGGGAAGTTAAATTTATGCCCCTCAGTGAAACTGCCGAGAGTCAGCAGTTGAAAAAAGAGAAAATGAAGAATCTATTGCAAACAACTGAATGGGATGAAGAAGAAATGAAGGCTCTCATGAGTTCTACATTCTACAGTCAACGAAAAGATATCAACAGACATAAAAACCCTCACTGATGAATGGCCATATTTGTTTCAGGAAGGTGGAATGGAAGTTCACTTTAAAAACCTCACAGGAATACCACTTAAAGAGACCTTCCTGAACAGCATTGACCGAAAAGGAAATAGGCTGTTGAACTTCATGAGGAATGTTTGCGCAAACAAGAACAAGGGTGTCTTACAGACTGTCACAAAACTACAAGTTTTGAGAGCACAGAGAAATGGTTGCTCAGAGGATGTGAAAGACATGATCCTTCTACTTCTGTCTTATTTTGATGAGAAAGAGGAGTTCCTCCTTCATTATGTAGAAGAGACAAGCCTCGCAAAGGATGTAGAGTTAGAAAACCTGCCTGTGACGCCGTGCATTATTGTGTGTGGTGAGTAAAAGTTTTGTTAATTTACAGTAGAACCCTTAAGCTTTAATTTGTACATGTTTAGTTATAAAGTTTATGTTTGAATACCACTTGCAGAGTATGCAAAATGATAGGGTTTCCCAAAAATTAAAATTCTGTTATTATTTACTCACCTTCTTATCATTTTAAATCTGTATGACTTTGCTCTCCAGAACACAAAAGAAGATATTAAAAAAAATGCTGATAACTTAACAGCAGTGGCACCCATTGACTTCTATTGTATAGTAACAAAACCAACACAAGTGAATGGGGGCCAGTTACCAACATTCTTCAAAATTGTGTTCTGGTGAAGAAAGAAAGTCATAGAGTTTGAAATGACAAGAGGGTGAGTAAATGATAAGACAATTACAATTTTTGGTAAACTATCACTTTAAGAAATGAGACAAATCATACAAATTGCAGTTTTTAATTAGTTCTGCACAGAACAATCTGTTCCACAAAATAAATGTTTTTACATGTATTAAACAACATAGATTAATAACTCAGTTTTCACAAATCTAAACTTTAGAAATGGGTTATTTCTAAAATAATTTTCCATGGCAGTACTAAATAAACTGCAGTTTGTGTTATATTCTCGTCATATATGTAAATACACAATTACCTTACATGCTCATAACTTTATGTATATTGCATTGAAATTTATCTACAGGACCCTCCTGCTATGCCGCTGTCCGATTCATGCTTGTTGTGGACCGCAAGATTGTAAATGATGACATCACTTCTTTCATCTCTGCTGTTTGCCTAATGTTTGGCAGTTATTACTGCTTCAACATTCACTACCCAACTGAGCTGGCGTCAGTGCTTGAATTCCTGCAAAGGTATGTAAAGACACTTAGGAGGGGAGATTCATTACAAAGTAGCTTCATTTAGTTATAAATGTTTTTTTTTTCTTTTTTTTTTTTTTTTCTCTCAAGGTGTTTTTTCATCATCAATCCAGAGAAGGGAACAAAGGTGGTGGAAAAGAAAAACAAAAAGCGGCTCCCAGTTAACCCAAGAGTCTTCTCCCTTATCTCTGACCTTTCTGATCATGAATGGCGAGAGACCTCGTAAAGGTGGTCTGCAGACTGTTTCCAAGTTCGTACTCGTGGTGAGAGACTTTAAGGTGGCCTGCAGACTGTTTCCTAGTTCGTACTCGTGGTGAGAGACTTTAAGGTGGCCTGCAGACTGTTTCCTAGTTCGTACTCGTGGTGAGAGACTTTAAGGTGGCCTGCAGACTGTTTCCTAGTTCGTACTCGTGGTGAGAGACTTTAAGGTGGCCTGCAGACTGTTTCCTAGTTCGTACTCGTGGTGAGAGACTTTAAGGTGGCCTGCAGACTGTTTCCTAGTTCGTACTCGTGGTGAGAGACTTTAAGGTGGCCTGCAGACTGTTTCCTAGTTCGTACTCGTGGTGAGAGACTTTAAGGTGGCCTGCAGACTGTTTCCTAGTTCGTACTCGTGGTGAGAGACTTTAAGGTGGCCTGCAGACTGTTTCCTAGTTCGTACTCGTGGTGAGAGACTTTAAGGTGGCCTGCAGACTGTTTCCTAGTTCGTACTCGTGGTGAGAGACTTTAAGGTGGCCTGCAGACTGTTTCCTAGTTCGTACTCGTGGTGAGAGACTTTAAGGTGGCCTGCAGACTGTTTCCTAGTTCGTACTCGTGGTGAGAGACTTTAAGGTGGCCTGCAGACTGTTTCCAAGTTCGTACTCGTGGTGAGAGACTTTGTAAAGGTGGTCTGCAGACTGTTTCCAAGTTCATACTCTTAACATTGAAATGTTAATTGTTACCGCAAGTTCAGTGGTATAATATATTCTGCAAGAACTTGTATTGTGCCTCCTACTTTTTCTTACTGTAAATTAGGGCTGGGCGATATATCTAATGATATGATCATGCGCATCTATTCAGTAAATCTGGTTCTGTGATTACCGCTAAATCACCATAACCTGCTTTCAAATGGCGCTGCATTTAATAGACAGAGCCGTAGATCACTGACAAGCTACGCAATATCACGTTCATTATCGAAGGTGATAATGAACGCAATATTGCGTAGCTTGTCAGTGATCTACGGCTCAATGCTGCACCATTTGAAAGCAGGTGATGGCTATTTAGCGGTAATCATAGAACCAGATTTACTGACTAGATGCGCATGATCATATCATTAGATATATCGCCCAGCCCTACTGTAAACGTTAATCTTTACCTAACTTCCCAAGAAGTTTAAAATGAGGATGTTTTTAGCAGTGTTTTAAATTCTACATTTAAATTTCAAATGTACACTGAACTGACTGATCTTAATTAAAACACTGTTTACCTGTTGAAACACAAGAACAGAAAAATGCAGAAATTCCTTGTCTTAACATGCCTGCCATTCTTTATTAAAAATACTTGGGACCACAGTGATGTCTTTGTCTTTTGTAGATATTGATGGGTATTGATGATTTGATTTAGGTTTGCAAATGTAAGATATTTATCAATTAGTATAACAGAACGGTTATTTTAATAGCTTCTTAAAGGTTAAATCCGAATGTTTAGCAAATAATTATAGGCTTTAACTGTAAATATTACAAGTTAAACTTTTAAATTAGACAGTGCAGAACTGTAAAAAATATGGTTATGAACTGTAAATAATACAGTGTAAACCCTGGAATTTGACTGGTGTAAACTGTTGTTCTAACAGCATAAACAAGTAAATGAGACAGTTATGAACCGTAAAAAAAGACAATTAACAACCGTAAAATATACGGTACAGTGGGTACAATCCCGTACAACCTATAACGTTGCAACCGTATTTTTGACGGTAAAGTTCTGGCAACCACAGCTGCCGGTTTTTTACCGTAAAATATACGGTTTATTTTTTACAGTGAGTAAACAAACCTCCAAGCAACGACACAGCACTAAAATCAAACTAGAAATAACACAAAAACAGTCAGTATGTAGAAATAACACAAAAGCATTTACAGGATGTTGATCCTCCTGTTGCTTGAGTGCTTCTCTATTATTATTGCTATATAGACATTATCTTGCAAATTCGATCTCGCCAAAGTCGCCAGCAATTCAGTCTAAGGAACAGCATCTCTTGCATGAAATATTGTGCCTTCAATGTTTTAAAATTCAAATAGACAAACAAATTACACTTTGGGCTTCAGGTGCAATGCAGTTTATATTGTAAGTGTACATGAACAGCTGGTAGAAAATCCGATGTGTGTTAATATCTATTGTCTTAAAGTGACAGCAGTCACCTTTTGACAATTATGCCATCAGTGTTAATCAAACAACAAAATGCAAAGAGAAAATCCCTCACAGCTCTTCATTTGAATATAGTTAGCTTTAATAAGCATTGATCTATTAATTTATACTGTGAAAACCAGTGATATTTTACATTTGGTTACTTTACTTAGATTTTTTTTATAGACTAGGCCTACATTACTTACCTGAACACATGAACAAATGAAAGCACTTTATTTCATTTGTATCTTTGTTTTATTGTATTTCTCAGTTTGTTTTACTTTGTTTCTTTGTTCATGTTCTTACTGCATCTTATATAGAACACCAAAAAACAAAGTCAAATAAGCTCTTATATATATATATATAAATTAAATGGAGATTTAATGGAGAGAGAGAATGATTGAGTACAGACAGGCCTTAGAAATGTTAGATATTCTTATTTTCAAATCTTTTAGAAGAAAATAAACACAACCCTAGGTATTTATTTGATACAGTGGCTAAATTAACAAGAAATAAACCTTCAACTTCTGATGCTTCCAAACAGCATAGCGGTAATGACTTTATGAACTTATTTACTTGCAAGATTGATAATATTAGAGAAAAAATTATGCAACCGTCTACCATGCAATCGTCTACTACAGTATCGCGTCAGACAGTGTAAGGAAAAATTCAATTCATTCGCTGCTTTAGGAGAGGAAGTATTGTCGAAAATTGTTATATCATCAAAATCAACAATCAAAATCTGTATGTTAGACCCTATACCAACTAAGCTATTGAAAGAGATGCTTCCAGAGGTCATAGATCCTCTTCTTAATATTGTTAATTCATCTTTATCACTAGGATACGTACCAAAAACTTTTAAGCTGGCTGTTATTAAACCTCTTATTAAAAAACCACAACTTGATCCTAGAGAATTAGTCAATTACAGGCCGATCTCAAATCTCACTTTTCTGTCAAAAATACTAGAAAAGGCAGTTTCATCACAACTATGTTCCTTTTTAGAAAGAAATAGTATCTGTGAGGATTTCCAGTCAGGATTTAGACCGTACCATAGTACTGAGACTGCTCTCATTAGAGTTACTAATGATTTGCTCTTATCATCAGATCGTGGTTGTATCTCTCTATTAGTGTTACTGGATCTTAGAGCTGCATTTGACACTATCGATCACAATATTCTTCTAAACAGACTCGAAAACTATGTACGCATTAGTGGAACTGCACTGGTATGGTTAAAATCATACTTATCTGACCAGTGGTGTAATGTAACGAAGTAATAATACTTCGTTACAGTACTTAAGTATTTTTTGAGAGAATCTGTACTTTACTTGAGTCTTTATATTTCTGTCAACTTTTACTTTTACTCCACTATATTTCCTAAATAAAATGTATACTTTTACTCCGATACATTTTCCCAAAGCATTTTCGTTACTTACTACAAAATAAAGTCGGAAGAACACAGACTGCAAGCAAGTGCTCGCACAACCGCACAACCATTTTCCGGGTTGCATCCATTGCTGGAGCGGCTGAGAATATGCGCTGTCATTATACAGTACGAGAGTGGCCTCTAGAGGCGAAATAAAAACTATTACTGATGCCTCGTATTGTTTGTTTTGACACGTGACGTGAGGCTGTGCGCTGCCTCTATGCGCGCTGCACAGAGCGGGGCACTTCAAAAACGGATTTAAAACGAACAACAAAACGGTATGTTATAGTGTACTTAACAGTACATGTTTTCATATCATTATAAAGTAATTAGTTAGATGCTGCATTTGTGGAGAACAGTAGTATGTTCTCCGTCGAGGCTAACATTAGTAGTACCTCAAGCGGTTAAAACAATGTGACAAAAATACCAACTGTTTAATGTCACGATTGTTACCATTCATTTGCATTATTTTATATCCATTTGTTCGCTGTTATGCATTCGTTATCCAGCGAAGTTGCATATTTAAACTGTATCCTCATCATGCAGCGACAGAAACAATTATCAGAAATGCATTCGATTTGTTCTTTTTAATGGCACTGTAACACATATTTTGATTAGATCATCATCAAGTTTTCTAAAATAGAGGCAAATAATGTGTGAAAGTATACATATAATTGACCCATGCTGTGCCTTTGTGTGTAAAGATGGTAAGTTTTAAACAGGACTGTTATGAAATGGTAACACTTTACAATAAGAGTCCATTTGTAAATTAAAGGTTAATAAAAAGTATTGTTCATTGTTAATTTCGACATTTACATTTTTACATTTTAAAGTTGTCTCTTACATTAGTTATAATGCACTATGAATTAACATTAACAACGATCAATGTATAATTAATATATTAGTATTTTTTATATTTAAAAAATACAATAAACATTTAGCCATTTTTTAATTCAAAGAAACAAAATGTAAGAAAGAGTACAACTGAACATAATCATGCTGCTCAAACTGTGTATAGAACAATTTTTAATTATATTTTTTGCACCTTTTGTATTTTACATTTACTTGTACTTTTACTTTCAATACTTAAGTACGTTTAATATCAAAAAAATACTTTTTGTACTTAAGTACAAAAAATATCACATACTTTAAAACTTTTACTCAAGTAACATTCTAAACAGCAACTTTGACTTCTACCAAAGTCATTTTCTGGTAAGATATCTATACTTTTACTCAAGTATGGTTTTCGAGTACTTTATACACCACTGTATCTGACTGTTATCAGTTTGTAGTAGTGAAAAAGAGATGTCATCCGGTAAGTGAGGTCTGAACACGCTCCGACAATGGAAAAGGTGTCTCGCACTCATTGAGGCAAAGCGCTAGACATCACTTCCATCATCACTAACCGGATGTGCAGAGCAGTTGTACGTAGTGGTGTTTTGGATGTAAAAAAAATATATAAATATTGTTCGGTTTCTCGCACAAACCCATCGTTTCGTGTCTTAGGACATCAATGTGACATCACAAGCCGCAGGGTTTAATTTGGATGTGTCTATGCACTTTTTTTTTTTTTTTTACTCTTATAGACTAAGTTCCCACTGACTTGCATTATACCACTGACAGACCATAATGGATTCACAAGAAACATCATATGTGGTCTACAGGCATTTTTAGTGAACTTTCAGTGTCTAGAATCAGGGGGAGAGGAAGGGATGAGGGAGAGGAAGGGATGAGGGAGAGGGAGGGATGAGGGAGAGGGGAAGGGTAAACAGATAAACGAGGAGAAAAGAGAAGTTTGGGCAAGGCGTGTCCTGTGCTCTTTACTCAATTATTATATTTAAAACATTGGAGCATGTTTCTGTAGTGAGAACTATTAAATATATTTGATCAATCACAAAATGATCTAATGTTATATTAACAGTCATATTTTGACATCAACTTTTATATTGATATTTAATTTATTTTCCTAAAATTGTGTAATTATTAAGGGCCGGACACACTAGACTTTCCTTCCACTGACTTCCATTCATACACATGTGAATGTGGGACACCAGAAACACAAGATCAAGTGAAGCTTGCAGTAAAGTCGAGTAGATTGTACATTTTGAAATTATTATTATTTGTTATTTATGTTTTAAAAGAGAATCACGGAGTGTGACATCATATCATGATCGTTTCAGCGTCTGTAGAAAGTTCACATGCTCAAACTCTAGACTGACTGCATCTTTAAATGTGTTATTATTAGTGTCCTTCATGATTCACTCAACCCTGTTACTTCTGACATGATTTTCCTGCTTTCAAAAACACCCAGGAAGTGACATCATCTGAGCTCTTTCTACAGCATGATGGGACAAGAAAATAATCTCAATCCATTGTCTCAGTTTTTACACAAATAAATGACTGCATTCATCAACCCTGTTACCAAAGTTACTGTAAGAAGAGATTTTGCTCAAGTTACACTCACAACCCTGTCAGCCATTCTGGAAAGGTCATTTACTTAAAACATTTTGGTGTTTACAGTTTATTAACAATGTTGTAAACTATATTGAAATTCTGGAAACACTATAAACACTATATATATATATATATATATATATATATATATATATTGAAATAATGTGAAATAAATATTTAGTTTGATCTGATGTTGACAATCATTATGAAAGTTTCTCAAACTTCCCTTTACTGAGCTTTTATTTGAAAAGGTCATTATGTCTCATTTCATAATTCAACTGTTTCTCTAAATGTGCAGAAGTGCTTGAATCTTTCTATCATGAATGTTGTTCAGCATCATGAATGAATGAAGAATAAACGCCAACCTCTTTGTTCTTCAGTATCTTCAGTGTGTTTCATTCTGCAGGGTTCTGGATCACTCATGTTCTCACTGTCCTCTTTAATAAACTCAGTCTTTGCAGATTTCAGATCTTCCTGATGCTCTGATGCTCGTCTGATGGGAATATTCCTGCATTTATTGATGAACTGCTGTGGGAGGAGCTTCACTGATGATGTGATTGTTGTGGGAGGAGCTTCACTGATGATGTGACTGCTGTGGGAGGAGCTGATCTGCAAAAATCAAAAATATCAGTTACTGTATTTGTTTTTATAGGGTTAAAGTCCAGATATCAAATTTTAGTGTCTGCATCAAATTAAATGCAAAAAAAAAAAATCAGTTAAATGCAAGTGTATTTTAATGTTTCAAACAACTTTTGTATTTAAAAACAAAATTATTTACAGTTATTTTTTTTTTGCCTGTACTTAATAAAATATATAAAATAATAAGAGAACTACATTTAGTTAAATTTTATATGATTAAAACTTAGTGGTTTGAAGGATAGTGTATAACTATACACTATATAAAGTATAAATATTTAAAATGACAATTAAAGAGTATTTTGGGCTGCACTGTGGCCATTAAATTCAGTGTTTGAATGTCATCAAATGATTTTGTACTTAGTACTGACAAGTTTTTTGTTGTTGTTGTTTTTTGATATATTAACCCCTTTTTGTATTTCATCCATAAACTAATTGCAATAAGAATTTATATCAGTCTTTCGTAAAACAACTGATGATAATTCAGAACATTTTATTTCTAAATGGAACATTGTTCTGTTGACAGCAATGAAATGAGCTTTAATTGTCAATTTACAGCAGATCTGAAGACATCAGCATAATAAATGAGGTGAAAACAGGAACTATTGACATGAAATAAAGAGTGTTTTCAGCAGTTTCTCTGTTAATATTGATGATCTTCAGACTATCAACAGTCATTCAACAAGACATTCAGATCATCTCACTTTATTCTGAGTGTTTGCTGTTAGAAACTGATTATCGGAGTCAGGAGGATAATACTTTTTACTATTTCTCACAATATGACATGGATAAAACTCCAATAATACAAAACAAACACTAATGGCACCATTACAAGATAAATAACTACAGCAGCATAACATCCATATAAATAATTTGATTTTCTAGTAACTATATATAATGCATTCATGTAATTAGATGGAAAAACTTTAAAAATTAAACAGCACCACAAAGCAATTTAATGTTTCCGGAGTCAAACTTTTATACATTTATTTATCATTTTAAAATATGTTATATGGCTCATTAGCTACAGGCTCAATGTATTTAGCACTTTCTGTTCCAGTGTTTTAATAATGTAAAGTGACAAAGTTGAAATAAAGTCCAAATATGTTAAAAGAGTAGAAATAAAATGGCAGCAGAAAAAACTAGAGATCGATTCCCATCAATTCCCCTCACAGATCTCAAACTTTGACTTATGACTTGACATTCATGGTGTGAATGAACATCAAACTGACTAGAACAAACTCTTTTATGACAAGGATATCAAGGGTAATATATCTTTGTCAGATTGTTTTGCGGTCTGTACTCTGATCAACACTTTTAACCTTATCATTATTATTCTCAGGTTAGTAAGTAGAGTCTGGCCTAAATTATAAGCATTTTAAATGACTGACAATTTGGTCAGAATACTTATCTGTGTATGTTCTTGTTCAAAGTCTTAAAATATTATAAATTATGACTCAGTTATGCCGTATCACTGGTCTAAGCTTCTTGATTGATGTAAGAATTTTCCCAGATTCTTCTCAAGGTCTCACAGCATTTCTAAGCTAAACAAAGTGAGTTACGAGAGCTTTCTTGCAATAGACAGAATAGTGACCACAGAAAAAAACAGCAACAGTGGCACTAAGACACGACTACCCATGAAAAACAGCCTCCAACAACTGCAACAAACATACTTTAACAGATCAGATAAAAACTCAGACACACTAAAACAAGGTGACTGTGAGAATACAAGCATTTGAGCCTCATAAGATCTGTAGAAAGGGCACAATGGTGAAGCCCATCGACTCGAGATCCTACAGTGTCCAGCTGGATTCTGGAGGTGTTAAAAGGAGAAACAGGGACCATGGAATGACCCTAGAGACTCTAACCAAACAGAGACTGTTGATCCTGACAACACAAAAAACAATGAAACTCACCATTGTTTCAGTGTTTGGAGTGAGAAGAACTGTTACTGAATGACTAATATTATTAAAATATATGATACTGCTAAATACTTTACATTGAGCCTATAATGAGCCTTGAGATATTTTAAATTTTTACTTCAATGTTAATAGAGATAAATATGAACAGATTGATAATGGAAAGATTAAATGTTGCTTTGTGCTGCTCTTTATTTTTAAAGGTTTTATGATTATTGTCAGTTTCTGCTATACAAAACTGCAATATGTTAATCACTTAATTACTTTATTGAAATGAATGCAGTTATCATAAAATCAGACTATATTTAGATTAATATGGACATATTGTGTGCTGTAGTTATTTATCTGTAGAGGTTGATGAAGATGAGTGTCATTAGTGTTTGTTTTTGTGTTATTAATGTCATATTGTGAGACATAGCAGTATTGTCTTTCAATAGAGCAGTTTTATAGTATTTTCTCATATATCCTGACTCAAATAATCAGTTTCTAACAGCAAACACTCAGAATAAAGTGAGATGATCTGAATGTCTTGTTAAATGAGTGTTGATAGTCTGAGAATCATCAATATTAACAGAGAAACTGCTGAAAACACTCTTTATTTCATGTCAATAGTTCCTGTTTTCACCTCATTTATTATGCTGATGTCTTCAGATCTGCTGTAAATTGACACTTAAAGCTCATTTCATTGCTGTCAACAGACTGAGGGGATTTAATGACTACAAATATCTACATTTATTTCTGTCTTCATGCTGCATCTGTTTTTCTTATCATTATTTATATTTGGAAGAATTTACATTATTTATATTCTCTTATCAAGACATCAAGATAAAACACACAGTAACTGACATAATTTTTATTTTGGCAGATCAGCTTCTAGTGCAGTTCATCATCAGTGAAGCTCCTCCCACAACAATCACATCATCAGTGAAGCTCCTCCCACACCACTCACATCATCAGTGAAGCTCCTCCCACAGCAGTTCATCAATAAATGCAGGAATATTCCCATCAGACGAGCATCAGAGCATCAGGAAGATCTGAAATCTGCAAAGACTGAGTTTATTAAAGAGGACAGTGAGAACATGAGTGATCCAGAACCCTGCAGAATGAAACACACTGAAGATACTGAAGAACAAAGAGGTTGGTGTTTATTCTTCATTCATTCATGATGCTTTACAACATTCATGATAGAAAGATTCAAGCACTTCTGCACATTTAGAGAAACAGTCAAACTATGAAACGGTACAGAAGTTTCTTGTTTGTGTTCAACAAATGGTCAGTAAAAGGAGGTTTGAGAAACTTTCATACTGATTTTCAACGTCAAGTCAAGTATATTATTTTAACAGATTTATTTTATGTCACCATAATTCTGGACAGTTTTCAATATAGTTCACATAATTGATTTTTAAGAAGTAATCAGATTTATAGTTACTGATGCATTTATCATAAATTATAGAAGTTATTCATACTCAGAGCTCAACCCTAAACCGTGTCATGTGCTTGTATAAAAATCATAATAATGAGTAGAGATGCACCGGAACCAAATATAATGAAACACTTGGCTAAATACCGAACATGTTTTTTAATTTTTTTTCTGATTTATTTTGCAAATGTTTTCACATTTGTATAAATTAAATTAGCTTTTAATTATTTTGTCTTGCTTTTCAAAGAAGAAATCAATTAACATACTACATTTTAAAAATATTATTTAACACTGAACATTTTTCAACATTCCAGCAGACATTTTACCAACAAAGCTCAATATAACTGAATCCTCTGGGGTCTGAGGGGGTTTTGGGGCAGAAGTTTTGACATGTCCTGATATTTGTGCTTTTATCAGTTTCTTAAAAACATTTTCATGGTTAAAGTCTGATTCCACTGTATTCAGCACAATGATAGACATGACAGATGATCGCACCGGCGCCTCCATGTCATGCAGTAAACACGCTCTCCACACAAACATATGGACATGAGCCAGATAACAGCGCACATTGATCGAACCAGACTAACATTAGAGCGAGAGGATTGTAAAGTCACTACTTCTTACATGTTTCAAGTGACAAGCCATATTTGATGTTGATGAATGATAGGCGAATGTTTGGGTTTCCTGCTAAGTTTTTTGCACCTAACCGACTAATCCAATCTTGGTCGATCAAGCCTCTTCTAGCTCATTAATGGTTAGTCGACTATTATGGGTCATCCCTATACAAAACTATATAGTGATTTATCTTTTGTAAGACACTTTTAGTGTCAGAATGGCTGTATGTGTCGAGGGCGTGAAGCATCATGAATAATGCTGTGATTCACACCTGAGGAGACAAAGACCCTCTGCTGGGCCTGTCCATGACGAATGTGAAGAACTAGAGAATGAATGTGAGGAGACTTCATGATTTAATGTGTTGTTTGTAGATTATTCACAAAATCAAGTTTACTTTAAAATAAGTAATCTAACTATACATATTCTATGTGAATATATAGTAAAAATTTAATTTGTTCATGTAATTAAAGCTGAATTTTCAGCATCATTACTCCAGTCTTCAGAGTCACATGATCCTTCAGAAATCATTCTAATATAAAAATTTATTTGATGAACAACATTATTATCTAACATAATATTAACTTTAAAAAAATAGACAATAGTGGCATAATTTGGGCTCCAACTTTTAGATTGACATTTAATTTATTTTACTGAAAAGCTTTTAATTATTAAGGGACTGTCACACTAGACCTAAGATGATTTGATACACAAGATGCCTTATATTGTGTTACATAATGACATAATGTTACAAAAGCCGTCCATTTCCGATAAATGTTGTTCTTTTGAATTTACTGTTTATCAAAAAACAGGGTTTTCAACATTGTTTCTTGAGCAGCAAATCATCATTTCTCACCACTCAAACATGGGATTTGTGCCTATAATGTTTAAAAAATAATAATTGGAAGATTTACCGAAAATAAAATTAAACATTTATTTATTTTTTCAGACCTGATGGAAGTGAAGGAGGAGAGTGAAGAACTGAGTGAAGTGGAGGAGAAACATCATGTCAAACCAGGAGAAAAACCTTTGAGTCTCTCAAAGACTAAAAAGACATTTTTAAAGAAAAGAAGAGCCAAGAAATCTGCAACCTGCACTTAGTGTGGAAAGAGTTTCTCAACCAAACAAAGTCTTGAACTTCATATAAGAGTTCATACTGGAGAGAAGCCGTTCACATGTGATCAGTGTGGCAAGGCAAGGCAAGGCAAGGCAATTTTATTTGTATAGCACATTTCATACACAATGGTAATTCAGAGTGCTTTACATAAAAAGAATAATAAAAATAGAACATAAGGAATAGAAATAACAGTAAAAACAGAGAATTTTGCTATCTGGATGGAAGAGCTAGGAAGTCTCAGGGAGTTTGTTGTTGTTGTTGTTGTTGTCGTCCATCAGAGTTGGATCTAAACGGATCTATTCATCAGAGCAGATCAGAATGAATCTTCCTCATCCAACAGGACTGCTACCTGTTAAGGCACTTCAAACTGATAAACATAGTTTCAATCTCCCCTTTTGCCAAGACACCTCAAACTGCACCACACAGCCCTAATCCCCCTTCCGGAGATATCTTACCTATGGAACGCAGTTCCAATTTCCCCCAAATTTTAACCTAATCAATTTCTTCCTAATTCTCCCAGCTCTTTCAACCAGACAGCAATAATGCATTAAAAGTCAGAATAACAAGATGATACATAAAAGATATAAAATACATTAAAAATGAAATAAAAACAGGAAAAGGAATTAAAAGAATAAAAAGATAATACGTATAAAATAAAGTGCAAACAGTTCGGACATAGCACAGTGCTCAATCAGCAAATGCATAGATAAAAAGATGTGTTTTGAGTCTGGATTTGAATGTGGCTACTGTTGGAGCACACCTGATCTCTTCTGGAAGCTGGTTCCAGCTGCGGCTGGCATAACAGCTAAAAGCAGACTCTCCTTGCTTTGAGTGAACCCTGGGTATTTCTAAATGACTTGATCCTGATGATCTGAGTGATCTGTTAAGTTTATATTCTATGAGCATATCTGCAATGTATTGAGGTCCTAGACCATTGAGTGATTTATAAACAAGTAACAGTACTTTAAAATCAATTCTAAATGCAACTGGAAGCCAGTGCAAGGACCTGAGGACTGGTGTGATGTGTTCATGTTTTCGGGTTCTGCTCAGAATCCTGGCAGCAGCGTTCTGTATGAGCTGCAGCTGTCTTATGGTCTTTTTGGGAAGACCAGTGAGGAGCCCATTACAATAATCCACCCTGCTGGTGATGAAAGCATGAACAAGTTTCTCTAAGTCTTGACTGGAGACAAAGCATCTAATTCTTGCAATATTTTTGAGATGATAATACGCTGATTTAGTTATTGTCTTTACATGGCTACTGAAACTCAGGTCTGACTCCAAAATCACACCAAGATTCCTGACTTGATTTTTAGTTGTTTGACCCCTAGAGTGAAGGTACATATTCACTTTGAAAACTTCATCTTTGTTTCCAAACACAATGACTTCAGTTTTGTCTTTGTTTAACTGAAGGAAGTTTAGACACATCCAATTTTTAATTTCATCAATGCACTGGCACAGGGAGTCAATGGGGCTGTAGTCGTTAGGTGATAGGGCTAGGTAAATCTGGGTGTCATCTGCATAGCTGTGATATGCAATTTGGTTTTTTCTCATTATTTGGCTCAGTGGCAGCATATATAGGTTGAACAGGAGGGGTGCGAGTATTGAACCTTGAGGGACTCCGCATATCATGGATGTCCACTCAGACTTATGGTCACCGATACTCACATAATAACCTCTCCCTTCTAAGTATGACCTGAACCATTTTAGGACCATCCCAGAAAGCCCAACCCAGTTTTCCAGCCTGTCAAGAAGAATGTTGTGATCGACAGTGTCAAACGCAGCACTGAGGTCGAGTAGAACCAGCACTGTTAATTTACCTGTATCTGTGTTAAGGCGAATATCATTTATTATCTTTATGAGTGCTGTCTCTGTGCTGTGATGCGGTCGGAAACCAGATTGAAAGTTATCAAAGTATCCATTCAAGCTTAAGAACTTGTTCAGCTGATTGAAAACAACTTTTTCAATGATCTTGCCTATGAAAGGAAGATTTGAGATTGGCCTGTAGTTGCTCAATATGGTGTTATCCAGATTGCTCTTTTTCAGGAGGGGCTTAACAACTGCAGTTTTCAGGGATTTTGGAAAAGTCCCAGAGAAAAGTGAGGCATTTACCATTTCTAGGAGATCTGCTTCTAAACAGTTTAACACTCTTTTGAAAAAAATGGTAAAAATTTTACCATCAATTGCTTCGAAATCAGACATAATAGCTACTTTCTGAGGTTGTGATCTGATCTGTTTTACCCCAGTGCAGCTCAAGGATGTGCTGATCGCCTTTCTGATATTATTAATTTTCTCAGAGAAGAAGGAAGCAAACTCACAGCATTTGCTGTCTGAGAGCATTTCACTGGGAATCTGACTTGGGGGGTTTGTTAGTCTCTCTACTGTAGCAAAAAGAGTGCGGGTGTTGTTTAAGTTTCTGTTTATAATATTTGAGAAGAAGGTCTGTCTAGCTTTGCCTAATTCCACATTGAAAGCATGAAGAATATCTTTATAGATGTTATAATGGATTTCAAGTTTTGTCTTTCGCCACATGCGCTCAGCTTTTCTGCATTGTCTTTTCATATTTTGCACTGCTGTTGAGTTTCTCCATGGTGCTTTTTGTCTGCCACTTTTCTTCCTGACTTTCACAGGAGCAATGTTATCAATAACATTCTGTACTTTTGAGTTAAAAGAATCAAGGAGAAAATCAACAGAGTCTGCAGATATGCTTGGTGTTAAAGATATAGCCTTCATAAACAGTGCACTAGTGTTCTCATTTAAGCATCGCTTTTTGACCGAGACAGATCTAGCCTCAACAGTCGGACAGATCAATATTTCAAAGAAAATACAGAAATGATCAGATAGCGCTACATCCTTAATGACAATGGATGAAATATTTAGACCCGTACTGATAATTAAATCTAGAGTGTGTCCACGATTGTGTGTAGGTCCATGTACATGCTGAGTCAGATCAAAAGTATTCAAAACAGTTATGATTTCTTTTGCCATATTGGATTCTGCATTTTCTATGTGGATGTTATAGTCCCCAGTAATAGCAAAACAGTCAAACTCTGAGGAAATTGCTGATAACAGTTCTGTAAAGTCCTCCACAAAGGCTGGAGAGTATTTTGGAGGCCTGTAGATAACTATAAGTAGAATGCGAGGAGCACCTTTTAATACAATACCCAAGTATTCGAAAGACAAGTAATCACCAAATGACACTTGCTTGCATTGATAGACATCTTTAAATAGAGCAGCTACACCTCCACCTCTCCTAACAGCTCTGCAGACACTCATAAAAGTAAAGTTAGGAGGGGCTGTTTCATTCAGGATTGTTGCACTGCAGCTGTCTTCAAGCCATGTTTCATTTAGAAGCATAAAATCTAGGTTGTTTGTGGTTATTAAGTCATTGACTAGAAGTGATTTATTTTTAAGTGAGCGAATGTTTAGAAGTGCTAACTTAACAGTCTTACTTTCTGTCTCTACAGTAATCTTAGTTTGACGTGTAATAGGTAGCAGATTAAATGGGTTTGCCAAACGGTTTGAAAAGGCCTTAGGCTTTCTATAACGTAATAAAACATAAATAGAGAAAGCTGCAGGCACACTGGGTTCCCACTTGTTCTGTAAACATTTGATAAAGTCACTGTTATCATAGCGGGGACCCGACACACATCACTGAGAGCTGTTATCAGTTGTTTTTAATTCACCTAGAACAGCTGAAGGAGGGTGAGGGCGCTGGCGTTGTGGCAGGGGCCGAAGAGCTCTCACAGGAGGAGGAGGAGGTCGAGCTGGGCCCACAGGCTTTGGTGGTTTCGGGGCTTGACGCTTTTTTGTTGATATCTGGGGGCTCGCAGCAAAAGAGTGGGAGAGTTTGGTTCCAGCGTACACCAGTTCCTCCATTTTCTCTGAGAAGCACAGAAGAGGGGATGCTGGAGAGAGGGATAACGTGTCCAGTGAGAGGGGCTGTTGCTCTGGTGTTACCGGAGGCTGTAATATGCTGTCCTGGCTTCCCTGGCTGTTTTCCCGAAAGTCGTCCTTGGGTGCTGAATTTTGGAGCAGTTCTAATACGTCACTGTCTCTCGGTGAGCTCTGTGGGCAGGGCTCAGTCAAGATTGTGTCCGTGAGCAGTGGTTGTTGTGGCTGCGTGGTGTTATCATTGACCTTGTGGGATGTGTCAACTGCATGTCCATTCAGGTGCTGAAATGAAGTCCTGTGGTCAGTTGTACTCTGTCCAGGTGTGTTTGTGCCATTCAGATTGGCACACACTGCTGAAGGATGATGGAGGCAGAAGTAGATATTGTCCTTTAGCACTCTTGAGCCCAGTTTGTTTGGGTGCAGGCCATCATGAGTGAACAGTTGTCTCTGACTCCAGAACAGATTGAAGTTGTCGATGAAATTCAGTCCTTTTAAGTTGCAGGTTTTTTGCAGCCATGTGTTAAGTCCAAGCAACCGTGTAAATCTATTTGTTCCTCTTGCTGGGAGTGGTCCACTGATGAACGACTGAACTTTTAGTCTTTTAAGCATTTCAAAAAGTTCATTGAAATCCCTCTTAAGGAGTTCTGACTGCTCCTTCCGAATATCATTCTTCCCCACATGAATGATTAGTCGATTTGCAGTTTTATATTTCATCAGAATGCTCATAAGTTCCCTGTTTACATCAGAAACTGTTGCTTCTGGAAGGCAGCATGTAGTTGTATCCCTGCTGCTAATGTTTCTGATAATAGAGTCACCCACTATCAGAGTCCTGGGCTCGGCTGCTCTCTGAGCTGAGTGCCGCTGACTGTTCAACCTTGAGCGGCAGTTAGCATCGGTGTTAGCTGCTGGCTGATTTGATCTGTGTCCGATCATGTTTGGGGATTCCTCACCCACAATAGATTCCTCACCCACATTCATTAACACTTCAAATCTGTTCTCCAGATGTATTGGCGGTGGTAGGGAGCTAGTGTTTGGGGTAGAGGATGCTACTGCATTAATGTGTGATACTCGTGACAATCTGATGTCTCGAGTGCCTTTGGGTCTCGCTCCCTGTGTGTGCCATCGATTAATATGTTGATCAGTTCCGGCACTGAGTACGGTCTGTTTAGGGGCATTAGATTCATGGGACTCACCGACTGTGGGCTGAGGACGTCCATGACAAAGCTCTGTTGTGTGTTCCTTCTGGTTTGGTAGTCCCGCAAGTAACTTTGTTTCAAGAACTGCAATCCTTTGTAGAAGTCTGTGGCAGTTTGTGCAGCAGGTAGATTCTTCAACCAGAGGAGGCATATTATTTCTAATCCTTTTGGATGTAGGCAGCTGTGTTTTCCCTTCTCTGGAATGTAAGCTGATGGCTGCCGTCAGTGGGAGGCTGGTTGGATAAAAATTCCCCTTTTGTGTAGCAATTCTTCCAGTTAAAAAGATTGTTGTTGCCAAGATTTGTCGTTTGAGCACTGTGTTGATTTGCTGAAGTTAAAATTAGGAGATAAAATATAAAAGCAATAGAGCAAAGCGCAGAGCTGTAATCAAGAGCGTCCGAACAGTAGCGAAGCAGGAAGTGTAAGTGTGGGAAGAGATTCACACGTAAAACTAATCTTGATGATCACATGAGAGTTCACACCAGAGAGAAGCTGTTCAAGTGTGATCAATGTGGGAAAGGTTTCAGTCAATCTGCACATCTCAAAAGACACATGAGGATCCACACTGGAGAGAAGCCGTTCAAGTGTGATCAGTGTGGAAATAGTTTCACAGACAAATCGAGCCTTTATATTCACACGAGGATCCACACCGGAGAAAAGCCTTATATGTGTGAACATTGTGGAAAGAGATTCTCAAAGAAACATCGCCTGGATGTTCACATGAGAGTTCATACTGGAGAGAAGCCGTACGCATGTGATCAGTGTGAAAAGAGATTCACATACAAACATTATCTTGAGCTTCACATGAGAGTTCATAGTGGAGAGAAGCCGTTCACATGTTATCAGTGTAGAGCTTTAAACAATTAGCACATCTTACAGAACACATGAAAGTTCATACTGGAGAGAAGCTGTACGCATGTGATCAATGTGGAAGGAGCTTCACACAATCAGCACACCTTAAAAAACACATGAGAATCCACACTGGAGAGAAGCCGTTCACATGTGATCAGTGCGGCAAAACATTTCCTGTGTCATCAGACCTGAAGAAACACCTGAGAGTTCATATGAAGGAGCTGCACACATGTGATCAGTGTGGAAAGAGTTTCAGTTTTAAAAGTCACCTGAAGATACACATGAAGATCCATGCAGTGGAGAAACCACATCACCACAGTCTGAAATCACAGTAAGAAGTTCATCTGTATATACTGAGTTAGTTTCCTAACAGCCACGAGCAACAGCACATTTTCACACATACATGTTTGGCATGGAAATTCAGTCAGTTTTTCACAGTTGAGTACAAAATATAAGAAGCATTCTCATAATTATGACTTATTTTCACATAATAATGAGAATTTATAATAATAGTCATAATATTCAGAAAATTTATCTCATAACAAGATACTTTCTTGTCATAATGACAGATTTGGTAATATTGAGTATTGTAATAATGATATTTTCATAATAATCAGATGAGATTCTTTCTCATAAGGATACTTTGTTGTGATAATGACATACTTTCTCGTTATAATGACATATTTTTTTCATAATTATGAGGTGAAATACTTTCTCATAATTCTTTCCCGTAATAATGGATACTTTCTTATAATGTTACTTTGTCGTCATCTTTTTTATAATAAAGAGATACAGTTGGCCCGAGCCGCAAGGAATGCAAGCCGAGCCGCCCTCCACAAAGAGGGAGTGCAGCCTCAAGAAGGAGATCACAATGCTCACAAGCTCCCTCGAGAGCTGCCTGGGCATGCTGCACTATCAAACAAACAACACACATCTGGTGTGTTTCTCTGCCCGAAATGAAACAAGGACAGGGATGAACGCACTTTCTGAAATGTTGTTCGCTTGCCATCATAAATAGTTGGTAGACAATAAATTGGCCAAACAATTTCACATGTAGAGCTTGCTGAAGACACAGAAGCTGAATGAGTGTTTTTCGGGTAGGCTTTATAGTTCCTGGTCAGTGACGTCAGCCACCTATGATGTTCCATCACCCTATTGGACTGATTTCATACGTGCTTCATGACACAATCACGCGTTCCCAAAGCGTTTGACGCAGCAGAAGTTCCATTGAAAGGGAAATGGAAGCAAACAATCTTCAGGAGATGGACTAGCCAAAACAACAAACAAAATGATTACTTACTATTGCCCTTTCTCTAGCTCAGCATTCCTGTTCAATTCAGTAATGGGCAGAATCTCAGATTATGAACAGTTAATTGAATATCCTGATCCTTTACCAAAATGCTTAACAAATTATGAACTGACAGAAGTGATGAAGATGGTTTTTGTGATATATAAAAGAATGTTGTCCACATATAAATGTATATTATAATGGTGATGTTTTGATTTGATTCCATATATGTTATGTGATTGTCATATTGCAGCAACAAAGAGTTGAATGAAAAGAGCAAAGAGATGCAGTGATAGTGGGCAGCCTTGTCTGGTACCTCTTTTTAAGTAAAACTGATTTGATATAATACCACTAGTTATGATGCTGTTAGTGTATTACAGAGTGTTTTAATCCAGCTGATGACATATGATTTAAAACCAAAGTGACTGAGTACAGTGAAGAGAAATTACCATTCCACCCTATCAAAGGCCTTTTCTGCATCTAAATATAAAATTATCTGCATCTAAAGGAAACTGTTTAAGCTAAGATTATTTCTATGTTGTTCACTCAACTTATAAAATAGCCTTTTCTTTTATTTTAAAATCCATTGTCTCAGTTTTTACACAAATGAATGACTGCATTCATCAACCCTGTTACCAAAGTTACTGTAAGAAGAGATTTTGCTCAAGTTACACTTACAACCCTGTCAGCCATTCTGGAAAGTTCATTTACTTCAAACATTTTGGTGTTTACAGTTTATTCCTAAAAATAACAATGTTGTAAACTATATTGAAATTCTGGAAACACTTTTGAAAACTGTGAAGCAGATATTGAAATAATGTAAAATAAATATTTAGTTTGATCTGATGTTGACAATTAATATGAAAGTTTCTCAAACTTCTCTTTACTGAACTTTTGTGAGAAAAGAACATTATGTCTCATTTCATAGTTTGACTGTTTCTCTAAATGTGCAGAAGTGCTTGAATCTTTCTATCATATTTTAAAATGATAAATAAATGTATAAAAGTTTGACACCGGAAACATTAAATTGCTTTGTGGTGCTGTTTAATTTTTAAAGTTTTTCCATCTAATTATATGAATGCATTATATATAGTTACTAGAAAATCAAATTATTTATATGGATGTTATGCTGCTGTAGTTATTTATCTTGTAATGGTGCCATTAGTGTTTGTTTTGTATTATTGGAGTTTTATCTGTGTCATATTGTGAGAAATAGTAAAAAGTATTATCCTCCTGACTCTGATAATCAGTTTCTAACAGCAAACACTCAGAATAAAGTGAGATGATCTGAATGTCTTGTTGAATGAGTGTTGATAGTCTGAGGATCATCAATATTAACAGAGAAACTGCTGAAAACACTCTTTATTTCATGTCAATAGTTCCTGTTTTCACCTCATTTATTATGCTGATGTCTTCAGATCTGCTGTAAATTGACACTTAAAGCTCATTTCATTGCTGTCAACAGACTGAGGGGATTTGAGGACTACAAATATCTACATTTATTTCTTTTCTTTATGCTGCATCTGTTTTTCTTATCATTATTTATATTTGGAAGAATTTACATTATTTATATTCTCTTATCAAGACATCAAGATTGTTAAATATTTTTTTTATTTCTGTGGCTTCACTTTCTGACTTTCTCTGTGTCTTGGGATTTTTCCATTGTGCAGCTCATGTGCCTACCTAGACAAAACAACAAGTAGTAGTCCTTCGACACACTGACACTCTCACACGTAACCAGAAGTTGAAGACACACACACATTTACGCACATACATTTCTTATTTGTTATTATATTTTGTGAAATGCCATACATGGTAAGGTTTACATGGTAAGTCGTATGATTGGATGCTCAAGCCATCCTGGAGATTGTTGTTTGACCTATGTCTATAAATATGACCCTTCTTTATGAATAAATCTGAGAATGCTTTGTACCACACTTGCTCTGTGTCTGCTTGGTCATTCTCCCGAGATCTTGCGCTGCTGCTGCCACACATCACAGGGGTTGAGGCGCCTGTTTCTTAACTGATGACTGGAATTACAAATATTCTACCTATTACTGAGATTTTGATCTAACAAAGATAAAACACACAGTAACTGATATAATTTGTATTTTGGCAGGTCAGCTTCTAGTGCAGTTCATCATCAGTGAAGCTCCTCCCACAGCAGTTCATCAATAAATGCTGGAATATTCCCATCAGACGAGCATCAGAGCATCAGGAAGAGCTGAAATCTGCAAAGACTGAGTTTATTAAAGAGGACAGTGAGAACATGAGTGATCCAGAACCCTGCAGAATAAAACACACTGAAGATACTGAAGAACAAAGAGGTTGGTGTTTATTCTTCATTCATTCATGATGCTGAACAACATTCATGATAGAAAGATTCAAGCACTTCTGCACATTTAGAGAAACAGTCAAACTATGAAACGGTACAGAAGTTTCTTGTTTGTGTTCAACAAATGGTCAGTAAAAGGAGGTTTGAGAAACTTTCATACTGATTTTCAACGTCAAGTCAAGTATATTATTTTAACTGATTTATTTTATATTTATTTTATGTCACCATAATTCTGGACAGTTTTCAATATACTTTTCATAATTGATTTTTAAGAAGTAATCAGATTTATAGTTACTGATGCATTTATCATAAATTATAGAAGTTATTCATACTCAGAGCTCAACCCTAAACCGTGTCATGTGCTTGTATAAAAATCATAATAATGAGTAGAGATGCACCAAAACCAAATATAATGAAACACTTGGCCGAATACCGAACATGTTTTTAACAAATTTTTTTCTGATTTATTTTGCAAATGTTTTCACTTTTGTATAAATTAAATTAGCTTTTAATTATTTTGTCTTGCTTTTCAAAGAAGAAATCAATTAACATAATACATTTTAAAAATATTATTTTACACTGAACATTTTTCAACATTCCAGCAGACATTTTACCAACAAAGCTCAATATAACTGAATCCTCTGGGGTCTGAGGGGGTTTTGGGGCAGAAGTTTTGACATGCCCTGATATTTGTGCTTTTATCAGTTTCTTAAAAACATTTTCATGGCTGAAGTCTGATTCCACTGTATTCAGCACAATGATAGACATGATAGATGATCGCACCGGTGCCTCCATGTCATGCAGTAAACACGCTCTCCACACAAACACATGGACATGAGCCAGATAACAGCACACATTGAGTGAACTAGACTAACATTAGAGCGAGAGGATTGTAAAGTTACTACTGCTTACATGTTTCAAGTGATAAGCCATATTTGAGGTCGATGAATGATGGGTGAATGTTTGGGTTTCCTGCTAAGTTTTTTGCGACTAACCGACTAATCAAATCTTTATTTATTTTACTTATTCGATTTATCTTTTGTAAGACACTTTTAGTGTCAGAATGGCTGTATGTGGCGAGGGCGTGAAGCATCATGAATAATGCTGTGATTCACACCTGAGGAGACAAAGACCCTCCGCTGGGCCTGTCCATGACGAATGTGAAGAACTAGAGAATGAATGTGAGGAGACTTGATGATTTAATGTGCTGTTTGTAGATTATTCACAAAATCAAGTTTACTTTAGAAGAAGTCATCTAACTATACATATTCTATGTGAATATATAGTAAAATTTAATTTATTCATGTGATTAAATTTGAATTTTCAGCATCATTACTCCAGTCTTCAGAGTCACATGATCTTTCAGAAATCATTCTAATATAAAAATTTATTTGATGAACAACATTATTATCTAACATAATATTAACTTTAAAAAATAGACAATAGTGGCATAATTTGGGCTCCAACTTTTAGATTGACATTTAATTTATTTTACTGAAAAGTTTTTAATTATTAAGGGACGGTCACACTAGACCTATGATGATTTGATACACAAGATGCCTTATATTGTGTTACATAATGACATAATGTTACAAAAGCCGTCCATTTCCGATAAATGTTGTTCTTTTGAATTTACTGTTTATCAAAAAACAAGGTTTTCAACATTGTTTCTTGAGCAGCAAATCATCATTTCTCACCACTCAAACATGGGATTTGTGCCTATAATGTTTAAAAAATAATAATTGGAAGATTTACTGAAAATAAAATTAAACATTTATTTATTTTTTCAGACCTGATGGAAGTGAAGGAGGAGAGTGAAGAACTGAGTGAAGTGGAGGAGAAACATCATGTCAAACCAGGAGAAAAACCTTTGAGTTGCTCAAAGACTAAAAAGACATTTTTAAAGAAAAGAAGAGCCAAGAAATCTGCAACCTGCACTCAGTGTGGAAAGAGTTTCTCAAAAAAACAAAATCTTGAACTTCATATAAGAGTTCATAGTGGAGAGAAGCCATTCACTTGTTATCAGTGTAGAGCTTTAAACAATTAGCACATCTTACAGAACACATGAAAGTTCATACTGGAGAGAAGCTGTACGCATGTGATCAATGTGGAAGGAGCTTTAAACAATCAGCACACCTTAAAAAACACATGAGAATCCACACTGGAGAGAAGCCGTTCACATGTGATCAGTGCGGCAAAACATTTCCTGTGTCATCAGACCTGAAGAAACACCTGAGAGTTCATATGAAGGAGCCGTTCACATGTGATCAGTGTGGAAAGAGTTTCAGTTTTAAAAGTCACCTGAAGATACACATGAAGATCCATGCAGTGGAGAAACCACATCACCACAGTCTGAAATCACAGTAAGAAGTTCATCTGTATGTACTGAGTTAGTTTCCTAACAGCCACGAGCAACAGCACATTTTCACACATACATGTTTGGCATGGAAATTCAGTCAGTTTTTCACAGTTGAGTACAAAATATAAGAAGCATTCTCATAATTATGACTTATTTTCACATAATAATGAGAATTTATAATAATAGTCATAATATTCAAAAAATTTATCTCATAACAAGATACTTTCTTGTCATAATGACAGATTTGGTAATATTGAGTATTGTAATAATGATATTTTCATAATAATCAGATGAGATTCTTTCTCATAAGGATACTTTGTTGTGATAATGACATACTTTCTCGTTAAAATGACATATTTTTTCATAATTACGAGGTGAAATACTTTCTCATAATTCTTTCCCGTAATAATGGATACTTTCTTATAATGTTACTTTGTCGTCATCTTTTTTATAATAAAGAGATACAGTTGGCCCGAGCCGCAAGGAATGCAAGCCAAGCCGCCCTCCACAAAGAGGGAGTGCAGCCTCAAGAAGGAGATCACAATGCTCACAAGCTCCCTCGAGAGCTGCCTGGGCATGCTGCACTATCAAACAAACAACACACATCTGGTGTGTTTCTCTGCCCGAAATGAAACAAGGACAGGGATGAACGCACTTTCTGAAATGTTGTTCGCTTGCCATCATAAATAGTTGGTAGACAGACGACAATAAATTGGCCAAACGATTTCACATGTAGTGCTTGCTGAAGACACAGAAGCTGAATGAGTGTTTTTCGGGTAGGCTTTATAGTTCCTGGTCAGTGACGTCACCCGCCTATGATGTTCCGTCACCCTATTGGACTGATTTCATACGTGCTTCACGATGTCTCTTTCAGGGAAGACCTTGCATTTTCCAACATGACAATGCCAGACCACATATTGCATCAATTACAACATCATGGCTCGAGTTGATTTCTTAGAGTAAGTTGACATCTCCACTCTCTGTTGTCATCTTCATTCAGGAGTGTTGTAGTCAGAGTGATGATACAGTGATCTGATGAGAATAATAATATCTGATATCTGGAGTCTATCTTCAGATCAACACCAGCCTGATTCACCCACAACAGATGAAGACCCTCAGAACGAACCCAATGATCACAGGAGAATCCAGAACAGGGACGTGCACAGGGGGGTTGCTCAGGTTGCCCGGGCAACTGCCCATATGCCCTTCTCGACTCATGTTGCCCTTCCGAGGTGGGAAAAAATAAATAAAAATATCGTACAATGGATGCAGAATTTCACGTAGGCCTAGATAAAAAAAATCGCAAAGCCTCATTCACTTCCATATTCGGGCACCCGTCCGAAAGTGAAAGTCAGTAGGGGAAGGGCAAACTCTGTTTATGTGGCTGCAGCGCTGCACGCGACCGGCACCTGAGCTGAGCCTGCATGAGCGGCACTAGAAGGAGATTGTCGGGTGAGACGACTTAACGTTGTCGGAAAGGTGAGTAAGGTTATAATCTTTAACGAAAACGAACGAAAAAAACGAAAACTAGGTGGGAAAAAACATCGTCGTTAACTGAAATAAAAATAAAAACGAGGCATTAAAAAAAAAAAAAAAACGATAACTAACCAAAACTGTAATGTGTGTTTGGCAAAACTAACTAAAATAAAATAAAATTATAGATTAAATGTCCTTAGTTTTCGTCTTTGTCAATGTCTTTCATGGAGCAAACGTTCAGCTGCATTTCATTTCCCTGCGTCTCTCACTCACGCGTCTCTCTCACATACTCGCGCGCGCACCGCGCCTCCATGAGAACGAGTGTTGGAAGCAAGTTCGCGAAAGGTTGGTATCTCGTGAAAACCTTTACACAATCACACATTAAAAAGTGGTATAAAATATTTTTAATTCTGAATATAATTTTGTCAGTGTGTTAATGTCGACCCGAGAAGCGATTGCTACTTTAGAAAGTTAACTAGACGCAAGTTTGAGGTAAAATGCACTTGGGTTGTCGATGTCAAAACACTATTTAAGCTGTGATTCAAGTAAGGAATAATTGACGACGGGCCGTTGAATTATTAGAAAAATAATGCACACCTGAGGTGGTGATTCGGTCACGACTCGAAGCGGAGTCAATTATTCCGCTTATACCACGGTTACCACACCCCAAGACATCGATCCGATGATATATTTAAAGGGATTCGTTCGGTTTTTGTACTTAATTGCTATTGTGGGTAGGACTATTTCTTCCGCATCTCATGGTATTCTCAGTCCTTCATATAGCCCGTGATTTTTTGGGGGGGTGTTGCCCTTTTTTTAGGTCAGAGCAACTGCCCCTCAAAATTCCTGTGCACGTCCCTGATCCAGAATATGAATACAACTGACAGGAGAGAGTCACAGAGCGACCTGGACTGATCTCAGTGTGTGAGGATGATGATGATGATGATGATGATGATGATGGAGACACTGAAACTGAACACAAGACACAAATCACAGACTCTTCAATCATCATCTGAGTTTAAGGGAGAATCGGTCCTTTTTAAATTGATCATATAATCATAAACTCACCATGAAGAACATGCAGATAAACATCTGCATCAGTTACTTGTTCATTATTCACATAATGTCTGCAGATGTAAGATCCATAATCTTCTTCTGTGACGTTCTTGATGTTCAGAGAGCAGTCAGACCCCAGACTCAGTCTCTCATGTCTCTCTGTGACTTTCTTCTTTATCCCTAATTCAATCAGTGCAACTGCTGCTGAATATCTGTTATAGTAGAGCCATGTAGTTGATTTACAGTCAGAAAGATCATTATTACAGGACAGACGGACATTTTCAGCAGAACTAATGAACACATGAGGATCATTCACTCCACTGGACCCTGAAACACAGTATATTTGATTGATTATTATGATATATTAGGGGCAGTTGTGGTCAGATTTACTAACAGCTTGCTCCAGCACAAACCCTCTTTTGGTGTTAAAATCTCCTGTCAGGATTTACTAAAGACACACAGTGAGAAATTAGCGCTGAAAAGGTGTGGACACAGTTATCTTTGCAGCTGAGCTTATTGAATATGCATTTGTAGGAGTTTCCCTTTCAGACGCTGTTCAGTAAATCTGGCCCCTAATGGTTAGAGAGTCTGTAACCTGAAGGTCACAGGTTTGAGTCTCAGTGCCAGCAGGAATGTAGGTGTGACGAGTGAATGAACAGCGCTCTCTTACACACAACTGATGTGTTTTTGAGCAAGACACTGAAGCCCCAATCACTCCCCGGTGCCAAAAACAACTGCCCACTGCTCCAGGTGTTTGTTCATGTTCTCGCAGCTATATTTATCTTTGAAATGACAAAAACAGTAACCTGAATATATATTGACTTTACCCTTTAAAGTTTTAATGTGGAATTAGTATTATTAGTTACCTATAAAAACACATACTTTAATAACATAAAATAATGTTGTATTTGAGACTCTTGTTTTCATTAAAAACATATTTGTATTTGGTTATGCAGATATGTTTTTCTTTTCTGTACTTTCATTCCCAGTGTATAACTGTTATAATGCATTCTTAGAACTTTCTGGAGACTTTGGACTTATACAATACATTGAAATAAAGTCACCGCAGTTTTTGCAGTGTTCATTTGTGAAAACATTTTATAAGATGGTGAGTTGTGTGTGGGGGAGAACAAACTCTTTCCGCTTGTGCCTTAAGACAACTTTTATTTTCACACACAGCACAGAGAAACAACTTTCTAATAAAGCGACCAAACTGCCTGTCAAGTGATAGACGTAACTGACAATGATTTCTATCTCTTTTAAACTGAAATGAAAGGCAATGTGGATAAACATTCACAGCTACAATCAGAACATGAACACCACACAAAGATAGCTATAGAAAAAAATGAATAAGTACATTTTGGATCAATAAACTGCAGGAAGGCCACACTGCAGATAGATATGCAATCCGCATGTCGGCAAATCAAATTAAATCAGCTAAATTGCCTGTGCGAGCAAGCTTTAACTTTACAGCGCAACATTGATGCACCGAAAAACAGTCAAAAATTAATTTACAGAATTTAATTAGAACAGAAAATACCATTCTAATAAATAACAATAATTAAAAAAAAAAAAAAAAAAAAAATGAGATAGTCATAATCAAGTCACAACTGCAAAATGCCTGAAGTGCAAGGGGAACATATATTCAACACACAATCCACAAACAGTTAAATTAGATAACCCAGATACTTTTTTATATCTTTTTGTCATTGATTGTGTTAAACTGCTAAATAAAATAAATTGACTCAACTGCTGGAAAGGTGTCATTTATATTTTAAAAGGACACACCATTGAAATATTAATGTTGTTTCAACATTAACTTTGCATCAGATGAAAACACTGTTTAATGTTGTCATTACATTTCAGTTATTCAACAGAATCAAAATCTCATTGTGATTATTTTAGTAGATTTCAGTGTTAATTCAACATCAGTGATGTAAAATCAACATCATAGTGTAATGTTGATTCAGCAATATTACCATTGATTAATTTTGTTAAGTTCAATATTTATTCAACAGCAGTGAACATTGATTCAATAGGATTAGTGTATATATTTAATGTGTAGCCTATATTGTGTATGTAGGTAGATGTGTGTAGGGGTGGGTAGAGTATCCAAAAGTACTTATAGAAATATTTACTCAAAGTAAAAGTTAAAGTAATAATCTTAGTAATAGTTACTTGAGTAAGAGTAAAAAATCCAATGAAAAACTACTCAAGTAGCTAGTTACTTTGTATGTATATATATATACTACCGTTCAAAAGTTTGGGATCGGTAAGATTTTTAATGTTTTTAAAATAAGTTTTGTCTGCTCAACAAGGCTGCATTTAATGCAGAGTACAGTGAAAAGTAAAAACAGCACAGTTAAAACAGTAATATTGTGAAATATTATTATAATTTAAAATAATAATAATGTAATTTATTCCTGTGATCAAAGCTGAATTTTCAGCATCATTACTCCAGTCTTCAGTGTCACATGATCCTTCAGAAATCAATCTAATATGATGATTTTATGCTCAAGAAACATTTATTATGTACAATTGTACAAAATATTTGAGTACAATATTTTTTTCAGGATTCTTTGATGAATAGAAAGTTCAAAAGAACAGAGTTTATTTGAAATATAATTTTTGTAACATTATAAATGTCTTTACTGCCCATTTTGATCGATTTAATGCATCCTTGCTGAATAAAAGTATATATTTCTTTAAAAAAAAATAAAAATAGAAATTCTTATTGACCCCAAACTTTTGAACGTTAGTGTATAAAGTTACAAAAAAATTGTATTTCAGATAAATGCTTCTGTTCTCAAGGAATGCTTAAACTATTATCAACATAATAATAATCATAAATGTTTTTTGAGCATTAAATCAGATATTAGAATGATTTCTGAAGGATCATGTGACACTGATGACTGGAGTAATGATGCTGAAAATTCAGCTTTGATCACATGAATAAATTACTTTATAAAATATATTCAAATAGAAAACAGATATTTTAAATTGTAATATTTCATAATATTACTGTTTTACTGTATTTTTAATTGAAATAAACGCAGCCTTGGTAAGCAGAAGAAACTTCTTTTAAAAACATTAAAAATCTTACCGATCCCAAACTTATGAGCGGTGTAGGCTATGTAGCCACAATACAATCGTATGTTATTAAGATAGACATTCAAATTATTATTATTATTATTATTATTATCATAATTAGATATCTTTGCAACAAACACAGAAGAGACTAGCATTATTTCTGTCATCTGTAGCCCAAATATAATTATTTTGCTTTGTATAATAATAACTTATACAGCTACATTTGAAAGAAGAAAGAGAGAAATCTCTTTACATGTGCTCGCGCTCATAACCTCAACATCTGAACACAAACAATGATCAAATGTACATTGTCGGATCTTCTTCCATCTGTTCTCCAAAATGTAATCAAATGTATATTTCTGCAGGCGTGTGTAAACTGGTTAACAGTGTCTATGCAAAGGCGTTCATTTTCAAGAAGAACAAGTCGCTGGCGCCGCCATTGCACTACCACAAATTACCGCGGGACGCCGGGTGTTCATTTCATACTCTCTGAACAATGAGCACTTATTTAATGTATAAATTAAGAATCTCTTTTAGACTCCTGGCCAAGACAAGCAGCCACAGATATTCACACAATGTTGCTTAACAAAGCATCGATACAAATACAAATATATACTTAACATTTGAAAATCAATTTTTCTCTTACCAACTCACAAATAAGAGATTTAAACATACTCGTTGACACCAGACTTTGCATCTTCAAATCATTTGGTGAAGTATTCCGATCACCAGGTGGGGCACATCGAAAAGTTTCTTTCTAAAAGAACAAGTAGAAATTGCTTGAGTAGCCTATATGTGTCAAAAATGAGAATACAGCTCATAATTACAAGTTTTAAAAATTACAATTTGTTATAAATTAAGTTCACCATGATAATGAATATCTGGAACATAAAGATAGGTGGGTGCTGTATGGCCTACATTTGTTTATTTTTACATCAGTTACTTCTGGTCCTCTAATCTGATTGGCTGAGTTGTTAAACATGAGATATAATTTGTTTTGAGAATAATATCTAATGTACAATCTTTGGTCTCAATTTGTTCTAGAACAAATAGTTTTGGCTGAGGGCAGTTTCATAACTTTATATTGTTATATCACCTTTATGCTGTATCAGAGCGCTGCCTGTGTACTTTTGAGTAAATTGCTTAGCAAATTTTATAATGCTATTTTTGTTTATTAAATATTATTGTTCAATAAATCATATTTTATATAAATGATAATTGTGCCTGCTGTTCTATAGAAACCACATTTGATTTTATGAGTAGGTATGTACATTCGCTTATTGGTATAGTGCAGATCACCCTGTTGAGGTTTATTCTGAGATTAACCAGCTGACTTATGTATTTAATATGAAATATCGATTTTTATTTATTTATTTATTATTATTATTATTATTATTATTGTTAAGTGAGAAAAGATATGAAACCAGCACAGTTAGGAAGGAAATAGGGTGCCAGGGACAACATCAGTTATACGGTTTAGTGTCCGTATACAAAAATATTTGTGCAAAATGTCACAATTAACCAATCAAAATAAAGTATTCCAGAGAACAGTGCAATAATTAATTATACATAAATGAAAAGTGCTAATATGTAATATGATATTTTGTATCAATTTATTAATCTTTTTGTTTCTATTCAGCATTCCACAATATTATCAAATGCAAAATCTGACAAAAAAAGTACATTTCTATAATGTAATATAGAATTTTGTACTTAATATACTAAAAATTCTTCTTTTGTACTTCTTAAGATCATCTTAAAAACATCTAAGTGAACTCAACTGTGCTATTCTGAGACACCATGAAATATGAACTTAAATGTGCTTTTAATATACTATCTCTGTATTTAAAATATATATTTTTAGCTACCACTTGTAGTTCACTATGGGTTAAAATGTATTATAAGTAGTATCTAAATACATTTTTTAAATACAGAGATAGTATATTAAAAGCACATTTTAGTTCATATTTAATGCTGTCTCACAATAGCACACTTGAGTACACTTAGATGTTCTTAAGAGTACTAAAGATTAATTTTTAGTATATTAAGTACAAAATTAGTGCACGAAAATAGAGCACTTTAAGTATATTATAGAAATGTACTTTTTTTTTTTTTTTTTTCACCTGGGACATGCCATTATAAAGACAGTTTATCATTCCAGTTAATAAACTTGCATCTTCTCTCATCAAAAGTTCTCATGCCCAACAATACAAATGCATTTTATACACAGGAATTATAGAGTTAAATAACAGAATAAGGTTATCAACAGTACAAAAGCTCATAACTGACACAGTAGGTGGCACAACATCAAATAAAGGCAAAAAAAAAAAAAAAAAAAAAAAAAAAAAATGAACAAGCCTGAAAAGTCCACAAGAGTGTTAGTATTATTAGTAATATTACTGACGACTCCTAGCCCGGTCCACATTTCCACTACTTTCATCAAGCTTGTTCCATGCCTCACAGCACCATCCTATGAAGATAATGCCCAGCAATATATAGATCAATGTGGTGGTCCAGAAAGCAAACAGGTACAGTGTCTTATTGCAGTAATCAGTGCCAGTGTAATTAGGCGGGTGAATAGAGTAGATCCAAACGTTACCTGTAGGGGAGACAAGGGTGGAGAGGGCATTATGAAGCAGGCTAAATCATTTACTGAAAAACTGGAATTGGATATAATACTTTTGACAAGTCTTTTTAATAAAGACCATCATGTAATGTATAAAAATATACATGGTCTTTGACCTGTGCATCCTTAAGGTGATGATAAACAGGCAACTTTTTGAGCAATGTTGCTGGGCGTTTTTGCTGTTGCATTGAGAATGGGCAACACATTTCGATCTTCGAGTTGGCTAGGATATGCCTGTGAATAGGATATTTTTAAATAGCCAATGCTCAAAGTGGGGATGAAGTTGATTCGTACATATGGATGGGATAATAGCAAAAAGGATAGCCAATGTAAGAACATAAAATAATATAGTCTAGGCCTTGGCACGAGGGGCTGAAAATAGACGCTCATTTAAGCTACTGTAGCTACAGAAATAAAAAGTCAAAACTTTATTGGCATGATCGGACATTTACAGTATTTACAGAATACAAACTTTAAGTAAAGGTAGCCTACAGAATGTTAATTAGATAAAAAAAAAAAGATATGGGAAATGAAGGGGAAAATAAAGTAAATATATTTATAATGAATAGCTAAATGTAACTAACAATAATATAAAAATATTTAATAAAAAAAATGTACAAGGCATATTCTTTTTAATATTGATAAACTTCATTCGAATGCTGTTTAGGCAACATCGCACAATACAATATAATATGCACTAATATAATAATTTCTTAATTCCGTTCTTTTTCTAGATTAAAAATAAATATCATTATAATCTTATCCATTTCTGATAAGTCCAGGTTGCTATGGTTGCACAGGTTGTTTACACAGAAATAGATGTCGTTCCCTCAACATATAATTTCGAGGCCACGACTTATTATCAGTTTTCATCTCGTGGAAAACACAGAATAGCCTAGTTGTGATACATGACAAGCGCATGTCTGTCTCTGGATCAGTGCTAAAGCACATTTGAATTTAGCAGTGAATCTTTGCATTTTATTCTTTGCCATAATCCTAATTGAACACTGGGTGTATTACAGCTTCAGAATTATATTCGTATTGACTGTCAACAGTGATAAGGTATTAAAATATGGGCTATTAAAATATTATTATTATTATTATTAGGCCTATTATTATTATTATTTTGCTATTCATTTGCCCCACAATATCATTTTTTTCAGTTTTTTTTTTTTTTTTGTTTTTGTTTCTCACTATGGGCCACAAGAAAAATATTAATAAATTAGATTCAACTCTCATTGTCTCTAAGAGAATATGCGCCGTTAATGTAGTGACAGATGCCAAAATGTCAATCAGTTTTTACTTTCAGTTTCTGTATTAAACTAACTGACTGGATTTTGAGACTTCTTCACCAGGGATGCGTTTCCCAGAAGCATCGTTAGCCAACTAACATTGCAAGTTCGTTACCATTAGAGTTCAATGGGACTTACGACCATAGTTCACCAAAGATCTGTGGTTAGAAGCATAGTTTCATATTTTTATGACATGTGGACTTAATAAATCGTTATATTGAGCAAAATAAGCAAGCTGACATTAAGTACAATGTGTATCTTTTATTTCGAATATATACAAATGTCATTTATTGGCTACATTTTTATTTGTCAAGAGATTTAAAGCCGTTTTTGGAGAGTGCGCATGTGCGTACGTGCTCTAGTATGTCAGAACAAGCATTTGATTTAATCTGGAAATAAAGCAAATTAACTCAGGAAAATGAGAATTAGTCCTCTAATGCCATGTCCGTAATTTATAGCAGAAATTCTAGCATTAATTCGATCTCAAACGGATTCATTTAAATAAGTTATTACTCCACTACCTGCGTGACGTCATTCACCAACGTGGATGAACAACAGGGGCACGTTCAAGCTCAAACCGGTGCGCAACGTTTTGCTACGTTTTCCGGGTTGAACGACATGTTTCCTGGAAACGGTGTGCAACGGGTCTGAGATGCGTTTTCTCTTGTTTGGTGGGCGTGTCAGAAATGTCAGCCCAATCAGCGGCAAGATGTATATGCACGCGGTAGTATTAAAGAGACAGCTGAGCTCGCACAATGAGTATTAATGTAATATAAAAATACTATACTTATATATTTTGCTGTTGTATTGAGAAGTGACACTTTAGTAAACTTTTCTATACTCCTCTGATTATATAATGGTAAATATTACAATATCATAGCACAACAACAGTGATCAGCGATAAGCCTAATACAAACAATAAAAATAATATTGATCATAACACAGTCTTAAAGGTAAGAAGTGGATTATCCTTCACCTGAAATGTTTGTCTTTTCATCCTGAAATGCAAGGCAAGTGTTGTATCACAATAATTAGGAGTTTCAACAAATCCTTTCACTGAATTGGGATGTTCTCTTTTATTCTGAACGGCAAGGGCAGTGACTGTAACATCGAGCGTATGTTGCAGTATTAAACACCTATTTACCGACTTCACCTGGCTCCGAAAATTCTTCAAAAAGAACACAAAGAATGTCCTTCTCAGCTGCCATAGTTGCAACTCTTGCGTCATCACAATGGGGTGTTCAACGCACCACCGTTTCCGTTTAAAAAACGTTTTGCAACGTTTTGTCGGGGCTGAATGCAGCCCAGGTTTGCGACAATACGGTTTCGGGAAACAGTCGTGGCTAGCTAGTTGATTGGTTCAACGATGCTGTACCGTGGTAGTTCAGCAGCGAGTTACATCGTTGTTCGGGAAACGCACCCCTGCATAACTCTCACGCAAAGTTTGCACATTGTTTGTGTGATATATCCACTGGTTCGCCTTCATGGTAAAAAATAGAAATATTTTCAATATTGCGACGTGGCATTTTTATTTATCACCATTTGCTTGCAAAATGATGGACACTGATTCACATATGTGGTCCGTGTAACGCTTCACAATTTAATTTTCAGACCATACAATGCAAATGAAAATTTTTTAGAAACAATCATTTGAATAAATGAAATCTTTTTCCATTTTTTTGTCTTGTAATTTGTGCCGTGGGCTGTACCATTAGCACGGCGGTGTGGCCGCGGACTACTATCATCTCGTTGATGTAACTGTTTTATTTACACTGCATGCATGTTGAGGAGTAGTTTAAAAGAATGGAGGATGACCTTTTTCACCCGAAGTGCTATCATTTTTAATTATTAATATAATAACTGTGCTAAATATAAAGCAGACGGAGCTCGAGCAGCGCTTGCCAAGATCCTTCACGTCATATATGAAAGATAAAAAGACTTAGCGAAAAAAAAAAAAAAAAAAAAAAAAAAAAAAAAAAAAAAAATATATATATATATATATATATATATATATATATATATATATATATATATATATATATATATATATATATATACAAACAATTGTTAAGTTTTTAGCTCTTGTTTGTAATACAATATTTGTACAGTAAAAATGCAGATGTTTTCTTTAGCGGACATTGTTCGTTACCACGGCAACCAGTTTGAGCTTCTTTCTGCACTTCACACGCTTCTCATTTGCATAAAATAACCTTAAATCGAGCAGTTATTAACTCTGTTCATTGCAGTACAGGCGGTTCACAGGAGATGAGGCGAGTCTCTATATGCCGCAAGTCAAGAGCACTATGATTTATTTATTTTCAATTATTAATTTCAATTAATAAATACAAATACTTTGATTTGGCACATTGCCCATCTTATTTGTAGTTACTTATTGACTTATTCGTTATTATTTATTGCCTGTGGTGTACCCAAATTATTACTGCGGGAATCCAACATTCCATAATGAACCGAAATAAATCGTATAAGCCTAGTTCTTGACAGCGCTATAGCTAGCTTTATAAAATATTGTAGGCTAGGCTATAAAACGAGAGCTAAAAACCTAACATTTTTATTTTAAATGATGCTCAATTTTTTTGTATATTTTCGCTTGGTAGTCTTTTTATCTTTCATGCTGTATTGACGTGAAGTATCTTGGCAAGCGTTGCTCGAGCTGCCCTCCGTCTGCTGTCTATCCCACTGAAAATGAACTGGGATCTCGTAGTTGTACTGTAGCCTACCAAGTAAAATGCACCCCCTGACCAAGGGTATAATGTATATTAATAAAATAAAGTAATAACGAATAAGTAAATACAAACAAGCTGGACAATGTGCCAAATCAGCCAAGCCACGGGGATTTCACTTTTCCCAGCTGCTCGCGATGGCCAGTCCGAGACTGCCTTATATTTAGCACAGTTATTATATTAATAATTAAAAATGATAGCACTTCGGGTGAAAAAAAGGTCATCCTCCATTCTTTTAAACTACTCCTCAGCATGCATGCAGTGTAAATAAAACAGTTACATCAACGAGATGATAGTAGTCCGCGGCCACACCGCCGTGCTAATTGTGCAGCCCGCAGCGCAAATTACAAGACAAAAAAAAGGAAAAATAGGAAATCGGTTAGATTTCATTGATTGTTTCTAAAATCATAATTTAGCAAAAGTAAAATTGAAAAGGTTACATTGATGATGTAACTGAAAAACAAGAACAATGAACGTCTGGTTTCAATTTTTCATTTTTGCATTTGCATTGTATGGTCTGAAAATTGAATTGTGAAGCGTTACACGGACCACATGTCGTCCGCGTTATTTCCTGTGATAATAAAAATTATAATAAATATATAATTATATGATAATAAATAATTATTAAATAAATGAGTAAATAAACAATAAGCAAACTTAAACTTGTTTTCTTAAAATTTCTGCGAATAATTTGCAGATACAAAAAGACCAAACTCGATACCTGCGCTATTTATTTTGAATTTAGTAATTCATTATTTGGCCATTTCTAAAAAAAAAAATAATAATAAATAATAATAATAATATTAATAATATTTTTTATTAAATAATTAAAGCCGATATTCACTTGCATAATGAGTTTTAGTATTAACTCGTTTTTGGACAAAACTAGCGTTGTAATAGCTACATAATCTGAATTTCACATCAAGTTAATATAACACATTATATCTTACCAGCAATGTACCAGCAGAAGAGGAAAAGGCACACAAGTAAACTGCCGCCACATTGAAAGAAGAAACATCGAAGAGTTTCATCCTCTGGTATTTTAATCTCCGGAATGCAACAAGCCAACAGACCGAACACCAATGTAATTACACCTGACACCACCAGATAAATGGGAATATAGGGTTGCTTTGGACAGTCATGCATATATATTGCACCTGTGAAAAAGAAGGGAGATGAAAGGCTTGTTTATATGCCCATAATAAACTAATGTGTATAAAGATCTGAAATAATAAAGACATACCAATTGCTATCTCAGCGATGGGCAGGACAGTCCCGAAGAGTTTGGAGATTCCTGTGAAACATTGGTTGTAGACCATTAAGCATTTTTTTCACGCATTTCTCAGTTTTGTAGTTGCTAGTTTTATATGTTGGACAAAGTTTATGCATAATATTTGTGTTTGTATCCTGCCATGAAGCCTCTAACACTCTAGCTATACTCTCTATAACTGTCAAGGCATTTTCACATTTTCATTTTCAAATCACCATTAATAACATAATTTAATGAAGCATCACATTAACATTTCACACACACACACACACACACACACACACACACACACACAAAAGTAATTGTGAATACTTTGAACCGGTGTGTTGAGTTTGGGCGGCGTGGGAATAATTTTCAATAAGCCTTCCATCGTCTTTACTTCTGGCCTGAGAGAAAAAGGAAAAAAAAAAACAACAACAACAACAACATATATTAGGCTATGTATTATTAGTGTGCGTATACACACACACAAACATATGTGTATATATATATATATTAGTAGTAGTAGTAATAGTAGTAGTAGTAGCTAACAGCACTTCCTTATTTTAACCATTATGTTTTCTTGCATACCGGCACTTCTCACATGTCACAGGTACTCTGAACTCCCACAGAGAAACATAGAATCAGATTAATTAATTAATTGTATTCATTCGCGTTCGGAGATTTTATAAGCTGTACGAACTGAACGGATCAATTGTCTGTGCAATATGACAGTGACTGAAGCCCAGTTGTTTAATATTGCATGAGTGGCGCGCGAATCACTGTAGGCGCGTTCACCAGCGCGTGTTAATATTTGCACGGGCCTTTCCTATGCGACGCTGATGATGTTGATGACGAAAATGTGCGACCCATATAGATTCTATTGAGGGTAGTAAAACGTTATGGAGAAAGGTGAACATGATCTAAAATGCCATGCTATTTCTCATAATGCTATTTCTCATAACAAATTTTCTAGATAAAAAGAAAGAAAAAAATGGTAATGAGGAGCCATCTAGTTTTACCTGTAATTATATTCTTATTGTAACAAATGCTATAGTTAAACAATTACAAGAACTATGTTACTTTAAGGCAGAGTACAGGTTAGAAAAAGCTTTAAAAGATGGACCTTCTTGAATTTTTGACTAAACAATTGGTTTTAAGAATGTACGAATATGAATATTTGATTACTGTACTGTATTTTTCTATTACATTTACATTTGCATAATAAATCATGGGAGGTCTCTGACTAAATACTGATAGCTAGAGGTCAAAAGCAATAGCAAAAGTATTATTAAATTGCAGACAAATGTTTTGGATAGCTAGGTTGACTTGTTTGTTTGGTGCGGAATGGGTGCGGTAGGGGCCCCAACTTCATACTCTTTCATAGGGCCCAATAGTGCTAGCGGCACCCCTGCTAAAACGGCTTGTGATGATAATAACTGGCTATTTAAATACCGACACATAAAACGACAGCTTCAAAACTGTGTTAAGTGGAATAGACATTTAAACCTAAATGTACAGCCAGTGATGCAGAGTTTAAATCATTGATAGACGGAATCCTCTATCTTCAGAAAGAAAGCTTTTGACAAGATAGGCGTTATAAGCCCCCCAAAGCCTGCAATATCAAACAGGCCACATTAATCCACATTAGAGGTTTTATTTGGGTTCTATGGGAATGATTAATGTGTAATTTAACACGCTAGTTCAGAATCTGAGCTCATAAGTGTATGGATCAATAAATATCCTACAGAATTTGTTCCTCAAATATCACTATAAACACATTAACCACATAAAACGTTTTATTGGTTTCTATCGAAACATGTTTCAAGTTTTTTTTATTTTTTTTTTTTATGGAAACTGATTAACCTGTAATTAATTTATTTTCTGGGCTCATCTACTTGTCTGTATAGTATATATCATCAGTAAGGTGTAGGCTATATCCTCCAGTATCACTATCTTGATGCATTAAACCACGTTAAACGTTGTCATGATTCACCTATAACCTGTGAGAGCCATTATATGCACAATATGAATCCATTCTGACTAAGATTCTCTAATATCTGTTCTGGTAAAGCTAAAATAAAATTGAACTGATGAATGTAATAAAAAAGAAGTCAAACCTGAGGATGTCTGGATTCCTGCTGGATGTTATACAAGATGTGTCTTGTTTTCGTTAATTATTTTGCTGTAGTCTTTTACCACTGCATTGTGGGCTTAAATAGCTGTACTCATGCTAAACAGAATGCATGTCAGCCAATCAGAAAAGATCTGTAGAAGACTTCTCTCTTGCTCTCTCTTTTTCTTTTAAATCACATGACTTTAAGGAAAAAAGCAAAGTGGCTCTGGGTGGGGGGGATTTAGAAATGAGGAAGACCATGAATTTCTTTTTGAGTAGAAAAAGGGAATCTGCAAAATTCAAGGTCCTTTGAGTAAATGTTTTACTGAAGATTAACATAAATGGAACAAAATATCAAAAGTGCATAACAAAAATGTGACAAAATACAAAAAGAGGGAACAAAAAAACAAAAGCAAACATTTCAGTCCATCTTGGACCATCTTCAGTGAAGATTTTAGTTTAAAACGTTTTATTGGTGTTTTTCAATCAGAGAGTTATACAGCAGTTTCTCAACATATTGACCATAAAAGATCCAGATGAGATTAAACAAATGCATTCCTTACTCTCTGAGTCCATTACAACAAAATGAAGAAAAAAGAAAAGAAAAAGCAAAAGGATTATACATGCTTGCTCCAAAACATATTAGTAAACTACAAAGCAATACAATTAAAATAATATAAAAAATATATATATATATATATATATATATATATATATATATATATATATATATATATATATATATAAGTGATTGCATAAAAAGGGTTCACCTTTTTATACAATCACTGCCAACTGAAAACCAAATGCAACTTCTTTCCCTTTTTTATGTACTCTGTTCCTTAATCAATCAGGGACATGAGAGACAACAAGAACAGCAAGGGTTAAATGCAGAAGCAGGGCTACATATAAGATTGCTTATAGAAAAAGTATTAATTTTTAAAGTACAAGAGGAAAGGTTGCCAAATCATGTAAAATTGATCTGTTCTGCTATGCAATGTAAATCTAATTTTAGTATAAGCCTTTTAGCAATAATTAAACAAAATATTAAATAAAAAGCTAGGGCATAATGCAAAAGCTCCATCTGAGATGGAAGATAAAAGAGAGGGATGTTTATATAAAGGAGATAGGCCTGACATTGCTCAAAAACCAAAGTGTTTTTTAAATTGTTGCCAATTTTTTAAGCTATGCAGCACTAAAGGGTTGGAAGAATAATGGGAACATTTTTATAGGTATCGAAGAAGTGTTTTCTGTCATGGGTAGGTTTAGTGGTAAGGTTAGTGTAGGGCAGTGTTTCCCAACCACATTCCTGGAGGCCCACCAACACTGCACATTTTGCATGTCTCCTTAGACCATGGTTAATACTGCAGTAATTAAGTGCAGTAATTAAGTTGACAACAGCACAAGTTTTGCTTCTTTATTAAACTGATTTTAAAGGTGCCATAGAATGGAAAAATGTACCTTGGCATAGGTGACAATAAGAGTGTGCGTGCAAAATACCACAGAAAAAAGGGTGAATCCCAACATAACACAATTGCATAATGGTCGGGATCATTATTTTTTACGCCCCCAACATTTGCATATACCAGCCCATGTTCAATGCAGTATTAACATCTGGAGCTGCACAGCCGAATCATCAGATGTTCTGCAGGTATTGTCAAGCAAGCAAGGACAATAGCAAAAATGGCAGATGGAGCAATAATAACTGACATGATTCATGATATCATGATATTTTTAGTGATATTTGTAAATTGTCTTTCTAAATTTTTCATTAGCATGTTGTTAATGTACTGTTAAATGTGGTTAAAGTTACCATCGTTTCTTACTGTATTCACAGAGACCAGAGCCATATCATTATTTTCATTTTAATCTGAAAACGCTTGCAGTTTGTATAATTCATAAACATAAAAATCTTCATTCTTATTGAGTTTCTCCAACAGTGTGTAGCTTTAGCCCCGTTAGCCGTGCAGCACACTATCAGACTCATTCAGAATCGAATGTTAGCAAACATCCACAAAATATATGCCATACTTGCGTGATCTGATATGCTGCATCACGAACAGTTTGTAGAGTTGCAAGCTTGGGCGCGAGGAGCAGGAGCTCATTTAAAGACATGCACCGCCAAATCAGCATTAAATTGGTTTACATGTATTTCTGATTTAGTAAGATCAGAGTCATGTATTCTTGCAAACTTGCAGTACCATCTTTGCATTTTGTGAGGCATATGCAAATTCACATACATATTTCCAGTTGCATACAGAATACATCCATAGCTTACACTCACTTAATTATTCACTCATCTCTGGCTAACTGGAAAACACACAATCACTTCCTTTAACACTGTCTGGGCATGTCTTGGCCCCTGCTTCTGTTAAGATGATTTTGTCTTGTTTTCTCTACTGTAACAAACATGCACCCTCATTTATTTACTTTATAAGTTTCTAATTACATTCATCTACTAAACAGTTAATTTTCTGTTTAATTTAAAAGTGTGTCCAGACTGTATATGATGACTATATGTTACCATGTGCTACATATAGTCACTAACATTTTCTTAAACACTGCAAAAAATGCTGTTCTTACTTAGAGTTTTTGTCTAAAAAGTATAAATATCTAAATAAATAAATCAGTCCAATAAATCAGTCCAAAGAAGCATTTTCTTGACAAGTAAAAATGATTTTCTTGTTTTTAGGAAAAATAAGTCAAAATTAAGTGATTTTTACCTTAAAACAAGCAAAATAATCTGCCAGTGGGGTAAGTAAAATAATCTTAATCCAAACTGAAAACAAGATTATATAGCTTATTTTTGCTTTGATATAAGATTATTTTACTTACCCCACTGGCAAATTATTTTGCTTGTTTTAAGGAAAAACTCACTTACTTTTGACTTATTTTTCCCTAAAAACAAGAAAATAATTTTTACTTGTCAAGAAAATGCTTCTTGATTTAAGAACTTTAAGATATTTTGACTAGAAACAAGACAAAATCTCTAAGTAGATTTTTTGCAGTGAGGTTTTCTTATCAGACCTGGGCGTGTTGACCAGTTTCATCAGACTTCTTGCTGATCAGATCCTTCCAAAGTTGGTGTGATGTATCAGCCTTTTATTTATTTATTTATTTATTTATTTATTTTTGTATCTTCCTAAGGTTTGTTCTCACACTAGTTCCTCTCATTGGACTGTGCAATTTACACTTTTCTCTTTGACGTTGTTTCTTCCTCCTAAAACTGTTGTACTGTTTGAATATAGAGGAGTATAGTTTCAAATATTAGCATTCTCATTATTCTCATTACTCATTTTCATGGTTATGCATCTACAGATCTTACTGTTTGTGTTTATGCTGATATTGAAATGGTAGAATTACAGTAAATGGCTGGAACCACAGCTGCCAGTACTCTACTGTGAAATTACAGTAAAGCTGTAAAATGAACAACAGTATTGGTACAGCTGAATTACAGTAAACAGCTGTTAACTAGGAAAACTGCATTGAAACCACAAAATTTCGGTAAATGGCTGGAACCACAGCTTTCTTCCTTTAGTCATCATCAGCTCCTTCTGTGCTTATGAACTTCCTCTGATCTGAGTGATGACATCATGCTAGAGTTGATATAGAGACACTGTGCCAGTTCATAATGGAGAAGTGTTTCAAGTTTTAAATGAAACTGTCAACCCACATCTGACCACTATCCTGACAGAGAACAGACTTTGACACAACACTGGTTGTGAAACATGTTCTTCAGTGTGAGAACTGCATACTGTAAACCACACTGACTCAACACACACCTCTGATCTGAATCGTTCTGAATCAGCGTATCGTGTCCGCCACGCCGCCTGCATCCAGTGTAGACATTATATTACTGATTATAATCAATGGGTTCTATTGTCAATGTAAAATGCCACATACATACTCAATTTTATTAAATTACACTTGTCTATAATTCAAATTTACACAATTCAAATTCAGATATTGTCATAATTCTAGCTCCATAACTGTGAGGCTGATAAAGGAGCTCTTCAGTCGCTGCCTTAGTAACGCAAGAGTTTACACACGATGTGCGATGTCTTGTTATGTAGGATGATCAGTTATCTTTTAATTGTATGATTAATTTGTGTTCATGTTACTCAAATATCATGTTTATCAAGCTTCTATAAGACAGTAAACTGTCTCCGTAATTTATGGTCATACAGGTAAAAGCCAGACATAATTCATACATTTACAAAAGACACTCAAATAACGAAAACAAGCAGAATGTCTGTTTCCTTTCCTAGATCTTTGGAGTGCGCCAACCACTTCGTTTTGTTAATCTGTAGACCTAATTATGTGAGTGAAATATTTCGCGTAGCCTATAGGCCTAAAAATGTCCTTTTCTTTTATGTGTTAATTAGGGGGGGGGGGGGTTTCGTTTTTTTTTTTTCCGTTCACAGAAGCGCTGCAGATGCGTGATGTGACGTTGAAAATTGTAGGCTAGGCCTACTATCCTTCAATTTTCGCTGGTTTCAAAACGCACAAGCTGCATATTACTTGACATTCATTTTCACTTAAATGTAGGCCTAATACTTGACGGTTGGTGACATATATCATCGGAAAAACTAATGCCAGTGCATTGCCATTGTGACTTACCTAACCTATGACGACTTGACAGCTGGGCTGAGCGCGTCAGCGCAGGCATCTCACTCGTTGGATGTGTCAGCGTCACATTTATATAGGCTACTATTTGAATGCGTGACTAGTTGACTGCCAAATCAAAATATTAAACGGAACAATAAAATAACGTTATTAACTGGTTAATGGCCATTTCAAATTAGCGTTTCTGTTCAAAACGATTAAATTGATTTTGTTTCCGTTTCTGGTTACGTTCCGGTCAATTTCGTTCGTTTCCGGTTTTCGTTTTCGTTTTCGGTTCAGAGCCTGTCACGGTACACACAGAAACAATAGACGGATCCAATTGCAGCAATTTATTAGGGTAATCCAGAACGTAATCCAAACAGGCAAGGGTCAAAGTCCATGAAATCAGTCCAACACAAACAAGTACAAAAATAACATAAAGAAAACCAAACAAGAGAATCAGAAGTACACGCAACCTTAAACAAAGAACCACAAACAAAGGCAGAAACAAACCAGGTATAAATACACAGACACTGATGATGTGATACAAAACAGCTGGTGCAATGAACATGGGATAATGAGTCCAGGGAGTGCGTTATGGGTAATGTAGTGAATGCAATGGGTGGGAACGAGAGTCCGGAATGGAGTGCCCTCTAGAGGCTGAAAGGGCACTCTCACTGGTGATCATGACATTACCCCCCCTCAAAGGAGCGGCTACCAGACGCTCCACCAGACAAAACACAAAAACCCAAAAAACTCAGGAGGGAGGTGGACCGGAGGAGGATCAGGGGGAGGGATGGCGGGCCAGATCCAGGGCGCCCCACTGAAAGCCAGGGTGGTGCTGGAGGAACTGACCAGGCTGGTTCCAGTGGGTCTGGAGTCCTGGCTGATTGCCAGGGTGGTGCCGGAGGAACGGACCAGGCAGATTCCAACAGTTCAGACGGCCTGGGCAGTAGCGGCAGGGCAGAAAGCCTGGGTGGCAGCGGCAGGGCAGAAGGCTTGGGTGACGGCGGCAGGGCAGAAGGCTTGGACGGCAGCGGCAGGGCAGACCAAGGTTGCTCCGGGGCCGTATCAGGGAGAGCGGGCAGCTCGGTGACGGCCTCCGTGGCCGTATCAGGGAGAGCGGGCAGCTCGGTGACGGCCTCCGGGGCCGTATCAGGGAGAGCAGGCAGCTCGGTGATGGCAGCGGGCTCTGGATGCTCTGGGACGGCAGCGGGCTCGGGCTGCCTTGAGTGCATCACAGGACTGACAGGGAAAGCATGCAGGACTGGCGCGGACTCACTGGCTGGCGCGGACTCACTGGCTGGAGCGGGCTCACTGGCTGGAGCGGGCTCACTGGCTGGAGCGGGCTCACTGGCTGGAGCGGGCACACTGGCTGGAGCGGGCACACTGGCTTGAGCGGGCCGCTCCGAGTGCATCCTCCAGGCACGCAAGGCCGCCAAAACATAAAAAGTGAAGACAGTCCTCTTGGCCATCATAGGACTGACAGGAAGAGCATGCGGGACTGGAGTGGACTCACTGGCTAGAGCGGGGTCTGGAGTGGACTCACTGGCTGGAGCAGGCTCTGGAGTGGACTCACTGGATGGAGCAGACTCCCTGACTGGAGTGGGCTCTGTAGTGGACTCACTGGATGGAGTGGGCTCTGGAATGGACTCACTGACTGGAGCGGGCTTACTGGCTGGAGCGGCCTCACTGGCTGGAGCGGGCTCTGGAGTGGACTCACTGGCTGGAGCGGGCTCTGGAGTGGACTCACCGGCTGGAGCGGCCGCTGGGAAGGCCTCCGGGCCTTGAGGGATAACTAAAGCCTTCCTCCTCCTCCTCCTTTTATGAGTGTGAAGCGGAGACTCAGTGCCAACCTCCTCTGAGGCCTCTGGAGTGGATTCACGGGCTGGAACACACTCATGGGCTGGAGCAGGCCTTGGAAAGGACACACGGGCTGGAGCGGAGTCACGGGCTGGAACGGGTACTGGAGGTCTCTGAATCTGTCCCTCCCTACGCAGATACAGGTAACTGGCGAAATTCCAAAAATTTAACTTCCCCGCCAGCTCCATCTCACACTGCGGCAGAGGATCATTCAGACAGTTATTAACTGTGTCCTTGAGGACCGCATCAGAGAGACTATACCCCTCCGCCCGCGACCAGAACTTCTGGACGAATGCCCGCACTCCCATTCTCCTCTGACGAAGGGTGGACAACAGGGCCTGAGCCTCCTCAGCCCCCACTGATGACCGGAGTCTCCTGCTGCTGGATCCTTGCATAGTGGTGGTTCTTTCTGTCACGGTACACACAGAAACAATAGACGGATCCAATTGCAGCAATTTATTAGGGTAATCCAGAACGTAATCCAAACAGGCAAGGGTCAAAGTCCATGAAATCAGTCCAACACAAACAAGTACAAAAATAACATAAAGAAAACCAAACAAGAGAATCAGAAGTAACGCAACCTTAAACAAAGAACCACAAACAAAGGCAGAAACAAACCAGGTATAAATACACAGACACTGATGATGTGATACAAAAAAGCTGGTGCAATGAACATGGGATAATGAGTCCAGGGAGTGCGTTATGGGTAATGTAGTGAATGCAATGGGTGGGAACGAGAGTCCGGAATGGAGTGCCCTCTAGAGGCTTAAAGGGCACTCTCACTGGTGATCATGACAGAGCCCTGCTCAGCAGAAAATTAAAAAATGGACAATAACAATGAGTTGTTGATAAAATGACTAGTTTAATCAATCATTTTTTTAAGCAAATACAAACTTTAAGTAAAAGTGACACCCAATGAGACAGATCTTTCTCTTTACTGACTTATAAGAGCCAAAGCATCTCAAGAGAAGAAGAGAAGCAAAGCGTTTCAAAGATACATGAAAGAATATCTTGCATTTGTATGGAAAAGTATAAGTGGAAGAGAAACTAGATTAAAACAATGAAGAATGAGTTCATTAATATCAGATTCATGTTTCTCTTAAAGCATTATGTCTTTTCTTCAGCTCCTGAGCTGTGAGAGCACAAGAACACTGAGTTCATTTAAAAAAAACTTCTGCTTTCCTTCATGAAAGAGAACTGAGTGATGGAAATTCATTAGGAACATTAACACAAACTCCTGAAGATGAATTTTGCCAAATGTGGATGATGTTTGTCTGTCGTGTCTCTCGTTGCAGCTGATCAGGACAGATTTCTATGAAAGAGATGCTTTATCTTGTCATGTTTGGTGTCACTGCTGGATCTGAAGATGATCTTTTTACTGTGATCGAGACCATAGACTAGATCATTGATCAAACTCTTGTAATAAATTTAATACCCATAAATTTAATCAATTTATGGGTGAAATATATGAATATAATAAATCATAAAGGCTTATGATTAATTATGATACATATATCGACCCAAGAGGGAATTATGCACATATATTGTGAATTAATTAAAACGAATTATAATCAATTACATATATGATCAGTTCTAGTTTAATAGTTCTTTAGAGAAACCACCCAAGTTTGTCTTCATTCTCTGTTTACAAACAGGCAGGAGCGCCAGTGACTCCACAGTTTTGAGGTGAACCTCACTGAGCTCATCTCGGGGCAAACCAGAGTCTGTACAATTACATTCGGGGACTTCACAAGTCTACACATGAATTTATAGTAACAATGGTATAGTAACAATTTATAGTAACAATACTTTCTTCACAGTACCATTAAAATAGAACAATGCATTTTACAGTAATGTGACATACATTTATGAATAAGGCATAAAGACAGCTTTACAACGAAACCAAACTTGCCAGGTGGCCAAAAGCATTTAAGGAAGATACATTTTATACTCTAATACTATTGTTTAACATGAAAATTAACCCAACTACAGTCATTTAAACTAAATTTAAACACTAGGGATACATACATGCACTTGACATACATGACGGGTACATTTTGGCACAGTCATATTTTGAGAATAACTGTACATATACAATCTCTAAGCATGTTTGTGTGTGTGTCTCTGTGTGTGTGTATTGGGTTTTGGCTGTTCTGGAATGTAGCCACATGAGGGACTCCTTTGAAGTCTCCAGAGCTGGGAAATGGGGTTCTCTGTTTAACCTCAGCGGGTCCACAAAAGTGCCAAAGTGCCCGTCTTTCTTAGACCGGCCGGAGCCGATCCGTGATTTACATGCACAGTTCAGCAGGCTAAAAGCATTCTGAAAATTCCAAAGTTGGCTGTCTAAGAGTGATTCTTGTACAGACGTTACACTCTGATGTGTTTCTCTCCAGTGTGAATCCTTTCATGTGTTTCCAAGGTTTCAACATATAGCACCGTTTGGTTTCTGCTGTAATATTACGAATGAATCTTCTCCTTTGTGTGAATCTTCAGGTGTTTCTTCAGGACTGATGCTCAATGTTCACCGCACTGATCACAGTTAAATGGTGTTTCTTCAGAACGAGAAGGCAGATGTGATTTCACTGATCCGCTTCTTCCCAGTGTGAACTCTCATGTGAATATTCAGCCTTTATTTACATGCATATGCGTTTTTTTTTTTTGTTTTTTTTTTTTGGGCTTGTTTTTCTTTTCTTGTTCATGTCCATCAGGCCTAGAAGAAACATTAAATCATGTGAGATTTCAAATGAGAGACAAACATGAAATGAAAAGTGAAGCTCAAAGTCAAGATCATGATGAGTTCAATAGTCATTTTAATCCCGTCAGATCTGCTCGACAACTGCTGTGTCACGATTATGATCTATTTTAATGTCATGAAGATGATTTGTGTTATAAATTACTAGTTTGGTCATGAAGCTCTAGATGGAGCAATGTGACGCCAGGCGCGACTCAAGTGTTTTTTGCTAGTTTCAGCCCGACACATTTATCATTTTCATGTCTTGCGGCACTTTGTTCAGATAGCAAATGCAATTGCACTCATCAGTGTGCTGGTCTAAAATGAGATGTGTTCAGGCACATTGTTGGCGTGTTGCTATTTTGAGGCAACTGAAATAGACTGCACCATTGACCAACTGAAACCTGGTCTAAAGTCAATGGTGCAATCATTTTTGTTATTTAAAGAGAGCGTTAGTAATATGTGCCTATTGGTGAGTGTACAACATGTGTAAACTCTGCTTATTACACATGCAGCAGAACACAAACATGCCAAATATTAAAAATAAAAGGATTCCTCTCTGGAGAAGCGTTCAGTTTTTTCCACCTGCTAATTCTGCCATGTAAATAGCGAATCCGCCATGGTGCAAGGGCAGCTGGCTTTTAAAGGGAATGGGAGATGAGACTCAGATTGGTTTATTGCATGTTACGCCCAAAACACACCCATTGCTTATTAAAAGAATAGGGACACTTTTTTCAGTTGACCATTTTTTTTTTGTCGTTAAACTAGCAAAAGTGGATTTGGACACGCCCTAAGTGGTTCAGACCATGCGCTTAAATTGCTAAAATAGGGTCCTATGAGTGATATTTAATATCAATCAATTGAGGGCACAGGTGCTCTTTTAAGGAAGGGGGCCTCAGGGACACAGGTTTGTGAACCACAGTTTTAGATCAGCGGTTTCTATGAAGGATTCAGAGAACATGCATCAGTTAATCAAATTTGCACACTCCACTGCACAAGATGCCTTCTGACAAGATGGCCGCAACACTTGTGTCTTCTGATAAGATGGCTGGCATAACAAATGCTGCGTCCCAATTCGCAAACTATCCATCCTAAATAGTATTCGAAATAAGAATTAGTATGTCCCAAATCGTAGTATGTTGAAACGAGTATTCCAAAAATACCCGGAATGCCTACTTTTTCCAGTTAGAATTCAAAGTGCAGATCCGTGCACACTTCTAACCGCTAATATTGCCCATAACACATTGCGCTGTGGACGAGGATTCGATTAGAACTACAAATACGAGTAAAAAGTGTTAAAAAAAACTACAAACATGACGCACTTGCGAGGTCCGATGGTAAGCAGAGAGTTTAAGATAAAGGGGCTTGAATGATAAATAATCAGTATCTAACCTGACGAAAAGATATTTATTAAATGTTTTCCACATTATATTTCATCTGCAACAGCATTGTGAACTTTTATAATGATGCGTTTCGTCATTAACTTTTAAATGCATCATTATGCAAAGATGAGGAGAGTTCTCTGCATGAAAGACCCATGAGTGGCAGATAAACGTGTGACTACATTTCTCTCTGAAACAGTAGGAAATTAAATTTAATTCAATGTGGAGGATTTTAACTGTGACAAGATGATTGACAGGGCAGTCTAAATAGTTACAGGTTGCGTAACTAAGCGACAGAACGGCCGTTAAAGATGCAGTTATGATGAGGTAGTATGTCCCAAAGCTTGCATACTCTTCTGCTACACACTCAAAAGTATGTACTTTTTCTTTACAAAAACAGTACATACTTTTAGGACGTAGTATAAGTAGGCGAATTGAGACGCAGCAAAAGTCTTGAGCCAAGATGGCTGCCACGATTGAGCCCTCAGCCAAAATGGCTGCCATGCCAAAATCTCTCCAGAAAAAGTGACTTCCTCGTAATAAGAGTTTTTTGCAATAAGTATATACTTATAACTCAATATCTCATAATAATGTAAAACATTTGAAGCAGATAACAAGCAACCACCAAAATGTCCTGTTGCTCATCATGACTTTACTGCTCATAAAGATGAAGAACTTACTGTGATTTCAGACTGTGATTGTTTTTCATTTGAGTGAATAATAAAGATAACTGAACAAACCTCTTCCCGCATGGATCAAGGAGATCCCGTTTCTCCACTGCATGGATCTTCATGTGTTTATTTAGGTAGCGTTTAATAGAGAAACTCTTTCCACACTGATCACACGTGTGCGGCTTCTCTCCAGTGTGGATCCTCTCATGTGTTTTCAGAGATGATGACACACTGAATCTCTTGTCACAGTGTGAACACATGTAAGGTTTTTCTTCAGTGTGAATCCTCTCATGTGTTTTCAGATGTGCTAACTGACTGAATCTCTTGTCACAGTGTGAACACTTGTAAGGTTTTTCTCCAGTGTGGATCATCTCATGTGTTTTCAGATTTTCTGACAGACTGAATCTCTTGTCACAGTGTGAACACTTGTAAGGTTTTTCTCCAGTGTGGATCCTCTCATGTCTTTTCAGAGATGATGACACACTGAATCTGTTGTCACAGTATGAACACATGTAAGGTTTTTCTTCAGTGTGAATCCTCTCATGTATTTTCAAATGTGTTGACTGACTGAATCTCTTGTCACAGTATGAACACTTGTAAGGTTTTTCTCCAGTGTGAATCCTCTCATGTGTTTTCAGAGTTGATGAATCACTGAATCTCTTGTCACAGTGTGAACACTTGTAAGGTTTTTCTCCAGTGTGAATTCTCTGGTGCTGTTTTAAATGGTTTGTTGTAGTAAACATCTTCTCACACTCAAAGCACATGTACTCTCTCACACCAGTGTGAATTTTCTGATGTTCTCTCAAATTTTCTAGACGTGAAAAACTCTTTCCACATTCAGAACAAGAATGTGGCTTTTCCTTAATATGAACTCTCAGGTGTTTCTTCAGGGATGATGCCGTAAGAAATGTTTTGTCACATTGATCACATATATGCAGCTTCTCTCCAGTGTGGGTCTTCATGTGAACATTAAGATATGATGATCGTGCAAAACTCTTTTCACACTGATCACATGCATACGGCTTTTCTCCGGAGTGGATCCCTCTGTGCAATTTAAGGTGAGTTTTTTGTGTGAAACCCTTCCCGCACTGATCACAAGTGAACGGTCTCTCTCCAGTATGAACTCTCACGTGAATCTCAAGACTTGGTTTGGTTGTGAAACTTTTTTCACACTGATCACACATGAATGGCTTCTCTCCTGTGTGGATCCTCATGTGAAGGTCAAGATATTTTTTGTCTGTGAAACTGTTTCCACATTGATCACATGTGAACGGCTTCTCTCCGGTGTGGATCCTCATGTGAACCTCAAGATTACGTTTGCATGTGAAACTCTTTCCACACTGAGTGCAGGTTGTGGATTTCTTGGCTCTTTTCTTTAAAAATGACTTTTTAGTCTTTGAGCGACTCAAAGGTTTTTCTCCAGGTTTATCATGATGTTCCTCCTCCACTTCACTCAGTTCTTCACTCTCCTCCATCAGCTCTGAAAGAAAGACAGCAAACATTATACTTTCATATGATCACTAAGAGTGAAGTGAGTGAAGGGAAGAATGGGTAAAGGGACTGAAGTGGGGGAGAAGAAACAAATGTGAATCAAGTACAGGAAGGTAAAAGCTTTCCCCCATCTTCACTCTGTGGCCTGTGAAAACAGATGCCTGTGTGTGTTTGTATTGTTCGTATCTCAGGAGATCGAAGTATCTGAGGTTATTTCAGCCTTACGCTGTTACTTCTGACATGTTTTCCCTCCTTTCCAGATCGTGGTTGTATCTCTCTATTAGTGTTACTGGATCTTAGTGCTGCATTTGACAATATCGATCAATCACATGTTCAATATGGAGTACCGCAAGGCTCGGTACTAGAACCGTTGCTTTTGACTCTGTACATGCTACCCTTGGGAGATATTATTAGGAAGCATGGCATTAGTTTTCACTGTTCCACAGCAAAATCTCCAGTGTTGAAATCCTGGTGTTAAGGACTGACCTTAGAGTTAATTTTCTGGTGTTGAATGAACACTGCTAGTGTAAACAGCAGCTAAAAATATGTAGAGTTAAATCTCAATTACACTGAGAGAGTGTAATTACGTACATCCGGGACATTTACATGCTGTGCGTGCCGAAATGAGCAGAAACTTTTTTCACAGTCGCCATTTTCATACAAGGAGGGAAAATGCCAATATTAAGTGTTTTATTGCCTATTACATTTTATAACATAATATTGTTTTATAACAATATTCATGTGATGTGCATGGCTAAATTGCTCTTCGATAGCCATTTTTGTTGACGCGCAATGCGAAGCAGACAAAGGACGTTCCTTTTTAACATGGAAACGCCAAAAGTAAGTCTTAAATCTTATTTACAATATGTATTTGATAACCTATTGATTTAAAGCGAAATTTGAAAGCTTTGCGCTCTTATACGAGCTGAAACTTTTCTAACAGGCGACATCATCTTTCACTCGTGATACAGAGCTGATGAAGAGGAAGTTTGCTTGTAACAGGGAAAACACAGAAAGTAAGTGTTTTTAGCCTAATTTAAAACATGCATTTCATGTCATTATATTGATAGATGCAGATTAAATAACTAACCAAAGTAAAGTTTTTGGTGCAAAATCAGTGACCCAAATTTTAGGCAGGATTGTTTCATGAACTTAAAAAAAAAATGAACTCATTTGTTTTGCATATAAATTTAGACATTTCTATCTCTGTCTTCAGAAGCATCATGTTCATCCACGGCATCAACATTGATTTTTGACAGTCCCTCTAGAAGGAAACCAAGGCTGACAGATGAGTGTTCTGATAAACAAGCATCTTATACTAAACAAACTATCTTATACATTCGCCAGAACACCTACCGTAATTAATGACTGAATTAAAATGTTTGGATGAATAATTTACTTGGAAATAAGTCAGTTCAAGTCTTAATGTAACCAAAATAGTTTCTTGTTTGAGTCATGAAAGTCCAAGATGATTGAACTTTTTCCAGCATAAACACAAATAGTATTATTTGTAATTGGTCTGGTTTTTGTTATCTAGCAGGGAACCAACATTCCAGGATTTTTCGAGAAAGTTGGATCTGAACAGCCTTTCCTGCTCTGTGAAACTATGCACTAAACTTTACTGTTAGCAACAAGATTTCTGAACAACTTTGTCATCTACCTGTGTGCGTCTGCGACTGTTTTTGGACTGCGGGCGCGGGTTGAGTGCTTTTGACGGCGAGCTGGGGGATCTGTGGCTGCGTTTACACTGGCACAAAAAATCCGATCTTTCTTTTCTTGCTCGATTTTTCTTGAAAGAAATTGCGCACGCACACATAAATTCAGCAGCTGAATTTCACCCTTTGCCCGGTTAATGAGACCGCCGTGTTGTTTTTCTTATAAGCCAAAAGCTTCACTGTAGCTCTATCTCTCTCGCGCGCGCGCGCGTTCTCACTCAGGTTGTTCGAATTCATTCATTCATTCATTCATTCATTCATTCATTCATTCAAAAAATGGAATTCTAAAACTAATAACTGTACATAAACTATCAAACGCAAATTACCTTTATTTTCCGGTCTATATCCGTTCAGTCAGAATTCATGACACTGACAGATGTTATCCATTCTAACAGGTAATCATGGCCACTCGACAGGAAATATATAAATAATATAAGCACGGCCATTCAAAACCCAAGGGTCTGTTGTGTGCATGTAAAACTATCAATGCCAATCATTTTGGGCGGGAATTTATGTAAACACAGATATCGGATACCAGTCGCGTCTAAAGTGAATGTACACGCTGGACAAAAAATGGATATGGTCAAAAGATCGGATCTGTGCATCAAGACTTGCAGTGTAAATGCAACCTGTTGTTCTTCTGCTGAGCCGGTGGACGTCGTTTCTGTGCGGCGTGCGAGCCGCACGCGAACTTCTGGTCCTACTGGTCCTGTGCTGCCCGTCGCCCGTTTCCAGTTTCTGCAACAAGTAGCTACTGTTTGGATAAAGCTGTGATAAAGCGCTGGCTGATAACATCGGTTCTTTGTTATCCAATTCAGCATCACTTTTCAGCTGACTCGGCGGATCACAAACACGGACTGGACTATATGTCACGGATTCTGGGCTGTTTTGAAGGACTGGTCTTCTAAATTGGTGGTTTGTAAACACGGACTGGATTCCAACATGCCTCGGTTTCAGAGCTGCTTTTTAACTGATCGCGGATTGATTTTTAAATGGAGATTGATTTTGATTTTTGCTGCTCTATGTTTGTTTTATTCGTGCAGTTCTGTTGAAGTTCTCAATAACTGTCAAGCCCCCGTTGCAGTTCTGTCTATTCCATTCACATCAGGCAGAAGCACATGCTCAACCAGCTGTTTATCATGGGGAAAGTCATTGCCTTTATTATCTCCAGCCATCTCTAGCTCATCTCTAGCTTTTTGGTTCGCCCTGAAGTTGCTGAGCTCACTGAATATGTTCATACTGCAAATCCCGATATTCTTGTCATTTCTGAATCATGGCTTAAGAAATCAATTTTTAATTCTGCTGTCTCAAATCCTGGTTACAATATTTTTAGACGGGATTTCTAAAGGGGGGGGGGGGGGTTGGGTTGCTGTCTATTGTAAGGATAATTAACAATGTTCAGTAATTTTCTCAAAATCTGTTGCTAAACAGTTTGAGTTAATACTCTTAAAAATTGCCTTATCTAAAAGTGTATTTTTCACTGTCGCTGGTTGTTATAGACCACCCTCTGCTCCTGCTTGTGCTTTGACTGTTTTAAAGGTGCCCTAGAATTAAATATTGAATTTACCTTGGCATAGTTGAATAACAAGAGTTCAGTACATGGAAAAGACATACAGTGAGTTTCAAACTCCATTGTTTCCTCATTCTTATATAAATCTCATTTGTTTAAAAGACCTCCGAAGAACAGGCGAATCTCACCATAACACCGACTGTTACGTAACAGTCGGGGTGTACGCCCCCAGTATTTGCATATGCCAGCTCATGTTCAAGCCATTAGACAAGGGCAGAACATCTGGATGTGCACAGCTGAATCATCAGACTAGGTAAGCAAGCAAGAACAACAGCGAAAAATGGCAGATGGAGCAATAATAACTGACATGATCCATGATAACATGATATTTTTAGTGATATTTGTAAATTGTCTTTCTAAATGTTTCGTTAGCATGTTGCTAATGTACTGTTAAATGTGGTTAAAGTTGCCATCGTTTATTACTGTATTCACGGAGACAAGAGCCGTCGTTATTTTCATTTTTAAACACTTGCAGTCTGTATAATTCATAAACACAACTTCATTCTTTATAAATCTCTCCAACAGTGTGTAATGTTAGCTTTAGCCATGGAGCACCATCAAACTCATTCAGAATCAAATGTAAACATCCAAATAAATACAATACTCACATGATCTGATGTATGCATGCAGCATGCATGACGAACATCTTGTAAAGATCCATTTTGAGGGTTATATTAGATGTGTGAACTGTGTTTATGCTGTTCAAGGCAAGCGCGAGCTCCGGGGGCGGGGGAGCACGAGAATTAAAGGGGCCGCAACCTATATATCGGTGCATAGTTAATGATGCCCCAAAATAGGCAGTTAAAAAAATGAATTAAAAAAAATCTACGGGGTATTTTGAGCTGAAACTTCACAGACACATTGAGGGGACACCTTAGACTTATATTACATCTTTTAAAAAGAAGTTCTAGGGCACCTTTAACATCACATCACATCTCCTCTGAATTTATTTTGTTAGGGGACTTGAATTGGAATATGTTTGATCCTCCATCTTCCTTAAAATTACAACTAGATGCGCTAAACTTGTCCCAGATTGTGCAGGCCCCTACAAGATTTAATTCTAAGATTATGGAATCTGGCTCATTAATCAATATTATTCTTACTAATAGGCCAGAATTTTAAATTCTTGTTCAGTACTGTTTTGAACAAACATGCCCCTCTTAAAAAGTTTAGAGTTAAAAATCGTCTCAGCCCTTGGTTCAGTCCAGATCTCTCTGAGCTTATTCGCCAAAAACACACTCTATGGCGCAGAGCAAAGACTTCCAATAATATCTCTGACTGGCAAACATACAGGGCTATGCGGAATAAATGTACTCAGTCTATTAGACAGGCAAAATCGAGTTATTCCAAGCACCATTTGACTGTTAATGGCTCTGATCCCCCAAAATTCTGGAATACCATCAGAACAATGGAAAATGAAAACATCTCTTCCCGTTTCCCCACTGTAATTAAACATGATGGTGTTGTTATCACAGACAAATCCAAAATGGTTGATCAGTTTAATCAATATTTTGTTAATGCTGGCTGTACCTATGAGAATAGTTCTGGTATTTCTACCTGTTCTTCTGCCAACTTGGCATCTGTTAGGGATTCTCAGGTCCCTACTCCTTTTCCTTTCAGTCGATACAAGAGATTGAGGTACTTGAGGAATTGCTCAACCTGGATATTCACAAATCTGCTGGATTGGATGAATTAGACTCATTATTTTTAAAGAAATCATCTTATATTATTGCAGCGCCTATCACTTGCATTTTTAATTTGTCACTCCATACTGGTGTTTTCCCGAGGGATTGGAAATCTGCTGCTGTAACCCCACTTTTCAAAGGGGGTGATAACTCAGATTTAAACTGCTATAGACCTATTTCCATTTTGCCTTGTCTCTCTAAAGTATTCGAGAAGTTGGTCAATAAGCAGCTCACGCACCATTTGGAGACTCATAATGTTCTTCTTAATCAGTTTCAGTCTGACATCACATTTGCCATTGACAACAAGGAATATTGTGTAGCTGCATTCGTTGATCTGGCAAAGGCTTTTGACTCTGTGGACCATGAAATATTGCTGGATAAACTACGAGGTATTGGACTCTCTGAGAGCTGTCTGGCTTGGTTCATGAGTTACTGCACTGGTCGCTCACAATCAGTAAGGGTGGAGGGGTTTTGGTCAGATCCGCTGCCTCTATTTGGCAAGGTTAAATCTTGCATTGGTTTTCTTTATCGTAATAAATCTTCTTTTACACATTCTTCTAAACAGCTCTTGGTTAAAATGACAGTGCTTCCGATTTTTGGATTATGGTGATGTAGTTTACAGGTCTGCTTCAAAAACTCTCCTTCATAAACTGCATGTTATTTACCACACTGCAATCCGCTTTAACACTCACCATTGCCACCTGTATTCTGTACTGTCTTCTCTCCATTCGCGTAGACAAATTCATTGGCTTCTGTTTATTTATAAAACTCTTATTGGTAAAACTCCATTATATTTACAGTCCCTTTTAACTGCTCATAATACAAGTCGTAATCTGCGCTCTAGCAGTTTCTTTACTCTCTGCATACCCAAAGTCTGCACCTCCTTTGGTCGTTGTTCTTTTCAGTTTTCTGCTGCAGATGATTCCAATCATATACTCTAATGATTAGCTCATTTATTTCGCTTTCCTCCTTTAAAAATTCAGTTCAGTCAATAATTCAGGATCATTGTACTTGTTTTTATATGTCACTGTTTATAGCTGTGTTACTTGTATCTCTTATGTTTTTTTTTGTTTGTTTTTTTGTTAGTTTTTTGTATTGTACTGGCTTTTTATTCTGCTTCTTGGCCAGGTCATCATTGTAAATGAGAACTGGTTCTCAATTGACTCACCTGGTTAAATAAAGGTTAATAATAATAAAACATGACACCAATAGAAGAAAGCAAATTACCAATAGAGACCCACTTGAACCATTGTTTCCATTAAAACCAATACAGTTCCCTTTAAAACCATGACGAATTCTATTACAATATTTATTACAAATTCTATTCTATAATATATATATATTTTCAGCAGGGAAATATATGAAGGTTGAAACAAAATATGTTTTCATTTTCAAAAATATATTTAATTGAACTTCACTGTTTACAACATATATTTAGCTACCATATATTTAAAATATATTTTGGCCGGATAAAATACTTTTTCCCCTTCCGTGCACGCTATAGCGTACATTAATTTTATTATTCTTTCTTTGTGGATTTGCTTGTTCACGTGACTGTTCGCGGCATTTACAGCAGCGTATAACGTAGCCTACTGTTTCCTGCACGAGAAAGGAAGAGAGAAGCAGAAGAAAATGGGTAAATGTCAGTTCAGTAACTGTTGTAAGTTCATTCATTATGTGCGTAAGGGAGTGATATATCGTCTATGTTGTTATTGTTTTAACGGCTGGGAGCTGACATTGAGTTTGTCATGCTTTCACTGCGTGATATATGCGCTTAAAATTCAATGTGCACAGGCATTTTTGCCCCGATGAGTTTTTGTCTTATATTTATATCATATTATGTAGTTATATTACAATATCACACGAGCAAAAATGCCGTTTCCCCCAAATCAGCACGATTGCAAATGTGATATTTCAAACAACCGTTAAATGAACAGTAAGTTGACATTGTAAGTTACATTTTAGACACAATACTTTATTTCGCCAACGAAAATTTCAAAATTAAGAACAGAACAATCTCCGTGCAACACAGTTTGTTTTTTACTGACTGAATCCACGTTTTGAACGAATCATTTTAATTAATGATTCAATAACCCTTCGTTCCTGAATGAATCAGTCGTTTGAACAAATCAGTTTATTGAATAACTCACTCATTAAACAGTGACTTGCTGCCACCTACTGGCAGTTTACTTTCATACTTAAAGTACATTTGAATTAAAAAGTTTAAATTAGAAATTATTTCATATTTAACTATGGAATTTAATTTATGTAGACTAATTGTAAATGCAGTGTAAATATATTAAAACCACTTCTAATGCCACTTCTGTTACCTCTGCATCGCAAAGATGGATTTTGTTGATGATTTCATTTGATTGGTAATAACAGCCCTATACTGTGCTATTATTCTAAATAAATTTAATTTGAATGTTAGAATTTGACTTAAAAGGTGATGCATACATCTAATAAGTTAAGTAAAAAAGGCCCTTATATAGGTAAAAATGCCCCTGGAAATCAATTTAAGGTGGCAAATATTGCCCCCTAAAAATGTTAATTTCTGTTATTGCTGTGATCTAACCACTGTATAGAATATGAATAATATGAAAATCTTCATGGGTCAGCTGTCCACAACAGGCCAAACCAGCCATGGTACCAGCACAAAAACACACTCAGAAAAATATAATCTAATTATTGTTATTAACAAACTTTGAAACTTTTGAAACAACTTTGAAAATATTGAGAATTGTCTATCAATATTGCACACCCCTAATGTACAGTATTAATTTTTATTTCTTCAGGTCTTAAAAAGCCTTTAATTTGACTTTAAAAAGTGTGCAGCAACCCTGCTATTATATTTTAAATATAATAACTGAACATTAGTGAACCTCATTCATGTCAAGTTTCAGGGTCATATAAATCATTTATAAAAAGTGATCAGAATATTTCATAGCAGTTGTCTACTTCGGTACATCAAGACTCGATTTATGCCCTTTCACTTCATATTCTTTATTTTTTAAACGCTTTGATGTATTGAAAATGAAGTTTCTTCTTTCATTTTAGACCTGATGGAAGTGAAGGAGGAGAGTGAAGAACTGAGTGAAGTGGAGGAGAAACATCATGACAAACCTGGAGAAAAACCTTTGAGTCACTCAAAGACTAAAAAGAGATTTTTAAAGAAAAGAAGAGCCAAGAAATCTACAACCTGCACTCAGTGTGGAAAGAGTTTCTCAACCAAACATAATCTTGATCGTCACATGAGAGTTCATACTGGAGATAAGCCATTCGCATGTGATCAGTGCGGGAAGAGCTTCTCGACTAAGCAAAGTCTTGATGTTCACATGAGAGTTCATACTAGAGAGAAGCCGTTCACATGTGATCAATGTGGCAAAACATTTCTCTGAGCATTAAATCTGAAGAGACACCTGAAAGTTCATACAAAAGAGAAGCCACATTCATGTTCTGTGTGTGGAAAGAGTTTTTCACTGCTGCAACATTTACAGAGACATCAGAAAACACACACTGGTGTGAGAGAGTACATGTGCTTTGAGTGTGAGAAGACTTTTATTACAGCAGACCATTTAAAACTGCACCAGAGAATTCACACTGGAGAAAAACCTTACAAGTGTTCACACTGTGACAAGAGATTCAGTGTGTCATCAGATCTGAAAACACATGAGAAGATTCACAGCAGAGAGAAGCCGCACACGTGTGATCAGTGTGGAAAGAGTTTCTCTATTAAAAACCACCTGAAGATACACATGAAGGTCCATGCAGTGGAGAAACCACATTACCACAGTCTGAAATCATGGTAAGCAGTTAATCTGTATCTGCTAAACAACAAAGTAGTTTCCTTAAAGCCACAATAAGGGACAGGACAGTTTGGTGGTTGCTTAGTATCTGCTTGGAAAATTTTTCTTTATTATTAGAAAGAGTTTATTATGAGAAACCATCTCATTATGATATTATGAGATGGTCATAAACCAGTATTTGAAGCATTTCATTTGGATTTTGTTTGTAACATTTAGCTGTAATTTCTGCAGAGATTGAACCGACTGAAGATTCGAACACATTTCTTCCGATGATGGTGTTTCCCAGATCCTGTTTTCTGATCTGATCTTTCCTCTCAGGAACCTGATGAATCTGGATCTTCAGCTGGAGACTCTCCAGAAACTACAACAGAACGATCAAATCACTGTTAAACAGACTGTATGGATTCTTCCATTAAGATCAGTGTGACAAACTAACAAACTGCCATATGTTTCTGTTATTAATGTTATTTACAACTTTCACAACAATTAAACAACTGACAATATTGACTCTGCTGTTGTTCCTCTTCATTCATTCCATGATAAATCTCCCACCTTTTTCCATCATCATTCCTTTGATCTTCTGCAGTAGTTCTTGTGCCTGAATATCTGAAAAAAATCATGATGTAATTCTGAACTTCAGGAGCAAATAAACACTTAAAGAAATCCAGGATCTCTATAATAATAATAATGATCAAATATATATTATAATTTTTTTAATATATAGGTTAGTCAGCCTACACCAACACATCCTCACCAGATCTCCACACTCCACCCACTCGTTCCCTCTCCCCTGAGTACTGATCACGAGCACCTGCACCTCATCTTCATGAGCACTACAAAGACTCTGGTTCCCCACTCTTCATTGTCTGGTCTCGTCATATACAAACCTGGACTCCTTACCTGCTACTTACCTGTGTTATCCTGCTGTCTCCTCTCCATCTCCATCTCCTGTGTCCTGATCTCCATGTTCTCCAGCCGATCCTGTTAAAGAAACCCTTGATTACTCTTCAGCTAAGTGACTGTGTCAACGAGCTTGCATATCTACTCAACTCAGAAGACCAGACCTAATGCAGAACTCCACGAACACGGGCGAGGATCGTGCACCGGATCCGCAAAGCAGATGCTTTATCTCGACTATATCAACCCGAGCCAGAAAGTTCTGACCCCGAACCGATCCTCCCTCTAGCCATGCTCATCAGCCCTGCAGTGGGCCATCAACCAACAGATAACCCAAGCTAACGCCTCTGAACCCTCTCCGCCGGGAGGTCCTGAGGGGCTCCTCTGTGTTCCACCGGCCCACCGTCAGCCCCTCATGGACTTGGCTCACTCCTCTCCAGGCTCTGGACACCCAGGCAGTTCACGTACCTTCTCGCTTTTGCGGCAACACTGCTGGTGGCCATCCATGATCCAGGATGTCTCCTGACCCATCAAGGGATGCTCAGTCTGTGCCGTTGCCAACACTCCTAAGAGGCTACCAGAGGGCTAGCTGTTGCCTCTACTCTGTTTACCAGAGTACAGTGCAGGGCCCTAGAATTGTCACCATCTTTCGCCCCACCAGCGACAGCCCTGGTACAGTGCATTAGCAATTTGATTTATCTTAAAAAGTGAGCAAAAACGTGTCCCACAACCTTCACCCCTAACTATAGGACATGTGGATGGTGACAAACAGGCCACAGACCCTCATTGTAAAGTCTTCCATTTAAACACCATCAAGGACTGAATGAAGCTGTTGACATGCAGGTTGATGGCCATCACTCTGCACCACTGTCCTGATCTTCTGCTCACTCCCTGTCTGGCAGTACATTTCTTCCCTTCAATGCTGAAACTGTAACAAAGTCAAGACACACACACAAATACACATATGACAAAACCTGTTATCCACAGCACCAATAAAGATGAACAGTGTAAATGGTGCAATGAAAATTCTGTAACAAAACAAAATACAACTAATATTTGACCTAATAAGGTTGTATTAAAATACTCAAGCTTCCTAGTGACAGTAATGCACTTCCTAGGATGCAAAGACAAGGGGACCACACTGATGGAAGAAATCAAAATAAAGTTTGTTCATTGATGTTACTTGTTGGGGATATGCTAACACATACACTGTTGCCTATACACATGCATTTCATACACTCCAACAATACATCTAGGTTAGTAAATATATTATTTCTGACCTTGCTGAATATTTTGCCATGACATGCATTTTACCTGCTTTGTTGCCTAATAGATAACTATTAACTGTGATAAAAGTAATTTACACCCCTATTCTTATTTTTCAGTGGACTGCAAATATAATAATTTTGAGCTTTTGTGCACCATCAGTGTACGACTATAAAAGTGCGTTTTTGTCACTGACAGGCTCGGATCGGACAACATTATATAAACGGGTCCCTACAGGAACAGACATTTATGTTAATAGCAAGATTCTTTTGGTTTAAACTAGGGCTGTCAATAGTTTTCAGGTACAGAAATTGAACAAAGTAATCAAATAGACCTCTGAAGACAAAAGACCTTCTGATGCATCTGCGGCACATCTAATTATTGCCTCATCTACAACGCATTCCAATGACGTCACTCAGGCTATAAATATAGGTCAATTTCATTGACGTTATTTTACACATATTCACAGCTGGTCATGACTAAAGACGTTCCCATAGCACTAAGCGCAGCTTAGTGCCATCAGCATCCTCATGCGTACTTCCCATTCGTGTGTATTCCTGACATGATATTGTCTGCAAAATTTCACCAAACAATGGTTATTTTGACAAATTCAGACTATTTTATTTATTGAAGCTAGAGAGTATTTTAGTTTTTACTGTTTTTCCAGAACAGATTCCATTAGACTGCGGCCTACAAACACAGTCCGAGTTTAAATCTTTGGATTTCTGCTGCATGTGTTTATATTTAGTTGTGTCTGAAGATTTGATTTGATTTTGTACATCAATCATAGAACATATAAACCAACACAGATTTCACATGACTTTAGTTTATGTATTTGATAATACTCATTCACATACAGTGTACATTAAAATCTGTCATGAATGTTATAACAGCTTTCAGGAAACAAACGCTAAATCAGTGTTCATCCACTAGAGGTCAGACATGATAAGAAATTAATACCAGCAGTATATCTATATCTTATGAGCAGATAATTTTGTCCAACCGACTTGCAAATGAGAATAAAACAATCAAAAGCAATAAATCCAAATAATTATAAACAAAATTCACAGTTAATAAATTCTTTGTTATTGTGTATGTCATACAAAATGTGCAATAGAAAATGTGCAAAAAATCAGTTACACTGTAAAAACAGTTACATAGTTTTTTCCGTAGCTGTGGTTGCCAGAATAATTTTGTAAAAATACAAAAAAATTACATTTTACAGTATAGATTACAATAATTTACAAACAAGAAAATCTGTAAACCAGTAAATTCAACAATGCACACTACTACTAAAATCTGTTTTGTACCTTTAACATATACTGACAACCACCATAATAATGCAGGTGGTGAAAGAGAAAGCCACATGAAGAATCAGAGTTCATCACAAATAGCTTTTCCACGAGCTGAAGTATATACTGATATAAAGAAGGTGCACAGAGTCATTCACGCAAATGCAAAACACCATCATGGTAACACAACGCTTACATAATGCAATAAACATTCATTAAACAACAGAAGATGTAACATAAACCCTAATGTACATAAATAATAACAAAAACTATTAAGAAACATGATTATTTAAACAAAAAGACTTTCAAATGTGAAGTGTCACACAGGGAATTGTGGGAATATCAGTTTACAGTTTTTTACTGTAAATTATACATTGATTTTGTCTTTTTTACTTATAAAAATTGTAAAATTTACAGCATTTTACTGTGAAAATTACATAAAATGTCTGGTAAGAGCTTTTACTGTTTTCCCTTTATATAATACTGGAACTGTTAACCCATTTACATTTTTTTTTTTTTTCATAGTGTTTTTACAATATTTTACCTTTAAAATCACATTCATGTTTTACAGTTTCATTTGTAGTAATGCTGTCCCCTCCTGCCCATCTTCTGTATCTGTATTTCGTTCTCTCTCTGTAAGAAAACAAATAATCTGTTAAGGAGGAAGATTTCAGGACTAATCATGTTAAAATCAATGAAAATCAAAATCATCGATTTCTATCTAATCAAACACACTCAAAATGACTAGTGTGTTGAGTGTCAAACCGTAAAGAAGCCACAGTATACTTAGACTTAAGAATTATAATTCATTATCTTTAAATGATCTTTGGAAAAATACTGCTCCACCTAAATAATAAAAAAAAATATCTGTTTGAAAAAGCTTTCTTGAAAACAGATAGTTCTGCCCCCAAATCATGGCATTGGTCAGTTTTGTAAATGGATATGCAAAACTAACAGAGGAATGAAAATGCAAAATGCATGAAAACTGTGAAAATGAACCCTAAGCCAAACCAAATAGGATCACCATGTTACTCACCACGGATCGTAACTTTAAATCTCTTGTATTTAGTCTCTCGGCTGCTGACGATCAGTAGTTTATAAACTCCGGCGTGTTCAGATGTGCTATTTGTTAAGATCAGAGATCCAGTTTGATGATCCAGATTCAGTGTGTTTTTGAATTTCCCTTCAGCACCGTCATATGTGCAGAAATCTTTATTTCTTTCTCCTTTCGCTATGAGTCTGTCTTCAGCTCCAAACAGCCACAGTATCTGATCATCATCTTGTATTTCAATATCATTGTCTAGCATGACCAAATCTCCCTCCATCTCTGACACAGTCTTCTCTTTATTTTGTTCCAGCACCACATATAAGAAAAAAGCAGAACAGATCATGTCATTATTATGGAAACCTATTTAATTAAGAGGGCTTATTTTTTCAGTATTAGTTAGGGTTACGGCTCATACAGGTTTGGTGCATACATTTTCTTATTTAAGCAAACTGCAAAAAAACTCAAATAATATTATATTTGAGCAAACATTAACAATCAAAACCAGTGTTTCTAGACAGAGCCGTGGTCATCCCGTGATTCTTGATTATGCAAATGTCAAGGGAACATAACATTTTAGAATTTTGTTACAATGTTACTTTTAAATGATCTCAGAACATTCTGAAACAAGCAGTAACATTTAAAAAAAAGTTAGATGAATAAAAGTCTTATGGATTTACAACAACATGACGGTGAGTAAATGAGGGTGAACTAACCTTTAACTGCTTATCCTTCCAAACCTGTGAGACTTTCAATCATTTTCAGAACACAGATAAAGATCTTTTTGATGAAATCTGAGCGCTTTCTGTCCCTCCATAGACAGCTACACAACTACCACTTTGACGCCTAAAAAAGCTCATAAAGAGATCATAAAACTGATCCATATAAATCGAGCATTTAGTCTGAATTATCTAAAGAGACACTATCACTTTATATGATGAACAGATTGAATTTAGCCTTTTATTCACATATAAACATTCATCAACACACACATAAGATCTGATAAACTGAAGTTCAAACATGCTTGCTTGACGTGTCAGTGAGAACCAATGAGGTTCATTCTCGTGTAACACAGTACATAACTGTATGTTTATATGTGAATAAAAGCTTAAATTCTCAATTAATAAGGATTAGTTTTACAATACCTTGATAAACTTTAAGCATCAAGGTAATAGTTGCATGGATTTCAATGGAGGGACAAAAGACTCCTGCAGTGTAAAAAAAAAAACTTGCTGCCTTAGATTTTTAAGTACAATGAACTTAACTTTGTAAGTCATTTCACATTTACACATTTCACATTACATTTAAACATTACACATTACATTAAAATGGCTTAGAAATTATTTGAATTAATTTGTTTTTTAAGTTATACTAGTATCAACTCTTTTTAAGTCAGTTTAATGTAATTTAAGTTGAAATAACTTGCAAAGCTGATTGCACTTAAATTTAAGACAGCAAAGTTTTTTTTTTTTACAGTGTGGATTTAATTTCAAGTATCATAAATAGTTTCGAAGATGAATGAAAGTCGTACAGCTCTGGAACAGCGTGAGTGTGAGTAAATAATTTTTGGGTGAACCCTGTTACTGTTAATATTCTGTGTTAAGAGCATTGAAAGCTTTAAAACGATTGGTTTACTCACCGTGGGCAATAACCACGAATCTCTTGCATGTGATCTTCTTGCCACTGGTGATTTGTAGTGTATAAACGTCTGAATGTGCTCTGCTGATGTTCCTGATGGTCAGATCTCCAGTTCGCTGGTTTATTTGCAAGCGATCTCTGAATCTCCCATCAGGACCTTCATAGAATAAGGCCTTACTGGTGGCTCCGATGAGTTCGGCTATGATAGTCTCTTTATCGCTAAACTTCCACAGTATCCGATCATCAGTGAGTTCGGTAACACCAGTTTGTAGAGTCACAGCATCTCCAACTGTATGTCTCAGCGTATTCACTGCCACAGCAAGAGAAACGTTTAGAAGAAACATGTGAATGTGAACCAGATTATCGATACTGTGATTATCTAGAGCTACTCACTCCAGACGAGAACGTTGAATTTCTTGTATGAAACTTTATTGCTGCTCTTGATCTCTACTTCATAAACTCCAGAGTCGATGCTTTTAATGTTTGTGATGGTGAGGTTTCCAGTTCGACTGTCCACCTCCAGTCTGTCTCTGAATCCCTCATCGTCAATGCTGGTATTATCTGTTTTTCCATCAACTTTGGCTATGACGGCATTTTTAGGTTCAAACTTCCACAGTATCAGATCGTCTTTCTGTATTTCAGTAACACCGGTCTTCAGATGGACAGTCTCTCCTTCAGTGAATTTCAGTGTGTCCACTTCATTTCACAGTAAAAAACAAACAAATAAACACATGTTGACATGTGCAGGTGAACAACTCAACACCCAATGATGACCCCAATGAAAATCAAAATGAATAAATTCACACATTTACAGAAAAATACAGTAGGGTATATTATGTATTTGAGCTACGCACCTCGTACAGTCACTTTGAATCTCTTAATTTTGGTTGCTCTGCTCCTGGTGATCTCCAGACAATAATCTCCAGAGATTCTGATCCTGATGTCGCTGATGGTCAGATCTCCAGTCTGCTGGTCCAGCTGCAGTTTGTCTCTGAAGTGCACATCGCCGGTATACAAAATATTACCGTCTTTTTTGTCGATTTGAGCGATGACATTGTTTTGTGGTCCAAACATCCAGCGTACTTCGTCGCCTCTCTGGATTTCAGCTGCACCGGTTTTCAGCGTGGCAGAATTTCCTTCTATCACTGACAACGTTTTCTTTTCTGTCTCAACACCAAGACATGAAATCTTTTAACAGAGGACTCATTGATCAAGTTATCAAAATTCAAAACCTTTGTGAATGAATAAGCCACTGTAAATGAAGTTTCGTCAGAAATAATAGCTATGCTACAAAACTTTTGTTGTTAAAGTGTCATGAAACCCCAAAACACATTTTTGAGATATGAACAGATGCATTTGTAATGAATGAGCTGTTCTAACAAGAAACAGACCTGGTTTTCAACATGATTCAAAAGTGTTGTTCACTGACATTGTTTTCTTTTCTGACTCTCGCCATCATGAAGATGTTTGATTTTTAAAATGTTCAAGTAGTCAAAAGAGCCTCTAACTAAAGAGTCACCTTCATGTACATTTTTTGAATGAACAAACTACTGTAAATAAGTTCAGAGCAAAAAGCTCCCAACATAAGTAGAATTTTAAGATGCATATCTAATGAAGGAATGTTCTTTTTCTGTTGTTTTTTAATGTAACTTTTTAAAATGCATTTAAATGATTCTAGAACTTCCTCTAATATATCTCAAATAAAAACAAGTAATTCTCTACAGCAACAGTAAATTCCTGTTTTTCTTAAGATCTGCTGTACGATTCAGTAGTTGCACAATATAAGAAAACATAGTATTTAGTGCTGTCAAATGATGAATTGCATCCAAAATAAAAGTTTGTGTTTGCATAATATATGTGTGTGTGTGCTGTGTATATTTATTATGTAGATATAAATACACACATGCATGCATATATTTAACAAAAATACATTATATTTATATATAAAATATTTCTAATATAAATTACTTATGTATATGTATATAAATAAATACATACATATCTTAAATAAATACATGCATGTGTGTTTATTTATATCTACATAATAAATATACACAGCACACACACACATATTATGTAAACACAAACTATAATTTTGGATGCGATTCATCATTTGACAGCACTAATGCAAATGAAATCTCTTATATAGGCCTATTCCTTTCACTATATTAGCTGTAGTGCGATTACCTTTCCGTTTAGAGTATCTGAACATGTAGTAGTAAATCACACCCAGAGCTGAAGCCACAAACAGAAGGACACAAACACAAATCAGCACAATATATCCAGTGGACAGTCCCGGATCTGTAAGGAAATAGCATGTGCAAATTCATCTAACATGATATAACATGAGCTACTTACCAACAAAAACATTGAATCTCTTGTATAAGGTCTCTTTACTATTGGAGATCTGTAGTTGATAAACGCCGGCGTCTGCAGTTCTGACGTCTCTGATGGTGAGAGATCCGCTCTGATTTTCCAGATGTAGTCTGTCTTTATATAAATGATCTGAACTGTATGTGATCTGATGAATCTTAATGTTCATTTCAGCTATAAGAGTGTCTGGATTCAAAGGTCCAAATGTCCACCGCATTAGATCATGTTTGTGTGAATCAGTAAAACCAGTATACAGAGTCACAGAATCTCCTTCTCTCTTGTTTTCCAACCCGGCAAAAATCACATCTGGAAAACAAACAGTTATTTGATGTTTAGTTCGTTTTAATAATAATTAGACATATGTGAGCTACTCACCATGGACAGTAACACTGAATGTATTGACTAAGGTCTCAGTGCTGATGATCTTTATATAATAATCTCCAGAGTGTTTCGTTCTGATGTCTCTGATGGTCAGATATCCAGTCTGATTGTCCAGCTGCAGTCTGTCTTCGAATCTCCCATCATCAACATCATACAAAGAGACGGTTTGAGTTGTCCCCTCGATTTTAGCAATAATAGTATTTTGAGATTCATACATCCACATCAATAAAGATATTCTCTGTATTTCAGTGACGTTAGATGGTAGAGTTAAGGAATCTCCCTCCTTCACTGACACTCTTTTCGTCTCCCCAAACACACCTGAAAAACAAACAGAACCGGTAGATCGTTTTCAATTTCAGTAAACAAGCCCACTAAATACTACAGAATACAGTGAATTTACATATCATGAAATGAACCTGATCTTGTCATTGGTGGACGCTCGATTATATTTGCATAATAAAATAGCGTGAATAACAGTGTGCTCTTGTGAAGAATCTGTACAAGGCTTTTATATAAAATAGTCATGAATATATCTTTGACTTATTTAAGATGAGTTTATCATCTTTATCATCAATAAAGATGTATCACATGTAAGAGTCTGATTCACTGACCTCTGAGGACATTATTTAGATTTAGCCCTAGGATACCACTGCATGAAATTTATTCTTGCTTTAATATTTTGAACATTTTCAAGTCATTATGAGGAAATTATTCAGCCAGGACCATGTAGACTCACACAGACATCAAGATTCAGTGTCTGAACCTCAACAATGTTGACACAATTTTCAGATAAACAGATCAACTCTAAGCAAGCTAACGTCACAAAAAAGCGTTTTGTTGATTGTCACCATTGTTAAGGTTCATATGCTGAATCTTGATGTTTGTGTAAGCCGTGGACACACTTAAAGATTGTAAAGCTGATTATGAATGTAAATTGATACTTATGACTGATCGCTCTCAGTCAGAGCCAGTCACGTACAGTCGGTGTTTAAATTCTGTGTGTAAGTCTTCTTCAGTCTTAGAAAGTTAAGTGTGTCCCCAGCTTAAAAGACAAAGCTGAACACACTTCCTATATAATTAATAAAAAACTCTGAATTTCTGATTTTTTTAAATCTACAAAGTGATATGTAAAGCTGCAAAACTAACAGCTAATGTAGTCAGATATCAGACTCTGGATGAGATCAGTGAATCAGACCACTGTATGATGATTGAATCATCAATAAGTAATTGAATTCATCCGACCACAATTTCTCTTGCAATTTTTGCTATAACAAATATGCATCAGAAACACACAGACAGAAAAACTGATGCTGAAAAGTCAAGGGTTAAGAGCCCAACTAAAGCATACACTGACCTCCTTAACAGTGACTTCAAACTTTATTATTTTCAATAAAACATCAACATCTAAAAGTTTTGAATGCAAGAAATAGTCAGACTGGATTGTTGTAAGTGAAGATGTTTAGATCTAGACAGATCTGTTAGTGTTTAATGTTCTGCTGCTGGTCATGTGACAGTGTTTTCAGCTTATTTAAATAAGGAGATTTTACTTTAATTTTAAGGCATATGTTTGACAGTCGTTGCTGCCAGTCATTTGATCGTTTTATCATCTGTTTTGTTATTGTATTAATTACAGATTATTTTTGTAATTTTACATACATCTGTATGTAATTTAAGAAAACAGAAAAATACTGTATAAACTCATTATAAATTACTGTAATTTGTCATTAATTTTTATTGCTTCTGTGCAGAGTTATAAATTTACGGAGCCCCTATGATGGGATGTAGTGGTGGAAAAAAAATAGGATGAGAGGAATTTTTTGTTGTTGTTTTCAAATCTTTTGAGTTCCCTCGCGCAACTTTTGCGTTTCCCTGAGAAACGTTGCGTTCCCTCGCAAAGTTATAATCGTTCCCTTGCTGTGAGCTCGGACAAACACTTCCTCTAATGTAGTGTTTCAGTTAGTAACATACGTTAATAATGCACACAAATAATGCGCGGCTCATAGAGTCTGAACTTGTTGGAATCAAATATAAAGAAATGCAGTCAGTGCTTATGTCAAGCAGTTCAGCAAAGTTGGCAATATATTCACAGATTCGAGCTTCCCAGATTAATAACTCGTGAGCTAAACGTTGTTAAACACAAATGCAGCTTCTTCCAATCATAGCAACCTAGACAACCAGCTACAACAACCCAATTTTCCTCAAATATGCTTTATAATAAATTGGTCTCTATGAGCAGGTGGCGGAGATACATCCATTTTGCTCATTTTACATTATGAAAAATACTCAATAACTTCACTGTAACACACTGTACTGTCACTAAATCAGTTCATACATCACTGCTCTCCTGCTGGTTAGGTACTACAACACTTAGTTTGGCAAGTAGCACATAAAGGCCTTTTTTACACAAATGATGTTGGTACACAACTTACTTACAACAGCTTTTGCATGATAACTGCTTACTGAATTTGATGGCATTACAATGTATTTAATATTTTTTTCTAATAACAGTGAAGTTATTGATTGTTTCATAATAAATAATCATAAAATGTATGCATTTTTTTTTTAATCAAACTAAGTTTCCCAGTACAACCAGCAGGAGAGCAGTTATGTATGAACTGAATTTGGTGACAGTTCAGTGTGTTACAGTGAAGTTATTGAGTATTTTCATAATATAAAACTCAATTCAGCAAAAGGGTTTTGGGTTTTGCACTTTTCAGACGGTCCCTTCAGACTTGTCTCTCCGCTGCCTGCTCATAGAGATAAATTTATTATAAAGCACATTTGAGGAAAATTGGGTTGTTGTAGCTCGTTATCTAGGTTACTATGATTGGAAATAGGGTTATAAACTTTGTGTTTTAACAATGTTATTGATCTGGGAAGTTAGAATCTGTGAATATTTTGGCAACTTTATTTGCTTGACTTAAGCACTGACTGCATTTCTTTATATTTGAGTCCAACAAGTTCAAACTCTAAGAGCTGCGCATTATTTGTGCGCATTATTAACGTTACTAACTGAAACACTACTGCCAGCCAGCGGGACATTAGAGGAAGTGTTTGTCCGAGCTCACAGAAAGGGAAATATGTTTGCGTGGGAACGCAAAAGTTTTGATTTTTTCCCCCCTCCCATCCCAATTTTTTCCACCACCTTGTCCCTTTAGGGGCTCCGTATAAATAAATTAAATTCTTATTGAATTTCACATTAAATTTTAAAAATACAGCCAAACAGAGTATGGGAAACGAAAGTGGGCTGCCTACACAAAACCTGCATGGGCCCAAAGGTACAAAAGTTGCTCTGGGTCCGAACGGGCTACAGGCCACATTGGGCCATCATGGGCTTAAAGGATTAGTTCACTCTCAAATAATAACATAATAATAATAGAATATACGATATGAGCACTGTGTCCTCATAAAGCCAGCAGTGGCGTGTTTGCAGGGCATCTTGCTCGCTGCTTTGACAGAGTGCCAAAAACTGATTACTTCGTACAAGATTTTTTCCTTCCCTGAAATGTTTCCGACTCATTAACATCAGCGAGTGTGTAATCCGTACGCGTTTCCGATTCTGTTATAGGCTACTTTTAAGTAAGTAATACACCAGTGCCTTACACCAGTATTGTTAATGATTGAGACCGAAATGAGTTTCTTCTGCTGTCGTGATCATGACATGCATGAAACGATGAAAACCCGCTGACTTACCGTCCAAACATAATGCGAAATAAAGGAGCAATAACTGTTTCTTCATTTTGTTGTAGCATTCAAGATCATATAACCATGACTCGAGTTAAAAAAGCGACCGATCCGTTTTCTGACGCGCTGTAGTTGGCCGCGTATTCACAGATGGGAATTTCCCGGATCAATAACTCGTCATCTAAACGCTGTTACTACACAAATAACACCTCTTTTCAATCGTAGCTAATGTAGAGAAGCAGATACAACCTAATTGTTCTCAAAACCAGCTTTCCTCCGCGGTGGACAAAATGCATTGATCTCTATGCGCGGAGAGACAGATCCGAAGGGACCGTCTGCAAAGTGCAAAACCTGAAAAGCGTTACTACAAAAACAGTCAATAACTTCACTGTAATACACTGTAGTGTCACCAAATTCAGTTCACACATCACTGCTGTCCTGATGGTTATACTACAACACCTATTTTCGAAAAATGTCTTTTTGCATATTTTTTATCATAAATCATACAGTGTGTGAACCACTGTAGTAAGTGTTGTATAACCAACAGGACAGCAGTGATGTGTGAACTGAATTTGGTGACTGTACAGTGTATTACAGTCAAGTTATTAAATATATATATTTTTGATAGTCAAGTTATTGAATATTTTTCACTATGAAAAATCATACAAAATTTTCAAAAAGACATTTTCCCAAAGTGTTGTAGTATAACTATCAGGACATCAGTGATGTGTGAACTGAATTTGGTGACAACAGTGTGTAACATTGAAGTAATTGACTGTTTTTGCAGCAACTTTGCAGACAGTTCCTTCGAATCTGTCTCTCTTCTGCTCATGAGATCAATGCATTTTACGAGGAAAGCTGGTTTTGACGAAAATTAGGTTATAGCTGCTTGTCTAAGTTACTACGATTGAAAAGGTGTTATTTGTGTAGTCATTTTTTTACTTTCACTTTCAGTTCCTCATCATTTAAAGGATTAGTTCACTTTTAAATAAACTTTTTCTGATAATTTACTCACCCCCATGTCATCCAAGATGTCCATGTCTTTCTTCAGTCGAAAAGAAATGAAGGTTTTTGATGAAAACATTCCAGGATTATTCTCCTTATAGTGGACTTCAGTGGAGCCCAAACGGTTCAAGGTCCAAATGGCAGTTTCAGTGCAGCTTCAAAGGGCTTTAAACAATAACAGACGAGGAATAAGAGTCTTATCTAGAGAAACCATCGTCATTTAAAAAAAAAAAAAAAAAAGTTTAACTTTTATAAGCACAAATGCTCGCCTTGCTCTGTTCTGCGATGCACGTTCATGACGTCACGTAATACGCAATTACGTTGAAAAGGTCACGGTTGACATAGGCGGAAGTACCGAGTCAGTGTTTACAAGTTGAACGTGCAAATACTACGTCAAACGCCGTTTACAAAAAAAGGTAAAACAACTAATGGTTCTTCCATTCTGTGTTGTCAGTGCCATCAGACTGTCATACCCTTCTCCATCAGAACATAAACACCTCTAAAGGGGGTCGCACACCGGACGCGCACATTATATACACGCAAGCTCAATTTTGACTCGACTACTGATAGAAGAGCTGCACAATGGGAGTGTTTTACGTCAACAGGTGAAACGTTACATATGCTTTAATATTTCGCACTGAGGTTAGTGTACATGGAAAATGGCACAACAAAGCAAAGGGAAAGAAAAGGCTACGTTTATTATACATTTTTAGACTTTTTTCAAGCTGTTAAACTAAAAATGTAAAACTAATGTATCTTGCAGCACAGGGTGAAGTCAGTATGTACATCAATGACAATTTGAGAGAAATATAATATACATTTAATGTAAAACAATGTACATGGCGCTCTGTGGCACGGCAGGATTTTGAACAACTTCCTGAGTCGTAGCTGGGCACCACGCACAGGCGCCGAATGTCGCCACCGGTCTGCGTACACTCATAGAAAACAATACGTTCGAATTTTAAAGACGTGGCTCGGCGCTGAGCTTCGCGTCTGGTGTGCGACCCCCTTAAAACGCTGTTGCTCAGTAACGGTGGTAATGCAGTGAGATGGAAACAGGGACTCACCGACTGATTCTAATGGCGGGATTGAAATGGTCCAGTCGAGGCAGCATTGAGATTCTTCCTCTGTTGGCTATGGTTGGCATTTGCCACATGTGCACCACCACGTCTCGTTAGATGTTCGTCTGCCCGATGTTTGAGAGGTGTGTGTCACCGCAGCAGTCTCTTCCATCTGCCTAATGTCTTCCTCTGTGTATTCCGGTTCAAAAAGGTAGGGCAGGGCAAAAAAGTCATCTTCTCCTCGAAGTTCAAAATCGTCCGACATTGTTGTTTTACCTTTTTTTGTAAATGGAGTTTGATTTAGTATTTGTACACCGAATCGGTACTTCCACCTACGTCAAGCGTGACCTTTTCAGCGTAATTGCGTATTACTTGATGTCACAAACGCGCATCGCAGAACAGAGCAAGGCGAGCATTTTTGCTTATAAAAGTTACACTTTTTTATATATTTTTTTAAATGACTGATCGTTTCTCTAGATAAGACCCTTATTCATCGTCTGGTATCGTTTAAAGCTCTTTGAAACTGCACTGAAACTATAATTTGGACCTTGAACCGTTTGGAGTCCATTGAAGTCCATTATATGGAGAAAAATCCTGGAATGTTTTCATCAAAAACCTTTATTTCTTTTCACCTGAAGAAAGAAAGACATGGACATCTTGGATGACATGGGGGTGAGTAAATTATCAGCAACAGTTTATTTAAAAGTGGAGTAATCCTTTAAGGAGTTTGTATAGGCCACTCTGCGTACATTCACATTTTCACAACAATTATACACTCACAGAGTCAACTAACTACAACATTACTTAGGTTAAGGTCTAGGTCTCCAGTAGAATGCCATCAGTCCATTGACACCAATACAGGACCTGCACACAGAACACTAGCGCACATACACAGATACACAGCTTCACAGCTTCTTCAAGGTTGAAGTTGGCCCAGGCTCCAACTATAAACAGGAAAGTTTCCTAAAACATACTGATAAGAGGTGCACACAATATTCAAAATTTATGTTCTAGTGTTTGAAGATGAAAAGGAAAATAAATGTGGTAACATACGTTGAAGAAGTCATTCAAATAACTTAACATTTAGAAAGATAAATGTTGATTAATAACTTGATTATAAATCACTCAAAAGATATTGAAGTGGCGATGGATGCCAGAATCCACCCCCTTCACCAATGAAATGAGCTTTAAGTGTCAATTTACAGCAGATCTGAAGACATCAGCATAATAAATGAGGTGAAAACAGGAACTATTGACATGAAATAAAGAGTGTTTTCAGCAGTTTCTCTGTTAATATTGATGATCCTCAGACTATCAACACTCATTCAACAAGACATTCAGATCATCTCACTTTATTCTGAGTGTTTGCTGTTAGAAACTGATTATTTGAGTCAGGATATATGAGAAAAGACTATAAAACTGCTCTATTGAAAGACGATACTGTTATTTGTTAATATGACATGGATAAAACATCAATAACACAAAAATAAACACTAATGACACTCATCTTTATCAACCACTAGGTAAATATCCATAAACATCCATAATATGTCCATATGATTCTAAATAAAGTTTAATTTTCTGCATTCATTGTAATAATGGCATTAGATCAAAACTGACAAAGATTATAAAATCTTTAAAAATAAAGAGCAAAGCGATATTTAAGGTTTCCTGTGGCAAACTATCAATATTTATCTATATTAACGTATAGATATATAATGTCTCACGTTGCTCGTTAGGCTCAATGTAAAGTATTTAGCAGTATCTGTTCCAGTATATTTTAACATGTAACTTACAAAATTGATCAATGCACAAATTAATTGTTCCTCATAATACAAAGTTAAAAATAACTCGTTATAAAAAAACACATTTGAGGCCACACACTTATCAACAGATCCCTAACAAGTTTATTGCAGAATAAATCCACAGTTTTATTTTAGTTATTTATGTGTTTTAAACACTTTTAACTGATAATTGTCTTCTGCACAAAAAGACATCCTCAGCATGTCTCGTTGACTGTGGCGGTCCTGTTTCACACGATAAATGGATCACACAGCAGACCAGTGGCGTAGCTTCCATAGCATTAGCAGTAATGAGGAAAAGCCACATAAGTCTACTGAAAGGAGGGAGAGGCTGAAAACAAAGACGCTCGTCTGTTTACCTCCGTTAAAGCTTCAGACAGGTGGTGCTGTCCCCATTCATGCATTAATTTAACTTTTTTACAAGGAGGCAGTGTTGCAAGACATACATTATTTATCGTATTTGTACGATAATTTTGACCTTTATATGATGTACGATCAATAATTCTGTTCATCTGATGGCAGCATAAATCACTGTATCATTATGATCCTGAAAGAACAGATTCTGTCCATTAATATTGATTATTATTATTATTATTATTTTATTAGAGCACAAGCTTTATTCATCTGAGAGTCAAACTCAAACAAAATAATTTTGCAGTAAAATATCCAAAAACCACTAGGCCATTGATATATATTTTGTTCACTCGAGTACTTACAATATCCCAAATGTTTCCAACTATTAGTAAATCGTGAGAAAATTGCAGTTTTAACCAAGGCTCCGGGACGTGTGAGGAGTCGCCTGTCAGTTGCGTCATACCCGCGTTACCCTCGGTTTCCGGTTTTATTTTGTAGAAACCATGGGAACACCAAAGACGCTTTAATATTTACATGTTTTAATAGACAAGGGAACAACTGTTTTGATATATTTATGGACAGAAAACTAATTATCGTTATATAGCTCAACACGTTTAGTCTTATTGTTTAAATCTAATTTTCTTGATGTTTTGCGAATATCATGCTTTACCATGCCTCAGAGAAAAACACTATTTTGTCAAGTAGCTAACATAGCATAATCAGATGCAGCTTAATTTTTAGAGACAGTAATACAGCATTTTCTCCATCATACAATACGTTTATAAATATCTGGAGCTGTCGGCCGACTCGATATCCTGTGGTGTCACGTGTCTCGACGCAACAGCCAATGAAATACACACTGATGTCTATGGAAGCAGCAATAACAATCCATTCAAATATAATTTGCCGACATTTATTCATGTCAGAAAAAACATTGTGTAAGTATCTATAAAGCTCACTCACTCTATTGTTCTCCCAGTTCACCGGTCACATGTATTTCAGCACAAATGGATGAATTCAAGTTGTATATTAAGATCAATGTCATTATATAGGTTTTTAAATGACAAAACACATATTTGAGAATTGGAATATCAGACATGGTGAGAAAAGCGATACATCTGTCATACAGTGTGGCCGGCTGACTGCGGTGTGTCACGTGTGACATGCATGATGCGTCATCAGGGAAACAATAAAGGGAAATGTTATAAAATAACAGTCGCCTTAACTCTGGGAGGTTGGACAGAATATTTTAAAGGGATAGTTCACCCAAAAATGAAAATTTGATGTTTATCTGCTTACCCCCAGGGCATCCAAGATGTAGGTGACTTTTTTTCTTCAGTCGAACGCAAATTATGATTTTTAACTGCAACCGCTGCCGTCTGTCAGTCAAATAATAGCAGTGATTGGGAACTTGAACAATAAGAGTCGAAAAAACTTCCATAGACAAATCCAAATTAAACCCTGCGGCTCGTGACGGCACATTGATGTCCTAAGACACGAAACGATCGGTTTGTGCGAGAAACCGAACAGTATTTATATAATTTTTTACCTCTAATACACCACTATGTCCAACTTCGTTCAGCTTCCGGCTAGTGAGGTCTGATCGCGCTCTGACAACGGAAGTGATGTCTCGCGCTCATTGAAGTATATGGGCGAGACATCACTTCCGTCATCAGATCGCGTTTTTTGACCTCACTAACAGGAAGCTGAACGAAGTTGGACATAGTGGTGTATTAGAGGTAAAAAATGATATAAATACTGTTCGGTTTCTCGCACAAACCGATCGTTTCGTGTCTTAGGACATTAATGTGTCGTCACGAGCCGCAGGTTTTAATTTGGTTTGTCTAAGCAAGTTTTATTTACTGTTATAGTTGAAGTTCCCATCTACTGCTATTATTTGACTGACAGACGGCAGCGGTTGCAGTTAAAAATCATAATTTGCGTTCGACTGAAGAAAAAAAGTCACCTACATCTTGGATGCCCTGGGGGTAAGCAGATAAACATCAAATTTTCATTTTTGGGTGAACTATCCCTTTAAGCTTATGTGTGAAAGGGTTATTTTAATTTGAATTCAATTTAATTCAAAATTTAATTCCTCCCAATGTCCATTTTCAAATAAAGTAATTGGGTGACAGTTGTTGTCAGCACGTGTAGTGTGTAACCTCCTGTTGCAGATAATTTTCGTAGTGTCACGTAGTCTGAACAGCACAGCGATCTGCCGACATTTAAAGTCCTGTAGTGTAAACTTGGCTTAATATGATAAACAGAGCTGTGTTACCTCATACTCATGACCAGAAAAGCGGAAGCAGCGGCGGCGACTGTGTCATAATAAAAGTCCCGCTGCTCGTGAGGCGTGTGTTGCTCAATCACTCCAGCTCCTCGTTCAGCTCCACAACACTCACTCCTGCTCTGCTTCATACTACAGTAACGTTAATAATCGCATCCATGAACATGATTTCTTCCTGAGTCCAATCCCTATTCTTTTGCACCGTCCGTTGAGGTGAAGACCACATGTCCCAAGATTCCGCGCTTAAACATCATCAAGCTACGCCTTTGTTTTGAATAGGCCTCTAGTGGACATAAATATTACAGTCTCTCCAGCGCTATAGCTGAAGCTCCTCCAGCAAACACTTGACACATATAAACTCCTTTATCCTCAGTTCTGACGATCTTCAATCGAAAAGAGAAGTTTCCTTTGGGGATTTCAGCAGTGAAGAACTCGACTCTGTCTCTGTATCGCTCAAAAATCCTCATTGTCTTAGAGCAGATGTAACCCGTGCGGCTCGCTTATGCCCAGCGTGATGTGCGGCCAGCAACACCGGTTATTAAAACTTGGTCTGCATTGTGTTACGTTTTGTGGGTGTAGAAACAGACACGGGACAGCAGGCAGCAGATTCACTGGATTGTTTTACTGTTTAACAGAGACATAAGCAGCCTCAGATCGAGTGGCCCTTATAACACTCTCTACCATTGAATCACAGTTCAAAAGGGAAGAAGAAAACATGAACATAAGGAAAATAATAATTACAGAAAACATACCTGTATCAATAGAGACAAATAAGCAGCCTCAGAATGAGTGGCCCTTATAACACTCTATAAAACAAATATGGTGCACCTCCATTACCATGTGCTGGTCTCACATAAAAGACAGAAAGATACCTCAAAGAAGGTAAAATAATGAAAATAATCCCAAGGATAGGTAAAATAGTACTTTACACATAAGTTTGGGTGGAAATACAGATTTAAAAGATATAATTAACATTAGGATTAAATAAAATTAACAGGATGACAAAAGAAACCTACCTCTTCCATTGAATCACAGTTCAAAAGGGAAGAGGAGACGACAGGACAGGAAATTAGGTCATACTGTGACCTCGCATCACTTAAAGGAGAAGCACACCTTTAGATCAGGTATGATAAAACATATAAAAGAACAATTTTGTGTGAATTATAACAATATTTAGTAGTATACTTTGTATACCTGTTACACAGAACCAGAACTAAAGTCTCTGAGTCTGTTCTTCTTCATTCCACCTCCAGATCCTCCATTAATAAAGGTTCATCAACATAACAGGGCAGAAGATCCCAGAGGAGCAACCAGAGGGACTAAAACATTAAAGGGTTAGCTCACACCGCAATTATTCATATTTTACTCACCCATGTTGTATTAAATCCATTTGATCGTTTGATGAAAGAAAGTCATAAGGATTTTAAAACAACATAAGTGAGTAAAATAAGGCAGAATGATCATTTCTGGGTGTTTAATAAACATTATTCATTCAATAAAAAACACTATAGGTAGTTCAACATAAGATACAGAAATGATGAAATATCTACAGTTTTATGGAGCAAAAAAACAAGGAAATTTAAACAAATCCACTCAGGTTGGAAAGTTTATCACTGTAACAGATTTTCTGTTCCTTTAATGGTAAAGCGCAGACTCATTGCTGATTTAGAGTAAATGAGAAAGACATGTCCACACCTAAATATGTAATCTCCCATTAAAGTAAAATATTTTTAAATGGTTTGTTTTTTAAGAGTTTTGAGTGTCCTATTGCATTAGGAAGCTATAAACCAAAGCTTTTTTTTTTTACTTAATTACATTATTGAGGTATTAATATGAGGAATACGTCATTTTTACTCTTATAACAGCTATTCAACATGTAGGCATAATGGTTACATTTATTAGTGATCAGAGATTCCCTAAGAGGCGTTTCATACATACGAGCTTTACACAATAATAAAAAAAATGTAACTTTTAATAAATAAAAGGAAAGACAGAAGAGGGGAATAAAGATATAAAGTCTACGTCAGCCTATCAGCAATCATCAGAAATACTGAGATCAAAACAATTAGATACATCTTCAAATGTAAATAAATAAAACAAAAATAAATAAAAAATAGTCATGTCTGCGATAAAAGATGGTCATTTTTAGTGACACTTGCTAATGTTCATAAGCTGTGTCGACAGAGCAACTTTTACTTTTATTTCTTACTTTCACCTTTAAACTGCTGTGAGGGTCGAGTCATGTGATCAGATATATTAACTTGACTGAATGAGACTTCAGTCTAGAAATATCTAAACTAAAGCTCATCAAACAAAGAGAAAATACTCATATATTAGGTGTGTCGTCATAAATGAGCATGGAGAAACTACTATTCCCATGATGCACTGTTCTGCTTATGGGGTAATGAAAGAAACAGCAACATCTGTGTCAACAGTTACATTGTTGGACATCATTTCTTTATTTTATGTGAAAGATACTCTGCATTTATAGTTATTTTCAGCTTGAAGACGGTAAACTGACATTATAGCTTTGCAATTACACTTAGGTTTGTGAATTATTTGTGAATAGATTTCTCTCTGTTGAAACCAGAAGGAATGTTTTGATATATCGATTTGAAATCAATCTTTAGATTTCACAAATGTCTCTGGAATAAACAGAGATTCATGCTTTCAATAGCAATCACAATGTGTCATATCTGTCCGTTATTAGTAAGTGCTATGGAGCATGTCTTTGGGTTGTTTGAAAACCTATGAAAACCTCAAATCATGTGGACCGATCTGCAGATATTGTGAACACAGAGATAAAAAAATCAATAAACTACATCAGACTTTTCTTGAGAGGGTCACATGAGCAAGACTGAGAAACAAACAAAACTGAAACAGTCTAACCAACAAGGACAAACTGAATGCTAACCTAGTGTTAGTTTGATTGTTTCTGTTGTTCTGCTCATTTGTCAGTTGCTCTGAATAAAATCATCTGCTAAATGATTATTACTGACTAACTAAACAGAACAGGAAACAAAAAACAAAAACAGCATAATGTATTTGAGCGTGGCTCCCTCTAGTGGACAACAGTAATATTGTGGACTTCAATTATATGCTTTAACAATTTGTTGAATTTTCAACTTTCATTTTGTAGCTAAGCAGTAATTTTACATTATTATATAACTTATTTAACAATTACATTCAGTCCTGCATTAACAGTGTGATTCAGTAAGTTAGACTAATGACTTCCTTCCTGATCCTCTGACTCGACGCAGACGACCATTTAAAACTGAAAGTAAAGAGTAGCCTAAGTGAAAGTAAAACTGATCCGCGGACATTTCACGAACATGATCGAGCTCCCGTCAGCGGAACATCTATATTTGTAATTATTTATAGCTGAAGGACGTAATAGTTTTGGTTTAATGTAGGATTTGAAGATGCTCCAGATGAACTGTGTTTTGGTGTCAGTCCTGCTGCTGATCGCTGATGGTATGTACAGGCTATTATTAGCTCTCTCTCTCTCTCTCTCTCTCTCTCTCTCTCTCTCTCTTCAACAAAACTATTTTTAATGGTCAGTTCTTTATTTATTTCCATTTCTAAACTATTTTATATATTATTTGGGTTCAAGGCCCCTAAATCATGGCTGCCCTTCGTCGTGCTTCTTTATAAGACTTTATGCGGCCTATAAGGTCGTCAAAATGGCCAATAGCCTATCAGTATCTTAGCGAAAGTGCATTTCTTCATGTTTTCTTCCATTCAAAAAGTTGCATCATATGTGAGGTTAGCGTGCTCCTGCTCAGAAGGGTTAAGTGCTGTGTGAGTGCAGGCCAGCGGGGGAGTGAGGAGGGGGGACAATCGCGCTCGGGCTCGGTTCAATGCAGCCACGCCTAGTGCTGACAAATGGCTGTCTAGAAACCAGTGGCGGAGGCAGAAAGTGGATGGTGGGTGGGCCTCTAAAAGTGTGGGTGGGCCAGAATAATTCGCATCATCCCGTGTTTTTCAACTGGCTTAATTTGGGAGGGGAAAAAATGATGGACCGTCCCTAAGTGGCGTCAATTCACAAAAAGTCAAGGTATGGCAAGTTCAAATTACGTTATTTAATATAATATTACGTGACAATATCAATTCAAGTAAATCTACGAGATAAGAACAAGACAAAACTGCAGTTACAACCTGAACCAACAGCACCAACCGATTAAAAAAAAAATAATAATTTGGAAATAACCTGGCATGGTAACAGGCAGCTATATGGATAAATAAAAATAACAAAAAAGAATACACGTTTCCCTTTGATTTCGTTCGATAGAAACGAAGCAGGGCCGTACGCAGGGTTTAATAATTACTGAGGTTACAAAATTATGCTAGGGGGGTTCGGGGGCATGCTCCCCCGAGAAAATTTTGATTTCCTTGGTGTACATATATGCATTTTAAGACGTTTTAAGGCCAACAAATTGGATAACAATAGCTTTAAAACCATGTCAATAAATACATACATGCACAGTTTTGAGGCAGCTTTAATCGCATGTTTGGTAATTTCATGACTTAATTTACAACCGAATAACGACGGTGCATGCCCGTAGCTTCTTTTGCACTTTAGTTAAGCTATAATTAAAGTAATATGCAGCGCGCGCCGGTGCATTTGAATCAGCAATTCTTGAGTTCGCGCCTCGAGCAAAGTAGGCTATAGCCTAACGGCTGATTGGAGTTTTACTGGCATAGCCTGACAACATCTCATCTGACCGCAGTTCACTGTTGTTCAACTGAAGCTACCTTTTCCGCGCTCGTTTGACTTGGCCTGGAGCTGAGGAAGTCGGAATGCGCGTCTGAAAAGTGTCCCGTTTGTTGTGGTCGTAAAGAGACATTTCTTTATAAACGCGTTTTACTTGGCGATGTTTTAAAAACTATCTTTATTTTTGATATTTTTTATGTTCTGTTGGTGGTTTGTGGAGTAGCATCACCTGGGGGGATTAGACAAATGCTGAATTAGAGACGGTAAAAGTGAGTGGGTCCAATATATTGGTCTTAAAAATTACAATGGTTCCGACGCCCATATAATATATATATATATATATATATATATATATATATATATATATATATATATATATATATATTTCCTTGGATCTGACTGGGTGGGCAAGCTGTCAATTGCCAAATATAAATTAACATATTCAGATCAGACCAGTGCCTCTTGACAAAATAAGAAAAAAGCGCTATAAATAAAGGTGACTTGACTTGGCAAATTTTGTTTACTGTAAACAATATGCATTTTTTTTCTGTAACTACATGATCTGGATGCTGTTCTCCATTTTTTGATGTAGTGTCTAAGGAATAATCTGCTTAAATTATTGACTGATGTGTGTTTGATCTGAAAGCAATCGGGGCGGTTTCTTCATTAGGGCATTAGGGCGACGCACCACCAAAGTGAGAAAGGGACGGATTTTTCAATCACATTCAACCAGAGTTACGCTAAGTTAGCTGTCACTGCTAGGCTGTTTGTTCTGCCTCTGGATATAGTCCAATCAGCGTCGAGTCACGCTCTGTGGAGTACCGCCTCTTTTTGAGCATTTCAGTCTGGCGAAGATTTGCCCCGACTGCTCCCATAGACTTCCATTCAAAGAACTTTTTTTTCGAGCTGCAGGCACTGCAATGCAATCTCTATGGGTTCCGGGAGGGCTAGCACTAACGTGCCTTCGTCATCATACGTAACCTTAACTTGTGCAAGCGATTGGTGGAAACAAACATACCGCTATTAATAATATTTTTTTTTAAGCTGAAGTGACATCCAATAATTTCCTCAGTGCATATTTACATTTCACAGGTATATTCTCCATCTGCAAATATTAGAAAGTCGAGAAAATATTTTCATTTTGCAGCCAGGCGTGGACGAGCCTTCAGCAAGCACAAACTTCCGTGAACGAGCGCCGCCGCGAGCATGCGCGCCAAACAGACGGAGTTCAATCTGAGTCAAATACATTTTGCTAAAAATATTTGTTGAAAATTTGTTTTTGTTGGCAAACATAATTATGCCATATGTAGAATTTCGAAAATACAACTAAGTGTATTTGTATGATAGCAGTAACTGTGTAAAGTGACTGTTAATAGGGTAATCATAATAATTAGTCTGTTCTTTTGTTTTTATTTATTTTCATTTTTAGTTTAGTGTATTTAACTTCTGCTTTAAAAACATTTTGTTTTTAGATTGTAAAGTTACAATTTTAGAATGTAGCAGGCCTAATGTGATTTGACCCCTTTTTTTGCACATAATATAGCATATACTACACAGTTACATTCATGTTTGTTTTTTATAGCCTTCAATATGAACATTGTTTCTAGGACAACATTGGGCAGAATGTGAAATATATATATATATATATATATATATATATATATATATATATATATTTAATTAAATACAGATATATTATTTTTAGATCTCAGCCCTATGGCATGCTTTAAATACTGAATTTTCCATTTTTTAGATAAGCAGTAATGATACATTATTATATCACTTGTTAAATGATTATTTAACAATTAGCCTATTCATTCCAGCTTTTCTTAAAAAATAAATAAATAAATAAATTGCGCCCCACCAAATTTTTTTTGCACCAGCCGCCACTGGAAAGCAATGTTTGATTTTGAGAACAGGTAAAATGGTTTGATTTTGCCAGAAGAGTCAGGGGTTTTGTGAATATAGTTTGAAGATGTGGTTTTGTGTTTAATGTTGTGAGAAAATGGGTGATGGTTTCCAATAAACGTGTCTTAGCAATTGTGAAAAACTGTAAAACTAAGCTTGCTGTTTACGCCTTACGAGGAGGCAACGTCTCCATCGCGCTATGATTGGATGTAATTGGTTATGATTAGATATGATTGGTTTGTGTGATAAATCCCGCCTCTTGTTGACGTGAGCGTTCCGCGCGTCAGTTTGACTGAACAAATGAAGGTGTCAATGGGAAGACTAACTGGAAAGTAAGTAAACAGATCACCCAGTTAGATATCACTGCTTTATGTCATGTCAAAATCAAAATTGAAATGGACTGAAAGCTTGATAACTGCGGAGTTTTTAGTGCAATCAGTTTGGTGAAATTAAAAATACAATTCGTGTCTGTTACAGTGTTTACGGAGCATGACTGATGATCCAAAATATTCTAGGTTGACTATTAAAATGAAAAAAATCAATACACAATATAGTTTGAAGATGTGGTTTTGTGTTTAATGTTGTGAGAAAATGGGTGATGGTTTCCAATAAACGTGTCTTAGCAATTGTGAAAAACTGTAAAACTAAGCTTGCTGTTTACGCCACTCTCCCACATCTCAGATCGGGCTGTTTAATAATTTTGTCTGGCCTGACCAACAATGCAGAGTCAATTATTCCGCTTATACTACGGTTGCTTGCCACACCGACAGTGTCTCTACTAATAGCGAAACTGTAAGTTTATCTACCTTAAGAACCGCAGTTATTACCTCGCTGGTGAGAAATGTCATGTAGCTTTTAAATTACTAAATTATTTTACAGATTAATTTGTCAGAGCAGCGCTGACAACACGTTTCTGTGCGAGTGTGTGTCCGTACTGTGTGTGTGTGTGTCTGAGTGAGAGAGAGAAAGCGGGAGAAAGACAAGAGTATGACCTTTCAGGATAATAAAACATATATTCAAAAACCATGACAATAATTTGTCGTTTACTATATTTATTTGCTTGGGCTGTGTCGTTGTGGGTTTTGTTTTCTTTTGCGGTTGTAGGCTATAAGGACCTTTTGAACAGGGGCGTTTCCTCTGAGGAGGCAAGGGAGGCAGTGCCTCCTCAAAAAATAGGATGAGAAAATAATCCATATTACATATAAAACAACACAAATATTACAAATTATGACATTAAAAAGAGCTCAAGTCACTCGTTTTTCTAAAGGAACACTGCCCAACAGCGACACCTGCAGGTAAAGTTGCTCTCATACGAAACCATAGAAAATCATCAGACCCTCGGCATGCAGTGGGTTTTGTGGGGGGTAATTGAGCATGAATGGGGGAAAGTCACGTGAGAGGAGGCAACGTCTCCATCGCGCTATGATTGGATGTAATTGGTTATGATTAGATATGATTGGTTTGTGTGATAAATCCCGCCTCTTGTTGACGTGAGCGTTCCGCGCGTCAGTTTGACTGAACAAATGAAGGTGTCAATGGGAAGACTAACTGGAAAGTAAGTAAACAGATCACCCAGTTAGATATCACTGCTTTATGTCATGTCAAAATCAAAATTGAAATGGACTGAAAGCTTGATAACTGCGGAGTTTTTAGTGCAATCAGTTTGGTGAAATTAAAAATACAATTCGTGTCTGTTACAGTGTTTACGGAGCATGACTGATGATCCAAAATATTCTAGGTTGACTATTAAAATGAAAAAAATCAATACACAATTAAAATATATTGTTTAACTTGCTACAGCCTTTAGTTATTATTTTGGAATGAATGTAGAATTGCTTAAAACACTAATTTGATGAGATTGACTTGGTTTTGATTAATAGAACATTTATTACAATGCATTGTTAATGTAAAGTTACAAAATAGAATTGTCTTTGGTTTCTTTTTTTTCTTTTTTGATGTAAAATAATGTTCATTTAACAAGGAAGATGTAAACATTAAGAGTAATGCACATGAGTTTATAAATAATTCATAAATAAATAAAAAATGTGCCTCCTCATTTCAGAACACCACTGCACGCCACTACTTTTGAAATAACTGAAATCATTTGGTGAATTGATATGGAATTGTAATGTGGTCAAGACCTGCTAGAACAACTTTAGCCATGCGTTTCCCTGAAAATAATTGCACACCTTAGAACGCTGGTTAATCAAGCTTTATAATCAAGCTTTCAACAGCCCTGTAGTATAAACTAAATTAACCGGTTAAACTGACAGCTCTAATATTTACACGTACACACAAATTGACTTTCTGCTGCCGCAGCCTGCTGTATTTTTTTTTTTTTTTTTTTTGCATGTCTTGATTGACAGATGTCTCATAAGTAGTATCCCATTCGCAAAATACCAATACCTTTTCCATTTTGTCTATCTTGTGTTTTCTGACTTGTTATTTTGTTTACTGTGGTAGAGTTAGCCTGTTGTGCAGTGATAATTAGACAGACTCCAGACATTGCCTTTGAATATGCTTTAATCACGGCCGGAACAACTTGTATAAATCACAGAGAATCCCACCAACAAAAGGAGTACAACAGTTTTTATAGAACAGGAGCATGGCAAATGTTACATGTTCTTCATATGTATAATTAAGCAAACCCTTCTGTTACTAGGTGAAAGCAAATCTGGATTTCTTGATTACAGCAGTTTGTTACTCAATGAGTTTATATTGAGACAACTTTTTAGTGTCATTTCCCTTTTGGACATGATTCAGACACACTGACTTTGACCAAAGTGTTGGACATTTGGATTTCCAAATTATATAAATGTTAATCCTGCAAGAAAATGACATTTTAGTTATGATTAATTAAAAATTCCATCACAATACCATGACCTAAATCCAACAAAAGATCAATGTCTAATGATGCTATAATTTGACGTTAATCTTATGATGTTCATTAGACGTCGGCTGTTGGTTACCATGATTCAAAGAACTAGATACCAACACAATATCAACATCAACTGTCACCATATTCTACATCAAACTGATGTTGACAATAGACGTTGTTTTGACATTGAATTTCGCTCACTCGAACTTTTATTCAATCAAATCGCAGCATTTAATGATGTTGTGTGTCTGTTGGGTATTTACTAAAGTGTACAAAAAAGTTTAGTTTGGGACAGATCAGCTTCCACATTCAAATCTCTTTCCTACAACTCTATTTTACGTTAGAGAAAAATCTCATCCTCAGATCTTCATCTTCTAAGAAAGAGTTTCAGATTACTTCCTTTTGAGATGCTTTTCATTTTTTCATAGTGATATTTTTCCAGCTTAATCATAACTGGTTTGTCTGGATTAGCTTCAGTTAAACAGAACTCCACAGTAAAGTAGAACTGGTTACAGCATGTCTTTAAATAAAATTTAAATCAAGTATTTTTTATGAATTTTTTTTATGGATGAACTGGAGCTCGATATGAAGTTCATAATGTCCAGAATGAGCAGAGCTGGAAGACAAAGATGCAGCTCAAACACAAGATTTATATTTATATTTGATTAACATTTCATGTCAGGTAATGTCATGTTGAGGTGTGTCAGTCTGTCTTGATTTTTTTTCTCAGGTCATATTTCCTGGTTACCTGATTTGACCCAGTGTTTACAACTTTTTTTCTATAACAATAAAAGTGAAATCGTCTCTGTCAATGATTCATAAACACAGTTTGATTGTGAAGTGCAAAAACAAGAAACTGAATTTAATTTGATAGAGATAATCTGTGAAGACACACACGGAACATTTGATTTAAAACCATTCGGGACTGAGGCCAAAAGAAAATTGTTCTTTTAGATGTAAAATGTATATAAAAAAAGTTTGAGGTAATGGATGAGGTGAACACAAAGAAACATTACTCTCTCCCTCTCACACACACACACATACACTATGAAACACTACACATAACATGAGTTCCCTGTCGAAAGGGAACTCTACACTGCGTTTTACCACATATGGGGAACGTCACACGTGAACCGGTGTCTGAAAGCAATGTATCAAATCACGTCAATCCTATAGGCCGGCGACAGCCAATGACGTCATCAAGACGCGGCTCGGAAGTATAAAGGAGCCGCCAGTCAGTATCTTTTCATCTTTCGGGACTGTTTTGTCTGATTGCGATTTCTTCGAATCCGGTAAGAATGTTTTATTATGTCTACAAACGTTTCAGAATATGTGTTCACCCGTGTCTCAGGTATTTGACACTCGGTGAGACACACAATCTGTGTGTTTTTCTGTCTGGGAAAAGAGCCTGCGCGGACTGAGGATGATGTTGACATCCGTTCGCTGAGTGCTCTTCTAACTTCTAGCTAGGGCTGGACGATTATGGCCTTAAATCAAAACCTCGGTTAATTGAACATTTTACCTCGATTACGATTAATGAACGATTATTTTGATTCTGTTTCTTTTTTTTTTTTTTGCCCTCGTAGTTCACTGACAAGGTTTGTACTGTAAACATGATTGACTATTAAAGGTGGGATATTTTTTCCTATTGAAAGAGTGATCTGACATCATAGCTCACTATCAGCAGTTATTTTATCTTTGTTGTTCATAACATTTCTTACAGATTTCTGCTCGTTGTAAACCAGATAAAGATAAATTAGTACAGTACCACTGTGTAATGAAAGCGATTGCGTGTGTGAATTAGTCATACCGTCTCTCTATTAATTGTGAAGCTGTGGGTTGTAAATAGTTCCTTCAAAAGTAGAAAAATATATGCTATAATAAGTTTTGAGTTTCTAAGCTACTTTAGTGATAAACTAGTTTCTGCGTTCCTCTCTGTGCGCGCGATCTTCACGTTTTGCGCAGCTACTGTTTGTATGAGTGTTCGTGCCACAATGCAGCTGAGCGAGCACGGTAGCTCGATATAATAATACACATCCGGTCGTCTAATAGCTTGAATGTCCAAACCATAAAACAAATACAACTGACAAATTTTAGTGTATGTGTTGAACCGGCGTTCACCTCCGTGTTGCTTTTATGCTGGACGGGGCAGAGTCATGTGGCTACACACGCGGTAGTGTGTTTTTAAGGGGGAAGTATTAACAGAATTAAAAAAACTAACCGACATGGGTAAATTACGTCGGTTAGAGGTTCTGAATTTCGGTTTCGATTACTTTTCGATTAATCGTCCAACCTTGTTTTTCCTGTATAGTTTTTCCTGGGCGTGTAGATGGAAAAAGACAGGGGTTTGTTGGGCACTGAAGTTCCATTAGGTTGGCTGGAACAATTTATTTGTATTGTGTTGGCCTCAAAATGGCCTCAGCCACCTTTGGTAGAGTAGCTTCTCCTCTGGTTTTAGCTAGAGTATGTTTGAGTTAGCACTCTTTACTTCAGATAGATCTAATGTCTGGGTCGGCCCTCTGGGCCGCCTGGCATTGTTTGCTTGTTGAGCTTTGCTTTACTTAAGTTTCCTCCTAAGCCCCAGGCAAATCTATGCTTTGTGCGGCCCTACAGGCCCACAGCTCAGCCGGCCTAGACTAGAACTAGGGTTTAGGTGATTTACTAAAGCAAATTTCACTCTTTATTGCTACTATCCTTTGTCAGGTTGTATAGTTACTAGTTCTGGCCTCCTCTTATCTGAGTTGTCAGGCCATATGCCCATTATCCCTTTGGTGTAGGTACAAGTTAGATAGCAGCTAAGGTAGCAGGCTGTCACTAGCCTCCCTGGTGCCGTTGTCTCAGGTGGTAGGCCCTTATCTTTGTTTAGATAAGTGTATGCTATGTTGCTTAGGCCCCACTTTCTAGAACTTCATTCATACTGAATTTGTCTTTCCCCTGAGCCATGGTAGCAACAACATATGCTACCATGGCTCAGGGGAAAGGCAAATTCAGTCAGATTCAAAAGACCCCCTTTCTGTTAGGGTTTAGTGTGTCTGAGTACATTGCCTGTTGGAATGTGTAGACATAAGCTCAGGTTGAGTTAAGCTAGTTAACCGCTATTGTTTGTTGGGTTTTAGAGCTGGTTCCCTTTGAGCTTGGTCACCTGTGAAACCACTAGCTGTGACGCCACATGTCTTTTGGAGTCACAGGCCCGCTTGGGCCTCCTTCATTTAACATGCTGGCACAGTTTTGTGTTGGTTTTGCTATCACTGCCACTGGCTACACCCGTATCTGCTGTAGCAAGCCAGGTTTGGGCCTCTCTCAGAGCATGCTGGCGGAGTGTGTACTCCTCTTGCTTTAAGAGTAAAAGGTGTTTTACTGAGTACATGGCCTGTTGGTTTGTACTGGAGTTGCCATTAGCTGGCGCCACGTGTCTGTGAGTTGTAGGCCCCGTGGGCCTCCTTTGAGAGCACGATGGCATATGTCTTTGTACTCCTCTTGCTTAAAGAGTAAAAGGTGTTTTACTGAGTACTTTGCTGAGTGGCCTTTGGCTCAGGTTGAGTTTATCTAGTTAACCTCACTTTGGTTCAGTTTTCTTATGTTTGCTCCCTTTGAGCTTGAAACACAACCACGAGCTGACACTGCGTGTCTGTCTGAAGTCGTAGGTCTGCCTTTGGGCCTCCTACAGAACATGATGGCGTATGTTGTACTCCTCTTGCTTTAAGAGTAAAAAGTTGCTTTTGCTGAGTACACTGCTTGTCGGATTGTGTTAGGTGGACTGTTATGTGGGCACTCTACAGTCTTATCTGCTGGTTTAACTCGGTTTCATTCTGAACAAGTTACATGTTTGTGGGTTCTTGCTTTCAGGAAGCTAGCTGTTCGAGGTATGTGGCCTTAACAGGCCGCCTTTGAAGCTTTCCCACCCCCACTTCTGGGTGATGAAACTTAAGCAGATTAAACATGTAGCTTCACATGTTGGCCTTTATCAAGGCCTCTGTGTTATTTTCATTTCTACACTGTGTAGAACTGTTGTCATGTTGTAGGCCCCTTCTTGGGCCTCCATGATTTTGTGCCTACAGTACGGTCTATCTGTTAGGTTGAGCTCTGTACTCCCCTTGTTAGGGTTGTCCTGCATATTGCTTAGCTCCCTAAGCTGGTCAGTGGTTTAAGGCCTCTATTAGGCCTCCCGTTTGTGATCCAGTCCCCAGGCTGATTAATGTGCTCCCCCTGTCGGGGTGTTTGAGTGCACAACCTCCTCAGTGCGAATAATCAGGCGCTGAGTAGGTCCTAGGATTGAGCAGAGTTTGTAGGGTTAAGAGCACTTAGCTGAGTCCTGCTCTCCTGGATGCCCACCTCTACGATCGGGTCTGAGTTGCTTACTGCCTCTTTGCAGTCGCTCTTACTGGATATCTTCTCTGAAGAATGCGTTGTTAAGGCTCTGTGTTCAGACAGGTTGCTGGCCAAGACTAGGTTGTTATCGGACCGGGTCGGCCTCCCTGGTGGCATTTGGGGTGACTATGTCCCCCTTCTACATTCCCTTAGAGGGACCCTCTTTCCTCGGAAGGTTCGGTCCCAGAAGCCTTGGAGCAGCTGTAAGGGTGGACCTCCTACAGGGGTTCAGGCTGTAGGGTTGCCGAGCGACTAAAGAAACGTTATAAGCAAGATGGCAGAAAACTCTACATTTCTTGTCTATTACCACCCACTGCAACTTATACCAATGATGGAAATAAGTGCAGTTATAATAGCAAAATATGTGGGAGAGCGTTGCTATAGTGTGACAATATTGTATTGCAATAGGAAGCACATTAATGTTAATACTAAATCAAAACTAGTTAGCACAAATAATTTGTAATTGAAAGGGTTTAATGACAATATCTGATTATGGTTACACTTAAAATAATTACAAGATAGATGTATGAGATTATAAAATCATATACCATTAATTGTACCCAGCATGTATGTAAAAAGTTACCTGAGAGATAGAGAGTGTGAAAGAGAAAGAGAGAGCGAGAGAGAGAGGGCCAGAGAGTGCCCAAGAAAAGCCAAGAATCAAAGAGCAGAGAATAAAAGAGACAGAGCAACAGATACAATCTTCTTTTATCCCTTCCTTGACCATGTGACTGAAACCCAAATGTGAGACATTCAAACTGACCAATCAGAAGATTAAAACTTCCCCCACTGTACTAAAGGTGTGACATTTTGTAGACCCCCAATGTATATACATCTTGGCCTACAGGCCTTGATCACCTTCAACACCTTTGTGCCTTCCAAATGGCCCTTGTAGCAAGAGAGATGGGGTTGAAACAGTAAAGCAAATGTTTTTTGTTCAATTAAAATATCTTTAGATATTTTCAATCTTACACGGCCTTGGTAGGCCTTCTGAGGAAGGCCTCTTTGAGGCTTATAGATTGGGCTGTTGGCCGTAGGGAATGGTGTCACTGACAACCTTTGTTTGACCCGAGGGGGAGTTGCTTGGGCGTTTCATTTGAAACTGCTAGTTGACGTTTGTCTAGCCATCTTCTTGGTATCTCCTCAAGCATGGCGGCATGGGTATATCGTTCCCCATATCCGGTAAAATGCAGTGTAGAGTTCCCTTTCGAAAGGAAACATCAGGGAACGAGAGACTGCGTTCCTTGCCATGCATCGGGGCTGCCTGCTGAACAGTCCCTTCAGACGATAAGATACTGACTGCTTCACCTGCGGCTCCTATATACTTCCGGCCCATGTCTTGATGACGTCATAGGCAGTCGCCGGCCAATAGGATTAGCATGATTTGATACATTGCTTTCAGACACCGGTTCACGTGACGTTCCCCATATGCGGTAAAACGCAGTGTCTCGTTCCCTGTTCTCAGGGAACTATGGTTACATACGTAACCTGAGACGTTTCTGAACTCTCCTCTATCATCACAGCATGATTATTGTAAAACAAATGGTCAAATGCTGAAGCTTGAGCAGCCTAAATATCTAGAAACCAAAAATAACATCAAGCCCTAGTGACACCCCTAAATGCACCTACAGTACATAAATACTTGTTCATGTCAGTAATTATGCTCTATGTTAGTATGTATCCATTTACTTTGTTTAATTTCTCTGTCTCAGGATTCATTGTGCGTGGTCCCTCTGGTCCTCTGGTTGCTCCTCTGGGATCTTCAGTGATTCTGCCCTGTTATGTTGATGAACCTTTATTAATGGAGGATCTGGAGGTGGAATGGAGAAGAAGAGACTCAGATACTTTAGTTCATCTGTTTCAAGATGGTGAGAGTCAACCAGAGTCCCAGCAGCAGGATTATCAAGATAGAGCTCATTTCTTTACTGAGCACATTAAAGATGGAAACTTCTCCCTCCGTCTGGACAATCTGAGAGCTGAAGATAAAGGAGAATACACATGTACAGTTCACAGTCAGCAGGAGTCTGGAGAGACTGTGGTTGAAATAAAAGTTGATAATGTTGGTGAGCATTGACCACATGAGTCCCTATCTTCATTTTCACTATGATTTTACAGAAACTAATGACTGAATTTGTATTTCCTGCTGTGATATTTACTCTGTTTGTTCTTTCAGAGCGTTTGCTGGTCTCAGGATCAGATCGGTCCATATCTGTGTCTGTGGGTGAAGACGTCACTCTGAACTGCTCTGTAGACTCTCACATCACTCCTGAAGACTTTGAACAGATTTCATGGAAGAAAACTGATGAAGATAAAGAAATTATGGTTCTTCTCTACCAAGACAATGAGGCTTTACCAGAGTCATCACATGAGCGATACAGAGACAGAGTTGAGTTCTTCACTGCTGAAATCCCCAAAGGAAACTTCTCTTTCCGACTGAAGAGCGTCAGAACTGACGATAAAGGAGTTTATATGTGTGAAGTGTTTGCTGGAGGAGCTTCAGCCAATGCAACTGTAGTGCTGGAGAGACTGGGTGAGTCTTAAGCAGCAAATACACAAGTGTCATTTAGTTACTCATTTATGTCCAGTTGTATATGAAGTTTATTAAGATTCCAAATTTTACAGCAAAGTGATTTTGATTTATTCCAGTGAATACAATTGCCAAATTATTAATGGACAATAACTAAACAGCATTATATATGCAAAGAAATGACCATAGAGTGACAGATCCTCTGGGATCAGATGACTTCACCAGCTAATAGCAGCACACACACTGTCAGGACAGTGATCTTCATGAGGCACATGATTGCTGCAACTTCAGTCACACACAAAACATATTTCAATCCCTCATTTCATTTCTTTTTTCATAATGCTTGCATGAAATTATAAAAAGGGCAATTTTAGCTTGTCTAACAACATCATTGAATATAGACACCGGCTCCCGCGGAGGCATTCCCCATTAGTGTTCTAAGAAGGCAGTGTCTCGTTTCCTGTTCTCAGGGAATCGTTGTTACATGTGTAACCTGAGACGTTTTTATTACATATATTTTTAAATTATATTAAATAAGCTTATGTGCTTTCTCTTGGGATACTCAGACATTTTTATATATATATACAGCTGCTAGGACTTATTTCTCAGTACTTTTTCAAAACTCTTCACACAGTTCTCTTCAGCAACTTTCATCTTGGCACAGCCATTAATTTCACATTCTTTATTGTTTATTTAAAAGGGACAATGCACATAAATTAAAATGAGCACTCAAGTCCATCATGTTAATGTGCCAGATTTAGCCATACAGGCTAAATTTTAATTTTAATCTGTAATCCCTGATACATTGATGGTAAAGTCCATAAGTACATAAAAACACATTCCAGCAAACATAGCCATAACATTAACACAAGTCACTACACTAAAATATGAAGACATGCTTGATTATCCAATAACCACTGTTTTAAGTATAAGATGTAATTAATATTCCTTAATTCTGTCGGTACAGTATTCCAGGTATGTGCTCTATAATAAAAATCTTACTGCCCAAAAGCACTTCTTCTTTGTGTTATTGTACAATCCCCCTCTAGTAATGGCTCTAACAGTTATGCTTTTGTCTAATAAATTCATTAAGTGGAGGTGGGGCCATACCATGAAAAAATTTACACACAAGTATAATATCTGCATATTTAGTTAAAATTTTAGTGATGATATAAATTAGACTTTTTATGCAATATTTCCTAAGCCTACTTATAGAGTCTTCCTATTGATTGTAATGTAGTCTCACCTGTCTGCGTCCATCTGGTGAGATAGTAATTCATATGTGAGAAGATCATAGCATTAATGTATAACTTTGAGGCCTCAGTGGTTATATTATTCCTAATGTGTCTAAAATTTACCAGATTATTTTAATTTAACTCTATTTCCTACTTTAAACACACACACACAAAACTTTTTTAAATGTCAGTTTTGATTATCCATTATTATGCCTAATTATTTATACTCATGAACTACTAATAACTTTCTGCTACTACAACATCATCTCTATTTGCAGACTTTGATAAAAAACAAACAAACATACATACAGTTTTTTTAACATTAAGATGTAAACATGAATTTATTAACCAATTAGAGATATTGACCATTGCAGCTGGTAATTCTTCTGCAGCTTGCTTTTTGCTTTTAGCATGCAAATATATAACCGCATCACCAGCATACATCTGACAATTAACAGAAGATGCACAAACGTCAGGTAGGTCATTAGTATACAAACTGAATAACAAAGGACTCAATATTGAACCTTGAGGTACGCCAACACAATTAGATTTGGCCTACCGAACACTCTGTTTTCTATAGTGATCGACCGATATTGATTTTTTTAGAACCAATACCGATAATTTGTGTGTTTATGTGCCCGATAACCGATATGCAGAACTGATATTTATTTACTGTTATACTTCTGTTTTTGACACGATTACAACACCACTGAACTGAACAAACCATTTTATTTATAACAATCACTCCCTCCTTGCATAGAAAACAAAATTCTTATTTATACACCAATAAATAGAGGGGTCTGAAAGTGCAAAAAATAAAAAAGTGCATTGTTATTAAAAATTAGTCTTTCATGTTCATTTTAATCTTCATTTTACAAAAATAATTTTATTTATTGTATTGTATTGTATTTAGCAGCAACACTAATGTTAACAATAAGCAAAATAAATGTAAATGTCTAATGTTTTCAAATGGAGAAAATAAATTAAAGACAGGAGTCATATCAACTTTGCAGAAATGTAATACTTCATTTTAAACTACAGTTTTAGTAGATGTTTAAGCTGTTTAATAGGCTGAAGAGTGAAGAATAATTCACTGGATAATGTTAAATAACTGAATAATATTCTCTGGAATATTGGAATATAACAAACAAAACATCGTATTTTACTGCATTTCTCAACTGGTATGTTATATCAGAATTATTAATAATGTTTTTGTCGTTCTAGATTATGAAATATCTGCTGACAAAGCGCTGTTTATCTATGCATTTACACAGAACTACTCAAACTGTGATCGCTTGTGGAGATAATAAATAATGAATTTTCACAGAGTTGTGTTTACTTGGATGTTTATTAGTGAATTAGTTGTTGTATAGTAAATGTTTATATAATTACGGTGTTTTAAACAAGTGAATCTCAAGTTACATGCAGTGGCCGTGGAGCATTTTCTGAGCATCAACCCGCTGAGTGAACAAAATGCAGACGACTTCACGAGACTAATGATGAGCACAAACAACAGAGAGAGAATTAAATTCAGCGCTTTTATTTCCAACATGTGCTCATTCATGGCTGTATTATTGAATTCATACAGAGTTATGTCTTTATTGGGACAGGGCAAGATGGATTATCTTACGTGACTCCGTGAGCTTGTCTCCATTTCTTAGAGACAATTGCTGCATAAACTAGCAACATTTCAGGCATTTATGTAACTAATTTGTGCATTAATGGCTGTTATTTTAAAAAAAATTTTACTAATTACAGCAAAGCAGGTAAGTATACTTTACCTGTGCATGCTGTTGTCTCGTCTCCCCTCTGATGCGCTGAAATGGTGATCCTGCGCGCAATCCTCAAAACACCCACAATATGGCGGCGTTTATCTGTAAATCCGATATTACAAAACCGATATCCGATTATGGTAAAATGCTTAAATATTGGGGAAAATATCTGTAAATCGATATATCGGTCGATCTCTAGTTTTCTATCAGCAAGGTATGATCTTTAATTACCTTAATTAATTAAATCCATGAGAAATTATAATTTGATAACTTATTAATTAAAACCTCATGATTTACTGTCGAATGTTTTCTTTAAATCTAGATAGACAGCTTCCACCACACCTCCTTTGTCCAATTTAGTTTTGATATTTTCTTAAATAAAAACAATTAGCAGTTACTGGTGTAATTATTGCAGATTTCCAAGAACTTGGAAACACTCCTTCATTTATATTTACCAATTAACAAACATTCAAAATCCACTAAAATAACCAAAATGCTTCATCCATGTTTCACATCAGCTCATTCTTCCACAACACTAGCAGAGGTAGCAAGAAGCACACGTTATTACTCATAAAACAATGAGGACAGGAAGCATTACACAATATTTTAATTTGTAAAATGTATTTACAAAATGAGATTGACACCCCTCTATTGTTATTAATTCACCCAAGTAAATTTGACATGGTCCATGTTTACATTACAGTATGAAATTATTCATAAAATATCCTCTTTTATATAAATGGTAAGGAATTACAGTTTGTTTTTGTTTTGTTTTACACATTTCTCAATACATGTAATTTATTCATAACTTTACTCAGTTCTCCTGACCAACTTTCAGCTTCACAGCAATTAATTTCACATTCAAAATGCACTAAAACTACCAAAACACTTCATTCATGCCTCAAATCAGCTCATCTTTCCAGAACACTAGCAAAGTTTTGAGTTCATCGCTCAATAAAACATGATGTAGACAAAATCATGACCTAACAAACTGATGTTGTGATCACTGTGTGAAGAGTTTTGAAAATTAACATTTGGGTAAGTGTTCAACTACAGTTTAGCATTAGCTGCGGTTGATCTAATAGTTTTGATAATATTTCTTTTCTTAGCTTTGGAATATGTTTCAGCACAGTATTACTGTAGAAATGTAGGAAATCACACACTTTTTTAGTGGTGACTGTGTCTTAGTCAGAAAAGAAATCATGCATGCAATAATGTGTTGTATTGACATCATGCTTGTGTGTGTCCCGCTTTATCATATCTTAGGGTCAAATTTGTGCAATATAAGGAACTTTGCACAATAATATCATTGTCCAATAACTGTGTGTGTTTGACAGGTTTCTCTGCTCTACACATAATAATGACGATTCTCTGTATTTCTGCATCTGGATCTGCTCTTCTGCTCTTCTGTTTGATCTACTGCAGATCTCCTACTAAAGGTACAACTATAACAGGAACATATTCTGATTTACTGTCATTCAGTGCAAAATACATCTGAACCTAATATTAATAATAACCATCATTATAATAATTAGTGTTTATTGAGTGAGTAAATCAAACAGCTGCTGCTGCTTTTCCTATGGAAATATTTACAGTTTAGAAAAAGTCAAGAAGTCAAACATTTGTTAGTGTGATAGATGACGAGTTTAATTCATTTCAGTTATTAATATTCTGACTGTTACAAACCCTTTTTTAAATGTCTAGGGAAAACAAGGGTGCAACATTAAAACACTGAACACGTACTGGAAAACAATCAAACACCATTTTTAAGTCAGCAACGTGTTTATTACAGTAAGACAAGGACAGATTAACCCAGAATATAATTATTTACATAAATTTGCAAATTATATACATTCGTTAACCAAGCCAAAATAATTCAGAAAAGAGAAAAGAACGAGACCGTGCCAAATCAAAGAAAGAAACAAAATATAACCAATCTTACTAAGCAGAAAACAAACTTCTAATCTAATAATTTCTTACCAAATCATGACTTTAAAGATTCAGAATCCTGTACTAAAAGCTTACTGAGAAACAAAATACATTACACTTTCAAAACCTTTTCATTTGTTTCTTTCAGCAGCAAATAAACTCAGTGCTGACAAGTCAGGGGATACAAATGTACAACATCACAATATGCTCCCCTTAATACACATACAAAATAATGCAACAAGCTTGAAATATGTACATTTTTGAAGAACACAATAGTCCTGTTTCTACACATTCTTTACTTTATTTGGAAAATCTATAGTCTTTTTAACATTAGATTATGCAAACTGGATACTGGATAAAATAAAGGCTGCAGGGAGGATCATCCCATGCTGTACGAACACATTGTGCTTATGTTGGACGTCCAGTTGATCACAGAGGAGAGTGAGGACATCTCATCCGTCTGTGTGTATATTTTACGTTAGGATCCAATCCAGTATCCTAAAGAACTGAAAAAGACACTGACCTTTTTGAAGTGTGTTGTTTTGCAATTGTAGGTTGCAGTCAGACTTCCTGTCACTGTAAAAAGTGTGTACAGTTTAATCTGGGATTAGACTTTCAGAGTCAATATTCTCTCTTGCGCTCTTTCTTCCAGTTTTAGTTCCAGTTTCTTTATTGTATTTGAAATCCTGAAGGACTTACAAAAATGTTAGTGCGCTGTTGACAGTGAAAGATACTGCAGGACTTCAGAGCATAACTCTGTTTGCATGTGGTTATATTAGCAATTTTCAGTAAGTTCACTCACTCGTTAATCTAATGTTAAAAAGACTACAGATTTTCCAAATAAAGTACACACAGAATGAGGCCCAGTGCATCAAGATGTCCTCACTCTCCTCTGTGATTAACTGGACGTCCAACAGGAACACAATATGGTCAAACTGCATGGGAAGATCTTCCCCGCAGGCTTTAGGCACTATCTTAGGTGTTGGGATGTCAGGAGGGCTGGTCTGAGCATGGCCCTGGAGGAGAGGGGATAATAGCATTAACCATCTTCACATATTCATTTGAAAGGCAAACCTTATAAGTTAAATGAATTTGCTTCTGGTGAAGCATCATTGGTGTTCTCTTGCATACTTATTATTATTATTCCACACAAAAGTTTGGCACGCTACTCCTCCAGCAGTGTTTGTCCTAGACCCATGAATGAGGTGTCAAATCGACCTGCTCATTGAGGAGAGGTGTGCTTTGACTTTTATAAGCGATCGGACCAATGATGTTCGCACAGCGGACCAAAAAGCAGCCAAAAAAGTCCCATAGACTTACATTGAAAAATTCAAATTCACAAACATTCCGTCAGTTTCAACTGTCACTTTCTCACACACACACACACACACACACACACACACACACACACACACACACACACACACACACACACTCTCACACTGTCTCTCACTCATTTGACTCATCTGATCAAGCAGCCAATAGGTAATGACCTAAAATCTTCATCATAGCCACACCCTAGCAACCACATACAGCACCCTAGCAACCACCTCATAGACTTAACATTGAATATAGATGAGATGGATATAAATGAATCAGAGCATCATAGAGACATGTGGGTTTGGCTCTTTTGATTTGGGCAGACATGCAGTCTATTAGTTTAAGCCTGCTAACTGTCTAGCCATGCCCTAGCAACCATTTAGAGCACCCTAGCAACCCAAACCCAAAGAGGAATATCTTCAAATCTGAACATCTTAGGGTTGGTTTATATCATTCACACTGACAAGCAGCCTCTGGAGTGTCATCACTGGCAGCTGCCAAGCCACTCCCTAGCAATCAAACAGAGTACCCTAGCAACCGTTTATCAAGACCTATATCTCTGCATCAGAGCATCATAGAGACATGGGGGTTGTCTCTTTTGACTCATGCTAGCAAACAGGACTTCCAACATGCTGCACATGCTAGCAGTGAATAACTACATGCTAAGCATGCAAAAACATGCTAAGACCTCTATAAAAACTCCATAGAAACCATCTGTGACAACTAGCAACCACATAACAATACCCTAACAACCACCCAGGTTACCATAGTAACCGCCTAGCAACCGCCCAGAACACCCCAGCAACCGCCCCAAGTACCTTAGCAACTGCCTAGCAACACCCTAGCAACCACCCAGGTTACCATAGCAACTGACTAAAAAACACCCTAGCAACCGAGTGCCTAATTTAGCATTCAAGCACCATTCACATTTTCTTCAGGAAATGTACATTCTAGTTTTAACTACTGTTGTACAACTGCTCAAATACTTTTGGCCATTAACTAAAAAATGAATGTAATTTTCTCTTCACATTAATAGGATAGTTTGTGCAAGGCAAGGCAATTTTATTTGTATAGCACATTTCATACACAATGGTAATTCAAAGTGCTTTACATAAAGAAGAATAATAAAATAGAACATAAGGAATAGAAATATCAGTAAAAACAGAGAATTTTGCTATCTGGAGGGATGAGCTCCAACAACAATGAGTGTAGACCAACAACAACAAACAAAAAAAAAACAACTAATGTTTGCATTGAAATCATTTGCATAACAAGATGTGCAATAAGTGTAGTGCTTTGATTAGATTGTGCTTCACACACTGTAGTCAACAATGGCTCACCTCAACTTCAAACAGCAACTCTGGGTCCACCTTGAGCAGAACAGCTGCTTCCAACTCTAGGCTTTAAACAAATAACATCATTAGGTTAACATAACATGGGGATGCTTTTACTCAATACCTTTTGTATTTTATACATTCATTACTGTGTTTAAAGCCCAAAGTATAGTTTGGTTTTAACGCGTACTCTTAGTCAAACGCACAGCCTTGCAAACTATACTTCACTTGCTTCGTATGCGTACACAGGCGTTCAACGCATGCGCATTGCGACAAGTTGTAATACCTCTCCTGGCCAGTGTCGTATTGCTCCCTGCATAAAAGTTACAAAAGCTCATAGAAGTCCTATAAGCACAGTGGAAAGGCTAGCCGTGACTACTTTAACTACAAAGAGACACACTTGATAATGGAGGCTTGTGACTCTCACTACTGTTTCACTATGGTAGACGTGGGAGCCTATGGTCGTCAAAGTGACGGTCATGTCTTTAAAGAGAGCGCCTTCGGATCCAGACTCCTGGAGGGAAAGCTAGGAATACCAACTACTCTGCCAGGCACTGATGTCACGGCCCCCTTTTTGTGAAAAAATCGAAACAATGGCCTTAAGCCCCGTTCACACCACCAGCGACACGCAGCGACAAAGCGGAGACAAGCGGGAGACAAGCGACAAAAGTTCAGATATTTCAACTTTATGCAAATCAGGAGCGAATTTCACGAGCGACAACCAATAGGAGTGGAGCTCACGTCACCGTCTCGAGTGCAGGCAAGACAGACAGGACATAGTACTGGAGCGATTTCACTGTTTTATATGATTTAGCTGTACATACATGGGTAACACTTTATAATAACTGCACGCTATGAAGCATTAGTTAAGCATTAGTTAATAGTTAATTCATGGCTTATAAAGCATTAACAGACATTAGTAAGTAGTTTATAAATACATCTATAAATGCTTTAATCTTGATTTATAAGCATATCTATAATGTGCTTAATAATTGTATTTTCATACTTTATTAATAATCAATTTATCATTTCTAAATTAAGTATTACATTATTCACAAACTAGTTATTCAGGAGTTGTCAGTAGTTCATTTAGTAAGTGTAAGCAAATGATGAATAAACTACAAGCATTAATTTATACATCTTATTATTTAGACACATAGTAATAGTTACTTAGTGTGTTAGTACATGCTTTATTAACACATATTCCTACTGCAATTCATGATTAATTCAGGTAATTATAAAACATTTAGAAGTGTTTAGTTAATTATTTTTGTGAGCTCATCTAAAGTGAGGACTGTTTATGCTTTGTAAAGCTTTTATAAATGAGATTTAAAGGTTCAGTGATCTTCTGCACTGCTGTTCTCTAATGTTTTAAAGTTAGTACCGAGGTAGTTTTGACACTAGGAATATGTTAATAAAGCATTTATTAACACACTGGGTAACTAATACTATATGTCTAAATAATAAGATGCATAAATGTACATTTAAATATTTTATTAATCATTTAATTACACTTCCTAAATGATCTTATGGACCACTGACAACTCCTAAATAACTAGTTTGTGAATAATGTAATACATAATTTAGAAATGATAAATTGATCATTAATAAAGTATGTAAATACAATTATTAAACTCATTATAGATATGCTTATAAATCAAGAACAAAGCATTTATAGCTGTATTTATAAACTGCTTACTAATGTCTATTAATGTTTTATAAATGATGAATTGACTATTTACTAATGCTTAACTAATGCTTCATAGCGTGAGTTATTCTAAAGTGTTACCCATACATGGATATAATAAAATAATGCGTGGAAAAGAAACGTCGGCAGTCTTGTGAGTTTGATTTATACATTTTGTGTTGTTAATTATATGATGCTGTGAGCAATTTAGCACCACTGCATTTACAGTTTCCCCTGCATTGTGTTGATTATTAGGGGCAAGAAAATTGATTATTTGTCAAATTCGAATGACGTTTTAGTATTTTTTGACAGTATGAGTGAGTTTAATTTGTTGATAGACCGATTGTTAATCTAGTTAATGATTCAATGCACTGAGCTCTGCAGTCAGAATGTTACTTTTAATTATTTTAAACCTAATTCCCAGTCAAATTAGAATGATTTCTTAGTTTTATATATCATTTGTGATTGTATTTTCTATAGATATGATCAGACATGCAGTCTACCAATGACATTAGATCGACAGCACTAGAAACGCCCATGCAGCGAAAAAGTCACTGGCGGTGTGAACGGGGCTTTAGGAGGAGTTCAAAAAAGTACTTTTTTCAGGAAATTCAAAATGGAGGGAAAATTTTCATGACAGAAAATGATGTCATGTGGTGCAATTAAATCGCCTTGAGCCAAGGACTTTTGTTTCTAGCCCTTACGGTTAAAAAGTTATTAGCATAAATGTGAGTGCAAATTTGGACAGTTGGTGGCGCTAGAGAGACTGAGATAGAGACATCATGTCTTTCTACATCCGTAAGACCTTCATTCATCTTCAGAACACAAATTAAGATATTTTTGATGAAGTCTGAGAGGTTTCTGTCCCTCCATAGAGATCCAACGAAACTACCACTTTCAAGGTCCAGAATAATAGAAAAGACGTCATTAAAGTACTCCATGTGACTCCAGTGGTTTAACCTCATATTTATGAAGTGACGTGTTTTGTTTGTGCACAAAACATAATTTACCACTTTATGAAAACATTGATCTGCAACGCACCTTCACAAGAGCTTCACATTTTGTGTTCATAATAATATGCTTTGGATAATATTTTATAAATATAGTGGTAAATTGTGTTTTTTTGCACAAAGAAAACACTCACGTCACTTCATAAAACTGAGGTTAAACCACTGGAGTCACATGAACTACTTTAATGATGTCTTTACTATTATTCTGGACCTTGAAACTGGTAGTTGCGTTGGATCTCTATGGAGGGACAGAAACTTCTCAGACTTCATCAAAAATATCTTAATTTGTGTTCTGAAGATGAATGAAGGTCTTACGGGTGTAGAACGACAAGAGGGTGAGTCATTTTTGGGTGAACTAACCCTTTAAAGGTAATTTACCCTTGCACAAATCAAACTGAACCAAGCAATTCTCAAACAACACAACTGGACGTTCATACAGCTACACACTCGTACTAGACACACACATACAAAGTAAATCGAAGGAGGTCCAGACAAGCCAGGTTGATGATGTGTATCATACCAGAAGCAGGACACAAGCTGATGTGACTGAAGTCAGTAGATTCAAAACTAGAGATGCACAGATACTAAATTTCTCTGCCGATACCAATAGCCGATTCTTCAGAATGATATCGGCCGATACCGATAGTTTGGTTTTTCTTAAGGAAAAAAAAAATCTTTCCCAAATAATGTTGCAAACTATACAGGGAACCCCCTCATTTGGTACACTCAATATTAGAGGTTACTATTAACAACAGAAGTATTATATTCAGCTGCTGTTTATTTTCAGATATAATAATTACACTCAAATAAAAACTGAAATGTACAAAACATAGTATCACATAAGGTAGTTTTCATAAGCACTTGTCCTCATGGCAAATTTGCACAAACATATAATTAACAGTAAATAAGCTCCTCTCTAGTGTTATTTATAATATAATTTTGATAGCTAAGGAACTGTGAACATTACCGCCTGAACTGAGGCGTTACAGCGATCTGACACGTCACATTTAAGAGCGTCAAAACGCCATTTATTGTTTGAATTTCATGATAAAATGCACAGAATTTGAAAACTGAAACTTTAATTCTTATCAGAAGTAATAAAGCACAAATATTTTTGCGATTATTGGATGGGAGGCGCTACAAATAATATTTGATGTAGGGAAAAAAACCCAGACCTGGCAACCCTGGCTTGAACTACGGGTGATTCATAGGGTCAAAAAGAGCCTGCTTTAACATCACTGTTTTTAAACTGTTAATGCGTTAAAATTCAACACAAGAGTGACTTCCTCCTTCTGAATAATGAACACCACCATGATGAGCTGCTCCTCAATCATCTGTCTGGTTAACCTAAAATAGTGAACATAGTTCCATTGCCTTTTGATAGCAAAACTACAAAATACACAAATTTAGAATTTTTTTCTGAAAATAAATCAAAATAGAATATTATTTAGTTAAGTACTCCTTGATGAGGTCTTCAGGACTTTCTCTCAGGATAAAGATAAGGGTCTTCAGGACACACTCTTCTCAGGTCAATGTTTCAGTCTGTGATAAAGCAACTGTGATTATTTTTATTATTTAAAACAAAAGCTGAATAATCTGTAATAGGGAATCAGATTTTGCAGATTTGTGATAGCAAAGGACAAGAAAATATAAAAATTTACAGAACTAAAATAATTAGTATTAATGACTGGCCAGATTTGCAATTAAGGAATGCATCTGAATCAGTCATTGATTTCATTAATAATTTAGTCTGAAAATAAACATGCATCAATTCATAAATGATCTTTACACCCTAATAAATTGGATCATTCTTGATTAAAGGGATATTTCACCCAAAAATGAAAATTAGCTGTTAATTTACTCACCCTCAGGCTGTCAAAGGATACTTGTAGGAAACTTTTTTCTTCAGTAGAACAGTAAAGATTTTTTTTAGCTGGAACTGTGATCCTCTGTGATTCATATAATGCAAGTCAATGGCTACTGTCACTGTGAGAATAAAAAACAACATATACAGGCAAAAAAAAATTGATACAAAACAGATATTTTTCAGAAAAACAACAAAAAAAGTCACGTGCATTTGAGAGTTGATGAATATTTTGGTTGGATAATTCCAAGTCTAAAGTTTGTTAATGAGGATAACATGCAAGTCAATAAACAACATTAGATGGATTTTACTCAAACACGTCCAACCTAATTCATATTATCTATTAACAATTATAGCCGTTTTTATAGAAATTACTTGTTATTGAAAAGTTTCCTCAGTCATCAAACAACATTGAAGAGCTTTAGATTCTAAACATTTTGCAGTATTTATAAGTGGAAAAAAAAAATGTTTTCTGCAGTTCAAGTAATTAATTAGTTGTGTAAATACTCTACTATCACTATTAAAAAAATCATGATTTCTACTAAAAAACCCTAACGTTTTTCCATGGATGAAGCAAAACACCTCGAGCTAGTCAAATGAAGCTAGCCTTAAGTATTTTGTCTTTATTTACAGACTTTCTTCATCATTTTGGTCGAACAAATAAATGGATAAATCAGAGCTAACGTGACAAAGACAAATAAAAGAACAAACAAAATTACTTTAAAAACTCAATATTATAATGTGAGAATCAAACTAACACCCATATTCACTTCACAGTGTAGCGGGGCCTTGAGGACAAAAAGGTTGAGAACCAGGTTATCTTCAGAAAATACACTGTAATTTAATGTTGTTTTTTAATTCTTTCCTCAACTAAACTAAGAGAATAAGAGAGCTAGAGAACCTTTAAAGAACTATACAGAGGCTTAACTTTCTCTAACGGTGTATATATCACCACAAGAACTGCTGAAGAACCAACATTTGAGTGAAGTATAGCCATTTATGATATTACATTTGTGTTTCCAACACAGTTTTAGTTTGATTCATGAAGTTATAAGTGTAATGGGAAGAACAGAGATGTGTGTTTTAAATAAAACTGAATGGCTGATAATGATAGTTTAAATAATTAATAAATATTTAATTAAAACATCACTTATTCGTTTGACTGAAGGTGAGTTATTTTGTCTTTTCTCTCCAGACACAGTGTTTCGTCTTCAGATGTTTCTCGTCTTCTGTCCAAATATTCTGATGTTTCTGTCTTTCCTCCTCTGGGGTTTTTCTGAAGGTCAGTGTTTCACTAATGATGGTTTATCAATGCATTATGATTTATAATTCAAATATCTGTTTATATGTACAGTAATATCTGGTGTTGTTTCAGGATCTCTGTTTGAGTCGGTCTCTTGTTGTGCTCTTTATTTTCTGAGGCCTCTCATGTTGCTCTGGACGGCTCCATATACTGATGAGTTCACAGGTATGACTGATTTATTATTATTTACAGATTAATATAGGATATGGATTATAATGTGCATATTGTTTTCACATAAAAAATGTATTTTACAACAAAAATTGTTCAGTGTTTTATTGGCATTTGTGTTTCATTGTGTTGGTGTAAATGATATTGTGGATGTAATTATTTCATCTTTTCTGTTTTACAGGCAATATTAAAACATGGGTTCAGTATTACAGTTATTGGACAGAATATATTGTTTTCTCAGCTGTTTTTTACTCAGGTAAATAAATCCAGATGTAAATCAACAGTCATTATCATAAACACATTAAAATGCACATTAACAATGATGTGATATTCCCAATATCCTGCAGGAAATCTTTAATATGGAAGTGTCTGGTGTTACTGTTGTATTTCTGTCAGTATATTCCACATGTTCACTGCTGAATCTCTGTGTGACTCGACACATTTATAATCTACACCAGTTAGTTATGAAAATATTGCATTAATTGTTACAGTAGACATCATGTTAGTGACTGAACTAAAGCTTCTTCTGAATGACATCTCAGCATGTGTCAGGGTCAGAGGTCATGTGATCAGCACAGAGGTCAAGGGTCAGAGGTCATGTGATCAGCACAAAGGTCAAGGGTCAGTATCAGAAGAGAGACTGACAGTTAAAGAATGTGTCGTAATGTTGTGTATCAAAGCATCTGTTCAATGAGAAGAGTTTTTGTAATTCCTGTGATCTGTGTTTATATTTTCTTCTTCTATTTTAGTAATTGTTGATTTTTTTTCTCTTTCTTTATTCCAGTTCTGTTTAAATCTGCCTTGGACAAAAGTCTGAATTTCGCTGGATTTGAAGGTGTCGTGATTATAGTCATGTTTGTGATTGTACTCCTGTTCAACCTCTTCTATATTATTTACAGTAAGTGTTTCCTTCATCAAGAGTCAGAAATGAGCAGAAATCATGTTTTACCAGATTAATGCTGTTGTTTGAGTTACAAAATATACAAACCTTAATATCAGACCTGATTATCAGTTAATTGAAGCATTTCCATTATACAATGTGTTTATATAGCAAATTATAATCAGTGTTTTACATGATAAAGAGAAAAAAATAAAATAAATAAAAGTGATGAAAGAATGGAAGAAAAAAATAAAATAGAATAAATCAAAGTGACAGTGAATGTCACGGTCCAATAAAGGATGTGAACTGAAATGATGGCATGAATCAGGAGGTAAAGTTATTACTTTATCAAGTCTTAAAGGATTAGTTCACTTTCAAATTAATTTTCCTGATCATTTACTCACCTCCATGTCATCCAAGATGTTCATGTCTTTCTTTCTTCAGTCGAAAAGAAATGAAGGTTTTTGATGAAAACATTCCAGGATTTTTCTCCTTATAGTGGACTTCAATGGAGGCCAAACGGTTGAAGGTCAAAATTACAGTTTACAGCAATTCCAAACGAGAAATAAGGGTCTTATCTAGCGAAACGATAAGTCATTTTCGAAAAAAAAATTACAAATTATATACGTTTTAATCATAAATGCTCATCTTGAACTAGCTCTCTTCTTCTTCTCTATTTGAATTCCAGCAGTGTAGACACTGATAAGTGTATTACTGTCCTCCACAGGTCAAAGTTTGAACTAATTGTTATATACTTGCACTAGCATATTGAATATGACAATTTAGTAAATTAAATAGAGAAGATGAAGAAGGGAGCTAGTTCAAGATTAGCAATTATGGTTAAAATGTATAAAAAAAAAAATAAAAAAAAATGTTTTCTCTAGATAAGACCTTTATTCCTCATCTGGGATCGCTGTAAACTGTAATTTTGACCTTCAACCGTTTGGGCTCCATTAAAGTCCACTATATGAAGAAAAATCCTGGAATGTTTTCCTCAAAAACCTTCATTTCTTTTCGACTGAAAAAAGACATGAACATCTGGGGGTGAGTAAATTATCAGGAAAATTTTATTTGAAAGTGAACTAATCCTTTAATTTTATTAAATCTCAGACCATCGAGTGATTTAAAAACAGGACAGATTCTCCTTGTGCCTCTTCTGTCCACAGGACACTCAGTTATTCATGATAACAGCATATTTAACAAATATATAAACATTAAATTAGTAATAGATCTGTGTTGTGTGTGTTTCTGGTGTGTCTTCAGCTCTCTCTCACAGACACACTCAGCTCTTTTATCATGATTTTCTCCTCAGGATTGAGCACACACTCTTATTGAAACATTTTCAGATCACCTCAAGCCATTGATTCACTGATTCACTGATTCACGGTCTGGAAAACCTGAAATAACAGATTTTTCGAATTGTGATTTCCAGGCCATGAAAAATCATGGAAATAAATAACTTTAAAGTGAAATAGGGAACAGATTTCCTCAGCTGTAAAATATTTTATCAGCATGTTTCAGTCTGTGTTGATTTCCAAGTATAATCTGTGTGTATAGTTGAGTTTATGATTTTACATAAAAATATTATCTTTTTTATGTATGAGGGATAAAAGATTGCATGTTGTTTTTTGTTTAGTACTGTCCTGAATAAGATATTTCACATAATAATGTTTATATATAGTTCATAAGACAAAATGACAGCTGCATTTACACAAATGAAGCAAAAGTTTACATAACCTTGATTCTGGATGTGTGTGGTTACCTGATGATCCACGACTGTTTGTGTGTTTTGTGATGGTTGTTCATGAGTCTCTTGTTTGTCCTGATCAGTTAAACTGAGCTCTGCTCTTCAGAAAAATCCTCCAGCTTCTTCAGTTTTCCAGCATCTTTTGTATATTTGAACCCTTTTAGATCCGTCTTTTACACTGAGAATAACTGAGTGACTCAAACTCAACTCTTACTGCACTGTAAAGAGATTGCTGTACATTTTACTGTAACTTACTGCAGCTGGATGCCAGTAATTTACTGTAAAATGTTTTACAGTATTGTTACTGTATTTTTTATTTACAATATGTTGTACAGTACTGTACTTTAAGTTACAGTATTACTATTATGTTGTCATTTACAGTATTAATACTGTCTAGTTTATTTTCATTTATTTTAGACAAAATCATTTTTAGCCTGAATAAAATGATCTAATTGTAGTACAGCACTGTAAACCATATTTTTTACCACGCCCCCCAAAAATTAATCTCCCAGGGATCATCTGTATCTGTAGCAAAAATACACTGAAGGTTCAAACATCACTGAAGCTTGAGAAGATCATTACGAGTCAGGGGGTGTAAACTTTTGCACAGGATGATTGGGGTGAATTGATCTTATTTTATCATCTGGGAAACATGTAAATATCTGACTGAAGGGCAGAACTAAAGGAAGAAAATATGTGTAAACAAAACAAGAACCATCTCCATCAATCCTCCTGTTCATAAGTGTTCACCCCCGACTCTTGATGTGTTGTTGAGCTTCAGTGAATGTTTGCAGCTTTTGATCATCCAGATCAACACATGAATCAGGAGTATGTGAACTCTTGAACTGAGTTTTCTGTGTTAATTCAGTTATTGTTGAATACATGTAAACATCTGTTATGTGAAATAGCTTACTTTAAAATAGCAGTAATAAATAAAAACAAAATGCAATTTTTATGATCCGTTTTATTTTAAAAATAATAATAATAATAGTAATAATAATAATTTGTCAGATTCAAAAAATCTGTGAATCATGAATCAAATCAAGTCTGATCAACCACTGAAAGATAATGCTGATGATTTTGATATTTCAATATCTGAGCAGAGACACATTAAATGTTGTTTATAAGGTAATTCTGATGATTGTCATGATTCATGATTGTCATCTAATGGAATTACACTATTTACATTTGATATGAAATATAATAAAACATAGTGGTCAGTCGACTGTACACACTCTGTGTACCACGAGAGGGCGCTTATTAATGCTGTTATATTTTTTACATGTTTTTAATTGATTATTAATCTATCTGTGTGTATATTCACACTCATGTCATATTGAGAAAGCAAGAGAGAATGAGAATATATAAAGGTGTGTGTTTGTGTGTTGTAAAGTCTGATTGGCTAGTTTAGTTTAGTTGCTTTTTCCACACACCCGAAATGACATTACAGATAGTTCATGTTTAAACCAGGCTCAAAATGAGTAAACGCTCTCTAAAACAGCTACTCTTGCTCTAAACATTTGCAAAAAGGCCTAAAACTACTGAGTAGGGAAGGAGAAATGAAGCTTCTTAAATCTGTGAAAGGAAAAGATTCAGCATCAATATTGTGACAGTGAAAACAGCGCCATCTCGTGGAAGTTAAATTCACAGCAGACTTAAACTCGAGTTTATCCTCTTCAGCACAAATAACAGCCTGACAACGCTAAAGGTGTTTAGTTTCTGATAATATAGTTCACATATTAAAGTGTGGCAACAAATTAAACGTAATAACAAAAACAATAATTATAATAATGCTAATTATAATAATACCTACAGAGTTGTTTGAGAGCAGGTAAATGGTGCTGTAATTATTATTCTGTTTATATATGATAATATAATATAGGCTACTACAGGCTTATATATAAATACACAAACACATAGAAGTGCTCAGATTTTCTAATGTGTGTACAGGAAAGAAACAGTCAAGACACAAGTATAGTATCTACGCAATAATTAATTTAATTGATTTTTTCAGACAGCAAAAAAAGGGCTCCCCCTGATTAGAGAGTTGTGATTACAGTGTTTTATTTATTACAGTGTAAAATCATAGAGATTTATTATGGAGATTATATTTTTATATATTTATTACAGTCTTTATTACAGTATTCTTCAGTTGAATATAATTAAACAATGACTGAATCAGCACAGCATCATGTTTATTTAATCTGTTCAATAATCACAGTGTTTATTACATTTACATTCATAATGAATTACACTCACTTGTGTATTACTTTCAAAATAAAGTGTCAGTATTTTGTCATAATGTCTTCATAATGACTTTAATGTGTGTAATATTCAGTGTTTTTGAGGACTGTAAATACTGAGTTTTTCCTTGATTTTGAGAGTATAATATGATATTTATTAATTTATATAGTTTTCAAGAGAAAACAGTGAATGACTGTGTGAACATTGTCTGTCCAAATTAAAACATTAATTAGTGAAGTTAGTTTACTTCTGTACTTATTGTTTATCATGACATTAATTTAAGATCAGATCAAACATTTGAACTGATTTATTAATTGTTGTTTTTTTCTTATACAGCATTGGTGAGATTAATAGGGAATGTAAGTCAACGGATCAAAACTATATTCAGTGTTCTGGCTGGAATAATCTTTAATGTTCTGCCTTCACTACAATTCATCCTCCTGTTTTATGCCTTTGGATCTGCTAGAGGAGGTGAGTTTACGTTAATATTTACATTCATTTATGAGTAATAGTGCAGGAAAACATTATTCAACAATATTAAAATCAGATCAAGAGAAATCTGTGGAAACTGTCCAGTTATTTTCCAGATGTGTCTGAGATGTTACTGCTTCATTCATTCACACTCAGTAAAATATATTGATCTGATTAATTAATTAATTACAGTTTATATGAGGGTGGAAGAAGAAAATGAGAAGTTTTTGTATAACACACCTTTTAAATATTACAGTATCTTTAAAATGTGTAGCACTTATTTCAGACAAGTTCATTTGATCACCACAAATTAATGTGCAAAATTCACACTGATGTCCAAGTAACTTTGTACTTGACATTAATTTATACAGTTTATGAATATGTAGTAAATTTCTAAACTACACATACTGCAAAACACTAAATGACAGATAAATATAGTTAAATATAGTTAAAACAAGATGTGTGACAATTAAAACAATTAAAACCAAAGTGCAAAACAACATAAAAGAAGAGGAAAAAACAACAACACAAACAACTGACAGTAAAATAAAATATATATCATTAAAGAATATACTAAATGTACAAGTAAGAGTAAATAAAGGTAATTGTGATCAAATATGAAATATTAATTATTCCAGAAAGCAGGTCATGTGACACACCTAAGAGTAAGTGAGCAGATAACCTCCACTTTCTGCTCCAAAAACTGAGGTAATTTTCAGGGTATGTGAGTAACCATAGCAACTCACTCTCTGAACATAACCTGCTCCAGATCATGATCCAGGGTTAGTTTAGGGTTAGTTTATTCTTCAGAGGTGTTCAGGGCATGTGTGATCTTCTGATGAGAGTCCAGTGGGCGTGACAGACTGAGAGAGAGAGAGAGAGAGAGAGTATCGATATATATTAATTATAAAGCACTATTATAACAAGGTAATGTTTAAATGTTTATTTAATTCTAATATATTTATTATTTACTTTGTCATCTCACACATACTGGATCTGCATTCAAATGTTTATTTTTTTTTTTGTAACGGGACATTTTCTAATAATGTATTTTAATGAAACAATTATGTCTTATTATTAGCATCAAACAATATAATTCTTCTGAGTGATTAAAGAATCAATATTAAACAAAAAGATTGAAAACGCTATTATTGCACAACCACACGGTGGCGATATTCACTAAGTGTGTAAATCTCCATTAAACAAAAGAAGAAGGAAGTAGAATGGCGCGCTTTTTCTCAGCGTCTGTTTCCATGGAGACTCGTGGATTCGTCACTCTGTTGAGAATGTCAGTGTGTTTAACCGGGAACAGACTCTGTGTTTGCTGAACTCACTCCTGAACGCGTTTACCCTGTTTACCCTCATGTTTTACACTGCTGAACATAAAACCATTTCATCTGACAGGCAGAATACTGTAAATATGATGAGTGATGGATCTCATTATACACTGAATCATCTGTGAATGAGTCTGTCAGTGAATCTCAGTATAATATAATCATCTAATCTGTTTTCAGGATTCATCATTGTTGCAGTTTTACCAGTGTTTCTCACTGTGACAAATTACAACTGGGACATTACATGTGGTCAACAGATGGGCTGTAAGTGTTTGATGAATTATGATCTGATCCTGATATAAACACTCATAACTCATGACATCATAATGAGATCAATGTTTTGCTCGTGTCATTATGAATGTCTGATCTTTACAGATTTTGAGTGAGAGCAGAAATACTTCCAGTGATTTCATAATAATCTGTGTTCAGATGTTTTGTGAGATGATTTATATTTATGGTCTTGATTTTATCCAGTCAGTGTCAAACACAGAAATGCTCTTCTTTTTTAAACTAATATTATTAAACATGTTTTTCCAGGTTCACCTTCGGTAAGGAGATCAGTGTATTTAACTCTCATGTTATTGGTCAATGCTGTACTGGTCTATTTCTACATCATCGCCCTGGAAAATGAAAAGGGTACGATAATCTAAAATGATATATCTGAAGCATATCTTACATTAATGCTAAAGTGTACTATAGTTATAAGTCTGTCTGTCAGTTAATGAACACTTTACAGAAACTGTTACCATGATGATGATGATGTGTTTGTTCATGTTCAGATCGTGTGGGATGGGCCTGTATGATTGCGTTTCTTCAGTTACTCTGGGCAGTGGTGAACTTCACATGGTCGTTTACACATGGTACAGTATCAATCATCTGATCATCTATCAGCTCTAGTTTATTCTCCTCTGTTCTTCTCTTTATTCTCCTCTCTGTTCGTCTCTACACTGTAAAAAATGATCATAAAGACTAAAAATATCACAGTACAAACCTGTTAACAGTAAGTTTTGTTTCTTGTCAGTTATGTGCATTAGGGCGTCATGTTACATGTAATGTTGTTCATGTTAACTGCATTATTTCAGTCCTCTTCATTTCTATACAGATTGTTTCAAAGCAGATTCACAGTGACAATTAATGGACAGAGATTGTTTTAGCTTCACAGCAGATCTAGGAAAAATGTATAGAGCTAAAGTTGGTTTTTGATTGAATCACTTCCATTGTAAAAATGGTTCATTATTACTTGAAGGGCCGCTTTAATGACACCTTTCCCACTGAAAACTGAATACGTTGAATGCATTCTTGCCATCATTTACATGTTTAGTCTATAGGTTTGTGTGTTTGATTGTGTGTGTGCGCAGAAGCTTGGTCTTTTTTAAAAAAGTGATATTTGCCAAATTACTTGTCTGGCCTGAATAATACAGAATTATTAGTCGTTTCCGCGGATCTATGCGAACTGGAATAATTTTGATAACATTTTATCTATAAATAGGCAAAGGAAAGGGAAACTGGCCTTCACAGGGGATAGATTAGTTAACGTCAGGACTGTGTTATCATCATGTCTGGATGCAGGTCCTCAATCTCACCTGGATACGGCCTGGATATGTGTATGCCAGGTTAAAGAGATGTGTTTTTAGTCTAGATTTAAACTGACAGAGTGTGTCTGCTTCCCAAACAAAGCTAGGAAGATTGTTCCAGAGTTTAGGTGCCAAATAGGAGAAGGATCTACCGCCTTCAGTTGATTTTGATATTCTGGGTATTATCAGCTGGCCTGAATTCTGAGATCGCAATAAACGTGAAGGACTATAATGCATTAAGAGCTCGCTCAGGTACTGGGGGGCTAAACCATTTAGTGCTTTATAAGTAAGTAGCAAGATTTTAAAATCTATACGATGTTTAACAGGAAGCCAATGCAGTGTTGACAGAACTGGGCTAATGTGGTCATACTTCCTAGTTCTAGTAAAAACTCTAGCTGCTGCATTTTGTACGAGCTGTAGTTTATTTATCAAGCGGGAGGAACAACCACCCAGTAGAGCGTTACAGTAATCTAGCCTTGAGGTCATGAACGCATGAACTAACTGTTCTGCATTCTTCATTGAGAGTATAATCTGTGCATTATCTGTGTCCCACATGTTTCACTCAACCCTGTTACTTCTGACATGATTTCCTCCTTTAAAAACAGAGGTTCAGTGTCATCATGATGGTGTTCAGTGTTTGTGTGAATGACACTTTATATATCAGCTTCTATATATTAATATTTACTTCATCAGCTTGTGGAGAAGATGCTTGTGATGAACTTTGAACTCTCTCGTCACCTCCTGTGTTTTATGGTATTTTAGTCATGCTATATTAACATTATAGCAGTTAATGAAAAACAGGTTTTACTGTAAGTTTAAGTTAAATCCATAAATCCTGAAACGCTGCAGCTATATTTTTTAAGTGAAGTTCAGACAGCCTCAGCTGCTGTTTTTATTTTACTGTAATATTTCACTGTGAATGAATGATGAAAAACATTATTATTCTACAGTATATTTTTGTATAATTTATTATTCATTATTAGTTTCACACTCCAAACAGACTAAGAGTCAGATTTAGAAAGAAGTGGAGATTTTTTTTTTTTTTCTGTTATTTTCTATAATTTGATCTAATGGTGATGATATTGTATTATTTGATCTTCCAGTTCTTCCCCGTCTTGTTCCTGTGTATGTGTTTGGATCAGTCGGTGTTGTTGTGCTGAACTCTGTTGCTCTGATGACTGAACTGATACTGAAAACAGGTGAACGAACACTTCAACATCAGTAATATATCTGCATATAAACCATGAACTCTGTGCTAAATACATATTATAAACTAATACAGCATTTTAATCTGAACTGAGTGGTAAAATCTGTGAAGCAGAAATCGGATTAATCTCAGCTATTATTCTCATTTTCATTCACATATATGAATTTGGAGCAATAATAATCCTCACAATCAGCTGTTCATGCTGTAAATAAAATCCTGTTGTTTCTTTTCATCCTCAGTTAATGGTGAAGGTGCAGTTGGAGATCTGAGGATCGTCGTCTTTTCCTCTGAATTCATCTTCACTTTAATTCTGATGGTTTTACTGGTATTTGAACCCTGTGAGTATAACCTGAACTTAAAGACAATTAAATGAATTACATTCACTTCAGCTGTTTTGATGCCTCTCATATTTTCATTTTAAAATATGACTACATATGTGACCAATCATCTGTCTTTTCAGGGAATAAATGATCAGTTTTGTGTTGTGATGATTGAATCTCACATGTGTGTTTATTGACTGTGATCTTCAGTCTGATTCACTGACAGCTGCTCACAGTTTACAGCAGAAAAACACTCAATATATAACTCATTCACAACCAGCATTTTACTGCTATTTATTGCGGTCTTTGAGGACATCAGTAAAGATATTTCTGCTGTTTTTATAATGATAATGACTCATATTGACTCATTCTAAACTAAACTAAACTGAATCCCTCAATCTTCAACACTCACTGAACACAACATTAAACTTATTCAGATGTATCTAGACTGGATATTTGACGGTTTACATCTATTATTCAGTCTGACATGTTCTGAATCTGAATAATCCTGTAAATCTCTTTTCCTCCTCTGTCTCTGAACTCACAGGGATCACACCATGTCTGGAGTCATGTCAGGTTAGTGTCATATTTAATGTAAATCAGATTTTATTAATTCACTTGATGTTAAAGGTGCACTCAGTGATTTATGTTCATGTTTCTCTGACTGAAGTCTTCATACAGACACACATCAGTGTGACACAGCATCACACACAAGCTAACATCATAATATTTAGTTATAAAAATAAAAAGTATTTGTTCAGTACAGCTCTGTCAGAAACACATTTAGTGTAGATCTGTGTGTAAATGAATGTCTTGTCATGAACACAGAAGGCAATAAAGTCTCGTCGAACTGCAGCCGCTGGATCACAGAATCAGGAATCTCGGGTCAGTGTCAGAATTATAGTGGATTTGAACACTTTTCTCCAGAGATGTCGTGTTTCTCAGTGCTGCTCCTGGAGAACATCAGCACTTTATCTGACACAAACCACTTCAGATAATGACAGACATGTTCAGTTCACTTAGTTTTGTCGTGGTCACGAGATAATCATTCGTGGTCACGTGATAAGTCGTGGCCTCGAGATCCTGTGTTGAGGGAACAATATCTATTTCTCATGGCCACGAGTTCCAACCTGGAAATATCAGAAATGCATAGGCCAGAGGTCTCCAAACTCGGTCCTGCAGAGTTCAGCTCCAACCCCAATTAAACACTCCTGAACAGCTAATCAATGTCTAATATCTACAGAACAGTTTCTCATGAAGATCGGTGCTGGAGCGCGTATCGTTTTCAGAGAAACACGTGATCAAGAAAAAACAAAGCCTCACTTTCTTTCTAGTCACATGAATGCTTCACTTTTGTGTCGTAATGTTTGAACCCAGATCAGTTCTCTACGGGTTTATGGAAGTTCAGGTCCATTTACTAATATATTTTTATATATAAGCCTATAGTCTATATTACATGATCATATATTTGTATCATATAAACAGTATGAAACTATAAAATAATTAGAGCATCATTTACCACTTAATTTGTATTATTATAAATACTAATTTAATTTATTGCAACACTTTAATATGTGAATTGTATTATCAGAAAACAATTTGGACTGTTTGACACTCCTGATGAAACAATCAGAGAAAAGCTTCAAAGATTCAAGAGGCTTTATTTCTCCTTCCCTACAGGAAATCTTAAAAGAATTTGCTGTATACATTTTTATCTATATCATCCAACAGTCTTTTAAATCCATTCACTGATTGTTTATTTTTATTTTATATATATTTTATTATTATCATTATTATTATTAGGCCTATTGGTTACATTTTTTTTATTCAGTGTAATGGATTTGCGGTAACACTTTACAATAAGGTTAATTTGTTAACATGAATAAACAATGAACAACTGTATTTTCATTCATGTTAACAAAGATTAGGAAATACAGTAACTGTAAATGTAAATGTATTGCTCATGGTTAGTTCATGTTAGTTAATACATTAACTAATGTTTAACTAATGAACCTTATTACTGGATTTGCTTTATTTTCCCCTTTATTTCCAGTTTCTCTTTACCTTAATCTATCTTAATTGTAACTCTAATCTATTTTACATATTCTTTTATCATGTATTGATAATAACAAACTTCATTTGAATGGCAACATCGCATTTTAAAACGGTAATATATCGTTCTCTCAACATAGGATCTCAAGGCCATGACATGAGGATGTTGTTACCTTGAAAAATGATCTCGAGGCCATGACATGAGGATATACTATATACTAAAGTTATCAGCAGCAGGTCATGTGACTTAGAAGCATTTGCTGTTTTTGAGTTAAAGGAAATTACGTTTCCATGTGGTAAAACTGTTAAAATAAGGAGACTCCATGAGCAGGACTGAGAAACACTGCTGTGATACTGTTGAAAACATCTGTTAAAACATGTCTTATTCTGAACCCAGAATGCAGCAGCTTCTGATGAACCTCCAGCCGCTGGATCAAACCAGAACCAGAACACAGCAGAATCACATGAGATGAATCCTCTACTGAATCAACAAAACCAAGAGGCTCAGCTGGATTCAGTGGTTTCACAAACATGATCAACAATCAGACAAAAACACTCCTGAGACAGTGATTTAAGAGTTCAGTCTCATTCTTCATTTGTTAATGAGGCCGTTTTTATAATGTATGTTTTCTTGGTTTTGTAAATATCTGTAATTATATACAGGATGTTTAACCTTCATTGCACTTGTTTGTATTCATGTAATGTGATTTGCTTTAATAACTAATTCTAGTAAACCGACTTCAGCAGTAAACTGAGACTCTTCAAGATTAACAGAGAGAAATCAGTGTTATGATTTTTGAGGTTTGAGTCTCAGTTCTGGATCATGATGTCAGTAAATGTTCAGTTCAGGATCATGATGTCAGTAAATGTTCAGTTCAGGGTCTCTTACACCCTTCAGAAACACTGAATATTCACACCTTCAGATGGAAGATCAGGTCCTTCATCATGATCGCAGCAGTTTGTATTTCTACAATGTTTGAATCATTAAATATTGCTTTAGGATCAACATTAGCTGCTGATTCTGTCATTATCAGTCCGTTCAGACACTCAACAGCCACAAACACAAGTGAACTTCAGTAAAGCTCAATCCATCACCTCTACTGGACATGAAGAAGATATTAATGCTCATAATAATACAGCTGAAAACGTCCTGACAGAGCCGACAGCACCTGTACACACAACACAGACATCAATGCTCATAATACAGATGAAAACATTCATTTACTGTATGACAAGATCGATCAGAACATCATTTCTGGAGTTCAGACACATGAAATACAGCATTTGCCTTCCTGAATGTCTTCAGTACAGCAGTCAGAAAACCATCAGCAGAAGTCCAGAACATTCCCTATGAGCAAAGATTAAAGAGGAGGAACAACGGTTTCTCCTCATGATGTTGAATATGGTTCAGTCATATCAAAACTTGATGGAGTTGTTGTTACCTTCCTTCCTCTATATCTGTCATTTCTAACGGCGATCAAAACATGTTGGATTCTTTATATGGAAGACAAAATGAGAGATTTTGCTAAATGTCCACCTATTATTTATATTTTGTGTAACATTGTGCTTTATTTCATATGATGTAAATGTATAAAATAAATGTAAATGTTTGTAAATGGCAATAAAACTAACTTTGACTGCTCTTACTGTTACTGCAGTAAGTAGTGTGTGTTGCACACAGTATACAGAACATCAAGAAGACTTTCTATATGAGCAATAAACTGTATGGAAATACTGTATCCCACAATGCAATGCTTTTCACTTGATTTTCCATTTCCAGCGTGATCAAAGAACCAAAAAACAATCGTGATTTTTAACATTTCTCTCATTAATTGATCAGACTGCCAGAAGGCGTTATAGTAATTCTGAGCAGTGAGATGTGGTGAACCAGTCAATATAAATACTGTTTAAACTGCAGATCAATTGTCTGCTGAGCATTTTACATTTATCGCTCACTGATTGGCTTCATCACTGTCTCCTCTACACCAATCAGCTGGTGTGGTGGGTGTTCTGGCACAATATGGCTGCCGTCATCATCAGGTGATGCTGCACATTGGTGATGGTTGAGGAGATTCCCCCTTCAATATGTAAAGCACTTTGAGTGCCCAGAAAAGCGCTATAATTTTTTTATTTTTTTATAATTTTTTAATAGGAATTAATTAAGTTGAACTGCTTGCAGGAAACTAATGACATTTGGTAAAGATAGAGGACAATCTCAACATTAACCACAGCAAATTTGGAGTCTCTAACTCAAACTAGTGGTCAGGAGATATGAGAAATGCCAAATTTTCTTATGATTTATGAATGGTTTATCAAAGGATATGCAGTGTTTCCATCTCTGCCATTTTGGATTTTGTCATAAAATGCTATATTTAATGAACACATTGGCATGTCATTACAAAATTATGTGTCTTCAGCACCATGCCCTGATGGTACTCAAAAAGTTTTGGTGCATTTTATAATAAAATTAAAAAATATATATTAATAACCTTTGGTTAGTTTTGCCTATTGTCATGAGACTGGTCTTGATAGATTCATTGGATCATGTTGTGTAACAGTGCCACCTGTTGGTAGGGCTGGGAGTTTTCTGAAAAGAAAACACATAACCTACTATAGAAACACATTTACTGAATATAAAACGTGACTGCACGCTGGAATGGCATAACTGGACTAACCAGCGGACTGATCTCGACCATCTGAAATGCTGTTTTAATGCCTAAGCTGTTCTGTGTTTGAAGAACAACAGTCCTTACGATTATGACTGCGAACACAAAGCATAGAAGAATAGTGGGTGAGAACCAAAAGTGAATGAAAGGGAAGGAGGATTGAGTCCAAACAACACAGAACTACTGCAGCAAACCTCAGTATTCACCCTGAAGAGCCTGTTTCCACAGAGAACTTCACAAAACCACCATCCTCCATGAAAGAGAGAGTCATGATCAAGATGGAGTCATGATCTTGAAACCTGGACAGATGAAGCACCAAGATGAACTTCAACATCTGATCTGCCGATCAATCACCTGACTGAATATGATCGAACCGCTGTGGGATTGCTGGTCTTGCTCCAGTATGTTTGAAGGTTCGTTTGAAAAGTTTTGTTTAACACAAGGCTCTCACAGGATGATTTGGTTAGCTTTATTTCTAAACAAACTGATGTTTTCATCCGTGTAACTAGAGATGCGGCCGATACCGATAAAAACAAACAACTACTGGCCGATTCTGATACTGATATTTGTCACTTTCTTACTTATTTGAACATCTGTCTTTAAAATCGATTATTGTTTTGATCATGTTTTAAATAAGCAAAGCTCAAAGACATGAATTAAGGTCCATTTCAGCTTTATTGCAATTAACAAAAACAATTTTTAATAGTTTTACGTTTAGTTAATGATAACAACAGTGTGCGAAACAATTAACAATTGTATTTTATAAGCTATTAACAAGGATTCATAAAAGCTGTAAAAAACAAACAAACAAACAAACAAACAAAAAACTGCTTATTAATTTGTATTAATGTATTAACTATTGCAAACAAACTAGAGATCCAAACCAAAACAGAACAAAACATTTATTTTAGAAGAAATCATTTCAAATCCAGATGATAAAAAGCTCCCGGATGAAATGCTAAATAAAGGACTAGTTGACTGAACATTGGTAAATAAAGGTCAATAATCATGTGATCCGAGTCTAAGCTGTGTTCCAGGTGATTGTGAAAGGCTTTTCAATGCTGTGAGATTGTGATGTCGCATTAAAATGCAACTGCTGAACCTGAAGAAGAGGAAGAGAGAGTTTGAGACGCAGTTTTCAGACAAAACGAAAGCTAAACTACACATTCACAGTCAGCAGCTACTACACAAATCCTCTTTAAAGGGATAGATCACCCCAAAATGAAAATGTGCTGGAAATGTACTAAAAAAAGCTAGTGGTCATGAAAAAATAATAAAAAAAATTTAAAAATAATTTTAAGCAAAATATGACTTAGTATTTCTGGGGTGATTCTGGGGTGAAATATGACCAGGATAAATTAAAGGCAGCAAATATGATAATATAATATAATCATTTATAATTGGATTGATAAATGTTTAATTGTCATTAAAATAATATATCTTAAAATACAAAAACTTGAAATATTATACTCTCTTTTTAAAATGTATTTTTGCATATTTCTTTGTATTGATTTTTTATTTTTTTTATTTTTGTATTGACATTTTCATGAGATTCACCCAATTATAAGTGTGTATTTCAAAATGTAAACTTAAATCAATAACTTTTTTATTTGGCAAATACATAAAGATTTTTTTTTTTTTCATTTTAAAATTCCATAATATAAATGTATTATATATAATTTTTATATTTAAATGACATTTTACATTTTTAAACTTTGAAATATTTACATTTTGTTTTAAATGACTAAAACTGAATAAAAATGAAATAGATTCCATTTTTTCCCCTCATAATCTTATCAGTGTTTGTGACAGTATGAAGCTGAATATATGTTTGCATGAAGGATCTCACCTCAGCGTTATATGTGAAGGTCAGGTCTGCGTCAGGCTGTCCAGTCACGCTCATGGTGACACGAGTGACGGGCGCTGTTACACCCCAAACCTTCACCAGACCCAGAGTCAACCTGTCGACCTCAGACAGACCGTCAGTGGGAACTGCGCTGGTGAGGACACCCTATACATACAGTATAAACACACAGGACAACTGTTACACACACACACAGGACAACTGTTACACAAATAAACACACAGGACAACTGTTACACAAATAAACACACAGGACAGCTGTTACACACAAATAAACAAACAGGACAACTGTTACACACACACATATTTACAGTGTGAGCAAACATGCAATCACAAATGATAACTGATGACAGCAAAACATCCAGTTAAACTATAGTAATGAATTTTTGTGAGGGAAATGTAGTTAATTATCATGAAAATAATATCACATGACATATGACATGCTTCTTGAGACTCAGTCACAACAGAAAATTGTGTTGTTTCAGTATTTATGAATCATCTAATGGCCTTCTGGATCTGTTAAATAGAGAGTGATGTAGATGTTTGGCTTTTATTTCCTACTGGATTTGATAAATCTGAAAGAACTTCACACATATCTTTCTTCAAAACATATGAACGTACCGAAGATGCAGTGAAAGTCGTCAAGAGAAAACACTTATTCTGAACAGTATCTGTAAAGAGAAAGAAGAAAACAAAGAAGATTAAGAGAAGAACAGGAAAAAAACGTGATAAAATGACTCTGATCTGCATAAAAAAACACAAGCTAATATAAAGATACATATTCAGAACACAGTTTTATTGTTTGTAAAGCCTTACATTAAATGATATTACCAATTATAGCATTTACTATGAGGAAAAAGTAATAAATCCAACTTCAGAAATGCCTTTACTGTACCTACATTATTTTATTGCAAAACTCCAAAAACGAAATATTGTAAACATTTTGACATTTTGCATCACAATGTAATAAAACACATTCACATTCATCTGTTTCGGATAAAACTGCATGTGCTTTTAGTGCCACTTACTGCAGAGTTTACTCTGGAAGTTGAATAAATCATTCAAAATCAGTCAAACCCATTAAATTTCTCACAATTCCCATCCCTAAACACACACACACACACACACACACACACCTAAACACACACACAAATACACACACACACACACACACAAATACACACACACACACACACACAAACATAACTCACCAATTCCCTCTCCATCATCCCAGAACAAGGATCCATGAGCTGATCCTCCATCATCAAGAGCAACAAGAAGACCCAGAGGATTCAGACGACTACAAGAAATAACAAAAACAAAACATCATGTTGTGACATCACAAGAATAAATATACCGTAATATAAATATATATAAATATAAAAACACCTACATTAACATATTAAAGTGTCCTATTATATTTCAAATGTTCCTAATGTTATTTCGGAGTCTCCCACAACAGGTTTTCATTCATCCAAGGTCAAAAACACTTAGTATCTAATAATATTTTCTAATAATATCTAATATCTGTAGCATCAGCTCTTTTCTCACAGTATCTGAAACAGTTCAGTAAAGGATTCGGCCTCTCTAAACCCCGCCTTTCTGAGAGCCTGCTGTGCTCTGATTGGTCAGAAACCAAACGCTCATAATCATATCTGAATTTCAACACTTGATTCACAGTGATATGAACAGTAACGATGGCATCAGTTTTACCGTATCAATCCCATATAAGTGTATTTGCTTTGGCAGCAGAAATCAGCGTCTTCTCAACATGAACAACACAAACCAAACTCTTCCAGTTTCAGATACCAGCGTGATTGAGGGCGGGGCAAAGAGATGCTGTTCAGCCAATGAAGACCACAGGCTGGCATTATGCAAATAACTTACAAACCGTCACAGGTTCAGCAAGAAGTGAGACTGAATTACTGACGACTCGTTTCAGTTCAGATTCACTTCTTTCTTTTGGGGCGACAAAAACTGATTGTTTGTGGGGAAAGAAACCCTTTTGAAAGTGGAAAGAAAAATAATGCAACTCTAGATAATGATAGATAATGGCGTGCAGTTTGTTGACCTGTAGTGTGTGTTGTTCTCTGCTTTCTGCCAGGGCAGGATGTGTCCTCCTCTCACATGCAGGTTAATCTTCGATAATGGTGTATCCATATCCACAAACTGTCCTCGCACTCCAACAGCTTCACCCTGGATGATCAATCACATACCAGCAGATAAGAGAAGCCAATATATAGTAGCACAGGTTGAGTTTGTTTAGAAGCCAGCTGCATTATGACTGTTTCTTTCACTGACATGCTACTAAAATCTTGCTGATAAAGATTTGCATGCTGATATAATTCTTACCGTGTGGTAATCGTACCAGCGGGCATTTGGCATGTAGCACCTGACCACAGTAACACCCTTCACAAAACAAAATCAATGAGAAATGAACAAACAACACATGAATCAGTTCAGGGTATGTGAGCAAAACCTCAAAACTCAAACATGACTATGGCTCATGTGTTTGTGTAGTGTGATCATAGTGGAGTTGTGTTTGTGTGTGTTCAGCACCGGGTCCAGAGCAGGTGTGATCAGAAGAGCCGGACCCCAGAGGAACTGCCTGTCGATCTTCCATGTGTTTTCATCTGTGACAAACCTGCAGTGCAGAACATGATCTCATCAACACTGGACATGACTTTTCATGTGAGGCTGAACTGTTGAGAAACACTCACTCGTGCAGCAGGGGTCTGACCACAGTGTTTCCGTGAGCGTGAGCTTCGTACATCAGGGTGTACAGATACGGCAGGAGGGTGTAGCGAATATTCAGCACATCACGAGACACAGCAGCAAACTCTGCTCCCCAGGCCACGGGATCCTGCCTCTGTCAAAGATCACACAAACTCATCAGATCATCATCATTCAGCACTTCTGAAGAAAACTAGAACGGACATAAACACTGAAGCTCTGCAACATAAATAGCTCAGCTGAATGACAGGAGAGAGACAAATTTGTTGAGTAATGTCATTATTTTTGCGCACAAAAAGTATTCTCGTCACTTCATAACATTAAGGTTGAACCTCTGTAGCCGAGCTGACTATTTTAACAATGTTTTTACTACTTTTCTGGACATTGAATGTGTTAATTTTGTTGCTTTCGATAGAATAAAAAAAACATCGGATTTCATCAAAAATATCTTAATTTGTGTTCTGAAGATGAACGAAGGTCTTACGGGTTTGTAACAACATGAGGGTGAGTAATTCATGACAGAAATGAATGGGTGAATATAAACCTTTTAAGCATCAGCACCTTATCATACATTCTCTTGACATTTATGCCTAAACAAATGTGTTTTATAGACACTCAGTTACAGCAGCCAGAGAACAACTGACGCAATAAAGTCAAGAGCCCGATTAAAGCCAGCACTGCCCTCAAAGAGGATAACTCAATTAATCAACAACATCTAAACCTCTGTTAATTCTCACAAGAGCTTCTGTAGACGTACGACAGAAATAAAGTCAGTCTAGTAATGAGTGAAGCTGGTAATGTTTTGTAGAGTTGTTTAATGTGATCTTGAGAGATTAAATGTCTTTTATCTTCAGTTGATTTCATCTAAGGCTGTGGCTGAAGTCAGTTAGTTTTTGTGTTTCTCTTTCCTTCAGTGATTATGCTTGTTAACAGCAGGTGTTCATCATTACTGCTCAATCAACACTTAATTATCTCATTAACTTTGACACTGCTTCAGTGGTACTTTAACTCAGTAGTGCGCACACACATGAACACTAAGCAGTGTTAATTAACCTGGGCATTTTTCTGCATACTATTACATCTTACCTATTTAATTTACGTATGACTGACATGAATCACATTAAGTTTGTTAGTTTGTTTCTGTTAAAACTATGTAATCCTAATGGATGGAAAATTTGCATGTAATTCAATTACATAAAACTTCAATTTAGACTGAAATATTTTTGAGAGTGTGTTCTCACTGGCATGTTTATGGTGTTGTGGTTTCTGGAGAATGGGTAGAAAGCTCCGAGCTGCATCCAACGCAGACACATCTCGTATTCGGCAGTCTTAAAGAAGCCACAGATATCAGCGCCGGTCTGGAACATGAGTGGAAATAAGGGAGAGTGAGAAGGGAAAAGAGACATGAATAAATACAGTCTTTATTTGAAAGGAAATAAAGCACAAGTGCTGCGGCAGGACGAGAGAGAGGCACTTACATAAGAGATGCCAAATATGCTGAACTCCATCATGCCTAAAAAACAGAAAGACACCACATGTCCAACAAAAACACCACACGGGTCAAAAACTGAAGGACAAGGACGAATTAGATGTGTTGATTGCCCATGCAAAACATGTTGCTAGGGTGTTCTGGCTGGTTGCTAGGGTGGTTGGTTACTGGCCTGATTCAAAAAGTTTCTATAATACTCAGACAAGTATTGTTGCCTCAAATTGTCCTTAATCAAATTTCAAGTTTAGCACTTGGTTCTGGTTTTCTTTCTCTTGCGTATCTCTGTTATCTCTTCTTTGACTCTTGCACCATATCTTTGAACAACAAATTGAAATTCTGACTTTGGATCACTTGAAGACCCCCTTTAGTATGCGATCCTATTCAAACGTTTGGGGTCAATGCAGTTTATTATAGTATGTCCTCATTGGCTGATGGTGTGTCTTCTACATGCTGATTGGTTGATAGTTCTTTCTGCTCAACAAGACTGAATTTATTCAATCAAAAATACAGTAAAAAATTGTGAAAGATTATTACAGTGTAAAACAGCTGTTTTCTATGTGAACATATAGTAAAATGTAATTTGTGATAAACGCTGAATTTTCAGCATCATTACTCCAGTCTTACGTCACATGATCCTTCAGGAATCATTCTAATATGCTGATTTGCCGCTCAAACAAACAAAAAACGTACTGACCCCAAACTTTTGAACAACAGTGTATAGTAAATATGAGCACTAGCTATGCTAGCTGTTCTTCCCAATAATAATAATCCCCATCATCACACCTATGATGGACTTCAGAAGCTGGTCCCAGCCGGAGTAGTTGTCTCCCAGCCAATGTCCTGCCCAGCGACCGCTAGACGGGTATGTTGAACGGGTAATTACCACACCTCTCTTTCCAGTGGTATTAAGCAAAGCACTGTGAAATACACACAAACACACACAGCAATTAAAACTCCTTCCAGATCAACGAGAAATAAATCTAGTATTGAATATGGAGGGACAGAAAACTCACTCATAAGTGGGTTTGGTGTGAGACCAGCCGTACAAGTTGTGGACATCATAATGCTTGACGCGTGTGCCATCAGTAAGGATCTGCTCACTGTTCATGCATATAGTCTTGTGGTTCAGACCTCTGTGCATGGACTCCAGTGCTGGGAAATATCACACACATACATAGGGCAGATTCATTTAGGACAGAAAGTGCTAAATACAGGTGCCACCTTAATAGTCGACTAAACATTAGTCAACGAGAAGAGGCTTAGGCGACCAAAATTTTATTTGTTAGTCGCAGAAAGAAAGAAAAAACTCCACAGGAAGTCACACAGTCTGTGATGGACAGATGGTTAACGGCAGGTCCATGTGGTAATTACAGCATGTCGGGAAGGAAATCCAAACATTTGCCTATCATTCATCAACCTCAAGTATTACTTCATTACTCTCTATATTACTAACATTACTATATATTAATATATTAATAATATAACTAACTTTACATGACCGCTCGCCCTAAATGTGCGCTATTATTAGCTGCATATTCAAGTGTTTGTGTCGAAGCTGAAATATAGCATGCTTACTGCAAGACATGGAGGCGCTGGTGCGATCACTGGCATTTTTTCCTGATAACAGCGGAAACAACTTAAAATACACTGTCATTTTTAGTCATACAGACTAATACATCATTCGAAACTGTAAAGGATCTACTTTTATTTATGTAAACTCACAATAACAAGAAAACGTTTGTGCCTTTGTAGAATAAAGAAAACAAACAGGATGTGTTTTCTGCCGTCTCAGTCTCCATGAACTTCTTTTTGGAGCACGTCACAAAAATGAAACTCAGCATATAGGCTACTTGCCTCACAGAGAAAGCTTGAAATATCTACTTTTAAATGAACCAGTTCAAAACAAAACAAATACTCTCTGCTTTTGTAATTCATATGAAATGTGCATTTCTTTCTAAAGGCACATTCACTGCAGAGATGGCGAAACTGACTAAGAAAACACTAGTTTATTAATAAATCATTAAAATGTCTCCTTGCTATTTTTTCGGACACATTCATAATCATTACTTTTGCCAGTGCTTTGCGTCATGCTTTATGTGTGTGCTTGAATGTAGAAAAGACTATATATTTAAGGCTCATAATGGTTTAGTTCCTTCCCCATATATATTTAAGTAATTAATTTAATACAAACATGCGATTAGTCAACTAATGTCTAAAATGAACGACTACCAAAAAATCTTCAGTCAGGGCCAGGCCTAGTAAATGTTCACCATAGTGTTGTAAAGTCCACATGCCAGGATGTGCTGATAAGAACTTACGGGGCATGTATGGAGGATGTTCCAGAGTTTGATCCCCTAGACACTTTTCTCCAGCGGTGCCATGCACAAAATTGGCCGGCTCATTCATGTCCTTCAGAAAACACAATGACAGTGTTATCATGCAATGAATCCAAAGGAGAAAACAGTGATGGCATGCAAATGAGTGTAGAAATGGGGCGTGGCTATGATAAACCTTCACATGTTCTTGCACGGCTCACCATGACTTTGTCAAGTAAGATCCTGAATCAACATCCTTAACATTCTTTTATGAGTCAGTTTCCTCAGATTTAGAGATATTTCATTCTTACGGTTAGCGTTAGATGTGTTGTGAAAAGAGCAACAATGGTGTGTAATGGCACAGATCTTGTACACTTTTAATTAATGAAATTGCTTTACTTTTCATTCCAACATGAAAAATGACAAAAAACAAAGCACTCACGATCCAAAGTCCATCAAACTTCATGATGTTGTTGTAAAAGTCTTTAATCTGCTCTCCCCACCACTCCGCTGTACTGTTCCTGAAGAAATCTGGGAACGCCACGAAAGATCTGAAGCGCTGAAGAAACATTAAGTTGGACAAGGTGCTTTAACCATCAATACATACCGATTAGCAAATATCCAATTTGTTTAAATAATAATGTGCTGATTGACTTCTTATCTGTTCTGATTGGCTGAGTTTGAGTTTGTTTACTACAGTATAGTACTAGGCTGCGTTCCACTCCACTTTTAGACATGCACTCCCAAACTTCCCTAAGCACTTACCCTCGGGGAAAACCCTGCCGCCATTCCACTTTGTGAAGTGGACGAAGGAACAGACCCTTGCTCCCTCAATTTTGACCGAGGGAGCAAGTCTACTTCATATGTACACTTCAGGCAGCTCCATAACCCACAATGCCACATGATTGTGATGTCACCTCATATTGCATTTAATTTACCCCACCACAAACAACTCTATGATATATTAATTACTTTTTTTAAATATCTAAAACAACCCAAACACACCTATCTAAATATAGAATGCTGCATTAAAAAGTTTCGTAAGGAAAAAAAAATGTAAATAATAAATCAAATCCATAGCAGATTCCAAGTGATCGAGGGATTAGGACGTTCCAGTTCAGCCCATTGCAAAGTTTCCGCCAGTAGTGGGCACTCGTGCAACGTAAGCAATGACGTACATCCGAGTCCACGAGATGGAGGGAAGTTAGCAAGGGAAGGGCATAAAAAAGCGACCTGGAACCCAGCCCTAGTATGTGCTCATTGGCTGATGGTGTGTCTTCTATATGCTGATTGGCTGACAGTATCTATGATACTCATCACTCATATGTCACTCATCTCTCTTTACTGCATTTGCAATTGTAGCCCATTGTACTGAGGAATAGACTTGGATATGGAGGAACAAAAGTAAAGATATCTGGTTCTCTGATTAAAGAGAGAAAGAAAGCAATTTATAGAGATAGATAATGAAACAGAACAAGATACCTCTACTTGAGTATCCCAGTCCAGAGAATCCACAGTAATATTGGGATAATCAGGCCACACCTATGACAGACAGAAACAACAGCTAAAATCAGTGGTTCAGGATCATTCCTGCTTTCAGTACATGTCCACGCCAACAAAACTATGAGGTATTGCCTCAGAATACATCAATATATGTTCCTCTTCCTCTCTGTGTCTGTCATACCTTTCCAAACACAATGTCATTGCTGAGCTCAGGAGGCCATTTGATGAAAACGTCTTTTTCAATCCCGGTATCAAACGCAGGGTAGGAGCCTTCAGTCTCATTAGCTGCTATAGCCGGGTCCTGACGCACACAAACAAATAAAGCATGAGGTTTTGCTACAGAATACATTTCACTGCATGTTACTGTCGATAATGATATCAGCCTACAAAAGCTCTGTTCTCATTACAACATCCTTTACCATTCAATAGAAACAACTTTCCAGTAATTGAGAATTGTTGGTACCAAAATGAAGATGAAGCGCATCCCCTCGGCCCTCATCTGGTCCACCAGAGCAGGCAGTCCCTTGAAGTTCACTTGGTCCAGCGTAAAGTCCATCTGCCTCTCCATGTAGTCAATATCTGCATACTGAACATCCTTTGAGGGGTCAAAGGTCAAATATTAGAATCATTAAACTTAATGACATCAGAAGTGCACTCAGCTTCGAGGGAACATTGCTAGTGATACTTGTCTTTAAAATAGCTGTTAATAAAAGGGCATTAATGGCATTTTTATGAAAAGATGAACTTTTTGATTCGGTTACTCTAAATACAGCCACAGAATGTTGTGTTTTCATCACATGACTGCAGAATAACTTACATTTACAGCTAGAAATACAATATTCCTGAAGATCTAATGCATGTTCTGAAGGTCAGTGAAAGTTACATTACTGTTCATTCACACTGAAGGATGAGATCACTTACATAAGGAATTCCAGCAGCTTTCATGTCCTTGTAAAGATCTGCGATTTCCGTATCATTGGCGTAGCCGTAGCGACAAAGCTGGAATCCAAGTGACCAATAGGCTGGAAGAACCGGGCGGCCGATCATCTGTCAAACAAAACACACAAACCCAGAGAAAAATATTTGACATTCTATGCAAATGCATTTTAGAACATAAATATTCAAGTGGATTAAGAGAATCGACTGTGACAAACAAACTTCCTCTAGATAGATATATTTATGTGTTTCATGCATGTGAGTTTTCCGATGTTATATACACACACACACACACCTCAGTGTACTGCTGAACCACAGCTTCTGGAGAGGGACCCATCACCATGTAGAAGTCCAGGATTCCTCCGATGGTGTGGAAGGTCAGAGCTGGATCAGGCAGGAAGGTCACGTCTAAGAGTAAAAAGAGGAAATGATGACAATGTATTTAAGTCCAGTGACAAAGTAAAAGTACTTCACTATTGTCCACCACTGGATGTGTTTAGGTTGGTCTTAGCCCATTTAGCACAGGTTGTGGCCAGTGTGTCCGAGTGAGACACACATGGTTAGTGTTTTCTTGAACTCACCCATGGCATTGCTATTGAGCAGGAGGACGCCGTGAGCGCTTTTTGATTTCTCCAGACCCATGTAGAAGGGATGGAGTCCATAACTGTTGAGCTTATACTACAGATGGGGAGAAAGAGATCAGAGTTTGAGTTTGTGATGTGATGTAAAGTGCAGATGACATACAGTATCATACAGTGTTTCTGACACTCACCCCTGGAGGCTGGTCTTTGGCAAACAGGCCGTATGTGTGAAAGTTGAGGTCATGACTGTAGCTGGGATGCTCCGTTTCACCAACACCATAGACATAGTTTGAGGGGAGACGTGTGGAGATCTGAAGGAACTGATCTGAGAATGTGAACCCTGGCACGGCAGAGTCCCATCTAGAGAAAAAGAGATTTAACAAAATATTGAGAACACTGAAAAATAACTACCTTTCATTAAGAAGCTAAACTGTGATCTTATAGTCATAAAACTCTGAGAAAACACTAGAAATGCTCCATCAGCACTGCTATTCTGAGCATTTTAATTCATATATAAAATATATAGTTATTTTTATTCAATGCATTTTATTTAATACATTAAAAAATATGTAAATATTCATTAATTTTAACTCACATTACATTCAATTGGTATACCTTGAATGTAATGCGTCTGCTAAATTCATGACTGTAAATGCCATATGTATAAATATAAATGTATTTTATAAGGTGATTACAAATGCTAACCAAAATGTACAAATGGTATGAATATAAATGAACATGCCCATGTTTTTTTTAAACCCTCTGGTGACCAAAAAAAAAAAAAAAAGTGTTTCGAACTTGATTTGAAAAAGCTAAATGGTCATAAAAAAATAGTCACACTTGTTTTGTTCATGGTCAAAAATGACACCATAGGAAATTAATGGGAAATGGGCAAAAATCCGAAAATACAGAGCATTTTCTGTGTGTAAAATCTACAAATCATCCACAATGTAGAAAAAAAAGTGCACAGTAATGAAGGGTGACACTCTAAAATATCAGGAGTGCAAAATGTCTCTCTCTGTGTTCAGGTTTGACTAGTAAAATTAATGCAAAAACTGACACTTCAAATCAACATTTAAAAAAAAAAAAAATCTAAACCTTTATAAAAAGTTGTCTTTCAGAATGTTTATCCAAATCCACAACTTAATAAAAATAAAAACAACTAGAGAATTAGCATTTTTATATAGAGCTATATATGAATCTAGTGGTTACACCATGACATTACAGATGTTTTTCTTTTTTTACTCCCACCAGATGGCACTAATTTGCCTTCAAAACTTGGATTTTAAAGGCATTGTCTCTATTTTAATTTTTACTTTTTTAATTGAAAAGTAATTAAAAATAGAAAAAAAAATGTATTATTTTCAATGGGAAAAAATTATCATAATTGTTGCATAAATATTCATTCATGAAATTCTCTCAAAATATAAAAGAAAAAATATTATTGAAAAAAAAAAAATATTACATTGATTTTACTGAAAATAAAAAAGTTGCATTTCAGGTGTTCGGTCACTTTTGACCGTGAACAACACAAGTGTGACTCCCAAATGAACAACACAGTCTTAACTGTGACAACTACAGAAAACTACCAGATGTTTGACAAAAGAAGTTCTCTGTGTATTACTCACATGATTTCTTCTGAGCTCTTTCTGATCACTTGGATCCCGAATGGCTTGTGCTGGATCTGAACCCTGTACAGCCGGTTGTTTTCCTCTGTCTCTGGTGCGGCGGGCAGGTCGAGGGGAACAGGGACCTCGTAGCGAGCATTGGCTGGGTCAAAGATCTAGATCAACAGGACCAAAATCAGTCCTATTCTTAAATGTGTTCATTTATTTTCTTAATTCATAATTCTTAAGATAAAAAAGCTCAACAATAGAGTGTTAAGGCATTAACAAAAAGTATACATTAAATGCAATGTAAGTGGCTTCGGATAAAAGCGTCTGCCAAATGCATGAATGTAAACAGTATATTTAGTCATTGTCTTGATCTTAATCCTAAATTTAGAAAAGCAAACCTTCCACCGCAGGCTTTGTCCACTCAGGTATGTGATTTCCACACGGAGCTTGTCGATGTCTCGAGATTGAGAGCGTTGACTTGGGAAATCAGGATTGCGCACTATATCTACAGTGATGCCGCTCGGCTTTTCAACAGTGTTGTTGGTGATGTAACCGTGGGTCTCGAGGTAATAACACCAGGGCTCTTTGGGAACATCTGAAGGCTATGAAAGATGATAAACACGTGGAGCAGATGTGTTGAATCACAGGAAAGACACACTTCAGATCAAACAGCAGGGTTGAATATTGAAGATCTTCTCTCTCTGACCTTCCAGATGCAGCCGCGGGCTTCACATTTGGCCTGATCAGAACCCGCTTCAGGGTGACAGTCGAAGCGCCTAGAGTTTGAGGATTCGGCCTCCCCAGTGACTGTGACAAAAATACAAAGTACGGAAATCATTTTCTTCTATTCTTCTATTTCAGAACTTCTATTTTCATAGCATATTGGTATTACCAGGGTATTACCAAACATGTTTGTGTCTCAGTATATGAGTGTGTGCTATACTGACCTTCTCTGACCGTCTCTGCTTCCCCAGCAGACAGTGAACTGACCAGTGCAAACAACAGCATCAGGGTCACATCCAACCCCGATAAGAGCCGCTTTCCCATCTGATCAACACACACACATAGTGTGAGCATCCTATAATTTATTCGTCTTTGACATTCACAGTACATGTGATCTTGAGTATGAAACGCACAGGCTAATGTTCAAAAGCTTTTTCACTTCTGCCATATTTTGTTTCCCTGTTTGAGTTTAACCCTTTCTGTAATACAGTTTTTTTAGATGCATTTCATGAAAGAGTTAAAGGCATGAAACCTCCAACAATATCAACAAATATAAAATAACACAACAGTCAGAAACACCTGGAACACACTCATTATTTCACTCGATATATTATATAAATCAATATATATTTAGAGAGATTTGTCGTACCTTCAGTGTTGTTAGATGGAGATTCAGTTGTTGATTCGTTCTTTCTTCAGTCGTGTGTGAAAGCTGAAGTGCAGATTGAGCTGGAGCATCTGTTTTTATAGTAAAGCAGTGAAAGTAACTCCTGAGGGTGTGTTTGTGTTTGACAGCTTCACAAGCAGAACTTCAATGCCTGATGCTAAATCCAGCGTGGGGGATTGTGAAATATCCTAATAAACAATGCTGTGATAAAGTGGCCATTAATGTAATTTCAGATGGATAAGATCATGCTTAAAAGAAAGAAAAAAATGCTTCATCATGTCTTACATAAACAAACAGCTCAGTTTTTTGACAGGTCTCAAAGGTCATGAATGTGTCCATTCACAGATGATGGCTTGAACAGATGCTGTTTGTTTCTGTAAGGCATGACCAAGCTTTTTCTTCTGTGTTCATGATGTACGCATGATCTTATGCACCTGAAATGATATTAAGGTCCACTTTATCACTGCATTGTTTATCAGGATATTTTACAGTCCCTCATGCTGGATTTATCTGTCAAAAACAGAGCTGTAGCGGGAAGTCTTTGGCTCCACATCTGTGTTGAGTACAAATCATTTCGCAAGATATTAGTTCAGACTGTTTCACAATATATGTGCAGTTTCCTTTCACTGATGTGTTAAAGGAGAGCTTAGGGACATAAAATTATTCACAGACTAAGAACTTTTGATGTCCTAAAACACCATTTTATTATAATAAAATCATATTAATAAATGTTTTGTTCTGGAAGATCTGTTTTTTGTTTTGTGTTATGTTAGCATCCAAATTAATTCATTCATTTTTAACAGTCCTCTAGGATTTTCTGACCTGAACTCGACTGATACTTTCTTATCAGCTGCTGATCTTAATTGTACCTGCATGAACACACAAAACCTTCCTTATCTGCTCACGGTACAACAATAATGTGAGTGTGTAATATAATACAATAAAATCACAGACAAGCCAACTTTTGAAAGTTTGAACTTATTCACAGACTCTGCTGTGAGAAATTAAGTAATCTAGTAGATTTGGGCTTTAATAGCGATCAGGCTGGATCATGTCACTCAGAAGTCTTCAATACTGGACTATCTGCACATGAGCAGATATATTATTTATGAGCAATCACATGAGCATGATGCCAATAAGACAAGAGAAAAATGACAGAAAATGTGTCTGTTTGGATGAAGGTCAAAGGTAGAAAGCTCTGATCAAGACTTACGTCTCATCTGTCATTTTGAAGATCCTCCCTTGAACCATCATCATCAGTTTCTGAATATTTTTGTGTCATCAAGCAGAGAAATGAGCATTGTGAGACTCTCGCTGGGTTTCAGAAGTGTCAGAGCCAGAACCTGTGGTTTAATTTCAGAAACCATTAAACCATGGTAATTTTTCATAACTGAATTTAATAACAAAACTCAAAGTTGATCAAACTAAACCAGCCGTAGTGCCACTCACACAAAACACGTGTAATATTTAATGTTTTCAGACATGATGTTGGTGTCAGATTCACTCTGTCAGTGTTTTCACAGATCTTTTATTTTTAACTTTTCATTTACTTTTTATTTCAGCAACAGTGCATTTACACGAAATACAAAATCAGAAACAGCAAACAAGTGGAATACTGTCTAGATGAAGTAAAGCCTGAATCAGGTCAATGAATTATTAAAACAGTGTTAAAGTGAAGACATACGAAGGTAGACTTATTTTCAGATCATGTATTTATAATTGTTTTTATGACACATATCATTTCAAAGCAGCTTTACAGAGATCTGTGTGTCTCAGTGTCAGCAGCTTCACAGAAATAAAGCTTTGATGTCTTTGAGACATCAAATTAATGTTCATATGATAATAATAGGCATCTGTATGATAGGAGTGACAGAAGTAATGCATTCAGTGTTGATCTGGACGGCAGGTTTTAGTTTGGACTTTAGCTCGTCTCAGGTGAATCTGGATCGATACATTACATTAAATACATGATCAGCAGCTTCATTTACTGGTGATGAAACTCTGAACGTCTGAGATGACCATTTAAAAATGGAGATTTGTTTCTAGAGGCAGAATTCAGGAGACAGAAACACAGATCAAGTCTATGAGATGTGGTCACATGTCTGGAAACAGACAGATGGAGGAATGAATGTGTTCAGAAGCTCAGAAAGAACTTCATCATGTCAAAGATCACAGTGATGATGATGATGATGATGAAGATCATCCTCTGGACACATGAGGATCATCAGATCTGATGTTCATCTGAACTCCAGCTTCAGCATCCCTGAGAGAAACACATTCATTTCTGAACAGTTAAAGTGATGCAGTAAAACTCAATTCTTTCTCTCGGTTTGATTCACTCACACACGCCACTGCCTCAGAAAACTGACAGCAAGATTGAAGAATTCATCAAAGAATTTCCTATTTTACCTATTTATTGTGCTATATTTATGTTTATTGAATAGTGTAATATCACTCAGTACATGTGTTTTGTCTATTGTGACAGAAAGTAGTTTCTTTTTATTCTCTGTCACTCCTGCACACATTCACAGGCTAAATATGTTGTTTTTTCACCCTGCAAATGCAGGAAACAAGAAATGTCTTGTTATTGTCTATCACAGCTGACTCATTTAGTGAAACATCTTCAGCAGACAACAACAACAACATCCTCAACAACACAGTCTTTTCATCTAGCCACACACACAAACACTGTGCATCTATATCCACTGTCCATGAACATAATGGAAATTGCATGCAAATGCTTCTAACAAAAATAAAATCATGGTCATTTCAGACCCTCCCTGACTCATTTATATAAACCCTCGTGACTCACCTGAGTTTCCTTCTCCGCAGCAGCATGAAACAGATGAAGATCATCATGAGAAGAACCATCATGACAAGAGCCAAAGACCACAACAACTGATCTATACAATAACAACACAATACAATCATCTGATGCAATTCATTATTTTAAATGCACTTAATAGATCAGCTGAACTCACGAGTTTGTGTGGATCCGCTGCTGGAGTCTGTGCAGTTACAGGCTGAAAACACATTCAAAATAATCATGATTCACTTCAACCTCTGAAGATTCAGTTCAACACAAACACCTTTCAGGTAGATTCTCATAATGACTGTGTTTAATCTACAGTATAAGATGAACTTCTGTCATCATTTACTCATCATGTGACAGACATTCCCTAAATGACTTTCATTGTACGGAGAAAAAAAAAAAAAAAAAAAACAGAAGAAAGAAAATCGTATCTGGAATATAAGGGACATTTTTTGTGAACTGTCATAATTTATGAAACGACATGAGGGATATTTCTGTCTCTTTCAGTATCGTCCATCATAAACATCATATTGAGATCTGAAGTGTCTCTCACCTCTGAACATGGTCTCGAATCTGAACTGGAATGAAAGAAAGAAGCAGTATTTATATTGTTCATGAATGTTTCAATGCTGTGAGAGTTTATGTTGAACTGATTCATATGTTAAACACTAAAGTTCATAATCATATTTTAGATTGTAGAAGAACATCCTGTTCGATGTGAAAGCAGATGAATGATGTGTTGAGAGAGTGAGCTGATTTACTCGTGAAGCATCACAGATGATCTCATGATGAAGTTCCTCCACACACTGAGACATGGTGAGACGATCAGATGACACAGATGTGGCAGGATCTAACAGTCTGAGAGGATCTGATGGATCTGCTAGCAGACGCCCGTCCTGAAACAAACGGATCAGAAGAGAATCATGTGTGTGAGTGTGAATAATGTTGTAGTTTGAGGACAGAAACACACACTCACCTTTAAGTTCCAGCTCTGTTCACAGTCTCCATTGAGTGTTTGCTTCAGTAAATCAGAGGGGAGTTTGAACTCGAACCCATCTGCGGTCTGAATCTCTGCACACGTCACATTGATGTCAGGCATATTTCAGCTCAAATGAGGGAGCTGGACAAATCACAGGACAAATGATGGCATTATATTATTACTGTATGATGTGCGTTTTATGAGAATAACATTTTTGAGGAAAAGTTGCATTGATGTGAATTAAATTGTTAAAGTTAAGAGCGTCTTCTATAATTAATTTCTTTTCTATTAAATTATTCTTTAAAAAAATCAATTTAAATTTAAAATCTGTCACATTACAGAAGACAAACATTGGAACTACTGCGTTACTTTATAGTAGGCCTACATCTTTTTCTATTGGCCGATTAAATACTATAATTTCGTCCAAAGCACTTTTTTAAATATATTTTATAATGCATTTTTTTCGTACAGAATAATATACGATTTTAAACGAATGAGCCGGCAAAATATTCTTATGAATTGTTGCAAGACTGTGTTGACTAAAACACGAATTAATGTAAACTGCTCATTTATTTATTGAAATGCACATGAAAGAAATGATTTATAGAAATAAATCTTCCCAAAGCGCATTTGCAAATGAGGTCTACCAAATAGCAACCGGAATTATTAGGTTAACCAGATATCCTCGGCAATTTGTACGTATTAAATATATATATATATATATATATATATATATATATATATATATATATATATATATATATATATATATATATATATATATATATGCGTCACATGTCTCTGGTATTCTGCTATGTGCAGATCACAATATAAGGCACAAGCTGATATGTATTTTTTTTTTAAATAAATATGAGAACTGTGCATTTGTACTAGAAGATGCTAATTTTGCATTAATTTATAACGTAGCCTACAAACAAAAATGTATCACATTTAAATGCATAAAATAATTAATTTTACACATATGTGCTGTTGACTTCCGCTACAGCAAATGGGAATTCAAAAGAATATATATATATTCTTTTGCACTGAGTTTAATATAGGTATGATATAACTGTTGCAATTGTTTACTTTGAAAATTTAGAAAGTTAAACATTTAGTGTTTACTTTTTTGGTTAGTTTTTGAAACAGACAAACTCAGAATTGTTGAAGTTCATTGATTATTTAATGAAGGTTGATGAACTACAGTATTCATGTCTCATCCATGGAGATGCAGCAATGGAGAACAAGCTTTTATGATTATATTTCATGATAAAGTTTAGGTTTATATAGGTTTATATATTTTTTTAGTGTTTTCGGTAGTTTTTAACAATGTTTTAAATTATATATTTTAAATTTTTAGTTAGAGTAATGTTCAGGACATTTTGCTTAATAATAAAACGTATTTTAGAGTTAATTTTCATGCATATTTATACATACAACGTCCTGGGAAGAGAAATGGCACCCATTCGGTGTGGAATGGCCCAAATATAATACTATTATGCAATTTGCTATCATATATTAATTTAGGCAGAAACAATTATTTCATTTATCTAAGTGTAACGGAGACAGTGCGTGTAAACCACACACCCCTTCAGCGTCCTTGTTAGCGCGCATCCAAATCTGCCACGCTCGGAGCGGAGGAATGCTGTTCTTACTTAGAGTTTGTGTCTTGTTTCAAAATATCTTAAAGTTCTTAAATCAAGTAGCATTTTCTTGACAAGTAAAAATTATTTTCTTGTTTTCAGAAGAAAAAAAAAAAGTCAAAATTAAATGAGTTTTTCCTTAAAACAAGCAAAATAATCTTATATCAAACCAAAAATAAGATTTATAATCTTGTTTTCAGTTTGGATTAAGATTATTTTGTTTACCCCATTGGCAGATTATTTTGCTTGTTTTAAGGAAAAACTAAAAGTAATAATTTTTATTTGTCAAGAAAATGCTTCTTGATCTGAGATTTTTTAGATATTTGGACTGTAAACAAGACAGAAATTTTGAGTAAGAACAGTATTTTTTGCAGTGTATTTTACAAGGTGTCTAATTCGTACAAATTCGTTCGACCTCACTCGTACGAGTTCATACGGGTATGTTTAGGGGTGGGGTTAGGGGTAGGTCATACGAAATACGAATTTGGCAACTCGTGTATATATATATATATATACACACACACACACACACACACACACACAATATAACAAATAGGCTTACATACATGCATGCACAGTTTTAACGCAGCTTTAATGGCCTTTTTGGTTATTTCATGACTTAATAGACAACAGAAGTACGACGCTGCATGCTCGTAGTTTCTTTTGCGCTTTATTTATAGTGATATACAGCGCGCCGTATTTGCGTGGGATTGAAACGTGCGCGGTCTTGCAACCCACCAGTTGAAAAACATTTAGGTAAGCTATATATAATGTTTGCCGTTCACTGTTGTTCTGCTGAAGCTCATTTCGCACATCTATCATTTCGGCACCTGTATCATTTCCGCGCGGGTTTGACTTGCGCCTGGCGCTGAGGCGAAGTCGGAGTGCGCGTCTGAAAACTCTCCCGTTTTTTGTGGTCTTAAAGAGACGGTTCTGCGTTTAAATAAACGCAATTCTTGTCAACAAAAAAGAAACAGAAGTTGTGAGCGGGGTGGCCAAGCTTAGGCCAAGGGTGCCCACGGCCACCCTCTGGCTCCGCCTCTGTCTAATTCATTAATTTTATGAACCTGCTTATCATAAAAACGGTTGTAATATGACTAACTATAGGCTATTTTTTGCATTCCATACCTTAAGTGGATCCTTAAATCAAAACAAGTGATTCAAGCAAAGATAGTTTCCTCTGGACACATCTGGACTGAAGCGCGAGTGTTCTCGCTCTGTTGTTTAAATAGCGTTCACACACCGGAAGACATAACAGACCATATTTGGTGAGGCCACGCACCAGTATGGCGCGGAGAGCTCATGTAGCATCAGAGCTATGGAAGTCAAACGCATTGTAAAGTCTTGTGCTTCAACGAAAACGCGGGCGGCAGCCAATCTCTGTGAGGTTTAGGTAGTGATGTCTGTCTTGAGCATTTAAAAAAAAAAAATGCAGTGCTGGAGTTTATGGTGGATTTGGTGTGTAAATCGCATGTTTACACATTGGACGTTTTGTATAGGCCTATATACATACACACACACACACACACACACACACACACACATTATATATATATATATATATATATATATATATATATATATATATATATATGTTTAATATAGCAGTTTGGATGGCTGGGTTTGTAAAAGTTTACAAAATTGACAGGATATCTTTACTTGGGACATTTGGAAACAAAGCTTGCCTATTTCCAAAATGTAATCGTGTGCATCTCTAATGATTAGGCCTATTTTGTCCGTGCTTAAAAAGCAAAAAAACAAAACAAAACAAAAAAACAACAAACCTAAACACACTCGCTACAGACACACCCCAAAGCGAAGGCTTTATAGCGTTGCCAGCGGCACTGAGCGGAGTTTTACTGATTTGTCTCAGCTCAGCAAAAGCGAAGTTTTTCGAAGTAGGCCAACTAATTCTAAACCGTATAAAGAATACCATAATTTCACATTATTTTTTGAACGGCCTCTAAAATCCTTAAATAATATAAAAACGTCAAACATTATTACACACCCTGCTCAATGTAGATGCATAAATTCTACAACACGATCACATGAGAATGCGTATCAATAGTACGAGTGTGTAATCTCGTAGAATTTATACGCCAAAATGAGTTTTGGCGTGCTTATGGTACGCAGTTTTTCGCGTGCATATGATACGCACTTTATGGCGTGTATATGATACGCTCTTGGTTAGGATGGGGGTGGGGGGGTCGTACGTATAATACGCCATAAAGTGCGTATCATATGCACGCGAAAAACTGCGTACCATTAGCACGCCAAAATATTCTACGAGATTACAAACTCGTACTATTGATACGCAGCTTTTGATCGGACTCAAATTCTACGTGTAAACGGCCCTTCAGCCAGTGCATGGATTGCGCGCGTGGAGAAAGATCATCCTATAATTCTGTCTTATGTTAAATGTAAAGGTAACTATAAATAAAATTAAACTAAATAAATAAATAGTCTCTAAGGCGAGAGCCGGCTCATACTGCCAACTCGTTCGCGAAAGACATCACTATAGTGACATGAGTCTTGATATTTGCGGTGTAGAAGGCGTTACTCATTACAAAACACATATGGGTGATTCTATGATTGCAGATAGGCTACATTTTGTCTATTGTGGTGCTATTTTAGTAATTTGTTACTCATTGTCATGGATCACAAGAGTTACAGGCCATAACAATATAATATTTTCTGTAGAAAATGCCTACGTAGCTGAAAATCATGATTTTTTTTTTTTTTTTTTTTGTCTGAATTAGTCAGTGTATTTCTTCCATGCATCATGTCGAGTAATCAAAATATTTTATTTTACTATTCTTTTGGTAATATTTAATTTATTGTACTGATAATGATTCTGTGGTAAAGTAAATACTACTACAGAATAAACAAACAAATGTAGCCTAATTTCTACTTGAAATAGTTAAGGCAATAATAATAATAATAATAATAATAATAAAGTAAATTCTATGTTAGTACTCAATTCAAGCTTATCAACATTATACATTCAAAGGGTTAGTTCACCCAAAAATGAAAATTCTGTCATTTATTACTCACCCTCATGCTGTTCCACCGCTGTAAGACCTTTGTTAATCTTCAGAACACAAATTAAGATATTTTAGTTGAAATCCGATGACTCAGTGAGGCCTGCATAGCCAGCTATGACATTTCCTCTCTCAAGATCCATTAATGTACTAAAAACATATTTAAATCAGTTCATGTGAGTACAGTGGTTCAATATTAATATTATAAAGCGATGAGAATATTTTTGGTGGCATGAGGGTGAGTAATAAATGACAGAATATTCATTTTTGGGTGAATACTAATACTAATACTTTAAGTAAAACCTACTCAAATTTTCTGATACTGGTGTTCCCATCATGCACTGGGTCTTGAATAATTAATGAGGTTGATTTTTCACTGTATTTACACTGTTCCATCATTGCTTTTGTTAGGTTTAGAAACTTGCCATTTTGTGGCAGATGGAGTTCATTTTCTACTCAAAACGGCACATTCATACTCAAAAATGACCCATTGAATGTGTATTGAGGTCTCTCAGGTGCCATGTTACTTCTAATACTTCTTACTTATAACATTTATTGTATCAATTACTTAGATGTTTCTAAGTAAAGCATACACTTTAAAGCATGGTTTAATTCAGTGTTATAATGTTTGAGTAAAAAGTACTGCAAAGGAAACTTAAACTACACACACACACACAAATTAGAGAAATACTAAAATTTAGTTCACTTTGTGCAATTTTTATTCAACAGAGAAAAAAGTATTTTTTACAAAGACTAATCTTGTTTGATCTACTTAATAAAATTATGCAAAAAGAAAATCATCACTTTTTCTAAGTAAATCAAGCAGAATTTTTTATTAGTGTAAAAGCTCTAAATAGTAATTGCCCAAATTCTACAAAATTAAACTGTTTAAAAATAACTTATCCCACACAAACATACAGAAAAGATTGTACTTTCCCTCTCTGATAAGATCTGAAGCACTGAAGGTTGCTCTTTCTGAGAAAATAGCCTTTCAATCCAAAAAAAAAAAGTCTTACACCATGTTATTTTGTAAAACGTCAAAATTCTTACCACAATATCAAAAGGGAAACAGAATTGATCTCTAATCACGCAGTGGATTGTTTAAAAGTCCTTTAATCACGATTTCAGCTTTTAGCATTTATGCTAACGTAGGATTAGTTCACTTTCAAATGGAAATAAGCCCAAGCTTTACTCACCCTCAAGCCATCTTATGTGTTTATATCTGATGAACACAATTGGAGTTATATAAATAAATACCCTGACAAAACAGAGCTTTATAATGGCAGTGAACAGGATCAATGAGTATGAGCTGAAGATAAAGCTTCCATCCACATTCATCCATCATACTTGGGTAAAGTTGGTTTTATATTCGCACATTCAGACTTTCTTTCCAATACATGTGCAATAAATTAATGTTTGCGAATTTTAAGCAGCGACATGATATTGACAATGATATTGGCCTCACTGAACCATCGGATTTCATCAAACATATCGTGATTTGAGTTCTGGAGATGAACAAAAGTCTTACTAAATGCATACTTTTAAAATGTATCATTAAGCACAACCTGGCAAACTAGGGGTTTACCAGCAAGCGGATTTCCTGTCCGTGTACACTTCAGATTCTGAGAAATACAAGGCATTTAACACTGTCATCAACACGTGTAAGTGATCACAAACGCAACTGCTTAAATCTCTTGTGAAATAAGTCATCACATCGACTGTCATTAAACACATAATTCTGCACCTAATAAACACCATGACTGACTTCAAACTTAAGTTATTTTATTCTCCCGTAAGCAGAATGAAACCACTTCTTTCTAATTTAATTTTAAGTAGTCTTACTCTGAGTGGCCACATTTCCATGGGTGATGAAAAGTTTGTGATGCTCAGTACTCAGAGTCAGAACAGTTTGTAGCAAAAACAGATATTCAGATAGTCAGAACAAATATTTCTGTTCTGGCATATGGTTTTATAAAGCTGAAAACTTTTGTGCTTAAGCATAGATTTTGTGCATACACATTTACGATAAAATCTACTAAAGTTTTATACATGAGGCCCCAGATCTTTCCTCTCAGGAATCTGACAAATCTCACTGGGGTTCCCTACGGCATATTTACATAATTAAAAATTATTACAATATTGTACTTTGGCACATCTTTCATTCTGAAGAAAATAATAAATGTAGGCTACTACTTTCAAGATTAATAGCTTTATTCCAAAATAATAATTGCCACATGATCCTGCCCTGGGGGAAAAAAATACCTTTTAATGAAGCCTAAAATAGGACTATTATTTATTAGCTATCACTGAATCAATATAAATGCATTAAATATATAGGCTACTATCCCAATCCCAATATAAATATCAATTGTATAGCAATGTAATAGCAGAGCGTGTACCTAGTTAAAAATAGCATAGATAAACCTGTCGATTTAAAGAGATTGCTATTTAATCTACACATTAACATGATTGCAATTTCTGCGGAACTTGCCATGTCAAAACGTATCTCTTATATTGACGAACAACCTCATATTGAATGAAGTTTCAGTGTTTCATTTAGATTCTGAAAATCTATTCTTATGACTCAGTCTCAGCCCACCAAACAGATGCATTCGTCATAAACAGCAAACAACTTTAAGGTTTATTCAAAGTGCCGCGCATTTCAGCCGCGCGCCTCTCGCGCGAGTGATTACAAAGCGCGTAATGGCTAGAGAGAACGACGGTTACATGGTAAGTGAAAAACTTACTTTAATTGCTTTTGTCTAACTTTTTCACTTGGCCTACGCGTTTCTTTTAGTAAACAAACAAAATAGAGGTGGCGTATTGTCCAGGAGGCTGGTGAGATGCGCGATTAGAATGTCATTAATTTGGTGACTAACTTTTTCATATTATAATTTTACTTTTAAAACAATTGATTTTTTTCAATCATTTGTTCATTATTTGATTTATTATAGTAATCTACATATAATTATGACTGACAGATGATGGGTTGGTATGGGGGTTTAATAAAACGTGAAAATAACTTATTTTAAAAATCTTAAAATATGTTAGTGACATTGTTTTTTTTTCTCAGGATGCACACCAATTTTCAGTGAACGTATATAAAAGATTATATTATGATTATATAATACTTTATTGTGTTATGCCTATGGTTAATTCAGTTTTTCTTGTGATGAAGTACCTATATACTAAATCAATTATCCCTTAAATTAACCATAAAATTATCCCATGAACCCGTATAAGGTTCTATATATAACCTTTTCCTGGCTACAAATAACCCTAAAGTGTTCTTTTGATTCATCCGTTACAAAGGATTCCATATGGAACCTTTTAGGGGTTCCAAATATGAAGCGCCTGATAGAACCCTTTACACCCTCTCAAATGTTTGTTTCCCACAGGATACGTCGCCAGTTTTAGGGTTAATAGGAAAGAGCTTGTTCTATCCATTACTGCATCCTCGCATGCATGAGACATGCAGATAGTTCAAATATTAGTCAACCTTCGTTGAATTTTATATAATTAATTCTTCAACAATTCTTACTTAGAGTATAAGATCTTTTTACAAAATGTTGTAACTGAAAAAGTAAACACCGAATGTTTAACATTCTGTTAGTTGTCAAAATAAATTAATCGCCACAGTTCTAAATTGTACAAGCCCGAGAAAAAAAAAAGTCCATGGCATATTCCTTTACTCGTTTTAAGTAAATCGGGCTCACGATAAAATAATTAGCTACGTCATTTTAAATAATTTGTGCGCATGATACAATATTTTGTTCTCTCATTTTAAGTAAATTGTGCACAACATAATTCCTTCCTTGTTTTAAGTAAATAGTGCGCATAATAAAATGTTCTATACAATTTCGTTTTCTCATATTAAGTAAATCGTGCCCACAATATAATTCGTGTAATCGTTTTAAGTAAATGATGTGCATGTGCACGATAAAGACTAATAATTCGCGCCCGTTTTAAGTAAAAGTGCGCATGCACGTTATAATTTGTTCCCTCATTTTAAGTAGCACAAATCGTGCATTTGCACGATATAATATTTCATTCTGTCCTTTTAAGTAGGCTAAATCATGCGCACGAATAAGCTAATAAGTAAATGTGAGCACTATATAATAATTCCCCCCCTCGTTTTAAGTAAATTGTGTGCACAATATAGTAAATATTTAATTCTCTCGTTTTTCAGTCTCGTTTTTTGTGCACATTTAAATGTGATCCATTTTCGCAAAATTGTCGCCCATTACAAATGTACAGTGCAAATTTCTTATGTCGATTTGTGACTTGAGGCGAAGTTGTGAAACTGTGTTGTGGTTGCAAAGAGAGTTATTCTACGTCTAAATAAACGCAATTCTGGTCAAAAAAGGTTACTTATTAAATATCATTTTATTAAAACATGCAAAAACTGGAGAGTTGTAAATTATCATAGTAAATTTGGAGGGGACTATTTTATAAATTTAATTTTTACATTTTTCATAATTTGTGTGTAAATGTTTGTATCCCACAGGATACGTCGCCACACAGTAAATTTTGCAGTGTTAAATGAACTCTATAAGAGTCAAATTTAACACTCAGCCCGAGTGTATTTGGTCCCACTCAGAATTGGTGATAAATTGACTCTCGTCATAGTGTTAAATTTTCAGAGTTAAATTAACTCTATTTTGAGTAAAAATTTAACACTGCTCAACACTGTATAGTGTTACTAGAGTTTAACACTAGGGGAAAATTAACTCAGTTTGGTGTTACTAGAGTTTAACACTAGGAGAAATTAACTCTGTTTGGTGTTACTAGAGTTTAACACTAGGAGAAAATTAACTCAGATCAGTGTTAATATTTCACTTATGTAGAGTTTATTTACATTTGTAATAGTGAAAAATTCTCAAATTTTAAAACCCAATCAGTGTTTTCAAAACAGAAAAGAAAACAAGTTCAACGACATCACATTTAAAACATTTATTTAAACGTTGTCAGGCTCAAGAAACACACGTATATGCACAAAAATATGTCACATCTGCATGAAATGACAATACATCACTGTATGCAGTACAGAATCTGTTGAACCACCTAGCTTAGCAACCTTGCTCTAACCTCAGCAATACAAGGACTTCACTTTGCCAGCATCTTTTTTGTGCACTTTCATTCTAACAAAAGTGTACATCTTGTGTAGAATAGTGTTATAAATGGTGCCAAAAACAAAGTGTGCCTTAAAAGGTTAGTTCACCAAAAAATGAAAATTCTCTCCTTAACTCACCCTCATGTCATTCTAAACCTGTAAGGCTTTTGTTCATTTTCAGAACACAAATTAAGATATTTTTGATGAAATCTGGGAGACTTCTGTCACTTCATTGACAGCCTACACAACTACCACTTTCAAGGCCCAGAAAGGCACTAAAGACATCATTAGATTAACCCATGTGGCTCTGTTGATTTAACTTCAGTTTTATGAAGCAACGCAAAAACCGGACTTGCGTACATGAGAGCACCACGACGCATGATTTGTTGAAATGAAAGCAGTCGTTGTTGTGTGAATGCGTGTATAAAGTTGAGGTTAACCAATAGAGTAACATGGATTACTTTAATGTGTCATTACTACCTGTCGGGGCCTTGAATGTGCTAGTTGTGTAAACTGTCAACAGAGGGACAGAAAACTTTCAGATTTAATTAAAATATCTTCATTGGTGTTTCGGAGATGAACGAAGGTCTTACGGGTTTGGAACGGCATGAGGGAGAGTTATTGACAGAATTTTCATTTATGGGTGAATTAATCCCATTTAAAATTTCATCAAAAGAAGAGGCTGACTTGCATGGAATGACATGTTGATCAAGAATGAAGAACTGGTGAACTGAATTCTTGGTTTCAACAGCCTGAGCACTTGAGCCTGAGGTGATAGGGCCGAGCACTTCCAGCGATGTCTTGAAGATGCTCCTCAATGCTTGTTTCACTCTGAGAAAACCAAGCAAATTGCAGAGGACTAATGTTAAATAAAGAAAACTACAAGAAAATAATAATAAAAATAATAATAAATAAAAACAAACCTTCTAGAAGACAAGATACTTGAGATGTAGACGCCTTTTCTGGTCTTGACAAGACGATCCTTTTCCTGATGAACAACAAAAGCATTTTAAGATCAACACTGCTTAAAGAATGCTATATGAAGTTAATCCTTAGTCACATTTAAAGGGTTAGTTCACCCCCAAAATGAAAATTCTCACCCTCATGTCTTTCCAAACCCATAAGACTTTTGTTCTTGTTTGGAACACAAATTATGATATTTTTGATGACAGAATGCTATCAGATTTCCTTCCATAGACTGCCTTTCCAACTGACACTTTGATGCTTCAAAAAGTTCATAAAGAGATTGTAAAACTAATCCATATGAATTGAGAGGTTTAGTCCAAATTTTCTAATGAGAACCTGTCGCTTGTTATAATGAACGGATTTAATTTTTGCTTTTACTCGCATGTAAACATTGATCAGCGAACATAAGCAGAAGCTCAACCGAACCTTAATAAAAACACAAAACCAAACCTCATCCGGAAGCTCAAACGTACCGCATAACACACGAGAATGAACCTCACTGGTAATACAGCACGGTTCTTGTGCGTTAAGTTTCGGTTGAGCTTCTGCTTATGTTCGCTGATCAATGTTTACATGCGAGTAAAAGCAAAAATTAAATCCGTTCATCATATCAAGCGTCCGATTCTCATCAGAAAATTTGGACTAAACCTCTCAATTCATATGGATTAGTTTTACAATCTCTTTATGAACTTTCTGAAGCATCAAAGTGTCAGTTGCAAAGACTGTCTATGGATTAGAAATCTGACAGCATTCTGTCATCAAAAAGATCTTCATTTGTGTTCTGAAGATGAACAAAAGTCTTAGAACGACATGAGGGTGAGTAATTAATGACAGAACTTTTCATTTTGGGTGAACTAACCCTTTAATGCAACACCATGGCAATAAAACTGCCATGAAAGATGACACAATGAAATTCTCATTTCATTTTGTACCTTCAAATGATACTCCTTGTTCTTCAGCAATGCCTCTCTGTATAGTTTTGATTCTCCATGGCAAGTATCTGGTGGCACTCTCACCAACATAGCAATGCTCCTTAGAAAGACAAAAGCACAGAGAGAGAGAGAGAGAGAGAGAAAAAAAAAGTTTTAAAATCCAAGAGCAAAATACACAATTTAAAACTTGTCAAATAATTAAAAAAAAAAAAAAAAAAAAAGTGTGAAAAAAGTAAAAGTGTGATACTTACATAGCCATTTTTGAAGGAGGGGTCACTGAGATACAGGAACACCACAATTACTCTGCATATTTCTCATTCATCTTCCTTGGTTATGATGAACTGCAAAATAAAATACAAATTTATATATCTATTTATCTATCTATATCTATATCTATATATAAAAGAGAGGACTATAGTGAAAGATCATATACAGTTAATAATATGAAAATTACCCATTCTTTTCTGTCATGTCAGCTAACAGGATATTGAGTTTCTCATTTCATCCCCTAAAGTCGTAGTTTGATTCTATTCATTTATTTTAAGCTCCCCACCAGATTTCTGCAATGGATTCCACCAGCTTAATGATTAAAAAACAAAAATCAAAACAAAAATATAAATATGGTATGTAAAAATACTTCAAACAAGATTTCTAAATGTTTAATCATATAAAGATCAAATTAATGTTGGATTTTTAAATTGAATTATTAGTTTCAACAGTAAGTTTTTTTTTCTTTCTCCCTCAAATGCATAAGTAATAACGTGCTGCCCACCTTTTTTGGCTTCATCATCGAGCCTCATTCGTGTACTTGAAAACCTTTCTTCAATAATGAGTGTGTCCTGTGAGTCAGTGGAGTCAAAGGATGAAGACAGGGACTTGTTTGAGTGCATAGGAAAGGCTTGTTAATTAAAAAAAAAAAGAGAACAAAATACGTTAGTTCAGCAATATGTGCTATGCCACGCCAATAACAGTCACTGCTAACAAAGTGAATTTCAAAATGCGTTACTTGTATCAACCGCCGCTCTGCTCAAGTCTACTGATTGTTTATGTCTAATAACAATAATATAAAATAGTTGTTCGTCCTACCGTAATCATTGCAGAAGGTTAAAGTGACGAGAAAAAAAGCGGGTATTTTTAAATGAGACTTTCCGCCTTCTTCGTTGTGCAGTGTTGGGCCATGTTAACGCTATCCCACAGCGCCATCTAACTTACGTGGCTTCAATAAAAATACAATGGTGGCATTTGACAAATCGAATTTATAATTAACTTCAACGTTACGTTTACATTATAAAATGTTGAAAACACCAGCCACAGCCCTAACTTACCTGCAAGATTTCGACCATCCAAATACATAAATATGTGTCAGCTTACCCCCTATTGTGACGTTAGATAATTAAATGGGTTTTTTTTTAAACTATAAACACATTAAACGGATACACCTAACTACAGCTGAAAATCAAATTAAGTAAGATTTTTGACATCATTTAAACTTTATCATTACCACATTGTGACGAAAAAGCACATTTCTCCAACATAGGCCTAGTGACTTGCAGTGAAGTTATTCGATATTTCCGAGTTTAAACCAAATTTCACCAGATCAAAAAAACTGCAACTGCATTATTATCAGCACAATCGTTAACATCAAATATTAAGCTTATGTTTTAATAAGTTAATTAAAAGAACTTACCTTTTAGTGCGAGGCAAAAGAAAATGGAGACGAGAGAACTTCCGCTCAGGTCTTCGGAGTTGGCTTAAGGGGCGGAGCTTAACAGAGTTAATTTAACGAGGCAGAATTCAACTCTGATTATTTTCACCAACACTAGGGGGTATTTTTCACTATTTGTTGTTAAATTAACTCCTTAAGAGTAAATGCAGATTAACACTGTTTGATTAACACTGCTGATTTTGGGTAGTATAAATCAGCTGAAAACAGAATGCTTGTTTGGCAATGCGTGTTACAACATTATAGCCAGATTTTTAAAACCTTTATTCACTCATAACTTAAAGAAAACACTCTTTGTAAAATTCTGTTGAACAATAAGTATAATGTCTATTTATGAAAATATTAAGTTTTTTTTTTTAAATACAATTTTTTCATGTTAATGTAAATATCAAATTTGACAACAGCCTCTTATTTGTCCATTTCTCGATTATCATTGATTTGCATATATCTATCTATCCCGGTGTGAGATGATAGAATATACTTTGTACAGTTTAAAAATCATTATGTCTACACATATGGAGAGTCCCCACGAAGATAGCGATCCAGATGTGTAGGTGTGTGTGTGTGTGTGTGTGTGAAAATATACAAACTTGTATGTGCATGTTTTTGTTGTTTTTGCGCATCATATTTATACATCAGGCTTTTATAGCTCATATAAAAAAAAATCTGCAAATCAATGATAATTGGGAGATGGACAAATAAATGTTCCCCAAAAGTCTGTCGTGTCAATTTTTCAATTAATGTTTACCGCCAACGGGGCGACGTATCCTGGAGATACAAATGAGTCATTCTACGAAACGGGTGCCATTTGGGTCCGCAACGTTTGATCAGATGCATAAGGCACAAAAAAAAAAAAAAAAAAAATGTACCAAAATGTGTTTCCAAAGCTTAAAGTTATTAATTCAAGTGTTCTTTTTAACATGATATATGATAAAACAATTTTTTTTTGGAAGATTTACATACTATTTTTAATAATATTTCATTATTACATAGCCAATTTCACATGTCCGAGTTAACCAACATGACATTTGCATCCAAAATATCACCAAATAAAGTTATATATTTTTCAAACATAATATTTTCAGGATTTTATGTGTCCCTGTTTACATAAGATATATTTATTCACAATAAGCCTTCTTTTTTTTTGTAAATATTTTATGATTTGTGCGTGTCCCTCAGATTTACTAACCACCCCGTCACACTAACTTGTTTTATCTATAAATAATGTACTGTTCCTTTAAATGACATCACAAAGCTGAAGTGACATCATTTGAGCCTTATAGCCACCAAGAACAAAAGCAGGAAGCTATGTAAATTTTTTTTTACATTGTTTATTTGTTTCTTTTTCATGTTAGGCAGGGCCCGTCAAGCTCAAATCTACCACCCCGTCACGCAAAATAGATAGGGAAAACTGTTTTTTATTAGGCTATTTTTTTTTTTTTTTACATTATTAATACAAAGAAAATTATATTTCAGATTGAATGCATGTATGCTAGATGACAAACCTGACCACATAGGAGATTTGCGGACATTTTGGGATGAAATTTACGTGACGGGGTGGTAAATTTCTTCTCAAAATGTCCCCCGATAAAAATCACGTTCTGGGGGGTAAAAGGGTTTTTTTTTTTTTTCTCGCAGGATTTCCTTGGTAAAATGTGCATTCCAAGGGCTAAATATCATGTTATTTGGGCTCGCTTCAACCCGTGGACATGAAAACAACCCACGGCAACAGTGTAAAAGTAGCCCAACCGCAGACTTGGCAACACTGATTGGTTTATTAATTCACTCATTCACTCCCCCACTAATTCACTCAAACATTTTACTCAGTTTGAAGATCTCCCTCCCCCAGTTTTTAAAGTTTAAAACCAGCAGATCATATAGAGAAACACTTTGTCTATACCACCCCGTCACAAGTAATTTTGTTGAAATTATATGGAAAGAAAATGAAATATTACATAAATTAATGTTTAATTATGTTCTTGTTGTGTGGACTAATCAGATAAAAATACAAATAAAGTTACATTTAAGTGAAACGTTTTTTTTTTAGTACAAACAATGAGGCCATTGAAACGTCAAATTCATTTTTCAAGATTAAAAATCTAATAATAATTATATATATATATATATATATATATATATATATGAATTACAGACTTTCTATTGATGGTTTCCAAAAAAAGGGACATTTTACTAATAGGAAAACATTAAATTTTAAAAATCTATGCCTTATTTTACTACTACAGTGGGAGGTACAAGAATGGCTTCCTGCCTGAATAAAAAGGATAATATTAATAAAGATTTTGTGCCTGAGGTGAGAAAATATGTTTTTTGGAGGATTACCATATATTTCAACTTGGCACCCGTTTCGTAGAATGACCCATTTATCTGTAGAATGGATGATGTAATAAAATGATGCACAGAAATGAAAATGTGTTAGCGAGTCTGATTCATACATGTATTGTTCTTGCTAATTATGAAACAAGTTGGCTGCAGTTTCTATTAAAACATTAAGAAAGCATACGGTTCATAAGGACAAGAAAACTGACAGTTTAGAGATTTCTGTAGTATGATTTCTAAGTCCTTTGCCTGATCGATTTAACACTTCCCAACTGCAACTAACTGCAAACGGCTTTTAGCGAGCAAACTGCAATAGGTTTATGACAACAAAACAACTTACAATCTTAAATGTGTGTCCCTGCTCAGCTGTCACTCCATTTCATGTGTTACATGATAAATGTCCCACCATTCCACTAGGCCTATATGTTTCCTTCAACCTTCTGCAGTAGTTCTTGGACCTTATACTGAAACAGTGAAACTTTTCATGTTCATCCGTGCCTTGTAGTTTATCCAGATTCTCCAGTTCATTTCCACATGTGAACAGAATCATGATGTAAATCCAATAAACACTTCATATAATCCAGGATCTCCATATAATGAGACCTACAGAAGATCGAGTGACCAGCTGATCTTTCATCATCATCTCCAGCTTCTCTTTATTCAGATCTGAATCCACTGATCTGGAGAAAAAAACACAGGCACCTGCTTCCCACTCGTGAAGGCGCTTAATATTCAAACAGATAACCTCGGGTGTTGACGCAGGCGAGAGCCAATGAGCTGTCCTGATGCGTCTTCAGGCGGCAACTTTTAAATTTTTTATACAGTGCGAGATTTGATTTACCAGAAAAAACAAAACAAAAAACAAGCAACTGAACTTCCTGAAGTTGATTCATAATCCACTAAGCAAGCCAGAGTTTAAAGGGAAGATCACAGTACTGATTAATACACATCGGCAAGAATTATGGGAAAAAGAAACAGAGGACAGTTTTTAAGTATACAAAAACACTGAGCACTATAGACCACAACAACAGGAAATACGCTGACAGCTCTTCTTCTTCTTCTTGTGACGTTTATTTGCGGTGAGCAAGCCAACCTTTGGTGCATTACCGCCACCAACTGAACTGGAGTGTGAAGTGACAATAGGAAGGATTATATATCTATATATATATATATAAAAAACAAAAAAACAAAACTATATTATATAAAGACTTTTATTCTCCTGAAGTTTCCTGTATCTATTATATATCTTATTATCATTCTTCTGAATTTTCTATTGCCTAATATCAGTTCTAATGTCATATTATTTGCACTTTCTGTTTGTATCTTTGTTTCCAGCATTTGTCTCTCTTTAAAATATGCTCTGCACTGTAATAAAATATGCTCCACTGTTTCAATTTCACCACAAAATCTACAAAACCCAGAAGGGTGTTTCCTGATTTTATGCAAGTTTCCATTTAAAGATGAATGTCCTAATCTTAATCGTGTAATTATTACTTCTTCTCTTCTTTTAATGTCACTTCCAGTCTCATTAATTTGTAATCCTACTTTCTCTTGGATTTTATATGTCTACCTGTCTTCTCCATATCCCATTTTTGTTGCCAAGATTTAATAACAGCTTGCTTAATAATTATCTTTGCTTCTGCTTTACTGATTCTTGCATTAATTTCTACATTATTTTTATTCAATGATCTTTTAGCACGTTTATCTGCCATTTCGTTTCCATCTATTCCAACATGTGCTGGGACCCATAAAAATGACACAACCCTGTCAAGAGCATGCATTCTATACAGCAGTTGCATTATTTCTATAATAATATCTTGTCTGCAATTTGATTGACCCGATTTAATACTTCTTAACGCCGCCATTGAATCTTAACATACCACTGCTTTCTTAATCTGAATCTCTTCCAACCATTGTAAAGCTATGACAATAGCAATCAATTCTGTAGTAAATACAGATAAGTAGTCTGGTGTTCTTTTTGTAATAATTACGTCTTGTTGTGGTATAACTATGGCTATTCCTGTCTTATTGGATTCTGGATCTTTTGAACCATCTGTATAAATCTGTACATTATCATAGTACATCCGTTCCATATACTGATTTACTTCATTTATTACACCACTATTGGATTTTTCCACTTTTAGTAAATACAGATCTATTGCAGGCATTTTAAATAACCATGGAGGGAGTACAGCTATAGGCATTGCATCACTGTATTTCCTATTTACTAAATCCATTGTTTGTGCCATTTATTCTGCTATCCACCCAATGCTTTTGTGTCGAATCAGCGGCACGGAGCACCAAAATCATGTGATTTCAGTAGTTTGACAGTTTGACACGCAATCCGAATCATGATTCAATACACTGATTCATTTGTGCTCCGATGCTTCCTGAAGCAGTGTTTTGAAATCGGCCATCACTAAATAAGTTGTTATTTTGTTTTTTTTGCCGCTCCAAAAATATTCTCGTCGCTTTATAATATTAATATTGAACCACTGTACTCACATGAACTGATTCAAATATGTTTTTAGTACCTTTATGGATCTTGAGAGAGGAAATGTCATTGCTGGCTATGGAGGCCTCACTGAGCCATCGGATTTCATCAAAAATATCTTAATTTGTGTTCTGAAGATGAATGAAGGTCTTACGGGTGTGTAACGGCATGAGGGTGAGTAATTAATGACAGAATTTTTATTTTTGGGTGAACTAACCCTTTAACACATTTTGGAAATCAAAACACGTTGGTTGGGGCACTTTCCAAAGGGGAAGTTTGAGCTGCGTTGTTAAGATATCTCCGGAAGGGGGACTGGAGCTGTGTGGCGCAGTTTGAGGCGTCTTGACAAAAGGGGAGATTGAAACTTTGTGTATCAGTTCGAAGTGCCTTAACAGGTCTAGACAGCGGTCCTGTTGTGTGAGGAAGATCCATTTAGATCCACTCTGATGGATAGATCCGTTTAGATCCACTCTGACGGACAACTTCCTAGCTCTTCCATCCAGATAGCAAAATTCTGTTTTTACTGTTATTTCTATTTCTTATGCATTCCATTTTCATTATTACGTATTCTTTATGTATTCTTCTTTATGTAAAGCACTTTGAATTACCATTGTGTATGAAATATGCTATACAAATAAAATTTTCTTGCCTTCTTTGCTTCTCTTGTAAGTAGGGATGGGTACCGGAGCTGGAATTAAACAGGCCCTGGGGGTAAAGACCGTAGTATCGATAAGCTCAGATGTTATTAGTTCTGTATTCAGTACTGTCAAAATTAAGAAAATATCCTTACTATTTATTATTGCCACATAAACATTATCAAGTTAATTGTATCTTGCCAACTGTTCCTTGCAATAAAGACATTTGTCTATGATGCATTTTTGTTATTTGAAATCCAGCAACTCTTTCCCAGCCCTATGCGATTAATCTAATTTTAATTTCCGATTTCGAGTTTGGCTTCCAAGGATTATGAAAACAAGATGTTTGAGGTAAAGCAATACCCATCCCTACATGTAACTCAGTAGGAGATAGATCCATCTCATTAGTTTTCACTTTTACTTAGCATTTGCTTTGAGTAATTATTGATTAAATTAATACATTGTTCTTTACTTTTTATATTTTATCAACAACTTTTATTGTCTGCTGATTGTATTTGCATCAGGAAAAAGTAATTTTATCATTTGTTATATCTGAAATCCATGAGGTATTATGTTTGCTTTCTATTTCAAAGTTCTCAGTAAAACTTTTAATTGCCTAATAAACTGTATTTTACTCCACATGACTGAGATTGAGCTCCAGACTGCGAATAAATGGTCGCATTTTGAGATCGTTTTTCCTGCCAGTGCGATCAAAATTTGTTAATTTAATTTGGTAAAATTTGTAATAACACTAGATGTACTCGTTACATCAGAAGAAGAATGACATCTACGCTAATATTAGTCTTTCTATTTATCCTAAGGTTTACCGTAGTCAACCGGATCTGGGCCGTATCCAGCTGAGACCAAGGACCGGCGCCATGACACGACCACAACGCAGCACAGAAGTATCAGCAGAGATCATCGACAACACTCGCATGTAAAACATTGATCAACGAACATACTGTAAGCAGAAGCTCAATCTAACCTGAATAACGCACAAGAACAATCCTCTTCTGGAAACTCAAACATGTGCGTAACTAATGAGGTTCATTCTCATGTGTTACGCAGTTTGAGCTTCCAGAAGAGGTTTGTTCTCACGTGTGAAGCAGGTTTGGTTGAGCTTCTGCTCCTGTTCGCTGATCAATGTTTACATTTGAGAAAAAGCCTAATTAAATCTGTTCATCATATCAAGCGATCGATTCTCTTCAGAAAATTTAGACTAAACTGTTTGATTCGTATAGATTAGTTTTGCGATCTCTTTATGAAGTTTTTGAAATGTGGTAGTAACAAAGGCAGTCAATGGAAGGAAATCTGTCATCAAAACTTTCTTCATTTGTGTTCTGAAGATAAAAGTCTTATGGGTGTGGAACAACATGTGGGTGAGTAATTAATTAAATAATTTTTATTTTGGGGTGAACTAACCTGTAACTAAGAATGTAACATTGTCCAATTTATCATTCTCTGCTGATTTGAAACACTTTGCTAATGATGGATCATTTATTTAGTTAAAGTTGTCATTCACTACAACAACACTACAACTCAAGCAGTCTTGAGTCTCATTAGTCTTCTCACCATTCTGCTTAGGCATCTGAACTTCCTCAGTAAGGAACACTTTTCAGCACCTGCTATAATGAAAAAAGTTTTTTATGTGTAAGCACAAATTCAACTGCTAGCACTGCAGCCTGTGAAAGTGTTGCCAACTTCTGCTCATTGAAGTACAGCATCACGCGCTCAGGAAGACGCTGCTTAAAATCCTCAAGCAACAGAAGTTCCCTAAGTAAAACAAAATCCTTAGCCTTACTAGAAATGCACCAAAGATAGTTCCCTTTTCTTGTGCAAATTCTACAAAGGTTTGAGTAGCGTTTTTCTTATGAATTTGAAACTGTTGACTGTAAGCCTCTGGCACTAACTCATATGCTCAAAGTATGGCTGATTTAACTACATAATAAACCATCGTCCAAAGAGAAGGTAGAGAACACTTCTAGCGCCTTGCCAACTAATTTGCATTGTAACAGTAACGACCAAACGTACTTCGGCCAACTTAAGGATGTTGCTATCCTCTCAAAACTGTTAAAATAACTATTCACTTCCGATTCTCTAAAATTCGGCACAAAAGCAATGTGTTTTTTCACATCAAATGTGGTGAAACGTAAATTAGACAATCTATCACTCACCGACGAGAAGTTTTGCTGTGCAGAGAAGACCGGAGTAATCTTAGCTGCTTCGATCTCCATCTTACGAAGCTTCACCTCTTTCTCAGCTTGAATTTCGAGCCAGGGGACTTCCAGATGCAGATCTATCTCTGCTTGGTGGGCTTGTGCTTGTTCTTCCACCTCTATATGGAGCCATGCAATTTGGACCTTCATCTGTAACTCCCCTCTTGAACTGGGAGTACCTGGTGAAAAGGGTCCAAAGAATGGCAAAACTTCCCCAACATAAGCCTCAGCCTCTGTCTTGGCCATCTCTACCTCCACTTTACCTGCTTCAGTAACACCCTGCTCCTCACCAAAAAGATCGGCCTCTTTGTCTACATCAGGCAAAATTTCTAATTCAAACAGCAGATACTTCGGCTTTATTTTTTTTTGGAAGTGGGTAGCTATTGTTGACAAATCATCTTTTGTACAGTTTTTGATAATAAACTCAGTCTTAGCAGATTAAGCAAGTAGTTTTCACATGGCTGGCCTTTGCAAGGCTGCTGCCCTTGTTTGGGTCCCTTTAGAGTGCACAGCCTCCCCATTGCAAGCATATCAGTTGGACCTGCTGAAATTGGCTTGGTAGGTCTCTTTATATTTATAAAAACCTTGGTTTCCTGTATAGGATGCAGTTTAAGGGCCCTATAGTTCCACTAGGTTGGCTGGAATGATATATTATAAAGGGTAGTACTTTGTTAGTCCCCTTTATGAATGTGTTGGCTTCAAAATTCACTGAAGACACTGAAGCTATCGTTCATATGTGGGCTTTAACTAAGCCGTACTGTTAGCCACCTTATGGTAAATCAGAGTTTTGAGATTAGCTTTCACTAACTTCAGATAGATCTATGTTCAGCGTATATAATCAAGCGGTGAGAAGATCCTAGGATTGAGCAGAGTTTTACTCCCCTCACTGGTAAGGGTAAAAAGTGCTAAGCTGAGTCCTGCTCTCCAGGATGCCTGTCTCTACGATCTGATCTGAGTTGGTTACTACCTCTATGCAGTCCCTCTTGCTGGATATCTTCTCTGAAGAATGTGAATTGAGTATGTAACCATGGAACGAGACACTGCGTTACCTGCCATGCATCGGGGCTGCCTGCTGAACAGTCCCTTCAGACGATAAGGTACTGACTGCTTCTCTAGGCGCTCATTATATACTTCCGGGTCGCACAATCAAGACATCATAGGCTGTCGTCGGCCAATAGGATTGTCGTGATTTAATAATTGCTTTCAGACACCAGTTCACCAGGTGGCGTTCCCCATATCTTGTCAAACGCAATGTCTCATTCCTGTGATATCTTGATATCTTGTCATATCCCCATATCTTGTCAAACGCAGTGTCTCATCCCATTTGCAGTGCCTGTTCTCAGGGAACCATGGTTACATACGTAACCTGAGATGTTGTCCTAAACATAGTAGGGTTAAGGGATCTTAAAATGGTAAAATGGTAAAAGGGAAATTATACAGATATCATTATGATATGAAAGATTCGTAAATATACAACCTTTTGTAGCTGTAAAGATTTTATAATGCTATGTATAAATGTTGTCAAAACGTCATGTGTCCATACGTCCATTTCAGCATCTATCCAAATGTACAAAAAAGTACGTTTTGTGTCTTTGAAAGTTGCATATTAATACCCACATATTAAAAATGAGATCAGGCTGATTGTGTTTTGAATCTGATCAGCATGTAAATAATCCTGTAAATCCCTTTTTTCCTCCTCTGTCTCTGAACTCACAGGGATCAAACCATGTCTGCAGCCATGTCAGGTTAGTATCATATTTTATTCAAATTACATTTTATTAATTCACTTGCGGTATTACTTTATGATAAAAGTGCGCTTAGTCAGTTTTTATGTTCATGTTTCTATAGTGCGTATGACTGAAATCTTTATACAGAGACATTTTAGGACATTCTCAAACCTTAGTCATATAATGAAAAGGTGTCATGCCTCAGACTAAAAGGCTTCAGTCGTCGGACAAAACGACATCGTGCCTCATACTGAAAGGCTTCAGGTCTCAGAAAAAGAAAAAGAAAAAGAAAAACGTCAGGTGTCAGGTCTTTTACAATTAGGCATCGGACAAAACAGCCTCAAACTAAAAGGCCTCAGACAAAACAGATTTAGATAAAAAGGCATCAGACGAAATTAATTTGGACAAAATTAATTTATTTAAATTTAGTTTTATTATATTAAAAGTGTGGTAACTATGATTTTTTTTGTCAGATACTATTTGTATAACAATAGTTTTACTATAAATACCATAAATTATAGTGTAGCATGGTTAATTTGTGGTTACCATGGTTAACTACAATAACCATATTTTTTTATTATTATTTGTTGTAATAAAACCATGGTTAATTTTCATAAGGGAAGTAAAAAAATCTTTTAAATTATTAGACTGCGTTGTTATAATCACAGCTACTTTGTGTACAGAGGTTACCAAGGAAACAGCTTTATTTCTGCTATTCCAGCTCCACCTACTGTCAGAGAGTTGATTATATTTTAATTTAGATAATTGCTGTTTTTCTGCAGACCAGTGTGAAAATTGTCATGTTCTTTTCTGTGTAGAACCTAACCAGTGTAATATTTCATTAAAGCTGTAAGAATAAAATATCATTAAGGCTGCATTTATTTTATAATAAATACAGAAAAAAAACATCTGACCATTTAGAATATAGACCCAAACCCATATGGGTCCTCGAGTCTCGGGTCCTCTTTGTAGACCTCTGCAGTGATTCAACCTTATTGTTATGAAGCAATGCAAATAGTGCACAAAAACAAACCAGAAATAATGACTTTATTCAAAAATCTCTTCTCTTTCATATCAGTCTCCTATGCTGTTCATGTTCTAGACAGTGCAGCTCTTCAAGGTTCTATGTCAGAACACCGGCTCATTATTGGCCGGCTCCTGCATCAGCATCACGCGCATGCGTCATGCTGCTCACGTGTACAGCTTCGGCCAATACTGAGCCGGCGTTCTGATGTAAACACAGAAGCTCTGTACTGTCCCTGCCCCTGAATACTAGTGTAATTGTGCAGTCGATCTAAGAGTATTTTATGATCTATAGTGTTGAAGCATGTCCTGATATTGCTGAGTTAGATGCTTTCCTGTGTCAACATATTTTGTTGATCCTGGAACAACATTCTAGTCTGAAAATTTAGTCTTATCCCTATTCCTAGCCCTAAACCTAACCCTACCCATAAGTTATCCCAAAAATCAGAGGGAAATGATAGATGAATAACACTGATGTAGAAGCACCAATTCATGATTTTAAGCCTAAACTTGACATAATCTGTAAACTTGTCCCTCAAATCTGATTGGTTGATTTGAATGTTTTTCCAGGATCAACAAAAATGTTGACCCAGGAACATGTTGAACTCAGCAAAATCAGGTTATGCAGTGTTGAACGCAGCACTGAGATCAAGTCAAACTAGTATTGAGATACAGCCTTAGTCAGAAGCTAAAAGTAAGTCACTTGTAATTTTTAAATTACTTTTAATTAGAATTACTGACTGCACCTTTAAATAAGTCTATAAGAATCAGAAAAACATTACTGTATGTCTGTGTAAATGAACTGTCTTGTCATGAACACAGAAGGCAATAAAGTCATTGAATTTTCATAAGACTGCAGCCGCTGGATCACAGCATCAGGAATCTCAGGTTAGTGTCAGAATTATTGTTGATTTGAACACTTTTCTCCAGAGATGTTGTGTTTCTCAATCCTGCTCCTGGAGAACATCAGCACTTTCCTTTATTTGACACAAACCAGTTCGGCTGGTTGACCGTGTAATATCTGTAAAATCTGTAATACCACATCCTGATCATCAGCACAAACAGTCCCAGAAGTGCTATACTATTATACTGCTTATACTGTAATAAAGTTAGCTGCAATAGGTCATGTGGTTATGAGCCCACCGAATGGGCGGGGCTGCACAAACCATTGGAAGTGCAGTTTCTGTGTTATGGTAAGTAGGAAAAAGGAGTAGCAATGCAGTACAAGTGAAGTATCGAAAGGGAACTGCTAATATGAGGAGACTCCAGGAGCAGGACTGAGAAACACTGCTGTGATACTGTTGAAAACACATGTTAAAACATGTCTTATTCTGAACCCAGAATGTAGCGGATGAAACTCCAGCCACTGGATCAAACCAGAACCAGAACACAGCAGAATCACTGGAGATGAATCCTCTAAATCAGTGGTCTCAAACTGCCGGCCCGTGGGCCATTTACGGCCCGCCCTCCCCCTCCATCCGGCCCGCAACTGATCTCAAAAATAAAACATAATCCGGCCCGCAAAATTTTTATTATTATTCTTCTCTAGTTGCTACTTGTCTGATATGCAAAGAAAAAGTCGCCGTTCTAAGGGATCATTCACATATCGCGTCACATAAGCGGCCGCGCCGCATTCTTCTTTCCAATGCGCTTTCGCTCCAGTGGCGTCTGTCGTTGCTATGCAACCATGAGCCGCGCTCTCAACCACGTCATTTCTATTAGGAGCGCGCTTGCCGAAATCACAGTAAAAAGCACTCGACTTTAAGTCACGAGCGTCGATTTAAACCACCGAAACGCGTCCGATGCAGCCTTTAAATGTTACCGATGCTCAAACGGCATCTTGGACAAATGTGTCTCAGCTGTGTAAGCACAAGCGCAGGTGCCTGTCAAGAAACAGAGGAGTGTACAAATGTGTTCAGGGATTGTATTTGTTCAGTACAGTGTTGGTCAGTGCAAGATTTTAATGCATTTAGGCTAACATAAAGTAAGGGAAAATACTTCCACTAAATGTTTAAAACTAATAGCTAATGTATGTAACAATGAGAGATAGGAAAGTAAATTTTCTGAAATGTTGCGCTTTCTTGCGCTTGAATGTTAATATGGCCCTCCTATGAGGTGTCAATCACAGAAATGGCCCCCCGCCAATTTGAGTTTGAGACCCCTGCTCTAAATAAACAAAACCAAGAGGCTGGCAGAAGTGATGTGACAGAGGAAACTCAGCTGGATTCAGTGGTTTCACCAACATGATCAACAATCAGACAAAAACAGTGACACAAAACACAATCTAAATTTTTGTAGACACTGATTAGCTCAAAAAAAAAAAAAAAAAGTAAAGCAGCTCAAATTTTAAGTAAACAATAATAATCAATAACAATTAAGTGAAATTCCCTTACAGAAAAAACACATGAACTTCACATGTGCAAAAACACATGTGGTCACATGTGACCACATGCACATGTGATTTTTGCACATGTGAAATTTAACATGTGAAAACATGTGAAAAGCACATGTGATCACATGTGACAAAATGCACATGTGAAATTTAACATGTGATCACATGTGAAAAGCACATGTGTTCACATGTGATCACATGTTTTTCACATGGGAAATGTGTGCTTTTGGAACATTTACACATGTGAAACACATGTTTTCCCATGTGAAACACATGTGAAACCCATGTTTTCCCATGTGAAACCCATGTAAACATGTGTATATTCCCATGTGAAACCCATGAAATCACATGTGAAACATGTATAAAATAGCCATGTGAAACGCATACATTCCCATGTGAAAACCATGTAATCACACGTGAAATGTATATTCCCATGTGAAACCCATGTGATGGAATGTGAAACCCATAAAGTCTCATGTGAACCCCAAGTAATCACATGTGAAATGTATATTCCCATGTGATCACATGTTAAACCCTTATATTCCCATGTGAAACCCATGTAATCACATGTGAAACGCATATTCCCATGTGAAAACCATGTGATCACGTGTTAAACCCTTAAATTCCCATGTGAAACCCATGTAATCACATGTGAAATGTATATTCCCATGTGAAACCATGAGATCACATGTGAAACATGTACATTCCCATGTGCGATCCTTGGAATAACATTTGAAACCCATCAACAATCATTTCTAACAAAACAACAACAGAAAATGATAGCATGTTCTTATGTAGGGCCTATAGCCATGTTTCCCAACATTAAAACAAACAATTCAAATTTATTTACAATTCTTTATTTATAAACAATTATTTTATTTAATTTCATTAGAAATACAAATGTGAATATGAATTTTTAAAACAAAAAAAGCAAAACCAAATATAAAAATATGAATTGTGAGTTTATGAATGTGTGGAATGTCGTTTCAGTCCTCTGTCTCTCCTTCAGCAGGTTTCCTGTTTTGGGATAGTAAAACAATCAGATTAGGGCAGTGCAAACATCTATCCTGATAAAGTAAACTTAATAAATAAAGTAAACTATCCTGATAAAGTAAAGTTTTATTTCTTTTCTTTATGGATTTCAGGATCGTATATGATATGTTATATTGGTAGTAGCCAATCATATCCTGTGCGCACCTATAGCATGCCCTCTAGAAGCCATCCAAAATGGGAGTTCTAATGACTCTAAGGATTTCTAGTGAGGTAAAAACATAGCATATAAAGATTTGTATCTGACTCAGAGTATTCTATTTATGTCTACGTATATGCAGGGTTCGTACGGGTGCTTGAAATCCTTGAAAGTGCTTGAATTTTGATGATGTGTTTTCAAGGTTTGAAAAGTGCTTGAATTTTGGATAAAGTGCTTGAAAATCCTTGAAATTGTAACTGTATTTCTTTTACAACAAATACCTATCTGTTTATTAAATGGAGAAATAAAATGGCGCGTTTATATTTTCGCCTGGCTCCGCATTGCGAGCATAGACCGTAAAATAGTGATGTGTCGTTCATGCTGGAAAAACCAGCATAGACCAGCATACCAGCACCAGCATCCCATTCCAGCAAGACCAGCATAAGTTGTGTTTTGGTGCTGGTTTGCTGGTGACCAGCACAGACCAGCATATGTTGTGTTTTGGTGCTGGTATGCTGGTGACCACCAGCATTCCATGCTGGTGCTGGTATGCTGGTGACCAGCATATGTTGTGTTTTGGTGCTGGTATGCTGGTGACCACCAGCATGGAATGCTGGTGCTGGTATGCTGGTGACCAGCATATGTTGTGTTTTGGTGCTGGTATGCTGGTGACCACCAGCATGGGATGCTTGTGCTGGTATGCTGGTCACTATTATTTATTTATTTTTTTTCCCCACCTATAAACTGTAGTGTACTCTAATGGGGTCAATATATATATATATATATATATATATATATATATATATATATATATATATATATATATATATAAATTTTTTTGAAAGAAATTCACATTTTTATTCAGCAAGGATGCATTAAATTGACCAAAAGTGAGAGGAAATATTTCTGTTTCAAAAAAATGTTGTTCTTTTTTAACTTCTATTAAACAAAGAATCCTGAGAAAAAAAAAAAAAAAAAACTGAAGCAGCACAACTGTTTTCAACATTGATAATAATTAGAAATGTTTCTTGAGCATCAAATCAGCATAATAGAATTATTTCTGAAGGATCATGTGACACTGAAGACTGGAGTAATGATGCTGAAAATTCAGCTTTGATCACAGGAATAAATTACACTTTACTATATATTCACATAATAAAAAGTATTTTAAATTGTAATATTTCAATGTTACTGTTTTTACTGTATGTTGATCCAATGAACGCAGCCTTTGTGAACAGAAGATACTTTAAAAACATTAAAAATCTTATCGACCCCACACTTTTGAACATTAGTGTATGTTTAAGAGGCTTTACTTACTAGTCATTTGGTCCGACAGGAACTTTTTTATCCGCTCCAACTCTGCTATGGTGCAGGGCATCAACAGGGAAGGATCTAGGAACATAAACAATTTGTCACAGAGCCAACAATATTATTATTCAATGCCAGGTTCATTAAAAGAAAAGAAGCTACAGCAGGAAAAGAAGAATACACATAAACTGAATTTATGTTTTTTTGTTTACTTATTCATTAAATATTGCTCATACAGTGTCACTTACATTTGGATGTCAAAGCCTTCTTAAAACAAATTAAATAAATAAAAACTGTAAATTTGAGAAAATAAAAGAAGAAAATAACAGATGCATGGTATAGGTAAAAAATATTGTGGAAAAAATGGATATGGAGTTAATTGGTGAGTTTCACCTGTGTTTCCTTCCTGTCAGCAGGTTCCTTCAGAAATGCTGAAATCTTCTGAGCTTTCCCTCTGTTGTAGAGGGGTTATTTTGTCGCTGCTGAAATCACAGAACAATGTTTATCAATATTTGTTTACCATGAGAGATCAAAACGCTTTTGAAAACTTGTGCTCCCTGCAAGTTACGTCACCGATTAACAGTAGGCTACATTTACGTTTATAAATTAGCCAGCTTCTAATCACCCATAGACAGCAACACCTTTACAAAACTATCAAAAGCTCTACACATAAACCTCTACACATCATCTACACATAAAGATGTGATTAAAAGCCTAAACTATTATAAACAAATCGATCGTTAGAGTTAGCCTACCTCTTCTGAAAACGGGATGCTAACGGAGATGATAACGGAGTTTTTCGAAGACACTAAACTGTTTCTGTAAAGTAAATATTCAACATAAGTGTGTCAATTACATGTTAGAGAAGTGTCAAGAACAGTTGTGTGTGTTATTCGTGTGGTTTTAGCGACTAAACTCACCTGAAATAAGTGAAAACAACAGCGAGAGGCTGCTGTTGTTGCTGCTTGTCAGTTGTTGTTTCTCCGTTTCCATGGCAACTCTGCGCCGCTCCAGTGTTTGAAAGCGGTTCGGCGCGCACACGCATTAAAACACGTCACAGTCATGCAGCACTTACATAAATAAACATCTAGAATTAAAACATTACATAAAAAAAATCTCATTAATATTAAATCATGAATTTAAAACTCATTTTGTAGTTTTATGACCCTATAGGAGCAAAATGCCACCCCAGCATAGTGGGACAATTGTGGCACTTTTATAACTTAATAAGTGTGTAACTTTTATAACTTAATTATTTATTTATTTTTTTTACAAACATTCAACCACGTTATTTTATTTGAAAGCGTGCCCATAGGCAGTTTTTTTATACCAAGTTTTTGATATAGATATTAAGTCAGTCTTAATATTTTTTATTCAGACTTTCAGATTTTTTAACTGTAAAAATAATATAAAATAAATACACACTTATCAAAAAAGATGTCCTGTAAGCGCTTAGTAGAAACTGGACCGATTATCGGCTTGCCACTGGTGTACCAACGGTGGCCCAGCAGCGGCAAACCGCTGGTGATGTGCCACCCAAAAAACGCTGTCAGATTGACGGCATTTTCAGATTGGTCGGCTTGCCGATGGTGTGCCGACGGTGGTCCGACTGTTTCAAGCCGCTGACTTTGTGCCGCCCAAAAAACGCTGGCGGACCGGCAGGTCATTGTTAGCTGGGTAATGAGCTAAAATAAAACAAGAAAATGCTGGTAGACCAGCATCACCAGCAAGACCATGCTGGTTGACCAGCATCACCAGCGAGACCATGATGGTTGACCAGCATCACCAGCGAGACCATGATGGTTGACCAGCATCACCAGCGAGACCATGATGGTAGACCAGCATCCCCAGCAAGACCATGCTGGTTGACCAGCATCACCAGCGAGACCATGATGGTTGACCAGCATCACCAGCGAGACCATGATGGTAGACCAGCATCCCCAGCAAGACCATGATGGTAGACCAGCATCCCCAGCAAGACCATGATGGTAGACCAGCATCCCCAGCAAGACCATGCTGGTTGACAGCATGTAAATGTTTTCCAATGCAAAAAAAAGTAAGATCTTGTTGACACTACCTGAAAATGCTCAAGACAGCACTATATACTATTTGCACAGCCATTCGAAAAATACAGTAAAGTTACACATTACTGTATTTAATGAGGTAACTGAGTACAAGACACTGAATATGTGTTTCATATTTTTACTGTATATGCTCTTTGCAATTCTAATTTGTTCACACTGCGGGCTAAAAATGCACCCTTATTTACAACAAGCATAAACTCCCTTTGGGTAGAGCTGTGCACATCTGTAAACAGTATTGCAGTATATTGGAATTGAACATACAACATACATAGTACTGTAATCATTCATGCTCCTCCAGACGTTCCTCTCTGGCCTCATAATTTCATCTACATCACAACTAGTTCAACATTTTTGTATGTAATGACTCAGGCAATGAAATGAGGACTATTAGTTTTACATGGAATAACTATTCAGCATTCACAAGTATAGTTAATTTTGACTGACATGACATAAGCAACTGATAATGTTATAAAACAGCAGAGTTGTATGAAAGCAATTGATGCATGTCCAAAAGCATTTGCAATTTGTTGGAAGGAATGAGAAACTGCTACTGTGATGTGCACAAATGACTAAATGTTGTGGTGGTTGAACTAACTGTTGTGCAAATGTAAATAGTGATGTGAGAAATGCACAAAAGCAACTGAGAAAAACTGTAACATAGATATCAATTTTAAACAAGATTAAAAGATCCAGTAAAATTGTCTGAACTTTCTGAAGCTGAAAATGTACAGTATTTGTGATGTGCTAACACAATTCACATATTAAAACATTACAACATGTGAAAATATATTCCACATGTGCTCCACATTATAACCTATAGGCTAGTAACATGTTTTCCATATGTGCCACTTGCTCCATTATGTTCAAACTGTGGTGACATGTTTTTCACATGTGGTGGTTCACATGTGGTGGTTCACATGTGGTGACATGTTGTCACATGTGGTGAAATGTTGTTCACATGTGGTGAAATGTTGTCACATGTGGTGAAATGTTGTTCACATGTGGTGAAATGTTGTTCACATGTGGTGACATGTTGCTCACATGTGATCATATAAGTTCACATGTGATCACATGTGGAAAACATGTGATCACATGTGAAGTTCATGTGTTTTTTCTGTAAGGGGAAAAGCTGAAATTTGTTTTTATTTAATATTTAAGTGCACTTTAATTAAAACTATTGTTTACTATATGTTTCTTATTTGTAAATTATTTTGATGCAGTGTTTGTAAAACCAATAAGAATTCTCAAAATATGTAAACAAGTCAAATATTATTTTAGTAGAACCTAAAAAATTCATTTCATACTACACAAACTCGCTAATTATAATTTAACTGAAATACTGAATAAACTAACACCTAATCTTAATGGTTCAGCGTTAGTTAGAATCAGCATACTAGCATGCGCTAATGTAACCATCTAAGAGACAATCACTATTTATTTGCATGGACTGTTAATCAACATACAGTATATCTAGCCTTGAGGTTTTGCCGCCCATTCTCGACCTAACCACACCATGATGGTAACCCTACAAAACGTCAACATCGCACACATGCCTTTAAATATCAACATTACAGAAATTTTACCATAACACATCTTTGGCTGTATCAATCTTGTGTGAAAACACAAAATAACACTCAATTTCAACATTGATTCTCTTTGCATAGTGACACAAAGCATGCTGGGAACTTGAAATCTGCAGCAACTCAGTTTAATGTTGAATGGATTCTTCTAATAACGTTTATGACGTGGGTGATGTCACTTTATGTCGCTCAATAAACTTACAAATAATAATTTAAGTATGTTGAGGTACACAAATATAAAACTAAACTCCTCGTTCAGAAAATGAAATAGTTTTAAATTGCATCAGTGATTTAACAGACTTTAATTGCAGTGTTCTCAATCTTTATAAGTTAGTAGTGCTGTTCGGGTTTACAGCTATCTGTAAAGATCAACGGAGAGAAAAATCAGTGTTATAATTTTAACTGTAAGAATCAACTGAGGTTTGAGTCTCAGTTCAGGATCATGACGTCAGTAGATGTTCAGTTCAGGATCATGATGTCAGTAGATGTTCAGTTCAGGGTCTCTTACACCCTTCAGAAACACTGAATATTCACACCTTCAGATGGAAGATCAGATCCTTCATCATGATCGCAGCAGTTTGTATTTCTACAATGTTTGAATCATTAAATATTGCTTTAAGATCAACGTTAGCTGCTGATTCTGTCATTATCAGTCCGTTCAGACACTCAACAGCCACAAACACAAGTGAACTTCAGTAAAGCTCAATCCATCACCTCTACTGGACATGAAGAAGACATTAATGCTCATAATAATACAGCTGAAAACGTCCTGACAGAGCCGACAGCACCTGCACACACAACACAGACATTATTGCTCATAATACACACGAAAAACATTCATTTACTACTGTATGAAAAATTAGAACAGCATTTCTGAAGGTCAAACTCAGTAAAGCAGCCAGAAAACCATCAGCAGAAGTCCAGAACATATGAGCAAAGATTAAAGAGGAGGAAGAAAATCTGTTTTATTATCCCCATGAAGTTGAATATGCTTTAGTCATATCAAACCTTGTTGTTACCTTCCTTCCTCTTTCTGGAAAATGTCTGTAATTCCTTCCTTATAAAGTTTCCAGCCCAGAATGAGTCCAAACACAGAAGCTACAAGCTCATGATCAGCGATTCTCCTCTGTGAAGCAGATCAAGAAGTTAATACATTTATAACTCTAAATTTCGAATAGTGATCAAAACATGTTGAATTCTTTATGTGGAAGACAGAATGAAATATTTAGCTAAAAATATTGTTTGTATTTATTGTTCTTGTCTTTGTATTGTGTAACATTGTGCTTTATTTCATGTGATGTAAATGAATGCATTAAATGTAAATGACTAAAACTAACTTTGACTGCTCTTACTGTTGCTGTAGTATGTGTAATGCACACAGTATTCACATTTTCTGTATGCGCAAAACACCTGGAAGAGCTGTTACATTCAGCGATATGTATAATACTGTATCCCAAAATGCAATGTGTTTCACTTGATTTTCAGTTTCCAATGTGATTAAATGTACTTAAAAAATGTGTAAAATAACTTAATATAAAAGCCCCTAATATTAAACATAAGTCTAAAAATAAATGATTCTTGATCGACTCGTGACTCATGATCCGCTCTTGATCACATCATGACATTTCTCTGTGCTGTAGCCTAATGTGTTGGTAGCCATTAAAGATAATGTAGTTTCATATTTATGTTTAAATAGTGCTATGTTATGTTTTAAATTCATCTATTTTTGCATGAGTAAGATGCATCATAAGATGCGCAATATATCTGGAGACGGAGTGGGTCAGACATGATTTTGACCACTTCATTAAGTTATTTTTTGTAGAAAGCATTTCTTTAAAGTGAATTTCGTTTTGTAAAAATTGTATCTTAATTTTAATCAATGTTTCATCAACCAATTGCCCGGATTTACTTATTTATTATAAGAAGCAAATATAGCAGACAATATAATCGTGACATGGAGGCGCGGCGCGATCACTGGCGCGTGAACTGGAGCGCGTCATACAGGCTAAATGAACCGAAACTCAGCGTATAGGCTGCTTGCCTCGCAGACATGAGAAATATATCTATAGAAAGCTTGAAATATCTACTTTAAAACAAAATAATTAAAAATAAAAATAAATAGGCTACTCTGATTATGTATTACAAATGAAATGTGCATTCTTGCGCGTCCAGTATATGCGGAGATGAAGAGCAGCCCATTGAACCACTTGCGGGAAAGTTATGAAATTTGGTACACAATCTTATAATTTATGAATTGTTTGGCCAAAAATCACAAGTATTCGTAGCACCCCTGGAAAGAACTGTAAATTAATTAAAGAAAGAATGCTGGTGTGCTTCACATGTCTGCATTTAATGTGAATGTGAATGAAATCAATGAGAGCATATGCACACTACAACATTATATATTCAACTCATGTATGACCTCTTTTGCATAGTGATAACTGAAACACTTTTCATACTCGGCTTTTACAATTACCAAAATGACACTCAATCTCATATATTTCACCAGAAGATTAAAGCTTGTAAGATATGCAGATAAGCACCAAAATAAAATAATCAAGCCAAACTTTAAACATTTTATAAAAGAGATTAAACAATATGCTACTACATTAGACAAAATCAACTAGTTGTTTACCTATACTGCACTCAGCCAGCTGGGGGCGATCGAGACGCTTTGGCTTCAGAACTCGTGTGGCGCTTGATAAGGAGATCAAAATCTGAGGAAAATCAGGTTCAACAACAGTGTTCAAAGGTAAAATAACTCGCCTACTCGCTTCAATAAACTTTATTTAACATAACATAACAGTCATTAATGTAAAAAAAAAACAGATATTGTTACATAAATGTTTGATATGTAGTTTAAACTTTATGCTAATAAATAAAGACGAACTCACGGAGTCACCCGTCAAGTCATGTCCCAATAAAGATATGCTAACTTTACATCAATTAAACAATACACGAATGAGTTCATGTTGAAATAAAACTGTTGAGTTTGTCTGGGCTCATTATTAGTCTCGTGAAATCACATTCTGTTCCCGCATGACAACAGTATACAAGATCAACTCGTTTAAATCTCCCTAAATGATATTAGCATCAAGCGTATGACCTTTATTTCGTATGTAAACGCGTAGATAATCCCGTAGTTATTGCGATTATGAATTCATTGTCTGCATGCTCGTCCAGCAGACACTTCTCAATTAATGAATAGCGCACATTTATGCCAAGCGATAATAATAATTATATACAATCTCCTTCACTTGACTGCAAAAAAATGGGTGTTCTTTTTTGCAGTGAAATTAAATTGATCTTGTGTTTCTGGTGTCCCACATTCACATGTGTATGAATGGAAGTCAGTGGAAGGAAAAGTCTAGTGTGACTGGCCCTTAATAATTAAACATTTTTTAGTAAAATAAATATAAATGTAAAAGTTAATCTTAATATCATATTAAATAATTGTGTCGTTGATCAAATATATGTAATAGTTCTCACTACAGAAACGTAGGATTTGTCTGTAATGTTTTAAAAACAATAATTGAAAGATCAGAGAACCTCATTCATGGAAAGATTCAGGGATGCACATTTAATTTATAAAAGGCATAAAATTATTGTAATGTTTTATAGCAGTTTATTATATCTGGGCTCTTATTTTTTCTCCGTTCTCTCCATATTTCTCTCTTTGAATTATTTTGAATTACTGAAACTAAAATTAAAGTTTTTTTGTTTCATGTCAGAGCTGATGGAGGAGAGTGAAGAACTGAGTGAAGTGGAGGAGAAACATCATGACAAACCTGGAGAAAAACCTTTGAGTCTCTCAAAGACTAAAAAGACATTTTTAAAGAAAAGAAGAGCTGAGAAATCTACAACCTGCACTCAGTGTGGAAAGAGTTTCACAACTAAATATAATCTTAATGTTCACATGAGAATTCATACTGGAGAGAAGCCATATGCATGCAGTCAGTGTGGAAAGAGCTTCAGGCAATCAGAAAACCTTGTAAGTCACATGATGATCCACACTGGAGAGAAGCCGTTCACATGCGATCAATGTGGCAAAACATTTTCTAAGGAATCAAATCTGAAGAGACACCTGAAAGTTCATACGAAGGAGAAGCCACATTCATGTTCTGTGTGTGGAAAGAGTTTTTCACTGCTGTGTAGTTTACAAGTACATCAGAAAACACACACTGGTGTGAGAGAGTACATGTGCTTTGAGTGTGAGAAGACTTTTATTACAGCTGACCATTTAAAACTGCACCAGAGAATTCACACTGGAGAAAAACCTTACAAGTGTTCACACTGTGACAAGAGATTCAGTCATTCAGCAAATCTGAAAAAACATCAGAGGATCCACACTGGAGAAAAACCTTACAAGTGTTCATACTGTAACAAGAGATTTAGACAGTCATCATATCTGAAAACACATGAGATGATCCACAGCAGAGAGAAGCGGCACACGTGTGATCAGTGTGGAAAGAGTTTCTCTTTTAAAAGTCACCTGAAGAAACACATGAAGATCCATGCAGTGGAGAAACCACATCACCACAGTCTGAGATCATGATTCATCTTTATGAGCTGAACAACAACCCCATTTTATTCGCAGTGACAGGTGGGCATTGTCAATAGGACAGAATTCTCGCAATGTATTCAGACACCCCTCCTTGTCTCATTTAAAGAAATAACTTTTTTTTTTGTTTTGGTTAACACTATCAAAAGCTTTAGATGCATCAATAAAATGCATACAAACTATTTTTTTAAATCTCTTTATTTATATTCTATTTCTTTTAGGACATAAATGCACAGATCAGTGTCATGTTTGGCTTTAAAATCAAACTGGTTATCTGCATAGTTAATAAACACATGTATCCTATCCAGCAAGATATTTCTACCAGAAAGACTCGGGAGGCAAGATAACGAAATGCTGATATTTATTATTGAACAGCAAGCAGAATATAAGGTTAATGTTCTTTGGCGTAGGCCCCATCCGTAGCTCACGTCCTGAGGGTTGCAGACTTTGCGTTTCCTGCCTGGAGCTGAAGGCAGGGGCGTAGCCAACCCCCGGGGAGTATGGACAGTATGGACCATCCTGGTGGTATCTTTTATACTCCAAGTGTTAGATAATGACTGGTTATAAAGTGATACAAATAAGCTATCACAAAAGTCAGTGGAATACATATCAGATGGCAAAGAATCAGGAGGTCGCAGAATATCGTTTACCACCGAGAAAAGCGACCTGGAGTTCCCATTGCTGACTACAGTTATGTTGGAGTAATAATCAGGTTTAGCTTTGGACAGTGCATTTTTGTAGTTTTGAATATGTTCATCATACATTTCTTTATGAACATTAAGGCCAGACCCCGACACACAACCGCTCTAACTTACAGCCTTTAGTTTTAAGTTCATGTAGTTCAGATTCAAACCAAAGAGCTCAATGTACAAATGAAAGTTTCCAAAATCATCTAAAATCATGTTCAGTCCATCATTGTAATATGAAACCAGTTAATCAACAGTAGAGAAATCAGCTTTACTGGAAAAGATGGCAAGTTCATCAGCAAGAGTAGGCACGTTAATGTTCTTAATATTCCGAAATGTGATCGGACGACACGGGTTTACCTTAAAAACTGCCTTTAGCAAATCAAGCGCCCATGCATAGTTTTTGAGATTTATGGCCTGACATACACAATTGTGTTCACAAATATTGCAGTACCAGAAAGTATTCATCTAAAAATAAATAAGATTTCAATATCCTTCATAGCACCAAGTCAAGACACTGTGAAAAACATAAACAGATTCTAAATGAGGCTGAGCTTGTATCACTAAAGGAGATGAGCTGTTTTATTAAAATTACATAGGATACTTCAATGTAGGGCTGGGCGATATGGCAAAAGATTTTTATAGATTTCTAGATTTTTCAGAACAATTGACCGATTCACGTTTTCGATTTTTTTTTTAACTTTAACTAGTCACCTTAAAAACTTAACTACACTATGATTTAGTTAGCATTCTCTTTATTAACAATCTGGTTAAAAAAGTTCCATTCCAAGTGTACCACACATGAAGTGATCAACATTGTGTAAATGTACAACAATTTGTTAAATATCTTTGCAGAAATATGCCTGAAATATGAAGACAAATGTTGTACAAACTCATCTTAAACACATTCTATATACTCAGAAATAATATAAAATAAGACAATGCTAAATATTTCTTAGCCAAAAATATCAATAAATAACACCAGTACTGGTCACATGAGAGCGCATCATGAGGTCGGATCATATTCTTCTCCTAATGTGGATATCATTGCTGTATTGTCAACATGTCTAATTGAACGCTTGCTAACATTTTTATTCAAAATCGCGATTTCTCAATTAAAAAAATAATAAAATCGAGGCAAAACATAAATTCGAATTAATCGGAAAAACCGCCCAGTCCTACTTCAATGGTATAAATCATATGTTTAGTGCAAGTAAAACAGCAACAAAAACTTTTGAATTTCCACAGTTTGTTCCACAGTCACATTAACAGAGGTTGGAATGTCTGTGTGTTCACTGAGAACACCCTATCAACCATAGCAACACCCCAGTACAACCACACAGAATCTCCTAGCAACCACCTAGCAACACTTTAGCAAAAACCCAGAACATCAAAATATTTCTGGTCTAACACACCAAACTATTTACATTGTTTGAACACGACTTTAAGTTGGCTTTATGACAAGCCAGCATTAAATTTTCTTTCAAACCTTTCAATCTAGTCACTGTTTTCCTTTATTGCTAAAGCACAATTCATAAAACAATTCTCATTTTCTCATAAACACAGTCTTAAAAAACACTAACTTCCACAACCCTCAAACTTCCAGGTCAAAATAAAATGTTCTAGTCAAAAACTTCTCCTTTGACAAAATCAAACTTTGGCATCAGATGACACACAAAACGTAACAAATACACAGACTACTGTATAGTGAACACTAGTGAGATCATATAACACTGTAACAAAAATACCTCTTACTGGGATTCAGGAATTATTTTGCAGCTCAATGTCTAGTACACTATACAAAAATACATTTGCAGATGCAGTAAAGAGTCAGCAATGAAGTTATGGAGGGGGAGGGGGGGGGGGTCATTTTACTATTGTAAAGTAGTAGCCTGACGTGGTCATACTCAATTCTAGTTCGAATATGAGTCTGATACTGCTCCATTGGGCTTTGATTATGGGGGCGTATTTCAACCGATCCAGGAAAGACCTCAATTGGATAGACCTACAACCAATCAGAGCTACAGAGTAAGTGACGTATGTTGAGCGACGCATAGTTGTCAACAGAACTCTTCTTAGCGACCATCGGGGCCAGCTGATGAATCAAACTTTTGCCGAATCCCGTAGGAAGGACGGCAAAGACATCTTTCCCTTCGACAGATGCCTTGATCGCGGTCCTCTGTTCCTCTTTTAAAATTAATGCGCTGTCGATATCTTCTATAACGGACGCGATGGCGGAATCTACACATCTCAGTTCTTCAACAACAGCCATCATTGTTGTAAACTAATTGACCTTTCGCAAAGACTCGCCCCCCTTAGTTAAGTTGGCTTGAAAAAGCCAACTTACTGATATTGTACTTAAGCTTATTAAGTTGGCTTGAAAAAGCCAACTTACTGTAATCCTATTTAAACTTATTATTATTATTAAGTTGGCTTGAAAAAGCCAACTTACTGTAATCCTATTTAAACTTATTAAGTTGGCTTGAAAAAGCCAACTTACTGTAATCCTATTTAAACTTATTATTATTAAGTTGGCTTGAAAAAGCCAACTTACTGTAATCCTATTTAAACTTATTATTATTATTATTATTCTTCTTCTTACTTGAATTTCCAAGACTAACTCCTCCTAGAGCTTTAACTCCACAAACTCCAAACTCGGACTAGACCTTCAAACTGTTCTGACTTAGTGTGCTATATCTTTTCTAACTGATCCGACTTACGGTTTTCCTAAAAATGACTATTAAAGCTCGGAAAAATCCCATTGACTTTCATTGACGGAATGTTCAAATGAGCCAAGACTTTCAAATTCAAACTGTCAAAATTCAAATTCAAACTATGGAAGCCCATTAGACTCAAAAACTCAATTAGACTCAACTGCCATTCTATGTACTATTTCTAATCCATTGAAACTCATTGAAACTCATTAAACTCTATCTATCTATCTATCTATCTATCTATCTATCTATCTATCTAACTCATTCAAACTCATCTATCTATCTATCTATCTCATTCAAACTCATCTATCTATCTATCTTTCTATCTATCTCATTCAAACTCATCTATCTATCTATCTATCTATCTATCTATCTCATTCAAACTCATCTATCTATCTATCTATCTATCTCATTCAAACTCATCTATCTATCTATCTATCTATCTATCTATCTCATTCAAACTCATCTATCTATCTATCTATCTATCTATCTATCTATCTATCTATCTATCATCTATCTCATTCAAACTCATCTATCTATCTATCTATCTATCTATCTAACTCATTCAAACTCATCTATCTATCTATCTATCATCACTGGTAGCTGCCAAGCCACTCCCTAGCAACCAAATGGAGTACCCTAGCAACCATTTTGCAAAATCTATATCTCTGCATCAGAACATCGTACAGACATGGGGGTTGGTTTATATTGTCAAGCAGCCTTTGGAGTATCATCATTGGAAGCTTCCAAGCCACAGCCCTAGCAACGAAACGGAGTACCCTAGCAACCGTTTTGGAAAATCTATATCTCTGCATCAGAACATCGTACAGACATGGGGGTTGGTTTATATTGTCAAGCAGCCTTTGGAGTATCATCATTGGTAGCTGCCAAGCAACTCCCTAGCAACCAAACAGAGTACCCTAGCAACCGTTTTGCAAATTCTATATCTCTGCATCAGAACATCGTACAGACATGGGGGTTGGTTTATATTGTCAAGCAGCCTCTGGAGTATCATCATTGGTAGCTACAAAGCCACTCCCTAGCAACCAAATAGAGTACCCTAGCAACCGTTTTGCAAAATCTATATCTCTGCATCAGAACATCATACAGACATGGGGGTTGGTTTACATTGTCAAGCAGCCTTTGGAGTATCATCACTGGTAGCTACCTAGCCACTCCCTAGCAACCAAACAGAGTACCCTAGCAACCGTTTTGCAAAATCTATATCTCTGCATCAGAACATCGTACAGACATGGGGATTGGTTTATATTGTCAAGCAGCCTTTGAAGTATCATCACTGGTAGCTGCCAAGCCACTCCCTAGCAACCAAACAGAGTACCCTAGCAACCGTTTTGCAAAATCTATATCTCTGCATAAGAACATCGTAGCGACGTGGGGGTTGGTTTATATTGTCAAGCAGCCTTTGGAGTATCATCACTGGTAGCTGCCAAGCCACTCCCTAGCAACCGAACAGAGTACCCTAGCAACCGTTTTGCAAGATCTATATCTCTGCATAAGAACATCGTAGAGACATGGCAGTTGGCTCTTTTGACTCATGCTAGCAATCTGGACTTCCAACATGCTACACATGCTAGCAGTGAATAGCTACATGCTAATAGTGATTATCCTAATGTTAAATCTAACTACTAAACTAAAACTTAAACTTTTAAACTGAAAACTCTCAAACTTCACACTTTTAAAACTACTTCAAACTTTCTGGACCGGCTTTTTCAAGCCAACTTAAAGTTTGTCCTCAAACTTTTTTATCTAGTTATTATTATTCTTCTTCTTACTTGAATTTCCAAGACTAACTCCTCCTAGAGCTTTAACTCCACAAACTCCAAACTCGGACTAGACCTTCAAACTGTTCTGACTTAGTGTGCTATATCTTTTCTAACTGATCCGACTTACGGTTTTCCTAAAAATGACTATTAAAGCTCGGAAAAATCCCATTGACTTTCATTGACGGAATGTTCAAATGAGCCAAGACTTTCAAATTCAAACTGTCAAAATTCAAATTCAAACTATGGAAGCCCATTAGACTCAAAAACTCAATTAGACTCAACTGCCATTCTATGTACTATTTCTAATCCATTGAAACTCATTGAAACTCATTAAACTCTATCTATCTATCTATCTATCTATCTATCTATCTAACTCATTCAAACTCATCTATCTATCTATCTCATTCAAACTCATCTATCTATCTATCTTTCTATCTATCTCATTCAAACTCATCTATCTATCTATCTATCTATCTATCTCATTCAAACTCATCTATCTATCTATCTATCTATCTCATTCAAACTCATCTATCTATCTATCTATCTATCTATCTATCTATCTATCTATCTATCATCTATCTCATTCAAACTCATCTATCTATCTATCTATCTATCTAACTCATTCAAACTCATCTATCTATCTATCTATCATCACTGGTAGCTGCCAAGCCACTCCCTAGCAACCAAATGGAGTACCCTAGCAACCATTTTGCAAAATCTATATCTCTGCATCAGAACATCGTACAGACATGGGGGTTGGTTTATATTGTCAAGCAGCCTTTGGAGTATCATCATTGGAAGCTTCCAAGCCACAGCCCTAGCAACGAAACGGAGTACCCTAGCAACCGTTTTGGAAAATCTATATCTCTGCATCAGAACATCGTACAGACATGGGGGTTGGTTTATATTGTCAAGCAGCCTTTGGAGTATCATCATTGGTAGCTGCCAAGCAACTCCCTAGCAACCAAACAGAGTACCCTAGCAACCGTTTTGCAAATTCTATATCTCTGCATCAGAACATCGTACAGACATGGGGGTTGGTTTATATTGTCAAGCAGCCTCTGGAGTATCATCATTGGTAGCTACAAAGCCACTCCCTAGCAACCAAATAGAGTACCCTAGCAACCGTTTTGCAAAATCTATATCTCTGCATCAGAACATCATACAGACATGGGGGTTGGTTTACATTGTCAAGCAGCCTTTGGAGTATCATCACTGGTAGCTACCTAGCCACTCCCTAGCAACCAAACAGAGTACCCTAGCAACCGTTTTGCAAAATCTATATCTCTGCATCAGAACATCGTACAGACATGGGGATTGGTTTATATTGTCAAGCAGCCTTTGAAGTATCATCACTGGTAGCTGCCAAGCCACTCCCTAGCAACCAAACAGAGTACCCTAGCAACCGTTTTGCAAAATCTATATCTCTGCATAAGAACATCGTAGCGACGTGGGGGTTGGTTTATATTGTCAAGCAGCCTTTGGAGTATCATCACTGGTAGCTGCCAAGCCACTCCCTAGCAACCGAACAGAGTACCCTAGCAACCGTTTTGCAAGATCTATATCTCTGCATAAGAACATCGTAGAGACATGGCAGTTGGCTCTTTTGACTCATGCTAGCAATCTGGACTTCCAACATGCTACACATGCTAGCAGTGAATAGCTACATGCTAATAGTGATTATCCTAATGTTAAATCTAACTACTAAACTAAAACTTAAACTTTTAAACTGAAAACTCTCAAACTTCACACTTTTAAAACTACTTCAAACTTTCTGGACTGGCTTTTTCAAGCCAACTTAAAGTTTGTCCTCAAACTTTTTTATCTAGTTATTATTATTAAGTTGGCTTGAAAAAAGCCAACTTACTGTAATCCTATTTAAACTTATTATTATTATTATTCTTCTTCTTACGGTAAAATTTGCAAGAGCTACTCCTCCTAGAGCTTTAACTCTACAAACTCCAAACTCGGGTCAGACCTTCAAACTGTTCTGACTTAGTGTGCTATATCTTTTCAGACTGATCAGACTTACGGTTTTCCTAAAAATGACTGTTAAAGCTCGGAAAAATCCCATTGACTTTCATTGACGGAATGTTCAAATGAGCCAAGACTTTCAAACTCCAACTGTCAAAATTCAAATTTAAACTACGGAAGCCCATTAGACTCTCAAACTCAATTAGACTCAACTGCCATTCTATGTACTATTTCTAATCCATTCAAACTCATTCAAACTCTATCTATCTATCTATCTATCTATCAAACTGAATCTATCTATCTATCTATCTATCAAACTAAATCTATCTATCAAACTAAATCTATCTATCTATCTATCTATCTATCTATCTAATATAGAATATCCTAGCAACCTCATAGCAATACCCTAGCAACCCGAAGCATAGAGGGTTATCTTCAAATCTGAATCTCATACAGACATGGGGGTTGGTTTATATTGTCAAGCAGCCTTTGAAGATTCATCACTAGTAGCTGCCAAGCCACTCCCTAGCAACCAAACAGAGTACCCTAGCAACCGTTTTGCAAAATCTATATCTCTGCATCAGAACATTGTACCGACATGGGGGTTGGTTTATATTGTCAAGCAGCCTTTAAAGTATCATCATTGGTAGCTGCCAAGCCACTCCCTAGCAACCAAACAGAGTACCTTAGCAACCATTTTGCAAAATCTATATCTCTGCATCAGAACATCGTACAGACATGGGGGTTGGTTTATATTGTCAAGCAACCTTTGGAGTATCATCACTGGTAGCTGCCAAGCCACTCCCTAGCAACCAAACAGAGTACCCTAGCAACCGTTTTGCAAAATCTATATCTCTGCATCAGAACATCGTAGAGAGATGGCGGTTGGCTCTTTTGACTCATGCTAGCAATCTGGACTTCCAACATGCTACACATGCTAGCAGTGAATAGCTACATGCTAATAGTGATTAGCTAAGTGCTAAACAGGGCTAAGAACATGCTAACAACTCTATAAAAACTTGATAGTAACCATCTGTGACAACTACTAACCACTTAGCAACATCATAGCAACCAACCAGGTTACCATAGCAACCGCCTAGCAACCACCCAGAACACCCTAGCAACCGCCTAGCAACCACCCCGAGTACCCTAGAAACCGCATAGCAACACCCTAGCAACCACCCCAAGTACCCTAGCAACCGCATAGCAACACCATAGCAACCACCCCGAGTAGCCTAGCAACCGCATAGCAACATCTTAGCAACATCTTAGCAAACACCCCGAGTACCCTAGCAACTGCATAGCAACACCCTAGCAACCACCCCATGTACCCTAGCAACCGCATAGCAACACCATAGCAACCACCCCGAGTAGCCTAGCAACCGCATAGCAACATCTTAGCAACCACCCCGAGTACCCTAGCAACCGCATAGCAACACCCTAGCAACCACCCCAAGTACCCTAGCAACCACATAGCAACACCATAGCAACCACCCAGAACACCTTAGCAACCGCATAGCAACACCTTAGCAACCACCCTGAGTACCCTAGCAACTGCATAGCAACACCCTAGCAACCATGCAGATTACCCTAGCAACCACATAGCAACACCCTAGCAACCACTCAGAACACCTTAGCAACCGCATAGCAACCACTCTGAGAACCCTAGCAACCACATAGCAACACCCTAGCAACCACCCTGAGTACCCTAGCAACCGCATAGCAACACCCTAGCAACCACCCTGAGTACCCTAGCAACCGCATAGCAACACCATAACAACCACCCTGAGTACCCTAGCAACCGCATAGCAACACCCTAGCAACCACCCCAAATATCCTAGCAACCCCATAGCAACACCTTAGCAACCACCCGAGTACCTTAGCAACCGCATAGCAACACCCTTGCAACCACCCTGAGTACCCTAGCAACCACTTAACACCCTAGCAACCGCCTTAAGTACCCTGACTCTATCTATCTATCTATCTATCAAACTAAATCTATCAAACTAAGTCTATCTAATAAAACTTAAACTTTCAAACTTCAAACTTTTAAAACTACTTCAAACTTTCTGGACCGGCTTTTTCAAGCCAACTTAAAGTTTGTCTTCAAACTTTTTTATCTAGTTAAACTTATTATTATTATTCTTCTTCTGAGACTAAAATTTCTAACACTAACTCGTCCTAGAGCTTTAAAGCTAGAACTACTAAATTCGGCTCAAACCTTAAGACTGTTCTGACCAAGTGTGCTATATCTTTTCTAAGTGATCCGACTTACGGTTTTCCTAAAAATGACTATTAAAGCTCGGAAAAATCCCATTGACTTTCATTGACGGAATGTTCAAATGAGCCAAGACTTTCAAATTCCAACTGTCAAAATTCAAATTTAAACTACGGAAGCCTATTAGACTCAAAAACTCAATTAGACTCAAGTGCCATTCTATGTACTATTTCTAATCCATTGAAACTCATTCAAACTCATCTATCTATCTATCTATCTATCTATCAAACTAAATCTATCTATCTATCTATCTATCTATCTATCTATCTATCTATCTATCTATCAAACTAAATCTATCACTTCTTATCTATCTATCTATCTATCTATCTATCTATCTATATATCAAACTAAATCTATCACTTCTCATCTATCTATCTATCTATCTATCTATCTATCTATCTATCTATCACTTCTCATCTATCTATCTATCTATCTATCTATCACTTCTCATCTATCTATCTATCTATCAAACTAAATCTATCTATCTATCACTTCTTAGCAACCAACTCCCTAGCAACCAAACAGAGTACCCTAGCAACCGTTTTGCAAAATCTATATCTCTGCATCAGGACATCGTACAGACATGGAGGTTGGTTTATATTGTCAAGCAGCCTTTGGAATATCATCATTGGTAGCTGCCAAGCCACTCCCTAGCAACCAAACAGAGTACCCTAGCAACCGTTTTGCAAAATCTATATCTCTGCATCAGGACATCGTACAGACATGGAGGTTGGTTTATATTGTCAAGCAGCCTTTGGAATATCATCATTGGTAGCTGCCAAGCCACTCCCTAGCAACCAAACAGAGTACCCTAGCAACCGTTTTGCAAAATCTATATCTCTGCATCAGAACATCGTACAGACATGGGGGTTGGTTTATATTGTCAAGCAGCCTTTGGAGTATCATCATTGGTAGCTGCCAAGCCACTCCCTAGCAACCAAACAGAGTACCCTAGCAACCGTTTTGCAAGATTTATATCTCTGCATCAGAACATCGTAGAGACATGGCGGTTGGCTCTTTTGACTCATGCTAGCAATCTGGACTTCCAAAATGCTACACATGCTAGCAGTGAATAACTACATGCTAATAGTGATTAGCTAAGTGTTAAAGTGGGCTAAAAACATGCTAATAACTATGAAAACTCCATAAAAACTCCATAGTAACCATCTGTGACAACTACCAACCACCTAGCAACATCATAGCAACCACCCAGGTTACCATAGCAACCACCTAACAACCACCCAGAACACCCTAGCAACTGCCTAGCAACACCTTAGCAACCACCCAGGTTACCATAGCAACTCCCTAGCAACCACCCAGAGTACCCTAGCAACCGCATAGCAACACCTTAGCAACTACTCCGTGTACCCTAGCAACCATATAGCAACACCCTAGCAACCACCCCGAGTACCCTAGCAACCATATAGCAACACCTTAGCAACCACCCCGAGTACCCTAGCAACCACATAGCAACAGCCTAGCAACCATCCTAAGTACCTTAGCAACCGCAAAGTAAAATCCTAGCAACCACCTTTCCCTGACTATCTATCTATCAAAACTACTAAACTAAAACTGAAACTTTCAAACTGAAAACTTTCAAACTTTAAACTTTATAAACTACTTTAAACTTTCAGGCTAGGCTTTTTCAAGCCAACTTAAAGTTTGTCTCAACGAACTTTTTAATCTAGTTATTATTATTCTTCTTCTTACTTGAATTTCCAAGACTAACTCCTCCTAGAGCTTTAACTCCACAAACTCCAAACTCGGGTCAGACCTTCAGACTGTTCTGACTTGGTGTGCTATATCTTTTCTAACTGATCCGACTTACGGTTTTCCTAAAAATGACTATTAAAGCTCGGAAAAATCCCATTGACTTTCATTGACGGAATGTTCAAATGAGCCAAGACTTTCAAATTCCAACTGTCAAAATTCAAATTCAAACTATGGAAGCCCATTAGACTCAAAAACTCAATTAGACTCAACTGCCATTCTATGTACTATTTCTAATCCATTGAAACTCATTGAAACTCATTAAACTTTATCTATCTATCTATCTATCTATCTATCTATCTATCTAACTCATTCAAACTCATCTATCTATCTATCTATCTAACTCATTCAAACTCATCTATCTATCTATCTATCTATCTATCTATCTATCTAACTCATTCAAACTCATCTATCTATCTATCCATCTATCATTACTGGTAGCTGCCAAGCCACTCCCTAGCAACCAAACAGAGTACCCTAGCAACCGTTTTGCAAGATCTATATCTCTGCATCAGAACATCATACAGACATGGGGGTTGGTTTATATTGTCAAGCAGCCTTTGGAGTATCATCATTGGAAGCTTCCAAGCCACTTCCTAGCAACGAAACGGAGTACCCTAGCAACCATTTTGGAAAATCTATATCTCTGAATCAGAACATCGTACAGACATGGGGGTTGGTTTATATTGTCAAGCAGCCTTTGGAGTATCATCATTGGTAGTTGCCAAGCAACTCCCTAGCAACCAAACAGAGTACCCTAGCAACCGTTTCGCAAATTCTATATCTCTGCATCAAAACATCGTACAGACATGGGGTTTGGTTTATATTGTCAAGCAGCCTTTGGAGAATCATCATTGGTAGCTGCCAAGCCATTCCCTAGCAACCAAACAGAGTACCCTAGCAACCGTTTTGCAAAATCTATATCTCTGCATCAGAACATCGTACAGACATGGGGGTTGGTTTATATTGTCAAGCAGCCTTTGGAGTATCATCACTGGTAGCTGCAAAGCCACTCCCTAGCAACCAAACAGAGTACCCTAGCAACCGTTTTGTAAAATCTATAACTCTGCATCAGAACATCGTACAGACATGGGGGTTGGTTTATATTGTCAAGCAGCCTTTGGAGTATCATCACTGGTAGCTGCAAAGCCACTCCCTAGCAACCAAACAGAGTACCCTAGCAACCGTTTTGTAAAATCTATAACTCTGCATCAGAACATCGTACAGACATGGGGGTTGGTTTATATTGTCAAGCAGCCTTTGGAGTATCATCACTGGTAGCTGCAAAGCCACTCCCTAGCAACCAAACAGAGTACCCTAGAAACCATTTTGTAAAATCTATTTCTCTGCATAAGAACATCGTAGCGACATGGGGGTTGGTTTATATTGTCAAGCAGCCTTTGGAGTATCATCACTGGTAGCTGCCAAGCCACTCCCTAGCAACCAAACAGAGTACCCTAGCAACCGTTTTGCAAGATCTATATCTCTGCATAAGAACATCGTAGAGACATGGCAGTTGGCTCTTTTGACTCATGCTAGCAATCTGGACTTCCAACATGTTACACATGCTAGCAATGAATAGCTACATGCTAATAGTGATTAGCCTAATGTTAAATCTAACTACTAAACTAAAACTTAAACTTTTAAACTGAAAACTCTCAAACTTCACACTTTTAAAACTACTTCAAACTTTCTGGACCGGCTTTTTCAAGCCAACTTAAAGTTTGTCCTCAAACTTTTTTATCTAGTTATTATTATTATTCTTCTTACTTGAATTTCCAAGACTAACTCCTCCTAGAGCTTTAACTCCACAAACTCCAAACTCGGACTAGACCTTCAAACTGTTCTGACTTAGTGTGCTATATCTTTTCTAACTGATCCGACTTACGGTTTTCCTAAAAATGACTATTAAAGCTCGGAAAAATCCCATTGACTTTCATTGACGGAATGTTCAAATGAGCCAAGACTTTCAAATTCCAACTGTCAAAATTCAAATTCAAACTATGGAAGCCCATTAGACTCAAAAACTCAATTAGACTCAACTACCATTCTATGTACTATTTCTAATCCATTGAAACTCATTCAAACTCATCTATCTATCTATCTATCTATCTATCTATCTATCTATCTATCTATCTATCTATCTAACTCATTCAAACTCATCTATCTATCTATCTATCTATCTATCTCATTCAAACTCATCTATCTATCTATCTATCTATCTATCTCATTCAAACTCATCTATCTATCTATCTATCTATCTATCTATCTATCTCATTCAAACTCATCTATCTATCTATCTATCTATCTCATTCAAACTCATCTATCTATCTATCTATCTATCTATCTATCTATCTATCTATCTATCTATCTCATTCAAACTCATCTATCTATCTATCTATCATCTATCTCATTCAAACTCATCTATCTATCTATCTATCTATCTATCTATCATCACTGGTAGCTGCCAAGCCACTCCCTAGCAACCAAATGGAGTACCCTAGCAACCGTTTTGCAAAATCTATATCTCTGCATCAGAACATCGTACAGACATGGGGGTTGGTTTATATTGTCAAGCAGCCTTTGGAGTATCATCATTGGAAGCTTCAAAGCCACAGCCCTAGCAACTAAACGGAGTACCCTAGCAACCGTTTTGGAAAATCTATATCTCTGCATCAGAACATCGTACAGACATGGGGGTTGGTTTATATTGCCAAGCAGCCTTTGGAGTATCATCATTGGTAGCTGCCAAGCAACTCCCTAGCAACCAAACAGAGTACCCTAGCAACCGTTTAGCAAATTCTATATCTCTGCATCAGAACATCGTACAGACATGGGGGTTGGTTTATATTGTCAAGCAGCCTCTGGAGTATCATCATTGGTAGCTACAAAGCCACTCCCTAGCAACCAAACAGAGTACCCTAGCAACCGTTTTGCAAAATCTATATCTCTGCATCAGAACATCGTACAGACATGGGGATTGGTTTATATTGTCAAGCAGCCTTTGAAGTATCATCACTGGTAGCTGCCAAGCCACTCCCTAGCAACCAAACAGAGTACCCTAGCAACCGTTTTGCAAAATCTATATCTCTGCATAAGAACATCGTAGCGACATGGGGGTTGGTTTATATTGTCAAGCAGCCTTTGGAGTATCATCACTGGTAGCTGCCAAGCCACTCCCTAGCAACCGAACAGAGTACCCTAGCAACCGTTTTGCAAGATCTATATCTCTGCATAAGAACATCGTAGAGACATGGCAGTTGGCTCTTTTGACTCATGCTAGCAATCTGGACTTCCAACATGCTACACATGCTAGCAGTGAATAGCTACATGCTAATAGTGATTAGCCTAATGTTAAATCTAACTACTAAACTAAAACTTAAACTTTTAAACTGAAAACTCTCAAACTTCACACTTTTAAAACTACTTCAAACTTTCTGGACCGGCTTTTTCAAGCCAACTTAAAGTTTGTCCTCAAACTTTTTTATCTAGTTATTATTATTATTATTATTCTTCTTCTTACTTGAATTTCCAAGACTAACTCCTCCTAGAGCTTTAACTCCACAAACTCCAAACTCGGACTAGACCTTCAAACTGTTCTGACTTAGTGTGCTATATCTTTTCTAACTGATCCGACTTACGGTTTTCCTAAAAATGACTATTAAAGCTCGGAAAAATCCCATTGACTTTCATTGACGGAATGTTCAAATGAGCCAAGACTTTCAAATTCCAACTGTCAAAATTCAAATTCAAACTATGGAAGCCCATTAGACTCAAAAACTCAATTAGACTCAACTACCATTCTATGTACTATTTCTAATCCATTGAAACTCATTCAAACTCATCTATCTATCTATCTATCTATCTATCTATCTATCTATCTATCTATCTATCTATCTATCTAACTCATTCAAACTCATCTATCTATCTATCTATCTATCTATCTATCTCATTCAAACTCATCTATCTATCTATCTATCTATCTATCTATCTCATTCAAACTCATCTATCTATCTATCTCATTCAAACTCATCTATCTATCTATCTATCTATCTCATTCAAACTCATCTATCTATCTATCTATCTATCTATCTATCTCATTCAAACTCATCTATCTATCTATCTATCATCTATCTCATTCAAACTCATCTATCTATCTATCTATCTATCTATCTATCTATCATCACTGGTAGCTGCCAAGCCACTCCCTAGCAACCAAATGGAGTACCCTAGCAACCGTTTTGCAAAATCTATATCTCTGCATCAGAACATCGTACAGACATGGGGGTTGGTTTATATTGTCAAGCAGCCTTTGGAGTATCATCATTGGAAGCTTCAAAGCCACAGCCCTAGCAACGAAACGGAGTACCCTAGCAACCGTTTTGGAAAATCTATATCTCTGCATCAGAACATCGTACAGACATGGGGGTTGGTTTATATTGCCAAGCAGCCTTTGGAGTATCATCATTGGTAGCTGCCAAGCAACTCCCTAGCAACCAAACAGAGTACCCTAGCAACCGTTTAGCAAATTCTATATCTCTGCATCAGAACATCGTACAGACATGGGGGTTGGTTTATATTGTCAAGCAGCCTCTGGAGTATCATCATTGGTAGCTACAAAGCCACTCCCTAGCAACCAAACAGAGTACCCTAGCAACCGTTTTGCAAAATCTATATCTCTGCATCAGAACATCGTACAGACATGGGGATTGGTTTATATTGTCAAGCAGCCTTTGAAGTATCATCACTGGTAGCTGCCAAGCCACTCCCTAGCAACCAAACAGAGTACCCTAGCAACCGTTTTGCAAAATCTATATCTCTGCATAAGAACATCGTAGCGACATGGGGGTTGGTTTATATTGTCAAGCAGCCTTTGGAGTATCATCACTGGTAGCTGCCAAGCCACTCCCTAGCAACCGAACAGAGTACCCTAGCAACCGTTTTGCAAGATCTATATCTCTGCATAAGAACATCGTAGAGACATGGCAGTTGGCTCTTTTGACTCATGCTAGCAATCTGGACTTCCAACATGCTACACATGCTAGCAGTGAATAGCTACATGCTAATAGTGATTAGCCTAATGTTAAATCTAACTACTAAACTAAAACTTAAACTTTTAAACTGAAAACTCTCAAACTTCACACTTTTAAAACTACTTCAAACTTTCTGGACCGGCTTTTTCAAGCCAACTTAAAGTTTGTCCTCAAACTTTTTTATCTAGTTATTATTATTCTTCTTAGACTAAATTTCTAAATGCATCTCCTCCTAGACTGTTCAAGCTACAACCACCAAACTCGGACTAGACCTTCAGACTATTCTGACTTAGTGTGCTATATCTTTTCAGACTGATCAGACTTACGGTTTTCCTAAAAAAGCTGATCAAAACTTGGAAAAATCCCATTGACTTTCATTGACGGAATGTTCAAATGAGCCAAGACTATTCAAACTCCAACTGTCAAAATTCAAATTTTGACAGTTGGAGAGGCTCATCAGACTCCATTAGCTCCATTAGCTGCCATTCTATGTACTATTTCTAATCCATTGAGACTCATTCAAACTTCCATTCTATCTAATATGTCTTATCTATCTATCTATCTATCTATCTATCTATCTATCTATCTATCTATCAAACTAAATCTATCTATCTATCTATCTATCTATCTATCTATATCTATCTATCTATCTATCTATCTATCTATCTATCTATCTATCAAACTAAATCTAGCTATTTATCTATCTATCTATCTATTTCTCTTTCTAATCTATCTATCTATCTATTTCTCTTTCTAATCTATCTATCTATCTATCTATTTCTCTTTCTAATCTATCTATCTATTTCTCTTTCTAATCTATCTATCTATCTATCTATCTATCTATCTATCTATCTATCAAACTAAATCTAGCTATTTATCTATCTATCTATCTATCTATCTATCTATCTATCTATCAAACTAAATCTATCTATCTATCTATCTATCAAACTAAATCTAGCTATTTATCTATCTATCTATCTATCTATCTATCTATCTCTCTTTCTAATCTATCTATCTATCTATCTATCTATCTATCTATCTATCTATCTATCTATCTATTTCTCTTTCTAATCTATCTATCTATCTATCAAACTAAATCTATCTATCTATCTATTTCTCTTTCTAATCTATCTATCTATCAAACTAAATCTAGCTATTTATCTATCTATCTATCTATCTGTTTCTCTTTCTAATCTATCTATCTATCTATCTATTTCTCTTTCTAATCTATCTATCTATCTATCTATTTCTCTTTCTAATCTATCTATCTATCTATTTCTCTTTCTAATCTATCTATCTATCTATCTATCAAACTAAATCTAGCTATTTATCTATCTATCTATCTATCTATCTATCTATCTATCAAACTAAATCTATCTATCTATCTATCTATCAAACTAAATCTAGCTATTTATCTATCTATCTATCTATCTATCTATCTATCTATCTCTCTTTCTAATCTATCTATCTATCTATCTATCTATCTATTTCTCTTTCTAATCTATCTATCTATCTATCAAACTAAATCTATCTATCTATTTATCTATCTATCTATTTCTCTTTCTAATCTATCTATCTATCAAACTAAATCTAGCTATTTATCTATCTATCTATCTATCTATCTGTTTCTCTTTCTAATCTATCTATCTATCTATCTATTTCTCTTTCTAATCTATCTATCTATCTATTTCTCTTTCTAATCTATCTATCTATCTATCAAACTAAATCTAGCTATTTCTCTTTCTAATCTATCTATCTATCAAACTAAATCTAGCTATTTCTCTTTCTAATCTATCTATCTATCTATCTATCAAACTAAATCTATCTATCTATCAAACTAAATCTAGCTATTTCTCTTTCTAATCTATCTATCTATCTATCTATCAAACTAAATCTAGCTATTTCTCTTTCTAATCTATCTATCTATCTATCTATCTATCTATCTATCAAACTAAATCTATCTATCTGTCAAACTAAATCTATTTCTCTTTCTAATCTATCTATCTATCAATCAAACTAAATCTAGTTATTTCTCTTTCTAATCTATCTATCTATCAAACTAAATCTATCTATCTATCTATCTATCTATCTATCTATCTATCTATCTATATCCAAATCAGAACATCATACAGACATGGGGGTTGGTTTATATTGTCAAGTAGCCTTTGGAGTATCATCATTGGCAGCTGCCAAGCCATTCCCTAGCAACCAAACAGTACCCTAGCAACCGTTTTTCAAGATCTATATCTCTGTATCAGAACATCGTACAGACATGGGGGTTGGTTTATATTGTCAAGTAGCCTTTAGAGTATCATCATTGGTAGTTGCCAAGCCAGTCCCTAGCAACCAAACAGAGTACCCTAGCAACCGTTTTGCAAAATCTATATCTCTGCATCTTTACATCGTAGAGACATGGCGGTTGGCTTTTTGACTCATGCTAGCAATCTGGACTTCCAACATGCTAGCAGTGAATAGCTACATGCTAATAGTGATTAGCTAAGTGCTAAAGTGGGCTAAGAACATGCTAATAACTCTATAAAAACTCCATAGTATCCATCTGTGACAACTACCAATCTATCTATCTATCTATCTATCTAATAAAACTTAAACTTTCAAACTTCAAACTTTTAAAACTTCTTCAAACTTTCTGGCTATGCTTTTTCAAGCCAACTTAAAGTTTGTCCTCAAACTTTTTTATCTAGTTACTGTTGCTTTGTCCGACAAGCCGTGGCACTGTCACGCCACACAGAGTGGAAAATACATCGCGGAGCAAAGAGGAAACTGACAACACGTCGACAGACGAGACAGAGCAGGTTACTTATGATATTAAACAAAGTCCCAGCTTTCAAACTGTGTAGTTATTAAAAAAATTCAAACAATAAAAACCGTTTTGTTGCTCTTTATTGTGTCGTGACCGTGGTCGTGACAGATTGCTGTAGCGCCTCAGCTCAAGAGGCTCGTGAACCGATCATCTCTTACTACTAGTCCATTTATAGCATCAAATAAACATGAATGAACATGAGAATGAATGTTGTTTCAAACGCGGAAAGATGTCAATATGCACAATTTTTCAAGTTTAACTCCACCGAGGTTAATCTTCTAACTCCTGACTGCTTTGTCGGACAAAATGGCGGATGCGGCGTTCTGATTGGTTAGATCGCTTGTCAATCAAACTCCCCAAGCGCTCTTTGATGATGTGACTGATTACGTTTCTGGTGATAACCTGTCAATCATCGCCCTGACAATGTGATTGGCCGGAACAGTTTCTGTTCGGGCATAATTACTCCTCTACGGATCGAGTCCAGACCGAACTCCCCGACCTCAAAATGTTGTGGGCGGGGCTAAGTTCGGCTGGCATCCAGGCTAGTAAAGTAGATGAAAAGCATGAGAAAAGTATTTGTATTTGAACAAAAGTATTTGTATTTGTATTGGATTTGATACAGTATACTGTCAATTACAGTACAGTAAAAAAGTACATTCTAAAGTAGGCTATAGTAGCCTACTGTGTATTATACTGTAGTGTAACTTAAGTTAAAACCCACCTAAATTATTCATTCAGCTCTCTCAGATTTTGACTGGTGTGTCATAAGTTTTGCTATCTAATGTTGTCATTGTTAAACGTTTTGAGAAATGTGTCTTTGTTTTGAGAACTGATGGTTTGGGAAACTGGGCCAACGGAATCACTTATACTGTGTTAGCAATCGAGAAAAAACAAACAAACAAACAAACAAACAAAACATGTAGATTCTTACCTACCTCTATTATTATTTTCTGTGATCTTCTTTTTGATTTCATGTTATTGTTTCGTCGGATCGGTAAAGTGGAGCGGGCGGTGAAACAGCTCGCCAAAAAATTATTAATCTCAGACATATTCGGAGGGGATTACATTTCTCACAGAACTTCTGAATTAGCCGAGAAGCAGTAATTTTCCGATTCACGAACAAATGGAAAAACAATTCGTAAGCTCCGCTGTGTGTTTTTGACTCACAAAAAAAACCCGGTTCATATTAGTCATTAATGAAGCTGACCTATAATGAAGCTACTGCGTGCGCATGCAAACATCATGCACAGTTTATTGAAAGACGCGTTTCTTACCATTATTTTTCGTTACACTGTCAAACACAGTACCGACGAAAATAGTAAATATGCTTTGATAAAATAAAACTGCAGTATTATTGCTTTGAAATGCACATGAATATAAACTGATATTCAGTTAATACAGAAATTAATTTCTGATAGACTATGCTGCACACAGCTGAAATTGCAGACACGGACTTTCTCCGGCAGCTGTCGCTGTTTGTGGCACCTGCCGCTGGCCATTAAATCGATGTAATACTTTCACTTTAAAAACTACATTTGAACAAAATAATATTAGGCCTGTCATATACACAGGACTGTCATTACATTATATAGCCTACCATAAGAATTTCAGCGTTCTCTGATAGGCAACTGCAGCGTCAAAAAGGCCTACATATTAACAAAATTAATGATAAATTCTTATAAATGACAGTCCTGTGATATATAATGCTATTTTGTTGCAATGTAGCTTTTTAAAATGAGAAGAAGTCCGTGGCTGCTGGAGATGCCACCTGAAGTGCCGCTACGAGATGCCGCAATTTCAGCTTTGTGCATCAGAAATTAATTTCTGTATTAACTGAATATCAGTCTATATTCATGTGCATTTCAAAGCAATGGATAATACTGTAGTTTTATTTTATCAAAGCATGTGATTTACTGCACTGAAACACAACTGATATTTACACTTATTACTGGATATGTAGCCTAATAAACACTCTTTCTCTTATGCAGTGGGGCATCAGAATGTTATTAACAACATTTGTGATAAATGCTTACAAATGACATTCCTCTGGTATATAATGTTATTTTGATGTAGTTTTTAAGTTTTATAGCTCTTTGGTAATAAACTGACTTCTGCTGTGGACAGATGCAACTACTGTCCTCTCGTGTTTTTCACAGATATGAATATGTTTCACTAAAAGGTATTTCATTGTACTTGTGTGAATAGACAGGGGTGATACAAAGAGTTTGAGCGAGCCTGGAAGTATCTAATCTAAAAAAAAGTGTTTTAATACACAGTGTATTATATATATATATAAGCCCCGGACATGACAGGAAAAAATAGTAGGCTTCTTGCATGTCATGTCCTGGGCTCCGTACAAAAAGGCTGAAATATTGAGTTCGTGTCAGATATATTTTCGTTTAAAAGCGTTTTAGAAACACACAAACTGAAATAGTCTAACCAACAAAGACAAAGTGAATGCATGTGCAAAATATTGCCTATTGTTTGTCTGAATGCTTCTACTGTTCTCCTCATTTGTTTTAAATGTAAATGTAAATTATTACTGACTACCCAGCAAACATGCCAGTGTGGGCCCACTGTGGGTAAGTGTGGGTTTTCTGTGGGACAGTGTGGGCAAGGGCAAACCCTTTGGGGCCCCATGTGGGCTATCTGTGGGCAAACCCACAGTGGGTTTGCCCACAGAAAACCCACACGGGCCCCCAGTGGGTTAGCCTTTGCGGGGCCCATAGCAGTTTTGCCCGTTTGGGCCCCCCGATGGGTTAACTCATGCAGGGTCCACAGAAGTTTTTCACTGTAGGGCCAACATGAGAGTTTACTGTGGGCAGCCCACCATGTTAACAGCACAGTTAAATCATTGTTAAATCAGGGTTAATCAAACTATTTTTTAACGATTCAGTAAAATGTCATATATCCCTAGTGAAAAAAAAGTATACTTTATTGTATTTTAAATATATTTCCTTTTTCTATAGTACACTGCAAATATACTAACAAAAAATGTACTATCATTAAATATATAAAAAGTATATTAGTATCATATTTTCACAATGCAACTTTTAACACACTTTAAAATAATTGTACTTTAGTATATTTTCTAAAAAATATATTTTAGAAAAATATACTTGAAGTGTAAGTTAAGTTTATTTTTTAAAAGTGTATTTATTTGCACTTTATAAAAATATATTTGAGGTATATTTTAACAGTGTGCTGAAAATGATCATTGTAACAATGCACTGAAAGTATATTTAAAAAATACATTATTTAATATCCTGAAGTTGTAGTGTATCTAATGTTAAATTTGAGTATATTTTTTAAGTTTACTTATTCATCCTTGGAATTCATTATATTACTTGTGCTTATTTATTTCAGTATGAATGCATTACAAGCCCATTTAGTATATGCAGTGTAGCCTATACAATTTCAAAATATGTGTAAATGTTTATTAAGTTTACACTGGCAGAATCATTTTACAATAGTACACACAAATCTATATTAAACAACACACCAGCAGCACAAGTAATGCGAAAAAATATGTCGAGTGATTAAACTTATCGGAATTCAAATGTCTCTTCAACTTGGTCTGTGACCAATCAGATTTTGTTGCTCACTGCCTTCAGCCAATCAGAGCTGCTGACGTCACGGTCGTCGTCTGAATCCCCTCGCTCAGTCACTCAGGTGAAGTATAATGTCGCAATGTTTAATTTATTTAATAAAACACTGAAAGCGCAATACATCGCTCAATCTTGGGGATTCTGACCAGTTCAATCAAGTGACATCGCAGACTGACCGTGATGGCGACGACAACCGGCTAATCTAATGGCCTACGCGATCCTGAAAGAACCGGAGAAAAGTGCTGCTATTGGGAGGTGAGTTGTAGTCTACCAGTTAACAAACTTTATTTTGTTTTCTTTAACAAACGGAGAGCGATATTTCGGCTTGATATCTCCTTTTTGAGTTTGTGTGTGGTGATTTATGGCACATGTTTGTATGCAGCACCAAAACATTCATATGATTGGTCAAATCGGCCCGTATTCTGTACGATATTAATTCATAAAGTGTTTTATGCTTGACTATGTACCGAAAACAATATCGACATGCCATTCTGATACAGTTCCTGCTGCTAATCCTCATTTACTGTTCAAAAATAGTATTGGTTCAATGTAGGATTTAGACAGACTTGTAAACGCGAATAAAGGGTTGAACATATAAAGAGTCTTATATTTTTGGTATATTCTGTCAACAGATGCTGTTCTTCACGCCATCAGACACAATGAGAAGCTCATCAGAAAATGGAATATAATGTGTAATTTGTATTTGTGTATAGAGGCTCACCATGGTCCAATATTTTTTTTTCTTTAATGAAAAACATGGTAAGTTTTGCTGAATTTATATTAAGTTTAAATAAAAACTATTGGATTTGTCAATGAAATATGTCTCTTCATTAGTGATGTTCTTATATTTTATTTAATTTAATGGCCTTGAAAACAAATGCATTCAACTTTGGGAAAATGTGTTAAACTGTAATAAACTGTGTTAACTATAACTTTAAATAGTAGCACAACTGTATTGTGTGAGATTATGTAATTCAAAGTACAGTAGTCAACATTTGAAGTGGATCAAAAAAGTTTTGATTAAAGGTTTTGATCTGCTTCAAATGTTGACTATATTATACAAAGTATAAGTAATAACAAAGTGTATTGTTATTGACTGCAAAGTGTGTAATTTTTAGTATTTGGTATAAGCCAAAGGTGAAGACACTCATAATTATTTTGTAATGTACTTAAATCACAAATAAAGTGTACTTATAACAAAGTGTACTCATAACAGAAATAAAGTATACTTATAACACAAATAAAAGTATACTTATAACAGAAATAAAGTATATTTATAATGCAACTAATATTATAACAAAAAATTATATACTTTTAACACAAATAAAATATACTTATAACACAAATTAAGTACACTTTAATATCACTAATCAAGCATGTAATTAGTCCCTACACAGACATATACTTAAAGTGTACTAAGTATACTTGAAGTTGTTCCAATTTAGCACACATACGTATACTAAATATACTTAAAGTTGTATTGTAATACTACTTAATTTCAACTTAAATATACTTAGTACAAAATTAGTTGTTTCAAAATAACACACTTTAAATTAACTAATCATTAACACACTTGAAATATACTAATAATTAGTCTTGCTGCAAGTATACTTAGTATACTTTTTTTTCACTAGGGTGTCATTACATTCAACAGCCCCCACCATACTTAACTAAAACTGCACACAGTCAAGAAGATGTCTTTGCCTGTTTGCTTAGCAGCTGTTCCCCTGTTCCTTTAAAAATCTTGTTGCAGTGTTCTGCTAGTATGTAATATTAAAAAGAACTGTTTATAATGATTTCTTTCTTTTTCTTTTTTTATATTGGAATTATTGTTCACTAGGTACATTAGCAAAACAACTTAAAATGTATAATGTGCTCATCCTCATAATTACTTAACATTTTCTTTAGGAAAATTGCATCCTATGTTTTGACTTTACTTAAAGCCATCAACAATGCATTTATAGAGGTTAGTAACTATTATCATTCACAATAAGTATTTATAAAAACACAACACAGGTATTAATAACAATATATTCACTTGACAGAAATAAATCTGAATTACTAAAATGTCATTGTTATATAATAACATTATAGCGTCTTTATAAATTCATGTAATTGACTGATTAATTAATACTTATAAATCAGTGTAATGGATTATGAGCATCCGCACTGAAAAAGCAAATGCATGACTTATAAGTAATGATAAAAATAATATAAATGTAACTATAACTGTTCTTTGAATGCAGTATATGTCTTAATGAGTTTTTAAAATATATTTATAGAATACTTAACATAAATAAGTATAAATAGAGCTAAAATTCATTATAAGCATAGACTTCATAGAAAGTATTACCGTATATATTAAATAAAATGAACTTATTTGTCACAATAAAACAATATAAATGGCTGATCAATGATGCATTTCTTCACTATTATCATTGGTCTTCATCAGTTATGTGTGCATATATATATATATATATATATATATATATATATATATATATATATATATATATATATATACATATATATATATATATATATATATATACACACAGAATAAATACATCACTGATGAATTTGATATTATATATTTCTGAAATGGCAAAAAAGAAAAAAATATATATTATTAGCAGAGCCTTATTTGTATTGAAAGTGTACTTTGTGTGTACTTCAAATCTTAAAGTATACTTTTTAAAAAGTGCACTTGCAGATAATATAATTAAAATTAAAGGCCACTTAAGTGTACTTAAATAGAATATACTTTAATGACAAATATTTATTATCATGCTTAAGTGCACTTTTTAAAAATGCACTTTGTAATAATGTCAAATTAAGTTGTACTTAAAGAAAGTACACTTAAATGACAATATTTACTAAAACGCTTGAGTGCACTTTTTAAAAATGCACTTTGTAATAATGTCTAATTAAGTTGTACTTAAAGAAAGTACACTTTAATGACAATATTTATTAACACGCTTAAGTGTACTTTTTAAAAATTCCCTTTGTAATAATGTCAAATTAAGTTGTACTTAAAGAAAGTACACTTTAATGACAATATTTATTAACACGCTTAAGTGTACTTTTTAAAAATTCCCTTTGTAATAATGTCAAATTAAGTTGTACTTAAAGAAAGTACACTTAAATGACAATATTTACTAAAACGCTTGAGTGCACTTTTTAAAAATGCACTTTGTAATAATGTCTAATTAAGTTGTACTTAAAGAAAGTACACTTTAATGACAATATTTATTAACACGCTTAAGTGTACTTTTTAAAAATTCCCTTTGTAATAATGTCAAATTAAGTTGTACTTAAAGAAAGTACACTTAAATGACAATATTTACTAACACGCTTGAGTGCACTTTTTAAAAATACACTTTGTAATAATGTCTAATTAAGTTGTACTTAAAGAAAGTACACTTAAATGACAATATTTACTAACACGCTTGAGTGCACTTTTTAAAAATGCACTTTGTAATAATGTCTAATTAAGTTGTACTTAAAGAAAGTACACTTAAATGACAATATTTACTAACACGCTTGAGTGCACTTTTTAAAAATACACTTTGTAATAATGACTTATTAATTGTACTTAAAGAAAGTACACTTTAATGACAATGTTTATTAACACACTTGAGTGCACTTTTTAAAAATGCACTTTGTAATAATGTCAAATTAAGTTGTACTTAAAGAAAGTACACTTAAATGACAATATTTACTAACACGCTTGAGTGCACTTTTTAAAAATACACTTTGTAATAATGACTTATTAATTGTACTTAAAGAAAGTACACTTTAATGACAATGTTTATTAACACACTTGAGTGCACTTTTTAAAAATGCACTTTGTAATAATGACTTAAGTTGTACTTAAAGAAAGTACACTTTAATAACAATATTTATTAACACGCTTAAGTGCACTTTTTAAAAATGCACTTTGTAATAATGTCTAATTAAGTTGTACTTAAAGAAAGTACACTTTAATGACAATATTTATTAACACGCTTAAGTGTACTTTTTAAAAATGCCCTTTGTAATAATGTCAAATTAAGTTGTACTTAAAGAAAGTACACTTAAATGACAATATTTACTAACATGCTTGAGTGCACTTTTTAAAAATACTTTGTAATAATGACTTATTAATTGTACTTACAGAAAGTACACTTTAATGACAATGTTTATTAACACACTAGAGTGCACTTTTTAAAAATGCACTTTGTAATAATGACTTATTAAGTTGTACTTAAAGAAAGTACACTTTAATAACAATATTTATTAACACGCTTAAGTGCAGTTTTTAAAAATGCACTTTGTAATAATGACTTATTAAGTTGTACTTAAAGAAAGTACACTTTCATGACAATATTTCTAAACATGCTTAAGAGCACTTTTTAAAAATGCACTTAATTTTTACTTAATTATGACTTTATAGTGTTTTAAATAAGTAAACTTATTCTGATGTATTGACTTATATATTAAAGCACATGAAAAATAATTTATTTTAATTTCAACTTAAGTGTGTTGTCCAAGATGACATTTGTTAATGTATTTTAAATGTGCTTATACTGTGTGCATTAATACACTTGAAATTTATTTTTCTGAATTTCAATACACTTGCTTATACAGTGTATAATCCTGTAAAACTTAGTGCTGTATTTGTGATACTTAATGCAACAGTGCTGTACTTTACATATCTGTATAATACCTTTAATATCATTGTTGTTCTAAGTTGATTAAACATATTTAATTGCAAGCAAAAGTTTAACAGATCTAAAAATTAATTTGAATTCATATTCAGTTAAAATACATTTAATTTTAATCAGACTAAACTATAAAATAATTGAATTTCAGTTAGGTGAATGAGTCAAGTTCTGTAAACTTACAGTCTAACTACAACAATGAATTAGAAAAACTTCAACTTGAACAAATTTAATCATGCACGTATTATAGCCTATAAACTTTTTGTTTAATGCGCATGCGCCAAAATACTGCGTCATGACGGCGCACTACTTCACCAGAGTTTGAAAAATGCACTTTCAGCCATCTTTCTTTGATCGCGATGCGTGAGGCAACTTTGCTGGTCAAAGAAGAAAACAAAGGAGCGCATGTTTGGATGACTACAAATGAGACGTTATGCATTACAAATAAAGAAGCAAGTAAGTATCTTGATATATGCTCTCTTTATTTTTATTTTTTCACCGGAACATAGCAGTTCTTATGAGTGTAACTTATTTAGTTTAATCGCAATATGGAGGTGAATTAATCATGTTTCCTGTAATTTATTTATGATTGCATTATAATAATTTCTTATATAATATGAACGTGGTCGCGTGTGTGGGCGTGTTCAAAGAATTTGGCTGCTGAAAATATAATATTTTAATTGAACTCTGACTTTTTAAATCATTTTAAATGACTTTAAGTTAAATTTGCAGAACTAAATTCAAAGATCTGATCTTGTAACATTTAAAGACAATTATATACATTTAATCGCTATTATAACCACCAGTAATGCTTATAATCTATTTTTCTTTTTGCATTTGAAAAGTTAGTTGTTCAATTACTGTTTGTGTTTGTAATATGTAATATTTTTGTGCTTATCTGTTGTTATATATATTCATTTTGTAGGATCAGTACAGATTTGTTATTGGAGATACAGTGCAAGCTGTGTGGAATCAAAGACCTGTATTGATGAGGTGATGTTCCATGTTTTGCCATTAATTCAGCCACCCTGATCACACACTACAAGCTAAAACACTGCCATCAACTGTCCTTATAGCTTAAAATGCTTTGAATCTTTTCTATTTGCAAGTAATAAATTCTCACCTGTGCACTTACAAATCCCCATATAATCATTATATATTTATATTTATATTAGTGGTGGGCATAGATTAATTAATCATCGGTATAGAGCCTGCTTCCGCTGCCTCACGTTAAGGTAACGTCCCTCAATGGACTGTTCTAGGGAAGTACCTGTTGTGTCTGGAAACACAGCACAAAGACACAATAGTGTAAATAGTGTAAAGAAGGACGAGTTGGGAGGGGGTGGGTGCCAAAAAAGGCTTACAGAGATAGTGGCATGCAGTATAGTAAGCAGTAGGTAGCTTAAATATCATGATCTAAATGATCGCCGCCAATGAGGAAGCACAAAGTGAAACATGTTATTGGTTCAAACTTACCACCAGCTGCCCATTCCCTCACATCAGACACCCACACTGCTTCATCGGTGCAAGCCAAGCTTTCTTTAAGTTCTGCTAGACTTGCAGTCTCCTCCTGAAGCCTTTGGCAAGTCTAATGCGACAGTTAAAAAATACAGTTACACAAAACTACATAATAATCACTAATTGAAACCATTTACAGAGAACACACCTTCACATATCTTGCAGACAATGCTCGATGTAGTGTTGAGATTTTTTTGTAGTTCCAGGCCATAGCATGGATTGTAAGCATATCCACACGTGCTGTTGAGAGTAAATGTTGAGTGAATGTCATGCAATAAGCAATAAAAAAAATGACATTAGAAGAGAAATACTACAATCACCTCCTTTTGACATGTATTTAGTCGTTAAGGCACAGCGGGAGAGTTAGCTGTTCACCTGTTCAACTTCCTCCCCCGCAGTTGACCCTGCTCCTTCTTGGTTTTTGCCACTCCATGTAATCTAGGAGTAAAAAGACATGTAAGGGATAATGTAATGTCCGCCGGTCATTATCGGATAATAAGTAACGACAAGGCGAACAGGACCCTGACGCGCAGCAGAGGGACTTGATACAGTTAAACATAATAAGCGTGCATGACACTTAGGAAAGGCTTGATGGATGTTAGCTCCTGGAGATCAGGAAGGATGTTTGCTGATTTGTGTAAATATGGCCAGTATTTACACATTACATCCATAGCGATAAACCTTGGCTTTGAACTCATCAACTCCTTGTGCAGATACATGGGGTAGGCAAAGATTTCACCTAAGGATATACAAATTGTATTAGAAATACAAATATCCTATTATTGTACATTCTAAAGAGAGCATCATAATTGGAAACTCAACCAAGCAGTGTGGGACAAGCTGAACGAATAGTGATAATTGAGATGCTCCATATGATTATGGTATTTAGCTTTTGTCCAAAGCGACATACAAATAACAACAATACAAAGTTACATTTAACAGCAAACAATTTATTATAATCTCACCTCTAAACATATTAAGCGCTTTAAGGAGGAAACCATGCCGACAGACCGCAACCTCCATGCCCTCTTCGTCCAACTTGAAGGTCCTCCTAGAAGTCTCCTTCGCTGCTGTCCATGAGGAGCTCCCACATCTGCCTTGTCCAGGTAGCTGTGATGTAAATGAAACACACTATAAACATACTGTATAAACACCTTGTATTTTGAAGGTGAGGGCAGTTTTTCACCAATGCAAAGAAAATCTGGGCTGTAAAGGCATAGTAATTAATTAACAAATAATTTGAAACCTGCCTGTTTCACAGCTTTATGCAAGACATCAACAAATGCAGACACAGATGTGTCTTCTGCGATAAATGCCCCTTCAAAAAACGAAGAGTCGGAGCTGAGGAAGAGACGAAACAGAACATTTATCCATGCTGAATATTGAATACAAAAAAAAAAAATCAAGATCAATCTAAACTGGAAGAAAAAAATATCACCTTCCGTTTCGAAGAAACCGGTATAGCTTCCTGTTGCCATCCACAGAGATTGCCAGCATGTCTGGGGTGCAAGCGGGGCAGGTGAAAGGTGCACCACAGGACAAGTTATCTTCTCAAAAGCACAATATGAAAACTCCAGGAAGCTGCGCTGCAGTGTGTCCCCACACACTGGTCCTGACTGAAAGATGCATTATATTATATGTTACTTTGGAGATGTCTACATATGGTAAACAATTATATAATATGGTGAACACTTACCCGCCCACCACACTTTGTACGATGCTCCAGCAGTTTTGCAAAGGCTTGTCTGGACAGTGCCGGCGCGATGATTTTAAGTTCTCTTACACTGCTGAAAAGATTGAGGGAATACAAAGTAGAAGAGCTGGTGGAAGCTGGCCAGTATCCACTGTTTACGAGGTCCATGAACTCTGGAGCCCACTGCTGCTGGCATGTTTGGCATGCAAACAATGGCTGGTGCATGTCATAACGCCCTTGGGTTATAAGAAAACAAACCTGAGCTTTTAGAAACAGCTGGCACACTTTAAGACACTTGGGCTACATCTTGAGTAGAATCACACCAGCATAGTTCAAATAAGTATATTTTTGTTGGTTTATCATAATGACAAGATATATTCTGTAATTTTTGAGTACTGTTATTTTCATTGCAAAGTAAAACCAAAAAAGGGGGAAAAAGCTGAATATTGAAAAAAGATCAGAGTTTATAAATATTACCATTGATGGAAATTAAAATGACCGCTTTGCCAGGTGACACAGTTATGCTGGGGACTTCACAGGGACATTTTTGAGTCACTCTCACTGTTGGCAAAATACAAGCTAGCAAAGGAAAGATAAACACAAAATTAGCCTACTAGATTTATTAGACAAGAGTTTTGCAATTACCTACCTTGGTCGTGTGAGCTGTATCCTCCCTCCCCTCTCACAAAATATGTGGATGGGGGAATAGCTTTAAAAAAGCCCTCAATGACTGATTCCCTATCGTGGAGTGGCCATCTCCTGTGATTCTTGATATCGCAGGTTTCACAGAACCACTGATCTGGTAGACACTCTCTGCATCTAGGAACGAAATCAATGAACCAATTTAGTCATTGAATCAACTCTTTGAAACAGCCCTGATTCCACCATAAACATGCAGTTTATCTGAAACATGAAGACATCAATTAGTGATGCACTCTAAAAGCCTACAAAGTATGAAAAGAACATTAATGAGATCTCACCGAACAACCGCAGGCTTGCTGCAATGGCTACAAAATGGTTGGCCAACATCCTGAGTTTGGATGAGGCATTTAAGGTGGAATGGCCTTGCCTCCTTCCATCTTTGTGAGGCTTGCTGCTGCCTGAAAGTCCATGATGATGATGCCCTCTGGATTTCAGGAGAGTCAGACATCATAGCAGAGAGGCTCTCCATGTTTTTTTCTGCAAAGACAAATATTAATTTAATTGACAAAGGACCATTTCTATGCAGATCTATGATTTCAGAATAATGGGTTAATATCCTTCCAATGCTTTCAGTAACATAAATTTCAGAACTTTTCCAAATCAACTTTCCCACAGTCTAGGGCAAAATTCAGCATTCTTTGAAACATGGATCAGGGTAAATTGCATCAACGTGAAAATTGAGACGGAATTCCATTGGGACAAAATTGAAACTAATACAAAAAAGTGGCTCAATAATAGGACTCATTGTGGACACAATTTGTGGGTTTGCTGATTTATAAGCAGTTGATGTGGGTACAATTGACCCTTCGCTAAGCCATGCCCGAAAACCGCCAAAGGCCAATCGTGGCTTAGCAGGCCGTAACTAGGCACAGGAGGTCTGGCGAGCTTTCGACTTTTTACATTTTTTGCCAAGATTTTACATGAATGGCAATCTAGTCTCCAATGATACAGGTGTTCCAGGATTTGTGTGAACCCTGCTTTCAGATCTCCTTCAGAAAATTACCTAATAATAATTCAAATGTATTTGACCATATTTTACCAAATTCCACTTGAGGATCAAGACTGGCTGCAGGAAGCTTTTCAGTGAGCAGGTAGTTCCCGATCTGGTTGTGTGTAACTACAACAGCAAACAAAACCAAGTTATACCACCAATACATACTTTTTTGGTTGAATCTACATTTCTATACATTTCAAATATGGGGGAAATTACATTTACAAAAAAAATAAATAAGAGAACTTGGAAATAATAAATGGAAAAATAGTACAATTAACCTTTGGATGCAATGCAATACAGTTATCAAATCAAATACTGCATAAACATATTTCACATGGTTCAACCTCATTATAATGAGCTCATTACCTGGATACAAGTACATGTTACTTAAGTCTACCAGCAACACAACTTGATTTCTTGACAATGATGTGTAACCAATTACTATTAATATTATTACCGGTAGCTGAGGCTTTGGGCCGCCCTCCACGCCTCCCCCTTGGCTTTCCAAGTCCTAAACACACCCTTTTTGGCATTGGCAGAGGGGCAACTTGCCTCTGCTCCTCGGATTCTTTCTGGGGGTTGAAGTGAAAATCATGATTAGGCTGTTAATTCATTTTTAACAACAACAAAAAAGAAAAATTAACAGTTGCATCCAAAAATTCAACACCTAAAAAACACCTACCCTGGCTTCAGTCAGAACATGTTCTAAGCTCATTTCAAGAGCCATCCGTCTCCCCTCCATGTAACTGCCATCTTGACAGTCAGTGACCCGTGTAGTGGTCATCACAGAAACGGAGAGAGGGGCAGACAGAAAAAGAAGGACAGACACTGAGATGGACAGAGGGGCAGACAGAGATAAGAGACAGACAGAAATGAGAGACAGACCGAAAGACAAACAGTGCACAAATCCAGATTAGGTTGGCGCTTAAAAGGGCCTTTGGTTGGTTGTGGTGATCTAGCCGGTAGGTTGGTAGAATCTAAAAAACAAAAACAACACTCGTTTAGGGGAAGGGTGTTAATGGGACAGAGACAATGAATTTACTTAACAATGGATGAAAATATACATTTTTGAGACTGGTGCAGCTAAATACAACTTTTTTAATGAGCACTGAAGATCTCAAAAGCTAAAATGGACGCAGTTCTGTTCACTCGGAGTCTGGAGGACAACTATCAATCCGCTGAAAGAAGTCCGGACAATTAAACAGAAGTTTACGTTGCAGGATTACAACCGTAAAAAACTCAAGGGACTATTTTCTTTAGCGGAAGCAATAAAATAGTATTTAAATCGATAACTCTTTTTTAAAATCAATATTTTGTGTCAAATGATTGATTTATTTGGTAAGTAGTCATGTAATAGGATCATGTAGAGAGATGCGGTTGTTATAGTGAATACAACCCAGAGAGGATGATATCAGACAAATTGAAACACCAAAGCAATGTCACAAGAAGTTAAATTAGGGTATAAGGAAGGCAGTCATGACAGTACCCCAGCAACATACTTGACTACACGTTTGCATGTATATTTCATCGAATTATATAGGCTAGGCCTACTTGTTCATGAGGTAATAATTTTAGCCTACGTAACGTTACCTTAATCAACGACTCCAGAGAGGAAGTAACTGAGGACAGCTCCGTCATCCGGATATTGTTAAAAAAAAGATTTAAAAAAAAAAAAAAACTTGCGAAAAATTAAGTTAAATTAATTAAAATTATTTTTAAAAATATCAATAAACAGCAAAGCAACCCAGCTTCGAAATAATAACCGAAAAAGACCGAAATAATAATACATAATTAATATACAGCGCCGCCACTCCCGCCACGCGCATCACGCGCTGTGCGTAAGGCACCAAAAATAGCCTAATAAAAAAATCAGTGATCATAGTCAGTAATTATAATGCCGATATTATTTCAGTATATATTATTAGGCACCTTTCAGGCATAACTCGATAACCCATTAAGCCCAGTGGTCCGTTGGATTGCGCAATTTGCGCAGCACCTGCCGAAATTTTACTTTGACAGTAGGAGGTATATAAAGGACTGGCTTTATTTTTAAAATCATAAAAGAATTATGGTTATGGCACCAAAATGGCTAGCAGCAGCACTGCACATATATAAACCGTGATAATAAATGCTGATTAAACAGCTTCTCTGCTGCAGCCCGACCGGCAGAAAGAATCGTGCTATTGCACGAAAGATGCATCCAATTGAAATGCATTAGTTTAAAAAACGTGCTGTAATTACGAAAATAACTAAATAAACGTGCCCCTGCCACGAATAAATAGATTACATTTCGTGACTATGTCACGAACACAATGGCCAATCAGAGATGTTTAAGAATCCACTCTACAGTGCTCGAAATTTTTAAAATGACTTGGTACAGAAGTCGGTACTTTTGACAACACTACTTATGCATATGGATCACTTGTAGTTTGCTCACTGTTTTATGAAGAAATGTACAAGCTTTTTACAAACTGTTCTTGTTCAGGAAGCTGAAGAAGAGGCTGAACACTTAATAGAGACTGAGATTTATTTTTAATTTGTTCTTAACTTGTTTTTAAAAGAACTAGTTATTCTTCCTCTTATGATGTATTTAGAAAACAGATGCAAGATATACACTGTCATGTATCTTTGAAACTGATCCTTCTTACATAATACATTGCAGATATGCTCATAGAATCAGGTGTGCTCCAACAGTAGCCACATTCAAATCCAGACTCAAAACATGAGTCATCTTTTTATCTATACATTTACTGATTGAGCACTGTGATATGTCCGAACTGATTGCATTTTATTTTATACATATTATCTTTTTTATTCTTTTATTGCCTTTTCCAGTTTTTATTTCATTTTTAGTGTATTTTATATCTATAAAAGTGTCAAGTGTCGCCACCTTCTTCTCATTGAAGTACAGCATCACCCGCTCAGGAAGACGCTGCTTTAAATCCTCAAGTAACAGAAGTTCCCTAAGTAAAACAAAATAGATATATTTTAAACAAAATAGATATGCACAATTTGTCAAAGATAGTTCCCTTTTCTTGTGCAAATTCTACAAAGGTTTGAGTAGCGTTTTTCTTGTGAATTCAAAACTGTTGCCTGTAAGCCTCTAAGCCACTAATTCATATGCTCTAAGTATGGCTGATTTAACTACATAATAAACCATCTTCCAAAGACACTTCTAGCACCTTGCCAACTAATTTGCATTGTAACAGTAACGACTGATGTTGCTATCCTCTCAAAAGTGTTAAAATAACTATCCACTTCTGATTCTCTATCATTATGCACACTGTAAAGATAGTTTGCATATCTTCTTTATGTTAATATGATTTATTTTAAAATGTTTAGTGATTTTGGATTTGGATTTCTTTTTAATTGAACATTTCAGTAGTGATAAGAAGTTCCAGTTTGGTTGAATTGTGGTTATGTGACATTGTACCTTGTTTAAGGGTTTATTTGGTTTGTATAGGAAGTTTAAACACTAAAAGCAAAATAGAATAAGAATCCTGAACTCAAAAAATAAAAAGACAGTGAAGATTAAGTGAAGCTAAATCAAATAAAAGTCTTACTAAAATGTACACAGAGATAAAGTAGATAACTTAAATTAAATTGTTTGACAAAAAAAAAAAGGAAAAAAAAAAAAAAAAAAAAGTAAATTCCTGCACACTATCAACTTGCAAAACCGTAAAAAAAGTTATTTATTGGCAACATTTTGATCGTATGATCTTCATCAGGCATACATTGACAAAAAAAAAAAAATTTGGAAATCAAAACTTAAAAGAATAAGAGAAGAAAACCAAAGACTTGGTGGTATCTGAAAGATGTTAGCAGCAGATCCTTTAAGTCCTGTAAGTTGTGAGGTGGAGCCTCCATGGATCAGACTTGTTTGTTCAGCACATCCCACAGATGCTCGATTGGATTGAGATCTGGGAATTTGGAGGCCAAGTCAACACCTCAAACTTGTTGTTGTGCTCCTCAAACCATTCCTGAATCATTTCTGCTTTGTGTCAGGAGCATTATCCTGCTGAAAGAGGCCACAGACACCAGAGAATACCGTTTCCATGAAAGGGAGTACATGGTTTCAACAATGCTTAGGTAGGTGGTACGTGTCAAAGTAACATCCACATGGATGGCAGGGCCCAAGGTTTCCCAGCAGAACATTTCCCAAAGCATCACACTGCCTCCGCCGGCTTGCCTTCTTCCCATAGTGCATCCTGGTGCCATGTGTTCCCCAGGTAAGAGATGCACACACACCCGGCCATCCATGTGATGTAAAAGAAAACATGATTCATCAGACCAGGCCACCTTCTTCCATTGCTCAGTGGTCCAGTTCTGATGATCACGTGTCCACTGTTGGCTCTTTCGGCGGTGGACAGGGGTCAGCATGGGCACCCTGACTGGTCTGCAGCTATGCAGCTCCATACACAACAAACTGATGCACTGTGTATTCTGACACCTTTCTATCAGAACCAGCATTAACTTCTTGAGCAGTTTGAGCTACAGTAGCTCGTCTGTTGAATCGGACCACATGGGCCAGCCTTCAATGAGCCTCGGCCGCCCATGACCCTGTCGCCGATTCACCACTGTTCCTTATTGGAGCACTTTTGATAGATACTGACTGTGCGAGTGTAAGGGGCGCTCAAAGGGTTCTGTTAGGCACTAGTAGAAATGGTGGTGGGAGTTTCTGATTAGAGAAACTGGAGCGAGAGAGCGAGTCCAATCTGAAGGATTTTATTTGAATTACAGCTGCATGCATGAAGTATTACAGGCATTCGCCCATAGCGGTATGTGTGGTCTACATTCTTAATCATTCACTCACAGGAACAACAAACATGCAGGAGTATGATATCTGGCGCAAAGAACAAGTCCGTATTCCCACCGATATAATGCCTCCTGATACTGATGTAGACATGTCTTGACTTGCCAGACAATAATAAAAGATATATACATAAAGATACCTCTAGGGGGCATCGTTGGGCTTTCATACACTGACCACTGCAGACCGGGAACACCCCACAAGAGCTGCAGTTTTGGAGATGCTCTGACCCAGTTGTCTAGCCATCACAATCTGGCCCTTGTCAAACTCGCTTCAATCTTCAACTGGCTGGCAGTAGCGGCCACTGACAGCTCACATGACCTGGTGGCAGCTGCCAGTCTTGATTCTGGCAGGTCTGTCAGCGGTGACTGGCAGAGTGTAACGCCTTCCCTATCTCTATCGCTGCATGGCAATACATAATTTTATTATTATTAATATAATCTTATGACTCTTCTTTTGTATGATTCACGTCTGGGTTTATCTCAATTAAAGCAGTCAAATCACCGTGATCTCAACTGGCGGAAAATGACGCTCAGCCCAGCCAAGCCACTGCTGAGATGCGAGTATAACGCGTTCTGTATTACCTTTGCGGCATCAAAATACATAACTTTATTATGAATGTAACATTATGACTCTATTCTTTTGTGTGGTTGACATTTTAGATGGGTTTATCTCAATTAAAGTAGTTAAATGACCGTGATCTCAACTGGCGGAACTTTAGTAAAATTTTACTTTAGTAAAATCTGGCTCATGAATATTTAGTTAATTAGTGGTTGATTAGGGCTTGTACATGGTTGGTGTAGCATATGCACATGTATCAGGATAATCAATAAACTTTGGAGTTTTCAGAACGCTTTTAACCTGATGAACTGTGTTCGTTAATCACTAAATCGGCTCCGACCGGTCTGCAAAAGATGAGCCCACTTGACACCTTTGTTACCCTCCGAGGTAACACAGGAGGCCAAATTTCCTTGCTCTTAGGACATCAAAGGGGCCCCTCATGTGGACTACGGGCCAGATCCACATTCCAATACCCACACACACAGGCACACACAAAAACACACACACAGACACACACAGAAACACACAATCATACATTTTTAACTGTATATGTAAACTACAACTATGCTGAAATATATCCATCATGTATTTTAGGGCCTATGCATGTTTCCTAGTGTTTAAATGAGTGTATTTGTGCTAGTGTGCATTTTAATAGTGGAATTCTGTTTGTAAACCATAACTTCTTTTCTATGCCTTTCTGATCTGTCGAGTTTGATCTCTCCGTAAAGCTCCGGACTCGAGCTATTCACTGGGATATGTCACATAGCTGACAAATGCATTTTTCTATGGGTTTAATGATATTGTGAAGAAAGAACTCCATCTCGAAATCCGATCTGATAGTCATTAAGTATGCAAATTCATCTAGGAGACCAAAGGAACTTTGCCCGCCAAATAGTGCTGCGCATCTATTGGCCGCTACAATTCAGGAGGTGTGTTAGCTTGGGTTTCCGTAAAAACAACGACACACACCTTCTCTTTTGTCTCCCGATTGTCTCACGAGCACCTCGTGCACGTCTCTCCTGGACGCCGCCGGTGACCACGCGCTGCCATCGCGCTCATCTTCGGGACCACTTCTTTGGACTCTCTCTCTCTCTCTCTCTCTCTCTCTCGCTCTTCGGTTAAGTTACTTAAGTTTAAACCTCTTTTGAAAACCCCGCCGGAGAAACCCTCTCGGAAAGGACCAACCAAGCCAAGCGCATTGAAACTGCTACACACGGACCTGAACCAATAAGCAAGTATTATCATTGATCTGAAATTTGTCTAAACTGATTTCTGTGCTGGCTCTCTCAAAAAGGTTTGACTGTGTAATTTGCCATTCTTTGATCATCTTTCTTTCCCTGTCTTTTCTTCATTTTCACTCTTGTGTATATATATGTGTATACTTCTGTATATATTTTAGACGTATAATCTCTGTAGTTGTAGCTGCATATATTAAACACTTAATTCATGCTTGATTGTTCTGTTTGTTCTTTCAACGGAAGACCAAGTCACTTTAACGTTTCGATCCTATATCCTTGCTCTATGTTTGGATGCTAGAATAGGAAGACTTCCCTCGTGGCCAGAGGAAAGAAAAATCTTCCTTTTTATAACATTCTGAGGAGCTGCAGTTTGCTGGACAAACGTCTCGGTTACAAAGGTAACCCTCGTTCCCTGAAGGAGGGAACGGAGACGTACGTCGGATGACCGACGAATAGGAATCTCGCTAGAGAGGCCAATCTACTTCGAGTGTAACTAAACGAGCCAATGCACATTGGCATGCAATCATATGCATCAGCTGCTCGCCTCGCAGCGCGGGTATATAATGAGCAGCAGGTGCGTTGCATCTTCAGGTTTTCGCTGAGGAGCCGAACCCCGCAGGTGGCAGCATCAGCAGGACAGCGCCTGTGGCGACGGGACGTACGTCTCCGTTCCCTCCTTCAGGGAACGAGGGTTACCTTTGTAACCGAGACGTTCCCATTCAGTCGGTCACTTCGACGTACGTCGGATGACCGACGAATAGGAATCCCTACCAAAGCGCCACAGGAGGTGCCCTCTTCCAGTGCTCTGTTGTGAGCCACCTGAACCCCCTTGCCTAAGGACGGTGGGACCGGGCTCACACAGAGAGGGTCGATCACTGTTGTTCCCAAAACCCACTCAGTGAGACTATTAGATACCACTGGGAGCGTAACCTTACGTCAGATAAGGAACGCTGCGGAATCCATATGCTTCCCCGAAGGAGTTATATGGAAGAATATGGACTAACCTTGTAGGCTGTACAACATATGGAAGAACTGGGGTGACTCCAACTTGGTGGGTTCTCCCAGAGGGAAAGACACGGGCTTCGATTAGGAGCAACCGTGGAGAAGCCGCATATGGGATCCCCGTAGGGTCACACATATGGAACCCAGCCTAAATCCGGTTCTCAAGGATTCAACGGAGTATAGGCCTGGCGACCGACGCTCCGCCACGTCGGCTGCCGAAGGGATGTCGGAGGACTCGACAGGGTCTGCCTTGTAGGGACTCTCTGGAGAATAGAACGCGCATGTAGCGCAGCAAGCCGACACTAAGCCGGGGCCTCTCCGTGCCTCTGACCTGAGGCGAGAACACGGGAGGAGACCGGCTCGACACGAAGGCTATAGTATCTAGCGAACGTGTTAGGTGTCGCCCAGCCCGCAGCTCTACAAATGTCTGTTAGCGAGGCGCCACGAGCCAGCGCCCAGGAGGATGCTACACCTCTCGTGGAGTGAGCATGCAACCTGAGCGGGCAGGGCACGCCCTGAGCTTGATAAGCCAGGGCGATGGCATCCACTATCCAGTGGGCCATCCTCTGCTTGGAGACAGCCTTTCCCTTCTGCTGGCCTCCGTAACAGACAAAGAGCTGGTCTGAGGTCCTGAAGCTTCGAGTTCTGTCTATGTACAGTCGCAAGGCGCGAACTGGACAGAGCAAAGCCAGGGCTGGGTCTGCCTCCTCCGAGGGCAGCGCTTGCAGGCTCACCACCTGATCCCTGAAGGGAGTGGTAGGAACCTTGGGCACATAGCCAGGCCGGGGTCTCAGTACCACGTGGCTGTCACCCGGCCCGAACTCTAGGCACGATTCGTCGACCGAAAAAGACTGCAGGTCCCCTACCCTCTTGATGGAGGCCAATGCCACCAGCAGCAAAGTCTTCATAGAGAGAATCTTTAAGTCTGCTGACAGCAAAGGCTCAAAGGGAGCAATCTGAAGTGCTCTTAGCACCAGAGCGAGGTCCCAAGAGGGTATGGAGGGGGGACGAGGAGGATTTAACCGTCTCGCCCCCCTAAGGAACCTGACGACCAGGTCGTGCTGACCAACAGTTTTGCCATCTATGTGGTCGTGGTAAGCGGATATGGCAGCAGTATGGACTTTGAGGGTGGAGGGGGACAGCCTACGCTCCAACCCTTGCTGCAAGAAGGAAAGCACGACACCGATCGAGCATCTTCGGGGGTCTTCCCGGCGAGAAGAACACCACTCGACGAACAGGTTCCACTTCGAGGCGTAAGCACGTCTCGTAGACAGTGCACGTGCCGAAGTGATGGTGTTAAGTACCTCAGGGGGTAAGTCACCTAGAACCTCCGCGTCCCGTCCAGGGACCAGACATGGAGTTTCCAGAGGTCTGGACGCGGGTGCCAAAGAGTGCCCCGTCTCTGAGAGAGGAGGTCCTTCCTCAGAGGGATGGGCCAGGGAGGGGCTGTCGCGAGGAGTGAGAGTTCTGGGAACCAAGTCCGGTTGGGCCAGTAAGGCGCAACTAACAAGACCTGCTCCTCGTCCTCCCTGACTTTGCACAGGGTCTGTGCAAGTAGGCTCACTGGGGGAAACGCATATTTGCGCGGGCCCCGGGGCCAGCTGTGAGCCAGTGCATCTGTCCCGAGTGTCCCCTCGGTCAGAGAGTAAAACAACTGGCAGTGGGAGGTTTCTGGTGAGGCAAACAGGTCTACCTGAGCCTCTCCGAACTCTCTCCAGATCAGCTGAACCACCTGGGGGTGGAGTCGCCACTCTCCTGGCAGCGCAGCTCGTGATAGCTCGTCGGCCACACAGTTGAGCACACCGGGGACATGAATGGCGCGAAGCGACCTCAGATGCTTCCGACTCCAGAGGAGGAGATGGCGGGCGAGTTGCGACATGCGACGGGAGCGTAGACCACCTTGACGGTTGATGTACGCAACGGTCGCAGTGTTGTCCGTACGGACCAGTACGTGCTTGCCCCGAAGCAGGCCTTTGAGGCGGCTCAGAGCAAGGCGTACTGCCAGCAACTCGAGGCAATTGATGTGCCAATGCAGATGGGGTCCCGTCCAAACCCCTGACACTGCATGCCCGTTGTACGTGGCACCCCAGCCGGTGGCAGAAGCATCTGTGAAAACCACAGCATGCCGGGACACTTGTTCTAGGGGCACTCCTGCCCGAAGAAACAAAGGGTCCGACCACGGACTGAAGGTTAGGCGGCACTCCTGAGTGACTGGCACCCGGAACGTGCCGCGTTGCCACGCCCATCTCGGGACTCGGCCGTGAAGCCAGTGCTGAAGCGGTCTCATATGAAGCAGACCGAGCGGTGTTACAGCCGCTGCAGCCGCCATATGCCCCAGGAGCCTCTGAAAGAACTTCAGTGGGACCGCTGTCCTGCCGTTGAACGTATTCAGGCAGTTCAACACCGACTGAGCACGTTCCTCTGTGAGGCGTGCTATCTGTTCGACCGAATCCAACTCCATACCGAGAAAAGAGATCCTCTGCACTGGGGCGAGTTTGCTCTTTTCCCAGTTGACCTGAAGCCCCAACTGGCTGAGGTGACTGAGCACCAAGTCCCTGTGTTCGCACAACTGATCCCGAGACTGTGCTAGAATAAGCCAGTCGTCTAGATAGTTGAGAATGCGAACACCCCGTTCTCTCATGGGAACAAGGGCTCCCTCCACGACTTTCGTGAAGACGCGGGGAGACAGGGCCAGCCCGAAGGGTAGGACTCTGTACTGGTATGCTCGACCTTCGAACGCGAATCTCAGGAATGGCCTGTGTCGCGGAAGGATCGAAACATGGAAGTACGCGTCCTTCAGGTCGATCGCTGCAAACCAATCTCGGGGACGGATGCACTCGAAAATGCGTTTCTGCGTGAGCATTTTGAACGGTAGCTTGTGGAGGCTCCGATTCAAAACTCGCAGGTCCAAGATCGGTCGTAACCCGCCGCTTTTCTTGGGTACAATGAAGTAGGGGCTGTAGAACCCTGACCTCAAATCGGCTGGAGGGACCGGCTCTATCGCATCCTTCGCCAGTAGGACTGCGATCTCCGCACGCAAGACAGGGGCATCGGCATCTTTCACTGTAGTGAAGAGGATGCCCCTGAACTTGGGGGGGCGCCGGGCGAACTGAATCGCATAGCCGAGCCTGATGGTCCGAAGGAGCCAGCGAGACGGACTGGGGAGCGCTAGCCAGGCTCTCAGAGACCGCACAAGCGGCACCAAGGGGACCACCGGCGTACCCGCCGCGGGGCAGCGAGGTGGAACGCAGGGACGCGGCCCGGGGGGCTCTCTGTGTGAGGCGGCCCGAAGCGGGGTCACAGTGTGCTGTGCAACACTTACCTGCTTCCACGGGTGGACAGAGGGAGCAGTCGAGGTTTTGCCTACCTGCTGCTCGCTGCTGTCCGCTGGCGACAGAAGAGGTGGATGAGAGTGGTGAGGTTCTAGCCCTCCCACTGCTCTCCGAGCCCTCTTCGGACCCGGAGATAGAGGAAACTGCTCTTTTATTGAAAATTTGGGTACCGCTGGTCGTTGGGCCAGCGGCGGAACAAAAAGGGGAAACAAAAGATTCTCCACCCGGCCCTCCTCCGGGGGAAGGAGCGGTGCGGTCACCACCTCCTGAAGAGCAGTCCCATCCATCTCCGGGTCGCCCGTCCTAGGGCCGCTTGGACTTGGCCTTGCCACCCTTCTTTTTAGGGGGTGGCGGGACGGGCTGGGCACCCCGCCCGCGACCGGCTCCACGACGCCGCTTGGATGGAGGCTGCTGCTGCGGCGTGGGAGCGGGGGCGGCCGCAGGGGGGCGCCCTCGGCGACGGGCAGGCTGAGGTGCCGCCGGCGGTGGGGGTGCAGCAGCTGACCGCCTCGGCAGGATATGACTAATGGCCTCAGACTGCTTTTGTACAGCCGAGAACTGTTGGGCAAAGTTCTCGACCGCGTCGCCGAAGAGGCCGGTCTGGGACACGGGGGAATTAAGAAACCTGACCTTGTCGGTATCCCTCATGTCCGCGAGACACAGCCAGAGATGGCGTTCCTGGACCACCATGGTGGACATCGCACGACCCACTGACCGCGCCGTAACCTTCGTCGCACGAAGCGCGAGGTCCGTCGCGGTACGAAGTTCTTGTAGAACTTGCGGATCATGACCACCCTCGTGTAGGTCCTTCAGTGCCTTGGCCTGATGGACCTGCAACAACGCCATAGCGTGTAAGGCAGAAGCGGCTTCCCCACAGGCCTGATAAGCCTTGCCGGTAAGATCCGACGAGTGCTTACAGGCCCGGGAAGGGAGAGACGGCTCCCCCCGCCAGGTGGAGTTAGGGCACAGTTGCATAGCAACGGCCCGTTCCACAGGGGGTATGCGCGCATAACCCTTCGCCGCTCCGCCATCAAGGGTGGTGAGGGAGGAGGACCCACCGACACGGTTTCGGGCAGTAAAAGGTGCCGTCCATGTGCCAGTGAGTTCTTCATGCACCTCCGGGAAGAAAGGCACTGGGGTGGGGGACTGAGAACCAGCCCTTGCCACCCCGAGAAACCAATCGTCCAACCGCGAGGGCTCGGGACACGGTGGAGGATTCCACACGAGCCCGACCCTGTTGGCGGCCCGGGAAAGCATAGCCATCATTTCCGGGTCTGAATCGGGCACAGATGTCACCCCCGAAGGAGGCAGCTGCGCCGAATCGTCATCCCCGAAAGTATCAGGCTCACCCTCCGATGCAGCGATCGACATCTGGTCGTCATGGGGAGCTCCGAAGGATACGGATGGTACACACCTCTGGGGTGGTCCACCGCGTTCCCCCGGCAGCTCTACTGGCTGCGGAGTGCACGAGGGATGAGGGTTCCTAGGGGGTTGGTTCCCCGAAGGAGGCGCGCTCACCGTGATCCTCAAGTCACCAGTCCCAGCGCCCGAAGCAACCCTCTGAGGAGGATTGGAACGAGGCGCCGGGACCGGGACTCCACCCCTTTGCAGGAAGTGGAGTCTCGACCGCAACTCCGCGACGGTCATCATCCCACAATGGGTGCATGACTCGTCCACAAACGCCGCCTCAGCGTGCCTTAAGCCCAAGCACGCGATACAGCGCTGGTGACCATCCCGAGGCGCCAGGTAACGACCGCATCCAGAAACACACGAGTAGAACGACATCTTTAAAAAGACGCGAACTACTCGTGTAAGCTCTTTCAGGAACTGCTCTTTCAAGTGCCGAAGCACGCAGGGGAAAGCCGCTGCAGCACAGACAGGGAAATGTGCAGCCTGTCGTGTGCACTCTCCTTGGAGATGCCGCTCTTACCAGCCGTGAAAACAGCTTTTCAGCGCTCTTAAAAGCGCACCGTACCAGCCGTAAGAACGGCCTTCACAGCTGACACACAGCTTTCTTTGCTCAGTGGGCAAAAAAGAAAATAAACAAGAAACAAAAGGAGAGAATCGGCCCCGCTGCTGTGCTGTTCCACCTGCACCAGACGAGAGAGCAGTAGAGAGAGCTGGCTCGTTCCTTTCACACTCGCTCGTAGATACTACCATGTGTAGTTCGGCTCCGAAGCGAAAAGCTGAAGATGCAACGCACCTGCTGCTCATTATATACCCGCGCTGCGAGGCGAGCAGCTGATGCATATGATTGCATGCCAATGTGCATTGGCTCGTTTAGTTACACTCGAAGTAGATTGGCCTCTCTAGCGAGATTCCTATTCGTCGGTCATCCGACGTACGTCGAAGTGACCGACTGAATGGGAACTAACAGTTTCTCTAAATAATTAGTAAACCAGAACTAAGCATATATGTAATTGATTATAATTCGTTGTAATTAATTCACAATATATGTTTAATTCCCCGCTGGGTCGATATATGAATCATAATTTATTCATAAGGCCTTATGAATTATTATATTCATATTTCATCCATAAATTGATTAATAACTGTACAAACCGCTACATCGTTACAGTTGGGAACACTGATATAGAGCATATAGAGCATATTACAAGGCTAATAATTTTCTTGATTAGCAAAGCATTTAAGCACTGTCCCATCACCCAAAATTCTACTGTCCCATGATGTGACAAAACAAAACAAAAAAAAAAACAAAGAAAAAACCAACCTAATTCTGAAAATAGAAACATGATATTAAAACATGTTTACAGATTAGTGCATCATATGTTTCCATCAAAAGTTTGTACAATATAGCTATGATTATTTTAGGACACTATTAAAACTACAAAAAGCTTAGCCTATGTCATTTTCCTCAGTTCATGCATTTTATGGTCAACTTCCTGTTTGATGCATGCCCCGCCCACCTACATGATATGCTCAGATGAGAAAATTAATTATACTGTCCCATTTGACCGTATGTCCCAGTGACCATTGATCACTGTAGTGGACACCATGCATTAAAGGGTTAACCAAAAGTTTGGTTATAACTAAAAAAAAAAAAAAAACAATGAGAAAAAACCAATACAACGACCCAATATGTAGGCTACAGCCCAAGGGTTGGGTTTTTGTACTTTGTAGTCTGTTAAAAATAATTGGCTTTAGCCTACCATAAAGATGTCTGCTAGACCCATCGTATCATATTGTCCTGTTGTCTATACCATCTTCTGTGAAGTTGGAATTTTTGACTACACGATAAGTCTGACAAGTCTATAAGTTTGACATCTAAGACTTAACACACAAAATTACAAACAACATCTTTATTCAAAAAATGACGTGACACTCAGTTTAAAGATAAAAAAAAATGAAAGATTCATCCTAAGGAATTAATCACAAATTCGTTTAAGTTTGCAGCTTTTTAAAAAAATAATATTATTATTATTAGTAGTAGTAGCCTATTACAGACTTAAAACACGAGCTGCGAAAAAAATCCTTAAAGAGAGAGGGAGCGGCTGGTTGAGCGTCCAGAGAAGTAGGCCTATCACTATAGCAACCAGTCAGGATCACCGTCATTTTGACTGGTGTAATGGAGATAAACCCACATAAAACATGAATCATACAAAAGAATAGATAAGATTGTATTAATAATAATAAAATTATGTATTTCCATGCAGCAAGAGTGACAGAGAACGCGTTATACTCGCATCTCAGCAGTGGCTTGGCTGGGCTGAGCGTCATTTTCCGCCAGTTGAGATCACAGTCATTTAACTGCTTTAATTGAGATAAACCCATCAACGTCAACCACACAAAAGAATAGAGTCATAATATTATATTATTAATAACAAAATTATGTATTTTCACGTGACCTGCCAGAATCAGACTGGCAGCTGCCACCAGGTCATGTGACCTGTCAGTGGCTGCTACCGCCAGCCAGTTGAAGATTGAACCCCCACTCGGATTTTCTTTAACCAGCAGATGGCAGAATTCTGCCCCTAGCGCCTAGATCCAGAAACAACGTAGGCTATATTTAATTTAGATTTTTTTTTTTTTTCATTACAGGATAATGCGGCAATTATTTTTTCTAATAAACCTATTAAACTTGAAAATTTATATAAGTTTGTTTTCTTCAGAATGAAAGGTGTGCCTAAGTAAAATTGAAGTAAAAACACAAATATAATGTTCAATAGTGTAATCATTTAAATAAACCCTTTGTGCCAAAAGGGTTCTTTCTCCTTATATAGAACCTTTTAGGCAGAAAGGGTTCTATAAAGTTGGTTAAAGAACCCTAGGGTTCTATATAGAACCCCAAAGAACCTTTTTTTCTAAGAGTGTTGTGACGAGCAGGGCGGGCGAGAGCCGTGAGGGAACGGTGCGAGTCTCTCACGGAGGAGCTCCGGAGGCATATTAGGAGGAGCGACGTCAGTGAAGGACGAGAGAGGACCAGGCCTGGACTTTATTTTATGTTTTATTATGTTTGTGTGGCCGGCAGACGTCCGCGAGGGTCTGCCGGCATTACTTTCGTTTTGTATTTGTTTATTTTTGAAGTAAAGTTTTGTTGAATGTTCGCCAGTTCCCGCCTCCTTCTTCCCGTATATACGAACTGTGTTACATTGGTGCCGAAACCCGGGAGGAAGGAGGGACATGCTGTCGGAGAGCCCTCGCTGCTGAGGGGGATCGCGGTGCTGCGGAGTTCGGGCAGCGCGGGAGTGTGAAGACCGCGAGAGGCTGCCCGAGGCGGTGGTACTGGAGCCTAGTGAAAGGTGGGACGGAGACCCGGATGCTGTGCTCCTGGGACGAGGTGGGGTGGCTGCCGTCCAGGAGGGAGCGGAGGAGTCGCCGCCGTCCGCCGTGGGCCGGAGCCTGCTGCCGTCCGCCATGAAGGGGAGGAGCAGGGGACGGGGGACTCGCTGCCGGCTGCCCTCAGCCGGAGGAGCCATCGCCGGCCGCCAGGAGGCGGTCGAGGATCGGGCCGTCCACCAAGCGTCCAGTGCCATCGCATGTGGCACCGCGAGGAAGAGCCTCTCGGCAGGCTGAGGACCGAGCGGCAGTGTGTCTGGGAACCGGACCCAGAATTTTTTTTTTCCTTTCTTTTTCCTCTCTCCCCTCTCTCGTCCTGTCGCTCCCCTTGCTTCCGTCTCCTTTCTCTCGTCTCGTCTGTCCTTACCCCCAGGTGCTGCGGCCGCCGAGACAGGCCCCGGGGGGGAGTAGAGCGCAGTCTCGGGAGTACCCCCGGCCTGCGAGGGGCGATGGGGGTATGTGGCGACCAGGGCGGGCGAGAGCCGTGAGGGAACGGCGCGAGGCCGGTGACGCGAGTGATAATGAGCTTCACCTGGGAGGCGCACCGGCCTTGAGTCCCTCACGGAGGAGCTCCGGGAGCATAAAAGGAGGAGCGACTGCCGTGAAGGACGAGAGAGGACCAGGCCTGGACTTTATTTTATGTTTTGTTATGTTTGTGTGGCCGGCAGACGTCCGCGAGGGTCTGCCGGCATTACTTTCGTTTTGTTTGGTTATTTTGAGATTAAAGTTTTGTTGAACGTTCGCCGGTTCCCGCCTCCTTCTTCCCACATCTACTAACCTCGTTACAAGTGTATACTTCAAAATGTTGAAGAACCAACAATAAATCTAAAGCCTCCTTCTTTATTGTTCAATAGTTATGTTGACTTTTATTGAACCTTTTAGAGAAGTAGCAAATAGGATGATCCCATCCTTATCCTTCTGTAAAATTACAGCACCTAGTTTTTGGCACTGGAAATTCACTTATTGCCGTGATTTTTGCTGTAACTGGTCATACTTGTCCTTGTCCTATTCGTTTACCTGAATAGGTCACAGTTGCTTTTGTTGCTTTACAGTTGCCAATCTCACATTTAGCGAGGTTTAAGGACAAGTATGCTTTCTCTGGACACTTAAACAGTTTCTAGCAACGATGCATGTTCAGACCAACTCTGTGAGTAAAGAATCAAATCATCAAGATAGGCACTACAGTTGGGAACATCAGCAAGCACTAAATTGACCAACTTTTGAAATGTAGCAGCAGCATTTCACAAACCAAACGCCATAACGCTGTATTGCAGAAAGCAGTCTGGTGTCATGAAAGCTGAAATTTCAGATGCTCTAGCCTCTAGAGGTCAATGGAACCTGCCAGTATCCTTTAAGGAGATCAGGAATTTGAGAAAATTTGTTAAGCAGCTCAATACATCCTGCCCTTGATCAGTGCTAAAATGAGCTAGAAAATTTGACAAGTTCACAAGAGTTTCAGAGATTGATAGCCTGGCAGATAATAATGCTGTTTCAGACTCCAAAAATCCCTCCAGGTCGGCGTCCATAAATCAAAATTTGGTAAACCAAAAGTAGAGAAAAACTTACATGTTACATGTTTATCAACTGCTTTGGCTGTAATTATTTGCAGAGGAATAGCCTGTGGGTTACCCAAAATCTGGATTACCAGATTTTGACTTTGGTAAAGGCCCAACACAGGGATTGGAACTAAAGGAGCCGGTGGCATCACCTGGTTAGCTGCATATTGACAAATTTGACAAGTCTCACAAAATTGTGTTACGTCACGCTCAAGACCATACCAAAAAAATTGTGTGAATGTTGAGGAACACGGTTATAGGTTATTTTTGTTATCCCTAAATGTGCCAATGACAAAACCTGCTGGCGAAAGACAGTGGGAGCTATTACTTGATAAACTATGTTCCACTCATTGTCTATAGTTTTGAAACTCTTTGCTAATGAAGGATCATTTCTTTGAGCCTCGATGAGTTTTTCACGAGTTACACTTAACCACCAAAAATATAAAGTAAGATCATTTTGTAACTTCTAATACAGAAATCAAATTACATTGTGCTATTAAAATGACTGCTTTTGTATTATATTTGTGCATTTTTGTAGGATGTGAATGTCCTCAGACTGGTGTGAGCACTGAGGATGGAGAGACACAGCAGATCCTGGAAATGGTTCAGTGTCATGGATGAGACCCTCCATCACTCATCTGGACTGATGTTGATGGGATTTCTTCATCCTCAGTGAGTCCAGAGCCAGAGCTAGACAAAGACCAAAGGACAGTGAGGATGTGATTTTGGTCAAGTTTGTTCTGCTGGTTTCTGTTCATACAATGAAGCTTCAAAAGCATCATCAAATAATGTCATGAAGCTTCTGGAAGTCAAACTCCATTGACTGATACTGAACAGAAACCAGCAGGACAAGCTTGACCAAAATCACCTTTTCAGGGATTGAACAGAATGCATTTATATGTTTGGGTGAATTAACCCTTTATTCCCGCAAATAGAAACTGAATGAAATGTATGTATGCGTTTATATTATAGTAGTTCCTTGAAAAAGTAAACTTTATTGAGCTGCTTTATTGAGCATTTGTGCCTGAGAAACTTTCAAAAAAGGATCACATTTACATTTATTTGCATTTGGCAGATGCTTTTATCCAAAGTGACTTACAGGGCTCTTATTACAGGGATGATCCCGCTGGAGTAACCTGGAGTAAAGTGTCTCGATCAAGGACACACAGGAGGTGACGCTGTGGAGATCGAACCAGCAAACCTTCTGCTGACCAGCTCAGTGGTTTATCCCACTACACCACAAAATAAGTCTACAACAAATATTAGCATGTAATTGTAAAATGTGAAATTAAATATGGCAAGAAACAGAATGCTGACATGAATTGTAAAACGTTTTAATCAGTTTAAATGTTTTACAGGTAGTCGTGCTGATGGACAGCACATGAATGTTTGCAGCAGCCAGATTGTCCTGCACACCTTCTCCCACTCTTGCTTCAAGGTTGAGGGGTTCAGGGGTCCATCATCATGGTCTTCCTCATCCTCTGGATCAACAATGTCTCCACTGAGAAGAGCAGCAGTGAGGGACATGATGGATGGCTAAGACAGGTGAAGGTGTTCACGGTGGTCAGCTGCTTCATCAAAATGAATTATATATAATCATGTCATTAATGTATGCATTAATTCATTGCTTGACTGTAAATTGAGATATTTTCCCCTTGGCTGCATTTGTCTTGTGTGTGTTCATGCATAGCTATGACAAATGACAAAAGAAATTGCATTTTGCTTGTTTTACTAAAACATAATTTTCAGTAAAAAAAAAAAAAAAAAAGAAAGAAAAAGAAAAAGAAAAAAAGAAAAGTAATATACTTAAGTATTGGTCAGCATTTATTATTTATTATTGTGTTGGGGTGTGCTAGCACTTTTTATTGCAGAGCTTATAATCGCAAACAAGATCAGGGTAAGATACCATGGTTGTATCTTTAACAATGATTGTTCATTGTTAAAGTTTTGTTTTATTAAAAAAAATTATGTATTTCCCTGGATCTGACAGGGTGGGCAAGTTGTCAATCATATTTCAACTCCTGTTACAGAATTGGGGAAAGTTGCAGCATATGAAAAAAAATATATATATCATATAGACTACTTGGTTTAGGAGAAAGTACTTGACATTAATTGAAGGTACAGGATATAAGACACAAAATAAGAGTGCCATTAATATATTTGGTGACTAACTTTTTCAAGTTACCATTTGACTTTTTTAATTAATTATTTATTTCTAATCTGCATGTTTTTTGTTTGTTTGTTTGTTTTTGTTGTTGTTTTATTGTTGGTAGACATTTTCTAAGCTGTGTTTGTTTGAAAAGAGAGAGACCGTGGAGTGATGATTATAAAAGGATGTTTAACTTATCTTTCACAAAAAAAAAAAAAAAATCAAACAAACAAAATTAACCTTTTTTTAACACGTTTATTAACCTCCATTGAACATTTCTAATGGAAAGTAAATTAATCAAAGTAGCTTGTTTCTTCAACATTGATTCTTCACATGCTGGTTCATTTCGCACACACAAAGGGCTTCTGTACAGAACAGTTGTCATCATTCCAGTTGCCATCTGTTGAAAGACAGAAACAAATAGTTTTTATCATTTGTTTTGTGGAGTATATAACATTCTGGACAGTACTAAATAATATGCATTTTTTATGATCCCTCTTATTTTGTTGCATGTATGTTGAATATTCTGCAGAACTGTAGCTTAGGAGGTAACATTTAGAGTACTGATCCTTCATTAATGAATAACTAAACAGGAACAAACGAATAATGCATTATTAACACTCTAGTAACTACTATTAACTAACAATAAACTCTGATTAATGAATTAGTAAGTAATAGTGCTCAGTTGTTCACTATTAATTAATCAGTAACTACTGTTTTTTTCATTCCTCCCAGAGAACTACTAAAAACTACTATATACAGGTTCATAATTAACATGAATGATGCATAATGTATAATTAATTCTAGAGTAAAGGTCTTGGTAACCCACTAGTAATGACTGAAGTATTACCAAATCCTTAAGAAGGAATTAATAATTATTTGGATCAGTATTCTAAAGTGAGAAACATGATAACTCTCTAGTAAATACTGAAGTCTTTGTAAACTTCATGTTTTTGTACAGTAATTCCTTCTGATATATTTGGTAACACTTAAGTAATTACTAGTGGGTTACTATGATCTTCACTTTAGAATACTGATCCAAATAAGAAGTAGTTACTTTAGAGTTATATAGTAACTCTTGAGTTATTACTATCCAATACTTTGCAAAAACCTCAAAAGTTTACAAAGACTTCAGTAGTTACTAGAGAGTTATCATGTTTCTCACTTTAGAATACTGATCCAAATAATTAGTAATTCCTTCTGAAGTATTTGGTAATACTTCAGTCATTACTAGTGGGTTACCAAGGCCTTTACTTTAGTATTAATTATACATTATGCATTATTCACATTAATTATGAACATGTATATAGTAGTTTTTAGTAGTTCTCTGGGAGGAATGAAAAAACAGTAGTTACTGATTAGTTAATAGTGAACTACCACCTTCAACTGAGCACTATTACTTACTAATTCATTCATCAGAGTTTATTGTTAGTTAATAGTAGTTACTATAGTGTTAATAATGCATTACTCATTTGTTCCTGTGTAGTTATTCATTAATGACAGTTACCAGTTGTTTTTATCATTTGTTTATCATAAAAACTAAATAATGTTTATTTAGTATGGTAGACACAGAAATATTAGTATTTGATGAATGTTCACAAAACATTTTTAACTGTGATGAAAAAGTTTTTTTCCAGCTTCGGGATACAATCTCAACATTGGTTATTTCATGAGGATTAACAGCAGTCACTTACTGTAATAGTTGATCTCAAGGCAGTGCTCTTTTCCAAGATAATTACTGGGATTTCCAGGAGACCATATTTGATAGTTCATTTTTTTTCCATCACTCCAGAGCCAATGTCCCTCCTGTGAACAGAAGAGAAAAAACAGCATTGTGTTTATGTCCACAGCTTTACATGGCTTTGTTTTATCTTTATTTATCTAAAAGATGATTTCTCATGAACCCTCATCCCATTTTAAACATGTCAGAAATCTAAACAGAAATGAACAGAAATTGTTTCACAGAAACGGTATCAGTAAAGAATAAGTGAAAACTGTGTAAGAAAGTGTTAAATCACTCAGTTATCTCTATCAACCACACTATTTCACATCGAGTTTCACAATACAAACACTGGAGTATGACATCATCATGGTGAGCGGTGCCTCTCATGGCTGCCAACGCACTAAACTATTCTGAGTGCACTTTAATTTAAATCTCTCTCTGTTTTACCAAGATCTTTGACCAAGTCTCTTACTGGACACCCTGTGGCGGGTTTCAAACCAGCAATATATGAGGATGTGCTACCAATAACTTGCTATTTTTTTCACAGAGAACGAAATATAAATAATATGTTTGTGCATTTTGAAAACTGTTTTTGAGTATTAATGTATAATCATAAATGCCCAGTAGCACAGAAAGTATGATCAAAAAATAATTGCTTACCTCAACAGCATCATGGCCTCCGATCCAGGCACGTGTTGATGCATGAGTTGTTTGTCTAACCAGGTTCTTTATGAACATGTACTCATTATGGCTGTGTACAGAAGCAAGGTTCCCTTTATAGTCCAAACAGGTTTTCTGTAGAAGCAGAGACATGAGCAAACACAAAGAACATGTTATTTTAAATTAATATTCCAAAATCTGTGACATGCCTTCAGTTACCATCAAAATAATGTTTACTCACTGTGCTGTTTATTTTTTGTTTATTATTTTACCTGTGAAATATAAAATCTGCCATTTGAGATGGAACTACTTTTCTAGAAAAGGTTCTGGTTATACTGTACATAGATTAGATTAGATATAACTTCACATAGATAAAGTTTTTAAGTGATCCTCTCATGATAACATGAAATGTGTTGTGTCTGTATTTTCAGATCATTATAATGTTTCAGTATTATCACACTGATGTTTGTTCACATCCTGGAGCTCCACTGTCATTTATTTACTGTTAACATATAGTTTTTTTGTTTTTAACCTGAGGAACAAGGAGAAATGACTTTCCTCTGATAACTGACAGGTGTCACAGATGTTTACAGAGTTAATCCAAAAATATTCTTATATCATTTTTAATGTCATATTAGAAGCTGAACGTATCGTACCTCGGCTGAAATCCATGTGTATTGGTAATTGAAAAACTTGAAGCATCTGCATCCAAGGCGAGTCCATCCTTCCTCACAGGCTGTTAAATGGAAGTTGTGTTTGTTATTATGTTTTAACCATTAATGACCTTTCATGTAATTAAATGAATAACTTTCATTTAAAGGTACACTATGTAACTGTGACGAGCAGGGCGGGCGAGAGCCGTGAGGGAACGGCGCGAGGCCGGTGACGCGAGTGATAATGAGCGTCACCTGCGAGGCGTGCCGGCCTCGAGTCTCTCACGGAGGAGCTCCGGAGGCATAAAAGGAGGAGCGACTACAATGAAGGACGAGAGAGGACCAGGCCTGGACTTTATTTTATGTTTTATTATGTTTGTGTGGCCGGCAGACGTCCGCGAGGGTCTGCCGGCATTACTTTCGTTTTGTTCTTTGTTTATTTTATATTAAAGTTTTGTTGAATGTTCGCCGGTTCCCGCCTCCTTCTTCCCATTTACGAACTTCGTTACATTGGTGCCGAAACCCGGGAGGAAGGAGGGACATGCTGTCGGAGAGCCCTCGCTGCTGAGGGGGATCGCGGTGCTGCGGAGTTCGGGCAGCGCGGGAGTGTGTGTAGACCGCGAGAGGCTGCCCGAGGCGGTGGTACTGGAGCCTAGTGAAAGGTGGGACGGAGACCCGGATGCCGTGCTCCTGGGACGAGGTGGGGTGGCTGCCGTCCTGGACCTGGAGGGAGCGGAGGAGTCGCCGCCGTCTGCCGTGGGCCGGAGCCTGCTGCCGTCCGCCATGAAGGGGAGGAGCAGGGGACGGGGGACTCGCTGCCGGCTGCCCTCAGTCGGAGGAGCCATCGCCGGCCGCCAGGAGGCGGTCGAGGATCGGGCCGTCCACCGAGCGTCCAGTGCCACCGCATGGCACCGCGAGAAAGAGCCTCTTGGCAGGCTGAGGACCGAGCGGCAGTGTGTCGGGGAACCGGACCAAGAATTTTTTTTTTTTTTTTTTTTTTTTTTTTTTTTTTAACATTCAACAAAACTTTAATATAAAATAAACAAAGAACAAAACGAAAGTAATGCCGGCAGACCCTCGCGGACGTCTGCCGGCCACACAAACATAATAAAACATAAAATAAAGTCCAGGCCTGGTCCTCTCTCGTCCTTCATTGTAGTCGCTCCTCCTTTTATGCCTCCGGAGCTCCTCCGTGAGAGACTCGAGGCCGGCACGCCTCGCAGGTGACGCTCATTATCACTCGCGTCACCGGCCTCGCGCCGTTCCCTCACGGCTCTCGCCCGCCCTGCTCGTCACAGTAACTTTTGTCCCTTTATCGGTTAAAAAACAAAAAGTCATGCAACATTGTTTCAGTTGTGCTTTGTCTTCGCATGACTGTGGAGATGAAGGATACGCTTCACAAAAGATGCTGTACAGTGAATTCTGTTAGAGAGCTACATATCAGTGATGCATGCTTTCGATGAAGCTTCTAAACTTTTATGAATCTTTTGTTTTGTTGGCGATCTCTCAACCCATTGGATCATGCTGATTCACTGAGAACACCCCCCAGTAGCAAATCATTGAACAAGTGTCTGTCTATTTCTAGAGTATTAAGTGTCTAAAATTTGATCTCTGGTGAGTTTAAAACATTCATAGACGTCTAAATGTGATTTTTGTATAATTAAAAGGAATAATTGTAGTTCTGTTTAGCTGACCCATCCATTGAACAAATAAAACAAGGCCTGAAAATTGATAAAAGAATACACATTAAACAGACACTTTCAGTAAAACATTTGCAATGGATTTGTAAAAGCTGTTTTATGCATGTTTGGCATGAGTTTTGTTGCATTTACACTGTTTTGACTATAGCAGGTGTCACCAGCGTGTGGTGTTTCGAAACAGTAAATCATTTTGCAAAGCAATTGGTTCAATTGATTTGAAGCTTTGAAAAGCTTTGTTTCTCCCATCCCAATACTACATATGGCAGTCTATCTGGTCCTGTAATAAAATTCCTCACTCATCGGTCGAGTAATAAAAATTCCATCATCACCGTATCACTTTTACAACATTTCTACTACATCTCTACAACATCTCCTAAATCCGAGTTAATGTTGATTCTTGTTTTATTACGAGCTCTGTCACGTTTTCTTTTCTCTAACAGACTCTCCTCTGTTCAGTGTTTGTTTAAAACGGGCGATTCTCCAGAGGTTGGAGATTCAGCTGCTCCATCTCTTCCTTTCTTGCTCTTGTGACAGCTAACCTGTGCCGCTCCCACACCAGACACACGTCAAAGCGGCCGGAGCAACTTTTCTTTATTTACGGATGTGACGAGATGCACAAGTTTCGAGAATCAGTGAATCACGTTTTGTAAGAAGGATTGATGATCTATTGACTCATTATTTAAATTGTATTTATTATAAAAAAAAAAAAAAAAAAAAAAACTACATAGTGTACCGTAAATAAACAAAGGATTTAAAATAGCTTCCAATATACTCTTTAAAACATTTTAAAGCACACTGGAGAACATGATCATCAGGTGTTACACACACTTGTTAAGGTGGAGAAATGCACAGGTTTTGAACGTTTGTACTGTACTAGACATACACACTGACAAGAGTAGAAGACAAGAGAAAACTTACAGTTACAAAGATGAAATCCAACAGGACTTGTTTCCACTTAAAAAGAAAGAAATACACATTTTTAAAACAGAACTGCTAGCAGTAGTGCTACTACAACTACTAATAAATATATACTGCAAATTAACAGGCACATTTGGTGTTGTATATCATTGTCAAAATAATATAAAATCATTCATAAGTTGTTTTATTGTCTTAATATTATCATAATAATTAAATAATTAAATAAATGAGGTGTGCATACTGTATTAGATCATTCCTGCTTCTGATCAGTCATTACAGAGTCCCAGATGTGCTTCAATTCATGTTAAAATAACAGTTCTGATGTGAGACGTGGAATAATAGTTTTACCTGAAGCATTCAAAGCGACCAGAAGACCGAGAGACAGATAGACAGTCCACAACGCCATCGTTTCTCAGAGAACACTGGAACTCTGACTAGATTTAAAACACAATTATACATAAATAATTATTACAAAGATTTGTATTTTTGTGACATGAACCAGTAGATCAATGTGTACAAACAATGGTTTTCTATAGTTTGTACTTGGTGGATCACAGAGCCAGTGCAAGATGAGCATTTATGGTTAAAGAGAAGATTTGTTTTTGTTTTTTTATTTCATATTAAACTGTGCCCCAAAAACACAATCAAGCCATTCAGAATATTTTTTTTTAAGATACCTTACAACACATTTGTAAATTGTTAGCATAACATATGTTAATTATTTCTGAACGTATAGTGACTAATAACAGACAAACGTTATTATAAAGTGTTACCGGATTTTTTTTTTTTTTTTTTTTTTTTAAGTATTCAACACTTTTGTGCCATAAACTGTAAAAGCCTTATATATCGATACAATTATTTCAACTACTTCCTTATTATGTATGAAGATCCGCTCAGCCGCTCCACTAGTGGAGGTGACGTATTTCTGCTCTTGAGTGAAGCTCCACTCGCCCCTACAACATATAATATGTGACATATTTGCTTTCTGTTATTATCTACCATTACAGCTAAAGGATTACCGCTAGCGACTAGCTTTGCTCTCTCTCAGCCGGAAGTAAGATGACAAAACGAACGCAATGGCGTCACCCTTGTGGTCGTGAAAATAAGGTGAATAAAAAAAAATAATAACAATAACACGCGAGAGCTACAACCTGTCACTACAAATCCTAAGTAATTGAGCAAGCGCATTAATCAACGATTAACCAATGGTAAGCAAGACCAACCCACCTAATTATCATACATGACAAAGAAATGTAAGAATAAATATGAAAATAAATAAAAAAAAAAAAAAGTTGAAACAAATAAATGTTAAAATAAATAAATCTGTAAATAAATACTTATTGGTATAAATAAATATAAAAATAAATGAATGCATAAATAAGTAAATATAAAATAAATGAAAAAATAAAAGAATAAATAAATAAAATTAGAAATAATTAAAACATAAAAGCAGAAAATAATAAATTAAGGGGGAAAATTTTATTTGATTATAAATGAATCATATTTCATCAAGTCATTTATTTATTTCCCTATTATCACATTTATTTACTTATTGATTTTTTCATTGATTTATTTATTAATTTATTCATTTCTGCAGGTTTGTTCCCCCAAACAAGTCCAGAACTGTCCTGTTCCCTGTCTGTGTCTCCTGTATATCCTCTGTTTGTGGACCTCATGTTTCCCTGCTGCTTCCCTTGTTTGTTGCCATGGACACTCATTGGACCACGCCCCCTTGTTAACTCGTTATCTTGTTTGTGCCTGTGTATAAATAGTCCCTGTGTTTCACTCTTGCCCAGCTGAGTTTTGTTTAGCCATTGTTTACCCTTGTCTTTGTGTTCCTAGCCTAGCCTGTGTTTTCGACCCTGGACTGTTTCCTTGTTTAATGATTGTTTGCTGCCTGCCTTGACCTTTGCCTGTGTTTTTGGATTACCCTTTTGCCTTGCCTTCTTATATCTGTTTGCTGGTGATCGACCTACTGCCTGTTTGACTACGCTCTACTGTTAATAAAGCTCGGATTTGGATCTCCCACTCCATTGTCACATCCCATATGTTACAGATGCAAACAGCCTTCATATTTTAAATAATTAAACTAATGTAAATGATAAAGTTTTATGAACCAGAAAGCCTATTTTCAGACGTTTACTGAAATCTACCTGATCAGAAAAATCATTTATTAGGAACATTTTACTGGGGCACATGCCCCTGGTGTGAAAAGAGAGAGACCGTAGAGTGATTATAAAATGATGTTTCACAGGTGTAACTGAGTAATTAACTTATTATTTGCAAACAAATAAATAAAAATCAAACAAACAAAATTAACCTTTTTAACACATTTATTAGCCTCCATTGAACATTTCTAATGGAAAGTAAATGAATCAAAGTAGCTTGTTTCTTCTACATTGATTCTTCACATGCTGGTTCATTTCACACACACATAGGGCAGAACTTTTCTACAGTTCACATCATTCCAGTTGCCATCTGTTGAAAGACAGAAAAAAATAGTTGTTTTTATCATTTGTGTATTATGAAAAAAACAAAATAATGTTTATTTAGTATGGTAGACACAGAAATAATAGTATTTGATGTCTAGAAAACAATCAGCAACAATGTTTCTGTGATGAATGTTCACAAAACATTTTTAACTGTGATGAAAAAGTTATTTTCTAGCTTCTGGATTTACAGTATGACATGAAGCAGTATCTGCTAATCTTCTGATGGTCTAAAACAATTCAGATTGATGGATCATTTATCATGTTATTTCATGAGCATTAACAGAAGTTACTTACCGTCAGAGTTCATCTCAATGCAGAGCTCATTTGTACCGTTACTGGGTTGATCAGGAGACCATATTAGATAGTCCATTTCGGTTCCATCACTCCAGAACCAACGATAATACTGTGAACAGAAGAGAAAAAACAGCATTGTGTTTATGTCCACAGCTTTACATGGCTTTGTTTTATCTTTATTTATCTAAAAGATGATTTCTCATGAACCCTAACCCCACTTTAAACATGTCAGAAATCTAAACAGAAATGAACAGAAATTGTTTCACAGAAAGGGTATCAGTAAAGAATAAGTGAAAACTGTGTAAGAAAGTGTTAAATCACTCAGTTATCTCTATCAACCACACTATTTCACATCGAGTTTCACAATACAAACACTGGAGTATGACATCATCATTGTGAGCGGTGCCTCTCATGGCTGCCAATGCACTAAACTAACGGTTCTGAGGACCAAAAATAAATGATAAAAACACATCTATGTTCATGCGTTTTGAAAAATGTATTAAATGAGTTTTAATGTAAATGTAATGGTAAATGCCCAGTAGCACAGAAAGTATGATTGAAAAATGATTGCATACACCCTTATGGCCTCCGATCCAGGCAGGTGTTGATTGCTGAGTTGTTTGTCTAACCAGGTTCTTTATGAACATGTACTCATCATGGCTGTGTACAGAAGCAAGGTTCCCACCATAGGCCAAACACCCAAACTGTAGAGATGGAGACATGAGCAAACTCAAAGAAATTAATATTCCAAAATCTGTGACATGCCTTCAGTTACCATCGAAATAATGTTTACTCACTGTGCTGTTTATTTTTTGTTTATTATTTTACCTGTGAAATATAAAATCTGCCATTTGAGGTGGAACTACTCTTCTAGAAAAGGTTCCGGTTATACTGTACATAGATTAGATTAGATATAACTTCACATAGATAAAGTTTTTAAGTGATCCTCTCATGATAACATGAAATGTGTTGTGTCTGTATTTTCAGATCATTATAATGTTTCAGTATTATCACACTGATGTTTGTTCACATCCTGGAGCTCCACTGTCATTTCGGTAACACTTTATAATACTGATCCTTAATTAATGAATAACTACACAGGAACAAATAAGTAATGCATTATTAACACTCTAGTAACTACTATTAACTAACAATAAACTCTGATGAATGAATTAGTAAGTAATAGTGCTCAGTTGTAGGTGGTAGTTCACTATTAACTAATCAGTAACTACTGTTTTTTTCATTCCTCCCAGAGAACTACTAAAAACTACTATAGACATGTTCATAATTAATGTGAATAATGCATAATGTATAATTAATTCTAAAGTAAAGGCCTTGGTAACCCACTAGTAATGACTGAAGTATTACTAAATCCTTAAGAAGGAATTACTAATTATTTGGATCAGTATTCTAAAGTGAAGATCATAGTAACCCACTTGTAATTACTTAAGTGTTACCAAATATATCAGAAGGAATTACTGTACAAAAACATGAAGTTTACAAGACTTCGGTAGTTATTAGAGAGTTATCATGTTTCTCACTTTAGAATACTGATCCAAATAATTAATAATTCCTTCTTAAGGATTTAGTAATACTTCAGTCATTACTAGTGGGATACCAAGACCTTTACTCTAGAATTAATTATACATTATGCATCATTCATGTTAATTATGAACATGTCTATAGTAGTTCTTAGTAGTTCTCTGGGAGGAATGAAAAAACAGTAGCTACTGATTAGTTAATCGTGAACTACCACCTTCAACTGAGCACTATTACTTACTAATTCATTCATCAGAGTTTATTGTTAGTTAATAGTAGTTACTAGAGTGTTAATAATGCATTACTCATTTGTTCCTGTTTAGTTATTCATTAATGAAGGATCAGTATTCTAAAGTGTAATTTCTTATTCTGTTAACATATATTTTTGTTTTTAACCCGAGGAACAAGTTGAAATGACTTTCCTATGATAACTGACAGGTGTCACAGATATTTCCAGAGTTAATCCAAAAATATTCTTATGATTTTATGTCATATCAGAATCTGAATGTATCATACCTCAGCTCCATCCCACGAGGAATTGATATTGAAAAACCTGAAGCATCTGCATTCAAAGTAAGTCCATCCTGTCTCACAGGCTGTTAAATGGAAGTTTTGTTTGTTATTAAATTAAATGAATATTTTGTTTGTTATTAAATTATGTAATTAAATGAATAACTTTCATTTAAAGGTACACTTTGTAACGTTTGGCCCTTTATCAGTTAAAAAACAAATTGGCATGCAGCGTTGTTTCAGTTGTGCTTTGGCTTCGCATGACTGTGGAGATGAAGGCGACGCTTCACAAGAGATGCTGTACAGTGAACTCTGTTAGAGAGCTACATATGGCAGTCTATCTGGTCCTGGAATTGAATACCTCAAAAATTCCTTAATCACCGCATCGCTTTTACAACATTTCAAATCCCTCAGTTCTCGTCATCTCCTAAAGCCGAGCTAATGTTGATTCTTGTTTTATTACGAGCTCTGTGGCGTTCTCTTTTCTCCAGCAGACTCTCCTCTGTTCAGTGTTTGTTTAAAACGGGCGATTCTCCTGAGGTTGGAGATTCAGCTGCTCCATCTCTTCCTTTCTTGCTCTTGTGACAGCTAACCTGTGCCGCTCCCACACCAGACACACGTCAAAGCGGCCGGAGCAACTTTTCTCTATTTACGGATGTGACGAGACACGCATGGGCGAGTGATGTATGTCGGAAAACTGTTCTGACAGGTCTAAAATATAAACACTTCTAATAGACTTACCATAGTGAATCAGTGAATCATGTTTTTTAAGAGGGATTGATGATATATTGACTCATTATTTAAATTTTGTTTATTTTGAACAAAAAAGCTACATAGTGCACCTTAAATAAACAAAGGATTTAAAATAGTTTCCAATATACTCTTTAAAACATTTTAAAGAATGATAGAGAACATGATCATCAGGTGTTACACACACTTGTTAAGCTGGAGAAATGCACAGGTTTTGAATGTTTGTACAGTACTAGATATAAAAACTGACAAGAGAAGAAGACAAGAGAAGACTTACGATGTTTACCTCCAACAGGACGCGTTTCCACTTAAAAAGAAAGAAATACACATTTTTAAAACAGAACTGCTAGCAGTAGTGCTACTACAACAACTGATAAATATATACTGCAAATTAACAGGCATATTTTATTGTCAAAATTAATTATATAAAAACCATAAAAATCAACAACTTTAGCTAAAATAATGATATAATTATTGTTGTGTTATTTTCTTAATATTATCATAATAATTCAGAGACAAACTCAGGTGCACATACTGTATTATATCAGTCATTACAGAGTCCCAGATGTGCTTCAATTCATGTTAAAATAACAGTTCTGATGTGAGACGTGGAATAATAGTTTTACCTGAAGCATTCAAAGCGACCAGAAGACCGAGAGACAGATAGACAGTCCACAACGCCATCGTTTCTCAGAGAACACTGGAACTCTGACTAGATTTAAAACACAATTATACATTAATAATTATTACAAAGATTTGTATTTTTGTGACAAGAACCAGTAGATCAATGTGTACAAACAAAATTAACAGGAAATTTTAATTCTGAAGTGAACTAATCCTTTAAGGACTCTTCACACACTTTGTAAAAGTTTTTTTGTTGTTGTTGTTGTTGTTGTTGTTGTTGTTGTTGTTGTTTGTTTGTTTGTTTGTTGCATTTTATTGCCCTATGAATGTATGACAATTTCAGAAGCTTTTGAACAAGTGCACTACCTCAAGGTGGTTTTGTTCTTGTAAAAATATACCTCATTGTCATGTTCGAGCCTTGTTATCTACAATTTTAAGGACTGATTGTTGAGGCAGTTTTTTTCCCTGTGGTATGGAAAATGGTATCAAATATCATTATATATATTTTTTCAAGATATCGTGTCAAAGTTAGAAATTCCAGTATCATTACAGCACATGAAATTATACATATAATTCCTTAACACAGCATGCAAATTAGGAATATTATTAGATACAAACTTCTGGCTTGCACGTGTCCACATTGGGAGCTTTAAGCAAAATTCTTAAAGGTGCCCTCGAATCAGAATTTGAATTTACCTCGGCATAGTTGAAGAACAAGAGTTCAGTACATGGAAAAGACATACACTGAGTTTCAAACCCCATTGTTTCCGCCTTCTTATGTAAATCTCATTTGTTTAAAAGACTTCCGGAAAACACTCGGATCTCAACATAACACCGACTGTTACGTAACAGTCGGGCTCATTAATATGTATGACCCCAATATTTGCATAATGCCAGCCCATTCGACGCATTAGACAAGGAAAGGCAGTATTAACGGCTGGATCTGTGCACAGACAAGGTAAGCAAGCAAGAACAACAGCGAAAAATGGCAGATGGAGCAATAATAACTGACATGATCCATGACATCATGATATTTTTAGTGATATTTGTGAATTGTCTTTCTAAATGTTTCGTTAGCATGTTGCTAATGTACTGTTAAATGTGGTTAAAGTTACCATCGTTTATTACTGCATTCACGGAGACAAGAGCCATCGCTATTTTCATTTTTAAACACTTGCAGTCTGTATAATGCATAAACACAACTTCATTCTTTATAAATCTCTCCAACAGTGTGTAATGTTAGCTTTAGCCACAGAGCATATAGCCTCAAACTCACACAGAATCAAACGTAACCATCTAAATAAATACTTTACTCACATAATTCGAAGCATGCATACAGCATGCATGACGAACATCTTGTAAAGATCCATTTGAGGGTTATATTAGCTGTGTGAACTTTGTAAATGTGCTGTAATATAGTCGACAGCTCCTGTGGCAGAGGAAGCGCATCTCTTAAAGGGGCCGTGCTGAAAAAATCAGTGCATAGTTAATGATGCCCTAAAATAGGCAGTTAAAAACGGCTGCGGCTGGATGCAACCAATCGGCGAGAGTATCCGCGTGCAGGCGGGGAGGAGCTGAAAACGGAGACGTGAAGTCGGACACTTTCTGCTTCCCGTAGTGACGCTCGCGCTGCGTTTGCATCGGTTTGCATACTTTATCACAGCTGAAGTGAAATAAATGCAATATTTGACTAATACACTGATGTTTCAGAGACCTTTTCATTCAAACCTTTATGTACTGCTTACAGTGTCTGTTTTTACAAGAATAAAGTTCAACATAAGCATATATTATTTAAATGCCAATGTAGTGGGGTCTACGTTTTTTATCCATTTTATTTTGATAAACATGACACAATACAACATCCCGACTACATGAAAAGAGCTTTAACTGTAATAAAAACAGATTTTTGAGCATTAGTGGAGCTGAAGGCGTGAAAATAAACAGGAAACACACGTGATCGTTGTCATGCAGTGAATCCGGCCAATCATGAAACAGCTGTGTCGTCATCAGCGCTCGTGCAGCTCCTCTTGAGAAACTGCGCTGGCTGACTCAGGCGGCTGATCTCGAATCGCTCTCGCGGTACTTTAAAGCCATACGTCACAGTCACATGGTGTTGGCGCTGTCTCAAGTCGGACAAAATTTCTTACCGGCATGCACTGCTTCAAGTCAGCCGCCGATCGGTCTGTGCGGTGCTGCATGAGCTCGAACACACCTAAAGCCATGTGCTCAGATGTGTTCACAAAAACACCAAGTGCTTACGTCCTTTATCTGACTTGAGCCCTGATAATCTTCCCTTGACAAAACCTTCTCGAACACGACTCAACACACATTTATGCAACAGTCTCAACACCACCACCACGCTCTTCGGCTATTCTCACGGTGTGACAGGTGTTGTGCCTAATTCCAACCCCCGCCAAATTATTACCCCCCTAGTATTGGTAGGTTTAGGATTAGGTGTGGGGGAGGGGTTAGGATTAGGCAATCAGGTAGCGACTTCAAAGAGGGGGGTAATAATTTGGCAGGGAGTTGAAATTCGGCACAACACAGGAACGCAAACCAGACCACTTGTCAAAAATAAAAGTCTCCAAAAACGAATCACTTTTCAAAATGACTTAATAATGTTCTGGACTCATCTGCTTGCATCATCCATGAGGTGTATCCTCCAGCAACAGCTACTGTCTATTGCATTAAAATGCATTAAGCGCTTCTGCATTGAGCATTTTAGAATCATTAATTCACCGAACAACATCTACATTCTGAATAACCAAAAAAAAAAAAAAAAAAAGTAGTATAGGGTACAACGGGGCAAAAGGCGCCTTTGATTTTATTTTCCTCTAAACCACTAGATGGCACAAAAACTTGCCGTAGCACTTTCCTAAATATCTGCTTTTCAAAATGCATGTGCAAATTTGTTTGATCCTTGACGCGATCGCGGGCAGCAACGCAAAGTTGATTCTGAGGTAGTTTGTTAAAATGTTGTTGATTAATGTAGCAAATAAGAATCCAATAAATTAATGTTTGTATTTTCAGACTTCAGGACTTCTTAATGATTTTCGGTTTTGTTCAAGGTAATTCAAGCAACATTTTTTCAATAACGGAAGAATATGTAAAAGTGTGGTATTTGGGGTAAAAAGAGACCCTGCTGTTGGGGCATAAGGCACAATAGTTAACATGATAACATATAACATGCTAGCTGATTTTTCCATTTCTTGACATGACATGACATGACATGGTTAGATTCTCATAGCCAGGGTTCTAAATTAACACCCGCCAACCCACCAAATGTGGGTTAAAATTCATTTTGGCGGGTGTTAATAAAAACTTACTAGCCAGTTTGGCCGGTGATGCCCCCGTTTTATAGCTCGTTCAAAATAACCCGCAAATACATTGCAAAAAAAAAAAAAAAAAAAAAAAAAAGCCTGACCAACACACAGCAGCCTGTTATATCGGAGCAATCGTGTCGTGATTATATTCACCAACAGAGGGGGCTGTGCAGCTACACTGTCACTGCTACACTTGGTCACGCGCGCCGCTACTTCATGAAGAACATAACCTGGACCAGAGCAGAGCGCCATTATCATCAATTATCAAAAGAAACATAGCTATTGGTTTCAACTTTTAAGGTAATAACATACTATTCATGTTAAATTAAAGTAATACGGTTATGTGTTTTATAACAGGGTTTAAACAAGGTGTGGGATTGTTTTGGACTATTTAAACGTCCTCAGTCACAAAGCAGCAATTTCCACACACGTCTTAACTGTATCACGAGGTGAAGGTACACTCAGATATGAATAAATAAAACAATTATAATAATAATACACTTGCAACTTACTTAGTGCTTAAAATGAGTCTAAAATGCAGACAAATAGTTAAACGTTTAAAAAGTTGTAATTTCTGTACAGTAGCCTATAAACAGCTCATGAAAATGAAAATATTAAATTCAATAATAAATGTTAAAAATATTTGTTAAATGCCATTTTATTTTTCTTATCACTACGATGGCCGAGAGAGCTCAACGCGCTGCAAATGAAGAAAACACATGCAAATAAAGAAAACATCTTCATCGGTTTGACAACACATGCGCTGCAAAGTCCACAACACTTACAAATAGACAAACGCGCTGCAAATAAAGAAAACATCTTCGTCAGTTTGACAACACATGCGCTGCAAATTCCACAACACTTACAAATAGTGTTGTAAGTGTTGTGGAATTTGCAGCGCATGTGTTGTCAAACCGATGAAAATGTTTTCTTTATTTGCAGCGCGTTTCACTATTTGTAAGTGTTGTGGAATTTGCAGCGCATGTGTTGTCAAACTGATGAAAATGTTTTCTTTATTTGCAGCGCGTTTCACTATTTGTAAGTGTTGTGGAATTTGCAGCGCATGTGTTGTCAAACTGATGAAGATGTTTTCTTTATTTGCAGCGCGTTGAGCTCTCTCGGCCACCGTATATCTCATATTTATGATGTTTTAATTTTGTAATGTGATTTTTCAAAATAGTGTAATACTTTTTTAGTTAGGCTTGGTTAACAGTGTAATTGTTTTTTGGTGAATTGTATTAAAACGAGACCAAAAGTCCAAGTAATAAAATTAAAGTAGTCTCAACTTATTAGGGTTTACAGTGAACAGTTAAAAAACAAAAACATTCAAAAATGTATTGTCCTCATTTTTATTAATAGTTAATAACAAATGAGATTTCGGTGATATTTTGAACACTCAAATAGGAAATGTCCATTTCAGAAATCTGGTCACCTTAGCATGTACGCAAAAGAAAAAACAAAACGAGCAATTTCGTGGTGGGAACTAATAATTTTAAAGTTGAGGCAGTAAAGGACCATGATGTGATTCAAATGATATAAATGTTTGCACTTTTCTCAACAATGTTAAGAAAATGATCAAATGCATTCAGTGGCACTCATAATTTCTCTTATTTTCACCGGAAAAAAAAATTTGGCTAGTGGAAATTCTGATTGGCTGGTAACTTTAGAAAGTTACCAGCCACATTGGCTGGTGATCAAAAAAGTTAATTTAGAACCCTGCTCATAGCAAATATCATACAAATTGGGTATCCATGTTAGAGATAATACCCATATTTACAATGAAACAATCATATTTTAAAATATATTAATCATATCATAATAAAATATCATTTATTGTTACTACTTTAAATCTATATTAAATAGGTTATGGGATCTCCTTCAATGCTTTCAGAATCTTTACTTTTTAAAATAATTTTGTTTCTGTATTTCTGTATTTTTAAAATCTATTTAATATATATCACATAGGCCTATTTTAATGACAGTATATTTACTGAACAACAATTAATTATTTTATTTATCAAAACAGAAAATAGTACAAGAGGAAAGAGGAAAAGAAGTACCTCAGGAAATGTGCTCCGAACAGCAAACTGAGTGTTTCTTCTGGATAGTATATCAGAGATGTGTCTTGTTTTCTTGAATTATTTTGATGTATTCTTTTGCCACTAAGTTGTGGGCTTAAATAAGTGTACTCATGTTACGTAAGATGCGTGTCAGCCAATCAGAAAGGATCTGCATATTACTGAGATGTCTGATCTCTCTAAATCACATGACTCTCAGAAAAAACACCACAGAAGTAATACCACAATTGTTCAAAGCCATGTATTTCATCTTTCAGTTGTCTACTTTAATCATTATCTAATGATTTGCAAAGGTATCATTTTGTAATGACTACTTGTTGAAGCATATGACTATTAACTAATTGTCAAGTAATATTAGTAGGGTTGCCAACCATAATCATAACCACAATTGAAATACATATATTTGGCCCATTGTGGTAATTAACACATGCAGTTTTTAATGCCTCCAGGAGATTTTGGTAACATGATTATTAAACTTTTGTGGTCTTCTTAGTTGACTGTGGCATTGACACTTACAATGTCAATATGCAAAGGTATTTCTATAAAACAGCTCCACTTCCTGTTTGGTACATGCCCTTACTAGTAATTTCATTTGAGGGTTTTCATGAGGACAGTGTTGAAACTTTAGTAAAATGATAAATGGCGAGTGAATCAGATTAAAACTGCAAAAAGGTTGAAGAGAAGAGGTGCAAATGATCAGATTTCAGATTCATCTGTGGTTCCATAAAGTAAATGTTCACATGAATGTCAGCCACTGAAATAATGCTGATGCATAAAGTTCATCTAAATTGTATTTCTCATCTGATGAAGCTACACTAAGGCTTTTGGTTTAAAGTAGGACAAACTGAGGTCTCTGAAGAAGGTACAAAAGCTGTCAATGAAGCAGCCGCAGCACCATTTACACACTAATATGTACCTTCAACTCTCTAAACTTTGCTGGGTTATTTTTTTTACCCATGTTCTTCTTCTTCTAGCACTCTTGCTCTTCTTCACTGTAGTCTTCGTCTATCTCATCTCCGCTGGTGATTTCAACATGTTTTCTTCACCCCGTGTATCCTCTCGATAAGCTCTGTTGTTGGTTACAAAACATTAAGTTCAGGAACATAACTTTCACAACTTTTGCTCATCTCATGCTGAGTCAAGTCAAACACATTTGTTTCTACATTAACACCATTTTAAGGATTGCAGGTACTTTCTAAGCAGCATTAAAACATCTTTATATGGCTTTAACTCAAAAGCAAGCAAATAACTTTTCTTTGCAACAGGTAAATAGCAATATTAATATCAATATCAAAAATGCTCATCAGCCGGAGAAAAATTGTTCTGAAAGTGAATCCGACAATATAGTTTCTTTGTGTTTTTATCATTATAGTTGTGGTGTGAACTCTGCTGTACTTTAATAGTATGATTTTTAAAACTATATATTTATTGTTATCTTTATAGTTATCGTTCATAGTGTGAACGGGCCTTAATGCTGTTATTTCACAATTTCATTAACATGTTACAGTTTTTATATGTGCAGAAACTGACAATAATTATAAAACTTTAAAAACATTAAAAGCACCAAAGCTTTCATGTCTTCAGTGTCAAACTGTATTCATATCTATATTATTATGAATAGATTTAAAAAGTCTCACGTGGTTCATTATAGGCTCAGTGTATTTAGCAGTATCTGTTCCAGTATATTTTATCTATGTAAAGTAATGAACAGATTTGATCTGTCAAAGATGTCAAAAGAGTAGAAATAAAATGGCAGCAGCAACACTTGAGATCGATTCCAATCAATTCCCCTCACAGATCTCAAACTTTGACTTTTGACTTCACAATCAATAACAGTTCTCACTCCAATCATTGAAACAATCACACAAACACACAAAATCGCTAAGGTCTGAATTAATTCCTCAAGGATCTGGCTGCAAACATGCACAAGTGACATCAAGTCTCAGCTTCACGCATGCACAGTATCCTAAAGACATGCAGTCACACATTAATGCATGTGCACATCCAGATGGCATCAGTCCTTAACATAGTTATCTAGCTCTTCGTTGCTAACAGTGTAACTAGACATCATGCGATAGATTAGTGAGCAACTTATATAAACTTAAGTCTTAAGTTTTTCATATTCACTGTAAAACCTTGCTGTAAAAACTGCCAAATTCTGACAGTAACACACAATTTTCCATTAAAACAGTAATATACCATAGCAAACAATGCATTCTGCGTAATATTTGTCATTTTCAAGAAAGTAGCCTCCAGGAATATATTTTGAATTAACTGTGAATTAACTCATTGAGCTCAAAGTTGACCCACAGAGGCTGTGTCCCAAATCACACTCTATATCCTCATTCACTATTCCCTATATTAGTTTACTAATATAGTCCACTTGATAGAGTCAAGTCAAGTCACCTTTATTTATATAGCGCTTTTTACAATGCAGATTGTGTCAAAGCAGCTTTACATTGATAACTGGTACATAATTTTTGCTGCACAGCAGCTCTTAAAGAATAGTGTCAATGCAGGCAGATCAAAGCACTGTTGAATAAATGTCAAGAATATTGTTGAATATTGAATGTCAAGTCAAATGTCAAGTGTCCCCAACTAAGCAAGCCAAAGGCAACAGTGGCAAGGAACCCAAACTCCAACAGGTGACATCAGGTGGCAAATAGGTGTAAAAACCTTGGGAGAAACCAGGCTTAGTCGTGGGGCCAGTTCTCCTCTGGCGAACAGTGCTTTGTTATGAATCAGGTTGCTATCATAAGTCTTATAGGATCGCAACATTCAAAGTATTTATTTCAGTTCCATCCAGTTGAGGATCGCATTCATCACGCCGGTATGGATGGTTTGTTGAGGAACTGTGCTACTGGCTGTCGTATTGATGAGGCCTTCACAATGGATGATCTAGTCGACTCGATCTCTGCTGATACTTCTGTGCTGCGTTGTGGTCGTGTCATGGCGCCGGTCCTTGGTCTCAGCTGGATATGGCCCGGATCCAGTTGACTATGGTTAACCTTGGGATAAACAGAAAGACTTATTTTAGTGTAGATGCCATTCTTCTTCTGATGTAATGAGTACATCAGGTGTTATAGTAAGTGTTCCTGGTTCCAGCTGACCTAATTTATGCAGCCTAATAATTCTTTAACGGATTCACTTCTTTTCATAAGTGAATGTAAAGAAGTGAGTTAATCCAGACACTGATGAACACCTGCTATTAACAAGCAGAATCACTGAAAGACAGAGAAACAAGAACAGAAAAGAGAGAATAGCAGGTGTTCATCCAGACACTGATGAACACCTGCTATTAACAAGCAGAATCACTGAAAGACAGAGAAACAAGAACAGAAAAGAGAGAAACATAAGAACTACAACTGATTTAAAGCCACAGCCTTTTGACCCTTTCACACTGAGTGTGAAACCAGTTTACAAACATGTTTCTTTCATACCTGTACAGAAGTTCTTGCAGGTTTAGATGTTTTATTGAAAATAATAACATTTGTAGTTACCATTACGGTGATCTGCTATACCCTTGATTTTATAACATTAGTTTTTCTTATTGCTGGAACTGTATTTATAAAGCACATTTGTTATGACAAAAAAAAAAAAAAAAAAAAGTTTATCAGGTGTTTTTGGCTGTTGTGATGATGAAATAACCATCATGGACTCATCTGATCCACTGATCTCATCCACTGTGTTTAATATTAACTATATTAGTTCTGTGATTCTACAGCATTCTTTCAGCTATGTTTCATTCATCAGTTATTTTGAAGGATATTAAAATCATAAAAAAAAAATGAAATGTGAAAAATTCACTGTTATAATAAATACTGCTGGAATTCTTGCTGTTTTTTCACAGTGGTGGTAATGTAAAATGCAAGTGTTTAAATCATGTAATTATTTTGATAAAGGATTGAACCAGGATGAGATCAGTAAGTCAAGAGACTAAATGATGGTTCTGTCATCATTAATACATAACAATCAGCAGTCACTGATCAGCATCATATATTTTTTGTTTGTTTGTTTTTCCTATAAATGTGGCTTACTGTAAGGGTGGAACTCCCACAGGGGTTCAGGCTGTAAGGTTGTCGAGCGACTAAAGAAACTTTATCAGCAAGGTGGTATAAAACTGTACATTTTCTCCAGTGGATTTACTGTTATTACTCACCTGAACATTAGGGGGCGCTCTATTTGAGGTGTATGAGTTGGCCTATTTACGGAAACAAAGAAGGAGAAATGGCAGGAAGTTGGTTCTCTACCTGCAAAGACAGGCTTGCCTCATGGTGGTTGTGGCCTTTTTTCCCTGGTTGAGGAACTTTAGAGTTCTAAGCTCATCTAGGGTTTGTGTTCTGAATGTATATGGATTACTTGGGGGCTTAAACAACTGAGAAGATTGGAACTAAGAGTTGATTTCCATTTACTACTTGAATGTTACCTGTTGCATGACAACGTTTTACTTCAAACATGGACAAAGCTCTCTGACGATTGAACTCTGCTGTGGATCATCTTGCCATTTAAAGGGATAGTTCACCCAAAAATGAAAATTTGATGTTTATCTGCTTACCCCCAGCGCATCCAAGATGTAGGTGACTTTGTTTCTTCAGTAGAACACAAATGATGATTTTTAAGTCCAACCATTGCCGTCTGTCAGTCAAATAATTCTGGTGGATGGGAACTTCTACTATAAGAGTAAATAAAACTTGCATAGACAAGTCCAAATTAAACCCTGCAGCTCGTGACTACACATTGATGTCCTAAGACACGAAACGATCGGTTTGTGCAAGAAACCGAACAGTATTTATATCATTTTTTAACTCTAATACACCACTATGTCCAATCGCATTCAGCACTCGTTAGTAAGGTCTGATCGCACTCTGACAGCGGCAGTGATGTCTCGCTCTCATTGAAGTATATGCGCGAGACATCACTGCCGCTGTCAGAGCGCGATCAGACCTCACTAAGTGATTGCTGAATGCAGTTGGACATAGTGTTGTATTAGAGTTAAAAAATGATATAAATACTGTTCGGTTTCTCGCACAAACCGATCGTTTCGTGTCTTAGGACATCAGTGTGTCGTCACGATCCGCAGGGTTTAATTTGGACTTGTCTATGCAAGTTTTATTTACTCTTATAGTATAGTATATTATAGTGTTTTCTAATGGTAATGCTAGTTCCCATCCACTAGCATTATTTGACTGACAGACGGCAATGGTTGGAGTTAAAAATCATCAATTGTGTTCTACTGAAGAAACAAAGTCACCTACATCTTGGATGCGCTGGGGGTAAGCAGATAAACATCAAATTTTCATTTTTGGGTGAACTATCCCTTTAAGTACTGTTTTCTCTATTCATTTTCAACAAAGACTGAGCAAAGCTATGGTCCTAACTGATGTGAAACCAAGGACGGTGCTTTATGTGATGGACTGTATTTCTTATCCTCTGGTTCCAACTGTATGATGTCAGAAATTGGTGTTTGATTGAATAATGAATGTTTTATGTGACTATGTTTAATACATTTGACTCATAAGTAAGATTGGTCTGGTTGGTCCCTTATTCTATGTAGCACTCAAGTTAAAGTTATATGGGATAGGTGTTACATATATTGGCGCCTGAACAGGGACAAGAAAAAATCCAAAACCAGATAGTAAGATTTGAATGAATTTAATTTGGTTTTAAACAGACCAAGTTTACTTTTTATCAGTCATTATGTTAAAGGTGTAGAAGGTTCACTGAACCTAATGGTTGAGCAAGTGCATTGAGTTATTAAATTACATTTGATGAGTTAATTTGAAAAGTTACACAAAATGGCAGACCTATGTGATGAGACAGAGGGTGATGGCGTTACAGAACCAGACTATTCCACTGCCCCATTCACCACCAGATGAGAACCAGTTCAAGACCTAATTCAATCTCTCAGTCATTTGTATTTGGAGAATGGGGTAGATGAGGGAGAGCACGAAGACAGTTCACAATACTTGCTTTTACCGCCTCCACCACCTCCTCAAGTGGAAGAGGTAACCACTTCCAATTTTGAGTCAACAGTGAGCAAGATAGAATCTAAAATGGATGAACTGGAGAAATCTTTTGGTGTGTTTTCCAATGGTGTGCAGCATGATATAGATAGGCAAACTCACAGGTTGACTGTTATGGAAGAGCAAATGCAGAAACTTTTAGCCCAGCAAAAGGACCATAATAAAAGGATCCAACAATTGGAGCAGATGTTCCCCTCTGAGTTCAAGACTGAATGCCAACAGGTAAAGGAAACCTTAGAAAAGAGTATACAGCAAGTGGGACAAGTTATGATGGATTGTATGGCATGAAGGGATGTTCAGCTGAAATCTTTGATTCAGTCTACCCCCACTGTAATGTCTACCCTCACTTTAGTCCACCCCAACCAGCAGAAAGTTCAAACTACCCTATACATTTCAAAACACAGATCAAGCTGGAGTTTCCAAGGTTTGGTAGTTTGGAGGGAGAAGACCCTATTTCTTTCCTTGAGAAATGTGATGAGTATCTTGCAATTCAGCCACTGAATGATGCTGATATATTGGCTATGTTGCCTTCTGTTCAAACTCATATAGCTAAGGACTGGTGGCTTTCGGAGAAGAAGACTTGGGTAAGGTTGGTTTTATATTCGCACATTTGGATCGACTGTGAAAAATGTTGTAAGTTGACAATCGTTGGTTGTCAATATCATGTTGCTGCTTAAAATTCACAAACATTAATTTATTGCACATTTATTGGAAAGTCTGAATTTATCAGAAGTCAGAATGTGCGAATATAAAACCACCTTTACCCAAGTGAGAAGAAGAGGGTGAGAACTTGGTGCCAGTTCAAGAAAGCATTCCTATCATCTTTCCTGCCTGATGATCATGAAGTTGAGGTGGAAAGAAGAATTAAAAAATAGAAACAAGGGTTTGATGAAGATATTCGAACATTTGCTTATCAATATCGTCCCTTATGCCTTCGATTGAAACCTTCCATGTCAGAAAGGGAGATACTCCAAGCTACACTCAGAAACTGTAATCCTTGTGTTGCCAGTATACTCCGAGGCACTGTCTCTACGGTTGATGAGTTGGTACGTGTTGGTACACTGGTGGAAAGGGATGTTAGTGAAGAAAGAGCCTATTGGAGACAGAGACAAGCAGAGCATCAGGCAAAGTCAAATGGAGCTAATAAAGCAGCGAAAGGCAGACAGTCAAATCCTCACATTGCGGTATTGTCAGTAAAAAATATGGAGAAACAGCTTGACCCATTAGCCCTGCCGATCACCATCAAAAGTTACAGATTTCAAGCAGTTTTGGACACTGGTAGCACCTATTCCTTACTTCAAGAATCTTACTGGAAAAAACTGAAGTCAAGCACGTAAACATGGCTGTCCAGCAGAGGTCAGACTTTCTCACTTGCCGATGGTCATGTACAGACAGCTCTAGGAAAGGTAATCTGGAATTGTACACTGCATGGTCATCAATATCCATTCAGAGCCTTTGTGATGAAGGATCGAGATCTAACTTTACCTGTTATTCTTGGCCTGGAGTTTTTGATGGATTCAGGGATCCAGATTGATTTCATGGACAAGACCTATGTTCTTTCTGAAGAAACTGAGGTAAAACATCCATTCATGCTTTATACTTCTCCGGCAGCAATTAGTCTACATTAGTCTACATTACTTCTAGTTCAAGTGCTTTCATCCACATTGGCAACAATTAAAGACCTGGTAAGTCGAGCAGAGGTTAACAGAACAGAAATGGCAGCTAGAAGCATTCATGCTCAAGTAGCCAACAGCCTGCACTGAGTCCTTAGGACGAACTGCTGTGATTCGGCACCAGGGGTGCTTCTCAATATCCCTCCTCATTTCCTCGCTCCTCCGTCCTCCATCCTATGACCCGGAAACCGATCAAGCTAAGCCATCTTGAAGGAAATCTCAATTCTCTAATTGCACCGCAAGGAGGTGAGGAACGAGGAATGAGGAGGCTTCCCGAGGAGTTATGAGCGAGGATACACAGGTGCGTCCTTTGCGGAAGTCTTTCTCATCGAGAAACTTGACACACATAAATTCTCCTCCTGCTTCATATCTATCACAATAATTTAAATGTATGCTTTAATGTATGTGTCACGAATCCTGTCAGTTCCGGACTACATTTCCCATCATCCCCCCTGTCAACCACATGCACTCACTCCACCTATCACCTGTTGCCACATCCACCCTAGCACACCACACTGATCACCACACCCAGCTGCAGCTCATTATCAGTACTATAAAGGACTCACACTCACACCACCAGTTTGCGAAGTCTTGATTACCCAGTGTGTCATTTCTGAGCGTTTCCTTGTTTCCTGTCTGCCTGTGTTTGATCTTGCCTGTTCCTGTTTATTGACCCGTTGCTGCCTGTCCTGACTCTTGCCTTGTATACTGTTCTGTGAATGATATCCGCCTGCCTCGATCTACTGCCTGTACCCTGACCACGTTTCTGCCTGGTCCTTACTGTTCCTGTTTGCCCCTGATCGACCCAGCCTGTACGACTATGCTCACTGTAAATAAAAGCTTGCATATGGATCTCTGCCTCAGTCCCGCTAGGTTACAGAAGACTTCGCCGCAACAACGATCCAGCAGCTTTCCCGGAAAACGTTTACAGGGTATGGACATTACACAATTATTATTGTGGAGTACACAGGGTACACGATCTTTGGAGGAATATGTGCAGGAATACTTGGACATTGCTTACCTCTCTGATCTACCGGACTGTGCTCTAATTGACTTCTTTTGTGATGGCGTCAACCAACCTCTCCAGAGTAGATTTAGACGAGAGGGACCGCGTTCATCACTCTGCAGTTTTATGGACTATGCTCTGTTGTCAGTTGGTTCTCCATTTACTGTGGGAGTCGTGGAGGAATGCGACACCCTTGTAGGGTCTGCACAGTCTCAAGGATGAGCAGGTCCCACCATAAACTGTGTTTAAGCCTCAATTCACGGAACTTTGGTTTGTAAATCTTACATCGATTCCGGCCCGGCAGACACTAATGGATCACGAGACTTTTTTTTATGACTGTTTCGATAAGTCCCCTAACCTCTCCTCCGCGACTTCAAAGGGGGTGCAACACCACGGATCGGGTTTCTAGGGACCAGGTCCAAATTCCAAACGGTCATAAAAGGAAAATACACACACACACACGGCTCCCCTACATAGAGACTGTATGCACAAGCATTATACCTACAAATATGAATATATCTGCCATTGTAGTGCTCGCTGCATGTATGTGTTACTAGTGTAGAATTGTAGAATTGACTGTAGTAGGTTAGTTTTCATGTGAAACTGTAGTAATAGAGTGTAAAGGGTATCTCCTTTATATGACGAGAGACACCTGTCGAGTTTGATTTCTCCGTAAAGCTGTGAATCCGAGCTATTCACTGATGTACATTACAGTTCTGTCAAATGCATCGTTCAATGTTTAATAACACTATGAAGAAAATGCACTGATTCAACATACCATAAATTTATTCGGGAGACAGGACAAAGGAATGTGGAAACCCGCCAAATTGCAACGCTAGCATTGGAGGACGTTATCAAGAAGGCGTTCTGGTCTGTTGTCTTTAAAACACCATGACACGCGTCTTTTGGTGGCACAAGTTTTCTGCACGAGTTCCTGCCGTCAAGACGGACTCTCTTCTTTATTTTCCGGTCATATTACAACAGTTAAACCTTCGTTTGAAACTTCGCCGAAACAACCTCCGGAAGAAGAAGCAACTATCAAACCGAGCGCTCCGAAACTCCAAGCACCCTGACTAACCTATGCAAGTATAACGTTTTTACGATCTTAAATACTGAGTTTCCTTGCTGGCTCTTAAAGGTGAACTGTTGCAATTTGACCTGCTTTGATCATCTCTTTCGTTTCTGCCTTTCCTTCTACTTTGTATGTATTTGTATTTACTTGTGTCCATTTAGCCGTATAACCTGTGTATTACCCGCTTCCTATATTAAACTCATTATATCCATGCTTTTTGTTCACTTGCTCATTTTAGCAACAACCGAGTCACTTTAACGTTCTGATTCTAATACCCTTGCTCTATATTTGGAGGCCATGATAGAAAGTTAGTCTCCCGGCCCGAGAATAACATTTCTGTCGTGATAATCTGTGGATAATTTTCCGTTTCGGTGGACGAACTGATAGTTTTCCACATAATTATTAACCCAGAACTAATCATATATGTGATTGATTATAATTCGTTGTAGTTAATTCACCATATATGTTTAATTCCCCGTTGGGTCGATATATGAACGTCATAAAGCTTTCTGAATTATGATATTCATATTTCATCCATAAATTGATTAATAACTGTACATCGCTACACCCTGGTAGATCACGTAATGGCCGCCGCGCCGAGGAACACGCACCAGATGGCGGCGACAGCAACAACAACAACACCAGTTCATGTCTCCGCTGATCGCTCAGAGTCACTTCACGTTACTGGTCCCATCCGAGAGCGGAGAGGATTACATTCCAGTGTGGTTGATCCACTGCTGATTTCAGCACGAGCGGCTGGCATTCCAAGGCATCAACCGGCCGCTTCGCTCTCAAAGCCGCCGGCCGCTTCGCTCTCAAGCCCGGTGGCCGCATCGCACTCAAGCCCGGCGGTCGCTTCGCACTCAAGCCCGGTGGCCGCTTCGCTCTCAAGCCAGCCAGCCGCTTCGCTCTCAAGGCCGGTGGCCACTTCGCACTCAAGTCAGCCGGCCGCTTCGCACTCAAGCCCGGCGGTCGCTTCGCACTCAAGCCCGGCGGCCGCTTCGCTCTCAAGTTCGTCTGTTTCGACGCTCTCAAGTTCGTCTGTTTCGACGCTCTCAAGTTCGTCTGTTTCTACGAACTCATGTTTGCCGGGTGCAACGCAGTCAAACGCCCTGGACGCGATGGACAAAAGGGCTGCTTTGCCAGTGCCCACGGGCAAGATGGCCGCCCCTGCGGTGCGTAAGGATGCAGGGGGCGTTCCAGCCACTGAGTCCGCTCCAGAACCCGCTACAACCAGTGAACCATCGCCTCACCCTCAGAAGAGGAGGAGGAGGAGAAGAAAGGCGTCCTCCTCTCCTCAAGACGCAGACGCCCTTCAAGAGACCGCTGTGGGCCTGGAGACCACCCCAGAGGTCTCTCCTGCTCCGCCCAAGCGTCATGCTCTACCAGCACCACCTGTGCTCCTTGCCCTGTCGGCGCCACCTGAGCTCCTTGCCCTGACGGCGCCACCCAAGCTTCCAGCCCTGCCAGCGCCACCCAAGCTTCTAGCCCTGTCAGCGCCATCCAAGCTTCCAGCCCTGCCAGCGCCGCTCAAACTCCTTGCGCTGCCAGCACCACTCAGGCGTCTTGCCCTGCCGGCTTCACCCACACGCCTGGCCCTGCCGGCGCCACCCGAACTCCTTACCCACGAACCTGCGACGGGCCCCGCTGAAATCCCCAAGAACTTTTTTGGGGGGGGGGCAGTGTACCTGAGGGTGGGGAGCTTGTGGGTGGGGACCCTGCTCAACCATGGCCGTTAAGGGCCTCTGAAATGTTATGCCCATCTCTGAACTGCGAATTATTATGGCCTTTAATGGACTCTGACCCGCTGGGGTCACCTATAGACTCTGTTCTGCCGTGGCCGCCCGAGCCACCTGACCCGCCGTGGCCGCCCGAGGCTCCTGACCCGCCGTGGCTGCCCGTGGTACCTGACCCACCGTGGCTGCTTGAGTTCCTGGACCTGCCCTGGAGACCTCCATACCCGCCTGCACATCCAGTATCCCCTGCCTGTAGGTCTCCAGGGCACCCACCCCCCCTCCCCAGTTGTGCCATCTACTGCGCGAGGACGCGCCTTCCGGGAGGGGGACATTCTGTCACGAATCCTGTCAGTTCCGGACTACATTTCCCATCATCCCCCCTGTCAATCACATGCACTCACTCCACCTATCACCTGTTGCCACATCCACCCTAGCACACCACACTGATCACCACACCCAGCTGCAGCTCATTATCAGGACTATAAAGGACTCACACTCACACCACCAGTTTGCGAAGTCTTGATTACCCAGTGTGTCATTTCTGAGCGTTTCCTTGTTTCCTGTCTGCCTGTGTTTGATCTTGCCTGTTCCTGTTTATTGACCCGTTGCTGCCTGTCCTGACTCTTGCCTTGTATACTGTTCTGTGAATGATATCCGCCTGCCTCGATCTACTGCCTGTACCCTGACCACGTTTCTGCCTGTTCCTTACTGTTCCTGTTTGCCCCTGATCGACCCAGCCTGTACGACTATGCTCACTGTAAATAAAAGCTTGCATATGGATCTCTGCCTCAGTCCCGCTACGTTACAGTATGGAGTTTAAATAAAGGGCTTTAAATGCCAATACACCTTTAGATGGATTTCCTATGCAACAGATCCAAGATATACTTGAATCAATCTATGGTGCTTCCATTTTCAGTACATTGGCTATTGGCAGGTGCTTATGGATGAGGAGAATATTTCAAAGACTGCTTTCATAACCAAAAATGCCCAGTATGAATTTCTGTGTCTACCATTTGGACTGCGAAACTCCGCTGCAACTTTTCAGCGCCTAATGAATACAGTATTGAGAGACTGTCTTGGAAATTGTCTATCTCAATGATATTTTAATTTATTCCCAGAATGTCCAAGAGCATTTTGAACACCTTAAACAGCTCTTTGACATATTAGAAGCTGCTGGTTTGACCCTGAATCTGTCGAAGTACAACCTGCTCCAAAGATCCATCACTTTCCCAGGACCTGTTGTGTCTGCAGAAGGAGTTTGTACTGAAACTGCAAAGGTGGAGGCTGTTCCAACCACGCTCAAAGAGGTACAACGCTTTTTAGGCCTTGCTGGATGGTACCATAGGTTTATCCCTCACTTTCCAGAGATTGCCACACCTTTATTCCTGGTTCCTGTTCTTCTTTATATGAATTTGTGGACTAAAGGTGCACAGAGCTCCCTCCGGCTGCAAATGTATTTCTGTGATGCAAAGTGTCTGAACAATTATGCTACCTCTATGGCATTTCATATAGCCTTTTAGCTTAAAAGCATGCACATTTGGAGAAATATTGATGGATTCTTATATGTTTATGTCAATTTTCTATACAGAGGAGTAATATTTATTCAGTATTTATTGTCATCACTATGAGTGCTGGATACTGTGTTTTCAATTCATACTTATATTTTAAAGTATATAATAGAATACCATTATTTTAAATTGTAATAATATTTCACAGTATTGCTTTTTATGATGAGCTGAGATATGATCACATGGTTTTTTCACAGCCTACCTGACTGAAAGGCTGCATTAATATGCAAGTCATTTCAGGTCATTATTATGTGATTCTTTTGTCTTCTCAGTGTTTCTTGACAAAAAGTGTCTTACAAAAACTAAATCAATATATTGTTTTATATGAAGGAGTAGGCAGCATAATTTTAACATAATTTTGAAGCAAAAACTCTAGTCTACAACCTCCAATACCCAGAAGTCGTGTGAACACAGATTTGATATACTTTTTTGGGCTTATTTCAGTGACTTAAGTTTTTGTGTTTTTCAATAACCACACATAAACGTTATTCCTTCAAAAACACAAACATGTACATACATGTTCCTCACATATTATTGTAGCCTAGTTTGTGCTTAATACAGTGTAATGACACTTTTGCCATTAATATGTTTATGAACAACTGAAAAAAGCACAAATGTCAGGGCATGTCAAAACTTCTCCAGGCCCCAAATCAGCCTCAGAGGTTTAAGGAAACATGCAAAATGTGCCATACTGGGGGGCCTCTAGGAACACAGTTAGGACCCAGTGACATAAAGAACCATCACTTGAACAAGAATTATATACATAAAGAACAACTGTGACAGACACGTCAGGCTCCACCGCCCTGCAATACCCACGCACTCAATCACCAGAGTTCTAATCACCGCCACCTGCACGTCATCATCCCCACTATCACCAGCACTATATAGCCCACACTCACACACACAGTCTTTGTCCGGTCTCGTTTGATATACAGACTCATGTATACCTACCTCAAGGACTCCAACCTGCTACTTACCTGCTACCAGCGATCCCAGTCTCTCCAGTGTCTCCAGTCTTCCTCCTGTGTTCCTCCCTCCGTGTGTGTGAGTGTTCCTCGTCTGCCATTCTCCATCTCATCAACCACGAATTCCATCTACAAGCAACAAAGGACAGTATCAATTCCCTATCATCTCATTGAACTCTCTATCCACCATTTACTCACCTGCTCACTGCTGAATTTCAATAAACAACCTTACTTGCTTTTACTTCTGCCTCCGCGCCGTCTGTACCGTAACAACAACAATTATATTTGAATTATATTTGAAACTCCTCTGAGTAATACTGAAGATATTACTATAAATTACAGCAACACCTCCCCCTTTGCCTTTCAGATGAGGTTCATGAACAGAATACTATTGTGGCAGGGGGGGCGTGGTTCAGCGGAGTCTGCAGCGGGAGAGAGAGGGAGGAGACGCGCGGTGTCTGAGTGGATTAGACGCAAATATTTAACACCTGTCTCTTGTTTCAGTAATTGGCGTGGAGAGAGTATTTAACGCCAGGAGAAACAGGAGCCGGCGAGAGAGAGAAGGACTACTGGCTGTTTCCCCACTCCTGGATGTCTGTCTGCTGCTGGAGTGAAGTCTGACGATTAAGTTGATTGTTTTTGGTGCCTGTTTGCACTGTTTTTGTGACTTTATTATTTTGGTGTCAATAAACAGCCAGTAGTCACCTGCCGACCCTGTCCTCTTCCCTCCTTACTTACGAACATTGTTACACTGGTGCCGAAAACCCGGGAGGGAAGATGGATGCCGCCGCCATGCCCGAGTCCTCCGCCGCGCCATTTGCGGATCTGATTACATCCCTCGCGGTCATGCAACATGATCAACACCAGGCCCTGCTGGACTTACGTCAAGATCAGGAGAGGCGGTTCCAGGCCGTCCTCCAAGCCCAGCAGGAAGACCGCGAGAGGTTCTGGAGCTGGATGGACCGGGAGGTTCGGCCGGAAGCCCTGGATCAACGTGCTGCGCCCGTCCATATTCCACTCAACAAGATGGGGCCTGAGGACGACCCGGAGGCATTCCTCGATCATTTTGAAAAAATTCGGCCGAAATTTCTGGATGGCCGCGGGACCAGTGGCCGATGCGCCTGGTCCCCTTGCTCTCCGGGGAGTCCCAGGTCGCGGCGCAGCAGCTTCCGGTGCGGAGCCTCCTGGACTACAACGATCTCAAGAGGGCCATCATCCAGCGGGTCGGCCGGAGTCCAGAACAACATCGCCAGCGCTTCCGCTCCCTGGAGCTGGGCGAGTCCGGCCGGCCCTTTGTGATGGCCCAACAGCTCCGGGACTCCTGCCGCAAATGGTTGCTGGCCGACGGAAGTGACGTGGAGGAGATCATCGACCGAGTGGTACTGGAGCAGTTTGTCACTCGGCTTCCGAGGAGAACCGCCGAGTGGGTCCAGTGCCACCGCCCCACGTCGCTGGAGTCGGCTATCTAACTTGCGGAGGATCATATGGTGGCGTGCCCCGGGGTCGGCGAACCCCTGCCATCAGCTTCTCTCTCTCCCTCTTTTCCATCTCCTTCTCTCTCTCGCCCTGTCCCTTTTCCCAGGTCTCGTCCCCCCGGCCCTCCTCGAGAATGGTCACATTCCTCATTTAAATCCCAGAGTCCCGCCCAGGGACTGGCACCATCCGGGGTGGACACGGCTCCTGTGTCTCCGCTCTCTCCACGCCAGCCGTCTGATCCACTCTCCGCCACTGGAGCGGCGGGGAGGTCTGGGCCGGCCTGTTGGCGTTGCGGGGACCCGGGCCATTTCATGGACAGGTGTCCTGTAATGGAGGTGGGAACAATGGTCCGGGTCCCGGATGCCCCACAGGCTGCCCCCGGTCAAGCTGGGTGGTACCAAATACCTGTGAGTATCGAGGGGGGTACCTATCAGGCATTGGTGGATTCAGGATGTAACCAAACCTCGATCCATCAAAATCTGATACAATCTGGGGCATTGGATAATAGCCGCGTGGTTAAGGTGCGGTGTGTGCACGAGGATGTGGTGGAGTATCCTATTGTGCCAGTCATTATTCAATTTAGGGGTCAAAAGCATAGTGTTGAGGTGGCAGTTAATCCGCACCTCCAGCATCCGTTAATTTTGGGTACGAATTGGCCTGCGTTTACAGAATTATTAGGGGCTTTTTGTACGGATGCTTCTTGGGGTAAAAATGCACCGGAGGGGAGCGTGAGTGTGCAGGCGGGAGAGACTGAATCGGGACCTCTGAGTACTGCCTCAGGGGAGCAGAGCGAAATCGAGAGACTTATTCTCTCGGAGCGCGATGATTTTCCCCTGGAGCAGTCTCAGGACGAGACGCTGAAACGCGCGTTTGAACAGGTCAGCACCATCGACGGTCAGCCTCTCCATCCTGGACAACCGCTTACCTATCCATCTTTTGCAATTATAAAAAATAGGTTGTATCGAGTGACCCAAGACGCTCAGACAAAAGAAGATACAACCCAGTTGTTAGTTCCTAGGAGCCGCAGGGAAATGCTTTTCCAAGCGGCTCATTCTAATCCAATGGCTGGTCATTTAGGACAGGTAACGACACTAAATCGCCTCATGACCCGATTTTTTTGGCCGGGCATTCACGAGAATGTGCGCAGGTGGTGCGCGGCGTGTCGTGAATGTCAGTTGGTAAACCCACCGGCCACCCCAAAAGCGCCTTTGCGCCCCCTCCCATTAATGCAGGTCCCCTTCAAGAGAATTGGCATGGACCTCATCGGGCCATTAGAGCGATCAGCAAGAGGACATCGTTTTGCATTGGTCATTGTGGATTATGCAACACGATATCCAGAAGCAGTGGCTCTCCGCAACATTTCCGCTAAGAGTGTTGCTGACGCACTGTTTTCTTTAATCTCCCGAGTGGGGATTCCTAAGGAAATCCTCACGGATCAGGGCACGGCGTTTATGTCACGGACGTTACGCGAACTTTACGAATTATTGGGCATTAAATAGATTCGGACCAGCGTCTTTCACCCACAAACGGACGGGCTGGTCGAACGTTTTAATCGCACGCTTAAAACAATGATTCGTAAATTCATTCAGGAAGACGCCAAAAATTGGGACAAGTGGTTGGAACCCCTGTTGTTCGCTGTGCGAGAGGTCCCGCAAGCCTCCACGGGGTTTTCCCCCTTCGAGCTTCTCTATGGTCGTCAGCCCAGAGGGGTGTTAGACGTCATCAGAGAGGCTTGGGAGGAAGGACCTTCTCAATCTAAAAACGAAATTCAGTATGTGCTGGACCTGAGAACAAAACTCCACACTTTGGGGCGGCTATCTATGGAGAATTTGTTACAGGCCCAGGACAAACAGAGCCGGTTGTATAACAGGGGGACCAATTTGCGTAAATTTGCACCGGGAGATAAAGTGCTTGTATTACTCCCAACGTCAAGTTCAAAATTACTTGCAAAGTGGCAAGGGCCGTTTGAGGTCACACGGCAAGTTGGAGAGCTCGATTATGAGGTAATACGCTCAGATAGGAGAGGAGCACGTCAAATTTATCACCTCAATCTCCTAAAAAAATGGAATGAGGGGGAATCAGTGATGCTGGCGACGGTGATTAGCGGAGAGGATGATCTTGGGCCAGAGGCGAATATAAAACAACAATCTCTCGCACTGGCCCCAGGGGGAGATCATCTCTCGCCCTCCCAGCTCATTGATTTAACCAAATTATAGGCAGAGTTTGCTGACGTGTTTTCTCCCCTATCTGGCCGTACAAACCTTATTCAGCACCATATCGAGACAGAGCCGGGCGTGGTGGTTCGCAGCCGGCCATATCGCTTGCCTGAACACAAGAAAAAAGTAGTTCAGGAAGAATTAGGTGCGATGCTTGAAATGGGGGTAATAGAAGAATCCAACAGTAACTGGGCGAGCCCGATAGTTTTGGTTCCTAAGACGGACGGCTCGGTCCGGTTCTGTGTGGATTATCGCAAGGTGAATGCAGTGTCGAAATTCGACGCATATCCAATGCCACGGGTTGACGAATTGCTTGACTGGCTTGGTACGGCTCGTTTTTATTCGACACTGGACTTAACAAAGGGTTATTGGCAGATCCCCTTGTCTCCATTATCCCGAGAAAAAACAGCTTTCACGACGCCGTTTGGATTACACCAATTTGTGACACTTCCGTTCGGGCTGTTCGGGGCACCGGCTACCTTTCAGCGGCTGATGGACAGGGTTTTACGGCCCCATGCTGCATATGCGGCTGCCTATCTGGATGATATCATCATATTCAGTAATGACTGGCAGCGGCATATGCAGCATTTGAGGGCGGTCTTGAAGTCGCTGAGGGGAGCCGGGCTCACGGCCAACCTGAAGAAGTGTGCAATTGGGCGCGTGGAAGTAAAGTATCTGGGTTTCCACTTGGGGCATGGACAGGTGCGTCCCCAAATTGATAAGACTGCAGCAGTTGCGACCTGTCCGCGCCCTAAGACCAAAAAGGAGGTGAGACAGTTCTTGGGGCTGGCGGGTTATTATAGAAGGTTTGTGCCTAATTATTCGGACCTCACCAGCCCCTTGACTGATCTTACTAAAAAGGAGGCACCAGATACGGTCCAGTGGACGGAGCTGTGCCAGCAGGCCTTTACCCAAGTAAAGGCTGCTCTGTGTGGCGGGCCGTTGCTTCACTCTCCTGATTTCTCTCTCCCATTTTTGTTGCAGACTGACGCGTCGGACCGAGGGTTGGGTGCTGTCCTGTCTCAGGAGATAGAGGGTGAGGAGCGGCCGGTGCTGTACATTAGTCGTAAGCTCTCTAAGAGAGAGACTAAGTACAGCACCGTGGAGAAGGAGTGTTTGGCTCCCCGGCCTGAGTCGGGCGGTGGGGGTATGTGGCAGGGGGGGCGTGGTTCAGCGGAGTCTGCAGCGGGAGAGAGAGGGAGGAGACGCGCGGTGTCTGAGTGGATTAGACGCAAATATTAAACACCTGTCTCTTGTTTCAGTAATTGGCGTGGAGAGAGTATTTAACGCCAGGAGAAACAGGAGCCGGCGAGAGAGAGAAGGACTACTGGCTGTTTCCCCACTCCTGGATGTCTGTCTGCTGCTGGAGTGAAGTCTGACGATTAAGTTGATTGTTTTTGGTGCCTGTTTGCACTGTTTTTGTGACTTTATTATTTTGGTGTCAATAAACAGCCAGTAGTCACCTGCCGACCCTGTCCTCTTCCCTCCTTACTTACGAACATTGTTACTATTTTTTGGGGTTTAGACTCATTTAAAGTAATGTAATCATCTGGTTTGAGCCAGGTTTCTGTCAAACACAGCACATCTAGGTTACAATCTATAATCATATCATTTACAATAAGTGCTTTTGAAGAAAGGGATCATATATTCAGCAACCCAACTTTATCATTTGTTCATCTGTATTACAGTGCATAAACAATAATTATGCAAGTTTATATTTTTATCATATATTTTTTTATATTTTTAGCACATTTTACCAATTCCAAACAACATTAATCTTAATAACTAATATTAATTTTGTATTTAATAATTTGTAAGTGATATATAATTAAGGAAAGCTGTAAGCTGTAAGGTTTAATTTTATAGATAAAATGGGCCAAAAAAAAAAAAAAGAGAGAGAGATTCAACTCACACTGAGAAGTCAAAAATTAATAAATTCTCACGAGAAGGACACAATACTAATGCAATACTAGAAATTGCTAAATTAAAGTGTGACCAATGAACAGCAACAGTGAAACTGTTACACATCACTTATCTTTATTCCACCTGCTCTCTTTCTGCTGGTTGTGTAAAGCTGTGGTGAAATGAGTAATCATTTCAGTTTATTTTGTAAAGATTGTGTGTTGTTCAAAGATCTTAGTCATTGTTCTGACTTCATGAAGCCTCATGGTGTGAATGAACATCAAACTGACTAGAACAAACTCTTTGAAATATATACTGGATATCAAGGGTGAAACTGTTAATAATGTTGACAGACAGTAAACTCATTCATTTTTCAGTCATGTGTGGGGTGAACTATTATTCATTAAACAAATGTTAGTCAGTCAGCCAGTAAAACAAAATGTTAATTTTTAAATTCCGCAAGTTTGGCAAGTGAAGCCTCATGAAGCGCAGTTCATAAAGATAGAAATAAACCCACGAATTTATAATTTTTGTGAGTTTCACATTAACATTATAATGTGCTTTTTTGTTTTATCTAATTGCTACATTTTATTAAATGCTGCATAAACTAATTTCAGAGCCCTGTATAGGTCATTATATAAAACATCTGCAATGTTTTAATTGAAAGGTTAGTTTACATGGTTATAAAAACAATAACCTAAAAATAACCGACTGATCTTTAGGATAAGCTATTTTTTAATAACTACCCTGGAACATTCTGGGAACTTTATTTTATGGGTGCAAAACCAAAATTAAAAATAACTATAAGGAAACGTTCGTTCTGTATAGCCTATTATTGTTTGTCTATTTATTGTATTAATTTTGTGAAAAGACCTTGAAAGGTTCTTGAAAGGTGCTTTAAGTTATACGTTTTTATGGTGCTTTTTTAAATTTTTCAAATTAATTTTATTTAAAGCTGCAGTCCGTAAGTTTTGCCTCTTTCTCGCCATCTCTGTTTGAAACCTGCAACTGCAGTTATTTGTGGAATTATCATCTTTACTTGGGTTTTGCATCAGCATGACTCCTCATCGTGGATGAATCTAATGTTTGCTCTCAGTCACCACACCAGTGTGGATACTGTACTTCAGAATCATAGATTCTACATCTTGGAAGTATGACCAAAATAAGAATTTTCACTGGAAAATTGTATCTTAAGGAGTGTAACAAATCTGCCACTTTTTTTCTGACCAGCAGAGAAAAAAACATAAATCCCGCTGCCAATGGTGATTCAATCTAATGATTGCTTAGCTCGGATCACATCAAAAAATGCAAATTATTATTACTGTTATACTTTGTTCTCAAATTGTTAATGGTAACAACATCAGCATTGAGTGACTATGTGTATTTAGAGTGCATTAACTAGATTTCAATTTCTGAAGCCACTCCGCAGTCAAGTCAAGTCAAGTCAAGTCACCTTTATTTATATAGCGCTTTTTACAATGCAGATTGTGTCAAAGCAGCTTTACATTGATAACTGGTACCAGTGATGGAGTACTCGAGTCCTGGACTCGGACTCGAGTCCGACTCGAGTCACTATTCTTTGGACTCGAGTCCGACTCGAGACTCCATTCTCTGGACTCGTGACTCGACTTGGACTCGGACTCGAGGATATATAAAATCGGACTTGAGCATTCATCACGTTGTTTTTGACTAAATATGTTATAAAAAATTATATAAGTTTAAATATAATATTATATAAGGTTTCGTGCCCAAGACCGGCCGGTATCTATTTTTTCCCTCACAGACACTGCTACCGCTTGCTCTCTTGACAACACACTCACTGACGTCACTCACTTTACACTCGTGCATGATTTGCGTGCTAAATGTTCAAAATGGGAAAATGCAGAAAGATGTGCCCCGGATCGTGAAATTCGCCTACACGAATTTTGCATCTAATGCTGGAAAGAGCAGCGCTAAATGTTGTGTGTGTAATTGCACAACTGAGGAAAAGACTGGGACAACTTCAAACTTTAACAGACACCTGTCACGGATGCACCCAGAAAAGTAAGTAAAATGCTTTCCATTGGCTAACGTTAGCTTTTAAAAAAACTATTATTGACTAATGCATATATGATAATAAACAGAAGAAGCTAGGGTTGGGCGATGTTTGACAATTTGGCATCAGACGTCGACGATGTCTAATGTCTGGTTCAGATTACACAATTTTTTTGTCTGTTGATAATTTACTAGTCACTGTGTCAGATCAGATTACATGATTTTTTTTTTGTCTGTTGCGATAGTCACTGTGTCAGATTACACAATTTTTTTGGTCTGTTGCAATGGTCACTGTGTCAGATGGATGACGCAATTTTGACTCCTAAAATCCTGTGGTGTCGTGGACAAGAAACATGTCAGACTAACGTTACACGTTGCTTTCTGACCAGTCGCGTGCCGTCACACACACATTCACTTGAACACATACAAACGCACTCACGCTAAATCACTCGGTCACTCACTCACAAACGCTCTCTCTCTCTCTCTCTCTCTCTCTTTCTCGGCATATCGTATTGATTTTTACGTTTTAAGTATTTTTAAAATACAGTGCCCAGTAAAAGGCACGTTCACAACAATGGAAGTAAACACATGCTTTTGAACACATGCTTTTGATGGCGTCGTAAAGTTGCAAAGTGTCTGGCAAAGTGTATATGTCAAATCAGTAAATAAACTCCCTTTGCAATCGTGACAGTGGTCAGTGGCGCCCCCAGAAAATTTTAATAGGGGTAGCCAGACGAGGCCACGGCAATTCTTGGGGTGGCAAAAAAAAAAAATAAATAAATCAATAAATATATATATATATATATATATATATATATATATATATATATATATATATATATATATATAAGTGTGTGTGTGTGTGTGTGTGTGTATGTGTGTGTATACATACATACATACATACATATATATATAATGGCCTATATGTATATACATATACATACATGCAAAATCAATTGGTAGTTATTAATAGAATAATGAGGACACATTCAGTCGCGTTCGGTCCCATTTATTTGCATACACATACCAACACCGTTTTAGTCCAAAAGTGTGTGAAATTTGTAGAAATACACATTTACCTCAGATTGCATTATGGTTTCATAATTACCGAGGTCATAAAATATAGTTTGCTAGGGGGGTTCGGGGGCATGCTCCCCTGAGAAAATTTAGATTTCTCTGGTGTACATGTGCATTTTTAAGACGTTTTAAGGCCAACAAATTGGACAACAATAGCTTTAAAACCATGTTAACAAATACATGCATTCACAGTTTTGAGGCAGCTTTAATCGCATGTGTGGTAATTTCATGACTTAACTTACAACAAAGCAATGACGGTCATTGCTCGTATTCTTTTGGGCTTTATTTAAGCTGTAATAAAAAGTAATTATGCAGCGCGTGCCGGTGCATTTGCGCATGCAATTCTTGAGTGTGCGCCGCGAGCACAGAATAACAGCTGATTGGACCTGTTCATTTTTCTGAATTTTACTGACAGTCTGACAACATCTCATCTGACCGCAGTTCACTGTTGTTCAACTGAAGCTCCCTCGTCGTCACTTGTAGCCTATCTTTTCCAATTTTCATTGATTCAACTTATTCATTCAAAAAGCTTCATTCAGTAAAGAAACAGCGCCATTTGTTGCTCAGGGACGCAATACAATGCTCTGGATTTGATCTGAACTATATTCGTTGGCGAAATTGTGCAGAAACAGGCAATGATGTCTAAAATGTAAACATGAATAAAATTTATATAACATTTGTTATGCTGATATCTGGAGAAAAACGACACTATTAATGCGCACCGACACTAGTCTAATCTACAAGACAACATCACATACAGGGATGTCAGATCGATTGTGCATCGTTAAAACAACAATTATGATAAAATCGTAGACTAAATATATTGCACACTTCTAACCTACCCTCTTCACAGTATAAATAACATTTGAAATTCAGGTCTGTAGACATTACTATTTAGACTCTTGGTGGCAGTGAAACAACTACTCTGGTAGCGTCAGTCAGTCTATCTTTTTTGGTGGCATTTTATTTTCTTTCACTTCATGAACTTGTGAATTTACATTATGCATTTAAATTAATAGTACCCAATGCAAAATCATACTGGGGTGGCCACAGGGGTGGCCAGAGTTTATGCAGGGGGCGCCCCTGACAGTGGTGTCATTTTTGTTTAATGTAGAACCTCTTTAATACATTTTATCAGTTCTTTGAAGGTCCCAGAGTGGAGACATGTAGGCACTGGGAGCTCGAGACTCGACTCGGACTCGAACACTGGGGACTCGAGACTCGACTCGGACTCGAACTCTGGTAATGGTGACTCGACTTGGACTCGACTCTGACTCTTCTTTGGTGACTCGGACTTGGACTCGGACTCGAACACTGGGACTCGAGACTCGACTCGGACTCGACAGTTGGTGACTCGACTACAACACTGACTGGTACATAATTTGGCTGCACAGCAGCTCTTAAATAATAGTGTCAATGCAGGCAGATCAGAAGCACTGTTGAATAAATGTCAAGAATACTATTGAATATCAAATGTCAAGTGTCCCTAACTAAGCAAGACAAAGGCGACAGCGGCAAGGAACCCAAACTCCATCAGGTGACATCAGGTGGCAAACAAGTGGCAAATAGGTGTTAAAATGGAGAAAAAAAAAACCTTGGGAGAAACCAGGCTTAGTCGGGGGGCCAGTTCTCCTCTGGCGAACAGTGCTTTGTTACGATTCAGGTTGCTATCATAAGTCTGACCTTGTTCAAGTGATGGTTCATAAGTCCATCCAGTTGAGGATCGTATTCATCACGACGGTGTGGTCGGTCTGTTGAGGAACTGTGCTACTGGCTGTCGTGTCGATGAGGCCTTCACAATGGATGATCCAGTTGACTCGCAGTCCAAAGTCTTTTGCTTATATCTCCAGTTGTCACTGATGATTGCCATTTGGATCTTTCAGGATTACAATCCGCCATCAAAATGATAAGTTTAATTATTTCAGCTGCTGAGAGAAAATGATATATATGATCAGCTACAAGCAGCATCCTCACAAATAACCTACTAGTTGAGACTCGTTCTTTCTGTTCGATGTACATCAGTAGTGACCGACGAATTGGGATATCGCTAAAGAGCCCTGTCAGCTTCGAGTGAACTAAAACAGGCCAATGGAAATGGCGTGCGATATTTGCATAATGCGCACCGCCTCAGACAGATGTATATAAATAGGAAGCAGATGCAATCGCACTCTGTCTTTCGCTTCAGAGCCAACCGGTTGGTGTTCTCCAGCTTTCAAGACTTCAGTGTACTGAAACAAAGCCTTTGAAGAGGTTCAGCACTTTTTGTTGGTGTGATGGCACAGCAGCGAGGTCGCGAGCTTCCTGAGGAGTCTGAGCATTGAGCTCTCAACTGCTGTTATTACAGCAAACTTTGTCCCATATTACCGCAGTTGTCTGTTGCAATTTGGGCCAGTTCCTCCGTTGTGTTCGGGGAGTGGCGTACCTGAACACATCGTGACACTCCCTGTGTGCTTCAGCACGAGAGAGCTGTTCTTTCCCCTTCTAAAAGAGCTTCACAGACGAACCCTGCGTCTTTATCAAGATGTCATTTCGTCTGTGCATTACTGGGTGCGGTCGTTCCCTGGTCCCCGCTGATGGGCACAATATCTGTATCACGTGCTTGGACGTTCAGTATGCGGAAGCAGCGTTTGTAGATAATTCATGTACTCACTGCGGGAACATGACTATCGCAGTGCTGAGATCTAGACTCTCGTTCCTTGGTTCTCAGGGAGCGGGGGTCCCACTCCCCTATGCCCTGTGCGGCCGTTTTTTCCGACTCCGGTCGGAATGACGGTTCAGCGGCGTATAGGTAGGGTGATCTGAGGATTACGGTCAGGGCTTCCCCGCCACCCGTGGTGCTGTCATTGGATCGCGCTGGTCCCTCTACGGAGTGGCCAACCGTTTCCTTTGGTGCACCTGCTGAGGATCAGATGTCGATCTCAGCATCGGAAGGGGAGCATGAGTCCTTGGGAGATGAAGACTCGGCTGCGAAAATGGACAGGGAAACAGGGAATAATGCATTTCTCTAGTGGAAATTCAAAGACAGTTTTACTTATAAACATGAAAAAGGACATACAGTAACATCATAGTGAAATGCAAGCTATGTCTGCAACAAAACTTCTATCGGCTTTAAAGGATTCAACATCTAATCTGAAAAAGCATCTTGAGGTAGGCCTAAGCTGTTCTTGGTCTTCGAAAATGTTATTTTCCTTATTTACTCCTTATTTTCCTATTGTACATTGAGCTTTGTATGCTTATCATTAGCCTACGTATAATATTTATAAGAATTTATTAGGTCTTTGAAAAATAACACACAATCCATATAGAATTAACATCCACTTTACAGACAAACTTTAAATCTTAATAATTCGCTCCAAATGTTTAGGTATATATGCGCGAGTTCATGGTTCATGATCATAGAGATGCAGTAGTCCACTGGTCATAAATCCAAAAGTTTTTTAGTTTTATTTTGATCTTTATTCCGGGCTTGCAAACAAACAGCTTTGTAATAATTTCCCAAAATTTCAGGAAATATTTAAGCCTGTCAACAGGACGTTAACACAGGCACACGCTGAAAACGGACACAAAGAGGAGAACAGATGCGCCAGCAGAGGAAATACTGCACCATGCACAAGCTCACTGCTCGCGAAACATAGGAAGAATAATCTAAATATTAAATTGGGGTTGATATGAATGTATCTCTGAAGGGAACTGTCTTCAGAAAAGTTTTGATGGCTTTTGTTCTTATCTCCAGCGCAACTGCTTAGTTTGTATATAGTGGTAACCATGGAAACGCTATATCACGGCTGTTCCAGAAGCGCCACCTACTGTCAGAGAGTGAATTTACATTTCATGCAGGTGTCTTATGTAGCATAATTTCACAAAGCTATAGTCAGACCATGCTGTTTTTGCTGTTAAAGGTGCTAAAGAGGATGTTTTGTTTTATACATTTTTGCAATATTACTTGAAACTGTCTTTACTAACTGATAAAAGACTATTTATTAGGTGCACTGAAAGTAATAATATTAATATACATCATCTGTGCACGAGGTAGGGCCTTAAAAACATCAGCCAATAGTTTACGTGATCATCGCATAAACGATTGGCCCTCTGGCTTGTCAATCACTGCCATGACATTCCTTGTGAGAGACGTGCACGGATTGGCCCTCTGGCTTGTCAATCACTGCCGTGACGATCCATGTGAGAGACGCGCGGCTGCGCGCTCCAGTAACTTTCCACACTCCACAGGCGCTGCATGCAATGTTTTTGTCAGGAGACAGGAATAACAACTGCAGATTATGAGTCACCTGCGGTGAGTCCGACATAATGAATCCACGGCTTTAAGTCGAGCGCACACTTAACGATTGTAAGGCCGATTATGAATGTAATTTGTTACTTATGACTGATCGCGCTCAAACGCGTCCAGTCAGAGCCAGTTGCGTTCAGTCTGCGATTACAGTCGGTGTTCAAATTCCATGTGAAAATATATAAATCTGCTTCAGGAGCAGGGAACAATCGCTGTATGTTGAGCATAGTCAGAATGTTTTAGCTAGTCGTAAAATGTGTGCCCAGCTTAAAGGAACACTCCACTTTTTTTGAAAATAGGCTAATTTTCCAACTCCCCTAGAGTTAAACAGTTGAGTTTTACCGTTTTCGAATCCATTCAGCCGATCTCCGGTTCTGGCGGTACCACTTTTAGCATAGCTTAGCTTAGTTCATTGAATCTGATTAGACCGTTAGCATCGCGCTTAAAAATGACCAAAGAGTTTTGATATTTTTCCTATTTAAAACTTGACTCTTCTGTAGTTAAATCGTGTACTAAGACCGACGGAAAATAAAAAGTTGTGATTTTCTAGGCTGATATGGCTAGGAACTATACTCTCATTCTGGCGTAATAATCAAGGAACTTTGCTGCTGTTCCATGGCTGCAGCAGTGCAATGATATTACGCAGCGCCTGTGAGCCCCTGCTTGCACAGGGAACGTGCCTTGCAACCATGGAGACGTTTGTGAGAGACGCTGCGTAATATCAGCATCCTGGTCAGCGCGTGGCATTCTCACCAGCTGTCCAATCGGAAGATGGTGGTCCCTGTGTATAGTCTTTGTCCCTAGCCTTCCATCCTCCCGTTTGATCTTGAACACATGTAGGTTTGGCATCTTTCCAACGACAACATACGGATCAGGACTCCACTTGCTTTCCAGTTTGTGCTTGCCTCTCAGGCCTAGATTCCGGAGCAGTACTCTGTCGCCGATCTCTATGGACTGAAAGGTAACTCGACGATCATACAACCTTTTGTTTCTCTGATGCCGTTTGTCTGCAGCATCAGAGGCTAACTTGTAGGCTTGCTTCAAGTCTTCCTTCAGCTTTGTGACATATCGGGTGTGAGACGCCTCTTCTATGCCATCAGGGGATGTTCCAAAGCACAAGTCAACAGGAAGTCTCGCCTCTCTGCCAAACATCAGATGGTAAGGAGAGTACCCCGTGGCATCACACTTGGTGCTGTTGTACGCGTGGACCAAGTGAGGCACATGTTGACTCCACGTACGCTTCTTTTCCCGGCCTAAGGTACTTAGCATAGAGAGCAGGGTTCGGTTGAACCTCTCTGGCTGCGGGTCTCCTTGCGGATGATACGGTGTGGTCCGTGACTTGCGTATCCCCATCAAGGTCAACAGTTCTCGGATCAAGCGGCTCTCAAAATCTCTTCCTTGATCCGAATGGATCCTTGAAGGCAGTCCATAATGTATGAAATATTTCTCAATGAGAACCTTTGCCACAACATGGGCCTTCTGGCTTTTAGTTGGGAAAGCCTGAGCATATCTCGTGAAATGATCTGTGACCACTAGCACGTTACTTATGCCTTTGGAGTCAGGCTCCATGGACAGAAAGTCCATGCATACTAAATCCATAGGCCCATGGCTTACAATCTGGTGCAACGGAGCAGCTCTCTGTATAGGAGTCTTGTGAGTGACACACTCACCACAGTTCTTGATGTACTCTTCCACTTGAATCGACATCCTAGGCCAAAAGAATCTACTTCTGAGCAGGTCAACAGTTCTTTCCTGTCCAAGATGCCCCAGGTCATCATGCATTGCCTTCATAACCATCTCCCGGAACTCTCTCGGCAGGAGGAGCTGACTGATCACCTCTCCGGATGGTCTCTTGTTATACCGGTACAGTAACCCATCTTTCATTGCCAGCTTCCCAGCTTCCCTTTTCAATCTGGACAACTCAGGACTCATAGTCCCTTCCTCTTGCCAGCGCCCATGCTTGATGGCTTGGATGGCCGGTCCAATGGCCTCATCCTCTTCCTGAGCCTTCCTGAGACTCAGTTTGGACATGAGTTCCAGAGACTTTAACTCCATGTGTGTGGGACATGCATACAGGTCAGGAACACAGTGGGGAGATGCCCCAAGCTGAGCAACACAGACTGGTGTACTGCGTGCAGACTCTGAGAGGCAGATTCGCTGGCAGATGGTTTTCACTCCGGACTGAGGTATAGTCACCCAGCCATTGTCATCCTCCTCTGGCATGTTCCTTGATAACAGGTCGGCATCAATGTTCTGTCGGCCTGGGTGATACTGCACATCAAACTCGTACGTTGATAGGGCAGCTAGCCAACGATGCCCCACCGCATTGAGCTTGGCTGTGGACAGCACGTACGTAAGCGGGTTGTTGTCAGTACGTACGGTGAATCTCGCCCCAATCAAATAGTCGTGGAATTTGTTGACTAGTGCCCACTTGAGTGACAAGAATTCCAGCTGATGTATGGGGTAGTTTCTCTCTGCAGAGCTGGTTTTTCTGCTTGCAAAGGCAACTGGTCTCAGGCCTTCAGGATGTTCTTGGTAAAGAACAGCACCAAGCCCCTTCAAGCTAGCATCCACATGCAGGATGTATGGATGTTGTGGATTGGCAAATGCCAAAACAGGCGCATGTGTCAGACAGTGAATTATGTGGTGAAACGCATCTGTACAGGATTGGTCCCATCTTTCCCCGAACGGCTCCGATTCTTTCAAGTAGACTTTGTTCACATCTTGGGCATACTTCTTTCTCTTCTGAGTTGGAGCATATCCCTTTGTGAGTTCAGTCAGCGGTCTAACAATTTCAGAATAATTCTGAATGAATCGGCGATAATAACCACAAAATCCTAGGAAAGATTGTAACGTCTTCAGGTTTGTTGGCATGGGCCATGTAGCGACGGCCTCAATCTTGCTAGGATCTGGAGTAACTCCATCTGCAGACACGATGTGCCCCAGGTACTTGACCCTTGGCAGACAGATCTGACACTTATCCACTGAGAGTTTTAGACCAACTTCCCCGAGACGATCTAAGACCTTGAGCAGTCTTTCTTCGTGTTCCTCGAGAGTTTTTCCAAACACTATCACATCGTCCAGGTACACCAGCACTTGTAAGAGGTTCATGTCACCGACAGCCTTTTCCATTAACCTTTGAAAGGTTGCTGGTGCCCCAGTAATGCCTTGAGGCATTCGCTCAAACTGAAAAAATCCTAACGGGCAAATGAATGCCGTCTTCTCTTTGTCCTCTTCGGACATAGCTATCTGGTAGTAGCCTGAGCGCAAATCCAGAACAGAGAACCACTGACTCCCTGTTAGTGTATTCAGTGCATCTTCAATGCATGGTGTTGTGTACTGGTCAGGTATGGTGCGGCTATTCAACAGTCGGTAATCTATACACATCCTAATAGCCCCAGTCTTCTTTCTAACTACAACTATTGGGGATGCATAGAGGCTTCGCGACTCTGTTATGATGCCTGCAGCAGTTCTTGTAAATGCTTTCTCACATCTTCAATATCTGCAGGGGCTAGCCGGCGTGATCGTTGACGGAAAGGCCGGGAATCAGAAAGACGGATTCTGTGCTCTACTCCTCTTGCTAATCCCACGTCCCACTCGTGCATTGAGAATACATGAGACTTCTGAGCCAGTTTCTTACGTAATCTGTTCTTCCATTGTTCTGAGATAGGAGAGTCCCCAAAGTTGATCATGCTCTCATCAAAGTCAGAGGAAGCAGTCTCCTTAGGGGGAATGGTCGCAACTGAATCAATGTGGTACACACATCCAATCACTGTTCCCACAGGTATGGAAATTTCTCTTGAAGAGTCATTTTTTAACAGTATTCTCAAACTGTTGACATCCAATGCCCCACTGGGCACAACCATAGGATGAAAAATCACATCAGCAGGTAAGGCAGCTGCTGGTGAGGAGTCTATCATCAGGATTTCTTGAGCAACAGGTTTTTTCAGCTCGACTTTGCACACAACCTGAGTGATCTTCCTCAACATGAACACGAAGGCCTAGTGTTCTGGAGACATCAATGCCATTAACTTTGCATTGATTCACCAAACGTCTAACATGGCTTGCATTGGTGCCCACAATGACAGACGTCTTATCTTCAGTCCTAGGGTTAGGACATATGAGAGCTAGAACAGTTACCGTCTGACTGGTTCCTAACACCTCAGCTGGATACTCCACATCAACTACCACGTAGCCACGGTAAGGGTAGCTAGCTCCAGACTCACTTAAACCCCACAGGGAAAGACCAGATACTGGCTGAATGGGGATATCAGTGCTTCAGGTACCAGGGTTCAAAAATGATTGTCACCTGAGAGCCACTATCTAACAGAGCAGTGCAAGGTTGCCCATTAACCTTCAGTGGCACCAGGCTAGGCGGCCCAACTAACCCATCAGGAATAGGCACACCCTCAGGCATGTCAGCTGTACTTTTCTCAACCGAACAATTAACTGCATTAGCGGTGGCATCACTTGACGGCTGGTTGTTCTTGGACAGCTTCAGAGCTTGGTTAAGTCTCTTGATAACTTTAGCCTGGTTTTCTGGGTTTTGGCACTTCCTTGCGAAATGCCCATTCTCACCACATCGATAACAGAAGTGTTCCTCTGATACTTTAAATGATCGTTGTGGGGAGCTGGCTACTGGTTTTGAGGTATTCAAAGCTGAAACGGCAGCTTGAGGTTCAGCTACTTTATTTGTTACTTTCTGTTGCAAGCGCTTCATTTGTTTTTCAATGCTGTTATCTCACTGTCTGAACTACACTCATTGTACACTACATTTGGGGGACTTTTCTCACTGCTAACTGAAGTGTCGTGGGCTGGCTTAGACACAATAGCAGCAACCAAGGCCTTAAGTTCTTTGATCTCAGACTTCAAGTTCTGAATTTCCGTTTGTTTCACATCAGCATTCTGCCGTACATTTCCACCTTGCATGACAGGAGTAATCTTCTTTCGTGAGGCCTCATATTCCTCTTCTGTGCGTATTTCCTTCAACAGCTGGAGAAAGGTTGGGGGCTTTGCTCTTCTCTCTCTCAAACGAAGGTTAACTAACATCAGATCAGAGGCTATCGCACCACGCAACAATTGATCGAGTCTTGCTCTATCTGTACATCCAGGGGGAAGTCCATCTCTCTGCACCACCCTATTCAACGACTGTTCTAGACGTCGGAGGAAGTCAGACAGCTTCTCACCTGGTTGTTGCTGCAGTAAACGAAATGCAAAATACAACTCCTCTCCTGACTCTGCTGTCCCAAAAGCATACTCCAGGGCCTCTAAGCAGTCTTCGGGGCCCACATCAGGATCACTGGCTCGTGCTGCTTTTACAATGTCAAGCGCCGGGCCTCTAAGACTTTCCATCAGTCTCCGCCTCTTCTCTCTGTGAGAGCAGTCACACTCTTCCACCATGAGCCGTGCTTGACCCAACCAATGATCGAACTGCTCTTCTCCAGCTGGGGTGGGCAACAACCCAGAGAAAGTTCGTAGGCGGCGATAACTTCCATGCTCACTGGAGGACTTGGACGTCTTGTCAAGTAAATCACTCACAGCTCGCAGGATGGCCTCTGTTGACTTGGCAGCAGCTTCATCTTCAGGGAACAACGTGCGAAGGTCTTCAACATTTTTACCTGGAGCTTGTTGCGTTTCGGACGTATTAACTTGTGTACTAGCTCGGGTAGCTGCATCTGCTATGATAACAAGCCACGGCCCTCCACCATCAATAGGAAACACTTCAGCTGCAACAAGTTCCCCTTTTACTACTTCCTTACATTCACACAAAACCAAGTATCGGTTTAGTTGACTGTTGAAAGTTCGGCCTCTGACTCGCACACGTCCCAAACACTTCACAGTTTGCATTATCTCTTCTATTGTACTTGTGTCTACATCTTCTTGAATGAGCACCAGGACTGCATGAGCCTCGTCTAATGCCTTGCCACGGCACCATCCTTTTAATTCTGCTACTAGCCCTTTCATACGTTCCATATTAGCTTATCAATTAACACTATATGCAGATAGTCAAAATGTGGATTTTCAATTTAAAGTGGAAAAAAAAAAAAAAAAAAACACACTAATTATCCCAGCGGTGCCTCCATTTTATGTAGCGCCTCTCTAGCGTGCTTGACTATAATGAGAGGTGGCTATCCTGAGTTCTTTAAATATCTATCAAATAAGTGTTTCACTAATAAACTTATTAATGTTTAACTTGTATGGGTGAGTGTAATTTAAAACATATTAAATTAAATACTTTTCCCCTTTAAATCACTATTTAAGCACTAATATTTACCTTTTAACAGGAAATGAATTGTCTTGGAATTACTTTTATTCTATAAACACTTTTACATTTAAAACAAATGTTACTTTTTTTCTTAATTAACGTAAAATATCAAAAGAGTCAGTAACCACAATAGTTTTATATAAAAAATATACCAGATTTACTTAGAAAAGGAAGGTCAGAAATTAAATATGTCTGTCAAACTCACTTTTCAGATCACAAATGCATTCAAATTCACATTTAACACAAAAGGGCCCAAGAAAATAAAATAGCCGGCAAAACCCTAGCTTAATGTGAAATACCCTTCAAATGTTCAAATGATGCAGGCCTGAATGTAGCTCGGGTACGTTGTAGCCTTAAACCAAATGGCTGCTTCACCACACAGGCCAAACAAAAAATGGTACCGTTACTCAATGTGAATGTAACCTCACGCGCACAGGATCAAAGGCGTCAGCAGCAGAAGACAGGACGAGAGGATTCGCGACGAAGAGAAGACGGTTGAAGAGAAGATTCCCATGGTTGACGATCTCCAGCAAAGTCCACCACTCGATAACGCTATCCGGCTCCGTCAGGGTCTTTGATCATCGTCGGTCTTACGTTTCCACACAGGCTTAACTAATCGAGGTCACTGGCCGCTAGCTTGTTAGCCAAGTCAGTGCAAAACACTAGTCACTAAATCAGCAGCTAACTTAAACTTATATCTGTCTAACTGTTATGAGTTTACCACTCACACAGACAGAATTATCACCATTAAAGTCTGTATAAGAGTCCTTGTTGAACACTTTTCTTATCTGGTGCATTACATTAACAGCAACCGTATTTTTCTCTCCGCGAACCACCAGCGTTCGTCTCTCACTTCCTTGTACTTTGACCCCGACTGTGATTGGCTCAAACACAAAACTTTCAGAAATAAAATAAATTCACAAAACATTTGTGTAACTCTTTCTTCCTATTCTTACAGGCATCTTTAAAGCATTTTCACATATATTATTACCCAACAAATATTTAACATTTTAAATGCTATATACAGTAAACCATGAACATTAATCAATAGGCATTTCTCTCATTGAGCAAAATTATAACTTCTTTGCTGGTCAATGAATCATAACCTTTTTTAACCTTAAATTCTATTTATTAAACTATGAAATTATTTATTCAAACTTGTATATCTTATACTAAAGAATATATTTCAACCGGGTTACAGTCTCAATCGTGTATTTATTGTCTTGAAAAGTGTTTTGAATAGCCAGAGTTATCGATCTCTGGCCTCTGTTAGTCCAGTTATTTCCTGGATTGCCTATTCTTCTTTAACAGGCTTCTCAGGTGAGAACATTTCATTTCATGATTATAGTGACCAAAATGATCACGGTTATCACAGAATCCTGTTCAAAAAGTCACTTCACCAAGTTTTATGTGGAAAACCAGCAAATAAAAAATAAAATTAGCATCAATATGTACTTTTTCTTTACATAAACATTAAAATAATAACATTAAAAATGATGGGCAGATTTTAAAGGAGTGTCTTGCAACATGTTATCTACAATGCACAAGTTCAAATAAAGTTTTGACAAAAAAGTCACATATTTCAGCCTCTAAATCATTTTTTATAAAAGTCAAAAAAGATAAATTACTGACATTTACAATGCACATTAACCTTTCTTATTAATAGTATATGGTCCATGCAGCTTTACAGGGGGTATGGCTTATCTAAATGAGATGTAAATGAGCCCTATTGTCACTCCCAGCAGGTGAGAACAGGCGAGAACTGCAACTTTAGAGGCGTTTTTCTCCCTATAGAGCTTTCTTGAGTGACTACCTTCAAATGGCCACAACTTCTCCATGTGTCACGCATCGTTGGAAAGCTTGGAGACTGCACTTTCAGAATCTGTGAATAACTCAAAATGCCCCAGAACCGACTTGTGTCCCTACTTTCCGTGACTGGTCACATATTTGTTAAGATTGTGATAAAAATCCAGTGTTTGCCTCTAATATCAAAGAGCTACACATTTTTTGAACAAATAAATTTATAAATTTTGCAAAATAAATTTGCTTTAAAATATAATCTGCAACCAGTATCAGAATCAGCCAATTTGCTTCTGTTGGCTATAAAAAAATAAAATAGGTGCATCACTAATAATAATTAAAAAAATTAAATAAAGGATTATTAAAAAAAAAAAAAAAATCAAATCGTTTTTTTTTTTTCTTTTTTCTTTGCTGTTTGTTGTTTATATGGTTAATATTAATGCAGCTATCAGTAGACTAAGGTTAAATATTAGTATAAACATATTTATACTAGGGATAGTTCACACAAAATTATCATATTTTTTTTCCAAACCTGTAAAATGTGGTGGTGGAGAGATGCTGTTGAGAAACTGTAGGTGAGACAGCTTTGAATATAGGCCTTTTCTCGAGATTATTGGGTAGATCATTTCATTTCATTTTCTTTATAAACATTCTAAATGTTACAAACAAACTTTGTTAATAAAACTATTTAAACCACTGTGTCAATTCAACTCTATACACCTATAAAACAACTTATATTATTAACAATATTTTATTATTTAATATTTTGTAATCCCTCTGATGCACATTTTTACAAATATAAAAATTTAATTTAGTAATGATATATCAATAGTAATTATATATGGATGTGATGTTAAAAGAAACAAATGGGCTATTTTCTTAATTTGTTTATCAAGATATTGAAATTCTTTACCAACACATAGGTTATGTCTAATAAACTGCAGATATATATTTTGTAGGCTAACTGATGTTAAAAATACAATTTAGTGGAAAACCAAATCCTGGTGGTTAGAGGTCATTTTTATTTACAGGTTGTAAACTTAAAACAGAACATCAAGTTAATATGGTCCTTTGTGTTAAGTATTTCAAAGGATTCCAAAGTATTTAGATTAAGTTACTAAACTTGAGTAATGTAACAAAATACGTTACTGATTACTTTTTAAAGCATGCATTTTGTAATCTGTAGTGAAATACATTCTAAAAGTAACCTTCCCAACCCTGGTTCCTGGACTCCCCCGTGTCTCAAGTCGGCCTTCTCGGTTACGTATGTAACCCTCGTTCCCTGAAGGAAGGAACGGAGACATACGTCCTGTCGCCGCAGTTTCTGTACCTGCGCTGCAGTGCGGACACCAGCTGTCTCCTCAGCGAAAAACATAGTGCGATTGCATCTGCTTCCTATTTATATACACCTGTCGGAGGCGGTGCGCTTTATGCAAACATCGCAACGCCTGTTTTAGTTAACTCGAAGCTGATAGGGCTCTCTAGCGATATCACAATTCATCTGTCACTACTGACGTACATCTCCATTCCCTCCTTCAGGGAACGAGGGTTACATACGTAACCGTCAGACATGGCGTAATGACGCAAAGACGAACAGATAAATGCTTGAATTTCCAGCGGAAACCCACCTGTACTGATTTAATTATAAAACATTATTACAAGCTCACCATTGTGAATCAGGCTTAGATAAGGAGATAGTTTTGAAAACTGGCTGGTTATGTACTTGCTCAAAATTGATTTTGGATCATTTTTAACCCAAAAAAGTTACAGACAGCAGCTTTAAATAGTATTAGTAAAATGTGGTGGGCTGGCCCTGGCCTCAACTGAAAAGACTGACTTTATTTCTGCAATTCTTCTAGTTTTTCTTGAGAATTAACTAAGTTAAAGGGTTAGTTCACCCAAAAAAATGAAAATAATGCCATTAATTACTCACCCTCATGTCGTTCTACACCTGTAAGACCTTCGTTAATCTTCGGAACACAAATTAAGATATTGATAATGAAATCTGATGGCTCAGTGAGGCCTCTATTGAGAGCAAAGCCATTGAAACTCTCAAAAAGGTACTAAACATATTTGAAACAGTTCATGTGAGTAAAGTGGTTCAATCTTAATATTAAAAAGTGACAAGAATACTTTTTGTGTGCCAAAAAAAAAAATATATATATTTTCAACTATATCTATATGGGCCGATTTCAAAACACTGCTTCATGAAGCTTCTGAGTTTTGAATCAGTGATTCGGATCTCCTGTCAAACAGTTAAACTGCTGAAATCATGTGACTTTGGCGCGCTGATCCACTGATTCGATTCGTAAAGCTCTGAAGCAGTGTTTTGAAATCAGTGCCTCACTATATATTGTTGAAAAGTTTTATATTATTTATTTGCATTTGGCAGATGCTTTTATCCAAAGTGACTTACAGGGCTCTTATTACAGGGATGATCCCGCTGGAGTAACCTGGAGTAAAGTGTCTCGATCAAGGGCACACTGGTGGAGATGCTGCAGAGATCGAACCAGCAAACCTTCTGTTGACCAGCTCAGTGGCTTATCCCACTACACCACAAAATAAGTCTACAACAAATATTAGCATGTAATTGTAAAATGTGAAATTAAATATGGCAAGAAACAGAATGCTGACATGAATTGTAAAACGTTTTAATCAGTTTAAATGTTTTACAGGTAGTCGTGCTGATGGAGAGCACATGAATGTTTGCAGCAGCCAGATTGTCCTGCACACCTTCTCCCACTCTTGCTTCAAGGTTGAGGGGTTCAGGGATCCATCATCATGGTCTTCCTCATCCTCTGGATCAACAATGTCTCCACTGAGAAGAGCAGCAGTGAGGGACATGATGGATGGCTAAGACAGGTGAAGGTGTTCACGGTGGTCAGCTGCTTCATCAAAATGAATTATATATAATCATGTCATTAATGTATGCATTAGTTCATTGCTTGACTGTAAATTGAGATATTTTCCCCTTGGCTGCATTTGTCTTGTGTGTGTTCATGCATAGCTATGACAAATGACAAAAGAAATTGCATTTTGCTTGTTTTACTAAAACATAATTTTAATATGATGTAATATACTTAAGTATTGGTCAGCATTTATTATTTATTATTGTGTTGGGATGTGCTAGCACTTTTTATTGCAGAGCTTATAATCGCAAACAAGATCAGGGTAAGATACCATGGTTGTATCTTTAACAATGAACAATCATAATGACAACAAAAACAAATTTTTGACTATATATATATATATATATATATATATATATATATATATATATATATATATTTGAACATATATTTGAATAGGTCCTCATAATGCATCAAAAATATATTTTATTTTATTTTATTTTATTTTATTTATTTATTTTGTTATTTATAAGCCTGAGGGATGAAACGAGAAAAAGAGGAAAGCATAAAGGAGATTCAAGCCACTTTTGCTTCTGGATGAAAATTTTTGCATATAATGTAAAGAAATTAACAACATATTCAAAAGATCATGGTTTGGGTTTTCGTAATAAAAAAATAATACCAATTGAAATTATCAAAAAGGTTGTTCCAATATGAGACTGTGGGGGGAGGAGGAGGGGGGGGGGGGGTGATATATTTATTTGTTGTAATTGTTGTAATTTGTTGTAATTTGTCTTATCTTTTTCCTTTTCTCCTTTTTGATTTTGATCCTTGATACGACACTGAATGTTATTGCTCTTTGAATTAAAAAATAACCTTTCCTCTCTAGCAGTATTCCTTGTGCCATTTACCGTTGCCCATTTAAGATGATGTGAATGAAAATGAAGCTGTAAGAGATCATTTAGTTTTTATCATTAATTTAATAAAATCCCACTTAAGTGTAAAAAAACAATTAGCAATAGTAATATTACAATAGAGTTCTAATGCATGACAAATCACATTTAAAATAATTGAAGAAATATTAAACGCTAGAAAATTGTTTTATTAAAAAAAATTATGTATTTCCCTGGATCTGATAGGGTGGGCAAGCTGTCAATCATATTTCAACTCCTGTTACAGAATTGGGGAAAGTTGCAGCATATGAAAAAAAAAAAATATATCATATAGACTACTTGGTTTAGGAGAAAGTACTTGACATGAATTGAAGGTACAGGATATAAGACACAAAATAAGAGTGCCATTAATATATTTGGTGACTAACTTTTTCAAGTTATCCTTTGACTTTTTTAATGAATTATTTATTTCTAATCTGCATGTTTTTTGTTTGTTTGTTTGTTTGTTTGTTTGTTTTTGTTGTTGTTTTATTGTTGGTAGACATTTTCTAAGCTGTGTTTGTGTGAAAAGAGAGAGACAGTGGAGTTATGATTATAAAAGGATGTTTAACTTATCTTTCACAAAAAAAATTCAAACAAACAAAATTAACCTTTTTTTAACACGTTTATTAACCTCCATTGAACATTTCTAATGGAAAGTAAATGAATCAAAGTAGCTTGTTTCTTCTACACTGATTCTTCACATGCTGGTTCATTTCGCACACACAAAGGGCTTCTGTACAGAACAGTTGTCATCATTCCAGTTGCCATCTGTTGAAAGACAGAAACAAATAGTTGTTTTTATCATTTGTTTTGTGGAGTATATAACATTCTGGACAGTACTAAATAATATGCATTTTTTATGATCCCTCTTATTTTGTTGCATGTATGTTGAATATTCTGCAGAACTTATTCTGTAGCTTAGGAGGTAACATTTAGAGTACTGATCCTTCATTAATGAATAACTACACAGGAACAAACGAATAATGCATTATTAACACTCTAGTAACTACAATTAACTAACAATAAACTCTGATGAATGAATTAGTAAGTAATAGTGCTCAGTTGAAGGTGGTAGTTCACTATTAACTAATCAGTAACTACTGTTTTTTCATTCCTCCCAGAGAACTACTAAGAAATACTATATACATGTTCATAATTAACATGAATGATGCATAATGTATAATTAATTCTAAAGTAAAGGCCTTGGTAACCCACTAGTAATGACTGAAGTATTACTAAATAAAGAAGGAATTACTAATTATTTGGATCAGTATTCTAAAGTGAGAAACATGATAACTCTCAAGTAACTACTGAAGTCTTTGTGAACTTTTGAGGTTTTCGTATGTTTTTGTACAGTAATTCCTTCTGATATATTTGGTAACGCTTGAGTAATTACTAGTGGGTTACTATGATCTTCACTTTAGAATACTGATTAGTTAATAGTGAACTACCACCTTCAACTGAGCACTATTACTTACTAATTCATTCATCAGAGTTTATTGTTAGTTAATAGTAGTTACTAGAGTGTTAATAATGCATTATTCATTTGTTCCTGTGTAGTTATTCATTAATGACAGTTACCAGTTGTTTTTATCATTTGTTTATCATAAAAACTAAATAATGTTTATTTAGTATGGTAGACACAGAAATATTAGTATTTGATGTCTAGAAAACAATCAGCAACAATGTTTTTGTGATGAATGTTCACAAAACATTTTTAACTGTAATGAAAAGTTATTTTCCAGCTTCGGGATATACAGTATGATATATATACATCTCAACATTGGCTATTTCATGAGGATTAACAGCAGTCACTTACTGTCATAGTTGATCTCAAGGCAGTGCTCTTTTCCAGCATAGTTACTGGGATTTCCAGGGGACCATATTTGATAGTTCATTTTTTTCCCATCACTCCAGAGCCAAAGTCCCTCCTGTGAACAGAAGAGAAAAAACAGCATTGTGTTTATGTCCACAGCTTTACATGGCTTTGTTTTAGCTTTATTTATCTAAAAGATGATTTCTCATGAACCCTAACCCCACTTTAAACATGTCAGAAATCTAAACAGAAATGAACAGAAATTGTTTCACAGAAAGGGTATCAGTAAAGAATATGTAAAAATGTTTAAGAAAGGGCTTAACTATCTCTATCAGCCACACTATTTCACATCGAGTTCACAATACAAACACTCGAGCATGACATCCCATCTCATGGCTGCCAATGCACTAAACTATTCTGAGTGTTAAAATGCCATTATAAGAATAATATGCATTTTAATTTAAATCTCTCTCTGTTTTACCGAGATTGACTGACACGCAGCATCCAGCACAGCAGCCAATCAGCAATCAGCGCTCACAGATCGAAGTGCAGGCGATCATCCCGCCCATGGCGCTTCAGCCTCGTTTAGTGCAAAGCTATATAATCTTGTTTTCAGTTTGGATTAAGATTATGTTGTTTACCCCACTGGCAGATTATTTTGCTTGCTTTAAGGAAAAACTCACTTAATTTTGACTTATTTTTCCTAAAAACAAGAAAATAATTTTTACTTGTCAAGAAAATGCTTCTTGATCTAAGAATTTTTAGATATTTGGACTGGAAACAAGACAAAAATTCTAAGTAAGAACAGCATTTTTTGCAGTGTATTTAGCATGACGTTACACTATATATATGTTACCTTTATTCATAGTTGCTTATACCGATGTTGTTTCTGTATATTTTGTTTGTATTTGGGTGAAGTTTACTGAAGTTTGAAGTGCTTGTTTTCCAGTTGTAAACAACTTATTGCGCATGCGCGCAGAACATGTCCAGACTGAGCACTGCTGCTATATAAAACAAATTAAGCTGTTTACTATTTAACTTCATGTTTATGACATACCTAATTTGTTTTTTCTTACAATTACTCTTTTTAATTCTGTATTTCACTAAATATTCATCATGTGTATTTCTGTTTAGAACATTTAATGTTTTTATCATGTACATTTATATTACTCTGTATTTTCTGTTTTATAGAAAAAACACACATACTGAATACACCCAAGAAAGACAACTGTTCAACATTTGCTAATAACCTAGTTGTTGTGTTGACAAATAAATGGGTTACTCCCATATTTCAACCATCTTTGACCAAGTCTCTTACTGGACACCCTGTGGCGGGTTTCAAACCAGCAATATATGAGGATGTGCTACCAATAACTTGCTATTTTTTTCACAGAGGACCAAATATAAATAATATGTTTTTGAGTATTAATGTATAATCATAAATGCCCAGTAGCACAGAAAGTATGATCAAAAAATAATTGCTTACCTCAACAGCATCATGGCCTCCGATCCAGGCACGTGTTGATTGCTGAGTTGTTTGTCTAACCAGGTTCTTTATGAACATGTACTCATTATGGCTGTGTACAGAAGCAAGGTTCCCACCATAATTCAAACACGTAACCTGTAGAAGCAGAGACATGAGCAAACACAAAGAACATGTTATTTTAAATTAATATTCCAAAATCTGTGACATGCCTTCAGTTACCATCGAAATAATGTTTACTCACTGTGCTGTTTATTTTTTGTTTATTATTTTACCTGTGAAATATAAAATCTGCCATTTGAGATGGAACTACTTTTCTAGAAAAGGTTCTGGTTATACTGTATATAGATTAGATATAACTTCACATAGATAAAGTTTTTAAGTGATCCTCTCATGATAACATGAAATGTGTTGTGTCTGTATTTTCAGATCATTAAGATGTTTCAGTATTATCACACTGATGTTTGTTCACATCCTGGAGCTCCACTGTCATTTATTTACTGTTAACATATAGTTTTTTGTTTTTAAACTGAGGAACAAGTTGAAATGACTTTCTTGTGATAACTGACAGGTGTCACAGATGTTTACAGATTTAATCCAAGAATATTCTTATATTATTTTTAATGTCATATTAGAAGCTGAACGTATCGTACCTCGGCTGAAATCCATGTGTATTGGGAATTGAAAAACTTGAAGCATCTGCATCCAAGGCGAGTCCATCCTTCCTCACAGGCTGTTAGATGGAAGTTTTGTTTGTTATTATGTTTAAACCATTAATGACCTTTCATGTAATTAAATTAATAACTTTAATTTAAAGGTACACTATGTAACTGTTGGCCCTTTATTGGTTAAAAAACAAAAAGTCATGCAACATTGCAACCCATGGATCATGCTGATTCACTGAGAACACCCCCCAGTAGCAAATCATTGAACAAGTGTCTGTCTATTACTACAGTATTAAGTGTCTAAAATTTGATCTCTGGTGAGTTTAAAACATTCATAGACGTCTAAATGTGATTTTTGTATAATTATAAGGAATAATTGTAGTTTTTTGTTTAGCTGACCCATCCATTGAACAAATAAAACAAGGCCTGAAAATTGATAAAAGAATACACATTAAACAGACACTTTCAGTAAAACATTTGCAATGGATTTGTAAAAGCTGTTTTATGCATGTTTGGCATGAGTTTTGTTGCATTTACACTGTTTTGACTATAGCAGGTGTCACCAGCGTGTGGTGTTTCGAAACAGTAAATCATTTTGCAAAGCAATTGGTTCAATTGATTTGAAGCTTTGAAAAGCTTTGTTTCTCCCATCCCAATACTACATATGGCAGTCTATCTGGTCCTGTAATAAAATACCTCACTCATCGGTCGAGTAATAAAAATTCCATCATCACCGTGTCACTTTTACAACATTTCAAATCCCTCAGTTTTCGTCATCTCCTAAATCCGAGTTAATGTTGATTCTTGTTTTATTACGAGCTCTGTCACGTTTTCTTTTCTCTAACAGACTCTCCTCTGTTCGGTGTTTGTTTAAAACGGGCGATTCTCCTGAGGTTGGAGATTCAGCTGCTCCATCTCTTCCTTTCTTGCTCTTGTGACAGCTAACCTGTGCCGCTCCCACACCAGACACACGTCAAAGCGGCCGGAGCAACTTTTCTCTATTTACGGATGTGACGAGATGCACAAGTTTCGAGAATCAGTGAATCACGTTTTGTAAGAAGGATTGATGATCTATTGACTCATTATTTAAATTGTATTTATTTTGAACAAAAAAAAAAAAAAAAAAAAAACTACATAGTGTACCTTAAATAAACAAAGGAGTTAAAATAGCTTTCAATATACTCTTTAAAACATTTTAAAGCACACTGGAGAACATGATCATCAGGTGTTACACACACTTGTTAAGGTGGAGAAATGCACAGGTTTTGGACTTTTGTACTGTACTAGACATACACATACTGACAAGAGTAGAAGACAAGAGAAGACTTACTGCCACAAAGATGAAATCCAACAGAACTTGTTTCCACTTAAAAAGAAAGAAATACACATTTTTAAAACAGAACTGCTAGCAGTAGTGCTACTACAACTACTAATAAATATATACTGCAAATTAACAGGCATATATTATTGTCAAAATTAATAATATAATATCATTCATAAGAATCAACAACTTTAGGTGATGTAATGATATAATTATTTTTGTTTTATTGTCTTAATATTATCATAATAATTAAATAATTAAATAAATGAGGTGTGCATACTGTATTAGATCATTCCTGCTTCTGATCAGTCATTACAGAGTCCCAGATGTGCTTCAATTCATGTTAAAATAACAGTTCTGATGTGAGATGTGGAATAATAGTTTTACCTGAAGCATTCAAAGCGACCAGAAGACCGAGAGACAGATAGACAGTCCACAACGCCATCGTTTCTCAGAGAACACTGGAACTCTGCATAGATTTAAAACACAATTATACATAAATAATTATTACGAAGATTTGTATTTTTGTGACAAGAACCAGTAGATCAATGTGTACAAACAAAATTAACAGGAAATTTTAATTCTGAAGTGAACTAATCCTTTAAGGACTCTTCACACACTTTGTAAAAGTTTTTTGTTGTTGTTGTTGTTGTTGTTGTTGTTTGTTTGTTTGTTTGTTGCATTTTATTGCCCTATGAATGTATGACAATTTCAGAAGCTTTTGAACAAGTGCACTACCTCAAGATGGTTTTGTTCTTGTAAAAATATACCTCATTGTCATGTTCGAGCCTTGTTATCTACAATTTTAAGGCCTGATTGTTGTGGCAGTTTTTTTCCCTGTGGTATGGAAAATGGTATCAAATATCATTATTTTTTCAAGATATCGTGTCAAAGTTAGAAATTCCAGTATCATTACAGCACATGAAATTATACATATAATTCCTTAACACAGCATGCAAATTAGAAATATTATTAGATACAAACTTCTGGCTTGCACTTGTCCACATTGGGAGCGTTAAGCAAAATTCTTAACGCATCATTAAACGGCTGCGGCTGGATGCAACCGATCGGCGAGAGTATCCGCGTGCAGGCGGGGAGGAGCTGAAAATGGAGACGTGAAGTCGGACACTTTCTGCTTCCCGTAGTGATGCTCGCGCTGCGTTTGCATCGGTTTGCATACTTTATCACAGCTGAAGTGAAACAAATGCAATATTTGACTAATACACTGATGTTTCAGAGACCTTTTCATTCAAACCTTTATGTACTGCTTACAGTGTCTGTTTTTACAAGAATAAAGTTCAACATAAGCATATATTATTTAAATGCCAATGTAGTGGGGTCTGTTTTTTATCAGTTTTATTTTGATAAACATGACACAATACAACATCGCGACTACATGAAAAGAGCTTTAACTGTAATAAAAACAGATTTTTGAGCATTAGTGGAGCTGAAGGCGTGATAATAAACACGAAACACACGTGATCTTTGTCATGCGGTGAATCCTGCCAATCATGAAACAGCTGTGTCGTCATCAGCGCTCGTGCAGCTCCTCTTGAGAAACTGCGCTGGCTAACTCAGGCGGCTGATCTCGAATCGCTCTCGCGGTACTTTAAAGCCATACGTCACAGTCACATGACGTCAGCGCTGTCTCAAGTCGGACAAAATTTCTTACTGGCATGCACTGCTTCAAGTCAGCCGCCGATCGGTCTGTGCGGTGCTGCATGAGCTCGAACACACCTAAAGCCATGTGCTCAGATGTGTTCACAAAAACACCAAGTGCTTACGTCCTTTATCTGACTTGAGCCCTGATAATCTTCCCTTGACAAAACCTTCTCGAACACGACTCAACACACATTTATGCAACAGTCTCAACACCACCACCACGCTCTTCGGCTATTCTCACGGTGTGACAGGTGTTGTGCCTAATTCCAACCCCCGCCAAATTATTACCCCCCTAGTATTGGTAGGTTTAGGATTAGGTGTGGGGGAGGGGTTAGGATTAGGCAATATTGGTAGTGACTTCAAAGAGGGGGGTAATAATTTGGCAGGGAGTTGAAATTCGGCACAACACAGGAACGCAAACCAGACCACTTGTCAAAAATAAAAGTCTCCAAAAACGAATCACTTTTCAAAATGACTTAATAATGTTCTGGACTCATCTGCTTGCATCATCCATGAGGTGTATCCTCCAGCAACAGCTACTGTCTATTGCATTAAAATGCATTAAGCGCTTCTGCATTGAGCATTTTAGAATCATTAATTCACCGAACAACATCTACATTCTGAATAACCAAAAAAAAAAAAAAAAAAAGTAGTATAGGGTACAACGGGGCAAAAGGCGCCTTTGATTTTATTTTCCTCTAAACCACTAGATGGCACAAAAACTTGCCGTAGCACTTTCCTAAATATCTGCTTTTCAAAATGCATGTGCAAATTTGTTTGATCCTTGACGCGATCGCGGGCAGCAACGCAAAGTTGATTCTGAGGTAGTTTGTTAAAATGTTGTTGATTAATGTAGCAAATAAGAATCCATTAAATTAATGTTTGTATTTTCAGACTTCAGGACTTCTTAATGATTTTTGGTTTTGTTCAAGGTAATTCAAGCAACAGTTTTTCAATAACGGAAGAATATGTAAAAGTATGGTATTTGGGGTAAAAAGAGACCCTGCTGTTGGGGCATAAGGCACAATAGTTAACATGATAACATATAACATGCTAGCTGATTTTTCCATTTCTTGACAGGACATGACATGACATGACATGACATGGTTAGATTCTCATAGCCAGCGTTCTAAATTAACACCCGCCAACCCGCCAAATGTGGGTTAAAATTCATTTTGGCGGGTGTTAATAAAAACTTACTAGCCAGTTTGGCCGGTGATGCCCCCGTTTTATAGCTCGTTCAAAATAACCCGCAAATACATTGCAAAAAAAAAAAAAAAAAAAAAAAAAAAAAAAAAAAGCCTGACCAACACACAGCAGCCTGTTGGTTATATCGGAGCAATCGTGTCGTGATTATATTCACCAACAGAGGGGGCTGTGCAGCTACACTGTCACTGCTACACTTGGTCACGCGCGCCGCTACTTCATGAAGAACGTAACCTGGACCAGAGCAGAGCGCCATTATCATCAATTATCAAAAGAAACATAGCTATTGGTTTCAACTTTTAAGGTAATAACATACTATTCATGTTAAATTAAAGTAATACGGTTATGTGTTTTATAACAGGGTTTAAACAAGGTGTGGGATTGTTTTGGACTATTTAAACGTCCTCAGTCACAAAGCAGCAATTTCCACACACGTCTTAACTGTATCACGAGGTGAAGGTACACTCAGATATGAATAAATAAAACAATTATAATAAAATAATAATACACTTGCAACTTACTTAGTGCTTAAAATGAGTCTAAAATGCAGAAAAATAGTTAAACGTTTAAAAAGTTGTAATTTCTGTACAGTAGCCTATAAACAGCTCATGAAAATGAAAATATTAAATTCAATAATAAATGTTAAAAATATTTGTTAAATGCCATTTTATTTTTCTTATCACTACGGTGGCCGAGAGAGCTCAACGCGCTGCACATGAAGAAAACACATGCAAATAAAGAAAACATCTTCATCGGTTTGACAACACATGCGCTGCAAAGTCCACAACACTTACAAATAGACAAACGCGCTGCAAATAAAGAAAACATCTTCGTCAGTTTGACAACACATGCGCTGCAAATTCCACAACACTTACAAATAGTGTTGTAAGTGTTGTGGAATTTGCAGCGCATGTGTTGTCAAACCGATGAAAATGTTTTCTTTATTTGCAGCGCGTTTCACTATTTGTAAGTGTTGTGGAATTTGTAGCGCATGTGTTGTCAAACTGATGAAAATGTTTTCTTTATTTGCAGCGCGTTTCACTATTTGTAAGTGTTGTGGAATTTGCAGCGCATGTGTTGTCAAACTGATGAAGATGTTTTCTTTATTTGCAGCGCGTTGAGCTCTCTCGGCCACCGTATATCTCATATTTATGATGTTTTAATTTTGTAATGTGATTTTTCAAAATAGTGTAATACTTTTTTAGTTAGGCTTGGTTAACAGTGTAATTGTTTTTTGGTGAATTGTATTAAAACGAGACCAAAAGTCCAAGTAATAAAATTAAAGTAGTCTCAACTTATTAGGGTTTACAGTGAACAGTTAAAAAACAAAAACATTCAAAAATGTATTGTCCTCATTTTTATTAATAGTTAATAACAAATGAGATTTCGGTGATATTTTGAACACTCAAATAGGAAATGTCCATTTCAGAAATCTGGTCACCTTAGCATGTACGCAAAAGAAAAAACAAAACGAGCAATTTCGTGGTGGGAACTAATAATTTTAAAGTTGAGGCAGTAAAGGACCATGATGTGATTCAAATGATATAAATGTTTGCACTTTTCTCAACAATGTTAAGAAAATGATCAAATGCATTCAGTGGCACTCATAATTTCTCTTATTTTCACCGGAAAAAAAAATTTGGCTAGTGGAAATTCTGATTGGCTGGTAACTTTAGAAAGTTACCAGCCACATTGGCTGGTGATCAAAAAAGTTAATTTAGAACCCTGCTCATAGCAAATATCATACAAATTGGGTATCCATGTTAGAGATAATACCCATATTTACAATGAAACAATCATATTTTAAAATATATTAATCATATCATAATAAAATATCATTTATTGTTACTACTTTAAATCTATATTAAATAGGTTATGGGATCTCCTTCAATGCTTTCAGAATCTTTACTTTTTAAAATAATTTTGTTTCTGTATTTCTGTATTTTTAAAATCTATTTAATATATATCACATAGGCCTATTTTAATGACAGTATATTTACTGAACAACAATTAATTATTTTATTTATCAAAACAGAAAATAGTACAAGAGGAAAGAGGAAAAGAAGTACCTCAGGAAATGTGCTCCGAACAGCAAACTGAGTGTTTCTTCTGGATAGTATATCAGAGATGTGTCTTGTTTTCTTGAATTATTTTGATGTATTCTTTTGCCACTAAGTTGTGGGCTTAAATAAGTGTACTCATGTTACGTAAGATGCGTGTCAGCCAATCAGAAAGGATCTGCATATTACTGAGATGTCTGATCTCTCTAAATCACATGACTCTCAGAAAAAACACCACAGAAGTAATACCACAATTGTTCAAAGCCATGTATTTCATCTTTCAGTTGTCTACTTTAATCATTATCTAATGATTTGCAAAGGTATCATTTTGTAATGACTACTTGTTGAGGCATATGACTATTAACTAATTGTCAAGTAATATTAGTAGGGTTGCCAACCATAATCATAACCACAATTGAAATACATATATTTGGCCCATTGTGGTAATTAACACATGCAGTTTTTAATGCCTCCAGGAGATTTTGGTAACATGATTATTAAACTTTTGTGGTCTTCTTAGTTGACTGTGGCATTGACACTTACAATGTCAATATGCAAAGGTATTTCTATAAAACAGCTCCACTTCCTGTTTGGTACATGCCCTTACTAGTAATTTCATTTGAGGGTTTTCATGAGGACAGTGTTGAAACTTTAGTAAAATGATAAATGGCGAGTGAATCAGATTAAAACTGCAAAAAGGTTGAAGAGAAGAGGTGCAAATGATCAGATTTCAGATTCATCTGTGGTTCCATAAAGTAAATGTTCACATGAATGTCAGCCACTGAAATAATGCTGATGCATAAAGTTCATCTAAATTGTATTTCTCATCTGATGAAGCTACACTAAGGCTTTTGGTTTAAAGTAGGACAAACTGAGGTCTCTGAAGAAGGTACAAAAGCTGTCAATGAAGCAGCCGCAGCACCATTTACACACTAATATGTACCTTCAACTCTCTAAACTTTGCTGGGTTATTTTTTTTACCCATGTTCTTCTTCTTCTAGCACTCTTGCTCTTCTTCACTGTAGTCTTCGTCTATCTCATCTCCGCTGGTGATTTCAACATGTTTTCTTCACCCCGTGTATCCTCTCGATAAGCTCTGTTGTTGGTTACAAAACATTAAGTTCAGGAACATAACTTTCACAACTTTTGCTCATCTCATGCTGAGTCAAGTCAAACACATTTGTTTCTACATTAACACCATTTTAAGGATTGCAGGTACTTTCTAAGCAGCATTAAAACATCTTTATATGGCTTTAACTCAAAAGCAAGCAAATAACTTTTCTTTGCAACAGGTAAATAGCAATATTAATATCAATATCAAAAATGCTCATCAGCCGGAGAAAAATTGTTCTGAAAGTGAATCCGACAATATAGTTTCTTTGTGTTTTTATCATTATAGTTGTGGTGTGAACTCTGCTGTACTTTAATAGTATGATTTTTAAAACTATATATTTATTGTTATCTTTATAGTTATCGTTCATAGTGTGAACGGGCCTTAATGCTGTTATTTCACAATTTCATTAACATGTTACAGTTTTTATATGTGCAGAAACTGACAATAATTATAAAACTTTAAAAACATTAAAAGCACCAAAGCTTTCATGTCTTCAGTGTCAAACTGTATTCATATCTATATTATTATGAATAGATTTAAAAAGTCTCACGTGGTTCATTATAGGCTCAGTGTATTTAGCAGTATCTGTTCCAGTATATTTTATCTATGTAAAGTAACAAACAGATTTGATCTGTCAAAGATGTCAAAAGAGTAGAAATAAAATGGCAGCAGCAACACTTGAGATCGAATCCATTCAATTCCCCTCACAGATCTCAAACTTTGACTTTTGACTTCACAATCAATAACTGTTCTCACTCCAATCATTGAAACAATCACACAAACACACAAAATCGCTAAGGTCTGAATTAATTCCTCAAGGATCTGGCTGCAAACATGCACAAGTGACATCAAGTCTCAGCTTCACGCATGCACAGTATCCTAAAGACATGCAGTCACACATTAATGCATGTGCACATCCAGATGGCATCAGTCCTTAACATAGTTATCTAGCTCTTCGTTGCTAACAGTGTAACTAGACATCATGCGATAGATTAGTGAGCAACTTATATAAACTTAAGTCTTAAGTTTTTCATATTCACTGTAAAACCTTGCTGTAAAAACTGCCAAATTCTGACAGTAACACACAATTTTCCATTAAAACAGTAATATACCATAGCAAACAATGCATTCTGCGTAATATGTGTCATTTTCAAGAAAGTAGCCTCCAGGAATATATTTTGAATTAACTGTGAATTAACTCATTGAGCTCAAAGTTGACCCACAGAGGCTGTGTCCCAAATCACACTCTATATCCTCATTCACTATTCCCTATATTAGTTTACTAATATAGTCCACTTGATAGAGTCAAGTCAAGTCACCTTTATTTATATAGCGCTTTTTACAGTGCAGATTGTGTCAAAGCAGCTTTACATTGATAACTGGTACATAATTTTTAAAAAAAGCTCTTAAAGAATAGTGTCAATGCAGGCAGATCAAAGCACTGTTGAATAAATGTCAAGAATATTGTTGAATATTGAATGTCAAGTCAAATGTCAAGTGTCCCCAACTAAGCAAGCCAAAGGCAACAGCGGCAAGGAACCCAAACTCCAACAGGTGACATCAGGTGGCAAACAGGTGGCAAATAGGTGTAAAAACCTTGGGAGAAACCAGGCTTAGTCGTGGGGCCAGTTCTCCTCTGGCGAACAGTGCTTTGTTATGAATCAGGTTGCTATCATAAGTCTTATAGGATCGCAACATTCAAAGTATTTATTTCAGTTCCATCCAGTTGAGGATTGCATTCATCATGCCGGTATGGATGGTTTGTTGAGGAACTGTGCTACTGGCTGTCGTGTTGATGAGGCCTTCACAATGGATGATCTAGTCGACTCGATCTCTGCTGATACTTCTGTGCTGCGTTGTGGTCGTGTCATGGCGCCGGTCCTTGGTCTCAGCTGGATATGGCCCGGATCCAGTTGACTATGGTAAACCTTGGGATAAACAGAAAGACTTATTTTAGTGTAGATGCCATTCTTCTTCTGATGTAATGAGTACATCAGGTGTTATAGTAAGTGTTCCTGGTTCCAGCTGACCTAATTTATGCAGCCTAATAATTCTTTAACGGATTCACTTCTTTTCATAAGTGAATGTAAAGAAGTGAGTTAATCCAGACACTGATGAACACCTGCTATTAACAAGCAGAATCACTGAAAGACAGAGAAACAAGAACAGAAAAGAGAGAAACATAAGAACTACAACTGATTTAAAGCCACAGCCTTTTGACCCTTTCACACTGAGTGTGAAACCAGTTTACAAACATGTTTCTTTCATACCTGTACAGAAGTTCTTGCAGGTTTAGATGTTTTATTGAAAATAATAACATTTGTAGTTACCATTATGGTGATCTGCTATACCCTTGATTTTATAACATTAGTTTTTCTTATTGCTGGAACTGTATTTATAAAGCACATTTGTTATGACAAAAAAAAAAAAAAGTTTATCAGGTGTTTTTGGCTGTTGTGATGATGAAATAATCATCATGGACTCATCTGATCCACTGATCTCATCCACTGTGTTTAATATTAACTATATTAGTTCTGTGATTCTACAGCATTCTATCAGCTATGTTTCATTCATCAGTTATTTTGAAGGATATTAAAATCATAAAAAAAAAAAAAATGAAATGTGAAAAATTCACTGTTATAATAAATACTGCTGGAATTCTTGCTGTTTTTTCACAGTGGTGGTAATATAAAATGCAAGTGTTTGAATAATGTAATTATTTTGATAAAGGATTGAACCAGGATGAGATCAGTAAGTCAAGAGACTAAATGATGGTTCTGTCATCATTAATACATAACAATCAGCAGTCACTGATCAGCATCATATATTTTTTGTTTGTTTGTTTGTTTGTTTTTGCTATAAATGTAGCTTACTGTAAGGGTGGAACTCCCACAGGGGTTCAGGCTGTAAGGTTGTCGAGCGACTAAAGAAACTTTATCAGCAAGGTGGTATAAAACTGTACATTTTCTCCAGTGGATTTACTGTTATTACTCACCTGAACATTAGGGGGCGCTCTATTTGAGGTGTATGAGTTGGCCTATTTACGGAAACAAAGAAGGAGAAATGGCAGGAAGTTGGTTCTCTACCTGCAAAGACAGGCTTGCCTCATGGTGGTTGTGGCCTTTTTTCCCTGGTTGAGGAACTTTAGAGTTCTAAGCTCATCTAGGGTTTGTGTTCTGAATGTATATGGATTACTTGGGGGCTTAAACAACTGAGAAGATTGGAACTAAGAGTTGATTTCCATTTACTACTTGAATGTTACCTGTTGCATGACAACGTTTTACTTCAAACATGGACAAAGCTCTCTGACGATTGAACTCTGCTGTGGATCATCTTGCCATTTAAAGGGATAGTTCACCCAAAAATGAAAATTTGATGTTTATCTGCTTACCCCCAGTGCATCCAAGATGTAGGTGACTTTGTTTCTTCAGTAGAACACAAATGATGATTTTTAAGTCCAACCATTGCCGTCTGTCAGTCAAATAATTCTGGTGGATGGGAACTTCTACTATAAGAGTAAATAAAACTTGCATAGACAAGTCCAAATTAAACCCTGCGGATCGTGACGACACATTGATGTCCTAAGACACGAAACGATCGGTTTGTGCAAGAAACCGAACAGTATTTATATCATTTTTTAACTCTAATACACCACTATGTCCAATCGCATTCAGCACTCGTTAGTAAGGTCTGATCGCACTCTGACAGCGGCAGTGATGTCTCGCTCTCATTGAACTATATGTGCGAGACATCACTGCCGCTGTCAGAGCGCGATCAGACCTCACTAAGTGATTGCTGAATGCAGTTGGACATAGTGTTGTATTAGAGTTAAAAAATGATATAAATACTGATAGATTTTATGTTGGTCTCAGCATTGAAAGTATGTGGACTGAGGCTCCTTTTTTTTCCTCTGTCAAAGTTGTATACTATGTCTTAACATATGGTTTTCTATGTACTAGAACCATTTCCATATAAGGCTGTACTAGGAGTGAATGTGAGACAGGGAATGGTCTCTGCTTTTCTGTATTACTAGAATAGGAGAAGGTCCTTGGGATGCTAAGGGACCTCATGGGTACCTGACCAGTAGATGACCATATTTAGACTTGTTTTTCTATATGTATCACATTCCTATATCATGATCTATATGATGTATTCTCTTTCTCATTGGCTGAAACTATACTACACCCCTTGTACTCTTTCTATATATTCTCTCTTTTCTTATCAATAAAATGAGACTATATTCTCCCTCAGCGCTGAGTGATTGCTCATTCAATTGCCAAATAAGAGGTCTGGGATGAGGCACGAATTAGGAGCAAAAAACCTAACAATTTGGGGGCTCGTCCGGGATTTCTCCAGACAGGTAAGAAATAAAATGCTTAAGTGCATCTTACTGTCTGTTGAGAAATTGATCCTTGTATTTTTGTGCCGCACTTTTTCATATTTGTTAAAAGTGGATATCCTCGTATTTAGATAAATGCGGGAAGAGTGAAAGAGGATTGATCACCCTTTCATTTTTTGGTGTTATCCTCACGGATTTTATGCGTGGGAAGGGAATAGATGAGTTTGAGTTGAAGATTTTCTCTCTCTTAGTCTATTTCATGATGATATCCTCAGGTCCTTGTTGGCAGTTGAATGAATAATACTGAATTTAAAATTTTTCTTTTTGCCAAAAATACTAAAAGTTAATATAAAGCTGCAGACTTTAATTTGTATTTTGTTTGGCCATTCTCTGAAATTGTAAGGCTTTTCTTTAAGCAAAGGAGAGATCTTTGTTGGCTGTTTTAAATGGGTGAAACGATTAGTCGACCATTGATGGGGGAAACCCCGAGGGATTTCATGAATCGCAATAATAAAGCGTTTTTTACTGAACCCTATCTCTCTAATCTCGCGGGATGGTCAGAAGGGAAAATACAATTAGATCCGTTTCCCCGCGATGGTTCTTTTAAAGATGAAGATATGCGTGCTGCAAAAGATATGATCTTTGGTTTTTGGGGTGACCCAGGATGGCCAATAGATTATATGAAAGATGCGTATAAAGCTTGGATGAAGATGAAAACTTATTGGGATAAGGGTCCAGAGTTGAAAAAACAAGACAGCTCTCTCTCTCAGTCTCAGTTGAAACCTGATGCGTCTCTTCCTCCATATGAATGTGTTGTTTCTGCTGAAATTCCAAAGCCCTTGACCAATCGACTGTATCCGCAGTTGCCGTCCACAACTGAAGTTTTTCCGTTTGTACAGCTTCCAGATGGTTACAAAATTACTCCTCTGAGTGTTACGGAGGCAGTGGCTATTTGCAAAGATCTGCCTGATCCGGCTATGTCACCACATCAATTTGTGGCAGTGCTGCAACGGTTAACTGCCTACAGTCAATTGACGGGACGAGATTATCGTTTTATTTTGACTAAAACACTGCCTGCGGAAATCACAGAGGAGGAAATGATTGAAGAAGTTTATTACTTAAACCCCATCTACGATACACCGCCTGTTCGTCGTGTTGTATCTCAGAAAGCTGGAGATTCGAAGCCCCTTGATTTGTCTAAACCTTCACATGTGCTTCTAATTACTGATTCGGAGGATGAAGAAGAGGAATATGATTGGGTTTGGGCCAGCTCAGGTAAACTTAAAGATTTTTTCAAGCAATTGACTGCTTTTTTGTTAAAAGTGTCTTCTGCTAAACAAGACATCTCGCATGCAGCCAATACCAAACAGAGAACTGGTGAAAGCCCTGTTGCATTCTTTAACAGATTTAAACATGCATGGGTTGAGGAATCTGCGATTCCTATTGAACAAAATTGTCCATTGTTCTTAAATACGTTCCTAAATAATATGAACAAAGACACTGCACAGTTAATTCGTATAACAACTCCAAATATTACTACCATTTCTGTTGATGAATTAGGACGACGTTTGCGTGAGCTTTCCTCTGCTGGAGCTTTTGATGTCTCCAGGGGCAAAACTCCTGCAATGCTTCAAGTGAATGCTGCTGTGAATCCTCGTCCACAACAATTTGGAAATGTGAGACGCTGTTTTTATTGTGGCAAGCCAGGACATCTGGAACGTGACTGTAGGAAAAAGGCTTGGGATTGGAGACAGAGGTCAGAAAAGCAGAAGAAGAAGGGCTCTGGTGGTGGCTTGAAGCAAAAGCCCCCACTTGCACTCCCTTCTGCAAAGACTGACAGACAAAATCCAGTGTATCCCATTTCCTGGCAACAATGACTGAGTTCGACTGAGCCCTCTTCTGATAATTTTTCATTGATTTCTTTGAGTTATCCGAATGTGTCAACTGTTTTGCCATTTATTGAATTAAATGTTGACCATAAACCCTATGTTTTTCTCATAGATACGGGGGCGTCGATGTCATCATTATCCTCTCTTGTCTATGAGGGCTCGATTACAGGAAAACATGTAAACTCTGTGGGAATCAATGGTGTACCTGTGAGATGTGAAATGACACCAACATTTCCGGTTACTTCTAATGATATCCCATCATTGTTTAAAATGCATGCTTTTTCGATAATACCGAATTCCCCATTTTCTCTTCTAGGACGCGATCTCTTACATAAATTAGGTATTCAACTTAATTTTAATGCCGACTCTCTACAACTTATTTTTCCTGCAGCCTTTTCTCTCACTGTTGATACAGGAAATGCTCTCCTTGAGGATGATTCTGCAACTGAGCTCAAACAGGAAATTGAGGGTGTCAACCCCAAGTTGTGGGCAGCCCATAAGGATGACGCAGGATTCATTGATGTCCAGCCCTATGTTGCTAAACTAATAACAGACAAGCCTGTGTATCAGAAACAGTACCCCCTCTCAAAAGAAAAGGTGGAGGGTATTCTTCCTGTTATTGATAAATTACTGGCTCAAGGCATCCTGGTGCACACTCATTCACCTTATAATACACCAATTAATCCAATTAAGAAAGCAAATGGTTCTTGGCGTTTAACTCAAGATTTGAGAAAAGTTAATGAGTTGGTAACACCATTGTCTCCTATTGTACCTGATGTGCAAACTATAATCAATTCTATTCCTTCTGAACATTCTTTTTTTACTGTTTTAGATATTTCCAGTGCTTTCTTCAGCATTCCTGTTGATCGCCAAACACAGCCATTGTTTGCTTTTACCTTGGAAAATTCACAATTAACGTGGACAAGACTCCCACAAGGGTTCAGGGATTCTCCGGCTGTTTTCTCTGCTGTAGTGCACGCAATGCTGAAAAATGCCAAACTTCCTCCAACCACCTGTCTGCTTCAATATGCAGATGACATCCTCATCACAGGAGCAACTGAGGACATGTGTGCTGCTGCCTCTAAAATTGTCTGCAATATTTTGGCAGAGGCTGGTTTCAAGGCATCAAGAGAGAAACTACAGTGGGTACAGAGGAGGGTCGAGTACCTTGGACATGAACTGTCACAGAGCAAAGTGCAATTGTCTGCTGACAGAGTGAAAGCTATTGCTACTTTCAAGCACCCATCAACACGGAAGCAGATGCAAAGCTTCCTGGGACTGGTTAATTATTGCCGAATATGGGTGCCCAACTGTTCCATGTATGATAAAGTCCTACGAACTGCTACTCTGGGGGACACAGAGGACATTACATGGACAGCTGAGATGGATCAAGCATTCAGACATTTGAAATCCTCCCTTATGAAACCTCCTGCACTCGGCCTCCCAAATTACTCTCAAGACTTTCACTTATACGTGCATGAAAGTGGGGGTACAGCCGCCGCAATCCTGGCCCAGGAACATGGGGGTACTTTTGTCCCATAGCTTATTTGTCTAAAACTCTTGATTCAGTAGCCAGGGGACTTCCTGCTTGTTTGCGTGCAGTGGCTGCCACGGCGATCATGGTTCAAGATGCTGAAAAAATTGTGTTATCACATAAATTGATAGTGCATACCTCTCATCAGGTAGGAGTCATTATGAGTAATATTTCTACTCAACATATGACTGCTCAACGCCGCTCTGGCTATGAGGCTATATTATTAGCTACTGCTAATTTGATTTTGAAGCCAACTTCTGTTATTAATGGCCCTACTGTACATTTGCACAGGTTGCTGACGCAAGGTGAATTTGAGAGTGATGACCACGAGTGCCTGGACAGAATCCAGATTTCGACTGCCTGCAGGCCAGATGTTTCTACATCTGTCCTGGAGGAGGGGAAGAATTGGTATATTGATGGATCCTGTTTCAAGCCAAATGATAATGTATACTTGTGTGGGTATGCTATTGTTGAATTACCTGATCGTGTAATTGAGGCATACTCTTTGCCATACAAGTCAGCACAAGTTGCAGAATTAATTGCTTTAACGAGAGCTTGTCAATTGGCAAAAGATCAGTGTGTTAATATATACACTGACTCTAAATATGCATATAGCATAGTACATGATTTTGCTAAATTGTGGGAAGAAAGAAATTTTAAAACCTCAGATGGAAAGCCAATTGCTCACCATAGTATTGTAGCGGAGCTCATTAATGCAGCACAACAACCATCAAAACTCGCTGTTATTAAAGTAGCAGGACATACGTCAGGAGAAACAGATGAAGCCAAAGGAAATAGATTTGTAGATGAAGTAGCGAAATGGGCTGCTAAAGAAGTAATGTTAAGTCCACATGTAAGCGAAAGGGGCACAGATGTGCCTATGATGAATTCATTATTGACTAATGATTTGGACATTAAAATATTACAAGCTAACCCTACGCAAGCTGATTTGACTTACTGGTCAGACAATGAAGTAAAACCAGATCAAGTTGGAATCTTGAGAGACAAACAGGGTAGACTTGCATTACCTGCATCTGCGATTGTTATGCTATGTAGACATTATCATGGTGTATCACATGTGTCAAAAAAGAAAGTGATACAAATGTTGAATCGATCTTATTGCATAGCAAATATTCAAAGAAATACTCTGTTGATATTGGATGCTTGTCTGGTGTGTGCTCAAACCAACAAGCACAAGGCAACTAAACATGACGCTTTACCACATCCTGAGCTACCATTCCAACACTTGCAAATTGATTTTACGCATATGCCTCCTTGCGGAAATAATAAATATTTGCTTGTGATTGTTGACAGATTTTCTAAATGGCCTGAAGCTTTTCCGTGTGGAAAAGAAAATGCACAGACGGTAGTTAAAGTTCTGGCTAAGGACATTATACCGCGTTTTGGTATACCAATGGTTATCGATAGTGATAATGGAACACTGTTCACTTCCAAAGTCACACAATAGTTAGCCAAAGAGCTTAATATTACCTGGTCTTTACATATACCGTTTCATGCTCCATCTAGTGGACAAGTTGAGAACATGAATAGGGTTATTAAAGATCGTCTTAATAAAGCGTGTCTTGATACAGGCAGAAATTGGGTTGATCTGCTGCCTGCCGTATTGACAGAAATTAGAATGCCCTATTTTTGTTAGCATTACTGGAATGATGGCTCCAAATAGAAGTGCAATATGGAGTTGTGGAAAAAGTAGAATAATGATGCTTGCAACGCAAGTACATGCTAAAGTGACAACCATTGGCTCTATTCCAGACTCACTGTTATGTATGGAAAGAGAAACTGGAACAGTGAGACTGGGGGTAATTCCTAAAAGTAAATGTAATCAAACATACCATCATTGTGAGATAGAAAATATGTCTTGTTGTATGAGTTGTATTTTGCATTATCCAAAAGCTAATATGACTGAGTGTTCTAAAAGAACACCACATGCTATATCTACTATGATTGCTTATGGATGGGCTAATCCTTTTATTCAAGATGTGTGTTCTAAATATTGTACACTTGTGCCAGGTCAAAATTGCTACAGATATGCTCCTTCCTCACGGGGAACTAGAGCTGTAAAAGATTGGTTTTGGCTGTGTGGACATAGAGTCTACACTACTCTTCCAGAAAATTGGAGTGGAAGATGTGCTCTAGTAACTTTGGAAGAATATTCCATGGTTATTAGACCACACAAACCTCACGTTATGACAAAACAAAAACAGAAAAAGAAACGCTCCCTCTCTAGCCGCAGTTCAACTAGTAGTTTGAGTAGAGATAATCCAGTACCAAAGCAACATCGACTCTGGACTGGTACTGAAAGATTCTTTGAAGCAGTGTTTCCAGGAATAGGTGTTTCTAGTCTTCAAATTGAAGTTGAGGTTACAAGATATGAGCTAATTTCATTTATCAATATTACAAGAGACACATTGGCTGGTGTTCAACAGGAACTCCGAGGGCTCCGTTTAACTGCCCTGCAAAACAGGCTAGTTTTAGATCAGTTAACTGCGGCAGGAGGAGGAGTTTGTGTTATTGTTGGTACCTCTTGTTGTACTTATATCCCTGAGAATGATGCAGATGGTCATTTAATCTCAGAGGGTTTAAAAAGTATGACTAGAATTGCTCAAGAATTACAAGAACGAGAAATTACTGATAATCAAAGTGGGTTCTTAGCATGGCTCACAGGATGGCAACAAATGCTTGTATCTGCTTTGATTCCTATAGGTGTGATCCTATTAATTATGGCATTTATTATCTGTTGTATTATTCCATTTATTAAAGCTTTAATTAATCGTGCCATGAACAACTTTGTATCCTCTCAATATGCTTTGATGAATAGAACTGTTAAATGTTAATAATTTTGAAGAAAATTAAGGAAATGTTTGCCAAAGAATGTTATGATTTTGAAAGTAACGAAAGTGATTATATTTGGATATGAGAAAAGTAATGCTGAGACTTGGGTGTGGCAATTTTATTGCCAAAGGGGGCAATTGATAGATTTTATGTTGGTCTCAGCATTGAAAGTATGTGGACTGAGGCTCCTTTTTTTTCCTCTGTCAAAGTTGTATACTATGTCTTAACATATGGTTTTCTATGTACTAGAACCATTTCCATATAAGGCTGTACTGGGAGTGAATGTGAGACAGGGAATGGTCTCTGCTTTTCTGTATTACTAGAATAGGAGAAGGTCCTTGGGATGCTAAGGGACCTCATGGGTACCTGACCAGTAGATGACCATATTTAGACTTGTTTTTCTATATGTATCACATTCCTATATCATGATCTATATGATGTATTCTCTTTCTCATTGGCTGAAACTATACTACACCCCTTGTACTCTTTCTATATATTCTCTCTTTTCTTATCAATAAAATGAGACTATATTCTCCCTCAGCGCTGAGTGATTGCTCATTCAATTGCCAAATAAGAGGTCTGGGATGAGGCACGAATTAGGAGCAAAAAACCTAACAAATACTGTTCGGTTTCTCGCACAACCGGTCGTTTCGTGTCTTAGGACATCAGTGTGTCACGATCCGCAGGGTTTAATTTGGACTTGTCTATGCAAGTTTTATTTACTCCTATAGTATAGTATATTATAGTGTTTTCTAATGGTAATGCTAGTTCCCATCCACTAGCATTATTTGACTGACAGACGGCAACGGTTGGAGTTAAAAATCATCATTTGTGTTCTACTGAAGAAACAAAGTCACCTACATCTTGGATGCGCTGGGGGTAAGCAGATAAACATCAAATTTTCATTTTTGGGTGAACTATCCCTTTAAGTACTGTTTTCTCTATTCATTTTCAACAAAGACTGAGCAAAGCTATGGTCCTAACTGATGTGAAACCAAGGACGGTGCTTTATGTGATGGACTGTATTTCTTATCCTCTGGTTCCAACTGTTTGATGTCAGAAATTGGTGTTTGATTGAATAATGAATGTTTTATGTGACTATGTTTAATACATTTGACTCATAAGTAAGATTGGTCTGGTTGGTCCCTTATTCTATGTAGCACTCAAGTTAAAGTTATATGGGATAGGTGTTACATATATTGGCGCCCAAACAGGGACAAGAAAAAATCCAAAACCAGATAGTAAGATTTGAATGAATTTAATTTGGTTTTAAACAGACCAAGTTTACTTTTTATCAGTCATTATGTTAAAGGTGTAGAAGGTTCACTGAACCTAATGGTTGAGCAAGTGCATTGAGTTATTAAATTACATTTGATGAGTTAATTTGAAAAGTTACACAAAATGGCAGACCTATGTGATGAGACAGAGGGTGATGGCGTTACAGAACCAGACTATTCCACTGCCCCATTCACCACCAGATGAGAACCAGTTCAAGACCTAATTCAATCTCTCAGTCATTTGTATTTGGAGAATGGGGTAGATGAGGGAGAGCACGAAGACAGTTCACAATACTTGCTTTTACCGCCTCCACCACCTCCTCAAGTGGAAGAGGTAACCACTTCCAATTTTGAGTCAACAGTGAGCAAGATAGAATCTAAAATGGATGAACTGGAGAAATCTTTTGGTGTGTTTTCCAATGGTGTGCAGCATGATATAGATAGGCAAACTCACAGGTTGACTGTTATGGAAGAGCAAATGCAGAAACTTTTAGCCCAGCAAAAGGACCATAATAAAAGGATCCAACAATTGGAGCAGATGTTCCCCTCTGAGTTCAAGACTGAATGCCAACAGGTAAAGGAAACCTTAGAAAAGAGTATACAGCAAGTGGGACAAGTTATGATGGATTGTATGGCATGAAGGGATGTTCAGCTGAAATCTTTGATTCAGTCTACCCCCACTGTAATGTCTACCCTCACTTTAGTCCACCCCAACCAGCAGAAAGTTCAAACTACCCTATACATTTCAAAACACAGATCAAGCTGGAGTTTCCAAGGTTTGGTAGTTTGGAGGGAGAAGACCCTATTTCTTTCCTTGAGAAATGTGATGAGTATCTTGCAATTCAGCCACTGAATGATGCTGATATATTGGCTATGTTGCCTTCTGTTCAAACTCATACAGCTAAGGACTGGTGGCTTGCGGAGAAGAAGACTTGGGTAAGGTTGGTTTTATATTCTCACATTTGGATCGACTGTGAAAAATGTTGTAAGTTGACAATCGTTGGTTGTCAATATCATGTTGCTGCTTAAAATTCACAAACATTAATTTATTGCACATTTATTGGAAAGTCTGAATTTATCAGAAGTCCGAATGTGCGAATATAAAACCACCTTTACCAAAGTGAGAAGAAGAGGGTGAGAACTTGGTGCCAGTTCAAGAAAGCATTCCTACCATCTTTCCTGCCTGATGATCATGAAGTTGAGGTGGAAAGAAGAATTAAAAAATAGAAACAAGGGTTTGATGAAGATATTCGAACATTTGCTTATCAATATCGTCCCTTATGCCTTCGATTGAAACCTTCCATGTCAGAAAGGGAGACACTCCAAGCTACACTCAGAAACTGTAATCCTTGTGTTGCCAGTATACTCTGAGGCACTGTCTCTACGGTTGATGAGTTGGTACATGTTGGTACACTGGTGGGAAGGGATGTTAGTGAAGAAAGAGCCTATTGGAGACAGAGACAAGCAGAGCATCAGGCAAAGTCAAATGGAGCTAATAAAGCAGCGAAAGGCAGACAGTCAAATCCTCACATTGCGGTATTGTCAGTAAAAAATATGGAGAAACAGCTTGACCCATTAGCCCTGCCGATCACCATCAAAAGTTACAGATTTCAAGCAGTTTTGGACACTGGTAGCACCTATTCCTTACTTCAAGAATCTTACTGGAAAAAACTGAAGTCAAGCATGTAAACATGGCTGTCCAGCAGAGGTCAGACTTTCTCACTTGCCAATGGTCATGTACAGACAGCTCTAGGAAAGGTAATCTGGAATTGTACACTGCATGGTCATCAATATCCATTCAGAGCCTTTGTGATGAAGGATCGAGATCTAACTTTACCTGTTATTCTTGGCCTGGAGTTTTTGATGGATTCAGGGATCCAGATTGATTTCATGGACAAGACCTATGTTCTGTCTGAAGAAACTGAGGTAAAACATCCATTCATGCTTTATACTTCTTCGGCAGCAATTAGTCTACATTACTTCTAGTTCAAGTGCCTTCATCCACATTGGCAACAATTAAAGACCTGGTAAGTCGAGCAGAGGTTAACAGAACACAGAAATGGCAGCTAGAAGCATTCATGCTCAAGTAGCCAACAGCCTGCACTGAGTCCTTAGGACGAACTGCTGTGATTCGGCACCAGGGGTGCTTCTCAATATCCCTCCTCATTTCCTCGCTCCTCCGTCCTCCATCCTATGACCCGGAAACCGATCAAGCTCAGCCATCTTGAAGGAAATCTCAATTCTCTAATTGCACCACAAGGAGGTGAGGAACGAGGAGTGAGGAGGCTTCCCGAGGAGTTATGAGCGAGGATACACAGGTGCGTCCTTTGCGGAAGTCTTTCTCATCGAGAAACTTGACACGCATAAATTCTCCTCCTGCTTCATATCTGTCTCAATAATTTAAATGTATGCTTTAATGTATGGAGTTTAAATAAAGGGCTTTAAATGCCAATACACCTTTAGATGGATTTCCTATGCAACAGATCCAAGATATACTTGAATCAATCTATGGTGCTTCCATTTTCAGTACATTGGCTATTGGCAGGTGCTTATGGATGAGGAGAATATTCCAAAGACTGCTTTCATAACCAAAAATGCCCAGTATGAATTTCTGTGTCTACCATTTGGACTGCGAAACTCCGCTGCAACTTTTCAGCGCCTGATGAATATAGTATTGAGAGACTGTCTTGGAAATTGTCTATCTCAATGATATCTTAATTTATTCCCAGAATGTCCAAGAGCATTTTGAACACCTTAAACAGCTCTTTGACATATTAGAAGCTGCTGGTTTGACCCTGAATCTGTCGAAGTACAACCTGCTCCAAAGATCCATCACTTTCCCAGGACCTGTTGTGTCTGCAGAAGGAGTTTGTACTGAAACTGCAAAGGTGGAGGCTGTTCCAACCACGCTCAAAGAGGTACAATGCTTTTTAGGCCTTGCTGGATGGTACCATAGGTTTATCCCTCACTTTCCAGAGATTGCCACACCTTAATTCCTGGTTCCTGTTCTTCTTTATATGAATTTGTGGACTAAAGGTGCACAGAGCTCCCTCCGGCTGCAAATGTATTTCTGTGATGCAAAGTGTCTGAACAATTATGCTACCTCTATGGCATTTCATATAGCCTTTTAGCTTAAAAGCATGCACATTTGGAGAAATATTGATGGATTCTTATATGTTTATGTCAATTTTCTATACAGAGGAGTAATATTTATTCAGTATTTATTGTCATCACTATGAGTGCTGGATACTGTGTTTTCAATTCATACTTATATTTTAAAGTATATAATAGAATACCATTATTTTAAATTGTAATAATATTTCACAGTATTGCTTTTTATGATGAGCTGAGATATGATCACAGAGGGTTTTTTCATAGCCTACCTGACTGAAAGGCCGCATTAATATGCAAGTCATTTCAGGTCATTATTATGTGATTCTTTTGTCTTCTCAGTGTTTCTTGACAAAAAGTGTCTTACAAAAACTAAATCAATATATTGTTTTATATGAAGGAGTAGGCAGCATAATTTTAACATAATTTTGAAGCAAAAACTCTAGTCTACAACCTCCAATACCCAGAAGTCGTGTGAACACAGATTTGATATACTTTTTTGGGCTTATTTCAGTGACTTAAGTTTTTGTTTTTTTCAAGAACCACACATAAACGTTATTCCTTCAAAAACACAAACATGTACATACATGTTCCTCACATATTATTGTAGCCTAGTTTGTGCTTAATACAGTGTAATGACACTTTTGCCATTAATATGTTTATGAACAACTGAAAAAAGCACAAATGTCAGGGCATGTCAAAACTTCTCCAGGCCCCAAATCAGCCTCAGAGGTTTAAGGAAACATGCAAAATGTGCCATACTGGGGGGCCTCTAGGAACACAGTTAGGACCCAGTGACATAAAGAACCATCACTTGAACAAGAATTATATACATAAAGAACAACTGTGACAGACACGTCAGGCTCCACCTCCCTGCAATACCCACGCACTCAATCCCCGGAGTTCTAATCACCGCCACCTGCACGTCATCATCCCCACTATCACCAGCACTATATAGCCCACACTCACACACACAGTCTTTGTCCGGTCTCGTTTGATATACAGACTCATGTATACTTACCTCAAGGACTCCAACCTGCTACGTACCTGCTACTAGCGATACCAGTCTCTCCAGTGTCTCCAGTGTCTCCAGTCTTCCTCCTGTGTTCCTCCCTCCGTGTGTGTGAGTGTTCCTCGTCTGCCATTCTCCATCTCATCAACCACGAATTCCATCTACAAGCAACAAAGGACAGTATCAATTCCCTATCATCTCATTGAACTCTCTATCCACCATTTACTCACCTGCTCACTGCTGAATTTCAATAAACAACCTTACTTGCTTTTACTTCTGCCTCCGCGCCGTCTGTACCGTAACAACAACAATTATATTTGAATTATATTTGAAACTCCTCTGAGTAATACTGAAGATATTACTATAAATTACAGCAACACCTCCCCCTTTGCCTTTCAGATGAGGTTCATGAATAGAATACTATTTTTTGGGGTTTAGACTCATTTAAAGTAATGTAATCATCTGGTTTGAGCCAGGTTTCTGTCAAACACAGCACATCTAGGTTACAATCTATAATCATATCATTTACAATAAGTGCTTTTGAAGAAAGGGATCGTATATATTCAGCAACCCAACTTTATCATTTGTTCATCTGTATTACAGTGCATAAACAATAATTATGCAAGTTTATATTTTTATCATATTTTTTTATATTTTTAGCACATTTTACCAATTCCAAACCACATTAATCTTAATAACTAATATTAATTTTGTATTCAATAATTTGTAAGTGATATATAATTAAGGAAAGCTGTAAGCTGTAAGGTTTAATTTTATAGATAAAATGGGCCAAAAAAAAAAAAAAAGAGAGAGAGATTCAACTCACACTGAGAAGTCAAAAATTAATACATTCTCACGAGAAGGACACAATACTAATGCAATACTAGAAATTGCTAAATTAAAGTGTGACCAATGAACAGCAACAGTGAAACTGTTACACGTCACTTATCTTTATTCCACCTGCTCTCTTTCTGCTGGTTGTGTAAAGCTGTGGTGAAATGAGTAATCATTTCAGTTTATTTTGTAAAGATTGTGTGTTGTTCAAAGATCTTAGTCATTGTTCTGACTTCATGAAGCCTCATGGTGTGAATGAACATCAAACTGACTAGAACAAACTCTTTGAAATATATATATTATACTGGATATCAAGGGTGAAACTGTTAATAATGTTGACAGACAGTAATCTCATTCATTTTTCAGTCATGTGTGGGGTGAACTATTATTCATTAAACAAATGTTAGTCAGTCAGCCAGTAAAACAAAATGTTAATTTTTAAATTCCGCAAGTTTGGCAAGTGAAGCCTCATGAAGCGCAGTTCATAAAGATAGAAATAAACCCACGAATTTATAATTTTTGTGAGTTTCACATTAACATTATAATGTGCTTTTTTGTTTTATCTAATTGCTACATTTTATTAAATGCTGCATAAACTAATTTCAGAGCCCTGTATAGGTCATTATATAAAACATCTGCAATGTTTTAATTGAAAGGTTAGTTTACATGGTTATAAAAACAATAACCTAAAAATAACCGACTGATCTTTAGGATAAGCTATTTTTTAATAACTACCCTGGAACATTCTGGGAACTTTATTTTATGGGTGCAAAACCAAAATTAAAAATAACTATAAGGAAACGTTCGTTCTGTATAGCCTATTATTGTTTGTCTATTTATTGTATTAATTTTGTGAAAAGACCTTGAAAGGTTCTTGAAAGGTGCTTTAAGTTATACGTTTTTATGGTGCTTTTTTAAATTTTTCAAATTAATTTTATTTAAAGCTGCAGTCCGTAAGTTTTGCCTCTTTCTGGCCATCTCTGTTTGAAACCTGCAACTGCAGTTATTTGTGGAATTATCATCTTTACTTGGGTTTTGCATCAGCATGACTCCTCACCGTGGATGAATCTAATGTTTGCTCTCAGTCACCACACCAGTGTGGATACTGTACTTCAGAATCATAGATTCTACATCTTGGAAGTATGACCAAAATAAAAATTTTCACTGGAAAATTGTATCTTAAGGAGTGTAACAAATCTGCCACTTTTTTTCTGACCAGCAGAGAAAAAAACATAAATCAAGCTGCCAATGGTGATTCAATCTAATGATTGCTTAGCTCGGATCACATCAAAAAATGCAAATTATTATTACTGTTATACTTTGTTCTCAAATTGTTAATGGTAACAACATCAGCATTAAGTGACTATGTGTATTTAGAGTGCATTAACTAGATTTCAATTTCTGAAGCCACTCCGCAGTCAAGTCAAGTCAAGTCAAGTCAAGTCAAGTCACCTTTATTTATATAGCACTTTTTACAATGCAGATTGTGTCAAAGCAGCTTTACATTGATAACTGTTACATAATTTGGCTGCACAGCAGCTCTTAAATAATAGTGTCAATGCAGGCAGATCAGAAGCACTGTTGAATAAATGTCAAGAATACTATTGAATATCAAATGTCAAGTGTCCCCAACTAAGCAAGACAAAGGCGACAGCGGCAAGGAACCCAAACTCCATCAGGTGACATCAGGTGGCAAACAAGTGGCAAATAGGTGTTAAAATGGAGAAAAAAAAAAACCTTGGGAGAAACCAGGCTTAGTCGGGGGGCCAGTTCTCCTCTGGCGAACAGTGCTTTGTTACGATTCAGGTTGCTATCATAAGTCTGACCTTGTTCAAGTGATGGTTCATAAGTCCATCCAGTTGAGGATCGTATTCATCACGACGGTGTGGTCGGTCTGTTGAGGAACTGTGCTACTGGCTGTCATGTCGATGAGGCCTTCACAATGGATGATCCAGTTGACTCGCAGTCCAAAGTCTTTTGCTTATATCTCCAGTTGTCACTGATGATTGCCATTTGGATCTTTCAGGATTACAATCCGCCATCAAAATGATAAGTTTAATTATTTCAGCTGCTGAGAGAAAATGATATATATGATCAGCTACAAGCAGCATCCTCACAAATAACCTACTAGTTGAGACTCGTTCTTTCTGTTCGATGTACATCAGTAGTGACTGACGAATTGGGATATCGCTAAAGAGCCCTGTCAGCTTCGAGTGAACTAAAACAGGCCAATGGAAATGGCGTGCGATATTTGCATAATGCGCACCGCCTCAGACAGATGTATATAAATAGGAAGCAGATGCAATCGCACTCTGTCTTTCGCTCCGGAGCCAACCGGTTGGTGTTCTCCAGTTTTTAAGACTTCAGTGTACTGAAACAAAGCCTTTGAAGAGGTTCAGCACTTTTTGTTGGTGTGATGGCACAGCAGCGAGGTCGCGAGCTTCCTGAGGAGTCTGAGCATTGAGCTCTCAACTGCTGTTATTACAGCAAACTTTGTCCCATATTACCGCAGTTGTCTGTTGCAATTTGGGCCAGTTCCTCCGTTGTGTTCGGGGAGTGTCGTACCTGAACACATCGTGACACTCCCTGTGTGCTTCAGCACGAGAGAGCTGTTCTTTCCCCTTCTAAAAGAGCTTCACAGACGAACCCTGCGTCTTTATCAAGATGTCATTTCGTCTGTGCATTACTGGGTGCGGTCGTTCCCTGGTCCCCGCTGATGGGCACAATCTCTGTATCACGTGCTTGGACATTCAGTATGCGGAAGCAGCGTTTGTAGATAATTCATGTACTCACTGCGGGAACATGACTATCGCAGTGCTGAGATCTAGACTCTCGTTCCTTGGTTCTCAGGGAGCGGGGGTCCCACTCCCCTATGCCCTGTGCGGCCGTTTTTTTTCGACTCCGGTCGGAATGACGGTTCAGCGGCGTATAGGTAGGGTGATCTGAGGATTACGGTCAGGGCTTCCACGCCACCCGTGGTGCTGCCATTGGATCGCGCTGGTCCCTCTACGGAGTGGCCAACCGTTTCCTTTGGTGCACCTGCTGAGGATCAGATGTCGATCTCAGCATCGGAAGGGGAGCATGAGTCCTTGGGAGATGAAGACTCGGCTGCGAAAATGGACAGGGAAACAGGGAATAATGCATTTCTCTAGTGGAAATTCAAAGACAGTTTTACTTATAAACATGAAAAAGGACATACAGTAACATCATAGTGAAATGCAAGCTATGTCTGCAACAAAACTTCTATCGGCTTTAAAGGATTCAACATCTAATCTGAAAAAGCATCTTGAGGTAGGCCTAAGCTGTTCTTGGTCTTCGAAAATGTTATTTTCCTTATTCACTCCTTATTTGCCTACGTATAATATTTATAAGAATTTATTAGGTCTTTGAAAAATAACACACAATCCATATAGAATTAACATCCACTTAAACATGCGTTAAATAATGTTTTATAAAGCCAATTTCTTGGTGTTCTTTACAGACAAACTTTAAATCTTAATAATTCACTCCAAATGTTTAGGTATATATGCACGAGTTCATGGTTCATGATCAAAATAGAGATGCAGTAGTCCACTGGTCACAAATCCAAGTTTTTTAGTTTTATTTTGATCTTTATTCCGGGCTTGCAAACAAACAGCTTTGTAATAATTTCCCAAAATTTCAGGAAATATTTAAGCCTGTCAACAGGACGTTAACACAGGCACACGCTGAAAATGGACACAAAGAGGAGAACAGATGCGCCAGCAGAGGAAATACTGCACCATGCACAAGCTCACTGCTCGCGAAACATAGGAAGAATAATCTAAATATTAAATTGGGGTTGATATGAATGTATCTCTGAAGGGAACTGTCTTCAGAAAAGTTTTGATGGCTTTTGTTCTTATCTCCAGCGCAACTGCTTAGTTTGTATATAGTGGTAACCATGGAAACGCTATATCACTGCTGTTCCAGAAGCGCCACCTACTGTCAGAGAGTGAATTTACATTTCATGTAGGTGTCTTATGTAGCATAATTTCACAAAGCTATAGTCAGACCATGCTGTTTTTGCTGTTAAAGGTGCTAAAGAGGATGTTTTGTTTTATACATTTTTGCAATATTACTTGAAACTGTCTTTACTAACTGATAAAAGACTATTTATTAGGTGCACTGAAAGTAATAATATTAATATACATCATCTGTGCACGAGGTAGGGCCTTAAAAACATCAGCCAATCGTTTACGTGATCATCGCATAAACGATTGGCCCTCTGGCTTGTCAATCACTGCCATGACATTCCTTGTGAGAGACATGCGTGGATTGGCCCTCTGGCTTGTCAATCACTGCCGTGACGATCCATGTGAGAGACGCGCGGCTGCGCGCTCCAGTAACTTTCCACACTCCACAGGCGCTGCATGCAATGTTTTTGTCAGGAGACAGGAGTAACAACTGCAGATTATGAGTCACCTGAGGTGAGTCCGACATAATGAATCCACGGCTTTAAGTCGAGCGCACACTTAACGATTGTAAGGCCGATTATGAATGTAAATTGATACTTATGACTGATCGCGCTCAAACGCGTCCAGTCAGAGCCAGTTGCGTTCAGTCTGCGATTACAGTCGGTGTTCAAATTCCATGTGAAAGTATATAAATCTGCTTCAGGAGCAGGGAACAATCGCTGTATGTTGAGCATAGTCAGAATGTTTTAGCTAGTCGTAAAATGTGTGCCCGGCTTAATAACACAGCGAATGCCGGTGGTAAACATTCGTGTTCCGATACTCGTGCACGAGTTTTGGGAGGCGTTCCCTCTAAATGAGCTGTGAAGGAGGGGGGTTGTTCTTACCCATGCGCTCATTTCAAAAACTCAGTCGACAAAAAGAACCTCTTTAGCACCTTTAATCTTAATTTAAATGAAAAACAACTGATCATGCTCATGTTCATAACATATTTGTTAAGATTGTGATAAAAATCCAGTTTTTGCCTCTAATATCAAAGAGCTACACATTTTTTGAACAAATAAATTTATAAATTTTGCAAAATAAATTTGCTTTAAAATATAATCTGCAACCAGTATCAGAATCAGCCAATTTGCTTCTGTTGGCTATAAAAAAAATAAAATAGGTGCATCACTAATAATAATTAAAAAAAATAAATAAAGGATTATTAAAAAAAAAAAAATAGTTTTTTTTTTTTTTTCTTTTTTCTTTGCTGTTTGTTGTTTATATGGTTAATATTAATGCAGCTATCAGTAGACTAAGGTTAAATATTAGTATAAGGGTCAGTGACAAATATGGTGCGGCAAGATGAGAAATTAAAAAATCTTTTAAAAACCTGTTTTAAAAGCATGCATCAGGTACGTTAAAATGTATATAGTGTGTCTAAGTTGATTTTATGTTGATAAAAATGACATTTGCACATTTTTTTTTACTAAAGTTAAGAATGAATGTACCTAAAAATGTCAAATGGTGTAACCGCCAAAGAATGAGAAATATTAAATATTTTATCCACCTAGATGGTATGTAAGCTCACTTATAGAAATATATACTTCAATTTAAAATATCAAATGAAAAATAATTTTATTAGAGTTATCTCTAAATGTAAATTTTAATGTGTTTTTGCAATATTTGGTGGGACACATGCTGAAAACACATCTGTTTTCTAAATAATCTTTGACAAATTATGTTAAAATTGTTTAAAATCATGTTATTACACTAAACTAGATGATTACATTTTATTCCACATTAAGTTTTCTGTAAATAATTATATTTTTTTATGAAAAATACTGGTTACACCAATTGACACAAACCAGTTACACCACCTGACCATGTTACTTCTACAGCCAAAGGCCATTGTTTGTTGAACAAATTGACACTGAAAATCAAGCATGACAGTCAGCAAGTTAAGTTAAGTGGTTTCATTTCACACCCACAAGACCTTCGTTCATCTTCAGAACACAAATTAAGATAATTCTATCTCCCATAGAAAGCAACGAAATTACCCCTTTCAAGGTCCAGAAAGGTACTAAAGACATCGTTAAAACAGTCGACGTGACTGCAAAGGATCAACCTTAATCTTAATGGTTCAACCTTATTATGAAGAGACAAGAATACATTTTTTGTGCAAAAACAAAAAAAAATATAGCTGCGAGCAGCGATGGCGGGCCCAAGCCCGGTGGCACCGCCACCCCGGTGGCTTCAGGGCAACTGTGCACGGCGGGCAATAGGCATTTAAAACGGTAAAACATCAAAGGACTATGTCAAATTCACTCCACATTTACTGCACTACAAGGTGCCGCTATAAAGCCCCTCCTCCCTGCCCATTTTCAAAGGTTTACATGTGTCAAGTTTTAACATTATTCTGATGAATTTTGAAGCAAATCAGGTAAAAATAAGAGGGTGATCTCAATGTATGCTGAAAGTGACACATTTTCTGCTTCCAGTTGGTGGCGCTATGACTTTGAATCACAATAGTCACATCCATGTGATCAGCCTTGTACAACGAAGACTAAGCCAAAGTTTCATCAAAATCAATTAATGTATGCAGAAGTTATAACACTTTGTTTCCCTTTTCTTGCCATAAATTCGTTGCCTCGCCACGGCCAAACCGTTTGAGATATCCAAAATCCGTTTGCAATTAAACAACTTCAATGTGTTAGCAACAAGTTAAAAAAAGCTTGGTGTAAATTGGATAAACCCTGTAGGAGTAGTAGTATAAAATTCATAGCCTGTTTTTTCAAAAAATTAACATTCAAACAAAAATAGCCGACTTCCTGTTGGTCGGAGCTAATGAATGTAAATTAGAAAATTGTCCGGCTTGATGAGAACAATATGTGTACCGAGTTTGGTGACTGTAGGAAAAACTAACCCCCCCACTTTTGTCAAAAGGTGGCGCTACTGAGCCCCTCCACCACGCCCATTTCTATGGCTTTGTCCATGTCTACTGGTTGACAATATTGATGTGTGTGTTGAGTTTCATGCAATTTGAAGGATGTTAAGAGCCTCAAAATCACTCAAGAATATTATTAATGTTTGATGTGTTGCCATGGCAACAATATTTCAAATATCAAAAATCCTGTCTCAGGTCTACATCTGCTGTGTATTGACATTACACTGATAAAGTCTGAAGCAAATCAGATGAAAAAAAGAGGGAGATCTCAAAGCATTTTAAAAGTGATACACTTCTTGCTGCCAGTTGGTGGTGCTATAACTTTGACTCACAATAGTTACATCCATGTGATCAGACTACTACAACCAACACACTCGTGAAGTTTCATAAACATCAATCAATGTATGCAGAAGTTATAACACATTTCCTGTTTCCCTTTTCTCGCCATAAATTTGTTGCCTCGCCACGGCCAAACCGTTTGAGATATCCAAAATCCGCTGGCAATTTTTAATCATCAATGTCTTGACTTCATGCTGACCGAGTTTGGTGGCGATCGGATTAATCGTCTAGGAGGAGTATATCAAATTCCAGAGCATGCGTTTTTCAAACAACCCTTAATAGGTGACTTCCTGTTGGCGTGGCGTTTAACTTAGAGCACGAAAGTTGTTCGGCCCGATGAGGTCTATATGTGTACCGAGTTTCATACTAATACGTGCAAGCGTGTTTAATATATGGACCAAATTTTCATACTTTTTTCAAGGGGGCGCTGTCGAGGCCCCCTGCCACGCCCGGGTACCAGCCTCTGCGGCGTCCTAATGGCCGCGGATTCCAATGTGTGTGCCAATTTTCAAGAGTTTTTGAGCATGTTAAGGCCCCCAAAAAGCCCCGGAAGATGGAAAAAAAAAATAAATAAAAAAAAAATAATAATAAATATAGCTGCGAGCAGCGATGGCGGGCCCAAGCCCGGTGGCACCGCCACCCCGGTGGCTTCAGGGCAACTGTGCACAGCGGGCAATAGGCACTTAAAATGGTTAAACATTAAAGGACTATGTCAAATTCACTCCACATTTACTGCACTACAAGGTGCCGCTATAGAGCCCCTCTTCCCTGCCCATTTTCAAAGGATTACATGTGCCAAGTTTTAACATTATTCTGATGAATTTTGAAGCAAATCAGGTAAAAATAAGAGGGTGATCTCAATGTATGCTGAAAGTGACACATTTTCTGCTTCCAGTTGGTGGCGCTATGACTTTGAATCACAATAGTCAAATCCATGTGATCAGCCTTGTACAACGAAGACTAAGCCAAAGTTTCATCAAAATCAATTAATGTATGCAGAAGTTATAACACTTTGTTTCCCTTTTCTTGCCATAAATTCGTTGCCTTGCCACGGCCAAACCGTTTGAGATATCCAAAATCCGTTTGCAATTAAACAACTTCAATGTGTTAGCAACAAGTTAAAAAAAGCTTGGTGTAAATTGGATAAACCCTGTAGGAGTAGTAGTATAAAATTCATAGCCTGTTTTTTCAAAAAATTTACATTCAAACAAAAATAGCCGACTTCCTGTTGGTCGGAGCTAATGAATGTAAATTAGAAAATTGTCCAGCTTGATGAGAACAATATGTGTACCGAGTTTGGTGACTGTAGGAAAAACTAACCCCCCCACTTTTGACAAAAGGTGGCGCTACTGAGCCCCTTCACCACGCCCATTTCTATGGCTTTGTCCATGTCTACTGGTTGACAATATTGATGTGTGTGTCGAGTTTCATGCAATTTGAAGCATGTTAAGAGCCTCAAAAACACTCAAGAATATTATTACAGTTTGACCTGTTGCCATGGCAACAATATTTCAAATATCAAAAATCCTGTCATAGGTCTACATCTGCTGTGTATTGACATTACACTGATGAAGTTTGAAGCAAATCAGGTAAAAATAAGAGGGTGATCTCAAAGCATTTCAAAAAGTGATACACTTCCTGCTGCCAGTTGGTGGTGCTATAACTTTGACTCACAATAGTCACATCCATGTGATCAGACTACTACAATTAACACACTCGTGAAGTTTCATAAAGATCAATATATGTATGCAGACGTTATAACACATTTCCTGTTTCCTTTTTCTCGCCATAAATTTGTTGCCTCGCCACGGCCAAACCGTTTGAGGTATCCAAAATCCGTTTGCAATTAAACAACTTCAATGTGTTAGCAACAAGTTAAAAAAAGCTTGTTGTAAATTGGATAAACCCTGTAGGAGTAGTAGTATAAAATTCATAGCCTGTTTTTTCAAAAAATTAACATTCAAACAAAAATAGCCGACTTCCTGTTGGTCGGAGCTAATGAATGTAAATTAGAAAATTGTCCGGCTTGATGAGAACAATATGTGTACCGAGTTTGGTGACTGTAGGAAAAACTAACCCCCCCACTTTTGTCAAAAGGTGGCGCTACTGAGCCCCTCCACCACGCCCATTTCTATGGCTTTGTCCATGTCTACTGGTTGACAATATTGATGTGTGTGTCGAGTTTCATGCAATTTGAAGCATGTTAAGAGCCTCAAAAACACTCAAGAATATTATTACAGTTTGACCTGTTGCCATGGCAACAATATTTCAAATATCAAAAATCCTGTCATAGGTCTACATCTGCTGTGTATTGCCATTACATTGATGAAGTTTGAAGCAAATCAGGTAAAAATAAACTGGCAATTTTTAATCATCAATGTCTTGACTTCATGCTGACCGAGTTTGGTGGCGATCGGATTAATCGTCTAGGAGGAGTATATCAAATTCCAGAGCATGCGTTTTTCAAACAACCCTTAATAGGTGACTTCCTGTTGGCGTGGCGTTTAACTTAGAGCACGAAAGTTGTTCGGCCCGATGAGGTCTATATGTGTACCGAGTTTCATACTAATACGTGCAAGCGTGTTTAATATATGGACCAAATTTTCATACTTTTTTCAAGGGGGCGCTGTCGAGGCCCCCTGCCACGCCCGGGTACCAGCCTCTGCGGCGTCCTAATGGCCGCGGATTCCAATGTGTGTGCCAATTTTCAAGAGTTTTTGAGCATGTTAAGGCCCCCAAAAAGCCCCGGAAGACGGAAAAAAAAAATAAATAAAAAAAAATAATAATAAATATAGCTGCGAGCAGCGATGGCGGGCCCAAGCCCGGTGGCACCGCCACCCCGGTGGCTTCAGGGCAACTGTGCACAGCGGGCAATAGGCACTTAAAATGGTTAAACATTAAAGGACTATGTCAAATTCACTCCACATTTACTGCACTACAAGGTGCCGCTATAGAGCCCCTCTTCCCTGCCCATTTTCAAAGGATTACATGTGCCAAGTTTTAACATTATTCTGATGAATTTTGAAGCAAATCAGGTAAAAATAAGAGGGTGATCTCAATGTATGCTGAAAGTGACACATTTTCTGCTTCCAGTTGGTGGCGCTATGACTTTGAATCACAATAGTCAAATCCATGTGATCAGCCTTGTACAACGAAGACTAAGCCAAAGTTTCATCAAAATCAATTAATGTATGCAGAAGTTATAACACTTTGTTTCCCTTTTCTTGCCATAAATTCGTTGCCTTGCCACGGCCAAACCGTTTGAGATATCCAAAATCCGTTTGCAATTAAACAACTTCAATGTGTTAGCAACAAGTTAAAAAAAGCTTGGTGTAAATTGGATAAACCCTGTAGGAGTAGTAGTATAAAATTCATAGCCTGTTTTTTCAAAAAATTTACATTCAAACAAAAATAGCCGACTTCCTGTTGGTCGGAGCTAATGAATGTAAATTAGAAAATTGTCCAGCTTGATGAGAACAATATGTGTACCGAGTTTGGTGACTGTAGGAAAAACTAACCCCCCCACTTTTGACAAAAGGTGGCGCTACTGAGCCCCTTCACCACGCCCATTTCTATGGCTTTGTCCATGTCTACTGGTTGACAATATTGATGTGTGTGTCGAGTTTCATGCAATTTGAAGCATGTTAAGAGCCTCAAAAACACTCAAGAATATTATTACAGTTTGACCTGTTGCCATGGCAACAATATTTCAAATATCAAAAATCCTGTCATAGGTCTACATCTGCTGTGTATTGACATTACACTGATGAAGTTTGAAGCAAATCAGGTAAAAATAAGAGGGTGATCTCAAAGCATTTCAAAAAGTGATACACTTCCTGCTGCCAGTTGGTGGTGCTATAACTTTGACTCACAATAGTCACATCCATGTGATCAGACTACTACAATTAACACACTCGTGAAGTTTCATAAAGATCAATATATGTATGCAGACGTTATAACACATTTCCTGTTTCCTTTTTCTCGCCATAAATTTGTTGCCTCGCCACGGCCAAACCGTTTGAGGTATCCAAAATCCGTTTGCAATTAAACAACTTCAATGTGTTAGCAACAAGTTAAAAAAAGCTTGTTGTAAATTGGATAAACCCTGTAGGAGTAGTAGTATAAAATTCATAGCCTGTTTTTTCAAAAAATTAACATTCAAACAAAAATAGCCGACTTCCTGTTGGTCGGAGCTAATGAATGTAAATTAGAAAATTGTCCGGCTTGATGAGAACAATATGTGTACCGAGTTTGGTGACTGTAGGAAAAACTAACCCCCCCACTTTTGTCAAAAGGTGGCGCTACTGAGCCCCTCCACCACGCCCATTTCTATGGCTTTGTCCATGTCTACTGGTTGACAATATTGATGTGTGTGTCGAGTTTCATGCAATTTGAAGCATGTTAAGAGCCTCAAAAACACTCAAGAATATTATTACAGTTTGACCTGTTGCCATGGCAACAATATTTCAAATATCAAAAATCCTGTCATAGGTCTACATCTGCTGTGTATTGCCATTACATTGATGAAGTTTGAAGCAAATCAGGTAAAAATAAGAGGGTGATCTCAAAGCATTTCAAAAAGTGATACACTTCCTGCTACCAGTTGGTGGTGCTATAACTTTGACTCACAATAGTCACATCCATGTGATCAGACTACTACAACCAACACACTCGTGAAGTTTCATAAAGATCAATATATGTATGCAGACGTTATAACACATTTCCTGTTTCCTTTTTCTCGCCATAAATTCGTTGCCTCGCCACGGCCAAACCGTTCGAGATATCAAAAATCCCCTGGCAATTTTTAATCATCAGTGTCTTGACTTCATGCTGACCGAGTTTGGTGGCGATCGGATTAATCGTCTAGGAGGAGTATATCAAATTCCAGAGCATGCGTTTTTCAAACAACCCTTAATAGCTGACTTCCTGTTGGCGTGGCGTTTAACTTAGAGTACGAAAGTTGTTCGGCCCGATGAGGTCTATATGTGTACCGAGTTTCATACTAATACGTGCAAGCGTGTTTAATATATGGACCAAATTTTCAGACTTTTTTCAAGGGGGCGCTGTCGAGCCCCCCTGCCACGCCCGGATACCAGCCTCTGGGGCGTCCTAATGGCCGCGGATTCCAATGTGTGTGCCAATTTTCAAGAGTTTTTGAGCATGTTAAGGCCCCCAAAAAGCCCCGGAAGACGGAAAAAAAAAAAAAAAAATAAAAAAATAATAATAAATATAGCTGCGAGCAGCGATGGCGGGCCCAAGCCCGGTGGCACCGCCACCCCGGTGGCTTCAGGGCAACTGTGCATAGCGGGCAATAGGCACTTAAAACGGTTAAACATCAAAGGACTATGTCAAATTCACTCCACATTTACTGCACTACAAGGTGCCGCTATAGAGCCCCTCCTCCCTGCCCATTTTCAAAGGATTACATGTGCCAAGTTTTAACATTATTCTGATGAATTTTGAAGCAAATCAGGTAAAAATAAGAGGGTGATCTCAATGTATGCTGAAAGTGACACATTTTCTGCTTCCAGTTGGTGGCGCTATGACTTTGAATCACAATAGTCAAATCCATGTGATCAGCCTTGTACAACGAAGACTAAGCCAAAGTTTCATCAAAATCAATTAATGTATGCAGAAGTTATAACACTTTGTTTCCCTTTTCTTGCCATAAATTCGTTGCCTCGCCACGGCCAAACCGTTTGAGATATCCAAAATCCGTTTGCAATTAAACAACTTCAATGTGTTAGCAACAAGTTAAAAAAAGCTTGGTGTAAATTGGATAGGTTTCTGTAGGAGTAGTAGTATAAAATTCATAGCCTGTTTTTTTCAAAAAATTAACATTCAAACCAAAATAGCTGACTTCCTGTTGGTCGGAGCTAATGAATGTAAATTAGAAAATTGTCCGGCTTGATGAGAATAATATGTGTACCGAGTTTGGTGACTGTAGGAAAAACTAACCCCCCCACTTTTGTCAAAAGGTGGCGCTACTGAGCCCCTCCACCACGCCCATTTCTATGGCTTTGTCCATGTCTACTGGTTGACAATATTGATGTGTGTGTCGAGTTTCATGCAATTTGAAGCATGTTAAGAGCCTCAAAAACACTCAAGAATATTATTACAGTTTGACCTGTTGCCATGGCAACAATATTTCAAATATCAAAAATCCTGTCATAGGTCTACATCTGCTGTGTATTGACATTACACTGATGAAGTTTGAAGCAAATCAGGTAAAAATAAGAGGGTGATCTCAAAGCATTTTAAAAGTGATACACTTCTTGCTGCCATTTGGTGGCGCTATAACTTTGACTCACAATAGTTACATCCATGTGATCAGACTACTACAACCAACACACTCCTGAAGTTTCATAAACATCAATCAATGTATGCAGAAGTTATAACACATTTCCTGTTTCCCTTTTCTCGCCATAAATTCGTTGCCTCGCCACGGCCAAACCGTTTGAGATATCCAAAATCCGTTTGCAATTAAACAACTTCAATGTGTTCGCAACAAGTTAAAAAAAGCTTGGTGTAAATTGGATAAACCCTGTAGGAGTAGTAGTATAAAATTCATAGCCTGTTTTTTCAAAAAATTAACATTCAAACCAAAATAGCTGACTTCCTGTTGGTCGGAGCTAATGAATGTAAATTAGAAAATTGTCCGGCTTGATGAGAATAATATGTGTACCGAGTTTGGTGACTGTAGGAAAAACTAACCCCCCCACTTTTGTCAAAAGGTGGCGCTACTGAGCCCCTCCACCACGCCCATTTCTATGGCTTTGTCCATGTCTACTGGTTGACAATATTGATGTGTGTGTCGAGTTTCATGCAATTTGAAGCATGTTAAGAGCCTCAAAAACACTCAAGAATATTATTACAGTTTGACCTGTTGCCATGGCAACAATATTTCAAATATCAAAAATCCTGTCATAGGTCTACATCTGCTGTGTATTGACATTACACTGATGAAGTTTGAAGCAAATCAGGTAAAAATAAGAGGGTGATCTCAAAACATTTCAAAAAGTGATACACTTCCTGCTGCCAGTTGGTGGCGCTATAACTTTGACTCACAATAGTCACATCCATGTGATCAGACTCCTATAACGAACACACTCGTGAAGTTTCATAAAGATCAATATATGTATTAAGACGTTATAACACATTTCCTGTTTCCTTTTTCTCGCCATAAATTCGTTGCCTCGCCACGGCCAAACCGTTCGAGATATCAAAAATCCCCTGGCAATTTTTAATCATCAGTGTCTTGACTTCATGCTGACCGAGTTTGGTGGCGATCGGATTAATCGTCTAGGAGGAGTATATCAAATTCCAGAGCATGCGTTTTTCAAACAACCCTTAATAGCTGACTTCCTGTTGGCGTGGCGATTAACTTAGAGCGCGAAAGTTGTTCGGCCCGATGAGGTCTATATGTGTACCGAGTTTCATACTAATACGTGCAAGCATGTTTAATATATGGACCAAATTTTCAGACTTTTTTCAAGGGGGCGCTGTCGAGCCCCCCTGCCACGCCCGGGTACCAGCCTCTCCGGCGTCCTAATGGCCGCGGATTCCAATGTGTGTGCCAATTTTCAAGAGTTTTTGAGCATGTTAAGGCCCCCAAAAAGCCCCGGAAGACGAAAAAAAAAAAAATAAAAAAAATAAAAAAAATAATAATAATAATAATCCTTAGAAGAACAAGAGGGCCCTGCGCGAATTTTCGCTTGGGCCCTAAATATAGCTGCGAGCAGCGATGGCGGGCCCAAGCCCGGTGGCACCGCCACCCCGGTGGCTTCAGGGCAACTGTGCACAGCGGGCAATAGGCACTTAAAACGGTTAAACATCAAAGGACTATGTCAAATTCACTCCACATTTACTGCACTACAAGGTGCCGCTATAGAGCCCCTCCTCCCTGCCCATTTTCAAAGGATTACATGTGCCAAGTTTTAACATTATTCTGATGAATTTTGAAGCAAATCAGGTAAAAATAAGAGGGTGATCTCAATGTATGCTGAAAGTGACACATTTTCTGCTTCCAGTTGGTGGCGCTATGACTTTGAATCACAATAGTCAAATCCATGTGATCAGCCTTGTACAACGAAGACTAAGCCAAAGTTTCATCAAAATCAATTAATGTATGCAGAAGTTATAACACTTTGTTTCCCTTTTCTTGCCATAAATTCGTTGCCTTGCCACGGCCAAACCGTTTGAGATATCCAAAATCCGTTTGCAATTAAACAACTTCAATGTGTTAGCAACAAGTTAAAAAAAGCTTGGTGTAAATTGGATAAACCCTGTAGGAGTAGTAGTATAAAATTCATAGCCTGTTTTTTCAAAAAATTTACATTCAAACAAAAATAGCCGACTTCCTGTTGGTCGGAGCTAATGAATGTAAATTAGAAAATTGTCCAGCTTGATGAGAACAATATGTGTACCGAGTTTGGTGACTGTAGGAAAAACTAACCCCCCCACTTTTGACAAAAGGTGGCGCTACTGAGCCCCTTCACCACGCCCATTTCTATGGCTTTGTCCATGTCTACTGGTTGACAATATTGATGTGTGTGTCGAGTTTCATGCAATTTGAAGCATGTTAAGAGCCTCAAAAACACTCAAGAATATTATTACAGTTTGACCTGTTGCCATGGCAACAATATTTCAAATATCAAAAATCCTGTCATAGGTCTACATCTGCTGTGTATTGACATTACACTGATGAAGTTTGAAGCAAATCAGGTAAAAATAAGAGGGTGATCTCAAAGCATTTCAAAAAGTGATACACTTCCTGCTGCCAGTTGGTGGTGCTATAACTTTGACTCACAATAGTCACATCCATGTGATCAGACTACTACAATTAACACACTCGTGAAGTTTCATAAAGATCAATATATGTATGCAGACGTTATAACACATTTCCTGTTTCCTTTTTCTCGCCATAAATTTGTTGCCTCGCCACGGCCAAACCGTTTGAGGTATCCAAAATCCGTTTGCAATTAAACAACTTCAATGTGTTAGCAACAAGTTAAAAAAAGCTTGTTGTAAATTGGATAAACCCTGTAGGAGTAGTAGTATAAAATTCATAGCCTGTTTTTTCAAAAAATTAACATTCAAACAAAAATAGCCGACTTCCTGTTGGTCGGAGCTAATGAATGTAAATTAGAAAATTGTCCGGCTTGATGAGAACAATATGTGTACCGAGTTTGGTGACTGTAGGAAAAACTAACCCCCCCACTTTTGTCAAAAGGTGGCGCTACTGAGCCCCTCCACCACGCCCATTTCTATGGCTTTGTCCATGTCTACTGGTTGACAATATTGATGTGTGTGTCGAGTTTCATGCAATTTGAAGCATGTTAAGAGCCTCAAAAACACTCAAGAATATTATTACAGTTTGACCTGTTGCCATGGCAACAATATTTCAAATATCAAAAATCCTGTCATAGGTCTACATCTGCTGTGTATTGCCATTACATTGATGAAGTTTGAAGCAAATCAGGTAAAAATAAACTGGCAATTTTTAATCATCAATGTCTTGACTTCATGCTGACCGAGTTTGGTGGCGATCGGATTAATCGTCTAGGAGGAGTATATCAAATTCCAGAGCATGCGTTTTTCAAACAACCCTTAATAGGTGACTTCCTGTTGGCGTGGCGTTTAACTTAGAGCACGAAAGTTGTTCGGCCCGATGAGGTCTATATGTGTACCGAGTTTCATACTAATACGTGCAAGCGTGTTTAATATATGGACCAAATTTTCATACTTTTTTCAAGGGGGCGCTGTCGAGGCCCCCTGCCACGCCCGGGTACCAGCCTCTGCGGCGTCCTAATGGCCGCGGATTCCAATGTGTGTGCCAATTTTCAAGAGTTTTTGAGCATGTTAAGGCCCCCAAAAAGCCCCGGAAGATGGAAAAAAAAAATAAATAAAAAAAAAATAATAATAAATATAGCTGCGAGCAGCGATGGCGGGCCCAAGCCCGGTGGCACCGCCACCCCGGTGGCTTCAGGGCAACTGTGCACAGCGGGCAATAGGCACTTAAAATGGTTAAACATTAAAGGACTATGTCAAATTCACTCCACATTTACTGCACTACAAGGTGCCGCTATAGAGCCCCTCTTCCCTGCCCATTTTCAAAGGATTACATGTGCCAAGTTTTAACATTATTCTGATGAATTTTGAAGCAAATCAGGTAAAAATAAGAGGGTGATCTCAATGTATGCTGAAAGTGACACATTTTCTGCTTCCAGTTGGTGGCGCTATGACTTTGAATCACAATAGTCAAATCCATGTGATCAGCCTTGTACAACGAAGACTAAGCCAAAGTTTCATCAAAATCAATTAATGTATGCAGAAGTTATAACACTTTGTTTCCCTTTTCTTGCCATAAATTCGTTGCCTTGCCACGGCCAAACCGTTTGAGATATCCAAAATCCGTTTGCAATTAAACAACTTCAATGTGTTAGCAACAAGTTAAAAAAAGCTTGGTGTAAATTGGATAAACCCTGTAGGAGTAGTAGTATAAAATTCATAGCCTGTTTTTTCAAAAAATTTACATTCAAACAAAAATAGCCGACTTCCTGTTGGTCGGAGCTAATGAATGTAAATTAGAAAATTGTCCAGCTTGATGAGAACAATATGTGTACCGAGTTTGGTGACTGTAGGAAAAACTAACCCCCCCACTTTTGACAAAAGGTGGCGCTACTGAGCCCCTTCACCACGCCCATTTCTATGGCTTTGTCCATGTCTACTGGTTGACAATATTGATGTGTGTGTCGAGTTTCATGCAATTTGAAGCATGTTAAGAGCCTCAAAAACACTCAAGAATATTATTACAGTTTGACCTGTTGCCATGGCAACAATATTTCAAATATCAAAAATCCTGTCATAGGTCTACATCTGCTGTGTATTGACATTACACTGATGAAGTTTGAAGCAAATCAGGTAAAAATAAGAGGGTGATCTCAAAGCATTTCAAAAAGTGATACACTTCCTGCTGCCAGTTGGTGGTGCTATAACTTTGACTCACAATAGTCACATCCATGTGATCAGACTACTACAATTAACACACTCGTGAAGTTTCATAAAGATCAATATATGTATGCAGACGTTATAACACATTTCCTGTTTCCTTTTTCTCGCCATAAATTTGTTGCCTCGCCACGGCCAAACCGTTTGAGGTATCCAAAATCCGTTTGCAATTAAACAACTTCAATGTGTTAGCAACAAGTTAAAAAAAGCTTGTTGTAAATTGGATAAACCCTGTAGGAGTAGTAGTATAAAATTCATAGCCTGTTTTTTCAAAAAATTAACATTCAAACAAAAATAGCCGACTTCCTGTTGGTCGGAGCTAATGAATGTAAATTAGAAAATTGTCCGGCTTGATGAGAACAATATGTGTACCGAGTTTGGTGACTGTAGGAAAAACTAACCCCCCCACTTTTGTCAAAAGGTGGCGCTACTGAGCCCCTCCACCACGCCCATTTCTATGGCTTTGTCCATGTCTACTGGTTGACAATATTGATGTGTGTGTCGAGTTTCATGCAATTTGAAGCATGTTAAGAGCCTCAAAAACACTCAAGAATATTATTACAGTTTGACCTGTTGCCATGGCAACAATATTTCAAATATCAAAAATCCTGTCATAGGTCTACATCTGCTGTGTATTGCCATTACATTGATGAAGTTTGAAGCAAATCAGGTAAAAATAAGAGGGTGATCTCAAAGCATTTCAAAAAGTGATACACTTCCTGCTACCAGTTGGTGGTGCTATAACTTTGACTCACAATAGTCACATCCATGTGATCAGACTACTACAACCAACACACTCGTGAAGTTTCATAAAGATCAATATATGTATGCAGACGTTATAACACATTTCCTGTTTCCTTTTTCTCGCCATAAATTCGTTGCCTCGCCACGGCCAAACCGTTCGAGATATCAAAAATCCCCTGGCAATTTTTAATCATCAGTGTCTTGACTTCATGCTGACCGAGTTTGGTGGCGATCGGATTAATCGTCTAGGAGGAGTATATCAAATTCCAGAGCATGCGTTTTTCAAACAACCCTTAATAGCTGACTTCCTGTTGGCGTGGCGTTTAACTTAGAGTACGAAAGTTGTTCGGCCCGATGAGGTCTATATGTGTACCGAGTTTCATACTAATACGTGCAAGCGTGTTTAATATATGGACCAAATTTTCAGACTTTTTTCAAGGGGGCGCTGTCGAGCCCCCCTGCCACGCCCGGATACCAGCCTCTGGGGCGTCCTAATGGCCGCGGATTCCAATGTGTGTGCCAATTTTCAAGAGTTTTTGAGCATGTTAAGGCCCCCAAAAAGCCCCGGAAGACGGAAAAAAAATAAAAAAAATAAAAAAATAATAATAAATATAGCTGCGAGCAGCGATGGCGGGCCCAAGCCCGGTGGCACCGCCACCCCGGTGGCTTCAGGGCAACTGTGCATAGCGGGCAATAGGCACTTAAAACGGTTAAACATCAAAGGACTATGTCAAATTCACTCCACATTTACTGCACTACAAGGTGCCGCTATAGAGCCCCTCCTCCCTGCCCATTTTCAAAGGATTACATGTGCCAAGTTTTAACATTATTCTGATGAATTTTGAAGCAAATCAGGTAAAAATAAGAGGGTGATCTCAATGTATGCTGAAAGTGACACATTTTCTGCTTCCAGTTGGTGGCGCTATGACTTTGAATCACAATAGTCAAATCCATGTGATCAGCCTTGTACAACGAAGACTAAGCCAAAGTTTCATCAAAATCAATTAATGTATGCAGAAGTTATAACACTTTGTTTCCCTTTTCTTGCCATAAATTCGTTGCCTCGCCACGGCCAAACCGTTTGAGATATCCAAAATCCGTTTGCAATTAAACAACTTCAATGTGTTAGCAACAAGTTAAAAAAAGCTTGGTGTAAATTGGATAGGTTTCTGTAGGAGTAGTAGTATAAAATTCATAGCCTGTTTTTTTCAAAAAATTAACATTCAAACCAAAATAGCTGACTTCCTGTTGGTCGGAGCTAATGAATGTAAATTAGAAAATTGTCCGGCTTGATGAGAATAATATGTGTACCGAGTTTGGTGACTGTAGGAAAAACTAACCCCCCCACTTTTGTCAAAAGGTGGCGCTACTGAGCCCCTCCACCACGCCCATTTCTATGGCTTTGTCCATGTCTACTGGTTGACAATATTGATGTGTGTGTCGAGTTTCATGCAATTTGAAGCATGTTAAGAGCCTCAAAAACACTCAAGAATATTATTACAGTTTGACCTGTTGCCATGGCAACAATATTTCAAATATCAAAAATCCTGTCATAGGTCTACATCTGCTGTGTATTGACATTACACTGATGAAGTTTGAAGCAAATCAGGTAAAAATAAGAGGGTGATCTCAAAGCATTTTAAAAGTGATACACTTCTTGCTGCCATTTGGTGGCGCTATAACTTTGACTCACAATAGTTACATCCATGTGATCAGACTACTACAACCAACACACTCCTGAAGTTTCATAAACATCAATCAATGTATGCAGAAGTTATAACACATTTCCTGTTTCCCTTTTCTCGCCATAAATTCGTTGCCTCGCCACGGCCAAACCGTTTGAGATATCCAAAATCCGTTTGCAATTAAACAACTTCAATGTGTTCGCAACAAGTTAAAAAAAGCTTGGTGTAAATTGGATAAACCCTGTAGGAGTAGTAGTATAAAATTCATAGCCTGTTTTTTCAAAAAATTAACATTCAAACCAAAATAGCTGACTTCCTGTTGGTCGGAGCTAATGAATGTAAATTAGAAAATTGTCCGGCTTGATGAGAATAATATGTGTACCGAGTTTGGTGACTGTAGGAAAAACTAACCCCCCCACTTTTGTCAAAAGGTGGCGCTACTGAGCCCCTCCACCACGCCCATTTCTATGGCTTTGTCCATGTCTACTGGTTGACAATATTGATGTGTGTGTCGAGTTTCATGCAATTTGAAGCATGTTAAGAGCCTCAAAAACACTCAAGAATATTATTACAGTTTGACCTGTTGCCATGGCAACAATATTTCAAATATCAAAAATCCTGTCATAGGTCTACATCTGCTGTGTATTGACATTACACTGATGAAGTTTGAAGCAAATCAGGTAAAAATAAGAGGGTGATCTCAAAACATTTCAAAAAGTGATACACTTCCTGCTGCCAGTTGGTGGCGCTATAACTTTGACTCACAATAGTCACATCCATGTGATCAGACTCCTATAACGAACACACTCGTGAAGTTTCATAAAGATCAATATATGTATTAAGACGTTATAACACATTTCCTGTTTCCTTTTTCTCGCCATAAATTCGTTGCCTCGCCACGGCCAAACCGTTCGAGATATCAAAAATCCCCTGGCAATTTTTAATCATCAGTGTCTTGACTTCATGCTGACCGAGTTTGGTGGCGATCGGATTAATCGTCTAGGAGGAGTTTATCAAATTCCAGAGCATGCGTTTTTCAAACAACCCTTAATAGCTGACTTCCTGTTGGCGTGGCGATTAACTTAGAGCGCGAAAGTTGTTCGGCCCGATGAGGTCTATATGTGTACCGAGTTTCATACTAATACGTGCAAGCATGTTTAATATATGGACCAAATTTTCAGACTTTTTTCAAGGGGGCGCTGTCGAGCCCCCCTGCCACGCCCGGGTACCAGCCTCTCCGGCGTCCTAATGGCCGCGGATTCCAATGTGTGTGCCAATTTTCAAGAGTTTTTGAGCATGTTAAGGCCCCCAAAAAGCCCCGGAAGACGAAAAAAAAAAAAATAAAAAAAATAAAAAAAATAATAATAATAATAATCCTTAGAAGAACAAGAGGGCCCTGCGCGAATTTTCGCTTGGGCCCTAAATATAGCTGCGAGCAGCGATGGCGGGCCCAAGCCCGGTGGCACCGCCACCCCGGTGGCTTCAGGGCAACTGTGCACAGCGGGCAATAGGCACTTAAAACGGTTAAACATCAAAGGACTATGTCAAATTCACTCCACATTTACTGCACTACAAGGTGCCGCTATAGAGCCCCTCCTCCCTGCCCATTTTCAAAGGATTACATGTGCCAAGTTTTAACATTATTCTGATGAATTTTGAAGCAAATCAGGTAAAAATAAGAGGGTGATCTCAATGTATGCTGAAAGTGACACATTTTCTGCTTCCAGTTGGTGGCGCTATGACTTTGAATCACAATAGTCAAATCCATGTGATCAGCCTTGTACAACGAAGACTAAGCCAAAGTTTCATCAAAATCAATTAATGTATGCAGAAGTTATAACACTTTGTTTCCCTTTTCTTGCCATAAATTCGTTGCCTCGCCACGGCCAAACCGTTTGAGATATCCAAAATCCGTTTGCAATTAAACAACTTCAATGTGTTAGCAACAAGTTAAAAAAAGCTTGGTGTAAATTGGATAAACCCTGTAGGAGTAGTAGTATAAAATTCATAGCCTGTTTTTTCAAAAAATTAACATTCAAACCAAAATAGCTGACTTCCTGTTGGTCGGAGCTAATGAATGTAAATTAGAAAATTGTCCGGCTTGATGAGAATAATATGTGTACCGAGTTTGGTGACTGTAGGAAAAACTAACCCCCCCACTTTTGTCAAAAGGTGGCGCTACTGAGCCCCTCCACCACGCCCATTTCTATGGCTTTGTCCATGTCTACTGGTTGACAATATTGATGTGTGTGTCGAGTTTCATGCAATTTGAAGCATGTTAAGAGCCTCAAAAACACTCAAGAATATTATTACAGTTTGACCTGTTGCCATGGCAACAATATTTCAAATATCAAAAATCCTGTCATAGGTCTACATCTGCTGTGTATTGACATTACACTGATGAAGTTTGAAGCAAATCAGGTAAAAATAAGAGGGTGATCTCAAAGCATTTTAAAAGTGATACACTTCTTGCTGCCATTTGGTGGCGCTATAACTTTGACTCACAATAGTTACATCCATGTGATCAGACTACTACAACCAACACACTCCTGAAGTTTCATAAACATCAATCAATGTATGCAGAAGTTATAACACATTTCCTGTTTCCCTTTTCTCGCCATAAATTCGTTGCCTCGCCACGGCCAAACCGTTTGAGATATCCAAAATCCGTTTGCAATTAAACAACTTCAATGTGTTCGCAACAAGTTAAAAAAAGCTTGGTGTAAATTGGATAAACCCTGTAGGAGTAGTAGTATAAAATTCATAGCCTGTTTTTTCAAAAAATTAACATTCAAACCAAAATAGCTGACTTCCTGTTGGTCGGAGCTAATGAATGTAAATTAGAAAATTGTCCGGCTTGATGAGAATAATATGTGTACCGAGTTTGGTGACTGTAGGAAAAACTAACCCCCCCACTTTTGTCAAAAGGTGGCGCTACTGAGCCCCTCCACCACGCCCATTTCTATGGCTTTGTCCATGTCTACTGGTTGACAATATTGATGTGTGTGTCGAGTTTCATGCAATTTGAAGCATGTTAAGAGCCTCAAAAACACTCAAGAATATTATTACAGTTTGACCTGTTGCCATGGCAACAATATTTCAAATATCAAAAATCCTGTCATAGGTCTACATCTGCTGTGTATTGACATTACACTGATGAAGTTTGAAGCAAATCAGGTAAAAATAAGAGGGTGATCTCAAAACATTTCAAAAAGTGATACACTTCCTGCTGCCAGTTGGTGGCGCTATAACTTTGACTCACAATAGTCACATCCATGTGATCAGACTCCTATAACGAACACACTCGTGAAGTTTCATAAAGATCAATATATGTATTAAGACGTTATAACACATTTCCTGTTTCCTTTTTCTCGCCATAAATTCGTTGCCTCGCCACGGCCAAACCGTTCGAGATATCAAAAATCCCCTGGCAATTTTTAATCATCAGTGTCTTGACTTCATGCTGACCGAGTTTGGTGGCGATCGGATTAATCGTCTAGGAGGAGTATATCAAATTCCAGAGCATGCGTTTTTCAAACAACCCTTAATAGCTGACTTCCTGTTGGCGTGGCGATTAACTTAGAGCGCGAAAGTTGTTCGGCCCGATGAGGTCTATATGTGTACCGAGTTTCATACTAATACGTGCAAGCGTGTTTAATATATGGACCAAATTTTCAGACTTTTTTCAAGGGGGCGCTGTCGAGCCCCCCTGCCACGCCCGGGTACCAGCCTCTCCGGCGTCCTTATGGCCGCGGATTCCAATGTGTGTGCCAATTTTCAAGAGTTTTTGAGCATGTTAAGGCCCCCAAAAAGCCCCGGAAGACGGAAAAAAAAAAAAAAAAAAAAAAAAAAAAAAAAAATAATAATAATCCTTAGAAGAACAAGAGGGCCCTGCGCGAATTTTCGCTTGGGCCCTAATAATAATCCTTAGAAGAACAAGAGGGCCCTGCGCGAATTTTCGCTTGGGCCCTAATAATCCTTAGAAGAACAAGAGGGCCCTGCGCGCTTAATTCGCTTGGGCCCTAATAATAATCCTAAAGAAAACAAAAGGGCCTTCAGCCCTTTACAGGGCTTTGGCCCTAATAATAATCCTTAGAAGAACAAGAGGGCCCTGCGCGCTAATTCGCTTGGGCCCTAAATAGCATCTTTCTTAAACTATTTTGTCTCTTCCCTGTCATTCTCCTATGCTGTTGACATGGTAAACACAGTGCAGAAACTCCAGGTTTTACGTCAGAACACCAGCTCATTATTGGCCGGGCCCTGCGTCAGTCTCACACGCATGCGCTGTGCTGATCACGTGATCAGCTTTGGCCAATACTGAGCTGGCATTCAGACATAAAGAAGGAAGGCTTCACTGTGTTACTGTGTCACCTGCGTGAGGATAATGACAGGAAGAGAAGAGATTGTTTATAGTCATAATTTTCATTTTGTTTTTGCGCACAAAAGTATTCTCATCTCTTCATAACATTAAGGTTGAAACACTGCAGTCACGTTGACTGTTTTAACAATGGCTCTACAACCTTTCTGGACCTTGAATGTGGGCATTTCGTTGCTTTCTATGGGAGATTAAAAAAAACCTCTCAGATTTCATCAAAAATATCTTAATTTGTGTTCTGAAGATGAACAAAGGTCTTACATGTGTGGAACAACATGGGATTGAGTAATAAATGACAGAAATTTCATTTTTGGGTGAACTAACCCTTTAAGGAACAATATCTGATAACAAGAAATCATCAAAGTGATGATTTCTTAAGAAAAAAATATCTGATAGCAGGATCAAAATTCACTGGTGCTCTGTGATGAGCCACTGTTTCCTTGCTTGAAACTATATCAATTTATCTATTGGGGGAAGAGGGGCTCTGTTATGTTGTTTTAATTATAAAATCTTAGAAATTTAATGAATTGTATTTTATAGATGTAAATTGCAGTCTGTGGTTAAATGCACAATATGTAAGACTTTTGGATTCAAATATCAAAAAACCACTTGGACAATTTTATATATTTTGTTGACTTGTGTACTTATATTATGCCAGATGTTTCCAAGAGTGTTTAAACCTAGAGAAATAATAACCAGGACACGAGCCATGTCCGTGCGTCGCCTATCAATGACATAATACCCGCATTAATCTCGGTTTCCGGTTTTATTTTGTCAAAACCACAGAAACACCAAAGACACTTTAATATATTATGTGTTTTATTAGACAGATGAGCAACTGTTTGGATACATTTGTTGACAGAAATCTAATCATATTATATAGCTAAACACGTTTAGTCTTATTGTTTAAATCTTGTTTTCTTGATTTACTGTGAGTACCATGTTTTACCATGCCTAATATGGATCTAGTTGACTGCAGTGTGCAACAAGTGTCTCATAGCAGCTGCCGAGCAAACGCACAGAGTAGCATTATAACAAATTTGAACGGACAAATGTGTCTAATATTTTAAAACAGAGCTGCTTTACATCACATACGCTTGACCTGAAGAAGCAGAAGCAGCAACTGCGGCATAATAAAAGCTGTTGTCGATACGTTTGACGCACTTGTCTTTCATTAGCAATCACTCCATGATTTTATATTGCTTACATTTTTAAGTGAATGGAATAGAAATATTGAAGCTAAACATTTCAATGTTAAACATTAATGTTCTAAACATTAATGTTGTGCAACATAATTATATATTATTTTACTGAATTACAGAGCTTTAATAATAAAGTTGTGGATAAAGCACCACTTTCTCAAAAAAATTAAACATTGAACATTTGAAAATAGTTCCAAATAATAGTTTAGTTTATATTACATCTTTAATCAGCAATATAAACTAGTGATTTTGACTAAATTTGCCCCTAACAGAAAGGCTTGTAATAGAAGTCAAATGGTGTAACCGGTTACACCATTTGACATTTCAATTTAAAATCAAATTTGACAGGTATTATCATGGACACCTATGTAAGCACATGGCCTTGGTGGAAATATTTCAAATGTAATTTTTAAAGTCAATACACATTTTTATAATAATGATGAATTATCAATGTATTCTTGGGGTCATACCATTTGACATGTATACCTAAGAATACCTAACCATACCCTAAAAATGTCAAAATATCTCATATTTTAAAGACAGTTACTAACCTTTGCATGCAGCATTTAGTGTCACCAGGGGTCCCTCTTTGTGATATAATTTCCTGTCACATGGTTTTCTTGCACAATATTAACAAAATGGCTCCTTGAATGGTGGTTACACCACCTTGACACTTCAGGAATTTGACTTGACTCCAATGATTCCCCAACTTATTTATAATATTCAGAACAATGGTGTTAAACTTATTTTTATTTACTTTTAAATTGTTCTAATGTAAGATTATGCCAAACTACCAAACTACTAATATGGTGTTTTATTGAGAATTTCACCTTTTTTAAACAAGATCAATTATTTGATACTAAGTTTTTACGGTTACACCACATTGACTTTTTTGCAATCAATCCCCAAATATTCTCTCAAAATTGATTAAAACCAGAAATTTTAGACTTGGTCCTCAAAAAAGAGAATGTATGTAAGTAATTTGTTAATTTATTTTCAATTTTTACCCTTTTAAATTTAACTAAAACTATAAGGACACAGCTTTGAATATAGGCCTTTTCTCGAGATTATTGGGTAGATCATTTCATTTCATTTTCTTTATAAACATTCTAAATGTTACAAACAAACTTTGTTAATAAAACTATTTAAACCACTGTGTCAATTCAACTCTATACACCTATAAAACAACTTATATTATTAACAATATTTTATTATTTAATATTTTGTAATCCCTCTGATGCACATTTTTACAAATATAAAAATTTAATTTAGTAATGATATATCAATAGTAATTATATATGGATGTGATGTTAAAAGAAACAAATAGGCTATTTTCTTAATTTGTTTATCAAGATATTGAAATTCTTTACCAACACATAGGTTATGTCTAATAAACTGCAGATATATATTTTGTAGGCTAACTGATGTTAAAAATACAATTTAGTGGAAAACCAAATCCTGGTGGTTAGAGGTCATTTTTATTTACAGGTTGTAAACTTAAAACAGAACATCAAGTTAACATGGTCCTTTGTGTTAAGTATTTCAAAGGATTCCAAAGTATTTAGAGCTGTCTCCTCAGCAAAAAACATAGTGCGATTGCATCTGCTTCCTATTTATATACACCTGTCGGAGGCGGTGCGCTTTATGCAAACATCGCAACGCCTGTTTTAGTTAACTCGAAGCTGATAGGGCTCTCTAGCGATATCACAATTCGTCTGTCACTACTGACGTACATCTCCATTCCCTCCTTCAGGGAACGAGGGTTACATACTGTGAGATTCTAGAAACATTCTTGTGCCGTCTCTTTTCATCATGTGATCTTTCTCTGTAAGAGATGCAGGCCTCACGAGTGACCTTATATTCCTTTTATGTACTTCAGTCACTGAACTGTTAGTTTCACTTCTTATTTTCTAATTATATAATGTACCCCTGGACAATAAACTGTGTGCCATGATTGAACTGCACTTTATGTGTCTGTCTAGTCATTGGTACCCAGGTATACCTGCTTTTCTGTGCTAGATCGCTCAACCTGAAAGATTTTCTCAAAATACTTGATCTCCAAATTATTTTATCTGACAGTTTGGGGGCTCGTCCGCGAAACGGGAGGGATTCTCCCTGTGAACTGGGAAAAGAGAAAAGCGCGCCGGGGATCGGAGGACCTACGGAAAAGGGGGTAAGTGTTTTTGGATATTTCTTAAATGAAGAATGCACTTACCCCTGTAGGATCCTATTATAACATCTCGTGGAAATACGAGAGGTTTTTTTTTTTATAATCACTAGTAGCTAGTGGAATATATCCATTGTTGTTACACTATGGCTGGCAACAGTAGTTTTATTTAACTATTAGCGTAAGAGTGATTGAGTTGAATCACCAATTGTTAGTGGAATTTATTTTCCATTGTTGTTACACTTCGGCTGGCAACAGTAGTTTTAATAAACTATTAATGTGAGGATTGGGTTTAATCACCAGATGTTAGTGGACTATCAGTTCCATTGTTGTGACACTACGGCTGGCAACAGTAGCTTTGATTAAGCTATTAACTGGGGTGGTTGGAAGTGCAGTACTGATCACACTGTACTTCGGATCACGGCAGCGTATACTAATTTGCGGAGAAAAAAAAAATAATAAAAAGTTTTAATATTTGATATTGATGAAAATGATTTCAATTGTTATTGCATGTTGATATATTGTGACATAAAAAAAAAAGGTGTTCTAGGGGCGACCCGAATTCAGTTTGGCGGGAGCCGGACTAATTTGGCGAGAGCCCAAAATAAGCTGAAAACACCCAAAAAAAAGAAGGTGACATAGAGGCGATCAGGACGAAAAGTCTTGTGTGAGCCTAACATAGGACCATCACCCACGTCACAATACGATGCATGTACGGCAATTGAGGTTGGGCAATTGAGTACAGAAAAATTTGCGTACACTACTAACACTGAAATCAATTACTAACACTGAAGTGGAAGATGGGGGGTTCGGTCTCTAGACCACTACTTAATGAAACGCCAGTTGAATTCATGTTTAGAAACAATCAGGGATTTTACACTGAACCCTATGTCAGTAATATGGCAGGGTGGTCAGAACAAATGAAACCACAAATTGAAGTATCATACCCCCGAGAGGGTTCGTTTACAGAAGAAAATATGCAATTGGCTAAACGTTTAGTGAAGCAGGGATGGGGGGACCCGCAATGGGATTATGATTATATGACAAAAAGTTTTAATGTCTGGAAAGAAATAAAGAAAATTTGGGATGAGGGGCCAGAAAAGAAACAGATAGCTGCTTATGTAGCCCAGAAAAAAGCACTCATAGCAGAAAAAACCCCACCCTATTGTATGGGTATTGAACCATCTGCACCTTCTGTGATAAAACCAAAAAAGTTGCAGAATGATTCGAAAGTTGTAAAAAGGGGAAGCGAAACTGAGGCGCCCAGTCAGAATGCAATGGTGTGGCTTAGAGCTGGAAATGCAATATCTATGAAACCATTAAAAATGTCTGATATGGAGTCAATATGCAAAAGCCTGCCTTCTCCTCAGAACCCTGGTAAATTCGTGACTGTTCTGCAAACACATACAAAATATGCTCACCTTACAGGGGCAGATTACAGAGCAGTTCTGTTAAGAACATTGGAAGGAGATGTCACTGAGACATTGTTAATCAATGAATGTCCAGCACAGCTGCCTCGCCCCATGTTTATTACTGGGAAGAGCCTGAAAACCGTAATACCTTTTTTAAGGAACTGAGAGCTTTCTTAGTCAAACGCATCGGTGCAAAACAGACACCTCAAGGGAAAGTGCATGACCAAAAAGCAGAAGTAAAACCACCCTTGACCCAGCAAAGAAACTCAGCAGTAGTCTGCTATTACTGTAGGTGAGAAGGTCATATACACCGTGATTGTAGGAAATTAAAAGGTCACCAAAGGAGGAAGCAATAGGTGAAGCCACAGCAACAAAGAAATAAACTACCAGTAGCCACGTATCCCACTACAGAGCATATTAACCAACAATAGGGGAGCCAGAGCTCCCCAGCCAGAGTCAGTTCCAACATTTTCAAATCATAGTGAAGATTTAGCTTATATTACATTGATGGGGCATGGTCAGCCACAAACGTTCCTTTTGGATTCGGGAGCAGATGTGACATCAGTGACCTCTGCACATTATGAGGGTCCAATCTCTAATCAAGTAGTTAACTCTGTGGGTATATCAGGAACTGACATTGCATGTCCCATAACACCTCTTGTAGAAGTAAGAGCTCCTGGATTTAAACCATTTTTTCATAAATTTACAATTATAACAGGAACTCTAATTAATTTATTGGGGTATGATATGCATAAATTGAACATGGATATTAAATTTACTGATAAACAAGTTGTGTTTTCCTTCCAGTCCAGTTTGCAGGTCTCAGTGAATCCTTTGCCTACATGGGAGAAGCCCAGTGAACCACAGCCTGTCTCACCACAGCCTGACACACCTCAGATGGTATATCACATGATTAACCCATCATTGTGGTCACAATACAATGACAACACAGGTTTCATAGACATGGAACCTTATAAAGCTAAATTGAAGACTAACAAACCAGTCTATATTAAAAAATATCCTTTGTCTACAGATACGGAACATGGTATCAAACCATTAATTGATAATTTCATCCAGCAGGGTGTCCTCGTACCAATACATTCGCCGTACAATACACCTGTGAATCCAGTGGTCAAGGCCGATGGAAAAACATGGCGCTTGACCCAGGATTTAAGAGCTATAAATCAATTGATAACACCGTTGGCACCGATCGTCCCTGACGTTCCAACTGTTGTTAACTCTATCCCGTGTACGCACAAATATTTCACGGTTATTGATCTTTGCGCAGCATTCTTCTCTGTACCTGTACATCCAGATACTCAGCCCATTTTAGCTTTTACGTTTCAGGGTAAACAGATGTCGTGGACATGCCTTGCTCAGGGCTCCATTGATTCACCCGCCGTTTTCTCGGCAGCAGTGCAAAGAACATTGGCTAAAATGACTGATTTGCCTTCTACAGTTTGTGTGCTTCAATACGCAGATGACATCCTGGTTTCCGGGGAGACAAAAGAGGACTGTGAAAAGGCCTCCATCATCGTCTGCAATGTGCTCGCCCATCTGGATTGAAGGCCTCGAGAGACAAGCTTCAGTGGGTCCAGTCTAAAGTGACATACTTGGGACACATAATAATGCCAGGTTTGAGAGCGATCTCATATGATAGGGTCCAGATGATCAGAAAAAATGAAGTCCCCTCGAACTGTACAGCAGCTACAAAGCTTTCTGGGGTTAGTGAACTATTATAGATCCTGGATACCTGATTGTGCCATACATGATAGGCATTTGCGAAACCTGATTGACCACAAAGCTCCCCCAAGTACTTTTTTGAAATGGACTGATGAGGCAGAGCTACATTTTACTGCCTTGAAACAAGCCATCACTACGGCACCCGCGTTGGGCCTTCCAGACTATTCTCGAGATTTTCATTTGCATGTCCGAGAGGCGAAAGGGGTGGCTCTTGCGTTCGTGCTGTAGCTGCGGCTGCTCTGGTTGTACAGATGGCAGAAAGAATGGTTTTATCGCATCCACTGATCCTTTATACCTCTCATCAGGTAGGAGCTATCCTACACAATATGCAAAACACAGCATATGACAATGCAACGAGGCTCAGGCTATGAGGCAATCCTGCTGGCTACCAAAAACCTCACTATTAAGCCAACAGCATCCATCAACCCTGCGCTATTAGGCATTCTAGGTATGGCTGGCATGGTAGATAATGCGACAGATCATGACTGTATCATTGAATTGCCTTCCTCATGTTCTTCCAGGGCCGATCTTTTGGATACGCCCCTGGATGGGGGGGAGAATATTTATATTGATGGGTCATGTTCAAAACCTTCTGATGGCGTCTACCTTTGTGGCTATGCTGTGGTGTCAGACACTGGAGAGGTAATAGAGGCATTTGCCTTGGATTATAATTCAGTCCAAGCTGCTGAATTAGTAGCATTAACTCGAGCATCTGAACTGATGGCAGGAAAACGTGTAACTATTCACACTGATTCAAAGTATGCATGGGGGGTCGTGCATTATTTTGCTAAAACATGGGAAGCTAAAGACTTTAAAACAGCAGATGGCAAACACATAGCACACTCTAACCTAATAGGACAATTGACTAAGGCAGTACAGTTACCGTCCGAAGTGGCCATAGTAAAGGTTAAAAGGTCAAGCACCAGGGGATGATGAATAAGATGCAGAAACAGAAACGCAGATAAGGCCGCTAAGGAAGCAGCAAAGGCCCAAATCAAATCGACATTTGTTGTGGGTAACTAGAGTCAAGTAACTATGACTACGCATATAACTAATATACCTAACATTGACATTAAGATCCTGCAGAGTCAACCAACATAGGCTGACTTGGAGCATTGGGGAAAACATGGATCCTCCTCAGATAAAGATGGGATCTTGAGAGATGAAAAGGGAAGAATAGCACTTCTGAAGTTAGGATTAATAATCCTTATCAGGCACTACCAAGGCTTGTCACACATAAGCTGTGCAAAAGTAGTACAGGTAATCAATCAATTATATTGTATCGCAGATGTACACAAAATGGCGAAGCTCGTTTTAGATGCATGTCTTACATGTGCAAAAGTAAAACCGCACAGACCAGATAAACATGACACACTGCCGCATCCACAAGCACTGTTTCAGAATCTGCAGATTGATTTTGCGCACATGCCGCCAATAGTAATTTGAAATACCTTTTGGTAATTGTGGATAGATTTTCAAAGTGGCCAGAAGCATTCCTATGCCCGAAAGAGGATGCTAAGTCTGTGGTAAAGATTCTAACCAAAGAAATTATTCCTCGATTTGGTATACCTACCACTATTGAAAGTGATAATGGGACGCCATTCGCGTCTAGGGTAACACAGCTCTTGGCCAAAGCATTGTCGATTGATTGGCATTTCAACACACCCTTCCACATTGTCAGTCATTGTCTGATGTGGAACAACTTAACCAAAACCCTCAAGAGAAGGCTCACAAAAGCCTCCATAGATACCAGAAAGAAATGGCAAGATTTGCTACCCATGGTGTTGACAGAAATAAGAATGACTCCATCTTCCACTACTAAATTATCGCTGTTTGAAATACTAATGGGTAGGCCTTTCCTGACCCCATGGGTCAAAGGTCACGCAGGCATTACTTCTCTAGGTGATCTGGAGCTGATACAGGAGGACTACGTAACTTCCCTCATCAAGAAACTGAATTCTGTATATGCTGATGTTTTTCTGTGTCTTCCTCTCCCCTTAGAAAAGCCTACTTACCCCTTTGTTCCAGGACAGAGTATGCTGATCAAAAGCCTGAAACTGACAAAGGTGGGAGAACCGAAGTATCTTGGACCAGCTACAGTGATCGCCGAAACGAGGACAGGAGTTCTGACAGATTACTAACCACAGTGGATACACGCTTCGAGAATAAAGCACTGTCCTACAGGAGAGCAGGCAAGCTCCAATTCAGAATAGAATCTCAAATGGGGATTCACCTTACTGCATAACAGGGAGGAGCAAAACACTGATTAAGCTGAGGAAGGAACTACCTCTAATAGTGAGGTGGGGGTTATCCAAAGCCAGAAGATAGATGGCCCATTGAGCCAAACAGTGTTAACTCCTTACACACCTTTGTATGCACTAAGGGCCAAATTTTATTAATGGATATACCACCTCTAGAGTTTTACAGTGTTCAGTTGCAGAAGCTGTTGCAGCATTCAGCGAAAATATTGTTCAGTTAGCTAAGCGCTCCCTAGAGGAAGAACCAAGATTGGAAGAGATAATTTTTGAGAGACCATATTCAAACAGAATCATGTTTTCCTGTTCACAACAAAGTATGGAACCTTCAAAGTGTTTAAAAAGGATATATGTGTATGTCTACAATAATCAGATCTAATGTGCACAATGATGTTCCATAGGTAAGACATTCTGTCTTAAAGTGGCCATTGTGAGATTCTAGAAACATCCTTGTGCCGTCTCTTTTCATCATGTGATCTTTCTCTGTAAGAGATGCAGGCCTCACGAGTGACCTTATATTCCTTTTATGTACTTCAGTCACTGAACTGTTAGTTTCACTTCTTATTTTCTAAATATATAATGTACCCCTGGACAATAAACTGTGTGCCATGATTGAACTGCACTTTATGTGTCTGTCTAGTCATTGGTACCCAGGTATACCTGCTTTTCTGTGCTAGATCGCTCAACCTGAAAGATTTTCTCAAAATACTTGATCTCCAAATTATTTTATCTGACACATACGTAACCGTCAGACATGGCGTAATGACGCAAAGACGAACAGATAAATGCTTGAATTTCCAGCGGAAACCCACCTGTACTGATTTAATTATAAAACATTATTACAAGCTCACCATTGTGAATCAGGCTTAGATAAGGAGATAGTTTTGAAAACTGGCTGGTTATGTACTTGCTCAAAATTGATTTTGGATCATTTTTAACCCAAAAAAGTTACAGACAGCAGCTTTAAATAGTATTAGTAAAATGTGGTGGGCTGGCCCTGGCCTCAACTGAAAAGACTGACTTTATTTCTGCAGTTCTTCTAGTTTTTCTTGAGAATTAACTAAGTTAAAGGGTTAGTTCACCCAAAAAAATGAAAATAATGCCATTAATTACTCACCCTCATGTCGTTCTACACCTGTAAGACCTTCGTTAATCTTCGGAACACAAATTAAGATATTGATAATGAAATCTGATGGCTCAGTGAGGCCTCTATTGAGAGCAAAGCCATTGAAACTCTCAAAAAGGTACTAAACATATTTGAAACAGTTCATGTGAGTAAAGTGGTTCAATCTTAATATTAAAAAGTGACAAGAATACTTTTTGTGTGCCAAAAAAAAAATATATATATATTTTCAACTATATCTATATGGGCCGATTTCAAAACACTGCTTCATGAAGCTTCTGAGTTTTGAATCAGTGATTCGGATCTCCTGTCAAACAGTTAAACTGCTGAAATCATGTGACTTTGGCGCGCTGATCCACTGATTCGATTCGTAAAGCTCTGAAGCAGTGTTTTGAAATCAGTGCCTCACTATATATTGTTGAAAAGTTTTATATTATTTATTTGCATTTGGCAGATGCTTTTATCCAAAGTGACTTACAGGGCTTTTATTACAGGGATGATCCCGCTGGAGTAACCTGGAGTAAAGTGTCTCGATCAAGGGCACACTGGTGGAGATGCTGCAGAGATCGAACCAGCAAACCTTCTGTTGACCAGCTCAGTGGCTTATCCCACTACACCACAAAATAAGTCTACAACAAATATTAGCATGTAATTGTAAAATGTGAAATTAAATATGGCAAGAAACAGAATGCTGACATGAATTGTAAAACGTTTTAATCAGTTTAAATGTTTTACAGGTAGTCGTGCTGATGGAGAGCACATGAATGTTTGCAGCAGCCAGATTGTCCTGCACACCTTCTCCCACTCTTGCTTCAAGGTTGAGGGGTTCAGGGGTCCATCATCATGGTCTTCCTCATCCTCTGGATCAACAATGTCTCCACTGAGAAGAGCAGCAGTGAGGGACATGATGGATGGCTAAGACAGGTGAAGGTGTTCACGGTGGTCAGCTGCTTCATCAAAATGAATTATATATAATCATGTCATTAATGTATGCATTAGTTCATTGCTTGACTGTAAATTGAGATATTTTCCCCTTGGCTGCATTTGTCTTGTGTGTGTTCATGCATAGCTATGACAAATGACAAAAGAAATTGCATTTTGCTTGTTTTACTAAAACATAATTTTAATATGATGTAATATACTTAAGTATTGGTCAGCATTTATTATTTATTATTGTGTTGGGATGTGCTAGCACTTTTTATTGCAGAGCTTATATTTGCAAACAAGATCATGGTAAGATACCATGGTTGTATCTTTAACAACGAACAATCATAATGACAACAAAAACAAATTTTTGAATATATATATATATATATATATATATATATATATATATATATATATATATATATATATATATTTGAACATATATTTGAATAGGTCCTCATAATGCATCAAAAATATATTTATTTATTTTATTTTACTTTATTTTATTTATTTATTTTGTTATTTATAAGCCTGAGGGATGAAACGAGAAAAAGAGGAAAGCATAAAGGAGATTCACGTAGGGTTGCCATCCGTCCCGTGAAATACGGAATCGTCCCGTATTTACAGGCAAAATGACGCGTCCCGTATTTTACATAGGTCCACATTATGCAGCATCCCATGCAAATTACCCCACCCGCATTGTGTGAAGACACGTCCTATTCTGCCCCTGATTGGGTAATACTCGCTGCCATCATGGTTTGATTGGTTTGTTTCAGGTTCACGGGCCGTGAATCACGGCCAATCAGAGTCAGAGGCCTCACCGCTTCTTTTGGCAGAGTCAGAGAATCCATTTGAAACGATGGCGGAGGAAGGTCCAGATACCCCCCCCCCCCCCCCCCCCCCCCTTTTGCATTCGCTTTCGTTTCAGAGCTGAAACGAAAGCGAATGCAAAAGTACAGACGAGAGTGGGAGGAATCAAATACTTGGCTGGAAAGTGTCAGCGGTAATGAGTATCAAGCCAATTGCACAATTTGTCGGTGAGTGTTCTCTGTGGCGCACGGTGGCCTGTCAGATGTGCGACATCATGCCTTGGGAGAGCAACATTCACGCACAGTTCACCGAAATCAGAGAACCGTCTCACAGTTCTTCATACCCCAGTCATCTCCTGAGGCAGATAGTGTAATGTTTTTGTTTTTTTTGTTTTTGTTTTGTTTTGTTTTGTTTTTATCACCTTAATTTTTTGATTGATAATAATGTTAATAATGTACATTAATCATGTTATGGTATGATTTGTTTATTAATGTTAAGTTGTACAGTCAGACACATAAGCATTACTTTAATAAGAGATAAGAGAGATATATTTAATACATATTTAATGAAAATATAGTACCTATGTGAATAAAATAAACAACTATTTGTTATGCTTAACCAATTTAAATAATTGCATCATTCAATACTATAGAATTAGCAATAGACTATATAAAAATAGAATAAATAAATAAATACATAACATTTTTATTATTGGTAAGTAAATATATTTAAGTGTTTTACTTAAGAAATGTTTGTAGATATTATGTCATTTCCAGTTATTTAGGTGTGGTTTCACTGTTTGGATGGTGTTACTGCAAACAATGACAAATATTTTAGCCAAAATCTTTGTTCACAACAGTCTATAAAATTACTCAAGTTAATAAGCAATTTCTTATCCTACTCCCCTCTAGGTTACAGCAGCTGAGTTAATGCAGGTGTACCACACAGTTAAACACAACCTCAGCTATAATAGTGCTGACTGTGGACACAAGCTTAATCAAAAGATTCTGCATGACTCCAAAATCATAAAGAAAATGTCTCTTGGGAGAACAAAGGCAGAAGCAATGGTCAAAGACATCCTTGCTCCAAAGGCAGTGGCTGATGTTGTTGACATCTTAACATCAGGTAAACCCCTCCCATTCTCCATTCAGACGGATGCATCAAATAAAGGGAACAGGAAGATGTTTCCCCTTGCTGTACAGTACTTCAGGCCAGAAACTGGGATCTGCAACAAAATGCTTGATTTTGGAGAGAATGCAGATGAGTCAGATGCTGGGATTATGGATTACATAGAACAATCCCTTGATAAATTTGGCTTATCGTTAGATCAAGTTACAGCATATAGTGCAGACAATACTAATGTAAATTATGGAATCCATAACTCTGTCTTCACCAACCTAAAGAAAAAGCAAAAAGGTCTGCTGGAAGGGAACTGCCATGCCCATATTGTGCACAACACAGTGAAGCATGCTCTCGACCAGCTCAATGTAGATGTGGAAAATGTTGTGCTGAAGGTCTATGGCCACTTCTCCACATCTGCCAAACGAAGGGAATCCCTCAAAGAGTTTTGCCAGTTCTGTGATGTGGAGTTCCGTGAGATTCTGCGACATGTTACAACAAGGCGGCTGTCCCTCAATCCAGCCATATCCCGCCTTATGCAATTCTGGACTGCTCTCAGGTCTTATTTCATCAGCCTGGGGGAAGAGTGTCCCAGACAGATCAGAGCTTTGTTAAATCTCAGTGAAGCCTCAACTGAGGAAGATGCTGATAACGTGGAAGTTTACCTCTTGTTCTCCAATAACATCCTCTCTCTCTTTGAGGATGTTGTAAAGAAACTGGAAAATGATTCAACCACCTGTGTTGAGCTGTATTCCATCATGTCTACCTTCAAGCAAAAACTTGCACAGAGAAGAGATGACCAGTTTTATGGCTACTTAACAAAAGTGAAGCTGCAGCATCTTCTCCCACATGATGCAGATAGGGCAAGGGCAGATTTCATAGCATTTCTCAACACAGCAATCTCATACATTGAGAAACCTCAAAAAATCAGCATGGATGAACTTTATAATGAATGCACCACAGCAAATATCATTCTGAAGGGGCTCAGAGATAGTGCAGGGGATGAATGGAAGTCCAAAGATGTGGCTGCCAGGTGGGTGGCTCTCTTTTAAGTAGCTAACCTGCCTAACATGCTGTCCATCATCAGCCACATCTTAAGCATCCCAGCATCCACTGGTTATGTGGAAAGGATCTTTTCTAGAATGACCAACAAATGGAGTGACAGCAGGAACAGGTGCTCTGTGGAGCTCATTAGGAGTGAGCTCTTGATCACTCTCAACTTTGAGCAGTCCTGTTCAGAGTTTTACTGTAGCTGTTTGAAAGACATATACCACCACTGGCACGCCATCGGGACTGTGGTCATCGTGGCCCCGAGGGGTGTGGCCCCCACTGCGGCTGGCGTCCCTTATTTTTCTGTATTGAAGGTGGCAACCCTAGATTCAAGCCACTTTTGCTTCTGGATGAAAATTTTTGCATATAATGTAAAGAAATTAACAACATATTCAAAAGATCATGGTTTGGGTTTTCGTTATAAAAAATAATATCTTTAAAGAAAAACCTGTGGATCAGATTAGTAGGGTTAAAATATAAGAGCTTAAATTAACCAAAATTAAAACATAACAATAATTAAGAGTAACAGTAGAATAATAATAATAACTATTAGGCTGCATAAATTAGGTCAGCCGGAACAAGGAACACTTCCTATAACACCAGATGTACTCGTTACATCAGAAAAATGGCATCTATGCTAATAATAGTCTTTCTGTTTATCCCGAGGTTTACTGTAGTCCACCGGATCTGGGCCTTATCCAGCTGAGACCAAGGACCGGCGCCATGACACGACCACAACGCAGCCCTGAAGTATCAGCAGAGATCGAGTCGACTAGATTATCCATTGTGAAGACATCATCAACACGACAGCCAGTAGCACAGTTCCTCAACAAACCGTCCATACCGGCGTGATGAATGCGATCCTCAACTGGATGGAACTGAAATAAATACTTTGAATGTTGCGATCCTATCAGACTTATGATAGCAACCTGATTGTAACAAAGCACTGTTCGCCAGAGGAGAACTGGCCCCACGACTAAGCCTGGTTTCTCCCAAGGTTTTTTTTTTCTCCATTTTAACACCTATTTGCCACTTGTTTGCCACCTGATGTCACCTGTTGGAGTTTGGGTTCCTTGCCGCTGTCGTCTTTGGCTTGCTTAGTTGGGGACACTTGACATTTGACTTGACATTCAATATTCAACAATATTCTTGACATTTATTCAACAGTGCTTTGATCTGCCTGCATTGACACTATTCTTTAAGAGCTGCTGTGCAGCAAAAATTATGTACCAGTTATCAATGTAAAGCTGCTTTGACACAATCTGCACTGTAAAAAGCGCTATATAAATATTTTGACTTGACTTGACTAATAAAAAAAAACAAAACATGAATAACCAATACTACTACCAAGAAGAAAATATGTGATATATTTATTTGTTGTAATTGTTGTAATTTGTCTTATCTTTTTCCTTTTCTCCTTTTTGATTTTGATCCTTGATACGACACTGAATGTTATTGCTCTTTGAATTAAAAAATAACCTTTCCTCTCTAGCAGTATTCCTTGTGCCATTTACCGTTGCCCATTTAAGATGATGTGAATGAAAATGAAGCTGTAAGAGATCATTTAGTTTTTATCATTAATTTAATAAAATCCCACTTAAGTGTAAAAAAAGAACTAGCATATTCTTATTAATATTACAATAGAGTTCTAATGCATGACAAATCACATTTAAAATAATTGAAGAAATATTAAACGCTAGAAAATTGTTTTATTAAAAAAATAATGTATTTCCCTGGATCTGATAGGGTGGGCAAGCTGTCAATCATATTTCAACTCCTGTTACAGAATTGGGGAAAGTTGCAGCATATGAAAAAAAAAAAAAAAAAGTACTTGACATGAATTGAAGGTACAGGATATAAGACACAAAATAAGAGTGCCATTAATATATTTGGTGACTAACTTTTTCAAGTTATCCTTTGACTTTTTTAATTAATTATTTATTTCTAATCTGCATGTTTTTTGTTTGTTTGTTTGTTTGTTTGTTTTTGTTGTTGTTTTATTGTTGGTAGACATTGTCTAAGTTGTGTTTGTGTGAAAAGAGAGAGACCGTGGAGTGATGATTATAAAAGGATGTTTAACTTATCTTTCACAAAAAAAATTAAAACAAACAAAATTAACCTTTTTTAACACATTTATTAGCCTCCATTGAACATTTCTAATGGAAAGTAAATGAATCAAAGTAGCTTGTTTCTTCTACACTGATTCTTCACATGCTGGTTCATTTCACACACACAAAGGGCTTCTGTACAGAACAGTTGTCATCATTCCAGTTGCCATCTGTTGAAAGACAGAAACAAATAGTTGTTTTTATCATTTGTTTTGTGGAGTATATAACATTCTGGACAGTACTAAATAATATGCATTTTTTATGATCCCTCTTATTTTGTTGCATGTATGTTGAATATTCTGCAGAACTTATTCTGTAGCTCAGGAGGTAACACTTTAGAGTACTGATCCTTCATTAATGAATAACTACACAGGAACAAACGAATAATGCATTATTAACACTCTAGTAACTACTATTAACTAACAATAAACTAATTAATTAGTAAGTAATAGTGCTCAGTTGAAGGTGGTAGTTCACTATTAATTAATCAGTAGCTACTGTTTTTTTCATTCCTCCCAGAGAACTACTAAGAACTACTATATACAAGTTCATAATTAACATGAATGATGAATAATGTATAATTAATACTAAAGTAAAGGCCTTGGTAACCCACTAGTAATGACTGAAGTATTACTAAATACTTAAGAAGGAATTACTAATTATTTGGATCAGTATTCTAAAGTGAGAAACATGATAACTCTCAAGTAACTACCGAAGTCTTGTAAACTTCATGTTTTTGTATGTTTTTGTACAGTAATTCCTTCTGATATATTTGGTAACACTTGATTAATTACTAGTGGGTTACTATGATCTTCACTTTAGAATACTGATCCAAATAATTAGTAATTCCTTCTTAAGGATTTAGTAATACTTCAGTCATTACTAGTGTGTTACCATGACCTTTACTCTAGAATTAATTATACATTATGCATTATTCACATTAATTATGAACATGTATATAGTAGTTCTTAGTAGTTCTCTGGGAGGTATGAAAAAACAGTAGTTACTGATTAGTTAATAGTGAACTACCACCTACAACTGAGCACTATTACTTACTAATTCATTCATATTAGTATTTGATGTCTAGAAAACAATCAGCAACAATGTTTCTGTGATGAATGTTCACAAAACATTTTTAACTGTGATGAAAAAGTTATTTTCCAGCTTCGGGATACAATCTCAACATTGGTTATTTCATGAGGATTAACAGCAGTCACTTACTGTCATAGTTGATCTCAAGGCAGTGCTCTTTTCCAGCATAGTTACTGGGATTTCCAGGAGACCATATTTGATAGTTCATTCTTCTTCCATCACTCCAGAGCCATTTTCCCTCCTATGAACAGAAGAGAAAAAACAGCATTGTGTTTATGTCCACAGCTTTACATGGCTTTGTTTTATCTTTATTTATCTAAAAGATGATTTCTCATGAACCCTAACCCCACTTTAAACATGTCAGAAATCTAAACAGAAATGAACAGAAATTGTTTCACAGAAAGGGTATCAGTAAAGAATATGTGAAAATGTTTAAGAAAGGGCTTAACTATCTCTATCAGCCACACTATTTCACATCGAGTTCACAATACAAACACTCGAGCATGACATCCCATCTCATGGCTGCCAATGCACTAAACTCTTCTGAGTGTTAAAATGCCATTATAAGAATAATATGCATTTTAATTTAAATCTCTCTCTGTTTTACCGAGATTGACTGACACGCAGCATCCAGCACAGCAGCCAATCAGCAATCAGCGCTCACAGATCGAAGTGCAGGCGATCATCCCGCCCATGGCGCTTCAGCCTCGTTTAGTGCAAAGCTATATAATCTTGTTTTCAGTTTGGATTAAGATTATGTTGTTTACCCCACTGGCAGATTATTTTGCTTGCTTTAAGGAAAAACTCACTTAATTTTGACTTATTTTTCCTAAAAACAAGAAAATAATTTTTACTTGTCAAGAAAATGCTTCTTGATCTAAGAATTTTTAGATATTTGGACTGGAAACAAGACAAAAATTCTAAGTAAGAACAGCATTTTTTGCAGTGTATTTAGCATGACGTTACACTATATATATGTTACCTTTATTCATAGTTGCTTATACCGATGTTGTTTCTGTATATTTTGTTTGTATTTGGGTGAAGTTTACTGAAGTTTGAAGTGCTTGTTTTCCAGTTGTAAACAACTTATTGCGCATGCGCGCAGAACATGTCCAGACTGAGCACTGCTGCTATATAAAACAAATTAAGCTGTTTACTATTTAACTTCATGTTTATGACATACCTAATTAGTTTTTTCTTACAATTACTCTTTTTAATTCTGTATTTCACTAAATATTCATCATGTGTATTTCTGTTTAGAACATTTAATGTTTTTATCATGTACATTTATATTACTCTGTATTTTCTGTTTTATAGAAAAAACACACATACTGAATACACCCAAGAAAGACAACTGTTCAACATTTGCTAATAACTGAGTTGTTGTGTTGACAAATAAATGGGTTACTCCCATATTTCAACCATCTTTGACCAAGTCTCTTACTGGACACCCTGTGGCGGGTTTCAAACCAGCAATATACGAGGATGTGCTACCAATAACTTGCTATTTTTTTCACAGAGGACCAAATATAAATAATATGTTTTTGAGTATTAATGTATAATCATAAATGCCCAGTAGCACAGAAAGTATGATCAAAAAATAATTGCTTACCTCAACAGCATCATGGCCTCCGATCCAGGCACGTGTTGATGCATGAGTTGTTTGTCTAACCAGGTTCTTTATGAACATGTACTCATTATGGCTGTGTACAGAAGCAAGGTTCCCACCATAATTCAAACACGTAACCTGTAGAAGCAATGACATGAGCAAACACAAAGAACATGTTATTTTAAATTAATATTCCAAAATCTGTGACATGCCTTCAGTTACCATCAAAATAATGTTTACTCACTGTGCTGTTTATTTTTTGTTTATTATTTTACCTGTGATATATAAAATCTGCCATTTGAGGTGGGACTACTTTTCTAGAAAAGGTTCTGGTTATACTGTATATAGATTAGATATAACTTCACATAGATAAAGTTTTTAAGTGATCCTCTCATGATAACATGAAATGTGTTGTGTCTGTATTTTCAGATCATTAAGATGTTTCAGTATTATCACACTGATGTTTGTTCACATCCTGGAGCTCCACTGTCATTTATTTACTGTTAACATATAGTTTTTTGTTTTTAAACTGAGGAACAAGTTGAAATGACTTTCCTGTGATAACTGACAGGTGTCACAGATGTTTACAGAGTTAATCCAAAAATATTCTTATATCATTTTTAATGTCATATTAGAAGCTGAACGTATCGTACCTCGGCTGAAATCCACCTGTATTGGTAATTGAAAAACTTGAAGCATCTGCATCCATAGGCAGTCCATCCTTCCTCACAGGCTGTTAAATGGAAGTTTTGTTTGTTATTATGTTTTAACCATTAATGACCTTTCATGTAATTAAATTAATAACTTTCATTTAAAGGTACACTATGTAACTTTTGGCCCTTTATCGGTTAAAAAACAAAATGGCATGCAGCATTGTTTCAGTTGTGCTTTGGCTTCGCACGACTGTGGAGATGAAGGAGACGCTTCACAAAAGATGCTGTACAGGGAATTCTGTTAGAGAGCTACATATCAGTGATGCATGCTTTCGATGAAGCTTCTAAACTTTTATGAATCTTTTGTTTCGAATCAGTGGTTCAGAGCGTGTTTCTGTTTAGCTGACCCATCCATTGAACAAATAAAACAAGGCCTGAAAATTGATAAAAGAATACACATTAAACAGACACTTTCAGTAAAACATTTGCAATGGATTTGTAAAAGCTGTTTTATGCATGTTTGGCATGAGTTTTGTTGCATTTACACTGTTTTGACTATAGCAGGTGTCACCAGCGTGTGGTGTTTCGAAACAGTAAATCATTTTGCAAAGCAATTGGTTCAATTGATTTGAAGCTTTGAAAAGCTTTGTTTCTCCCATCCCAATACTACATATGGCAGTCTATCTGGTCCTGTAATAAAATACCTCACTCATCGGTCGAGTAATAAAAATTCCATCATCACCGTGTCACTTTTACAACATTTCAAATCCCTCAGTTTTCGTCATCTCCTAAATCCGAGTTAATGTTGATTCTTGTTTTATTACGAGCTCTGTCACGTTTTCTTTTCTCCAGCAGACTCTCCTCTGTTCAGTGTTTGTTTAAAACGGGCGATTCTCCAGAGGTTGGAGATTCAGCTGCTCCATCTCTTCCTTTCTTGCTCTTGTGACAGCTAACCTGTGCCGCTCCCACACCAGACACACGTCAAAGCGGCCGGAGCAACTTTTCTCTATTTATGGATGTGACGAGATGCACAAGTTTCGAGAATCAGTGAATCACGTGCGTGAATCAGTGAATCACGTTTTGTAAGAAGGATTGATGATCTATTGACTCATTATTTAAATTGTATTTATTTTGAAAAAAAAAAAAAAAAAAAAAAAAAACTACATAGTGTACCTTAAATAAACAAAGGAGTTAAAATAGCTTTCAATATACTCTTTAAAACATTTTAAAGCACACTGGAGAACATGATCATCAGGTGTTACACACACTTGTTAAGGTGGAGAAATGCACAGGTTTTGGACTTTTGTACTGTACTAGACATACACACTGACAAGAGTAGAAGACAAAAGAAGACTTACAGTTACAAAGATGAAATCCAACAGGACTTGTTTCCACTTAAAAAGAAAGAAATACACATTTTTAAAACAGAACTGCTAGCAGTAGTGCTACTACAACTACTAATAAATATATACTGCAAATTAACAGGCACATTTGGTGTTGTATATTATTGTCAAAATTAATAATATAATATCATTCATAAGAATCAACAACTTTAGGTGATGTAATGATATAATTATTTTTGTTTTATTGTCTTAATATTATCATAATAATTAAATAATTAAATAAATGAGGTGTGCATACTGTATTAGATCATTCCTGCTTCTGATCAGTCATTACAGAGTCCCAGATGTGCTTCAATTCATGTTAAAATAACAGTTCTGATGTGAGACGTGGAATAATAGTTTTACCTGAAGCATTCAAAGCGACCAGAAGACCGAGAGACAGATAGACAGTCCACAACGCCATCGTTTCTCAGAGAACACTGGAACTCTGCATAGATTTAAAACACAATTATACATAAATAATTATTACAAAGATTTGTATTTTTGTGACAAGAACCAGTAGATCAATGTGTACAAACAAAATTAACAGGAAATTTTAATTCTGAAGTTAACTAATCCTTTAAGGACTCTTCACACACTTTGTAAAAGTTTTTTTGTTTTGTTGTTGTTGTTGTTTGTTTGTTTGTTTGTTGCATTTTATTGCCCTATGAATGTATGACAATTTCAGAAGCTTTTGAACAAGTGCACTACCTCAAGGTGGTTTTGTTCTTGTAAAAATATACCTCATTGTCATGTTCGAGCCTTGTTATCTACAATTTTAAGGCCTGATTGTTGAGGCAGTTTTTTTTCCCTGTGGTATGGAAAATGGTATCAAATAAGTTAGAAATTCCAGTATCATTACAGCACATGAAATTATACATATAATTCCTTAACACAGCATGCAAATTAGGAATATTATTAGATACAAACTTCTGGCTTGCACTTGTCCACATTGGGAGCTTTAAGCAAAATTCTTAACGCATCATTAAACGGCTGCGGCTGGATGCAACCGATCGGCGAGAGTATCCGCGTGCAGGCGGGGAGGAGCTGAAAACGGAGACGTGAAGTCGGACACTTTCTGCTTCCCGTAGTGATGCTCGCGCTGCGTTTGCATCGGTTTGCATACTTTATCACAGCTGAAGTGAAATAAATGCAATATTTGACTAATACACTGATGTTTCAGAGACCTTTTCATTCAAACCTTTATGTACTGCTTACAGTGTCTGTTTTTACAAGAATAAAGTTCAACATAAGCATATATTATTTAAATGCCAGTGGGGTCTATGTTTTCTATCAGTTTTATTTTGATAAACATGACACAATACAACATCGCGACTACATGAAAAGAGCTTTAACTGTAATAAAAACAGATTTTTGAGCATTAGTGGAGCTGAAGGCGTGAAAATAAACAGGAAACACATGTGATCGTTGTCATGCAGTGAATCCTGCCAATCATGAAACAGCTGTGTCGTCATCAGCGCTCGTGCAGCTCCTCTTAAGAAACTGCGCTGGCTGACTCAGGCGGCTGATCTCGAATCGCTCTCGCGGTACTTTAAAGCCATACGTCACAGTCACATGACGTCAGCGCTGTCTCAAGTCGGACAAAATTTCTTACTGGCATGCACTGCTTCAAGTCAGCCGCCGATCGGTCTGTGCGGTGCTGCATGAGCTCGAACACACCTAAAGCCATGTGCTCAGATGTGTTCACAAAAACACCAAGTGCTTACGTCCTTTATCTGACTTGAGCCCTGATAATCTTCCCTTGACAAAACCTTCTCGAACACGACTCAACACACATTTATGCAACAGTCTCAACACCACCACCACGCTCTTCGGCTATTCTCACGGTGTGACAGGTGTTGTGCCTAATTCCAACCCCCGCCAAATTATTACACCCCTAGTATTGGTAGGTTTAGGATTAGGTGTGGGGGAGGGGTTAGGATTAGGCAATCAGGTAGCGACTTCAAAGAGGGGGGTAATAATTTGGCAGGGAATTGAAATTCGGCACAAAATGACTTAATCATGTTCTGCTTGCATCATCCATGAGGTGTATACTCCAGCAACAGCTACTGTCTAATGCATTAAAATGCATTAAGCGCTTCTGCATTGAGCATTTTAGAATCATTAATTCACTGAACAACATAAAACATAATCTACATTCTGAATAACCAAAAAAAAAAAAAAAAAGAAAAGAAAAGAAAGTAGTATAGGGTACAATGGGGCAAAAGGCGCCTTTGATTTTATTTTCCTCTAAACCACTAGATGGCACAAAAACTTGCCGTAGCACTTTCCTAAATATCTGCTTTTTAAAATGCATGTGCAAATTTGTCTGATCCTTGACGCGATCGCGGGCAGCAAAGCAAAGTTGATTCTGAGGTAGTTTGTTAAAATGTTGCTGATTAATGTAGCAAATAAGAATCCATTAAATTAATGTTTGTATTTTCAGACTTCAGGACTTCTTAATGATTTTCGGTTTTGTTCAAGGTAATTCAAGCAACAGTTTTTCAATAACGGAAGAATATGTAAAAGTGTGGTATTTGGGGTAAAAAGAGCCCCTGCTGTTGGGGCAAAAGGCACAATAATTAACATGATGATAAATAGCTGGCTGATTTTTCCATTTCTTGACAGGACATGACATGACATGACATGGTTAGATTCTCATAGCCAGGGTTCTAAATTAACACCCGCCAACCCGCCAAATGCGGGTTAAAATTCATTTTGGCGGGTGTTAATAAAAACTTACTAGCCAGTTTGGCCGGTGATGCCCCCGTTTTATAGCTCGTTCAAAATAACCCGCAAATACATTGCAAAAAAAGCCTGACCAACACACAGCAGCCTGTTGGTTATATCGGAGCAATCGTGTCGTGATTATATTCACCAACAGAGGGGGCTGTGCAGCTACACTGTCACTGCTACACTTGGTCACGCGCGCCGCTACTTCATGAAGAACGTAACCTGGACCAGAGCAGAGTGCCATTATCATCAATTATCAAAAGAAACATAGCTATTGGTTTCAACTTTTAAGGTAATAACATACTATTCATGTTAAATTAAAGTAATACGGTTATGTGTTTTATAACAGGGTTTAAACAAGGTGTGGGATTGTTTTGTACTATTTAAACGTCCTCAGTCACAAAGCAGCAATTTCCACACACGTCTTAACTGTATCACGAGGTGAAGGTACACTCAGATATGAATAAATAAAACAATTATAATAAAATAATAATACACTTGCAACTTACTTAGTGCTTAAAATGAGTCTAAAATGCCGAAAAATAGTTAAACGTTTAAAAAGTTGTAATTTCTGTACAGTAGCCTATAAACAGCTCATGAAAATGAAAATATTAAATTCAATAATAAATGTTAAAAATATTTGTTAAATGCCATATTATTTATCTTATCTCATATTTATAATGTTTTAATTTTGTAATGTGATTTTTCAAAATAGTGTAATACTTTTTTAGTTAGGCTTGGTTAACAGTGTTATTGTTTTTTGGTGAATTGTATTAAAACGAGACCAAAAGTCCAAGTAATAAAATTAAAGTAGTCTCAACTTATTAGGGTTTACAGTGAACAATTAAAAAACAAAAACAATCAAAAATGTATTGTCCTCATTTTTATTAATAGTTAATAACAAATGAGATTTCGGTGATATTTTGAACACTCAAATAGGAAATGTCCATTTCAGAAATCTGGTCACCTTAGCATGTACGCAAAAGAAAAAACAAAATGAGCAATTTCGTGGTGGGAACTAATAATTTTAAAGTTGAGGCAGTAAAGGACCATGATGTGATTCAAATGATATAAATGTTTGCACTTTCTGTGCATATTTTGTTGTATGCATTGTACTTTATATGTGTTTTTCATGCCAACAATGTTAATAAAATGATCAAATGCATTCAGTGGCACTCATAATTTCTCTTATTTTCACCGGGAAAAAAAATTTGGCTAGTGGAAATTCTGATTGGCTGGTAACTTTAGAAAGTTACCAGCCACATTGGCTGGTGATCAAAAAAGTTAATTTAGAACCCTGCTCATAGCAAATATCATACAAATTGGGTATCCATGTTAGAGATAATACCCATATTTACAATGAAACAATCATATTTTAAAATATATTAATCATATCATAATAAAATATAATTTATTGTTACTACTTTAAATCTATATTAAATAGGTTATGGGATCTCCTTCAATGCTTTCAGAATCTTTACTTTTTAAAATAATTTTGTTTCTGTATTTCTGTATTTTTAAAATCTATTTTTATATTTTATATATGAAAATATAGATCACATAGGCCTATTTTAATGACAGTATATTTACTGAACAACAATTAATTATTTTATTTATCAAAATAAACAGAAAATAGTACAAGAGGAAAGAGGAAGAGAAGTACCTCAGGAAATGTGCTCCGAACAGCAAACTGAGTGTTTCTGCTGGATAGTATATCAGAGATGTGTCTTGTTTTCTTGAATTATTTTGATGTATTCTTTTGCCACTAAGTTGTGGGCTTAAATAAGTGTACTCATGTTACGTAAGATGCGTGTCAGCCAATCAGAAAGAATCTGCATATTACTGAGATGTCTGATCTCTCTAAATCACATGCCTCTCAGAAAAAACACCACAGAAGTAATACCACAATTGTTCAAAGCCATGTATTTCATCTTTCAGTTGTCTACTTTAATCATTATCTAATGATTTGCAAAGGTATCATTTTGTAATGACTACTTGTTGAGGCATATGACTTTTAACTAATTGTCAAGTAATATTAGTAGGGTTGCCAACCATAATCATAACCACAATTGAAATACATATATTTGGCCTATTGTGGTAATTAACACATGCAGATTTAAACGCCTTCAGGAGATTTTGGTAACATGATTATTAAACTTTTGTGGTCTTCTTAGTTGACTGGGGCATTGACACTTACAACGTCAATATGCAAAGGTATTTCTATAAAACAGCTCCACTTCCTGTTTGGTACATGCCCTTGCAGTAATTTCATTTGAGGGTTTTCATGAGGACAGTGTTGAAACTTTAGTAAAATGATAAATGGCGAGTGAATCAGATTAAAACTGCAAAAAGGTTGAAGAGAAGATGTGCAAATGATCAGATTTCAGATTCATCTGTGGTTCCATAAAGTAAATGTTCACATGAATGTCAGCCACTGAAATAATGCTGATGCATAAAGTTCATCTAAATTGTATTTCTCATCTGATGAAGCTACACTAAGGCTTTTGGTTTAAAGTAGGACAAACTGAGGTCTCTGAAGAAGGTACAAAAGCTGTCAATGAAGCAGCCGCAGCACCATTTACACACTAAAATGTACCTTCAACTCTCTAAACTTTGCTGGGTTATTTTTTTACCCATGTTCTTCTTCTTCTAGCACTCTTGCTCTTCTTCACTGTAGTCTTCGTCTATCTCATCTCCGCTGGTGATTTCAACATGTTTTCTTCACCCCGTGTATCCTCTCGATAAGCTCTGTTGTTGGTTACAAAACATTAAGTTCAGGAACATAACTTTCACAACTTTTGCTCATCTCATGCTGAGTCAAGTCAAACACATTTGTTTCTACATTAACACCATTTTAAGGATTTCAGGTACTTTCTAAGCAGCATTAAAACATCTTTATATGGCTTTAACTTAAAAACAAGCAAATAACATTTCTTTGCAACAGGTAAATAGCAATATTAATATCAATATCAAATGCTCATCAGCCGGAGAAAAATTGTTCTGAAAGTGAATCCGACAATATCGTTTCTTTGTGTTTTTATTGTTATAGTTGTGATGTCAGCAGCAGCATAATATATTCATATGAATCTAAATATTGTTTGATTTTCTAATGACTACATTTGCTGTGATCAAGTAATTTGATCATTAACATGTTACAGTTTTTATATGTGCAGAAACTGACAATAATTATAAAACTTTAAAAACATTAAAAGCACCAAAGCTTTCATGTCTTCAGTGTCAAACTGTATTCATATCTATATTATTATGAATAGATTTAAAAAGTCTCACGTGGTTCATTATAGGCTCAATGTATTTAGCAGTATCTGTTCCAGTATATTTTATCTATGTAAAGTAATGAACAGATTTGATCTGTCAAAGATGTCAAAAGAGTAGAAATAAAATGGCAGCAGCAACACTTGAGATCGATTCCAATCAATTCCCCTCACAGATCTCAAACTTTGACTTTTGACTTCACAATCAATAACAGTTCTCACTCCAATCATTGAAACAATCACACAAACACACAAAAGCACACAAAATCGCTCAGGTCTGAATTAATTCCTCTAGGATCTGGCTGCAAACATGCACAAGTGACATTAAGTCTCATCTTCACGCATGCGCAGTATCCTACAGACATGCAGTCACACATTTATGCATGTGCACATCCAGATGGCATCATTTGTTAACAATGCTACCTAGCGCTTCATTGCTAACAGTGTAACTCTCATAGGAGAGATTAGTGAGCAACTTATATAAACTGTCTTACGTTTTTCATATTCACTGTAAAACCTTGCTGTAAAAACTGCCAAATTCTGACAGTAACATACAATTTTCCATTAAAACCGTAATATACCATAGAAAAGAATGCATTCTGGGTAATATTTGTCATTTTCGAGAAAGTAGCCTCCAGGAATATACTGTGAATTAACAGAGCTCAAAGTTGACCCACAGAGGCTGTGTCCCAAATCACACCCTATACCCTCATTCACTATTCCCTACATTAGTTTACTAATATAGTCCACTTGATAGAGTGAATGTAAAGAAGTGAGTTAATCCAGACACTGATGAACACCTGCTATTAACAAGCAGAATCACTGAAAGACAGAGAAACAAGAACAGAAAAGAGAGAAACATAACAACTACAACTGATTTAAAGCCACAGCCGTTTGACCCTTTCACACTGAGTGTAAAACCAGTTTACAAACATGTTTCTTTCATACCTGTACAGAAGTTTTTGTTGGGAATTAACAGGTTTAGATGTTTTATTGAAAATAATAACATTTGTAGTTACCATTATGGTGATCCGCTATACCCTTGATTTTATAACATTAGTTTTTCTTATTGCTGTAACTGTATTTATAAAGCACATTTGTTATGACAAAAAAAAAAAAAAAAGAGTAAATTTATCAGGTGTTTTTGGCTGTTGTGATGATGCCATAATCATCATGGACTCATCTGATCCACTGATCTCATCCACTGTGTTTTAATGTTATATTTGTTTACTATAGTAGTTCTGTGATTTGCAAAAACACAGTTAAAGCAGCCAGAGAGAAAAAAATGATTTTAAAATGTCAAGGGTCAAGAGCCCAACTAAAGAAAACACTGATAACCACAACACTATTGCTACTGCTATTGCTATTTATAAAAAAAAAATGTATGTGAGCTCAATAAAATGAGTCAATCCTGAAATTAAGTGTTATTTTATGTTTTGCACATTGAAGAGATATGTTAGTCTTTAATGCTCTGTTAAAGGGTTTCTGTTGTCTGAGTTTTGAGTGTCACCACTGTGCTGAAGAGTAGAGCCTGTGCTTCAGTCCAGGAGAAGACCAAGAAACGTCTCGGTTACGTATGTAACCCTCGTTCCCTGAAGGAGGGAACGGAGACGTACGTCAGTAGTGACCGACGAATTGGGATATCGCTTAGAGAGCCCTATCAGCTTCGTGTGAACTAAAACAAGCCAATGGAATTGCCGTGCGATATTTGCATAATGCGCACCGCCCCCGACAGGTGTATATAAATAGGAAGCGGATGCAATCGCACTCTGTTTTTCGCTGAGGAGACAACTGGTGTCCGCACTACAGCGAGGGTACAGAAACTGTGGCGACGGGACGTACGTCTCCGTTCCCTCCTTCAGGGAACGAGGGTTACATACGTAACCGAGACGTTCCCTTTCAGTCGGTCACGTTCGACGTACGTCAGTAGTGACCGACGAATTGGGATCCCAACTAAAGCGCCACAGTTACGAAACCCCTTCCAGTGCCCAGCGCAAGCTCGGCTACCCATAGCACCAGCTGGAACGGTGAAGGGGCGAGCTTACGCCGAGAGAGTTTACTGCTGTCTTACCGAATACCCACTAAGTAAACTAGACTACACTGGGGAAGCGAACCCGTAAGGGACGCTGCGGAGGCCACTACCTACCCAATGGGAGAGGAGTTTACGTGGAGAATACACATATGGACTGGCCCGGGGGGCAGTACGCATATGGGGTCCCTGGGATGGCTCCACCTGGGTAGGGGGAGACTCATCTGACAGGTGACAGCAGAGCTGGCTCTGCTAAGGGAAAGACACGGGCTCGCCGTAGGGAGTTTAGACCCATGGACAATTACACATATGGGACCGCCCACGTAGAGGGGTCACGACATATGGGCCCCAGCCAACAGACAGCGTCAGCGACGGATGTAGGCCTGGCATCAGACACTCCGCAATGTCCGAGCCGAAGGGGGAGGCGGAGGAACTTGACAGGGTTCGCCAAGCGGGGAACACGACTGGAGTAAAAGTATGCACGTATCCGGCCAGGGGGCGGGAATGGCATTGCAAGCCGACACTTAGAGCGGGTACAACACGTCTACCGACTAGTAGATGCGAGTACACGTGAAGATACCGGCTCTACACGTAGGCTATAAAACCTAGCGAACGTGTTAGGTGTCGCCCAGCCCGCAGCTCTACAGATATCTGTCAGCGAGGCGCCATGAGCCAGCGCCCAGGAGGAGGCCACCCCTCTGGTGGAGTGGGCTCTCAACCCGAGCGGGCAAGGCACGCCCTGGGATTCATACGCCAAGGCGATGGCATCCACTATCCAGTGGGCCATCCTCTGCTTGGAGACAGCCTTTCCCTTCTGCTGGCCTCCGTAACAGACAAAGAGCTAATCTGAGGTCCTGAAGCTTCGCGTTCTGTCCACGTACACACGCAGAGCGCGGACGGGACAGAGCAAAGCTAGGGCTGGGTCTGCCTCCTCCGAGGGCAGCGCTTGCAGGTTCACTACCTGATCTCTGAAGGGAGTGGTAGGAACCTTGGGCACGTATCCAGGCCGGGGTCTCAGGATGACGTGAGAATCACCGGGCCCGAATTCTAGGCACGCTTTGTCGACCGAAAACGCATGCAGGTCCCCTACCCTCTTCAGGGAAGCCAATGCAACCAGAAGGACAGTTTTTAGGGACATAACCTTCAGGTCGACTGATCGCAAAGGCTCAAAGGGATGACCCCGGAGAGCTGTGAGAACCAGGGTCAGATCCCAAGAGGGTACGGAGGAAGGGCGAGGAGGATTCAGTCTCCTTGCCCCCCTCAGGAACCTGACGATCAGATCGTGTGTCCCCAGGGACTTACCCTCAACTGCGTGGTGATGTGCAGCGATAGCGGCAACATACACCTTCAGGGTGGAGGGAGACAGCCTTCGCTCCAACCCTTCTTGCAGGAAGGAAAGCACAGATCTGACCGAGCATGATCGGGGGTCCTCTCGGTGAGAGGCGCACCATTCGACGAACAGGTTCCACTTCAGCGCGTAGAGACTCCTAGTGGAAGGAGCTCTAGCGGAAGTGATGGTGTCTACGACCGCTTGCGGGAGATCACTCAGAACCTCCGCATCCCGTCCAGGGACCACACGTGGAGGTTCCACAGATCGGGACGCGGGTGCCACAGGGTTCCCCGTCTCTGAGTCAGGAGGTCCTTCCTCAGAGGAATCGGCCAGGGAGGGGCTGTCGCGAGGAGAATGAGGTCTGAGAACCAGGTCCGAGTGGGCCAGTACGGAGCCACTAACAGAACCTGCTCCCCGTCCTCCCTGACCTTGCACAGGAGTTGTGCGAGAAGGCTCACTGGGGGAAACGCATATTTGCGTAGACCCGGGGGCCAGCTGTGTGCCAGGGCATCCGTGCCGAGCGTGCCGCCGGTCAGGGAATAGAACCACTGGCAGTGGGCAGTCTCCGGGGAGGCAAACAGGTCTACCTGGGCCTCGCCGAAACGCTGCCAAATCAGCTGAACCGCCTGGGGGTGGAGCCGCCACTCGCCCGCAAGTGGAGGCTGCCGTGACAGCTCGTCGGCCGCACGGTTGAGCACACCTGGGACATGAGTGGCCCGAAGGGACCTCAGATGCTTCTGACTCCACAACAAGAGATGGCGGGCGAGTTGCGACATGCGACGGGAGCGTAGACCACCTTGATGGTTGATGTACGCAACGGCCGCAGTGCTGTCCGAACGGACCAGTACATGCTTGTCTGACAACAGCTCCTTGAAGCGGGCCAGAGCAAGACGTACTGCTAGCAACTCAAGGCAATTGATATGCCAATGCAGCTGAGGCCCCGTCCAAAGACCCGACACTGCATGCCCGTTGTACGTGGCCCCCCATCCCGTGGCAGAGGCATCTGTGGAGACCACAGCATGCCTGGACACTTGTTCCAGGGGTACTCCGGCCCGCAGGAACGAAGGGTCCGACCACCGGACAAGGGTGCGGCGGCAGCTCGGTGTCACGGGGAGCCTCTGAAAATCTTTCAGTGGAGCCGCTGTCCTGCGCTTGAGCGAGCTCAGGCAGTTCAACACCGACTGGACGCGCGCCTCGGTGAGATGCGCAGTCCGTGCGACCGAGTCTAGCTCGAGACCGAGATAAGAGATCCTCTGCCCGGGGGCGAGTTTGCTCTTGTCCCAGTTGACCCGAAGACCCAACCGGCTGAGGTGAGCTAAAACCATGTCCCTGTGTTCGCACAACTGCTCTCGCGAGCTGGCCAGGATCAGCCAGTCGTCGAGATAGTTGAGGATACGAACGCCCTGTTCCTTGAGGGGAACAATGGCCGCCTCCGCAACCTTCGTAAAGACGCGGGGGGACAGGGCCAGCCCGAAGGGTAGGACTTTGTACTGATATGCCCGACCCTCGAACGCAAACCGCAGGAAGGGTCTGTGTCGAGGCAGAATCGAGACATGAAAGTACGCGTCCTTCAGGTCGATTGCTGCAAACCAATCCCGGGGATGGACGCATTCGAAAATGCGCTTCTGCGTGAGCATCTTGAACGGCATCTTGTGGAGATACCGGTTCAGGACGCGCAGATCCAGGATTGGCCGTAGCCCACCGCCCTTTTTCGGTACAATGAAGTAGGGGCTGTAAAACCCCGACTTCATATCGGCTGGAGGGACCGGCTCGATTGCATCCTTCGCCAGGAGGACAGCAATCTCCGCCCGGAGAACAGGTGCACTGTCCAACGACACCTGAGTGAAGTGGACACCCCTGAAGACCGGGGGACGCCGGGTGAACTGAATCGCATAGCCGAGTCTGATAGTGCGAATGAGCCAGCGGGACGGGCTGGGAAGCGTGATCCACGCCTCCAGACTCCGAGCCAGTGGGACCAAAGGCACCACAGACGCACCGGGGGTGGGGCAGCAAGGTAGAGTGGGACCCAACTCGGACGGCATGGGAGCGGCCCGGAGTGTGGTCGAACTCTGGGAGGCAGCAGTGCGTATGGGAGACGGCGCACGGGGCGCGGGCTGCACCATCACACTGCCACCTGCTGGCGAAATGGGAGGGGGCTGCGAGTGGCGAGGCGGGGCCTGGCACACTGGCAGGCGCACCCTGTTGTGACCTGGAGTTTGAGGAAACTGCTCTTTTTGTGATAAAGTGGGTACCGCTGGACTCCGGGGAGCCAGCGGCGGTAGATGGACAGACATCACAAATTCCCCCCGGCCCTCCTCCGGGGGTGGGAGAGAAGGTGGAAAACTCTCCCGAAGAGCAAGATCCTTCCCCTCCAGGTTGCCCGTCTCAGGGCCGTGACTTCTTTTTGCGTTTGCCACCTGGCTTGGCTGAGACGGGCTGGGCACCACGTCCGCGACCGGCACCCTGCTGCTTGGCTGGTGTAGGCTGCTGCTTTGCCGAACCAGCAGGGGCGGAGGACGACGCAGGCGGGCGCCCTCGGCGACGGGCGGGCTGAGGCTGAGCCACGGGCGGGTGGGTGGAGGCAGCAGCGGACCGCCGTGGCATGACGTGTTTGATAGCCTCAGCCTGCTTCTGTGCGGTGGAGAACTGTTGGGCGAAGCTCTCCACCGCGTCGCCAAAGAGGCCGACCGGGGACACGGGGGAATTCAGGAACCGCTGCTTGTCGGTTTCCCGCATGTCCGCCAAGGTCAGCCAGAGATGGCGTTGCTGGACTACCAGGGTAGACATCGCATGACCAACAGCGCGTGCTGTCACCTTCGTCGCCCGGAGGGCAAGGTCGGTGGCAGCGCGCAGCTCCCCAAGCAGTTGTTGGTCAGGCCCTTCCTGGGGCATCTCCGACAGTGCTTTTGCCTGGTAAACCTGCAAAAGGGCCATCGTGTGCAGGGCTGAGGCAGCCTGCCCACAGGCGCTGTAAGCCTTCTCAGTCAGACCGGCTGAGAACTTACATGCCCGGGACGGGAGACGCGGCTCACCACGCCAGCCAGTGGCCGTTGGACACAGCTGCATCGCAACGGACCGCTCGACTGGCGGGATCCTCGCATACCCCCTGGCTTCCCCGCCGTCCAGGGAGGTGAAGGCGGACGAGGGACCGGGCCTTGCACGAGCACCATACGGTGTTTGCCAAGACCTGGTCACCTCATCGTGCACTTCCGGGAAGAATGGCATTGGGGCGGGACGCTGGACACGACCAGCGCGACCCCCCCCCAAGTACCAATCATCCAGCCGAGATGGGCCGGGACAGGGTGGAGGGTTCCACTCAAGCCCGACACACAAGGCGGCCCGGGAAAGCACAGCCGTCAACTCGGGATCCGACTCGGCCACCGCTACCGTCCCGGAGGGCGGCAGCGCGTCTGGATCTTCCTCCCCCGAGGACCCTGGCTCACCTTCCGATGCAGAGATCGACATCCGGTCCGCCACAGGCGCACCAAAGGTAACGGCTGGACAGTCCGTAGAGGGCCCAGCGGAAACCAACGGCGGCACGACGGGTTGCGGTGCTGATGAGGCGGCAGGGGCCCGCGGAGCGTTTCCGCTCGGCGGGGAAGCCCTGACCGTAATCCTCAGGTCACCCTTCCCATACACCGCCGAACTGTCATTCCGGCCCGGGCCGGAAAAAACGGTCGAATGGGGCATAGGAGAGGGGACCCCCGCTTCCTGAGACCTCAGGAAGGAGAGTCTAGACCTCAGCACCGCGATAGTCATATTCCCGCAATGGGAACATGAACCATCCACAAAAGCTGCTTCAGCGTGCTGAACGCCCAAACACGAGATGCAGCGATTGTGCCCATCAGCAGGGACCAGGGAACGACCGCACCCAGTAACGCACAGACGAAATGACATACTGTCAGGGTTCGTCTGTAAAGCTCTTTTAGAAGGGGAAAGATCAGCTCACTTGTGCTGAAGCACACAGGGAGTGACGCGATGTGCTCAGGTACACCACTCCCTGAACACACCGAGGAACCGGCCCAAATCGCAACACGCACACACACTTTTAGAGTGTTGCTGTTACAACAGCAGTTGAGAGCTTATAGCTCGGCTCCTCGGAAGCTCGCGACCTCGCTGGAGTGCCTTCACTACCAACACGAACAGCTCGCTGTTTAATCCTCTTCTGAGGCAGTTTTTAGTTTCAGTTTTACTGAAGTCTGAAGCAGGACACCAGTGTATGGCTCCGAAGCGAAAGACAGAGTGCGATTGCATCCGCTTCCTATTTATATACACCTGTCGGGGGCAGTGCGCATTATGCAAATATCGCACGCCAATTCCATTGGCTTGTTTTAGTTCACACGAAGCTGATAGGGCTCTCTAAGCGATATCCCAATTCGTCGGTCACTACTGACGTACGTCGAACGTGACCGACTGAAAGGGAACACTGGTGATATGCTGCATGTTGCTTTATTTAACAGGCAGTGACTGTGTAGTTGCTGATGCAGTGAAACTCTATTTTTACCACTTTGTTAGTAATTAGCAAGATTTTAAAATCTATACAATGTTTAATAGGGAGCCAATGCAGTGTTGACAGAATCGGGCTATTATGGTCATACTTCCTGGTTCTAGTAAGAACTCTAGCTGTTCTAGTTTATCCAAATTTTTATATCAGCTTTGTAAGACTTGATTTTCCTACTAAGACAACCCCCCCATGAAATCCCCCCCCACACACACTTCCTTCCTTTCCCCCTGGCTCAAGTCACTGAAAGTTCTCCAAGAAAGCTTAAATACTACGTATGATGTATCTTGTGAATCTATTGTTTTTTTCACTTTCATGTTTTAATTGTCTCAGTGTGATTGGTAAAATGGTCTCAATTTCACATCAGTCACTTGTATTATGAGAAAGATTGAAAATGTCTGTTCTCCCCTGATAACCCTCTCCTCTCCCCCGAAACCAGGTGTTGGCATAGTAAATATTTACAATCCTTTTGTTCTGGTCTGGGTTTTTAGGGGAAAGTGCAGAGCGGCCATTGGGGAAAGTCTGTAGCCAGAAACCCCCATGCAGTGATGGGTGAATGTCTTAAAAACACTCACACACCACTGTGTGTATGCATTTCTTACTCTTAGAGTCATCTTTGAGCAATTGATGTTATGTATTTATAATTTCTGAATTGGCTTCTAATTGTCTAACTATGTAATTGGCATAATACATTCTTACCTGACAAATAAAATGTTCTTTTTGATTCATTCTGTATTATTCTTAAATCATTATGACCAGTAGATTAAGTGGAGTCTGGTGTTTCTGCAAATCTGCATCAGGATAGGTCAAACTAAAGGCGCAATGAAAGGAGCATGCAGCACATCATGTGGGACTTTTTGATTTCTGTCTATCAATGACTAAGAAAACTGTGTTTTTGTATGAACAAGCATAGAACGGTTTGACTCAAATGCATTAGTAAACTCTGCACCCTCTGACTAAGAATCAAAACTGACGAGTTTGTGTCCGTGAGAAAACAATCAGCCGATGTGAATTCTCTATTCGATATCAGGTCCCTAATGAACGAATAATTGAGAATATGGGACACCCAGAATAATCAAATATCTAAATTAATACATAACCAATAGTTAGGATTAATTCATAAATAGAAACACAATCTAAATGTAATAAACATTTGAAATTGGAGTCAGATTAAATGTCAAGTAAAACTGAATCTAACAATTAAGTGAAATTCACAAGAGCGTTAAAAAGACATACATGCATTATACCTTCACCCAGACTGCTGGATTCCCTTTGTTGGGCCGACGGGTGGTCTTTACAGCTTATTCTGATAAAATTGTGAATTGGTAAGTTTGTCTAGGCCGGACCTGTGTAGAGCTGTGTATCATCAGCGTAACAGTGAGAGCTAATGCCATGCTTCCTAATAATTTCTCTCATGGGTAGCATGTACAGGCTAAAAAGCAATGGTCCTAGACCTGAGCCTTGTGGAACTCAATACTGGACTTTTGATCGATATGACACCATTTCATTTACTGCTACAAACTGATAACGGTCAGATAAGTATGATTTGAACCATGCCAATGCAATTCCACTAAGGCCAACATAATTTTTGAGTCTATTCAAAATAATGTTGTGGTCAACAGTATCAAATGCAGCACTAAGATCCAATAACACTAACAGAGAGATACAACCACAATCGGACGATAAGAGCAAATCATTTGTAACTCTAATGAGAGCCGTTTCAGTACTATGATATGTTCTAAATCCTGACTGGAAATCCTTGCAGATACCATTTCTTCTTCTTCTAAAAAAAGGAACAACATTGTGAGGATACTGCCTTTTCTAGTATCTTTGACAAAAAAGTTAAATGTGAGATCGGTCTGCAATTGACTAATTCTGTAGGATCAATTTCATTGTAGGACACTACAATGCACTGTCTGATGCGATACTGCAATGATGCAATACATGGTTATAATTTTCTCTCTAATATTATCAATCTTGCAAGTAAAGAAGTTTATAAAGTCATTACTGCTGTGCTGTTTTGAAACGTCACATAAATGTATCAAATAAATATTGTATCAAATAAATACCTAGGGTTGTGTTTGTTTTCTTCAAAGAGGGTTGAAAAATAAGCAGATTAAGCAGTTTCTAAGGCCTTTCTGTATGCAATAGTGCTGTCTTTCCACGAAATGTGAAAACCTTTAGTTTTGTTTTCTTCCAGCTGCGCTCCATTTTTCTGGCTGCTCTCTTGAGGGCCAGAGTGTGCTCGTTGTACCACAGTGTTGGACTATTTTTTTTTTTTTAATCTTCTTTAAGTACAAATGAGCAACTGTGTCTACATAAAGCAGTGGTTCCCAACCACGTTCCTGGAGGCCCCCCAACAGTGCACATTTTGCAAGTCTGCTTTGTCTGACACACCCATTTTAGGTCTTGGAGTCACTATAATGAGCTGATGACCTGATGACCTGGTGTGTTTAATTAAGGAAACATGCAAAATGTGCAGTACTGGGGGCCTCTAGGAACGCAGTTAGGACCCACTGACATAAAGAACCATCACTTAAAAAGAATTATATTTGAAACTCCTCTGAGTAATACTGAAGATATTACTATAAATTACAGCAACACCTCCCCCTTTGCCTTTCAGATGACGCTCATGTATATAACAATAATCTTGGGGTTTAGGCTTATTTGAAGTAATGTAATCATATGGTTTGAGCCAGGTTTCGGTCAAACACAGCACATCTAGATTACAATCTATAATCATATAATTTACAATAAGTGCTTTTGAAGAAAGGGATCGTATATATTCAGCAACCCAACTTTATCATTTGTTCATCTGTATTACAGTGCATAAACAATAATTATGCAAGTTTATATGTTCATCATATTTTTTTTACAAGCACATTTTACCAATTCCAAACCACATTAATCTTAATAACTACTATTAATGTTGTATTTAATCATTTATAAGTGATGTATAATTGTTAAGGAAAGCTGTAAGCTGTAAGGTTTAATTTTATAGATAAAATGGGCCAAAAAAAGAGATTCAACTCACACTGAGAAGTCAAAAATAAATAAATGCTCATGAGAAGGACGCAATACTAATGCAATACTAGAAATTGCTAAATTAAGGTGTGATCAATGGACAGCAACAGTGAAACTGTTACATGCCGCTTATCTTTATTCCGCCTGCTCTCTTTCTGCTGGTTGTGTAAAGCTGTGGTGAAATGAGTAATCATTTCAGTTTATTTAGTAAAGATTTTGTGTTGTTCAAAGATCTTAGTCATTGTTCTGACTTCATGAAGCCTCATGGTGTGAATGAACATCAAACTGACTAGAACAAACTCTTTGAAATATATATATTATACTGTATATCAAGGGTGAAACTGTTAATAATGTAGACAGACAATAATTTCATTAATTTGTCAGTCGGCGGGGAAGCCCTGACCGTAATCCTCAGGTCACCCTTCCCATACACCGCCGAACTGTCATTCCGGCCCGGGCCGGAAAAAACGGTCGAATGGGGCATAGGAGAGGGGACCCCCGCTTCCTGAGACCTCAGGAAGGAGAGTCTAGACCTCAGCACCGCGATAGTCATATTCCCGCAATGGGAACATGAACCATCCACAAAAGCTGCTTCAGCGTGCTGAACGCCCAAACACGAGATGCAGCGATTGTGCCCATCAGCAGGGACCAGGGAACGACCGCACCCAGTAACGCACAGACGAAATGACATACTGTCAGGGTTCGTCTGTAAAGCTCTTTTAGAAGGGGAAAGATCAGCTCACTTGTGCTGAAGCACACAGGGAGTGACGCGATGTGCTCAGGTACACCACTCCCTGAACACACCGAGGAACCGGCCCAAATCGCAACACGCACACACACTTTTAGAGTGTTGCTGTTACAACAGCAGTTGAGAGCTTATAGCTCGGCTCCTCGGAAGCTCGCGACCTCGCTGGAGTGCCTTCACTACCAACACGAACAGCTCGCTGTTTAATCCTCTTCTGAGGCAGTTTTTAGTTTCAGTTTTACTGAAGTCTGAAGCAGGACACCAGTGTATGGCTCCGAAGCGAAAGACAGAGTGCGATTGCATCCGCTTCCTATTTATATACACCTGTCGGGGGCAGTGCGCATTATGCAAATATCGCACGCCAATTCCATTGGCTTGTTTTAGTTCACACGAAGCTGATAGGGCTCTCTAAGCGATATCCCAATTCGTCGGTCACTACTGACGTACGTCGAACGTGACCGACTGAAAGGGAACACTGGTGATATGCTGCATGTTGCTTTATTTAACAGGCAGTGACTGTGTAGTTGCTGATGCAGTGAAACTCTATTTTTACCACTTTGTTAGTAATTAGCAAGATTTTAAAATCTATACAATGTTTAATAGGGAGCCAATGCAGTGTTGACAGAATCGGGCTATTATGGTCATACTTCCTGGTTCTAGTAAGAACTCTAGCTGTTCTAGTTTATCCAAATTTTTATATCAGCTTTGTAAGACTTGATTTTCCTACTAAGACAACCCCCCCATGAAATCCCCCCCCACACACACTTCCTTCCTTTCCCCCTGGCTCAAGTCACTGAAAGTTCTCCAAGAAAGCTTAAATACTACGTATGATGTATCTTGTGAATCTATTGTTTTTTTCACTTTCATGTTTTAATTGTCTCAGTGTGATTGGTAAAATGGTCTCAATTTCACATCAGTCACTTGTATTATGAGAAAGATTGAAAATGTCTGTTCTCCCCTGATAACCCTCTCCTCTCCCCCGAAACCAGGTGTTGGCATAGTAAATATTTACAATCCTTTTGTTCTGGTCTGGGTTTTTAGGGGAAAGTGCAGAGCGGCCATTGGGGAAAGTCTGTAGCCAGAAACCCCCATGCAGTGATGGGTGAATGTCTTAAAAACACTCACACACCACTGTGTGTATGCATTTCTTACTCTTAGAGTCATCTTTGAGCAATTGATGTTATGTATTTATAATTTCTGAATTGGCTTCTAATTGTCTAACTATGTAATTGGCATAATACATTCTTACCTGACAAATAAAATGTTCTTTTTGATTCATTCTGTATTATTCTTAAATCATTATGACCAGTAGATTAAGTGGAGTCTGGTGTTTCTGCAAATCTGCATCAGGATAGGTCAAACTAAAGGCGCAATGAAAGGAGCATGCAGCACATCATGTGGGACTTTTTGATTTCTGTCTATCAATGACTAAGAAAACTGTGTTTTTGTATGAACAAGCATAGAACGGTTTGACTCAAATGCATTAGTAAACTCTGCACCCTCTGACTAAGAATCAAAACTGACGAGTTTGTGTCCGTGAGAAAACAATCAGCCGATGTGAATTCTCTATTCGATATCAGGTCCCTAATGAACGAATAATTGAGAATATGGGACACCCAGAATAATCAAATATCTAAATTAATACATAACCAATAGTTAGGATTAATTCATAAATAGAAACACAATCTAAATGTAATAAACATTTGAAATTGGAGTCAGATTAAATGTCAAGTAAAACTGAATCTAACAATTAAGTGAAATTCACAAGAGCGTTAAAAAGACATACATGCATTATACCTTCACCCAGACTGCTGGATTCCCTTTGTTGGGCCGACGGGTGGTCTTTACAGCTTATTCTGATAAAATTGTGAATTGGTAAGTTTGTCTAGGCCGGACCTGTGTAGAGCTGTGTATCATCAGCGTAACAGTGAGAGCTAATGCCATGCTTCCTAATAATTTCTCTCATGGGTAGCATGTACAGGCTAAAAAGCAATGGTCCTAGACTTGAGCCTTGTGGAACTCAATACTGGACTTTTGATCGATATGACACCATTTCATTTACTGCTACAAACTGATAACGGTCAGATAAGTATGATTTGAACCATGCCAATGCAATTCCACTAAGGCCAACATAATTTTTGAGTCTATTCAAAATAATGTTGTGGTCAACAGTATCAAATGCAGCACTAAGATCCAATAACACTAACAGAGAGATACAACCACAATCGGACGATAAGAGCAAATCATTTGTAACTCTAATGAGAGCCGTTTCAGTACTATGATGTGTTCTAAATCCTGACTGGAAATCCTTGCAGATACCATTTCTTCTTCTTCTAAAAAAAGGAACAACATTGTGAGGATACTGCCTTTTCTAGTATCTTTGACAAAAAAGTTAAATGTGAGATCGGTCTGCAATTGACTAATTCTGTAGGATCAATTTCATTGTAGGACACTACAATGCACTGTCTGATGCGATACTGCAATGATGCAATACATGGTTATAATTTTCTCTCTAATATTATCAATCTTGCAAGTAAAGAAGTTTATAAAGTCATTACTGCTGTGCTGTTTTGAAACGTCACATAAATGTATCAAATAAATATTGTATCAAATAAATACCTAGGGTTGTGTTTGTTTTCTTCAAAGAGGGTTGAAAAATAAGCAGATTAAGCAGTTTCTAAGGCCTTTCTGTATGCAATAGTGCTGTCTTTCCACGAAATGTGAAAACCTTTAGTTTTGTTTTCTTCCAGCTGCGCTCCATTTTTCTGGCTGCTCTCTTGAGGGCCAGAGTGTGCTCGTTGTACCACAGTGTTGGACTATTTTTTTTTTTTAATCTTCTTTAAGTACAAATGAGCAACTGTGTCTACATAAAGCAGTGGTTCCCAACCACGTTCCTGGAGGCCCCCCAACAGTGCACATTTTGCAAGTCTGCTTTGTCTGACACACCCATTTTAGGTCTTGGAGTCACTATAATGAGCTGATGACCTGATGACCTGGTGTGTTTAATTAAGGAAACATGCAAAATGTGCAGTACTGGGGGCCTCTAGGAACGCAGTTAGGACCCACTGACATAAAGAACCATCACTTAAAAAGAATTATATTTGAAACTCCTCTGAGTAATACTGAAGATATTACTATAAATTACAGCAACACCTCCCCCTTTGCCTTTCAGATGACGCTCATGTATATAACAATAATCTTGGGGTTTAGGCTTATTTGAAGTAATGTAATCATATGGTTTGAGCCAGGTTTCGGTCAAACACAGCACATCTAGATTACAATCTATAATCATATAATTTACAATAAGTGCTTTTGAAGAAAGGGATCGTATATATTCAGCAACCCAACTTTATCATTTGTTCATCTGTATTACAGTGCATAAACAATAATTATGCAAGTTTATATGTTCATCATATTTTTTTTACAAGCACATTTTACCAATTCCAAACCACATTAATCTTAATAACTACTATTAATGTTGTATTTAATCATTTATAAGTGATGTATAATTGTTAAGGAAAGCTGTAAGCTGTAAGGTTTAATTTTATAGATAAAATGGGCCAAAAAAAGAGATTCAACTCACACTGAGAAGTCAAAAATAAATAAATGCTCATGAGAAGGACGCAATACTAATGCAATACTAGAAATTGCTAAATTAAGGTGTGATCAATGGACAGCAACAGTGAAACTGTTACATGCCGCTTATCTTTATTCCGCCTGCTCTCTTTCTGCTGGTTGTGTAAAGCTGTGGTGAAATGAGTAATCATTTCAGTTTATTTAGTAAAGATTTTGTGTTGTTCAAAGATCTTAGTCATTGTTCTGACTTCATGAAGCCTCATGGTGTGAATGAACATCAAACTGACTAGAACAAACTCTTTGAAATATATATATTATACTGTATATCAAGGGTGAAACTGTTAATAATGTAGACAGACAATAATTTCATTAATTTGTCAGTCGGCGGGGAAGCCCTGACCGTAATCCTCAGGTCACCCTTCCCATACACCGCCGAACTGTCATTCCGGCCCGGGCCGGAAAAAACGGTCGAATGGGGCATAGGAGAGGGGACCCCCGCTTCCTGAGACCTCAGGAAGGAGAGTCTAGACCTCAGCACCGCGATAGTCATATTCCCGCAATGGGAACATGAACCATCCACAAAAGCTGCTTCAGCGTGCTGAACGCCCAAACACGAGATGCAGCGATTGTGCCCATCAGCAGGGACCAGGGAACGACCGCACCCAGTAACGCACAGACGAAATGACATACTGTCAGGGTTCGTCTGTAAAGCTCTTTTAGAAGGGGAAAGATCAGCTCACTTGTGCTGAAGCACACAGGGAGTGACGCGATGTGCTCAGGTACACCACTCCCTGAACACACCGAGGAACCGGCCCAAATCGCAACACGCACACACACTTTTAGAGTGTTGCTGTTACAACAGCAGTTGAGAGCTTATAGCTCGGCTCCTCGGAAGCTCGCGACCTCGCTGGAGTGCCTTCACTACCAACACGAACAGCTCGCTGTTTAATCCTCTTCTGAGGCAGTTTTTAGTTTCAGTTTTACTGAAGTCTGAAGCAGGACACCAGTGTATGGCTCCGAAGCGAAAGACAGAGTGCGATTGCATCCGCTTCCTATTTATATACACCTGTCGGGGGCAGTGCGCATTATGCAAATATCGCACGCCAATTCCATTGGCTTGTTTTAGTTCACACGAAGCTGATAGGGCTCTCTAAGCGATATCCCAATTCGTCGGTCACTACTGACGTACGTCGAACGTGACCGACTGAAAGGGAACACTGGTGATATGCTGCATGTTGCTTTATTTAACAGGCAGTGACTGTGTAGTTGCTGATGCAGTGAAACTCTATTTTTACCACTTTGTTAGTAATTAGCAAGATTTTAAAATCTATACAATGTTTAATAGGGAGCCAATGCAGTGTTGACAGAATCGGGCTATTATGGTCATACTTCCTGGTTCTAGTAAGAACTCTAGCTGTTCTAGTTTATCCAAATTTTTATATCAGCTTTGTAAGACTTGATTTTCCTACTAAGACAACCCCCCCATGAAATCCCCCCCCACACACACTTCCTTCCTTTCCCCCTGGCTCAAGTCACTGAAAGTTCTCCAAGAAAGCTTAAATACTACGTATGATGTATCTTGTGAATCTATTGTTTTTTTCACTTTCATGTTTTAATTGTCTCAGTGTGATTGGTAAAATGGTCTCAATTTCACATCAGTCACTTGTATTATGAGAAAGATTGAAAATGTCTGTTCTCCCCTGATAACCCTCTCCTCTCCCCCGAAACCAGGTGTTGGCATAGTAAATATTTACAATCCTTTTGTTCTGGTCTGGGTTTTTAGGGGAAAGTGCAGAGCGGCCATTGGGGAAAGTCTGTAGCCAGAAACCCCCATGCAGTGATGGGTGAATGTCTTAAAAACACTCACACACCACTGTGTGTATGCATTTCTTACTCTTAGAGTCATCTTTGAGCAATTGATGTTATGTATTTATAATTTCTGAATTGGCTTCTAATTGTCTAACTATGTAATTGGCATAATACATTCTTACCTGACAAATAAAATGTTCTTTTTGATTCATTCTGTATTATTCTTAAATCATTATGACCAGTAGATTAAGTGGAGTCTGGTGTTTCTGCAAATCTGCATCAGGATAGGTCAAACTAAAGGCGCAATGAAAGGAGCATGCAGCACATCATGTGGGACTTTTTGATTTCTGTCTATCAATGACTAAGAAAACTGTGTTTTTGTATGAACAAGCATAGAACGGTTTGACTCAAATGCATTAGTAAACTCTGCACCCTCTGACTAAGAATCAAAACTGACGAGTTTGTGTCCGTGAGAAAACAATCAGCCGATGTGAATTCTCTATTCGATATCAGGTCCCTAATGAACGAATAATTGAGAATATGGGACACCCAGAATAATCAAATATCTAAATTAATACATAACCAATAGTTAGGATTAATTCATAAATAGAAACACAATCTAAATGTAATAAACATTTGAAATTGGAGTCAGATTAAATGTCAAGTAAAACTGAATCTAACAATTAAGTGAAATTCACAAGAGCGTTAAAAAGACATACATGCATTATACCTTCACCCAGACTGCTGGATTCCCTTTGTTGGGCCGACGGGTGGTCTTTACAGCTTATTCTGATAAAATTGTGAATTGGTAAGTTTGTCTAGGCCGGACCTGTGTAGAGCTGTGTATCATCAGCGTAACAGTGAGAGCTAATGCCATGCTTCCTAATAATTTCTCTCATGGGTAGCATGTACAGGCTAAAAAGCAATGGTCCTAGACCTGAGCCTTGTGGAACTCAATACTGGACTTTTGATCGATATGACACCATTTCATTTACTGCTACAAACTGATAACGGTCAGATAAGTATGATTTGAACCATGCCAATGCAATTCCACTAAGGCCAACATAATTTTTGAGTCTATTCAAAATAATGTTGTGGTCAACAGTATCAAATGCAGCACTAAGATCCAATAACACTAACAGAGAGATACAACCACAATCGGACGATAAGAGCAAATCATTTGTAACTCTAATGAGAGCCGTTTCAGTACTATGATATGTTCTAAATCCTGACTGGAATTCCTTGCAGATACCATTTCTTCTTCTTCTAAAAAAAGGAACAACATTGTGAGGATACTGCCTTTTCTAGTATCTTTGACAAAAAAGTTAAATGTGAGATCGGTCTGCAATTGACTAATTCTGTAGGATCAATTTCATTGTAGGACACTACAATGCACTGTCTGATGCGATACTGCGATGATGCAATACACAACCCAGTCTCATATGAAAACGTATCCTGACTACGTTGGTCCAAAGTGCAAAACGTAGAGGGGTTACAATAATGGCCCTTAAATTGTATGACTGTTACATTTTTTTTTGCCTATTCCCATACGGTAAAAAAATATATTTTCAAATATATTTTTAAATATATTTCAAAATATACAAAAAATGGCCAAAAAATATATTCGCTATAAATATATTTTCACATATAAATATATTTTCTAAAAATATATTTTTTGGCCATTTTTTGTATATTTTAAAAAAATATATTTTAAAATATATTTATATAAATATATTTTCCTAAAATGTATTTTTTGGCCATTTTTTGTATATTTTAAAAAAATATATTTTCAAAATATATTTTACAAAAGCATTTAAAAATATATTTTGCCCTACATATATTTCAACCCAAGAAAATACATTCACATGTCACATTTGAAAAACTTTTATTTGTTGTCTATAACACATGAACATTTGAATAATAATCAGCAAGGAACATACTTTACAATGTTCAAAAAATTACAATATTCAAACAAATATAACTTTTTTGCTTTCAAGAAGTCTCAGTTTCCCCACGTCAAATCCTCAAAGCCTCTTTGGACACATTTGGAAATCTCTTCTTGACTGTGAGACAAAAATCAGTTATTTTTTTAACTTAATGTTTCTAGTAAATTTTCCTTTCACTAAGTATTAACTTACCGTATATATGGCTGCCATGGTTTCCTCATCAAGGGCACTTCTTCTGTCTCTACCACTGTACTCATACAAAAGACAAAACACAATAACTGAACATCAGTACAGGTACAGAGGGCATGCACTTTGTCTCTAACTAGTTTTGGATTTCCTGATATTTTTGTTTACACTGGAACTAAAACAATTACAGGTATACTGGATTTTAAAGATATTTAATGGGCATATTTTTAGACAGTACAGTAAAGAAACTGATGATTGAGGAGAGGTCGAATTAGCCTTTCTTTACACTTCTGCATTGCATTTTCACTTTTACAAATGAAGGGATAGTGGAATATCACAAAGTCACTCAGTTAAGCTAACTTAACAAAGGGATACTTACCCTCATGCTGTTCCAGTTGATTATGACATTCTCTTTTTCTGTGGAATACAAACAGAGATATTTAGAAAAATAATCCATGTCTGTGTGTTCACGCAAGAAGGTCAAAAACCAAAGTGAACATGACGGTAATCCACATGACCTCAGTTGATTAATCAACTTCTTCTGAAGTGAAACAATAGGTGTGTTTTTGGAAAATACTGTTATGTTAAATTTGTTACATTACAGATTTGCCAACTGTCCAATATGGGCTCAAAGTCAACATGTTGTAATTTGTGATGTGTTTTAAAGCTTGAGGAATCATTTGGATGTACAGACTTTAAAATATTAGTATTTTTCTAACACACACCTAGTGTTTCACTTCAACTAGGGTCATGTTGACTATTTCATGTTTATTACTGTGAAGCTGTTTTGTATAAAGTGCCACAGAAATGAAGATGACTTGACTATGAACATTATCCTGTACCTGTGAATTGTGGTTCTCCAGCACAATCGTTGGGCTGGTGGGGCGGACAGCAAGTGGACAAGCGTCTTGACAGATGGGTTTTGACCCGCACCTGTTCCAGACAGAAACAGATATTAACACAAGTGCAGAGAACATATCAATTCATAAATTACACAAATAAAATAATATAATTTGCTTAACAGTGCTTAATTTAAAAAAAATAAATCTACTTCTTAAAGTGTCTCATCATTCTCACCTTGTTGCTGTTGCACAAACCGTCTCTGCTTCTGCTACTGAAAATAAAAAGTAGATTTTTTTACAGTAATGAATGACACATGTAAACCTGTAAGTCGTGACAAATAAGCATCTTCTGTTATAAGCAACTTACTAAATCACTGGCTCAACTGGATAATCGAAAACAGCTTGTCATTCAACAGAAAGTGAATAAAAATTATATTATAGTAAGGCTATATTAATAATGATAATAATAATAGTAGAAAAATTGAGCGTATGAAATGCCATTAATGCCAAACCAGCATATGCCTGAACTTTAATAACGAGCAAATAACGTGTGCCTAATTAACAAGTTTAGTAAAACATTAAATTTAGCACAAAAAAAAAAAAACTTACGTTACAGGCCACTATCAGTGACAGGAGCATCATAGATCGACAACAGCAGGCAGCACTGTCTCCCAAACACTCTACAGCTGAAATTTAAAAAAAAATATTAAACATTTTTTGTGTGTAACGTTAGTTTTCACTAGTGTCCAAATTAAAAACAACTAACTTTAAAACGGAAATCTGAAAATATCAAATGCGTCTCATGTGAGCAAATAAACAAACGGGGCAAAAAAACGGAAAAAAAAAAAAAAAAAAACTTGACAATAAAACATTATACATTCAAAGTAGCAATGAACATTACATATGTGAAAAATGACGACTAAAAATAAAGTTATAACGTTAGCTCTTACCTTTTACTCCGAGAACTCCCGGTTGACTGACGACCGTTACAGTTCAAAATGACGCGCGCCGTGAGAACAAAAAAACATGGCGGACGTTTCTCTACTTTTTAGTGAAAAAACAATATTTTGAGTTAGTTTCTGCATAAAAATAAGTTTTGATTACATTTTTAGCGAGAAATATATATTCTATTTTCATAATATTCACTCAGTGAATGTACATAATCACTCGCTTGCGCGTTGTTGCAAAGATTTATCTGATCTCACCAGAATAATGTGAAACTGCTACGTTTTGGTTGCTATGGACAATATTTTGAGTTAGTTTCTGCATAAAAATAAGGTTTGATTACATTTTTAGCGAGAAATATATATTCTATTTTCATAATATTCACTCAGTGAATGTACATAATCACTCGCTTGCGCGTTGTTGCAAAGATTTATCTGATCTCGCCAGAATAATGTGAAACTGGTACGTTTTGGTTGCTATGAACAATATTTTGAGTTCGTTTCTGCATAAAAATAAGGTTTGATTACATTTTTAGCGAGAAATATATATTCTATTTTCATAATATTCACTCAGTGAATGTACATAATCACTCGCTTGCGCGTTGTTGCAAAGATTTATCTGATCGCCAGAATAATGTGAAACTGCTATGTTTTGGTTGCTATGAACAATATTTTATTTTCTGCATCAAAATAAGGTTTGATTACATTTTAAGCAAAAAATATATATTATTTATTTTCATAATATTCATTCAGTGAATGTACATAATCACTCGCTTGCGCGTTGTTGCAAAGATTTATCTGATCTCGCCAGAATAATGTGAAACTGCTACGTTTTGGTGGCTATGAACAATATTTTGAGTTAGTTTCTGCATAAAAATAATGTCAACCCGTTCTCACTCCTGACCGTTCTCACGCTGAAGAAGTCTCCTTCAGAACACATCGCGATATTTGGCATCAGTTCGCGTGTGCTGGATGTTGGTAAGTAGTCGTAAATACGCTGTTCTAATGTTTGATATAATGTCTTTTCTGTTTGCAGATATTAATCAGATTAACGTTAGCTCCCTCATGTTCAGTCACTGCATTATATCTGTCACCTCCGCTGAGGTTTTGCTTTTCATTGCTTTCTATATTAAATACTAAACTAGGGTGATTAAACACTGTCACGTGACGTGCAATATATTGCACAATATATATAACATATTCATATCAGGTTCAAAGTAGTACAAGTGTAGTTTCAAAATGGTATTTGTTGTAGAAGCACAGTAAAAAACAACACTTACCATGCTTTTTACTACAGTATTGGTCGTTTTAATGTGATTTTTGTTGTAAATACAGAGTAACCACAACACTTATCATGCTTTTAATGCCTAATAATGTTAAATCCAAAAACTGTAAGGTCAATAAGAACTTCTTTCCTATATATATTTATATATAAACCTATATATTATAAATAATGATATTTTCTTTTCTCTTGTTTTAGCTGAAAAGACAAAAAGGGCCTTTTGGAAATGGATGAAGGAGACAGAAAGCTGCAAAGGCAAATAATTGCAATGGTATGTATGTGTTGCTTTTAACCCTTTATCAAACATTTTATCAAGCATTTGTTAAATAGTCTCACAGTAAATTAAAATTAAAGTCAAATCCTGTACATATTTATCACCTTATTTGTAAATCAGTTGTGCCTCTTCTTGGACAGTTGGACGTCCCACACATAAAAGTTTATATTAATTCCATTGAATTCTTTAAAATGATTACAGATTGGGCCCAAAATGTTCCAATGATACATGATGTCTCTCCGCACCTCATAACTACCTCTGTTTGCAAGAGTGGAAATTATCATTTGACTTGTCACATGACATCAGATATTCAATTATTTTGTCATGATCATTTACACTGCTGATAATGTCCTGCTTGCATGTGAAACATGTTATTTATTTATTTTTATTTTTTATTTTTTAAAATATGAATATAGCTTGCTATACTTTTAATCATGGAAATGCCCACACATCAGTGAACTTATTACATAAATGCATTTAACATTTAATTGTGCAACACTCTTTACAGAAGGAAATCCTACGGTTATGTATGAACTCACAACATCATCATCAAGTGCTGTGCTGGGCACATTGGGTAACAAGTGTCCTCCAACGTATCCAATCTGTGACCACATTCTCCACATCTTCCCATGGGACACCGACATTCTTCAGGCCTTCGTTTCCATGTCTTCCCCTGCATTCTCCTGGTGGTGTCCACTTCATATCTGTCTTTGGGTGTTGTTGTTTGGTCATGCTTAGGGTGTGTCCGGGGAGGTGCACCCTTCACTCTGTCACAGTTTTTAAAAGTCTTCACGTGGACTCCTCCTTATGATCTCCTTGAAACGTGCAGAACCAATATTGAAAATAGTAATTTATCTTTTTCCATATTCTTGCCTTTATCAAAGAAGCACCAGTGCTCATCCGGAGTTTTGGTAAAGGTTCTAGTAATGCTGCGACTATAGTCAAATATGTATTTCTGCATGTGTGTATAGCAGGTGTTTGTCCGAACAATTGAAGTTAGTGAGAGTGTTCAGGAAAACCCTCTGAGAACAATCAATATTTATTTAATTCTGTTTGGTGCTGATATAGAGTATTACAGAAATGACACATTGACATTCTGGACATTATTCTGTGAGTTTGTTACCTCTTCATTTAGATGGACTTGAAAATGTCTTGCATTTTGTTTCATTAAACCTTTTATTACAGTGTCACTATAGTAAATGTCCACCTTAACTACATCTATGGTATCATTATATCAGTACCTGGATAATGTAAATGTAACATACCCATGAATGTATTTTATAGAAGCATTTTATTGCTGAAAATATTTAACATTTATAAAATGCATTAACTATTTGAATTTGCCTTTCATTTAGTTACAGTAAAAGTGAACAATAAACACAATATTGTATTGTATTAAAGTTGAGAATGTAAAATGTTATTTTTTCCCCCCTATTCTTTAAAGAAACATATTTTCACATGGAATTTTATCTCATCTCTTGGTTTGTAAAAATAATACTTCATCATATCGATTTGTGTAGTTATATTTCACTATAATAGATTGCCTCTGTAACTGGATATATTTTTTTCTCACAATTAACTGATTTTTATACTGTTGTGCAGTAGTTTGGGGACTACATTTGTCTTTGACACTAAATATTGGAATATGATTACAAAATCGAGTACATTCATTATGCTTTTATTTATATTTATTTTAATTCCAAGAGTTCAAATGGTGAAGAATGGTATAAATAAGTGATTAAATGTATACCTTTAATATACTACATATCTACTGTAAATGTTAGAAGCACTTTAGTAGATGCAATTATATCTCTTTCAAATATATTTATGCATCAGTTTAAAACACAAAGGAGTCTTTCGTTGTAAAATGTGATTTTTATTATATTTAATTAGATTAATTATATATTTAAGGAATCTTTCTCGTCAGCCGGAACCGAAGGAGATCTGTCGTCATTTACCATAAATGGACAAGTAAGCGTGACGCATCTGTTCAGCTGTGTTGTGATTGGCTGTGACTCTATCGCAGAACTCGCTGTGATTGGACTACCTTTCAACCCATATAAAACGGCGCTTTATCTTACAAAGTTTGTTTTAGTGTGAATATTACGTTACTCATACATTAAGTTAACTATAAAGTGTTTCCATGTTGTGAGAAATTACTCCTTTACCGAGATCCCAACCCTAACCCTAGCTTCTCAATGAACTACAGCGCCATGTTTCCCGTTCATTGATAGAATGACAGAGACATATGGGTAATGTAGTTTAAAACGTTTAGTAAAGAAATGATAAATGTTCAAATAATAAGATCTTTAATGGACAACTCGATATCTAAATATGTTTATTGTGCAAACATTTATTACATATATGAGGGACAGGCTGAAATTTAATATTTTACTGTAATCACTATTAAAAAACCTTTATGCCAGCTTTCCATGTATGTCTGAAAACTGTGCCCAACATTATTTAGTAATCATAGCATAAGCAGTTGTCCTGATGATTTTCTCTTTGATACGCTAACCAGACTTTGAGTTACAGCCATTTGAAATGTGCATTTTTTTGCTCTTCCAGGGGCCGGTACTGGCCCCTTGGGGGTGGAAGGGCATTAAAATCTACACAGGTGTGTACTCCTCATCATGGATAACAAACTTTGTTGAATCACATTTAAATATTGCAGTATTTTATCATTTCCTCATTTTCCATTCTAACATCATGCTTGTATAGGTTTTTGATGGGTATTGTGAGACCATCTGATGAAATATGGAAATATTATAACAAAATGTTGTAATACAATAATAATAATAATAATAATAATAATTGATTAATTGAATAGTAGTTGATTATTTCTTTGCTTTTTTTTGTATGAACACCAATAAATATAATGGATGAACCCACAACAACTTGCCATTATCCAGCTGCCAGTGTTGGCAGTAAACTAAAAACTATTTATATTTACACTTCACTATTACTGTTACACAAGGATAATGCACTATTCAGTAAAATAAGAAACTGTGCCAAAATGTCATTATCACCCCCTCTTCTTGCTCCTCACATGCCTGACATCAGTAATGTCCAGCTGTCATTTTGAATGCAGTAGTAGATGTACCAGAATGATCAACATCGATCTTCTTCAGCTCTGCTTGAAGTGTTTGTGTCAGTATAACCCACTGCAGCCTCTCTTTATTCACATTCCTTCCCTTTATTTATCTGGAAACTGCCATCCTTGTCACAACATGAAAGTATATGCAACTTTTGGTGCATTGTTGTCCCAAATATCATGAATTAGATCGAAAATATTTATGTAATATATATTTATGTATTAATAAGTAAAACAATCATGGAAATTATATGTCATTTTTTTAAATTATGAAATAAACTCAGCTTAGTTAAATTGTATTTACTCTTCCAAACACCACGTTCACCATAATTTATTACACAACACTTTATTGGAGGATACAGCATAAGGTTGAAATTTGCATAAAGACAAATGAGATTCAAGATAAATAAAAACGTGTCTTCAAAAATACGTTAACGTCATAATAATCCATTCACAGACTTTACTCCTATTGCACAAATGAGCGCCACAGAATCCCATCCAGTCAACTATGATCCAGAAAACAGATTTGATATTGAGTTTAAAATAAAGATTCATTATCACAGCTGAACTGGGTTCTTGCTCTTCCCTGTACATGTCTCTATCATGTTCATGTTCTTCTTCTTCTAAACAGTTTGTTCAGTTGTACTCTACAGTACAACTGATGACCAGAAGATGTGATCACTGATGTGCTGTAGCTTTTTCTCAACCAGAGGAAGAAGTCTTAACATCCCATTGTCAGGCGTTCTTCAGTCCTGGTCTAAAAGTAAAACAAAAAAACACAGACAATTCAAGTTAAGTAGTTTAATGGACAGCCAGGTCAGCTTATGTTCTGCATGATTTAAACAGTGGTGGGCTACTCTGGCCCTCAGCGTCCACGGTCCTGCAGATTTAGCTCCAACCTCAAACCCAACTGCCTATAACTGTCTATAAGTACACCTGAAGACTTTGGTTAAAATTTTCAGGTGTGCTCAATTATGGTTGGAGGTAAACTCTCCACCTCAAAAAGGAGACAGCAAAAGGGCTAGAGTTGCCTGTTCCTGATTTAACTTTACAAAACAGCAGTACATAATATATATATTATAATAAAAATGCAGCACAGACTGTAAGCTAAGTACTGAACAAAAACTGTTTTACCCATATTAACAGCAACCTGTTTTAAAAGATCTTTTAGAAAGGCATGCTCTCTTTTGAGCCTTGATTTCTTTCAGGACAACATACTCTTCTGTTTCTTGTTTCAAGAGCATAATTTGGTCAAAAACCAAGTGATAACCTGTACAATGTAAAATTGTTAAAATACTGCAATAAAAACTTTAAGGCAAGAATTAAGAATAGGCACAGGACTTACCGTACTCATGAAGAAGCCATGGCCATGCATAGTTTCTGCCTCTTGTGTTCCTCCGTAGCTGCACATCAGTCGTTTTTCCTCTAGGATCTTCTGTTAGTGACTTCACTTGCTATCTGTTTTAAAACACAAATACAATGTTTTAGGTCTGTGCAGTATAAGGCCTTATTTCAAGCCAAAAAAACTAGGTATTACACATAATTTAAAGAACATTTACTATTTAATTCCTATTATACTATATTATATTATATTAACTCATTATCTTCCAAAGCTTCCCTGTCTGCTTTTATCTAAAAAAACAAACAAACAAACAAACAAACAAAAAAAAAAAACAGAAGGAACAGTTTTTAAGAACTTTTTAAGAACTTAATAGTCTTAATTCTGTACTACATATTACAGTGTTGCCTCAACACAAGACATACCAATGGACTTCTGTCTTCTTTGGGCATGAGATGGTCATGTTCCTTCCTCACCCTAAACAAAGGACTTCGATGAGCTTGCTTTGATATAAGGACTGGTCTTCCTTCTCTGCACAGAAAAACAAGAAAGTCTCTACTTACTCTGTGTGCAATTACTCTTGTTCTTAAAACATACAAATTGAGACAGTTATAAATAAGTTAATTTACCATACCATCCAGGAGAGCATTTGATGAGTAAATACTGATTTAAATATCTAGAAACGTTACCTGGAAAGGGCTGATCACGGCAGGTTTGCAGCGACTCACTAGTAGCTCTTGTGAGGGTCGGCTCTTAAAAGAGCTGTTGAGTTTGATGTTGTAGAGATCCTAAAAAGAAGGACTAAGTAATCTGCAAGTAATCCTGCAAGACAGAAAGGAAGGTAAATTTATTACATCACATTCAAGTTGTCAATTTACACATAACTGTAGGATTTCCTTCTGTAAAGAGTGTTGCATAATTAAATGTTAAATGCATTTATGTAATAAGTTCACTGATATGTGGGCATTTCCATGATTAAACATATGTCTTTAATAGCAAGCTATATTTATATTTAAAAGAATAAATAAAAAAATAACATGTTTCACATGCAAGCAGGACATTATCAGCAGTGTAACTGATTAGATATTGAATAGACATCAGATATTCAATTATTTTGATTATGACAAAATAATTGAATATCTGATGTCATGTGACAAGTCAAATGATAATTTCCACTCTTGCAAACAGAGGTAGTTATGAGGTGCGGAGAGACATCATGTATCATTGGAACATTTTGGGCCCAATCTGTAATCATTTTAAAGAATTCAATGGAATTAATATAAACTTTTATGTGTGGGACGTCCAACTGTCCAAAAAGGGGCACAACTGATTTACAAATAAGGTGATAAATATGTACAGGATTTGACTTTAATTTTAATTTACTGTGAGACTATTTAACAAATGCTTGATAAAATGTTTGATAAAGGGTTAAAAGCAACACATACATACCATTGCAATTATTTGCCTTTGCAGCTTTCTGTCTCCTTCATCCATTTCCGAAAGGCCCTTTTTGTCTTTTCAGCTAAAACAAGAGAAAAGAAAATATCATTATTTATAATATATAGGTTTATATATAAATATATATAGGAAAGAAGTTCTTATTGACCTTACAGTTTTTGGATTTAACATTATTAGGCATTAAAAGCATGATAAGTGTTGTGGTTACTCTGTATTTACAACAAAAATCACATTAAAACGACCAATACTGTGGTAAAAAGCATGGTAAGTGTTGTTTTTTTTTTACCGTGCTTCTACAACAAATACCATTTTGAAACTACACTTGTACTACTTTGAACCTGATATGAATATGTTATATATATTGTGCAATATATTGCACGTCACGTGACAGTGTTTAATCACCCTAGTTTAGTATTTAATATAGAAAGCAATGAAAAGCAAAACCTCAGCGGAGGTGACAGATATAATGCAGTGACTGAACATGAGGGAGCTAACGTTAATCTGATTAATATCTGCAAACAGAAAAGACATTATATCAAACATTAGAACAGCGTATTTACGACTACTTACCAACATCCAGCACACGCGAACTGATGCCAAATATCGCGATGTGTTCTGAAGGAGACTTCTTCAGCGTGAGAACGGTCAGGAGTGAGAACGGGTTGACATTATTTTTATGCAGAAACTAACTCAAAATATTGTTCATAGCCACCAAAACGTAGCAGTTTCACATTATTCTGGCGAGATCAGATAAATCTTTGCAACAACGCGCAAGCGAGTGATTATGTACATTCACTGAATGAATATTATGAAAATAAATAATATATATTTTTTGCTTAAAATGTAATCAAACCTTATTTTGATGCAGAAAATAAAATATTGTTCATAGCAACCAAAACGTAGCAGTTTCACATTATTCTGGCGAGATCAGATAAATCTTTGCAACAACGCGCAAGCGAGTGATTATGTACATTCACTGAGTGAATATTATGAAAATAGAATATATATTTCTCGCTAAAAATGTAATCAAACCTTATTTTTATGCAGAAACTAACTCAAAATATTGTCCATAGCAACCAAAATGTAGCAGTTTTTACATTATTCTGGCGAGATCTGAAAAATCTTTGCAACAACGCGCAAGCGAGTGATTATGTACATTCACTGAGTGAATATTATGAAAATAGAATATATATTTCTCGCTAAAAATGTAATCAAAACTTATTTTTATGCAGAAACTAACTCAAAATATTGTTTTTTTCACTAAAAAGTAGAGAAATGTCCGCCATGTTTTTTGTTCTCACGGCCGGGCTCTCTAAAGTCACGTGACTTGGACGCAAAACAATAGGCAAAAAAAAAAATGTAACAGTCATACAATTTAAGGGCCATTATTGTAACCCCTCTACGTTTTGCACTTTGGACCAACGTAGTCAGGATACGTTTTCATATGAGACTGGGTTGCAACGGTCTACTTTTATTTGTGTGCGCTCACAATAACAACAAAACCTTGTGCTTTAGTAAAATAAATAAAAACAGGGTGAGCTTTTAGCTGTCTCTCTGCGAGAAACTGAAACGTCTCAAAAATGAACTTAAACTCAGCGAATAATTGTACCTAAAAAGAAAGAAATATCTCAATTCGATAATAAATTCGTAGGTCTGTGTTAAATAAGAGGTGATCTATCCGCTGGAATGTGTTGTTTCTGAATTTGATATTTGATATTTTAAGGAATATAATACACTCCTGCATTTAAATGCGGCTGCAGGAGTTGCAGTTGTTTTTATGACGTTTTATTAATCCGTTCATTCTTTTTCGTTTCAATGATTTAGCTAAATCGTGCCTTAATAATGGGAGCGAAATTATTCAGTGACTCACGTTTTACTAAAATAAAGGGATATAATTCATGAAACATGCAACAATTTATTAATCAGTGTCCAAACAGATAGGCTATATTTTTCCTATCTGTCAAATAAAGGACAGGTAACGAATAACAAATGTGCGTGTCAAAAATCCATGCTGTTTTATTAAAGGAGTTTAAAATATAAATAAAAAATGTATTTGTGATAAATATAGGCCTAATATGTGAGAAAATTTACATTTTGCATAAAGATAAATGTGCTTTGATGCATTTGTTGGATAACATGTGGTTAAAGCGCCACTCAGCGGTCAAAAGCTGCAAGTGCACTTTGCGACGCGGCGGCGGCGGCACGCGCGGCGGTAGAAACACCGTTTTGGATGGCCACCTACTGTAGGTGGAAATGTAAATAATGGCAGAATGCAGAAACCGGAAGTATGTTCAAGGTGATATTTTGTATTTTTTTTTTTTTTTTTGAAAATGACCGATCGTTTCGCTACATAAGACCCTTATTCCTCATCTGGTATCGTTTAAAGCCCTTTGAAGCTGAACTGAAACTGTCATTTTGACCTTCAACCATCTGGAGTCCATTGAAGTCCACTATAAGGAGAATAACCCTGGAATGTTTTCATCAAAAACCTTAATTTCTTTTCAACTGAAGAAAGAAAGACATGAACATCTTGGATGACATGGGGGTGAGTAAATTATCAGGAAAAGTTTATTTAAATTGGACTAATTCTTTAAACACTGTGGGCCCACACACCATTCAAATCAACAATGGTACCTCAATTTCCTGTGCGAATCAAACCGCACCTCCTGCGTAGTCAGAGGAACCCCAAATATCGCGGGTATTTGGGGCGCTATCTGGTCCTCAATGTCTCCCTCGTCGTGCAGAAAAAACAACAACGCTGACACTCGTTAATCTCTTGCTGTTCAAATGTTCCACTAACTTATAGCAAAGTCCCTTTTAAGACAAGTCATTTCACTCGTTGGCCATCTTTGAAACGCCTCTCAGGCATCCAAGTGCAGCTCCTATCTCTTTGAATGGGGAAACATCAAATTCTCCAAAGCTGTTTGCCAAGCTTTCGATTAAATGTAATATTTGAAATCACCAATGAAATCTGACAACAACTGTTTCATAAATTTTGTTTCTAAATGCTCGAATCATAACAAAAAACGCTATTTTTCAGGCTGGATCAAGCTAATGCACATGCGCAGACCTAAATGTGCTTCTCTTGTGCCTCATTTCAGAGGCGCGTGTCTGACTGTTTCTATAGAAACCGGAGCTTCAGTGACTCGATGACTTTACCAGTCAGCGATTGGCTCTTATTTAGAAGGTGGGACTTAATTCGCTATATTGCGCGTTACACTTTCTCCCATTCAAAACAATATGAGTGACACGCCTTGTTTTTTATTCTATAGTCATTGCTTATAGTTCGGTTCAGATGAGTAGAGGTACGAGTATATTAATAAACAGTCTGTGGTCGCGCTTGACTCGCAGATTAACGACAATGGGATGTTGTATAAACACTCACAGCGAACTCAAAAAAAAAAAAAGCAAGATATTGTGTTTCACACGCGATCTACATTACAGTTCAAGATTTTAAACTGATAAACTTGTAAATCATTCAACACTCTATTACCGCATACAACGCGTCTCTTTCATAGCTTGCATATCGCATTCGCGCCTTGTCAATCACCGCTTGCAAAGCACCACTTAAAATACATAACACATAGATGCGGGCGGGACTTAACTCTCATGAACCAATAAAATAAAGAAAGACCTAATTTGTAGGTTAAAACCACATTTTTCACATGTGCATAACAATCTGACTTGATATATGTTCTTAAAGGTGCCCTTGATTCAAAAATTGAATTTACCTCGGCATAGTTAAATAACAAGAGTTCAGTACATGGAAAAGACATACAGTGAGTCTCAAACTCCATTGTTTCCTCCTTCTTTTATAAATCTCATTTGTTTAAAAGACTTCCGGAAAACACTCGGATTTCAACATAACACCGACTGTTACGTAACAGTCGGGGGCTCCACCCCAGTATTTGCATAATGCCAGTGTTCAAATGCATTACACAAGGACAGCCAGTAACGTCTGGATCTGCACAGATGAATCATCAGACTAGGTAAGCAAGAACAACAGCGAAAAATGGCAGATGGAGCAATAATAACTGACATGATCCATGATATCATGATATTTTTAGTTATATTTGTAAATTGACTTTCTAAATGTTTCGTTAGCATGTTGCTAATGTAGGCTACTTTTGGTTAAAGTTACACCGTTTATTACTGTATTCACGGAGACAAGAGCGTCGCTATTTTCATTTTTAAACACTTGCAGTCTGTATAATTCATAAACACAACTTCATTCTTTATAAATCTCTCCAACAGTGTAGCATTAGCCGTTAGCCACGGAACACAGCCTCAAACTCACTCAAAATAAAACGTTGACATCCAAATATATACTTTACTCACATAATTCGAAGCATGCATGACGAACATCTTGTAAAGATCCATTTAAGGGTTATATTAGTTGTGTGAACTTTGTAAATGCGCTGTAATATAGTCAACAACTCATGTGGCAGGGAACGCGCTCGCTCTTAAAGGGGCGGCGTCAGTGAAAATCAGTGCATTGTTAATGATGCCCCAAAATAGGCAGTTAAAAAAATTAATTAAAAAAAAACTATGGGGTATTTTGAGCTGAAACTTCACAGACACATTCAGGAGACACCTTAGACTTATATTACATCTTTTAAAAACATGTTCAAGGGGACCTTTAAAGGCATACATCCACTTGTTTTATATAGCAATATATAGAGCAGTAAACTGATGTTCGCCTTCTAAGTGCCTCTGCTAAAACCGCACTTTCGTATTCTTGAATAGCATGGGGGTGAGTAAATTATCAGGAAAATTTCATTTAAAAGTGGATTAATCCTTTAAGGGGAATACGAGCGTAATACTGCAATCCAGCAACGACACACACACACCACAGTTTCGATAAAGCATGTACACACATGCTACAACATGGGGAAACAGGACAGAGAACTCAATGAGAAGCCTATATCCACTGTAGAATCACTTCAGCTTCACCCATGAAAACAGCTGCACCCGATTCACTCAAATGAGTGAGGAGGGGAAAAGGGACAGAGAAAGAGAGAGAGAGAGAGAGAGAGCGCACTACACATGCACAAACAGCTTGCTCCAAACGTTAAATAAGATTAACAATATAGCAGATCTCACCCACCTCACCCACCACCATTAACCTACGGATTGACTACCATAGTGCGAAAAAAAATAATAGTATGGCAGTCAATGGTGGGTAGGGCTGCACGATTAATCGCATGCTATTCTCACGCGCATTTCGTCAGTAAAGCCGGTTCCCTGATTACCGCTAAATCGCCATCACCTGCTTTCAAATGAAGCAGTATTTAATAGACAGAGCCGTAGATCACTGAAAAGCCACGCAATATCGCGTTCATATCGCAGATGAATCGCCTGCGATAATGAACGCGATATTGCGTGGCTTGTCCGTGAACTACGGCTCGGTCTATTAAAAGGCGCTCCGTTTAAAAACAGGTGATGGCGATTTAGCGGTAATCAGGGAACCGGCTTTAGTGACGAAATGCGCGTGACAATCGCATGCGATTAATCGTGCAGCCCTAATGGTGGGCAAGATCTGCTTGGTTACAGATGTCATGTGGACATCAATAAACATCCTGAAAATGAGCTTGGCAACTCACCATAACTATGAATACTCCACAGTCAATCCCAAAATGTTATAGGGGTATCCCCTGTTTGAAGAAAGAACACCCATTATGAAGAATTTACAATGACAATCGATATTATACATGCTATTCTTGTATATTTTCATTGTAAATGATCATTACCTCAACATCCAGGCCTGACTGTTCTTCCCATGGCCCAGGCATGAGCTTTTGTGCAACAGTCCTGATAAAAATCAAGAAAGGATTATGAGGAATACTTAATTTAAATACACACAGTGTAATTCTGGGGAACACAAACAGTTTCAGAAATGCAGAACATTGAGTGTTTGGTTGAACATGAGATGCAAACCCAGACAGCAACATAGTGTGGCCCAGATCTGGCCCACATCTGGTACATGTGGTTTACATGCGGACCAGATGTGGGTCGGATCTGGCCCAACACTATGTTGCTGTCAGGGAACAATGCTTACATCCTCTGAACGTAAAGAGGTACAATAACTATGCATAGTTTGTCCAAGCAGCCTTGACAAGTCAAGGGAACATGACTGCCGAGACTAGATGCTCTAAAGTTGGCAAGACAAAGGAACGTGACTGCCGAAAGTAGTTGCATTAGGGGAATGTGACTGCTGAAACAGATCATCCTGTTAACCTCAAGATGTCCCGGTATGGCTTGTGGCCAAAGCCTTGTTCCCACTGTGCAAACATTGAATCGAGGAACAGTGTTCCTCATTTGAGTGGCATCATCACCTATGAGAATGATCTTGGCAATGAGTTACAGAGTTATTACAGATAATCAGGGATGGGCAGTATTTATGATAAATGTATTTCAAATACAAAATAGTATGTGTGTAATTTGTATTTGATAGGGTTGATGAAAATGGCTTTATATTTTGTATCAAAATACTTTAGTGTTTTGTATTTTTGTATTTTTAAAATACTGTAAAATACTTTAAGAAGTCTACCTGATGACATCATAAAATTGCGGCCTCTGATTGGTGCTCCTACTCTATAGTTTGCAGAGACTTGTTGCGATCAGAACAGAAAACTGATCCATATGGAAGAAGGTGGTGAAAGTAAGAAACGTGCAGGCTGCCAGCTTTCCATCAATCTTTTGCATAAATTGCTATAATTTTTAACAGTTCATGTTAAGTTTTGGTGTTCATTTTGGTAGCCTAGGCTAAATAGTTTACTAATTTACATAATGTTCTTGAAAACTATTATACCGAGCAGCAGCCCCCTATATTTATGATTAACAATCAAATGATTAATTCGTTAGAAACTAGTTGCTATGAATACAGGAGCCATCAGTTGTCTTCTTATGAATGACTTTGTTTGTCACTGAGTCAGTGTTGCTGATGCAAAGTAGGCCCTTCATTACCAAACACCAAGTAACTAAATTAGGATAAAATTATGTGTCATTCGCAAACATTAAACTGTTGGTTACTTTAAAACTAACCTTCATCTGGGAGATCACAGGGATATGTGAATATTCGATCTGTTAAAGCCACAATATGTACATTTTCACAGCTAAAGGTCGCTCATTCAGAACAAAGGCGTAGCTTGATGACGCCTTGATTTCACGGAATCATGGGAGGTGTTGTCTTCACGTCTACAGCCGGTGGAAAAGAATCAGGATGAGACTCGGGCAGAAATCATGTTCATGGATGAGATTATTAAGTTGGCTTTGAAAAAGCCAACTTACTGATATTGTACTTAAGCTTATTAAGTTGGCTTGAAAAAGCCAACTTACTGTAATCCTATTTAAACTTATTATTATTAATGGTGCTTGCCAAAGGCAAAGCATCAGTATTATTATTGCTCATACTTATTATTATAATTATTTTTCTGGACAAAAGTTTGGCGCGCTACTCCTCCCGCAGTTTTTGTGCTAGGCCCATGAATGAGGTGTCAAATCGACCGGCTCATTGAGGAGACCTGTGCTATGACTTTTCTAAGCGATCGGACTAACGATGTTCGCACAGCGGATGAAAAAGCGGCCAAAAAAGTCCCATTGACTTACATTGAAAAATTCAAATTCACGAACATTCCGTCTCTCTCAACTGTCACTTTCTCACACACACTCACACATGCAGGCCCTTAGAAGCCTTTGTCTCTCAGTCACAGACACTCATTTTCTTCCACTTTTATTTCTGCGCGCTACTCCTCCCGCAGCGTTTGTCCTAGACCCATGAATGAGGTGTCAAATCGACCGGCTCATTGAGGAGACCTGTGCTATGACTTTTCTAAGCGATCGGACTAACGATGTTCGCACAGGCGGCGAAAAAGCGGCCAAAAATGTCCCATTGACTTTCAATGGCGGAATCTTCAGAAATTTGAATTTCAACTGTCACTTTCTCACACACACCAACACACGCAGGCCCTTAGAACCCTTTCACTCACTATTGATCACAGTGTGATAGAGACAAGGGGGCGGGCTCATTTCACTCAAGCAACCAATCACTGTCTCAGGATCATTGTGAAGCTATCAAGCCACGCCCTAGCAACCATATAGAGCACCATAGCAACAAGTTCCATTGACTTCCATTGAAAAAGATCAAAGGAATATCTTTGGATAGCAGTGTCATAGAAACATGAGGGTGGGCTCATTTGACTCGGGGCAGCAAACAGCTAATCACAAAATCACCTTAAACACTTCATAGCCACGCCCTAGTAACCATTTAGAGCACCCTAGCAACCCAAATCAAAGAGGGATATCTTCAAATCTGAATATCATAGAGGCATGGGGGTTGGTTTATATCATTCATACTGGCAAGCAGCCTTTGGTTTATCATTACTGGCAGCTGCCAAGCCACTCCCTAGCAACCAAACAGAGTACCCTAGCAACCGTGTAGCAAGATCTATATCTCTGCATCAGAACATCATAGAGACATGGCGGTTGGCTCTTTTGACTCATGCTAGCAAACTGGACTAGCAATGAATAGCTACATGCTAATAGTGATAATAGCTAATTGCTAAAGTGGACTGAGAACATGCTAAGAACTCTATAGAAACTCCATAGTAACTATCTGTGACAACTACCAACCACCTAGTAACACCATAGCAACCACCCAGGTTACCATAGCAACCGCCTAGCAACCACCCAGAACACCCTAGCAACCACCTAGCAACACCGCAGTGACCACCCCAGGTACCTTAGCAACTGCCTAGCAACACCCTAGCAACCACTCAGGTTACCATAGCAACCGCCTAGCAACCACCCAGAACACCCTAGCAACCGCCTAGCAACACCGTAGTGACCACCCCAGGTACCTTAGCAACTGCCTAGCAACACCCTAGCAACCACCCGGGTTACCATAGCAACCACCTAGCAACCACCCAGAACACCCTAGCAACCGCCTTGCAACACCTTAGCAACCGCTCCAAGTACCTTAGCAACTGCCTAGCAACACCCTAGCAACCACCCAGGTTACCATAGCAACCGCCTAGCAACCACCCAGAACACCCTAGCAACCGCCTAGCAACACCATAGTGACCACCCCAGGTACCTCAGCAACTGCCTAGCAACACCCTAGCAACCACCTAGTGCTATGACTTTTCTAAGCAATCGGGTGTACGATGTTCGCACAGCGGACGAAAAAACGGCTGAAAAAACTCCCATAGACTTAACATGGGGACCAAATCTGTGAGATCATATCTTTGGATTAGAAGGTCATAGAGACTTGGGGCTGGGCTCTTTTGACTCGGCCTATCAAGCCGCCAATAAGTAGTGACTTCATGGCCACGCCCTAGCAACCAATTACAGCACCCTAGCAACCGAGTGGCGAATTTTGCCACTGCAAGCACCATTCACATTTTCTTCAGGAAATGTACATTCTAGTTATTATTAAGTTGGCTTGAAAAAGCCAACTTACTGATCTACTACTTAAGCTTATTATTATTATTATTCTTCTTAGACTAAATTTCTAAATGCATCTCCTCCTAGACTGTTCAAGCTACAACCACCAAACTCGGACCAGACCTTCAGACTATTCTGACTTAGTGTGCTATATCTTTTCAGACTGATCAGACTTACGGTTTTCCTAAAAAAGCTGATCAAAACTTGGAAAAATCCCATTGACTTTCATTGACGGAATGTTCAAATGAGCCAAGACTATTCAAACTCCAACTGTCAAAATTCAAATTTTGACAGTTGGAGAGGCTCATCAGACTCCATTAGCTGCCATTCTATGTACTATTTCTAATCCATTGAGACTCATTCAAACTTCCATTCTATCTAATATGTCTTATCTATCTATCTATCTATCTATCTATCTATCTATCTATCTATCTATCTATCTATCAAACTAAATCTATCTATCTATCAAACTAAATCTATCTATCTATCTATCTATCAAACTAAATCTATCTATCTATCTATTTCTTTTTCTAATCTATATCAAACTAAATCTATCTATTTCTCTTTCTAATCTATCTATCTATCTATCAAACTAAATCTAGCTATTTCTCTATCTATCACTTCTCATCTATCAATCTATCTATCTTCTCATCTATCACTTCTCATCTATCTCTCTTCTCATCTATCACTTCTCATCTATCTCTCTATCTATCATCTATCTATCAACTCATTCAAATTCATAAACTATCTATCTATCTATGATCAACTCTCATAGCAACCACCCAAAACAACCTAGCAACCACCCAAAACAACCTAGCAACCACCCAGAACACCATGGCAACTGCATAGCAACCACACAAATCACCCTGGCATCATCCTAGCAACCAGCCTGGATACAATAGCAACCGCATAGCAACACCATGGCAACCACCCCGAGTACCCTAGCAACCGCATAGCAACACCCTAGCAACCACCCCGAGTACCCTAGCAACCGCATAGCAACACCCTAGCAACCACCCCGAGTACCCTGGCAACCGCATAGCAACACCCTAGCAACCACCCCGAGTACCCTAGCAACCGCATAGCAACACCATAGCAACCACCCCGAGTACCCTAGCAACCGCATAGCAACACCCTAGCAACCACCCCGAGTACCCTAGCAACCGCATAGCAACACCTTAGCATCCACCCCGAGTACCATAGCAACCGCATAGCAACACCCTAGCAACCACCCCGAGTACCCTAGCAACCGCATAGCAACACCTTAACAACCACCCGAGTACCCTAGCAACCGCATAGCAACACCCTAGCAACCACCCCGAGTACCCTAGCAACCGCATAGCAACAACTTAGCAACCACCCCAAGTACCATAGCAACCGCATAGCAACACCTTAGCAACCACCCCGAGTACCCTAGCAACCGCATAGCAACACCGTAGCAACCAAACAGAGTACCCTAGCAACCATTTTGCAAAATCTATATCTCTGCATCAGAACATCGTACAGACATGGGGGTTGGTTTATATTGTCAAGCAGCCTTTGGAGTATCATCATTGGTAGCTGGCAAGTCACTCCCTAGCAACCAAACAGTACCCTAGTAACCGTTTTGCAAAATCTGTATCTCTGCATCAGAACATCGTCCAGACATGGGGGTTGGTTTATATTGTCAAGCAGCCTTTGGAGTATCATCATTGGTAGCTGGCAAGCCACTCCCTAGCAACCAAACAGAGTACCCTAGCAACCGTTTTGCAAAATCTATATCTCTGCATCAGAACATCGTACAGACATGGGGGTTGGTTTATATTGTCAAGCAGCCTTTGGAGTATCATCACTGGTAGCTGCCAAGCCACTCCCTAGCAACCAAACAGAGTACCCTAGCAACCGTTTTGCAAAATCTATATCTCTGCATCAGTACATCGTAGAGACATGGGGGTTGGCTTTTTGACTCATGCTAGCAATCTGGACTTCCAACATGCTAGCAGTGAATAGCTACATGCTAATAGTGATTAGCTAAGTGCTAAAGTGGGCTAAGAACATGCTAATAACTCTATAAAAACTCCATAGTATCCATCTGTGACTATCTATCTATCTATCTAATAAAACTTAAACTTTCAAACTTCAAACTTTTAAAACTTCTCAAACTTTCTGGCTATGCTTTTTCAAGCCAACTTAAAGTTTGTCCTCAAACTTTTTTATCTAGTTATTCTTCTTCTTACTTGAATTTCCAAGACTAACTCCTCCTAGAGCTTTAACTCCACAAACTCCAAACTCGGACTAGACCTTCAAACTGTTCTGACTTAGTGTGCTATATCTTTTCTAACTGATCCGACTTACGGTTTTCCTAAAAATGACTATTAAAGCTCGGAAAAATCCCATTGACTTTCATTGACGGAATGTTCAAATGAGCCAAGACTTTCAAATTCCAACTGTCAAAATTCAAATTCAAACTATGGAAGCCCATTAGACTCAAAAACTCAATTAGACTCAACTACCATTCTATGTACTATTTCTAATCCATTGAAACTCATTCAAACTCATCTATCTATCTATCTATCTATCTATCTATCTAACTCATTCAAACTCATCTATCTATCTATCTATCTATCTATCTATCTATCTATCTATCTATCTATCTATCTCATTCAAACTCATCTATCTATCTATCTATCTTTCTATCTATCTCATTCAAACTCATCTATCTATCTATCTATCTATCTCATTCAAACTCATCTATCTATCTATCTATCTATCTATCTATCTCATTCAAACTCATCTATCTATCTATCTATCTATCTCATTCAAACTCATCTATCTATCTATCTCATTCAAACTCATCTATCTATCTATCTATCTATCTATCATCTATCTCATTCAAACTCATCTATCTATCTATCTATCTATCTATCATCACTGGTAGCTGCCAAGCCACTCCCTAGCAACCAAATGGAGTACCCTAGCAACCATTTTGCAAAATCTATATCTCTGCATCAGAACATCGTACAGACATAGGGGTTGGTTTATATTGTCAAGCAGCCTTTGGAGTATCATCATTGGAAGCTTCCAAGCCACAGCCCTAGCAACGAAACGGAGTACCCTAGCAACCGTTTTGGAAAATCTATATCTCTGCATCAGAACATCGTACAGACATGGGGGTTGGTTTATATTGTCAAGCAGCCTTTGGAGTATCATCATTGGTAGCTGCCAAGCAACTCCCTAGCAACCAAACAGAGTACCCTAGCAACCGTTTTGCAAATTCTATATCTCTGCATCAGAACATCGTACAGACATGGGGGTTGGTTTATATTGTCAAGCAGCCTCTGGAGTATCATCATTGGTAGCTACAAAGCCACTCCCTAGCAACCAAACAGAGTACCCTAGCAACCGTTTTGCAAAATCTATATCTCTGCATCAGAACATCGTACAGACATGGGGGTTGGTTTATATTGTCAAGCAGCCTCTGGAGTATCATCATTGGTAGCTACAAAGCCACTCCCTAGCAACCAAACAGAGTACCCTAGCAACCGTTTTGCAAAATCTATATCTCTGCATCAGAACATCGTACAGACATGGGGGTTGGCTTATAATGTCAAGCAGCCTTTGGAGTATCATCATTGGTAGCTGCCACGCCACTCCCTAGCAACCAAATAGAGTACCCTAACAACCGTATTGCAAAATCTATATCTCTGCATCAGAACATCGTACAGACATGGGGGTTGGTTTATACTGTCAAGCAGCCTTTGGAGTATCATCATTGGTAGCTGCAAAGCCACTCCCTAGCAACCAAACAGAGTACCCTAGCAACCGTTTTGCAAAATCTATATCTCTGCATCAGAACATCGTACAGACATGGGGGTTGGCTTATAATGTCAAGCAGCCTTTGGAGTATCATCATTGGTAGCTGCCACGCCACTCCCTAGCAACCAAATAGAGTACCCTAACAACCGTATTGCAAAATCTATATCTCTGCATCAGAACATCGTACAGACATGGGGGTTGGTTTATATTGTCAAGCAGCCTTTGGAGTATCATCATTGGTAGCTGCAAAGCCACTCCCTAGCAACCAAACAGAGTACCCTAGCAACCGTTTTGCAAAATCTATATCTCTGCATCAGAACATCGTACAGACATGGGGGTTGGCTTATAATGTCAAGCAGCCTTTGGAGTATCATCATTGGTAGCTGCAAAGCCACTCCCTAGCAACCAAATAGAGTACCCTAACAACCGTATTGCAAAATCTATATCACTGCATCAGAACATCGTACAGACATGGGGGTTGGTTTATATTGTCAAGCAGCCTTTGGAGTATCATCACTGGTAGCTGCCATGCCACTCCCTAGCAACCAAACAGAGTACCCTAGCAACCGTTTGCAAGATCTATATCTCTGCATCAGAACAGCATACAGACATGGGGGTTGGTTTATATTGTCAAGCAGCCTTTGGTGTATCTATCTATCTATCTAACTCATTCAAACTCATCTATCTATCTATCTAAAAGCAACCACCCAGAACAACTTAGCAACTTCATAGCAACCAAACCCCCATCTATCTATCTAATACTTCTTATCTATTCAACCAATAATTTTGATTTTGGTGCATCCCTAATAGAATATACATGCATGTCTAATCTATTTTTCAAGGCCACATAATTTTTTTATTGTTGTAAAATGATCAAGAAAGACAAAATCAAGTAACTATGTTTTAAAAATAATTTTATTCAGTAAATACTCATTTGGATCGCACTTAGTCTGGAACCTCACCCTTAAGCGTGCCAAACTGAAGTAAAAATCTCCAGAATAACTCACTCTTGGGATCACTGGAACACACAAGCCTCTCCACCACGTCAAGGTGGCGATCCTTGGAAAGGACATTCACTCTCCATTCATTCCTTATCTAACACACACAAGCACACACACACACACACACACACACACACATGTTTGTTTTTGTGAATTGTGGGGACTTTCCATAGACTTCAATGCATTTTACACTGAACAAACTGTACATTCTATCCCCCTACCCTGCCCCTACCCCTAAACCTAACCCTCACAGGAAACTGTGCAAACTTTTACTTTTTCACAAAAACTCATTCTATATGATTTATAAACCCATTTACATTGTGGGGACCGCTGGCTGGTCCCCACGATGTAGGTGAACTCAGGTTTATATTACATCATGGGGACATTTGGTCCCCACAATGTAATATAAACAAAAGCACACACACACACACAGTTTTTATCTAATGCATACACACACACAAGCACACAAGAAGTAGACAAAGTAAACAATGTAGTTAGTAGTAGTTAGTCAGTTGTTGTTAATTTATTTGCATTTGTATTAGCATTATTATTAAAATCATTATGTTATTTTATAGCAATGTTGTATGCAGATTTGTATCTATTCTAAAACACAATACACAGGATCATGATAGCTATAATATGTCTGTAGAACTCCGGCTCTGACATTTGAGTGTGCGCCGCTTATGAACACAGGGTCCAGAAGAGTGTTTTTTTCTGTGGTCCCGGTGCTGATTAGCTGTGTGTATCCTTTATCTTCAAACAAATTGAGAATAGGTTTGTTGCAACGAGACAACTCATCTTCATTGAAGTCGCCACAAACAATCAGAGGCTTGAAATCGATGATCTCCAGAGATGTCAAGAGGGCGCTCAGTTGTGCCAAAAACTCTGTTAAATTATAACTAGGTGGTCTGTAGATTACTGCAAGAAGTGCTTGTTTGGGGGCTTCTATCTTCAAAACCAAATATTCCAAGTCAGTAACATTCTGTATGTACATCAGAGGACAAACTTGAAAGCTGTTCCTTACATAAATGGCCACTCCACCACCTTTCTTGTTTGCCAAATGTGCATAGTTTGTGTAGGATGCATGCCTGTTGCGTTTGTACATAGTGTATCCATCCAGATGTAGATGTGGAGGAACAGCAGAGCCTGACAGATGTGTTTCAGTGAGGCACAAAACATCAGCCAAGAGAAGTTCATGGTGGCATTTTAAATCATCAATATGACACTCCAGTCCCTCTGTGTTGTGATGAATGATTTTAAGAGCTGAATTCAGGTTTGAATCCTGTACAATGTTTAGGATGGGCTGGATATTGTGAAAATCCGCTTTTGGCATGTTCTCCAAGGAGGCACTTATTTCTGGATCACAGAAAATTTTCTTTTCATCAAAGTCAGTGATGTGCAACCCACTGAGTGATGTTGTTCTGCTGAGTGCAACGTATGCCATGCCTGGTTCGAATATGTGCTTCAGAGATACAACAGCACAATCAGTCGTCATTCCTTGCACTTTATGGATGGTACATGCGAAAGCAAGCTTCATGGGAAATTGCCTCCGAACTGTCCCTTTTTTTTTATGCGGTTCCTCTGACCTCTCAATATAGACAATGTTGTCATCTCCATCAGGTGCTTTGTTGCGATGTTTCTGTCCAGCAGTCACATCATCTAAATGAAGACCAATTAACTGTACAGATCCATCTCGGGTATTCGCTGTTATTTTTGCCACTTTGCCAAAAGTACCATTAACCAGTCCGTCTTCTACATCAATATTTCTGGTTAACATCACTCGTGCACCAACAGCGATCTGTAGTTTGTCTATAAGGCCTCGTTTGTCTCCTTTTAATGGTGCCGCTTGCCTTTTCATTTCACCTGTTCGTGGATCTTTTTTGTAATCATGTGCATCAATGTTAATAATATTTGAAAAGCGAGAGGATATGGCTTCAGTGTTGTGATTGTCTACCTCTTTATTTGTTGCATAGATGTGTAATGCATCAGAGGGACACTCTTCAGGGGAGGACCTTGTGACAGCTTCTAACATGCATTTGTCTGCATCATTTAGCTTCTCATGCTTCTTTTTTACTCTCAGTCGGTTGAGCAGCTCAGCATATGCAAGATCATCTCTCTGTCTCATGATCTGTGTTAGACTTGTCGTTTGAAAATTATCGTTCCAGAAGTCCAGCACATGGTCCTCATACACACAGAGTGGTTTTGCTCTTCCCACAGGTGGTAATTGATAATAATCTCCTACAACTAATAAAGATAATCCACCAAAAGGTTTCTTGTTTCCTTTAATCTGTTGCAGTCTCCAGTTCACATAGGCAAACAACTGTTTTGACACCATTGATATTTCATCAATAATTAAAATGTGTGCATTAGAAAGGTCTGCTCTGATTTCATCTAAGCTGTTTCCCAGGGGTTGGTATGGAGGCTTCAAGTTTCTTGGGAGTTTCAGAAGACAGTGCAATGTTTTGCCTGAGATGTTAAAGGCAGCAGTACCTGTGAATGCTGTTAAAAGAACGGTTGGCTTGGAAATGTCAGTATGCTCTCGAATGCATGGAAGCCTGCGCAAAATCTTGGTTGCTTCTGCATAAATAGATTTAATTACATGTGATTTACCAACTCCTGCTCCTCCATTCAAAAAATACAGAAACTGTTGTGGGTTTTCACCAGAAATGCATCTTTTGCACCAATCTCGCACAGCATAAAATATGGAAGCTTGTGTTTGATTCAAGCTCTGAAACATTTTGCGAATCTGTGCATGATTTTGCTGGGTAGCTTCTATGAGTGGCATAGCTGTGTTACTGACAGAGGCAGATGCTGTGTATTCAGGAATATTGTCTTGCTCGTTCACATCATTAGGATCACTGGGTTCACGTTCTGATATGCTCTCCAATCGGATCAGTTCATTTGCTGGAGCCAATGTAGTCCACGCATCTTCAACTGGACCATTTTGTTCAAAATCCTCAATTGCCTTTTCTATAGCCTCGTTATGTTTTTCATATTTCTCACGGTTTTCGTGTACAATCTTGCACACACGTTGCACTTCATCAGTTCCTGGTAGTTTTACTGAAGCAAATGCATAAAATGATTCATATGTTGGAAATCTTGTGGACTTCAGCTGCTCATCTGAGCGATATGGCAAGTAAAGTTTTAGAAGAGTCCCATAGAATTTTTCTGGGGTTTTCTGTTCTGAAAAACGGGCAAATCGTATGACAGCAGGTTTTCCCCTTGTTCTTTTCTGTATGTGTCCCAAATTTTTTTGAAGTTTCAAAACATTTTTACCTTTTGTCTGTCCTGCATAAACAATCCGGTATTCACTTGCAAATTCAGCCATGCACATGTTCTCAAATTCAGGTCTGTTTGGTCTGGCCTTGTATCTGTCTGGCAATCCAGTCATCCACACATTCTCTATGTCATCATCCATGGCCTGCAAGCACTTCATCGGTAAACTCATCTTTACAGCATTGTCATCAGTAGGTATGAATATGACAGCACGTGATGACAATTTCAATTTCAAACTGCATGTGCGAGCAACTGCCTCCTGAGCACTGACTTCTCTGTTCTTTGAATATGCGTTCATGATCTGCTTCATGCTCTCACGGTCAGAAAGGTTATCATTGCTTGAATCTTTTATGACTTTCTTTAGGTAATCACTCATCTCATGTTCGGCTTTTGAGATGTATGAGAGAATGTACATGATACAGCTGTAGGGGTTTAGAATGAACTGAATGTCCATGTTTGCATTCCAGGCTCTTAACAGCAGTGGATTATAGCCATTAACCCAGGAGTCCTGTGGTCTTCTTTCCATAAATATAGAACATGATGTAGAAAGAGTGTCAATGTATTTTACATATTCTCCATAGGTCATGTTTACTTCATGAAGTAGCTGTGAAATACAATCAAAACTCTTAGTTGAGTCATTCAGTAGATCCCACACCTTCTGTAGCTGTTCTTTTGCAATGCTGGCATAATTTCTTTCCTCTGATTCATTACCTTCATCAGACTGATCTACAGGAGGAGGCCTGGGGCGGGATATCATGGTCCTGTTAATGGGTGGTTTAGGAAATCCAAATCTGCAGTGCTTCTTGTTTTTTCTACAGGATTTGGAGTGGTTACGACTGTGCATCTGTACTTCACTTACAATTCTATGTAGTTCTGGGTCTTCGTTTGGGTCTGGTAATTTGCACAAGATGTATTTATCTATGAAATCACACACATCCTGATCTTGATCTTTTTCAAACTCTGGAGCATCTTTCACCCAAAATAAGCAGTGAATGTGTGGAGAGCCACGTAGTTGAAATTCCACTCTGTAAAAAAAGTCAATTACCTCACCGATAGGTTGAGCAGGTGAGTTAATCAAATCTCTCATTAAGGCTTCAACTCGTTTTTCAAACATCCGCATGGCTGTGACTGGGTTGCTTCTCAGGATTTCACATTTTTGTGACCAGTCTAAATCAGCGAAGTTCACAGTTTCACCTTGTTGTGTTTTAATAGCAGTGATCACTTCAGACCATCTCATCTCAGCAGCGCTAAATGTACAGAAAAATGTGGGAGTGCCCAGCTGTCTCAGCATAGCAAACAAATCACGGAGAGTTTTCTCCCAGTAAGCTGGTGTCCCTCTTAATGGCTGCATGAAACGTGTAGCTTCCTTATTTATTAGAAGATTTTGTAATTCCTGTTTGTCCTGCAGCAGTGAACAGTTTATTCTGCGTCCATCACGTGTCATGGGTTTTGACTTTCTGAGCTGAATACTCATACTAGATGTGGCTAAGTTCATTTCAGTGGTGAACTGAGCAAAGAAGAGATAGTTGGTATCCTTTGCACAACGATTGTCAATAGAGAATAGCCTTGTGTTAAAGTATCGGCTGGGCGAAACATATTTTTTTCGACTAGGCTCATCAAAGGTGTTCTTGCCATCTGGAAACTGCACTGGAAACGCCATAGACTCAAGTTTAGGAATTTTGAAAGTGTTTACAGGACTGTTTCTCTCTGCTGGAGCAATGCAAAATATTCCATCATCATAAGACAACAGTTGCTGGCCAAGATCTGGGGGCTGAAGACATGTATCCAAAGGCAAGCCTCTCGATTGCTCTTCTTCAGTATTGTCATCATTTGAATCATTGTTTTCATTCTCATTACTCTGTTCTTCAGTGTTCTCACTTTGACTCTGGCTGCTGTTCTCAATATCCATTTCCTCATCAGGAGCACTTATGTCATTTTCACACTGTTCATGCTCATTAAACATTTCTTCTTCAGAGAGTGCTGCGTTAATGACAATATCTTTATATTCTGAATGGATTTCTTTTAGTTTTCTTAAAGCAGACAAAACCTTCTGCATGTTCAAAGTTTGGAATTGATAGTGGCCTGTGTAACACATACGTCTTTTCAGTTTCACTGTAAGCAGTTGTGATTCAGTTCTTGGTCTGGGTAAACAATTTACTGTTGTTTCTACTTCAGATGCAACTGAAATCACGGCACCTTTTATTGCTCTTTGTTGGCCTTTTGGAAGTGTTACAATTTTAGCAAAGGGAATGTACTTTGCAATAACGTGTCTTTCAAGAACATTCAAATCGCAGAGTTCTGGAGGAATGGGAGCGAACTGAAGCTTATTGGCAAGGGCAATGTTTGGCATTACACCTCTCAATAGTGTTGTATGGCAGCAGTGACAGATCCACTCTGTTTTTCTGTTCTCCAAGGGACATTGATCAGGGCAGTCAGAGCAGATGTGAACATAGTTTCCAGTCAAGCATACTGAAGCAACTGTCGGGTTCTTCTGATAGCACTCACGATCACATGATTTGACTTGATTTGAGAAGAGCGCTCTGGCACAGCATGTGCAGACATAAGTTGGGCCCTGTTTTATAACATCTCTAAAAGTATTTATGGCTCTTAACACACTTGGATCTTGTACTACGTCAGGTTGTATATTTTGTAAGGTGTCTCTCTGTTGGCGCATCAGATCGATTTTTTGTATTTGTCCTGTATGTGTTGTGCACAGCGTACTTTGTGAAGTGCCTTGCGTTCAGATATTTTGTTTTTAGATTTGAATAAAGAATACTGTTTCTGACGAGCCATAAAATGTGCATCACAGTGATAAAGTTGTTTAAAAATGCTCTTCCTTTTTTCATAGAAGTTAGGATCATTTTTGCATCGGTTTGTATAATGGTCTTTTTGCTTTTGCCTAAATATTGGATCCTTTAAATATCTATCAAGATGATATTGCATATGCTGTTCCTTAAATTTAGAATTGTTCTTGTAATTACTTATTAAATAGTTCTTTTGTCTCTGTCTGAATTTTTCGTCATTCAGGTAATTTAGAATTATATAGTTCCTTTGTCTCTGTCTGAATTTTTCGTCATTCCGGTAATTTAGAATTATATAGTTCTTATGTCTCTGTCTGAATTTTTCGACATTCCGGTAATTTAGAATTACATAGTTCTTATGTCTCTGTCTGAATTGTTCATCATTCATGTAATTAAAGGTTATTTTAGTCTTTTTTCCCACTCTGTATTGTTCATTATTTCTGTACATGTGAACTGCATAAGCCTTTTTTCTCTCTCTGTATTCATAAGATTTTTTATAATTGTTTTTCATTGCTTGTTTATGTTGGTTTCTGTAAACCATATTATTCCAATATTTGTTCTTCATGGCTTGTTTATGTCTTTCACTACTTGTTTTATAATCATAGACGTTACGTATAGCTTGTTTTTTGTCAAATACACCTCGTCTGTGAACCATTTCTTTCTGCCATTTTTTATAGTAAGCCTTTTGCTTTCGAGTCTTGTTCAGTTTTTCTGTTTGCTTCATTGTCGCTTGTGAATATTGGTGAACTTCCATTTTATCTTGGTGAGTCAAGTGTGCTTGTTCATTAGTTGATGCAGCTTCAATAATGTTAGTCTCAGATGATTGCTGAACAGGATCTAGTACTTGAACATAATGTTGTAAGACATCAGCAGACCTGCATTGCTCTTTGTTTGACAGAGCTTTGTTCTCAAAAGAGACGGACGGTTGCAGATCATTTTCAAGCTCACAGCAGTTCAGGGAGACTTCAGAACGTACTCTTGCTATTGTCGATTGTGAATATTGGTGAACTTCCAATTTATCTTGATAAGTCAAATGTTCATTAGTTGATGTAGCTCCAATCATGGTAGTCTCGAATGGTTGTTGAACTGGATCTAGTACTTGAACATACTGTTGTGAGACATTAGAAGACCTGCATTGTTCTTTGTTTGACAGAGCTTTGTTCTCAAAAGAAACGGATGGTTGCACATCACGTTCAACCTCACAGTAGTTCAGGGAGACTTCAGAACGTACACTACTTGCAGTTCTTTTTATGAATGATACTGGCAGCAGTTCAAACTGTTGCTCATCTCTTGCTTGGAAACACCATTGAAACATCAGTAGCAGCCTCTCTACCATGTCTTCTAAATGGAAAAAGGTCAACATCACGGCCGTACCTGTGCTTTCATCAGTAAACAAGCCATCTGTTGTTCTGCAGTGAGAATCAAAGAAACCAAACCTCCCTGAACGATCTCTGAATACAGCGATACATGAGTCCTTGCACAATAGTAACGCATCAGTTACATCAGCTCTGAGACATTGCAGAGTACTCTCAAGATTTTCATACTCGCCTACAGCAGGTAAATCTCTGAGAAATCCAAACCTCTGAGGATGTTTCAGGACGCTGTACCAGTTTGAGACTGTCTTAATTGTGTTTGGTAGTTCGTCAAAATTTAAAAAATTACTCACAAATCTTTTTTTGCGCAGCAGGGTTTTTTTGACAGTAGTGTAAAGTGCATCACCTTTCTGCAAAATGCGATCTAAATCGAAAGTGTGTAGCTCGTTATGTTCATTATGGACAGCTAGAAACATTAAGGAATTGCAAGTACACTGGCGGCCTCTGGAGTTAAGGCTATACCTTGGATCGCTTTGACAGTGGGATGCTGCAACAGACAGAACATATGGGTTTGGATCATTCATACCTGATACAGAGTTGGTACCGCTACTGGTGCCACATGAAGCTTGTAGGTTTCTGCGCTGTTTCTGAGAATCACTCCTCTTTCCTTTTCTTGGCATGGTGATGTTTCAACACTGGCAATCAAGCAAAGATGTCTGAGTAATGGATAAAAATATTGATATTCACTAATACTTGAAGTAGAGCACAAAGATAATCTTTTATGCAGTCAGATGTACAGAACAGATATATAACAATATCAACAATAATTAATGTGATGTGGGTTAATCAAAAAATTGTGTACTTTAAAAGAGTTGATATTCCAGCGTAGTGAAATCTGGAAATTTCTCTTTCACTCTTTCTGAATCTGTAGTTCACTGTTCTCACCTGAGTTTGATGTGCAAGTTCTTCACAGTCAAGTTTTTCAAAGAGTTTTTGGTTTTCAAAGAGTTTTTGGGGTTCAAAGAATCATGGGGGGGGTTCTGGCTCTTTAATTTTAAAGATGCGTGCAAGCTTGCATGTGCGTTTTGGATCATGCGTTTTGGATTTGCATTTTTGGGTAAGATCGTGTTTGGGGTGCAAGCAAGCGAAGCAGCAAGCAGTGCAGCTGCGTTTTTGGATAGCAGCCAGTTAGTTTTGGTTTGTAAGGGAAAGAATAGAATGGGCGAGAGGTAGAGATTCAAGCAGGATAAAATTTTGAGTGAAAAATGGATATAAAGGCATAGATAGGACAGAATAGTAAAGGACAGTAAAGGACACACACACAAAGACACACACACACAGGGAAAAAAAAGTTAATTACATTCTTTACAGAAAACAGGAATACAAATTGCACTTAATAAACAGTTAATTGTGCAAATATAATATTCATAATAATAATGAAACAATTTAACTAAAATAATTTCTAAAATGATTACTTACTGTAAAGAGGTGGGACAATGTAATAACAAATAAATACAAAATCCAGTAATCAACATATTTTCAAAACATGACTGAATTACATTTGTATGAAAACTGCATGTTTGTGTGATGATGCTACCCCATTATATTTAAAAAAATGTTCTTACATTGATGGAAATAAAGATGTCCAATCTACTGTAGGGAAGAAGAAAAAAGAGACACATCTCACACAAATCAAGTTGTTCATTTAAGCAAAAAAAATAATAATAATTTAATGTAAATGTTTTTTATTCAACACATTTTTATGAACAAATGTCCTACAAATAAATGAATCTTCACTGTAATATATACCAATGGCTAAATTTGTAAAATGTCACAATGTTATACAGTAAAGTCTAAGACAGCAATGTATATGTGGACCCTACAGGACGTAAATCAATACCCTGCATAAATCAATATAAAGATCTGACTAATGTGTCTGATTAACATGTTGTGTGGGTTACTTGCATAGACAGCCAAAGCAGCCTCAACCCTATGGATAAATGAAAAGAAATAAACAGCTAGTGAGAATGAATACAATTCTCAAAAACAAACCATGCAAGCGATACTGCTGAATTATATCAGAGTATTAATGAGGTGAATATGAATAAATGAATTACCTTAAAATGAAGGTGCTGATGGCAGCTGGCAGCGGAGAGGAGGCAGTGGATATGATATGATACGAAATCTAATAGATATATAAATAAGTAATCTTGATTTAATACCCAAACATGTTATTCAAATGTTAAGTGCTTAACAAAAGAGATTATTACATTATGTGAAATACGCTGGTGTAAATTACTATTATATTATTGTAAATGCAAATACTGATAATGTGACAGTCATTTTGAAAGATTACTTACCACAAAGGATGCAATGACCTGGGAAGATTTTACAGACATTGATTCACATAAAAGAAAAAGGGAGAAAAATAAGAAATCACATAAAATTCACTAAGTCAAATGAGCTGAATGTAAGACAAACATTACAATTTATGTCTAGGTTCTCCATCTCTGCAATTCATTCTGCTGTCATACAATTAATAATGAATGTAGATTTTTATTATTATTTTTTTTTTATTCAAAATACTGAGAATCAAACCATGCAAGCGATACTGCTGAATTATATCAGAGTATTAATGAGGTGAATCTGAATAAATTAATTACCTTAAAATGAAGGTGCTGATGGCAGCTGGCAGCGGGGAGGAGGCAGTGGAGAAGATATGATACGAAATCTAATAGATATATGAAATAAGTAATCTTGATCTAAAACCCAAACATGTTATTCAAATGTTAAGTGCTTAACAAAAGAGATTATTACATGTTGTGAAATACGCTGATGTAAATTACTATTATATTATTGTAAATGCAAATACTGATAATGTGACATTCATTTTGAAAGATTACTTACCACAAAGGATGCAATGACCTGGGAAGATTTTACAGACATTGATTCACATAAAAGAAAAAGGGAGAAAAATAAGAAATCACATAAAATTCACTAAGTCAAATGAGCTGAATGTAAGACAAACATTACAATTTATGTCTAGGTTCTCCATCTCTGCAATTCATTCTGCTGTCATACAATTAATAATGAATGTAGATTTTTATTATTATTTTTTTTATTCAAAATACTGAGAATCAAACCATGCAAGCGATACTGCTGAATTATATCAGAGTATTAATGAGGTGAATCTGAATAAATTAATTACCTTAAAATGAAGGTGCTGATGGCAGCTGGCAGCGGGGAGGAGGCAGTGGAGAAGATATGATACGAAATCTAATAGATATATGAAATAAGTAATCTTGATCTAAAACCCAAACATGTTATTCAAATGTTAAGTGCTTAACAAAAGAGATTATTACATGTTGTGAAATACGCTGATGTAAATTACTATTATTATTGTAAATGCAAATACTGATAATGTGACATTCATTTTGAAAGATTACTTACCACAAAGGATGCAATGACCTGGGAAGATTTTACAGACATTGATTCACTAAAAGAAAAAGGGAGAAAAATAAGAAATCACATAAAATTCACTAAGCCAAATGAGTATATTAAACAGGTCTGTATGGATGGACATCAAAGAACTTTAAAGTCTTAAAAATATTATTGACTAATCTGAATCTTATTGGAGTTGTATTTATTTACCACAAAAGTTTCTAGATAGCAACAAAGTATGTGAATGAAAGACAAACATTACAATTTATGTCTAGGTTCTCCATCTCTGCAATTCATTCTGCTGTCATACAATAATGAATGTAGGTTTTTTGTTTTTTTAATTCAAAATACTGAGAATTTGCTATTAATCAAATACTTACACAGCAGTAGCAACGAACTGTTAACACACAAGCAAAAGGGAGAAATAGGTAAGATGACACATATATGGATATCAATTCCTTTCTATTCATAAAAGTAACTAAGTGGCATTATTAGTTTGTCAGACACAATACACATATTCACCTGCTGTCCATCAGGCTGTGGCACATCCATTACTTTTGCAGTAAAAGTGCCGCTTACTCAACGTGACGTGATCGTCAACACATACTATTTTTGCTCGAAACTTTAAAACGCCGTCGAGTGTTTTAAATAACTTCCGTTTTCGATCTGATGAGGCTTCTTGTGAAAGAATGAGGCAGAAAATACATTTATCTAGTATTTTACACAGTGATAAAGACAGCAGCACTGTCTGCGAGATACGTGTGGATGTCCCACAGCCTGAGAGACAGCAGGTGAATGTGTATTGTGTCTGACCTCAGTGTGCTTCCCTACCGTCCACCACAGTGACCCTCAGTATGTAACGTACATGTATGATTTATGTTCAGACATGTTCTAATTTGTTACACTGTTAACTTAAGTTCAAGTTGTTATATTTGTTTATTGTATTTACAGTCATGTCAATAAAGCAATTGTTAAATTTGATAAAGGCTATGTTGATTAGCATTGCATTATAAATACACTGTTATTCTTAGGAAAATACTAACGTTGCCCGAGATGACTTCAAGAACACAGACACACCATATATTGTCAGTCGTATGTTTATTGTTTTCAGGTTTCATTAGTCACGTCTCTGAGTTATTCATTGATAGCTTTAGCTTTCCTGGAACGATATTGATTCATGCGTTTCATTACTACTCACTTGACGACTGTCAGCGCCCTCCAGCGTCGAGTATGAATGAAATACGAGTGAACGGACATTACGATCCTGGGAGACGTTGTTTAATCACTATACAGTGTAGAAGGCTCATATTTCATATTAAATTGGTATTTGTTCCTGTTTATGTCGGAAAAAAAACGATTACTGGGGATATCAAAAATTAGATGGAAGACAAAAACCGTTACACATTCCCTCGCGAGTTATCGTAATGCTCAATGGAAATTAACATTTTATTCAGTTTTCAGCAGTTACATTTAAAACTAAATGTTTAACTGCATCATCTCGTTAACACACAGACATTTTGGTAATATTTAATCGCATAATTATCTCAGAAATATTTCACACTCACCTAAAACAAACGGCCGCTGGAACGGAAGACTCCGAATGTCAGCTCATTAGTTATGCAGAATTCTAACTTCTCATTGGTCAGTCGTAATATTTGTTTTAAAATATCCCCATAATAAAACGATAACGAGTCAAATCACAATACATATAGACGAACTTTATATTATTGTAATTCATTACAATTAAAATTCAGTACAAGTAATGAAAAATATTCAAAGCACACTCACAGTACAGGAAATATGAGCAGCCAGAGTCCGTTAAAAGCTGCGCACAGCCTTTTATTTTAATTTAATTATTTAATTATTTTCAAATTACAAGAAAAATATTTATTACAATAAATACAATTCATTCAAGTAAAAAAAAATCCTTACAATAAATAAAATTCATTACAAGTTAAAAAACATTCATTATAATAATTAATTAAGTTAAAAAAAATATTATAATAAATACAATTCATTACACGTTAAAAAAAACATTCATTACAATAAATAAAATTAATTACAAGTTAAAAACATTCATTACAAAAAATAAAAAGAGAGCGGGAAAAGCGCCAGAGTCTGTTAAATAGCTGCGCACAGCCACGTCCACCTCAGTGCGCAGGACTCCATCAACAGCTCCAACCCAACGGAACCAGAGACGGCGCTAAAGTCAAGTTTAAGAGGTGAGATGAAATATATAGAATGTATTGCCTCAATTTCACAATAAATTAATAATATGAAATGAATTTTAAATATTAAGACATTTTAAATAACACTTTCCCAGTGCCTGGCAGTATAGTTAATATTTTTAGGTAATGTTAAAGCTTTACTTCACAAGAAATTGTATCAACAACGGGATAATTGATAGTTTTTGGATGTTTTTTTTTAATTAATAAATAAAATCATTGTGAAGAATGAGGAAGTAATTCTCTCTTTGAAGTAAAAGAGTGAAATCCTGTCAGAGGCATATTTTTCCCCCCCAAGTTAATTTTCTGAGGTAAAAACTTTACATGAAATTAATCAATGACTTTCAAATACATAAATTACATAAATAAATACATTACTGTGAAATATTGAGTAAAAGGAGAGAAATCCTGCTAGAGTAATGTTAAAAAAATGAATCCTGTCAGGGATTGGAAAAAGGGCAGTCTATAGGGTTAAGGTTGAGTTCACTTTCTGAGGTAAAACTTTAATTCATCTGAAATTATATCAATGACTTTCAATAAATAAAATCAACTACATGAATAAATCAATCAATTCCTGTGAAATATAAAGTAAAAAAAGGTGAGAAATCCTGCCAGAGAATAAAGCTAAAAAATGACTTTTTCCACTTCTTGACAGTCAAGTAAATTATCTGAGGTAAATTTTTACTTCACAAGACATTCATGTAATTAATGTATTAATTGAAAGCTGTTGATTAAAATTTGTGACAAAGATTTACCTCAGGGGGAAAAAAAAAAAAAACCAAAAAAAAAAAAACTCTGCTGTCAGGGATTGGAAAAAGGGCAGTCTATAGGGTTAAGGTTGAGTTCACTTTCTGAGGTAAAACTTTAATTCATCTGAAATTATATCAATGACTTTCAATAAATAAATCACTACATGAATAAAATCAATCAATTCCTGTGAAATATAAAGTAAAAAAAAGGTGAGAAATCCTGCCAGAGTATAAAGTTAAAAAATGACTCCTGTCAGAGGCTGCTCTTTTTCCACTTCTTGACAGTCAAGTAAATTATCTGAGGTAAATTTTTACTTCACAAGACATTCATGTAATTAATATATTAATTGAAAGCTGTTGATTAAAATTTGTGACAAAGATTTACCTCAGGGGAAAAAAAAAATAAATAAAAAAACTTTGCTGTGAGGGTTTGGAAAAAGGGCAGTCTATAGGGTTAAGGTTGAGTTCACTTTGAGGTAAAACTTTAATTCATCCAAAATTATATGAATGACTTTCAATAAATAAATCAACTACATGAATAAAATCAATCTATTCCTGTGAAATATAAAGTAAAAAAAGGTGAGAAATCCTGCCAGAGTATAAAGCTAAAAAATGACTTTTTCCACTTCTTGACAGTCAAGTAAATTATCTGAGGTAAATTTTTACTTCACAAGACATTCATGTAACTAATGTATTAATTGAAAGCTGTTGATTAAAATTTGTGACAAAAAAAAAGTCAGGGATTAGAAAAATGGCAGTCTTTAGTGTTATGGTATGAATGAATAAACTACATTGACAAATGAATTCCTGTGAATAAAAAAAAAAAAAAAAAAAAAAAGAAGAAAAAAAGTGCTATTTCCACTTCCTGACAGGAAAGTTCATTTTTAAGGTACTTTTTACTTCACAAGACATTTATTCATGTAATAGATTCATTGAAAGTTGTTTTTCATAAAACACTTCAATTTTACTTCAATTTTAAACACAAATGACATACAATATATGACAGGATTATTCTTTTAAAACAATTGTAATAATGACATGTTTATTATAAGTATTCTTATGCATGTGTATTTTTCTCTTACCCTCAAGATGGCAACACCAAGCCCCTACTCACGCCCAGGACCGATTCGCTGCAGATGTGTGGTGAACCGGACTTCCTGTAAAGCAGCTTCCTTCAAATTAGAGGAAGGAAAAATTAAAAGCATGTCCTTCACAATTAAAACTACCAGTGCACTCAGTGACGGCACAAATATTTACCTGTCGTCAGCCTTTGGTGATGATCCAAATTTCGAAGAGGGTGCAACCTATTACTTAAAAAAATGTTACAGTGAGTAACAAATATGGCCGCCAAAATATATATTTTGGAAGAACGTCCAGCAAATTTAGGACAGCACCAATTGAATTGGCAGCGCAAGTAGAAAAGGCTGCCAGAGAGGCCCTATGCCCTCAGTCTCACAAAGTCACGGGCAATGAAGGTGACATCTTCTCAAGGGGTGAATACTTGAGTCTCCAAGGACGAGTGGTCAAAGTAAGTTAAATGTCATCATTGAATATCTAAAGATTAAAAGGGAATTTCTGTCATTAATTACTCCCCCTCATATTGTTCCAAACACCTAAGACCTTTGTTCATCCTCAGAAAAACAAAGATATTTTGGTGAAATCCGAGAGTATCTGAGCCACACATGAGGAGCAATGACACCATCTTTCGAGGTCCATAGATAAAATGGTCAACTTGACTACAGTGGTGGCAACAAGAACACTTTGAACGCAAAAACAAAAAATAACTTTTTAAACAATATCTAGTGATGGCTAATTCTAAACACTGCTTCATGAAGCTTTTGTTTCGAATCAGTGGTTCAGAGCACCAAAGTCACATGATTTTCATCGTTACATAACAAGTCTTTAGAAATTTCAGTGGTCCACGTAACTTTGGCAGTTTGATACATGCTCCGAACCATTTGATTCATAACAAATGATTCTTAAAGCATTGAATCTTCAAGAATCAGTGTTTTGAAAAGTCATTATCACTGTAGTCACGTTAACCATTTATTGATGTCTTTTAATACTCTTCTGGAGCTGAAAAGATGTGTCATTGCTGCTTCTGTGTGGATCAGATACCCTCGGATTTCATAAAAATCTCTTAATTTGTGTTCTGAGGACAAACAAAGGCCTTACGAGTTTGGGACAAAATCAGGGTGAGCAATGTAAATGAACAATGAAGAATGAAATTAATTTACTCACCCTCATGATGTTGCCCACATGACTGACTTCTGTAGAAACACAAAAGGTGGCAATAAATTGTGTCAGCAAAAAAGTACATGCAATTCACTAATTAAGATATTTTGTCAGTTTTGGTGACTAACAACCTTGTCCAGGGGTGTCCAATCCTCCTCCTGGAGGCCACTGCCAAAAGTTTAGCTCATCTGAAACAGATAATCAGCTTCTTTCTTTGCATACTAGAAACTTCCCAGCTACAATGCAAGTCAATGGGGCTCAAAAACTGGTTACAAGCATTCTTCAAAATATCTTGTGTGTTTAGCAAAGAAATATATACAGGTTTAGAATTGAGGGTGAGTAAATTACAAATTTCATTTTTAGTTGAATAATATCTTCAATGTAAATAATTTCCACTACATCTTAAAATAGGTCAGTGCTGTTGTTGTTTTTTTTTTTTTTAATATAATAATAGAAGGCAGGCCTAGTCCTAGTATAAGATAAGCCCCATCTGTAAAACCAGGCCCTTAATGCATCGGAAAAAGATTCAATTGGGTAAAGCTGGGGACACGCATAAGGTAAGGCCAATTATGCATGAAATTTGATACTTAAATGGTAAGTTCACCCAAAAATGAAAATTCTGTCATTTGTTACTTACCCTCATGCCATTTCACACCTGTAAGACCTTCTTTAATCTTCGGAACACAAATTAAGATTAAAATTAAAAATTAAGAATAAAATTAAGATTTTTAGTTGAAATCCGATGGCTCATTGAGGCCTGAGCAATGACATTTCCTCTGTCAAGATCCATTAATGTACTAAAAACACATCTAAATCAGTTCATGCGAGTACAGTGGTTCAATATTAATATAAAGCGAGACGAAAATATTTTGTGCGGCAAAAAAAAAAAAAAACGAAATAACTCATATAGTGATGGCCGATTTCAAAACACTGATTCACAATGCTTCGATGCTTTTTGAAGCAGTGTGTCGAATCTGCAGTTCAGAGCACCAAAGTCACGTGATTTCAGCAGTTTGGCGGGTTTGACCCGTGATCCGATTCATACACTGATTCATAATGCTCTGATGCTTCACTAAGTCGTTATTTAGATTTTTTGGCGCACCAAAAATATTCTCATCGCTTTATAATATTAATATTGAACCACTGTACTCACATGAACTGATTTAAATATGTTTTTAGTACATTAATGGATCTTGAGAGAGGAAATGTCATTGCTCCCTATGTAGGCCTCACGGAGCCATCGGATTTCAACTAAAATATCTTAATTTGTGTTCCGAAGATTAACAAAGGTCTTACGGGTGTGAAACGACATGAGGGTGAGTAATAAATTACATTATTTTCATTTTTGGGTGAACTAACCCTTTAAGACTGATCATGTTCAAATGCGTCCAGTCAGAGCCAGTTACGTTCAAGTGGCAATTACAGCCAATGTTCAAACTGCACGTATATTTAAATCTGCTTCAGTCACAGGAAACAATTGCCGCGTGTTGAGCAGTCTTAGAATCTTTTATCTAGTCGCTAAATGTGTGCCCAACTTAACTGATGACAAATGAGAATCTTTACAAAAAGGCCAATTTAATTCTCAATTGTTGGAAAAAGTAGCTATTCAAAGGATTAGTCCACTTTAAAATAAAATTGTCCTAATAATTTACTCACCCTCATGTCATCCAAGATGTTCATGTCTTTCTTTATTCAGTGGAAAAGAAATGAAGGTTTTTGATGAAAACATTCCAGAATTTCTCTCCATATAGTGGACTTCACTGGCCTCCAGACGGTTGAAGGTCAAAATTACAGTTTCAGTGCAGCTTCAAAGGGCTTTAAATGATACCAGAAGAGAAATAAGGGTCTTATCTAGCGAAATGATCAGTCATTTTCGGAAAAAAAAAAAAAAAAAAAAAAAAAAAAACTGTATATGCTTTAAACACAAATTATTGCCATGAACGCGTTTCTGCTTTCTGTATTCTTCAAAAAGCTTATGCTGTATGTCCTACACCTTCCCTATTCTACTTGCGAAAAAAAAAAAAAAAAAAGTTCTCCGCAAGTAGAATAGGGAAGGCGTAGGACATACAGTGCAAGCATTTGAAGAATACAGAAAGCAGAAGCACGTTCATGGTGATCATCTGTTTATATAAAGCATATACGGTTATATTTTTTTCAGAAAATGACCAATCATTTCTCTAGATAAAACCTTTATTCCTCGTCTGGTATCGTTTAAAGCCCTTTGAAGCTGCACTGAAACTGTAATTTTGACTTTCAACCGTCTGGAGACCAGTGAAGTCCACTATATGGAGAAAAATCCTGGAATGTTTTCATCAAAAACCTTCATTTCTTTTCGACTGAAGAAAGAAAGACATGAACATCTTGGATGACATGGGGGTGAGTAAATTATCAGGAACATTTTATTTGAAAGTTGACTAATCCTTCAAGTTAGTAAAAATAAACAGTTCAACCATAAAAATATTACTTGCACAACTCAAATCTAGACCATACATTTGAGTGAGGGTGATTTGACCTGAATGACTTATTTTAAACTATTATTCTGCAGATACAAACTGTGAGGATGGCAGAGGTTCAGGGAACCGAGGTCCCCATCCTGGACCTCTCCCTCCAATGTGGCCAGGATAACGTCCTAGATGTCTCTCTCTGGCGGGACGAAGCCACGAGTGAGCTCTACCTCGGAGACGAGGTGGAGCTCACTCACCTAAAGGCCTACATCTGCGACGGTGGTAGAGGAAAACTGAACTCCTCCACGTACACCACTGTGAAGGTACACAAATATAATGAAACACATTAGCTGCTTCTCCAGAACTATCGATGCACAATATTGAATTGATGGCAGCATTTAAAGGATTAGTTCACTTTTAAATACACTTTTCCTGATAAATTTACTCACCCCCATGTCATCCAAGATGTTCATGTCTTTCTTTCGTCAGTCGAAAAGAAATGAAGGTTTTTGAGGAAAACTTTCCAGGATTATTCTCCTTATAGTGCATTTCAATGGCTACCAACAGATTGAAGGTCCAAACTGCAGGTTCAGTGCAGCTTCAAGGGCTTTAAATGATACCAGATGAAAAATAAGGGTCTTATCTAGCGAATCGATGGGTCATTTTTCGAAAAAAATACAACTGTTTATGATTTCTAAACCAAATATTGCCTTGAACGTACTTTCCGCTTCCGCATTCTTCATAACGTTTACGCTGTATGTTGTACGCCTTCCCTATTCTACTTAACTAAACTGGCGCCGCGTTCGTTCCGTTTTTTCCGTTAAGTAGAATAGGGAAGGCGTAGGACACTCACGTAAGCGTTATGAAGAATGCGGAAGCGGAAAGTACGTTCAAGGCAATATTTTGTTTATAAATCATAAACGGTTGTATTTTTTTCGAAAATGACAGATCGAGTCGCTAGATAAGACCCTTATTTCTCGTCTGGTATCATTTAAAGCCCTTGAAGCTGCACTGAACCTGCAGTTTGGACCTTCAATCTGTTGGTAGCCATTGAAATGCACTATAAGGAGAATAATCCTGGAATGTTTTCATCAAAAAACTTCATTTCTTTTCGACTGACGAAAGAAAGACATGAACATCTTGGATGACATGGGGGTGAGTAAATTTATCAGGAAAAGTGTATTTAAAAGTGAACTAATCCTTTAACATTTTAACTCATTTGGCTGATGCTGATATTCATATCTTTCTTTGAAAATAATTTACAAGGAGGCAAGTTTGTGTTATATTGTGTCACAGATATCTATAAGCACATGTGTGCTTTTTAGGGGATGTAAACTAGGGCTGCACGATTAATCGCATGCTATTCTCACGCGCATTTCGTCAGTAAAGCCGGTTCCCTGATTACCGCTAAATCGCCATCACCTGCTTTCAAATGAAGCGGCATTTAATAGACAGAGCCGTAGATCACTGAAAAGCCACGCAATATCGCGTTCATATCGCAGATGAATCGCCTGCGATAATGAACGCGATATTGCGTGGCTTGTCCGTGAACTACGGCTCCGTCTATTAAAAGGCGCTCCGTTTAAAAACAGGTGATGGCGATTTAGCGGTAATCAGGGAACCGGCTTTACTGACGAAATGCGCGTGAGAATAGCATGCGATTAATCGTGCAGCCCTAATGTAAACCCAAGTGTAAATTGTCTTTGTTAAAATCCAGATTGCTGAAAGGGAGGAGGTCACTCAACTCGTTGAAGTCATTGGGGTGTCAACTCAGCATCGAAGTCTGACACTTCTCTGCAGTGACTTTGAGGAGTTTGTCATTCCTATGGAAATGTACCATGGAAGTGTGGACGATCTGGTCGAGAACCTTCCACTACACCTGAAAATAAAACACATCCATAAACGCGTTATGGAAATCAGTTTTGTTCAAGATGATTAAAATCTAAATAAGTACTTAATTTCTCATTGTTAAATTAGTTTAAATTTTTTAGTAATAGTTCAATTGTTTACATTTTGTTTACCTTTTTTTTTTGTAGTAATAGTTTAGCAGTTAATTTTAGTAATAGTAATTTAGTAGTTCAAATTGTTTACATTTTAGTAGTAATTTAGTAGTTTAGATTGTTTAGTTTAGTATTAATAGTAGTGTTTAGTATTTAGTTTAGAGATCATTTATATTTATTTATTATCTTTGTTCTAAAATAAAAGATTTTGTTCTGAAAAAGTTGTCAGTCTGATATTTTAGACCCATTTAAGTTACCTCAATATTTAGCCATGTCCAACTGTGCACATGATAGCATTCTAGCATTGACACCATTCTCCTCAGCCTTTCATAAAAAATAAACAAAAACCCTTGTTTACATTATGTATATTTTTCATATTCAAGATTCATAAGTATTCTGTGCACTTCTTCAACCCTCAAGAAGGTAACAGAACATTACCACATTGTTTACAAACTATGCTGTACTTACTACTGACTTATTTTCCAGACCTGTAAGGATGAAACTGGTCCGAAATGGAAAGGTAGTCGCCTTGGACCTGTGTCTGAGGTGTGTAGAATCATGCGGGTGTTACCCAATCATGTGGGCATTGTTAAACCACAATGGGTGGCTTTTAAACACTTTACCCGACTTGCCAAACCCACTGGAGGAGGACTTTATAATGTAAGGAAGTCAGGTAAAGTGGTGGTCAAATGCCCATTCACATCCTTTTTGTTCAGCAGAGATACCTACTTGACACACCCATACCGAAAACATGAATCGAGCTGTTCTCGGATTCGGGAAAATATTTGAAACATTAAGAATGTTGAAAACAGTGCCATTTTGTGGCAGGTAAAATGTATAGTAGTCAATCTGATAATATAATTTAGATATTTAAGCGTCACAATAAAATGTGTGTAATAAGTGAATGTTGCGTTTTGGAACTAATTTAATGATTAAATGTACGAATGAGACAAAATATTAAGAAAATAGAAAATAGCAGACAACATTCCTAGAAACGTTTAAGCTGTTATAACAGTACATTTTTGCCTTGTAACTGAAAAACATCGTTGTCGATTATTGCTCGTGATAATTTAGTAATGGTTAATGTCGATTAAAAGAATACAGTAAACGTTTTGCCAATCTAGTAGGCTGTGTCGCACTGACAGGAATCGTTTATGAATTAGTTAAATGGTTTTTACGCATTAGAAAATTAAAACATTGTTATTTTAGTAGAATAAAAAAAGTATTATCAATTATTATCTTACTTACAATGTATCTGCACTTTTCCGGGACAGAATTGGCAAGATTCAGAGCGTGTCCCGCACTGACTGACTGAGCGAGCACATGGCACGAGCGTTGCAAAAACTCCCTCGAATCCGCAGTTTTTTAATTCACCTGTAATAATCTAACTCATCTGATTGGTTATTGCATCATGAGCTCAACAGGGACGTGTAGGATTGGTTGCAATGCTTAACGCTGAAAAAGTAGAAAGAAGTAATATTGCATGCAACGTGCATGTATAACTAATGTTGCGACACATTTAATTTATTTAACACATTTCCCTTGATAGTGACAGTCGAAATATATTCATTTTGATTGTCAAGGGGGAATTTGAATATGCATTTTTGTCTATTTTGGAGGGAGCAGGGCAATTGTGTCTCAATGTTTAAAATGTCCTCATTACCTTCACCTGGTTACTGGGACAACGCCCGTCTATCACCACATTACTTTTACTTACTTTTCATAACTTCTTGCCTTTTAACTGAAAAACATCATTATTGTCGATTATTGCTCGTGATCATTTAAAAATGATTAATGTCGACTAAAAGAACAGTAAACGTTTTGTGTGGGTCATTCTTGTAGGCTATGGCGCACTGACAGGAATCGTTTATGAATTAATTAAATGGTATTTACGCACTTATAGACGTGTTTAAAAATATATAAAACACAACTAATTAAGTTTTAAACTTTAGTACACACAAAATCATTTTTTAAACAACATCTGATAACTGTTATGAATAATGACAAGTCATTACTCTGACAGGACTATTCTTTTAAATCAATTGTAAAAATGGCATGTTTATTATTTGCATTATGCATTGTGTATTTTTCTCTTACCCTCAAGATGGCAACACCAAGCCTTTATCACGCCCAGGGCCAGGACCGATTCGATACAATTAAAACAACTATTGCACTCAGTGACGGAAAAAAATATATAACGTTATCTGTCGTCGACGAAGGACGAAAAGGCTACCAGAGAGGCCCTATGTCCTCAATCACAAGTCCCGCACTGACTGACTGACTGACTGACTGCACGTGGCAAAAACTCCCGCGAAACTGCAGTTTTTTTAATTCACCTGTAATCTAACTGATTTGATTGGTCATTGCATCATGAGCTCAAAAGAAACGTGTGTGATTGGTTAAAATGCTCAACAGTGAAAAAAAAAGTATAAAACATAATCTTGCATGCCACGTGAGCATTTACTTATTTATTTTCACATTTTTACTTTAATATTGACAGTCATAATAGATTAATTTTTTGATTGTGTAGGGGTAATTCTTAATCCTGGTCCAGGGTTATGCAAAAATAAATCAAGCTGTATTTTAAAATAAAATACAAAATACCTTAATTTTAAGTGTAAGAAAATAAACTACTGTATATTTTTATTTTAAAAATACTAAAAAAAAAAAAACACTTTTACAATGGAGCATATAATTTCTTCACAAACCTTCCATCACAAACCTTCCATCTCTTCACCATGACTCAGTTGATTAAGTAAACAATGTTTGATAGCAACATATTTTCTCTGCCAGTCATGCCATAAATCTGAAAAATGGGGAATAACTCAAAATTGTATCTATTGTGTCAGGCAGTCATGATCCTAGTAAACAGCTTCTTCAATTAGGGTACAATATTTAGCAATCAAATATTTATTAGGCCTAATCAATTATTGGACACTTATTTGGAAGTTAAATTTAGAAGTTGAAAACAAACATTTTAGCAATTATTAAAAGATCAATATGTTTTGATTTTAAATGTAGTCAGAAATGTAATCAGAAAGTAGCAACAGAACTTGTCAAGGTGTAGTAAGAACATTTATTTAAAAATTATAGCAGGAAAGCTGGCAGCCTGCACATTTTTTCCATATGGATCAATTTTCTGTTCTCATCTCAAGTCTGGGCAAACTACTGAGTAAGCACGAAGCAAGTGCTACATTTTTATGATGCCATCATGTAGACTTCTTACAAATTATTTTATAATATTTTAAAACTATAAAAATACAAAACACTGAAATATTTTAAAGTCTGTGTGAACCGGAAGTTGCAAACGACTTTTCTTGCAGTGTTGTGACATATATTTCAAGTGAAACGGAATATTGAATAGAGGGCAGAGTTTTACTTTGTCAAAATTGTATCTATCTTATCTATCTATCTATCTATCTATCTATCTATGACCATATCTATCTATCTATCTATCTATGACCATATCTATCTATCTATCTATCTATCGAACTATTGATCTTCTATTACTAAACCTTAAACTTTCAAACCAGCTGGGCCGGCTTTTTCAAGCCAACTTAAAGTTTGTCTTCAAACTTTTTTATCTAGTTAATGGTGCTTGCCAAAGGCAAAGCTCCATTCTTATTCTTCTGCATACTTATTATTAATGGTGCTTGCCAAAGGCAAAGCTCCATTCTTATTCTTCTGCATACTTATTATTAATGGTGCTTGCCAAAGGCAAAGCTCCATTCTTATTCTTCTGCATACTTATTATTCTTCTTCTTCTTCTTCTGGACACAATTTCTGCGCGCTACTCCTCCCGCAGTTTTTGTCATAGACCCATGAATGAGGTGTCAAATCGACCGGCTCATTGAGGAGAGGTGTGCTATGACTTTTATAAGCGATCGGGTGTACGATGTTCGTCCGGCGGGCGAAAAAGTAGCGAAAAAAATCCCATAGACTTTGCATTGGGACAAACTTTGACAAGTAATAGCTCCTAACGAGAATTTCATAGAAACATGTGGGTTACCACGTTTGAAGAGCCTGATAGGCTCTCTCAGACCATACCTCAAAATGGGGTGTAAGTTGTACCCCTGGGGCGCAAGAGCTGCCCAAAGTTGCCCCATAGACATACTATGGTGAAGCCGTGCCCATGAACCAGGAAGTACCGTGTTTTTCCTACTATGGGAAATTACATAGGGATTTTGTATTGAACATAACTCTGGATAACAATGTCATAGAGACAAGGGGGTGGGCTCATTTTACTCAGGCAACCAATCAGTCTCTCAGGATCATTGTGAAGCTATCGAGCCACGCCCTAGCAACCATATAGAGCACCATAGCAACAAGTTCCATAGACTTCCATTGAAAAAGATCAAAGGAATATCTTTGGATAGGAGTGTCATAGAAACATGAGGGTGGGCTCATTTGACTCGGGGCAGCAAACGGCCAATCACGAATCACCTTCAAGATATCATAGCCACGCCCTAGCAACTATTTAGAGCACCCTAGCAACTCAAAGCATAGAGGGGATATCTTCAAATCTGAACATCATAGAGGAATGGGGGTTGGTTTATATCATTCATACTGGCAAGCAGCCTTTGGTTTATCATTACTGGCAGCTGCCAAGCCACTCCCTAGCAACCAAACAGAGTACCCTAGCAACCGTTTTGCAAGATCTATATCTCTGCATCAGAACATCGTAGAGACATGGGTGTTGGTTTATATTGTCAAGCAGCCTTTGGAGTATCATCATTGGTAGCTACCAAGCCACTCCCTAGCAACCAAACAGAGTACCCTAGCAACCGTTTTGAAACACCTATATTTCTGCATCAGAACATTATAGAGACATGGCGGTTGGCTCTTTTGACTAATGCTAGCAAACTGGACTTCCACCATGCTACACATGCTAGCAGTGAATAGCTACATGCTAATAGTGATTAGCTTAAGGTTTAAACATGACACAAACTAGTAAAAATGTGTTAGAATAATGCTAGTGGCATGTTAATTGTGTTAGCATGATGCTAGTAGCATGCTAATCATGTTAGCATCATGTTAGCAAACATGCTAATCATGTTAGCATCTTGTTAAATACATGCTAACAACATGGTAATCATGCTAGCATCATGCTAGCATGATGCTAATGATGTTAGCATGTTGCTAGCATTATGCTAACATGATTAGCATCTTGTTAAAATCATGTTAACAACATGGTAATCATGCTAGCATCATGCTAGCATTATGCTAATCATGTTAGCATGTTTGCTAGCATTATGCTAACATGATTAGCATCTTGTTTAAAACATGCTAGCAGCATGCTAAGGGTGTTAGCATAATGCTAGCAGCATGCTAATCATGTTAGCATGTTGCTAACATAATGCTAACATGATTAGCATTTGGTTAAAATAATGCTAGCAACATGGTAATCATGCTAGCATCATGCTAGCATTATGCTAATCATGTTAGCATGTTGCTAGCATTATGCTAACATGACTAGCATTTTGTTTAAAACATGCTAGCAGCATGCTTAGGGTGTTAGCATAATGCTAGCAACATGCTAATCATGTTAGCATCTTGTTAAAAACATGCTAGCAACATGGTAATCATGCTAGCATCATGTTACCATTATGCTAATCATGTTAGCATGTTGCTAGCATTATGCTAACATGATTAGCATCTTGTTAAAATCATGGTAGCAACATGGTAATCATGCTAGCATCATGCTAACATTATGCTAATCATGTTACCATGTTTTGCTAGCATTATGCTAACAAGATTAGAATCTTGCTAAAAACATGCTGGCATCATGCTATGGGTGTTAGCATCATGCTAGCAACATGCTAATCTGTTAGCATCTTGCTAAAAACATCCTAGCAGGACGGTAATTATGTTAGCATCATGCTAATCAAGAGTGCTGAGTTTTGCCACTGCAAGCACCATTCACATTTTCTTCAGGAAATGTACATTCTAGTTATTATTATTATTCCACACAAAAGTTTGGCGCGCTACTCCTCCCGCAGTTTTTGTCCTAGACCCATGAATGAGGTGTCAAATCGACCGGCTCATTGAGGACAGGTGTGCTATGACTTTTATAAGCGATCGGACCAACGATGTTCGCACAGCGGACGAAAAAGCGGCCAAAAAAGTCCCATTGACTTACATTGAAAAATTCAAATTCACGAACATTCCGTCTCTCTCAACTGTCACTTTCTCACAGACACTCACACACGCAGGCCCTTAGAAGCCTTTCTCTCTCAGACACAGACACTCATTTTCTTCCACTTTTATTTCTGCGCGCTACTCCTCCCGCAGCGTTTGTCCTAGACCCATGAATGAGGTGTCAAATCGACCGGCTCATTGAGGAGAGGTGTGCTATGACTTTTATAAGCGATCGGACCAACGATGTTCGCACAGGGGGCGAAAAAGCGGCCAAAAAAGTCCCATTGACTTTCAATGGCGGAATCTTCAGAAATTTGAATTTCAACTGTCACTTTCTCACACACACTCACACACGCAGGCCCTTAGAAGCCTTTCTCTCTCAGTCACAGACACTCATTTTCTTCCACTTTTATTTCTGCGCGCTACTCCTCCCGCAGCGTTTGTCCTAGACCCTTGAATGAGGTGTCAAATCGACCGGCTCATTGGGGAGACCTGTGCTATGACTTTTATAAGCGATCGGGTGTACGATGTTCGTCCGGCGGGCGAAAAAGTAGCGAAAAAAATCCCATAGACTTTGCATTGCGACAAACTTTGACGAGTCATTGCTTCGAGCGAGAATTTCGTAGAAACATGTGGGTTACCACGTTTGAAGAGGCTGGCAAGCTCTGTCAGCCCATACCTCAATATGGGGTGTAAGTTGTACCCCTGGGGCGCAAGAGCTGCCCAAAATTGCCCCATAGACATACTATGGTGAAGCCGTGCCCATGAACCAGGAAGTACTGTGTTTTTCCTACTATGGGAAATTACATGGGGATTTTGTATTGAACATAACTCTGGATTACAGTGTCATAGAGACAAGGGGGTGGGCTCATTTTACTCAGGCAACCAATCAGTCTCTCAGGATCATTGTGAAGCTATCAAGCCACGCCCTAGCAACCATATAGAGCACCTTAGTAACATGCTCCATAGACTTCCATTGAAAAAGATCAAATGAATATCTTTGGATAGGAGTATCGTACAAACATGAGGGTGGGCTCATTTGACTCGAGGCAGCAAACTGCCAATCACAAATCACCTTAAAGACATCATAGCCACGCCTTAGCAACCATTTAGAGCACCCTAGCAACCCAAAGCATAGGCAGATATCTTCAAATCTGAATATCATAGAGGCATAGGGGTTGGTTTATAGCATTCATACTGGCAAGCAGCCTTTGGTTTATCATTACTGGCAGCTGCCAAGCCACTCCCTAGCAACCAAACAGAGTACCTTAGCAACCGTTTAGCAAGATCTATATCTCTGCATCAGAGCATCATAGATACATGACGGTTGGCTCTTTTGACTCATGCTAGCAAACTGGACTTCCAACATGCTACACATGCTAGCAGTTAATAGCTACATGCTAATAGTGATTAGCTAAGTGCTAAAGTGGGCTGAGAACACGCCAGGAACTCTATAGAAACTCCATAGTAACTATCTGTGACAACTACCAACCACCTAGTAACACCATAGCAACCACTCAGGTTACCATAGCAACCACCTAGCAACCATCCAGAACACCCTAGCAACCACCTAGCAACACCGTAGTGACCACCCCAGGTACCTTAGCAACTGCCTAGCAACACCCTAGCAACCACCCAGGTTACCATAGCAACCGCATAGCAACCACCCAGAACACCCTAGCAACCACCTAGTAACACCATAGTGACCACCCCAGGTACCTTAGCAACTGCCTAGCAACACCCTAGCAACCACCCAGGTTACCATAGCAACCGCTTAGCAACCACCCAGAACACCCTAGCAACACCATAGTGACCACCCCAGGTACCTCAGCAACTGCCTAGCAACACCCTAGCAACCACCCAGGTTACCATAGCAACCGCATAGCAACCACCCAGAACACCCTAGCAACCGCCTAGCAACACTTTAGCAACCACCCCAAGTACCTTAGCAACTGCCTAGCAACACCCTAGCAAACGCCTAGCAACACCTTAGCAACCACTCCGAGTACCTTAGCAACTGCCCAGCAACACCCTAGCAACCACCCAGAACACCCTAGCAACCGCCTAGCAACACCTTAGCAACCACCCCAAGTACCTTAGCAACTGCCTAGCAACCGAGTGGCGAATTTTGCCACTGCAAGCACCATTCACATTTTCTTCAGGAAATGTACATTCTAGTTCTTCTTCTTCTTCTGGACACTTTCGTCTGCGCGTAACTCGTCCCGCAGTTTTTGTCATAGACCCACGAATGAGGTGTCAAATCGACCGGCCTATTGAGGAGTGGTGTGCTATGACTTTTATAAGCGATCGGGTGTACGATGTTCGTCCGGCGGGCGAAAAATCGGGCGAAAAATCCCATAGACTTAACATTGCGATGAACTTTGACGAGTCATAGCTCCTAACGAGAATTTCGTAGAAACATGTGAGTTACCACGTTTGAAGAGGCTGACAGGCTCTCTCAGACCATACCTCAAAATGGGGTGTAAGTTGTACCCCTGGGGCGCAAGAGCTGCCCAAATTTGCCCCATAGACATACTATGGTGAAGCCGTGCCCATGAACCAGGAAGTACTGTGTTTTTCCTACTATGGGAAATTACATAAGGATTTTGTATTGAACATAACTCTGGATCACAATGACATAGAGACAAGGGGGTGGGCTCATTTCACTCAGGTGACCAATCAGTCTCCCAGGATCATTGTGAAGCTATCAAGCCACGCCCTAGCAACCATATAGAGCACCATAGCAACAAGTTCCATAGACTTCCATTGAAAAAGATCAAAGGAATATCTTTGGATAGAAGTGTCATAGAAACATGAGGGTGGGCTCATTTGACTCGGGGCAGCAAACGGCCAATCACGAATCACCTTCAAGACCTCCTAGCCACGCCCTAGCAACCATTAAGAGCACCCTAGCAACACAAAGCAAAGAGGGATATCTTCAAATCTGAATATCATGCAAGCATGGGGGTTGGTTTAAATCATTCATACTGGCAAGCAGCCTTTGGTGTATCATCATTGGCAGCTGCCAAGCCACTCCCTAGCAACCAAACAGAGTACCCTAGCAACCGTTTAGCGAGACCTATATCTCTGCATCAGAGCATCGTAAAGACATGGCAGTTGGCTCTTTTGACTCATGCTAGCAAACTGGACTTCCAACATGCTACACATGCTAGCAGTGAATAGCTACATGCTAATAGTGATTAGCTAAGTGTTAAAGTGGACTGAGAACATGCCAGGAACTCTATAGAAACTCCATAGTAACTATCTGTGACAACTACCAACCACCTAGTAACACCATAGCAACCACCCTGGTTACCATAGCAACCGCCTAGCAACCACCCAGAACACCCTAGCAACCGCCTAGCAACACCGTAGTGACCACCCCAGGTACCTTAGCAACTGCCTAGCAACACCCTAGCAACCACCCAGGTTACCATAGCAACCACCTAGCAACCACCCAGAACACCCTAGCAACTGCCTAGCAACACCTTAGCAACCGCTCCAAGTACCTTAGCAACTGCCTAGCAACACCCTAGCAACCACCCAGGTTACCATAGCAACCGCCTAGCAACCACCCAGAACACCCTAGCAACCGCCTAGCAACACCGTAGTGACCACCCCAGGTACCTTAGCAACTGCCTAGCAACACCTTAGCAACCACCCAGGTTACCATAGCAACCACCCAGGTTACCATAGCAACCGCCTAGCAACCACCCAGAACACCTTAGCAACCGCCTAGCATCACCTTAGCAACTACCCCAAGTACCTTAGCAACTGCCTAGCAACACCCTAGCAACCACTCAGGTTACCATAGCAACCACCCAGAACACCTTAGCAACCGCCTAGCAACACCTTAGCAACCACTACAAGTACCTTAGCAACCGCCTAGCAACCAGGTACCGAATTTTGCCACTGCAAGCACCATTCACATTTTCTTCAGGAAATGTACATTCTAGTTCTTCTTCTTCTTCTTCTGGACACAATTTCTGCGCGCTACTCCTCCCGCAGTTTTTGTCATAGACCCATGAATGAGGTGTCAAATCGACCGGCTCATTGAGGACAGGTGTGCTATGACTTTTATAAGCGATCGGACCAACGATGTTCGCACAGCGGACGAAAAAGCGGCCAAAAAAGTCCCATTGACTTACATTGAAAAATTCAAATTCACGAACATTCCGTCTCTCTCAACTGTCACTTTCTCACACACACTCACACACGCAGGCCCTTAGAAGCCTTTCTCTCTCAGACACAGACACTCATTTTCTTCCACTTTTATTTCTGCGCGCTACTCCTCCCGCAGCTTTTGTCCTAGACCCATGAATGAGGTGTCAAATCGACCGGCTCATTGAGGAGAGGTGTGCTATGACTTTTATAAGCGATCGGACTAACGATGTTCGTACAGCGGACGAAAAAGCGGCCAAAAAAAGTCCCATTGACTTTCAATGGCGGAATCTTCAGAAATTTGAATTTCAACTGTCACTTTCTCACACACACTCACACACGTAGGCCCTCAGAACCCTTTCTGTCACTCACTCACTATTGATCACAGTGTCATAGAGACAAGGGGGTGGGCTCATTTCACTCAGACAACCAATCAGTGTCTCAGGATCATTGTGAAGCTATCAAGCCACGCCCTAGCAACCATATAGAGCACCATAGCAACAAGTTCCATAGACTTCCATTGAAAAAGATCAAAGGAATATCTTTGGATAGAAGTGTCATAGAAACATGAGGGTGGGCTCATTTGACTTGGGACATCAAACAGCCAATCACAAATCACCTTAAAGACTTCATAGCCACGCCCTAGCAACCATTTAGAGCACCCTAGCAACCCAAAGCATAGAGGGATATCTTCAAATCTGAATATCATAGAGGCATGGGGGTTGGTTTATATCATTCATACTGGCAAGCAGCCTTTGGAGTATCATCATTGGTAGCTGCCAGGCCACTCCCTAGCAACCAAACAGAGTACCCTAGCAACCGTGTAGCGAGACCTATATCTCTGCATCAGAGCATCATACAGACATGGGGGTTGGTTTATATTGTCAAGCAGCGTTTGGAGTTTCATCATTGGTAGCTGCCAAGCCACTCCCTAGCAACCAAACAGAGTACCCTAGCAACCGTTTAGCGAGACCTATATCTCTGCATCAGAGCATAGTAAAGACATGGCAGTTGGCTCTTTTGACTCATGCTAGCAAACTGGACTTCCAACATGCTACACATGCTAGCAGTGAATAGCTACATGCTAATAGTGATTAGCTTAGGGTTTAAACATGACACAAACTAGTAAAAATGTGTTAGCATCATGCTGGTAACATGCTAATTGTGTTAGCAGCATGCTAATCTTGTTAGCATTATGTTAGCAAACATGCTAATTATTTTAGCATCTTGTTAAAAACATGCTAGCAACTTGGTAATCATGCTAGCATCATGCTAGCATTAAGCTAATCATGTTAGCATGTTTGCTAGCATTATGCTAACATGATTAGCATCTTTCTAAAAACATGCTAGCAGAATGCTAAGGGTGTTAGCATCATGCTAGCAACATGCTAGTCATGTTAGCATGTTGATAGCATTATGCTAACATGATTAGCATCTTTCTAAAAACATGCTAGCAGCATGCAAAGGGTGTTAGCATCATGCTAGCAACATGCTAATCATGTTAGCATGTTGCTCGGATTGTGCTAACATGATTAGCATCTTTCTAAAAACATGCTAGCAGCATGCTAAGGGTGTTAACATCATGCTAACAACATGCTAGTCATGTTAGCATCATGCTAATCAAGAGTGCCGAGTTTTGCCACTGCAAGCACCATTCACATTTTCTTCAGGAAATGTACATTCTAGTATTGTAATTACTATTCACCTGAACAAAACTTTGGCGCGTAACTCGTCCCGCACCATTTGTCGTAGACCCACGAATGAGATGTCAAATCCACCGGCTTATTGAGGAGAGGTGTGCTATGACTTTTCTAAGCGATCGGGTGTACGATGTTCGCACAGCGTACGAAAAAACGGCTCAAAAAAGTCCCATAGACTTAACATGGGGGCCAAATCTGTGAGATCATATCTTTGGATCAGAAGGTCGTAGAGACTTGGGGCTGGGCTCGTTTGACTCGGCCATCCAATGAGTAGTGACACAGCAGCTTCGTAGCCACGCCCTAGCAAGCAATTACAGCACCCTAGCAACCGGGTGCCGAATTTTGCCACTGCAAGCACCATTCACATTTTCTTCAGGAAATGTACATTCTAGTTCTTCTTCTTCTTCTTCTGGACACAATTTCTGCGCGCTACTCCTCCCGCAGTTTTTGTCATAGACCCATGAATGAGGTGTCAAATCGACCGGCTCATTGAGGACAGGTGTGCTATGACTTTTATAAGCGATCGGACCAACGATGTTCGCACAGCGGACGAAAAAGCGGCCAAAAAAGTCCCATTGACTTACATTGAAAAATTCAAATTCACGAACATTCCGTCTCTCTCAACTGTCACTTTCTCACACACACTCACACACGCAGGCCCTTAGAAGCCTTTCTCTCTCAGACACAGACACTCATTTTCTTCCACTTTTATTTCTGCGCGCTACTCCTCCCGCAGCTTTTGTCCTAGACCCATGAATGAGGTGTCAAATCGACCGGCTCATTGAGGAGAGGTGTGCTATGACTTTTATAAGCGATCGGACTAACGATGTTCGTACAGCGGACGAAAAAGCGGCCAAAAAAAGTCCCATTGACTTTCAATGGCGGAATCTTCAGAAATTTGAATTTCAACTGTCACTTTCTCACACACACTCACACACGTAGGCCCTCAGAACCCTTTCTGTCACTCACTCACTATTGATCACAGTGTCATAGAGACAAGGGGGTGGGCTCATTTCACTCAGACAACCAATCAGTGTCTCAGGATCATTGTGAAGCTATCAAGCCACGCCCTAGCAACCATATAGAGCACCATAGCAACAAGTTCCATAGACTTCCATTGAAAAAGATCAAAGGAATATCTTTGGATAGAAGTGTCATAGAAACATGAGGGTGGGCTCATTTGACTTGGGACATCAAACAGCCAATCACAAATCACCTTAAAGACTTCATAGCCACGCCCTAGCAACCATTTAGAGCACCCTAGCAACCCAAAGCATAGAGGGATATCTTCAAATCTGAATATCATAGAGGCATGGGGGTTGGTTTATATCATTCATACTGGCAAGCAGCCTTTGGAGTATCATCATTGGTAGCTGCCAGGCCACTCCCTAGCAACCAAACAGAGTACCCTAGCAACCGTGTAGCGAGACCTATATCTCTGCATCAGAGCATCATACAGACATGGGGGTTGGTTTATATTGTCAAGCAGCGTTTGGAGTTTCATCATTGGTAGCTGCCAAGCCACTCCCTAGCAACCAAACAGAGTACCCTAGCAACCGTTTAGCGAGACCTATATCTCTGCATCAGAGCATAGTAAAGACATGGCAGTTGGCTCTTTTGACTCATGCTAGCAAACTGGACTTCCAACATGCTACACATGCTAGCAGTGAATAGCTACATGCTAATAGTGATTAGCTTAGGGTTTAAACATGACACAAACTAGTAAAAATGTGTTAGCATCATGCTGGTAACATGCTAATTGTGTTAGCAGCATGCTAATCTTGTTAGCATTATGTTAGCAAACATGCTAATTATTTTAGCATCTTGTTAAAAACATGCTAGCAACTTGGTAATCATGCTAGCATCATGCTAGCATTAAGCTAATCATGTTAGCATGTTTGCTAGCATTATGCTAACATGATTAGCATCTTTCTAAAAACATGCTAGCAGAATGCTAAGGGTGTTAGCATCATGCTAGCAACATGCTAGTCATGTTAGCATGTTGATAGCATTATGCTAACATGATTAGCATCTTTCTAAAAACATGCTAGCAGCATGCAAAGGGTGTTAGCATCATGCTAGCAACATGCTAATCATGTTAGCATGTTGCTCGGATTGTGCTAACATGATTAGCATCTTTCTAAAAACATGCTAGCAGCATGCTAAGGGTGTTAACATCATGCTAACAACATGCTAGTCATGTTAGCATCATGCTAATCAAGAGTGCCGAGTTTTGCCACTGCAAGCACCATTCACATTTTCTTCAGGAAATGTACATTCTAGTTAATGGTGCTTGCCAAAGGCAAAGCTCCATTCTTATTCTCCTGCATACTTATTCTTCTTCTTCTGGACAAAACTTCGGCGCGTAACTTGTCCCGCAGTTTTTGTCCTAGACCCATGAATGAGGTGTCAAATCGACTGGCTCATTGAGGACAGGTGTGCTATGACTTTTATAAGCGATTGGACCAACGATGTTCGCACAGCGGACGAAAAAGCGGCCAAAAAAGTCCCATTGACTTACATTGAAAAATTCAAATTCACGAACATTCCGTCTCTCTCAACTGTCACTTTCTCACACACACTCACACACGCAGGCCCTTAGAAGCCTTTCTCTCTCAGACACAGACACTCATTTTCTTCCACTTTTATTTCTGCGCGCTACTCCTCCCGCAGCGTTTGTCCTAGACCCATGAATGAGGTGTCAAATTGACCGGCTCATTGAGGAGAGGTGTGCTATGACTTTTATAAGCGATCGGACCAACGATGTTCGCACAGGGGGCGAAAAACCGGCCAAAAAAGTCCCATTGACTTTCAATGGCGGAATCTTCAGAAATTTGAATTTCAACTGTCACTTTCTCACACACACTCACACACGCAGGCCCTTAGAAGCCTTTCTCTCTCAGTCACAGACACTCATTTTCTTCCACTTTTATTTCTGCGCGCTACTCCTCCCGCAGCGTTTGTCCTAGACCCATGAATGAGGTGTCAAATCGACCGGCTCATTGGGGAGACCTGTGCTATGACTTTTATAAGCGATCGGGTGTACGATGTTCGTCCGGCGGGCGAAAAAGTAGCGAAAAAAATCCCATAGACTTTGCATTGCGACAAACTTTGACGAGTCATTGCTCCAAGCGAGAATTTCGTAGAAACATGTGGGTTACCACGTTTGAAGAGGCTGGCAAGCTCTGTCAGCCCATACCTCAATATGGGGTGTAAGTTGTACCCCTGGGGCGCAAGAGCTGCCCAAAATTGCCCCATAGACATACTATGGTGAAGCCGTGCCCATGAACCAGGAAGTACTGTGTTTTTCCTACTATGGGAAATTACATAGGGATTTTGTATTGAACATAACTCTGGATTACAGTGTCATAGAGACAAGAGGGTGGGCTCATTTTACTCAGGCAACCAATCAGTCTCTCAGGATCATTGTGAAGCTATCAAGCCACGCCCTAGCAACCATATAGAGCACCTTAGTAACATGCTCCATAGACTTCCATTGAAAAAGATCAAATGAATATCTTTGGATAGGAGTGTCGTACAAACATGAGGGTGGGCTCATTTGACTCGAGGCAGCAAACTGCCAATCACAAATCACCTTAAAGACATCATAGCCACGCCTTAGCAACCATTTAGAGCACCCTAGCAACCCAAAGCATAGGCAGATATCTTCAAATCTGAATATCATAAAGGCATAGGGGTTGGTTTATAGCATTCATACTGGCAAGCAGCCTTTGGTTTATCATTACTGGCAGCTGCCAAGCCACTCCCTAGCAACCAAACAGAGTACCTTAGCAATCGTTTAGCAAGATCTATATCTCTGCATCAGAGCATCATAGAGACATGGCGGTTGGCTCTTTTGACTCATGCTAGCAAACTGGACTTCCAACATGCTACACATGCTAGCAGTGAATAGCTACATGCTAATAGTGATTAGCTAAGTGCTAAAGTGGGCTGAGAACATGCCAGGAACTCTATAGAAACTCCATAGTAACTATCTGTGACAGCTACCAACCACCTAGTAACACCATAGCAACCACCCTGGTTACCATAGCAACCGCCTAGCAACCACCCAGAACACCCTAGCAACCGCCTAGCAACACCGTAGTGACCACCCCAGGTACCTTAGCAACTGCCTAGCAACACCCTAGCAACCACCCAGGTTACCATAGCAACCACCTAGCAACCACCCAGAACACCCTAGCAACTGCCTAGCAACACCTTAGCAACCGCTCCAAGTACCTTAGCAACTGCCTAGCAACACCCTAGCAACCACCCAGGTTACCATAGCAACCGCCTAGCAACCACCCAGAACACCCTAGCAACCGCCTAGCAACACCGTAGTGACCACCCCAGGTACCTTAGCAACTGCCTAGCAACACCCTAGCAACCACCCAGGTTACCATAGCAACCACCTAGCAACCACCCAGAACACCCTAGCAACTGCCTAGCAACACCATAGCGACCACTCCAAGTACCTTAGCAACTGCCTAGCAACACCTTAGCAACCACCCAGGTTACCATAGCAACCGCCTAGCAACCACCCAGAACACCCTAGCAACACCTTAGCAACCACCCCAAGTACCTTAGCAACGCCTAGCAACCGAGTGGGGATTTTGCCACTGCAAGCACCATTCACATTTTCTTCAGGAAATGTACATTCTAGTTATTAATGGTGCTTGCCAAAGGCAAAGCTCCATTCTTAATCTTCTGCATACTTATTATTATTATTATTATTATTATTATTATTATTCCACACAAAAGTTTGGCGCGCTACTCCTCCCGCAGTTTTTGTCCTAGACCCATGAATGAGGTGTCAAATCGACCGGCTTATTGAGGAGAGGTGTGCTATGACTTTTATAAGCGATTGAGTGTACGATGTTCGTCCGGCGGGCGAAAAAGTAGCGAAAAAAATCCCATAGACTTTGCATTGTGACAAACTTTGACGAGTCATAGCTCCTAACGAGAATTTCGTAGAAACATGTGGGTCACCACGATTGAAGGGGCTGACAGGCTCTGTCAGACCATAGCTCAAAATGGGGTGTAAGTTGTACCCCTGGGGCACAAGAGCTGCCCAAAGTTGCCCCATAGACATACTATGGTGAAGCCGTGCCCATGAACCAGGAAGTACTGTGTTTTTCCTACTATGGGAAATTACATAGGGATTTTGTATTGAACATAACTCTGGATCACAATGACATAGAGACAAGGGGGTGGGCTCATTTTACTCAGGCAACCAATCAGTCTCTCAGGATCATTGTGAAGCTATCAAGGCACGCCCTAGCAACCATATAGAGCACCATAGCAACAAGATCCATAGACTTCCATTGAAAAAGATCAAAGGAATATCTTTGGATAAAAGTGTCGTACAAACAAGAGGGTGGGCTCATTTGACTCGAGGCAGCAAACCGCCAATCACAAATCACCTTAAAGACATCATAGCCACGCCTTAGCAACCATATAGAGCACCCTAGCAACCCAAAGCATAGGCAGATATCTTCAAATCTGAATATCATACAGGCATGGGGGTTGGTTTATATCATTCATACTGGCAAGCAGCCTTTGGTGTATCATCATTGGTAGCTGCCAAGCCACTCCTTAGCAACCAAACAGAGTACCCTAGCAACCATTTTGCAAGATCTATATCTCTGCATCAGAACATCGTACAGACATGGGGGTTGGTTTATATTGTCAAGCAGCCTTTGGAGTATCATCATTGGCAGCTGCCAAGCCACTCCCTAGCAACCAAACAGAGTACCCTAGCAACCGTTTTGCAACACCTATATCTCTGCATCAGAACATTATAGAGACATGGCGGTTGGCTCTTTTGACTCATGCTAGCAAACTGGACTTCCAACATGCTACACATGCTAGCAGTGAATAGCTACATGCTAATAGTGATTAGCTTAAGGTTTAAACATGACACAAACTAGTAAAAATGTGTTAGAATAATGCTAGTGGCATGTTAATTGTGTTAGCATTATGCTAGTAGCATGCTAATCATGTTAGCATCATGCTAGCAAACATGCTAATCATGTTAGCATCTTGTTAAAAACATGCTAACAACATGGTAATCATGCTAGCATCATGCTAGCATTATGCTAATGATGTTAGCATGTTGCTAGCATTATGCTAACATGATTAGCATCTTGTTAAAATCATGCTAGCAAAATGGTAATCATGCTAGCATCATGCTAGCATTATGCTAATCATGTTAGCATGTTTGCTAGCATTATGCTAACATGATTAGCATCTTGTTTAAAACATGCTAGCAGCATGCTAAGGGTGTTAGCATCATGCTAGCAAACATGCTAATCATGTTAGCATGTTGCTAACATAATGCTAACATGATTAGCATCTTGTTAAAATAATGCTAGCAACATGGTAATAATGCTAGCAACATGGTAATAATGCTAGCATCATGCTAGCATTATGCTAATCATGTTAGCATGTTGCTATCATTATGCTAACATGACTAGCATTTTGTTTAAAACATGCTAGCAGCATGCTTAGGGTGTTAGCATCATGCTAGCAACATGCTAATCATGTTAGCATCTTGCTAAAAACATCCTAGCAGGACGGTAATTATGTTAGCATCATGCTAATCAAGAGTGCCGAGTTTTGCCACTGCAAGCACCATTCACATTTTCTTCAGGAAATGTACATTCTAGTATTGTAATTACTATTCACCTGAACAAAATTTTGGCGCGTAACTCGTCCCGCACCGTTTGTCGTAGACCCACGAATGAGGTGTCAAATCGACCGGCTTATTGAGGAGAGGTGTGCTATGACTTTTCTAATCGATCGGGTGTATGATGTTCACACAGCGTACGAAAAAACGGCTGAAAAAACTCCCATAGACTTAACATGGGGGCCAAATCTGCTAGATCATATCTTTGGATCAAAAGGTCACAGAGACTTGGGGCTGGGCTCTTTTGACTCGGCCTATCAAGCCGCCAATAAGTAGTGACTTCATGGCCACACCCTAGCAACCAATTACAGCACCCTAGCAACCGAGTGGCGAATTTTGCCACTGCAAGCACCATTCACATTTTCTTCAGGAAATGTACATTCTAGTTAATGGTGCTTGCCAAAGGCAAAGCTCCATTCTTATTATTGCTCATACTTATTATTAATGGTGCTTGCCAAAGGCAAAGCTCCATTCTTATTCTGCTGCATACTTATTATTATTCTGCTTCTTCTTCTTCTTCTTCTTCTGGACAAAATTTCGGCGCGTAACTAGTCTCGCAGCTTTTGTCCTAGACCCACGAATGAGGTGTCAAATCGTGCGGATTATTCGGGAATGGTGTGCTATGACTTTTATAAGCGATCGGGTGTACGATGTTCGTCCGGCGGGCGAAAAATCGGGCGAAAAATCCCATTGACTTAACATTGCAACGAACTTTGACGAGTCATAGCTCCTAACGAGAATTTCGTAGAAACATGTGGGTCACCACGATTGAAGGGGCTGACAGGTTCTGTCAGACCATACCTCAAAATGGGGTGTAAGTTGTACCCCTGGGGCACAAGAGCTGCCCAAAGTTGCCCCATAGACATACTATGGTGAAGCCGTGCCCATGAAATGGTGTGTTTTTCCTACAATGGGAAATTACATAGGGATTTTGTATTGAACATAACTCTGGATCACAATGTCATAGAGACAAGGGGGTGGGCTCATTTCACTCAGGCAGCCAATCAGTCTCTCAGGATCATTGTGAAGCTATCAAGCCACGCCCTAGCAACCATATAGAGCACCATAGCAACAAGTTCCATAGACTTCCATTGAAAAAGATCAAATGAATATCTTTGGATAGGAGTGTCATACAAACATGAGGGTGGGCTCATTTGACTCGAGGCAGCAAACCGCCAATCAAAAATCACCTTAAAGACATCTTAGCCACGCCTTAGCAACCATTTAGAGCACCCTAGCAACCCAAAGCATAGGCAGATATCTTCAAATCTGAATATCATAGAGACATGGGGGTTGGTTTATATCATTCATACTGGCAAGCAGCCTTTGGTTTATCATTACTGGCAGTTGCCAAGCTACTCCCTAGCAACCAAACAGAGTACCCTAGCAACCGTTTAGCAAGATCTATATCTCTGCATCAGAAAATCGTAAAGACATGGGGGTTGGTTTATATTGTCAAGCAGCCTTTGGAGTATCATCATTGGTAGCTGCCAAGCCACTCCCTAGCAACCAAACAGAGTACCCTAGCAACAGTTTTGCAAGATCTATATCTCTGCATCAAAACATCATACAGACATGGGGGTTGGCTTATATTGGCCAGCAGCCATTGGAGTATCATCATTGGTAGCTGCCAAGCCACTCCCTAGCAACCAAATGGAGTACCCTAGCAACCGTATTGCAGGACCTATATCTCTGCATCAGAACATCGTACAGACATGGTGGTTGGCTTTTTTGACTCATGCTAGCAAATTGGACTTCCAACATGCTACACATGCTAGCAGTGAATAGCTACATGCTAATAGTGATTAGCTTAGGGTTTAAACATGACACAAACTATTAAAAATGTGTTAGCATCATGCTGGTAGCATGCTAATTGTGTTAGCATAATGTTAGTAGCATGCTAATCATGTTAGCATCATGCTAGCAAACATGCTAATCATGTTAACATCTTGTTAAAAACATGCTAGCAACATGGTAATCATGCTAGCATCATGCTACCATTATGCTAATCATGTTAGCATCTTACTGAAAACATGCTAGCAGCATGCTAAGGGTGTTAGCATCATGTTAGCAACATGCTAATCATGTTAGCATCTTGTTAAAAACATCTTAGCACAACGGTAATTATGTTAGCATCATGCTAATCAAGAGTGCCGAGTTTTGCCACTGCAAGCACCATTCACATTTTCTTCAGGAAATGTACATTCTAGTATTGTAATTACTATTCACCTGAACAAAACTTTGGCGCGTAACTCGTCCCGCACCGTTTGTCGTAGACCCACAAATGAGGTGTCAAATTGACCGGCTTATTGAGGAGAGGTGTGCTATGACTTTTCTAAGCGATCGGGTGTACGATGTTCGCACAGCGTACGAAAAAAACGGCTGAAAAAACTCCCATAGACTTAACATTGGGTCAAAATCTGTGAGATCATATCTTTGGATCAGAAGGTCGTAGAGACTTGGGGCTGGGCTCGTTTGACTCGGCCATCCAATGAGTAGTGACACAGCAGCTTCATAGCCACGCCCTAGCAACCAATTACAGCACCCTAGCAACCGAGTCCGGTGTTTTGCCACTGCAAGCACCATTCACATTTTCTTCAGGAAATGTACATTCTAGTTCTTCTTCTTCTTCTTCTGGCCAAAATATCGGCACGCTACTCCTCCCGCAGTTTTTGTCCTAGACCCACGAATGAGGTGTCAAATCGACCGGCTCATTGAGGAGTGGTGTGCTATGACTTTTATAAGCGATCAGACCAACGATGTTCGCACAGGGGGCGAAAAAGCGGCCAAAAAAGTCCCATTGACTTTCAATGGCGGAATGTTCAGAAATTCAAATCTCAACTGTCACTTTCTCACACACACTCACACACGCAGGCCCTTAGAAGCCTTTCTCTCTCAGACACAGACACTCATTTTCTTCCACTTTTATTTCTGCGCGCTACTCCTCCCGCAGCGTTTGTCCTAGACCCATGAATGAGGTGTCAAATCGACCGGCTCATTGAGGAGAGGTGTGTTATGACTTTTATAAGCATTCGGACCAACGATGTTCGCCCAGGGGGCGAAAAAGCGGCCAAAAAAGTCCCATTGACTTTCAATGGCGGAATGTTCAGAAATTTGAATTTCAACTGTCACTTTCTCACACACACTCACACACGCAAGCCCTTAGAACCCTTTCTCTCACTCACTCACTATTGATCACAGTGACATAGAGACAAGGGGGCGGGCTCATTTCACTCAGGCAACCAATCAGGCTCTCAGGATCAATGTGAAGCTATCAAGCCACGCTCTAGCAACCATATAGAGCACCATAGCAACAAGCTCCATAGACTTCCATTGAAAAATATCAAATATCTTTGGATAGAAGTGTCGTAGAAAAATGAGGGTGGGCTCATTTGACTCAGGGCAGCAAACAGCCAATCATGAATCACCTTAAAGACATCATAGCCACGCCCTAGCAACCATTTAGAGCACCCTAGCAACCCAAAGCATAGAGGGATATCTTCAAATCTGAATATCATAGTGGCATGGGGGTTGGTTTATATCATTCATACTGGCAAACATCCTTTGGTGTATCATCAGTGGCAGCTGCCAGGCCACTCCCTAGCAACCAAACAGAGTACCCTAGCAACCGTGTAGCGAGACCTATATCTCTGCATCAGAGCATCATACAGACATGGGGGTTGGTTTATATTGTCAAGCAGCGTTTGGAGTTTCATCATTGGTAGCTGCCAAGCCACTCCCTAGCAACCAAACAGAGTACCCTAGCAACCGTTTAGCGAGACCTATATCTCTGCATCAGAGCATCGTAAAGACATGGCAGTTGGCTCTTTTGACTCATGCTAGCAAACTTGCTACATGCTACACATGCTAGCAGTGAATAGCTACATGCTAATAGTGATTAGCTAAGTGCTAAAGTGGGCTGAGAACACGCCAGGAACTCTATAGAAACTCCATAGTAACTATCTGTGACAACTACCAACCACCTAGTAACACCATAGCAACCACCCAGGTTACCATAGCAACCGCCCAGAACACCCTAGCAACCGCCTAGCAACACCATAGTGACCACTCCAGGTACCTTAACAACTGCCTAGCAACACCTTAGCAACCACCCAGGTTACCATAGCAACCGCCTAGCAACCACCCAGAACACCCTAGCAACCGCCTAGCAACACCTTAGCAACCACCCCAAGTACCTTAGCAACCGCCTAGCAACCGAGTGGCGAATTTTGCCACTGCAAGCACCATTCACATTTTCTTCAGGAAATGTACATTCTAGTATTGTAATTACTATTCACCTGAACAAAACTTTGGCGCGTAACTCGTCCCGCACCATTTGTCGTAGACCCACGAATGAGATGTCAAATCCACCGGCTTATTGAGGAGAGGTGTGCTATGACTTTTCTAAGCGATCGGGTGTACGATGTTCGCACAGCGTACGAAAAAACGGCTCAAAAAAGTCCCATAGACTTAACATGGGGGCCAAATCTGTGAGATCATATCTTTGGATCAGAAGGTCGTAGAGACTTGGGGCTGGGCTCGTTTGACTCGGCCATCCAATGAGTAGTGACACAGCAGCTTCGTAGCCACGCCCTAGCAAGCAATTACAGCACCCTAGCAACCGGGTGCCGAATTTTGCCACTGCAAGCACCATTCACATTTTCTTCAGGAAATGTACATTCTAGTTATTATTATTCTTCTTAGACTAAATTTTAAATTGTATCTCCTCCTAGACTGTTCAAGCTACAACCACCAAACTCGGACTAGACATTCAGACTGTTCTGACTCGAGTTGCTATATCTTTTCAGACTGATCCGACTTACGGTTTTCCTAAAAATGCTGATTAAACCTGGAAAAAGCTCCCATTGACTTCCATTGAAATGCCTTGGCTGATCTGAACATTCCGTCCAACTGTCAAAATTCAAATTCAAACACACAGACTCAATTTAACTGCCATTCCTATTTCTAAGCCATTTAAACTCATTCAAACTCATTCAAACTCATTCTATCTATCTATCTATCTATCTATCTATCTATCTATCTATCTATCTATCTATCTATCTATCTATCTATCTATCTATCTATCTATCAAACTAAATCTATCTATCTATCTATCTATCAAACTTAATCTATCTATCTATCTATCTATCTATCTAACTCATTCAAACTCATCTATCTATCTATCTATCTATCTATCTATCAAACTAAATCTATCTATCTATCTATCTATCTATCAAACTTAATCTATCTATCTATCTATCTATCAAACTTAATCTATATATCTATCTATCAAACTAAATCTATCTATCTATCTATCTATCAAACTTTATCTATCTATCTATCTATCTATATATCTATCAAACTAAATCTATCTATCTATCTATCTATCAAACTAAATCTATCTATCTATCTATCTATCAAACTTAATCTATCTATCTATCTATCTATCTATCTATCTATCTATCTATCTATCTATCTATCTATCTAACTCATTCAAACTCATCTATCTATCTATCTGTCTATCTAACTCATTCAATCTATCTATCTAACTCATTCAAACTCATCTATCTATCAATCTATCAATCTATATATCAAACTAAATCTATCTATCTATCTATCTATCTATCACTGGTAGCTGCCAAGTCACTCCCTAGCAACCAAACAGAGTACCCTAGCAACCATTTTGGAAAATCTATATCTCTGCATAAGAACATCGTACAGACATGGGGGTAGGTTTGTATTGTCAAGCAGCCTTTGGAGTATCATCATTGGTAGCTGCCAAGTCACTCCCTAGCAACCAAACAGAGTACCCTAGCAACCGTATTGCAAAATCTATATCTCTGCATCAGAACATCGTACAGACATGGGGGTCTGTTTGTATTGTCAAGCAGCCTTTGGAGTATCATCATTGGTAGCTGCCAAGTCACTCCCTAGCAACCAAACCGAGTACCCTAGCAACCATTTTGGAAAATCTATATCTCTGCATCAGAACATTGTACAGACATGGGGGTTGGTTTATATTGTCAAGTAGCCTTTGGAGTATCATCACTGGTAGCTGCCAAGCCACTCCCTAGCAATCAAACAGTACCCTAGCAACCATTTTGGAAAATCTATATCTCTGCATCAGAACATCGTAAAGACATGGGGGTTGGTTTGTATTGTCAAGCAGCCTTTGGAGTATCATCATTGGTAGCTGCCAAGTCACTCCCTAGCAACCAAACTGAGTACCCTAGCAACCATTTTGGAAAATCTATATCTCTGCATCAGAACATCGTACAGACATGGGGGTTGGTTTGTATTGTCAAGCAGCCTTTGGAGTATCATCATTGGTTGCTGCCAAGCCACTCCCTAGCAACAAACAGAGTACCCTAGCAACCATTTTGGAAAATCTATATCTCTGAATCAGAACATCGTACAGACATGGGGTTTGGTTTGTATTGTCAAGCAGCCTTTGGAGTATCATCATTGGTAGCTGCCAAGCCACTCCCTAGCAACAAACAGAGTACCGTAGCAACCGTATTGCAAAATCTATATCTCTGCATCAGAACATCGTACAGACATGGGGGTTGGATTGTATTGTCAAGCAGCCTTTGGAGTATCATCATTGGTAGCTGCCAAGCCACTCCCTAGCAACCAAACAGAGTACCCTAGCAACCGTTTTGCCAGATCTATATCTCTGCAGCAGAACATAGTACAGACATGGGGGTTGGCTCTTTTGACTCATGCTAGCAATCTGGACTTCCAACATGCTAGCAGTGAATAGCTACATGCTAATGGTGATTAGCTAAGTGCTAAACTGGGCTAAGAACATGCTAATAACTCTATAAAAACTCCATAATATCCATCTGTGACAACTATCTATCTATCTATCGATCAGTCTGTTTACTTATCTAGCTATCTATCTAGCTTTTAAAACTACAATTCTAAAACAAACTATTTCAAACTGAAAAGGTTCAAACTACAAACTTTTAAAACTTCTTCAAACTTTCTGGCTATGCTTTTTCAAGCCAACTTAAAGTTTGTCTACAAACTTTTTTATCTAGTTAAGTTGGCTTGAAAAAGCCAACTTACTGATCTACTACTTAAGCTTATTATTATTATTATTCTTCTTAGACTAAATTTCTAAATGCATCTCCTCCTAGACTGTTCAAGCTACAACCACCAAACTCGGACTAGACCTTCAGACTATTCTGACTTAGTGTGCTATATCTTTTCAGACTGATCAGACTTACGGTTTTCCTAAAAAAGCTGATCAAAACTTGGAAAAATCCCATTGACTTTCATTGACGGAATGTTCAAATGAGCCAAGACTATTCAAACTCCAACTGTCAAAATTCAAATTTTGACAGTTGGAGAGGCTCATCAGACTCTATTAGCTGCCATTCTATGTACTATTTCTAATCCATTGAGACTCATTCAAACTTCCATTCTATCTAATATGTCTTATCTATCTATTATCTATCTATCTATCAAACTAAATCTATCTATCTATCTATCTATTTCTCTTTCTAATCTATCTATCTATCTATCAAACTAAATCTATCTATCAAACTAAATCTATCTATCTATCAAACCAAATCTATCTATTTATTTTTCTAATCTATCTATCTATCAAACTAAATCTATCTATCTATCTATCTATCTATCTATCTATTTCTCTTTCTAATCTATCTATCTATCAAACTAAATCTATCTATTTATCTTTCTAATCTATCTATCAAACTAAATCTATCTATCTATCAAACTAAATCTATCTATTTCTCTTTCTAATCAATCTATCTATCCCTTCTCATCTATCTTCTCATCTATCACTTCTCATCTATCTTCTCATCTATCACTTCTCATCTATTTCTCTTCTCATCTATCTATCTATCTATCTATCTATCATCTCTCTTCTCATCTATCACTTCTCATCTATCTCTCTTCTCATCTATCTCTCTTCTCATCTATCACTTCTCATCTATCTCTCTATCTCTCTATCTATCATCTATCTATCAACTCATTCAAATTTATAAACTCTATCTATCTATTTATCTATCTATGATCAACTCTCATAGCAACCACCCAAAACAACCTAGCAACCACCCAGAACACCATGGCAACTGCATAGCAACCACACAAATCACCCTGGCATCATCCTAGCAACCACCCTGAGTACCTTAGCAACTGCATAGCAACACCCTAGCAACCACCCCGAGTACCCTAGCAACCGCATAGCAACACCTTAGCAACCACCCCGAGTACCTTAGCAACCGCATAGCAACACCCTAGCAACCACCCCGAGTACCCTAGCAACCGCATAGCAACACCTTAGCAACCACCCCGAGTACCCTAGCAACCGCATAGCAACACCCTAGCAACCACCCCGAGTACCCTAGCAACCGCATAGCAACACCTTAACAACCACCCCGAGTACCCTAGCAACCGCATAGCAACACCCTAGCAACCACCCCGAGTACCCTAGCAACCGCATAGCAACACCCTAGCAACCACCCCGAGTACCCTAGCAACCGCATAGCAACACCTTAGTAACCACCCCGAGTACCATAGCAACACCTTAGCAACCACCCCGAGTACCCTAGCAACCGCATAGCAACACCTTAGCAACCACCCCAAGTACCATAGCAACCGCATAGCAACACCCTAGCAACCACCCCGAGTACCCTAGCAACCGCATAGCAACACCCTAGCAACCACCCCGAGTACCCTAGCAACCGCATAGCAACACCTTAGCAACCACCCCGAGTACCCTAGCAACTGCATAGCAACACCCTAGCAACCACCCCGAGTACCCTAGCAACCACATAGCAACACCTTAGTAACCACCCCGAGTACCATAGCAACACCTTAGCAACCACCCCGAGTACCCTAGCAACCGCATAGCAACACCTTAGCAACCACCCCAAGTACCATAGCAACCGCATAGCAACACCCTAGCAACCACCCCGAGTACCCTAGCAACCGCATAGCAACACCTTAGCAACCACCCCGAGTACCCTAGCAACCGCATAGCAACACCCTAGCAACCACCCCGAGTACCCTAGCAACCGCATAGCAACACCTTAGCAACCACCCCGAGTACCCTAGCAACCGCATAGCAACACCCTAGCAACCACCCCGAGTACCCTAGCAACCGCATAGCAACACCTTAGCAACCACCCCGAGTACCCTAGCAACCGCATAGCAACACCCTAGCAACCACCCCGAGTACCCTAGCAACCGCATAGCAACACCTTAGCAACCACCCCGATTACCCTAGCAACCGCATAGCAACACCTTAGCAACCACCCCAAGTACCCTAGCAACCGCATAGCAACACCATAGCAACCAAACAGAGTGCCCTAGCAACCATTTTGCAAAATCTATATCTCTGCATCAGAACATCGTACAGACATGGGGGTTGGTTTATATTGACAAGCAGCCTTTGGAGTATCATCATTGGTAGCTGGCAAGTCACTCCCTAGCAACCAAACAGTACCCTAGTAACCGTTTTGCAAAATCTGTATCTCTGCATCAGAACATCGTCCAGACATGGGGGTTGGTTTATATTGTCAAGCAGCCTTTGGAGTATCATCATTGGTAGCTGGCAAGCCACTCCCTTGCAACCAAACAGAGTACCCAGCAACCGTTTTGCAAAATCTATATCTCTGCATCAGAACATTGTACAGACATGGGGGTTGGTTTATATTGTCAAGCAGCCTTTGGAGTATCATCACTGGTAGCTGCCAAGCCACTCCCTAGCAACCAATCAGAGTACCCTAGCAACCGTTTTGCAAAATCTATATCTCTGCATCAGTACATCGTAGAGACATGGCGGTTGGCTCTTTTGACTCATGCTAGCAATCTGGACTTCCAACATGCTAGCAGTGAATAGCTACATGCTAATAGTGATTAGCTAAGTGCTAAAGTGGGCTAAGAACATGCTAATAACTCTATAAAAACTCCATAGTATCCATCTGTGACAACTACCAATCTATCTATCTATCTATCTTTCTATCTAATAAAACTTAAACTTTCAAACTTCAAACTTTTAAAACTTCTTCAAACTTTCTGGCTATGCTTTTTCAAGCCAACTTAAAGTTTGTCCTCAAACTTTTTTATCTAGTTATTATTATTCTTCTTAGACTAAATTTCTAAATGCATCTCCTCCTAGACTGTTCAAGCTACAACCACCAAACTCGGACCAGACCTTCAGACTATTCTGACTTAGTGTGCTATATCTTTTCAGACTGATCAGACTTACGGTTTTCCTAAAAAAGCTGATCAAAACTTGGAAAAATCCCATTGACTTTCATTGACGGAATGTTCAAATGAGCCAAGACTATTCAAACTCCAACTGTCAAAATTCAAATTTTGACAGTTGGAGAGGCTCATCAGACTCCATTAGCTGCCATTCTATGTACTATTTCTAATCCATTGAGACTCATTCAAACTTCCATTCTATCTAATATGTCTTATCTATCTATCTATCTATCTATCAAACTAAATCTATCTATCTATCTATCTATCAAACTAAATCTATCTATCTATCTATCTATCTATCAAACTAAATCTATCTATCTATTTCTCTTTCTAATCTATCTATCTATCAAACTAAATCTATCTATCTATTTCTTTTTCTAATCTATATCAAACTAAATCTATCTATTTCTCTTTCTAATCTATCTATCTATCTATCAAACTAAATCTAGCTATTTCTCTATCTATCTATCACTTCTCATCTATCAATCTATCTATCTTCTCATCTATCACTTCTCATCTATCTCTCTTCTCATCTATCACTTCTCATCTATCTCTCTATCTATCATCTATCTATCAACTCATTCAAATTCATAAACTCTATCTATCTATCTATGATCAACTCTCATAGCAACCACCCAAAACAACCTAGCAACCACCCAAAACAACCTAGCAACCACCCAGAACACCATGGCAACTGCATAGCAACCACACAAATCACCCTGGCATCATCCTAGCAACCAGCCTGGATACAATAGCAACCGCATAGCAACACCATGGCAACCACCCCGAGTACCCTAGCAACCGCATAGCAACACCCTAGCAACCACCCCGAGTACCCTAGCAACCGCATAGCAACACCCTAGCAACCACCCCGAGTACCCTAGCAACCGCATAGCAACACCCTAGCAACCACCCCGAGTACCCTAGCAACCGCATAGCAACACCCTAGCAACCACCCCGAGTACCCTAGCAACCGCATAGCAACACCTTAGCATCCACCCCGAGTACCATAGCAACCGCATAGCAACACCATAGCAACCACCCCGAGTACCCTAGCAACCGCATAGCAACACCCTAGCAACCACCCCGAGTACCCTAGCAACCGCATAGCAACACCTTAGCATCCACCCCGAGTACCATAGCAACCGCATAGCAACACCCTAGCAACCACCCCGAGTACCCTAGCAACCGCATAGCAACACCTTAACAACCACCCGAGTACCCTAGCAACCGCATAGCAACACCCTAGCAACCACCCCGAGTACCCTAGCAACCGCATAGCAACAACTTAGCAACCACCCCAAGTACCATAGCAACCGCATAGCAACACCTTAGCAACCACCCCGAGTACCCTAGCAACCGCATAGCAACACCGTAGCAACCAAACAGAGTACCCTAGCAACCATTTTGCAAAATCTATATCTCTGCATCAGAACATTGTACAGACATGGGGGTTGGTTTATATTGTCAAGCAGCCTTTGGAGTATCATCATTGGTAGCTGGCAAGTCACTCCCTAGCAACCAAACAGTACCCTAGTAACCGTTTTGCAAAATCTGTATCTCTGCATCAGAACATCGTCCAGACATGGGGGTTGGTTTATATTGTCAAGCAGCCTTTGGAGTATCATCATTGGTAGCTGGCAAGCCACTCCCTAGCAACCAAACAGAGTACCCTAGCAACCGTTTTGCAAAATCTATATCTCTGCATCAGAACATCGTACAGACATGGGGGTTGGTTTATATTGTCAAGCAGCCTTTGGAGTATCATCACTGGTAGCTGCCAAGCCACTCCCTAGCAACCAAACAGAGTACCCTAGCAACCGTTTTGCAAAATCTATATCTCTGCATCAGTACATCGTAGAGACATGGGGGTTGGCTTTTTGACTCATGCTAGCAATCTGGACTTCCAACATGCTAGCAGTGAATAGCTACATGCTAATAGTGATTAGCTAAGTGCTAAAGTGGGCTAAGAACATGCTAATAACTCTATAAAAACTCCATAGTATCCATCTGTGACTATCTATCTATCTAATAAAACTTAAACTTTCAAACTTCAAACTTTTAAAACTTCTCAAACTTTCTGGCTATGCTTTTTCAAGCCAACTTAAAGTTTGTCCTCAAACTTTTTTATCTAGTTAACATTACTGTAGTATGAAGCGCAGCAGGGCCGAGTGCTGTGAGAGCTGAACGAGGCCGCTGGAGTGACTGATAATGAGACACGAGCGCAACACACGTCTCGACAGCAGCTTTGAACTTTTATTATGTCGCAGTCGCCGCTTCCACTTCTTCTGCTCAAGCGTATGTGGTGTAAAGCAGCGCTGTCTTATCATATTAGATACATTTGTGTGTTGAAGGTTGTTATAATGCTACTCTTTTGCGAAGAAATTTCATGCTCCCTTGTAAAATTATTTTTTAGTATTTTCAAAATACAAAAAAATACAGTAGTTTATTTTGATACATGGTGTGGCTGCTGTATTTTGTAGTTTATTTTGATACACTTAAAATGAAGGTATTTGGTATTTTATTTATTTATTTTTTAAACAGTCTTTGGGCTGGAGAATTCAATAGCAAAGTTCATAATAGGAGCTGGCTCGTGATAGGCTGGAGCGATAGGCTCGAAGAGGGTTGGAGCGGCTTGCTCGGCGGAGACTGGAGAAACTTGCTCGGCGGAGACTGGAGAAACCCGCTCGGCGGAGACTGGAGAAACCCGCTCGGCGGAGAAACTTGCTCGGCGGAGACTGGAGAAACTCGCTCGGCGGAGACTGGAGAAAATTGCTCGGTGGAGACTGGAGAAACTCCCTCGGCGGAGACTGGAGAAACTTGCTCGGTGGAGACTGGAGAAACTTGCTTGGGCTTTCTTCTCTTCCTCCGCCTTCTGGACCCAGTAGAGGAGTGTGGGTCCAGCATGGAACAGGCAGGGCGTTCGCTGGAGGGATATGCGGAGGAAGACGGAGGCTGACTGACTGGCCCGGCCAACCGTGTTTCTGGATGGACTAGAGACAAACACTCATCCTGAACCTTATCAACGAAGAGTTTGGAGCCATTTAACCACAAAATTGAATTGATAGTTTCGCTTAAGAATAAACGATAATCAGGTTCACCAAAACGGATAGTGTCATCATTTAGTCCATCCAGAAACAGGGAGATTAAATAAGCCTCAGGCCAGCCAGACAGAAAAGCTAGCTCAACGAACTCCTCCACATACCTATCCAGCGAACGACCCACCTGTAGGAGCCCGATGAGGCGATCGCCAGCTGACAGAGGATTGGGAGGCGTGGGAGAAGTTGGAGCCAGGGAGCTGAAGCATAAATCCATCTCTCCTGTGGAAATCCGGACGGTTTAAAGGTCCGTTCTTCTGTTACAGGTCGCTGGTGTAGAGATGAGGCAGATACGGATTTCCACAAATAATAGAACTACTTTAATTAACACAGGCAGGAAACACCAAAAGTACACATAACACAACAGAGAACGGACAGGGAGTGAAGGGAGTGAGTCCATAATATGGAGAGTGCTGACGAGGAGGTCCAGGTGAAGATGATCTGTGATGATGGGGAGATGACGAGGGAAGTGAGTGCAGGTGTGGAGAACAGGAGGATCATGGGAATAGTAGTCCAGGGAGACAGGGGATCTGTGACACACATACAGTGAGAGAAATGTAAAATATTGATGTAATTGTACAAAAAACCCCTCAAAATAACAAAATCAGACTGTAATTCTTCAGAAATAACATTGTATGCATTTAAAATACTGTAATAAGCACTTAAAAAATAGGCGATTTGTGTTTTTTTGTTCAAAATCCAGGTAAATCAGGTTTTGTTTGCTCTAGGAACCTGCTGATTGTTGTCTTTGATTCCATTGGGTGACAGTTTGTACCAGAAAAAATATTTTGAATCTATCATCTTTTAAACAAAAGTTATTGAAATGTAACTGAAGGGAGGCAAAATTATATTTTATACAAGTGTCCTTTGGATTGTCGTTTGCAAAAACAGGTTTTACAGACTGCATTACCTCAAAAATCCTATTTTTACTATATGGTATAGCACTTTATCAGAGACATGAATCTGAATGAATTTTGCTTTAAGAAATGATTGATTAAACTTGATTAATAATTGATTAAACTCATTACTCATTTTATCAACAGCTTATTGTTATTGTCCAATTTTATTTTCTGCTGATTCTTCTTGCATCAGGAATATTTTCATAATTATCAGTTATGAAAGCCAAGTATTATGTTTGTTTGTTTTTTTTTTGGGGGGGGGGGGGAACTAAATAATAATGTTCTAGGAATGTTCTTTATTAAATGAAATAATGTTCCCAGAATGTTGAAGGAAGGTTGTTTTTAAATAACATAAACATATTTTATACAGAACGTTTAAATAACATAAACATAGCTCCTACAGAATGTTTCCTTATGGTTATTTTTAGGTTTTTGTATTTATAAACCTTTCAATTAAAACGTTGCAGATGTTTTTGCATAATGACCTATACAGAGCTCTGAAATTAGTTTAGTTTATGCAGCATTTAATAAAATGTAGCAATTCGATAAAAAAAGCACATTATAATGTTAATGTGAAACTCACAGAAATTATACATTCTTGAGTTTGTTTCTATCTTCATGAACTGTGCTTCATTTGCCCTCACTTTCTCTTGTCTTAAACAGAAAGCCACAAACTCACAGAATTTAAAAATTAACATTTTGTTTTACTGACTGACTAACATTTGTTTAATAAATAATAGTGACTGACAAATGAATGAGATTACTGTCAGTCAACATTATTAACAGTTTCACTCTTGATCCAGTATCATATATACATGTCAAAGAGTTTGTTCTAGTCAGTTTGATGTTCATTCAGTTTGATGATCTTCATGAAGTCAGAACAATGATATTGAACTTTGAACAACACAAATTCTTTACTAAATAAACTGAAATGATTACTCATTTCACCACAGCTTTACACAACCAGCAGAAAGAGAGCAGGCGGAATAAAGATAAGCGACATGTAACAGTTTCACTGTTGCTGTCCATTGGTCACACCTTAATTTAGCAATTTCTAGTATTGCATTAGTATTGCGTCCTTCTCATGAGCATTTATTTATTTCGGACTTCTCAGTGTGAGTTGAATCTCTTTTTTTGGCCCATTTTATCTATAAAATTAAACCTTACAGATTACAGATTTCCTTAACAATTATACATCACTTATAAATGATTAAATACAACATTAATAGTAGTTATTAAGATTAATGTGGTTTGGAATTGGTAAAATGTGCTTGTAAAAATATCAACTTGCATAATTATTGTTTATGCACTGTAATACAGATGAACAAATGATAAAGTTGGGCTGCTGAATATACGATCCCTTTCTTCAAAATCACTCTTTGTAAATGATATGATTATAGATTGTAACCTAGATGTGCTGTGTTTGACAGAAACCTGGCTAAAACCAGACGATTACATTACTTTAAATGAGTCCAAACCCCAAGATCATGAGCCTCGTCTGAAAGGCAAAGGGGGAGGTGTTGCTGTAATTTATAGTAATATCTTCAGTATTACTCAGAAGTCTAGTTTGAAATATAATTCTATTGAGGTGATGGTGCTTTATGTCAGTGGTTCCCAACCACACTCCCAGAGGCCCCCAGTACTGCACATTTTGCATGTTTCCTCAATTAAACACACCTGATTCAGGTCATCAGCTCATTATAGTGACTTCAAGACCTGAAATGGGTGTGTCAGACAAAGGAGACTTGCAAAATGTGCACTGTTGAGGGGCCTCCAGGAACATGGTTGGGAACCACTGCTTTATGTAACACTATCTAGTGTAAGTGATAAGTCCCATTTGACATTTGTGCTTGCTACTGTATACAGGCCATCAGGACACCATACAGACTTTATCAAAGAATTTGCTGATATAGTAAGAGGGACTCGGATTTGCAGTCTTGGCTAAATGTAGTATACACAAGACTAGATAATTATCTGAGATGTCATTGATCTGCTGCAGAATTTGGCATCAATATCAATTCCATGTGACAATATTAGATCTAAAGTATGATTATGACAATGAGTGGGTCCTGACACGTGTTGTCTAACTCCAATAGAGTTTAGAATGTCTGAAAATGCCAATCCCAGTGCATGTTTTTTATTATCTACATGGATATTAACCCTCAGGGGTCTGAGGATTTTTGGGGCCCTGGAGAATTTTGACATGCCCTGACATATGAATCCAACTGAAAAAAAACTTATGAAAAGATGTCTTTCAGTCAAATAGCACATAGCAAATAGTGGAGCTCTGCAGCCATCTACTGGTAAAAATGATAGTTTTTTTTTTTTTACTTTTAAAACTGCATTTTCCAAAAGATGGGCAAAAAACTTACACTAAACAATGTCAAATTATCCATGTTATCCCCATGAATGAAATTTAGAAATGTGGGTCTTTTATAAAGTGAATTTTGCAAGTAACAACCTTTTAAGATTTGTGTAAACTGAGTTTCCTTGCTGGTTGTTTGTAATTTGCCACTCCTTTGATCACCTCTGTTTTCTTGACTTTACTTTCGTTTACCATATATGTGTATTCTTAGTGTATATTTAGCCTATGTATTCGTAGTTTCATATATTAAATACATTATATTCATGATCGATTGTTTCTGCTGCTCATTCAGAAAACCAAGTCACTTCTATTTTAATTCTGCAACATTGCTTTACGCTTTGATGTTATAATAGGAATTTATTCTCACCTAATTTATTTCACCCATGATTTGAGCTTACAAGCTTACAAAAGATAACTAACAAGACTAAGAATGAACGCAACAAACCAGCAATGACATGAGGGAAAGAGGCAATATATAAAGGGAACAGCACAAGGATAAGTTTAACACAATCACACTAACGAGGACTAAACCAGGTGGTGTGGTAATGAGAAACAAGGAGGCAGATGGCCAACACAAACAGAGACAGAGCCAAGTGTTCAGGCACAAGTCAAACAAAGAAAGACTAAACAAAGACAAGAGAGACTAGACTGTCTTTCTCCCAAAGTTTTTTTTTTTCTTTGGCTTGCATACATAATTAACACATAATTACAGCAATCAGAAAAACTAATGTCAGGGTCAAGGTTATAGCTGTCAACTAAAGCAAACAGTGATCAACATAATGGTAAATACAAACATTTTTATTTTTAATAAAACATCTAAACCTGTTAATTCCCAACAAGAATTTCTGTACAGGTATGAAAGAAACATGTTTGTAAACTGGTTTCACACTCAGTGTGAAAGGGTCAAACGGCTGTGGCTTTAAATCGGTTGCAGTTCTTATGTTTCTCTCTTTTCTGTTCTTGTTTCTCTGTCTTTCAGTGATTCTGCTTGTTAAGAGCAGGTGTTCATCAGTGTCTCGATTAACTCGCTTCTTGTCATTCATTCTATCAAGTGGACTATATTAGTAAACTAATGTAGGGAATAGTGAATGAGGGTATAGAGTGTGATTTGGGACACAGCCTCTGAGGGTCAACTTTGAGCTCTGTTAATTCACAGTATATTCCTAGTGGCTACTTTCTCGAAAATGACAAATATTACCCAGAATGTATTCTTTTCTATGGTATATTACTGTTTTAATGGAAAATTGTATGTTACGGCCAGAAATTGGCAGGTTTTTTTTTTTTTTTTTTTACAGCAGTTTAACAGTGAATATGAAAAACTAAAAATGTTATATAAGTTACTCACTAATCTATTGCATGAAGTCTAGTTAAGCAATTAGCAATGACGTGATAGATAACTATGTTAACGACTGATGTCATCTGGAGGTGCACATGCATAAATGTGTGACTGCATGTCTGTAGGCTATGTAACAAATCGTACAGGTATTTAATCAATTTATGGTTGAATTATATGAATATAATAAATCATAAAGCTTTATGATTAATTATGATACATATATTGACCCAGGAGGGAATTATGCACATATATTGTAAATTAACTACAACGAATTATAATTAATCACATATATGATCAGTTCTAGTTTAATAGTTATTTAGAGAAACTATCCAAGTTTGTCCACCAAACTGTTAATTTCTTTACAGACTATTATAAAAGGAATGTTATTCTCTGGCCACGAAAATAAATTCCTATTATAGTATCAAAGCGTAAAGCAATTGTGCCAGATCGAATGTAAAATTGACTCTGTCTTTCTGAGTGAACAGCAGAACAATATATGTATTTAATATATGAAATTGATAATACAAAGGTTATACGGCTAAATAGACACAAGTACTACATATATATATATATAGAAAACAAAAGTAAAGTCAAGAAAACAGAGGTGATCAAAATAGTGGCAAATTACAAACAGTTAAACCTTCGAGAGCCAGCAAGGAAACTTAGTACACCAATCTTAAAGAAGTTAATACTTGCATATAGGTTCAGGTGCTGTGATAGAGTTTCAGAGCGCTCAGTTTGGCAATTGGTCCATCTTCAGGAGGATGTTCTTCGGCGGGTTTTTCAAACGAGGTTTAAACTGAAGAGTAATATAACCGGAAAATAAAGAAGAGAGTCCGTCTACTAGGTGATGGAAAATGTCAAAGGTCTGACGACAGAAAACTTGTGCAACGAGGAGACGCGTGTCGTAGTGTTTTGAGGATGCCTCCTTGGGATGGTCCGCCAATAATACGGGTGTAATTTTTGGTGGGCAAAACCTTCCTTTGTCTTGTCTTGCGGCTCGATTTGCATAATTTATGAGGTATCAGATCAAGTGTATTTCCTACACAGTACCATTAGAATAAAACAATGCATTCCACAGTAATGTGACATACATTTCTGAATGAGGCATGGAGAGAGCTTCACAAAGAGACTAAACTTGACAGGTGGGAAAGACATAGAAAGGAAGTTATAGTTTATACTACACTACCCCAACTACAGCTAAGTTTCTACACAAGGGATACACATATTCAATTGAAATACAACGCCGGATACATTCATATTTGCGGGTACAATCATATTTGTGCATACCATCTTCATGCGTGTCTGTGTGTGTGGGTGCCTGTGGGTGTGTGCGTGTATTTTCACTTTTATTGCTGTTTGGTATGTGCATGCCTGGCTTGCAGTAAATCGATCCAAAGTGGCCACGGCCCCTTTGAAGTCGCAAGGGAAAGGTTCAAAAATCTATCGAAATAGCCATAAAACAGTTCTCGTGATCCATTAGTGTCCGCCAGGCCGGAGCCAATGTGAGATTTACAAACAAAAGTTCACTGAAGTGAGGATTAAACACAGTTTATGGTGGGCCTGCTCATTTTTGATCCTGTGCAGACCCTATAGCTACTACATGCTTGAAGATGAGACTTAATGTCTGAGAGTCAACAGTTTGCAGCCAGATCCTATTGTAATTAATTCAGACCTGAGCGATTTTGTGTGCTTTTGTGTGTTTGTATGATTGTTTCAATGATTGGAGTGAAAACTGTTACTGATTATTGTGATGTCAAAAGTCAAAGTTTGAGATCTGTGGGGGAATTGATTGGAATCAATCACACTGGAAACATGAAAGCTTTAGTGCTTGTAATTTTTGAAAGTTTTATAATCATAAAAAACTGTAACATGTTAAAGGTGCCATAGAACGTGTTTTCAAAATATGTAATATAAGTCTAAGATGTCCCCTGAATGTGTCTGTGAAGTTTCAGCTCAAAATACCCCATAGACTTTTTTTTTTTTATTCATTTTTTTAACTGCCTATTTTGGGGCATCATTAAATATGTGCCGATTTAGGCTGCGGCCCCTTTAATTCTCATGGTCCCTGCCCCCAGAGCTTGTGCTTTCCTTAAACAGCATAAACAAAGTTCACACAGCTAATATAACCCTCAAAATGGATCTTTATAAAGTGTTCATCATGCAGCATATCTAATTGCGTAAGTATAGTATTTATTTGGATGTTTACATTTGATTCTGAATGAGTTTGATAGTGCTCTGTGGCTAAAGCTAACATTACACACTGTTGGAGAGATTTATAAAGAATGAAGTTGTGTTTATGAATTATACAGACTGCAAGTGTTCATAAAATGAAAATAATGACAGTCTTGTCTCAGTGAATACAGTAAGAAATGATGGTAACTTTAACCACATTTAACAGTATATTAGCAACATGCTAACGAAACATTTAGAAAGACAATTTACAAATATCACAAAAAATATCATGTAATCATGGATCATGTCAGTTATTATTGCTCCATCTGCCATTTTTCGCTGTTGTCCTTGCTTGCTTACCTAGTCTGATGATTCAGCTGTGCACAGATCCAGACGTTAATACTGGCTTGTCTAATACCTTGAACATGAGCTGGCATATGCAAATATTGGGGGCGTACATAGGGTGACCAAACATCCTGTTTTCCCAGGACATGTCCTGTTTTCACGTCCTGTCCTGGCCGTCCTGGTTGTTTTTTATAAAGTGATGAAAATGTCCTGGTTTTCATTGTTTTTCATTGGGCCATTAAATTGACCGGTGATACAAGATTTTTGTTTTCTGAGATTTTCGGTTTCCGAAGGCGGAGCATACATTAACATAAATGAGTTTCACAGACATGCGCGATTGCACGTGCAACTGAGGATATTAGTTCACATTGTATCTCAAAAAATTAGTGGATTATTCCATAAAGGTAACTATATTCTAAGCGTCGCGGCTGACTTATGCCTACACTATAGTTGTTTACTTCTAGGTAACAGTTTATAATGTTTTCATTAGTATGCACGATTTGTGCAGTTGTCTGTAACTGAATAACAGATTTGTGTAACAGCAGAGCAACCTTCAGCTATCGTCTACAATGAGTTCAGCTCGTTGTGCTCTTCCTTTGTACCTTGCGATGTAACAGCTGATAGGCCTATATACATTTCTTTATAACTTTCATGCTTATTTGTTAAGCAACAAAAAACTGCTGGGAAAGATCAGCTCTACAGCAAAATATTAATGGGCAAACAATGAGGAAGAAAAACAGGATGAAGAGGAAAGCAAGGATGAAGAAGAAAACTAAAGATATATATGTTTGTTTTTTTATTTGTTAGTTTTTGTAAGTTTGTGAGAGCTATTTTTGTTAAATTTGGATTGCTAATATAGCAGAGGTCTATTAGGTATTTATATTTCTACTACAGAAGAGACATTATTTCTATCATTATTTAATTCGTTATTTTTGAAACTTGTCATAATAAAACATGTTGAGTAACCTCTGAGAAGCCTATCTGAATTTGTGTCTTTGGTTATGGATAGTATTTTGTAATATAACAATTTTCTATCCATACAGAGGAGTCATACTTTAAATGTATTGGAATTATAAGGCATCTTTGAGTAAACTTCGAGTATCATTTGAGTATCTCATTGCCGGGCCGAGTGTCCTGGTTTTCGGTAATCAAAATATGGTCACCCTAGGCGTACATATTAATGATCCCAACTGTTACGTAACAGAATACGTTATAGAATTCTGTCCTCCTTTTGGGTGGTGTCTCTTCATGATATCTGATAGCACACTCCTCTCCCCCCAAAACAGGTGTTGGTGAAATAAATATTTACAATCTTTTTGTTCTGGTCTGGGTATTTAAGGGAAAGTGGGTCTTGTGGGATCTTCTGTAGGCAGAAACCCCCATGCAGTGATGGGTGAATGTCTTAAAAACACTAATCCAGCACTGTGTCTATATGCACTTCTTACTCTTAGAGTCATCTTTGAGCAGCTGATGTTATGTATTTATGATTTCTGAATTGGCTTCTAATTGGTTATTTGTGTAATTGGCATGATACATTTTAACCTGACAAATAAATGTTACATTTCGAAAATACATAAATATTCTGGACTCTCCTGAAATCATTATGACCAGTAGATGACTTGACTCAGCATGAGATGAGCAAAAGTTGTGAAAGTTAGGTTCCTGAATTTAATGTTTTGTAACCAACAACAGAGCTTATCGAGAGGATACACGGGGTGAAGAAAACGTGTTGAAATCACCAGCGGAGATGAGATAGACAAATACTACAGTGAAGAAGAGCAAGAGTGCTAGAAGAAGACGGTTGGAGATTCAGACTTGTTAAAGAGACTGTCCATGTCCTGATCAATGGCTTGTTTAGTGTGACTCAAAATGAGAAATAACTGAATTATGTCTTTGTGTTTAATGCATGAATCTGGAGTAAAAGATTCACACTTGCATGATCAGAATCAGCTTTCTAACTCTCTAACTTCTAAGCTTTCTAACTTGTTTTCTGCTGATATCAACTGAGAATCAGCATCCCAAACGGGACCGGCGTGGGTGAGAGTAGGATCCGTGGTCTGTAACAGATTTACTAACAGCTTTCACCAGCGCAAAACTTTCCATTTTTTTAGAATTGCATTCTCATGCTAATTTACCCCGTTTAGTATATCTGCTGATTAAAGAATTAAGTATAATGTGAATTTCTAATTATTAAAAGTGTCATCAGGTATGAATTCCTTAACAACATGTACTAATAGTGTACATTAATGTGTTAATGGGTCAAAGACATGTATTTCAGCTTCCAGCTCATTATTAAGTAATTTATCATTGTGGTTATGATTATGGTTGACAACCCTACTAATATTACTTATGACTTAACAAATAGTTAATAGTCATATGCCTCAACAAGTAAAATCATTACACAATGATACTTTTGGAAATCATTAGATAATGATTAAAGTAGAAAACTGAAAGATGAAATGCAAGACTTCGAACAATTGTGGTAATTACTTCTGTGGTGTTTTTTTTCCGAGAGTCATGTGATTTAGAGAGATCGCACAGCTCAGTAACATGCAGATCCTTTCTGATTGGCTGACACTCATCTTACGTAACATGAGTACTCTTATTTAAGTCCACAACTTAGTGGCAAAAAATATACATCAAAAGAGATCAAGAAAACAAGACACATCTCCTCTAACTATCCAGCAGAAACACTCAGTTTGCTGTTCGGAGCACATTTCCTGAGGTTTGACTTTTCTACATTTTCATTTATTTCACTTTTAGCCGACTAAAACCCATTTAGTCATTTTTGATTCATGGGGCATTCTGGGAATATTAGTTCTGTTGGAACATTCCCAGAACATTTTTTATTGTTTTTATAGTTTTTAGTTTTTATTTATTTTTATTTGGTTATTCAGAATGCAGCCTATATTTTATGTTGTTCAGTGAATTAATGATGCTAAAATGCTCAATGCAGAAGCGCTTAACGTGTTTAATGCATTCAACAGTAGCTAATGTTGGAGGATACACCTCATCAATGATCAAGCAGAACATGATTAAGTCATTTTGAAAAGTGATTATTTTTGGAAAACTTTTATTTTTGACGGGTGTTGAGGCTGTTGCACGTACAAGTGTGTGTTGAGTCGTATTTGTGACCTGCCAGTGCTGATTTTTGCCAGTTCTGATTTTCTCTCTAAGAACTATTATTGACAGCATAACACAAATCTACTTTTCTTCAATGCATAATTTAATTTTTTCAATTTGTTATGAAACATTACAATGTTCTACAGTATGCGTGTTGTAAATCTGTTAATCATTCAGATGAGGGAACATCGTGCACACGATTTAGCGAATGATCATGTGCGGGGCTCCATATGTTATTGCCTGTGTGAATGTATTCAATGTTATTGCATGAATGTCATCAGTGTTGGTCAGTGCAGTGAATCAATGTCATTGAAACTGGTAATAATACAGCTCAGCTGACCCTTGTAAAGTGGAGATGAAAGTTAAAATAATCAACACCTTGTTTCATTACATCTATCTTTGAATGAATCGGCGTTCACTGAATGAACGGTTTGATGATTTGCTCAAAGACAGTCCCAATGTAACTGCATTGAGTGACAGTCTCTCTTGAACACACAAAGGCAAGCATTGCTGATACTGGAGAAATATCAGCAGAAAGCCTCTCGTCGAGTGAGATTTAAGGTTAGGAACTAACTGTTATACATAACAATAGCCTAATGAGCTTATTGTCAGGTTTATGTTCTGTTATGTGGACCCTTATTTTGACACTCTTTTCTGTTTACTTCATTTCCTGTTTCAATGCTCTGTTTAGTTTTGTTTCATGCCCGCTGACCACATCGTAACACTTATTATATAGTAATAAATAATAAATGCAGATAATACAGCATATCACGCTATTGAGCCACTCAAAATTACCGCAAGGTTCGAGTTCTCGTTGGCCTGATTGTGTTCAGCTGTTCCTCATGTACTCTGCTCCCTTTATATCGTGCTTCCTTCCCTCATGTCTTTGCTGGTTGGTTGAGTTCATTGTGTTTCTCACAGATCTTGTCAGTCAGTGCTGGATTTAGTTCCCTGAAAGGTTGCAGGTATATTTTTACATGAACAAAATCACCTGGAGGTAGTGCACTTGTTCAAAAGCTTCTGAGATTATTGCATTATGAAAGTATGAAAAACTGCAAAAACAAACAAGCAAAAAAAAAAAAAAAAAAAAAAACAGTACAACATTTTCTATTTTCAAGTAAAATCTTTTTTTTTTTTTAATTTCTTACAAAGTGTGTAAAAAGGATTAGTTCACTTCAGAATTAAAATGTCCTGATAATTTACTCACCCCCATGTCATCCAAGATGTTGATGTCTTTCTTTCTTCAGTTGAAAAGAAATGATAGTTTTTGAGGAAAACATTCCAGGACTTTTATCCATATAGTGGACTTGAAGGTCCAAACAGCAGTTTAAATGCAGTTTCAAAGAGCTCTACATGATCCCAGATGAGGAATAAGGGTCTTATCTAGAGAAACCATTGTTCATTTCCTAAAAAAATAAAACAAATCTGCTCTTTAACCACAAATGCTCGTCTTGCACTGGCTCTGTGATCCACCAAGTACAAACTATATAAAAACATTATTTGTACACATTGATCTACTGGTTCATGTCACAAAAATACAAATCTTTGTAATAATTATTTGTGTATAATTGTGTTTTAAATCTAGTCAGAGTTCCAGTGTTCTCTGAGAAACGATGGCGTTGTGGACTGTCTATCTGTCTCTCGGTCTTCTGGTCGCTTTGAATGCTTCAGGTAAAACTATTATTCCACGTCTCACATCATAACTGTTATTTTAACATGAATTGAAGCACATCTGGGACTCTGTAATGACTGATATAATACAGTATGTGCACCTGAGTTTGTCTCTGAATTATTATGATAATATTAAGAAAATAACACAACAATAATTATATCATTATTTTAGCTAAAGTTGTTGATTTTTATGGTTTTTATATAATTAATTTTGACAATAAAATATGCCTGTTAATTTGCAGTATATATTTATCAGTTGTTGTAGTAGCACTACTGCTAGCAGTTCTGTTTTAAAAATGTGTATTTCTTTCTTTTTAAGTGGAAACACGTCCTGTTGGAGGTAAACATCGTAAGTCTTCTCTTGTCTTCTTCTCTTGTCAGTTTTTATATCTAGTACTGTACAAACATTCAAAACCTGTGCATTTCTCCACCTTAACAAGTGTGTGTAACACCTGATGATCATGTTCTCTATCATTCTTTAAAATGTTTTAAAGAGTATATTGGAAACTATTTTAAATCCTTTGTTTATTTAAGGTGCACTATGTAGCTTTTTTGTTCAAAATAAACAAAATTTAAATAATGAGTCAATACATCATCAATCCCTCTTAAAAAACATGATTCACTGATTCACTATGGTAAGTCTATTAGAAGTGTTTATATTTTAGACCTGTCAGAACAGTTTTCCGACATACATCACTCGCCCATGCGTGTCTCGTCACATCCGTAAATAGAGAAAAGTTGCTCCGGCTGCTTTGACGTGTGTCTGGTGTGGGAGCGGCACAGGTTAGCTGTCACAAGAGCAAGAAAGGAAGAGATGGAGCAGCTGAATCTCCAACCTCAGGAGAATCGCCCGTTTTAAACAAACACTGAACAGAGGAGAGTCTGCTGGAGAAAAGAGAACGCCACAGAGCTCGTAATAAAACAAGAATCAACATTAGCTCGGATTTAGGAGATGACGAGAACTGAGGGATTTGAAATGTTGTAAAAGCGATGCGGTGATTAAGGAATTTTTGAGGTATTTAATTCCAGGACCAGATAGACTGCCATATGTAGCTCTCTAACAGAGTTCACTGTACAGCATCTTTTGTGAAGCGTCGCCTTCATCTCCACAGTCATGCGAAGCCAAAGCACAACTGAAACAATGTTGCATGCCAATTTGTTTTTTAACCGATAAAGGGCCAAACGTTACATAGTGTACCTTTAAATGAAAGTTATTCATTTAATTACATGAAAGGTCATTAAAGGTAACAACATAATAACAAACAAAACTTCCATTTAACAGCCTGTGAGACAGGATGGACTTACTTTGAATGCAGATGCTTCAAGTTTTTCAATATCAGTTCCTCGTGGGATGGAGCCGAGGTATGATACATTCAGATTCTGATATGACATAAAATCATAAGAATATTTTTGGATTAACTCTGGAAACATCTGTGACACCTGTCAGTTATCATAGGAAAGTCATTTCAACTTGTTCCTCGGGTTAAAAACAAAAATATATGTTAACAGAATAAGAAATTACACTTTAGAATACTGATCCTTCATTAATGAATAACTAAACAGGAACAAATGAGTAATGCATTATTAACACTCTAGTAACTACTATTAACTAACAATAAACTCTGATGAATGAATTAGTAAGTAATAGTGTTCAGTTGTAGGTAGTAGTTCACGATTAACTAATCAGTAGCTACTGTTTTTTTCATTCCTCCCAGAGAACTACTAAGAACTACTATAGACATGTTCATAATTAACATGAATGATGAATAATGTATAATTAATTCTAGAGTAAAGGTCTTGGTAACCCACTAGTAATGACTGAAGTATTACTAAATCCTTAAGAAGGAATTATTAATTATTTGGATCAGTATTCTAAAGTGAGAAACATGATAACTCTCTAATAACCACCGAAGTCTTGTAAACTTCATGTTTTTGTACAGTAATTCCTTTTGATATATTTGGTAACACTTAAGTAATTACTAGTGGGTTACTATGATCTTCACTTTAGAATACTGATCCAAATAAGAAGTAGTTACTTTAGAGTTATATAGTAACTCTTGAGTTATTACTATCCAATACTTTACAAAAACCTCAAAAGTTTACAAGACTTCAGTAGTTACTTGAGAGTTATCATGTTTCTCACTTTAGAATACTGATCCAAATAATTAGTAATTCCTTCTTAAGGATTTAGTAATACTTCAGTCATTACTAGTGGGTTACCAAGGCCTTTACTTTAGAATTAATTATACATTATGCATTATTCACATTAATTATGAACATGTCTATAGTAGTTTTTAGTAGTTCTCTGGGAGGAATGAAAAAAACAGTAGTTACTGATTAGTTAATAGTGAACTACCACCTACAACTGAGCACTATTACTTACTAATTCATTCATCAGAGTTTATTGTTAGTTAATAGTAGTTACTAGAGTGTTAATAATGCATTACTTATTTGTTCCTGTGTAGTTATTCATTAATGAAGGATCAGTATTATAAAGTGTTACCGAAATGACAGTGGAGCTCCAGGATGTGAACAAACATCAGTGTGATAATACTGAAACATTATAATGATCTGAAAATACAGACACAACACATTTCATGTTATCATGAGAGGATCACTTAAAAACTTTATCTATGTGAAGTTATATCTAATCTAATCTATGTACAGTATAACCAGAACATTTTCTAGAAGAGTAGTTCCACCTCAAATGGCAGATTTTATATTTCACAGGTAAAATAATAAACAAAAAATAAACAGCACAGTGAGTAAACATTATTTAAATGGTAACTGAAGGCATGTCACAGATTTTGGAATATTAATTTCTTTGAGTTTGCTCATGTCTCCATCTCTACAGTATGGGTGTTTGGCCTATGGTGGGAACCTTGCTTCTGTACACAGCCATGATGAGTACGTGTTCATACAGAACCTGATTACACAAACAACTCAGCAATCAACACCTGCCTGGATCGGAGGCCATAAGGGTGTATGCAATCATTTTTCAATCATACTTTCTGTGCTACTGGGCATTTACCATTACATTTACATTAAAACTCATTTAATACATTTTTCAAAACGCATGAACATAGATGTGTTTTTATCATTTATTTTTGGTCCTCAGAACCGTTAGTTTAGTGCATTGGCAGCCATGAGAGGCACCGCTCACCATGATGATGTCATACTCCAGTGTTTGTATTGTGAAACTCGATGTGAAATAGTGTGGTTGATAGAGATAACTGAGTGATTTAACACTTTCTTATATAGTTTTGCATATTCTTTACTGATACCCTTTCTGTGAAATAATTTCTGTTCATTTCTGTTTAGATTTCTGACATGTTTAAAGTGGGGTTAGGGTTCATGAGAAATCATCTTTTAGATAAATAAAGATAAAACAAAGCCATGTAAAGCTGTGGACATAAACACAATGCTGTTTTTTCTCTTCTGTTCACAGTATTATCGTTGGTTCTGGAGTGATGGAACCGAAATGGACTATCAAATATGGTCTCCTGATCAACCCAGTAACGGTACAAATGAGCTCTGCATTGAGATGAACTCTGACGGTAAGTAACTTCTGTTAATGCTCATGAAATAACATGATAAATGATCCATCAATCTGAATTGTTTTAGACCATCAGAAGATTAGCAGATACTGCTTCATGTCATACTGTAAATCCAGAAGCTAGAAAATAACTTTTTCATCACAGTTAAAAATGTTTTGTGAACATTCATCACAGAAACATTGTTGCTGATTGTTTTCTAGACATCAAATACTATTATTTCTGTGTCTACCATACTAAATAAACATTATTTTGTTTTTTTCATAATACACAAATGATAAAAACAACTATTTTTTTTCTGTCTTTCAACAGATGGCAACTGGAATGATGTGAACTGTAGAAAAGTTCTGCCCTATGTGTGTGTGAAATGAACCAGCATGTGAAGAATCAATGTAGAAGAAACAAGCTACTTTGATTCATTTACTTTCCATTAGAAATGTTCAATGGAGGCTAATAAATGTGTTAAAAAGGTTAATTTTGTTTGTTTGATTTTTATTTATTTGTTTGCAAATAATAAGTTAATTACTCAGTTACACCTGTGAAACATCATTTTATAATCACTCTACGGTCTCTCTCTTTTCACACCAGGGGCATGTGCGCCAGTAAAATGTTCCTAATAAATGATTTTTCTGATCAGGTAGATTTCAGTAAACGTCTGAAAATAGGCTTTCTGGTTCATAAAACTTTATCATTTACATTAGTTTAATTATTTAAAATATGAAGGCTGTTTGCATCTGTAACATATGGGATGTGACAACGGAGTGGGAGATCCAAATCCGAGCTTTATTAACAGTAGAGCGTAGTCAAACAGGCAGTAGGTCGATCACCAGCAAACAGATATAAGAAGGCAAGGCAAAAGGGTAATCCAAAAACACAGGCAAAGGTCAAGGCAGGCAGCAAACAATCATTAAACAAGGAAACAGTCCAGGGTCGAAAACACAGGCTAGGCTAGGAACACAAAGACAAGGGTAAACAATGGCTAAACAAAACTCAGCTGGGCAAGACTGAAACACAGGGACTATTTATACACAGGCACAAACAAGATAACGAGTTAACAAGGGGGCGTGGTCCAATGAGTGTCCATGGCAACAAACAAGGGAAGCAGCAGGGAAACATGAGGTCCACAAACAGAGGATATACAGGAGACACAGACAGGGAACAGGACAGTTCTGGACTTGTTTGGGGGAACAAACCTGCAGAAATGAATAAATTAATAAATAAATCAATGAAAAAATCAATAAGTAAATAAATGTGATAATAGGGAAATAAATAAATGACTTGATGAAATATGATTCATTTATAATCAAATAAAATTTTCCCCCTTAATTTATTATTTTCTGCTTTTATGTTTTAATTATTTCTAATTTTATTTATTTATTCTTTTATTTTTTCATTTATTTTATATTTACTTATTTATGCATTCATTTATTTTTATATTTATTTATACCAATAAGTATTTATTTACAGATTTATTTATTTTAACATTTATTTGTTTCAACTTTTTTTTTTTTTTTATTTATTTTCATATTTATTCTTACATTTCTTTGTCATGTATGATAATTAGGTGGGTTGGTCTTGCTTACCATTGGTTAATCGTTGATTAATGCGCTTGCTCAATTACTTTGGATTTGTAGTGACAGGTTGTAGCTCTCGCGTGTTATTGTTATTATTTTTTTTATTCACCTTATTTTCACAACCACAAGGGTGACGCCATTGCGTTCGTTTTGTCATCTTACTTCCGGCTGAGAGAGAGCAAAGCTAGTCGCTAGCGGTAATCCTTTAGCTGTAATGGTAGATAATAACAGAAAGCAAATATGTCACATATTATATGTTGTAGGGGCAAGTGGAGCTTCACTCAAGAGCAGAAATACGTCACCTCCACTAGTGGAGCGGCTGAGCGGATCTTCATACATAATAAGGAAGTAGTTGAAATAATTGTATCGATATATTAAGCTTTTACAGTTTATGGCACAAAAGTGTTGAATACTTAAAAAAAAAAAAAAAAAAAAAAAAATCCGGTAACACTTTATAATAACGTTTGTTTGTTATTAGTCACTATACGTTCAGAAATGATTAACAAATGTTATGCTAACAATTTACAAATGTGTTGTAAGGTATCTTAAAAAAAATATTCTGAATGGCTTGATTGTGTTTTTGGGGCACAGTTTAATGTCTTATTTTTATTTTTTATTTTTTTTTAAAACACTATTTTTCATATATTTTAGCTTTATTCTACACCTCTGTTTCCACTGTCATTTGAACGGCTCTCCTGCTTCTATGAAGCCACTCCCTCCGAAATACTCATTGTGGTCAGATTGGTTAGCAGGTTGGTAGCTGGCCCAGTGTATTATGATTTGCTGAAGCATCCGGAAATGCTACGCCCCTTACCATTCGTTGTTATGTGCTTAGGTGGAAACGTAAATAATGGCAGAATGCAGAAACCGGAAGTACGTTCAAGGTGATATTTTGTGTTTATAAAGCATAAACAGTTGTATTTATTTTTTATTTTTTTAAAATGACCGATCGTTTCGCTACATAAGACCCTTATTCCTCATCTGGTATCGTTTAAAGCCCTTTGAAGCTGAACTGAAACTGTCATTTTGACCTTCAACCATCTGGAGTTCATTGAAGTCCACTATAAGGAGAATAATCCTGGAATGTTTTCATCAAAAACCTTAATTTCTTTTCAACTGAAGAAAGAAAGACATGAACATCTTGGATGACATGGGGGTGAGTAAATTATCAGGAAAAGTTTATTTAAATTGGACTAATTCTTTAAACACTGTGGGCCCACACACCATTCAAATCTACAATGGTACCTCAATTTCCTGTGCAAATCAAACCGCACCTCCTGCGTAATCAGAGGAACCCCAAATATTGCGGGTATTTGGGGCGCTATCTGGTCCTCAATGTCTCCCTCGTCATGCAGAAAAAACAACAACGCTGACACTCGTTAATCTCTTGCTGTTCAAATGTTCCACTAACTTATAGCAAAGTCCTGTAAGGACCCTCCCATCGGCCCAAAAGCGGAGTCCGACGGCGTTGGGCGAAGGTTAACGCGTGTATGCCTTTTCAGCGTCTCTATTAAGTTCACTTAATTTCACTCGCTTAATCTGACTCCAATTTCAAATGATTCATACACTTAGGTTGTGTTTCCAATTAGAAATTCATCATTAGTTATGCATTAATTTAGATATTTGATGATTCTGGATATTCCATATTTCAATTGTTCAGTCATACTGTAGATGTGTGGGGGCAAGGCGTTGTCCCATGCTATTCTTTTAAGATCTTCTCTCCAGATACACTTTATTGCTTTATTGCAGGATGCTTGATCTCAGTTTCGTTTAGCAGGAAAATCAAGCCTTACAGTCCCTTTAAGACAAGTCAATGTAAATGTAATATTTGAAATCACCAATGAAATCTGACAACAATTGTTTCATAAATTTTGTTTCTAAATGCTCGAATCATGACAAAAAACGCTATTTTTCAGGCTGGATCAAGCTAATGCACATGCGCAGACCTAAATGTGCTTCTCTTGTGCCTCATTTCAGAGGCGCGTGTCTGACTGTTTCTATAGAAACCGGAGCTTCAGTGACTCGATGACTTTACCAGTCAGCGATTGGCTCTTATTTAGAAGGTGGGACTTAATCCGCCATATTGCGCATTAAACTTTCTCCCATTCAAAACAATATGAGTGACACGCCTTGTTTTTTATTCTATAGTCATTGCTTATAGTTCGGTTCAGATGAGTAGAGGTACGAGTATATTAATAAACAGTCTGTGGTCGCGCTTGACTCGCAGATTAACGACAATGGGATGTTGTATAAACACTCACAGCGAACTCAAAAAAAAAAAAAGCAAGATATTGTGTTTCACACGCGATCTACATTACAGTTCAAGATTTTAAACTGATAAACTTGTAAATCATTCAACACTCTATTACCGCATACAACGCGTCTCTTTCATAGCTTGCATATCGCATTCCCACCTTGTCAATCACCGCTTGCAAAGCACCACTCAAAATACATAACACATAGATGCGGGCGGGACTTAACTCTCATGAACCAATAAAATAAAGAAAGACCTAATTTGTAGGTTAAAACCACATTTTTCACATGTGCATAACAGTCTAACTTGATATATGTTCTTAAAGGCATACATCCACTTGTTTTATATAGCAATATATAAAGCAGTAATCTCATTACCTGTAGAATATTAATCTACTGGGTTACATATAAACAAATGTTTGCCTTCTAAGTGCCTCCGCTAAAACCGCACTTTCGTATTCTTGAATGGCATGGGGGTGAGTAAATTATCAGGAAAATTTCATTTAAAAGTGTATTAATCCTTTAAGGGGAATACGAGCGTAATACTGGAATCCAGCAATGACACACACACCACAGTTTCGATAAAGCACGTACACACATGCTACAACATGGGGAAACAGGACAGAGAACTCAATGAGAAGCCTATATCCACTGTAGAATCACTTCAGCTTCACCCATGAAAACAGCTGCACCCGATTCACTCAAATGAGTGTGGAGGGGAAGAGGGACAGAGAAAGAGAGAGAGAGAGAGAGAGCGCACTACACATGCACAAACAGCTTGCTCCAAACGTTAAATAAGATTAACAATATAGCAGATCTCACCCACCTCACCCACCACCATTAACCTACGGATTGACTACCATAGTGCGAAAAAAAATAATAGTATGGCAGTCAATGGTGGGCAAGATCTGCTTGGTTACAGATGTCATGTGGACATCAATAAACATCCTGAAAATGAGCTTGGCAACTCACCATAACTATGAATACTCCACAGTCAATCCCAAAATGTTATAGGGGTATCCCCTGTTTGAAGAAAGAACACCCATTATGAAGAATTTACAATGACAATCGATATTATACATGCTGTTCTTGTATATTTTCATTGTAAATGATCATTACCTCAACATCCAGGCCTGACTGTTCTTCCCATGGCCCAGGCATGAGCTTTTGTGCAACAGTCCTGATAAAAATCAAGAAAGGATTATGAGGAATACTTAATTTAAATACACACAGTGTAACTCTTGGGAACACAAACAGTTTCAGAAATGCAGAACATTGAGTGTTTGGTTGAACATGAGATGCAAACTCAGACAGCAACATAGTGTGGTTTACATGCGGACCAGATGTGGGTCGGATCTGGCCCAACACTATGTTGCTGTCAGGGAACAATGCTTACATCCTCTGAATGTAAAGAGGTACAATAACTATGCATAGTTTGTCCAAGCAGCCTTGACAAGTCAAGGGAACATGACTGCCGAGACTAGATGCTCTAAAGTTGGCAAGACAAAGGAACGTGACTGCCGAAAGTAGTTGCATTAGGGGAATGTGACTGCTGAAACAGATCATCCTGTTAACCTCAAGATGTCCCGGTATGGCTTGTGGCCAAAGCCTTGTTCCCACTGTGTACACATCGAATCGAGGAACAGTGTTCCTCATTTGAGTGGCATCATCACCTATGAGAATAGTCTTGGCAATGAGTTATAGAGTTAGTACAGATAATCAGGGATGGGCAGTATTTATGATACATGTATTTCACATATGTATTTCAAATACAAAATAGTATGTGTGTAATTTGTATTTGATAGGGTTGATGAAAATGGCTTTGTATTTTGTATCAAAATACTTTAGTGTTTTGTATTTTTGTATTTTTAAAATACTGTAAAATACTTTAAGAAGTCTACCTGATGACGTCATAAAATTGCGGCCTCTGATTGGTGCTCCTACTCTATAGTTTGCAGAGACTTGTTGAGATCAGAACAGAAAACTGATCCATATGGAAGAAGGTGGTGAAAGTAAGAAACGTGCAGGCTGCCAGCTTTCCATCAATCTTTTGCATAAATTGCTATAATTTTTAACAGTTCATGTTAAGTTTTGGTGTTCATTTTGGTAGCCTAATTTACATAATGTTCTTGAAAACAATTATACCGAGCAGCAACCCCCTATATGATTAACAATCAAATGATTAATTAGTTAGAAACTAGTTGCTATGAATACTGGAGCCATCAGTTGTCTTCTTATGAATGACTTTGTTTGTCAGTGTTGCTGATGCAAAGTAGGCCCTTCATTACCAAACACCAAGTAACTAAATTAGGATAAAATTATGTGTCATTCGCAAACATTAAACTGTTGGTTACTTTAAAACTAACCTTCATCTGGGAGATCACAGGGATATGTGAATATTCGATCTGTTAAAGCCACAATATGTACATTTTCACAGCTAAAGGTCGCTCATTCAGAACAAAGGCGTAGCTTGATGACGCCTTGATTTCACGGAATCATGGGAGGTGTTGTCTTCACGTCTACAGCCGGTGGAAAAGAATCAGGATGAGACTCGGGCAGAAATCATGTTCATGGATGAGATTATTAACATTACTGTAGTATGAAGCGCAGCAGGGCCGAGTGCTGTGAGAGCTGAACGAGGCCGCTGGAGTGATTGATAATGAGACACGAGCGCAACACACGTCTCGACAGCAGCTTTGAACTTTTATTATGTCGCAGTCGCCGCTTCCACTTCTTCTGCTCAAGCGTATGTGGTGTAAAGCAGCGCTGTCTTATCATATTAGATACATTTGTGTGTTGAAGGTTGTTATAATGCTACTCTTTTGCCAAGAAATGTTATGCTCCCTTGTAAAAGTATTTTTTAGTATTTTCAAAATACAAAAATACAGTAGTTTATTTTGATACATGGTGTGGCTGCTGTATTTTGTAGTTTATTTTGATACACTTAAAATGATGGTATTTGGTATTTTATTTTAAAATACATTTTGATGTATTTTTGCCCAACCCTGCAGATAATGTAAAATTCCAGGACTTTCAAGGACTTTATCCTCTTCCAATCTGAGGCATATTTTACATTTCTGCCTGAATTTGACATACCAAAGTTTAAATGCTCATCCTTCACAAATACAGTGAGAGAAATGTAAAATATTGATGCAATTGTACAAAAAAACCCTCAAAATAACAAAATCTGACTGTAATTCTTCAGAAATAACATTGTATGCATTTAAAATACTGTAATAAGCACTTAAAAAATAGGCGATCTGTGTTTTTTTGTTCAAAATCCAGGTAAATCAGGTTTTGTTTGCTCTAGGAACCTGCTGATTATTGTCTTTGATTCCACTGGGTGACAGTTTGTACCAGAAAAAATATTTTGAATCTATCATCTTTTAAACAAAAGTTATTGAAATGTAACTGAAGGGAGGCAAAATTATATTTTATACAAGTGTCCTTTGGATTGTCGATTGTCGTAAAACAGGTTTTACAGACTGCATTACCTCAAAAATCCTATTTTTTCTATATAGTATAGCGACATGAATCTGAATGAATTTTGCTTTAAGAAATATAGAAATGTTCTATATTAAATTAAATAATGTTCCCAGAATGTTGAAGGAAGGTTGTTTTTAAATAACAAACATATTTTTATACAGAATGTTTAAATAACATAAACATAGCTCATACAGGATGTTTCCTTATGATTATTTTTAGGTTTTTGTATTTATAAACTAACCTCTCAATTAAAACGTTGCAGATGTTTTTTGCATAATGACCTATACAGAGCTCTGAAATTAGTTTATGCAGCATTTAATAAAATGCAGCAATTACATAAAAAAGCACATTATAATGTTAATGTGAAACTCACAGAAATGATAAATTCTTGGTTTTGTTTCTATCTTCATGAACTGTGCTTCATTTGCCCTCACTTTCTCTTGTCTTAAACAGAAAGCCACAAACTCACAGAATTTAAAAATTAACATTTTGTTTTACTGACTGACTAACATTTGTTTAATAAATAATAGTTCACCACACACATGACTGACAAATGAATGAGATTACTGTCAGTCAACATTATTAACAGTTTCACTCTTGATCCAGTATCATATATACATGTCAAAGAGTTTGTCCTAGTCAGTTTGATGTTCATTCAGTTTGATGATCTTCATGAAGTCAGAACAATGAAATTGAACTTTGAACAACACAAATTCTTTACTAAATAAACTGAAATGATTACTCATTTCACCACAGCTTTACACAACCAGCAGAAAGAGAGCAGGCGGAATAAAGATAAGCGACATGTAACAGTTTCACTGTTGCTGTCCATTGGTCACACCTTAATTTAGCAATTTCTAGTATTGCATTAGTATTGCATCCTTCTCGTGAGCATTTATTTATTTTTGACTTCTCAGTGTGAGTTGAATCTCTTTTTTGGCCCATTTTATCTATAAAATTAAACCTTACAGATTACAGATTTCCTTAACAATTATACATCACTTATAAATGATTAAATACAACATTAATAGTAGTTATTAAGATTAATGTGGTTTGGAATTGGTAAAATGTGCTTGTAAAAATATCAACTTGCATAATTATTGTTTATGCACTGTAATACAGATGAACAAATGATAAAGTTGGGTTGCTGAATATACGATCCCTTTCTTCAAAAGCACTCTTTGTAAATTATATTATTATAGATTATAACCTAGATGTGCTGTGTTTGACAGAAACCTGGCTAAAACCAGACGATTACATTACTTTAAATGAGTCCAAACTCCAAGATCACGAGCCTCATCTGAAAGGCAAAGGGGGAGGTGTTGCTGTAATTTATAGTAATATCTTCAGTATCACTCAAAAGTCTAGTTTCGAAGTGATGGTGCTTTAGGTCAGTGGTTCCCAACCACATTCCCATAGGCCCCCAGTACTGCACATTTTGCATGTTTCCTCAATTAAACACACCTGATTCAGGTCATCAGCTCATTATAGTGACTTCAAGACCTGAAATGGGTGTGTCAGACAAAGGAGACTTGCAAAATGTGCACTGTTGAGGGGCCTCCAGGAACGTGGTTGGGAACCACTGCTTTATGTAACACTATCTAGTGTAAGTGATAAGTCCCATTTGACATTTGTGCTTGCTTCTGTATACAGGCCATCAGGACACCATACAGACTTTATCAAAGAATTTGCTGATATAGTAAGAGGGACTCGGATTTGCAGCCTTGGCTAAATGTAGTATACACAAGACTAGATAATCATCTGAGATGTCATCGATCTGCTGCAGAATTTGGCATCAATATCGATTCCATGTGACAATATTAGATCTAAAGTATGATTATGACAATGAGTGGGTCCTGACACGTGTTGTCTAACTCCAATAGAGTTTAGAATGTCTGAAAATGCCAATCCCAGTGCATGTTTTTCATTATCTACATGGATATTAACCCTCAGGGGTCTGAGGATTTTTGGGGCCCTGGAGAATTTTGACATGCCCTGACATTTGTGCTTTTTTCAGTTGTTCATAAACATATAAATGACAAAAGTGTCATTACACTGTATTCAGCACATCTAGGCTACAATAATATGTGAGGAACATGTATGTACATGTTTGTGTTTTTGAAGGAATAACATTTATGCGTGGTTATTGAAAAAACAAAAAACTTAAGTCACTGAAATAAAGCCAAAGAAATATATTAAATCTGTGTTCACAAGACTTCTGGGTATTGGAGGTTGTAGACTAGAGTTTTTGCTTCAGAATGATGTAAAAATTATGCTGCCTACTTGTTCATATAAAACAAATTTGATCAAAAAACTATCATTTTTACCAGTAAATGGCTGCAGAGCCTCACTATTTGCTATGTGTTATATATTTTTTTTGTTGGATTCATATCTAAATGTTATGAAAATACTTTTTGTCAAAGTTTAGCATTTTTTGTACTGAAAAAAAAAAAAGTTTTTCAAAAATGTTGATTTTGAGGATGAATTTTGTCCAATTTCTAAGTGGAGTTTCATCATAATGTAACAATATTGAAAAACTGATTTTTTTTTTTTTTTTCATTACAAAAAATACTAAACTTTGACAAAAAGTAGCCTTTAGATAATATTTAGATATGAATCCAACTGAAAAAAAAAAAAAACTTATGAAAATATGTCTTTCAGTCAGTCAAATAGCACATAGCAAATAGTGGAGCTCTGCAGCCATCTACTGGTAAAAATGATAGTTTTTTTTTTTACTTTTAAAACTGCATTTTCCAAAAGATGGGCAAAGAACTTACACTAAACCATGTCAAATTATCCATGTTATCCCCATGAATGAAATTTAGAAATGTGGGTCTTTTATAAAGTGAGTTTTGCAAGAAACAACCTTTTAAGATTTGTGTACTAAGTTTCCTTGCTGGCTCTCAAAGGTTAACTGTTTGTAATTTGCCACTCCTTTGATCAACTCTGTTTTCTTGACTTTACTTTCGTTTACCATATATGTGTATTCTTAGTGTATATTTAGCCTATGTATTCGTAGTTTCATATATTAAATACATTATATTCATGATCGATTGTTTCTGCTGCTCATTCAGAAAACCAAGTCACTTCTATGTTGATTCTGCAACATTGCTTTACGCTTTGATGTTATAATAGGAATTTTTTCTCACCTAATTTATTTCACCCATGATTTGAGCTTACAAGCTTACAAAAGATAACTAACAAGACTAAGAATGAACGCAACAAACCAGCAATGACATGAGGGAAAGAGGCAATATATAAAGGGAACAGCACAAGGATAAGTTTAACACAATCACACTAACGAGGACTAAACCAGGTGGTGTGGTAATGAGAAACAAGGAGGCAGATGGCCAACACAAACAGAGACAGAGCCAAGTGTTCAGGCACAAGTCAAACAAAGAAAGACTAAACAAAGACAAGAGAGACTAGACTGTCTTTCTCCCAAAGTTTTTTTTTTTTCTTTGGCTTGCATACATAATTAACACATAATTACAGCAATCAGAAAAACTAATGTCAGGGTCAAGGGTATAGCTGTCAACTAAAGCAAACAGTGATCAACATAATGGTAAATACAAACATTTTTATTTTTAATAAAACATCTAAACCTGTTAATTCCCAACAAGAATTTCTGTACAGGTATGAAAGAAACATGTTTGTAAACTGGTTTCACACTCAGTGTGAAAGGGTCAAACGGCTGTGGCTTTAAATCGGTTGCAGTTCTTATGTTTCTCTCTTTTCTGTTCTTGTTTCTCTGTCTTTCAGTGATTCTGCTTGTTAAGAGCAGGTGTTCATCAGTGTCTCGATTAACTCGCTTCTTGTCATTCATTCTATCAAGTGGACTATATTAGTAAACTAATGTAGGGAATAGTGAATGAGGGTATAGAGTGTGATTTGGGACACAGCCTCTGAGGGTCAACTTTGAGCTCTGTTAATTCACAGTATATTCCTAGTGGCTACTTTCTCGAAAATGACAAATATTACCCAGAATGTATTCTTTTCTATGGTATATTACTGTTTTAATGGAAAATTGTATGTTACGGCCAGAAATTGGCAGGTTTTTTTTTTTTTTTTTTTTTTTTTTTTTTACAGCAGTTTAACAGTGAATATGAAAAACTAAAAATGTTATATAAGTTACTCACTAATCTATTGCATGAAGTCTAGTTAAGCAATTAGCAATGACGTGATAGATAACTATGTTAACGACTGATGTCATCTGGAGGTGCACATGCATAAATGTGTGACTGCATGTCTGTAGGCTATGTAACGAATCGTACAGGTATTTAATCAATTTATGGTTGAATTATATGAATATAATAAATCATAAAGCTTTATGATTAATTATGATACATATATTGACCCAGGAGGGAATTATGCACATATATTGTAAATTAACTACAACGAATTATAATTAATCACATATATGATCAGTTCTAGTTTAATAGTTATTTAGAGAAACTATCCAAGTTTGTCCAACAAACTGTTAATTTCTTTACAGACTATTATAAAAGGAATGTTATTCTCTGGCCACGAAAATAAATTCCTATTATAGTATCAAAGCGTAAAGCAATTGTGCCGGATCGAATGTAAAATTGACTCTGTCTTTCTGAGTGAACAGCAGAACAATATATGTATTTAATATATGAAATTGATAATACAAAGGTTATACGGCTAAATAGACACAAGTACTACATATATATATATATAGAAAACAAAAGTAAAGTCAAGAAAACAGAGGTGATCAAAATAGTGGCAAATTACAAACAGTTAAACCTTCGAGAGCCAGCAAGGAAACTTAGTACACCAATCTTAAAGAAGTTAATACTTGCATATTGGTTCAGGTGCTGTGAAAGAGTTTCAGAGCGCTCAGTTTGGCAATTGGTCCATCTTCAGGAGGATGTTCTTCGGCGGGTTTTTCAAACGAGGTTTAAACTGAAGAGTAATATAACCGGAAAATAAAGAAGAGAGTCCGTCTACTAGGTGATGGAAAATGTCAAAGAAAACTTGTGCAATGAGGAGACGCGTGTCGTAGTGTTTTGAGGATGCCTCCTTGGGATGGTCCGCCAATAATACGGGTGTAATTTTTGGTGGGCAAAACCTTCCTTTGTCTTGTCTTGCGGCTTGATTTGCATAATTTATGAGGTATCAGATCAAGTGTATTTCCTACACAGTACCATTAGAATAAAACAATGCATTCCACAGTAATGTGACATACATTTCTGAATGAGGCATGGAGAGAGCTTCACAAAGAGACTAAACTTGACAGGTGGGAAAGACATAGAAAGGAAGTTATAGTTTATACTACACTACCGCAACTACAGCTAAGTTTCTACACAAGGGATACACATATTCAATTGAAATACAACGCCGGATACATTCATATTTGCAGGTACAATCATATTTGTGCATACCATCTTCATGCGTGTCTGTGTGTGTGGGTGCCTGTGGGTGTGTGCGTGTATTTTCACTTTTATTGCTGTTTGGTATGTGCATGCCTGGCTTGCAGTAAATCGATCCAAAGTGGCCACGGCCCCTTTGAAGTCGCAAGGGAAAGGTTCAGAAATCTATCGAAATAGCCATAAAACAGTTCTCGTGATACATTAGTGTCCGCCAGGCCGGAGCCAATGTGAGATTTACAAACAAAAGTTCACTGAAGTGAGGATTAAACACAGTTTATGGTGGGCCTGCTCATTTTTGATCCTGTGCAGACCCTATAGCTACTACATGCTTGAAGATGAGACTTAATGTCTGAGAGTCAACAGTTTGCAGCCAGATCCTATTGTAATTAATTCAGACCTGAGCGACTTTGTGTGCTTTTGTGTGTTTGTATGATTGTTTCAATGATTGGAGTGAAAACTGTTACTGATTATTGTGATGTCAAAAGTCAAAGTTTGAGATCTGTGGGGGAATTGATTGGAATCAATCACACTGGAAACATGAAAGCTTTAGTGCTTGTAATTTTTGAAAGTTGTATAATCATAAAAAACTGTAACATGTTAAAGGTGCCATAGAACGTGTTTTCAAAATATGTAATATAAGTCTAAGATGTCCCCTGAATGTGTCTGTGAAGTTTCAGCTCAAAATACCCCATAGACTTTTTTTTTTTATTCATTTTTTTAACTGCCTATTTTGGGGCATCATTAAATATGTGCCGATTTAGGCTGCGGCCCCTTTAATTCTCATGGTCCCTGCCCCCAGAGCTTGTGCTTGCCTTAAACAGCATAAACAAAGTTCACACAGCTAATATAACCCTCAAAATGGATCTTTATAAAGTGTTCATCATGCAGCATATCTAATTGCGTAAGTATAGTATTTATTTGGATGTTTACATTTGATTCTGAATGAGTTTGATAGTGCTCTGTGGCTAAAGCTAACATTACACACTGTTGGAGAGATTTATAAAGAATGAAGTTGTGTTTATGAATTATACAGACTGCAAGTGTTTATAAAATGAAAATAATGACAGTCTTGTCTCCGTGAATACAGTAAGAAACGATGGTAACTTTAACCACATTTAACAGTACATTAGCAACATGGTAACGAAACATTTAGAAAGACAATTTACAAATATCACAAAAAATATCATGTAATCATAGATCATGTCAGTTATTATTGCTCCATCTGCCATTTTTCGCTGTTGTCCTTGCTTGCTTTCCTAGTCTGATGATTCAGCTGTGCACAGATCCAGACGTTAATACTGGCTTGTCTAATACCTTGAACATGAGCTGGCATATGCAAATATTGGGGGCGTACATAGGGTGACCAAACGTCCTGTTTTCCCAGGACATGTCCTGTTTTCACGTCCTGTCCTGGCCGTCCTGGTTGTTTTTTATAAAGTGATGAAAATGTCCTGGTTTTCATTGTTTTTCATTGGGCCATTAAATTGACCGGTGATACGAGATTTTTGTTTTCTGAGATTTTCGGTTTCCGAAGGCGGAGCATACATTAATATAAATGAGTTTCACAGACATGCGCGATTGCACGTGCAACTGAGGATATTAGTTCACATTGTATCTCAAAAAATTAGTGGATTATTCCATAAAGGTAACTATATTCTAAGCGTCGCGGCTGACTTATGCCTACACTATAGTTGTTTACTTCTAGGTAACAGTTTATAATGTTTTCATTAGTATGCACGATTTGTGCAGTTGTCTGTAACTGAATAACAGATTTGTGTAACAGCAGAGCAACCTTCAGCTATCGTCTACAATGAGTTCAGCTCGTTGTGCTCTTCCTTTGTACCTTGCGATGTAACAGCTGATCGGCCTATATACATTTCTTTATAACTTTCATGCTTATTTGTTAAGCAACAAAAAACTGCTGGGAAAGATCAGCTCTACAGCAAAATATTAATGGGCAAACAATGAGGAAGAAAAACAGGATGAAGAGGAAAGCAAGGATGAAGAAGAAAACTAAAGATATATATGTTTGTTTTTTTATTTGTTAGTTTTTGTAAGTTTGTGAGAGCTATTTTTGTTAAATTTTGATTGCTAATATAGCAGAGGTATATTAGGTATTTATATTTCTACTACAGAAGAAACATTATTTCTAGTATTATTTAATTCGTTATTTTTGAAACTTGTCATAATAAAACATGTTGAGTAACCTTTGAGAAGCCTATCTGAATTTGTGTCTTTGGTTATGGATAGTATTTTGTAATATAACAATTTTCTATCCATACAGAGGAGTCATACTTTAAATGTATTGGAATTATAAGGCATCTTTGAGTAAACTTCGAGTATCATTTGAGTACCTCATTGCAGGGCCGAGTGTCCTGGTTTTCGGTAATCAAAATATGGTCACCCTAGGCGTACATATTAATGATCCCAACTGTTATGTAACAGAATACGTTATAGAATTCTGTCCTCCTTTTGGGTGGTGTCTCTTCATGATATCTGATAGCACACTCCTCTCCCCCCAAAACAGGTGTTGGTGAAATAAATATTTACAATCTTTTTGTTCTGGTCTGGGTATTTAAGGGAAAGTGGGTCTTGTGGGATCTTCTGTAGGCAGAAACCCCCATGCAGTGATGGGTGAATGTCTTAAAAACACTAATCCAGCACTGTGTCTATATGCACTTCTTACTCTTAGAGTCATCTTTGAGCAACTGATGTTATGTATGATTTCTGAATTGGCTTCTAATTGGTTATTTGTGTAATTGGCATGATACATTTTAACCTGACAAATAAATGTTACATTTCGAAAATACATAAATATTCTGGACTCTCCTGAAATCATTATGACCAGTAGATGACTTGACTCAGCATGAGATGAGCAAAAGTTGTGAAAGTTAGGTTCCTGAATTTAATGTTTTGTAACCAACAACAGAGCTTATCGAGAGGATACACGGGGTGAAGAAAATGTGTTGAAATCACCAGCGGAGATGAGATAGACAAATACTACAGTGAAGAAGAGCAAGAGTGCTAGAAGAAGATGGTTGGAGATTCAGACTTGTTAAAGAGACTGTCCATGTCCTGATCAATGGCTTGTTTAGTGTGACTCAAAATGAGAAATAACTGAATGATGTCTTGCATGATCAGAATCAGCTTTCTAACTTCTAACTTTCTTACAGCTTTCTAACTCTCTAACTTCTAAGCTTTCTAACTTGTTTTCTGCTGATATCAACTGAGAATCAGCATCCCAAACGGGACCGGCGTGGGTGAGAGTAGGATCCGTGGTCTGTAACAGATTTACTAACAGCTTTCACCAGCGCAAAACTTTCCAGTTTTTTAGAATTGCATTCTCATGCTAATTTACCCCGTTTAGTATATCTGCTGATTAAAGAATTAAGTATAATGTGAATTTCTAATTATTAAAAGTGTCATCAGGTATGAATTCCTTAACAACATGTACTAATAGTGTACATTAATGTGTTAATGGGTCAAAGACATGTATTTCAGCTTCCAGCTCATTATTAAGTAATTTATCATTGTGGTTATGATTATGGTTGACAACCCTACTAATATTACTTATGACTTAACAAATAGTTAATAGTCATATGCCTCAACAAGTAAAATCATTACACAATGATACTTTTGGAAATCATTAGATAATGATTAAAGTAGAAAACTAAAAAGATGAAATGCAAGACTTCGAACAATTGTGGTAATTACTTCTGTGGTGTTTTTTCTGAGAGTCACGTGATTTAGAGAGATCAGACAGCTCAGTAACATGCAGATCCTTTCTGATTGGCTGACACTCATCTTACGTAACATGAGTACACTTATTTAAGTCCACAACTTAGTGGCAAAAAATATACATCAAAAGAGATCAAGAAAACAAGACACATCTCCTCTAACTATCCAGCAGAAACACTCAGTTTGCTGTTTGGAGCACATTTCCTGAGGTTTGACATTTTTTTACATTTTCATTTATTTCACTTTTAGCCGACTAAAACCCATTTAGTCATTTTTGATTCATGGGGCATTCTGGGAATATTAGTTCTGTTGGAACATTCCCAGAACATTTTTTATTGTTTTTATAGTTTTTAGTTTTTATTTATTTTTATTTGGTTATTCAGAACGCAGCCTATATTTTATGTTGTTCAGTGAATTAATGATGCTAAAATGCTCAATGCAGAAGCGCTTAACGTGTTTAATGCATTCAACAGTAGCTAATGTTGGAGGATACACCTCATCAATGATCAAGCAGAACATGATTAAGTCATTTTGAAAAGTGATTATTTTTGGAAAACTTTTATTTTTGACGGGTGTTGAGGCTGTTGCACGTACAAGTGTGTGTTGAGTCGTATTTGTGACCTGCCAGTGCTGATTTTTGCCAGTTCTGATTTTCTCTCTAAGAACTATTATTGACAGCATAACACAAATCTACTTTTCTTCAATGCATAATTTAATTTTTTCAATTTGTTATGAAACATTACAATGTTCTACAGTATGTGTGTTGTAAATCTGTTAATCATTCAGACGAGGGAACATCGTGCACACGATTTAGCGAATGATCATGTGCGGGGCTCCATATGTTATTGCCTGTGTGAATGTATTCAATGTTATTGCATGAATGTCATCAGTGTTGGTCAGTGCAGTGAATCAATGTCATTGAAACTGGTAATAATACAGCTCAGCTGACCCTTGTAAAGTGGAGATGAAAGTTAAAATAATCAACACCTTGTTTCATTACATCTATCTTTGAATGAATCGGCGTTCACTGAATGAACGGTTTGATGATTTGCTCAAAGACAGTCCCAATGTAACTGCACTGAGTGACAGTCTCTCTTGAACACACAAAGGCAAGCATTGCTGATACTGGAGAAATATCAGCAGAAAGCCTCTCGTCAAGTGAGATTTAAGGTTAGGAACTAACTGTTATACATAACAATAGCCTAATGAGCTTATTGTCAGGTTTATGTTCTGTTATGTGGACCCTTATTTTGACACTCTTTTCTGTTTACTTCATTTCCTGTTTCAATGCTCTGTTTAGTTTTGTTTTCATGCCCGCTGACCACATCGTAACACTTATTATATAGTAATAAATAATAAATGCAGATAATACAGCATATCACGCTATTGAGCCACTCAAAATTACCGCAAGGTTCGAGTTCTCGTTGGCCTGATTGTGTTCAGCTGTTCCTCATGTACTCTGCTCCCTTTATATCGTGCTTCCTTCCCTCATGTCTTTGCTGGTTGGTTGAGTTCATTGTGTTTCTCACAGATCTTGTCAGTCAGTGCTGGATTTAGTTCCCTGAAAGGTTGCAGGTATATTTTTACATGAACAAAATCACCTGGAGGTAGTGCACTTGTTCAAAAGCTTCTGAGATTATTGCATTATGAAAGTATGAAAAACTGCAAAAAAAAAAAAAAAAAAAAAAAAAAACAGTACAACATTTTCTATTTTCAAGTAAAATCTTTTTTTTTTTTTTTAATTTCTTACAAAGTGTGTGAAAAGGATTAGTTCACTTCAGAATTAAAATGTCCTGATAATTTACTCACCCCCATGTCATGCAAGATGTTGATGTCTTTCTTTCTTCAGTTGAAAAGAAATGATAGTTTTTGAGGAAAACATTCCAGGACTTTTCTCCATATAGTGGACTTGAAGGTCCAAACAGCAGTTTAAATGCAGTTTCAAAGAGCTCTACATGATCCCAGATGAGGAATAAGGGTCTTATCTAGAGAAACGATTGTTCATTTCCTAAAAAAATAAAACAAATCTGCTCTTTAACCACAAATGCTCGTCTTGCACTGGCTCTGTGATCCACCAAATACAAACTATAGAAAACCATTGTTTGTACACATTGATCTACTGGTTCATGTCACAAAAATACAAATCTTTGTAATAATTATTTGTGTATAATTGTGTTTTAAATCTAGTCAGAGTTCCAGTGTTCTCTGAGAAACGATGGCGTTGTGGACTGTCTATCTGTCTCTCGGTCTTCTGGTCGCTTTGAATGCTTCAGGTAAAACTGTTATTCCACGTCTCACATCAGAACTGTTATTTTAACATGAATTGAAGCACATCTGGGACTCTGTAATGACTGATCAGAAGCAGGAATGATCTAATACAGTATGTGCACCTGAGTTTGTCTCTGAATTATTATGATAATATTAAGAAAATAACACAACAATAATTATATCATTATTTTAGCTAAAGTTGTTGATTTTTATGGTTTTTATATAATTAATTTTGACAATAAAATATGCCTGTTAATTTGCAGTATATATTTATCAGTTGTTGTAGTAGCACTACTGCTAGCAGTTCTGTTTTAAAAATGTGTATTTCTTTCTTTTTAAGTGGAAACGCGTCCTGTTGTACCTTGTAAGTCTTCTCTTGTCTTCTTCTCTTGTCAGTGTGTATGTCTAGTACAGTACAAAAGTCCAAAACCTGTGCATTTCTCCACCTTAACAAGTGTGTGTAACACCTGATGATCATGTTCTCTATCATTCTTTAAAATGTTTTAAAGAGTATATTGGAAACTATTTTAAATCCTTTGTTTATTTAAGGTGCACTATGTAGCTTTTTTGTTCAAAATAAACAAAATTTAAATAATGAGTCAATACATCATCAATCCCTCTTAAAAAACATGATTCACTGATTCACTATGGTAAGTCTATTAGAAGTGTTTATATTTTAGACCTGTCAGAACAGTTTTCTGACATACATCACTCGCCTGTGTGTCTCGTCACATCCGTAAATAGAGAAAAGTTGCTCCGGCCGCTTTGACGTGTGTCTGGTGTGGGAGCGGCACAGGTTAGCTGTCACAAGAGCAAGAAAGGAAGAGATGGAGCAGCTGAATCTCCAACCTCAGGAGAATCGCCCGTTTTAAACAAACACTGAACAGAGGAGAGTCTGCTGGAGAAAAGAGAACGCCACAGAGCTCGTAATAAAACAAGAATCAACATTAGCTCGGCTTTAGGAGATGACGAGAACTGAGGGATTTGAAATGTTGTAAAAGCGATGCGGTGATTAAGGAATTTTTGAGATATTCAATTCCAGGACCAGATAGACTGCCATATGTAGCTCTCTAACAGAGTTCACTGTACAGCATCTTTTGTGAAGCGTCGCCTTCATCTCCACAGTCATGCGAAGCCAAAGCACAACTGAAACAATGTTGCATGCCAATTTGTTTTTTAACCGATAAAGGGCCAAACGTTACATAGTGTACCTTTAAATGAAAGTTATTCATTTAATTACATGAAAGGTCATTAAAGGTAACAACATAATAATAAACAAAACTTCCATTTAACAGCCTGTGGGAGAGGATGGACTCACTTTGAATTCAGATGCTTCAAGTTTTTCAATTCCAGACACTCGTGGGATGGAGCCGAGGTATGATACATTCAGATTCTGATATGACATAAAATCATAAGAATATTTTTGGATTAACTCTGGAAACATCTGTGACACCTGTCAGTTATCATAGGAAAGTCATTTCAACTTGTTCCTCGGGTTAAAAACAAAAATATATGTTAACAGAATAAGAAATTACACTTTAGAATACTGATCCTTCATTAATGAATAACTAAACAGGAACAAATGAGTAATGCATTATTAACACTCTAGTAACTACTATTAACTAACAATAAACTCTGATGAATGAATTAGTAAGTAATAGTGTTCAGTTGAAGGTGGTAGTTCACTATTAACTAACCAGAAACTACTGTTTTTCATTCCTCCCAGAGAACTACTAAATACTACTATTATATATATGTTCATAATTAATGTGAATGATGCATAATGTATAATTAATTCTAGAGTAAAGGTCATGGTAACCCACTAGTAATGACTGAAGTATTACTAAATCCTTAAGAAGGAATTAATAATTATTTTGATCAGTATTCTAAAGTGAGAAACATGATAACTCTCTAGTAACTACTGAAGTCTTGTAAACTTCATGTTTTTGTACAGTAATTCCTTCTGATATATTTGGTAACACTTGATTAATTGCTAGTGGGTTACTATGATCTTCACTTTAGAATACTGATCCAAATAAGAAGTAGTTACTTTAGAGTTATATAGTAACTCTTGAGTTATTACTATCCAATACTTTACAAAAACCTCAAAAGTTTACAAGACTTCAGTAGTTACTAGAGAGTTATCATGTTTCTCACTTTAGAATACTGATCCAAATAATTAGTAATTCCTTCTTAAGTATTTAGTAATGCTTCAGTCATTACTAGTGGGTTACCAAGGCCTTTACTTTAGAATTAATTATACATTATGCATTATTCACATTAATTATGAACATGTCTATAGTAGTTTTTAGTAGTTCTCTGGGAGGAATGAAAAAAACAGTAGTTACTGATTAGTTAATAGTGAACTACTGAGCACTATTACTTACTAATTCATTCATCAGAGTTTATTGTTAGTTAATAGTAGTTACTAGAGTGTTAATAATGCATTACTTATTTGTTCCTGTGTAGTTATTCATTAATGAAGGATCAGTATTATAAAGTGTTACCGAAATGACAGTGGAGCTCCAGGATGTGAACAAACATCAGTGTGATAATACTGAAACATTATAATGATCTGAAAATACAGACACAACACATTTCATGTTATCATGAGAGGATCACTTAAAAACTTTATCTATGTGAAGTTATATCTAATCTATGTACAGTATAACCAGAACCTTTTCTAGAAGAGTAGTTCCACCTCAAATGGCAGATTTTATATTTCATGGGTAAAATAATAAACAAAAAAATGAACAGCACAGTGAGTAAACATTATTTCGATGGTAACTGAAGGGATATCACAGATTTTGGAATATTAATTTCTTTGAGTTTGCTCATGTCTCCATCTCTACAGTTTGGGTGTTTGTCCAATAAAGGGAACCTTGCTTCTGTACACAGCCATGATGAGTACGTGTTCATACAGAACCTGATTAGACAAACAACTCAGCAATCAACACCTGCCTGGATCGGAGGCTATAAGGGTGTATGCAATCATTTTTCAATCATACTTTCTGTGCTACTGGGCATTTACCATTACATTTACATTAATACTCATTTAATATTTTTTTCAAAACACAGAAACATATATGTGTTTTTATCATTTATTTGAGTGTTTGTATTGTGAAACTCGATGTGAAATAGTGTGGCTGATAGAGATAACTGAGTGATTTAACCCTGTATTACATATTTTCAGATATTCTTTACTGATACCCTTTCTGTGAAATAATTTCTGTTCATTTCTGTTTAGATTTCTGACATGTTTAAAGTGGGGTTAGGGTTCATGAGAAATCATCTTTTAGATAAATAAAGATAAAACAAAGCCATGTAAAGCTGTGGACATAAACACAATGCTGTTTTTTCTCTTCTGTTCACAGTATTATCGTTGGTTCTGGAGTGATGGAACCGAAATGGACTATCTAATATGGTCTCCTGATCAACCCAGTAACGGTACAAATGAGCTCTGCATTGAGATGAACTCTGACGGTAAGTAACTTCTGTTAATGCTCATGAAATAACATGATAAATGATCCGTCAATCTGAATTGTGTTAGACCATCAGAAGATTAGCAGATACTGCTTCATGTCATACTGTAAATCCAGAAGCTAGAAAATAACTTTTTCATCACAGTTAAAAATGTTTTGTGAACATTCATCACAGAAACATTGTTGCTGATTGTTTTCTAGACATCAAATACTAATATTTCTGTGTCTACCATACTAAATAAACATTATTTTGTTTTTTTCATAATACACAAATGATAAAAACAACTATATTTGGTCTGTCTTTCAACAGATGGCAACTGGAATAATGTGAACTGTAAAGAAAAGAAGCCCTATGTGTGTGTGAAATGAACCAGCATGTGAAGAATCAATGTAGAAGAAACAAGCTACTTTGATTCATTTACTTTCCATTAGAAATGTTCAATGGAGGCTAATAAATGTGTTAAAATGGTTAATTTTGTTTATTTTATTTTTATTTATTTGTTTGCAAATAATAATTACTCAGTTACACCTGTGAAACATCATTTTATAATCACTCTACGGTTTCTCTCTTTTCACACCAGGGGCGTCGTATGTGCCCCAGTAAAATGTTCCTAATAAATGATTTTTCTGATCAGGTAGATTTCAGTAAACGTCTGAAAATAGGCTTTCTGGTTCATAAAACTTTATCATTTACATTAGTTTAATTATTTAAAATATGAAGGCTGTTTGCATCTGTAATATATGGGATGTGACAACGGAGTGGGAGATCCAAATCCAAGCTTTATTAACAGTAGAGTGTAGCGAAAATTAACTCAAAGGGGAAATATTAATAATTATTCATAACTCATTATGATTATTAATTATGATTAATTATGAATATGCAAATCTGTTAATCAGATTAACTGGACATAGCTACATTAAAATTAATATTACAATCAGTTAACCTGTTCGTCCAGTGAACGCTCAGTGTTGATTGTTTATTAATTCTAAGAAATGTTAATTTCCAAGGTATGGAAAAATAATATTTCTTATTGTACTGTACTACTCAGAGCACGTAGTCCGGATCTATCACTTAAGAGGCAATTCATTAGCAGACGGAGTCAGAACCAAACATGTCTTGTGCACAATCTTTATTAACTAACTCACAAACACATAACTAAACTAACAAACACGTAACATAACATACACAAAGGGTCACACACACATACACAAGTCAGAATGAGTAATGATAGAGTTGAACCGGAAGAGATGCTGTTACTAGAGCTACATGAAATGTCAAAGGCAATCTGGAAAGGACTCATCAGTTTCTTTTAGCAATAGCAAAGGTAAGTCTTTACAAATCAATACTAAATCGCTGTTTAGCATTAAAATGTACGATACTTGCAAGATGCCTTTAGGCTGAGGAGCGTCGGATCTGCAGGTTGAGGATAACTCTTGAGGTTATCGTCTGAAGTTGTTGCCAGTCTGTTGGGTGATGAGCACATGGCTGGGTGTTGTAGGCCAGGGGCCTACCAGCCTTGCGGCCGGGCCTAGAGAGGCCGGCCGCAAGGAGACCTGTTCGGTCGTCCAGAAGCAAGGAAGAAGAGGAGGGAGTGGCATGGTTCGCTGGCTTTTAACCTCTGGTCAAAGTCCAACCTCTTAGGAATGATGGGGGCCAATGAAGATATTGTATTTCCGGGTGACAACACACCCCCCTTGACAGGGCTTTTATGACCAAGTAGATTAACAAGCTGAGTCTTTGAATAAAACTATTAAAGAGTCTTGTAATACTCCTGTGTTGCACAGGTATGGACATACCGCATACACAAGCATTTAACCCTCTGGAGTCTGAGGCTGATTTGGGGCCTGGAGAAGTTTTGACATGCCCTGACATTTGTGCTTTTTTCAGTTGTTCATAAACATATAAATGACAAAATTGTCATTACACTGTATTCAGCACAAACTAGGCTACAATAATATATGAGGAACATGTATGTACATGTTTGTGTTTTTGAAGGAATAATGTTTATGCGTGGTTACTGAAAAAACAAAAAACTTAAGTCACTGAAATAAGGCCAAAAAAAGTATAGTAAATCTGTGTTCACAAGACTTTAGGGTATTGGAGGTTGTAGACTAGAGTTTTTGCTTCAGAATTATGTAAAAATTATGCTGCCTACTCCTTCATATAAAACAATATATTGATTTAGTTTTTGTAAGATACTTTTTGCCAAGAAACACAGTATGCGTGGAGGCGTGAATCACCACTGAATAATGGGCCATTCTCACCTGAGAAGACAAAAGAATTGGATAGTAATGAGCTGAAATGATTTGCATATTAATGAGGCATTTCAGTCAGGTAGGCTGTGAAAAAAACCTTCTGTGATGTCTCAAGCTCATCATGATATATGAAACATACAGAAAAATATTATTACAATATAAAGTAATGGTTTTATATTATACTTTAAAATATAATGTATTTCTGTGATGCAAAGAGTCTGAATATAGGCTTTTAGTTTAAAAGCATGCACATTTGGAGAAATATTGGATTCTCATATGCTTATGTCAATTTTCTTATATTATATTTATATTATATATAGAATATTAGTTATATTTATTTAATATTCATTGTCATTACTATGAGCGCTGGTGTTTTCAATTCATCCTTGAAGTCGGAGGGTGCTCTCTGTGCATTTTTAGTCCACAAATTCATCTAAAAGAAGAAGTGGCTATTCCATGAATGGAGTTTCCAATTCATACTGCAGCCGGAGGGCGCTAAAGAAACAAAAACTCATCTAAAATTCATCTATAGAAGAAAAGAAAACAGGAACTAACTGCATGTCTTCTAGGGCTCGCTAACCATGACTTTTACATCCAGATAAACACTTTTCAAGACAATAAATACACGATTGAGACGATGAATGCATGTATTGCCTCTGAATTTGCGTCTGAATAGCGCTGGCTCCGTGGGCGTGGCCGCATTAGCGGATAATGAGCTGAATCACGGACTTCTGACATGGCTCTCTTTTCATACAGATTACATAAACACAGAAGGTTTGTTTTCGATTTGACTTACATGATTTAAAACCTGACATCTTAACGTTTTTTTAGACATACGTTTAATTTTTCTGTGATTAGTATTCACTAAGTTACAGTTCATTTTCTGAGAACTATCAGATTGGACTTCGTTCAGAGGGAGAGGAGAAATCACGCATCATGTTAGTTTTCTTTATTTTACAAAAAGCACAACATTGTGTTTTTACTCTGAGTGTATACAAATAAAAGAAGATATTCTATAGTTTCAATTGATATATTACTTATGTCTCTATGACAAAAAAATGACGGAGTATTTTAAGTCTGTTTTGCTGCAATGTGAAAAAAAACCTGCAAAACGCGCCGGCGCGTTTTCAGACCTCAGAGTGTTAAATCATCCCGATACGAACGCATAGACACTAAACATGGCATGATTGAAGTTACCGTGCAGGTCATAACATTTAACAATCATCAAACATGTAAATACAATGAGTACAATACAACAACAGTAATAATGGATACCATTTCCTGAGAAGGATTCATTTATAGCACAGTCTGTCTATACATTAATGCCATAGAGTCTGTGTTCTGTGTGGAAAATGCAGGGAAGATGCAGATTTTCTGTGTCTCTACTCTGCTCTCCATGCGGCAACCACATTCCTCAGCGCAATAAACTTGTAACTGAAAACTTCCCGGGGGATGGGGACAGACTCCAGAGTGAGCTTAAAACTATTGGTTAACTAACCAATAATTGTGTCTGATTTGCCTCAGTCATTACATAATTCCCCCCCTTTCGCTCGTTGTTGTCTCTCTTATGACAACAGTGAGCGACGTTGAAGGTGCAGGAAGATCAGACACATCACTGGCACACAAGGCTGGAAGGCTGTGATGGGCCCTGGTTGTGTGTGTCTCCTGGAGTGGTGGTCGTTTCATGGCGGTTGATGCAGACAGTCTGCAAACTCAGGTCTCTAAGCTGGTGCTGCGGGAATCAAAGCATCCAGTGCCTTGACAGTGTGTCACCTGTCACTCTAAAGTCAGTTAGTGGGGGCAAGAGGTTTGCTGGTGGCAAGGATCAGCTCTTTGAGCTTGCTGAGTACTTCTCAAGTAAGTACTGTTCAAGGGGCTCCTTACTAGCGTTAGAAGCTCCTACAGCTTTGATGCAGGCATGTCCGGTCGCCCTTGTTCTACCTGCTGTTGGAGATCATGCGGTGTCTGCAGGAAGAGGATGTTTCCATCCATGGCTTCTCCCTGTGGTAGGTCTGGTGCCTGGGTCTGTCTGAATTAATCCTTCTCCTTCTGTAGCTTTAGAGGATTTCAGGAAATTGGCTGATAAGGTGTCAAGCAGAAGGCTTTGGCTCCCCCCCTCTGTACCTCTGTGCTTGGCTGGGGGAGGTTCTTCTGCTGATTCTATGTGGGGTTTTGAGACGTTTCTCCTGCTGTGGTTCTTTCTGCTGCAGGCAAGAGAGTCTCAGTTCTCTTTGGGCAATGTCAAGTTCATCTTTGGTGTTGTCCAGCTGCTGGGTCAGAGCTTCAGTCCCAGATCTGGACACACCCAGAGGACGTTCACAGGTCCTGACTGTGTCATCTTTGTCCTAGAGTTCAGAATTTGCTAATTTTAACAGTGACTATTTGTGAAAGAGTTCTTTTACCAAGTCTTCTCTGGCTGCCTTTTCCAGCTGCTCTCGTTGCTGAGCAGCTGTCAGAGCCTTTGAAGTTTTGAGGATTTTCTTCTGTGCCTCTATTCTGTCAGGGTCCTTGTGCCGGTCCTGAGCCTCCATCTCTAGCTGGTCTATGTGGCTTTTAGCATGCATCAGCTCCTCGTGAGTCTCTGTGATCTGGAGTTGGAGGTCGTTCACCTCCTGTTTCAAGCCAGTGAGGTTGTGGGCCAGGAAGAAGTTGACTTCAGTCAGATCATCGTGATCATACCTCTGGTTTGAGTCATCTGCCTTTACTTCTCCTCTTCCAGGAAGAGGAGAGCTTTCCTAATAGATTGTGCTTATTTAGTGGTGCTCAAAATTATGCCATAGCAATCGTTCAGATTACTTTTGTAACTGGCTCATAAAATTGAAACAACTGTTGTAAATAACCAAAATCAAGAAGGAAAGTATGTCTAGTTACTTGTGGTTATATTGGGAAATTAAACCACACAAGACTAAAAAGGAAGATGTAAATAAAGATGAAAGAAATAATACTAGTAAAAACGAATAGCTGACTGCTATTATGATTAAAATCAATAAAAGATTTAAAGAAGTGATTAAAACAGCAGAATGACCTGGTATTGGGAATAGTCAATAGCACTAATTATTAACAATTAGATTAGCTTTGGAAATCACTCTATAGTTGGTCACAGCTGCCGCATGTTCAGGGCCACACCATGTGTGTGTCCCGCCCTGAAGTTTAGTCAACGTGCTATTGAAAAATCTCAATAAATCCTAGAATTCTTCTTTAGCTACACAGTTTACATGTAATTAAATTTAGGTTTAATTACCCTAGTAACTGCAGATTTAGCTGAACAGCGTTCAGGGAGAAACGCACCTAAGTGCAGGTGAAATTAGCTGAGAAGGATTAAAGGTGAGGATAAAGAAAAATCAGAAAACCAGGAATGTGGTTAAAGGAAATTGGTTTAGATCAGTTCACACTGCATACACACAAGCTATGGTTAAAGGCTTCACGTAAATGATGCTATCCACTAACTGTACAAGTTATTAGTTAGCTTAGCCTGAGTTGAAGGGCTGTTAGGTGGGGTTAGCTTAGCCACCTAGCCTGGTTTGTTTACAATATGGCATCACAAGGTGATGAGTTAGCACTTCCTGTGACAAGTCGTTGTCGTGGGAACCAATGCATATCAGAGCAATTCAACAGTTTATGAAGAATGTCTGCACCTTTGAAACGAGTTACGCATCGAGTTAAAAAAGGAGCGCTTATACTTTAATAATTCAAACTTAAATTCAGTAAGATGCAAGTATGGTTTGCAGGTTTGCAAATTTTACTCATGTAAAATTCTTCTCTATACTTGAAACATCTTCTTGACTAATTTAAAGAGTAGTTACACAGATTTGCCGCGAGTCAAATCTGGTCTAAGCGCGCCAAAGTCTTGTCTTGTGAATAAATACTGATGTTTCTATCGGCCAATGAAACATAGTATTGATCACCAGGTAGCTGATATGCCTGTAGATGCAGCTAAAGTTTAGATGAATGAGTCCCTCTGACTATAATTTCCTAGGCCTTTACTCTGTAGAAAGGAAACCTTCATCCGAATCTACATTCGTATAACACTGTACTGAGATTTCTCATTAGAAACAGGTTAAGCAGTACTGCCATTGGTATTTGTCCAACCAAAGCAGGATAATCAATTCTGGTACAGTTTACATGCCGCTGAGCTGAGATTCCTTCGTCAAAACAGTCTTATGCTTTAATACTGAGATTAGGGTTTCTTCGCTAAAATCAGATCAACTTTACTGATACCATTTGAATATATGCTAAAATGTCTTAAGACTCTTTCTGTTACAGCAGAGGTGTCACTTCAAGCTATAGTTTTATCTGCATCTAACAAGCCAGCACCATCGATCTACATGCGAATCAAACGTTGTCAAACGTCATGTCGGAATTATCAATTATTAAACAAACTTTTAGTTGGACGATGGTTTAAGCGAGTGGCGTTAGGCCATGCTGGCTTAACCGGCTCAATCTAGTGTCATATTTCAAAATAGCTCGTCGTGGATGGTCATGAGCATTTGAGATTTACACATTCACACAAGGTCTCCTTCCACTCCTAATGCAGACTCCTGCATTTCTGCGAACACACATTTTTATCTACTTTAAAAACTTTATGCCCTATGCTGCCTAGGAACCTTTGTAGAAGCTATGGGTAAAGCACTGCGTTTGCAGTTCAAAGTCATTGGGGTCTTGAGAACCCCTTGCTGAGGGGCCTTGTGTGTTACAGGCCTTCTGTGTCAGGTCACATGAGTGGCGCTGTGTAAGGGTAGGTTGTGCTGTCCAAAGGGGTGACTAGCTGTTGTAGGAGGCAGAGGTCCTGTTGGTGTCGGGGGCAGCACTCAATCTGCATTCAGGCTTCTGGGTCTGAGAAATCCTTTATGCAGACTGGCTTCAGTTAGGTCTAATAGTCTAATTGGAGTCTTTCTTGCTGTTAAGTCAAAACTCATAGTGAATCTGGTGGGGTGTGATCCAGAACAGAGAGCCTGTCTTGGTGGATCACACCAGTCAGGGACTTTGGAACAAAAGGGAATGTCTATTATGTTGGCATTGGTACTGTGGTCTCCTAAGCTGCAGGCTCTGGCCCCTCCCCCCTTTGTGAAGGGTTGGGGGAGCTCTTGCTGCTGCTGCTGCTGCTGCGAAGTCCATCAGGTTGCAGGTTCCTTGTGTGGTCCATTTGTAGTTGTTCGGGCTGTTTCAGTTCTTTTCGGACCACAATGTGTTTGTCTCTCACACTGCTGAATTGTGGAGTCAGTGTTTGACTTTCAGTTCTGCATGCGGGTGGCCTTCAAGGGCCTTAGCTTTAGTGTCTCTTTAAATTCAAACAGTTCCTTACGTTCTTTAACTGGCAAAGTTCAACAGCTGTCAGAGCCTCCTGAGGACTGGTGACCTCCCTCAATTGCTCTGCTCTGTCATGGTTCTTGCATCTGTCCTGTGCCTTCTCATGCTGAGTGGGTTGGTTCTCTGTGGAACTCAGTGACTTGCAGCGTTCGTTCAATTACCTCCTGTTGGAAGCCCGTATGAGCATGGGCTAAGGAGAGGATGAAGCTCTTTGTGGCTCAGGTCAGGTGTCAAGTGTGTGCTGGTGCTGCCGATCTCGCTGTCCCTTGCTCTGCGGTTGCAGGTCGTTGACTGCTTTAACTGAAGGGCAACCATCACATTGTTCCGCTGGGTCTCCAGGGGGTCCTGGATGTCCTGGGCAGACTGACACACTTTGGGGACATGAGAGAAAGAGATGGCACAGGCAAATGCAAGTTCGTACCGCTATGTGGGCCGTATAGGGAGTGACTAGCTGAAGTGGGGGAAGCCAGTGTGAGACTAAGGGGTTTAACTATCTTGGATGACAGCTGTAAGCGGTGTTGACTGATGACGGGGCTGGTACACGTCATTACTATTACTCAGAATACAGATGATTCCTTTCCAGAGATTATCACCATAAGGTAAATGAATAGAACAAACTGGTAGAGAGAGAGAGAGAAAAAAAAGATGAAATAAGAAAAGGGAAAGGAAGGAAAGAGGTTTTTACCTATTTAGTTTTGCTAGGAGATATGGTTAAGCAGGTGTCACTGGTTCAAGTGATGACCTAATCTCTAGACTAACAGAGAAACACCAGATGCCTTGAGGTCGAAAGGAGAAGAAACAACGGAAAGAGTTTCTAGTCCTTTCCGGAGCCAGAAGTGCACTGGACGGTGACCGTACTTCATGTACTCAGCACTAAGGAGTGAGGAGGGGGAGCTGAGAGATAGGTGTTAGCATAGTAATAACCTATAACTCATTATGCCTCATTAAGGAAACAACAGTTTCTAGAACTACTGTAATCCTATAAAAAAAATCATTTTAGCTCTAGGGAACCTAAAGGGAAGGTGAATACCTAAGTTGATTTAATTAAATGCTAAGTTTCATTAAAACCAACTTGGCTGAATAGAGATATTCAGACTGAAACCAAAAGAAAGTGAAGGAAATAAAATGACACGTAGAGGAGGAATGAAGTTAAACAAAATAAAATTAGAATTTCATAATAGATTTAGAAATCTACAAGGAAAGGTAAACAGACAAAATTGATTTAGTTAAATTTTCAAATTTAACCAAATTCAACTTGGCTGCATAGGGATAGTCAGGTGAACAAAGTATTAGCATGAAGTAGAACTAAAAGAAATAGGGTTAGGAAAAAAATGAGTAAACTCGGAATTTCCTTGTAGCTTTAGGAGACAGGAAACTAAACAAATTGATTTAATTAAATTTTAAATTTAAGATGGGTGCCTTTGAGGCGTGCCTTGTGAAGCTTTGGAATTCAAGTGAATCGTTTGTCTTGCATCAGTGATTCGGAGCGTGTGTCAAACTGCCACAGTCACGTGGTTTCAGTAAACGAGGCTTTGTGATGCATCCTAGCAGTTTCAAAGTGTTTCAAGATGTCCATGGTTCATCTCTAAGTCCCATGAACCCATGTCTATACATGATTTGTACATGAAATGTGTCTAACACATTTAAATGACGCATTTGATAAAGGGAAGTAACGTATTGTCATGTTTTGTCTGATATAGTTCAGTTTTTATTAACAAGCACTACCGTTTACTGAAATATCATGTCTTGACAGAAACCTCATGTTTAAGGATATTAGATGATTCATTGATCCCTTTTAATTGATTACAACTTAATAATAACCATTTGTGAATGGCTTATTAAAGATGTCTCGTATTCGTATATCTCTAGTATTCACTACGCTTACTGTTCTGACCCGCAAAGGGGCGTTTTGAGCGGTTCGAACAGTGAATCGTTTGTGACGCAATTGATTCATTTGATTCCGAGCTTCACAACGCTTTGTGTTCCCATCAACAGTTCAAATCAAAGTCCTCCTTAAAGGGATCCCAAAGTCTATAAAGTCTTCGGCTTGAATGCTTCGCGCTCGTACGTGTCTAGGTGCTAGAAGGGTGCTAGCAGCTTTTAGTCGAGCTAAAGGGTTTTAACTTGTAGGGTATACATGTAGGATTTCTATAGAGCTAGATTTGGCTACACAAGGTTTGTTGATTGCACAACAGTCTGTGATGTGGGTGCTGTTATCAGACTTTCAGAGGTGTCTGCTCTCCACGCTCTGTTGTCATGCGTTGCCAGGAGACCAATGCCAGCCTGCAACACGATCAGAATAGAGCAGAATTCTAACCATGCTGCAAGTCCGCATTGAGAACTCCAGTGTGGTCACGCATAACTCACAAATCACAACAACACATCACTTCACAGAGAGTGGCGAATTTCTAGTTAGCTAAGCTAGAATTTACACCACAAATTCGTTGCGTGCGTTTCATATGTGCGGTCCAGCAATAGTAACGAATAGTAAAAATAGTAACGAATAGTAAAAAGAAATAGTAACGAATAGTAAAAAGGCCTTTAATCGGTGAATGGGGAGTCTCGCCCAGAACACCATTACAAACTCTGTAGTGAGATTTCTTCGTCACACAGGTAAATTTATGCTGCTTAATCTGGAATTCCGTCATCAGAAAAAGGCTTATGCGTTTACCGCTGAAAGTGGGGATTTCTTCGCCCAAGATCAGGGTAGTTTATTTGTTCGTGCTGCTAATCTGAGATTCGATCGTCAGAAAGACTTATGCATTTAAAGCTGAAAGTGGGGGTTTCTTCGCCCAAGTTCAGGTAAATTTATTCTAATACCATTTGTACGCACTGCTAATCTGCGATTCCGTCGTCAGAAAAGTCTTACGCTCGTTTAGCAAATTAAATTATGATTTCTTCGATAATTTCAGGTTAGCTTCTTCGTGCCATTTAAATATGCATTATAGCATCAAGGAACGTTCTGCCGTTCAAGGGAATGCGCATTCAAGCCCTAGTTTTGCTGATTTTATCAGAAATTTGTATGTGCATGTATAAGATGTCAATAAAGACTATCAAAACACATGATTGATTACTGGTCCATCTGCAAACAATTGCTTAAAATGATGCCTTTCGTTCTCCACCAAATATGTAGCGAAAATTAACTCAAAGGGGAAATATTAATAATTATTCATAACTCATTATGATTATTAATTATGATTAATTATGAATATGCAAATCCGTTAATCAGATTAACTGGACATAGCTACATTAAAATTAATATTACAATCAGTTAACCTGTTCGTCCAGTGAACGCTCAGTGTTGATAGTTTATTAATTCTAAGAAATGTTAATTTCCAAGGTATGGAAAAATAATATTTCTTATTGCACTGTACTACTCAGAGCACGTAGTCCGGATCTATCACTTAAGAGGCAATTCATTAGCAGACGGAGTCAGAACCAAACATGTCTTGTGCACAATCTTTATTAACTAACTCACAAACACATAACTAAACTAACAAACACGTAACATAACATACACAAAGGGTCACACACACATACACAAGTCAGAATGAGTAATGATAGAGTTGAACCAGAAGAGATGCTGTTACTAGAGCTACATGAAATGTCAAAGGCAATCTGGAAAGGACTCATCAGTTTCTTTTAGCAATAGCAAAGGTAAGTCTTTACAAATCAATACTAAATCGCTGTTTAGCATTAAAATGTACGATACTTGCAAGATGCCTTTAGGCTGAGGAGCGTCGGATCTGCAGGTTGAGGATAACTCTTGAGGTTATCGTCTGAAGTTGTTGCCAGTCTGTTGGGTGATGAGCACATGGCTGGGTGTTGTAGGCCAGGGGCCTACCAGCCTTGCGGCCGGGCCTAGAGAGGCCGGCTGCAAGGAGACCTGTTCGGTCGTCCAGAAGCAAGGAAGAAGAGGAGGGAGTGGCATGGTTCGCTGGCTTTTAACCTCTGGTCAAAGTCCAACCTCTTAGGAATGATGGGGGCCAATGAAGATGTTGTATTTCCGGGTGACAACACACCCCCCTTGACAGGGCTTTTATGACCAAGTAGATTAACAAGCTGAGTCTTTGAATAAAACTATTAAAGAGTCTTGTAATACTCCTGTGTTGCACAGGTATGGACATACCGCATACACAAGCATTTAAATCATCCCGATACGAACGCATAGACACTAAACATGGCATGATTGAAGTTACCGTGCAGGTCATAACATTTAACAATCATCAAACATGTAAATATAATGAGTACAATACAACAACAGTAATAATGGATACCATTTCCTGAGAAGGATTCATTTATAGCACAGTCTGTCTATACATTAATGCCATAGAGTCTGTGTTCTGTGTGGAAAATGCAGGGAAGATGCAGATTTTCTGTGTCTCTACTCTGCTCTCCATGCGGCAACCACATTCCTCAGCGCAATAAACTTGTAACTGAAAACTTCCCGGGGGATGGGGACAGACTCCAGAGTGAGCTTAAAACTATTGGTTAACTAACCAATAATTGTGTCTGATTTGCCTCAGTCATTACATAATTCCGTAGTCAAACAGGCAGTAGGTCGATCACCAGCAAACAGATATAAGAAGGCAAGGCAAAAGGGTAATCCAAAAACAAAGGCAAAGGTCAAGGCAGGCAGCAAACAATCATTAAACAAGGAAACAGTCCAGGGTCGAAAACACAGGCTAGGCTAGGCTAGGCTAGGCTAGGAACACAAAGACAAGGGTAAACAATGGCTAAACAAAACTCAGCTGGGCAAGAGTGAAACACAGGGACTATTTATACACAGGCACAAACAAGATAACGAGTTAACAAGGGGGCGTGGTCCAATGAGTGTCCATGGCAACAAACAAGGGAAGCAGCAGGGAAACATGAGGTCCACAAACAGAGGATATACAGGAGACACAGACAGGGAACAGCATAGTTCTGGACTTGTTTGGAGGAACAAACCTGCAGAAATGAATAAATTAATAAATAAATCAATGAAAAAATCAATAAGTAAATAAATGTGATAATAGGGAAATAAATAAATGACTTGATGAAATATGATTCATTTTTAATCAAATTAATTTTTCCCCCTTAATTTATTATTTTCTGCTTTTATGTTTTAATTATTTCTAATTTTATTTATTTATTCTTTTATTTTTTCATTTATTTTATATTTACTTATTTATGCATTCATTTATTTTTATATTTATTTATACCAATAAGTATTTATTTACAGATTTATTTATTTTAACATTTATTTGTTTCAACTTTTTTTTTTTTTTAATTTATTTTCATATTTATTCTTACATTTCTTTGTCATGTATGATAATTAGGTCGGTTGGTCTTGCTTACCATTGGTTAATCGTTGATTAATGCGCTTGCTCAATTACTTAGGATTTGTAGTGACAGGTTGTAGCTCTCGCGTGTTATTGTTATTATTATTTTTTTTTATTCACCTTATTTTCACGACCACAAGGGTGACGCCATTGCGTTCGTTTTGTCATCTTACTTCCGGCTGAGAGAGAGCAAAGCTAGTCGCTAGCGGTAATCCTTTAGCTGTAATGGTAGATAATAACAGAAAGCAAATATGTCACGTATTATATGTTGTAGGGGCAAGTGGAGCTTCACTCAAGAGCAGAAATACGTCACCTCCACTAGTGGAGCGGCTGAGCGGATCTTCACACATAATAAGGAAGTAGTTGAAATAATTGTATCGATATATTAAGCTTTTACAGTTTATGGCACAAAAGTGTTGAATACTTAAAAAAAAAAAAAAAAAATCTGGTAACACTTTATAATAACGTTTGTTTGTTATTAGTCACTATACGTTCAGAAATGATTAACAAATGTTATGCTAACAATTTACAAATGTGTTGTAAGGTATCTTAAAAAAATATTCTGAATGGCTTGATTGTGTTTTTGGGGCACAGTTTAATATGTCTTATTTTTATAATTTTTTTTTAAAACACTATTTTTCATATATTTTAGCTTTATTCTACACCTCTGTTTCCACTGTCATTTGAACGGCTCGTTTGACTTCCTGCTTCTATGAAGCCACTCCCTCCGAAATACTCATTGTGGTCAGATTGGTTAGCAGGTTGGTAGCTGGCCCAGTGTATTGTGATTTGCTGAAGCGTCTGGAAATGCTACGCCCCTTACCTTTCGTTGTTATGTGCTTAGGTGGAAATGTAAATAATGGCAGAATGCAGAAACCGGAGGTACGTTCAAGGTGATATTTTGTGCTGACACTCGTTAATCTCTTGCTGTTCAAATGTTCCACTAACTTATAGCAAAGTCCCTTTAAGAAAAGTCATTTCACTCGTTGGCCATCTTTGAAATGCCTCTCAGGCATCCAAGTGCAGCTCCTATCTCTTTGAATGGGGAAACATCAAATTCTCCAAAGCTGTTTGCCAAGCTTTCGATTAAATGTAATATTTGAAATCACCAATAAAATCTGACAACAATTGTTTAATAAATTTTGTTTCTAAATGCTCGAATCATGACAAAAAACGCTATTTTCAGGCTGGATCAAGCTAATGCACATGCGCAGACCTAAATGTGCTTCTCTTGTGCTTCATTTCAGAGGCGCGTGTCTGACTGTTTCTATAGAAACCGGAGCTTCAGTGACTCGATGACTTTACCAGTCAGCGATTGGCTCTTATTTAGAAGGTGGGACTTAATCCGCCATATTGCGCGTTACACTTTCTCCCATTCAAAACAATATGAGTGACACGCCTTTTTTTTTTTTTATTCTATAGTCTTTGTTTATAGTTTGGTTCAGATGAGTAGAGGTACGAGTATATTAATAAACAGTCTGTGGTCGTGCTTGACTCGCAGATTAACGACAATGGGATGTTGTATAAACACTCACAGCGAACTCAAAAAAAAAAAATACGCAAGATATTGTGTTTCACACGCGATCTACATTACAGTTCAAGATTTTAAACTGATAAACTTGTAAATCATTCAACACTCTATTACCGCATACAGCGCATCTCTTTCATAGCTTGCATATCGCATTCCCACCTTGTCAATCACCGCTTGCAAAGCACCACTCAAAATACATAACACATAGATGTGGGCGGGACTTAACTCTCATGAACCAATAAAATAAAGAAAGACCTAGTTTGTAGGTTAAAACCACATTTTTCACATGTGCATAACAATCTAACTTGACATATGTTCTTAAAGGCATACATCCACTTGTTTTATATAGCAATATATAAAGCAGTAATCTCATTACCTGTAGAATATTAATCTACTGGGTTACATATAAACAAATGTTTGCCTTCTAAGTGCCGCTGCTAAAACCGCACTTTCGTATTCTTGAATGGCATGGGGGTGAGTAAATTATCAGGAAAATTTCATTTAAAAGTGGATTAATCCTTTAAGGGGAATACGAGCGTAATACTGCAATCCAGCAACGACACACACACCACAGTTTTGATAAAGCACGTACACACATGCTACAACATGGGGAAACAGGACAGAGAACTCAATGAGAAGCCTATATCCACTGTAGAATCACTTCAGCTTCACCCATGAAAACAGCTGCACCCGATTCACTCAAATGAGTGTGGAGGGGAAGAGGGACAGAGAAAGAGAGAGAGAGAGAGAGAGAGCGCACTACACATGCACAAACAGCTTGCTCCAAACGTTAAATAAGATTAACAATATAGCAGATCTCACCCACCTCACCCACCACCATTAACCTACGGATTGACTACCATAGTGCGAAAAAAAAATAATAGTATGGCAGTCAATGGTGGGCAAGATCTGCTTGGTTACAGATGTCATGTGGACATCAATAAACATCCTGAAAATGAGCTTGGCAACTCACCATAACTATGAATACTCCACAGTCAATCCCAAAATGTTATAGGGGTAGCCCCTGTTTGAAGAAAGAACACCCATTATGAAGAATTTACAATGACAATTGATATTATACATGCTATTCTTGTATATTTTCATTGTAAATGATCATTACCTCAACATCCAGGCCTGACTGTTCTTCCCATGGCCCAGGCATGAGCTTTTGTGCAACAGTCCTGATAAAAATCAAGAAAGGATTATGAGGAATACTTAATTTAAATACACACAGTGTAATTCTGGGGAACACAAACAGTTTCAGAAATGCAGAACATTGAGTGTTTGGTTGAACATGAGATGCAAACCCAGACAGCAACATAGTGTGGCCCAGATCTGGCCCACATCTGGTACATGTGGTTTACATGCGGACCAGATGTGGGTCGGATCTGGCCCAACACTATGTTGCTGTCAGGGAACAATGCTTACATCCTCTGAACGTAAAGAGGTACAATAACTATGCATAGTTTGTCCAAGCAGCCTTGACAAGTCAAGGGAACATGACTGCCGAGACTAGATGCTCTAAAGTTGGCAAGACAAAGGAACGTGACTGCCGAAAGTAGTTGCATTAGGGGAATGTGACTGCTGAAACAGCTCATCCTGTTAACCTCAAGATGTCCCGGTATGGCTTGTGGCCAAAGCCTTGTTCCCACTGTGCAAACATTGAATCGAGGAACAGTATTCCTCATTTGAGTGGCATCATCACCTATGAGAATGATCTTGGCAATGAGTTACAGAGTTAGTACAGATAATCAGGGATGGGCAGTATTTATGATAAATGTATTTCAAATACAAAATAGTATGTGTGTAATTTGTATTTGATAGGGTTGATGAAAATGGCTTTATATTTTGTATCAAAATACTTTAGTGTTTTGTATTTTTGTATTTTTAAAATACTGTAAAATACTTTAAGAAGTCTACCTGATGACATCATAAAATTGCGGCCTCTGATTGGTGCTCCTACTCTATAGTTTGCAGAGACTTGTTGCGACCAGAACAGAAAACTGATCCATATGGAAGAAGGTGGTGAAAGTAAGAAACGTGCAGGCTGCCAGCTTTCCATCAATCTTTTGCATAAATTGCTATAATTTTTAACAGTTCATGTTAAGTTTTGGTGTTCATTTTGGTAGCCTAGGCTAAATAGTTTACTAATTTACATAATGTTCTTGAAAACTATTATACCGAGCAGCAGCCCCCTATATTTATGATTAACAATCAAATGATTAATTCATTAGAAACTAGTTGCTATGAATACAGGAGCCATCAGTTGTCTTCTTATGAATGACTTTGTTTGTCAGTGTTGCTGATGCAAAGTAGGCCCTTCATTACCAAACACCAAGTAACTAAATTAGGATAAAATTATGTGTCATTCGCAAACATTAAACTGTTGGTTACTTTAAAACTAACCTTCATCTGGGAGATCACAGGGATATGTGAATATTCGATCTGTTAAAGCCACAATATGTACATTTTCACAGCTAAAGGTCGCTCATTCAGAACAAAGGCGTAGCTTGATGACGCCTTGATTTCACAGAATCATGGGAGGTGTTGTCTTCACGTCTACAGCCGGTGGAAAAGAATCAGGATGAGACTCGGGCAGAAATCATGTTCATGGATGAGATTATTAACATTACTGTAGTATGAAGCGCAGCAGGGCCGAGTGCTGTGAGAGCTGAACGAGGCCGCTGGAGTGATTGATAATGAGACACGAGCGCAACACACGTCTCGACAGCAGCTTTGAACTTTTATTATGTCGCAGTCGCCGCTTCCACTTCTTCTGCTCAAGCGTATGTGGTGTAAAGCAGCGCTGTCTTATCATATTAGATACATTTGTGTGTTGAAGGTTGTTATAATGCTACTCTTTTGCGAAGAAATTTCATGCTCCCTTGTAAAATTATTTTTTAGTATTTTCAAAATACAAAAAATACAGTAGTTTATTTTGATACATGGTGTGGCTGCTGTATTTTGTAGTTTATTTTGATACACTTAAAATGAAGGTATTTGGTATTTTATTTTAAAATACATTTTGATGTATTTTTGCCTAACCCTGCAGATAATGTAAAATTCCAGGACTTTCAAGGACCTTAACCTCTTCCAATCTGAGGTATATTTTAGATTTCCGCCTGAATTTGACATACCAAAGTTTAAATGCTCATCCTTCACACATTGTTACAGGTCGCTGGTGTAGAGATGAGGCAGATACGGATTTCCACAAATAATAGAACTACTTTAACACAGGCAGGAAACACCAAACGTACACATAACACAACAGAGACCGGTCAGGGAGTGAAGGGAGTGAGTCCATTATATGGGGAGTGCTGACGAGGAGGTCCAGGTGAAGATGATCTGTGATGATGGGGAGATGACGAGGGAAGTGAGTGCAGGTGTGGAGTACAGGAGGATCATGGGAATAGTAGTCCAGGGAGACAGGGGATCTGTGACATTACCCCCACCTCCCGGTAGGCGCGTCCTCACGCCGTAGATGGAACAACTGGGAGGGGGGTGGGCACCCTGGAGACCTCAAGCCGGAGCAGGGGGAGGAGTAGACTGGAGTGGAGGTCTCCAGGGCAGGTCCAAGAACCATGGCGGGTCAGGTGCAGCGGGCAGCCATGGAGGATCAGGGACCGAAGGCTTCCTGCCGTCGAGCCCAGGCGGCGCTGAAGGACCGGCGGGAGATGGCGGAACCAGCGGCTCCGCCGACCAAAGCGCAGCCGGGGCTCCAGAAGGCCGCAGTAGAACAAGGACGACAGACAACAAAGTGAGTACCGGAGGGAGTGAGGAGGCCAACAGAAACCGAGGGACGGAGTGACGGAGCGGAGATGGAGGAGTGCAGTCCAAAGGTGATGGCAGGCTGACGAGGGAACAAGGTATGAACGGGGGCAGGATGGAGACTTGTGAGGCTGGTGGACTGATGGGCAACGGTGGAGCAGAGGGAGGTTGGAGCCAGGGTGACGGTAATCGACCAGAGGTCCGAGGTGGAGATCTGGGCGAGGGGGCTTGAGGTGGAGGTGCAGTGCAGACACAAATAGGAGGAGGCGGGAGAGGGAGGCAGGGAGGGAAAACAGTCTTTGGGCTGGAGAATTCAATAGCAAAGTTCATAATAGGAGCTGGCTCGTGATAGGCTGGAGCGATAGGCTCGAAGAGGGTTGGAGCGGCTTTCTCGGCGGAGACTGGAGAAAATTGCTCGGCGGAGACTGGAGAAACTTGCTCGGCGGAGACTGGAGAAACCCGCTCGGCGGAGACTGGAGAAACCCGCTCGGTGGAGACTGGAGAAAATTGCTCGGTGGAGACTGGAGAAACCCGCTCGGCGGAGACTGGAGAAACTCGCTCGGCGGAGACTGGAGAAAATTGCTCGGTGGAGACTGGAGAAACCCGCTCGGCGGAGACTGGAGAAACTTGCTCGGCGGAGACTGGAGAAAATTGCTCGGTGGAGACTGGAGAAACTCGCTCGGCGGAGACTGGAGAAACTTGCTCGGTGGAGACTGGAGAAACTTGCTTGGGCTTTCTTCTCTTCCTCCGCCTTCTGGACCCAGTAGAGGAGTGTGGGTCCAGCATGGAACAGGCAGGGCGTTCGCTGGAGGGATATGCGGAGGAAGACGGAGGCTGACTGACTGGCCCGGCCAACCGTGTTTCTGGATGGACTAGAGACAAACACTCATCCTGAACCTTATCAACGAAGAGTTTGGAGCCATTTAACCACAAAATTGAATTGATAGTTTCGCTTAAGGAGAAACGATAATCAGGTTCACCAAAACGGATAGTGTCATCATCTAGTCCATCCAGAAACAGGGAGATTAAATAAGCCTCAGGCCAGCCAGACAGAAAAGCTAGCTCAACGAACTCCTCCACATACCTATCCAGCGAACGACCCACCTGTAGGAGCCCGATGAGGCGATCGCCAGCTGACAGAGGATTGGGAGGCGTGGGAGAAGTTGGAGCCAGGGAGCTGAAGCATAAATCCATCTCTCCTTTGGAAATCCGGACGGGGGGAACTAAATAATAATGTTCTAGGAATGTTCTTTATTAAATAAAATAATGTTCCCAGAATGTTGAAGGAAGGTTGTTTTTAAATAACATAAACATATTTTATACAGAACATTTAAATAACATAAACATAGCTCCTACAGAATGTTTCCTTATGGTTATTTTTAGGTTTTTGTATTTATAAACCTTTCAATTAAAACGTTGCAGATGTTTTTGCATAATGACCTATACAGAGCTCTGAAATTAGTTTAGTTTATGCAGCATTTAATAAAATGTAGCAATTCGATAAAAAAAGCACATTATAATGTTAATGTGAAACTCACAGAAATTATACATTCTTGAGTTTGTTTCTATCTTCATGAACTGCGCTTCATTTGCCCTCACTTTCTCTTGTCTTAAACAGAAAGCCACAAACTCACAGAATTTAAAAATTAACATTTTGTTTTACTGACTGACTAACATTTGTTTAATAAATAATAGTTCACCACACACATGACTGACAAATGAATGAGATTACTGTCTGTCAACATTATTAACAGTTTCACCCCTGATATCCAGTATCATATATACATGTCAAAGAGTTTGTTCTAGTCAGTTTGATGTTCATTCAGTTTGATGATCTTCATGAAGTCAGAACAATGATATTGAACTTGCAACAACACAAATTCTTTACTAAATAAACTGAAATGATTACTCATTTCACCACAGCTTTACACAACCAGCAGAAAGAGAGCAGGCGGAATAAAGATAAGCGACATGTAACAGTTTCACTGTTGCTGTCCATTGGTCACACCTTAATTTAGCAATTTCTAGTATTGCATTAGTATTGCGTCCTTCTCATGAGCATTTATTTATTTTGGACTTCTCAGTGTGAGTTGAATCTCTTTTTTTGGCCCATTTTATCTATAAAATTAAACCTTACAGATTACAGATTTCCTTAACAATTATACATCACTTATAAATGATTAAATACAACATTAATAGTAGTTATTAAGATTAATGTGGTTTGGAATTGGTAAAATGTGCTTGTAAAAATATCAACTTGCATAATTATTGTTTATGCACTGTAATACAGATGAACAAATGATAAAGTTGGGCTGCTGAATATACGATCCCTTTCTTCAAAATCACTCTTTGTAAATGATATGATTATAGATTGTAACCTAGATGTGCTGTGTTTGACAGAAACCTGGCTAAAACCAGACGATTACATTACTTTAAATGAGTCCAAACCCCAAGATCACGAGCCTCGTCTGAAAGGCAAAGGGGGAGGTGTTGCTGTAATTTATAGTAATATCTTCAGTATTACTCAGAAGTCTAGTTTCAAATATAATTCTATTGAAGTGATGGTGCTTTATGTCAGTGGTTCCCAACCACATTCCCAGAGGCCCCCAGTACTGCACATTTTGCATGTTTCCTCAATTAAACACACCTGATTCAGGTCATCAGCTCATTATAGCGACTTCAAGACCTGAAATGGGTGTGTCAGACAAAGGAGACTTGCAAAATGTGCACTGTTGAGGGGCCTCCAGGAACATGGTTGGGAACCACTGCTTTATGTAACACTATCTAGTGTAAGTGATAAGTCCCATTTGACATTTGTGCTTGCTACTGTATACAGGCCATCAGGACACCATACAGACTTTATCAAAGAATTTGCTGATATAGTAAGAGGGACTCGGATTTGCAGTCTTGGCTAAATGTAGTATACACAAGACTAGATAATCATCTGAGATGTCATCGATCTGCTGCAGAATTTGGCATCAATATCGATAGATCTAAAGTATGATTATGACAATGAGTGGGTCCTGACACGTGTTGTCTAACTCCAATAGAGTTTAGAGTGTCTGAAAATGCCAATCCCAGTGCATGTTTTTTATTATCTACATGGATATTAACCCTCAGGGGTCTGAGGATTTTTGGGGCCCTGGAGAATTTTGACATGCCCTGACATTTGTGCTTTTTTTCAGTTGTTCATAAACATATAAATGACAAAAGTGTCATTACACTGTATTCAGCACATCTAGGCTACAATAATATGCGAGGAACATGTATGTACATGTTTGTGTTTTTGAAGGAAATTTATTTATGCGTGGTTATTGAAAAAACAAAAAACTTAAGTCACTGAAATAAAGCCAAAGAAATATATTAAGTCTGTGTTCACAAGACTTCTGGGTATTGGAGGTTGTAGACCAGAGTTTTTGCTTCAGAATGATGTAAGAAAATTATGCTGCCTACTTGTTCATATAAAACAAATTTAAAAAAAAAAAAAACTATCATTTTTACCAGTAAATGGCTGCAGCGCCTCACTATTTGCTATGTGTTATATGGCTGACTGAAAAACATCTTTTCTAAATTTTTTTTTTTTTTTTTTGGATTCATATCTAAATGTTATGAAATCACAATTATAACAATACAAATACTTTTTGTCAAAGTTTAGCATTTTTTGTACTGAAAAAAAAAAGTTTTTCAAAAATGTTGATTTTGAGGATGAATTTTGTCCAATTTCTAAGTGGAGTTTCATCATAATGTAACAATATTGAAAAACTGATTTTTTTTTTTTTTCATTACAAAAAATACTAAACTTTGACAAAAAGTAGCCTTTAGATAACATTTAGATATGAATACAACTGAAAAAAAAACTTATGAAAAGATGTCTTTCAGTCAAATAGCACATAGCAAATAGTGGAGCTCTGCAGCCATCTACTGGTAAAAATGATATTTTTTTTTTTTTACTTTTAAAACTGCATTTTCCAAAAGATGGGCAAAAAACTTACACTAAACAATGTCAAATTATCCATGTTATCCCCATGAATGAAATTTAGAAATGTGGGTCTTTTATAAAGTGAATTTTGCAAGTAACAACCTTTTAAGATTTGTGTAAACTGAGTTTCCTTGCTGGTTGTTTGTAATTTGCCACTCCTTTGATCACCTCTGTTTTCTTGACTTTACTTTCGTTTACCATATATGTGTATTCTTAGTGTATATTTAGCCTATGTATTCGTAGTTTCATATATTAAATACATTATATTCATGATCGATTGTTTCTGCTGCTCATTCAGAAAACCAATTCACTTCTATGTTGATTCTGCAACATTGCTTTACGCTTTGATGTTATAATAGGAATTTATTCTCACCTAATTTATTTCACCCATGATTTGAGCTTACAAGCTTACAAAAGATAACTAACAAGACTAAGAATGAACGCAACAAACCAGCAATGACATGAGGGAAAGAGGCAATATATAAAGGGAACAGCACAAGGATAAGTTTAACACAATCACACTAACGAGGACTAAACCAGGTGGTGTGGTAATGAGAAACAAGGAGGCAGATGGCCAACACAAACAGAGACAGAGCCAAGTGTTCAGGCACAAGTCAAGCAAAGAAAGACTAAACAAAGACAAGAGAGACTAGACTGTCTTTCTCCCAAAGTTTTTTTTTTTTTTTTTTTGGCTTGCTTACATAATTAACACATAATTACAGCAATCAGAAAAACTAATGTCAGGGTCAAGGGTATAGCTGTCAACTAAAGCAAACAGTGATCACCATAATGGTAAATACAAACGTTTTTATATTTAATAAAACATCAAAACCTGTTAATTCCCAACAAGAACTTCTGCACAGGTATGAAAGAAACATGTTTGTAAACTGGTTTCACACTCAGTGTGAAAGGGTCAAATGGCTGTGGCTTTAAATCAGTTGTAGTTCTTATGTTTCTCTCTTTTCTGTTCTTGTTTCTGTCTTTCAGTGATTCTGCTTGTTAAGAGCAGGTGTTCATCAGTGTCTGGATTAACTCGCTTCTTGTCATTCATTCTATCAAGTGGACTATATTAGTAAACTAATGTAGGGAATAGTGAATGAGGGTATAGAGTGTGATTTGGGACACAGCCTCTGAGGGTCAACTTTGAGCTCTGTTAATTCACAGTATATTCCTAGTGGCTACTTTCTCGAAAATGACAAATATTACCCAGAATGTATTCTTTTCTATGGTATTTTACTGTTTTATTGGAAAATTGTATGTTACGGTCAGAAATTGGAAATTGGTTTTTTTTTTTTTTTTTTTACAACAGTTTAACAGTGAATATGAAAAACTAAAAATTTTATATAAGTTACTCACTAATCTATTGCATGAAGTCTAGTTAAGCAATTAGCAATGACGTGATAGATAACTATGTTAACGACTGATGTCATCTGGAGTTGCACATGCATAAATGTGTGACTGCATGTCTGTAGGCTATGTAACGAATCGTACATGTATTTAATCAATTTATGGGTGAATTATATGAATATAATAAATCATAAAGCTTTATGATTAATTATGATACATATATTGACCCAGGAGGGAATTATGCACATATATTGTAAATTAACTACAACGAATTATAATTAATTACATATATGATCATTTCTAGTTTAATAGTTATTTAGAGAAACTATCCAAGTTTGTCCAACAAACTGTTCATTTCTTTACAGATTATTATAAAAGGAATGTTATTCTCTGGCCACGAAAATAAATTCCTATTATAGTATCAAAGCGTAAAGCAATGGTGCCGGATCGAATGTAAAATAGACTCGGTCTTTCTGAGTGAGCAGCAGAACAATCAAGCATGAATATAATGTATTTACTATATGAAATTGATAATACAAAGGTTATACGGCTAAATAGACACAAGTACGACACATATATATAGAAAACAAAAGTAAAGTCAAGAAAACAGAGGTGATCAAAACAGTGGCAAATTACAAACAGTTAAACCTTCGAGAGCCAGCAAGGAAACTTAGTACACAAATCTTAAAGAAGTTAATACTTGCATATTGGTTCAGGTGCTGTGATAGCGTTTCAGAGCGCTCAGTTTGGCAATTGGTCCTTCTTCAGGAGGATGTTCTTCGGCGGGTTTTTCAAACGAGGTTTAAACTGAAGAGTAATATAACTGGAAAATAAAGAAGAGAGTCCGTCTCCTAGGTGATGGAGAATGTCAAAGGTCTGACGACAGAAAACTTGTGCAACGAGGAGACGCGTGTCGTAGTGTTTTGAGGACGCCTCCTTGGGACCGTCCGCCAATAATACGGGTGTAATTTTTGGTGGGCAAAACCTTCCTTTGTCTTGTCTTGCGGCTTGATTTGCATAATTTATGAGGTATCAGATCAAGTGTATTTCCTACACAGTACCATTAGAATAAAACAATGCATTCCACAGTAATGTGACATACATTGCTGAATGAGGCATGGAGAGAGCTTAACAAAGAGACTAAACTTGACAGGTGGGAAAGACATAGAAAGGAAGTTATAGTTTATACTACACTACCGCAACTACAGCTAAGTTTCTACACAAGGGATACACATATTCAATTGAAATACAATGGTGGATACATTCATATTTGCGGGTACAATCATATTTGTGCATACCATCTTCATGCGTGTTTGTGTGTGTGGGTGCCTGTGGGTGTATTTTCGCTTTTATTGCTGTTTGGTATGTGCATGCCTCACTTGCAGTAATTCGATCCAAGGTGACCGCGGCCCCTTTGAAGTCGCAAGGGAAAGGTTCAGGAATCTATCGAAATAGCCATAAAATGGGTCTCGTGATCCATTAGTGTCCACCAGGCCAGAGCCAATGTGAGATTTACAAACAAAAGTTCACTGAAGTGAGGATTAAACACAGTTTATGGTGGGCCTGCTCATTTTTGATCCTGTGCAGACCATACAGCTACTACATGCTTGAAGATGAGACTAAATGTCTGAGAGTCAACAGTTTGCAGCCAGATCCTATTGTAATTAATTCAGACCTGAGTGATTGTGTGTGCTTTTGTGTGTTTGTGTGATTGTTTCAATGATTGTGAAAACTGTTACTGAGGGGAAGAAAAACAGGATGAAGAGGAAAGCAAGGATGAAGAAGAAAACTAAAGATATATATATATATATATATATATATATATATATATATATATCTTTATATATATATATATATAAAGATGGGGGTGGGGGTGTTACGTCCTAGGGGGTACCAATAAGAAATAAACTCCAGTATTTAATAATAAAATGTAATATCTAACAATAAAAAAAATTATGTACCAACTGACCTGGAAAGAGCATCAGCGATAACATTGTCAGTTCCTTTCTTGTGCCTTATTTTTAAATTAAATTCCTGCACAATTAATGACCATCTCATCAGACGCTGGTTATGATTTGACATGCGCGACAGAAAAGTCAGGGGATTGTGATCTGTGAACACTTCAATTGGGAGAGAACTACTGCCCAAATTGACTTCAAAATGTTGAAGTGCTAAAATTAAAGCAAGAGTTTCTTTTTCAATAGTACTGTAGTTCTGTTGAGACTTTAAAAACTTCCTCGAGAAGTAACACAGGGGGTGGTCAACTCCACGGTCATCCTCCTGTAAAAGCACTGCTCCGGCTCCCACAGCACTAGCATCTACCTCAAGTTTAAAAGGGCGAGTGAATTCAGGGGCAGCGAGAATTGGAGAAAAACACAACAAATCTTTTGCCGCTTTAAAAGCATTTTCACATGATGGAGTCCAGATAAAGTTTCTAGAGGAGCTCAACAGGTCAGTAAGCGGAGCCACAACAGATGCAAAATTTTTGCAAAATGCTCTGTAATAGCCCACCATTCCGAGAAAACGGTGCAACTCTCGTTTGGTCTTAGGTGCAGGATACTGAAGGATGGCAGCAACCTTCGCATCTACCGGACGAATTTGACCATGTCCTACCTGCTTTCCAAGGTATGTTACTACAGCCTTGCAAAATTCACATTTAGCTAGGTTGATGGTTAATGAAGCCTCACTCAACCGGGTAAAGATCTCCTGTAAGGTCTTAATGTGCTCTTCCCAGCTATTGGAATATACAACAACGTCATCCAAATAGGCTTCGCAATTTTTAATTCCAGACAATACTTTCTGCATTAACCTTTGAAAGGTAGCTGGAGCGTTTCTCATCCCGAATGCCATTACGGTGTAATTTAGAAAGTTATCTGGCGTCACAAAGGCCGATATTTCAGACGCACGGGCAGTCAGCGGCACCTGCCAGTACCCTTTTAGAAGATCGAGTTTCGTGACTAAGCGGGCCGCTCCTACTCGATCTATGCAGTCTTCCATATGGGGCATAGGGAAAGAATCAGGTTTTGTGACACTATTAACCTTACGGTAGTCTGTACAAAATCTATATGTTCCGTCAGGCTTAGGCACCAGAATACAAGGCGAGCTCCATGGACTGGAACTGGGAACAGCAAGCCCTTGATCAAGCAAATACTTCACCTCCTCTTTCATTATTTCCCGTTTTACAGGATTACCACGATAGGGATGTTGACATATGGGAGCTGATCCCTCAATCTCAATATCGTGCACTATTGCAGTAGTCTGAGTGGGAGTATCTGCAAATAAAGAGGGATATTCTTTAATTAACACCATAATATCTTGACGCTGCTGGTCAGGAAGATAAGATAACATTTGTTCAATGTTTAACAGCATTTCTGAATTTTTCAGTCTAGCAGTTCGTTCAAAACTGTTAACTGCATCATTTTCAACGTGGCCGACAGGTGTTACCACGGCAACAGTAGGGACATCCTCAGCAGCACTAGCTCTTATATAGTAAGGCTTTAACATATTCACATGACAGACTCGTGTTTTTCTTCGGCGATCTGGAGTACGCACCACATAGTCAGTTTCACTAAGCTGACTCTCAACTTCATATGGACCACCAAATTTCGCCTGCAAGGTTGAACCTTGGACTGGAAGAAAGACCAACACCGAGTCTCCAGGCTGAAAGTTTCGTTTAACACTTTTTTTATCAAAGTGAGCTTTCATTTTGTTCTGTGCCGTGACTAAATTCTCTTTTGCCATGGCACACGCTCGTCGCAACCGATCACGGAATTTGCTCACGTAATCTAGAACAGGCATAGGGGAAACAGATTCGTCTAGTAACTGTTCGCGTAACATTCTCAAAGGACCGCGAACAGTATGCCCGAACACCAAATCAGCAGGTGCAAATCCCAGTGATTCTTGTGTGGTTTCACGGACTGCAAACATCAGCATAGGTAGTCCCTCATCCCATTCTTTTCCCGTTTCCACACAGAACTTACGCAGTAGAGTTTTCAGGGTTTGATGGAAACGTTCTAACGCTCCCTGAGTTTCTGGGCGATAGGCGCTGGATAGTATATGCTGCACGTTTAATTCGCGAGTAACTTGGGCGAATATTTTCGATGTAAAATTCGATCCTTGATCGGTTTGTATAATTTTTGGTAGCCCAAAAACCGAGCAGAATTTAATCAATTCCTGGACCACCTTTTTCGCTTTGATTGTGCGCAACGGAATCGCCTCCGGATAGCGAGTCGCAGCGCACATCAAGGTGAGAATGTATTGATGCCCGGCTTTTGATTTTGGGAGTGGGCCAACGCAGTCTTAAATAATACGCTCAAAAGGTTCTCCCACTACAGGTATTGGATGTAAAGGAGCAGGTGGTATGGTCTGATTGGGCTTACCGGTCAGCTGGCATACATGACACGAACGGCAGTAAGCGGAGACATCGGACTTCAACCCTGGCCAAAAGAAGTAGCGGAGTACTCGCTCGTATGTTTTCCTAATGCCTAAATGACCAGACAGTACATGATCATGAGCTAGTTTAAGTATTTGTGCACGATACGCCGAGGGAACAACAACTTGACAAAAACTGTCATCCTTTTTCCATCTACGCATAAGCACTTCGTTATCCCAATAAAATGCAATTCCAGACTCGGGAAAACTATTCTTGTCAATTGCAGCTGCAACACATACACCTAGTGAAGGAACTGCTTTTTCCCGATCTGGAGCGACTTAAGTTTTGTGTGAACACTTTCAGTTACAGGTGACATTTCAGGCTGAACGATAACTTTAGCTTCCACTCTTTCACCATCAGATGCTAAAAATGAATCTGACAGATCAACAACATCCTGGAGCTTACGAGCTTGAGCGTGCGTTACGGCACAGACTGGGAATGTACTGGGAGACTGCTCAGCTTTTTCTGTTAGTTCACCTAACACATTGGGAGTGTCCACAACGACAGGCTGCGAAAAAACCTTACCTCCAGCTAAATCGTTGCCCAGTATGAGGTCAACCCCATCCACTGGAAGCTGAGATCGCACGGCCACCTGCACACATCCTGAAACAAGTTCAGATTTTAAACACACAGTATGTAAGGGAACCTTAATACAGCCGAGTTCCACCCCTCGGAGCAACACATTAGTTCCCGTGTACGATTCATTAGACAGCGGCAGCACTGTACTCAACATAAGCGTTTGAGCGGATCCTATATCACGGAGCATAGTTATTGGCTTAAAAACAGAGCCATCAGATAACGCTACTGATCCAGTTAACAGAAAAGGTTTATATATCGACGACTTAGTCGATTCAGCAGGTGTGGTTGAGACGGACTTTACAAAAGCAACACTTTTAGACTTAGTCTGATTTTTCTTTTTCCATGCTTCACAATCCGCAATGAGATGACCCGAATCAAGACAGTAAAAACACACTCTTTTTTGTGCTGTATTAACTGGTGAAGGTCGCCGACCTCCCTGTGCTCTCCTGCGTACAACTTTAACAGCATCAACAAAGTCTTTCCCCGGCACTGCAGCAGACGAGCCCACAACTTTCTCGTGCCGAACAACATGGGGGAAAACCACCCTATGAGTTAACACAAACTCATCAGCAAGGACAGCGGCTTCTGTGAGCGAAGATACTTTCTGCTCGTTCAAATGAATTACAAGATTATCAGAAAGACAACCTTTAAAATCTTCTAACAACATTAATTCACGAAGTTGCTGGAATGTGTTCACTTTGCATGCAGCACACCACTTATCAAATAAAGCCTGTTTTTCCCTTGAAAATTCAACAAATGTTTGTGCGACTGCTTTTTTATGGTTTCTGAATTTTTGTCTGTAAGCCTCGGGGACCAACTCATATGCACGCAACACAGCCGCTTTTACTACGTCATAATCTAAACTGGTATCAATAGGCAGGGATGCACATACCTCTTGAGCCTTTCCCACTAATTTGCACTGTAAAAGAAGAGCCCACATTTCTTTTGGCCACTGAAGGGCTGCTGCTACTCGTTCAAATGCAATAAAGTAGGAGTCTACTTCAGCCTCTCTAAAAGGTGGTACCAATTTAACATGTTTCCCTACATCAAAAACGGGAACTGCATGAGACCCTGCTACAGGGGCTGCAGGACTCGAAGTAACAGGTGCCCCAGTCGCGGCTGGCAGAGAAGCGAAAGAAGGTAACCCCGGAGATTGCATATGTACATCTTCCATTGGATCCCCACGAATATCAATGCCCCGTTTTCTCATCTCCATTTCCATTTCTAACTCTCTTAAACGTAATAGTTTATTTTGATGCTCTTGCCGCCTTACTTCTAACTCCAACTCTTTCAGACGAACCGCTAAAATTGGATCAGGAGGTACAAAAACAGGACTGCGAGGCTGCGCAATTTGGGAAGGTTTTTCTTCTTCACCTAACACGACCGCCTCTTCCTCGGATTCACTTGAAACAGTTACATCGGGCAATATCTGATATTCCACCAATTTTCGATGCAACATGGCCTTAATTTCCTTTTTAGTAGCATAACGTGAAACAGATATTTTAAAGAAATCAGCTATTTTGATCAGATCGTCTTTCTTACAGCGATTAAACTCCTCCGTAGAAGGGGACAGCGTAAACGCGGTCAAATCAAACTCCATTCTCTATACTCCTTCCTCCCACGTTAAAAGAAAGCAGGCGACAAACAAAAGAGAGAAGACTTACCGAGTATGATGATAAGTCTTTTAGACGAGCCCCCAATTTATGTTACGTCCCAGTCTAGGGGTGGGGAAGCAACATAAATGAAGAATGTCACGTAAGGAGAGATTTTTGTTTATTGTAGAAGCTTAATCATCCATCCAGTAGGCTAATAGGTCCAGGAATGGGCATAAACCAAAACAACAAACAAAACAAAAACTAACTATTTTTAATGATCTACCTTAACCTAACAAAGAAAAAATTAACAAAAATACATCAGACTTCCCTGTCTCCCTATCTGCTCAAAACCAGGAGAAAACTCTAAACAAGAATAGGTGCCCACTCCCTACAAAATGGGGCATAACTCTATTTACAGATTACCTTTTAATACCGACACGTTAAGCAAATAAATAAGCTTCTACTGAATGGTGACGTTTATAGATTACCTTTTAATACCGACACATCTGAATCAACTAAAACAAACTCCTACTGAGTGGTGACATTTACAGATTACCTTTTAATACCAACAACATAAGAAAATAACCAAGCAAGATGTGGTGGGAAAACAGTGGGTCAACATCGTAACCAAGCAGGAGTATCAAAGATTATTTTACAACAGGCCGGAGGAACGCTGACAACAACGCGTTCTCCCGCAGAACACACACACAGAGCCGCGCCTCCTTTGCATTGCGCAGAAGCGCACTTTTAAAGGATGCGATCACCAGCGAGGAGCCAATCCACTTTCCCAGACAATTAGAAGCCGGAACCTGGAGCAGAGACGAGAAGGAAACTCCAAAAAAGACAAACAAACACTAATCACAGAATATTATATACGTCCGAGGACGTAACAATATATATATATATATATATATATGTTTTTTTTTTATTTGTTAGTTTTTGTAAGTTTGTGAGAGCTATTTTTGTTAAATTTGGATTGCTAATATAGCAGAGGTATATTAGGTATTTATATTTCTACTACAGAAGAGACATTATTTCTATCATTATTTCATTCGTTATTTTTGAAACTTGTCATAATAAAACATGTTGAGTAACCTCTGAGAAGCCTATCTGAATTTGTGTCTTTGGTTATGGATAGTATTTTGTAATATAACAATTTTCTATCCATACAGAGGAGGCATACTTTAAATGTATTGAAATTATAAGGCATCTTTGAGTAAACTTCGAGTATCATTTGAGTATCTCATTGCCGGGCCGAGTGTCCTGGTTTTCGGTAATCAAAATATGGTCACCCTAGGTGTACATATTAATGATCCCGACTGTTACGTAACAGTCGGTGTTATGTTGAGATTCGCCTGTTCTTCAGAGGTCTTTTAAACAAAACAAATTTACATAAGAAGGAGGAAACAATGGTGTTTGAGACTCACTGTATGTCATTTCCATGTACTGAACTCTTGTTATTCAACTATGACGAGGTAAATTCAATTTTTAATTCTAGGACACCTTTAATGATCAAATTACTTTATCACAGCGAATGAAGTCAAACTATATTTAAATTCATATGTTTTAAGACTTGATTTTTCTGCTAAGACAAAAGCTGAGAGCAAGCACCCTGAAATAAAGCAAAACTCATCTGAAGAGAAGATCTCAAAGAAATGGCAGGACAACACCTTGCCCAAAACTCTCCTCACACATCTACAGTATGCAACCCAACACACACACACACACACACACCTACACACACACACACACACACACACACACCTTCCTTTCCCCCTGACTTAAGTCACTGAAAGTTCTCCAAATATTCTATGTATCTTGTGTATCTATAGTTTTTTCCTTTCATGTGTGTATCATTTTAATTGTCTCAGAGCGATTGGTAAAATGGTCTCAATTTCACAGCAGTCACTGGTATTATGAGGAAGATTAAGGAGAATTCTGTCCTCCTTTTGGGTGGTGTCTCTTCATGATATCTGATAACACACTCCTCTCCCCCCAAAACAGGTATTGGTGAAATAAATATTTACAATCTTTTTGTTCTGGTCTGGGTATTTAAGGGAAAGTGTCGAAGCAGTCATGTGGGATCTTCTGTAGCCAGAAACCCCCATGCAGTGATGGGTGAATGTTTTAAAAACACTAATCCAGCACTGTGTCTATATGCAATTTTTACTCTTAGAGTCATCTTTGAGCAGCTGATGTTATGTATTTATGATTTCTGAATTGGCTTCTAATTGGTTATTTGTGTAATTGGCATGATACATTTTAACCTGACAAATATATGTTACATTTCGAAAATAAATAAATATTCTGGACTCTCCTGAAATCATTATGACCAGTAGATGACTTGACTCAGCATGAGATGAGCAAAAGTTGTGAAAGTTAGGTTCCTGAATTTAATGTTTTGTAACCAACAACAGAGCTTATCGAGAGGATACACGGGGTGAAGAAAACGTGTTGAAATCACCAACGGAGATGAGATAGACGAAGACTACAGTGAAGAAGAGCAAGAGTGCTAGAAGAAGACGGTTGGAGATTCAGACTTGTTAAAGAGACTGTCCATGTCCTGATCAATGGCTTGTTTAGTGTGACTCAAAATGAGAAATAACTGAATGAAGTCTGTGTGTTTAATGCATGAATCTGGAGTAAAAGATTCACACTTGCATGATCAGAATCAGCTTTCTAACTTGTTTTCTGCTGATATCAACTGAGAATCAGCATCCAAAACGGGACCGGCGTGGGTGAGAGTAGGATCCGTGGTCTGTAACAGATTTACTAACAGCTTTCACCAGCGCAAAACTTTCCAGTTTTTTGGAATTGCATTCTCATGCTAATTTACCCTGTTTAGTATATCTGCTGATTAAAGAATTAAGTATAATGTGAATTTCTAATTATTAAAAGTGTCATCAGGTATGAACTCCTTAACAACATGTACTAATAGTGGACATTAATGTGTTAATGGGTCAAAGACATGTATTTAAGCTTCCAGTGTCATGATCACCAGTGAGAGTGCCCTATCAGCCACTAGAGGGCACTCCATCTTGGACTCTTGTTTTCACCCCTTGGACTACAATACCCATACTCACTCCTGGACTCATTATCTCATTGTCTTTGCACCCAGCTGTTTTATGTTTGTTCATTAGTGTCTGTCTATTTAATCTCAGTTGTTTCTGTCCTCAGTTGTGGTTCGTTGTATTTTTGTTACGTGCACTTTTTGTACTCCTGGCTTTTGTTTTGTGGACTGTTTCTGTGATTTTGACCCTTGCCTGTGCCTTGGATTTACGTTTCTGGACTCCCCAATAAATACTTATGCTGCACTTGGATCTACCATCTTGTTCTTGTGTGCAACCGTGACAGAACAAACCACCGCTATGCAAGGATCCAGCAGCAGGAGACTCCGGTCATCAGTGGGGGTTGAGGAGGCTCAGGCCCTGTTGTCAACTCTTCGTCAGAGGAGAATGGGAGTGCGGGCATTCGTCCAGAAGTTCTGGTCGCGGGCGGAGGGGTATGGTCTCCCTGATGTGGTCCTTAAGGACATATTCAATGGATGTCTGGATAAACCTCTGCCGCAGTGGGAGATGGAGCTGGTAAAGGGGTTAAACTTTTGGAATTTCTCCAATTACCTGCATCTGTGTGGGAATGGGCCGATTCGACTACCTCCAGCACCCGCTCCAGCCCGTGAGGCCACTCCAGCCCGGGTGTCCACTCCAGAGCCCGCTCCAGCCCGTGACTCCACTCCAGTCCGTAAGTCCGCTCCAGCCCGTGTGTCCTTTTCAAGGCCTGCTCCAGCCCATGAGTGCGTCCCAGCCCGTGAATCCGCTCCAGAGGCCTCAGAGGAAGTTGGCACTGAGTCTCCGCTTCACACTCGTAAAAGGAGGAGCAGGAGGAGGAAGGCTATAGTCATCCCTCAAAGCCTGGAGGCTTTCCCAGAGCCCGCTCCAGCCAGTGAGTCCGCTCCAGCCAGTGAGTCCACTCCAGAGCCCGTTCCAGTCAGTGAGTCCACTCTAGTCAGTGAGTCCACTCCAGAGCCCGCTCCAGTCAGTGAGTCCACTCCAGAGCCCGTTCCAGTCAGTGAGTCCACTCCAGTCAGTGAGTCCACTCCAGAGCCCGCTCCAGTCAGTGAGTCCACTCCAGAGCCCGCTCCAGTCAGTGAGTCCACTCCAGAGCCCGTTCCAGTCAGTAAGTCCACTCCAGTCAGTGAGTCCACTCCAGAGCCCGCTCCAGTCAGTGAGTCCACTCCAGAGCCCGTTCCAGTCAGTGAGTCCACTCTAGTCAGTGAGTCCACTCCAGAGCCCGCTCCAGTCAGTGAGTCCACTCCAGAGCCCGTTCCAGTCAGTGAGTACACTCCAGTCAGTGAGTCCACTCCAGAGCCCGCTACAGTCAGTGAGTCCACTCCAGAGCCCGCTCCAGTCAGTGAGTCCACTCCAGAGCCCGTTCCAGTCAGTAAGTCCACTCCAGTCACTGAGTCCACTCCAGAGCCCGCTCCAGTCAGTGAGTCCACTCCAGAGCCCGTTCCAGTCAGTGAGTCCACTCTAGTCAGTGAGTCCACTCCAGAGCCCGCTCCAGTCAGTGAGTCCACTCCAGAGCCCGTTCCAGTCAGTAAGTCCACTCCAGTCACTGAGTCCACTCCAGAGCCCGCTCCAGTCAGTGAGTCCACTCCAGAGCCCGTTCCAGTCAGTGAGTCCACTCTAGTCAGTGAGTCCACTCCAGAGCCCGCTCCAGTCAGTGAGTCCACTCCAGAGCCCGTTCCAGTCAGTAAGTCCACTCCAGTCACTGAGTCCACTCCAGAGCCCGCTCCAGTCAGTGAGTCCACTCCAGAGCCCGTTCCAGTCAGTGAGTCCACTCCAGAGCCCGCTCCAGTCAGTGAGTCCACTCCAGAGCCCGTTCCAGTCAGTAAGTCCACTCCAGTCACTGAGTCCACTCCAGAGCCCGCTCCAGTCAGTGAGTCCACTCCAGAGCCCGTTCCAGTCAGTGAGTCCACTCCAGAGCCCGCTCCAGTCAGTGAGTCCACTCCAGAGCCCGTTCCAGTCAGTAAGTCCACTCCAGTCACTGAGTCCACTCCAGAGCCCGCTCCAGTCAGTGAGTCCACTCCAGAGCCCGTTCCAGTCAGTGAGTCCACTCCAGAGCCCGCTCCAGTCAGTGAGTCCACTCCAGAGCCCGTTCCAGTCAGTAAGTCCACTCCAGTCACTGAGTCCACTCCAGAGCCCGCTCCAGTCAGTGAGTCCACTCCAGAGCCCGTTCCAGTCAGTGAGTCCACTCCAGAGCCCGTTCCAGTCAGTGAGTACACTCCAGTCAGTGAGTCCACTCCAGAGCCCGTTCCAGTCAGTAAGTCCACTCCAGTCAGTGAGTCCACTCCAGAGCCCGCTCCAGTCAGTGAGTCCACTCCAGAGCCCGCTCCAGTCAGTGAGTCCACTCCAGAGCCCGTTCCAGTCAGTGAGTCCACTCCAGTCAGTGAATCCACTCCAGAGCCCGCTCCAGTCAGTGAGTCCACTCCAGAGCCCGCTCCAGTCAGTGAGTCCACTCCAGAGCCCGTTCCAGTCAGTGAGTCCACTCCAGTCAGTGAATCCACTCCAGAGCCCGCTCCAGTCAGTGAATCCACTCCAGAGCCCGCTCCAGTCAGTGAGTCCACTCCAGAGCCCGCTCCAGTCAGTGAGTCCACTCCAGAGCCCGTTCCAGTCAGTGAGTACACTCCAGTCAGTGAGTCCACTCCAGAGCCCGTTCCAGTCAGTAAGTCCACTCCAGTCAGTGAGTCCACTCCAGAGCCCGCTCCAGTCAGTGAGTCCACTCCAGAGCCCGCTCCAGTCAGTGAGTCCACTCCAGAGCCCGTTCCAGTCAGTGAGTCCACTCCAGTCAGTGAATCCACTCCAGAGCCCGCTCCAGTCAGTGAGTCCACTCCAGAGCCCGCTCCAGTCAGTGAGTCCACTCCAGAGCCCGTTCCAGTCAGTGAGTCCACTCCAGTCAGTGAATCCACTCCAGAGCCCGCTCCAGTCAGTGAGTCCACTCCAGAGCCCGCTCCAGTCAGTGAGTCCACTCCAGAGCCCGCTCCAGTCAGTGAGTCCACTCCAGAGCCCGTTCCAGTCAGTGAGTCCACTCCAGTCAGTGAATCCACTCCAGAGCCCGCTCCAGTCAGTGAGTCCACTCCAGAGCCCGCTCCAGTCAGTGAGTCCACTCCAGAGCCCGTTCCAGTCAGTGAGTCCACTCCAGTCAGTGAATCCACTCCAGAGCCCGCTCCAGGCAGTGAGTCCACTTCAGAGCCCGCTCCAGGCAGTGAGTCCACTTCAGAGCCCGCTCCAGCCAGTGAGTCCGCTCCAGCCAGTGAGTCCGCTCCAGCCAGTGAGTCCGCTCCAGCCAGTGAGTCCGCTCCAGCCAGTGAGTCTACTACAGAGCCCGCTCCAGCCAGTGAGTCCGCTCCAGAGCCCGCTCCAGCCAGTGAGTCCGCTCCAGTACGGCATGCTCTCCCTATCAGTCCGGTGATGGCCAAGAGGGCTGTCCTCACGTTCTATGTTTTGGCGGTCTTGCGTGCCTGGAGGATGCTCTCAGAACAGCCCCAGCCTGAGCACGCCGCCGTCCCAGAGCAGCCCCAGCCTGAGCACGCTGCCGTCCCAGAGCAGCCCCAGCCTGAGCACGCTGCCGTCCCAGAGCAGCCCCAGCCTGAGCACGCTGCCGTCCCAGAGCAGCCCCAGCCTGAGCACGCTGCCGTCCCAGAGCAGCCCCAGCCTGAGCACGCTGCCGTCCCAGAGCAGCCCCAGCCTGAGCACGCTGCCGTCCCAGAGCAGCCCCAGCCTGGGCACGCTGCCGTCCCAGAGCAGCTCCAGCCCGAGCACGCGGCCGTCCCAGAGCAGCTCCAGCCCGAACACGCGGCCGTCCCTGAGCAGCTCCAGTCTGAGCCCGCTGCCGTCCCTGAGTCCTCCGCTCTCCCTGATACGGCCACGGAGGCCGTCACCGAGCTGGCCGCTCTCCCTGATACGGCCACGGAGGCCGTCACCGAGCTGGCCGCTCTCCCTGATACGGCCACGGAGCAAAAAAAAATATATATATATATATATATATATACTTTATATTAAGTGGCCTTAACTACAATGTACTTACATTTAAATTAATCATTTGATACAATGCACTTATTGTGTACATACATGTTTTTACATTGTACTTATATTTTAAAAACACCTGCATGTAATTACATCTGTAATTAATTTCTGTAATTACATTTATAATTACACTGTTGACCCATCCCTTACACCTTACCCCTACCCTTAAACCTACCCATACCACCAAACCTGTCCCTAACCTTACCCGTACCCCACCTCAATAGCAGCAAAAGTGTTTTGCAATTCAATATGAACCCAATAAGTACATTGTACTTATTTTTTGATGTAAGTACATAGTAGTTAAGGCCACTTAATATAAAGTGGGACCAAAAAAAAAAAAAAAGAAGAGTACAACCTTTTCTATTTTCAAGTAAAATCTTTTTTTTTTTTTAAATTTCTTACAAAGTGTGTGAAAATGATTAGTTCACTTCAGAATTAAAATTTCCTGATAATTTACTCACCCCCATGTCATCCAAGATGTTGATGTCTTTCTTTCTTCAGTTGAAAAGAAATAATAGTTTTTGAGGAAAACATTCCAGGATTTTTCTCCATATAGTGGACTTGAAGGTCCAAACAGCAGTTTAAATGCAGTTTCAAAGAGCTCTACATGATCCCAGACGAGGAATAAGGGTCTTATCTAGAGAAACGATTGTTCATTTCCTAAAAAAACAAAACAAATCTGCTCTTTAACCACAAATGCTCATCTTGCACTGGCTCTGTGATCCACCAAATACAAACTATATAAAAACATTGTTTGTAAACATTGATCTACTGGTTCATGTCACAAAAATACAAATCTTTGTAATAATTGTGTTTTAAATCTATGCAGAGTTCCAGTGTTCTCTGAGAAACGATGGCGTTGTGGACTGTCTATCTGTCTCTCGGTCTTCTGGTCGCTTTGAATGCTTCAGGTAAAACTATTATTCCATGTCTCACATCATAACTGTTATTTTAACATGAACTGAAGCACATCTGGGACTCTGTAATGACTGATCAGAAGCAGGAATGATCAAATACAGTATGTGCACCTGAGTTTGTCTCTGAATTATTATGATGATATTAAGACAATAAAACAACAATAATTATATCATTATATCAGCTAAAGTTGTTGATTCTTATGAATGATATTATATTATTAATTTTGACAATAATATACAAAACCAAATATGCCTGTTAATTTGCAGTATATATTTATCAGTAGTTGTAGTAGCACTACTGCTAGCAGTTCTGTTTTAAAAATGTGTATTTCTTTCTTTTTAAGTGGAAACACGTCCTGTTGTCTTCTACTCTTGTCAGTGTGTATGTCTAGTACAGTACAAAAGTCCAAAAACCTGTGCATTTCTCCAGCTTAACAAGTGTGTGTAACACCTGATGATCATGTTCTCTATCATTCTTTAAAATGTTTTAAAGAGTATATTGGAAACTATTTTAAATCCTTTGTTTATTTAAGGTGCACTATGTAGCTTTTTTGTTCAAAATAAACAAAATTTAAATAATGAGTCAATACATCATCAATCCCTCTTAAAAAACATGATTCACTGATTCACTATGGTAAGTCTATTAGAAGTGTTTATATTTTAGACCAGTCAGAACAGTTTTCTGACATACATCACTCGCCTGTGTGTCTCGTCACATCCGTAAATAGAGAAAAGTTGCTCCGGCCGCTTTGACGTGTGTCTGGTGTGGGAGTGGCACAGGTTAGCTGTCACAAGAGCAAGAAAGGAATAGATGGAGCAGCTGAATCTCCAACCTCAGGAGAATCGCCCGTTTTAAACAAACACTGAACAGAGGAGATTCTGCTGGAGAAAAGAGAACGCCACAGAGCTCGTAATAAAACAAGAATCAACATTGAATCAAAATGTTGTAAAAGCGATGCGGTGATTAAGGAATTTTTGAGGTATTTAATTCCAGGACCAGATAGACTGCCATATGTAGCTCTCTAACAGAGTTCACTGTACAGCATCTTTTGTGAAGCGTCGCCTTCATCTCCACAGTCATGCGAAGCCAAAGCACAACTGAAACAATGTTGCATGCCAATTTGTTTTTTAACCGATAAAGGGCCAAACGTTACAAAGTGTACATTTAAATGAAAGTTATTCATTTAATTACATGAAAGGTCATTAAAGGTAACAACAAAATAACAAACAAAACTTCCATTTAACAGCCTGTGAGACAGGATGGTCTTACTTTGAATGCAGATGCTTCAAGTTTTTCAATATCAATTCCTCGTGGGATGGAGCCGAGGTATGATACATTTAGATTCTGATATGACATAAAATCATAAGAATATTTTTGGATTAACTCTGGAAACATCTGTGACACCTGTCAGTTATCATAGGAAAGTCATTTCAACTTGTTCCTCGGGTTAAAAACAAAAATATATGTTAACAGAATAAGAAATTACACTTTAGAATACTGATCCTTCATTAATGAATAACTAAACAGGAACAAATGAGTAATGCATTATTAACACTCTAGTAACTACTATTAACTAACAATAAACTCTGATGAATGAATTAGTAAGTAATAGTGCTCAGTTGTCGGTGGTAGTTCACTATTAACTAATCAGTAACTACTGTTTTTCATTCCTCCCAGACAACTACTAAGAACTACTATATACATATTCATAATTAATGTGAATAATGTATAATGTATAATTAATACTAAAGTAAAGGCCTTGGTAACCCACTAGTAATGACTGAAGTATTACTAAATCCTTAAGAAGGAATTACTAATTATTTGGATCAGTATTCTAAAGTGAGAAACATGATAACTCTCTAGTAACTACCGAAGTCTTGTAAACTTCATGTTTTTGTACAGTAATTCCTTCTGATATATTTGGTAACACTTAAGTAATTACTAGTGGGTTACTATGATCTTCACTTTAGAATACTGACCCAAATAAGAAGTAGTTACTTTAGAGTTATATAGTAACTCTTGAGTTATTACTATCCAATACTTTACAAAAACCTCAAAAGTTTACAAGACTTCAGTAGTTACTAGAGAGTTATCATGTTTCTCACTTTAGAATACTGATCCAAATAATTAGTAATTCCTTCTTAAGGATTTGGTAATACTTCAATCATTACTAGTGGGTTACCAAGGCCTTTACTTTAGAATTAATTATACATTATGCATTATTCACATTAATTATGAACATGTCTATAGTAGTTTTTAGTAGTTCTCTGGGAGGAATGAAAAAAACAGTAGTTACTGATTAGTTAATAGTGAACTACCCCCTTCAACTGAGCACTATTACTTACTAATTCATTCATCAGAGTTTATTGTTAGTTAATAGTAGTTACTAGAGTGTTAATAATGCATTATTCATTTGTTCCTGTGTAGTTATTCATTAATTAAGGATCAGTATTATAAAGTGTTACCGAAATGACAGTGGAGCTCCAGGATGTGAACAAACATCAGTGTGATAATACTGAAACATTATAATGATCTGAAAATACAGACACAACACATTTCATGTTATCATGAGAGGATCACTTAAAAACTTTATCTATGTGAAGTTATATCTAATCTATGTACAGTATAACCAGAACCTTTTCTAGAAGAGTAGTTCCACCTCAAATGGCAGATTTTATATTTCACGTGTAAAATAATAAACAAAAAATAAACAGCACAGTGAGTAAACATTATTTCGATGGTAACTGAAGGCATGTCACAGATTTTGGAATATTAATTTCTTTGAGTTTGCTCATGTCTCCATCTCTACAGTATGGGTGTTTGGCCTATGGTGGGAACCTTGCTTCTGTACACAGCCATGATGAGTACGTGTTCATACAGAACCTGATTACACAAACAACTCAGCAATCAACACCTGCCTGGATCGGAGGCCATAAGGGTGTATGCAATCATTTTTCAATCATACTTTCTGTGCTACTGGGCATTTACCATTACATTTACATTAAAACTCATTTAATACATTTTTCAAAACGCATGAACATAGATGTGTTTTTATCATTTATTTTTGGTCCTCAGAACCGTTAGTTTAGTGCATTGGCAGCCATGAGAGGCACCGCTCACCATGATGATGTCATACTCCAGTGTTTGTATTGTGAAACTCGATGTGAAATAGTGTGGCTGATAGAGATAACTGAGTGATTTAACACTTTCTTACACAGTTTTCACTTATTCTTTACTGATACCCTTTCTGTGAAACAATTTCTGTTCATTTCTGTTTAGATTTCTGACATGTTTAAAGTGGGGTTAGGGTTCATGAGAAATCATCTTTTAGATAAATAAAGATAAAACAAAGCCATGTAAAGCTGTGGACATAAACACAATGCTGTTTTTTCTCTTCTGTTCACAGTATTATCGTTGGTTCTGGAGTGATGGAACCGAAATGGACTATCAAATATGGTCTCCTGATCAACCCAGTAACGGTACAAATGAGCTCTGCATTGAGATGAACTCTGACGGTAAGTAACTTCTGTTAATGCTCATGAAATAACATGATAAATGATCCATCAATCTGAATTGTTTTAGACCATCAGAAGATTAGCAGATACTGCTTCATGTCATACTGTAAATCCAGAAGCTAGAAAATAACTTTTTCATCACAGTTAAAAATGTTTTGTGAACATTCATCACAGAAACATTGTTGCTGATTGTTTTCTAGACATCAAATACTATTATTTCTGTGTCTACCATACTAAATAAACATTATTTTGTTTTTTTCATAATACACAAATGATAAAAACAACTATTTTTTTTCTGTCTTTCAACAGATGGCAACTGGAATGATGTGAACTGTAGAAAAGTTCTGCCCTATGTGTGTGTGAAATGAACCAGCATGTGAAGAATCAATGTAGAAGAAACAAGCTACTTTGATTCATTTACTTTCCATTAGAAATGTTCAATGGAGGCTAATAAATGTGTTAAAAAGGATAATTTTGTTTGTTTGATTTTTATTTATTTGTTTGCAAATAATAAGTTAATTACTCAGTTACACCTGTGAAACATCATTTTATAATCACTCTACGGTCTCTCTCTTTTCACACCAGGGGCATGTGCGCCAGTAAAATGTTCCTAATAAATGATTTTTCTGATCAGGTAGATTTCAGTAAACGTCTGAAAATAGGCTTTCTGGTTCATAAAACTTTATCATTTACATTAGTTTAATTATTTAAAATATGAAGGCTGTTTGCATCTGTAACATATGGGATGTGACAATGGAGTGGGAGATCCAAATCCGAGCTTTATTAACAGTAGAGCGTAGTCAAACAGGCAGTAGGTCGATCACCAGCAAACAGATATAAGAAGGCAAGGCAAAAGGGTAATCCAAAAACACAGGCAAAGGTCAAGGCAGGCAGCAAACAATCATTAAACAAGGAAACAGTCCAGGGTCGAAAACACAGGCTAGGCTAGGAACACAAAGACAAGGGTAAACAATGGCTAAACAAAACTCAGCTGGGCAAGACTGAAACACAGGGACTATTTATACACAGGCACAAACAAGATAACGAGTTAACAAGGGGGCGTGGTCCAATGAGTGTCCATGGCAACAAACAAGGGAAGCAGCAGGGAAACATGAGGTCCACAAACAGAGGATATACAGGAGACACAGACAGGGAACAGGACAGTTCTGGACTTGTTTGGGGGAACAAACCTGCAGAAATGAATAAATTAATAAATAAATCAATGAAAAAATCAATAAGTAAATAAATGTGATAATAGGGAAATAAATAAATGACTTGATGAAATATGATTCATTTATAATCAAAATTATATTAATTTATTATTTTCTGCTTTTATTATTATTTTATTATTGTAATTGTACGTTTTCCCTTTTATTATTATTATTCTTCCTCCCGAATGGGAGTCTATGGCAGCCCTATCAACGGAACATGAGAAAATGATGAAATTTGGCACAGTTGTAGAGATGCTCATGAATAGTGATTGGACCAAATTTGGAGTCTCTAGAACCAACTCTATAGCGCCACCACCAGTTCAAAATTTCAACATTCTAACGGTTTTAACATTTGAACTCTTTGTCATAGAAAAATTAAATTTAGTTCATCTGATTCGTCTCTTCATGCTGATGCTATTCAACTTCTTACATTAAGTCTCCACCCATTACAGTAGCGGCCATTTTGAAAAGTACTGTATTTGTTTTTTTCGCTTCTCCTCCTTCAAAATTTGTCCAATTTTGTCCAAACTTTGATCAGGTGATCTTTGGTCTGAGCCGCACAGAAATGACTGAACAGATTTTTTTTATTCATCTTTGTTCAAAAGTTATGATGTCACGAAGTTAACGAGGTTGACCCAAAATTGCTATAGAGGCTGTATCTCGGCCAAACTTTGAGCAATCGAAACTAAAATTGGTACACTTGATCAAGACCATGATCTGAGGTTCCATGCCAAATTTGGGAACAGCGCCACCTACAGGTCATGAGATCTGAAAAATGGCTATTTTGGCCAATAACTTTTGAACACTTTATTAGAAAATCAAGATCTTGGTGTCTATGGATTCCCTGTGCCATGCCGAATTCGTCAACATCGGATGAACCACGTGTCCGCCATTTTGAATTTTGTCATAAATTGCAATAACTTTTAAACAATTTGACATATCTTCACACAAATTGGTACGTATGACCTTTAGAAGGTCCTGAAGGTACCTGAGAAGTTTCAACACAGCGCCACCTACTGTTCCACAGATGTAATGATTATTGCAAAACCACTTATAACTTTTGAAAACACTTTCCAAAATGTGTATGCTTTATGTCATTTTATTCCCTGGCTTATGCCGATTCCGACGATGTGTCATTTGTCATTTTCCTTAAATGTACCTGTCTGCCATATTGAATTAAATCAAAAACAGTTTTTTCGCTACTCCTCCCACAAATTTTGGTCAATTTTGTCCAAAATCAGCTCAGATGATCTTTGGACCGAGCCGCACAGAAATGACTGAACGGATTTTTGATATTCGCTACCATTCCCAAGATATTCATCTCTGAATGTGACCTTGCTTGTGTTTGTTGTCTTATGCTAGTTAGCTTAGCATGCTAATTGCTTAGCATGCTAACCAGTTGTCATTCTCTTTAATGTGGCTCTTCAGTTATCAAGTTAACCATGAGCTTCATTAGCATTAAGTTAGCTTAGCATGCTAATATGGTTAGCATGCTAAGTAATGCTTTTTTTGTGAATTCTTTGTTAGACTAAAAGGCTTCTTCCACAGTCTGTTGAATGTGCATCCTCAAGTAGCTCAATGTGTAAAGCCAGTTATCTGAAGAGCCCTGTATCTGAAGTTAGTGGGTTCGAATCCCAGGTGGAGCGGTTTTATAAAATAGTGTGTTTTGATTCCTTTACTGCCTCTTGGATTAGAAATAAATGCTTTTTGTTTCATGCTGTGTTCATTTTCATCTAAGCTTATGTACATTCTGAGTTCATTCTTGCCCGTAATTCTGAACCAGCTGTTTCATGTTTGTTCATTTTCTGCTGTTTTTCCTCTTCCTGCTCTGTATTGCACTACAGCATGATGAGCTGCAGAATGATCTAAAGTGCAGCTTTATAAGAATTCTTCATTTTGAGTTCATTTTCACATGAACTAATAAACTTCGGCAGGTGTGGAAACATTCACTTGCACAGTGGTGCAATGAGATGAGAAATGGACCTTGGACCCGGAGGTCGTGGATTCAAATCTCGTGTGGGGTTCCTTTATACAATTGTGTGTAATGAGTCATTTTGATACCTTTTTTATCCAAATAAGCATTGTGCTAATCTTTATTCCTCTTCAATGAGATACAAGTATTTTAGTTCATTCCGTGTTCATTCTCTGAACTTCTATTGATTTTCATTAGGGGCCAAGCCCCAAAGGGGCTGTAGCCCCTATTGTAATTGTACGTTTTCCCTTTTATTATTAGGGGCCAAGCCCCGAAGGGGCTGTAGCCCCTATTGTAATTGTACGTTTTCCCTTTTATTAGGGGCCAAGCCCCGAAGGGGCTGTAGCCCCTATTGTAATTGTACGTTTTCCCTTTTATTATTATTATTCTTCCTCCCGAATGGGAGTCTATGGCAGCCCTATCAACGGAACATGAGAAAATGATGAAATTTGGCACAGTTGTAGAGATGCTCATGAATAGTGATTGGACCAAATTTGGAGTCTCTAGAACCAACTCTATAGCGCCACCACCAGTTCAAAATTTCAACATTCTAACGGTTTTAACATTTGAACTCTTTGTCATAGAAAAATTAAATTTAGTTCATCTGATTCGTCTCTTCATGCTGATGCTATTCAACTTCTTACATTAAGTCTCCACCCATTACAGTAGCGGCCATTTTGAAAAGTACAGTATTTGTTTTTTTCGCTTCTCCTCCTTCAAAATTTGTCCAATTTTGTCCAAACTTTGATCAGGTGATCTTTGGTCTGAGCCGCACAGAAATGACTGAACAGATTTTTTTTATTCATCTTTGTTCAAAAGTTATGATGTCACGAAGTTAACGAGGTTGACCCAAAATTGCTATAGAGGCTGTATCTCGGCCAAACTTTGAGCAATCGAAACTAAAATTGGTACACTTGATCAAGACCATGATCTGAGGTTCCATGCCAAATTTGGGAACAGCGCCACCTACAGGTCATGAGATCTGAAAAATGGCTATTTTGGCCAATAACTTTTGAACACTTTATTAGAAAATCAAGATCTTGGTGTCTATGGATTCCCTGTGCCATGCCGAATCCGAGGATATCGAATTCGTCAACATCGGATGAACCACGTGTCCGCCATTTTGAATTTTGTCATAAATTGCAATAACTTTTAAACAATTTGACATATCTTCACACAAATTGGTACGTATGACCTTTAGAAGGTCCTGAAGGTACCTGAGAAGTTTCAACACAGCGCCACCTACTGTTCCACAGATGTAATGATTATTGCAAAACCACTTATAACTTTTGAAAACACTTTCCAAAATGTGTATGCTTTATGTCATTTTATTCCCTGGCTTATGCCGATTCCGACGATGTGTCATTTGTCATTTTCCTTAAATGTACCTGTCTGCCATATTGAATTAAATCAAAAACAGTTTTTTCGCTACTCCTCCCACAAATTTTGGTCAATTTTGTCCAAAATCAGCTCAGATGATCTTTGGACCGAGCCGCACAGAAATGACTGAACGGATTTTTGATATTCGCTACCATTCCCAAGATATTCATCTCTGAATGTGACCTTGCTTGTGTTTGTTGTCTTATGCTAGTTAGCTTAGCATGCTAATTGCTTAGCATGCTAACCAGTTGTCATTCTCTTTAATGTGGCTCTTCAGTTATCAAGTTAACCATGAGCTTCATTAGCATTAAGTTAGCTTAGCATGCTAATATGGTTAGCATGCTAAGTAATGCTTTTTTTGTGAATTCTTTGTTAGACTAAAAGGCTTCTTCCACAGTCTGTTGAATGTGCATCCTCAAGTAGCTCAATGTGTAAAGCCAGTTATCTGAAGAGCCCTGTATCTGAAGTTAGTGGGTTCGAATCCCAGGTGGAGCGGTTTTATAAAATAGTGTGTTTTGATTCCTTTACTGCCTCTTGGATTAGAAATAAATGCTTTTTGTTTCATGCTGTGTTCATTTTCATCTAAGCTTATGTACATTCTGAGTTCATTCTTGCCCGTAATTCTGAACCAGCTGTTTCATGTTTGTTCATTTTCTGCTGTTTTTCCTCTTCCTGCTCTGTATTGCACTACAGCATGATGAGCTGCAGAATGATCTAAAGTGCAGCTTTATAAGAATTCTTCATTTTGAGTTCATTTTCACATGAACTAATAAACTTCGGCAGGTGTGGAAACATTCACTTGCACAGTGGTGCAATGAGATGAGAAATGGACCTTGGACCCGGAGGTCGTGGATTCAAATCTCGTGTGGGGTTCCTTTATACAATTGTGTGTAATGAGTCATTTTGATACCTTTTTTATCCAAATAAGCATTGTGCTAATCTTTATTCCTCTTCAATGAGATACAAGTATTTTAGTTCATTCCGTGTTCATTCTCTGAACTTCTATTGATTTTCATTAGGGGCCAAGCCCCAAAGGGGCTGTAGCCCCTATTGTAATTGTACGTTTTCCCTTTTATTATTAGGGGCCAAGCCCCGAAGGGGCTGTAGCCCCTATTGTAATTGTACGTTTTCCCTTTTATTAGGGGCCAAGCCCCGAAGGGGCTGTAGCCCCTATTGTAATTGTACGTTTTCCCTTTTATTATTATTATTCTTCCTCCCGAATGGGAGTCTATGGCAGCCCTATCAACGGAACATGAGAAAATGATGAAATTTGGCACAGTTGTAGAGATGCTCATGAATAGTGATTGGACCAAATTTGGAGTCTCTAGAACCAACTCTATAGCGCCACCACCAGTTCAAAATTTCAACATTCTAACGGTTTTAACATTTGAACTCTTTGTCATAGAAAAATTAAATTTAGTTCATCTGATTCGTCTCTTCATGCTGATGCTATTCAACTTCTTACATTAAGTCTCCACCCATTACAGTAGCGGCCATTTTGAAAAGTACAGTATTTGTTTTTTTCGCTTCTCCTCCTTCAAAATTTGTCCAATTTTGTCCAAACTTTGATCAGGTGATCTTTGGTCTGAGCCGCACAGAAATGACTGAACAGATTTTTTTTATTCATCTTTGTTCAAAAGTTATGATGTCACGAAGTTAACGAGGTTGACCCAAAATTGCTATAGAGGCTGTATCTCGGCCAAACTTTGAGCAATCGAAACTAAAATTGGTACACTTGATCAAGACCATGATCTGAGGTTCCATGCCAAATTTGGGAACAGCGCCACCTACAGGTCATGAGATCTGAAAAATGGCTATTTTGGCCAATAACTTTTGAACACTTTATTAGAAAATCAAGATCTTGGTGTCTATGGATTCCCTGTGCCATGCCGAATCCGAGGATATCGAATTCGTCAACATCGGATGAACCACGTGTCCGCCATTTTGAATTTTGTCATAAATTGCAATAACTTTTAAACAATTTGACATATCTTCACACAAATTGGTACGTATGACCTTTAGAAGGTCCTGAAGGTACCTGAGAAGTTTCAACACAGCGCCACCTACTGTTCCACAGATGTAATGATTATTGCAAAACCACTTATAACTTTTGAAAACACTTTCCAAAATGTGTATGCTTTATGTCATTTTATTCCCTGGCTTATGCCGATTCCGACGATGTGTCATTTGTCATTTTCCTTAAATGTACCTGTCTGCCATATTGAATTAAATCAAAAACAGTTTTTTTCGCTACTCCTCCCACAAATTTTGGTCAATTTTGTCCAAAATCAGCTCAGATGATCTTTGGACCGAGCCGCACAGAAATGACTGAACGGATTTTTGATATTCGCTACCATTCCCAAGATATTCATCTCTGAATGTGACCTTGCTTGTGTTTGTTGTCTTATGCTAGTTAGCTTAGCATGCTAATTGCTTAGCATGCTAACCAGTTGTCATTATCTTTAATGTGGCTCTTCAGTTATCAAGTTAACCATGAGCTTCATTAGCATTAAGTTAGCTTAGCATGCTAATATGGTTAGCATGCTAAGTAATGCTTTTTTTGTGAATTCTTTGTTAGACTAAAAGGCTTCTTCCACAGTCTGTTGAATGTGCATCCTCAAGTAGCTCAATGTGTAAAGCCAGTTATCTGAAGAGCCCTGTATCTGAAGTTAGTGGGTTCGAATCCCAGGTGGAGCGGTTTTATAAAATAGTGTGTTTTGATTCCTTTACTGCCTCTTGGATTAGAAATAAATGCTTTTTGTTTCATGCTGTGTTCATTTTCATCTAAGCTTATGTACATTCTGAGTTCATTCTTGCCCGTAATTCTGAACCAGCTGTTTCATGTTTGTTCATTTTCTGCTGTTTTTCCTCTTCCTGCTCTGTATTGCACTACAGCATGATGAGCTGCAGAATGATCTAAAGTGCAGCTTTATAAGAATTCTTCATTTTGAGTTCATTTTCACATGAACTAATAAACTTCGGCAGGTGTGGAAACATTCACTTGCACAGTGGTGCAATGAGATGAGAAATGGACCTTGGACCCGGAGGTCGTGGATTCAAATCTCGTGTGGGGTTCCTTTATACAATTGTGTGTAATGAGTCATTTTGATACCTTTTTTATCCAAATAAGCATTGTGCTAATCTTTATTCCTCTTCAATGAGATACAAGTATTTTAGTTCATTCCGTGTTCATTCTCTGAACTTCTATTGATTTTCATTAGGGGCCAAGCCCCAAAGGGGCTGTAGCCCCTATTGTAATTGTACGTTTTCCCTTTTATTATTAGGGGCCAAGCCCCGAAGGGGCTGTAGCCCCTATTGTAATTGTACGTTTTCCCTTTTATTAGGGGCCAAGCCCCGAAGGGGCTGTAGCCCCTATTGTAATTGTACGTTTTCCCTTTTATTATTATTATTCTTCCTCCCGAATGGGAGTCTATGGCAGCCCTATCAACGGAACATGAGAAAATGATGAAATTTGGCACAGTTGTAGAGATGCTCATGAATAGTGATTGGACCAAATTTGGAGTCTCTAGAACCAACTCTATAGCGCCACCACCAGTTCAAAATTTCAACATTCTAACGGTTTTAACATTTGAACTCTTTGTCATAGAAAAATTAAATTTAGTTCATCTGATTCGTCTCTTCATGCTGATGCTATTCAACTTCTTACATTAAGTCTCCACCCATTACAGTAGCGGCCATTTTGAAAAGTACAGTATTTGTTTTTTTCGCTTCTCCTCCTTCAAAATTTGTCCAATTTTGTCCAAACTTTGATCAGGTGATCTTTGGTCTGAGCCGCACAGAAATGACTGAACAGATTTTTTTTATTCATCTTTGTTCAAAAGTTATGATGTCACGAAGTTAACGAGGTTGACCCAAAATTGCTATAGAGGCTGTATCTCGGCCAAACTTTGAGCAATCGAAACTAAAATTGGTACACTTGATCAAGACCATGATCTGAGGTTCCATGCCAAATTTGGGAACAGCGCCACCTACAGGTCATGAGATCTGAAAAATGGCTATTTTGGCCAATAACTTTTGAACACTTTATTAGAAAATCAAGATCTTGGTGTCTATGGATTCCCTGTGCCATGCCGAATCCGAGGATATCGAATTCGTCAACATCGGATGAACCACGTGTCCGCCATTTTGAATTTTGTCATAAATTGCAATAACTTTTAAACAATTTGACATATCTTCACACAAATTGGTACGTATGACCTTTAGAAGGTCCTGAAGGTACCTGAGAAGTTTCAACACAGCGCCACCTACTGTTCCACAGATGTAATGATTATTGCAAAACCACTTATAACTTTTGAAAACACTTTCCAAAATGTGTATGCTTTATGTCATTTTATTCCCTGGCTTATGCCGATTCCGACGATGTGTCATTTGTCATTTTCCTTAAATGTACCTGTCTGCCATATTGAATTAAATCAAAAACAGTTTTTTCGCTACTCCTCCCACAAATTTTGGTCAATTTTGTCCAAAATCAGCTCAGATGATCTTTGGACCGAGCCGCACAGAAATGACTGAACGGATTTTTGATATTCGCTACCATTCCCAAGATATTCATCTCTGAATGTGACCTTGCTTGTGTTTGTTGTCTTATGCTAGTTAGCTTAGCATGCTAATTGCTTAGCATGCTAACCAGTTGTCATTCTCTTTAATGTGGCTCTTCAGTTATCAAGTTAACCATGAGCTTCATTAGCATTAAGTTAGCTTAGCATGCTAATATGGTTAGCATGCTAAGTAATGCTTTTTTTGTGAATTCTTTGTTAGACTAAAAGGCTTCTTCCACAGTCTGTTGAATGTGCATCCTCAAGTAGCTCAATGTGTAAAGCCAGTTATCTGAAGAGCCCTGTATCTGAAGTTAGTGGGTTCGAATCCCAGGTGGAGCGGTTTTATAAAATAGTGTGTTTTGATTCCTTTACTGCCTCTTGGATTAGAAATAAATGCTTTTTGTTTCATGCTGTGTTCATTTTCATCTAAGCTTATGTACATTCTGAGTTCATTCTTGCCCGTAATTCTGAACCAGCTGTTTCATGTTTGTTCATTTTCTGCTGTTTTTCCTCTTCCTGCTCTGTATTGCACTACAGCATGATGAGCTGCAGAATGATCTAAAGTGCAACTTTATAAGAATTCTTCATTTTGAGTTCATTTTCACATGAACTAATAAACTTCGGCAGGTGTGGAAACATTCACTTGCACAGTGGTGCAATGAGATGAGAAATGGACCTTGGACCCGGAGGTCGTGGATTCAAATCTCGTGTGGGGTTCCTTTATACAATTGTGTGTAATGAGTCATTTTGATACCTTTTTTATCCAAATAAGCATTGTGCTAATCTTTATTCCTCTTCAATGAGATACAAGTATTTTAGTTCATTCCGTGTTCATTCTCTGAACTTCTATTGATTTTCATTAGGGGCCAAGCCCCAAAGGGGCTGTAGCCCCTATTGTAATTGTACGTTTTCCCTTTTATTATTATTATTCTTCCTCCCGAATGGGAGTCTATGGCAGCCCTATCAACGGAACATGAGAAAATGATGAAATTTGGCACAGTTGTAGAGATGCTCATGAATAGTGATTGGACCAAATTTGGAGTCTCTAGAACCAACTCTATAGCGCCACCACCAGTTCAAAATTTCAACATTCTAACGGTTTTAACATTTGAACTCTTTGTCATAGAAAAATTAAATTTAGTTCATCTGATTCGTCTCTTCATGCTGATGCTATTCAACTTCTTACATTAAGTCTCCACCCATTACAGTAGCGGCCATTTTGAAAAGTACAGTATTTGTTTTTTTCGCTTCTCCTCCTTCAAAATTTGTCCAATTTTGTCCAAACTTTGATCAGGTGATCTTTGGTCTGAGCCGCACAGAAATGACTGAACAGATTTTTTTTATTCATCTTTGTTCAAAAGTTATGATGTCACGAAGTTAACGAGGTTGACCCAAAATTGCTATAGAGGCTGTATCTCGGCCAAACTTTGAGCAATCGAAACTAAAATTGGTACACTTGATCAAGACCATGATCTGAGGTTCCATGCCAAATTTGGGAACAGCGCCACCTACAGGTCATGAGATCTGAAAAATGGCTATTTTGGCCAATAACTTTTGAACACTTTATTAGAAAATCAAGATCTTGGTGTCTATGGATTCCCTGTGCCATGCCGAATCCGAGGATATCGAATTCGTCAACATCGGATGAACCACGTGTCCGCCATTTTGAATTTTGTCATAAATTGCAATAACTTTTAAACAATTTGACATATCTTCACACAAATTGGTACGTATGACCTTTAGAAGGTCCTGAAGGTACCTGAGAAGTTTCAACACAGCGCCACCTACTGTTCCACAGATGTAATGATTATTGCAAAACCACTTATAACTTTTGAAAACACTTTCCAAAATGTGTATGCTTTATGTCATTTTATTCCCTGGCTTATGCCGATTCCGACGATGTGTCATTTGTCATTTTCCTTAAATGTACCTGTCTGCCATATTGAATTAAATCAAAAACAGTTTTTTCGCTACTCCTCCCACAAATTTTGGTCAATTTTGTCCAAAATCAGCTCAGATGATCTTTGGACCGAGCCGCACAGAAATGACTGAACGGATTTTTGATATTCGCTACCATTCCCAAGATATTCATCTCTGAATGTGACCTTGCTTGTGTTTGTTGTCTTATGCTAGTTAGCTTAGCATGCTAATTGCTTAGCATGCTAACCAGTTGTCATTATCTTTAATGTGGCTCTTCAGTTATCAAGTTAACCATGAGCTTCATTAGCATTAAGTTAGCTTAGCATGCTAATATGGTTAGCATGCTAAGTAATGCTTTTTTTGTGAATTCTTTGTTAGACTAAAAGGCTTCTTCCACAGTCTGTTGAATGTGCATCCTCAAGTAGCTCAATGTGTAAAGCCAGTTATCTGAAGAGCCCTGTATCTGAAGTTAGTGGGTTCGAATCCCAGGTGGAGCGGTTTTATAAAATAGTGTGTTTTGATTCCTTTACTGCCTCTTGGATTAGAAATAAATGCTTTTTGTTTCATGCTGTGTTCATTTTCATCTAAGCTTATGTACATTCTGAGTTCATTCTTGCCCGTAATTCTGAACCAGCTGTTTCATGTTTGTTCATTTTCTGCTGTTTTTCCTCTTCCTGCTCTGTATTGCACTACAGCATGATGAGCTGCAGAATGATCTAAAGTGCAGCTTTATAAGAATTCTTCATTTTGAGTTCATTTTCACATGAACTAATAAACTTCGGCAGGTGTGGAAACATTCACTTGCACAGTGGTGCAATGAGATGAGAAATGGACCTTGGACCCGGAGGTCGTGGATTCAAATCTCGTGTGGGGTTCCTTTATACAATTGTGTGTAATGAGTCATTTTGATACCTTTTTTATCCAAATAAGCATTGTGCTAATCTTTATTCCTCTTCAATGAGATACAAGTATTTTAGTTCATTCCGTGTTCATTCTCTGAACTTCTATTGATTTTCATTAGGGGCCAAGCCCCAAAGGGGCTGTAGCCCCTATTGTAATTGTACGTTTTCCCTTTTATTATTAGGGGCCAAGCCCCGAAGGGGCTGTAGCCCCTATTGTAATTGTACGTTTTCCCTTTTATTAGGGGCCAAGCCCCGAAGGGGCTGTAGCCCCTATTGTAATTGTACGTTTTCCCTTTTATTATTATTATTCTTCCTCCCGAATGGGAGTCTATGGCAGCCCTATCAACGGAACATGAGAAAATGATGAAATTTGGCACAGTTGTAGAGATGCTCATGAATAGTGATTGGACCAAATTTGGAGTCTCTAGAACCAACTCTATAGCGCCACCACCAGTTCAAAATTTCAACATTCTAACGGTTTTAACATTTGAACTCTTTGTCATAGAAAAATTAAATTTAGTTCATCTGATTCGTCTCTTCATGCTGATGCTATTCAACTTCTTACATTAAGTCTCCACCCATTACAGTAGCGGCCATTTTGAAAAGTACAGTATTTGTTTTTTTCGCTTCTCCTCCTTCAAAATTTGTCCAATTTTGTCCAAACTTTGATCAGGTGATCTTTGGTCTGAGCCGCACAGAAATGACTGAACAGATTTTTTTTATTCATCTTTGTTCAAAAGTTATGATGTCACGAAGTTAACGAGGTTGACCCAAAATTGCTATAGAGGCTGTATCTCGGCCAAACTTTGAGCAATCGAAACTAAAATTGGTACACTTGATCAAGACCATGATCTGAGGTTCCATGCCAAATTTGGGAACAGCGCCACCTACAGGTCATGAGATCTGAAAAATGGCTATTTTGGCCAATAACTTTTGAACACTTTATTAGAAAATCAAGATCTTGGTGTCTATGGATTCCCTGTGCCATGCCGAATCCGAGGATATCGAATTCGTCAACATCGGATGAACCACGTGTCCGCCATTTTGAATTTTGTCATAAATTGCAATAACTTTTAAACAATTTGACATATCTTCACACAAATTGGTACGTATGACCTTTAGAAGGTCCTGAAGGTACCTGAGAAGTTTCAACACAGCGCCACCTACTGTTCCACAGATGTAATGATTATTGCAAAACCACTTATAACTTTTGAAAACACTTTCCAAAATGTGTATGCTTTATGTCATTTTATTCCCTGGCTTATGCCGATTCCGACGATGTGTCATTTGTCATTTTCCTTAAATGTACCTGTCTGCCATATTGAATTAAATCAAAAACAGTTTTTTCGCTACTCCTCCCACAAATTTTGGTCAATTTTGTCCAAAATCAGCTCAGATGATCTTTGGACCGAGCCGCACAGAAATGACTGAACGGATTTTTGATATTCGCTACCATTCCCAAGATATTCATCTCTGAATGTGACCTTGCTTGTGTTTGTTGTCTTATGCTAGTTAGCTTAGCATGCTAATTGCTTAGCATGCTAACCAGTTGTCATTCTCTTTAATGTGGCTCTTCAGTTATCAAGTTAACCATGAGCTTCATTAGCATTAAGTTAGCTTAGCATGCTAATATGGTTAGCATGCTAAGTAATGCTTTTTTTGTGAATTCTTTGTTAGACTAAAAGGCTTCTTCCACAGTCTGTTGAATGTGCATCCTCAAGTAGCTCAATGTGTAAAGCCAGTTATCTGAAGAGCCCTGTATCTGAAGTTAGTGGGTTCGAATCCCAGGTGGAGCGGTTTTATAAAATAGTGTGTTTTGATTCCTTTACTGCCTCTTGGATTAGAAATAAATGCTTTTTGTTTCATGCTGTGTTCATTTTCATCTAAGCTTATGTACATTCTGAGTTCATTCTTGCCCGTAATTCTGAACCAGCTGTTTCATGTTTGTTCATTTTCTGCTGTTTTTCCTCTTCCTGCTCTGTATTGCACTACAGCATGATGAGCTGCAGAATGATCTAAAGTGCAACTTTATAAGAATTCTTCATTTTGAGTTCATTTTCACATGAACTAATAAACTTCGGCAGGTGTGGAAACATTCACTTGCACAGTGGTGCAATGAGATGAGAAATGGACCTTGGACCCGGAGGTCGTGGATTCAAATCTCGTGTGGGGTTCCTTTATACAATTGTGTGTAATGAGTCATTTTGATACCTTTTTTATCCAAATAAGCATTGTGCTAATCTTTATTCCTCTTCAATGAGATACAAGTATTTTAGTTCATTCCGTGTTCATTCTCTGAACTTCTATTGATTTTCATTAGGGGCCAAGCCCCAAAGGGGCTGTAGCCCCTATTGTAATTGTACGTTTTCCCTTTTATTATTATTATTCTTCCTCCCGAATGGGAGTCTATGGCAGCCCTATCAACGGAACATGAGAAAATGATGAAATTTGGCACAGTTGTAGAGATGCTCATGAATAGTGATTGGACCAAATTTGGAGTCTCTAGAACCAACTCTATAGCGCCACCACCAGTTCAAAATTTCAACATTCTAACGGTTTTAACATTTGAACTCTTTGTCATAGAAAAATTAAATTTAGTTCATCTGATTCGTCTCTTCATGCTGATGCTATTCAACTTCTTACATTAAGTCTCCACCCATTACAGTAGCGGCCATTTTGAAAAGTACAGTATTTGTTTTTTTCGCTTCTCCTCCTTCAAAATTTGTCCAATTTTGTCCAAACTTTGATCAGGTGATCTTTGGTCTGAGCCGCACAGAAATGACTGAACAGATTTTTTTTATTCATCTTTGTTCAAAAGTTATGATGTCACGAAGTTAACGAGGTTGACCCAAAATTGCTATAGAGGCTGTATCTCGGCCAAACTTTGAGCAATCGAAACTAAAATTGGTACACTTGATCAAGACCATGATCTGAGGTTCCATGCCAAATTTGGGAACAGCGCCACCTACAGGTCATGAGATCTGAAAAATGGCTATTTTGGCCAATAACTTTTGAACACTTTATTAGAAAATCAAGATCTTGGTGTCTATGGATTCCCTGTGCCATGCCGAATCCGAGGATATCGAATTCGTCAACATCGGATGAACCACGTGTCCGCCATTTTGAATTTTGTCATAAATTGCAATAACTTTTAAACAATTTGACATATCTTCACACAAATTGGTACGTATGACCTTTAGAAGGTCCTGAAGGTACCTGAGAAGTTTCAACACAGCGCCACCTACTGTTCCACAGATGTAATGATTATTGCAAAACCACTTATAACTTTTGAAAACACTTTCCAAAATGTGTATGCTTTATGTCATTTTATTCCCTGGCTTATGCCGATTCCGACGATGTGTCATTTGTCATTTTCCTTAAATGTACCTGTCTGCCATATTGAATTAAATCAAAAACAGTTTTTTCGCTACTCCTCCCACAAATTTTGGTCAATTTTGTCCAAAATCAGCTCAGATGATCTTTGGACCGAGCCGCACAGAAATGACTGAACGGATTTTTGATATTCGCTACCATTCCCAAGATATTCATCTCTGAATGTGACCTTGCTTGTGTTTGTTGTCTTATGCTAGTTAGCTTAGCATGCTAATTGCTTAGCATGCTAACCAGTTGTCATTCTCTTTAATGTGGCTCTTCAGTTATCAAGTTAACCATGAGCTTCATTAGCATTAAGTTAGCTTAGCATGCTAATATGGTTAGCATGCTAAGTAATGCTTTTTTTGTGAATTCTTTGTTAGACTAAAAGGCTTCTTCCACAGTCTGTTGAATGTGCATCCTCAAGTAGCTCAATGTGTAAAGCCAGTTATCTGAAGAGCCCTGTATCTGAAGTTAGTGGGTTCGAATCCCAGGTGGAGCGGTTTTATAAAATAGTGTGTTTTGATTCCTTTACTGCCTCTTGGATTAGAAATAAATGCTTTTTGTTTCATGCTGTGTTCATTTTCATCTAAGCTTATGTACATTCTGAGTTCATTCTTGCCCGTAATTCTGAACCAGCTGTTTCATGTTTGTTCATTTTCTGCTGTTTTTCCTCTTCCTGCTCTGTATTGCACTACAGCATGATGAGCTGCAGAATGATCTAAAGTGCAGCTTTATAAGAATTCTTCATTTTGAGTTCATTTTCACATGAACTAATAAACTTCGGCAGGTGTGGAAACATTCACTTGCACAGTGGTGCAATGAGATGAGAAATGGACCTTGGACCCGGAGGTCGTGGATTCAAATCTCGTGTGGGGTTCCTTTATACAATTGTGTGTAATGAGTCATTTTGATACCTTTTTTATCCAAATAAGCATTGTGCTAATCTTTATTCCTCTTCAATGAGATACAAGTATTTTAGTTCATTCCGTGTTCATTCTCTGAACTTCTATTGATTTTCATTAGGGGCCAAGCCCCAAAGGGGCTGTAGCCCCTATTGTAATTGTACGTTTTCCCTTTTATTATTAGGGGCCAAGCCCCGAAGGGGCTGTAGCCCCTATTGTAATTGTACGTTTTCCCTTTTATTAGGGGCCAAGCCCCGAAGGGGCTGTAGCCCCTATTGTAATTGTACGTTTTCCCTTTTATTATTATTATTCTTCCTCCCGAATGGGAGTCTATGGCAGCCCTATCAACGGAACATGAGAAAATGATGAAATTTGGCACAGTTGTAGAGATGCTCATGAATAGTGATTGGACCAAATTTGGAGTCTCTAGAACCAACTCTATAGCGCCACCACCAGTTCAAAATTTCAACATTCTAACGGTTTTAACATTTGAACTCTTTGTCATAGAAAAATTAAATTTAGTTCATCTGATTCGTCTCTTCATGCTGATGCTATTCAACTTCTTACATTAAGTCTCCACCCATTACAGTAGCGGCCATTTTGAAAAGTACAGTATTTGTTTTTTTCGCTTCTCCTCCTTCAAAATTTGTCCAATTTTGTCCAAACTTTGATCAGGTGATCTTTGGTCTGAGCCGCACAGAAATGACTGAACAGATTTTTTTTATTCATCTTTGTTCAAAAGTTATGATGTCACGAAGTTAACGAGGTTGACCCAAAATTGCTATAGAGGCTGTATCTCGGCCAAACTTTGAGCAATCGAAACTAAAATTGGTACACTTGATCAAGACCATGATCTGAGGTTCCATGCCAAATTTGGGAACAGCGCCACCTACAGGTCATGAGATCTGAAAAATGGCTATTTTGGCCAATAACTTTTGAACACTTTATTAGAAAATCAAGATCTTGGTGTCTATGGATTCCCTGTGCCATGCCGAATCCGAGGATATCGAATTCGTCAACATCGGATGAACCACGTGTCCGCCATTTTGAATTTTGTCATAAATTGCAATAACTTTTAAACAATTTGACATATCTTCACACAAATTGGTACGTATGACCTTTAGAAGGTCCTGAAGGTACCTGAGAAGTTTCAACACAGCGCCACCTACTGTTCCACAGATGTAATGATTATTGCAAAACCACTTATAACTTTTGAAAACACTTTCCAAAATGTGTATGCTTTATGTCATTTTATTCCCTGGCTTATGCCGATTCCGACGATGTGTCATTTGTCATTTTCCTTAAATGTACCTGTCTGCCATATTGAATTAAATCAAAAACAGTTTTTTCGCTACTCCTCCCACAAATTTTGGTCAATTTTGTCCAAAATCAGCTCAGATGATCTTTGGACCGAGCCGCACAGAAATGACTGAACGGATTTTTGATATTCGCTACCATTCCCAAGATATTCATCTCTGAATGTGACCTTGCTTGTGTTTGTTGTCTTATGCTAGTTAGCTTAGCATGCTAATTGCTTAGCATGCTAACCAGTTGTCATTCTCTTTAATGTGGCTCTTCAGTTATCAAGTTAACCATGAGCTTCATTAGCATTAAGTTAGCTTAGCATGCTAATATGGTTAGCATGCTAAGTAATGCTTTTTTTGTGAATTCTTTGTTAGACTAAAAGGCTTCTTCCACAGTCTGTTGAATGTGCATCCTCAAGTAGCTCAATGTGTAAAGCCAGTTATCTGAAGAGCCCTGTATCTGAAGTTAGTGGGTTCGAATCCCAGGTGGAGCGGTTTTATAAAATAGTGTGTTTTGATTCCTTTACTGCCTCTTGGATTAGAAATAAATGCTTTTTGTTTCATGCTGTGTTCATTTTCATCTAAGCTTATGTACATTCTGAGTTCATTCTTGCCCGTAATTCTGAACCAGCTGTTTCATGTTTGTTCATTTTCTGCTGTTTTTCCTCTTCCTGCTCTGTATTGCACTACAGCATGATGAGCTGCAGAATGATCTAAAGTGCAGCTTTATAAGAATTCTTCATTTTGAGTTCATTTTCACATGAACTAATAAACTTCGGCAGGTGTGGAAACATTCACTTGCACAGTGGTGCAATGAGATGAGAAATGGACCTTGGACCCGGAGGTCGTGGATTCAAATCTCGTGTGGGGTTCCTTTATACAATTGTGTGTAATGAGTCATTTTGATACCTTTTTTATCCAAATAAGCATTGTGCTAATCTTTATTCCTCTTCAATGAGATACAAGTATTTTAGTTCATTCCGTGTTCATTCTCTGAACTTCTATTGATTTTCATTAGGGGCCAAGCCCCTATTGTAATTGTACGTTTTCCCTTTTATTATTAGGGGCCAAGCCCCGAAGGGGCTGTAGCCCCTATTGTAATTGTACGTTTTCCCTTTTATTAGGGGCCAAGCCCCGAAGGGGCTGTAGCCCCTATTGTAATTGTACGTTTTCCCTTTTATTATTATTATTCTTCCTCCCGAATGGGAGTCTATGGCAGCCCTATCAACGGAACATGAGAAAATGATGAAATTTGGCACAGTTGTAGAGATGCTCATGAATAGTGATTGGACCAAATTTGGAGTCTCTAGAACCAACTCTATAGCGCCACCACCAGTTCAAAATTTCAACATTCTAACGGTTTTAACATTTGAACTCTTTGTCATAGAAAAATTAAATTTAGTTCATCTGATTCGTCTCTTCATGCTGATGCTATTCAACTTCTTACATTAAGTCTCCACCCATTACAGTAGCGGCCATTTTGAAAAGTACAGTATTTGTTTTTTTCGCTTCTCCTCCTTCAAAATTTGTCCAATTTTGTCCAAACTTTGATCAGGTGATCTTTGGTCTGAGCCGCACAGAAATGACTGAACAGATTTTTTTTATTCATCTTTGTTCAAAAGTTATGATGTCACGAAGTTAACGAGGTTGACCCAAAATTGCTATAGAGGCTGTATCTCGGCCAAACTTTGAGCAATCGAAACTAAAATTGGTACACCTGATCAAGACCATGATCTGAGGTTCCATGCCAAATTTGGGAACAGCGCCACCTACAGGTCATGAGATCTGAAAAATGGCTATTTTGGCCAATAACTTTTGAACACTTTATTAGAAAATCAAGATCTTGGTGTCTATGGATTCCCTGTGCCATGCCGAATCCGAGGATATCGAATTCGTCAACATCGGATGAACCACGTGTCCGCCATTTTGAATTTTGTCATAAATTGCAATAACTTTTAAACAATTTGACATATCTTCACACAAATTGGTACGTATGACCTTTAGAAGGTCCTGAAGGTACCTGAGAAGTTTCAACACAGCGCCACCTACTGTTCCACAGATGTAATGATTATTGCAAAACCACTTATAACTTTTGAAAACACTTTCCAAAATGTGTATGCTTTATGTCATTTTATTCCCTGGCTTATGCCGATTCCGACGATGTGTCATTTGTCATTTTCCTTAAATGTACCTGTCTGCCATATTGAATTAAATCAAAAACAGTTTTTTCGCTACTCCTCCCACAAATTTTGGTCAATTTTGTCCAAAATCAGCTCAGATGATCTTTGGACCGAGCCGCACAGAAATGACTGAACGGATTTTTGATATTCGCTACCATTCCCAAGATATTCATCTCTGAATGTGACCTTGCTTGTGTTTGTTGTCTTATGCTAGTTAGCTTAGCATGCTAATTGCTTAGCATGCTAACCAGTTGTCATTCTCTTTAATGTGGCTCTTCAGTTATCAAGTTAACCATGAGCTTCATTAGCATTAAGTTAGCTTAGCATGCTAATATGGTTAGCATGCTAAGTAATGCTTTTTTTGTGAATTCTTTGTTAGACTAAAAGGCTTCTTCCACAGTCTGTTGAATGTGCATCCTCAAGTAGCTCAATGTGTAAAGCCAGTTATCTGAAGAGCCCTGTATCTGAAGTTAGTGGGTTCGAATCCCAGGTGGAGCGGTTTTATAAAATAGTGTGTTTTGATTCCTTTACTGCCTCTTGGATTAGAAATAAATGCTTTTTGTTTCATGCTGTGTTCATTTTCATCTAAGCTTATGTACATTCTGAGTTCATTCTTGCCCGTAATTCTGAACCAGCTGTTTCATGTTTGTTCATTTTCTGCTGTTTTTCCTCTTCCTGCTCTGTATTGCACTACAGCATGATGAGCTGCAGAATGATCTAAAGTGCAGCTTTATAAGAATTCTTCATTTTGAGTTCATTTTCACATGAACTAATAAACTTCGGCAGGTGTGGAAACATTCACTTGCACAGTGGTGCAATGAGATGAGAAATGGACCTTGGACCCGGAGGTCGTGGATTCAAATCTCGTGTGGGGTTCCTTTATACAATTGTGTGTAATGAGTCATTTTGATACCTTTTTTATCCAAATAAGCATTGTGCTAATCTTTATTCCTCTTCAATGAGATACAAGTATTTTAGTTCATTCCGTGTTCATTCTCTGAACTTCTATTGATTTTCATTAGGGGCCAAGCCCCTATTGTAATTGTACGTTTTCCCTTTTATTATTAGGGGCCAAGCCCCGAAGGGGCTGTAGCCCCTATTGTAATTGTACGTTTTCCCTTTTATTAGGGGCCAAGCCCCGAAGGGGCTGTAGCCCCTATTGTAATTGTACGTTTTCCCTTTTATTATTATTATTCTTCCTCCCGAATGGGAGTCTATGGCAGCCCTATCAACGGAACATGAGAAAATGATGAAATTTGGCACAGTTGTAGAGATGCTCATGAATAGTGATTGGACCAAATTTGGAGTCTCTAGAACCAACTCTATAGCGCCACCACCAGTTCAAAATTTCAACATTCTAACGGTTTTAACATTTGAACTCTTTGTCATAGAAAAATTAAATTTAGTTCATCTGATTCGTCTCTTCATGCTGATGCTATTCAACTTCTTACATTAAGTCTCCACCCATTACAGTAGCGGCCATTTTGAAAAGTACAGTATTTGTTTTTTTCGCTTCTCCTCCTTCAAAATTTGTCCAATTTTGTCCAAACTTTGATCAGGTGATCTTTGGTCTGAGCCGCACAGAAATGACTGAACAGATTTTTTTTATTCATCTTTGTTCAAAAGTTATGATGTCACGAAGTTAACGAGGTTGACCCAAAATTGCTATAGAGGCTGTATCTCGGCCAAACTTTGAGCAATCGAAACTAAAATTGGTACACTTGATCAAGACCATGATCTGAGGTTCCATGCCAAATTTGGGAACAGCGCCACCTACAGGTCATGAGATCTGAAAAATGGCTATTTTGGCCAATAACTTTTGAACACTTTATTAGAAAATCAAGATCTTGGTGTCTATGGATTCCCTGTGCCATGCCGAATCCGAGGATATCGAATTCGTCAACATCGGATGAACCACGTGTCCGCCATTTTGAATTTTGTCATAAATTGCAATAACTTTTAAACAATTTGACATATCTTCACACAAATTGGTACGTATGACCTTTAGAAGGTCCTGAAGGTACCTGAGAAGTTTCAACACAGCGCCACCTACTGTTCCACAGATGTAATGATTATTGCAAAACCACTTATAACTTTTGAAAACACTTTCCAAAATGTGTATGCTTTATGTCATTTTATTCCCTGGCTTATGCCGATTCCGACGATGTGTCATTTGTCATTTTCCTTAAATGTACCTGTCTGCCATATTGAATTAAATCAAAAACAGTTTTTTCGCTACTCCTCCCACAAATTTTGGTCAATTTTGTCCAAAATCAGCTCAGATGATCTTTGGACCGAGCCGCACAGAAATGACTGAACGGATTTTTGATATTCGCTACCATTCCCAAGATATTCATCTCTGAATGTGACCTTGCTTGTGTTTGTTGTCTTATGCTAGTTAGCTTAGCATGCTAATTGCTTAGCATGCTAACCAGTTGTCATTCTCTTTAATGTGGCTCTTCAGTTATCAAGTTAACCATGAGCTTCATTAGCATTAAGTTAGCTTAGCATGCTAATATGGTTAGCATGCTAAGTAATGCTTTTTTTGTGAATTCTTTGTTAGACTAAAAGGCTTCTTCCACAGTCTGTTGAATGTGCATCCTCAAGTAGCTCAATGTGTAAAGCCAGTTATCTGAAGAGCCCTGTATCTGAAGTTAGTGGGTTCGAATCCCAGGTGGAGCGGTTTTATAAAATAGTGTGTTTTGATTCCTTTACTGCCTCTTGGATTAGAAATAAATGCTTTTTGTTTCATGCTGTGTTCATTTTCATCTAAGCTTATGTACATTCTGAGTTCATTCTTGCCCGTAATTCTGAACCAGCTGTTTCATGTTTGTTCATTTTCTGCTGTTTTTCCTCTTCCTGCTCTGTATTGCACTACAGCATGATGAGCTGCAGAATGATCTAAAGTGCAGCTTTATAAGAATTCTTCATTTTGAGTTCATTTTCACATGAACTAATAAACTTCGGCAGGTGTGGAAACATTCACTTGCACAGTGGTGCAATGAGATGAGAAATGGACCTTGGACCCGGAGGTCGTGGATTCAAATCTCGTGTGGGGTTCCTTTATACAATTGTGTGTAATGAGTCATTTTGATACCTTTTTTATCCAAATAAGCATTGTGCTAATCTTTATTCCTCTTCAATGAGATACAAGTATTTTAGTTCATTCCGTGTTCATTCTCTGAACTTCTATTGATTTTCATTAGGGGCCAAGCCCCAAAGGGGCTGTAGCCCCTATTGTAATTGTACGTTTTCCCTTTTATTATTAGGGGCCAAGCCCCGAAGGGGCTGTAGCCCCTATTGTAATTGTACGTTTTCCCTTTTATTAGGGGCCAAGCCCCGAAGGGGCTGTAGCCCCTATTGTAATTGTACGTTTTCCCTTTTATTATTATTATTCTTCCTCCCGAATGGGAGTCTATGGCAGCCCTATCAACGGAACATGAGAAAATGATGAAATTTGGCACAGTTGTAGAGATGCTCATGAATAGTGATTGGACCAAATTTGGAGTCTCTAGAACCAACTCTATAGCGCCACCACCAGTTCAAAATTTCAACATTCTAACGGTTTTAACATTTGAACTCTTTGTCATAGAAAAATTAAATTTAGTTCATCTGATTCGTCTCTTCATGCTGATGCTATTCAACTTCTTACATTAAGTCTCCACCCATTACAGTAGCGGCCATTTTGAAAAGTACAGTATTTGTTTTTTTCGCTTCTCCTCCTTCAAAATTTGTCCAATTTTGTCCAAACTTTGATCAGGTGATCTTTGGTCTGAGCCGCACAGAAATGACTGAACAGATTTTTTTTATTCATCTTTGTTCAAAAGTTATGATGTCACGAAGTTAACGAGGTTGACCCAAAATTGCTATAGAGGCTGTATCTCGGCCAAACTTTGAGCAATCGAAACTAAAATTGGTACACTTGATCAAGACCATGATCTGAGGTTCCATGCCAAATTTGGGAACAGCGCCACCTACAGGTCATGAGATCTGAAAAATGGCTATTTTGGCCAATAACTTTTGAACACTTTATTAGAAAATCAAGATCTTGGTGTCTATGGATTCCCTGTGCCATGCCGAATCCGAGGATATCGAATTCGTCAACATCGGATGAACCACGTGTCCGCCATTTTGAATTTTGTCATAAATTGCAATAACTTTTAAACAATTTGACATATCTTCACACAAATTGGTACGTATGACCTTTAGAAGGTCCTGAAGGTACCTGAGAAGTTTCAACACAGCGCCACCTACTGTTCCACAGATGTAATGATTATTGCAAAACCACTTATAACTTTTGAAAACACTTTCCAAAATGTGTATGCTTTATGTCATTTTATTCCCTGGCTTATGCCGATTCCGACGATGTGTCATTTGTCATTTTCCTTAAATGTACCTGTCTGCCATATTGAATTAAATCAAAAACAGTTTTTTCGCTACTCCTCCCACAAATTTTGGTCAATTTTGTCCAAAATCAGCTCAGATGATCTTTGGACCGAGCCGCACAGAAATGACTGAACGGATTTTTGATATTCGCTACCATTCCCAAGATATTCATCTCTGAATGTGACCTTGCTTGTGTTTGTTGTCTTATGCTAGTTAGCTTAGCATGCTAATTGCTTAGCATGCTAACCAGTTGTCATTCTCTTTAATGTGGCTCTTCAGTTATCAAGTTAACCATGAGCTTCATTAGCATTAAGTTAGCTTAGCATGCTAATATGGTTAGCATGCTAAGTAATGCTTTTTTTGTGAATTCTTTGTTAGACTAAAAGGCTTCTTCCACAGTCTGTTGAATGTGCATCCTCAAGTAGCTCAATGTGTAAAGCCAGTTATCTGAAGAGCCCTGTATCTGAAGTTAGTGGGTTCGAATCCCAGGTGGAGCGGTTTTATAAAATAGTGTGTTTTGATTCCTTTACTGCCTCTTGGATTAGAAATAAATGCTTTTTGTTTCATGCTGTGTTCATTTTCATCTAAGCTTATGTACATTCTGAGTTCATTCTTGCCCGTAATTCTGAACCAGCTGTTTCATGTTTGTTCATTTTCTGCTGTTTTTCCTCTTCCTGCTCTGTATTGCACTACAGCATGATGAGCTGCAGAATGATCTAAAGTGCAGCTTTATAAGAATTCTTCATTTTGAGTTCATTTTCACATGAACTAATAAACTTCGGCAGGTGTGGAAACATTCACTTGCACAGTGGTGCAATGAGATGAGAAATGGACCTTGGACCCGGAGGTCGTGGATTCAAATCTCGTGTGGGGTTCCTTTATACAATTGTGTGTAATGAGTCATTTTGATACCTTTTTTATCCAAATAAGCATTGTGCTAATCTTTATTCCTCTTCAATGAGATACAAGTATTTTAGTTCATTCCGTGTTCATTCTCTGAACTTCTATTGATTTTCATTAGGGGCCAAGCCCCAAAGGGGCTGTAGCCCCTATTGTAATTGTACGTTTTCCCTTTTATTATTAGGGGCCAAGCCCCGAAGGGGCTGTAGCCCCTATTGTAATTGTACGTTTTCCCTTTTATTAGGGGCCAAGCCCCGAAGGGGCTGTAGCCCCTATTGTAATTGTACGTTTTCCCTTTTATTATTATTATTCTTCCTCCCGAATGGGAGTCTATGGCAGCCCTATCAACGGAACATGAGAAAATGATGAAATTTGGCACAGTTGTAGAGATGCTCATGAATAGTGATTGGACCAAATTTAGAGTCTCTAGAACCAACTCTATAGCGCCACCACCAGTTCAAAATTTCAACATTCTAACGGTTTTAACATTTGAACTCTTTGTCATAGAAAAATTAAATTTAGTTCATCTGATTCGTCTCTTCATGCTGATGCTATTCAACTTCTTACATTAAGTCTCCACCCATTACAGTAGCGGCCATTTTGAAAAGTACAGTATTTGTTTTTTTCGCTTCTCCTCCTTCAAAATTTGTCCAATTTTGTCCAAACTTTGATCAGGTGATCTTTGGTCTGAGCCGCACAGAAATGACTGAACAGATTTTTTTTATTCATCTTTGTTCAAAAGTTATGATGTCACGAAGTTAACGAGGTTGACCCAAAATTGCTATAGAGGCTGTATCTCGGCCAAACTTTGAGCAATCGAAACTAAAATTGGTACACTTGATCAAGACCATGATCTGAGGTTCCATGCCAAATTTGGGAACAGCGCCACCTACAGGTCATGAGATCTGAAAAATGGCTATTTTGGCCAATAACTTTTGAACACTTTATTAGAAAATCAAGATCTTGGTGTCTATGGATTCCCTGTGCCATGCCGAATCCGAGGATATCGAATTCGTCAACATCGGATGAACCACGTGTCCGCCATTTTGAATTTTGTCATAAATTGCAATAACTTTTAAACAATTTGACATATCTTCACACAAATTGGTACGTATGACCTTTAGAAGGTCCTGAAGGTACCTGAGAAGTTTCAACACAGCGCCACCTACTGTTCCACAGATGTAATGATTATTGCAAAACCACTTATAACTTTTGAAAACACTTTCCAAAATGTGTATGCTTTATGTCATTTTATTCCCTGGCTTATGCCGATTCCGACGATGTGTCATTTGTCATTTTCCTTAAATGTACCTGTCTGCCATATTGAATTAAATCAAAAACAGTTTTTTCGCTACTCCTCCCACAAATTTTGGTCAATTTTGTCCAAAATCAGCTCAGATGATCTTTGGACCGAGCCGCACAGAAATGACTGAACGGATTTTTGATATTCGCTACCATTCCCAAGATATTCATCTCTGAATGTGACCTTGCTTGTGTTTGTTGTCTTATGCTAGTTAGCTTAGCATGCTAATTGCTTAGCATGCTAACCAGTTGTCATTCTCTTTAATGTGGCTCTTCAGTTATCAAGTTAACCATGAGCTTCATTAGCATTAAGTTAGCTTAGCATGCTAATATGGTTAGCATGCTAAGTAATGCTTTTTTTTGTGAATTCTTTGTTAGACTAAAAGGTTTCTTCCACAGTCTGTTGAATGTGCATCCTCAAGTAGCTCAATGTGTAAAGCCAGTTATCTGAAGAGCCCTGTATCCGAAGTTAGTGGGTTCGAATCCCAGGTGGAGCGGTTTTATAAAATAGTGTGTTTTGATTCCTTTACTGCCTCTTGGATTAGAAATAAATGCTTTTTGTTTCATGCTGTGTTCATTTTCATCTAAGCTTATGTACATTCTGAGTTCATTCTTGCCCGTAATTCTGAACCAGCTGTTTCATGTTTGTTCATTTTCTGCTGTTTTTCCTCTTCCTGCTCTGTATTGCACTACAGCATGATGAGCTGCAGAATGATCTAAAGTAAAGTTATTAAATATAACATTCAGTGCAGTTTTATTAAAATTCTTCATTTTAAGTTCATTTTCACATGAACTAATGAACTTCGGCATTTGTGCCAATATTCACCTTCACAGTGGTGCAATGAGATGTGCAATGGACGCTGAACCTGGAGGTCGTGGGTTCGAATCCCGTGTTGGGTGGTCATTATTCAATTGTGTGTAATGAGTCATTTTGATTCCTTTTTTATCCAAATAAGCATTGTACTAATATTTATTCCTCTTGAATTAGATACAAGTATTTTTAGTTCATTCTGTGTTCATTCTCATCTGAACTTCTATTGATTTTCATTTCATTTCCACCTGTCCTTCTGAACCAGCTGTTCTGCATGAACATTCAATTTCTGCTGTTTTTGCTCTACCTGCTCCGTATTGCGCTACTGCCCCTTCTGGGGCTTGGCCCCGAATTGCTGCTTGCAGCTATATTGTTTTAATTATTTCTAATTTTATTTATTTATTCTTTTATTTTTTCATTTATTTTATATTTACTTATTTATGCATTCATTTATTTTTATATTTATTTATACCAATAAGTATTTATTTACAGATTTATTTATTTTAACATTTATTTGTTTCAACTTTTTTTTTTTTTTATTTATTTTCATATTTATTCTTACATTTCTTTGTCATGTATGATAATTAGGTGGGTTGGTCTTGCTTACCATTGGTTAATCGTTGATTAATGCGCTTGCTCAATTACTTTGGATTTGTAGTGACAGGTTGTAGCTCTCGCGTGTTATTGTTATTATTTTTTTTATTCACCTTATTTTCACAACCACAAGGGTGACGCCATTGCGTTCGTTTTGTCATCTTACTTCCGGCTGAGAGAGAGCAAAGCTAGTCGCTAGCGGTAATCCTTTAGCTGTAATGGTAGATAATAACAGAAAGCAAATATGTCACATATTATATGTTGTAGGGGCGAGTGGAGCTCCACTCAAGAGCGGAAATACGTCACCTCCACTAGTGGAGCGGCTGAGCGGATCTTCACACATAATAAGGAAGTAGTTGAAATAATTGTATCGATATATTAAGCTTTTACAGTTTATGGCACAAAAGTGTTGAATACTTTAAAAAAAAAAATCCGGTAACACTTTATAATAACGTTTGTTTGTTATTAGTCACTATACGTTCAGAAATGATTAACATATGTTATGCTAACAATTTACAAATGTGTTGTAAGGTATCTTAAAAAAAATATTCTGAATGGCTTGATTGTGTTTTTGGGGCACAGTTTAATATGTCTTATTTTTTAAAAAAATTTTTAAAACACTATTTTTCATATATTTTAGCTTTATTCTACACCTCTGTTTCCACTGTCATTTGAACGGCTCGTTTGACTTCCTGCCATAGCTGTCAACATTGAACACTGAAAATAAGGGAGATTTCCCGGGATCCATCCCCAAAATAAGGGATTTTTTTTACACGATTATTACGTTGGCACTGGGGACAGGGGGTCAGGACCCCTGCACTTTTGATAAGGGTTGCTTCAATCAGTCACACTATATCATCTTTTAGCTTAGGATATTTTCTTTCAAATGAGACCATTTTCATTTTCACGTTTCTGTGAGCTTTCGTTCGTAAACAATCAACGGAAATGCGCTCTCGAACGGAGAAACACGCGATCTCCAAACCATCAAAGCGTGCTAACGTTTTAGGACAGGTATATAATGTCAATCAAGCCAAACCGCCCATTCAGAAACTAAAAAAATTGAAGGCTGATCTCTCAGGTTGACGCGCAAGCTGGCTTGACTGAAGTTTTCGTGAGGATAATAGTTTATGGACTGTTTTGATTTCGGTAAATACATCTAGAAAGGTAAAAGCATTGATGGCATCTATAAAAGAGATATCTGAAAGTGAAACGAAAGTGATATTGCCTCGTCCAGTGAGGAGGACGCACGAGAGGAGACCTGCGCGTTTAATCTGTAATACTGCATTTACAATGCTTATCAATGGCGTGCACTTTGATCGTGAAAGTGAAAGTGCCCTTTGCAGTCGCATCGCGGTGCCCCCGTGTTCCCATTTCTCCCGATGTCCATTACAATTTATATACTAGCCTACATTTCCCGCGAGCCATTCAAAGAAACTCCATGAGCGCGGAAAGACGCGTTCGGCACATGCATACGTGCATCGCCTGTGGTCAAGTGCAAGCCACTTCACAGACACAGATACTTGCGTGTTCTGAGTTAACACAATCAGAGCGTAAAAATACGGGATATTTTACGGGAAAATACTAAAACGGGAAGACAGCGGGAAAAGAGCTAAAATACGTGAGAAATCCGGAAAAAACGGGAGGGTTGACAGCTATGCTTCCTGCTTCTATGAAGCCACTCCCTCCGAAATACTCATTGTGGTCAGATTGGTTAGCAGGTTGGTAGCTGGCCCAGTGTATTGTGATTTGCTGAAGCGTCTGGAAATGCTACACCCCTTACCATTCGTTGTTATGTGCTTACAGTAGGTGGACAACCAAAATGGGTATTACCGCCGCGCATACCGCCGCCGCAGGGCCGTTGCGTTAACTGAAATTCAGTCGCGTGTAAAAAACTACCGCCAGGTGGCGCAAAGGGACGGATTGGAAAGTGACTGTAATAATAAAATGTCGGTTTGTAAACAGAGATGAAAGGACGAAGTAAAACAACAATAACATTATAATATAACCTTTTAACATCCTTAAAAACCATTAGAAAAATTAAAGTGATAGTTAATTTCAAAACGTGGGATAGTCTTAGGCTACTCTATGCATCAAAAATTAAAAGAAAGACCTTTACACAAAGTCTGCATGCTATTGTCATTAGGCATATATTATATATATATATATATATATATATATATATATATATATATATATATATATATATATTAGGAGCACACACACACGGATTATAATGTAATATTTTCATTCTGGTTTGCTCTTAGCAAAAAAAAAAAAAAAAAATCCTTTTAAGTTCCATATGCGGAGCGAAATGAGAACGGTCCAGCGTTTAGACCGCATTAAGAGCAATAATTCTTATTAACTGCTATATTCTTGATTTTTTAATTGTTCTTGATTATTATTATTATTATTATTATTGGCTATTATATATGCTATGTAGTGTTTAGTGATTTTGATATCGCAGACTAAAATACCGGCAAGAATAAATATTTAGGCAAATTTACTCATTAAAACCAAAGGTGTTCATCTGTGATTGTACATCAAGAGCAAGGACACGTTGTGTGCATTTTGTTTTGTGCTTTTACCAGACCGAAACGCTCGATTGTCTGTGTGAAAACTGCTCGTATGCACGAGCGCCATGAGAACTGATAACAGCAGCAACGAGCACTGGCCATGATTTCAGAAACAACACATTCCAGCGGATAGATCGCCTCTTATTTAACACAGACCTATCTTATCGAATTGAGATATTTCTTTCTTTTTAGGTACAATTATTGCTGAGTTTAAGTTCACTTTTGAGACGTTTCAGATTCTCGCAGAGAGACAGCTGAAAGCGCACCCTGTTTTTTATTTTATTTTATTATTCAAAAGTACAAGGTTTTGTTGTTATTGTGAGCGTACACAAATAAAAGTAGACCATTCGTAGTCTTACATCAATCTGTAGGCTATCGCCAAAAATGATGGAAGGCCTGTTTTTCTTTCAGCTGTCATGAGGAAAAAATCCATCAGAACGCGCCGGCGCTTTCGTCGACCAGAGGGATAACAATGTAACCAATTTAGTTTCATATTTATATTTAAATATTGGGCTATTGCCTATTATTTTTAAATGAATAAATTCCACCTATGTTGATTATGAAAAGGGAATAGCATGACGGATGCGCAATGTCGGGAGACAAATGCAGCGGGTTAGACATAAGTTTGACCACTTTATTAAGTTTTGTTTTATAGTAAGTCTTTCTTTAAAGTGAATTTCGTTTTGTAGAAATTGTATCTTAATTTCAATCAATGTTTCATCAACCAATTGCCTATATTTAATAAATAGGAAGAAAACCAAGAACGTCGGGTGTGGAATGGAAACGAAAGCATGTTTCCGCGGCCTTTGAATAAGGCTGAAGCAATAGACGTCTTTCTGTTTTAATCAAATTTATTTATTACTTTATTACATGTCTTTATTTCTTAAATAATTGGTAAGATGTTTTTGGTCGACCAATATATTTTAGCTGGTCTAGACACACATTTGCGTAGTGGCTTATTGTGCAAACTTTTTTTTCCTACCACACGCCAAACTCATAACATTTCTTGCAGATTAAAAAAACAACAACAACAAAAAAAAAAAAAAAAAAAACACGACGCTCCGACTTTTACAAAATCCCTCCTCGCTCCAGTCAAAACTTCGCACATACTCTGCTCGGCAGCAGCAGACGCTGGCAAACGCGCGGGGGGAGGGTTGATCCCATTCGGAACTTCTGGAGTGGAGCGTGAAACACTGCAAAACATTGCAAATCTCCATAACACAAACAAATAAAGAAACTTACTGCAAATACTCATAACAGAGTCTAACAATTGTGTATTTCGTCAGCTTATTTCATATGATCATATCAGGATGTTAAAATTAACAAAAAGCACTAAGATTGCAAAAAGGTCTGTCGCGCATAGCTTAGGCTAATATTTTGAGTCTCCCGCCCTCTGGATTAATGGCTTTGGTGACAAACATTTTAAACAAAGCACCCTTCCCCCATCTCAGACTTGTCAAGCACTGTTAGGTTGGGTGAGTGCTTTTTATACAAGATAATGTAAAAATTATACATTGATATATAAATGTAAAACAATCGGTTTGTTATTTTTGTTTGTTTTTCTTTAACATTTTTTTTTATTTCTTTGTCTTTAAGGAACATTGGATGATAGTAAAGATTCTGTACAGTTATTGTTCTAATTATACGGAGCAAGCAGTTATTGAAATGAACTGAATCAACACAGATCTGCTGATATAAATAAATAGGCCTAAATAAATAGCAAAAAAACAAGATTGGGTTTGTACTTTTCATCTGAACTATAATTTAATAATTTATGTTATGATGTTATAGAAGTACAATGTACAGATGCCTATATGTTTTGCACAAAGTAAGAATATTTAATAAAGAATCTTAAACTTCCAATGTTAAACATGTTCAGTCAAAATACAAATAGGCCTATAAAATATTCATATGCATTGTGTAGTCCATTGTGGAGAGTCAGATTAGGCGCAAACTCTACAGCAGAAACCTTTTATCTTAATAGCCTAGCACTTGTTGAATAACAAAATGTTGATTATTGGGATAACGGTTTTTTAGCTTATGGCATGACATTTCTTTTTGTAATGTTTATGAGCGTGTTAATGGATACAAACTGCACAATTGCAGTTTATCAGATTGTTACATAGCTATAATTGCACGATATAGTTCAAACATTAACACATTAAAATCGTCTGATAATCATAGTTAACATGAACCCATTGTAAGCGATGTATTACCATTACATCATGGGCGTACGGGACACCCCCGCAGCCCCCACCCTATGATGGGCCCCGGCGCAGATTATTTACTATTTAGCCTTTGCTTTTTTTAGAACTAAACTCAATTGACTACAGATAAAAATAAAGCATCCAACTGAAGCCCAAAAATGCAAGCAGAATACCATAGAAACTAGTGCTAAATTACCACAAAAGGGGGAAAAATTCACTGTTGTTTCCATCGCCGTTTGTAAGGTAGCCAAGACAACAGCAAGCTTTGATGCGCTGTGCGGTGTTACTGTTAGCGGTCGTGTGCCAAGAAAAATAAATATGTTCGGTCTTTGCTGAGATATTATTATTATTATATATTGCCCAAACGTATCACATAGCCAATAAGTCTAGAGTTAGGCTATTTCTTTATTATTTTACTGTAAATACATGAATTTAGTTTAGGCATGGTTTCGTTTCCATTCCACACCCGACGTTCATGGTTTTCTTCCTAATTAAATATAGGCAATTGGTTGATGAAACATTGATTGAAATTAAGATACAATTTCTACAAAACGAAATTCATTTTAAAGAAAGACTTACTATAAAACAAAACTTAATAAAGTGGTCGAACTGACCCGCTGCATTTGTTTCCCAACATTGCGCATCCGTCATGCTATTCCCTTTTCATAATCAACATTGGTGACATCTTTAAAAAAATATATTAGGCTATAGCCCAATATTTAAATATAAATATGAAACTAAATTGGTTACATTTTTATCCCTCTGGTCGACGAAAGCGCCGGCGCGTTCTGATGGATTTTCTCCTCATGACAGAAACAACTTAAAACAGGCCTTCCGTCATTTTTGGCGATAGCCTACAGGGCTGGGTTTCCCAATAACGATGTATCTTAGCTCTTAAGAGCGCTTTCTACGTGCGAGGTTACGAACGCTCGCTGCAATTCCACGTGCGTTTCCCAAAAATGCCCTTAACATGAACGCGCGAGAACGCGCTCTACGTGCTACTTAAGAGTCGCTGTCCGTTTCTCAAGTGCTGAATATTACCTTATAAAATCGTATCCTTTAACGTTTAACCTAATAATCGTCACCTGATGTGGTTTAAAATAAATAAATAAATAAAGATACCTTTCAAAAAGATTAAATTAATGTTCTTCTGGAGGAGGTAGAGCTAAACAAAGATGTAATTTTCAGACGATTTCTTTAAGATATATATATATATATATATATATATATATATATATATATATATATGAAGACTTCAGATGCAAAAGCCTATAAGTGCCGTCTGAAATGTTCTTCTAAAATTAGCATTTTTATCAAGCTTGTATGTTTAGGTTCAGTAATTTCACTTTAATGGCAATTAATAGGTCATTTTCTTTTCCATTAATGTGAAATAACTGAACATAAACATAGGCCTACAAGCTTGATAAAACTGTTCATTTTATAAGAAAATTTCAGATGGCACTTAGAGGCTTTTGCATCTGAAGTCTTCATATATATACACACACAGTCAAACCACAATTTATTCAGACACCTTGAACATTTCATTCATTATTACAGATTATTCACTATAGTTTTTTTTTTTATTTATTTTTAATGGTAGTAAAATATGACAAGATCTCAAATAACACTTTAGCAAAACATGGTCAGGTCAAAGTGTCTGAATAATTTTTGGTTCCAAATTTGTATCAATTTTACTGGTAGTCCACTGTATGAAGAATTTTTGGGCATAATATGTCACAGTTTACTTTATTTTGTCATTCTCACTTACATAAATTAACTATAGTGTCTATATTTAACTTAAATTAATTATAGTTTATATATATATATATATATATATATATATATATATATATATATATATATATATATATGTGTGTGTGTGTGTGTGTGTGTGTGTGTGTGTGTGTGTGTGTGTGTGAAATCAATCAAACTGTGATTCAGTGTTTTTGAAGTTAATATCTAAACTTGTTTATGTTTTAAAATTTAGTTTATAGTTGAAAAAAGTCAGTCACTTCAGAAACATTTGGAAGAACTCCTATAGTATTTCATAGAGCTTTAGGCCATGGGTGGTAGGCCTATATAAAGCCTATATAAAGGGTATATAGGGTGACAGTAGTACAAATTATGTACTTCATCTAGCCAATTTCTACAGGTGTACAGACAATTTTTTTTATTGCAGACATGTTTTATCAGCACTATTTATGACATCATGTGTATTTTTATTTTTTTATTTTCTTCCGTTTTCTTTTCATATTAAACAACAAAGAGGATTTAAGAGGAATACAGTCAAAACCTTAGCTATGTTATACACATTGCACTTGAATAAAGGTGTAATCTGCCGGTTGTCCTGTAGGTGACCTCATAACTCTGTCTTCTTACGATGCACTTAGGGCTTAACGATTACTCCTGAGCACTCGTAGATCTACGATCATTTTCAAGTGCAACTTAAGTTACGATGCTTTTGGGAAACAGACCTTAATATTAAGATCACTCGTACGATCGTTTTTACGATCAACTTAGGCTTACGATGCTTTTGGGAAACGCTGCCCAGATTAGTGCAAGTGCAAGAATACAAATGGTCTACTTTTATTTGTGTGCGCTCACAATAACAACAAAACCTTGTGCTTTAGTAAAATAAATAAAAACAGGGTGAGCTTTTAGCTGTCTCTCTGCGAGAAACTGAAACGTCTCAAAAATGAACTTAAACTCAGCGAATAATTGTACCTAAAAAGAAAGAAATATCTCAATTCGATAATAAATTCGTAGGTCTGTGTTAAATAAGAGGTGATCTATCCGCTGGAATGTGTTGTTTCTGAATTTGATATTTGATATTTTAAGGAATATAATACACTCCTGCATTTAAATGCGGCTGCAGGAGTTGCAGTTGTTTTTATGACGTTTTATTAATCCGTTCATTCTTTTTCGTTTCAATGATTTAGCTAAATCGTGCCTTAATAATGGGAGCGAAATTATTCAGTGACTCACGTTTTACTAAAATAAAGGGATATAATTCATGAAACACGCAACAATTTATTAATCAGTGTCCAAACAGATAGGCTATATTTTTCCTATCTGTCAAATAAAGGACAGGTAACGAATAACAAATGTGCGTGTCAAAAATCCATGCTGTTTTATTAAAGGAGTTTAAAATATAAATAAAAAATGTATTTGTGATAAATATAGGCCTAATTTGTGAGAAAATTTACATTTTGCATAAAGATAAATGTGCTTTGATGCATTTGTTGGATAACAAGTGGTTAAAGCGCCACTCAGCGGTCAAAAGCTGCAAGTGCACTTTGCGACGCGGCGGCAGCGGCACGCGCGGCGGTAGAAACACCGTTTTGGATGGCCACCTACTGTAGGTGGAAATGTAAATAATGGCAGAATGCAGAAACCGGAAGTATGTTCAAGGTGATATTTTGTATTTTTTTTTTTTTTTTTTTGAAAATGACCGATCGTTTCGCTACATAAGACCCTTATTCCTCATCTGGTATCGTTTAAAGCCCTTTGAAGCTGAACTGAAACTGTCATTTTGACCTTCAACCATCTGGAGTCCATTGAAGTCCACTATAAGGAGAATAACCCTGGAATGTTTTCATCAAAAACCTTAATTTCTTTTCAACTGAAGAAAGAAAGACATGAACATCTTGGATGACATGGGGGTGAGTAAATTATCAGGAAAAGTTTATTTAAATTGGACTAATTCTTTAAACACTGTGGGCCCACACACCATTCAAATCAACAATGGTACCTCAATTTCCTGTGCGAATCAAACCGCACCTCCTGCGTAGTCAGAGGAACCCCAAATATCGCGGGTATTTGGGGCGCTATCTGGTCCTCAATGTCTCCCTCGTCGTGCAGAAAAAACAACAACGCTGACACTCGTTAATTTCTTGCTGTTCAAATGTTCCACTAACTTATAGCAAAGTCCCTTTAAGACAAGTCATTTCACTCGTTGGCCATCTTTGAAACGCCTCTCAGGCATCCAAGTGCAGCTCCTATCTCTTTGAATGGGGAAACATCAAATTCTCCAAAGCTGTTTGCCAAGCTTTCGATTAAATGTAATATTTGAAATCACCAATGAAATCTGACAACAATTGTTTCATAAATTTTGTTTCTAAATGCTCGAATCATAACAAAAAACGCTATTTTTCAGGCTGGATCAAGCTAATGCACATGCGCAGACCTAAATGTGCTTCTCTTGTGCCTCATTTCAGAGGCGCGTGTCTGACTGTTTCTATAGAAACCGGAGCTTCAGTGACTCGATGACTTTACCAGTCAGCGATTGGCTCTTATTTAGAAGGTGGGACTTAATTCGCTATATTGCGCGTTACACTTTCTTCCATTCAAAACAATATGAGTGACACGCCTTTTTTTTTATTCTATAGTCATTGCTTATAGTTCGGTTCAGATGAGTAGAGGTACGAGTATATTAATAAACAGTCTGTGGTCGCGCTTGACTCGCAGATTAACGACAATGGGATGTTGTATAAACACTCACAGCGAACTCAAAAAAAAAAAAGCAAGATATTGTGTTTCACACGCGATCTACATTACAGTTCAAGATTTTAAACTGATAAACTTGTAAATCATTCAACACTCTATTACCGCATACAACGCGTCTCTTTCATAGCTTGCATATCGCATTCGCGCCTTGTCAATCACCGCTTGCAAAGCACCACTCAAAATACATAACACATAGATGCGGGCGGGACTTAACTCTCATGAACCAATAAAATAAAGAAAGACCTAATTTGTAGGTTAAAACCACATTTTTCACATGTGCATAACAATCTGACTTGATATATGTTCTTAAAGGCATACATCCACTTGTTTTATATAGCAATATATAAAGCAGTAAACTGATGTTCGCCTTCTAAGTGCCTCTGCTAAAACCGCACTTTCGTATTCTTGAATGGCATGGGGGTGAGTAAATTATCAGGAAAATTTCATTTAAAAGTGGATTAATCCTTTAAGGGGAATACGAGCGTAATACTGCAATCCAGCAACGACACACACACACCACAGTTTCGATAAAGCATGTACACACATGCTACAACATGGGGAAACAGGACAGAGAACTCAATGAGAAGCCTATATCCACTGTAGAATCACTTCAGCTTCACCCATGAAAACAGCTGCACCCGATTCACTCAAATGAGTGAGGAGGGGAAAAGGGACAGAGAAAGAGAGAGAGAGAGAGAGAGAGCGCACTACACATGCACAAACAGCTTGCTCCAAACGTTAAATAAGATTAACAATATAGCAGATCTCACCCACCTCACCCACCACCATTAACCTACGGATTGACTACCATAGTGCGAAAAAAAAATAATAGTATGGCAGTCAATGGTGGGCAAGATCTGCTTGGTTACAGATGTCATGTGGACATCAATAAACATCCTGAAAATGAGCTTGGCAACTCACCATAACTATGAATACTCCACAGTCAATCCCAAAATGTTATAGGGGTAGCCCCTGTTTGAAGAAAGAACACCCATTATGAAGAATTTACAATGACAATCGATATTATACATGCTGTTCTTGTATATTTTCATTGTAAATGATCATTACCTCAACATCCAGGCCTGACTGTTCTTCCCATGGCCCAGGCATGAGCTTTTGTGCAACAGTCCTGATAAAAATCAAGAAAGGATTATGAGGAATACTTAATTTAAATACACACAGTGTAATTCTGGGGAACACAAACAGTTTCAGAAATGCAGAACATTGAGTGTTTGGTTGAACATGAGATGCAAACCCAGACAGCAACATAGTGTGGCCCAGATCCGGCCCACATCTGGTACATGTGGTTTACATGCGGACCAGATGTGGGTCGGATCTGGCCCAACACTATGTTGCTGTCAGGGAACAATGCTTACATCCTCTGAACGTAAAGAGGTACAATAACTATGCATAGTTTGTCCAAGCAGCCTTGACAAGTCAAGGGAACATGACTGCCGAGACTAGATGCTCTAAAGTTGGCAAGACAAAGGAACGTGACTGCCGAAAGTAGTTGCATTAGGGGAATGTGACTGCTGAAACAGATCATCCTGTTAACCTCAAGATGTCCCGGTATGGCTTGTGGCCAAAGCCTTGTTCCCACTGTGCAAACATTGAATCGAGGAACAGTGTTCCTCATTTGAGTGGCATCATCACCTATGAGAATGATCTTGGCAATGAGTTACAGAGTTAGTACAGATAATCAGGGATAGGCAGTATTTATGATAAATGTATTTCAAATACAAAATAGTATGTGTGTAATTTGTATTTGATAGGGTTGATGAAAATGGCTTTATATTTTGTATCAAAATACTTTAGTGTTTTGTATTTTTGTATTTTTAAAATACTGTAAAATACTTTAAGAAGTCTACCTGATGACATCATAAAATTGCGGCCTCTGATTGGTGCTCCTACTCTATAGTTTGCAGAGACTTGTTGCGATCAGAACAGAAAACTGATCCATATGGAAGAAGGTGGTGAAAGTAAGAAACGTGCAGGCTGCCAGCTTTCCATCAATCTTTTGCATAAATTGCTATAATTTTTAACAGTTCATGTTAAGTTTTGGTGTTCATTTTGGTAGCCTAGGCTAAATAGTTTACTAATTTACATAATGTTCTTGAAAACTATTATACCGAGCAGCAGCCCCCTATATTTATGATTAACAATCAAATGATTAATTCGTTAGAAACTAGTTGCTATGAATACAGGAGCCATCAGTTGTCTTCTTATGAATGACTTTGTTTGTCACTGAGTCAGTGTTGCTGATGCAAAGTAGGCCCTTCATTACCAAACACCAAGTAACTAAATTAGGATAAAATTATGTGTCATTCGCAAACATTAAACTGTTGGTTACTTTAAAACTAACCTTCATCTGGGAGATCACAGGGATATGTGAATATTCGATCTGTTAAAGCCACAATATGTACATTTTCACAGCTAAAGGTCGCTCATTCAGAACAAAGGCGTAGCTTGATGACGCCTTGATTTCACGGAATCATGGGAGGTGTTGTCTTCACGTCTACAGCCGGTGGAAAAGAATCAGGATGAGACTCGGGCAGAAATCATGTTCATGGATGAGATTATTAACATTACTGTAGTATGAAGCGCAGCAGGGCCGAGTGCTGTGAGAGCTGAACGAGGCCGCTGGAGTGATTGATAATGAGACACGAGCGCAACACACGTCTCGACAGCAGCTTTGAACTTTTATTATGTCGCAGTCGCCGCTTCCACTTCTTCTGCTCAAGCGTATGTGGTGTAAAGCAGCGCTGTCTTATCATATTAGATACATTTGTGTGTTGAAGGTTGTTATAATGCTACTCTTTTGCGAAGAAATTTCATGCTCCCTTGTAAAATTATTTTTTAGTATTTTCAAAATACAAAAATACAGTAGTTTATTTTGATACATGGTGTGGCTGCTGTATTTTGTAGTTTATTTTGATACACTTAAAATGAAGGTATTTGGTATTTTATTTTAAAATACATTTTGATGTATTTTTGCCCAACCCTGCAGATAATGTAAAATTCCAGGACTTTCAAGGACCTTAACCTCTTCCAATCTGAGGTATATTTTAGATTTCCGCCTGAATTTGACATACCAAAGTTTAAATGCTCATCCTTCACACATTGTTACAGGTCGCTGGTGTAGAGATGAGGCAGATACGGATTTCCACAAATAATAGAACTACTTTAACACAGGCAGGAAACACCAAACGTACACATAACACAACAGAGACCGGTCAGGGAGTGAAGGGAGTGAGTCCATTATATGGGGAGTGCTGACGAGGAGGTCCAGGTGAAGATGATCTGTGATGATGGGGAGATGACGAGGGAAGGGAGTCCAGGTGTGGAGAACAGGAGGATCATGGGAATAGTAGTCCAGGGAGACAGGGGATCTGTGACATTACCCCCCCCCTCCCGGTAGGCGCGTCCTCGCGCCAAAGATGGAACAACCGGGAGGGGGGTGGGCGCCCTGGAGACCTCAAGCCGGAGCAGGGGGAGGAGTAGACTGGAGTGGAAGTCTCCAGGGCAGGTCCAAGAACCATGGCGGGTCAGGTGCAGCGGGCAGCCATGGAGGATCAGGGACCGATTGGTAAACAATTACCAATTGTAAAAGCGCTATATAAATAAATTTGACTTGACTTGACCGAAGGCTTCCTGCCGTCGAGCCCAGGCGGCACTGAAGGACCGGCGGGAGATGGCGGAACCAGCGGCTCCGCCGACCGAAGCGCAGCCGGGGCTCCAGAAGGCCGCAGTAGAACAAGGACGACAGACAACAAAGTGAGTACCGGAGGGAGTGAGGAGGCCAACAGAAACCGAGGGATGGAGTGACGGAGCGGAGATGGAGGAGTGCAGTCCAAAGGTGATGGCAGGCTGACGAGGGAACAAGGTATGAACGGGGGCAGGATGGAGACTTGTGAGGCTGGTGGACTGATGGGCAACGGTGGAGCAGAGGGAGGTTGGAGCCAGGGTGACGGTAATCGACCAGAGGTCCAAGGTGGAGATCTGGGCGAGGGGGCTTGAGGTGGAGGTGCAGTGCAGACACAAATAGGAGGAGGCGGGAGAGGGAGGCAGGGAGGGAAAACAGTCTTTGGGCTGGAGAATTCAATAGCAAAGTTCATAATAGGAGCTGGCTCGTGATAGGCTGGAGCGATTGGCTCGAAGAGGGTTGGAGCGGCTTGCTCGGCGGAGACTGGAGAAACTTGCTCGGCGGAGACTGGAGAAACTTGCTCGGCGGAGACTGGAGAAACTTGCTCGGCGGAGACTGGAGAAACCCGCTCGGCGGAGACTGGAGAAACCCGCTCGGCGGAGACTGGAGAAACTCGCTCGGCGGAGACTGGAGAAAATTGCTCGGTGGAGACTGGAGAAACCCGCTCGGCGGAGACTGGAGAAACTCGCTCGGCGGAGACTGGAGAAAATCGCTCGGTGGAGACTGGAGAAACTCCCTCGGCGGAGACTGGAGAAACTTGCTCGGTGGAGACTGGAGAAACTTGCTTGGGCTTTCTTCTCTTCCTCCGCCTTCTGGACCCAGTAGAGGAGTGTGGGTCCAGCATGGAACAGGCAGGGCGTTCGCTGGAGGGATATGCGGAGGAAGACGGAGGCTGACTGACTGGCCCGGCCAACCGTGTTTCTGGATGGACTAGAGACAAACACTCATCCTGAACCTTATCAACGAAGAGTTTGGAGCCATTTAACCACAAAATTGAATTGATAGTTTCGCTTAAGAATAAACGATAATCAGGTTCACCAAAACGGATAGTGTCATCATTTAGTCCATCCAGAAACAGGGAGATTAAATAAGCCTCAGGCCAGCCAGACAGAAAAGCTAGCTCAACGAGCTCCTCCACATACCTATCCAGCGAACGACCCACCTGTAGGAGCCCGATGAGGCGATCGCCAGCTGACAGAGGATTGGGAGGCGTGGGAGAAGTTGGAGCCAGGGAGCTGAAGCATAAATCCATCTCTCCTGTGGAAATCCAGACGGTTTAAAGGTCCGTTCTTCTGTTACAGGTCGCTGGTGTAGAGATGAGGCAGATACGGATTTCCACAAATAATAGAACTACTTTAATTAACACAGGCAGGAAACACCAAAAGTACACATAACACAACAGAGAACGGACAGGGAGTGAAGGGAGTGAGTCCATAATATGGAGAGTGCTGACGAGGAGGTCCAGGTGAAGATGATCTGTGATGATGGGGAGATGACGAGGGAAGTGAGTGCAGGTGTGGAGAACAGGAGGATCATGGGAATAGTAGTCCAGGGAGACAGGGGATCTGTGACACACATACAGTGAGAGAAATGTAAAATATTGATGTAATTGTACAAAAAAACCCTCAAAATAACAAAATCAGACTGTAATTCTTCAGAAATAACATTGTATGCATTTAAAATACTGTAATAAGCACTTAAAAAATAGGCGATTTGTGTTTTTTTGTTCAAAATCCAGGTAAATCAGGTTTTGTTTGCTCTAGGAACCTGCTGATTGTTGTCTTTGATTCCACTGGGTGACAGTTTGTACCAGAAAAAATATTTTGAATCTATCATCTTTTAAACAAAAGTTATTGAAATGTAACTGAAGGGAGGCAAAATTATATTTTATACAAGTGTCCTTTGGATTGTCGTTTGCAAAAACAGGTTTTACAGACTGCATTACCTCAAAAATCCTATTTTTACTATATGGTATAGCACTTTATCAGAGACATGAATCTGAATGAATTTTGCTTTAAGAAATGATTGATTAAACTTGATTAATAATTGATTAAACTCATTACTCATTTTATCAACAGCTTATTGTTATTGTCCAATTTTATTTTCTGCTGATTCTTCTTGCATCAGGAATATTTTCATAATTATCAGTTATGAAAGCCAAGTATTATGTTTGGTTTGTTTTTTTTTAAATAATAATGTTCTAGGAATGTTCTTTATTAAATGAAATAATGTTCCCAGAATGTTGAAGGAAGGTTGTTTTTAAATAACATAAACATATTTTATACAGAACATTTAAATAACATAAACATAGCTCCTACAGAATGTTTCCTTATGGTTATTTTTAGGTTTTTGTATTTATAAACTAACCTTTCAATTAAAACGTTGCAGATGTTTTTGCATAATGACCTATACAGAGCTCTGAAATTAGTTTAGTTTATGCAGCATTTAATAAAATGTAGCAATTCGATAAAAAAAGCACATTATAATGTTAATGTGAAACTCACAGAAATTATACATTCTTGAGTTTGTTTCTATCTTCATGAACTGTGCTTCATTTGCCCTCACTTTCTCTTGTCTTAAACAGAAAGCCACAAACTCACAGAATTTAAAAATTAACATTTTGTTTTACTGACTGACTAACATTTGTTTAATAAATAATAGTTCACCACACACATGACTGACAAATGAATGAGATTACTGTCTGTCAACATTATTAACAGTTTCACCCCTGATATCCAGTATCATATATACATGTCAAAGAGTTTGTTCTAGTCAGTTTGATGTTCATTCAGTTTGATGATCTTCATGAAGTCAGAACAATGATATTGAACTTGCAACAACACAAATTCTTTACTAAATAAACTGAAATGATTACTCATTTCACCACAGCTTTACACAACCAGCAGAAAGAGAGCAGGCGGAATAAAGATAAGCGACATGTAACAGTTTCACTGTTGCTGTCCATTGGTCACACCTTAATTTAGCAATTTCTAGTATTGCATTAGTATTGCGTCCTTCTCATGAGCATTTATTTATTTTGGACTTCTCAGTGTGAGTTGAATCTCTTTTTTTGGCCCATTTTATCTATAAAATTAAACCTTACAGATTACAGATTTCCTTAACAATTATACATCACTTATAAATGATTAAATACAACATTAATAGTAGTTATTAAGATTAATGTGGTTTGGAATTGGTAAAATGTGCTTGTAAAAATATCAACTTGCATAATTATTGTTTATGCACTGTAATACAGATGAACAAATGATAAAGTTGGGCTGCTGAATATACGATCCCTTTCTTCAAAATCACTCTTTGTAAATGATATGATTATAGATTGTAACCTAGATGTGCTGTGTTTGACAGAAACCTGGCTAAAACCAGACGATTACATTACTTTAAATGAGTCCAAACCCCAAGATCACGAGCCTCGTCTGAAAGGCAAAGGGGGAGGTGTTGCTGTAATTTATAGTAATATCTTCAGTATTACTCAGAAGTCTAGTTTGAAATATAATTCTATTGAAGTGATGGTGCTTTATGTCAGTGGTTCCAAACCACACTCCCAGAGGCCCCCAGTACTGCACATTTTGCATGTTTCCTCAATTAAACACACCTGATTCAGGTCATCAGCTCATTATAGCGACTTCAAGACCTGAAATGGGTGTGTCAGACAAGGGAGACTTGCAAAATGTGCACTGTTGAGGGGCCTCCAGGAACATGGTTGGGAACCACTGCTTTATGTAACACTATCTAGTGTAAGTGATAAGTCCCATTTGACATTTGTGCTTGCTACTGTATACAGGCCATCAGGACACCATACAGACTTTATCAAAGAATTTGCTGATATAGTAAGAGGGACTCGGATTTGCAGTCTTGGCTAAATGTAGTATACACAAGACTAGATAATTATCTGAGATGTCATCGATCTGCTGCAGAATTTGGCATCAATATCGATTCCATGTGACAATATTAGATCTAAAGTATGATTATGACAATGAGTGGGTCCTGACACGTGTTGTCTAACTCCAATAGAGTTTAGAATGTCTGAAAATGCCAATCCCAGTGCATGTTTTTCATTATCTACATGGATATTAACCCTCAGGGGTCTGAGGATTTTTGGGGCCCTGGAGAATTTTGACATGCCCTGACATTTGTGCTTTTTTTCAGTTGTTCATAAACATATAAATAACAAAAGTGTCATTACACTGTATTCAGCACATCTAGGCTACAATAATATGTGAGGAACATGTATGTACATGTTTGTGTTTTTGAAGGAATAACATTTATGCGTGGTTATTGAAAAAACAAAAAACTTAAGTCACTGAAATAAAGCCAAAGAAATATATTAAATCTGTGTTCACAAGACTTCTGGGTATTGGAGGTTGTAGACTAGAGTTTTTGCTTCAGAATGATGTAAAAATTATGCTGCCTACTTGTTCATATAAAACAAATTTTAAAAAAAACTATCATTTTTACCAGTAAATGGCTGCAGAGCCTCACTATTTGCTATGTGTTATATGACTGACTGAAAGACATCTTTTCTAAAGTTTTTTTTTTTTTTTTTTTGGATTCATATCTAAATGTTATGAAATCACAATTATAACAATAAAAATACTTTTTGTCAAAGTTTAGCATTTTTTGTACTGAAAAAAAAAAGGTTTTCAAAAATGTTGATTTTGAGGATGAATTTTGTCCAATTTCTAAGTGGAGTTTCATCATAATGTAACAATATTGAAAAACTGATTTTTTTTTTTTTTTTCATTACAAAAAATACTAAACTTTGACAAAAAGTAGCCTTTAGATAACATTTAGATATGAATCCAACTGAAAAAAAAAAACTTATGAAAAGATGTCTTTCAGTCAGTCAAATAGCACATAGCAAATAGTGGAGCTCTGCAGCCATCTACTGGTAAAAATGATAGTTTTTTTTTTTTACTTTTAAAACTGCATTTTCCAAAAGATGGGCAAAAAAACTTACACTAAACAATGTCAAATTATCCATGTTATCCCCATGAATGAAATTTAGAAATGTGGGTCTTTTATAAAGTGAATTTTGCAAGTAACAACCTTTTAAGATCTGTGTAAACTGAGTTTCCTTGCTAGTTGTTTGTAATTTGCCACTCCTTTGATCACCTCTGTTTTCTTGACTTTACTTTCGTTTACCATATATGTGTATTCTTAGTGTATATTTAGCCTATGTATTCGTAGTTTCATATATTAAATACATTATATTCATGATCGATTGTTTCTGCTGCTCATTCAGAAAACCAAGTCACTTCTATGTTGATTCTGCAACATTGCTTTACGCTTTGATGTTATAATAGGAATTTATTCTCACCTAATTTATTTCACCCATGATTTGAGCTTACAAGCTTACAAAAGATAACTAACAAGACTAAGAATGAACGCAACAAACCAGCAATGACATGAGGGAAAGAGGCAATATATAAAGGGAACAGCACAAGGATAAGGTTAACACAATCACACTAACGAGGACTAAACCAGGTGGTGTGGTAATGAGAAACAAGGAGGCAGATGGCCAACACAAACAGAGACAGAGCCAAGTGTTCAGGCACAAGTCAAGCAAAGAAAGACTAAACAAAGACAAAAGAGACTAGACTGTCTTTCTCCCAAAGTTTTTTTTTTTTCTTTGGCTTGCATACATAATTAACACATAATTACAGCAATCAGAAAAACTAATGTTAGGGTCAAGGTTATAGCTGTCAACTAAAGCAAACAGTGATCAACATAATGGTAAATACAAACATTTTTATTTTTAATAAAACATCTAAACCTGTTAATTCCCAACAAGAATTTCTGTACAGGTATGAAAGAAACATGTTTGTAAACTGGTTTCACACTCAGTGTGAAAGGGTCAAACGGCTGTGGCTTTAAATCGGTTGCAGTTCTTATGTTTCTCTCTTTTCTGTTCTTGTTTCTCTGTCTTTCAGTGATTCTGCTTGTTAAGAGCAGGTGTTCATCAGTGTCTTGATTAACTCGCTTCTTGTCATTCATTCTATCAAGTGGACTATATTAGTAAACTAATGTAGGGAATAGTGAATGAGGGTATAGAGTGTGATTTGGGACACAGCCTCTGAGGGTCAACTTTGAGCTCTGTTAATTCACAGTATATTCCTAGTGGCTACTTTCTCGAAAATGACAAATATTACCCAGAATGTATTCTTTTCTATGGTATATTACTGTTTTAATGGAAAATTGTATGTTACGGCCAGAAATTGGCAGGTTTTTTTTTTTTTTTTTTTTTTTTTTTTTTTTTTACAGCAGTTTAACAGTGAATATGAAAAACTAAAAATGTTATATAAGTTACTCACTAATCTATTGCATGAAGTCTAGTTAAGCAATTAGCAATGACGTGATAGATAACTATGTTAACGACTGATGTCATCTGGAGGTGCACATGCATAAATGTGTGACTGCATGTCTGTAGGCTATGTAACAAATCGTACAGGTATTTAATCAATTTATGGTTGAATTATATGAATATAATAAATCATAAAGCTTTATGATTAATTATGATACATATATTGACCCAGGAGGGAATTATGCACATATATTGTAAATTAACTACAACGAATTATAATTAATCACATATATGATCAGTTCTAGTTTAATAGTTATTTAGAGAAACTATCCAAGTTTGTCCACCAAACTGTTAATTTCTTTACAGACTATTATAAAAGGAATGTTATTCTCTGGCCACGAAAATAAATTCCTATTATAGTATCAAAGCGTAAAGCAATTGTGCCGGATCGAATGTAAAATTGACTCTGTCTTTCTGAGTGAACAGCAGAACAATCAAGCATGAATATATGTATTTAATATATGAAATTGATAATACAAAGGTTATACGGCTAAATAGACACAAGTACTACACATATATATATAGAAAACAAAAGTAAAGTCAAGAAAACAGAGGTGATCAAAATAGTGGCAAATTACAAACAGTTAAACCTTCGAGAGCCAGCAAGGAAACTTAGTACACCAATCTTAAAGAAGTTAATACTTGCATATAGGTTCAGGTGCTGTGATAGAGTTTCAGAGCGCTCAGTTTGCCAATTGGTCCTTCTTCAGGAGGATGTTCTTCGGCGGGTTTTTCAAACGAGGTTTAAACTGAAGAGTAATATAACCGGAAAATAAAGAAGAGAGTCCGTCTACTAGGTGATGGAAAATGTCAAAGGTCTGACGACAGAAAACTTGTGCAATGAGGAGACGCGTGTCGTAGTGTTTTGAGGATGCCTCCTTGGGATGGTCCGCCAATAATACGGGTGTAATTTTTGGTGGGCAAAACCTTCCTTTGTCTTGTCTTGCGGCTCGATTTGCATAATTTATGAGGTATCAGATCAAGTGTATTTCCTACACAGTACCATTAGAATAAAACAATGCATTCCACAGTAATGTGACATACATTTCTGAATGAGGCATGGAGAGAGCTTCACAAAGAGACTAAACTTGACAGGTGGGAAAGACATAGAAAGGAAGTTATAGTTTATACTACACTACCCCAACTACAGCTAAGTTTCTACACAAGGGATACACATATTCAATTGAAATACAACGCCGGATACATTCATATTTGCGGGTACAATCATATTTGTGCATACCATCTTCATGCGTGTCTGTGTGTGTGGGTGCCTGTGGGTGTGTGCGTGTATTTTCACTTTTATTGCTGTTTGGTATGTGCATGCCTGGCTTGCAGTAAATCGATCCAAAGTGGCCACGGCCCCTTTGAAGTCGCAAGGGAAAGGTTCAGAAATCTATCGAAATAGCCATAAAACAGTTCTCGTGATCCATTAGTGTCCGCCAGGCCGGAGCCAATGTGAGATTTACAAACAAAAGTTCACTGAAGTGAGGATTAAACACAGTTTATGGTGGGCCTGCTCATTTTTGATCCTGTGCAGACCCTATAGCTACTACATGCTTGAAGATGAGACTTAATGTCTGAGAGTCAACAGTTTGCAGCCAGATCCTATTGTAATTAATTCAGACCTGAGCGATTTTGTGTGCTTTTGTGTGTTTGTATGATTGTTTCAATGATTGGAGTGAAAACTGTTACTGATTATTGTGATGTCAAAAGTCAAAGTTTGAGATCTGTGGGGGAATTGATTGGAATCAATCACACTGGAAACATGAAAGCTTTAGTGCTTGTAATTTTTGAAAGTTTTATAATCATAAAAAACTGTAACATGTTAAAGGTGCCATAGAACGTGTTTTCAAAATATGTAATATAAGTCTAAGATGTCCCCTGAATGTGTCTGTGAAGTTTCAGCTCAAAATACCCCATAGACTTTTTTTTTTTATTCATTTTTTTAACTGCCTATTTTGGGGCATCATTAAATATGTGCCGATTTAGGCTGCGGCCCCTTTAATTCTCATGGTCCCTGCCCCCAGAGCTTGTGCTTGCCTTAAACAGCATAAACAAAGTTCACACAGCTAATATAACCCTCAAAATGGATCTTTATAAAGTGTTCATCATGCAGCATATCTAATTGCGTAACTATAGTATTTATTTGGATGTTTACATTTGATTCTGAATGAGTTTGATAGTGCTCTGTGGCTAAAGCTAACATTACACACTGTTGGAGAGATTTATAAAGAATGAAGTTGTGTTTATGAATTATACAGACTGCAAGTGTTTATAAAATGAAAATAATGACAGTCTTGTCTCAGTGAATACAGTAAGAAATGATGGTAACTTTAACCACATTTAACAGTATATTAGCAACATGCTAACGAAACATTTAGAAAGACAATTTACAAATATCACAAAAAATATCATGTAATCATGGATCATGTCAGTTATTATTGCTCCATCTGCCATTTTTCGCTGTTGTCCTTGCTTGCTTTCCTAGTCTGATGATTCAGCTGTGCACAGATCCAGACGTTAATACTGGCTTGTCTAATACCTTGAACATGAGCTGGCATATGCAAATATTGGGGGCGTACATAGGGTGACCAAACGTCCTGTTTTCCCAGGACATGTCCTGTTTTCACGTCCTGTCCTGGCCGTCCTGGTTGTTTTTTATAAAGTGATGAAAATGTCCTGGTTTTCATTGTTTTTCATTGGGCCATTAAATTGACCGGTGATACAAGATTTTTGTTTTCTGAGATTTTCGGTTTCCGAAGGCGGAGCATACATTAATATAAATGAGTTTCACAGACATGCACGATTGCACGTGCAACTGAGGATATTAGTTCACATTGTATCTCAAAAAATTAGTGGATTATTCCATAAAGGTAACTATATTCTAAGCGTCGCGGCTGACTTATGCCTACACTATAGTTGTTTACTTCTAGGTAACAGTTTATAATGTTTTCATTAGTATGCACGATTTGTGCAGTTGTCTGTAACTGAATAACAGATTTGTGTAACAGCAGAGCAACCTTCAGCTATCGTCTACAATGAGTTCAGCTCGTTGTGCTCTTCCTTTGTACCTTGCGATGTAACAGCTGATAGGCCTATATACATTTCTTTATAACTTTCATGCTTATTTGTTAAGCAACAAAAAACTGCTGGAAAAGATCAGCTCTACAGCAAAATATTAATGGGCAAACAATGAGGAAGAAAAACAGGATGAAGAGGAAAGCAAGGATGAAGAAGAAAACTAAAGATATATATGTTTGTTTTTTTATTTGTTAGTTTTTGTAAGTTTGTGAGAGCTATTTTTGTTAAATTTGGATTGCTAATATAGCAGAGGTCTATAAGGTATTTATATTTCTACTACAGAAGAAACATTATTTCTATTATTATTTAATTCGTTATTTTTGAAACTTGTCATAATAAAACATGTTGATTAACCTTTGAGAAGCCTATCTGAATTTGTGTCTTTGGTTATGGATAGTATTTTGTAATATAACAATTTTCTATCCATACAGAGGAGTCATACTTTAAATGTATTGGAATTATAAGGCATCTTTGAGTAAACTTCGAGTATCATTTGAGTATCTCATTGCCGGGCCGAGTGTCCTGGTTTTCGGTAATCAAAATATGGTCACCCTAGGCGTACATATTAATGATCCCAACTGTTATGTAACAGAATACGTTATAGAATTCTGTCCTCCTTTTGGGTGGTGTCTCTTCATGATATCTGATAGCACACTCCTCTCCCCCCAAAACAGGTGTTGGTGAAATAAATATTTACAATCTTTTTGTTCTGGTCTGGGTATTTAAGGGAAAGTGGGTCTTGTGGGATCTTCTGTAGGCAGAAACCCCCATGCAGTGATGGGTGAATGTCTTAAAAACACTAATCCAGCACTGTGTCTATATGCACTTCTTACTCTTAGAGTCATCTTTGAGCAACTGATGTTATGTATGATTTCTGAATTGGCTTCTAATTGGTTATTTGTGTAATTGGCATGATACATTTTAACCTGACAAATAAATGTTACATTTCGAAAATACATAAATATTCTGGACTCTCCTGAAATCATTATGACCAGTAGATGACTTGACTCAGCATGAGATGAGCAAAAGTTGTGAAAGTTAGGTTCCTGAATTTAATGTTTTGTAACCAACAACAGAGCTTATCGAGAGGATACACGGGGTGAAGAAAACGTGTTGAAATCACCAGCGGAGATGAGATAGACGAAGACTACAGTGAAGAAGAGCAAGAGTGCTAGAAGAAGATGGTTGGAGATTCAGACTTGTTAAAGAGACTGTCCATGTCCTGATCAATGGCTTGTTTAGTGTGACTCAAAATGAGAAATAACTGAATGATGTCTTTGTGTTTAATGCATGAATCTGGAGTAAAAGATTCACACTTGCATGAATCAGCTTTCTAACTTGTTTTCTGCTGATATCAACTGAGAATCAACATCCCAAACGGGACCGGCGTGGGTGGGAGTATGATCCGTGGTCTGTAACAGATTTACTAACAGCTTTCACCAGCGCAAAACTTTCCAGTTTTTTAGAATTGCATTCTCATGCTAATTTACCCCGTTTAGTATATCTGCTGATTAAAGAATTAAGTATAATGTGAATTTCTAATTATTAAAAGTGTCATCAGGTATGAATTCCTTAACAACATGTACTAATAGTGTACATTAATGTGTTAATGGGTCAAAGACATGTATTTCAGCTTCCAGCTCATTATTAAGTAATTTATCATTGTGGTTATGATTATGGTTGACAACCCTACTAATATTACTTATGACTTAACAAATAGTTAATAGTCATATGCCTCAACAAGTAAAATCATTACACAATGATACTTTTGGAAATCATTAGATAATGATTAAAGTAGAAAACTTAAAGATGAAATGCAAGACTTCGAACAATTGTGGTAATTACTTCTGTGGTGTTTTTTTTCCGAGAGTCATGTGATTTAGAGAGATCAGACAGCTGAGTAACATGCAGATCCTTTCTGACTGGCTGACACTCATCTTACGTAACATGAGTACACTTATTTAAGCCCACAACTTAGTGGCAAAAAATATACATCAAAAGAGATCAAGAAAACAAGACACATCTCCTCTAACTATCCAGCAGAAACACTCAGTTTGCTGTTTGGAGCACATTTCCTGAGGTTTGACTTTTCTACATTTTCATTTATTTCACTTTTAGCCGACTAAAACCCATTTAGTCATTTTTGATTCATGGGGCATTCTGGGAATATTAGTTCTGTTGGAACATTCCCAGAACATTTTTTATTGTTTTTATAGTTTTTAGTTTTTATTTATTTTTATTTGGTTATTCAGAATGCAGCCTATATTTTATGTTGTTCAGTGAATCAATGATGCTAAAATGCTCAATGCAGAAGCGCTTAACGTGTTTAATGCATTCAACAGTAGCTAATGTTGGAGGATACACCTCATCAATGATCAAGCAGAACATGATTAAGTCATTTTGAAAAGTGATTATTTTTGGAAAACTTTTATTTTTGACGGGTGTTGAGGCTGTTGCACGTAGAAGTGTGTGTTGAGTCGTATTTGTGACCTGCCAGTGCTGATTTTTGCCAGTTCTGATTTTCTCTCTAAGAACTATTATTGACAGCATAACACAAATCTACTTTTCTTCAATGCATAATTTAATTTTTTCAATTTGTTATGAAACATTACAATGTTCTACAGTATGTGTGTTGTAAATCTGTTAATCATTCAGACGAGGGAACATCGTGCACACGATTTAGCGAATGATCATGTGCGGGGCTCCATACGTTATTGCCTGTGTGAATGTATTCAATGTTATTGCATGAATGTCATCAGTGTTGGTCAGTGCAGTGAATCAATGTCATTGAAACTGTTAATAATACAGCTCAGCTGACCCTTGTAAAGTGGAGATGAAAGTTAAAATAATCAACACCTTGTTTCATTACATCTATCTTTGAATGAATCGGCGTTCACTGAATGAACGGTTTGATGATTTGCTCAAAGACAGTCCCAATGTAACTGCACTGAGTGACAGTCTCTCTTGAACACACAAAGGCAAGCATTGCTGATACTGGAGAAATATCAGCAGAAAGCCTCTCGTCGAGTGAGATTTAAGGTTAGGAACTAACTGTTATACATAACAATAGCCTAATGAGCTTATTGTCAGGTTTATGTTCTGTTATGTGGACCCTTATTTTGACACTCTTTTCTGTTTACTTCATTTCCTGTTTCAATGCTCTGTTTAGTTTTGTTTTCATGCCCGCTGACCACATCGTAACACTTATTATATAGTAATAAATAATAAATGCAGATAATACAGCATATCACGCTATTGAGCCACTCAAAATTACCGCAAGGTTCGAGTTCTCGTTGGCCTGATTGTGTTCAGCTGTTCCTCATGTACTCTGCTCCCTTTATATCGTGCTTCCTTCCCTCATGTCTTTGCTGGTTGGTTGAGTTCATTGTGTTTCTCACAGATCTTGTCAGTCAGTGCTGGATTTAGTTCCCTGAAAGGTTGCAGGTATATTTTTACATGAACAAAATCACCTGGAGGTAGTGCACTTGTTCAAAAGCTTCTGAGATTATTGCATTATGAAAGTATGAAAAACTGCAAAAAAAAAAAAAAAAAAACAGTACAACATTTTCTATTTTCAAGTAAAATCTTTTTTTTTTTTTAATTTCTTACAAAGTGTGTGAAAAGGATTAGTTCACTTCAGAATTAAAATGTCCTGATAATTTACTCACCCCCATGTCATCCAAGATGTTGATGTCTTTCTTTCTTCAGTTGAAAAGAAATGATAGTTTTTGAGGAAAACATTCCAGGACTTTTCTCCATATAGTGGACTTGAAGGTCCAAACAGCAGTTTAAATGCAGTTTCAAAGAGCTCTACATGATCCCAGATGAGGAATAAGGGTCTTATCTAGAGAAACGATTGTTCATTTCCTAAAAAAATAAAACAAATCTGCTCTTTAACCACAAATGCTCGTCTTGCACTGGCTCTGTGATCCACCAAATACAAACTATAGAAAACCATTGTTTGTACACATTGATCTACTGGTTCATGTCACAAAAATACAAATCTTTGTAATAATTATTTGTGTATAATTGTGTTTTAAATCTATGCAGAGTTCCAGTGTTCTCTGAGAAACGATGGCGTTGTGGACTGTCTATCTGTCTCTCGGTCTTCTGGTCGCTTTGAATGCTTCAGGTAAAACTGTTATTCCACGTCTCACATCAGAACTGTTATTTTAACATGAATTGAAGCACATCTGGGACTCTGTAATGACTGATATAATACAGTATGTGCACCTGAGTTTGTCTCTGAATTATTATGATAATATTAAGAAAATAACACAACAATAATTATATCATTATTTTAGCTAAAGTTGTTGATTTTTATGTTTTTTATATAATTAATTTTGACAATAAAATATGCCTGTTGATTTGCAGTATATATTTATCAGTAGTTGTAGTAGCACTACTGCTAGCAGTTCTGTTTTAAAAATGTGTATTTCTTTCTTTTTAAGTGGAAACGCGTCCTGTTGTACCTTGTAAGTCTTCTCTTGTCTTCTTCTCTTGTCAGTGTGTATGTCTAGTACAGTACAAAACTCCAAAAACCTGTGCATTTCTCCACCTTAACAAGTGTGTGTAACACCTGATGATCATGTTCTCTATCATTCTTTAAAATGATTTAAAGAGCATATTGGAAACTATTTTAAATCCTTTGTTTATTTAAGGTGCACTATGTAGCTTTTTTGTTCAAAATAAACAAAATTTAAATAATGAGTCAATACATCATCAATCCCTCTTAAAAAACATGATTCACTGATTCACTATGGTAAGTCTATTAGAAGTGTTTATATTTTAGACCTGTCAGAACAGTTTTCCGACATACATCACTCGCCTGTGTGTCTCGTCACATCCGTAAATAGAGAAAAGTTGCTCCGGCCGCTTTGACGTGTGTCTGGTGTGGGAGCGGCACAGGTTAGCTGTCACAAGAGCAAGAAAGGAAGAGATGGAGCAGCTGAATCTCCAACCTCTGGAGAATCGCCCGTTTTAAACAAACACTGAACAGAGGAGAGTCTGCTGGAGAAAAGAAAACGTGACAGAGCTCGTAATAAAACAAGAATCAACATTAGCTCGGATTTAGGAGATGACGAGAACTGAGGGATTTGAAATGTTGTAAAAGCGATGCGGTGATTAAGGAATTTTTGAGGAATTCAATTCCAGGACCAGATAGACTGCCATATGTAGCTCTCTAACAGAGTTCACTGTACAGCATCTCTTGTGAAGCGTCTCCTTCATCTCCACAGTCATGCGAAGCCAAAGCACAACTGAAACAACGCTGCATGCCAATTTGTTTTTTAACTGATAAAGGGCCAAACGTTACATAGTGTACCTTTAAATGAAAGTTATTCATTTAATTACATGAAAGGTCATTAAAGGTAACAACATAATAACAAACAAAACTTCCATTTAACAGCCTGTGAGACAGGATGGACTTACTTTGAATGCAGATGCTTCAAATTTTTCAATTCCAGACACTCGTGGGATGGAGCCGAGGTATGATACATTCAGATTCTGATATGACATAAAATCATAAGAATATTTTTGGATTAACTCTGGAAACATCTGTGACACCTGTCAGTTATCATAGGAAAGTCATTTCAACTTGTTCCTCGGGTTAAAAACAAAAATATATGTTAACAGAATAAGAAATTACACTTTAGAATACTGATCCTTCATTAATGAATAACTAAACAGGAACAAATGAATAATGCATTATTAACACTCTAGTAACTACTATTAACTAACAATAAACTCTGATGAATGAATTAGTAAGTAATAGTGCTCAGTTGTCGGTGGTAGCTCACTATTAACTAATCAGTAACTACTGTTTTTCATTCCTCCCAGAGAACTACTAAGAACTACTATATACAGGTTCATAATTAACATGAATGATGAATAATGTATAATTAATACTAAAGTGAAGGCCTTGGTAACCCACTAGTAATGACTGAAGTATTACCAAATCCTTAAGAAGGAATTACTAATTATTTGGATCAGTATTCTAAAGTGAGAAACATGATAACTCTCTAGTAACTACCGAAGTCTTGTAAACTTCATGTTTTTGTACAGTAATTCCTTCTGATATATTTGGTAACACTTAAGTAATTACTAGTGGGTTACTATGATCTTCACTTTAGAATACTGATCCAAATAAGAAGTAGTTACTTTAGAGTTATATAGTAACTCTTGAGTTATTACTATCCAATACTTTACAAAAACCTCAAAAGTTTACAAGACTTCAGTAGTTACTTGAGAGTTATCATGTTTCTCACTTTAGAATACTGATCCAAATAATTAGTAATTCCTTCTTAAGGATTTGGTAATACTTCAGTCATTACTAGTGGGTTACCAAGGCCTTTACTTTAGAATTAATTATACATTATGCATTATTCACATTAATTATGAACATGTCTATAGTAGTTTTTAGTAGTTCTCTGGGAGGAATGAAAAAACAGCAGTTACTGATTAGTTAATAGTGAACTACTGAGCACTATTACTTACTAATTCATTCATCAGAGTTTATTGTTAGTTAATAGTAGTTACTAGAGTGTTAATAATGCATTACTTATTTGTTCCTGTGTAGTTATTCATTAATGAAGGATCAGTATTATAAAGTGTTACCGAAATGACAGTGGAGCTCCAGGATGTGAACAAACATCAGTGTGATAATACTGAAACATTATAATGATCTGAAAATACAGACACAACACATTTCATGTTATCATGAGAGGATCACTTAAAAACTTTATCTATGTGAAGTTATATCTAATCTAATCTATGTACAGTATAACCAGAACCTTTTCTAGAAGAGTAGTTCCACCTCAAATGGCAGATTTTATATTTCACAGGTAAAATAATAAACAAAAAATAAACAGCACAGTGAGTAAACATTATTTTGATGGTAACTGAAGGCATGTCACAGATTTTGGAATATTAATTTCTTTGAGTTTGCTCATGTCTCCATCTCTACAGTATGGGTGTTTGTCCAATAAAGGGAACCTTGCTTCTGTACACAGCCATGATGAGTACGTGTTCATACAGAACCTGATTACACAAACAACTCAGCAATCAACACCTGCCTGGATCGGAGGCCATAAGGGTGTATGCAATCATTTTTCAATCATACTTTCTGTGCTACTGGGCATTTACCATTACATTTACATTAAAACTCATTTAATACATTTTTCAAAACGCATGAACATAGATGTGTTTTTATCATTTATTTTTGGTCCTCAGAACCGTTAGTTTAGTGCATTGGCAGCCATGAGAGGCACCGCTCACCATGATGATGTCATACTCCAGTGTTTGTATTGTGAAACTCGATGTGAAATAGTGTGGTTGATAGAGATAACTGAGTGATTTAACACTTTCTTATATAGTTTTGCATATTCTTTACTGATACCCTTTCTGTGAAATAATTTCTGTTCATTTCTGTTTAGATTTCTGACATGTTTAAAGTGGGGTTAGGGTTCATGAGAAATCATCTTTTAGATAAATAAAGATAAAACAAAGCCATGTAAAGCTGTGGACATAAACACAATGCTGTTTTTTTCTCTTCTGTTCATAGTATAGTTATTGGTTCTGGAGTGATGGAACCGAAATGGACTATCAAATATGGTCTCCTGATCAACCCAGTAACGGTAAATATGAGCTCTGCATTGAGATGAACTCTGACGGTAAGTAACTTCTGTTAATCCTCATGAAATAACATGATAAATGATCCGTCAATCTGAATTGTGTTAGACCATCAGAAGATTAGCAGATACTGCTTCATGTCATACTGTAAATCCAGAAGCTAGAAAATAACTTTTTCATCACAGTTAAAAATGTTTTGTGAACATTCATCACAGAAACATTGTTGCTGATTGTTTTCTAGACATCAAATACTATTATTTCTGTGTCTACCATACTAAATAAACATTATTTTGTTTTTTTCATAATACACAAATGATAAAAACAACTATTTTTTTCTGTCTTTCAACAGATGGCAACTGGAATGATGTGAACTGTAGAAAAGTTCTGCCCTATGTGTGTGTGAAATGAACCAGCATGTGAAGAATCAATGTAGAAGAAACAAGCTACTTTGATTCATTTACTTTCCATTAGAAATGTTCAATGGAGGCTAATAAATGTGTTAAAAAGGTTAATTTTGTTTGTTTGATTTTTATTTATTTGTTTGCAAATAATAATTACTCAGTTACACCTGTGAAACATCATTTTATAATCACTCTACGGTTTCTCTCTTTTCACACCAGGGGCGTCGCATGTGCCCCAGTAAAATGTTCCTAATAAATGATTTTTCTGATCAGGTAGATTTCAGTAAACGTCTGAAAATAGGCTTTCTGGTTCATAAAACTTTATCATTTACATTAGTTTAATTATTTAAAATATGAAGGCTGTTTGCATCTGTAACATATGGGATGTGACAACGGAGTGGGAGATCCAAATCCGAGCTTTATTAACGGTAGAGCGTAGTCAAACAGGCAGTAGGTCGATCACCAGCAAACAGATATAAGAAGGCAAGGCAAAAGGGTAATCCAAAAACACAGGCAAAGGTCAAGGCAGGCAGCAAACAATCATTAAACAAGGAAACAGTCCAGGGTCGAAAACACAGGCTAGGCTAGGAACACAAAGACAAGGGTAAACAATGGCTAAACAAAACTCAGCTGGGCAAGAGTGAAACACAGGGACTATTTATACACAGGCACAAACAAGATAACGAGTTAACAAGGGGGCGTGGTCCAATGAGTGTCCATGGCAACAAACAAGGGAAGCAGCAGGGAAACATGAGGTCCACAAACAGAGGATATACAGGAGACACAGACAGGGAACAGGACAGTTCTGGACTTGTTTGGGGGAACAAACCTGCAGAAATGAATAAATTAATAAATAAATCAATGAAAAAATCAATAAGTAAATAAATGTGATAATAGGGAAATAAATAAATGACTTGATGAAATATGATTCATTTATAATCAAATAAAATTTTCCCCCTTAATTTATTATTTTCTGCTTTTATGTTTTAATTATTTCTAATTTTATTTATTTATTCTTTTATTTTTCCATTTATTTTATATTTACTTATTTATGCATTCATTTATTTTTATATTTATTTATTCCAATAAGTATTTATTTACAGATTTATTTATTTTAACATTTATTTGTTTCAACTTTTTTTTTAAATTTATTTTCATATTTATTCTTACATTTCTTTGTCATATATGATAATTAGGTGGGTTGGTCTTGCTTACCATTGGTTAATCGTTGATTAATGCGCTTGCTCAATTACTTTGGATTTGTAGTGACAGGTTGTAGCTCTCGCGTGTTATTGTTATTATTTTTTTATTTTTTTATGCACCTTATTTTCACAACCACAAGGGTGACGCCATTGCGTTCGTTTTGTCATCTTACTTCCGGCTGAGAGAGAGCAAAGCTAGTCGCTAGCGGTAATCCTTTAGCTGTAATGGTAGATAATAACAGAAAGCAAATATGTCACATATTATATGTTGTAGGGGCGAGTGGAGCTTCACTCAAGAGCAGAAATACGTCACCTCCACTAGTGGAGCGGCTGAGCGGATCTTCACACATAATAAGGAAGTAGTTGAAATAATTGTATCGATATATTAAGCTTTTACAATTTATGGCACAAAAGTGTTGAATACTTTAAAAAAAATAAATAAATAATCCGGTAACACTTTATAATAACGTTTGTTTGTTATTAGTCACTATACGTTCAGAAATGATTAACAAATGTTATGCTAACAATTTACAAATGTGTTGTAAGGTATCTTAAAAAAAATATTCTGAATGGCTTAATTGTGTTTTTGGGGCACAGTTTAATATGTCTTATTTTTTTAAAAAAAATTTAAAACACTATTTTTCATATATTTTAGCTTTATTCTACACCTCTGTTTCCACTGTCATTTGAACGGCTCGTTTGACTTCCTGCTTCTATGAAGCCACTCCCTCCGAAATACTCATTGTGGTCAGATTGGTTAGCAGGTTGGTAGCTGGCCCAGTGTATTATGATTTGCTGAAGCGTCCGGAAATGCTACGCCCCTTACCATTCGTTGTTATGTGCTTAGGTGGAAATGTAAATAATGGCAGAATGCAGAAACCGGAAGTACGTTCAAGGTGATATTTTGTGTTTATAAAGCATAAACAGTTGTATTTATTTTTTATTTTTTTAAAATGACCGATCGTTTCGTTACATAAGACCCTTATTCCTCATCTGGTATCGTTTAAAGCCCTTTGAAGCTGAACTGAAACTGTCATTTTGACCTTCAACCATCTGGAGTCCATTGAAGTCCACTATAAGGAGATTAACCCTGGAATGTTTTCATCAAAAACCTTAATTTCTTTTCAACTGAAGAAAGAAAGACATGAACATCTTGGATGACATGGGGGTGAGTAAATTATCAGGAAAAGTTTATTTAAATTGGACTAATTCTTTAAACACTGTGGGCCCACACACCATTCAAATCAACAATGGTACCTCAATTTCCTGTGCGAATCAAACCGCACCTCCTGCGTAGTCAGAGGAACCCCAAATATCGCGGGTATTTGGGGCGCTATCTGGTCCTCAATGTCTCCCTCGTCGTGCAGAAAAAACAACAACGCTGACACTCGTTAATCTCTTGCTGTTCAAATGTTCCACTAACTTATAGCAAAGTCCCTTTAGGACAAGTCATTTCACTCGTTGGCCATCTTTGAAACGCCTCTCAGGCATCCAAGTGCAGCTCCTATCTCTTTGAATGGGGAAACATCAAATTCTCCAAAGCTGTTTGCCAAGCTTTCGATTAAATGTAATATTTGAAATCACCAATGAAATCTGACAACAATTGTTTCATAAATTTTGTTTCTAAATGCTCGAATCATGACAAAAAACGCTATTTTTCAGGCTGGATCAAGCTAATGCACATGCGCAGACCTAAATGTGCTTCTCTTGTGCCTCATTTCAGAGGCGCGTGTCTGACTGTTTCTATAGAAACCGGAGCTTCAGTGACTCGATGACTTTACCAGTCAGCGATTGGCTCTTATTTAGAAGGTGGGACTTAATCCGCTATATTGCGCGTTACACTTTCTCCCATTCAAAACAATATGAGTGACACGCCTTGTTTTTTATTCTATAGTCATTGCTTATAGTTCGGTTCAGATGAGTAGAGGTACGAGTATATTAATAAACAGTCTGTGGTCGCGCTTGACTCGCAGATTAACGACAATGGGATGTTGTATAAACACTCACAGCGAACTCAAAAAAAAAAAAAGCAAGATATTGTGTTTCACACGCGATCTACATTACAGTTCAAGATTTTAAACTGATAAACTTGTAAATCATTCAACACTCTATTACCGCATACAACGCGTCTCTTTCATAGCTTGCATATCGCATTCGCGCCTTGTCAATCACCGCTTGCAAAGCACCACTCAAAATACATAACATATAGATGCGGACGGGACTTAACTCTCATGAACCAATAAAATAAAGAAAGACCTAGTTTGTAGGTTAAAACCACATTTTTCACATGTGCATAACAATCTAACTTGATATATGTTCTTAAAGGCATACATCCACTTGTTTTATATAGCAATATATAAAGCAGTAAACTGATGTTTGCCTTCTAAGTGCCTCCGCTAAAACCGCACTTTCGTATTCTTGAATGGCATGGGGGTGAGTAAATTATCAGGAAAATTCCATTTAAAAGTGGATTAATCCTTTAAGGGGAATACGAGCGTAATACTGCAATCCAGCAACGACACACACACACCACAGTTTCGATAAAGCATGTACACACATGCTACAACATGGGGAAACAGGACAGAGAACTCAATGAGAAGCCTATATCCACTGTAGAATCACTTCAGCTTCACCCATGAAAACAGCTGCACCCGATTCACTCAAATGAGTGTGGAGGGGAAAAGGGACAGAGAAAGAGAGAGAGAGAGAGAGAGAGAGAGCGCACTACACATGCACAAACAGCTTGCTCCAAACGTTAAATAAGATGAACAATATGGCAGATCTCACCCACCTCACCCACCACCATTAACCTACGGATTGACTACCATAGTGCGAAAAAAAAAAAAATAATAGTATGGCAGTCAATGGTGGGCGAGATCTGCTTGGTTACAGATGTCATGTGGACATCAATAAACATCCTGAAAATGAGCTTGGCAACTCACCATAACTATGAATACTCCACAGTCAATCCCAAAATGTTATAGGTGTATCCCCTGTTTGAAGAAAGAACACCCATTATGAAGAATTTACAATAACTATCGATATTATACATGCTGTTCTTGTATATTTTCATTGTAAATGATCATTACCTCAACATCCAGGCCTGACTGTTCTTCCCATGGCCCAGGCATGAGCTTTTGTGCAACAGTCCTGATAAAAATCAAGAAAGGATTATGAGGAATACTTAATTTAAATACACACAGTGTAAGTCTGGGGAACACAAACAGTTTCAGAAATGCAGAACATTGAGTGTTTGGTTGAACATGAGATGCAAACCCAGACAGCAACATAGTGTGGTTTACATGCGGACCAGATGTGGGTCGGATCTGGCCCAACACTATGTTGCTGTCAGGGAACAATGCTAACATCTTCTGAACGTAAAGAGGTACAATAACTATGCATAGTTTGTCCAAGCAGCCTTGACAAGTCAAGGGAACATGACTGCCGAGACTAGATGCTCTAAAGTTGGCAAGACAAAGGAACGTGACTGCCGAAAGTAGGTGCATTAGGGGAACGTGACTGCTGAAACAGATCATCCTGTTAACCTCAAGATGTCCCGGTATGGCTTGTGGCCAAAGCCTTGTTCCCACTGTGCAAACATCGAATCGAGGAACAGTATTCCTCATTTGAGTGGCATCATCACCTATGAGAATAGTCTTGGCAATGAGTTACAGAGTCTGTACAGATAATGTAAAATTCCAGAAAGAAGTAGTTACTTTTACGCATTTTGGCAAAAAAAAAAAAAAAAAAAAAAAACTGTTCGGCAACTTGGCTATTTAACCACCCTTTCGGCTCAGGGACGAGTTGGATCCTGCGCAGTATGTCCTTTGGATCTGTGGCATTCTTCTCTTGGAAGCGGTCATTTAAGACATAGTGCTCAGATGATCCAGTGACCAGATGAGCATTTTCCTCCCCACAGTGAACCCTTATGGCAGTGACACCTGCAATTTTTTCATCCCTGGCTGCCTTCACCTTGTCTTCTGTGGGTTCAGACAGTCTGCCTTCATAAAGGCCCGATATACTTCAAACGAAATCGAAGAACAAACTGTGACATCATTTCGAACAAAATCAGGCTAAAACTAATTTCGTTTTGCGTTCTTTTTGGAAGTTCAAAATAGCTTCCCAAAGCAAACTTTCAGGAAAAGTTTGCTTCAGCTGCAAAACACCTTCATGCCACCATTGGTCCGTGATGATAATATAATAGGAGTCCCTGGGACTTTCAGCACATAGATTAAATTTGATGCTGTATACAATGCCATGTGGGCAAAGTATTAAAGACCATCCACCTGAGAGTAAATATTCAATAGTGTGTAATGAACTTAATATCATGGTTTACGGAGCGACACTGTAACATACCAGATGCACCCCATATGCTTTGGAAGACCTTGTCATATGTTTGTCTGCTCTTCATGTTCTCCTTCAGTCTTGTTATGAGATCAAGGCGGGAGCTGATGATATTTATGACAAACAGTAAACAGACCATTTACTGGACACTTTCTTTCATCACCAGGCTACATCACCTTTTGTTTTGTCAACTTATCAATCAGATGGTCCTCAGTAACACTGCTCAGCTGTGCTTCAGTTGAAGAGGGGCATGTTCTCACTGTTTTGAACTCTGTAAGAGCAGTGCCACAATATCGTTTCTTCTTGTGACAAACAGCCACATGTCGAGAAGCAAGAACAAGATCTGCTGTATGTCCTCCATTGTTGTTTACTTTCACTCCCAATCCAGGGTGCCCAGTTTTCGTAGCTTGGACTGACAGTGAAAGGGTTGTTTGCAGTGCCTACAAAATGTGATGCATTATTTGTAATCCAAATTGTGTTTACAATGTACAATCTGATGAAAAATAGTATTCACCATAACTCACTTTGGAAAAAAAAGTGAAATGAAGAGAATTCCAAAAACTCTCAATATCATGTTCACCGTTGAAGTCCTCAGGGGGTGCTTTGCAACCCAGTCTCACGGCAGTTCGTGATATGGTCACGTAATTTAATCTATTTATTCGTGGCAGGGGCACGTTTATTTAGTTATTTTCGTAATTACAGCACGTTTTTTTAAACGAATGCATTTCAATTGGATGCATCTTTCGTGCAATAGCACGATTCTTTCTGCCAGTCGGGCTGCAGCAGAGAAGCTGTTTAATCAACATTTATTCACGAAATCTTATCACGGTTTATATATGTGCAGTGCTGCTGCTAGCCATTTTGGTGCCATAACCATAATTCTTTTATGATTTTAAAAATAAAGCCAGTCCTTTATATACCTCCTACTGTCAAAGTAAAATTTCGTCAGGTGCTGCGCAAATTGCGCAGTCCAACGGACCACTGGGCTTAATGGGTTATCGAGTTGTTGGGGGGCACCGTCTTTAGAGCAATTAAATACTCTTGTTATGCCTGTTTTGTTATACCTGAAAGGTGCCTAATAATATATACTGAAATAATATCGGCATTATAATTACTGACTATGATCACTGATTTTTTATTAGGCTATTTTTGGTGTCCTACGCACAGCGCGTGATGCGCGTGGTGGGAGTGGCGGCGCTGTATATTAATTATGTATTATTATTTCGGTCTTTTTCGGTTATTATTTCGAAGCTGGGTTGCTTTGCTGTTGATATTTTTAAGACTATAACGCGACATCTATCAACATTTATTTCGATGTTATCATTGTATTCATTCATTTCTTTATTTTAAAAATATTATTTCGGTCTTTTAGAGTCTAAAGTTTTAAAAAATTTAAAAGCCCAAAGATCTGTAGGCCTATCTCTGCTAAACATGCGTTTGTGATTAATCTGTGTTTTTGTCACCAGCAATACAGTACGTTGCTCAGTTTTATTACAGTAAGTTAAGCTCCGAGATATATTTTTATTAAAGCTCCAGGGAGTTTATTCTGATGCCCTGTTGAAATAATAAAAATAATTTAAATTCATTTAATCATTAAATCTAATTTTTTTTTTTTCTAAAGTTTTTTTTTTTTTACAATATCCGGATGACGGAGCTCTCCCCAATTACTTCCTCTCTGAAGTCGTTGATTAAGGTAGGCTAAAATTATTGGCAACCTCATGAACAAGTAGCCTACAGTATATAATTCGATGAGATATACATGCAAAAGTGTAGTCAAGTATGCAACGTTATGTTGCTGGGGTATTGTCATGCCTTATGCCCTATTTTAACTTTTTGTGACATTGCTTTGGTGTTTCCATTTGTCTGATATAAAACCCTATAAAGTGCTAACTGCATGTCACATGTTAGTGTAGCCTACTAAACATTTTCTTAACTCTTCCTTTTCGCTTCTTGTGTAATTTAATAATGTGATCACAAACAAAGTTCAAAACTCAGAAGAATGACTGGTTAAGACAATTTGGCCATTTAAATTAAGAAAGCACATAGCATCCCTTGAATAGTGTGATTTTAAATCATATAGTGTGATATTAATTCAGAATGTTATGAATGTTAGAATGGTTAGCCTATATTATACATAAATAACTTTCTCTTTTTTCTTTCTTTTTTTCTCAGACAACATGGTTTCTAATAAGAAGAAATGCCCCAACTGCCCCCAGGTCATGCCCTGTGCCACTAAGATTTGTAAGGCCTGTGGGGCAGAGCAGCCCAAGAAGGCTCGTTTGATGAAGAGGCTGCAAGCCCTTGATATGAAGAAGGGGGAGTGGTTTGGCAATCTTAAAAAAAAACACAATGAGGCAGCCATGTGGGATGAAGCCATCATTTTGGTGTGTACAATTAAAGGGTTAGTTCACCCAAAAATGAAAATTCTGTCATTTCCTCTCTCAAGATCCATTAATGTACTAAAAACATATTTAAATCGGTTCATGTGAGTACAGTGCTTCAATATTAATATTATGATTCATAACGCTCCGATGCTTCCTGAAGCAGTGTTTTGAAATCGGCCATCACTATATAAGTCGTTATTTTGGTTTTTTACCCCACCAAAAATATTCTCGTCACTTTATAATATTAATATTGAAGCACTGTACTCACATGAACTGATTTAAATATGTTTTTAGTACATTAATGGATCTTGAGAGAGGAAATGACAGAATTTTCATTTTTGGGTGAACTAACCCTTTAATTGTACACACCAAAATGATGGCTTCATCCCACATGGCTGCCTCATTGTGTTTTTTTTTAAGATTGCCAAACCACTCCCCCTTCTTCATATCAAGGGCTTGCAGCCTCTTCATCAAACGAGCCTTCTTGGGCTGCTCTGCCCCACAGGCCTTACAAATCTTAGTGGCACAGGGCATGACCTGGGGGCAGTTGGGGCATTTCTTCTTATTAGAAACCATGTTGTCTGAGAAAAAAAGAAAGAAAAAAGAGAAAGTTATTTATGTATAATATAGGCTAACCATTCTAACATTCATAACATTCTGAATTAATATCACACTATATGATTTAAAATCACACTATTCAAGGGATGCTATGTGCTTTCTTAATTTAAATGGCCAAATTGTCTTAACCAGTCATTCTTCTGAGTTTTGAACTTTGTTTGTGATCACATTATTAAATTACACAAGAAGCGAAAAGGAAGAGTTAAGAAAATGTTTAGTAGGCTACACTAACATGTGACATGCTAGGACATGCAGTTAGCACTTTATAGGGTTTTATATCAGACAAATGGAAACACCAAAGCAATGTCACAAAAAGTTAAAATAGGGCATAAGGCATGACAATACCCCAGCAACATAACGTTGCATACTTGACTACACTTTTGCATGTATATCTCATCGAATTATATACTGTAGGCTACTTGTTCATGAGGTTGCCAATAATTTTAGCCTACCTTAATCAACGACTTCAGAGAGGAAGTAATTGGGGAGAGCTCCGTCATCCGGATATTGTAAAAAAAAAAAAAAACTTTAGAAAAAAAAAAAAATTAGATTTAATGATTAAATGAATTTAAATTATTTTTATTATTTCAACAGGGCATCAGAATAAACTCCCTGGAGCTTTAATAAAAATATATCTCGGAGCTTAACTTACTGTAATAAAACTGAGCAACGTACTGTATTGCTGGTGACAAAAACACAGATTAATCACAAACGCATGTTTAGCAGAGATAGGCCTACAGATCTTTGGGCTTTTAAATTTTTTAAAACTTTAGACTCTAAAAGACCGAAATAATATTTTTAAAATAAAGAAATGAATGAATACAATGATAACATCGAAATAAATGTTGATAGATGTCGCGTTATAGTCTTAAAAATATCAACAGCAAAGCAACCCAGCTTCGAAATAATAACCGAAAAAGACCGAAATAATAATACATAATTAATATACAGCGCCGCCACTCCCACCACGCGCATCACGCGCTGTGCGTAGGACACCAAAAATAGCCTAATAAAAAATCAGTGATCATAGTCAGTAATTATAATGCCGATATTATTTCAGTATATATTATTAGGCACCTTTCAGGTATAACAAAACAGGCATAACAAGAGTATTTAATTGCTCTAAAGATGGTGCCCCCCAACAACTCGATAACCCATTAAGCCCAGTGGTCCGTTGGATTGCGCAATTTGCGCAGCACCTGACGAAATTTTACTTTGACAGTAGGAGGTATATAAAGGACTGGCTTTATTTTTAAAATCATAAAAGAATTATGGTTATGGCACCAAAATGGCTAGCAGCAGCACTGCACATATATAAACCGTGATAAGATTTCGTGAATAAATGTTGATTAAACAGCTTCTCTGCTGCAGCCCGACTGGCAGAAAGAATCGTGCTATTGCACGAAAGATGCATCCAATTGAAATGCATTCGTTTAAAAAAACGTGCTGTAATTACGAAAATAACTAAATAAACGTGCCCCTGCCACGAATAAATAGATTAAATTACGTGACCATATCACGAACTGCCGTGAGACTAATGAATCACACCATAAGGGAAAAGAAAGACCTCTGGCTGGTAGCGTTCTCCTCTCTAAAGCAGAACGTCTTTCTCTCTTCGTGTATCCTTCACTTTCTTTATATGTGACTGATTGTACTGCTAAAGATGAAAATTTCCCTTAACTTTATATGGAAAAACAGGTCTCGTAAACTTAAAAAGCAGTAATTTCCAGCTGTAGAAGTGTGTTACATTTTCATAATATTATTAATGTGTTTTAAATAAACTGGCTTAAGATGTCTAATAAATCCAAATTCTATATGTTTTTTTTTCTTTAATAAAATTGGAGGCCTATAACTTTTATCTTAAAATGTAATTATATGTATAATAAACTCCCGGTTAAACTTTATAATTTCCATCAGCCGACTCTTCTTGCATGGAAATTGTGTTACTTTCACAATTTCTTACCACACAAAACTCTTCTGTGGAATAATATGAATATAACAGTTTAGAACAAATCTTTATGGTTCCCCAATTGGTTTAATAGAGGTTATTTGACAATTCTGGTAATATCTTATCCTATGAATGCTTTATGACTGTTCATGACTTCCCTATTCCTTTTAAAGAATATAATACTGTGATTAAAGCTCTTCCTACAGGTCTAGTGCAATTGGTTAAGAGCCACATATTGTACATCCAGAAAGATACAAAGGAGTCGCTTTGTTATTGGATGGCATTAGCATTTATGACAAGAAATGTAATAATAAACACATCCGACAGATTTGTCAGAAAAGAGACCAAATTCGCCCTAGAGGCAGATCTCATTGGGCTGCCCTAATTGACAATATCGACTGGAGAAAAGCATGGTTGTTAGCCTATTAATATTTTATTCCTAATAAGACTAAAGAAGTCCACTTTAAAATACTGCATAAGACATTGGTATTTAAACAATATCAAAATATGTTGATATTCTTATTACTCGCTCATTTTGTGGTCATGAAGATGAAACATTGATACATTTATTCTATTTTTGAATTAGTTCAAAAGTTTTGGTCAAACTTATACTCCCATTTAAATAAAACCCCCCATTAATACACAATCTTTTAATTTGAAAGATATTATTTGTTATTACACTTACTCCAACAAATCTAAAGAATATATTTTCTTTTTTTCCCTTTTTTTTTATTTTGTTTGCCAAATTTTTTATCCATTAACAGAAATTTATGAGCTCACTTCCTACTCCTAGACAAATCTTAAACCTTTTAGGTTAACTAGTAATACAAAATGTGATTCCTAAAACAATATGAATGATTCTTTTGTAGTGGCTCTGATGTTCAAGTTTAATCAGCTTTCTCATGTATTGATTGATAATTTTTTCTTTCTGATTAGCTCTCTTAGTATTGTTTTCCCATAAAACGTATGGTATTTATCCCCTTATTTCTCTGTTTGTCCCTTGTCTTTTATGTGTCCTCTTCACATGTATGTAAATGATTTTTAATACTTCCTCTAGATATTTGACTCTACATACAAATGTCTTTTATTTCTTAATGTTAATGTTCTTCTGAAGGTGTTTGTATATTTGTATGTTTCTTGTTTCTTGAATTTAAAAAAAAAAAAAAAAAAATCATGCAGAACTATTGAACAAGTGTCTATGGGTTTCACTTTTTTATACCAGTTTTATACATTTGCAGATGTTTTAATTAGACATTAGAATAATTACAAGATATTTCCATTATTCCAGATAAAAACCTTTGGGGAGAAAAGTTGTGTTTGCAGCAAGTAGCCAAGCATCAAGTGCTTGTTGATTCAAATTTAGAGAGCTTAATTGGAAGTTTTTCACTTTTTTAGTTGCACATTAAAAGGAATTCAATGCCACCCAAGTGAGAGAAAATATATTGGCGTATTACATTCCAGACACACAATGGGTTTCGGAAATATTGTCTGAGCCAGTTTATTTTAAAAGTGTTATTTAGAGAGCCAAAATCAATAAAATGTAGGCCACCTTTATCGTATGAATTTAATATGACTGATTTCTTAATATAATGAACTTTGTTTTTCCATGAAAATTTAGTCAACATACTGTCAATTAATTTACATGTGTGTTTGTCGACTGGGCAGTATACGCTAAACGAGAAATGCCTTCTGCTTTAGTGAGCAGAACTGTCTCTGAGCGATAGATCTCTCTGCAACCAGTTATTCAATACCTTACGTGTCTTCTCAATAATTGGAGTAAAATTGGAGTGGCACCTAGTCTTATTATCTTTAATAGTTTTAATCCCCAAATAGGTGACACTTTCTCTTATAGGAATGTTGCAGATTGAGGACTCCAAGCATTTACCCACTGGAAGAAACTCGCATTTACTGATATTGAGCAGAAGGCCCGAGGCTTTGGAAAAGGGCTTGAGAGTTTTTAATGCTTCTTGAGAGACATCCTTCAGAAACAAGGCAGTATCATCAGCTAACTGACTTAATATCACTTCAGTGTCAGCAATGGTGATTCCTTTTAAAGGGCTTTTCCTAATATGTGAATTTAGAAGCAGTGTAGCTATCAGAAATAAATACGGAGAGATTGGGCATCCCTGTCTGACCCCACGATTCAGAGCAATTAGGAGAGGTGCCACTGCTGTTTTATAGAGCTATTGCCATTGGTATAAGGCATTTTGACAGATCTGCGAAAGTTCAGAAAGAGTCAAAAGCTTTGTAAAAGTCCAAGAAAAGGATAAAAGAATCATTAGAAATAAAATCACAATAATCTAACATATCTAAGACCAGATGTATATTATTAAAGATATGCCTTTTTAAAAAAAAAAAAAAAAGCCAGACTGGCATTCATCAATCAGATTATTTAAAACACATTTCAGTCTTTTTGACATAATCAGAGCTATTATTTTATAATCATTATTTAGCAACGTAATTGGCCACCGGCTATCATTTAAAAGAGGGTCTTAATTCGGTTTCACAATTAGGGTAATAAGTCCTTGACACAAGGTTGGAGGAAGCAAAGCTCCATCAAGACTCTCAACAAAAAGTTGATTCAAACGCGAATGTGAGGATAAACTCACGAGTTTCAAACATTCAAAACTTTTGTGCACAGTCGTATATCTATGAATTGTGTTTTGCATTTGTGAATTGTATTTAATGAATAAATAATTTTACTTTGCATATGTGAATTACTTTTTGTGAATATATTTTTTTTTTTTTTGCACACGTGAATTAGGTTTGACGCATGTGAAATTGGCAATGTTGTCATTTCTCGCTCCATACTGCTCCATTTGGAGCATTTTAAAGTTTAAAATCATGTTAATGTCAAATATTTTAACTGAAATGATAGATATATAGATATATAGATACACATAAGCTGTTTTGTCTTAAATGATTAAATGAATATAAATTGAACAAAGTTTAAACACTAAAAATGATACATTTATTTATTTGACATAAAATGTATATTTTACTCAACCATTTCATGATGAATAAACCATTTTTCCATTGTACATAATACACATTACACGGTTGTACACTCGATTACATGAATTAGGAAAATTCAGATCCATTAAACCTAAAAACAAAACACAAAAGTTATTTAATTTTAATAAAATGTACTTTCCTCCTACAGTGGGGATCAAAAGTTTGGGAATCCCTTTCAGAATCTGTGAAAATGTGAAAATTTTTTAACAGAACAAGAGAGATCATACAAAATGCATGTTATTTTTTGTTTAGTACTGTCCTGAGTAAGATATTTCACGATGCATTAAGAGTCAGGGGGTGAAAACTTTTTAATTCAAATATCAAGGTAAATTGTACTTAATTTTTCTTCTGGGAAATATGCAAGCATCTTCTGTAGCTTCCAAAGGGCAGTACTAAATGAAAAAAAATATATATTTCAACAAAATAAGAAAAATGTGGACATCTTCATCCTGTTCAAAACCTTCATCCTGTGAACCTTTTTTAATAGTTGTGTTTGAGTCCCTCAGTTTTCCTCAGTGTGAAAATATGAATCTCAAAATCATTCAGTCACTGCTGGAAAGGGTTCAAATATGCAGAAAATGGTGGAAAACTGATGAATCTGCAGGAGCTGGAGGATTTTTCTGAAGAACAGAGCTCAGTTTAACTGCTCAGAACAAACAAGAGACTCATGAACAACCATCACAAAACAAACAAACAGTCGTGGATCATCAGGTAACCACACACAGTATTGGGAATCAATGGTTCACATACTTATGAGTGGGGTTATTTTAATAAATTCAGCTATTGTTTTGTCTTGTGGATTATATGTAAACATCTTTTTATGTAAAATATCTTACTCAGGACAGTACTAAACAAAAAATAACATGAATTTTGTATGATCTCTCTTGTTTTGTTAAAAATGTTCACATTTTCACAGATTCTGAAAGGGGTTCCCAAACTTTCGATCCCCACTGTAAGTAGCAAAAGCATCATATACTAGCTGTACTTTGCTCTAAAACAATTACAGAATCAAACCAAAAAGAGTAAATTGAACAAATTACTGGACAGCAGGTACATGACAAATTAAACGTTACAAAAAATCAAAAAAATCAAACGGGAAGTGTATTTAACAATACTTTGTGTATTAGTCAGGATGTAGCATAGCATGTATAATAAAGTTTTGACATTCTGTTTTTCTCATGTTTATATATTGGAGATATAATCATACCCTGTCACTAATGTAATCAATCTTGTTCAGTTTATTTTTTTTTAAAGGCTTAAAATTAACTTTAATCATCTTATGGTCAGGTAAATACTAGGGATGTCCAGATCCGATCATTTTTTTACCGAGAACCGTTGCACCCCTAATACACGTGGGTCTTATCGGCCCGTGATCGGGCCCGATTTCCGATCACGTGGTTTCAGACTCGATCGGAATCGGACGTTACCTCCCGATCAGGACTCGGATATATATGTATTAGGGGTGCAACGGTTCTCGGTAAAAAAATCGAACCATATGGTTCTCCACTTATGGTTCGGTACGCACTTGCACCGCGGTCCATCTCGAATGACGACGCATCTATTGGTTAATATGGTTTGTTTAAAATAGCAACGTGGAAAACAGACAGAGTTCAGATAATGTATGTTTCTGTCGATGGATGCACAAAACGTTACAATAACGATAATCAGAAAGCATGGACAAAACAGTCACTCTTTGTAAACTGTTAACTGCGAGTGCCGTCTGCTCTAATGTCCAGTCATTTACGCCGTCATCACCCGGGTGTTGATACAGGTGAGACCTGAAAAGCACACGTTGCTGTCTGTGTTTAAACTAACTCATTTAAGCCTTGCTGATTTAAACCTTAAAGAACAAGACGCGAAAGAGAGCTTGCGCGCTGTGAGAAGATTTGTGTGCGCTCATCCGAAGCGCGCACACGCTTATTCCAGTCAGCGCGCAAATACTGAGTTCTCTTTCAAGTCTTGCGCTTCAGCGGGCAAATTCATACAAAAATTGTCAACATGCCCGTCTTAGCGAGTATCCTAGCAAACATAGTCGGTTATGTCTTAAGTGAACGTATATTAGTCGAGAAAGACAGCGCATGTGGAACAGTATATGTACTGGATCGTGCATGTCTTATAGGGAAAAAAACTATTCCTGCTGCCTGTTTTTAATGTTAAATCAAACAACAAATCACTCACTGCTCTTGACTGAATAGTTTTTGTAACTTCAATAATGATTAATCTTTATTTATTTTATACATTAAAAAGATAATATGCAGTGATATTTTATATTTGATTACTATTTGATTACTGTTAGATACCTGAAAAACCTGAAAAGCACTGTTCCTGGATCTGTTTTTTCGCTCTTTTTTGTTCTTTTTTATGTAGGCTATTATAGAAGTATCGGATCGGGACTCGGTATCGGCAGATACTCAAAATCAAATGACTCGGACTCGGACTCGAGGCCAAAAAAATGTGATCGGGACATCCCTAGTAAATACCATTACGGCATAAGTTATAGGGCGTAATGAGGTTACAGTGATGAATGATTGACATTTCAGCACTTGAACCCGTACACGTTCACATCAAGTGCATTTTTGAAAAATGAAAGTAATGAAGTAGCAGCTAAATCAGTCAGCAGGACACCAGGGTTTTTCCTGACTGACTGCGGGGCTCCAGGCTGTGGACACGTCAATGCCGTTTACATTCGGGTCCAGACGGGTTCGAAAATAGGGTAAAAGTTGTCGGGTCAGACTTGGGTATAATTTTATCGTGTCTGTCTCGTGTCAGGTTTTTCTTTTAAAAAATGATTTATGCACGGTGGGTTCGGCACTCCACACACCAGAGGAAGAAAACGGTTAAAACTATGATTTCTTATCGTCATGTTTGTGGTCTGTCAAATTTTGACCCTAGCTTAAGGTTAAGGCCATGATTTCCATGATGCAAATAAAATGCACAATTTAATTAATTGATAAATAAATCAGAAACAGAGCTGTCAAATCACAACATGGTCTAGTAGTGTCTGTGGCCCTGTTTCCACCTGCTATTAAAAGCAAATATTGTGCAAATACTTCACTTTTGGCCACTACTGTACATGATTAATCTTTAATCTGTTTGGTTGTTGATTATTTTCATAATCTATTTCATCAAGTAGTTGTTGTAGCTCTAGTTAATTTAAGTTTGTTTTAATCATCAGAAATAATTTAAGAAAAGGTGTGTTGCTGAGGCTTCGACAAAACCTGATGATCTGTTATCTAGAGTGATTTGAAGATCTTGATTTACATGATCAGTGTCATTTATTTATTTTACATGTGATTTAGTCTTTTTACTTGGTGCAGGGTCTGAAATATTTATTATTCATCTCACATCATGTCTGTTGTAAAACTTGTTTGTTTTCGTCAGAACTACCCGAAAGCATCTGGAAGGAGAGGCCAGAGAGATCCAGTGATCCAGAACCTGCAGATGAAACATCACGATCCTGAAGAACAAAAAGGTGTTTATTCTTTATTTATTCATCATGATGCTGAAAAACATGATGATGCTCACCAGATTTACAGGTTGAGACTGACAAATTAAAGCACACATAGGCCTATAAAAACCCAAGTGAACTGAATGACATTCACACTGGGCTCCAGTATAATTACCTGCTAATAAAGCAATGATTTTTTTCTTCAGAGATCTTTTTTCATTGGCTGTGGAAACAGCAGCAGCCAATCAGCTTGTGTTGTGTATTAAACAATGTGATTGCTTACAGATTGCATGTCAAGCCAGTGCCATCTAGAGTTTCATGACCAAACTAGATATGTATAACAAAAATCAACTTCAGGACATTAAAATAGATCACAATCGTGACACAGCAGTTGTCGATCAGATCTGATGGGATAAAAATGACTATTGAACTCATCATGATCTTGACTTTGAGCTTCACTTTTCATTTCATGTTTGTCTCTCATTCTTCAACACTTCTAACAGAGACATGAATCTGAATGAATCCCTGAACATGAATCACTTTTACTTCATTTTTGTGCTTTAAGAAATGATTGATTAAACTTGATTAATAATTGATTAAACTCATTACTCATTTTATCAACCGCTTATTGTTATTGTCCAATTTTATTTTCTGCTGATTCTTCTTGCATCAGGAATAATTTCATAATTATCGGTTATGAAAGCCAAGTATTATGTTTGGTTTGGTTAATTTTGGGGAACTAAATAATAATGTTGTAGGAATGTTCTTTATTAAATGAAATAATGTTCCCAGAATGTTGAAGGAAGGTTGTTTTTAAATAACATAAACATATTTTATACAGAACGTTCCCTAATAGTTATTTTAAATTTTATTTTTGCAAGCATAAAATAATGTTCCCAGAACATTGCAGGATAGTTATTGTTAAATAACATAAACATAGCTCATACATGATGTTTCCTTATGGTTATTTTTAGGTTACTGTTTTTATAACCATGTAAACTAACCTTTCAATTAAAACGTTGCAGATGTTTTTGCATAACGACCTATACAGAGCTCTGAAATTAGTTTAGTTTATGCAGCATTTAATAAAATGTAGCAATTAGATGAAAAAGCACATTATAATGTTAATGTGAAACTCACAGAAATGATAAATTCTTGAGTTTGTTTGCCCTCGCTTTCTCTTGTCTTAAGCAGAAAGCCACAAACTCACAGCATTTAAAAATTAACATTTTGTTTTACTGACTGACTAACATTTGTTTAATAAATAATAGTTCACCACGCACATGACTGACAAATGAATGAGATTATTGTCAGTCAACATTATTAACAGTTTCACTCTTGATATCCAGTATCATATATACATGTCAAAGAGTTTGTTCTAGTCAGTTTGATGATCTTCATGAAGTCAGAACAATGACTATGAACTTTAAACAACACACATTCTTTACTAAATAAACAGAAATGATTACTCATTTCACCACAGCTTTACACAACCAGCAGAAAGAGAGCAGGCGGAATAAAGATAAGCGACGTGTAGCAGTTTCCCTGTTGCTGTTCATTGGTCACACCTTAATTTAGCAATTTCTAGTATTGCATTAGTATTGCGTCCTTCTCGTGAGCATTTGATAATTTTTGACTTTATTAAGTGTGAATTGAATCTCTTTTTATGGTCCATTTTACCTGTAAAATTATTTTTTTATTTTTTTTTTACTTCCAGCTTTCATTAACAATTATACATCACTTATAAGTGATCAAATACAAAAATAATAATATTTATTAAGATTAATGTGGTTTTGAATTGGTAAAATGTGCTTGTAAAAATATCAACTTGCATAATTATTGTGCATGCACTGTGTAACACTTGATTTTCCTGCTAGACAAAAACAGAGATCAAGCATCCTGCAATAACAAACCCCCCACCCACACACACAGACACACACATACAAACACACACACACACACACACACATTCCCTTCCCCCTGATTCAAGTCACTGAAACTTCTTCAAGATGTATAATGTAACTTCTAAATATATTGTTTTTCCTTTCATGTTTGGTATAATTTGAAATGTCTCAGTGCGATTGGTAAAATGGTCTCAGTTTCACAGCAGTCACTGGTATTATGAAGAAGATTGAAAACTAAGGACAATTCTGTCCTCTCTTTGGGTGGTGCCTTTTGTGAAAACCCACTTCTCTCCCCCCAAAACAGGTGTTGGTGTAGTAAATATTTATAACCCTTTTGTTATGGTTCTGGTATAAAAGGTAAAGTGCAAAGCAGTCATGGGGGATCTTCTGTTGTAGAGCAGTAGTGCATCCTTCATATCTCCGAAAAGTCTTTAGTTTTATCATATTTATAAAAGATACATACGCTGTACCGAGTCTTTCCGCACACAGCCAAGTGCCTGGAGGCGTGTCGTGTGAGCGGAGATAAAGTGCTCACAAGCACGTGTCACAAGCACGCACAGCTATCAATGGTCAGCTAAACAAATATATTTAAACACACGCAATACACCATAGTGTTATCCCTGGATAACCTTTGAATCACTATAATGAATATAGCCTATAGTGAATGATGAATAATGAATTCATCATTATTCATTATTATACAAGCCTCTGGCTTGCTTACATAATTAATACATAATTACAGCAATCAGAAAAACTAATGTTAGGGTCAAGGGTATAGCTGTCAACTAAAGCAAACAGTGATCACCATAATGGTAAATACAAACATTTTTATATTCAATAAAACATCAAAACCTGTTAATTCCCAACAAGAACTTCTGTACAGATATGAAAGAAACATGTTTGTAAACTGGTTTCACACTCAGTGTGAAAGGGTCAAAAGGTTGTGGCTTTAAATCAGTTGTAGCTCTTATGTTTCTCTTTTGACATCTTTGACAGATCAAATCTGTTCGTTACTTTACTTAGATAAAATACACTGGAACAGATACTGCTAAATACTTTACATTGAGCCTCTAATAACCACATGAGACATTTCAAATCTATTCATAATAATATAGATATGAATACAGTTTGACACTAGAAACATGAAAGCTTTTTATTTTTGAAAGTTTTATAATCATTTTCAGTTTCTGCACATATAAAAACTGTAACATGTTAATGATAAAATTTATCACAGCGGATGTAGTCATTAGAAAATCAAACTATATTTAAAGTAGTGGTGGGCCGTTATCGGCGTTAACGTGCTGCATTAACGTGAGACTCTTATCGGGCGATAAAAAAATATTGCCATTAAAGTTGGGTTGGGAGTTGGGTCTATACTACGCAAGCTATGATGACTTTCACCTTGATATTTTAGCGCGGTGTTGGGGATAAACAGTTTAGGACCCTTGAAACCAGATATGTTGAATAAAGACCCGGAGTCAAAGTTTAAAATAATTAATAAATTGAAGAAAAATTTAATGAAGAATAGTTTGCAGTTTCATCAGCAGAAGCCAGCTTCAGGTCTCACAAGGAGTTTGTAGGCCGCTCTGCGTACATTCACATTTCCACAACAATTATACTCTAACAGAGTCAACTAACTACGTCATTACTTCAGGTTGGATGATTCTGATTGGCTAAGGAAAATAGACAAGATTAGAAATTTTCCACATGTGGACAGATAGCATATCTCCCTTCGTCACGGTGATGACGAGGGGGACCCTAGATTTAGGTACCGGATGTCCTTTTGGGGTCATGATGTGGCGTCTGCTGGTCTCAAGCAGAATGCCAGTTGTCCAGTACAAAGGGACCTGCACAAAACACTTAGCGCACATACATGACTCACAGCTTCTTCAAGGCTGAAGTTGATCTGAGATCTGCTCTGAGCAGGAAACTTTCCCCAAAACATACTGATAACGTGTTCTTTTCTCTCAGTCAGAGGTACAGAGGAAAATAGATGCTTTAACATACATTGAAGAAGACATTCAAATAATTTAACAGAAATATAAATGTTGATTAATAACTTAAAATATATATATTGAAGCGGCAGTGGATTCCAGAATCCACCCCTTCAGTCCCCCCTTAAAAGGCCAATGTGAAGTCTTAAACATCACATCTGGTCTTAACAATTTAGGCCGCTTCAAAATTTAACATTGCTCACCTATGCTCCCCTGGCATGTTACAATAGTATTAAGTATACAATAGGTTTTCCCTCGAAGGGCTTAACTAGAACAGAATATTCTACAGAGCACATAGTGCATTATTGACCTTCAGTTCTTACACATAGTCGTCTTACATCAATCTTTGTGATTTGGTTTATCATCAAATTCCTTGACTACAAAACAAATACATATTTATTCTCTGGAAGCCGGGCTAAATGAGCAAGCACTGTTACTGCATTCCTGGCATGGGCCAGCCCCTTAGTCACCCCTCAGATACTAAATACAGACATTGCCTGTAATCATAAACACCAGGATCTATACACTGGTTTTTAAAAAAAAATATTTTTTCAAATTCATTATATATTACAAGGTGATGGATCGTAAATCCACTCCTTTCACTATACCCTTATAGATAATTTTTAATATTAAAAACAAAATTGTGGTCTAATTCAAAATAAACAACAACAAAATAAATAAATAAATAAATAAATAAATAAAGACCCATCATAATCCATCTAAGTATTTTAAGTTTCTTAAATCATTGTTCAGTTTACAGTCTATAGACATAGCATGTACCACCTTAATTGTAGAACATCTTTTAAATCTCTTTTTTAAACACCTTAATAGAAATAAAAGAAAACAAATTTACATGACCATAACCATTTCAATTATCCTTTTCAATAAAACATAGAATTGTTACTTTTACTTAATAATCCTTTTGTTAAGATTTCTTTTCACAACAGATCCATTATAGCCCACAAAAAAATAAACTAAATAAAAATAAACATAAACCTAAACCTTTGAATTTTAAAACATTTTGTTAAAAACCTTTCATCAAAATGAAATAATCATCAAAACATATACATTTAGTTAGAGTAACAATTTCTTTGTCTTGACTGATATCTTTATCATGACATTCACTGTTAATAATACTCAATACCTAATTATTATTAATCTGAAACTCAATTTTCACAACATTTCACAGTACTCAGTCCATGTCAACAGTACAGCATTTGAAATCAAATAATTAAGACTTCCTTTAACGTCAGTTTTAAACTCAAGTTTCTTGTCAATTATAACTGTTAGGCTGACCAAAATCTTAATGACCAAAATCTTAACCCTCTTCTTTGGCAGGGATCTTTTTCATTATTACTCACTGCACCAAAATTGTCATAAACAAAAACACAAATGGACAGATTTTTTTTATTTTTTTTATTTTTTTATATCCATAATCTTCCAAATCACTTATAAATTATACAAATTTGTCCTATAAGACATTATCAATTTCTTTAAAGCTGTTTTTGAAACAGTTTCACTTTTTTTTCATCATAATAATTTTTAACTGCTTATAATTTTGTCACTCTATCCCATCAAATTGTTAGTCTGCAGATCTAAAAATATATTATCGTTACTGTCTCATGTTTTGCAGAAACCAAATTATTGTTTTTTCAAATCCCTAGGTTGCACGAACAGCCTAATAGCTTCTTTCACCTTCAACCCTTATTACATAAATTGTATTTCTCTAGACATCTAATGACATGCATCCATTTAATGGATAGAAAAAAAAACAAAAAACAAAACAAAACAAAACAAAAAAAAAAACAATAATAAATAAAACTTTTATCAGTTATATTCACTCCTCCTTTGTTTGCCCACCGGCCTTCCATAAATTGGAGGGGTTTCTCTGGATAATTTACTAGTGACTTAGCCAATGTGTCACTTTGTCTCTGCCATCAAATCTTATAACATTTACGTTTATCATTCTGATCAAACAAAGACAGTGTTTAAATTTAGACCCTCAGTTGAATTTAGACAAGGGTTTTTAACCCATGGACGGCAATCTTCAATTCCACAATTACAATTTATATAAATGTTCTTAAAAATACTAATCCAGAGAATAATTAAAATCAACATCATAAATGACAAAAGTCATAATTACCATTAGCAGACAGAGCTGGATATCCAATCCACTTAAAGCTCGTCCCATGTTCTGTATCGTCTTTTCATAAGATTCAATCCGAAATATCGGCTTGTCAAAATTTGTCATTTCACTTAACCCATCTGTAATGATAAAACACTCATTCCAGAGGTTAATGACATACACACGCTGAGGACTAGGATTATTTCCCCAAACTAACACATACAAAACATAAAGTTCAGTCAGCCTCACACACACTAGACACATGAATATGAACCTGCTCATTGTCAATGTTTGCTTTTTGTTTTAATTCTAAAAACACATTTAAATTTCCCATTTTCCTGTAGGTTTTACTCTTATGCAGTCTCAAAGTATGTCTCTTCACTATAATTTGTTTTCAGAAAAGTCAGCTGGTTTGTTTTGGTTCTAATCTCATTGCTTTGTTTAAGCTTTAGCAAACTGATAACAGACAGACAGAGTATCCTTTTCTCCACTCAAGCAGTCTCTCTCTCTTACTGCACTAATAATCTTTTCAACAGAATCACAAGTGTGTAACTTAGACATAATTTAATATTAAATAACTATATATGGAAACCTTGGTCATTCACAAAGGTTAAAATGTACATTTTTTTTAACTTCCAAATAAAAGCCATTACCACCATCTAAAATGTTATGCTAGTAGCCATTTTTGAGGTTATCTTTAGTTTAAATGCTGAATGCACTTATCTGTCTCTTGACTCTTCAAAATCAGTCTTTATCTTTAACCACCACCATGTCTACGAATTATTCTCTGCCATGTCCAATGACCTGCAGGAGTAAAAACTATAATACAGACACATTAGTTCAAAATCAACACAGCCTCATGAATTCAGGGATTCACAGTACTGTTGAATCTAAAACTTCTATACAGTTCTTGCCAACAGGGCAACCAACATCATGTTAATTTTACTCTGGACTCCCCAGAAATTACGGACAATCACCTCATGGTCTCAGTCGGCTCTTGAAAGCTCCTTCCCATCAGCTCTTTATCAATAATCTTCTCCTCAGGGTCTTGTCCCCTGGCATAGTTGCATCAAGTTGTGGGCTTGTCACAATGAAAAACAAGCCCTCTCAGGAACGCGGTTTCTGGTGAGTGGTATAGAGGAACATTTTTGGGGCGGACTGCTGTACCTCTGACAGCTCCCCCCTTAATGATGCTGCTGGCCTCACAGACATCCGCTCAACTCTCATACCCATCTCACATAAACACCTCCCTCCAGGGTAGATGCCCAGTGGCGGCGGCAACCCCCTGCCTTAGGTTGTCCTCGTCTGGCCAAAGAGGATCTTACCCGTCATTGAGAAATCACCTCGTGCACACTGGTTACCGCTCTTTCCCATTCCAGATCTTTGACAGTTTTCTTCACCAGAATCAGGTGTTTTCTGGAGCTTAGGGAAGTTGCATTCAAGAGCCACCAGAGCCATTGGACTGCCTAATAGTGTTAAAACATGGAGACAGGTTAATAACAGCAGTATTTAATCACTGAAATCATTTGACTGTGCATTCTCTGAGCAGCAACATATCAGTGCTGAGATTATTCTCAGTGAATTTAATTCTCACTGCTGTCCATTTAGAGTAATGTTCTGCCACATCTGTAACTGGAGCCATCGGCCCTGCACATGGTGGTGACAAAGATCAGACAAAAAAAAAAAATTACTGGTCATAGAATAAATTCATCAAAATAGTCACTTCTATCATTCAAGGTCTGTATTACCATTTTAGAGACCTCTTTATACTCATTGAGTTTTCCTTTGACAAATTTAACAACAAATTTAACTAATTTAACAACTTAACCTCTTAACCTCTTTATGGCAATCATTTCTTTTAACATCTCTGTGTCCATGATTTTCAGCTGAGACACTGTGCTTCACTATAAATAGCTTGTTATCATTTATGACACAAGCTCAGATAGCAGCTTTTAGCTGACTTTGAATGAGAGAGAGAGACTCTGAGGATTTCAGGACTGATACACTGTCTTTTTATAACTTTTAACATCAAACTTTACTTACTGTCTTTTAACTCTGGCCCAACTTAAGACTTTGCCAGAATTGACATTTGTTTTCAAATAAACATTATTTTTATATTTGTCTTTGACCCATATATCAGGGAATTTAGGCATTACAAACTTCAGATCAGGTCGAGTCTCTGTGACACTGGCAGTCTCATTTTTGCCATTTAAACCTTCTGTCACTTTGACCATCAAAAATCAAACATTTAGAACTTAGAGGTCCTACATCATTTAGTTATTCACATTCACAGTAGTGATGTGCTCATCACAAGAAAACATACTCGAGACTGTTCAAATATTTTCCAATAAATTGAAACTTTCAGAACATCCAATCATCCCTATTTTCATCCTCTACTTACTTTTTATATATTTTTTTAACTCACGTTTTGGATTCATTGTCTGTAATTTTACATTAACCTGTATTTGTCCATTCAATATAAAACTTATTATTATAGATTTCCCTTCAAAAGGAGTTCCTTAAGACTACAATCTTTTGACCTTATTGTTATCTCTTGTTCTTTCTCAATTTCACAAGCTCATTCTCAGACAGAGTGGAAGTCTCTTTCTTTTCTTTTTTTTGTTTCTTTCTTTTCTTTCTTTTGTTTACAATATTTTACAATATGGCCAAGTTTACCACACTGTCTACACTTTTTAGGTAGGTTTTTACAATTACGGGCGAGATGGCCCTTCACACCACAATTAAAACACTCCTTGTCATCTTTATCACATTGGGTAATCAAATTGAACCATCCCTCAGTTACTTCTGGGATTTTTCCATCAGGGGTTAATGGCACCCCACCCATTTTACAAATCCATGAATAAGCACAAACAGCTAAAAATGTGAATTTTTCTGGTTCTTCCTTTGTTTGTAGCCAGTCAAGTTGTTGTTTAACTTTCCAGTCAGAATCAAAACCCTGACTAACCATTTTCTCAATAATCTCTGCCAATGTCTTTGAAGTGAGTGCTTCAGCGCAGAGCTGTTTACAGCATTTACTCTCTTCTACCTCATTATCTGTATCAGGACTGATCAAGTTACTGATCAAGTTACTCAATTTATATTTATAAATTATATCATATTTTAGTCAAAGTTAATACTCACCTGAAATAGATGGAGGCTCGTGGAGACACACTAGTAGTAACTTCTTTACAACCCCTTAATGGAGTGTAGTATCCCCACACTGTCTCCCTCTGATGGCTTCCAGTGTCTTTGTCAACCCTTTAATAGAGTACAGTATCCCAGCTTACTAGTGTCTTTCCTACCCCTTAATGGGGTGGGGTATCCACCACTCTGTCTGCCTATTATGGCTTTCAGTGCTTTCCAACTCCTTAATGGAGTGTAGTTATCACCAACCGTCTGCCTCTGATGGCTTTCGGTAATACACCAGCCTGTATTCAAGGACCTGGTGTCCTACACTCACGTCTGAGTGCGTAAACCCACCGTCTCACTTCCCAATCCTCTCAACTCTTTCAACCAGACAGCCCTAACCAAAAAATAAATAAATCTTCCTACCTTGTTTGTTGGTTAGTCAGGGATGTCACCAAAGAATGAATGCTCGCAATTCCTCCACCATAAACTGTTGGGGATAAACAGTTTAGGACCCTTGAAACCAGATATGTTGAATAAAGACCCGGAGTCAAAGTTTAAAATAATTAATAAATTGAAGAAAAATTTAAAAATTTTACATTAAGGTTCCTTTTCATAGGTTGTTAATGTTCATAACTCATTAATAAATGGTTAACAGGTTTTCACTTTACATTAAGGTTCCTTTTCATAGGTTGTTAATGTTCATAACTCATTAATAAATGGTTCACAGGTTTTCACTTTACATTAAGGTTCCTTTTCATAGGTTGTTAATGTTCATAACTCATTAATAAATGGTTCACAGGTTTTCACTTTACATTATTATTATTACTGGTCATATTACTGGTCTTGTGGTGAACAATTAATCCGTGCAAGTTAAAACACAGAAAAAACTTGTTTGCCGCAGTAATCTTTAATCGAAATCTGAAAAGTTACTTCTGGTCTGGAATGGCGTTCCTTCTCTGATAACATCAGTTTGACGGCTTGGGTTGAAAACGTGTAAACCACTCTTCTGCAACCGTTCGTCTGCTATGAGTGAGATATGGAGAGGAGGAGTGCGAGAGATGGAAAGGAGGAGCACTAAAGTAAAACTCTGCCCTCTATTCAATATTCTGTTTCACCTGGAAATACGTCACAACACTGGAGAAGAGTTGTTTGCAACTTCCGGTTCACGCAGACTTTAATATCTAATCAAGTTATGGTTATTATCTTTTGTTTTATTTTCAAAATAAAGTTGGAATTTTGTCTTTAAAAAACAATAATTTTGTTTTTATACACTGCTGTGGAGAGGCATCATGACCTTTTTGGAGAGTATCATGGGTAAGACAAAAACTTCTGGTAAGCAACATAGTAAGACAAGTGGCAGTCATGAGATATTAATAAGAAAGCACAAATACAACAACCTTCAGTCTAATTATGATAGTCAATTTTTGCTGCATCATAAAATAAACCAGAAATCTGGTTTTGAGTTAAATATGTTAATAAATACATTTATTAAGCATTTATAACATGTGAGTTAAAAACGGCTCACTATTTGGCAGGTATTGCATTAAAGTCGCCTTTTTATTCATGCAGTTATAACTGCATTATTAATGATTTATAATGCATTTGTAAATGACTTATTACTCATTACCTAACACCTTTATAAACCCTTTACAAAGGGAACCTTAATGTAAAGTGTTACCAAATAATTTAACAGAAATATAAATGTTGATTAATAACTTAAAATATATATATTGAAGCGGCAGTGGATTCCAGAATCCACCCCTTCAGCGGATGTATACCTAGCCGAACTGACCCTTCGCAAAGACCCGCCCCCCTTAGTTACTGTTGCTTTGTCCGACAAGCCGTGGCGCTGTCACTCCACACACAGTGATAAATGCATCGCGGAGCAAAGAGGAAACTGACAACACGCCGAAAGACAAGACAGAGTTGGTTACTTATGATATTTAACAAAGTCCCAGCTTTAAAACTGTGTAGTTTTTTAAGAAATTCAAACAATAAAACCCGTTTTGTTGCTCTTTATTGTGTCGTGACCATGGTCGTGACAGATTGCTGTAGCGCCTCAGCTCAAGAGGCTCGTAAACCGATCATCTCTTACTACAAGTCCATTTATAGCATCAAATAAACATGAATGAACATGAGAATCAATGTTGTTTCAAACGCGGAAAGATGTCAATATACACAATTTTTCAAGTTTAACTCCACTGAGGTTAATCTTCTAACTCCTGACTGCTTTGTCGTACAAAATAGCGGATTACTTTTAGTCATTATTTGGGTAGCTCACATATTCTGAATGTCTTCGTCAGAATTCAAATGAGCCATTTTAATCTAGATTAATCTAGATTAATTCCAAGATTACAGTGAGATTAATCTAGATTAAAAAAAATAATCTATGCCCACCACTAATTTAAATTCATATAAATATATATTATACTGCTGTAGTTATTTAGCTGTAGTGGTTGATGAAGATGAGTGTCATTAGTGTTTGTTTTGATGTTATTGATGTTTTAGTCATATTGTGGGAAATAACAGTATTAAGGCCCATTCACACCATGAATGATAACTATAAAGATAATGATAAAGATATAGTTTTAAAAATCATACTATTAAAGTACAGCAGAGTTCACACCACAACTATAACGATAAAGACGCATCTGCCCTACTGTGACCTGGGAGAAGTGGAGACAGAGCAACACTTCCTCACCAGCTGCCCTAACTATGAGGAAATCAGAAAGACATTTTATCCAAAATTTGAAATACTTTGCCCTAACTTCATAAAAGTAAACAATAAAACACAACTTCAACATTTATTAGGTGAAAAAAGAGATTGTATCCTACTAGCAGCAAGATACATTGATACCTGTCACAAAAAGAGGGAGGAGTCGACTAATCAGTAATGCACGCTCACACACACACACACACACACACACTCACACACACACACACACACACACACACACACACAGAATTCTAAATTGTTCATAGAATTCTAAATGTTGATTGATTAATTGTTCTGCTTTTTTATGTTTCTATATGTACATGTGATTCACTGTATGTTAATGATAGAAATGCTTTGGCAATACTTTGTAACAATTGTCATGCCAATAAAGCACTGAATTGAATTGAATTGAATTGACACAAAGAAACGATATTGTCTGAATCACTTTCAGAACAATTTTTCTCCGGCTGATGAGTGTTTTTGATATTGATATTACAGTATTTCACAAATGCTAAAACACATTTCTTGAAACCATCACTCATTTTCTCAAAACATTAAACACAAATCCAATCTTCAAACTAATTTCACAAAACCTCTGACTCTTATGGCAAAATCAAACAAAGCTTTCAGATCATACACACATTAAACAATATATAAACACTACAGATCATTCATTAGACACTACATTAAAAAATGGAAAAGACAACATCCAGAACATGAGGTTACAGAAAAAAAAGTATATTGTAACACAGTAAACACATTTTGCCATTACATAAAATGTATAGAAATCACAAGTAATGTGAATTTAAAGTATACTGTATGTACTGCAAGTACAGTATTATATTCAATATTATATAGTATTGAATGTCTGTATATACAGTACTTACATACTGCAAACATACAGCAGTCTAAATGCAAATGACTAAAAGGTCAAAGAAAACTCTAAATGAAAAGCATGATACAGTACACACACACACACACACACACACACACACACACACACATACACAAAACAAAGTTCAGAGTCAGTGAGAGATTCATTCTGCTTCAGCATCACGTCTTCATGTTGGGTCCGGCCTAAATCAAGTCAAGTCACCTTTATTTCAATTGCAATTTATACTACACAGATACTAGTCTAGTCTAGTATAGTATAGTATAGTATAGTATAGTATAGTATAGTATAGTCTAGTCTAGTATAGTATAGTCAAAGCAGCTTTACAGTGATAACAGACATGATGATCAGTAATGCAAAGAGGGTTCATTCTGGCTGTACAGCTCTAAAAGAAAATAGTGTCATTGTTCAGCTGAAGTCAGTTCAGTGTTGATTCACTTACATTGTAAAGATCATCAATTATTATGTAAATTACTGTAATTATTTTCCTCTATAAAGCAGTTCTGCAGAAAACAGTGATGTCATCATCTAGGCTAGCTTAGTTCAGTTCTCATCCTATAATGTCAGTACTGTCAGATCAATAATATTGTTGAATATTATTGAATATTGTTGAGGACATTTTCCACATCACAGGCAATGTCGTCTCTTGCCAGGCAAAGGGAAAAACCTGTGCCGGATCCAGCCTTGACAGCCTTGTCTCCACACCCCTTGCTCTTTCTCCTCATCATCCTCTTACACATACTCTTCCTCCTCTACTTTTCAGATTGTTTCCATCTATTGTTGGTATCATCATTCAGCACCTGTATCACTTGTGTACTCTGAACTGACCTATATTTTATACAGTTGATTTGATCACTTCATTAGAAATAAGTGTGAATAATTTTGAGTCATTGTGTTTAAAGGATGACAACTGTGTTGTAGTTGTGTTTAACTTTTGCCACATGTATTTACCATTTTGCAACACAGTGCAAAATGTGTTTTAGTGAGTAAGAATGTGTTTAGAGTTTTGCAAAAAGAGTGGATGAGATTTGCAAACAGTGTCTTAACTACCTGAACTTGTTTAAGGTTTTGCCTACAAAGTCACTGATTCGACAAATGGGTTTAGGCCACTGAGCATTGGGTTCAGAGAATGGGGTTTAGTGTTTTAGCAATTGTGAAATACTGTAATATTGCTATTTACCTGTTGCAAAGAAAAGTTATTTGCTTTGTTATATTTGTTATGTTATATTTATAAAGATGTTTGAATGCTGCTTAGAAAGTACCTGTAATCCTTAAAATGGTGTTAATGTAGAAACAAATGTGTTTGACTTGACTCAGCATGAGATGAGCAAAAGTTGTGAAAGTTAGGTTCCTGAATTTAATGTTTTGTAACCAACAACAGAGCTTATCGAGAGGGTACACGGGGTGAAGAAAACATGTTGAAATCACCAACGGAGATGAGATAGACAAAGACTACAGTGAAGAAGAGCAAGAGTGCTAGAAGAAGAAGAACATGGGTAAAAAAATAACCCAGCAAAGTTTAGAGAGTTGAAGGTACATTTTAGTGTGTAAATGGTGCTGCGGCTGCTTCATTGACAGCTTTTGTACCTTCTTCAGAGACCTCAGTTTGTCCTACTTTAAACCAAAAGCCTTAGTGTAGCTTCATCAGATGAGAAATACAATTTAGATGAACTTTATGCATCAGCATTATTTCAGTGGCTGACATTCATGTGAACATTTACTTTATGGAACCACAGATCAATCTGAAATCTGATCATTTGCACATCTTCTCTTGAACCTTTGTGCAGTTTTAATCTGATTCACTCGCCATTTATCATTTTACTAAAGTTTCAACACTGTCCTCATGAAAACCCTCAAATGAAATTACTGCAAGGGCATGTACCAAACAGGAAGTGGAGCTGTTTTATAGAAATACCTTTGCATATTGACGTTGTAAGTGTCAATGCCACAGTCAACTAAGAAGACCACAAAAGTTTAATAATCATGTTATCAAAATCTCCTGGAGGCATTAAAAGCTGCATGTCATGTTTGCAATTGGTTCAAGCCACATTTATGCCACCGGCATATAATATTACATTTTATATTAACAGTCAGTTAATAGTCATATGCCTCAACAAGTAAAATCATTACATAATGACACCTTTGGAAATCATTAGATAATGATTAAAGTAGACAACTGAAAGATGAAATACATGGCTTTGAACAATTGTGGTATTACCTCTGTGGTGTTTTTTTTTTTCTGAGAGTCATGTGATTTAGAGAGATCAGACATCTCAGTAACATGCAGATCCTTTCTGATTGGCTGACAGGCATCTTACGTAACATGAGTACACTTTTTTTAAGCCCACAATGTAGTGGCAAAATAATACATCAAAATAATTCAAGAAAACAAGACACATCTCTGATATACTATCCAGCAGAAACACTCAGTTTGCTGTTCGGAGCACATTTCCTGAGGTTTGACTTTTCTACATTTACATTTATTTCACTTTTAGCCTACTAAAACCCATTTAGTCATTATTGATTCATGGGGCATTCTGGGAATATTAGTTCTGTTGGAACATTCCCAGAACAGAGCTTAGATTTTATTTTCTTATTTGGTTATTCAGAATGTAGATTATGTTTTATGTTGTTCAGTGAATTAATGATTCTAAAATGCTCAATGCAGAAGTGCTTAACATGTTTAATGCATTAGACAGTAGCTAATGTTGGACGATACACCTCAGTGATGATGCGAGCAGATGAGTCCAGAACATGATTATTTTGGGGCAAAACCGTATAATTTAAAGTTTTTTATTGTAATAATTATAGTTCATAATTGTTCATTTTACACACTGTAAACATTTTTTGTTAAATTTACGGTAAAATTAATTTCATTAACTGATATAATGTTAATTTACAAATGTATTGAAGTACTAATATCTGTTTTGTACCTTTTATAATACACTGACAACCACCAATCACAGTGGTGATGAGAGTCACGTGATGAATCGTCTCGGTTACAAAGGTAACCCTCGTTCCCTGAAGGAGGGAACGGAGACGTACGTCCCGTCGCCACAGGCGTTGTCCTGCTGATGCTGCCGCCTGCTGGGTTCGGCTCCTCAGCGAAAACCTGTAGATGCAACGCACCTGCTGCTTATTATACCCGCGCTGCGAGGCAAGCAGCTGATGCATATGATTGCATGCCAATTTGCATTGGCTCGTTTAGTTACACTCGAAGTAGATTGGCCTCTCTAGCGAGATTCCTATTCGTCGGTCTGTCCGACGTACGTCTCCGTTCCCTCCTTCAGGGAACGAGGGTTACCTTTGTAACCGAGACGTTCCCATTCAGTCGGTCACGTTCGACGTACGTCGGACAGACCGACGAATAGGAATCCCTACCAAAGCGCCACAGGAGCTGCCCTCCTCCAGCGCTCTGTTGTAAGCCACCTGAACCCCCTTGCCTGCGGACGGTGGGACAGGGCTAACATACAGAGAGGGTCGATCACTGTTGTTCCAAAACCCATTCAGTGAGACTATTGAATAACGCTGGGAAAGCGTAACCTTCGTTTGAAGGAACGCTGCGGAAGCCACATCCTTCCCCGAAGGAGTTATGTGGAGAAGTACATATGGACTAACCCTGTAGGGCTGTGCTGGAAGGGCTGGAAGAACTGGGGTGACTTCAACTCGATAGAGATGGGTTCTCCCAGAGGGAAAGACACGGGCTTCGTCTAGGAGCAGCCGTGGAGAAGCCATATGGGATCCCCGTAGGGTCACACATATGGAACCCAGCCTAAATCCGGTTCTCAGGGATGCAATGGAGTATAGGCCTGGCGCCGGACGCTCCGCCACGTCGGCTGCCGAAGGGTAACCGGAGGACTCAACAGGGTCTGCCTTGTAGGGACTCTCTGGAGCAAAGACGCGCACGCAGCGCAGCAAGCCGACACTAAGCCGGGGCCTCTCCGTGCCTCTGACCTGAGGCGAGAACACGGGAGGAGACCGGCTCGACACGAAGGCTATAGTATCTAGCGAACGTGTTGGGTGTCGCCCAGCCCGCAGCTCTACAAATGTCTGTTAGCGAGGCGCCACGAGCCAGCGCCCAGGAGGATGCTACACCTCTCGTGGAGTGAGCATGCAACCTGAGCGGGCAGGGCACGCCCTGAGCTTGGTAAGCCAGGGCGATGGCATCCACTATCCAGTGGGCCATCCTCTGCTTGGAGACAGCCTTTCCCTTCTGCTGGCCTCCGTAACAGACAAGAGCTGGTCTGAGGTCCTGAAGCTTCGAGTTCTGTCTATGTACAGTCGCAAGGCGCGAACTGGACAGAGCAAAGCCAGGGCTGGGTCTGCCTCCTCCGAAGGCAGCGCTTGCAGGCTCACCACCTGATCCCTGAAGGGAGTGGTAGGAACCTTGGGCACATAGCCAGGCCGGGGTCTCAGTACCACGTGGCTGTCACCCGGCCCGAACTCTAGGCACGATTCGTCGACCGAAAATGACTGCAGGTCCCCTACCCTCTTGATGGAGGCCAATGCCACCAGCAGCAAAGTCTTCATAGACAGAATCTTTAAGTCTGCTGACAGCAAAGGCTCAAAGGGAGCAATCTGGAGTGCTCTCAGCACCAGAGTAAGGTCCCAAGAGGGTATGGAGGGGGGACGAGGAGGATTTAACCGTCTCGCCCCCCTAAGGAACCTGATGACCAGGTCGTGCTGACCAACAGATTTGCCATCTATGTGGTCGTGGTAAGTGGAGATAGCAGCAGTATGGACTTTGAGGGTGGAGGGGGACAGCCTACGCTCCAACCCCTGCTGCAAGAAGGAAAGCACGACTCCGATCGAGCATCTTCGGGGGTCTTCTCGCAAGAAGAGCACCACTCGACGAACAGGTTCCACTTCGAGGCGTAAGCACGTCTCGTAGACAGTGCACGTGCCGAAGTGATGGTGTTAAGTACCTCAGGGGGTAAGTCACCTAGAACCTCCGCGTCCCATCCAGGGACCAGACATGGAGTTTCCAGAGGTCTGGACGCGGGTGCCAAAGAGTGCCCCATCTCTGAGAAAGGAGGTCCTTCCTCAGAGGGATGGGCCAGGGAGGGGCTGTCGCGAGGAGTGAGAGTTCTGGGAACCAGGTCCGGTTGGGCCAGTAAGGCGCAACTAACAAGACCTGCTCCTCGTCCTCCCTGACTTTGCACAGGGTCTGTGCAAGTAGGCTCACTGGGGGAAACGCATATTTGCGCAGGCCCCGGGGCCAGCTGTGAGCCAGTGCATCTGTCCCGAGTGTCCCCTCGGTCAGAGAGTAAAACAAGTGGCAGTGGGAGGTTTCTGGTGAGGCAACAGGTCTACCTGAGCCTCTCCGAATTCTCTCCAGATCAGCTGAACCACCTGGGGGTGGAGTCGCCACTCTCCTGGCAGCGCAGCTCGTGATAGCTCATCGGCCACACGGTTGAGCACACCGGGAACATGAATGGCGCGAAGCGACCTCAGATGCTTCCGACTCCACAGGAGGAGATGGGGGGCGAGTTGCGACATGCGACGGGAGCATAGACCACCTTGACGGTTGATGTACGCAACGGTCACAGTGTTGTCCGTACGGACCAGTACATGCTTGCCCCGAAGCAGGCCTTTGAGGCGGCTCAGAGCAAGGTGTACTGCCAGCAACTCGAGGCAATTGATGTGCCAAAGCAGGTGGGGTCCCGTCCAACCCCTGAGACTGCATGCCCGTTGTACGTGGCACCCCAGCCGGTGGCAGAAGCATCTGTGAAAACCACAGCATGCCGGGACACTTGTTCTAGGGGCACTCCTGCCCGGAGAAACAAAGGGTCCGACCACGGACTGAAGGTTCGGCGGCACTCCTGAGTGATTGGCACCCGGAACGTGCCGCGTTGCCACGCCCATCTCGGGACTCGGCCGTGAAGCCAGTGCTGAAGCGGTCTCATATGAAGCAGACCGAGCGGTGTTACAGCTGCTGCAGCCGCCATATGCCCCAGGAGCCTCTGAAAGAACTTCAGTGGGACCGCTGTCCTGCCGTTGAACGTATTCAGGCAGTTCAACACCGACCGAGCACGTTCCTCTGTGAGGCGTGCTATCTGTTCGACCGAATCCAACTCCATACCGAGAAAAGAGAACCTCTGCACTGGGGCGAGTTTGCTCTTTTCCCAGTTGACCTGAAGCCCCAACTGGCTGAGGTGACTGAGCACCAAGTCCCTGTGTTCGCACAACTGATCCCGAGACTGTGCTAGAATGAGCCAGTCGTCTAGATAGTTGAGAATGCAAACACCCTGTTCTCTCATGGGAACAAGGGCTCCCTCCACGACTTTCGAGAAGACGCGGGGAGACAGGGCCAGCCCGAAGGGTAGGACTCTGTACTGATATGCTCGACCTTCGAACGCGAATCTCAGGAATGGCCTGTGTCGCGGAAGAATCGAAACATGGAAGTACGCGTCCTTCAGGTCGATCGCTGCAAACCAATCTCGGGGACGGATGCACTCGAAAATGCGTTTCTGCATGAGCATTTTGAACGGTAGCTTGTGGAGGCTCCGATTCAAAACTCGCAGGTCCAAGATCGGTCGTAACCCGCCGCTTTTCTTGGGTACAATGAAGTAGGGGCTGTAGAACCCCGACCTCAAATCGGCTGGAGGGACCGGCTCTATCGCGTCCTTCGCCAGTAGGACTGCGATCTCCGCACGCAAGACAGGGGCAACGACATCTTTCACTGTAGTGAAGAGGATGTCCCTGAACTTGGGGGGATGCCGGGCGAACTGAATCGCATAGCCGAGCCTGATGGTCCGAAAGAGCCAGCGAGACGGACTGGGGAGCGCTAACCAGGCTCGCAGAGACCGTACAAGCGGGACCAAAGGGACCAGCGGCGTACCCGCAGCAGGGCAGCGAGGTGGAACACAGGGACGCGGCTCGGGGGGGCTCTCTTTGTGAGGCGGCCCGAAGCGGCGTCACAGTGTGCTAGGCAACACTTACCTGGTTCCACGGATGGACAGAGGGAGCAGTCGAGGCTTTGGCTGCCCGCTGCTCGCTGCTGTCCACTGGCGACAGAAGAGGGGGATGAGAGTGGTGAGGTTTTTCTCCTCCCACTGCTCTCCAACCCTCTTCAGACCTTGAAATGGAGGAACTGCTCTTTTAAATTTGGGTACCGCTGCCTCTTGGGTCAGTGGCGGAACAGAAACAAACCCAATAAAAGGATTAACCACCCGGCCCTCCTCCAGGGGTGGAAGAGCAGCCCCACCCATCTCTGGGTCGCCCGTCTCAGGGGTGATACTCACCAACCACTTAACAGTTGCAGAGACGGGAGGCGTCATCTCCCCGCAATGGACACAGCAGAGCCTGCTGGGCCGGAGTTTCTTGCAGGGGACGACACCCTTGGCGACGAGCAGACTGAGGGGTGGCCCAAGAGGAACTCAATGGTTTGTCATGGGAAGCTCCCCGATCCGCTACTAACTGAGGAGAACCGCTGGGCTCAGTCCTCGACAGTGTCACCGAAAAGGCCACCTCGTAAGATGGGAGTATTGAGAAAGCATTTAGCTTGACAACCTCTCGCACCTCACAAGGTAAGCCAGGGGGCACTTCTGGACCACTGAGGTGGACATCGTCTGGCTGAGGGCCTGCGCTGTGACTTTGATCACGGTTAGTCAACAAGCGCAGCTCAACCCCAGCACAGAACTACCCTCATGCAAAAAGAGTGCCTTGGCCTCACATGCAGGGTGGGTGTGGTCTGTGTACAGCCACCCCATCCAAGAGGGTAGTGAGAGAGGAAAAACTTATGCAGATTTTGGCATTCCATATTTATGGCACCAATATACCCCCATACTGCCAAGTTTTCCATGCACATCTGGGAGACCCAGGAAAGCATGGCTGTAAACTCCGAATCTGAGTCAGCATAAGCACACACCATTACAGTGGGCAGCGTCACCCTCATTTCCAGAGCATAACAGCACTCTCTCCGATGCTGCAATCGACGTCTGTCCCTCAGCTGGAGCTCTGAATTAAATGCTAGGTTCCCCTATGAGAAGGACCAGCAATCCAATTCAGAAGCTGCACAGCTTGCAATGCGCTAGAGAGGGAGGGGCCCTAGGAGGTTGGTTCCCCGAAGGAACCCCTCAACCTCATGTCACCCAAGCCATATCAGCAAAGTAGACCTCTTCTGGTGCACCAGAGAGGGCGCTACAATGGAGATTATGCAAGGGAACCGCGCATCTAGAGCGCCGAGCGAGCGCTGGGTTGCCGTGACAACCCGCGCTGCAGCCCGGCAGCTCGACGGCACACGACACGCAGAGGAGCGAAAGGTTTGCTCTCGCTGATCTCCACGGTCTCCCAGAGTGTCGGGCAGACCCGCGGCTGTGCTTTTACACACAAGCGGCAGCTGGCCAACAACAGAGGGGACTCAAGCTTCCCGGAGAAAGAAGAGTCACGACCGGCGTGTCGACGTGATCATGTTCTCATATGAAAACATGAAACACCCACGAACATCATTTCAGCATGCGCCCAGACATGTGAAACAGTGATCGTGGCCGTCAGTGAGGACAGGAACGACCGCATCCAGGAACACAAGTAGGATGTCATCTTTAAAAAGACGCTAATCTACTCGTGTAAGCTCTTTCAGGGACTTTACTCTTTTAAAAGTGCTGAAGCACGCAGGGGAACGGCCGCCGCAACACAGACAGGGATTGTGTGCAGCCTGTCGTGTGCTCGCTCTCTCTCTTTGAAGGCGCTCACTCTTACCAGCCGTAAAAACGGCTTTTCAGCGCTCAAAAGCGCACCGTACCGGCCGTGAGAACAGCCTTCTGACGCTGTCAAACAGCTATTTGCTCAAATACGGCAAACGAAACAAAAACAGAAAAAGAGAGGACTTCGACCCCGCTGCTGTGCTGTTCGCCCGCACTCAGAAAAAAAAGAGAAGTTCAACCAAAAAGCTTGACTCGTCTTCTAGCAGACACTCGCTTGCAGAGAACAGGAACAAACACCGTTCGGCTCCGAAGCGAAAAGCTGTAGATGCAACGCACCTGCTGCTTATTATACCCGCGCTGCGAGGCAAGCAGCTGATGCATATGATTGCATGCCAATTTGCATTGGCTCGTTTAGTTACACTCGAAGTAGATTGGCCTCTCTAGCGAGATTCCTATTCGTCGGTCTGTCCGACGTACGTCGAACGTGACCGACTGAATGGGAACAAAGCTTATCACAAGCAGTTTTTCCACAAACTGAGAAGAAGGATAGTAATATATAGAAGGTGTCATTCACACAAACACTAAACACCATCATGGTAGCACACATGAAATAATAAAAAAAAAAGCAATAAACTTTAATTTTACAACATTAGATGTAACATAAAACCCTAATGTACATAACATATTAGAAAAAAACTTGTTATTTTCCACTTCCAAAAACTGTAAATTTAACAGTATTTTACCATAAAATGACATTAAATGCACCGTTAGATCTATTACAGTTATGCACTGTATATAGTACGGAAACTTTTGGTAAACCAATTAATTATTTTTAACTGTAGCATTTTTACAGTCTTTTACCATAAAAATCATGGTCATTTTTACAGTGAATATTCAAAAGACAGCTGAAAACTCATCTCTTTTGTGAACACTTAACCTCATCTTAAAAAAAAAAAAAAAAAAAAAAAAAAAACTATTCTTTTATTTCCTTTAATCCCTCCCTATTCTGGTTTATGCTACTCTAAGCAATGTCTGAAACTTGTATTATGAGCACTTCATGTGTTTATTTGTCTCTTCATGATGAATCGCTTGTTGTATTCTTCACTTGTAAGTCACTGTGGATAAAAGTGTCTGCCAAATGAATAATTTTATAACAGAAGAGGGTCAAGTACATACTATATAACATTGTTTATACAAGAAGTGAGAACATGAGCAGGTGCTGATAAACAAACTTTCCTCCACTGTAAAAAAAAGAGAAACCAGGGCTTCACAACACAACGACTTTGATACCGGTCTACTGAACTGGTTCATGTCACAAAAATACAAAATATTTGTGTTTTAAAATGCAGAGTTCCAGTGTTCTCTGAGAAACGATGGCGTTGTGGACTGTCTATCTGTCTCTCTGTCTTCTGGTCGCTTTGAATGCTTCAGGTAAAACTATTATTCCACGTCTCACATCAGAACTGTTATTTTAACATGAATTGAAGCACATCTGGGACTCTGTAATGACTGATATAATACAGTATGTGCACCTGTGTTTGTCTCTGAATTATTATGATAATATTAAAACAATAAAACAACAATAATTATATCATTATATCAGCAAAATTTATTGATTCTTATGAATGTATTTATATGATTAATTTTGACAATAATATACAACACCAAATATGCCTGTTGATTTGCAGTATATATTTATTAGTAGTTGTATTAGCACTACTGCTAGCATTTCTGTTTTAAAAATTTGTATTTCTTTCATTTTAAGTGGAAACGCGTCCTGTTGGAGGTAAACATTGTGGCAGTAAGTCTTCTCTTGTCTTCTTCTCTTGTCAGTGTGTATGTCTAGTACAGTACAAACCTGTGCATTTCTTCACCTTAACAAGTGTGTGTAACACCTGATGATCATGTTCTCCAGTGTGCTTTAAAAATGATTTAAAGAGCATATTGGAAACTATTTTAAATCCTTTGTTTATTTAAGGTACACTATGCAGCTTTTTTGTTCTAAATAAACAACATTTAAATAATGAGTCAATATATCATCAATCCTTCTTACAAAACATGATTCAATGATTCACTATGGTCACGTACACACTGCAGCTAAATTTGGTTGTCAGTTCACCTTTTAGTGCTTAATCGTGTTCTGTACACACACAGTTCAGTAAAATACCGTGAGTGACAACCGCATTCTACAACCGTATTAACTCCCGAAAAATACAGGAATAAAATTTTAAAAATGGAATAAAGTTTTACAGTAACTTAACATACAAAGTTGGGTCAGACAATTGGAGAGGAACATTTTGAATCCAAGAAGTCTATGTTTGGAAAACATTAAAGCCGCGATGCATTTTTATCCACTTGAAAATAAACATATTAGGTTACATGGATACACCTTTGGGAATACATTGGATACATTTCTGGAATTTAACTCATGAGTTAGAGAGTCCTTCTATGTTTCTGTGTGTGTGTATTGGGTTGTCTGGGGGCCAATTGCTCTCTCTGGCCCAACAGGAGGTAAATCTAATTACAACCTTTGAAGCTCCTATGAGGTTACTAGAATGTTAGTGGTTACTCTCTCTGGTGTAATAAAATGTGACAAAAGGGAATATGGTGCCAGACCCGTTGGAAAATCTAGAGTTGACTTGATCGTTGTGATTCACTCCGGATGTTACACAAAACATGACCAAAACAATGTTGCATGCCTTTTTGTTTTTTAACCGGTAAAGGAACAAAAGTTACATAGTGTGAAAATAATAACAAAGTTATTAATTTAATTACATGAAGGTCATTAATGGTTAAAACATAATAACAAACAAAACTTCCATTTTACAGCCTGTCGGGAAGGATGGTCTGCCTATGGATGCAGATGCTTCAAGTTTTTCAGTATCCCTCAAACATGGTCTAGAGCTGAGGTATGATACATTCATATAAAAAAAATCATATAAGAATATTCTTGGATTAACTCTGTAAACATCTGGGACACCTGTCAGTTATCATAGGAAAGTCATTTCTACTTGTTCCTCAGTTTAAAAAAAAACAAAATATATGTAAACAGTAAAGAAATGACAGTGGAGCTCCAGGATGTGAACAAACATCAGTGTGATAATACTGAAACATTATAATGATCTGAAAATACAGACACAACACATTTCATGTTATCATGAGAGGATCACTTAAAAACTTTATCTATGTGAAGTTATATCTAATCTATATACAGTATAACCAGAACCTTTTCTAGAAAAATAGTCCCACCTCAAATGGCAGATTTTATATTTCACGTGTAAAATAATAAACAAAAAATAAACAGCACAGTGAGTAAACATTATTTCGATGGTAACTGAAGGCATGTCACAGATTTTGGAATATTAATTTAAAATAACATGTTCTTTGTGTTTGCTCATGTCTCTGCCTCTACAGAAATTCTGTTTGTACTATAATGGGAACCTTGCTTCTGTACACAGCCACGAGGAGTACATGTTCATACAGAGGATAATTAGACAAACAACTCATGCCACACCATTTACCTGGATCGGAGGCCATGATGCTCCTGAGGTGTGCAATTATTTTTTTATCATGCCTTTTGTGTTACTGGGTATTTACACTTTTTTGTGTAATGCATAGGTTGTGAAACATTTTTTTCAAAACGCGTGAACATAGATGTGTTTTTATCAATTATTTTTGGTCCTCAGAACCGTTAGTTTAGTGCATTGGCAGCCATGAGAGGCACCGCTCACCATGATGATGTCATACTCCAGTGTTTGTATCGTGAAACTCGATGTGAAACAGGGCTGTGCACAGACCTTTTGAGGGGCATGTGCTGAAACTGAAAAAGGGCACCCCCCCCCCCCCCCCCCCCCCCCCTCATATATATATATAGGGTTTCTGGGCTTCTTTAAATATAATTACAACAGCAATCTTCTGTGAGCCATGTGTTTGAAGATGTTTGACTTCACTGTGATCCAGGGATGTCCCTCTCAACACATTAATACACACACATTACATTCTGCATGATAAAATATAAAGAAGCACAGTGACCTGACGATTCTGTAATGTGTTTTAGCTCCTGCAACATTACTGTAGTAAAACCATGTTTTACTATGTTTATACATGTGAAGAGCGGGGAGTATACAATACTAGATTAAAAAAATTATCTAGCGAGCAAATACATATTAACATCGTAAACATTAACCATACTGTGTGACCATATATAATATGATTAAATGTTAATGAATTAAGTGTATCAGCAGATAGCCATCATAAATCAAAGAAGAAATTCCTTAGAAATATATTTTACCTAGCTGACGACGGGGATCACTCAGTCGCTTTTTTGTCAAACTCAAATGCAGTTACGCCGGGTTTTTGACCAGCGAATATGTGCAAAATAAAAACGTTAAAACGATGGCATCACATTAGGCTACGTGCTACGTCATCATCAATAGGTTATGAGCGCTCAGTTTTTGGACAAAATCTCTTTATAAAAGATGTAATACTAGTGTACTGTATGCACAGGCTGTTTAAGGCTATTTGTAGGCTATTGGCTATGACTAACTTAGAAGGCAAATGCTAGCCCCCTCCCTCTCTCTCCGCCGCCCGTCTCAGGCTTCAAATGCATAAAATATGAAACTTTATAGACATACCAATGTTTCTTTTGTAAAGACAACATTGTAGCCTACTTATTCAAACAACAAGATATTTATTTACCGTTGCAAGACGTTCAGCTGCTCTGCTGTGGAACTCCAGTTCGCTGCACTCAGGGGGCGGAGTTAAGAGGTTTGACTGACAGTTTGTGCGGATCCAAAAAGATTTTGTCACAAGCTCTTTTTAATACTTATTAGGCTAAATATATTTGTAAATCAGACAGACAGACGTAAAGGGTGACCAATACCATTGATTTATTCAAGAAAATAAATAAATAAAATAAAACACCTCCCAAAAAAAAGGGCACTTCGGAGTGTAAGGACAAAAAGGGCATGTGCTCTGCACAGGTTGAGCCCTACCTGTGCACGTGCCTGATGTGAAATAGTGTGGCTGATAGAGATAACTGAGTGATTTAACACTTTCTTACACAGTTTTCACATATTCTTTACTGATACCCTTTCTGTGAAATAATTTCTGTTCAGATTTCTGACTGTTTCTGATTATTTCTGTTTAACAGAAACAGAACCCTTCACAAGAGTTAGGGTTCATGAGGAATCATCTTTTAGATAAATTTAAGCTATGTAAGCTGTGGACATAAACAATTTTTTCTGTTCTGTTCACAGGAGGGAATATGGCTCTGGAGTGATGGAACCCAAATGGACTATCAAATATGGTCTCCTGGAGAACCCAATAACGATAGAAATGAGCACTGCCTTGAGATGAACTCTGTCCGTAAGTAACTGCTGTTAATGCTCATGAAATAACATGATAAATGATCCATCAATCTGAATTGTGTTAGACCATCAGAAGATTAGCAGATACTGCTTTGTATCAAATTTCCATAAGATAGAGAATAAAAGAATGAACATTCATCACATTCATGTTGCTGATTGTTTTCTAACAAGTACTAATATTTCTGTCTTTTTTTTTTTCATAAAACACAAGTAAAAACAACTGGGTTTTTTTTCCTGTCTTTCAACAGATGGCAACTGGAATGATCACAAATGTCATGAAAAGAAGCCCTATGTGTGTGCGTACTGAACCAGCATGTGAAGAATGTAGAAGAAACGAGCTATTTAGACTCATTTACTTTTCATTAGAAATGTTTAATGGAGGCTAATAAATCTGCTAAAAAGGTTAATTTTGCTTGTTTGATTTGTGTGTGTGTGTGTGTGTGTGTGTGCATGCGTGCGTGCGTGCGTGTGTGTGTGTGAATGATAAGTTAATGACTCAGTGACACCTGTTAAACATCATTTTATAATTTGGGTATCATTTTCTCTGTTTTCACACTAACAAGTTGAAAATGAAAATGGCTACAAAAATGGCTATAAAAAAACAATAACAAAAATAAACAAACAAAAAATAAACCCATGTAGATAAGAAATAAATAATTAATTAAACAAGTAAAATTATAATCTGTAAAAGTTAGTCAAGTCAAGTAATCTTCATTTATATAGCGCTTTTCACAAATACATATTGTTTCTAACCAGCTTCACAGTGACAATAGGAAAATTATTATCAAGCTAAAGTTGGTTTTTGATTGAATCACTTCCGTTGTAAAAATGGTTAATTATCACTTTAGGGGCCACTAAAAAGACACCTTTCCTACTGAAAACAGAAAACCGAATACCTTTAATGCATTCTTGCCATTCATTTACATGTTTAGTCTGTAGATTTGCGTGTTTAGTTAGTCACCAAATATATTTATGAAACTCTTATTTTGTCTCTCCACCAGGTCATTATCCTGTACCTTCATTACATGTCAAGTATTTACCCCACATAAGCTAAACATTATCCTAAACCAAGTAGTCTATATGACATTTTTCATATGCTGCAACTTTCCCCAATTCTGTAACAGGGCCGGAGATATGATTGACAGCTTACCCACCTTGTCAGATCTAGGGAAATACATTATTATTATTTTTAATATTACAATTTTCTAACGTTTAATATTTCTTCAATAATTATTTTAAATGTGATTTGTTTTGTCATGCATTAGAACTCTGTTTTAATACTATTAAGAATATGCTAATTCTTTTTCTCTATTTTTTTTTTTGCACTTAAGTGGGATTTTACTGAACTTATGATAAAAATTAAAATGATGTCTCTCACAGCCTCATTGTATGAGGAATGCTGCTAGATAGGGTTTATTAAGGACAATAACATACAGTGTTGTCTCAAGAAACAATATCAAAAGATAAAAGACAAATTACAACAAATAAAAGTTGCCAGGGGGAAGTAAATATAAAAGTCCAAAGCAAAGATAGAAAATATACATACATATACATAGATAAAAATCAAATAAATGTATTATGAAGTGTATTAAGTATGTAATCATAAGTTTTGCAAAAAAGATATGAGTGACAGGTGCACTAACACCTCACAGCACCAGTAACTCAACAACCCTACCTAGTGCGGTTTTCTTCAGCGTTTGTAATGTCTACACAAAGAAGACATAGGGCAGCTGTTCGAAGATCTCGCCTTTGGAGAAGACTGTTGATTTATACTTGAAAATTGTAAGTATCACTACTTAAAAATTAAGATGATCCCAGAATGAATTGCATTGCTAGCCCACCCCAACACTTACACACAATAATAATGATCAATGCTGACCAAAACTTATTTATATTACCTTTTTTAATGAAAATTATGTTTTAGTAAAACAAGCAAAATGCAGTTCTTTCTTTCTTTCTTTCTTTCTTTCTTTCTTTCTTTTTCTGTATGTCCCCTAGGGGCAATTGGTTTCACAGCAAGACCAACAATTTACAATACATTAAAAATTTCATTTAAAAACACAAGACAACAACAGGCTCAAACAACTACCTACGTCCACCTACACCCCACATGCCAGAATTTATCAAAGAAATAGCAGCAGGAATAAATTAATGTTTGTACCTGTTACTCCTAACTGAAGGAAATCTTAACCAAGATCCTGAGGGTAAAAGATGAAACTCAGAATAGAGTGGATGGGCAGTAACTGTTAAAGGTGCCCTAGAACTTTTTTTAAAAAGATGTAATATAAGTCTAAGGTGTCCCCTGAATGTTTCTGTGAAGTTTCAGCTCAAAATACCCCATAGATTTTTTTTAATTAATTTTTTTTTAACTGCCTATTTTGGGGCATCATTATAAATGAGCCGATTCAGGGCTACTGGCCCTTTAATTCTCCTGCTCCACGCCCACGGAGCTCGCACTTGCCTTGAACATTGCATAAACAAAGTTTACACAGCTAATATAACCCTCAAAATGGATCTTTACAAAGTGTTCGTCATGCAGCATGTCTAATCACGTAAGTATGGTATTTATTTGGATGTTTACATTTGATTCTGAATGAGTTTGATAGTGCTCCGTGGCTAAAGCTAACATTACACACTGTTGGAGAGATTTATAAAGAATGAAGTTGTGTTTATGAATTATACAGACTGCAAGTGTTTAATAATGAAAATAGCGATGGCTCTTGTCTCCGTGAATACAGTAAGAAACGATGGTAACTTTAACCACATTTAACAGTACATTAGCAACATGCTAACGAAACATTTAGAAAGACAATTTACAAATATCACTAAAAATATCATGATATCATGGATCATGTCAGTTATTATTGCTCCATCTGCCATTTTTTGCTATTGTTCTTGCTTGCTTACCTAGTCTGATGATTCACCTGTGCAGATCCAGACGTTACTGGCTGCCCTTGTCTAATGCCTTTCATAATGTTGGGAACATGGGCTGGCATATGCAAATATTGTTATGTAACAGTCGGTGTTATGTTGAGATTCGCTTGTTCTTCGGAGGTCTTTTAAACAAATGAGATTTACACAAGAAGGAGGAAACAATGGAGTTTGAGACTCACAGTATGTCATTTCCATGTACTGAACTCTGTTGTTATTTGACTATGCCAAGATAAATTCAATTTTTCATTCGAGGGCACCTTTAAGATAGATTGAGTTTTGCTAACTACCTGGCAATTATACAGATCACTAGGATTTGCTGAACTCCTAAAAATCTTACTGCTAGTGTTACCTATTTTGACCAATGCAGTCTTCGACTTCACACTGAGGGGCCGTTCACACAGAACGCGCCTTTGTGTCTAAAAACGCCAGACGCGGTGCTCAGAAGTGGTTTTAAAAAAAGTGCAGCGTAGAACGCGAAGGTCTCGAGACGCGCTTTTGAGACGTGAAGCAATAACGACAATAACGGAAATAATAAAAAAAAAATAGGCAAACAGCAGAATTGACAGATACAAGTTTTGACATAGAAAAAAAGAAAATAAGATAATAATGAGCGCCTAATCCGCCATGTTGCCGTCATACAAAACAGTTGTCATGCCAACTTGCTACTGTAAACAGAAGATCGCAACGCTTGCCCCGCCTCCGAGTTCTTCTGATTGGTTTTACTGTTTTGGAACTGACATTGATGAGCAGCGCTGCGTGTAAAAGTTGAAATTCTTTTAACTTGACACGGCGTCTTAAAAACGCGGCGCTCATGTGCGAGGCGCTGCAAAAGACGCGAGACGCGAGCGTAACGGTCATGCACGTCCGTCAAGCACGTGTTTACATAGAAAAACATTGGAATAGAAAAATGCGTTCTGTGTGAACGGCCCCTAAGACTGCCATACCAGCATAACATAGCAAATGTTAAAACCGACTCAATATAAGATTTGTAAAACAGAGTCATCAGGGATCTATCAAAGTTAAACTAGGATAGTCTCCGTAGACAGTACAGACATTGCTGGCCCCTTTTACAAATCTTCTCCACATTGACATTAAAATCCAGCTTGTTGTCAATCACACATCCCAAATACTTATGATTCCACAACCTCAATCTCCTGATCTTGAATTGTTCTCTTTATATCAATTTGATTATTTCATTCATTTCTATCTTGACGCAGATTTGCGGAAATATGGACTCCAATAATCTACTGGTCATAAAGATTTTGTTAAGGATGCTGGTGTAGAGAGACGAGGCAGATACAGATTTCCACAATCGTAAGAGACTTTAATAGAAACAAGGGCAGGAACACCAAACGCAAAACACCAAACGAGGGTCAGGAGCCCTGGTGGGCTCTGGCGCTTCCGAAACCCCCCCCAGGAGTTCCCCACCCACAGGTACCGGAATGGGCACTAGGCCCCCCCCCAAAAAATACATGGGGAATTTAAGGAAAGTTTTTAAAAGTCTGAGGAAGGGCATGGCGGCTGAGGCTGAAGCGGCTGGGGCTGAAGCGGCTGGGGCTGAAGCGGCTGGGGCTGAAGCGGCTGGGGCTGAAGCGGCTGGGGCTGAAGCGGCTGGGGCTGAAGCGGCTGGGGCTGAAGCGGCTGGGGCTGAAGCGGCTGGGGCTGGAGCGGCGGGCTCGGCGGCGGCGGCTGGAGCGGCGGGCTCGTAGGCGGCGGCTGGAGCGGCGGGCTCGTAGGCGGCGGCTGGAGCTGAGGGCTCGTAGGCGGCGGCTGGAGCTGAGGGCTCGTAGGCGGCGGCTGGAGCTGAGGGCTCGTAGGCGGCGGCTGGAGCTGAGGGCTCGTAGGCGGCGGCTGGAGCTGAGGGCTCGTAGGCGGCGGCTGGAGCTGAGGGCTCGTAGGCGGCGGCTGGAGCTGAGGGCTCGTAGGCGGCGGCTGGAGCTGAGGGCTCGTAGGCGGCGGCTGGAGCTGAGGGCTCGTAGGCGGCGGCTGGAGCTGAGGGCTCGTAGGCGGCGGCTGGAGCTGAGGGCTCGTAGGCGGCGGCTGGAGCTGAGGGCTCGTTCGGCGGAGACTGGAGCGGCTTGCTCGGCGGAGACTGGAGCGGCTTGCTCGGCGGAGACTGGAGCGGCTTGCTCGGCGGAGACTGGAGCGGCTTGCTCGGCGGAGACTGGAACACTTGGCTCTGTCCAAAAGTCTATAAGCCAGGCCACCTCACTAGGTGGCTCGCACAGGGTTGGAGCAGGCTCTGGAGATACTGGAGCGGGCTCTGGAGATACTGGAGCGGGCTCTGGAGACACTGGAGCGGGCTCTGGAGACACTGGAGCGGGCTCTGGAGACACTGGAGCCTCTTTCTTCCTCCTCCTCCGCTTACTGGGCCCAGTAGAGGAATGTGGGTCCAGCATGGGGCAGGCAGGGAGTTCGCTGGAGGGGTATGCGGAGGAAGCCGGAGGTTGACTGACTGGCCCGGCCAACCGTGTTTCTGGATGGACTGGACGACAACACTTATCCTGAACCCTATCCACGTAGAATTTGGAGCCATTTAACCACAAAATTAAATTGATAGTTTCGCTTAAGGAGAAACAAAAAACAGGTTCATCAAAACGGATAGTGTCGTCATCCAATCCATCCAAAAACAGGGAGATCAACCATGCATCAGGCCAGTCAGACAAGAAAGCAAGCTCAACGAACTCCTCCACATACCTCTCCAGCGAACGACCCACCTGTAGGAGCCCGATGAGGCGATCGCCGGTTGTCAGAAGAGTGAGAGGCGTTGGAGGAGCAGGAGCCAGGGAGCTGGTGGAAGTCTCCATTTTTTTTTGTGGAAAATCCGGTCGTTTATGGTCCGTTCTTCTGTTAAGGATGCTGGTGTAGAGAGACGAGGCAGATACAGATTTCCACAATCGTAAGAGACTTTAATAGAAACAAGGGCAGGAACACCAAACGCAAACATAACACAACAGAGAACGGACCAGGAGTGCAGGGAGTGAGTGCAATATATGGGGAGTGCTGACAATAGAGTCCAGGTGCAGGTGATGAGTGCTGATGAGGAGCAGACGAGGGAAGTGAGTGCAGGTGTGGAAACAGGAGGATCATGGGATATGGAGTCCAGGAAGACAAGGGATCTGTAACAGATTTCAGAAGAATCCAGAGTAAATCAACTATAACATTTTATTTGTCAAGTAAAAAAGTATCATGCCAATTACATAGTCGGACAATTAGAAGCCAATTTAAAGGTTTGAATTAGATAAGTGAGGAGAGTTTGGGCAAGGCGGTGTAAACCTTCTCTCCAGATGAGTTTTATATCTTTATTGCAGGGTGCTTGATCTCAGTTTTTGTCTTATCAGGAAAATCAAGTCTTACACTGTTGTCACAGAAAACTGAACAAAGGAACACAATAAATATACAAACAATAATAGGCTATACAGAACGTTTCCTTATAGTTATTTTTAATTTTGTTTTTGCAACCATAATATAATGTTCCCAGAATGTTGCAGGTTAGATATTTTAAATAACAAAAATAGATCATATAGATTGTATAGATCATTTGGTTATTTTTAGGTTATTGTTTTTATAACCATGTAAACTAACTTTTCAATTAAAACGTTGCAGATGTTTTTGTATAATGACCTATACAGAGCTCTGAAATTAGTTATTGCAGCATTTAATAAAATGTAGCAATTAGATAAAACAAAAAAGCACATTATAATGTTAATGTGAAACTCACAGAAATTATAAATTCTTGGGTTTGTTTCTATCTTCATGAACTGTGCTTCATGAGGCTTCATTTGCCTGCGCTTTCCCTCGTCTTAAACAGAATGCCGCAAACTTGTGGAATTTAAAAATTAACATTTTGTTTTACTGGCTGACTAACGTTTGTTTAATAAATAATAGTTCACCCTACACATGACTGACAAATTAATGAAATTATTGTCTGTCTACATTATTAACAGTTTCACCCTTGATATCCAGTATCATATATACATTTCAAAGAGTTTGTTCTAGTTGGTTTGATGTTCATTCACACCATGAGGCTTCATGAAGTCAGAACAATGACTAAGATCTTTGAACAACACAAAATCTTTACTAAATAAACTGAAATGATTAATCATTTCACCACAGCTTTACACAACCAGCAGAAAGAGAGCAGGCGGAATAAAGATAAGCGGCATGTAACAGTTTCACTGTTGCTGTCCATTGGTCACACCTTAATTTAGCAATTTCTAGTATTGCATTAGTATTGCGTCCTTCTCATGAGCATTTATTTATTTTTGACTTCTCAGTGTGAGTTGAATCTCTTTTTTTGGCCCATTTTATCTATAAAATTAAACCTTACAGCTTACAGCTTTCCTTAACAATTATACATCACTTATAAATGATTAAATACAACATTAATAGTAGTTATTAAGATTAATGTGGTTTGGAATTGGTAAAATGTGCTTGTAAAAAAAATATGATGAACATATAAACTTGCATAATTATTGTTTATGCACTGTAATACAGATGAACAAATGATAAAGTTGGGTTGCTGAATATATACGATCCCTTTCTTCAAAAGCACTTATTGTAAATTATATGATTATAGATTGTAATCTAGATGTGCTGTGTTTGACCGAAACCTGGCTCAAACCATATGATTACATTACTTCAAATAAGCCTAAACCCCAAGATTATTGTTATATACATGAGCGTCATCTGAAAGGCAAAGGGGGAGGTGTTGCTGTAATTTATAGTAATATCTTCAGTATTACTCAGAGGAGTTTCAAATATAATTCTTTTTAAGTGATGGTTCTTTATGTCAGTGGGTCCTAACTGCGTTCCTAGAGGCCCCCAGTACTGCACATTTTGCATGTTTCCTTAATTAAACACACCAGGTCATCAGGTCATCAGCTCATTATAGTGACTCCAAGACCTAAAATGGGTGTGTCAGACAAAGCAGACTTGCAAAATGTGCACTGTTGGGGGGCCTCCAGGAACGTGGTTGGGAACCACTGCTTTATGTAGACACAGTTGCTCATTTGTACTTAAAGAAGATTTAAAAAAAATAATAATAGTCCAACACTGTGGTACAACGAGCACACTCTGGCCCTCAAGAGAGCAGCCAGAAAAATGGAGTGCAGCTGGAAGAAAACAAAACTAAAGGTTTTCACATTTCGTGGAAAGACAGCACTATTGCATACAGAAAGGCCTTAGAAACTGCTTAATCTGCTTATTTTTCAACACTCTTTGAAGAAAACAAACACAACCCTAGGTATTTATTTGATACAATATTTATTTGATACATTTATGTGACGTTTCAAAACAGCACAGCAGTAATGACTTTATGAACTTCTTTACTTGCAAGATTGATAACCCAGTCTCATATGAAAACGTATCCTGACTACGTTGGTCCAAAGTGCAAAACGTAGAGGGGTTACAATAATGGCCCTTAAATTGTATGACTGTTACATTTTTTTTTTTGCCTATTGTTTTGCGTCCAAGTCACGTGACTTTAGAGAGCCCGGCCGTGAGAACAAAAAACATGGCGGACATTTCTCTACTTTTTAGTGAAAAAAACAATATTTTGAGTTAGTTTCTGCATAAAAATAAGTTTTGATTACATTTTTAGCGAGAAATATATATTCTATTTTCATAATATTCACTCAGTGAATGTACATAATCACTCGCTTGCGCGTTGTTGCAAAGATTTTTCAGATCTCGCCAGAATAATGTAAAAACTGCTACATTTTGGTTGCTATGGACAATATTTTGAGTTAGTTTCTGCATAAAAATAAGGTTTGATTACATTTTTAGCGAGAAATATATATTCTATTTTCATAATATTCACTCAGTGAATGTACATAATCACTCGCTTGCGCGTTGTTGCAAAGATTTTTCTGATCTCGCCAGAATAATGTGAAACTGCTACGTTTTGGTTGCTATGAACAATATTTTATTTTCTGCATCAAAATAAGGTTTGATTACATTTTAAGCAAAAAATATATATTATTTATTTTCATAATATTCATTCAGTGAATGTACATAATCACTCGCTTGCGCGTTGTTGCAAAGATTTATCTGATCTCGCCAGAATAATGTGAAACTGCTACGTTTTGGTTGCTATGAACAATATTTTGAGTTAGTTTCTGCATAAAAATAATGTCAACCCGTTCTCACTCCTGACCGTTCTCACGCTGAAGAAGTCTCCTTCAGAACACATCGCGATATTTGGCATCAGTTCGCGTGTGCTGGATGTTGGTAAGTAGTCGTAAATACGCTGTTCTAATGTTTGATATAATGTCTTTTCTGTTTGCAGATATTAATCAGATTAACGTTAGCTCACTCATGTTCAGTCACTGCATTATATCTGTCACCTCCGCTGAGGTTTTGCTTTTCATTGCTTTCTATATTAAATACTAAACTAGGGTGATTAAACACTGTCACGTGACGTGCAATATATTGCACAATATATATAACATATTCATATCAGGTTCAAAGTAGTACAAGTGTAGTTTCAAAATGGTATTTGTTGTAGAAGCACGGTAAAAAACAACACTTACCATGCTTTTTACCACAGTATTAGTCGTTTTAATGTGATTTTTGTTGTAAATACAGAGTAACCACAACACTTATCATGCTTTTAATGCCTAATAATGTTAAATCCAAAAACTGTAAGGTCAATAAGAACTTCTTTCCTATATATATTTATATATAAACCTATATATTATAAATAATGATATTTTCTTTTCTCTTGTTTTAGCTGAAAAGACAAAAAGGGCCTTTCGGAAATGGATGAAGGAGACAGAAAGCTGCAAAGGCAAATAATTGCAATGGTATGTATGTGTTGCTTTTAACCCTTTATCAAACATTTTATCAAGCATTTGTTAAATAGTCTCACAGTAAATTAAAATTAAAGTCAAATCCTGTACATATTTATCACCTTATTTGTAAATCAGTTGTGCCCCTTCTTGGACAGTTGGACGTCCCACACATAAAAGTTTATATTAATTCCATTGAATTCTTTAAAATGATTACAGATTGGGCCCAAAATGTTCCAATGATACATGATGTCTCTCCGCACCTCATAACTACCTCTGTTTGCAAGAGTGGAAATTATCATTTGACTTGTCACATGACATCAGATATTCAATTATTTTGTCATAATCAAAATAATTGAATATCTGATGTCTATTCAATATCTAATCAGTTACACTGCTGATAATGTCCTGCTTGCATGTGAAACATGTTATTTTTTTATTTATTCTTTTAAATATAAATATAGCTTGCTATTAAAGACATATGTTTAATCATGGAAATGCCCACATATCAGTGAACTTATTACATAAATGCATTTAACATTTAATTATGCAACACTCTTTACAGAAGGAAATCCTACAGTTATGTGTAAATTGACAACTTGAATGTGATGTAATAAATTTACCTTCCTTTCTGTCTTGCAGGATTACTTGCAGATTACTTAGTCCTTCTTTTTAGGATCTCTACAACATCAAACTCAACAGCTCTTTTAAGAGCCGACCCTCACAAGAGCTACTAGTGAGTCGCTGCAAACCTGCCGTGATCAGCCCTTTCCAGGTAAAGTTTCTAGATATTTAAATCAGTATTTACTCATCAAATGCTCTCCTGGATGGTATGGTAAATTAACTTATTTATAACTGTCTCAATTTGTATGTTTTAAGAACAAGAGTAATTGCACACAGAGTAAGTAGAGACTTTCTTGTTTTTCTGTGCAGAGAAGGAAGACCAGTCCTTATATCAAAGCAAGCTCATCGAAGTCCTTTGTTTAGGGTGAGGAAGGAACATGACCATCTCATGCCCAAAGAAGACAGAAGTCCATTGGTATGTCTTGTGTTGAGGCAACACTGTAATATGTAGTACAGAATTAAGACTATTAAGTTCTTAAAAAGTTCTTAAAAACTGTTCCTTCTGTTTTTTGTTTTTTTTTTGTTTGTTTGTTTGTTTGTTTTTTTAGATAAAAGCAGACAGGGAAGCTTTGGAAGATAATGAGTTAATATAATATAATATAGTATAATAGGAATTAAATAGTAAATGTTCTTTAAATTATGTGTAATACCTAGTTTTTTTGGCTTGAAATAAGGCCTTATACTGCACAGACCTAAAACATTGTATTTGTGTTTTAAAACAGATAGCAAGTGAAGTCACTAACAGAAGATCCTAGAGGAAAAACGACTGATGTGCAGCTACGGAGGAACACAAGAGGCAGAAACTATGCATGGCCATGGCTTCTTCATGAGTACGGTAAGTCCTGTGCCTATTCTTAATTCTTGCCTTAAAGTTTTTATTGCAGTATTTTAACAATTTTACATTGTACAGGTTATCACTTGGTTTTTGACCAAATTATGCTCTTGAAACAAGAAACAGAAGAGTATGTTGTCCTGAAAGAAATCAAGGCTCAAAAGAGAGCATGCCTTTCTAAAAGATCTTTTAAAACAGGTTGCTGTTAATATGGGTAAAACAGTTTTTGTTCAGTACTTAGCTTACAGTCTGTGCTGCATTTTTATTATAATATATATATTATGTACTGCTGTTTTGTAAAGTTAAATCAGGAACAGGCAACTCTAGCCCTTTTGCTGTCTCCTTTTTGAGGTGGAGAGTTTACCTCCAACCATAATTGAGCACACCTGAAAATTTTAACCAAAGTCTTCAGGTGTACTTATAGACAGTTATAGGCAGTTGGGTTTGAGGTTGGAGCTAAATCTGCAGGACCGTGGACGCTGAGGGCCAGAGTAGCCCACCACTGTTTAAATCATGCAGAACATAAGCTGACCTGGCTGTCCATTAAACTACTTAACTTGAATTGTCTGTGTTTTTTTGTTTTACTTTTAGACCAGGACTGAAGAACGCCTGACAATGGGATGTTAAGACTTCTTCCTCTGGTTGAGAAAAAGCTACAGCACATCAGTGATCACATCTTCTGGTCATCAGTTGTACTGTAGAGTACAACTGAACAAACTGTTTAGAAGAAGAAGAACATGAACATGATAGAGACATGTACAGGGAAGAGCAAGAACCCAGTTCAGCTGTTATAATGAATCTTTATTTTAAACTCAATATCAAATCTGTTTTCTGGATCATAGTTGACTGGATGGGATTCTGTGGCGCTCATTTGTGCAATAGGAGTAAAGTCTGTGAATGGATTAGTATGACGTTAACGTATTTTTGAAGACACGTTTTTATTTATCTTGAATCTCATTTGTCTTTATGCAAATTTCAACCTTATGCTGTATCCTCCAATAAAGTGTTGTGTAATAAATTATGGTGAACGTGGTGTTTGGAAGAGTAAATACAATTTAACTAAGCTGAGTTTATTTCATAATTTAAAAAAATGACATATAATTTCCATGATTGTTTTACTTATTAATACATAAATATATATTACATAAATATTTTCGATCTAATTCATGATATTTGGGACAACAATGCACCAAAAGTTGCATATACTTTCATGTTGTGACAAGGATGGCAGTTTCCAGATAAATAAAGGGAAGGAATGTGAATAAAGAGAGGCTGCAGTGGGTTATACTGATACAAACACTTCAAGCAGAGCTGAAGAAGATTGATGTTGATCATTCTGGTACATCTACTACTGCATTCAAAATGACAGCTGGACATTACTGATGTCAGGCATGTGAGGAGCAAGAAGAGGGGGTGATAATGACATTTTGGCACAGTTTCTTATTTTACTGAATAGTGCATTATCCTTGTGTAACAGTAATAGTGAAGTGTAAATATAAATAGTTTTTAGTTTACTGCCAACACTGGCAGCTGGATAATGGCAAGTTGTTGTGGGTTCATCCATTATATTTATTGGTGTTCATACAAAAAAAAGCAAAGAAATAATCAACTACTATTCAATTAATCAATTATTATTATTATTATTATTGTATTACAACATTTTGTTATAATATTTCCATATTTCATCAGATGGTCTCACAATACCCATCAAAAACCTATACAAGCATGATGTTAGAATGGAAAATGAGGAAATGATAAAATACTGCAATATTTAAATGTGATTCAACAAAGTTTGTTATCCATGATGAGGAGTACACATCTGTGTAGATTTGAATGCCCTTCCACCCCCAAGGGGCCAGTACCGGCCCCTGGAAGAGCAAAAAAATGCACATTTCAAATGGCTGTAACTCAAAGTCCGGTTAGCGTATCAAAGAGAAAATCAACAGGACAACTGCTTATGCTATGATTACTAAATAATGTTGGGCACAGTTTTCAGACATACATGGAAAGCTGGCATAAAGGTTTTTTAATAGTGATTACAGTAAAATATTAAATTTCAGCCTGTCCCTCATATATGTAATAAATGTTTGCACAATAAACATATTTAGATATCGAGTTGTCCATTAAAGATCTTATTATTTTAACAGTTATCATTTCTTTACTAAACGTTTTAAACTACATTACCCATATGTCTCTGTCATTCTATCAATGAACGGGAAACATGGCGCTGTAGTTCATTGAGAAGCTAGGGTTAGGGTTGGGATCTCGGTAAAGGAGTAATTTCTCACAACATGGAAACACTTTATAGTTAACTTAATGTATGAGTAACGTAATATTCACATTAAAACAAACTTTGTAAGATAAAGCGCCGTTTTATATGGGTTGAAAGGTAGTCCAATCACAGCGAGTTCTGCGATAGAGTCACAGCCAATCACAACACAGCTGAACAGATAAGTCACGCTTACTTGTCCATTTATGGTAAATGACGACAGATCTCCTTCGTTTCCGGCTGACGAGAAAGATTCCTTAAATATATAATTAATCTAATTAAATATAATAAAAATCACATTTTACAACGAAAGACTCCTTTGTGTTTTAAACTGATGCATAAATATATTTGAAAGAGATATAATTGCATCTACTAAAGTGCTTCTAACATTTACAGTAGATATGTAGTATATTAAAGGTATACATTTAATCACTTATTTATACCATTCTTCACCATTTGAACTCTTGGAATTAAAATAAATATAAATAAAAGCATAATGAATGTACTCGATTTTGTAATCATATTCCAATATTTAGTGTCAAAGACAAATGTAGTCCCCAAACTACTGCACAACAGTATAAAAATCAGTTAATTGTGAGAAAAAAATATATCCAGTTACAGAGGCAATCTATTATAGTGAAATATAACTACACAAATCGATATGATGAAGTATTATTTTTACAAACCAAGAGATGAGATAAAATTCCATGTGAAAATAAGTTTCTTTAAAGAATAGGGGGGAAAAAATAACATTTTACATTCTCAACTTTAATACAATACAGTATTGTGTTTATTGTTCACTTTTACTGTAACTAAATTAAAGGCAAATTCAAATAGTTAATGCATTTTATAAATGTTAAATATTTTCAGCAATAAAATGCTTCTATAAAATACATTCATGGGTATGTTACATTTACATTATCCAGGTACTGATATAATGATACCATAGATGTAGTTAAGGTGGACATTTACTATAGTGACACTGTAATAAAAGGTTTAATGAAACAAAATGCAAGACATTTTCAAGTCCATCTAAATGAAGAGGTAACAAACTCACAGAATAATGTCCAGAATGTCAATGTGTCATTTCTGTAATACTCTATATCAGCACCAAACAGAATTAAATAAATATTGATTGTTCTCAGAGGGTTTTCCTGAACACTCTCACTAACTTCAATTGTTCGGACAAACACCTGCTATACACACATGCAGAAATACATATTTGACTATAGTCGCAGCATTACTAGAACCTTTACCAAAACTCCGGATGAGCACTGGTGCTTCTTTGATAAAGGCAAGAATATGGAAAAAGATAAATTACTATTTTCAATATTGGTTCTGCACGTTTCAAGGAGATCATAAGGAGGAGTCCACGTGAAGACTTTTAAAAACTGTGACAGAGTGAAGGGTGCACCTCCCCGGACACACCCTAAGCATGACCAAACAACAACACCCAAAGACAGATATGAAGTGGACACCACCAGGAGAATGCAGGGGAAGACATGGAAACGAAGGCCTGAAGAATGTCGGTGTCCCATGGGAAGATGTGGAGAATGTGGTCACAGATTGGATACGTTGGAGGACACTTGTTACCCAATGTGCCCAGCACAGCACTTGATGATGATGTTGTGAGTTCATACATAACCGTAGGATTTCCTTCTGTAAAGAGTGTTGCACAATTAAATGTTAAATGCATTTATGTAATAAGTTCACTGATGTGTGGGCATTTCCATGATTAAAAGTATAGCAAGCTATATTCATATTTTAAAAAATAAAAAATAAAAATAAATAAATAACATGTTTCACATGCAAGCAGGACATTATCAGCAGTGTAAATGATCATGACAAAATAATTGAATATCTGATGTCATGTGACAAGTCAAATGATAATTTCCACTCTTGCAAACAGAGGTAGTTATGAGGTGCGGAGAGACATCATGTATCATTGGAACATTTTGGGCCCAATCTGTAATCATTTTAAAGAATTCAATGGAATTAATATAAACTTTTATGTGTGGGACGTCCAACTGTCCAAGAAGAGGCACAACTGATTTACAAATAAGGTGATAAATATGTACAGGATTTGACTTTAATTTTAATTTACTGTGAGACTATTTAACAAATGCTTGATAAAATGTTTGATAAAGGGTTAAAAGCAACACATACATACCATTGCAATTATTTGCCTTTGCAGCTTTCTGTCTCCTTCATCCATTTCCGAAAGGCCCTTTTTGTCTTTTCAGCTAAAACAAGAGAAAAGAAAATATCATTATTTATAATATATAGGTTTATATATAAATATATATAGGAAAGAAGTTCTTATTGACCTTACAGTTTTTGGATTTAACATTATTAGGCATTAAAAGCATGATAAGTGTTGTGGTTACTCTGTATTTACAACAAAAATCACATTAAAACTACCAATACTGTGGTAAAAAGCATGGTAAGTGTTGTTTTTTACCGTGCTTCTACAACAAATACCATTTTGAAACTACACTTGTACTACTTTGAACCTGATATGAATATGTTATATATATTGTGCAATATATTGCACGTCACGTGACAGTGTTTAATCACCCTAGTTTAGTATTTAATATAGAAAGCAATGAAAAGCAAAACCTCAGCGGAGGTGACAGATATAATGCAGTGACTGAACATGAGGGAGCTAACGTTAATCTGATTAATATCTGCAAACAGAAAAGACATTATATCAAACATTAGAACAGCGTATTTACGACTACTTACCAACATCCAGCACACGCGAACTGATGCCAAATATCGCGATGTGTTCTGAAGGAGACTTCTTCAGCGTGAGAACGGTCAGGAGTGAGAACGGGTTGACATTCACTGAGTGAATATTATGAAAATAGAATATATATTTCTCGCTAAAAATGTAATCAAACCTTATTTTTATGCAGAAACTAACTCAAAATATTGTTCATAGCAACCAAAACGTACCAGTTTCACATTATTCTGGCGAGATCAGATAAATCTTTGCAACAACGCGCAAGCGAGTGATTATGTACATTCACTGTATGAATATTATGAAAATAAATAATATATATTTTTTGCTTAAAATGTAATCAAACCTTATTTTGATGCAGAAAATAAAATATTGTTCATAGCAACCAAAACGTAGCAGTTTCACATTATTCTGGCGAGATCAGAAAAATCTTTGCAACAACGCGCAAGCGAGTGATTATGTACATTCACTGAGTGAATATTATGAAAATAGAATATATATTTCTCGCTAAAAATGTAATCAAACCTTATTTTTATGCAGAAACTAACTCAAAATATTGTTTTTTCACTAAAAAGTAGAGAAACGTCCGCCATGTTTTTTTGTTCTCACGGCCGGGCTCTCTAAAGTCACGTGACTTGGACGCAAAACAATAGGCAAAAAAAATGTAACAGTCATACAATTTAAGGGCCATTATTGTAACCCCTCTACGTTTTGCACTTTGGACCAACGTAGTCAGGATACGTTTTCATATGAGACTGGGTTGACCATTTGTATTCTTGCACTTGCACTAATCTGTAGGCTATCGCCAAAAATGACGGAAGGCCTGTTTTAAGTTGTTTCTGTCATGAGGAGAAAATCCATCAGAACGCGCCGGCGCTTTCGTCGACCAGGGCTGGGTTTCCAAATAACGATGTATCTTAGCTCTTAAGAGCGCTTTCTAAGTGCGAGGTTACGAACGCTCGCTGCAATTCCACGTGCGTTTCCCAAAAATGCCCTTAACATGAACGCGCGAGAACGCGCTCTACGTGCTACTTAAGAGTCGCTGTCCGTTTCTCAAGTGCTGAATATTACCTTATAAAATCGTATCCTTTAACGTTTAACCTAATAATCGTCACCTGATGTGGTTTAAAATAAATAAATAAATAAAGATACCTTTCAAAAAGATTAAATTAATGTTCTTCTGGAGGAGGTAGAGCTAAACAAAGATGTAATTTTCAGACGATTTCTTTAAGCTATATATATATATATGAAGACTTCAGATGCAAAAGCCTCTAAGTGCCGTCTGAAATGTTCTTCTAAAATTAGCATTTTTATCAAGCTTGTATGTTTAGGTTCAGTAATTTCACTTTAATGGCAATTAATAGGTCATTTTCTTTTCCATTAATGTGAAATAACTGAACATAAACATAGGCCTACAAGCTTGATAAAACTGTTCATTTTATAAGAAAATTTCAGATGGCACTTAGAGGCTTTTGCATCTGAAGTCTTCATATATATATACACACACACACACAGTCAAACCACAATTTATTCAGACACCTTGAACATTTCATTCATTATTACAGATTATTCACTATAGTTTGTTTGTTTTTTTGTTTGTTTTTAATGGTAGTAAAATATGACAAGATCTCAAATAACACTTTAGCAAAACATAAAAAAATTATTCAGGTCAAAGTGTCTAAATAATTTTTGGTTCCAAATTTGTATCAATTTTACTGGTAGTCCACTGTATGAAGAATTTTTGGGCATAATACGTCACAGTTTACTTTATTTTGTCATTCTCACTTACATAAATTAACTATAGTGTCTATATTTAACTTAAATTAATTATAGTTTATATATATATATATATATATATATATATATATATATATATATATATATATATATATATGTGTGTGTGTGTGTGTGTGTGTGTGTGTGTGCGTGTGTGTGTGAAATCAATCAAACTGTGATTCAGTGTTTTTGAAGTTAATATCTAAACTTGTTTATGTTTTAAAATTTAGTTTATAGTTGAAAAAAGTCAGTCACTTAAGAAACACTTAAGAGAACTCCTATAGTATTTCATAGAGCTTTAGGCCATGGGTGGTAGGCCTATATAAAGCCTATATAAAGGGTATATAGGGTGACAGTAGTACAAATTATGTACTTCATCTAGCCAATTTCTACAGGTGTACAGACAAATTTTTTATTGCAGACATGTTTTATCAGCACTATTTATGACATCATGTGTATTTTTATTTTTTTTTATTTTCTTCCCTTTTCTTTTCATATTAAACAACAAAGAGGATTTAAGAGGAATACAGTCAAAACCTTAGCTGTTATACACATTCCACTTTAATAAAGGTGTAATCTGCCGGTTGTCCTGTAGGTGACCTCATAACTCTGTCTTCTTACGATGCACTTAGAGCTTTACGATTACTCCTGAGCACTCGTAGATCTACGATCATTTTCAAGTGCAACTTAAGTTACGATGCTTTTGGGAAACAGACCTTAATATTAAGATCACTCGTACGATCGTTTTTACGATCAACTTAGGCTTACGATGCTTTTGGGAAACGCAGCCCTGAGGGATAAAAATGTAACCAATTTAGTTTCATATTTATATTTAAATATTGGGCTATAGCCTAATATATTTTTTTAAAGATGTCACCAATGTTGATTATGAAAAGGGAATAGCATGACGGATGCGCAATGTTGGGAAACAAATGCAGCGGGTCAGACATAAGTTCGACCACTTTATTAAGTTTTGTTTTATAGTAAGTCTTTCTTTAAAATGAATTTCGTTTTGTAGAAATTGTATCTTAATTTCAATCAATGTTTCATCAACCAATTGCCTATATTTAATTAGGAAGAAAACCATGAACGTCGGGTGTGGAATGGAAACGAAACCATGCCTAAACTAAATTCATGTATTTACAGTAAAATAATAAAGAAATAGCCTAACTCTAGACTTATTGGCTATGTTATACGTTTGGGAAATATATAATAATAATAATATCTCAGCAAAGACCGAACATATTTATTTTTCTTGGCACACGACCGCTAACAGTAACACCGCACAGCGCATCAAAGCTTGCTGTTGTCTTGGCTACCTTACAAACGGCGATGGAAACAACAGTGAATTTTTCCCCCTTTTGTGGTAATTTAGCACTAGTTTCTATGGTATTCTGCTTGCATTTTTGGGCTTCAGTTGGATGCTTTATTTTTATCTGTAGTCAATTGAGTTTAGTTCTAAAAAAAGCAAAGGCTAAATAGTAAATAATCTGCGCCGGGGCCCATCATAGGGTGGGGGCTGCGGGGGTGTCCCGTACGCCCATGATGTAATGGTAATACATCGCTTACAATGGGTTCATGTTAACTATGATTATCAGACGATTTTAATGTGTTAATGTTTGAACTATATCGTGCAATTATAGCTATGTAACAATCTGATAAACTGCAATTGTGCAGTTTGTATCCATTAACACGTTCATAAACATTACAAAAAGAAATGTCATGCCATAAGCTAAAAAACCGTTATCCCAATAATCAACATTTTGTTATTCAACAAGTGCTAGGCTATTAAGATAAAAGGTTTCTGCTGTAGAGTTTGCGCCTAATCTGACTCTCCACAATGGACTACACAATGCATATGAATATTTTATAGGCCTATTTGTATTTTGACTGAACATGTTTAACATTGGAAGTTTAAGATTCTTTATTAAATATTCTTACTTTGTGCAAAACATATAGGCATCTGTACATTGTACTTCTATAACATCATAACATAAATTATTAAATTATAGTTCAGATGAAAAGTACAAACCCAATCTTGTTTTTTTGCTATTTATTTAGGCCTATTTATTTATATCAGCAGATCTGTGTTGATTCAGTTCATTTCAATAACTGCTTGCTCCGTATAATTAGAACAATAACTGTACAGAATCTTTACTATCATCCAATGTTCCTTAAAGACAAAGAAATAAAAAAAAAATGTTAAAGAAAAACAAACAAAAATAACAAACCGATTGTTTTACATTTATATAACAATGTATAATTTTTACATTATCTAAAGCACTCACCCAACCTAACAGTGCTTGACAAGTCTGAGATGGGGGAAGGGTGCTTTGTTTAAAATGTTTGTCACCAAAGCCATTAATCCAGAGGGCGGGAGACTCAAAATATTAGCCTAAGCTATGCGTGACAGACCTTTTTGCAATCTTAGTGCTTTTTGTTAATTTTAACATCCTGGGCTGCGTTTCCCAAAAGCATCGTAAGCCTAAGTTGATCGTAAAAACGATCGTACGAGTGATCTTAATATTAAGGTCTGTTTCCCAAAAGCATCGTAACTTAAGTTGCACTTGAAAATGATCGTAGATCTACGAGTGCTCAGGAGTAATCGTTAAGCCCTAAGTGCATCGTAAGAAGACAGAGTTATGAGGTCACCTACAGGACAACCGGCAGAATACACCTTTATTCAAGTGCAATGTGTATAACATAGCTAAGGTTTTGACTGTATTCCTCTTAAATCCTCTTTGTTGTTTAATATGAAAAGAAAACGGAAGAAAATAAAAAAATAAAAATACACATGATGTCATAAATAGTGCTGATAAAACATGTCTGCAATAAAAAAATTGTCTGTACACCTGTAGAAATTGGCTAGATGAAGTACATAATTTGTACTACTGTCACCCTATATACCCTTTATATAGGCTTTATATAGGCCTACCACCCATGGCCTAAAGCTCTATGAAATACTATAGGAGTTCTTCCAAATGTTTCTGAAGTGACTGACTTTTTTCAACTATAAACTAAATTTTAAAACATAAACAAGTTTAGATATTAACTTCAAAAACACTGAATCACAGTTTGATTGATTTCACACACACACACACACACACACACATATACACATATATATACATTATATATATATATATATATATATATATATATATATATAAACTATAATTAATTTAAGTTAAATATAGACACTATAGTTAATTTATGTAAGTGAGAATGACAAAATAAATTAAACTGTGACATATTATGCCCAAAAATTCTTCATACAGTGGACTACCAGTAAAATTGATACAAATTTGGAACCAAAAATTATTCAGACACTTTGACCTGACCATGTTTTGCTAAAGTGTTATTTGAGATCTTGTCATATTTTACTACCATTAAAAAAAAAAACTATAGTGAATAATCTGTAATAATGAATGAAATGTTCAAGGTGTCTGAATAAATTGTGGTTTGACTGTGTGTGTGTATATATATATGAAGACTTCAGATGCAAAAGCCTCTAAGTGCCATCTGAAATTTTCTTATAAAATGAACAGTTTTATCAAGCTTGTAGGCCTATGTTTATGTTCAGTTATTTCACATTAATGGAAAAGAAAATGACCTATTAATTGCCATTAAAGTGAAATTACTGAACCTAAACATACAAGCTTGATAAAAATGATAATTTTAGAAGAACATTTCAGACGGCACTTATAGGCTTTTGCATCTGAAGTCTTCACATATATATATATATATATATATATATATATATATATATATATATATATATATATATATATATATATATATAGCTTAAAGAAATCGTCTGAAAATTACATCTTTGTTTAGCTCTACCTCCTCCAGAAGAACATTAATTTAATCTTTTTGAAAGGTATCTTTATTTATTTATTTATTTTAAACCACATCAGGTGACGATTATTAGGTTAAACGTTAAAGGATACGATTTTATAAGGTAATATTCAGCACTTGAGAAACGGACAGCGACTCTTAAGTAGCACGTAGAGCGCGTTCTCGCGCGTTCATGTTAAGGGCATTTTTGGGAAACGCACGTGGAATTGCAGCGAGCGTTCGTAACCTCGCACTTAGAAAGCGCTCTTAAGAGCTAAGATACATCGTTATTGGGAAACCCAGCCCTGATATGATCATATGAAATAAGCTGACGAAATACACAATTGTTAGACTCTGTTATGAGTATTTGCAGTAAGTTTCTTTATTTGTTTGTGTTATGGAGATTTGCAATGTTCTGCAGTGTTTCACGCTCCACTCCAGAAGTTCCGAATGGGATCAACCCTCCCCCCGCGCGTTTGCCAGCGTCTGCTGCTGCCGAGCAGAGTATGTGCGAAGTTTTGACTGGAGCGAGGAGGAATTTTGTAAAAGTCGGAGCGTCGTGTTTTTTTTTTTTTTTTTTTTTTTTTTTTGTTGTTGTTTTTTTAATCTGCAAGAAATGTTATGAGTTTGGCGTGTGGTAGGAAAAAAAAAGTTTGCACAATAAGCCACTACAAATGTGTGTCTAGACCAGCTAAAATATATTGGTCGACCAAAAACATCTTATCAATTATTTAAGAAATAAAGACATGTAATAAAGTAATAAATAAATTTGATTAAAACAGAAAGACGTCTATTGCTTCAGCCTTATTCAAAGGCCGCGGAAACATGCTTTCGTTTCCATTCCACACCCGACGTTCTTGGTTTTCTTCCTATTTATTAAATATAGGCAATTGGTTGATGAAACATTGATTGAAATTAAGATACAATTTCTACAAAACGAAATTCACTTTAAAGAAAGACTTACTATAAAACAAAACTTAATAAAGTGGTCAAACTTATGTCTAACCCGCTGCATTTGTCTCCCGACATTGCGCATCCGTCATGCTATTCCCTTTTCATAATCAACATAGGTGGAATTTATTCATTTAAAAATAATAGGCAATAGCCCAATATTTAAATATAAATATGAAACTAAATTGGTTACATTGTTATCCCTCTGGTCGACGAAAGCGCCGGCGCGTTCTGATGGATTTTTTCCTCATGACAGCTGAAACAAAAACAGGCCTTCCGTCATTTTTGGCGATAGCCTACAGATTGATGTAAGACTACGAATGGTCTACTTTTATTTGTGTACGCTCACAATAACAACAAAACCTTGTACTTTTGAATAATAAAATAAAATAAAAAACAGGGTGCGCTTTCAGCTGTCTCTCTGCGAGAATCTGAAACGTCTCAAAAGTGAACTTAAACTCAGCGAATAACTGTACCTAAAAAGAAAGAAATATCTCAATTCGATAAGATATAGGTCTGTGTTAAATAAGAGGCGATCTATCCGCTGGAATGTGTTGTTTCTGAAATCATGGCCAGTGCTCGTTGCTGCTGTTATCAGTTCTCATGGCGTGCAGACTTTGTGTAAAGGTCTTTCTTTTAATTTTTGATGCATAGAGTAGCCTAAGACTATCCCACGTTTTGAAATTAACTATCACTTTAATTTTTCTAATGGTTTTTAAGGATGTTAAAAGGTTATATTATAATGTTATTGTTGTTTTACTTCGTCCTTTCATCTCTGTTTACAAACCGACATTTTATTATTACAGTCACTTTCCAATCCGTCCCTTTGCGCCACCTGGCGGTAGTTTTTTACACGCGACTGAATTTCAGTTAACGCAACGGCCCTGCGGCGGCGGTATGCGCGGCGGTAATACCCATTTTGGTTGTCCACCTACTGTAAGCACATAACAACGAATGGTAAGGGGTGTAGCATTTCCAGACGCTTCAGCAAATCACAATACACTGGGCCAGCTACCAACCTGCTAACCAATCTGACCACAATGAGTATTTCGGAGGGAGTGGCTTCATAGAAGCAGGAAGCATAGCTGTCAACCCTCCCGTTTTTTCCGGGTTTCTCACGTATTTTAGCTCTTTTCCCGCTGTCTTCCCGTTTTAGTATTTTCCCGTAAAATATCCCGTATTTTTACGCTCTGATTGTGTTAACTCAGAACACGCAAGTATCTGTGTCTGTGAAGTGGCTTGCACTTGACCACAGGCGATGCACGTATGCATGTGCCGAACGCGTCTTTCCGCGCTCATGGAGTTTCTTTGAATGGCTCGCGGGAAATGTAGGCTAGTATATAAATTGTAATGGACATCGGGAGAAATGGGAACACGGGGGCACCGCGATGCGACTGCAAAGGGCACTTTCACTTTCACGATCAAAGTGCACGCCATTGATAAGCATTGTAAATGCAGTATTACAGATTAAACGCGCAGGTCTCCTCTCGTGCGTCCTCCTCACTGGACGAGGCAATATCACTTTCGTTTCACTTTCAGATATCTCTTTTATAGATGCCATCAATGCTTTTACCTTTCTAGATGTATTTACCGAAATCAAAACAGTCCATAAACTATTATCCTCACGAAAACTTCAGTCAAGCCAGCTTGCGCGTCAACCTGAGAGATCAGCCTTCAATTTTTTTTAGTTTCTGAATGGGCGGTTTGGCTTGATTGACATTATATACCTGTCCTAAAACGTTAGCACGCTTTGATGGTTTGGAGATCGCGTGTTTCTCCGTTCGAGAGCGCATTTCCGTTGATTGTTTACGAACGAAAGCTCACAGAAACGTGAAAATGAAAATGGTCTCATTTGAAAGAAAATATCCTAAGCTAAAAGATGATATAGTGTGACTGATTGAAGCAACCCTTATCAAAAGTGCAGGGGTCCTGACCCCCTGTCCCCAGTGCCAACGTAATAATCGTGTAAAAAAAATCCCTTATTTTGGGGATGGATCCCGGGAAATCTCCCTTATTTTCAGTGTTCAATGTTGACAGCTATGGCAGGAAGTCAAACGAGCCGTTCAAATGACAGTGGAAACAGAGGTGTAGAATAAAGCTAAAATATATGAAAAATAGTGTTTTAAATTTTTTTTAAAAAAAATAAGACATATTAAACTGTGCCCCAAAAACACAATCAAGCCATTCAGAATATTTTTTTAAGATACCTTACAACACATTTGTAAATTGTTAGCATAACATTTGTTAATCATTTCTGAACGTATAGTGACTAATAACAAACAAACGTTATTATAAAGTGTTACCGGATTTTTTTTTTTTTTTTTAAGTATTCAACACTTTTGTGCCATAAACTGTAAAAGCTTAATATATCGATACAATTATTTCAACTACTTCCTTCCCAGCAAACATTGGTCCGACGGCGACGTCGTGTCCCCGGCCAAAAATAGTCGCGGTAGGACGGCATAAATCGGTAAAAATATGTAACACAGAACATTTCCTAAAAATGCATTCAGATATGTTTGTACATGTCTATAGTTCAATGGGGTTGCATGTATAATTGTTACTTTGACTTTTAGCTGCGTGTAGTTTAATATATACCCTGTTGTAAATCGGTTGTGAGAAGACGTCAGTAGGTGACGTCTTTTACACGTGTATTACACGTCCGTCATGACCCTCTGTGAAATCCTTGTTCAATATGCAAAAGCTGTGATTACACCTTGGTTAATACTGCAATAATTAAATAAAGTGCACCAAGTAGTTTTTAAGAGGGTTTTAAGAGGTTGTGAATAGACGTCCACTGACGTCGTTTACACGTCTCGTCAAGCAAGACTAGCAGGGGGAAAAAATAATTTTCTTTATGAAATACATGATTTGTATACAAAGTAAATATATTTAATTTATCTTGTTTAAATAAATTGTAATCATAAAGTGCCCAGTGTGGTAAAGTGATTGCAAGCTACTGATTTTTAGTCATTATTTCAACCTGATTTATGTAGGTCTATTCGTTGTTATGATTATTTTCATGGAATGTACGCATATACATGTAAAACAGATATATATCCGGTCACCATATAGGTCTCAGTAATTGCAAAAACTGCGCTGCCAACATGTAGTAACAAATCTGGGGATATTCAAAAATCCCGCGATAGGATAGATTATCTCGCGGTTCCAAGAAAAGAAACTGATGGGAGTTCTGTAAAGTAATGCAATAAAGAATATATGGAGAAGTTTAAGTATTTTAAAAAGACAATATTAATGGAAAGAGTTTGAAGATTTGAATTATGTATACAATATCAGGATTATTTTATTTATTTATTTATTTATTTATTCTTCTATAGTTAAACCGTGTACGTTTCACACTCCAGACCAGTAGGTGGCGGACATGCACCTTTTACGATGGTTGGCCAATCCGCCAAAAAAACTCGAGAGAAAGATGATTATTTATGATTATTTCGCGCGATAGTGGTTAAGCGTTCACCTGTCCTGGAACATACAACCACGAGGAGAGGAGCAATTGAGGAGGGAGTTGTGTCTGTATATATTTATAAAATCTACTGTTGGGTAAGTACATTTTGTATTATTTGATTAACGTGCTTGAGTTTTACGCGTTTGACACGAAGGGACCGAGAGAAATGATGCGTACATTGTCAACTGAAATTCACCAGGTATGGCTAAAATTAGCTAACGTTAGGCTAGAAATTACTTTGAATTTATACATGGTACATAGTATAAAGTATATTTAATGATACAGTCAAAGTAATTACTGTAAATTATTAATGTAGCCTTTTGAGAGTTTCTTTCAGAAAGTAAATTATCTGAAAGAGATTGAAATGTTTAGCTGGATTCGAACATGTTTGTTTTCAGTAACTGCTTTAAAATATTTTGTAATTTTAGAATTGCTAATCATGTCCTCTGAGTACCAAAAGATATGAAACTCAAAAATTTACATAAATTATTTCAGTGTATTTTGTAAACACAGGTGATGGCACACAAAAAAATGTGTCACTTTTGCCTTTAATATGTCATTCTCATTTAGAGGTAAAAATGTATTCCATGAGTCCGGGTTTTGCCTGAATATCAACATAATATCCAAAAAAATTGATTTTAAAAAGTGATTTATTTTAATATTTTAGACAACTATGTACTTTTTTTTATTTATTTTTTTTAATACATTTTGCATGTGTATGTTTATTGTACTTAATGAAATTACATGCAAGGTGTAATTTGTCTCGCAGGGTCGCATAATGAACAGCCATCTTCCAGACAGAGAAATCAGGAATCGTTCTGCAGGCCATCGTGGACAGCCGAAAGAGGCATAGTATTGTTTTCTTGTTTAATGTCATACACCTAAAGATGATTTTTATTTATTTTTTGGTAATTGTACAGTTATGCTGTTATTCATTCATTAATGTGACCTTTCTGACCTTAAATAACTTGCAATTTGCAATAACGTGCAATTTGTCTCTCAGGTTCACATAACGAACAGCCATCTGCCAGACGGAGAACTTATGAAACGTTCTCCAGGCCATCTGGGGCAACCGAAAGAGGCATAGTATTGTTTTCTTGTTTAATTTCATCCACATAAAGAGGATTTTTAATTAATCGTACACTTACAGTGTTCAACAATTAATGTGACATTTTCTACCTTAAATAACTTTGTATTATTTTTCACACCTTTTGTTTGTAATGTGTATTCAGTATTGTCTCCTGTCCCAAATTCTTCGCTGGCACCGCAGTCCCAGAGGACGCCCCCATCCCAGAGGGCACCCCAGTGTATGTGAGAACTTTAGTCACATCTTATTTTAAACGCAGTCCACCTTAGTGACAACACAGCTCAATATACACTACCAGTCAAAAGTTTGGAAACTGTACTAATTGAATGTTTTTGAAAGAAGTCTGTTTTGCTCATTAAGGCTGCATTTAAAAAAAAGTAAATAAATAATAATAAAATAACATTGTGAATATTTTTAATTTCAATAACTATTTTTTATTTTAAAAATAGTATAAAATGTCATTTATTCCTGTGATCAAAGTTGCAAAAGCTTTATATTTCAGATAAATGTTGTTCTCTTGAACTCTATACTCATCAAATAATCCTGATAAACAGTTGTGTACAATTTTTCAACATTTATAGTGATAATACATGTTTCTTGAACATTAATTCGGAATATCAGAATGACTTGTGAAGGATCTTGTGACTCTTAAGACTGTAGTAATGATGACAAATTCAGCTTTGAATCACATCTTCTACACGATGGTCCGGAAAAATTAATAACAGCAATTCGTAATGTTGTTTTGCCTCTTGACAGCTGCATCGAGGAGTGAGCACAGACCTGACGGTATGTTTGTTCCAGCCATGGGGTTGTCCTATCCACAATTGAATTAACATTTTACAATGTTTTATTTATTTTCTTTTTTCATTTTTTTTTTTTTTTTTTTTTTTTCAATAGGTGGTACCAGACCCTCAAGGAGCGCCTACCCCATGTCAACCACAAGTAAGAAATATTATATGTGGTGGTTTTAAAACACTGGCCAGTAAAATAAAATGCAAATGCAATTTTTGTTAAAGTACTAGTTTATGGTTTTAAACCAAGTATTGAATGACAACAAGTGTTTTTGCTCACTGTTAATTCAGTCTTGCACTTCTGTTTTCACAACCTTATTTTTACCTGAAATCAGCAGGCAAAAAAGACTAGGAAAAAGTGTCCAAATAAACTGTAAAATGTTATGCTCTGCATAAACTCAAATTGTGACTGCAAGTGTCATAATGAAGAATTTTTAATTATTCAGGTGTCCAGTTGTGTGTACATATTACTCTAATTTTCCTTTCAGAATTTCAAAGGAAGTTCTTTTCAATGTTGTTCGATTTGAAAGATCAACTTAAGCAAATAGTTGGCATTCTGGACCCTGGCAGGTCTACAACATCTCTAAAGAAGATGGATTCAGAGAGTGACCTAAAACTCTCTGAAGAATCCATCTAAGATGTTGATGTCAAGTTGATCTGTCAAGTTGATCTTATTTCAATTGTTTTCACATTTAGGTCCAGCAACTGTCCAGGGTTGGTGGATATTCTGTTCGAGACTTTCAACAAAGTTATGAACAGAAATAAAAATATATATATTCTCTCCCCTTAGATGCTGTGAAAAGGTGGAGCCCAAATACTACCGACACCGAAATAGATGCAGCAATGGCGGAACATCTGAAGCACGCTCCAGGAAGACCTGGGGGTGGAGGATAGAAAAAAATAAGCCAAACCGCTGTAATGTGTTTAAGGGAAAGTTCACCCAAAAATGACCAAAAAAACCTCATGTTTCAGACCTGTATAACTTTCTAATTTCGGCTGAACACAAAGATATTTGGAAGAATGTAACCAAGCAGATCTCGCCGCCTTAACTATCATAATAATTTTTTTCTATAATGGTAGTTAATGGGTTGTGAGATCTGCTTGGTTACAAACATTCTTCCAAATATATTTGTGTTCAGCAGAACATAGAAAGGTATAGAGATTTGAAACATGAGGGTGAGTAAATAACAGAATTTTCATTTTTGGGTGAACTATCCCTTTATATAATTAAGTATTTTGTACTTGTTGTTTTAATTTGGTTAACAGATGCTAAACCGTTCCAAAAAAAATAAAAAGTGCTAAATCAGAACATGCTTCTTTTTTGCTTATGTCCACAAATAATGTGTTCTTGTTTGTGATGTACACGTGATTTTTTTTAATGTATGTTCAGGTCTGACTGGACCAATTTTGAACCTTTTGTCAAGTTAAACCTCAAGACATAATTAATTGCCTTTCACGATGTTACACAATGGGTGTGTGATTATTTCATAATCAGGCTTATATACACTTAAAATATGCAGCAACACATTTACACGTCCAGAAGACGACGCACTGACACGTCCAGAAGACGACACATTTAGACGTCCTTGGACGTGCAGAAAAGACGTGCGGTTCACGTCCAGAAGACGTCAAAGACGTCGGTTCAACTTTCATTTTGGAACTATTTTTCAACCATGACGGGACGTGTCGGACGGACGTCTTTTCAACGGCCAATAGACGTCCGAATGTTTGCTGGGTCATTATGTGTGAAGATCCGCTCAGCCACTCCACTAGTGGAGGTGACGTATTTCTGCTCTTGAGTGGAGCTCCACTCGCCCCTACAACATATAATATGTGACATATTTGCTTTCTGTTATTATCTACCATTACAGCTAAAGGATTACCGCTAGCGACTAGCTTTGCTCTCTCTCAGCCGGAAGTAAGATGACAAAACGAACGCAATGGCGTCACCCTTGTGGTTGTGAAAATAAGGAATAAAAAAAATTATAACAATAACACGCGAGAGCTACAACCTGTCACTACAAATCCAAAGTAATTGAGCAAGCGATTAATCAACGATTAACCAATGGTAAGCAAGACCAACCCACCTAATTATCATACATGACAAAGAAATGTAAGAATAAATATGAAAAAAAAAAAAAAAAAAGTTGAAACAAATAAATGTTAAAATAAATAAATCTGTAAATAAATACTTATTGGTATAAATAAATATAAAAATAAATGAATGCATAAATAAGTAAATATAAAATAAATGAAAAAATAAAAGAATAAATAAATAAAATTAGAAATAATTAAAACATAAAAGCAGAAAATAATAAATTAAGGGGGAAAATTTTATTTGATTATAAATGAATCATATTTCATCAAGTCATTTATTTATTTCCCTATTATCACATTTATTTACTTATTGATTTTTTCATTGATTTATTTATTAATTTATTCATTTCTGCAGGTTTGTTCCCCCAAACAAGTCCAGAACTGTCCTGTTCCCTGTCTGTGTCTCCTGTATATCCTCTGTTTGTGGACCTCATGTTTCCCTGCTGCTTCCCTTGTTTGTTGCCATGGACACTCATTGGACCACGCCCCCTTGTTAACTCGTTATCTTGTTTGTGCCTGTGTATAAATAGTCCCTGTGTTTCACTCTTGCCCAGCTGAGTTTTGTTTAGCCATTGTTTATCCTTGTCTTTGTGTTCCTAGCCTAGCCTGTGTTTTCGACCCTGGACTGTTTCCTTGTTTAATGATTGTTTGCTGCCTGCCTTGACCTTTGCCTGTGTTTTTGGATTACCCTTTTGCCTTGCCTTCTTATATCTGTTTGCTGGTGATCGACCTACTGCCTGTTTGACTACGCTCTACTGTTAATAAAGCTCGGATTTGGATCTCCCACTCCATTGTCACATCCCATATGTTACAGATGCAAACAGCCTTCATATTTTAAATAATTAAACTAATGTAAATGATAAAGTTTTATGAACCAGAAAGCCTATTTTCAGACGTTTACTGAAATCTACCTGATCAGAAAAATCATTTATTAGGAACATTTTACTGGCGCACGTGCCCTTGGTGTGAAAAGAGAGAGACCGTAGAGTGATTATAAAATGATGTTTCACAGGTGTAACTGAGTAATTAACTTATTATTTGCAAACAAATAAATAAAAATCAAACAAACAAAAATAACCTTTTTAACACATTTATTAGCCTCCATTGAACATTTCTAATGGAAAGTAAATGAATCAAAGTAGCTTGTTTCTTCTACATTGATTCTTCACATGCTGGTTCATTTCACACACACATAGGGCAGAACTTTTCTACAGTTCACATCATTCCAGTTGCCATCTGTTGAAAGACAGAAAAAAAATAGTTGTTTTTATCATTTGTGTATTATGAAAAAAACAAAATAATGTTTATTTAGTATGGTAGACACAGAAATATTAGTATTTGATGTCTAGAAAACAATCAGCAACAATGTTTCTGTGATGAATGTTCACAAAACATTTTTAACTGTGATGAAAAAGTTATTTTCTAGCTTCTGGATATACAGTATGACATGAAGCAGTATCTGCTAATCTTCTGATGGTCTAACACAATTCAGATTGACGGATCATTTATCATGTTATTTCATGAGCATTAACAGAAGTTACTTACCGTCAGAGTTCATCTCAATACAGAGCTCATTTGTACCGTTACTGGGTTGATCAGGAGACCATATTTGATAGTCCATTTCGGTTCCATCACTCCAGAACCAACGATAATACTGTGAACAGAAGAGAAAAAACAGCATTGTGTTTATGTCCACAGCTTTACATGGCTTTGTTTTATCTTTATTTATCTAAAAGATGATTTCTCATGAACCCTAACCCCACTTTAAACATGTCAGAAATCTAAACAGAAATGAACAGAAATTATTTCACAGAAAGGGTATCAGTAAAGAATATGCAAAACTATATAAGAAAGTGTTAAATCACTCAGTTATCTCTATCAACCACACTATTTCACATCGAGTTTCACAATACAAACACTGGAGTATGACATCATCATTGTGAGCGGTGCCTCTCATGGCTGCCAATGCACTAAACTAACGGTTCTGAGGACCAGAAATAAATGATAAAAACACATCTATGTTCATGCGTTTTGAAAAATGTATTAAATGAGTTTTAATGTAAATGTAATGGTAAATGCCCAGTAGCACAGAAAGTATGATTGAAAAATGATTGCATACACCCTTATGGCCTCCGATCCAGGCAGGTGTTGATTGCTGAGTTGTTTGTGTAATCAGGTTCTGTATGAACACGTACTCATCATGGCTGTGTACAGAAGCAAGGTTCCCTTTATTGGACAAACACCCAAACTGTAAAGATGGAGACATGAGCAAACACAAAGAAATTAATATTCCAAAATCTGTGATATCCCTTCAGTTACCATCGAAATAATGTTTACTCACTGTGCTGTTTATTTTTTGTTTATTATTTTACCCGTGAAATATAAAATCTGCCATTTGAGGTGGAACTACTCTTCTAGAAAAGGTTCTGGTTATACTGTATATAGATTAGATTAGATATAACTTCACATAGATAAAGTTTTTAAGTGATCCTCTCATGATAACATGAAATGTGTTGTGTCTGTATTTTCAGATAATTATAATGTTTCAGTACTATCACACTGATGTTTGTTCACATCCTGGAGCTCCACTGTCATTTCGGTAACACTTTATAATACTGATCCTTCATTAATGAATAACTACACAGGAACAAATAAGTAATGCATTATTAACACTCTAGTAACTACTATTAACTAACAATAAACTCTGATTAATGAATTAGTAAGTAATAGTGTTCAGTTGAAGGTGGTAGTTCACTATTAACTAATAAGTAACTACTGTTTTTTTCATTCCTCCCAGAGAACTACTAAAAACTACTATAGACATGTTCATAATTAATGTGAATAATGCATAATGTATAATTAATACTAAAGTAAAGGCCTTGGTAACCCACTAGTAATGACTGAAGCATTACCAAATACTTAAGAAGGAATTACTAATTATTTGGATCAGTATTCTAAAGTGAGAAACATGATAACTCTCTAGTAACTACTGAAGTCTTGTAAACTTTTGAGGTTTTTGTAAAGTATTGGATAGTAATAACTCAAGAGTTACTATATAACTCTAAAGTAACTACTTCTTTTTTGGATCAGTATTCTAAAGTGAAGATCATAGTAACCCACTAGCAATTAATCAAGTGTTACCAAATATATCAGAAGGAATTACTGTACAAAAACATGAAGTTTACAAAGACTTCAGTAGTTACTAGAGAGTTATCATGTTTCTCACTTTAGAATACTGATCCAAATAATTAGTAATTCCTTCTTAAGTATTTAGTAATACTTCAGTCATTACTAGTGGGATACCATGACCTTTACTCTAGAATTAATTATACATTATTCATCATTCATGTTAATTATGAACATGTCTATAGTAGTTCTTAGTAGTTCTCTGGGAGGAATGAAAAACAATAGTTACTGGTTAGTTAATAGTGAGCTACCACCGACAATTGAGCACTATTACTTACTAATTCATTCATCAGAGTTTATTGTTAGTTAATAGTAGTTACTAGAGTGTTAATAATGCATTACTCATTTGTTCCTGTTTAGTTATTCATTAATGAAGGATCAGTATTCTAAAGTGTAATTTCTTATTCTGTTAACATATATTTTTGTTTTTAACCCGAGGAACAAGTTGAAATGACTTTCCTATGATAACTGACAGGTGTCACAGATGTTTCCAGAGTTAATCCAAAAATATTCTTATGATTTTATGTCATATCAGAATCTAAATGTATCATACCTCGGCTCCATCCCACGAGGAATTGATATTGAAAAACTTGAAGCATCTGCATTCAAAGTAAGTCCATCCTGTCTCACAGGCTGTTAAATGGAAGTTTTGTTTGTTATTATGTTGTTACCTTTAATGACCTTTCATGTAATTAAATGAATAACTTTCATTTAAAGGTACACTTTGTAACGTTTGGCCCTTTATCGGTTAAAAAACAAATTGGCATGCAACATTGTTTCAGTTGTGCTTTGGCTTCGCATGACTGTGGAGATGAAGGCGACGCTTCACAAAAGATGCTGTACAGTGAACTCTGTTAGAGAGCTACATATGGCAGTCTATCTGGTCCTGGAATTGAATACCTCAAAAATTCCTTAATCACCGCATCGCTTTTACAACATTTCAAATCCCTCAGTTCTCGTCATCTCCTAAAGCCGAGCTAATGTTGATTCTTGTTTTATTACGAGCTCTGTGGCGTTCTCTTTTCTCCAGCAGACTCTCCTCTGTTCAGTGTTTGTTTAAAACGGGCGATTCTCCTGAGGTTGGAGATTCAGCTGCTCCATCTCTTCCTTTCTTGCTCTTGTGACAGCTAACCTGTGCCGCTCCCACACCAGACACACGTCAAAGCGGCCGGAGCAACTTTTCTCTATTTACGGATGTGACGAGACACGCATGGGCGAGTGATGTATGTCAGAAAACTGTTCTGACTGGTCTAAAATATAAACACTTCTAATAGACTTACCATAGTGAATCAGTGAATCATGTTTTTTAAGAGGGATTGATGATGTATTGACTCATTATTTAAATTTTGTTTATTTTGAACAAAAAAGCTACATAGTGCACCTTAAATAAACAAAGGATTTAAAATAGTTTCCAATATACTCTTTAAAACATTTTAAAGAATGATAGAGAACATGATCATCAGGTGTTACACACACTTGTTAAGGTGGAGAAATGCACAGGTTTTTGGACTTTTGTACTGTACTAGACATACACACTGACAAGAGTAGAAGACAAGAGAAGACTTACGAGGTTTACCTCCAACAGGACGCGTTTCCACTTAAAAAGAAAGAAATACACATTTTTAAAACAGAACTGCTAGCAGTAGTGCTACTACAACTACTGATAAATATATACTGCAAATTAACAGGCATATTTGGTGTTGTATATTATTGTCAAAATTAATAATATAATATCATTCATAAGAATCAACAACTTTAGCTGATATAATGATATAATTATTGTTGTTTTATTGTCTTAATATCATCATAATAATTCAGAGACAAACTCAGGTGCACATACTGTATTTGATCATTCCTGCTTCTGATCAGTCATTACAGAGTCCCAGATGTGCTTCAGTTCATGTTAAAATAACAGTTATGATGTGAGACGTGGAATAATAGTTTTACCTGAAGCATTCAAAGCGACCAGAAGACCGAGAGACAGATAGACAGTCCACAACGCCATCGTTTCTCAGAGAACACTGGAACTCTGCATAGATTTAAAACACAATTATTACAAAGATTTGTATTTTTGTGACATGAACCAGTAGATCAATGTTTACAAACAATGTTTTTCTATAGTTTGTACTTGGTGGATCACAGAGCCAGTGCAAGACGAGCATTTGTGGTTAAAGAGCAGATTTGTTTTATTTTTTTAGGAAATGAACAATCGTTTCTCTAGATAAGACCCTTATTCCTCGTCTGGGATCATGTAGAGCTCTTTGAAACTGCATTTAAACTGCTGTTTGGACCTTCAAGTCCACTATATGGAGAAAAGTCCTGGAATGTTTTCCTCAAAAACTATTATTTCTTTTCAACTGAAGAAAGAAAGACATGAACATCTTGGATGACATGGGGGTGAGTAAATTATCAGGAAATTTTAATTCTGAAGTGAACTAATCCTTTTCACACACTTTGTAAGAAATTTAAAAAAAAAAAAGATTTTACTTGAAAATAGAAAAGGTTGTACTCTTTTTTTTTTTTTTTTCTTTTTTTTTTGGTCCCACTTTATATTAAGTGGCCTTAACTACTATGTACTTACATCAACAAATAAGTACAATGTACTTATTGGGTTCATATTGAATTGCAAAACACTTTTGCAGCTATTGAGGTGGGGTACGGGTAAGGTTAGGGACAGGTTTGGTGGTATGGGTAGGTTTAAGGGTAGGGGTAAGGTGTAAGGGATGGGTCAACAGTGTAATTATAAATGTAATTACAGAAATTAATTACAGATGTAATTACATGCAGGTGTTTTTAAAATATAAGTACAATGTAAAAACATGTATGTACACAATAAGTGCATTGTATCAAATTATTAATTTAAATGTAAGTACATTGTAGTTAAGGCCACTTAATATAAAGTATATATATATATATATATATATATATATATATATATATATATATATTTTTTTTTTTTTTTTTTTTTTTGCTTGTTTGTTTTTGCAGTTTTTCATACTTTCATAATGCAATAATCTCAGAAGCTTTTGAACAAGTGCACTACCTCCAGGTGATTTTGTTCATGTAAAAATATACCTGCAACCTTTCAGGGAACTAAATCCAGCACTGACTGACAAGATCTGTGAGAAACACAATGAACTCAACCAACCAGCAAAGACATGAGGGAAGGAAGCACGATATAAAGGGAGCAGAGTACATGAGGAACAGCTGAACACAATCAGGCCAACGAGAACTCGACCCTTGCGGTAATTTTGAGTGGCTCAATAGCGTGATATGCTGTATTATCTGCATTTATTATTTATTACTATATAATAAGTGTTACGATGTGGTCAGCGGGCATGAAACAAAACTAAACAGAGCATTGAAACAGGAAATGAAGTAAACAGAAAAGAGTGTCAAAATAAGGGTCCACATAACAGAACATAAACCTGACAATAAGCTCATTAGGCTATTGTTATGTATAACAGTTAGTCCCTAACCTTGAATCTCACTCGACGAGAGGCTTTCTGCTGATATTTCTCCAGTATCAGCAATGCTTCCCTTTGTGTGTTCAAGAGAGACTGTCACTCAGTGCAGTTACATTGGGACTGTCTTTGAGCAAATCATCAAACCGTTCATTCAGTGAACGCCGATTCATTCAAAGATAGATGTAATGAAACAAGGTGTTGATTATTTTAATTTTCATCTCCACTTCACAAGGGTCAGCTGAGCTGTATTATTACCAGTTTCAATGGCATTGATTCACTGCACTGACCAACACTGATGACATTCATGCAATAACATTGAATACATTCACACAGGCAATAACGTATGGAGCCCCGCACATGATCATTCGCTAAATCGTGTGCACGATGTTCCCTCATCTGAATGATTAACAGATTTACAACACGCATACTGTAGAACATTGTAATGTTTCATAACAAATTGAAAAAATTAAATTATGCATTGAAGAAAAGTAGATTTGTGTTATGCTGTCAATAATAGTTCTTAGAGAGAAAATCAGAACTGGCAAAAATCAGTTTGCTAAAAGTGAAATAAATGTAAATGTAGAAAAGTCAAACCTCAGGAAATGTGCTCCGAACAGCAAACTGAGTGTTTCTGCTGGATAGTATATCAGAGATGTGTCTTGTTTTCTTGATCTCTTTTGATGTATTCTTTTTCCACTAAGTTGTGGACTTAAATAAGTGTACTCATGTTACGTAAGATGAGTGTCAGCCAATCAGAAAGGATCTGCATGTTACTGAGCTGTCTGATCTCTCTAAATCACGTGACTCTCAGAAAAAACACCACAGAAGTAATTACCACAATTGTTCGAAGTCTTGTATTTCATCTTTCAGTTGTCTACTTTAATCATTATCTAATAATTTGCAAAGGTATCATTGTGTAATGATTTTACTTGTTGAGGCATATGACTATTAACTAATTGTTAAGTCATAAGTAATATTAGTAGGGTTGTCAACCATAATCATAACCACAATGATAAATTACTTAATAATGAGCTGGAAGCTGAAATACATGTCTTTGACCCATTAACACATTAATGTACACTATTAGTACATGTTGTTAAGGAGTTCATACCTGATGACACTTTTAATAATTAGAAATTCACATTATACTTAATTCTTTAATCAGCAGATATACTAAACGGGGTAAATTAGCATGAGAATGCAATTCCAAAAAACTGGAAAGTTTTGCGCTGGTGAAAGCTGTTAGTAAATCTGTTACAGACCACGGATCCTACTCTCACCCACGCCGGTCCCGTATTGGATGCTGATTCTCAGTTGATATCAGCAGAAAACAAGTTAGAAAGCTGATTCTGATCATGCAAGTGTGAATCTTTTACTCCAGATTCATGCATTAAACACACAGACTTCATTCAGTTATTTTTCATTTTGAGTCACACTAAACAAGCCATTGATCAGGACATGGACAGTCTCTTTAACAAGTCTGAATCTCCAACCGTCTTCTTCTAGCACTCTTGCTCTTCTTCACTGTAGTCTTCGTCTATCTCATCTCCGCTGGTGATTTCAACACGTTTTCTTCACCCCGTGTATCCTCTCGATAAGCTCTGTTGTTGGTTACAAAACATTAAATTCAGGAACCTAACTTTCACCACTTTTGCTCATCTCATGCTGAGTCAAGTCATCTACTGGTCATAATGATTTCAGGAGAGTCCAGAATATTTATTTATTTTCGAAATGTAACATATATTTGTCAGGTTAAAATGTATCATGCCAATTACACAAATAACCAATTAGAAGCCAATTCAGAAATCATAAATACATAACATCAGCTGCTCAAAGATGACTCTAAGAGTAAAAATTGCATATAGACACAGTGCTGGATTAGTGTTTTTAAAACATTCACCCATCACTGCATGGGGGTTTCTGGCTACAGAAGATCCCACATGACTGCTTCGACACTTTCCCTTAAATACCCAGACCAGAACAAAAAGATTGTAAATATTTATTTCACCAATACCTGTTTTGGGGGGAGAGGAGTGTGTTATCAGATATCATGAAGAGACACCACCCAAAAGGAGGACAGAATTCTCCTTAATCTTCCTCATAATACCAGTGACTGCTGTGAAATTGAGACCATTTTACCAATCGCTCTGAGACAATTAAAATGATACACACATGAAAGGAAAAAACTATAGATACACAAGATACATAGAATATTTGGAGAACTTTCAGTGACTTAAGTCAGGGGGAAAGGAAGGTGTGTGTGTGTGTGTGTGTGTGTGTATGTGTGTGTGTGTGTGTGTGTGTTCTTGTTTATATTACATCGTGGGGACCAAATGGCCCCACAATGTAATAAAAACCTGAGATCACCTACATTGTGGGGTCCAGCCAGCGGTCCCCACAAGGGAAATGGATTAATAAACATACTAAAAGATGTTTTTTTGAAAATGTAAAAATGCAGAATGTTTCCTGTGATGGTTAGGTTTAGGGATAGGGGTAGGGTAGGGGGATAGGAAGTACGGTTTGTACAGTATAAAAACCATTACGCCTATGGAGAGACCCCACTAAGATAGGTGCGCCTGTTTGTTTGTGTGTGTGTGTGTGTGTGTGTGTGTGTGTGTGTGTGTGTTGGGTTGCATACTGTAGATGTGTGAGGAGAGTTTTGGGCAAGGTGTTGTCCTGCCATTTCTTTGAGATCTTCTCTCCAGATGAGTTTTGCTTTATTTCAGGGCACTTGCTCTCAGCTTTTGTCTTAGCAGGAAAATCAAGTCTTACAACATATGAATTTAAATATAGTTTGACTTCATTCGCTGTGATAAAGTAATTTGATCATTAAAGGTGTCCTAGAATTAAAAATTGAATTTACCTCGTCATAGTTGAATAACAAGAGTTCAGTACATGGAAATGACATACAGTGAGTCTCAAACACCATTGTTTCCTCCTTCTTATGTAAATTTGTTTTGTTTAAAAAACGTCTGAAGAACAGGCGAATCTCAACATAACACCGACTGTTACGTAACAGTCGGGATCATTAATATGTACGCCTAGGGTGACCATATTTTGATTACCGAAAACCAGGACACTCGGCCCGGCAATGAGATACTCAAATGATACTCGAAGTTTACTCAAAGATGCCTTATAATTTCAATACATTTAAAGTATGCCTCCTCTGTATGGATAGAAAATTGTTATATTACAAAATACTATCCATAACCAAAGACAAAAATTCAGATAGGCTTCTCAGAGGTTACTCAACATGTTTTATTATGACAAGTTTCAAAAATAACGAATGAAATAATGATAGAAATAATGTCTCTTCTGTAGTAGAAATATAAATACCTAATATACCTCTGCTATATTAGCAATCCAAATTTAACAAAAATAGCTCTCACAAACTTACAAAAACTAACAAATAAAAAAAAAAAAAAAAAAAAAAAATATATATATATATATATATATATATATATATATTGTTACGTCCTCGGACGTATATAATATTCTGTGATTAGTGTTTGTTTGTCTTTTTTGGAGTTTCCTTCTCGTCTCTGCTCCAGGTTCCGGCTTCTAATTGTCTGGGAAAGTGGATTGGCTCCTCGCTGGTGATCGCATCCTTTAAAAGTGCGCTTCTGCGCAATGCAAAGGAGGCGCGGCTCTGTGTGTGTGTTCTGCGGGAGAACGCGTTGTTGTCAGCGTTCCTCCGGCCTGTTGTAAAATAATCTTTGATACTCCTGCTTGGTTACGATGTTGACCCACTGTTTTCCCACCACATCTTGCTTGGTTATTTTCTTATGTTGTTGGTATTAAAAGGTAATCTGTAAATGTCACCACTCAGTAGGAGTTTGTTTTAGTTGATTCAGATGTGTCGGTATTAAAAGGTAATCTATAAACGTCACCATTCAGTAGAAGCTTATTTATTTGCTTAACGTGTCGGTATTAAAAGGTAATCTGTAAATAGAGTTATGCCCCATTTTGTAGGGAGTGGGCACCTATTCTTGTTTAGAGTTTTCTCCTGGTTTTGAGCAGATAGGGAGACAGGGAAGTCTGATGTATTTTTGTTAATTTTTTCTTTGTTAGGTTAAGGTAGATCATTAAAAATAGTTAGTTTTTGTTTTGTTTGTTGTTTTGGTTTATGCCCATTCCTGGACCTATTAGCCTACTGGATGGATGATTAAGCTTCTACAATAAACAAAAATCTCTCCTTACGTGACATTCTTCATTTATGTTGCTTCCCCACCCCTAGACTGGGACGCAACATAAATTGGGGGCTCGTCTAAAAGACTTATCATCATACTCGGTAAGTCTTCTCTCTTTTGTTTGTCGCCTGCTTTCTTTTAACGTGGGAGGAAGGAGTATAGAGAATGGAGTTTGATTTGACCGCGTTTACGCTGTCCCCTTCTACGGAGGAGTTTAATCGCTGTAAGAAAGACGATCTGATCAAAATAGCTGATTTCTTTAAAATATCTGTTTCACGTTATGCTACTAAAAAGGAAATTAAGGCCATGTTGCATCGAAAATTGGTGGAATATCAGATATTGCCCGATGTAACTGTTTCAAGTGAATCCGAGGAAGAGGCGGTCGCGTTAGGTGAAGAAGAAAAACCTTCCCAAATTGCGCAGCCTCGCAGTTCTGTTTTTGTACCTCCTGATCCAATTTTAGCGGTTCGTCTGAAAGAGTTGGAGTTAGAAGTAAGGCGGCAAGAGCATCAAAATAAACTATTACGTTTAAGAGAGTTAGAAATGGAAATGGAGATGAGAAAACAGGGCATTGATATTCGTGGGGATCCAATGGAAGATGTACATATGCAATCTCCGGGGTTACCTTCTTTCGCTTCTCTGCCAGCCGCGACTGGGGCACCTGTTACTTCGAGTCCTGCAGCCCCTGTAGCAGGGTCTCATGCAGTTCCCGTTTTTGATGTAGGGAAACATGTTAAATTGGTACCACCTTTTAGAGAGGCTGAAGTAGACTCCTACTTTATTGCATTTGAACGAGTAGCAGCAGCCCTTCAGTGGCCAAAAGAAATGTGGGCTCTTCTTTTACAGTGCAAATTAGTGGGAAAGGCTCAAGAGGTATGTGCATCCCTGCCTGTTGATACCAGTTTAGATTATGACGTAGTAAAAGCGGCTGTGTTGCGTGCATATGAGTTGGTCCCCGAGGCTTACAGACAAAAATTCAGAAACCATAAAAAAGCAGTCGCACAAACATTTGTTGAATTTTCAAGGGAAAAACAGGCTTTATTTGATAAGTGGTGTGCTGCATGCAAAGTGAACACATTCCAGCAACTTCGTGAATTAATGTTGTTAGAAGATTTTAAAGGTTGTCTTTCTGATAATCTTGTAATTCATTTGAACGAGCAGAAAGTATCTTCGCTCGCAGAAGCCGCTGTCCTTGCTGATGAGTTTGTGTTAACTCATAGGGTGGTTTTCCCCCATGTTGTTCGGCACGAGAAAGTTGTGGGCTCGTCTGCTGCAGTGCCGGGGAAAGACTTTGTTGAGGCTGTTAAAGTTGTACGCAGGAGAGCACAGGGAGGTCGGCGACCTTCACCAGTTAATACAGCACAAAAAAGAGTGTGTTTTTACTGTCTTGATTCGGGTCATCTCATTGCGGATTGTGAAGCATGGAAAAAGAAAAATCAGACTAAATCTAAAAGTGTTGCTTTTGTAAAGTCCGTCTCAACCACACCTGCTGAATCGACTAAGTCGTCGATATATAAACCTTTTCTGTTAACTGGATCAGTAGCGTTATCTGATGGCTCTGTTTTTAAGCCAATAACTATGCTCCGTGATACAGGATCCGCTCAGACGCTTATGTTGAGTACAGTGCTGCCGCTGTCTAATGAATCGTACACGGGAACTAATGTGTTGCTCCGAGGGGTGGAACTCGGCTGTATTAAGGTTCCCTTACATACTGTGTGTTTAAAATCTGAACTTGTTTCAGGATGTGTGCAGGTGGCCGTGCGATCTCAGCTTCCAGTGGATGGGGTTGACCTCATACTGGGCAACGATTTAGCTGGAGGTAAGGTTTTTTCGCAGCCTGTCGTTGTGGACACTCCCAGTGTGTTAGGTGAACTAACAGAAAAAGCTGAGCAGTCTCCCAGTACATTCCCAGTCTGTGCCGTAACGCACGCTCAAGCTCGTAAGCTCCAGGATGTTGTTGATCTGTCAGATTCATTTTTAGCATCTGATGGTGAAAGAGTGGAAGCTAAAGTTATCGTTCAGCCTGAAATGTCACCTGTAACTGAAAGTGTTCACACAAAACTTAAGTCGCTCCAGATCGGGAAAAAGCAGTTCCTTCACTAGGTGTATGTGTTGCAGCTGCAATTGACAAGAATAGTTTTCCCGAGTCTGGAATTGCATTTTATTGGGATAACGAAGTGCTTATGCGTAGATGGAAAAAGGATGACAGTTTTTGTCAAGTTGTTGTTCCCTCGGCGTATCGTGCACAAATACTTAAACTAGCTCATGATCATGTACTGTCTGGTCATTTAGGCATTAGGAAAACATACGAGCGAGTACTCTGCTACTTCTTTTGGCCAGGGTTGAAGTCCGATGTCTCCGCTTACTGCCGTTCGTGTCATGTATGCCAGCTGACCGGTAAGCCCAATCAGACCATACCACCTGCTCCTTTACATCCAATACCTGTAGTGGGAGAACCTTTTGAGCGTATTATTTAAGACTGCGTTGGCCCACTCCCAAAATCAAAAGCCGGGCATCAATACATTCTCACCTTGATGTGCGCTGCGACTCGCTATCCGGAGGCGATTCCGTTGCGCACAATCAAAGCGAAAAAGGTGGTCCAGGAATTGATTAAATTCTGCTCGGTTTTTGGGCTACCAAAAATTATACAAACCGATCAAGGATTGAATTTTACATCGAAAATATTCACCCAAGTTACTCGCGAATTAAACGTGCAGCATATACTATCCAGCGCCTATCGCCCAGAAACTCAGGGAGCGTTAAAACGTTTCCATCAAACCCTGAAAACTCTACTGCGTAAGTTCTGTGTGGAAACGGGAAAAGAATGGGATGAGGGACTACCTATGCTGATGTTTGCAGTCCGTGAAACCACACAAGAATCACTGGGATTTGCACCTGCTGATTTGGTGTTCGGGCATACTGTTCGCGGTCCTTTGAGAATGTTACACGAACAGTTACTAGACGAATCTGTTTCCCCTATGCCTGTTCTAGATTACGTGAGCAAATTCTGTGATCGGTTGCGACGAGCGTGTGCCATGGCAAAAGAGAATTTAGTCACGGCACAGAACCAAATGAAAGCTCACTTTGATAAAAAAAGTGTTAAACGAAACTTTCAGCCTGGAGACTCGGTGTTGGTCTTTCTTCCAGTCCAAGGTTCAACCTTGCAGGCGAAATTTGGTGGTCCATATGAAGTTGAGAGTCAGCTTAGTGAAACTGACTATGTGGTGCGTACTCCAGATCGCCGAAGAAAAACACGAGTCTGTCATGTGAATATGTTAAAGCCTTACTATATAAGAGCTAGTGCTGCTGAGGATGTCCCTACTGTTGCCGTGGTAACACCTGTCGGCCACGTTGAAAATGATGCAGTTAACAGTTTTGAACGAACTGCTAGACTGAAAAATTCAGAAATGCTGTTAAACATTGAACAAATGTTATCTTATCTTCCTGACCAGCAGCGTCAAGATATTATGGTGTTAATTAAAGAATATCCCTCTTTATTTGCAGATACTCCCTCTCAGACTACTGCAATAGTGCACGATATTGAGATTGAGGGATCAGCTCCCATACGTCAACATCCCTATCGTGTTAATCCTGTAAAACGGGAAATAATGAAAGAGGAGGTGAAGTATTTGCTTGATCAAGGGCTTGCTGTTCCCAGTTCCAGTCCGTGGAGCTCGCCTTGTATTCTGGTGCCTAAGCCTGACGGAACATATAGATTTTGTACAGACTACCGTAAGGTTAATAGTGTCACAAAACCTGATTCTTTCCCTATGCCCCGTATGGAAGACTGCATAGATCGAGTAGGAGCGGCCCGCTTAGTCACGAAACTCGATCTTCTAAAAGGGTACTGGCAGGTGCCGCTGACTGCCCGTGCGTCTGAAATATCGGCCTTTGTGACGCCAGATAACTTTCTAAATTACACCGTAATGGCATTCGGGATGAGAAACGCTCCAGCTACCTTTCAAAGGTTAATGCAGAAAGTATTGTCTGGAATTAAAAATTGCGAAGCCTATTTGGATGACGTTGTTGTATATTCCAATAGCTGGGAAGAGCACATTAAGACCTTACAGGAGATCTTTACCCGGTTGAGTGAGGCTTCATTAACCATCAACCTAGCTAAATGTGAATTTTGCAAGGCTGTAGTAACATACCTTGGAAAGCAGGTAGGACATGGTCAAATTCGTCCGGTAGATGCGAAGGTTGCTGCCATCCTTCAGTATCCTGCACCTAAGACCAAACGAGAGTTGCGCCGTTTTCTCGGAATGGTGGGCTATTACAGAGCATTTTGCAAAAATTTTGCATCTGTTGTGGCTCCGCTTACTGACCTGTTGAGCTCCTCTAGAAACTTTATCTGGACTCCATCATGTGAAAACGCTTTTAAAGCGGCAAAAGATTTGTTGTGTTTTTCTCCAATTCTCGCTGCCCCTGAATTCACTCGCCCTTTTAAACTTGAGGTAGATGCTAGTGCTGTGGGAGCCGGAGCAGTGCTTTTACAGGAGGATGACCGTGGAGTTGACCACCCCCTGTGTTACTTCTCGAGGAAGTTTTTAAAGTCTCAACAGAACTACAGTACTATTGAAAAAGAAAACTCTTGCTTTAATTTTAGCACTTCAACATTTTGAAGTCTATTTGGGCAGTAGTTCTCTCCCAATTGAAGTGTTCACAGATCACAATCCCCTGACTTTTCTGTCGCGCATGTCAAATCATAACCAGCGTCTGATGAGATGGTCATTAATTGTGCAGGAATTTAATTTAAAAATAAGGCACAAGAAAGGAACTGACAATGTTATCGCTGATGCTCTTTCCAGGTCAGTTGGTACATAATTTTTTTTATTGTTAGATATTACATTTTATTATTAAATACTGGAGTTTATTTCTTATTGGTGGGGGTGTTACGTCCCCCCTAGGACGTAACACCCCCACCCCCATCTTTATATATATATATATAAAGATATATATATATATATATATATATATATATATATCTTTAGTTTTCTTCTTCATCCTTGCTTTCCTCTTCATCCTGTTTTTCTTCCCCTCAGTAACAGTTTTCACAATCATTGAAACAATCACACAAACACACAAAAGCACACACAATCACTCAGGTCTGAATTAATTACAATAGGATCTGGCTGCAAACTGTTGACTCTCAGACATTAAGTCTCATCTTCAAGCATGTAGTAGCTGTATGGTCTGCACAGGATCAAAAATGAGCAGGCCCACCATAAACTGTGTTTAATCCTCACTTCAGTGAACTTTTGTTTGTAAATCTCACATTGGCTCTGGCCTGGTGGACACTAATGGATCACGAGACCCATTTTATGGCTATTTCGATAGATTCCTGAACCTTTCCCTTGCGACTTCAAAGGGGCCGCGGCCACCTTGGATCGAATTACTGCAAGTGAGGCATGCACATACCAAACAGCAATAAAAGCGAAAATACACCCACAGGCACCCACACACACAGACACGCATGAAGATGGTATGCACAAATATGATTGTACCCGCAAATATGAATGTATCCACCATTGTATTTCAATTGAATATGTGTATCCCTTGTGTAGAAACTTAGCTGTAGTTGCGGTAGTGTCATTGTAATGATAAATTTGGAGTATAAACTATAACTTCCTTTCTATGTCTTTGCCACCTGTCAAGTTTAGTCTCTTTGTGAAGCTCTCTCCATGCCTCATTCAGCAATGTATGTCACATTACTGTGGAATGCATTGTTTTATTCTAATGGTACTGTGTAGGAAATACACTTGATCTGATACCTCATAAATTATGCAAATCAAGCCGCAAGACAAGACAAAGGAAGGTTTTGCCCACCAAAAATTACACCCGTATTATTGGCGGACGGTCCCAAGGAGGCGTCCTCAAAACACTACGACGCGCGTCTCCTCGTTGCACAAGTTTTCTGTCGTCAGACCTTTGACATTCTCCATCACCTAGGAGACAGACTCTCTTCTTTATTTTCCAGTTATATTACTCTTCAGTTTAAACCTCGTTTGAAAAACCCGCCGAAGAACATCCTCCTGAAGAAGGACCAATTGCCAAACTGAGCGCTCTGAAACGCTATCACAGCACCTGAACCTATATGCAAGTATTAACTTCTTTAAGATTTGTGTACTAAGTTTCCTTGCTGGCTCTCGAAGGTTTAACTGTTTGTAATTTGCCACTGTTTTGATCACCTCTGTTTTCTTGACTTTACTTTTGTTTTCTATATATATGTGTCGTACTTGTGTCTATTTAGCCGTATAACCTTTGTATTATCAATTTCATATAGTAAATACATTATATTCATGCTTGATTGTTCTGCTGCTCACTCAGAAAGACCGAGTCAATTTTACATTCGATCCGGCACCATTGCTTTACGCTTTGATACTATAATAGGAATTTATTTTCGTGGCCAGAGAATAACATTCCTTTTATAATAATCTGTAAAGAAATTAACAGTTTGTTGGACAAACTTGGATAGTTTCTCTAAATAACTATTAAACTAGAAATGATCATATATGTAATTAATTATAATTCGTTGTAGTTAATTTACAATATATGTGCATAATTCCCTCCTGGGTCAATATATGTATCATAATTAATCATAAAGCTTTATGATTTATTATATTCATATATTTCACCCATAAATTGATTAAATACATGTACGATTCGTTACATAGCCTACAGACATGCAGTCACACATTTATGCATGTGCAACTCCAGATGACATCAGTCGTTAACATAGTTATCTATCACGTCATTGCTAATTGCTTAACTAGACTTCATGCAATAGATTAGTGAGTAACTTATATAAAATTTTTAGTTTTTCATATTCACTGTTAAACTGTTGTAAAAAAAAAAAAAAAAAAAACCTGCCAATTTCTGGCCGTAACATACAATTTTCCATTAAAACAGTAATATACCATAGAAAAGAATACATTCTGGGTAATATTTGTCATTTTCGAGAAAGTAGCCACTAGGAATATACTGTGAATTAACAGAGCTCAAAGTTGACCCTCAGAGGCTGTGTCCCAAATCACACTCTATACCCTCATTCACTATTCCCTACATTAGTTTACTAATATAGTCCACTTGATAGAATGAATGACAAGAAGCGAGTTAATCGAGACACTGATGAACACCTGCTCTTAACAAGCAGAATCACTGAAAGACAGAAACAAGAACAGAAAAGAGAGAAACATAAGAACTACAACTGATTTAAAGCCACAGCCATTTGACCCTTTCACACTGAGTGTGAAACCAGTTTACAAACATGTTTCTTTCATACCTGTACAGAAGTTCTTGTTGGGAATTAACAGGTTTTGATGTTTTATTAAATATAAAAATGTTTGTATTTACCATTATGGTGATCACTGTTTGCTTTAGTTGACAGCTATACCCTTGACCCTGACATTAGTTTTTCTGATTGCTGTAATTATGTGTTAATTATGTAAGCAAGCCAAAAAAAAAAAAAAAAAACTTTGGGAGAAAGACAGTCTAGTCTCTCTTGTCTTTGTTTAGTCTTTCTTTGTTTGACTTGTGCCTGAACACTTGGCTCTGTCTCTGTTTGTGTTGGCCATCTGCCTCCTTGTTTCTCATTACCACACCACCTGGTTTAGTCCTCGTTAGTGTGATTGTGTTAAACTTATCCTTGTGCTGTTCCCTTTATATATTGCCTCTTTCCCTCATGTCATTGCTGGTTTGTTGCGTTCATTCTTAGTCTTGTTAGTTATCTTTTGTAAGCTTGTAAGCTCAAATCATGGGTGAAATAAATTAGGTGAGAATAAATTCCTATTATAACATCAAAGCGTAAAGCAATGTTGCAGAATCAACATAGAAGTGACTTGGTTTTCTGAATGAGCAGCAGAAACAATCGATCATGAATATAATGTATTTAATATATGAAACTACGAATACATAGGCTAAATATACACTAAGAATACACATATATGGTAAATGAAAGTAAAGTCAAGAAAACAGAGGTGATCAAAGGAGTGGCAAATTACAAACAACTAGCAAGGAAACTCAGTTTACACAAATCTTAAAAGGTTGTTACTTGCAAAATTCACTTTATAAAAAACCCACATTTCTAAATTTCATTCATGGGGATAACATGGATAATTTGACATTGTTTAGTGTAAGTTTTTTGCCCATCTTTTGGAAAATGCAGTTTTAAAATCATTTTTACCAGTAGATGGCTGCAGAGCTCCACTATTTGCTATGTGCTATTTGACTGAAAGACATCTTTTCATAAGTTTTTTTTTTTCAGTTGTATTCATATCTAAATGTTATCTAAAGGCTACTTTTTGTCAAAGTTTAGTATTTTTTGTAATGAAAAAAAAAAAAAATCAGTTTTTCAATATTGTTACATTATGATGAAACTCCACTTAGAAATTGGATAAAATTCATCCTCAAAATCAACATTTTTGAAAAACTTTTTTTTTTCAGTACAAAAAATGCTAAACTTTGACAAAAAGTATTTGTATTGTTATAATTGTGATTTCATAACATTTAGATATGAATCCAAAAAAAAAAAAAAAAAAAAAAAAAAACTTTAGAAAAGATGTTTTTCAGTCAGCCATATAACACATAGCAAATAGTGAGGCTCTGCAGCCATTTACTGGTAAAAATTATAGTTTTTTTTTTTTAAATTTGTTTTATATGAACAAGTAGGCAGCATAATTTTTACATCATTCTGAAGCAAAAACTCTGGTCTACAACCTCCAATACCCAGAAGTCTTGTGAACACAGATTTAATATATTTCTTTGGCTTTATTTCAGTGACTTAAGTTTTTTGTTTTTTCAATAACCACGCATAAATGCTATTCCTTCAAAAACACAAACATGTACATACATGTTCCTCGCATATTATTGTAGCCTAGATGTGCTGAATACAGTGTAATGACACTTTTGTCATTTATATGTTTATGAACAACTGAAAAAAGCACAAATGTCAGGGCATGTCAAAATTCTCCAGGGCCCCAAAAATCCTCAGACCCCTGAGGGTTAATATCCATGTAGATAATAAAAAACATGCACTGGGATTGGCATTTTCAGACATTCTAAACTCTATTGGAGTTAGACAACACGTGTCAGGACCCACTAATTGTCATAATCATACTTTAGATCTAATATTGTCACATAGAATCGATATTGATGCCAAATTCTGCAGCAGATCGATGACATCTCAGATAATTATCTAGTCTTGTGTATACTACATTTAGCCAAGACTGCAAATCCGAGTCCCTCTTACTATATCAGCAAATTCTTTGATAAAGTCTGTATGGTGTCCTGATGGCCTGTATACAGTAGCAAGCACAAATGTCAAATGGGACTTATCACTTACACTAGATAGTGTTACATAAAGCAGTGGTTCCCAACCATGTTCCTGGAGGCCCCTCAACAGTGCACATTTTGTGCTTTTTTTATCGAATTGCTACATTTTATTAAATGCTGCATAAACTAAACTAATTTCAGAGCTCTGTATAGGTCATTATGCAAAAACATCTGCAACGTTTTAATTGAAAGGTTTATAAATACAAAAACCTAAAAATAACCATAAGGAAACATTCTGTAGGAGCTATGTTTATGTTATTTAAACGTTCTGTATAAAATATGTTTATGTTATTTAAAAACAACCTTCCTTCAACATTCTGGGAACATTATTTCATTTAATAAAGAACATTCCTAGAACATTATTATTTAGTTCCCCCCCCCCCCCCCCCCCCCCAAAAAAACAAACCAAACATAATACTTGGCTTTCATAACTGATAATTATGAAAATATTCCTGATGCAAGAAGAATCAGCAGAAAATAAAATTGGACAATAACAATAAGCTGTTGATAAAATGAGTAATGAGTTTAATCAATTATTAATCAAGTTTAATCAATCATTTCTTAAAGCAAAATTCATTCAGATTCATGTCTCTGATAAAGTGCTATACCATATAGTAAAAATAGGATTTTTGAGGTAATGCAGTCTGTAAAACCTGTTTTTGCAAACGACAATCCAAAGGACACTTGTTTAAAATATAATTTTGCCTCCCTTCAGTTACATTTCAATAACTTTTGTTTAAAAGATGATAGATTCAAAATATTTTTTCTGGTACAAACTGTCACCCAGTGGAATCAAAGACAACAATCAGCAGGTTCCTAGAGCAAACAAAACCTGATTTACCTGGATTTTGAACAAAAAAACACAAATCGCCTATTTTTTAAGTGCTTATTACAGTATTTTAAATGCATACAATGTTATTTCTGAAGAATTACAGTCTGATTTTGTTATTTTGAGGGTTTTTTTGTACAATTACATCAATATTTTATATTTCTCTCACTGTATGTGTGTCACAGATCCCCTGTCTCCCTGGACTACTATTCCCATGATCCTCCTGTTCTCCACACCTGCACTCACTTCCCTCGTCATCTCCCCATCATCACAGATCATCTTCACCTGGACCTCCTCGTCAGCACTCCCCATATAATGGACTCACTCCCTTCACTATCTGACCGGTCTCTGTTGTGTTATGTGTACGTTTGGTGTTTCCTGCCTGTGTTAATTAAAGTAGTTCTATTATTTGTGGAAATCCGTATCTGCCTCATCTCTACACCAGCGACCTGTAACAATGTGTGAAGGATGAGCATTTAAACTTTGGTATGTCAAATTCAGGCGGAAATCTAAAATATACCTCAGATTGGAAGAGGTTAAGGTCCTTGAAAGTCCTGGAATTTTACATTATCTGCAGGGTTGGGCAAAAATACATCAAAATGTATTTTAAAATAAAATACCAAATACCTTCATTTTAAGTGTATCAAAATAAACTACAAAATACAGCAGCCACACCATGTATCAAAATAAACTACTGTATTTTTTTGTATTTTGAAAATACTAAACATAATTTTACAAGGGAGCATGAAATTTCTTCGCAAAAGAGTAGCATTATAACAACCTTCAACACACAAATGTATCTAATATGATAAGACAGCGCTGCTTTACTACACATACGCTTGAGCAGAAGAAGTGGAAGCGGCGACTGCGACATAATAAAAGTTCAAAGCTGCTGTCGAGACGTGTGTTGCGCTCGTGTCTCATTATCAATCACTCCAGCGGCCTCGTTCAGCTCTCACAGCACTCGGCCCTGCTGCGCTTCATACTACAGTAATGTTAATAATCTCATCCATGAACATGATTTCTGCCCGAGTCTCATCCTGATTCTTTTCCACCGGCTGTAGACGTGAAGACAACACCTCCCATGATTCCGTGAAATCAAGGCGTCATCAAGCTACGCCTTTGTTCTGAATGAGCGACCTTTAGCTGTGAAAATGTACATATTGTGGCTTTAACAGATCGAATATTCAAATATCCTTGTGATCTCCCAGATGAAGGTTAGTTTTAAAGTAACCAACAGTTTAATGTTTGCGAATGACACATAATTTTATCCTAATTTAGTTACTTGGTGTTTGGTAATGAAAGGCCTACTTTGCATCAGCAACACTGACAAACAAAGTCATTCATAAGAAGACAACTGATGGCTCCTGTATTCATAGCAACTAGTTTCTAACGAATTAATCATTTGATTGTTAATCATAAATATAGGGGGCTGCTGCTCGGTATAATAGTTTTCAAGAACATTATGTAAATTAGTAAACTATTTAGCCTAGGCTACCAAAATGAACACCAAAACTTAACATGAACTGTTAAAAATTATAGCAATTTATGCAAAAGATTGATGGAAAGCTGGCAGCCTGCACGTTTCTTACTTTCACCACCTTCTTCCATATGGATCAGTTTTCTGTTCTGATCGCAACAAGTCTCTGCAAACTATAAAATAGGAGCACCAATCAGAGGCCGCAATTTTATGATGTCATCAGGTAGACTTCTTAAAGTATTTTACAGTATTTTAAAAATACAAAACACTAAAGTATTTTGATACAAAATATAAAGCCATTTTCATCAACCCTATCAAATACAAATTACACACATACTATTTTGTATTTGAAATACATTTATCATAAATACTGCCCATCCCTGATTATCTGTACTAACTCTGTAACTCATTGCCAAGATCATTCTCATAGGTGATGATGCCACTCAAATGAGGAATACTGTTCCTCGATTCAATGTTTGCACAGTGGGAACAAGGCTTTGGCCACAAGCCATACCGGGACATCTTGAGGTTAACAGGATGAGCTGTTTCAGCAGTCACATTCCCCTAATGCAACTACTTTCGGCAGTCACGTTCCTTTGTCTTGCCAACTTTAGAGCATCTAGTCTCGGCAGTCATGTTCCCTTGACTTGTCAAGGCTGCTTGGACAAACTATGCATAGTTATTATACCTCTTTAGGTTCAGAGGATGTAAGCATTGTTCCCTGACAGCAACATAGTGTTGGGCCAGATCCGACCCACATCTGGTCCGCATGTAAACCACATGTACCAGATGTGGGCCGGATCTGGGCCACACTATGTTGCTGTCTGGGTTTGCATCTCATGTTCAACCAAACACTCAATGTTCTGCATTTCTGAAACTGTTTGTGTTCCCCAGAATTACACTGTGTGTATTTAAATTAAGTATTCCTCATAATCCTTTCTTGATTTTTATCAGGACTGTTGCACAAAAGCTCATGCCTGGGCCATGGGAAGAACAGTCAGGCCTGGATGTTGAGGTAATGATCATTTACAATGAAAATATACAAGAATATTATGTATAATATTGATTGTCATTGTAATTTCTTCATAATGGGTGTTCTTTCTTCAAACAGGGGCTACCCCTATAACATTTTGGGATTGACTGTGGAGTATTCATAGTTATGGTGAGTTGCCAAGCTCATTTTCAGGATGTTTATTGATGTCCACATGACATCTGTAACCAAGCAGATCTTGCCCACCATTGACTGCCATACTATTATTTTTTTTTCGCACTATGGTAGTCAATCCGTAGATTAATGGTGGTGGGTGAGGTGGGTGAGATCTGCTATATTGTTAATCTTATTTAACGTTTGGAGCAAGCTGTTTGTGCATGTGTAGTGCGCTCTCTCTCTCTCTCTCTCTCTCTCTCTCTCTCTCTCTTTCTCTGTCCCGCTTTCCCTCCACACTCATTTGAGTGAATCGGGTGCAGCTGTTTTCATGGGTGAAGCTGAAGTGATTCTACAGTGGATATAGGCTTCTCATTGAGTTCTCTGTCCTGTTTCCCCATGTTGTAGCATGTGTGTACATGCTTTATCGAAACTGTGGTGTGTGTGTGTCGTTGCTGGATTGCAGTATTATGCTCGTATTCCCCTTAAAGGATTAATCCACTTTTAAATGAAATTTTCCTGATAATTTACTCACCCCCATGCCATTCAAGAATACGAAAGTGCGGTTTTAGCGGAGGCACTTAGAAGGCAAACATTTGTTTATATGTAACCCAGTAGATTAATATTCTACAGGTAATGAGATTACTGCTTTATATATTGCTATATAAAACAAGTGGATGTATGCCTTTAAGAACATATGTCAAGTTAGATTGTTATGCACATGTGAAAAATGTGGTTTTAACCTACAAACTAGGTCTTTCTTTATTTTATTGGTTCATGAGAGTTAAGTCCCGCCCGCATCTATGTGTTATGTATTTTGAGTGGTGCTTTGCAAGCGGTGATTGACAAGGTGGGAATGCGATATGCAAGCTATGAAAGAGATGCGCTGTATGCGGTAATAGAGTGTTGAATGATTTACAAGTTTATCAGTTTAAAATCTTGAACTGTAATGTAGATCGCGTGTGAAACACAATATCTTGCGTATTTTTTTTTTGAGTTCGCTGTGAGTGTTTATACAACATCCCATTGTCGTTAATCTGCGAGTCAAGCGCGACCACAGACTGTTTATTAATATACTCGTACCTCTACTCATCTGAACCGAACTATAAGCAATGACTATAGAATAAAAAACAAGGCGTGTCACTCATATTGTTTTGAATGGGAGAAAGTGTAACGCGCAATATGGCGGATTAAGTCCCACCTTCTAAATAAGAGCCAATCGCTGACTGGTAAAGTCATCGAGTCACTGAAGCTCCGGTTTCTATAGAAACAGTCAGACACGCGCCTCTGAAATGAAGCACAAGAGAAGCACATTTAGGTCTGCACATGTGCATTAGCTTGATCCAGCCTGAAAATAGCGTTTTTTGTCATGATTCGAGCATTTAGAAACAAAATTTATTAAACAATTGTTGTCAGATTTTATTGGTGATTTCAAATATTACATTTAATCGAAAGCTTGGCAAACAGCTTTGGAGAATTTGATGTTTCCCCATTCAAAGAGATAGGAGCTGCACTTGGATGCCTGAGAGGCATTTCAAAGATGGCCAACGAGTGAAATGACTTTTCTTAAAGGGACTTTGCTATAAGTTAGTGGAACATTTGAACAGCAAGAGATTAACGAGTGTCAGCACAAAATATCACCTTGAACGTACCTCCGGTTTCTGCATTCTGCCATTATTTACATTTCCACCTAAGCACATAACAACGAAAGGTAAGGGGCGTAGCATTTCCAGACGCTTCAGCAAATCACAATACACTGGGCCAGCTACCAACCTGCTAACCAATCTGACCACAATGAGTATTTCGGAGGGAGTGGCTTCATAGAAGCAGGAAGTCAAACGAGCCGTTCAAATGACAGTGGAAACAGAGGTGTAGAATAAAGCTAAAATACATGAAAAATAGTGTTTTAAAAAAAAATTAAAAAAATAAGACATATTAAACTGTGCCCCAAAAACACAATCAAGCCATTCAGAATATTTTTTTAAGATACCTTACAACACATTTGTAAATTGTTAGCATAACATTTGTTAATCATTTCTGAACGTATAGTGACTAATAACAAACAAACGTTATTATAAAGTGTTACCGGATTTTTTTTTTTTTTTTTTTAAGTATTCAACACTTTTGTGCCATAAACTGTAAAAGCTTAATATATCGATACAATTATTTCAACTACTTCCTTATTATGTGTGAAGATCCGCTCAGCCGCTCCACTAGTGGAGGTGACGTATTTCCGCTCTTGAGTGAAGCTCCACTCGCCCCTACAACATATAATATGTGACATATTTGCTTTCTGTTATTATCTACCATTACAGCTAAAGGATTACCGCTAGCGACTAGCTTTGCTCTCTCTCAGCCGGAAGTAAGATGACAAAACGAACGCAATGGCGTCACCCTTGTGGTCGTGAAAATAAGGTGAATAAAAAAAAATAATAATAACAATAACACGCGAGAGCTACAACCTGTCACTACAAATCCTAAGTAATTGAGCAAGCGCATTAATCAACGATTAACCAATGGTAAGCAAGACCAACCCACCTAATTATCATACATGACAAAGAAATGTAAGAATAAATATGAAAATAAATTTAAAAAAACAAACGTTGAAACAAATAAATGTTAAAATAAATAAATCTGTAAATAAATACTTATTGGTATAAATAAATATAAAAATAAATGAATGCATAAATAAGTAAATATAAAATAAATGAAAAAATAAAAGAATAAATAAATAAAATTAGAAATAATTAAAACATAAAAGCAGAAAATAATAAATTAAGGGGGAAAAATTAATTTGATTAAAAATGAATCATATTTCATCAAGTCATTTATTTATTTCCCTATTATCACATTTATTTACTTATTGATTTTTTCATTGATTTATTTATTAATTTATTCATTTCTGCAGGTTTGTTCCTCCAAACAAGTCCAGAACTATCCTGTTCCCTGTCTGTGTCTCCTGTATATCCTCTGTTTGTGGACCTCATGTTTCCCTGCTGCTTCCCTTGTTTGTTGCCATGGACACTCATTGGACCACGCCCCCTTGTTAACTCGTTATCTTGTTTGTGCCTGTGTATAAATAGTCCCTGTGTTTCACTCTTGCCCAGCTGAGTTTTGTTTAGCCATTGTTTACCCTTGTCTTTGTGTTCCTAGCCTAGCCTAGCCTAGCCTAGCCTGTGTTTTCGACCCTGGACTGTTTCCTTGTTTAATGATTGTTTGCTGCCTGCCTTGACCTTTGCCTGTGTTTTTGGATTACCCTTTTGCCTTGCCTTCTTATATCTGTTTGCTGGTGATCGACCTACTGCCTGTTTGACTACGGAATTATGTAATGACTGAGGCAAATCAGACACAATTATTGGTTAGTTAACCAATAGTTTTAAGCTCACTCTGGAGTCTGTCCCCATCCCCCGGGAAGTTTTCAGTTACAAGTTTATTGCGCTGAGGAATGTGGTTGCCGCATGGAGAGCAGAGTAGAGACACAGAAAATCTGCATCTTCCCTGCATTTTCCACACAGAACACAGACTCTATGGCATTAATGTATAGACAGACTGTGCTATAAATGAATCCTTCTCAGGAAATGGTATCCATTATTACTGTTGTTGTATTGTACTCATTGTATTTACATGTTTGATGATTGTTAAATGTTATGACCTGCACGGTAACTTCAATCATGCCATGTTTAGTGTCTATGCGTTCGTATCGGGATGATTTAAATGCTTGTGCATGCGGTATGTCCATACCTGTGCAACACAGGAGTATTACAAGACTCTTTAATAGTTTTATTCAAAGACTCAGCTTGATAATCTACTTGGTCATAAAAGCCCTGTCAAGGGGGGTGTGTTGTAACCCGGAAATACAACATCTTCATTGGCCCCCATCATTCCTAAGAGGTTGGACTTTGACCAGAGGTTAAAAGCCAGCGAACCATGCCACTCCCTCCTCTTCTTCCTTGCTTCTGGACGACCGAACAGGTCTCCTTGCGGCCGGCCTCTCTAGGCCCGGCTGCAAGGCTGGTAGGCCCCTGGCCTACAACACCCAGCCATGTGCTCATCACCCAACAGACTGGCAACAACTTCAGACGATAACCTCAAGAGTTATCCTCAACCTGCAGATCCGACGCTCCTCAGCCTAAAGGCATCTTGCAAGTATCGTACATTTTAATGCTAAACAGCGATTTAGTATTGATTTGTAAAGACTTACCTTTGCTATTGCTAAAAGAAACTGATGAGTCCTTTCCAGATTGCCTTTGACATTTCATGTAGCTCTAGTAACAGCATCTCTTCTGGTTCAACTCTATCATTACTCATTCTGACTTGTGTATGTGTGTGTGACCCTTTGTGTATGTTATGTTACGTGTTTGTTAGTTTAGTTATGTGTTTGTGAGTTAGTTAATAAAGATTGTGCACAAGACATGTTTGGTTCTGACTCCGTCTGCTAATGAATTGCCTCTTAAGTGATAGATCCGGACTACATGCTCTGAGTAGTACAGTGCAATAAGAAATATTATTTTTCCATACCTTGGAAATTAACATTTCTTAGAATTAATAAACTATCAACACTGAGCATTCACTGGACGAACAGGTTAACTGATTGTAATATTAATTTTAATGTAGCTATGTCCAGTTAATCTGATTAACGGATTTGCATATTCATAATTAATCATAATTAATAATCATAATGAGTTATGAATAATTATTAATATTTCCCCTTTGAGTTAATTTTCGCTACATATTTGGTGGAGAACGAAAGGCATCATTTTAAGCAATTGTTTGCAGATGGACCAGTAATCAATCATGTGTTTTGATAGTCTTTATTGACATCTTATACATGCACATACAAATTTCTGATAAAATCAGCAAAACTAGGGCTTGAATGCGCATTCCCTTGAACGGCAGAACGTTCCTTGATGCTATAATGCATATTTAAATGGCACGAAGAAGCTAACCTGAAATTATCGAAGAAATCATAATTTAATTTGCTAAACGAGCGTAAGACTTTTCTGACGACGGAATCGCAGATTAGCAGTGCGTACAAAGGGTATTAGAATAAATTTACCTGAACTTGGGCGAAGAAACCCCCACTTTCAGCTTTAAATGCATAAGTCTTTCTGACGATCGGATCTCAGATTAGCAGCACGGACAAATAAACTACCCTGATCTTGGGCGAAGAAATCCCCACTTTCAGCGGTAAACGCATAAGCCTTTTTCTGATGACGGAATTCCAGATTAAGCAGCATAAATTTACCTGTGTGACGAAGAAATCTCACTACAGAGTTTGTAATGGTGTTCTGGGCGAGACTCCCCATTCACCGATTAAAGGCCTTTTTACTATTCGTTACTATTTCTTTTTACTATTCGTTACTATTTTTACTATTCGTTACTATTGCTGGACCGCACATATGAAACGCACGCAACGAATTTGTGGTGTAAATTCTAGCTTAGCTAACTAGAAATTCGCCACTCTCTGTGAAGTGATGTGTTGTTGTGATTTGTGAGTTATGTGTGACCACACTGGAGTTCTCAATGCGGACTTGCAGCATGGTTAGAATTCTGCTCTATTCTGATCGTGTTGCAGGCTGGCATTGGTCTCCTGGCAACGCATGACAACAGAGCGTGGAGAGCAGACACCTCTGAAAGTCTGATAACAGCACCCACATCACAGACTGTTGTGCAAACAACAAACCTTGTGTAGCCAAATCTAGCTCTATAGAAATCCTACACGTATACTCTACAAGTTAAAACCCTTTAGCTCGACTAAAAGCTGCTAGCACCCTTCTAGCACCTAGACACGTACGAGCGCGAAGCATTCAAGCCGAAGACTTTATAGACTTTGGGATCCCTTTAAGGAGGACTTTGATTTGAACTGTTGATGGGAACACAAAGCGTTGTGAAGCTCGGAATCAAATGAATCAATTGCGTCACAAACGATTCACTGTTCGAACCGCTCAAAACGCCCCTTTGCGGGTCAGAACAGTAAGCGTAGTGAATACTAGAGATATACGAATACGAGACATCTTTAATAAGCCATTCACAAATGGTTATTATTAAGTTGTAATCAATTAAAAGTGATCAATGAATCATCTAATATCCTTAAACATGAGGTTTCTGTCAAGACATGATATTTCAGTAAACGGTAGTGCTTGTTAATAAAAACTGAACTATATCAGACAAAACATGACAATACGTCACTTCCCTTTATCAAATGCGTCATTTAAATGTGTTAGACACATTTCATGTACAAATCATGTATAGACATGGGTTCATGGGACTTAGAGATGAACCATGGACATCTTGAAACACTTTGAAACTGCTAGGATGCATCACAAAGCCTTGTTTACTGAAATCACGTGACTGTGGCAGTTTGACACACGCTCCGAATCACTGATGCAAGACAAACGATTCACTTGAATTCCAAAGCTTCACAAGGCACGCCTCAAAGGCACCCATCTCTGGTTTAAACCATTTGTGTGTGTGTGTGTGTGTGTGTGTGTGTGTGTGTGTGTGTGTGTGTGTGTGTGTGTGCGTGCGTGGCGTCACTCACATTGTCAAGTCTGAGTATCTCTATTCAGTCAAGTTGAATTTAAATTAAATTTAAAATTTAATTAAATCAATTTGTTTAGTTTCCTGTCTCCTAAAGCTACAAGGAAATTCCGAGTTTACTCATTTTTTTCCTAACCCTATTTCTTTTAGTTCTACTTCATGCTAATACTTTGTTCACCTGACTATCCCTATGCAGCCAAGTTGAATTTGGTTAAATTTGAAAATTTAACTAAATCAATTTTGTCTGTTTACCTTTCCTTGTAGATTTCTAAATCTATTAGGAAATTCTAATTTTATTTTGTTCAACTTCATTCCTCCTCTACGTGTCATTTTATTTCCTTCACTTTCTTTTGGTTTCAGTCTGAATATCTCTATTCAGCCAAGTTGGTTTTAATTAAACTTAGCATTTAATTAAATCAACTTAGGTATTCACCTTCCCTTTAGGTTCCCTAGAGCTAAAATGATTTTTTTTATAGGATTACAGTAGTTCTAGAAACTGTTGTTTCCCTAATGAGGCATAATGAGTTATAGGTTATTACTATGCTAACACCTATCTCTCAGCTCCCCCTCCTCACTCCTTAGTGCTGAGTACATGAAGTACGGTCACCGTCCAGTGCACTTCTGGCTCCGGAAAGGACTAGAAACTCTTTCCGTTGTTTCTTCTCCTTTCGACCTCAAGGCATCTGGTGTTTCTCTGTTAGTCTAGAGATTAGGTCATCACTTGAACCAGTGACACCTGCTTAACCATATCTCCTAGCAAAACTAAATAGGTAAAAACCTCTTTCCTTCCTTTTCCTTTTCTTATTTCATCTTGTTTTTCTCTCTCTCTCTCTACCAGTTTGTTCTATTCATTTACCTTATGGTGATAATCTCTGGAAAGGAATCATCTGTATTCTGAGTAATAGTAATGACGTGTACCAGCCCCGTCATCAGTCAACACCGCTTACAGCTGTCATCCAAGATAGTTAAACCCCTTAGTCTCACACTGGCTTCCCCCACTTCAGCTAGTCACTCCCTATACGGCCCACATAGCGGTACGAACTTGCATTTGCCTGTGCCATCTCTTTCTCTCATGTCCCCAAAGTGTGTCAGTCTGCCCAGGACATCCAGGACCCCCTGGAGACCCAGCGGAACAATGTGATGGTTGCCCTTCAGTTAAAGCAGTCAACGACCTGCAACCGCAGAGCAAGGGACAGCGAGATCGGCAGCACCAGCACACACTTGACACCTGACCTGAGCCACAAAGAGCTTCATCCTCTCCTTAGCCCATGCTCATACGGGCTTCCAACAGGAGGTAATTGAACGAACGCTGCAAGTCACTGAGTTCCACAGAGAACCAACCCACTCAGCATGAGAAGGCACAGGACAGATGCAAGAACCATGACAGAGCAGAGCAATTGAGGGAGGTCACCAGTCCTCAGGAGGCTCTGACAGCTGTTGAACTTTGCCAGTTAAAGAACGTAAGGAACTGTTTGAATTTAAAGAGACACTAAAGCAAAGGCCCTTGAAGGCCACCCGCATGCAGAACTGAAAGTCAAACACTGACTCCACAATTCAGCAGTGTGAGAGACAAACACATTGTGGTCCGAAAAGAACTGAAACAGCCCGAACAACTACAAATGGACCACACAAGGAACCTGCAACCTGATGGACTTCGCAGCAGCAGCAGCAGCAGCAGCAGCAGCAAGAGCTCCCCCAACCCTTCACAAAGGGGGGAGGGGCCAGAGCCTGCAGCTTAGGAGACCACAGCACCAATGCCAACATAATAGACATTCCCTTTTGTTCCAAAGTCCCTGACTGGTGTGATCCACCAAGACAGGCTCTCTGTTCTGGATCACACCCCACCAGATTCACTATGAGTTTTGACTTAACAGCAAGAAAGACTCCAATTAGACTATCAGCAGCTGAAGCCAGTCTGCATAAAGGATTTCTCAGACCCAGAAGCCTGAATGCAGATTGAGTGCTGCCCCCGACACCAACAGGACCTCTGCCTCCTACAACAGCTAGTCACCCCTTTGGACAGCACAACCTACCCTTACACAGCGCCACTCATGTGACCTGACACAGAAGGCCTGTAACACACAAGGCCCCTCAGCAAGGGGTTCTCAAGACCCCAATGACTTTGAACTGCAAACGCAGTGCTTTACCCATAGCTTCTACAAAGGTTCCTAGGCAGCATAGGGCATAAAGTTTTTAAAGTAGATGAAAATGTGTGTTCGCAGAAATGCAGGAGTCTGCATTAGGAGTGGAAGGAGACCTTGTGTGAATGTGTAAATCTCAAATGCTCATGACCATCCACGACGAGCTATTTTGAAATATGACACTAGATTGAGCCGGTTAAGCCAGCATGGCCTAACGCCACTCGCTTAAACCATCGTCCAACTAAAAGTTTGTTTAATAATTGATAATTCCGACATGACGTTTGACAACGTTTGATTCGCATGTAGATCGATGGTGCTGGCTTGTTAGATGCAGATAAAACTATAGCTTGAAGTGACACCTCTGCTGTAACAGAAAGAGTCTTAAGACATTTTAGCATATATTCAAATGGTATCAGTAAAGTTGATCTGATTTTAGCGAAGAAACCCTAATCTCAGTATTAAAGCGTAAGACTGTTTTGACGAAAGAATCTCAGCTCAACGGCATGTAAACTGTACCAGAATTGATTATCCTGCTTTGGTTGGACAAATACCAATGGCAGTACTGCTTAACCTGTTTCTGATGAGAAATCTCAGTACAGTGTTATACGAATGTAGATTCGGATGAAGGTTTCCTTTCTACAGAGTAAAGGCCTCGGAAATTATAGTCAGAGGGACTCATTCATCTAAACTTTAGCTGCATCTACAAGCATATCAGCTACCTGGTGATCAATACTATGTTTCATTGGCCGATAGAAACATCAGTATTTATTCACAAGACAAGACTTTGGCGCGCTTAGACCAGATTTGACTCGCGGCAAATCTGTGTAACTACTCTTTAAATTAGTCAAGAAGATGTTTCAAGTATAGAGAAGAATTTTACATGAGTAAAATTTGCAAACCTGCAAACCATACTTGCATCTTACTGAATTTAAGTTTGAATTATTAAAGTATAAGCGCTCCTTTTTAACTCGATGCGTAACTCGTTTCAAAGGTGCAGACATTCTTCATAAACTGTTGAATTGCTCTGATATGCATTGGTTCCCACGACAACGACTTGTCACAGGAAGTGCTAAGTCATCACCTTGTGATGCCATATTGTAAACAAACCAGGCTAGGTGGCTAAGCTAACCCCACCTAGCAGCCCTTCAACTCAGGCTAAGCTAACTAATAACTTGTACAGTTAGTGGATAGCATCATTTACGTGAAGCCTTTAACCATAGCTTGTGTGTATGCAGTGTGAACTGATCTAAACCAATTTCCTTTAACCACATTCCTGGTTTTCTGATTTTTCTTTATCCTCACCTTTAATCCTTCTCAGCTAATTTCACCTGCACTTAGGTGCGTTTCTCCCTGAACGCTGTTCAGCTAAATCTGCAGTTACTAGGGTAATTAAACCTAAATTTAATTACATGTAAACTGTGTAGCTAAAGAAGAATTCTAGGATTTATTGAGATTTTTCAATAGCACGTTGACTAAACTTCAGGGCGGGACACACACATGGTGTGGCCCTGAACATGCGGCAGCTGTGACCAACTATAGAGTGATTTCCAAAGCTAATCTAATTGTTAATAATTAGTGCTATTGACTATTCCCAATACCAGGTCATTCTGCTGTTTTAATCACTTCTTTAAATCTTTTATTGATTTTAATCATAATAGCAGTCAGCTATTCGTTTTTACTAGTATTATTTCTTTCATCTTTATTTACATCTTCCTTTTTAGTCTTGTGTGGTTTAATTTCCCAATATAACCACAAGTAACTAGACATACTTTCCTTCTTGATTTTGGTTATTTACAACAGTTGTTTCAATTTTATGAGCCAGTTACAAAAGTAATCTGAACGATTGCTATGGCATAATTTTGAGCACCACTAAATAAGCACAATCTATTAGGAAAGCTCTCCTCTTCCTGGAAGAGGAGAAGTAAAGGCAGATGACTCAAACCAGAGGTATGATCACGATGATCTGACTGAAGTCAACTTCTTCCTGGCCCACAACCTCACTGGCTTGAAACAGGAGGTGAACGACCTCCAACTCCAGATCACAGAGACTCACGAGGAGCTGATGCATGCTAAAAGCCACATAGACCAGCTAGAGATGGAGGCTCAGGACCGGCACAAGGACCCTGACAGAATAGAGGCACAGAAGAAAATCCACAAAACTTCAAAGGCTCTGACAGCTGCTCAGCAACGAGAGCAGCTGGAAAAGGCAGCCAGAGAAGACTTGGTAAAAGAACTCTTTCACAAATAGTCACTGTTAAAATTAGCAAATTCTGAACTCTAGGACAAAGATGACACAGTCAGGACCTGTGAACGTCCTCTGGGTGTGTCCAGATCTGGGACTGAAGCTCTGACCCAGCAGCTGGACAAAACCAAAGATGAACTTGACATTGCCCAAAGAGAACTGAGACTCTCTTGCCTGCAGCAGAAAGAACCACAGCAGGAGAAACGTCTCAAAACCCCACATAGAATCAGCAGAAGAACCTCCCCCAGCCAAGCACAGAGGTACAGAGGGGGGGAGCCAAAGCCTTCTGCTTGACACCTTATCAGCCAATTTCCTGAAATCCTCTAAAGCTACAGAAGGAGAAGGATTAATTCAGACAGACCCAGGCACCAGACCTACCACAGGGAGAAGCCATGGATGGAAACATCCTCTTCCTGCAGACACCGCATGATCTCCAACAGCAGGTAGAACAAGGGCGACCGGACATGCCTGCATCAAAGCTGTAGGAGCTTCTAACGCTAGTAAGGAGCCCCTTGAACAGTACTTACTTGAGAAGTACTCAGAAGCACAAGCTTCTGACCACTCACACAAGACCACTCAGACCTGCTCAAGTCGGCGCTGCCACAAGAGCAGAGGGACACAGCAAACTTCTGTCATCAACCCTAGGTCAGTCTGAAACACTCTTCACACTACAACTCCCATAACCTCTTCCTGCAACCACCTGCTTCACGGGTGTCCGAATGACAGATGACACTGTCATGGCACCTGCTACCTCGACACCTGCTGAGCAAGCTCAAAGAGCTGATCCTTGCCACCAGCAAACCTCTTGCCCCCACTAACTGACTTTAGAGTGACAGGTGACACACTGTCAAGGCACTGGATGCTTTGATTCCCGCAGCACCAGCTCAGAGACCTGAGTTTGCAGACTGTCTGCATCAACCGCCATGAAACGACCACCACTCCAGGAGACACACACAACCAGGGCCCATCACAGCCTTCCAGCCTTGTGTGCCAGTGATGTGTCTGATCTTCCTGCACCTTCAACGTCACTCACTGTTGTCATAAGAGAGACAACAACGAGCGAAAGGGGGGGAATTATGTAATGACTGAGGCAAATCAGGCACAATTATTGGTTAGTTAACCAATAGTTTTAAGCTCACTCTGGAGTCTGTCCCCATCCCCCGGGAAGTTTTCAATTACAAGTTTATTGCGCTGAGGAATGTGGTTGCCGCATGGAGAGCAGAGTAGAGACACAGAAAATCTGCATCTTCCCTGCATTTTCCACACAGAACACAGACTCTATGGCATTAATGTATAGACAGACTGTGCTATAAATGAATCCTTCTCAGGAAATGGTATCCATTATTACTGTTGTTGTATTGTACTCATTGTATTTACATGTTTGATGATTGTTAAATGTTATGACCTGCACGGTAACTTCAATCATGCCATGTTTAGTGTCTATGCGTTCGTATCGGGATGATTTAACACTCTGAGGTCTGAAAACGCGCCGGCGCGTTTTGCAGGTTTTTTTTCACATTGCAGCAAAACAGACTTAAAATACTCCGTCATTTTTTTGTCATAGAGACATAAGTAATATATCAATTGAAACTATAGAATATCTTCTTTTATTTGTATACACTCAGAGTAAAAACACAATGTTGTGCTTTTTGTAAAATAAAGAAAACTAACATGATGCGTGATTTCTCCTCTCCCTCTGAACGAAGTCCAATCTGATAGTTCTCAGAAAATGAACTGTAACTTAGTGAATACTAATCACAGAAAAATTAAACTTATGTCTAAAAAAACGTTAAGATGTCAGGTTTTAAATCATGTAAGTCAAATCGAAAACAAACCTTCTGTGTTTATGTAATCTGTATGAAAAGAGAGCCATGTCAGAAGTCCGTGATTCAGCTCATTATCCGCTAATGCGGCCACGCCCACGGAGCCAGCGCTATTCAGACGCAAATTCAGAGGCAATACATGCATTCATCGTCTCAATCGTGTATTTATTGTCTTGAAAAGTGTTTATCTGGATGTAAAAGTCATGGTTAGCGAGCCCTAGAAGACATGCAGTTAGTTCCTGTTTTCTTTTCTTCTATAGATGAATTTTAGATGAGTTTTTGTTTCTTTAGCGCCCTCCGGCTGCAGTATGAATTGGAAACTCCATTCATGGAATAGCCTCTTCTTCTTTTTGTCAGCATTCTACCTCCTGTAGTTTGTCTCCATGCCTCTAGAGGCCCCCTGTGTTCCCCTCTGTCTTATTCTTCCTCGTTTGATCTTGTTAGCATTATCCAGGTCACCTGTGCCTTGTTTCTCTTAGGGTATTTTAGCTGTGTTTTTCCTTTTGTTCCTCACTTGGTTTTTGAGTCTTGGCTGCGTGTTACCTGCTTGTATGAAGACTAAGAAGAGCCTCTTGCTAGCAGCACAAGCCTGGGAGATGAGGGTGGACCTGGGAAAGAAACTAGTCTTCCCCCAGGTTGTGCAAACACAGCTGAGGCCAGACATGGTCTTATGGTCCGAGGAGGCAAGGAAAATAATCTTGATCGAACTGACAGTCCCGTGGGAAGACGGGTGCGAGGAGGCCTATGAGCGGAAAGCCACCAAGTATCAGGACCTCGTAGAGCAGTGTAGGGCCAAAGGGTGGCAGACCTGGCTATTCCCAGTTGAGGTCGGGTGTAGGGGCTTCCCGGCACAGTCTGTGTGGAAGACACTCACAGCTCTGGGCTTACAAGGTAGGGAGAGGAAGACAGCTGTTCGTAGGTTGGGTGAGGCAGCAGAAAGAGCGTCTTGCTGGCTCTGGAGTAGGAGGGAGGAGTTGAGCTGGGGGCCAGGAGGAGGTGGGTAGTGATTGGCCACCACTGCCAACCCGCCAACTGGAGGGTGTTGTGGTTCAGGGTTGAAACACCCTGTGAAAGTTGGACGCCACCTGACGACATCTTCTCCTGGCTGAAAGCTACAGTCATGTACTATAGTTAGTGACTGGGTTAGACAGCATCAGTATAGATGTATCCAATAGTATTTCCCCTGGGACACCAGTGACTTCCAGGAAAGGCTGGATGGCAACCAAGGAAGATTGGTGACGCTGGAAAGACAGATGACCTCCAGGAAAGACTGGCGTGGGTGGGCGAGGCTAGCAACCTCGGTCACAGCACTCGAAAGAGGGCACCAACCAAAGCTGCAAAATGGAACAATAAGCAATACCCCCAGAGTCTCCCGAGAGGGGGGGAGGATGAGAGACTCAACGGGACGGACACAACGGCTATGGCTATGGAAAACGCACGGACAATGAGACGGCTCACCCAAACCACACTTACAGGGGAAGTGTTAGAGGTAAAGTGCCACTGCGGTAAGCTTTGCAGGAGCGCAAGGGGACTTAAAATACATCAATCTAAGACCCAATGTGGAGAAGGGAAGAAGCAGATGCAGCGCATAGTGGAGACACTAAGTGAGACGCAGGAGGACTCCAGTCAGGAAGCACCCCACAGTACAGGAGACCTCTTAGCACCTGCTCCATCCCAAAACCACAGGAAGGACTCCCCTAATACTACCTCAGGCACCCAACCTACGACAGAGAAAGTGAGATGGCCCCAAGCAAACAACAACGCTGCATGGAATCAACTAGATGGGGACCTGGACAGAGTGCTTGAGGCCACATTAGCAGGATCAGCTGAGAAGAAAATCGACAGTATGACAACAATCATCATCACCATGGCCAGAGAGCGCTTTGGCACAGAAGGAAGAAAGGGTAGCAGCGGAACTCAGGTAAATCAGCCTAACAGGAGGGCAAGAGAGACCTTGCAATTGAGGAGGGAGATTAAGACCCTCAACAAGCAGTTCAGAACAGCAAGTGCTGAAGAAAGAAAGGGCATAAAAGATCTAACCAGTGGACTTCGAGGGCAACTCTGCAGACTGAGAAGGGCAGAAAGGTCTCTGAAACTAAGGAAGGAGAAGGAGGCCAAGCGGGCACAGTTTATTAAGGACCCATACAGGTTTACTAAAACCCTGCTGGGGGAAGCAAGATCTGGAAGATTGTCCAGCCCTAAGGAAGTTGTAGAAGAGTTCCTTAAGGATAGCCACAGTGATGCCCTCAGGAACCAGGTTTGTGGTGCACACCCAAAGATCAGCAGAACTGCAGAAACTCCTGAGGAAGAGTTTGATACCAGTGAACCAACATGGAGAGAAGTCCAGGACATTGTACAGAAAGCCCGTTCAGCATCTGCCCCAGGACCAAGCGGTATACCGTATAAAGTATACAAGAGATGCCCGATGCTCCTCCGCAGGTTATGGAAACTGTTGCGAAGGATATGGACAAAAGGTATCATTCCATCATCCTGGAAAAGAGCAGAGGGGTGCTTCGTACCAAAGGAATTGGACTCCGCGGACATCAGTCAGTTCCGAACCATTTCTCTCCTAAGCGTCGAATGCAAGGTGTTCTTTTCTGTCCTGGCAAAAAGGATGACTACCTACATGGTGAAGAACAAATATGTCGACACATCAGTCCAGAAGGGCGGCATTCCAGGTTTCTCCGGGTGCTTGGAACATACGGGAATCCTCAACCAGCTGATCCGGGAGGCCAAGAAGAACAAAGGAAACCTAACGGTTGTCTGGCTCGACTTGGCTAATGCATACGGTTCAATCCCACATGGCCTCATCAACACGGCTATGGAACACTACCATATTCCCCACCACACCAGGGATATAATTACCAGCTACTTCGGAGGATTTAAATTACGATTCAGAACAGCCCACTTCACAACGCAGTGGCAGGACCTTGAAAAGGGAATCGTGACAGGCTGCACCATCTCCTCCATCCTGTTTGTCATGGGAATGAACCTGCTTATAACAGCTGCAGGAAAGGAATCCAGGGGGCCATCAATGGAGTCTGGCATCCGCCAACCACCAATAAGAGGCTTTATGGATGACCTTACCATAACAACTTCAACCCATGTGCAAGCGAGGTGGATCCTGAAGGTTCTTGATGACGTGGCAACATGGGCTCGGATGAAGTTCAAACCAAGGAAATCAAGAAGTATGGTGATCAGAAGGGGGAAAGTGACCAGCGAGTTCCAGCTGCAAGTACAGGGGGAGATGATACCATCGATTGAGGAAAACCCAATTAAGTGCCTAGGGAAATGGTATGACGCATCCTTGACCGACAGATGTAACGTTTCCAGAACAGAGAAACAGGCAGATGCATGGCTGAGTAAGATTGAGGGGTCAGGACTGCCAGGAAAGTTTAAGGCTTGGCTCTTCCAGCATGGTCTGCTACCACGACTCATGTGGCTACTGACAATCTATGAAGTACCCATGACAACAGTGGAAGGAGTCGAGAGGCGAGTAAACAAACACCTTCGCAAGTGGCTCGGAATCCCACCAAGCTTCACGTCAGTAGGGCTTTATACCAGGTCTGGTCAGGTACAACTACCCCTTTCATCAGTGGTGGAAGAGTTCAAGGTGGCAAAGTGTCGGGTTGTGATGATGTACCAAGACTCCACTGATGAAAAAGTCAGAAGAGCAGGCGTCACTACAAGATCAGGACGCAAATGGGTGGCTGACACATCAGTGGCACAAGCTGAAAGGGCATTGAAGCTGAAGGACATCATCGGGAACCCATGTGTAGGGAGGCAAGGACTCGGATCTACCCACTTCCAGCAATGGGGAAAAGCAGACTCACGGCAAAGGAGGGACATGATTCAAGCAGAGGTCCGACACCTGGAGGAAGAAAGGCGCAGGTCTAGGGCTGTCGAACTCGGAGCACAAGGGGCCTGGACAAAGTGGGATTTGCCGAAGCGGAAGATCACATGGTCTGAGATCTGGAGACTGGAGCCCTTTCGTATCTCCTTCCTGCTCCGTTCAGTGTATGACACCCTTCCGTCACCAACAAACCTCCACAGATGGGGAATGAGGGAGGACCCATTGTGTAGGCTATGCGGAGGGAGGGGAACAATGGCGCACATACTGGCAGGATGCAAAACAGCTCTTAGCCAAGGAAGATACAGGTGGCGCCATGACAAGGTTCTCAGTGCACTGGCTGACATCTTGGAGCGGGAGAGGCAGAAAAAGCACCAGACCAGTACAAGGCCAGCAACATCTATTCAGTTCGTCAGAGAAGGGGAGAAACCACCAGCCCCCAAGAAGACTAAGAAGAGCCTCTTGCTAGCAGCACAAGCCTGGGAGATGAGGGTGGACCTGGGAAAGAAACTAGTCTTCCCCCAGGTTGTGCAAACACAGCTGAGGCCAGACATGGTCTTATGGTCCGAGGAGGCAAGGAAAATAATCTTGATCGAACTGACAGTCCCGTGGGAAGACGGGTGCGAGGAGGCCTATGAGCGGAAAGCCACCAAGTATCAGGACCTCGTAGAGCAGTGTAGGGCCAAAGGGTGGCAGACCTGGCTATTCCCAGTTGAGGTCGGGTGTAGGGGCTTCCCGGCACAGTCTGTGTGGAAGACACTCACAGCTCTGGGCTTACAAGGTAGGGAGAGGAAGACAGCTGTTCGTAGGTTGGGTGAGGCAGCAGAAAGAGCGTCTTGCTGGCTCTGGAGTAGGAGGGAGGAGTTGAGCTGGGGGCCAGGAGGAGGTGGGTAGTGATTGGCCACCACTGCCAACCCGCCAACTGGAGGGTGTTGTGGTTCAGGGTTGAAACACCCTGTGAAAGTTGGACGCCACCTGACGACATCTTCTCCTGGCTGAAAGCTACAGTCATGTACTATAGTTAGTGACTGGGTTAGACAGCATCAGTATAGATGTATCCAATAGTTGTTCCAAGTCTTTCCTAGTCCTTCCATTCTACCTCAAGTAAGGTGTTCTTAGTTATTTCATTGTTAAGGAGCTCTAGTTTTGTTTTCTCCCCTCGAGGAGCTTTTATTTTTATATGTTTCTCTCATGTTACCAATGCCTCTGTCTGAGAAGAACTTCTGTTAGATTTTTGGCTTGCAAAGACTTTTTTCTAATAAACCAACATTGCCTGGAGTTCTGCCTTGAGTGTTTCGTTTGGGTCCAACTTTACAACCTCTGTGGTCTAGTGGCAGATCTCTCAACTACCACATCAGAGACCCGAGTTCTAGCCCGGCTTGTGACAGAAAAACCAAGTCAGTCATGGACCCAGAAACACTCAGTCCCAAGGACCTGTTGGCAGTGATTGCTCAACACGAGGCATCTTTTCAGCGCCACGAAGCCGTTCTCAGCCGACAAGAAGAGCTAATGGCCAAACACTCTCAACTCTTGGCCGATGTGATGAGTTCCATCCGCCAGCTCTTCGAACGCCTCCCTGGTTCTTCACCTTCCTCTGCATCACCGCCGAGTGTGGACAGACCTTCTCCTGTGGCGGAGCCCCGACTGCCACCTCCTAAGCCCTTTGCTGGAGATCCCAGTTCCTGCCAGGGTTTCCTCACCCAGTGCTCTCTCACCTTCGAGCTCCAACCCTCAAGTTTTCCCACAGATCGCTCTAAGATTGCTTACATTATTACCCTTCTCTCAGATAAGGCACTCTCCTGGGCCTCTGCAGTATGGGAATCCCAGGATGACTGTTGTGAGTCCTATGTGGCATTTGTGGAAGAATTCAAGCGAGTGTTTGATCATCCTGTCAGTGGTCGGGAGGCTTCCAAGCGCCTACTCACTCTCCGTCAGGGTTCCCGTAGCACTGCAGATTTCGCCATAGAGTTTCGGACCATAGCAGCAAAGAGCGGATGGAACGATGAGGCACTGAGGGTCTGCTTTCAAGGAGGGTTGTCTGAGCCACTTCAAGACGAGTTAGCCACTCGAGAACCAGCTGAGGATCTTGAGTCCCTCATAGCAATGGCCATCCGCCTAGACAATCGCCTGAGAGAGCGGAGAGTGGCTCGGCGCAAGGAGTCACATTCTCAAGTTCCTCTGAATAGGTCTGTTTCTCCAGTTGGTATTCCTGCATCCAGAACTTCCCCAGTTCCCGAACAGCTCCATGATTCCCCAGAAGACATGCAGTTGGGCCGTTCCAGGCTTTCTCCCAGCGAGAGGGAACGTCGCATGAGGGAGCGTCGTTGCCTCTACTGCGGTGCTTCCGGCCATTTCCGTTCCACTTGCCCCGAGCTCTCGGGAAACGCCTGTCCCCGTACAGCAACAGGAGGGCTGTGATGGGGAAAATTAGAGGTCCTCCTGCTAACGCCGTCCTGGCAGTTCCAGCCACTTTGTCCTGGGAAGGCCACCAGCATCTGGTCCAGGCTATGATCGATTCTGGGGCCGCAGGCGACTTCTTAGATCTAACCTTGGCTAAGAAACTAAAGATTCCTACCCAACTTCTTCCTCACCCCCAGGCAGTTACCGCTTTGGATGGCAGACCTCTGGAACCAGGCAAAGTAACAGAGGCCACTCAGTCCCTGCAACTTACCATCTTTCAACACCAGCAGGAGGAGACCTTCTATCTTATTGACTCCCCCGAGTACCCCATTATCCTGGGTCACCCTTGGCTGCGCAGACATAATCCGCATATCGACTGGCCCACTGGCACTATTCTAAGTTGGGGTCCCACTTGCCAACTCTCCTGTCTACTTCAGAGTCCTCCAGCCCCTAGTTCTGAGTTTCAAGACTCTGTCGACCTGTCCCGAGTCCCCAGCGTTTATCATCAATTCAAGGCAGTGTTCAGCAAGTCCCGGGCTACCTCCTTACCACCTCACCGCACCTACGACTGTGCTATTGATTTACTCCCTGGCTCCTGCCCTCCCAGAGGTCGGATCTTCTCCGTCTCCCCCAGAGCGCTCAGCTATGGACATCTACATTAAGGAATCCTTGGCAGCCGGCATCATCCGTGCCTCTACCTCCCCAGCTGGAGCAGGTTTCTTCTTTGTTGAGAAGAAAGACGGGGGTCTTAGGCCTTGTATTGATTACCGGGGCCTCAACAAGATCACAGTTCGGAATCGATACTCCCTACCTCTCATGGCCACAGCTTTTGAGCTGCTTCAAGGAGCTTCCATCTTTACTAAGCTGGATCTCCGCAATGCTTACCATCTTGTGCGGATCCGGCAGGGAGACGAATGGAAGACTGCCTTCAACACCCCCACAGGCCACTACGAGTATCTCGTAATGCCGTTTGGGCTCACCAATGCCCCTGCAGTATTCCAAGCGTTAATTAATGATGTCCTCCGGGACCTGCTCAATCAGTTCATCTTTGTATACCTTGACGATATTCTCATTTTCTCTAAATCTCTGGAGGAGCATGAGGGGCATGTTAGCAGGGTACTCCAGAGACTCCTCGACAATCACCTCTATGTAAAGCCAGAGAAGTGTGATTTCCATGTTACACAGGCTCAGTTTCTTGGATTCATTGTCACTCCTGGCCACCTGGAGATGGACCCTAAGAAGGTAGAAGCGGTCCACAACTGGCCCATACCTACTACGGTCAAGGAGGTTCAACGTTTTATTGGCTTTGCAAACTTCTATAGGAAGTTCATTAAGAATTTCAGCTCTGTGGTGGCCCCCTTGACTGCGCTTACCAAGGGAGGAGGAACTAAGATTCAGTGGGGTCCGGAGGCAGCAGGGGCCTTCAAGGATCTCAAGTGCCGCTTCACTTCCGCTCCCATTCTTTTGATCCCTGACCCAGAAAGACCTTTTGTGGTGGAGGTGGATGCTTCAGAGGTGGGGGTAGGGGCCATCCTGTCACAGAGAGGTGAAGATGGAAAATTACACCCTTGCGCCTTTATGTCTCGTCGCCTGTTGGATGCTGAGTGCAACTACCACGTGGGGGATCGTGAGTTGCTTGCAGTAAAACTTGCCTTGGAGGAGTGGCGCCACTGGCTTGAGACACTTGAGAATGGCCCATTATTCAGTGGTGATTCACGCCTCCACGCATACTGTGTTTCTTGGCAAAAAGTATCTTACAAAAACTAAATCAATATATTGTTTTATATGAAGGAGTAGGCAGCATAATTTTTACATAATTCTGAAGCAAAAACTCTAGTCTACAACCTCCAATACCCTAAAGTATTGTGAACACAGATTTACTATACTTTTTTTGGCCTTATTTCAGTGACTTAAGTTTTTTGTTTTTTCAGTAACCACACATAAACATTATTCCTTCAAAAACACAAACCTGTACATACATGTTCCTCATATATTATTGTAGCCTAGTTTGTGCTGAATACAGTGTAATGACAATTTTGTCATTTATATGTTTATGAACAACTGAAAAAAGCACAAATGTCAGGGCATGTCAAAACTTCTCCAGGCCCCAAATCAGCCTCAGACTCCAGAGGGTTAAATGCTTGTGTATGCGGTATGTCCATACCTGTGCAACACAGGAGTATTACAAGACTCTTTAATAGTTTTATTCAAAGACTCAGCTTGTTAATCTACTTGGTCAAAAAAGCCCTGTCAAGGGGGGTGTGTTGTCACCCGGAAATACAATATCTTCATTGGCCCCCATCATTCCTAAGAGGTTGGACTTTGACCAGAGGTTAAAAGCCAGCGAACCATGCCACTCCCTCCTCTTCTTCCTTGCTTCTGGACGACCGAACAGGTCTCCTTGCGGCCGGCCTCTCTAGGCCCGGCCGCAAGGCTGGTAGGCCCCTGGCCTACAACACCCAGCCATGTGCTCATCACCCAACAGACTGGCAACAACTTCAGACGATAACCTCAAGAGTTATCCTCAACCTGCAGATCCGACGCTCCTCAGCCTAAAGGCATCTTGCAAGTATCGTACATTTTAATGCTAAACAGCGATTTAGTATTGATTTGTAAAGACTTACCTTTGCTATTGCTAAAAGAAACTGATGAGTCCTTTCCAGATTGCCTTTGACATTTCATGTAGCTCTAGTAACAGCATCTCTTCCGGTTCAACTCTATCATTACTCATTCTGACTTGTGTATGTGTGTGTGACCCTTTGTGTATGTTATGTTACGTGTTTGTTAGTTTAGTTATGTGTTTGTGAGTTAGTTAATAAAGATTGTGCACAAGACATGTTTGGTTCTGACTCCGTCTGCTAATGAATTGCCTCTTAAGTGATAGATCCGGACTACGTGCTCTGAGTAGTACAGTACAATAAGAAATATTATTTTTCCATACCTTGGAAATTAACATTTCTTAGAATTAATAAACAATCAACACTGAGCGTTCACTGGACGAACAGGTTAACTGATTGTAATATTAATTTTAATGTAGCTATGTCCAGTTAATCTGATTAACAGATTTGCACATTCATAATTAATCATAATTAATAATCATAATGAGTTATGAATAATTATTAATATTTCCCCTTTGAGTTAATTTTCGTTACACTCTACTGTTAATAAAGCTTGGATTTGGATCTCCCACTCCGTTGTCACATCCCATATGTTACAGATGCAAACAGCCTTCATATTTTAAATAATTAAACTAATGTAAATGATAAAGTTTTATGAACCAGAAAGCCTATTTTCAGACGTTTACTGAAATCTACCTGATCAGAAAAATCATTTATTAGGAACATTTTACTGGGGCACATACGACGCCCCTGGTGTGAAAAGAGAGAAACCGTAGAGTGATTATAAAATGATGTTTCACAGGTGTAACTGAGTAATTATTATTTGCAAACAAATAAATAAAAATAAAACAAACAAAATTAACCATTTTAACACATTTATTAGCCTCCATTGAACATTTCTAATGGAAAGTAAATGAATCAAAGTAGCTTGTTTCTTCTACATTGATTCTTCACATGCTGGTTCATTTCACACACACATATGGCTTCTTTTCTTTACAGTTCACATTATTCCAGTTGCCATCTGTTGAAAGACAGACCAAATATAGTTGTTTTTATCATTTGTGTATTATGAAAAAAACAAAATAATGTTTATTTAGTATGGTAGACACAGAAATATTAGTATTTGATGTCTAGAAAACAATCAGCAACAATGTTTCTGTGATGAATGTTCACAAAACATTTTTAACTGTGATGAAAAAGTTATTTTCTAGCTTCTGGATTTACAGTATGACATGAAGCAGTATCTGCTAATCTTCTGATGGTCTAACACAATTCAGATTGACGGATCATTTATCATGTTATTTCATGAGCATTAACAGAAGTTACTTACCGTCAGAGTTCATCTCAATGCAGAGCTCATTTGTACCGTTACTGGGTTGTCCATACGACCATATTTGATAGTCCATTTCGGTTCCATCACTCCAGAACCAACGATAATACTGTGAACAGAAGAGAAAAAACAGCATTGTGTTTATGTCCACAGCTTTACATGGCTTTGTTTTATCTTTATTTATCTAAAAGATGATTTCTCATGAACCCTAACCCCACTTTAAACATGTCAGAAATCTAAACAGAAATGAACAGAAATTATTTCACAGAAAGGGTATCAGTAAAGAATATCTGAAAATATGTAAGACAGGGTTAAATCACTCAGTTATCTCTATCAGCCACACTATTTCACATCGAGTTTCACAATACAAACACTCAAATAAATGATAAAAACACATATATGTTTCTGTGTTTTGAAAAAAATATTAAATGAGTATTAATGTAATGGTAAATGCCCAGTAGCACAGAAAGTATGATTGAAAAATGATTGCATACACCCTTATAGCCTCCGATCCAGGCAGGTGTTGATTGCTGAGTTGTTTGTGTAATCAGGTTCTGTATGAACATGTACTCATCATGGCTGTGTACAGAAGCAAGGTTCCCACCATAGGCCAAACACCCAAACTGTAGAGATGGAGACATGAGCAAACACAAATAAATTAATATTCCAAAATCTGTGATATCCCTTCAGTTACCATCGAAATAATGTTTACTCACTGTGCTGTTCATTTTTTTGTTTATTATTTTACCCGTGAAATATAAAATCTGCCATTTGAGGTGGAACTACTCTTCTAGAAAAGGTTCTGGTTATACTGTACATAGATTAGATTAGATATAACTTCACATAGATAAAGCTTTTAAGTGATCCTCTCATGATAACATGAAATGTGTTGTGTCTGTATTTTCAGATCATTATAATGTTTCAGTATTATCACACTGATGTTTGTTCACATCCTGGAGCTCCACTGTCATTTCGGTAACACTTTATAATACTGATCCTTAATTAATGAATAACTACACAGGAACAAATAATTAATGCATTATTAACACTCTAGTAACTACTATTAACTAACAATAAACTCTGATGAATGAATTAGTAAGTAATAGTGCTCAGTAGTTCACTATTAACTAATCAGTAACTACTGTTTTTTTCATTCCTCCCAGAGAACTACTAAAAACTACTATAGACATGTTCATAATTAATGTGAATAATGCATAATGTATAATTAATTCTAAAGTAAAGGCCTTGGTAACCCACTAGTAATGACTGAAGTATTACTAAATACTTAAGAAGGAATTACTAATTATTTGGATCAGTATTCTAAAGTGAGAAACATGATAACTCTCTAGTAACTACTGAAGTCTTTGTAAACTTTTGAGGTTTTTGTAAAGTATTGGATAGTAATAACTCAAGAGTTACTATATAACTCTAAAGTAACTACTTCTTATTTGGATCAGTATTCTAAAGTGAAGATCATAGTAACCCACTAGCAATTAATCAAGTGTTACCAAATATATCAGAAGGAATTACTGTACAAAAACATGAAGTTTACAAAGACTTCAGTAGTTACTAGAGAGTTATCATGTTTCTCACTTTAGAATACTGATCAAAATAATTATTAATTCCTTCTTAAGGATTTAGTAATACTTCAGTCATTACTAGTGGGTTACCATGACCTTTACTCTAGAATTAATTATACATTATGCATCATTCACATTAATTATGAACATATATATAATAGTAGTATTTAGTAGTTCTCTGGGAGGAATGAAAAAAACAGTAGTTACTGGTTAGTTAATAGTGAACTACCACCTTCAACTGAGCACTATTACTTACTAATTCATTCATCAGAGTTTATTGTTAGTTATTAGTAGTTACTAGAGTGTTAATAATGCATTACTCATTTGTTCCTGTTTAGTTATTCATTAATGAAGGATCAGTATTCTAAAGTGTAATTTCTTATTCTGTTAACATATATTTTTGTTTTTAACCCGAGGAACAAGTTGAAATGACTTTCCTATGATAACTGACAGGTGTCACAGATGTTTCCAGAGTTAATCCAAAAATATTCTTATGATTTTATGTCATATCAGAATCTGAATGTATCATACCTCGGCTCCATCCCACAAGAACCTGGAACTGAAAAACTTGAAGCATCTGAATTCAAAGTAAGTCCATCCTCTCCCACAGGCTGTTAAATGGAAGTTTTGTTTGTTATTATGTTGTTACCTTTAATGACCTTTCATGTAATTAAATGAATAACTTTCATTTAAAGGTACACTATGTAACGTTTGGCCCTTTACCGGTTAAAAAACAAAATGGCATGCAGCATTGTTTCAGTTGTGCTTTGGCTTCGCATGACTGTGGAGATGAAGGCGACGCTTCACAAAAGATGCTGTACAGTGAACTCTGTTAGAGAGCTACATATGGCAGTCTATCTGGTCCTGGAATTGAATACCTCAAAAATTCCTTAATCACCGCATCGCTTTTACAACATTTCAAATCCCTCAGTTCTCATCATCTCCTAAAGCTGAGCTAATGTTGATTCTTGTTTTATTACGAGCTCTGTGGCGTTCTCTTTTCTCCAGCAGACTCTCCTCTGTTCAGTGTTTGTTTAAAACGGGCGATTCTCCTGAGGTTGGAGATTCAGCTGCTCCATCTCTTCCTTTCTTGCTCTTGTGACAGCTAACCTGTGCCGCTCCCACACCAGACACACGTCAAAGCGGCCGGAGCAACTTTTCTCTATTTACGGATGTGACGAGACACACAGGCGAGTGATGTATGTCGGAAAACTGTTCTGACAGGTCTAAAATATAAACACTTCTAATAGACTTACCATAGTGAATCAGTGAATCATGTTTTTTAAGAGGGATTGATGATGTATTGACTCATTATTTAAATTTTGTTTATTTTGAACAAAAAACCTACATAGTGTACCTTAAATAAACAAAGGATTTAAAACAGTTTCCAATATGCTCTTTAAATAATTTTTAAAGCATGCTGGAGAACATGATCATCAGGTGTTACACACACTTGTTAAGGTGGAGAAATGCACAGGTTTTGGACTTTTGTACTGTACTAGATATAAAAACTGACAAGAGAAGAAGACAAGAGAAGACTTACAAGGTACAACAGGACGCGTTTCCACTTAAAAAGAAAGAAATACACATTTTTAAAACAGAACTGCTAGCAGTAGTGCTACTACAACTACTAATAAATATATACTGCAAATTAACAGGCATATTTTATTGTCAAAATTAATTATATAAAAAACATAAAAATCAACAACTTTAGCTAAAATAATGATATAATTATTGTTGTGTTATTTTCTTAATATTATCATAATAATTCAGAGACAAACTCAGGTGCACATACTGTATTATATCAGTCATTACAGAGTCCCAGATGTGCTTCAATTCATGTTAAAATAACAGTTCTGATGTGAGACGTGGAATAATAGTTTTACCTGAAGCATTCAAAGCGACCAGAAGACCGAGAGACAGATAGACAGTCCACAACGCCATCGTTTCTCAGAGAACACTGGAACTCTGACTAGATTTAAAACACAATTATACATAAATAATTATTACAAAGATTTGTATTTTTGTGACATGAACCAGTAGATCAATGTTTACAAACAATGTTTTTATACAGTTTGTACTTGGTGGATCACAGAGCCAGTGCAAGACGAGCATTTGTGGTTAAAGAGCAGATTTGTTTTATTTTTTTAGGAAATGAACAATCGTTTCTCTAGATAAGACCCTTATTCCTCATCTGGGATCATGTAGAGCTCTTTGAAACTGCATTTAAACTGCTGTTTGGACCTTCAAGTCCACTATATGGAGAAAAGTCCTGGAATGTTTTCCTCAAAAACTATAATTTCTTTTCAACTGAAGAAAGAAGGACATGAACATCTTGGATGACATGGGGGTGAGTAAATTATCAGGACATTTTAATTCTGAAGTGAACTAATCCTTTTCACACACTTTGTAAGAAATTAAAAAAAAAAAAAAAAGATTTTACTTGAAAATAGAAAATGTTGTACTGTTTTTTTTTTTTTTGCAGTTTTTCATACTTTCATAATGCAATAATCTCAGAAGCTTTTGAACAAGTGCACTACCTCCAGGTGATTTTGTTCATGTAAAAATATACCTGCAACCTTTCAGGGAACTAAATCCAGCACTGACTGACAAGATCTGTGAGAAACACAATGAACTCAACCAACCAGCAAAGACATGAGGGAAGGAAGCACGATATAAAGGGAGCAGAGTACATGAGGAACAGCTGAACACAATCAGGCCAACGAGAACTCGACCCTTGCGGTAATTTTGAGTGGCTCAATAGCGTGATATGCTGTATTATCTGCATTTATTATTTATTACTATATAATAAGTGTTACGATGTGGTCAGCGGGCATGAAACAAAACTAAACAGAGCATTGAAACAGGAAATGAAGTAAACAGAAAAGAGTGTCAAAATAAGGGTCCACATAACAGAACATAAACCTGACAATAAGCTCATTAGGCTATTGTTATGTATAACAGTTAGTTCCTAACCTTAAATCTCACTCGACGAGAGGCTTTCTGCTGATATTTCTCCAGTATCAGCAATGCTTGCCTTTGTGTGTTCAAGAGAGACTGTCACTCAGTGCAGTTACATTGGGACTGTCTTTGAGCAAATCATCAAACCGTTCATTCAGTGAACGCCGATTCATTCAAAGATAGATGTAATGAAACAAGGTGTTGATTATTTTAACTTTCATCTCCACTTTACAAGGGTCAGCTGAGCTGTATTATTACCAGTTTCAATGACATTGATTCACTGCACTGACCAACACTGATGACATTCATGCAATAACATTGAATACATTCACACAGGCAATAACGTATGGAGCCCCGCACATGATCATTCGCTAAATCGTGTGCACGATGTTCCCTCATCTGAATGATTAACAGATTTACAACACGCATACTGTAGAACATTGCAATGTTTCATAACAAATTGAAAAAATTAAATTATGCATTGAAGAAAAGTAGATTTATGTTATGCTGTCAATAATAGTTCTTAGAGAGAAAATCAGAACTGGCAAAAATCAGCACTGGCAGGTCACAAATACGACTCAACACACACTTCTACGTGCAACAGCCTCAACACCCGTCAAAAATAAAAACTATAAAAACAATAAAAAATGTTCTGGGAATGTTCCAACAGAACTAATATTCCCAGAATGCCCCATGAATCAAAAATGATTAAATGGGTTTTAGTCAGCTAAAAGTGAAATAAATGAAAATGTAGAAAAGTCAAACCTCAGGAAATGTGCTCCGAACAGCAAACTGAGTGTTTCTGCTGGATAGTATATCAGAGATGTGTCTTGTTTTCTTGATCTCTTTTGATGTATTCTTTTTCCACTACATTGTGGGCTTAAATAAGTGTACTCATGTTACGTAAGATGAGTGTCAGCCAATCAGAAAGGATCTGCATGTTACTGAGCTGTCTGATCTCTCTAAATCACATGACTCTCGGAAAAAAACACCACAGAAGTAATTACCACAATTGTTCGAAGTCTTGCATTTCATCTTTCAGTTTTCTACTTTAATCATTATCTAATGATTTCCAAAAGTATCATTGTGTAATGATTTTACTTGTTGAGGCATATGACTATTAACTAATTGTTAAGTAATAAGTAATATTAGTAGGGTTGTCAACCATAATCATAACCACAATGATAAATTACTTAATAATGAGCTGGAAGCTTAAATACATGTCTTTGACCCATTAACACATTAATGTCCACTATTAGTACATGTTGTTAAGGAATTCATACCTGATGACACTTTTAATAATTAGAAATTCACATTATACTTAATTCTTTAATCAGCAGATATACTAAACAGGGTAAATTAGCATGAGAATGCAATTCTAAAAAAATTGAAAGTTCTGCGCTGGTGAAAGCTGTTAGTAAATCTGTTACAGACCACGGATCATACTCCCACCCACGCCGGTCCCGTTTGGGATGTTGATTCTCAGTTGATATCAGCAGAAAACAAGTTAGAAAGCTGATTCTGATCATGCAAGTGTGAATCTTTTACTCCAGATTCATGCAATAAACACAAAGACATCATTCAGTTATTTCTCATTTTGAGTCACACTAAACAAGCCATTGATCAGGACATGGACAGTCTTTTTAACAAATAAAGATCTGGAGGTAAATGTGGCTTGAACCAATTGCAAACATGATATGCAGTTTTTAACGCCTCCAGGAGATTTTGGAAATATGTAAAAATGAAATTGTAAATATGTACGCGCCTAGAGAAGGAATGCACATTTCATTCGGATTACATAATCAGAGTAGCCTATTTCTTTTTGTTTTTAATTATTTCATTTTAAAGTAGATATTTCAAGCTTTCTATAGATATATTTCTCATGTCTGTGAGGCAAGCAGCCTATACACTGAGTTTCGGTTCATTTAGCCTGTAAGACGCGCTCCAGTTCACGTGCCAATGATCGCGCCGGCGTCTCCATGTCAGGATTATATTATCTGCTATATTTGCTTCTTATAATAAATAAGTAAATCCAGGCAATTGGTTAATAAAACATTGATTAAAATTAAGATTAAAATTAAAACGAAATTAACTTTTAAATTAATATAAATGTGATTAATCAACTAATGGCTTAAATGAACAACTACTAGTCGACTAGAAAAAAAAATAAAAATATTTCACACCTTTTCGATCCAGCATGTCACAAAGGGTATTCTCCGATTGCATGCTCACAGACACACAGAGCATCATACATTATTATCAGTTTAACATTATATTTGTGAATGACTAAACGCAACACACACCAGAGAAAAAACTTTGCAGGTCGTATGGCTGAGACTCGGATGAAAACCCGCTTCAATGAGCTCAATTATAGTAACGCGGCATTTTGTTTTGTCAGTAACGACACATGTTGTTTAACTCCAATAGAGTTTATAATGTCTGAAAATGACAATCTCAGTGCATGTTTTTCATTATCTACATGGATATTAAAATCACCAATAATTACAACTTTATCCGCAGCCAGTACTAACTCTGATAGAAAATCAGCAAATTCTTTGATGAAGTCTGTATGGTGTCCTGATGGCCTGTATACAGAAGCAAGCACAAATGTCAAATGGGACTTATCACTTACACTAGATAGTGTTACATAAAGCAGTGGTTCCCAACCACGTTCCTGGAGGCCCCTCAACAGTGCACATTTTGCAAGTCTCCTTTGTCTCACACACCCATTTCAGGTCTTGAAGTCACTATAATGAGCTGATGACCTGAATCAGGTGTGTTTAACTGAGGAAACGTGCAAAATGTGCAGTACTGGGGGCCTCTGGGAATGTGGTTAGGAATCACTGACATAAAGCACCATAACTTCAATAGAATTATATTTGAAACTAGACTTCTGAGTAATACTGAAGATATTACTATAAATTACAGCAACATCTCCCCCTTTGCCTTTCAGACGAGGCTCGTGATCTTGGGGTTTAGACTCATGTAAAGTAATGTAATCGTCTGGTTTTAGCCAGGTTTCTGTCAAACACAGCACATCTAGATTACAATCTATAGTCATATCATTTACAATAAGTGCTTTTGAAGAAAGGGATCGTATATTCAGCAACCCAACTTTATCATTTGTTCATCTGTATTACAGTGCATGCACAATAATTATGCATTTTTATATTTTACAAGCACATTTTACCAATTCCAAACCACATTATTCTTAATAACTACTATTCATTTTGTATTTAATCATTGATAAGTAAAACAAAATAAAAACGCCTTATATTCAGCTGTTCATATAAGGTTTAATTTTACAGTTAAAATGAGCCATAAAAAGAGATTCAACTCACACTTAATAAAGTCAAAAATTATCAAATGCTCACGAGAAGGATGCAATACTAATGCAATACTAGAAATTGCTAAATTAAGGTGTGACCAATGGACAGCAACAGTGAAACTGTTACACGTCGCTTATCTTTATTCCGCCTGCTCTCTTTCTGCTGGTTGTGTAAAGCTGTGGTGAAATGAATAGTCATTGTTTTGACTTCATGAACATCATCAAACTGAATGAACATCAAACTGACTAGGACAAACTCTTTGACATGTATATATGATACTGGATATCAAGAGTGAAACTGTTAATAATGTTGACGGACAATAATCTCATTCATTTGTCAGTCATGTGTGTGGTGAACTATTATTTATTAAACAAATGTTAGTCAGTCAGTAAAACAAAATGTCATTTTTTAAATTCTGCGAGTTTGTGGCTTTCTGCTTAAGACAAGAGAAAGTGAGGGCACATGAAGCACAGTTCATGAAGATAGAAACAAACTCAAGAATTTATCATTTCTGTGAGTTTCACATTAACATTATAATGTGCTTTTTTATCTAATTGCTACATTTTATTAAATGCTGCATAAACTAATTTCAGAGCTCTGTATAGGTCATAATGCAAAAACATCTGCAACGTTTTAATTGAAAGGTTAGTTTATAAATACAAAAACCTAAAAATAACCATAAGGAAACATTCTGTATGAGCTATGTTTATGTTATTTAAACGTTCTGTATAAAATATGTTTATGTTATTTAAAAACAACCTTCCTTCAACATTCTGGGAACATTATTTTATGTAATATAGAACATTCTTAGAACATTATTATTTAGTTCCCCCAAAAAATTAACCAAACCAAACATAATACTTGGCTTTCATAACCGATAATTATGCTATCAAGCTGCCTCCACACCGGCCATGGGACTGTGCCATCGATCTGTTACCGGGTGAGCCAGTGCCCAGGAGAAGGATTTACTTCTACTTCCCCTGCTGCTTCAAGTTTCTTCTTCGTGGCTAAAAAGGACGGAGGCTTGCGGCCCTGTATCGACTACCGTGCACTAAACAAGATCACTGTCTAGTTCCGGTATCCCCTTCCTCTCATCCCAGCAGCTCTGGAACATCTCCGTGGTGCCACTGTGTTCACCAAGCTGGACCTCCGCAGCGCGTATAACCTCATCCGAATATGCGAGGGGGACGAGTGGAAGACCGCCTTCGCCACGCCCACCGGCCATTACGAATACCTCGTCATGCCGTATGGCCTGGTCAACGCCCCTTCCAGGATTTCATCCCCGAAGTGCTCCGGGAGTTTCTCCATAAGTTCGTCCTGGTGTACATAGATGACATCCTCATCTACTCCCGGAGCTTGGCCGAACATCGCCACCACGTTGCAGAGGTCCTTCAACGCTTACGACAGTTCCAACTCTTCCTCAAGGCTGAAAAATGTTCCTTCCATCAATCTTCTGTTCAATTCCTGGGATATAACATCGATCACAGTGGCATCTGGATGGACGAGAGGAAGGTGGAAGTAATCACTTCCTGGCCCACACCATCCACCATCAATGAACTCCAGCACTTCCTAGGCTTTGCAAATTTCTACCGCCACTTCATCAAGAACTACAGTTCCATTGTCCATCCACTCACCAATCTACTCCGCAACCAGCCCAAGTCTCTGTCCTGGTCCCAGGAAGCCACCAACGCCTTTGAAGCCCTCAAGACAGCCTTCACCACCGCTCCCCTCCTCGTCCACCCTGATCCAGATCTGCCATTCATCGTGGAAGTGGACGCCTCCACCACTGGAGTGGGAGCCGTCCTCTTGCAGCAGCAGGGGACACCAAGTAGACTCCATCCATGCGCCTTCTTCTCCCGCAAGCTCAACCCGGCGGAGGTCAATTACGACATCGGTGACCGCAAGCTCCTGCCCATCAAGCTGCCCTGGAGGAGTGGAGGCATTGGTTGGAGGGAGCCAACCATCCCTTCCAGGTGTCAACTGATCATAAGAACTTGGAATACCTAGAAGCTGCTAAGAGACTTAATCCTCGTCAAGCCCGCTGGGCAATGTTCTTCTCCAGGTTCGACTTCTCCATCTCCTTTCGTCCCGGCTCCAAGAATATTAAGGCTGATGCCTTGTCCCGTCTCCACGCTCCAGAAGAGAAGTACGAAGCACCTGAAACCATACTTCCTGAATCCATCTTCGTGAGCCCCATCGAATGATCAGAAGAGACCTTACCCTCCTCCAATGCCTCCACCAACGCTCCGCTGGGTTGTCCACCAAGTACATCACTCGGACAGTGCAGTACATCACTCGGACATGACGCACTCCACTTATTCACTCTGCGCACACGTCACTTGGCACTGGCCACACGGGGGTCAATGAGACCCTCTCGTTGCTTAAGGAGCGCTTCTGGTGGCCCAACATGGCCAACGACGTCAGAAGGTACGTGCAGGGCTGCAGGGAGTGTGCCATCTCCAAGAGCCCTCGCCATCTCCCAGCCGGCAAACTCAAACTTCTTCCCATTCCTGAGCGACCCTGGTCACACCTGGGAGTGGACTTCATCATGGATCTCCCAGCTTCTGATGGCAATACATGCGTCCTGGTGGTGGTAGACCGCTTCTCCAAAGCCTTTCGTCTGATTCCCCTGAAAGGTCTACCTACCGCCATGGAAACTGCAGAACTTATGTTCAACTACATATTCCGTTATTATGGCATTCCCGAAGACTTCCTTTCCCTCCTGGGTGTGACCGTCAGCCTGTCATCTGGATATCATCCTCAGTCAAACGGGCAGACGGAAAGGAAGATCCAGGAGATTGGCCGCTTCCTGCGTACCTTCTGTCACGGCCACCAGAACTCCTGGAACCAGTACCTGGGTTGGGCCGAGTACGCACAGAACTCCCTCCGTCAACCATCTACCGGACTCCATTCCAGTGCGTGCTCGGTTTCCAACCCCCACCATCCCCTGGGATGGGGAACCCTCCAACGTTCCTGCAGTCGACTACTGGTTCCAGGAGAGTGAGAGGGTTTGGGACTCAGCCCACCATCAACTGCAGCGAGCCCTGCGCAGATGCAGAATGACAGCAGACCTTTGCCGTTCCGACGCCCTCTCCTACCAACCGGGACAGAAGGTCTGGCTGTTTACCCAGGACATCAGACTGCGTCTGCCCTGCAAGAAGCTGAGTCCCCGATTCATTGGCCCATTCACAATCACCAAACAGATCAACCCAGTCACGTACCAACTCCAACTCCCTCCACAGTACAGAATTCATCCTACATTCCATGTGTCACTCCTTAAACCTCCCCACCCCTCTGTTCCTCTCTCCACAGAACCTGATGTGGCAGCCGCCGAGCCCCCCCTTCCACTCCTTCTGGATGACGGTGCAATTCGTGAAATTCTGGACTCTCGGCGCTGTTGTCCTTGTTCCTCAGGAGCGAGCCGTGGAAGGGGGGTACTGTCAGAGATACGTCAGGTTCCACCATTCACCATCCTCAGCGCACCCAATCTCCAGAGCACCAATCACAACGCACTCAATCACCAGAGCACCAATACCAACGCACTCAATCCCCGGATTACTAATCACCGCCACCTGTTCGTCATCAGCACCATCATCAACCGCTCCATAAAGGACTCGCACTCACACACACACACCTCGTCCGGTCTTGTTTACACTTCACTCACCTGAATGCCTACTTCAAGGACTCCATTGATCTACTTACCCGTCTCCAACGTCTCCAGTGTTCCTCGTGTGCTACTTCGTCTCTGTGTGAGTGTTCCCCATCTCCAGTCTCCAGTGTCAGCATCATCCTTCTCTCCTACGGACAATAAAAGGACAGTATTACCTCTCTGCTTCCCACTCTTCAGTATCCACCAGTATTATTCACCTGCATTACCATTTGACTCTGTTGAACATCAATAAATACCTCTGTGTGTTTAACTCCTGCCTCCGTGTCCCTGTACTGTAACAAGTTACATTTCAATAACTTTTGTTTAAAAGATGATAGATACAAAATATTTGTTTCTGGTACAAACAGTCACCAAGTGGAATCAAAGACAACAATCAGCAGGTTCCTAGAGCAAACAGAACGTCTCAGGTTACATATGTAACCAGGGATTGGCAGGATTTATGATACATGTATTTCAAATATGTATTTCAAATACAAAATAGTATCTTGTAATTTGTATTTGATAGGGTTGATGAAAATGGCTTTGTATTTTGTATCAAAATACTTTAGTGTTTTGTATTTTTGTATTTTTAAAATACTGTAAAATACATGGTACGAAGTCTACATGATGACATCATAAAATTGCACCCTCTGATTGGTGCTCCTACTCTATAGTTTGCAGAGACTTGCGATCAGAACAGAAAATTGATCCATATGGAAGAAGGTGGTCAACAAACGTGCAGGCTGCCAGCTTTCCATCAATTTTTAGCATGAATTGCTATAATTTTTAACAGTTCATGTTAAGTTTTGGTGTTCATTTTGGTAGCCTAGGCTAAAAAGTATACCAATTTACATAATGTTCTTGAAAACAATTATACCGAGCAGAAACCCCCTATATTTATGATTAACAATCAATTGATTAATTGGTTAAAAACTAGTTGCTATGAATACAGGTGACATCAGTTGTCATCTTATGAATGAGTTGTTGTCATTGAGTCAGTGTCAGAGTCAAACATTAAACGGTGGGTTACTTTAAAACTAACCTTCCTCTGGGAGATCACAGGGATATATGAATATTTGATCTGTTAAAGCCACAATATGTAAATTTTCACCTCTAAAGATCGCTAATTCAAAACAAAGGCGAAGCTCGTTGACACCTTGATTTCACGGAATCACGGGATGTGTTGTCTTCACGTCTACAGCCAGTGGAAAAGAATCTGGACAGGAAATCATGTTCATGGAGAGATTATCAACGTTACTGTAATATGAAGCAGAGCAGGACCGAATGCTGTGAGAGCAGTAACGAGCCCACTGGAGCGATTTCTAATGTGAGACGAGTGCGACACACAGCTCGACAGCAGCGGATCTTTTATTATGCCACAGTCACCACTTCTGCTTCTTTCTGTCATGTTCACAGAGGGTAAAGCAGCGCTGTTTATCATATTAGATACATTTGTGTGTTGAAAGTTGTTATAGTGCTACTCTGTGCGTTCGCTCAGTGGCTACTATGAGACACTTGTTGCACACTGCAGTAAGCTAGATCGATATTAGTCATGGTAAAACATGGTACTCGCGATAAATCAAGAAAACGAGATTCAAACAAAAAGACTCAGGGCCAGATTTACTAACAACTTGTGCCAGGGCAAACCCTCTTTTGGCGTTAAAAAAACTACTGTCAGGATTTACTAAAGACACGCAGTATAAAATTAGCTCTGAAAACGTGTGGACTGAGTTGTGTTTGCGGCTGACCTTATTGCACATGCATTTTTAGGAGTTTCCCTTTCAGATGCAAAATTTATGGGAGGGAGTATTTAAATGAATCACAGAATGCGATTTACTAATCGTACTAATTACGATTTACTCATCAATTTACTGGTATTTACACCATTATTTAACGCCCTAAAAAAGCATGTCTAAACCCATTTTGTGACATGGCTGCAGTTGTTGCTGTTAGGAAGAGACACCGCAGAGAACAGAAAGCGCGTGGAAGAAGGATTATTAATTTCTTTGAAATGCCAGAGTAAAACCTTATCCGAACATATCGTTTGCCTATATCTATATCTATAGGCCAACATAGCTTGGCAAACTGTATTATACAGTATATGTGTATGTGTTTGTCAGATTACATGTTATGTTGCTTATTGCTTATTTCTCTGGATTTAGAATTTCTTGGAAACATTTTGGATAATGTAAGTACACAAGTCAACAAAAAATATAACATTGTTTTAGTGGTTTTTGAATATTTTAATCTAAAAATCCTACATATTTGTGCCTTTAACTGTGTAACGAAGCTGGACTCAGGCAGGGATCCATATGCAAAGCTTTATTAAAGTGAGCGTGGTCGTACAGGCAGGGTCAGACAGGAGCAAACAGGAACAGCAAGGGACGGGCAGAATCGTAGTCAGAATACAGGCAATGGTCAGGCTAGGCAGATATCACTCACAGATCAGTATACAAAACACAGGTCAGGGGTAGGAAGCAGAGGATCGTAGGCGGTACACAACAGGTTCGGTAAACAGGCAGGCAGGCAGGCAGGATAATAATGCTCAGAAACGTATCACAGGGAAAACAAGACTTCGCAATCAGGTGGTGTGTGTGTGAGTCATTTATAGTCCTGGTAGTGTGCTAAGCTGTATGTGGCAACAGGTGATTTGTGTGGAGTGAACATGTGACTGGCAGGGAGGATTGTGGGAAATGTAGTCCGGGAACTGACAGGAACAGACGGTGATCATGACAAACTGGTTGCATATGTCAGATTATTGCATGACTCAGGCAGAGAAAATCTTTTGCTATCAAACATTGTTTACTTGATCAAGTCAGTGTAATGGTGAAGGGATCGATCAAATAGGCCAACTGATGGAAGGAAAATTTGCGAAGAAATTTCATGCACCCTTGTAAAAGTATTTTGTAGTATTTTCAAAATACAAAAATACAGTAGTTTATTTTGATACATGTTGAGACTGCTGTATTTTGTATTTTATTTTGATACATTTAAAATTAAGGTATTTGGTATTTTATTTTAAAATACATTTTGATGTATTATTGCCCATCCCTGTATGTAACCATAGTTCCCTGAGAAGCAGGTAACTTCTACTCTGCATTGGTAGACGCAATGGGGAACGTCCACGTGACTCTGTGTCTCGAAAGCCAGCTACCAAAACTCCAATCCTATTGGCCGGCGACAGCCTATGATGTCATATGGCGTGACCCGGAAGTATAAAAGGAGCGCCTAGGGAAGCAGTCAGTATCCATCGTCTTTGAGGGACTGTTCCACAGGCACCGCTGAGCATGGTAAGGAAACGCAGAGTCTCGTTCCCTCCTTCTTAGGGAACTATGGTTACATACGTAACCTGAGACGTTCCCTTTTGAAAGGGAACTTCTACTCTGCGTTGGAAGACGCAATGGGGAACAATATACCCACACCACCATGCTTAAGGGGGGTGCATGCCAAAAGAATGGCTGAGACAAATAAGGAACAGTTTCATAGAAACAGTCAGCAACTCCCCCTCGGGTCACAACAGGCTGTCAGTGACAGCATTCCCTATGGCCAACAGCCCAAGCTGAGCCTACAGAAAGCCTTCCTCAATAGTGAGAGAAGGCCTAATAAGGCCGCTAGAGCATCTGAGACCAACGTTTCCGCAGAAAAAGTGGTCTCTTCTAGGGAATGAGGCCAGGGAACCAAAGGGAACCCCGACCAGTCACCAGAGGGGAACGAAGTCACCCCCAATACTTTCTAAGCAGCATTAAAACATCTTTATATGGCTTAAACTAAAAAGGAAGAAAATAACATTTCTTTGCAACAGGTAAATAGCACATAAACTCACACCATAGCGACGGCTTACACTCGACGCAGAAGTATAAATCAGTCTTTAGCCTCCCATAATCTACTGGTCATAATGATTTCAGGAGAGTCCAGAATAAATCGAAATGTAACATTTATTTGTCAGGTAAAAATGTATCATGCCAATTACACAAATAACCAATTAGAAGCCAATTCAGGAATCATAAATACATAACATCAGTTGCTCAAAGATGACTCTAAGAGTAAGAATTGCATATACACACTGTGGTGGATTTGTGTTTATAAGACATTCACCCATCACTGCATGGTATGTACACGCCTAGAGAAAGAATGCACATTTCATTCAGATTACATAATCAGAGTAGCCTATTTCTTTTTGTTTTTAATTATTTCATTTTAATTTGAAATTTATGACATGAATTTTTTTTTTTTTTTATTTCATAGACATTTCAAGCTTTCTATAGATATATTTCTCATGTCTGTGAGGGAAGCAGCCTATACACTGAGTTTCGGTTCATTTAGCCTGTAAGACGCGCTCCAGTTCACGTGCCAATGATCGCGCCGGCGTCTCCATGTCAGGATTATATTATCTGCTATATTTGCTTCTTATAATAAATAAGTCCAGGCAATTGGTTAATGAAACATTGATTAAAATTAAGATACAATTTTTACAAAACGAAATTAACTTTTAAATGAATATAAACGTGATTAATCAACTAATGGCTTAAATGATCAACTACTAGTCGACTAGAAAAAAAAAAATATTTCACACATTTTCGATTCAGCATGTCACAAAGGGTATTCTCCGATCGCATGCTCACAGACACACAGAGCATCATACATTATTATCAGTTTAACATTATATTTGTGAATGACTAACCACACACCAGAGAAAAAACTTTGCAGGTCGTATGGCTGAGAGAGAGAGACTCGGATGAAAACCGCTTCAATGAGCTCAATTATAGTAACGCGGCATTTTGTTTTGTCAGTAACAGTAATGGTGCTGTAATGACAGAAAAAGTAATTTGTTTGATTACTTGTTACTGAAAAAAGTAACGCCATTAGTAACGCTGTTATTCCCATCACTGGTCCTGACACATGTTTTCTAACTCCAATAGAGTTTATAATGTCTGAAAATGACAATCCCAGTGCATGTTTTTCATTATCTACATGGATATTAAAATCACCAATAATTACAACTTTATCTGCAGCCAGTACTAACTCTGATAGAAAATCAGCAAATTCTCTGATAAAGTCTGTATGGTGTCCTGATGGCCTGTATACAGAAGCAAGCACAAATGTCAAATGGGACTTATCACTTACACTAGATAGTGTTACATAAAGCAGTGGTTCCCAACCACGTTCCTGGAGGCCCCTCAACAGTGCACATTTTGCAAGTCTCCTTTGTCTCACACACCCATTTCAGGTCTTGAAGTCGCTATAATGAGCTGATGACCTGAATCAGGTGTGTTTAATTGAGGAAACATGCAAAATGTGCAGTACTGGGGGCCTCTGGGAATGTGGTTGGGAACCACTGACATAAAGCACCATCACTTCAATAGAATTATATTTGAAACTAGACTTCTGAGTAATACTGAAGATATTACTATAAATTACAGCAACACCTCCCCCTTTGCCTTTCAGATGAGGCTCGTGATCTTGGGGTTTGGACTCATGTAAAGTAATGTAATCGTCTGGTTTTAGCCAGGTTTCTGTCAAACACAGCACATCTAGATTACAATCTATAGTCATATCATTTACAATAAGTGCTTTTGAAGAAAGGGATTGTATATTCAGCAACCCAACTTTATCATTTGTTCATCTGTATTACAGTGCATGCACAATAATTATGCAAGTTTATATTTTACAAGCACATTTTACCAATTCCAAACCACATTATTCTTAATAACTACTATTCATTTTGTATTTAATCATTTATAAGTAAAACAAAATAAAAACGCCTTATATTCAGGTGTGCATATCAGTGTTAATTTTGACAGCAAATTTTGATTTAGTTTTAGTCATAGTCTTTTGACTAAAATGCCATTTAGTTTTAGTCATATTTTAGTCATCGGAAATTGTTTTAGTTTTAGTCTAGTTTTAGTCGACTAAATATCATAAGATTTTAGTCGACTAAATCAATTAGTCGACTAAAATCTAATTTAGTTAAATTGTAAGCATTAAGCATTTCCAATAAAAATGCTTCCACAGATCCAATACACTGATATAGGCACATCTGATATTCCCCAAACTGTTTATATTCACCCAACTGTACTTTGCTCACCAAAGCGGACGGTTTTTGACCGTTCAAGTGCAAAAACACGTGAAAGAGCAAAATTCAGTACTTTTCAGGGACTGACACACTTATCATTGAGGTAGGCTACTATTATAGATTTCATTTAAAAAAATGTATTAGATTTGATTTTTAGTTTTTCCTGCTTTCATTGTAATTTTAGTTAAAAGTTTTAGTAATTTTTTGTGTTTATGTCTTTTAGTTTTTGCTTTTAAATGTCTATAACTTTTTATTTTTTTGTTTATTTTAATACCTCAGGTTAAGCTAAAGCTTAGAAACTATTAAGTTTACATTTTTATAAGTTTACATTTTTATATATTTATCTTTTATTTCAGTTAATGTTTATTTCAAGTAATGAAGATTTCTTTGGTTTTAGGTTTAGTTAACAATAATAACCCTTATACTTGTAAAATATATTGAATAATGTGTCAAATAATGTTCTTAGTCTTTCCTTCCTGTGACAGAAGATACAGTAGTTTACTATGAATTAAACAGAAATTAAATACAGTTTATTGTTTAAACAAAATAACAATAATGACCAGGAAAAAAATAATAATTATAAACCATCCCGAAATACACCGTGACTCTTATTCTGAAATGTCTGCAGTATGCACTGAAGCAGGCTGCTCATGAGGGAGATAAATATGCATTCTTACAACCGTCTAAAACATGCTACCATATAAACATAGTGTAGTAAACATTGTCATAATTCATCAACATTAGCTTATAAGCAATCGCTTGGCATAAATGTGCGCTATTCATTAATTGCGCAGCAGTCAGATGTGCTGCGGTACGAGCCTGTAGAGCGCGCAACAGCGCCGCGTTTCCCGCGGTTAGATCAGCACATTACAGTTCAAATGTGCGCATCTTCCACACAGGACAGCCGTTCTGACTGGATATCTTCCCAAATCGTCCCTCTCTTTCATTTTCGTCTCGTTTTTATTCGTTGACGAAAATTAGAGTAGATTTTAGTCATAGTTTTAGTCATTCAAAACCCATTTTTATTTAGTCATCGTCTCGTTTTCGTCCGTGAAAAAATGTCGTTGACGAAAATTATGACGAAAATTATTCGTCAACGAAATTAACACTGGTGCATATAAGGTTTAATTTTATAGATAAAATGGACCATAAAAAGAGATTCAACTCACACTTAATAAAGTCAAAAAATATCAAATGCTCACGAGAAAGACACAATACTAATGCAATACTAGAAATTGCTAAATTAAGGTGTGACCAATGAACAGCAACAGTGAAACTGTTACACGTCGCTTATCTTTATTCCGCCTGCTCTCTTTCTGCTGGTTGTGTAAAGCTGTGGTGAAATGAATAGTCATTGTTTTGACTTCATGAACATCATCAAACTGAATGAACATCAAACTGACTAGGACAAACTCTTTGACATGTATATATGATACTGGATATCAAGAGTGAAACTGTTAATAATGTTGACGGACAGTAATCTCATTCATTTGTCAGTCATGTGTGTGGTGAACTATTATTTATTAAACAAATGTTAGTCAGTCAGTAAAACAAAATGTCAATTTTTAAATTCTGTGAGTTTGTGGCTTTCTGTTTAAGACAAGAGAAAGCGAGGGCACATGAAGCACAGTTCATGAAGACAGAAACAAACCCAATGATTTATAATTTTTGTGAGTTTCACATTAATATTATAATGTGCTTTTTTATCTGTTTATGATATTTAAAAACAACCTTCCTCCAACATTCTGTGAACATTATTTCATTCAATAAAGAACATTCCTAGAACATTATTATTTAGTTCCCCCCAAAAATGAACCAAACCAAACATAATATTTGGCTTTCATAACTGATAATTATGAAATTATGAAATTAAAAGTGATTCATGTTCAGGGCTTCATTCAGATTCATGTCTCTGTTAGAAGTGTTCTGCTCTCTTCTTCAGAATGAGAAGACAGATGTGATTTCAGAATGGAGGCCCAAGTTAAACTCTTCCCGCATTGATCACAGGTGTAAGGTTTCTCTCCGCTGTGGATCCTCATGTGAATCTTCAGCCTTGATTTACATGTGAAATGTTTTTTGACAGATTTTTTAGCTTCTGTTTTTCTTTTCTTGTTCATGTCCATCAGGTCTAAAAGAAACATTAAATCATTTATTTTCCATGACCTATAATGAACAGGCCGCTGTTGTGCTGAGCACTGAGCAGACAAAAATCAGCCACAGACAGTATTTTAAATCCATCCATTTGCAAGCTTTATTTACTTGTGCACAGACATTTTTAGTACAAAACCAAGTTAAATACACTACTTTTTTTGTGCTTTTACCCATTAAATGCACTTTATTCTGTACTATATTTACAGAAATTAATTTATATTGTTTATGGTTTCAGGGGTTAAACGCTCTAGAGGATTTTCTGTTTGTCATCAAGTTCACCATTCAGTCTTTTTATTTCTTCACATTTAGTTTTTGTAGACCGTGCTACACAGGACCAATTTGAAAATTCTGTGCGACTGCCACTAGGGGGCGAAATTCGACAATCGTATCCTAATGTCGTGTGCAGAGAAAAGGCGGCTTACAGTGTGCTTTTTTTCACCGTGTCCAAACCAGATGTGACAAAGCTACAAGACGACAAAATCAATCATAAATCACAGCCAGTGATAACAGCGAAAAACTAACCAAACTAACTAACTAAACACAAAAACCAAACAAAATTAAACCATAAAACATTATTCAAAATACATACTGAGTGACTTATCTTGAGCTTTGCATAATACTAAAATGGTTTGAGCTTGAATATCACTTTGCATGACTTTAATAACCATGATGAGAGGAACAATGGATAGGCTAATTTACCTCAGATTTTGAAAAGAAATTAAAGAAAAAAACAACGTTCAAACTGTAAGTAATACTTGTCATTGTGCATTTATGTCCTTGTTCCCTCTCTATGACCTGAACTGATACCTGTAAAATCTCAGAAATGTAGAAACTGCGAAAACTCGAGTAAAACAAACAAATTACACTAAAGGTTGTACTCGAAAGTGTTCCTTATGACAATCCATGGATATTGACATGCAGCCAGGAATCCTGAAATTTATATGTGCCTGATTTCGACGCCGAGGAAATACATAAAGCAAATCTGGCTGTGAATATTTTATATAACTACAATATAGGTTCAAATCCGCGTAATCACTTATATCAATGTTATATCGTCATATTGTCCATCCCTAAAACATATATATAGTTTTATGGTATAGTTTTTGTCAGTTTATTTAAAAACACCCAATTATTGACTGACTGTACAAATAGCTTTGACACAAAACCTGAGGTATACATTTAAAGACTTCCGAAAGCAACAGAAAAAAGCAAATGGATCACTGCAATTCACAGAAACAGCTGGACTCCAGGCAGAGAAACATGGATTTGCAGTTATCATTTTGTGTCAAAATGTTGGATTTTGAGGTAAAATCATACCGTATATATTGTATTGTTATATATTATGTTGACAACTCATCAATTAAATATTTTTATATTCTGCATAATTGGGTGTTTTTAAATAAACAACACTGACAAAAACTATACTATAAAACTATATATGTTTTAGGGATTGGACGATATATACAGTGGTATGTGAAAGTTTGGGAACCCCTTGCAGAATCTGTGAAAATGTGAATAATTTTAACAAAATAAGAGAGCTCATACAAAATGCATGTTTTTTTTTTATTTTTTATTTTTTATTTAGTATTGTCCTGAGTAAGATATTTTACATAAAAGATGTTTACATATAATCCACAAGACAAAAAAGTAGCTGAATTTATTAAAATATCTCAGTTCAAAAGTTTGGGAACCCTTGATTTTCAATACTGTGTGTGGTTACCTGATGATCTACGACTATTAAAAAAGGTTCAAACATTCACTGATGCTCCAGAAGGAAACACGATGCATTAAGAGCCGGGGGGTGAAAACTTTTAGAATTTGAAGATCAAGGTAAATTGTTCTTAATTTGTCTTCCGGGAAACATGCAAGTATCTTCTGTTGCTTCTGAAGGGCAGTACTAAATGAAAAAAAAAAATATTTCAACAAAAAAAGGAAAATTTGGACTTCTTCATCCTGTTCAAAAGTTTCCTTCTGGAGCATCAGTGAATGTTTGAACCTTTTTTAATAGTTGAGTTTGAGTCCCTCAGTTGTCCTCAGTATGAAAAGATGAATCTCAAAATCATTCAGTCACTGCTGGAAAGGATTCAAATATGCAAAAAAGGCTTGAAAACTGATGAATCTGCAGGAGCTGGAGGATTTTTCTGAAGAACAGAGCTCAGTTTAACTGCTCAGAACAAACAAGAGACTCATGAACAACCATCCAAAACACAAAAACAGTCATAGATCATCCAGGTAACCACACACAGTATTGAGAATCAATGGTTCACATACTTTTTAACAGAGATATTTTAATAAATTTAGCTACTATTTTGTCTTGTGGATTATATGTAAACATTTTTATGTAAAATATCTTAATCAGGACAGTACTAAATAAAAAATAACATGCATTTTGTATGATCTCTCTTATTTTGTTAAAATTATTCACATTTTCACAGATTCTGCAAGTGGTTCCCAAACTTTCGCACTTTAAGTGATTACGCAGATTTATAAAGCAGATTTGCTTTATGTATTTCCTCGGTGTCGAAATCAGGCACATATAAATGTCATAAAACACGACTCCTGGCTGCATGTCAATATCCATGGACTAGGTTTATTTGACAAGTTTTAAGAAACACTTTCGAGTCCAAACTTTAGTGTAATCGTTTGTTTTACTCTCGTTTTCACAGCTTCCCCTATTCAATCCAGTCATGCAGCAGGTTCTTTTGCCACTCAATCGAGCTGAGGGAGCGCGTTCCGGCAGGAAAGTGACGTCGATGCATACCCTCTATAGGGAAGGTGTAGGACATTCAGTGTAAGCGTTTTGAAGAATGCTGAAAGTGGAAGTACGTTCGAGGCGATCATTTGCGTTTATAAAGCATATACAGTTGTATATTTTTTAAAAATGGCCGATCGTTTCGCTAGATAAGACTCTTATTCCTCGTCTGGTATCATTTAAAGCCCTTTGAAGCTGCACTGAAACTGTCATTTTGACCTTCAAGGAAGGGAAGGGAATAAAATGCCACTGAAAAATAGCCTAACTAGCCTATGTAAAACGCTTGAAACAACACAATAAACAAATGGTAGAAAAATTACATTTTGATAAGGAAACTCAAATTTAAAGTGACAAACAAATTTTCCTGATATTCCATGACTTGGACAAAAAAGTATATAAAATTCCCTGACTTTCAATGACTGGAACAGACCTTTTAAAATTCCATGATATTCCAGAAATTCCATGACTCGTGGGAACCCTGATGTTTCATTCTGCAGGTTCTGGATCACTGGATCTCTCTGTCTTCACCTTCCAGATGCTTTCTGGTAGTTCTGACAAAAACAAACAAGACATGATGTGAGATGAATAATAAACATTTCAGACCCTGCACCAAGTAAAAAGACTAAATCACATGTAAAATAATAAATAAAATGAATGACACTGATCATGTAAATCAAGATCTTCAAATCACACTAGATAACAGATCATCAGGTTTTGTCGAAGCCTCAGCAACACACCTTTTCTTAAATTATTTCTGATGATTAAAACAAACTTAAATTAACTAGAGCTACAACAACTACTTGATGAAATAGATTAAGAAAATAATCAACAACCAAACAGATTAAAGATTAATCATGTACAGTAGTGGCCAAAACTGAAGTATTTGCACAATATTTTATATTTATGACACTTCAGGTTTTATTAAACAGTCAAAATATGAGTGTATTATGTCATATTGGGAAGAAGAATAAACTAAAGTATTAAAATGACAAAACTCCAGCATATACAGTTGTATGCATAAGTTTAGGAACCCCTGACAATTGTCATGATTTTCATTTATAAGATCAGCAATTTTATTTTGATCTATCAAATAACTGAAGGACACAGTAATATTTCAGTAGTGAAATGAGGCTTATTGGATTAACAGAAAATGTGCAATATGCATCAAAACGAAATTAGACAGGTGCATAAATTTGGGCACCCTTGTCATTTTGTTGATTTGAATACCTGTAACTACTTAGCACTGATTAATTGGAACACACAATTGGTTTGGTGAGCTCATTAAGACAGGTGCATCCAATCATGAGAAAAGGTATTTAAGGTGGCCAATTGCACGTTGTGGACCCACTTTATATTAAGTGGCCTTAACTACTATGTACTTACATTTAAATTAATCATTTAATACAATGTACTTATTGTGTACATACATGTTATTACATTGTACTTATATTTTAAAAACACCTGCATGTAATTACATCTGTAATTAATTTCTGTAATTACATTTATAATTACACTGTTGACCCATCCCTTACACCTTAACCCTACCCTTAAACCTACCCATACCAGCAAAGCTTTCCCTAACCTTACCCGCATCCCACCTCAATAGCTGCAAAAGTGTTTTGCAATTCAATATGAACCCAATAAGTACATTGTACTTATTTTTTGATGTTAGTACATAGTAGTTAAGGCCACTTAATATAAAGTGGGACCCAAGTTGTTGTTCTCTTTGACTCTCCTCAGAAGAGTGGCAACATGGGGGCCTCAAAACAACTCTCAAATGACCTTAAAACAAAGATTGTTCTACATTATGGTTTAGGGGAAGGCTACAAAAAGTTATCGCAGAGATATAAGCTGTCAGTGTCTACTGTGAGGAACATAGTGAGGAAATGGAAGACCACAGGCACAGTTCTTGTTAAGGCCAGAAGTGGCAGGCCACATAAAATATTGGAGAGGCAAAGGCGAAGGATAGTGAGAACGGTCAAAAACAGCCCACAGACCACCTCCAAAGACCTACAACATCAGCTTGCTGGAGATGGTGTCACTGTGCGTCGTTCAACAATTCAGCGCACTTTGCACAACGAGAAGCTGTACGGGAGAGTGATGCGAAAGAAGCCTTTTCTGCACACGCCACAAACGGAGTCGCTTGAGGTATGCAAACGCACATTTGGACAAGCCAGCTTCATTTTGGAATAAGGTGCTGTGGACTGATGAAACAAAGATTGAGTTATTTGGTCATAACAAGGGGCGTTATGCATGGCGGCAAAAGAACACAGTAAAATTTGGTGGAGGTTCCATCATACTGTGGGGCTGTGTGGCCAGTGCCGGTACTGGGAATCTAGTTGAGGGTCGCATGGATTCCACTCAATATCAGCAGATTCTTGGGAATAATGTTGAGAAATCAGTCACAAAGTTGAAGTTATGCCAGGGCTGGATATTTCAACAAGACAACGACCCAAAACACTCCTAAAAATCTACTCGGGCCTTTATGCAGAGGAACAAGTACAATGTTCTGGTATTGGCCATCCCAGACCTGAATATCATTGAACATCTGTGGGGTGATTTGAAACGGGCTGTCCATGCTCGGCAACCATCAAACCTAACTGAACTGGAGATGTTTTGTAAGGACGAATGGTCCAAAATACATTCATCCAGAATCCAGACACTCATTACAGGCTATAGGAAGCATCCAGAGGCTGTTATTCCTGCTAAAGGAGGCTCTACTAAACATTGATGTGATTTTTCTGTTGGGGTGCCCAAATTCATGCACCTGTCTAATTTCGTTTTGATGCATATTGCGCATTTTCTGTTAATCCAATAAACCCCATTTCACTACTGAAATATTACTGTGTCCTTCAGTTATTTGATGGATCAAAATGAAATTGCTGATCCAAACACCCAAATATTTATAAATGAAAATCATGGAAATTGTCAGGGGTTCCTAAACTTTTGCATACAACTGTAATTAAAAATGTTAAGTCATTATAAGGAGAATTCATCTTGTAATTGAGATGTTACTGTAAGCCAGTATTATGAAAAATCATCTCATTATTAGGAAACTATCCTATTGTTGCAAGTAAATACCTCATTATTATGTGAAAGTAAGATTTATTTTCTTAATATTATGTCAAAACTCAATTATGAGGAAGCTTCTGATTATTAAAGGTCCCGTTCTTCGTGATCCCATGTTTCAAACTTTAGTTAGTGTGTAATGTTGTTGTTAGAGTATAAATAAAATCTGTAAAATTTTAAAGCTCAAAGTTCAATGCCAAGCGAGATATTTTATTTAACAGAAGTCGCCTACATCGAACGGCCAGTTTGGACTACATCCCTCTACTTCCTTCTTTAATGACGTCACTAAAACAGTTTTTTGACTAACCTCCGCCCACAGGAATACACAAGAGTTGCGTTTGTAGAGTGTGTTTGTCGCCATGTCGTCGAAATGCTGTTATTTTCATCCCGCAGTCCAATCACCGGGTCTGATTCCGGCTCAAATTGATAGGGTCAAATTAAAGACATGTTTACAATAACACTGAGCGCGTGCATCTCCACGTTATGGTAAGAGGCGTGACCTTTCCGGGCAAGATGCGCTAAACTGCTGTCGAATCACAACACAGGAACCGCTGGCACAATCAGAACTCGTTACGTATTTCTGAAGGAGGGACTTCATAGAACAAGGAAGTCATCAGCCCGTTTTTATGACAGTGGAAACAGCGGTATACAGATAAGTAAATTATGTGAAAAATACTGTGTTTTTTTACACGCGAAACATGAACACATGTTATATTGCACACTATAAACACAATCAAAGCTTAAAAAAAAACACGAAAAACGGGACCTTTAAGACATACAGATTTACTGTGGCAGAAACAGGCTTCCATAGAAAATAATGGCAGCTAAACAAAAACACGGATGCTAAGAGATGCTAAGAAAATAATCTTAATCTTAGATCCATCTCTGTACATGCTATATACAGAGATGGATTTTGGATTGAACATTAGATTTTGTCAGGTCTGTGCTAACTTGAGATCTGTATAATGATACGGATCAAATCCATTGATAAACACTTTTTTCTGCATCTCTGTTCATGTGTTTTTGTATTGACCTCCATTACTTTGCTCTGCAGTGACATCTGTTCTGATTTTCTGCTTTTCCATGAGCGCCACCTACTGTCAGAGAGTGAATCTGCATTTTCATTCTGCTGTTCTGCCATTGTTATTTTTTATTTTTTTGCATTGTTCTGAAACTGTAGACTGTAAACAAAGATTGACGATGCATCTCCAATTCCTGTAGAAAGTCACTATAGAACATTTAATGCAAACTATCGCTGAAATGGCCTCTGACATCTCGCTCTGAAGAAAACTAATTCTGTGCAGTGATGATCATGATTTTGATCCATAGCATCAAGCTCTCACTCACATGAAGATGAACTACTTACCGTGATCTCAGACTGTGTTGATGTGGTTTCTCCACTGCATGGATCTTCATGTGTATCTTCAGGTGGTTTTTAATAATGAAACTCTTTCCACACTGATCACACGTGTGCGGCTTCTCTCTGCTGTGGATCCTCTCATGTTTTTTCAGAGTTGATGACACACTGAATCTCTTGTCACAGTGTGAACACTTGTAAGGTTTTTCTCCAGTGTGGATCATCTCATGTGCTTTCAGATGTCCTGACTGACTGAATCTCTTGTCACAGTGTGAACACTTGTACGGTTTTTCTCCAGTGTGAATTCTCTCGTGCAGTTTTAATTGGTTTGATGTAATAAACATCTTCTCACACTCAAAGCACATGTACTCTCTCACACCAGTGTGTGTTTTCTGATGTGTATGTAAATATTGCAGCAGTGAAAAACTCTTTCCACACACAGAACATGAATGTGGCTTCTCCTTCGTATGAACTCTCAGGTGTTTCTTCAGAGCTGATTCCAGAAGAAATGTCTTCCCAAATTGATCATATGTGAACGGTCTCTCTCCCATGTGGATCCTCATGTGACGCTTAAAATAAGGTTTGCATAAGAATCTCTTCCCACACTGATCACATGTGTGCGGCTTCTCTCCAGTGTGGATCTTCTTATGTAACTCAAGGTGTTCTGATCTTGTGAAGCTCTTCCCACACTGATCACATGTGAACGGTCTCTCTCCAGTGTGGAATGTCATGTGACGCTCAAGACTTTCTTTGACTGTGAAACTCATCCCACACTGATCACATGTGAATGGTCTCTTTCCAGTACGAACTCTCATGTGTTGTTAAGATTACCTTTGTTTGTGAAACTCTTTCCGCACTGATCACATGTGAACGGTTTCTCTCCAGTATGAACTCTCATGTGACGCCCAAGATGACATTTGTTTGTGAAACTCTTCCCACACTGATCGCATGCATTCAGCTTCCCTCCAGTGTGGATCATCATTTGTTTTCTAAGGTGTATGTTTCGTGTGAAGCTCATCCCACACTGATCACATGTGAACAGCTTCTCTCCAGTATGAACTCGCATGTGACGCTCTAGATCACATTTGTTTGAGAAACTCTTTCCACACTGAGTGCAGGTTGTAGATTTCTTGGCTCTTCTTTTCTTTATAATTGTCTTTTTAGTCTTTGAGCAACTCAAAGGTTTTTCTCCAGGTTTGTCATGATGTTCCTCCTCCACTTCACTCAGTTCTTCAATCTCCTCCATCAGCTCTGAAATGAAAGAAAAAAATAATTTTAATTTCAGTACATCAAAACAATTCAAAGTAGGGGTGTGAAATATATACCATGTATGATAATATATAATTGTTGTTTTAACCATGTTCAATCTGACATTATCAAGTATGTCTCTTACTTGCAAAAACCAAGCAAAAACACACCTATAGAGTTCACGCATACACTGTGTGATGTAGCCTTTTCACTTTACGTTAAATTGCATTAAGAGCGTCTGTTCTCACTGCGTGGTTAACTATTAAAATCCAGTAAAAATGCCCCTGTATTTAGTATTTGTCTTTTAGGCTTAATTTATATCATATGATATAGTTAGGCAATCACACCCCAAATTTCAGCATGACTGCAAATGCACTATTGCTTTTATACAACAAGACATTCATATTAAGTGACTTACATTTTAGACACAAAATTGCCTGTTTTTGCTCCATTTCGGTTGAATGAATGATTCAATGACTCACTCATTATGAAAGTCAAATACTTCTTTGCTGAAATTATCAGCCATTTGAACATATCGATTGAATTAATGACTCGTCACTTCGCTCATTAACAGTGACTTGACACCACTTACTGGTGGTTTTAGTTTCATACTTAAAGTATTCAAATTCAAAATCATTGTTTTATTTTTTAAAACATCAAAACAGTTGTAACTGCTGGTTAAATGCATTCACGTCCCTCTGAGCTGCATTAAACAGTCTGAGTAAATACTTTTAAATGCCACTTCAGGTGCAGCTTCTGTGTTTCTCTGCAGTGCAAAGACGGATTCTGTTGAAACTGATTTAATTTGATTGGTAACAACCCTGTAGTGTCTTATTCTAACTGAACTTATTAATGTGGGAGGAGCTTCACTAACAATGTGATTGATGTGGGAGGAGCTTCACTAACAATGTGATTGATGTGGGAGGAGCATCACTGACAATGTGATTGATGTGGGAGGAGCATCACTGACAATGTGATTGATGTGGGAGGAGCTTCACTGACAGTGTGCTTGATGTGGGAGGAGCTTCACTGACAGTGTGCTTGATGTGGGAGGAGCTTCACTAACAATGTGATTGATGTGGGAGGAGCTTCGCTGACAGTGTGATTGATGTGGGAGGAGCTTCACTGACAGTGTGATTGATGTGGGAGGAGCTTCACTGATGGTGTGATTGATGTGGGAGGAGCTTCACTGACAGTGTGATTGATGTGGGAGGAGCTTCACTGTCAGTATGATTGATGTGGGAGGAGCTTCACTAACAGTGTGATTGATGTAGGAGGAGCTTCACTAACAGTGTGATTGATGCGGGAGGAGCTTCACTGTCAGTGTGATTGGTGTGGGAGGAGCTTCACTGACAGTGTGATTGGTGTGGGAGGAGCTTCACTGATGGTGTGGTTGATATGGGAGGAGCCTGACTGACATAAGGCTTGTTCGAGATGCATCGGCACTGTGCAGACCAATTGACGTATGACATCAAAGTACAGCGAGAGTGATTCAAAAGCATAAGGAGTTGTTCTCTCTCACAGAATATTAATGTCATACTCTGACTGATCTGCGCAGTGCCGACGCATCTCGAACAAGCCTCTTGTGTTTGCAGTGGGAGGAGCTTCACAGATGACATGATTGATGTGGGAGAAGGTTACCTGCCAAAATCAAAAAATATCAGTCACAGATAGTTTTTATACTAAATGACACATAACATTTGTCTTTCTGTCCATCTATAGTAAAGTAACTGATGCTAATTCACAAATTCTTTTTATTGCTAACCAAACATCATTCTGTTTCTTCATTAAAATACAGGTAGATATCTAGAAATATATCTAGGTTTGTCAAATGGTGGAAAATCTGCCTTTTGCATCCCAGAGTACCCAGCCATTTCTGATTGTTTCAAATTATAATTCTGTTTGTGTTGCCATATAAGGCAATACATTTAGCCTAAATAATAGTCACGTGTCATTACATGTATTAAAAATGTAAATGTATGAGGAAATAAATTTACAAATTGGTGGATCCAAAATGGTCAATATTTATGCATTTTATTCATATTTAAGTTAATCATTTATGGCTTATGATTTATCGATTTTACTTTTACATGATTTCATATATTCATGTACTCCTACTTTATATATTAATTCTCATCATATTTTCAAGTATTTACTTGTTATTGTACCCTTATGGTTATTATTCTTTTATATTTAAGAGTATGTATGCTTGTAATATTTAATTGTTCTTCAAGTGTTCCAATGTGACAGGTCATGTTGACACGATTGTGCAAAATATGTCTTTAATGTAAGATTTGCAAAATCCCCTTAAGGGAAATGCCCTATTTATATTTTCATCTATTTTTTGACATCGGACCAGTTTATGACATAATGGGTAAGTTCATCTGACCTTTTCTGATTAACGAAAACAAGGTTTGAGTAATTTTCCCTATTCTTGTTAGGCGGGCTTTTTCCTCCTTTGCTCTCCCTTGCTCTGCTGCTTCATCTCTCCCATCTGCAAATGTTTTAATTATTGTTATTTCTTTCTGTATATTCAGAACTTCGTCTATTGGATACAATACTCTGGATTTTACAATACTCTAAATTTTATTATTAACTATTAATTACTTGTTTCTGATTGTTACTTTACCTTTTGGTTTTATTAAATATTTTCATTATCGATTAAAGTTTGCGTGCAAGGCTAAATTTAATTGCATTGAATAATAATTTTTCTTCAACGTCATCGACTGCCTGGATCTCATTTTCTCAAATTTTTGCATCACAAATGAATACATTAGGCTAATTGTACAGTATCAATCAACAGCCTTATTCACATAAACTTTTGCATTTTTCTCTGAGCCCACTTACATTGTGATTCTTGGCCACGCAGTGACTTTTGGTAACATTTACAGGAGAATTGAAGACATCAGCATAAGAAATACAAAATGCATCTCTCTCTCTCTCTCTCTCTCTGTCTCTCACACACACACTCACAACTTACCCAAACAGAAGAGAAGCCTTTAAATCACATAAAGGCAAAAAAAATCAGATCAAACAGTCACATAAGTTTTTTAGTGTTGTGGTTGTTGTTCATGAGTCCTTGTTTGTCTTGAGCAGTTAAACTGCCCACTCTAATCTTTTAACTTACTTTTTTAAAAAAGATTAATGGGATGTTAAATAAAGACATAATTATATTTTTGTATGTTATTATGTTAACTACATTGTGTTTTGTCTACTTGTGACTTTAATGAATATGACATTAAGCAATTGATCCAGAAAATCCAAAGGATTCACATTTTATCACATTTATTAGACATAAATAAAAAATCACATAATTAGAGGATAATTCAGCCAAAAATGTCTTTATGTCGTCCTGAACCCACAAGACTTGTATTCATCATAAGATTTCTGTCCATCCATTAAAAGTGGGAAAACAAAACTTCAAAGCTCAAAAAAAAAAAATAAATAAATGTTGACATGAGAGTGTACAGCAGTGCAGCTCCTCAGGTTTATATAGTGATAATGTCCCCTTTAATATGCATTGGGGATGAATTTCTATATATTTTTTTTCTTCCACATGATGGTGTCTATTGTTGTTTGGACCCAAACATTTTTCAAAATATTTTCTTTTGTTCTTTGCTCCATATCACTTCAAATGATTTCAGTTATCTCAACAGGTCCTACAGCCTTCATCCGCAAAAGAAACAAAACTCAAAGTGACACCGACCAAGCTAATAAATATAGTAAACAAGAGGATAAAAACAACAAATTATTGTGATGGTTTTGCCACAAAATACATTTTGTGTCCTGAAAGTGATACTCGCTCTCTCTCTCTTTCAAACACTCACACATACAGTACGGACACACACTCACACAGAAACATGTTGTCAGCACTGCTCTGACAAATCAGTAAAATAGTTTAGCAACTTAAAAGATAGTACTTGACATTTCTCACCAGTGATGTAATAACTGCATTTCTTGAGGTAGATAAACTTACAGTTTCGCTATTAGTAGAGACACTGCTGCCGTGAGAGACGCACAGACTCAAGCATGTTAAGTCTCTCTCAATTTTTTTTTTTCAAATTCAAATTTGCTTTATTGGTATGACTTACACAGTATTGCCAAAGCAGTGGCCATTACATAAGCAATGAACAAATAATGATTATATATAATGCATAAACAAAATAAGAATAAACACATAAATATTTATATATATATATATATATATATATATATATATATATATATATATATATATACAAGAAATAACAACCACCAAAAACAACAACAAAAAAAATTGTACATACATAATATTTCTGATTTCTATTTTTTTAATTCTCTCTCTCTCACACTGTGTTAATAACTGTATTATAGTCTGTTATCAAGACTCGAGTCTCCGTTATAGTTCTAAAATGACGTTTTGGAATTAGCAACTGAGACTTGGGATGAGATGCGTAAGAAATTAAAGTGTTTTAAGGACAAAAACCTGACAAATGTCTTGAAATTCAACATCAGAACAGTGTCTTGAGGTGTGGTAACCGTAGTATAAGCAGAATTATTGTCTCCATGCTGTTGAATTATTAGTCATGAACTTCATCATTTATAATGTTAACTGAGGCCTGTAGAGTCTGAGGTGTCTCTGTTGGGTTGTCTGTGATTTCTCTGAGCATCACACGGTCTGATCTTGGGGAGAATCTGCTGGGACGTCCACTCCTGGGAAGATTGGTGTCTGTTTCAAACAGCTTCCACTTGTGAATGATCTTCCTTCTTCCTGCTTTTATAGAGTTGATCACATGTGCTGATGATCAGTTAATCAAAGGCATTTGATGACCATTACTTACCCTGATTTCTGTGTTACAGTAAGAGTGTCCTTAGTATTTCCCTCATGGCTTCTTCATTTTCTCCTAGTTTTTGTTAAAGGCACACTGTGTAGTTTTCACCTCTAGAGGTCGCTCATTCAAAACAAAGGCGTAGCTCAATGACTCCTTGATTTCACTGAATCATGGGAGGTGTTGTCTTCACGTCTACAGCTGGTGGATAAGAATCGGGACAGGACTCGGACAGAAATCATGTTCATGGATGCTGATGTATTTAAGATTTAACATTACTCTAATATGAAGCAGGGTGTGGCTGAAAGCCATTGAGGCGGAACGAGGCAGCTGGAGCGATTGCTAATGAGAGACGAGTGTGACACACGTCTCGAGAGCAGTGGAGCTTTTATTATGCTGCAGGTGTCACTTCTGCTTCTTCTGCTCAAGCGTATGTGTGGTAACGCAGCGCTGTTTATCATATTAGATACATTTGTGTGTTGAAAGTTGTTATAATGCTACTCTGCGTTCAGTCGGCAGCTGCTGTGAGACACTTGTCACACACTGCAGTAAGAGAGATCAATATTAGTCATGGTAAAACATGGTACTCAATGTAAATCAAGAAAACAATAAGACAAGACTGTGTTGAGCTATATACCAATGATCAGTTTTCTGTTGATGAATGTTTTCAAACAGTTGCTCACCTGTCTAATAAAACACAGAATATATTAAAGCATCTCTGGTGTTTCCATGGTTTCTACAAATAAATACCCTCGGAAACCAAGGGTAATGCAGGTATGATGTCATTGGTAGGCGATGTACGGACACGCTTATTTCTCTGGATTTCAACAACATATATAACACTCTTCTAGTGGTTTTGGATATTTTAATCTAAAAATCGTACATATTGTGCTTTTAAATAAATAATGACACAGTGACGTTTATCATGTGGTGTTGTTCATCTGAGGTTTGATTTTCCAAATTTTAGTACCTACCAAGGACCAGATGAGATATATATATCCTGATACGGAAAAAATTGAATTGTGTGTGTGTGTGTGTGTGTGTGTGTGTGTGTGTGTGTAGATAGATAGATAGAATTAATTAATTAATTAATTTAATTAATTAATTCAGTTTGATTGGGACACTTTTTCCAAGTCATCTCAATGATAAAAAGTTTCCCAATCAACCTGAATTCACCCTATATATAATGCTGAATCTACAATGCTGAATTAATGATTAAAGTTTCAAAATGATTTAAGTTGCTGCATCACATCAAATGAATTTGCTTCAGCATTATTTATATCAGTGATCTGTAGATGAAGCACAAATATATATTGTTTTCTTCTTATCAGAAACAGCAAACTGTCTGAATGATGATTATATAGAAATGTCAAACACATATTCATTGTTTTTAGGTACAAAAACACACTTGGTCTAATGGAAACATTTTCCTTGTATTTCTTTGTTTCTATGTGCCGCTGTCACAGATGAAGAGGAGACGAAACCATTGATGAAGGGTGAGATTCTGTTCTTTGAACATCTTTAAAGGTGCCATAGAACGTCTTTTTAAAGATGTAGATGTAGCATAAGTCTAAGGTGTCCCCTGAATGTGTCTGTGAAGTTTCAGCTCAAAATACCCCATAGATTTTTTTTTAATAATTTTTTTAACTGCCTATTTTGAGGCATCATTAAATATGCGCCGATTCAAGCTGCGGCCCCTTTAAATCTTGTGCTCCCTGCCCCAAGAGCTTGTGCTTGCTTTAAACAGCATAAACAAAGTTCACACAGCTAATATAACCCTCAAAATTGATCTTTACAAAGTGTTCGTCATGCAGCATGTCTAGTACAGTGTTTATTTGGATGTTTACATTTGATTCTGAATGAGTTTGATGGTGCTCCGTGGCTAAAGCTAACATTACACACTGTTGGAGAGATTTATAAAGAATGAAGTTGTGTTTATGAATTATACAGACTGCAAGTGTTTAAAAATGAAAATAACGACAGTCTTATCTCCGTGAATACAGTAAGAAACGATGGTAACTTTAACCACATTTAACAGTACATTAGCAACATGCTAACCAAACATTTAGAAAGACAATTTACAAATATCACTAAAAATATCATGTTATCATGAATCATGTCAGTTATTATTGCTCCATCTGCCATTTTTCACTGTTGTCCTTAATTGCTTACCTGCACAATGTCTGATGATTCAGCTGTGCACAGATCCAACAGTCGGTGTTATGTTGAGATTCGCCTGTTCTTCGGAGGACTTCAAAAACAAATGAGATTTATATACGAAGGAGGAAACAATGGAGTTTGAGACTCAGTGTATGTCATTTCCATGTACTGAACTTTTGTTATTCAACTATGCCAAGATAAATTCAATTTTTGATTCTAGGGCACCTTTAAAGCCTGATCATGATTTGTTGTGTAAGATGTGGCTTCAATCACTTTAGTTTTTATTCACTTTAGTTTTTTCATTCAGTTTTCAGATATTAAACACAGTTTAAATGAACTTTACATTTTAGTTTGCTTATTTTAGTAGGTGCATGAGTTCACAAGTACATGTATGTAAATATGTTCATTTGTGAGAAAAGTTCTTAAACCAGACTGAACCTGTCAAATAAGTGAGATGAACTTCTGACAGTCTGTGTTAAATGATTTTCTACATGTAAATGCTTGACTTTAGTTTTGATGTCTAGTATAATATGACTAAATCCAGATCAGTACATCTCTTTTATCATTGTCTGTGTATTTTCTGACAGATTCCACAGAAAAACGAAAGAATAAATCAGTGACTGTAGAGATGCCGCTGCTGAAAGCAGAGGATCTGGATGGAGTGAATGAGCAGGAGAGTTTACTTTAGTGAGATTAGACACACCCACCAGTGTCAATCACTCTGACATCATCAACTCTTCAGCTACAACAACAAAAACACATTTCTGCTTTCATAAGCCTCTAGAATCCGTCCAGTTACAATGAGAAATGAACCCGTGTCTGTTGAGATGATGAACCTGCATGTGAAAAGCGTATGTGGTTTCATATGAACCAAGAAACATAGTAATCAAACACTTTAATCATTTTAATAATGTTACTCTTCACACCTGTACCTCTATTAACACAATACTAGTGTGAGTCTCACAGCTTTGATTGTGTGATTATCAACAGTGAGTGTGAGGAATATGATTTTCATAAGATGTTTTACCACATCATCTGAATTTGATGTTTTATGTAATTAACACCAGTGTCAGATTAACATTCATGTTCAGAACTAATCACATGTCTTTGAGATCACATGACCTTCTCTTCATGTGTAGAAATTCATTAGTGTGTATGAGACAAACAGCTTCGAACATTCAGTGTTATTCAGCTTCACTGTAAGTGACAGTATTATTGGAAAAATAACAATAATTATAACCAACTACTTAAGTTGACATTATTTTTTTATATTTGTTTTTAAGTTGTAAATGTCTGGCTTTTTTTTTTTTTTTTTTTTTTTTTTGCTCTATGATGTAATAATGCTTGAATAAGGGTATATTAAAGATATGATGTGAAGTGAATCTTCATCTTCTTATCTGAATGATTGTAAATAGATGTTACTTTAAATAGGGACTGATTATTGTCTTTTTTGTAATTTTTGTAATTTACAAATCTTTTACTATTTACACATCAGTCTGTCTGTTTGGCACACACACACACACACATTACATTACTTCATACGTTGTGTGTGTGCCAAACAGACAGACTGATGTGTAAATAGTAAAAGATTTGTAAATTACAAAAATTACAAAAAAGACAATAATCAGTGTGTCCAACCAGAAACTCCAGACATTTAAAATGAGCTTAAGTAATTCGAGTTTGTTGCGTTTTCTTATCATTGAAAGTCAACGCCCGCAAAAGTAAACATGACGAAAAATATAAAATCATTCATTTCGTCGCTGCCCGATGAAACTCACATATGTCCAAAACAGTTACTTTTCAGGAAGTGAAAAAAACACCGTATTTCAAAAGCAGTTGAATGTAGCGTTGTCATACTTGGTACGGCATCTTTACATGTAACTATATTCTTGCCAGTGTAATGATATAATCCACATTTGAACAAAATTGAGTTTAAATGGACATACGTGCATATTTTACAGTAACGGTGGTCGATACGCGTTCTTCCGATCATTAATTAGAATGGCCAAGTCGCGTTTCATATTGACAGATGAATACACTCAGTTTATTAAATAGCCTACATCTTAGTTTATTAAATACGCTTAGTTTATTTAATATTAATTATAAATTTATTAAATGTCTCTTGCAAACTATGAAGGGACAATGAATCAATACACTGACATGGTAATGCTAGACAGATACTTTGTTTGCACAGTCCTACCATAATTTTGTCACTCCTAGACGTACGTTTTCATCGGACAGCGACGATTTGTTATCATTCCAAATGTAAGATGACTCTTCTCTGATTATTAATACTTAAAGATCGTTGCATCAAGTTGGTAGAGTACTGTGATTTGAGCAAGAGAAAAAAATTATCTGGTCCATTCAAACAGCAGATGGCAGTAATGCTCAATTCTGGTTTGCGAGAACCGTTATAGTCTCTGCCATTACAGTTTCCTGCGCTTCTCTACAGTAGGGTGACCAGGCATCCCCATTTTCCGGGGACAGTCCCAGGTTTTGGTGCTCCATCCCCGACTGGAGCTGTCCCCGGAAATGTCCCTGTTTTATATCTCATTCAAAATAATCCGCAAATACATTGCAAAAAATCTGGCCAGCATACAGCATAGAGGTTTCTTAATAGTGCTGTCAAAATATATTTTTTTTCTAAACATATCTCTCCATTAAAATATGTTAAACAGTTCAATACCGCTTTTCTACAGTATCCATATACACCGGCAGCGAGTTCACGCACACCGCAGCTGTACAGAGCCATGGCCCCTGTCACTCACTCAGTAGAGACACGCCTCTTGTCACTCACTCAGAGCAGCAGCAGGCCTCGAGACTCTCTTTCGGTCCGGTTGAAGGGTTTTTGTTATGATATAACACCTGATATGGCAACTTTAGCACATGTGTCAGCTAAACATTCATTCAATGTTTCCCATTAATGACCCTGTGCCACCATTTCATAATGAACCGAAAATTTCAGATAGGCTGCACCACTGTATCAGTGTCCAGTTTGCACATATAATTCATTTGAAGAAGACTTGAAGAAATATGTGTGCATAACTACACCGTGCTGGTTAATGTTTGGTGCAGGAGAATGTGTAAAATAAAAACTTTAAACACGGATACTTTATTTTGTATGAGCTATGAGTCACGTGGCTAGTGTTATTAAACTCACCGCGGAGCTCCGCGCTGAAACCGAGCATATGCGCGCTCCTCGTATATGTCATAACAGTCGTATTTTTCATGTGTTCGTATTCAAACTCCAGTTCTCACCGCATCACGAGCAAAATACAAACAACACACATGTGCTGCTGTGCTGAGGGAAACAGCCTACGGCTTGCGTATTTGAACGCAGCTGGAGCAGGCAGAGGTGAATGAACAGCACTTTTGTGACATTTGAATTCTCCGCTGTAATGCGATCTCACACGAACATATTTTCCATTTGTGCTGGTAGATTACAGCAAAACAATCCACATGCACACAAACCTCTGCTCTGGTCGCGTCGCAGGAAAACACATTGTGTTGTAGCACTGAGAAAACGAACACCAACGATATGTATCTGAATGACAAGAGACCGAGGTGAGAGAAGTGACACTTCCTCATGCATAATCCCGCAATTATAATCGTATGCATACTACAGTGCAGTGATTGGATTGAATGAGCTTTATGTCATGAATATATGTCGAGAATCACTCGAAGCGGTCTACGTCAGCAAGTTCAACCATGCCCATACTTGGGCCGAAAGTACACGATTATGTCATTAATGAGTACCTTTAGTGTTTTCAATGATGTGCAGCCTATAAATATCTGTTTACATCTCAAAAAAAGTGTTTTGGTGTTTCATGACACTTTAAAGCTCAAGGATTTATCTTAGAAATTGGCTACAAACTAGTATTTTAATTTCCCTATACGTTGTGTAAAGTAGCCTAACCAAAAAAAATATATATATATTTTAGAGTGCATTTGCTACAATAGCCTATATGGATATTATTGTCATATGAAAAATTATATAGCTAGGCCTAAAACATTATTATATTATTATTTTATTGTAATAATTGTTTTGCATCCTAAAACAATTATTAGGTATTAGTCGGTATTAAGATCTCTCTGTTAGTGTTATAGGGATTTGTTCACACTCATCGCTGTCGGTCGGGAGGGTGTGGTTCAGAAACAACATCGAGCATTAATGATCGAAATCAGATTTTGCTGGAATCTTCGACAGAATGAAGAACGTTTTCAAATTCTTTCAGATTTGTCTACTAATGTGCGGTAAGTTCATGATTTTTGTTTAATTTTAACACTTTCGGTTTCACTCTGACACCGGAAACAGTAGAGGCTGGGTGGACAACATGATCCTGGAAAACCAGTCCTGCAGAGTTTTGCTTCAAATGATATCTCAACAAGCTAAACTAGGTTTTAATGGTTACTGGGGAGCTTCGTGAAGGGGAGTTTTTTTATATTTGTGATTGCTCTGCAGGACTTCTGCTCCAGGACCGACATTCGCCACCCCTTTTTTAACTTGTCCTTCATTGTTTGTAGTGTCTCTTCTCTTTTATACACGTTGCTCTATTGTTGAATGGAAGCTGTGTATGAATAAATTAAATAAACAAACCGCAACACTACAGAAAACGGCACAGTTTGATATTCGTCAAAGACTCTGATATTTTTGGGTAACAGCCACTAGATGGCGCTCCGGTAGCGCGACCGCCAGTATGGGGTGAAAATAATAACTGGAGCATAGAATCCTTCACATCTTACACACCCAAAATCGATGAATTTCACTGCCAAATCAGAAGCGCAATAGAACAGTTTTTTAAATTAAGTCGCCAGTCAATTGTATGGCTCCTACAGTAAATGTTGTATTGTTTTATACATGTTTTATTTTACCAGTTGTGGAATCCAACCATTCATCCATCTGAGGTAACGTAGTTAGCCTACTTTATTGAGTATTTCCATTTTATGCAACTTTACACATTTCTTAATAGTAAATTAATAATTAATAAATTTAAGATCATCATGTTTAAAGTGAACAATATATTTCAGACCTAGCAGAGTAATAGTAATAATAACTAAGTCTGAATTGAAATAGGCTATATTGTATGTATTGTATGAGTCTCGGATACATAATGATCTTATAATACATGATGCATTGCTGTGTCCGTTATCGCATAATTCACACTTTTGGACACTTTTGCATTAAAGGACATTAGTCAACACTGCAAAATCAAGCTGTTATATTCATATACTATTTATTGTCCAACATTCCAAATTTTTCTGATGCATGTCCTTAATTTAATTTCATATATTAGTAATAATTCAGTGTTTATAAGCCTTTTAAAGAATTTTAACCCAAACTGACTGGGTTTCTAGAGAGCAAAGGTTTTGTGAAAAAAGACAAACACAAAGTGTGTAAAATAAACTGTAAAAAGGATTTGATGATCACTAGTGATAGTATTTTATTCTGTGTTGTCATCATTCAGGTTGGATTTCAGCTTTAATGTACGTTTTTTTTTTTTTTTTTTTTTACAAAGCAGCTGATATTTCCATAGAAACTAGTGGACTGGCGACTCGCTTTCACCCCAAAATGGCGGAAACGCAGGGCTGCTGCTGGGCGCCGGTGTTTCAATGGAACGTTCTATTGAGTGTCGCTTCTTGTTAGTGTATAATCTTTGTATTCGCTGCATGTTTGCATAGGCTGCTTCAGGGATGGTCTGCAAATTCCCTTCACTGCAAAACTAAGTCACATATTTCTTTCAAATTAATGTTTACAGGGAAATAGTAAATGCCTAGTGTGGGCAAACTGATTTATTATATTTTGCCAGTAACTTGCTTTAGACAGTACCTCCCCTAACGTACGTACAGTACACACATATTTTTGGAAAAAAAAAAAAAAGTACAGCAATTTACCGAAATGGTTTTGTTTTCATGTTCCAAAGGTTGTACGTTCCTAGTGACCAGACTGATATAGTGCTGGTGAAATTTTGCCAATACCTCCATTACAGTATATACAGTGCACAAATATTTAATAAAAATACTGTAATTCGCCAAAAGGGTTTTTTTATGTTCCAAAGGAGATAGAAGACTGACTCTGCTGAAGACTGATTCTGGCTGAATCGAAGCTGTTTAAGAATAAATTAATTACAAACAAATAGATAGAGCAGTGCGTTCTGAAGCACAACTAGTTCAGATAAAGGTGAGATGATGGACAGGAAGGGAAATGAACACTGCTGCCACTGGCCAATTGATACTTAAATGACAGTATCACAGAGGTCCCCAGCTCAAATTTTGTTAATATTTTTTTCTGTAGAAAGACAAACATAAATAGTGATGAAAGCCAAAATATTAAATGTTACAGGTGTATATTTACTGAGTAATCCATAATTTTGTAGAGGGGGTCAAAATGACCATTTTCACCTGAGATTTGGAGCCAATTTACAGGGGAGAAAAATGACTTTATAAAGATGGCAGAATCATTATTTTTACACAGAGATTGATAGGACTATTAGTAAAATCTGTTGACTTTAGCAATCTTGTTTCATTATATGCCAAAGGTGACAGTTCAAATCTGGGAAAAAGCACTTATTGTGTTTTGTGCCTCAAGTTTGCATGCCTGCAACTCTAAAAGTATTCAAGACATCTTAATATCCTTGTAGATTCTCATTCTTAATAAACTTTCCTTTTGAAAAGATTTCTTTTGAAATCTTCATTTTCAAGGCCCTATATAGTTCAGCCTGTTTAAAAAGTTTACATTTGGTTTTTGACCATTGAAAACGGGTAAAATTCAACTATTTAAACACAGGGCCTTAAAGGGATAGTTCACCCAAAAATGAAAATTTGATGTTTATCTGCTTACCCCCAGCGCATCCAAGATGTAGGTGACTTTGTTTCTTCAGTAGAACACAAATGATGATTTTTAACTGCAACCGCTGCCTTCTGTCAGTCGTATAATGCATGTCAATGGTAACACAATCTATAAGAGTCAAAAAACGTGCATAGACAAATCCAAATTAAACCCTGCGGCTCGTGACGACACAATGATGTCCTAAGACACGAAACGATCGGTTTGTGCGAGAAACCGAACAGTATTTATATCATTTTTTACCTCTAAAACACCACTATGTCCAACTGCGTTCAGCATCCGGTTAGTGAGGTCAAAAAACGCGTTCTGATGACGGAAGTCATGTCTCGCGCTTTGCTTCAATGAGTGCAAGACATCACTGCTGCTGTCAGAGCGCAATCAGACCTCACTAACCGGATGCTTTTAGAGGTAAAAAATGATATAAATACTGTTCGGTTTCTCAAACAAACCGATCGTTTTGTGTCTTTGGACATAAATGTGTTGTCACGAGCCACAGGGTTTAATTTGGATTTGTCTATGCATGTTTTTTTGACTCATATAAATTGTATTACCATTGACATGCATTATAAGATTGACAGACTGCAATGGTTGGAGTTAAAAATCATCATTTGTGTTCTACTGAAGAAACAAAGTCACCTACATCTTTGATGCCCTGGGGGTAAGCAGATAAACATCACATTTTCATTTTTGGGTGAACTATCCCTTTAAATATAAAGATTCCGAAAGAAACGTTTATTAAGTTTGAGAATCTAGAAAGATATTAAGATATCTTGGATACTTTTTGTGTTACCGGCATGACAACTTTAGAAAAAAATATTTATGGCACTCAGAAAGGTATGTTCTTGATAGAAAGAAATTAGATACATTTCTAGTTTCAACATTATTTGTTCTTCAGATATTCCTGTTTAAAACAAAAAAAAGTATCAGCTGTATGCAAAGTGGCCCACATTTGTTTTTTGACCACTGAAAATGTGTACAATTGACCAATGTACTCATGGAGCCGCATTAAGATCTCCATATCTCTGAGACTGAAGATACCAAAAGGAAAGTTTGTTAAGAACCAGAATCTAAAAGGATATTAAAATATAATTGCTTCTTCAGTTACAGGCATGCAAACTTGAGGCACAAAACACAAGAAGTGCTTTTTCCCAGGTTTGAACTGTCACTGCTGGCGTTTAATGAAACAAAGATTGCTAAAGTCAACAGACTTTACTAATAGACTTATCAATAATAATAAAATAATGATGCTGCCAACTTTCTAAATTCATTTTTACACCCCTCTAATTTGGCTCCAAATCTCAGATGAAAATGGTCATTTTGATTACTCAGTAAATATACATCTCTGACATTTAATATTTTGCCTTTCGTCGCTATTTATGTTTGTCTTTCTACAGAAAAAAATATATGAATCTGGTTGATTTGACACGGAATGACCCATAGAAGAGTTGTCAAAAATACTGACTTTGGTACCAATCGGTACTTAAATTTTGAGCAGATTCATAAAAACCTCTGATTGTATTGACGCGCTCCTCTGATATGCCTGTGTTTGGTTACAATGATCAACGCACAGGAGCGTTTGAAAGCACACAGATGTGTTTGAATTTGAAAGCCAGAGCATTTGACAGGTTCGCAAAGGACGCCTGCTTTCAAACGCTCCCGTGTGTATTTGTTGTAAGCGCTTGGTGAAAAGCATCATTGAAGTTTATTTACAAATTGGTTGAACCATTGATCACTGAAGCCAATCACAGACATATTCGATGAGCACGTGAGCAAAATGGCCAATCAGAGGTGTTTATGAATCCGCTCAACAGTGCTCAAAGTGTCACATTTTTTAAATTTCAGTACCAATGTGGTACCGAAGAGTTGTCAAAAGTACCGGCTATCACATAGTATAATACACACAGTATACAAATATTTTTGAAAAATTTACAGTAAATCATGTTTTCATGTTCTAAAGTTTGTAGTATGTTTATAGTTAGAAGTATGATTTAGTACAGGTGAAATAGAAAAAAAATGCTGCAATTCCTCTAAAAGTTTTCTTTTAACACGTATTGGTGAATTGCAGTAACTTTTTCATGGAAATATTTGTGCACTATACAAACAGTAAGCAAGATACTGGCAAAATTGCAGTGAAGACCATGATGGAGGGAGAATCTGTCACTCTAAACCCTGATCTTACTCAAATACAGGAAATTATTCAGATGAAGTGGAGGTTTAGAGATTCACGTTCAGTCATTGCTCAAATCGAGGGAAATGACATTTCACTGTCTCCCAGTCTCCCTGAGATGTTCGGAGACAGACTAAAGCTGAATCAGCACACAAATTAGATTAAATATCATAAACTAATTAATATATGGTTCATATATGCCTTATGTAGTAACCACAAGATAATTGACTGTTAAAGTTAATATTCTAGTGCCAGTAACTGTGTTTAATGTTTAACATCTGTGAATCTGTCTCATGCAGAGTCTCCAGTTGTTATTGATGCTTTTAAAGGTGAAACGAAGAGTGTATCAGAGACGGAGGGAGAATCTGTCACTCTTCAGACTGATACTGAAACACATGGAGATGAGCTGATAGTGTGGAGGTTTGGAGATGAAGGAAAACTCATAGCTAAACATGATCTAGAGGCCAAGAGTCCACCATTATATGATCCTGATGAGAGATTCAGAGACAGACTGAAGCTGAATAATCAGACCGGATCTCTGACCATCACAAACACCAGAATCACAGACTCTGGAGTTTATACAGTGAAGATCAGCAGCAGCAAACAGACTTTACACAAGAGATTCACTGTTACTGTCAGCTGTAAGTAACTCAAGACTATTAATGTAATGATTATTTATTAAATTCAGTTCACATTTATTTGTATAGCGCTTTTCACAATACATATCATTTCAAAGCAGCTTTACAGAGAATGCATGTCAACATTACAATTTAGAGAATGCAGTTAGCAAATAATGTAATAATTTAGTCAATTAATTTACAAACACTGTTAGCAGTTTAACTGAAGGTAGAAGCAATGAGTTCCTGGAAAAATGAATTACATATTAGCAATAATTATGTAGAAATTTGTGAATGTGCATGTGCAGGGCATCCCGAGGTAAAACAGAAAAGAAGTTTATCAGCTGTCTGTAAATAATTCATAACTGTAAATAATTCATAACCCATAACTCTTATTATCTAAAACAGCTTGTCTGACACCTGTAAATACAGTAGATCTGATAAATAATGACTTTCTTTATCACTCAGGTTATATAGTGTTGATGTTTATAGTGTTTGTTATAGATCAGACTCATTCACACTAATGACTCTTTATCATTACAGTATCAGATCTTCACTCAGGTTATATAGTGCTGATGTTTATAGTGTTTGTTATAGATCAGACTCATTCACACTAATGACTTTATCATTACAGTATCAGATCTTCACTCAGGTTATATAGTGTTGATGTTTATAGTGTTTGTTATAGATCAGACTCATTCACACTAATGACTTTATCATTACAGTATCAGATCTTCACTCAGGTTATATAGTGCTGATGTTTATTGTTACAGTACAGATGGCTCGGAGACAGAAGATCACAGTTCAGGTATTTTATTGACACAAGCAGAGGTATTGTCGAACACAGGTGAGTAATGGTGCAGTAATTCAGAGTGATAGATGAATAAATAAAGATACTGTCCTTTTGTGAATTGCAGGGTGGATATCGGTGAAGATCGCTGGAGCAGTTGAGAAGCTGGAGACAGGTGACACTCACACACACGAAGGAGACACACAAGGTAACTTGGGATCGCTGGAGACAGGTAAGTAACAACGGAAGTCCTTAAGCATTCAGGAATAGTCCTTGTTGTGAACAAGACCGGACAGTGAGTGACTGAGTGTGAGTGTCTTTTATGTGTGGGTTGATTGATGAGGTGAATGCGTGCAGGTGTGAGTGATCAGTACTCAGGAGAGGGAGTGCGCTGTGATTGGTTGGTGTTGGAGCCTGGCGTGTCTGTGACAGTGTTGGTGGAGGCATTGGTAGAGGGAAGGGTCTCCTCTGACCCAGTGATGGGGCTGACAATGACCTTCTCAGGAAGGATGGTTTCGGGTTCCTCTCTGCTTTCTTCAGGAGTGTAAAGTTGAGATAGGGCATCAGCCTTGATGTTTCTGGATCCAGGTCTGTAGGAAATGGTGAAATTGAAGCGGGTGAAGAAAAGAGCCCAGCGGGCCTGTCGTGGATTGAGTCTTTTGGCGGCTTGAAGATATTCCAGGTTTTTGTGATCTGTGAGCACCAGAAAAGGATGTCTAGCTCCCTCCAGCCAATGCCTCCACTCCTCGAGGGCCAACTTAACAGCTAGCAGTTCTCGGTTGCCGATGTCATAGTTCACCTCCGCCGGGTTGAGCTTGTGGGAGAAGAAGGCACATGAAGTTTAGCCAAGCATTCACATAATGCATCTCATACCAGATCAATTGCACATGACTATCTTTGCTTAAAGTTATGAACAGCAGCTACGCTAATTATTCTCCTTTTATTTTTCTGTTTTATCTCGGGACACCTGCCCCGAGGTGACTAGAGAGTACATCAGCTTCAGTTTGGATCCAGCTTCTTAAGAAGACCTCAGATGACTGACACCTGTGAAGAGACGGCGCCAACTCCTGCGAGGACTTCAGAAGATGCAATCATCTGGATCAACATGCACATTGCCAATTTCTATATCCTAATTATTGTTAATGTAATTCATTTTTCCAGCTCATTACTTCTACCTTCAGTTAAACTGCTAACTCTGATTGTAAATTAATTACCAAATTATATTATTTGCTAACTGCATTCTTTAGATTGTAATGTTGACATCCATTCTCTGTAAAGCTGCTTTGAATTATATGTATCGTGAAAAGCGCTATACAAATAAATTTGAATCGAATTGAAGTTTGCGAAGCCGTGGAAACGTTGAAGTTCCTTCACAGTGGTGGGAGTTGGCCAGTTCTTGATGGCTGCCACCTTCCCCTCATCCATCCGGATGCCACTGCTGTCGATGTTATAGCCAAGGAACTGCACTGAGGGTTGATGGAAGGAGCACTTTTCGGCTTTGAGGAACAGCTGGAACTCTCTCATGTGTTTCAGGACCTCCGCAACGTGGTGGCGATGTTCAGCCATGCTCCGGGAGTAAATCAGGATATCATGGATGTAAACCAAGACGAACTTGTGGAGAAACTCCTGGAACACCTCATGTACAAAGTCCTGGAATACGAAGGGGGCGCTGACCAGGCCATAGGGCATGACCAGATATTCGTAGTGTCCTGTGGGCGTGACGAAGGCCTTCTTCCACTCGTCCCCCTCGCGTATCCGGATGAGGTTATATGCGCTGCGGAGGTCCAACTTGGTGAACACAGTGGCACCACGGAGATGTTCTAGAGCCGCTGGCATGAGAGGAAGGGGGTACATGAACTTGACGGTTATGTTGTTGAGAGCTCTGTAATCAATACAAGGCCGCAAGCCTCTGTCCTTTTTAGCCACGAAGAAGAAGCTGGAAGGAGCAGGGGAAGTTGATGGATGGATGTAGCCTTGATCCAGGGCCTCCTCGATGTATTCCTCCATGGCCTTCTCCTCCGGGATGGACAGGGGATACATTTTTCCCCTGGGCACTGACTCACACGGAAGCAGATCGATGGCGCAGTCCCATGGCCGGTGTGGAGGCAGCTTTGAAGCTCTCTTAGGGCAGAAAACATCGCTGAAGGGGGCGTAACAGGATGGTATATCCACAGATCGTTTCTCTAGTGGACTCTCAATGGATGTTGCACAGACAGGGAGATGATTGGAACTTGGAGAACACGGAACAGGGAATTCAGAGAAACAGTCTTTAAAACAAGTGTTGCCACACTTCAGGACTTTGTCGGTCTTCCAGGAGAGGATGGGATTGTGCTGCTCCAACCGCGGACGCCCTAAAATCACGTCAGGGGTGGATTCCTCCAGAACCAGCAATGAGATCTTCTCCACATGAAGTACACCAATTTGAAGTAGTAATGGTCCGACACTCCGACTAACTTGTCGTCTGCTTACTGATTTTCCAGTTATCGCGTGGATCTGGTATGTAGCAGGCGTAGCCGTGGTCTTGAAGTTGAGCTGACGGCAGAGGGCGTCTGAGATGAAATTGCCTACTGACCCAGAATCGAGGAGTGCGGTAACTGGAATAGAGACATCAGCAGCAGTAAGCTTCACAATAGTGGTGAGTGGTTTCATCTTATTAGTACAAGGGAAGATAGCACTCACCATGGGACGAGGAGGACGAATGGGGCATGCGGAGATTACATGCCCAGGAGCATCACAGTATAGACACAGATTCTGGGTCAGCCTTCTCTGCTGTTCAGTGGGAGTCAGACGAGATGAATCCATTTGCATTGGTTCATGGGCTAGTTCTGGAGGGCTGACGTATTCTGGCCGGCAGAGGAAGGTGTTGTGCTGAGACTGGCCCTGGTGCTCTTCGAGACACGACTGCATACAAGTGGCGAAGTGGATGGAGAGTTGGATAAACCTTTCAAGCCCTATGGAATCCTTGTATGCAGCGAGATGCAACCGCACTTGTGGATCCAATCCTTGACGATATGTAGTAAGCAGCGCCTGTTCATTCCATCCACTCTTGGCAGCAAGTGTTCTGAATTGAAGGGCATATTCGTTAACAGACATTTTTCCTTGTTTTAGATTATAAAGCTTCTCACCGATAGAAGAATCCCAGGAGGGTTTTCCAAACTCTTCTTTGAAATGATCGATGAAACTGCAGTAGGACTAGATAGCTGGATGATTTTGGGACCAGATGGAATCGTCCCATAAAAGTGCTTTGCCGCTCAGTTGTGTGATCAGGAACGCCACTTTAGACTGTTCGGTGGAGAACATGTGCGGTTGCATCTCCAGGACCAGTGAGCATTGCAGGAGGAAACCGTTGCATTCCTCCGCCGAACCAGAGAAGGGTGTCGGTTTGGCCATGGGACTGGCGTACAGCAGCGGTGAAGGAGTGATGGCGGTCCGGTCTTCTGTTACAGTTCAGATGGCTCGGAGACAGAAGATCACAGTTCAGGTATTTTATTGACACAAGCAGAGGTATTGTCGAACACAGGTGAGTAATGGTGCAGTAATTCAGAGATTAATGAATAAAGATACAGTCCTTTTGTGAATTGCAGGGTGGATATCGGTGAAGATCGCTGGAGCAGTTGAGAAGCTGGAGACAGGTGACACTCACACACACGAAGGAGACACACAAGGTAACTTGGGATCGCTGGAGACAGGTAAGTAACAATGGACGTCCTTTAGGTAACCATTCAGGAATAGTCCTTGTTGCGAACGAGACCGGATGGTGAGTGACTGTGTGTGAGTGTCTTATGTGTGGGTTGATTGATGAGGTGATTGCATGCAGGTGTGAGTGATCAGTACTCAGAAGAGGGAGTGCGCTGTGATTGGCTTGTGTTGGAGCCTGGCGTGTCTGTGCCATTTATAGTGTTTGTTATAGATCAGATTCATTCACACTAATGACTCTTTATCATTACAGAATCAGATCTTCACTCAGGTTATATAGTGTTGATGTTTATAGTGTTTGTTATAGATCAGACTCATTCACACTCTCATATCTGTCTCTCTTTAGCTGTTCCAGCATCAGGTCTGTCTTCAGCTGCTGTAGCAGGGATTGTTGTTGTTCTGCTGCTGGTATTATCCGCAGCTGTTTGTGTTTTTTACTATCACAAAGTCTCTGAACTACAAAAGCAAATGTGTAAGTATTACAGCTGACACAGCAAAAGGGAAAACATTGTGCTTTATTGTAGTACAGTACAGTTTAAATGTATAATACAATTTTTCACAATCAATATTTCTACCGTTTTACCAGTTCTACTTGTGGTTGATTTAGTGATTTGTGTGATTGTTTTTGGAAAATGAGCTGAATAACATTAACAGGGCTCTGCGGTAACATTTTTCTTGTGCTCCTAATAAAAAAAAAATTAGGAGCACTTCCTGATCAATAACCGACACTAACTTTCCTATTACCGGGCGATATTTGCCCCTTTAAATTAACTTCCACAGGCATTTTTACCATTATAAGAGCATTACTGACAAAATGCGCGTGACAATCACATGCGATATATCGCCCAGCCCTAAAAATAAATCATCAAATATGTTTGCACTGCAGAAGCGGCACAGAAGCTCCATCTGAAGTGGTTTTTAGACACATTTACATCGACTGCTTAATGCAGCTCATTGGTAAATAATGTTGTACAAATGTTTTAAAGGTGCCCTAGAATTAAAAATTTAATTTATCTTGGCATAGTTAAATAACAAGAGTTCAGTATGGAAATACATGGACATACAGTGAGTCTCAAACACCATTGTTTCCTCCTTCTTGTGTAAATCTCATTTGTTTAAAAGACCTCTGAAGAACAGGCGAATCTCAACATAACACCGACTGTTACGTAACAGTCGGGATCATTAATATGTACGCCCCCAATATTTGCATATGCCAGCCCATGATCAATGCATTACACAAGGGCAAAACGTCTGGATGTGCACAGCTGAATCATCAGACTAGGTAAGCAAGCAGGACAATAGCAAAAAATGGCAGATGGAGCAATAATAACTGACATGATCCATGATATCATGATATTTTTAGTGATATTTGTAAATTGTCTTTCTAAATGTTTCGTTAGCATGTTGCTAATGTACTGTTAAATGTGGTTAAAGTTACCATCATTTATTACTGTATTCGCGGAGACAAGAGAGCCGTCGCTATTTTCATTATTAAACACTTGCAGTCTGTATAATGCATAAACACAACTTCATTCTTTATAAATCTCTCCAACAGTGTAGCTTTAGCTGTTAGCCACGGAACACTATCAAACTCATTCAGAATCAAATGTAAACATCCAAATAAACACTATACTCACATGATCCGATCCATGCACGCAGCATGCATGACGAACATCTTGTAAAGATCCATTTGAGGGTTATATTAGCTGTGTGAACTTTGTAAATGCACTGTATAATTGCACTTATAGTCGAGAGCTGGGGGGGGGGGGGGGGGGGGGGGGCACGTGATTTAAAGGGGCCGCAGCATGAATCGGTGCATAGTTAATGATGCCCCAAAATAGGCAGTTAAAAAAATTAATTAAAAAAAATCTATGAGGTATTTTGAGCTGAAACTTCAGACACATTCAGGGGACACCTTAGACTTATATTACATCTTTTGAAAAGACGTTCTACGGCACCTTTAAAATATAATTATTTTGAATTTAGATTTATAAAAAATTTAAATTTAAAAGTTTGATATTTTAAGTAAAAATAGCCTATGTAAAGTGTAAATATGAAAATAAATGTATTACATTTACCGCCAGTAGGTGGCGGTAAATCTTAATGTGCGAGTCATTCATTCAGTCGTTCAAAACGCATATTCATTCAGAAATCTTGGAGATGCAGAACAGTTCTGGTGTGGCTTTGTTTGAAACTGTTTTCACAAAATAGAGCAAAAATAGACATTATTGTGTCTAATTTTAAATCACTTAATATCAACTTGTTTATTGGACGTCAGTCAGATCAGAATCACATTTGCAATCATGCCAATACTCGGAGAAACAGGAGTATACTCGTGTGATAGCAAATTATTAGGCTTGCTGCAATCGACGGTGTTACCGGTGTTCAGCCCCAACACCGGTTATATCACTTGCCCACCGTGACCGCGGCACCAACCCCATCGTCGTTTTGATTTTTATAGTAATAAAAATAATTTAGTTTAGTTAAATAACAGATACAGTTAAAAACTGAATGCGTCTGCTCAATTCAGTGAGAGCTGAACGAGAGTCACAGCAGGAGTCAGATTTCACCTCACTTCTCTGAATGATGATGGATGAAGATTTGTTTGCAAAGCAAAATGTAAAAGAACATGAGGACAAGTAAATAATGATAGAATGTTATTTAGTGATATGATCTATGTCATGTCTGTGCAGACAGATCTTTTTTAAATGTCGCAAGACGTGACATTACTGAAGCACAGTGACAAATGGCTATATAATTATAAATTAAATTTATTTAATTATAAATTAAACAGTGCTGTTCTGACAAAATGTGTGTACTTAAAAACAGATGTATATTAATATTGAATGAACATTTTACAAACAAGTTTGTTCCTTTGACTAAAACCTGATTTTTCTTTTTTCAGTGCTATTTCAGTGGTGAATTATTAAAGGGTAAGTTCAGCCAAAAATTTAATTTCTGTCATTAATTACTCCCCCTCATGTCGTTCCACACCAGTAAGTCTTTTGTTCATCTTCAGAACACAAACTAAGATACTTTTCATAAAATCTGAGGTTTCTGTCCCTTCATTCACAGTTTACACAACTACCACTTTCAAGGCCCAGAACTTTAGTAAAGACATCATTAAAGTACTCCATGTGATTTCAGAGGTTTAAACTCAATTTTATGAAGTGACATGAGTGCTTTGTTTGCACAAAAAACATAACTCATGACTTTATTTACAAAATATTAATCTCCAATGCACATTCACATGACAGTGTCTGCTCTCAGGTCAATATAAGTCGAGGATAAACCACTTGAGTCACATGGATTATTTTAATGATGTCTTTACTAGAGTCAATGAGAGACAGAAAGCTCTCTGATGTTATTAAAAGGATCTTCGTTTGTGTTCTGAAGGTAAACAAAAGACTTTCTGGTGTGGAACGACATGAGGGTAATTAAGTGACAATGTTCATTTTGGGTGAACTAATCCTCTAACAAATGAATGTATGTTAGCATGAAACATTATTGCATTGTTGCAGATATTTAGTTAAAAGTCCAAATGATGAAGTTATTAGAAGCACATGAAGAGTCACACAGTATCTTCTCAGTCCTTCAGTTCACTCTCTTACAATCTCCTCTTTTCTCTGTTTCTGTGTTCTGCTGTGACATGAAGTTATATCAGTCAAAGAGGGAAAATATTTCACTCTAACCTCTGGCATTAAAATAAACAAAGATGATCAGATACAGTGGCTGTTTGGAGATAAAAAGACTCTCATAGCTGAAATCCAAAGAGGGACTGGAGAGATCACTGTTCCTCCTGATGGGAGATTCAGAGACAGACTGAAGGTGGACAAGAAGACTGGATCTCTGATCATCACAAACATTAGACCTGAAGACACAGGAGTCTATGAACTGAAGATCACAGGCAGCAGACTTGTACAGAACATGTGCAGAAGACATGTGCAGAACTTGAACAAAAGATTCATCGTTTCTGTCAGGGGTGAGTCGCTCAATGTAGTAATTATTACATTTTTCCACATACATTAATTTTTTATATTCACACATTACTTTTTTTCTGTAATTTAGTGATATGTTGTGATGTCATGTCCTTTAAAACGGCATCAGTTTTAGGTACACTTGCACAGGTTCAGGTATTTGGTAGACATTTGGTTTGTATGTAATTTATACATTATTTGAATTACATTTGTTTTCCATGCAGCTATGAGGAACAATGTGAAGTGTGTTTAGTCAAGCTCTTAATTTAGCAGTGCTAAACAGCAGTAAATTAAATTTGAAGCTTGGTTTGTTTTGGATATGTACAGTAGAAACCAGTATTGGCTCCTGGCCATAAATTTAGCTGGGGTAGATTCTGGGTTATAGCGTTAGATAAAGCTTTTACATTGTAATTGCTCTTTTATAGTCATCTGTCCTTGCATAATTCAGCCTGAGGGTGGCGTTCTAATGCGGATTGACTGGCTGTAAGTGCACACACACATACAATCTGCAAGTTTCTATCTAAAGTTGTGAAATAACTTGAAAAATTGCAATATTTCTTAAAACATTTGGGAATAAAGCACTGTTTCCATCCAACGAGTTAAAGAGAACAAAATTGTCACTTCCTGATTAACTGGCACTAAATACCACTAAGTAAAGTATAAGAAGCCACTGAATATAATATTTTTCATAAATAATAAATTATGTGCACCACAATAAATGTGGTCATTACTTTCGGAGGGGGATCCTGCTGTTTGGGAACACAGTTGTGTGAGGCAGTTCACAGGTAACCATGGCGCTAAGACTAACGGTTAATTGCCTTTCTCTCAACTGATCATTTAACTCTCTAAGGATACGCTCATGATTCTCTTCGACACATGTCTGCAATCTATGGAGAGATTCCTCTACTGACTGATTCAGCTCATATAAGCGATCTAATATTTCAGGAACCAATGCGTTAACCGGCTTCAATCTGTTATGAACTTCAAAAAACTCTGCCGCTATTCTGTCACAATTTATTTGAAAGTGGTAATCCAATTTGTTATGAATCGCTAAAAATTCAGAGGCGTCTCTGTTTTGATTCTCTTTGAAGTGGCAGTCCAATCTGATAATAATGTCATCCCATCACTGTAAACAAATAACAAATTGGTAAATTTCATTTTGTATAAATAAATAAAATAAATAAAATATACACTTACAGAGATTTATGGCGGTGAATGCGTCCTGTTCAGCATTTGATCCTATTAAATATATAAAAAGCCTGCTATGAATTTACACAAATAATAAGATTCATATTCAAACAAACATTACAATTAACCAGAATTAAACCAGAATTTATCTCAATTAAATGTTTAAAAAAAAAAAAAGCAGCACTTTGTCGACATCTCGTGGTTCAATGTAGAAACAACACTACAAAACCCAAGCATACTTTAAAGGGGCTCCACTGGTGTCAAAAGTATTCACATTCAATACTCAAGTAGAAGTATAGATACTAGGGTTTAAAAATACTTCTGTAGAAGTTGAAGTATCAACTCAAGCTTTTTACTCAAGTAAAAGTGTAAAAGTACTGGTTTCAAAACTACTTAAAGTATAAAAGTAAAAGTAATATAAGGGAAAAAAATGCCATTAAGGACAAAAGCTTAGGCCGTGTCACAGGGGTCTATTGTGCACTCCACCTCCTCAAAATGTCATCAATAACCTTTATTGGAATGTAAATGTACATCCAAGCTTAACTGCAGGAATCTGTGAGGGCAGCGGACAAGAAAAATGTGGGTAGTTTTGGTGTACCCAGGGCAGGCTTAGTAACAATCAGGGCTTGAAATTAACACCTGCCAACCCACCAAAGTTTTCAGCTGTTTCAGTTCACACCGCACCGACAAACGCCAACAAATTCGTCTGTTGGAGCTTGTTGGATAGGTGTTAGCGTTGGTTGGAGTCTGTTTTTACCAGACTGAACATGTTTAATCAGCGTTTGTTTGGTCGTCTGAGCATCCAACAAACGGCAACAAATTCTCAGTGCGTTCCAAATGGGATATATCGCCCTCCGAAGGGCACTTCGGAGTGAAAACAATCATGGCCGCCATATTGAAGGGTCGTTCCAAACCGAAGTGTTCAAAACTGGCCACTTTAAAGGGCCCTTCGGAATGAAGGATTTCGAAGGGTACAACTGATGGACACTTCGGACCCCCATGATCCTTTGCACAGTGAAGTTGTTTGTCTTCACAGAATGGGCTCGGAGTTCGATTTTACCTATAAATATATGTATAGTATTTTTCTATACTACTGTAATATTTATACGAGTTAGATTTAGTACATTATTATGGTCAAAATAACATTGTACTTCAACAAAAATACTTTACAGCTCCCTTCATCAGTCCATTCAAATGTTTCAAATACATAGACACAATATACATTATGGTGCGATAAACCAAAAAATAAAAAATAAACTAACGTTAAACAAAGGGCGCAACTTGCGCAATCTATCCTCCTTGATTGTCTCGTTAAGATGACGCAGAAGTGCGTTCCAAAAAAGGAGTATTTTTGACCTCTACACCCTTCATCCCTTCGAAGCTCTCACTCTGGAGGGTAAACACTTTGAAGGGATTAGGGCATAGGGATGAGCCCCTCCGAATGGAACGCAGGGCCTGACGTAATCTGACCTGGCCACGAACCGTTGCCATGACGATGAGGCAAGTCCCCTGCAAAGACAGCTGTTTGATCGCGCCCGCGCCTCACGCGCACACAACAAAGCACTGGAAACGTGACATCGCAGCTTGTTCGTTATAAAAAATAAAATACAGTTTAAAAAAAAAACATATAAAAGGAACAATAGTCCGTAGTGCAATCCGTGCCATTCAGCAAGGGCACTGCTCCACTTCACCGAAAGAGAGAGGTATAACACCATGAGAGCAACGCAGGTTTACCTTCAGTTTCGTTTTGGCTTGTTTAGCTACATGGTTGTATATGACTATGGGTCACATAAATAAAAAGGGTCGCGCTAAAAAAAAAGTTTAAAAACCGGTTTATACGCCAATTTATTCAAACGTACCGAACTACCTAGCTTAATTTGCGGAGGACGAAGAGAAAGCACCCGTTTGATAGCCTAAATGAGCCAGTAGTAGAGAAATAATAACTTTTAAGAAATAATCTTTTTCGAGTAACGACCCCCAGCACTGTCGTCCTTGCTGGAGTGTGACGTGATTTGTGACGTGCAGGTGTGATGGATCGCGTACAACCCAATAGGGTGTCAGAATTGTATTTGTTTATTCTCATCCAACCACAATCAAATTCACTCTATCCGGATGGCGCGATTTATCTGGATAGTTTTTTTTTTCCAAGCCGGAATGAAAACAAGCCGAAATGAAATAGGAGTAACGAGGCTATTTTTAAAATGTAAGGAGTAGAAAGTACAGATAATTGCGTGAAAATGTAAGGAGTAGAAGTAAAAAGTCGTCTGAAAAATAATTACTCCAGTAAAGTATAGATACCCGAAACTTCTACTTAAGTAAGGTAACGAAGTATTTGTACTTCGTTACTTGACACCTCTGAGGGGCTCTCTGTAGGAATGACACCCAGTCTTCAAAATAGGTACTGCAGTCCAAATTCAAAATATTGTTTGGCCCGCCCCCTTGTTCAAAGATGCGGGTTGCCAGCTTTTACAGCATATGGTTGCCAGCAACAATAGGGAGTGCAATTGACAATGAAAGCTGAGGAGATTTAAACACTGTAAGCTGATGAGTTGATTTATCTGTTTTGATATGCTGTTGTTCATAGAGATATTTAGATGGATTCAGAGGCTTTTTAGTAGAGATGCACCGATTGCAATTTTCTTGGCCGATTCCGAGTTCCAATTTTTTGTCAGTGTGATCGGCCGATACATATTTTTTTCAGATTTTCTTTCTAAGAACTATAAATGACAACATATACAAACAAAAATCTACTTTTCTTCAATGCAGAGTTTTATTTTCATTAAAAAAAGTAAAAGTCAGTAATAAAATATAAACAGCTTAAATAAATGCAATAGAATAAAGAGAGCTATGAAACTAAGTTTTTCGGGTTAACTGGGTTTTTATTCAGGTAAGAAATACTACAGAAATTAAAGTAATCAAATGTAAAATAACACATTGTGTTATTTTGCATTGGTTACCTTAATTTCTGTAGTCTTTATTGCCTGAATAAGGGGCAGTCGTGGCCTAATGGATAGAGAGTCGGACTTGTAACCCAAAGGTCATGGGTTCGAGTCTCAGGTCCGGCAGGGATTGTTGGTGAGGGGAGTGAATTTCCAGCGCTCTCCCCACCTTCAATACCACGACTGAGGTGAGACCCTTGAGCAAGGCACCGTACCCCCAACTGCTCCCCGGGCGCCGCAGCAATGGCTGCCCACTGCTCCGGGTGTGTGTTCACGGTGTGTGTGTTCACTGCTGTGTGTGTGCACTTGGATGGGTTAAATGCAGAGCACAAATTCCAAGTATGGGTCACCATACTTGGCCACATGTCACTTCAAATAATTCTTACCAATTAAAGTTATAAAACGTATTCAGTCAAGAGCAGAAAGTAATTTTCTTTGTCTTTTGTTCTTTGATTAACATGACAGACAGCAGCAGGAATATTGGACTGCTGTCCCTTTAAGAGTCTATGAACGGTGTTCAACGGACCCAATACTGTTACACACGACATGAGTTCACTTTCTTAGCTATTTAATGATTCAAAACTGACAGTGTTTATCTGTATACTCGCCAAGATTGCCTGTGCCTGACATACTTTTGCTGATTGCTGGTTTTGACATACTTTTGTATGTATTTGACAGTTTAAGTGCAGGAAGGCGCTTATTTTGGTACTTGTGACTTTGTTTGACTTCTGTCTCTGTTTGAGACTGAGCGTTCGCTCCACTAATATAGATCAGTGGTGCGCGCGCTTTTAATGTGAGCGCGAGACCTGCGGGAATGACTAAAATGTATGCGCAATACAAGCACTACTTAACCGGAGCGAATGAGACAAGGGAGAGAGAGGAGGCGCCCGCCCGAGTGTGTGTCACTTCACCGTGACAGAGAAGAGAGCGGGAACGCGCAGCTGACGTTACTGCCTGATTCTCTGACCCAGTTTGTTTGCTGGTTTCCATGGCTGCAATACGCGGTGTTTTCCGCCAACTGGCAACCTGTGATGTCGAAATACTATTGGATAAACTGGCAGCACGAGGTTTCGCACAAACCAAAACAAAAACAGACATTCCGACACGGAACACACACTTTCAAAGTAGAATATCTGCCTGTAGCATTGTTTTTCTGAGAAACAAGTAGGTGAGCTTAGCATGTTTCCTAAATATCTGCAAACATATTAGGGTATTTTTATGCTTTATTAAAGTAAAAATCTTACATAGAGCCCCTTTAAACAGAAACAAAAATGTAATTAAATGTATAGTATTATGTTTAACTTTTACAAAAAAAAAGAAAAAGGTAGAAAATAGTATGTGAAATATATAACATTTAAAACAGATTAAACCAGAATTTATCTCAGTTAAACAATTAAAATAAGTGTAATACAACTACAGAACCACAAACAAACCCCAAACAAAATAAATGAAACAGTTTTTGCGTCATCTAGTGGACAATGTGTGATTTAAACACAACTGTAAAATCACAGGATCATTAATCCCTGCTTAGCGTGTATGAGAAACTACATGCACAAGTCTGCAAAGCGTAATTGGAATGAAAAAACTACATTTTGTCTCATACAATTATACGTCAGCATGCTCTACACACGCAGAGTTATGACGTTGCGTTGTCTTGGTTGCCAATAACAACTGAATGGGTAATTTGTGACAAACATAACATTGCAATCTTAACAAGCTAGTCCATAAATATCAACGCATAAAAACAGAAAAGTCAAACAGACAACAAAAAGATGAATAAAGCTTTCGCCAATTATGAAAACTGATTCAAATGCCAAAGGTCATTGGGGTGATACTACGGTCAACCATGGGAGGGGGATGGGAAAATTTGTGGGTGGCCCGTGGGGGAGGGGAACGTTGTGGGTGGCCCCAGAGGTCAGAAAGGTCAATGGTCACGATCCATCATTTTTGACAGGAGGTGTAGGGTATAACTACTAATATGCCATAATTTAAAAGTTAATAACATTTGAAGGGAATAATTTACAGTCATAAAACCAACTGTAAAGTGTTCATCTACATGTGAGCTATGATTCACACCTTTTATTATTTTCATATTTATTCAAATAAACTGTCAAATCATGTGTAAAAATGGTTATTTTTCACTGTATATATGCTCATACATAAATAGGCATGTAGAAATGCTGTCAAACAGAAGAATTCTCTATCAAAGGTTGTAAATAACTGCAGTAAAGTATTGGGTGTGAAATTGCCAGGGTTGTCAGATTTGTTTGATATTCAGGTGATAAAGAAAGCACATCACATCATATCTGACACATCTCACCCTCTTTATGAATCATTTCAGACACTCCTCTCAGGATCTTTGTATAGGGTCCCTTTAGCTAAGACAGTAGTCTCTGTAGTCGCCACAAGCTCCGAAAATGCCAATAAAAACTACCTGGTGCAGCCTGGACCATAAAACATAATAAACACGCTCCAGCCAATAACCACATCATTGATAGTCAGACGAGGTAGATCTTGAAGACAGCGAGTGTAAAAGAGAGCCATGTTTGTCAGTTGTCGATCAAGTGAGCTAGAATTTCGCGGTCAGTCTAACTGGAAGTGTGTCAGCCGGTATAAGCCAATCCGGAACTTTGACGTGCATTGAGCGCATTTGTAGCTTTACTCCCTAGATGTCGCCTGCCACATTCGGATGAATAAATCAAAAGTAGGGCTGTACGATGAATCAGATATCGATACGGACTAGTGTCTGTGAATATTAAAGCTAAAAATGACTGCTATTGAAATCTGAAGTCTGTATGAAGGAGCGCCGCATTTTCGTCTACTACACATACTGACGCACGCGTGACGCTCGCGATGATTTCAGTGTCTGCTGTATCACTCACTATACATGAACTTCATCTGCAGAGCTGCTCTTAGAGTCACTTTATGAACATTTCATTTGATAAAAATACCAACATTTGTAATATCATATACACAGGAAGTCAAACGTCTTCACAATCCTGTCAAAATAAAAGTTCGGTATAACTTGATATAACAGAAATATACTATTGTGCAATCGAGTGTACTTCGATTAATAGAGATAATAGCCTAATAATAATAATAACACCGTTTATTAAAACACAAACTTAAAGGTCTTCATTGAAATTACAGCTATTGCACAGTAAAAATGTAGCCTACTTATTAATATTATTAATTTAATTTCATTAATTTGATTTCGTTTTAAACTAAATTGTTAGCTTTATAAACTGATTTGATTACATTTTAAAAAAAAAAAAAAATTTTGTCCTTACAATGTTTATATAATATATTCCCTGTACTTCTGACAGTAAAATATGTAAAAAAACAAACAAAAACAAAACAAAAACAAAAAAACATACCATGAAACCACCAGAATCTTAAAAAAAAATGTCATACAGATTTTTGGTCATACCGCCCAGCACTAGTTTGTTTGTTTGTTTTTTGAACCGGTTCATTGAAACGAACTGTCTGAGAGAACTGGTTCCTGGAAAAGAACCGGACTTCCCATGGAGCGCACAAGCCGCCTCTCAGTCTCAAACAGTTTGTGAGTCACTAAAGTACCTTTCAGGGAAATTCTGTTCACTTGGCGGCCATATTTGCAACACCTCAGAGCAGCTATTTCAGGCATCCAAGACCAAGTCCTATCTGTTTGAATGGAGGAATCCTGAAATCTCGAAAACTGCTTGGTGAACTCACAATTAAATAACATATTTCAAATCAGCAACAAAATCTAATGTATTGAACTGGGTCATGTTTTTTGTCTTGTGGACTTTATGTAAACATCTGTTATGTGAAATAGTTTATTCAGGACAGTACTAAATAAAAAATAACATGCAATTTTCATGATCCTTATTTTGTTAAAACGGTTAACATTTTTGCATATTCTGAAACTTTTGAGCTCAACTGTATGTCAGTTACCTGTCGTCACAGTGTGCAGTTGACACACACATCTAACAGTTTCTATAAATCGCTTATCTTGCCTGAACATGCCATAAACAATATAGATAACGTCCAAAGTAACAATTAATTAACACACAGATATCCTAAAAACTGACCTGTCCACGCTGCAAATCAGGTGATTTTTGAAGTATCAGGTAATCCACATTATTGTAAAATGTATTTGGCTACTTATATTTTCCTGTGGTTTGAGTGACAGATGTGGAGCAAATGATCAGTGTTGATTTTCTGATTTCTGATGTTGTCGGTTTTCTGTTTCTAATTTCTGATCTATATTTCTCTGTTTCTGTGCAGTACTTCAAGTGAATGAATCAGTGCTGAAGGGAGATTCTGTCACTCTGAACTATGATACTGAAATACAGAAGGATGATAAAATAAATTGGATGTTTGGAACTGAAGAGAAACTCATAGCTGAAATGACTGGAGAGAACCGTGAGAACCTTCAATGGTCTGATGATGAATTCAGAGACCAAATGAAGCTGGACCCTCAGACTGGATCTCTCATCATTCAACAAACCAGACCTGAACACACTGGATTATATAAGATAGAGATCTATAGAAATGATTATTCAACATTCAGACTCTTCAGGCTTATCGTCTGTGGTGAGTAACACAAAGTCTTTCAGTGAAACAGCAACAGTGTATATGACAGACCTTGTGTCAAAATATGATTATAAAAGTGTTCCAGTTGTGTTATATTAATGATGGAGAAACTCTGACCTGTTCATCATATCACTGCACTGCTTCCATAGCAGATCTATACTGATGTAGAAATCAACACACTGTAATGTCAGGATCAAGAGCTTCTAGTGGAATTAATGGACAGAGTTCAATCATTCTGTTACAACACAGAAGGGACAGAGACAGTCTTTCACAGGAGATGGAGCTTTATTGAGAACCAGTATGAGTTGTGGTAGAAGTAATACGTGATACAGTGCAGATTCTTGAAGTGCTGGGTGATGATGGATTCCTTTGTGGTTGCAGGTGGAGTCGAACTTGGAGTTGGAGACGAAGGAGACGAAGGAGACGCTGGAGACGAGGAGCACTCACACAGAGAGGAGATAACACACGAGGAGAATTCAGGAGACAGGTAGATCACTGGGAGTCCTTAAGGTAAGCATACAGGTAAGTTAATGCAAACAAGACCGGACATCGAGTGGTGTGTGTGAGTGCTCTTTATGCTGGCTGTGATGAGGTGCTAAATGAGGTGCAGGTGTCTGTGATCAGTGTGCAGGTGTCTGTGATCAGTACTCTGGTGACTGGGTGCGCTGTGATTGGTGAGCGGTGGAGCCTGACGTGTCTGTGACAGTAACCCCCCCCCCGTCCGATGGTTCCCCGCTCCATGGGAACAGTGTGGGTTGGTAGCCGAGCACGCACTGGAATGGAGTGAGTCCGGTGGATGGCTGACACAGGGAGTTCTGTGCCTACTCGGCCCAACCCAAATACTGGTTCCAAGAGTCCTGGTGGTCGTGACAGAAGGTACGGAGGAAGCGGCCGATCTCCTGGATCTTCCTCTCCGTCTGCCCGTTTGACTGCGGATGGTAGCCAGACGATAGACTGACGGTCACACCTAGGAGCGAGTGGAAGGCCTTCCAAACCCGGGAGATGAACTGGGGTCCCACTCCTGTGGTGGAGGCGTCCACCTCCACGACGAAAGGGAGCTCTGGATTGGGGTGGACGAGGAGGGGAGCGGTGGTGAAGGCTTCTTTGAGGCTTTCAAAGGTGTTGGTGGCAGCTGGAGTCCAGGACAGAGACTTGGGCTGGTTACGGAGCAGGTTGGTGAGTGGATGGGTGATGGAACTGTAATTCTTGATAAACCGTCGATAAAAGTTTGCAAAGCCAAGGAAGCGTTGGAGTTCTTTGATAGATGTTGGAGTGGGCCAGGTCTTGATGGCGTCCACCTTGCCCTCGTCCATCCGGATGCCACTGTGATCTATGATGTATCCGAGGAAGTGGACTGAAGACTGATGGAACGAGCACTTTTCAGATTTTAGGAAGAGATGGAACTGACGAAGCCGTTGGAGGACCTCCACAACGTGGTGGCGATGTTCGGCCAGGCTCCGGGAGTATATCAAGATGTCGTCGATATATATACCAGCACAAACTTGTGGAGGAACTCCCGGAGCACCTCATGTATGAAGTCCTGGAATACGGAGGGGGCGTTGACCAGGCCATAGGGCATCACAAGATATTCGTAGTGGCCGGTGGGAGTGATGAAGGCGGTCCTCCACTCGTCCCCCTCGCGTATCCGGATGAGGTTGTACGTGCTGCGGAGGTCCAACTTCGTGAACACAGTGGCACCACTGAGATGTTCCAGGGCCACTGGGACGAGAGGAAGGGGATAACGGAACTTAACTGTGATCTTGTTTAGTGAGCGATAATCAATGCAGGGCCTCAAGCCTCCGTCATTTTTTGCCACAAAGAAGAAGCTCGAAGCAGCAGAGGAAGTAGACGGGTGGATGTATCCTTGAGCAAGGGCCTCTTTGATGTATTCCTCCATGGCCTTCTCCTCTGGTATGGAAAGGGGATAGATTTTACCCCTAGGCACTGGCTCACCCAGAAGCAGATCGATGGCACAGTCCCATGGCCGGTGTGGAGGCAGCTTGGAGGCTCTCTGCGGGCAGAAGACGTCGCTGAAGGGGGCGTAACACTCTGGAATGTCGATGGAACGTTTCTCGACTGAACTCTCTATGGAGGTGGCACAAACGGAGATGTCATGAGAGGTTGGTACTCGAGGGACTGGAAGGTCGGAGAAGCAGTTGGAGAAACATGTTTCTCCCCACTTCAGGATCTCGCCGGTTTTCCAAGAGATGGTTGGGTTGTGCTGCTCCAACCAGGGGTGCCCTAATACCACGTCAGAGGTGGATTCCTCCAGAACCAGCAGATGTATATCTTCTAGATGGAGTACACCGACTCGCAGTTGGATGGGGCCCACACATCGGCGCACACATCTTCGGCTCAGAGGCTTTCCGATTATTGAGTGGATCTGGTAGATGGACGGAGAAGGCGTAGTCTTGAGCTTGAGCTGCCGGCATAGGGCGCCGGAGATGAAGTTGCCGGCTGACCCTAAATCGAGGAGCGCCACCACTGGAAGGGAGACACCAGCGGCAGTAAGATTAACAACAGTGGTGAGTGGTTTCATTTTATTGATAGAGGGAATAATGGCACTCACCATTGGGCGAGGTGGACGAGTTGGGCACGCAGAGATGATGTGCCCAGGTAAACCACAGTATAGGCAGAGATTCAGGGTCAGCCGTCTTTGTCGCTCGGAGGGAGTGAGTCTGGAATTGTCGACGTTCATGGGTTCGTTGGCTGGTTCTAGAGGGCTGACGTGTTCAGGCCGGCGGAGGAGGTGATGGAAGAGTGACTGGTCCTGGTGTTCTTCAATACACGACTGCATACGGGAGGCGAAGCGGATGGAAAGCTGGATGAAGCGCTCGAGGCCGATGGAATCCTCGTATGCAGCGAGATGCAACCGCACCCGAGGATCCAACCCTTGTCGGTAGGTGGTGATGAGAGCCTGTTCATTCCATCCACTTGAAGCGGCTAGCATTCTGAATTGCAAAGCGTAATCGTTAATGGTCATGGAACCTTGCTTGAGATTGCATAATTTCTCACCAACAGAGAAGTCGAAGGAGGGCTTGCCGAACACTTCCCGGAAGTGGGACACGAAGGAGGCATATGAACGTGTGACGGGACCATTTTGAGACCAGATGGATTCAGCCCACTGTAACGCTTTGCCTTGCAACTGGGAAATAATGAACGCTACCTTGGATGTGTCGGTGGGGTAGAGGTGCGGTTGCATCTCCAGGACCAGTGCACACTGCAGGAGGAAGCCGCTGCAGTCCTCCACCGATCCTGAGTAGGGCACTGGTCTGGCCATGGGACTGGCGTGCGCTGGCGGAGAGGGAGAGGTGACGGTGTTTGCGGAAGTGATGGCTGGTGACGGTGGAGGTGCGCTGGAGGTGAGAGCTCGTCGGAGAACATCAAAGAGCTCTTGGAATGGATCCGGGGAACTCATACTGGCCTCGCGCTGTTAGGGTCCGGTCTTCTGTTACAACACAGAAGGGACAGAGACAGTCTTTCACAGGAGATGGAGCTTTATTGAGAACCAGTATGAGTTGTGGCAGAAGTGCAGGTGAGTAATTCGTGATACAGTGCAGATTCTTGAAGTGCTGGGTGATGATGGATTCCTTTGTGGTTGCAGGTGGAGTCGAACTTGGAGTTGGAGATGAAGGAGATGCTGGAGACGAGGAGCACTCACACAGAGAGGAGATAACACACGAGGAGAATTCAGGAGACAGGTAAGTAGATCACTGGGAGTCCTTAAGGTAAGCATACAGGTAAGTTAATGCAAACAAGACCGGACATCGAGTGGTGTGTGTGAGTGCTCTTTATGCTGGCTGTGATGAGGTGCTAAATGAGGTGCAGGTGTCTGTGATCAGTACTCTGGTGACTGGGTGCGCTGTGATTGGTGAGCGGTGGAGCCTGACGTGTCTGTGACACATTCTTGACTGAACATGTGTTCAAATGTGTCTCTATTTTATCAAAGCTGTAAGACTCAAAAAGGTCAACTGAAGTCAACTGTAAAAACAGGCAGTTGCAGATTAATTAATGAATAATGAATAATAATTCATTTATTTGCTTGTTTTTGTCTTTTTGACAGATCTGGTTCCTCAATGAAGCAGCTTCAGACAGTCTTCTTTCATATGCTGTTGTCTGTTCTGAAACTGTTTTTCACACAGACTGTGTTGCTTCTGTCTGCAGGATTGTTTGATCAACTTTATCAGTCACATTATCAGTCACATTATCCTCCTCATTATTCCTGATCATTATTGAACTGCAGTACAGTCATTATCTGATCACAAATCAAACATTCATAACCGCTTCTTCACACAAACACAATTCAACACACTCATATTTCATGTCATTTGAGAGGATTTTTACTCTTAGAAACACAGACTGGAGTTCAACACAGTTTCATCAGTCAAACACACATGAGGTGTAGAGATTTATACTTACATTCAGATTTCTACAATGACAAGTTGAGCTCTTTTCAACTTAAAATAGAGTAAATTATATGTTTGTGATACAGTATGTCAGGTGTGATATGACAATGTTTCTTCTGTTTATTTCTGCTGCTGTTGGTTTTCTGCTTCTGATTTCTCTTCTGTATTTTTCTCTGTTTCTTTGACAGATGAAGAGAAGTCAGTGTCAGTGATGATGTGGGCGGATGTGACTCTACGTGTCAATCCTGAAATACAGACAGGAGATGAGATATTCTGGATGTTTGGAGATGACAACCGTCTCTTAGCTAAAAACACAGAAGAAGAGTGTGAAGAAGAGTCTGAGTACAGTGATTATAGATTTAAACCTGATGTGGATCTGAATCCTCAGACTGGAGATCTCACCATCAAGACAATCAGTATTTCCAACACTGGAGAATACAAACTAAAGAACATCAGAAATGGCAAAGCCTCATTCAAGTTATTCAGAGTTACTGTTTCTGGTGAGTGAAATATGTACTTTCATTGTAATTATGATTTTATTTTAGATCAGTATTGTGTCGTTCTTAAGGGATAATTCAGCCAAAAATGACCTCATGTCGTCCTGAACCCACAAGACTTTTATTCATCAAAACTGAGAGATTTCTGTCTATCCATTAGAAGTCAAGTCAAGTCGTCACCTTTATTTATATAGCGCTTTTTACAATGCAGATTGTATCAAAGCAGCTTTACATTGATAACTGGTACATAATTTTGGCTGCACAGCAGCTCTTAAAGAATAGTGTCAATGCAGGCAGATCAAAGCACTGTTGAATAAATGTCAAGAATACTGTTGAATATCAAATGTCAAGTCAAATGTCAAGTGTCCCCAACTAAGCAAGCCAAAGGTGACAGTGGCAAGGAACCCAAACTCCAACAGGTGACATCAGGTGGCAAACAAGTGGCAAATAGGCGTTAAAATGGAGAAAAAAAAAACCTTGGGAGAAACCAGGCTTAGTCGGGGGGCCAGTTCTCCTCTGGCGAACAGTGCTTTGTTACGAATCAGGTTGCTATCATAAATCTGATAGGATCGCAACATTCAAAGTATTTATTTCAGTTCCATCCAGTTGAGGATCGTCTTCATCATGCCGGTATGGACGGTCTGTTGAGGAACTGTGGCACTGGCTGTCATGCCGATGAGGCCTTCACAGTGGATGATCTAGTCGACTCAATCTCTGCTGATACTTGCATGCGTTGTGGTCGTGTCCAATTGAGGACAAATTGTCTGGGGAAACAAAACTTCAAAGCTCCAAAAAAAAAAAAAAAAACATGAGAGTGGACGGCAGTGCAGCTCCTCAGGTTTGGAATCAAACATTTTTCAAAATATTTTCTTTTGTTCTTTTGTTTCACAGAAGAAAGAAAGTCATACAGGTTTGGAATTACATGAATGAGCTATATATATATATATATATATATATATATATTTAATTTTTAGGAGTATTAAAACCCTTTCCATCCATTTAACAGTTCTTGTCTAGTTTCTTTATCGATATCATGCTCAAAATTGTGCTGATTCTGAGTTGAAGGTGAGTTAAAGGGATAGTTCTCCCAAAAATGAAAATTTGATGTTTATCTGCTTACCCCCAGGGCATCCAAGATGTAGGTGACTTTGTTTCTTCAGTAGAACACAAATGATGGTTTTTAACTCCAACCGTTGCCGTCTGTCAGTCTTATAATGTGGGTCAATGGGAACTTCTTTTATAAGAGTAAATACAACTCATTTAGTGAGGTCTGATCGCGCTCTGACAACGGCAGTGATGTCTCGCACTTATACTTCAAACATCCGCATACTGGATGTTTTTCCCTTTTCACACCGTTCTTTGTAAACCCTAGAAATGGTTGTGCGTGAAAATCCCAGTAACAGCAGATTGTGAAATACTCAGACCAGCCCGTCTGGCACCAACAACCATGCCACGCTCAAAATTGCTTAAATCACCTTTCTTTCCCATTCGGACATTCAGTTTGGAGTTCAGGAGATTGTTTTGACCAGGACCACACCCCTAAATGCATTGAAGCAACTGCCATGTGATTGGTTGATTAAATAATTGCATTAATGAGAATTTGAACAGGTGTTCCTAATAATCCTTTAGGTGAGTGTATACTTGTTTATTCAGTGACACTTAGCCTACATTTTAAAATCTTTATTTGAATATGGCAACATAACTCGTTCTACAATATTTCTCTGATTAAATCACTGACAGAGACTCCTCCTCATCAGCCAATCATAGTTAGTAAGCGTGATGACATCATCCATAGCAATGAGGTTAACCCCACCCTTTCTTAAGACTCTCTCTTTTAAGAGAAACTCTTTAATAAAAACTTTTACTGTTATTTAGGAGAACTCTTAGTGTTAAGATAACATGTTTTGTGAATAGGGCCCTTGACCTCCAGATCTGCAGAGAGATTTTCAATTTTTTTTTCAATTTTTTTTTTTTTTTTTTAAATTAGGACATTTCCATGGTAAATACTGGCAGTAGCTCAGTTATAACTTCCCTAGTCGTGCTTCAGTCTTAGCCTGTCTGTCCTAGTGTACACTACACTGCATTATCAAATCCCTGATGCGATACCTTGCTTGTGTTGCATTCATGTCACCTCCTGTTCTGATCAGTGTGTCGCTTTTAAGTGACCATGAAATAAAAATTCCCTCCATCGGTTTTCTGAATGCATCTTATTGATCTTATTGTGAGTAATTTATAGGTTATTTATTTCTTGACCTTGTAAATTATAACTCATCTTCCAGTGAATCTGCTGACTTCTCTCTGGTGATGAACGCAGGACTTCTCTGATCATTTAATTCACTCACATCCTGTTCCTGCAAGCTTTTAAACGCTTCACTTACTCGTCTAGTGTGAAACAGGCTGATGTTTGCTTGTTATCTGTCTTGTGATCGACAAAGAAAGTTTTTCTGAATGACCAGAAGAACATGTCAGATGCTCTTTGAGCGAATTATTGTTTGTTTGAGGTGAATTTAGACTTTTTCACACATTTTTCGTCTATTTGCTTCTTTTAGTTTTAAAGAGGATCTTTAAATAGTCAAGCTCAACAAAATATGTGCGTTTGATGTTTGTTGTGTGGATTTCAGGCTGTTCTGTTGGTCAAAACACACATTAGATTTGAGGTCGACTCATTTAATACATTTACTGTACATCTTCATGTAGATTTCTATAATATGGCAGAATCAGAGAAAGCTGAGTTCATTACTGATATTTATAAACTGAGTGAATGAAACATTTGAGATGTTGAACAATTGATCTGTAATGCTTTGTCAGATGTTGTTAGTTTTCTGTTTCTGATTTGTGATCTCTATTTCTCTGTTTCTGTGCTGCTGCAGAACATCAAGTGAATAAATCAGTGTTGAAGGGACGTTCTGTCACTCTGAAGTGTAATACTGTAATACAGAAGGATGATAAAATAAATTGGATGTTTGGAACTGAAGAGAAACTCATAGCTGAAATGACTGGAGAGAACCGTGAGAACCCTCAATGGTTTGATGATGAATTCAGAGACCAAATGAAGCTGGACCCTCAGACTGGATCTCTCATCATTCAACAAACCAGACCTGAACACTCTGGATTATATAAACTAGAGATCAAGACCAGTGATTATTCAACATTCAGACTCTTCAGTCTTATCGCCTGTGGTGAGTAACACAAAGTCTTTCAGTGAAACAGCAGCAGTGTATATGACAGACCTTGTGTCAAAATATGATTATAAAAGTGTTCCAGTTGTGTTATATTAATGATGGAGAAACTCTGACCTGTTCATCATATCACTGCACTGCTTCCATAGCAGATCTATACTGATGTAGAAATCAACACAACTGAAGTCAACTGTAAATACAGGCAGTTTCAGATTAATTAATTTTAATTGAATAATAATTCATTTATGAATGTATTTAGTCAGATCTGGTTTGTGGTGTTTCAGACAGATGTGGTTCCTCAATGAAGCAGCTTCAGACAGTCTTCTTTCAGATGCTGTTGTCTGTTCTGAAACTGTTCTTCACACAGACTGTGTTGCTTCTGTCTGCAGGATTGTTTGATCAACTTTATCAGTCACAATCCTCCTCATTATTCCTGATCATTATTGAACTGCAGTACAGTCATTATCTGATCACAAATCAAACATTCAGAAGCGCTTCTTCACACAAACACAATTCAACACACTCATATTTCATGTCATTTGAGTGGATTTTTACTCTTAGAAACACAGACTGGAGTTCAACACAGTTTCATCAGTCAAACACACATGAGGTGTAGAGATTTATACTTACATTCAGATTTCTACAATGACAAGTTGAGCTCTTTTCAACTTAAAATAGAGTAAATGAATGTTTCTTCTGTTTATTTCTGCTGCTCTTGGTTTTCTGGTTCTGATTTCTGTTTGTATTTTTCTCTGTTTCTTTGACAGATGAAATAAAGTCAGTGCAAGTGATGATGTGGGCGGATGTGACTCTACGTGCCAATACTGAAATACAGACAGGAGATGAGATATCATGGATGTTTGGAGATTACAACTATACCTTAGCTCAAAACACAAAAGATGAGTTTGAAGAAAAGTTTAAGCACTATCATTTGAAATTTGAAGGTGAAGTGTATCTGAATCGTCAGACTGGAGATCTCACCATCAAGGAAACTGAAACTAACCACACTGGAGAATACAAACTAAAGATCATCAGAAATGGCAAATCCTCATTCAAGTTATTCACTGTTACTGTTTCTAGTGAGTGAAATATTTACTTTCATTGTAATTATGATTTTATTTTAGATCAACATTGTGTCGTTCTTAAAGGATAATTACCCGCAGCATACTATCAAACTCATTCAGAATCAAATGTAAACATCCATAAAAATAATTACCATACTTACATGATCTGAAATGCAGCATCACAAACACTTTGAAAATATCCATTTTGAGGGTTATATTAGATGTGTGAACTTTGTTTATGCAATGTATTAGAGTTGCAAGCTTGGGGGCGGGGAGCACGAGCATTTAAAGGGGACACGTGCTGAATCAGCGCATATTTAATTATGCCCCAAAATAGGCAGATAAAAAATTGAATAATAAAAAATCTATGGTGTATTTTGAGCTGAAACTTCACAGACACATTCAGGGGACACTTTAGACTTTTATTACATCTTGTGAAAAAGGGTTCTAGGGCACATTTAAACAATGTAAATGACACAAAAAGAGGAAACCATTGAACAGCCAGTCAAGCAGCACATCAGCCTGGAGAGAGCTGAAGAAAGATGACAGTACACACTTCATATGTGAATTAAGTTGATAGTTGCAGTTGTTCAATAATAATTGTTCATTTATGATACAGCATGTTATTAACTTGTACCTATAATTGTTGTTCAGTTACACTGTAAAAAATAATCCAGTGGCTTAGTAAATTTCACAAAAATAAAGAGCTATATTAACTTAATAAAATCTTTTGAAATCATTTAAGTGATATTTTGAGTGGGTCAGGTTAAAAAAAAATAATTAAAAATCCAACAGGTAATTTCTCTAAAATTTACATATATTATTTAACTTTATTTAATGAAAATAAATAAGTATTTAACTAACTAATTATATTTTTAATATACACTCAATATTTCTGGTGAATTCTAATAGAAATATTTGATAATTATTTACTTGTACTGATCTGTTTTAGAAACTAAAATTATTAAGTATTTCCTACCAATTTTCCTAAATAAAGTTCCAGCTTAATAAACGACAGTTTAAATAAATTGAGTAAATTTCGCGGCTAAAGTGATCACGTGTGCAGCTCCGCAGAAAACAAAGACAATCTGCTTTCCTCAGCAACGACGTCGACCATACTCCTTGCAAATCCTGGTAAGTAACGTTAGTCAGCTAATCCTACTTACGTTTGTAACACTTTATTAAAAAAAATAATAATTATTAAGCATTTCCTAACAATTGTCTTTGTATTTTACGTCATCTTAAACAAGTTTCGCGGCTTAATCGAAGCCACCTGAAGGACGGCTTTCCCCAGCAACGGCAAGGCCCGCACTCCTCGCATATCCTGGTAAGTTACGTTATGTAATTTAGCCAGCTAATACTACTTATGTTTGTAATACTTAATTCAGAAGTTAATTATTAAGGATTTCCTAACCATTGTGTTTGTATTTTGCATCATTTTAAAAAGTTTAACAAATTTCGCGGCTCAAGCAAGAGGCACCTGTCACTGAAGGACTGCTTTCCTCAGCAACGACATAAACAGCATTACTCGAATATCCTGTAAGTAGTCATTTTATAACTATGTATATTTGCAATACTTTATTCAAAAGTTGATTTAACGTTGACCGTGTGTACGTGTACACAACAGTGGTAACGTTAGTTTTCTAAGTAAGTTACGTTACTGGCGCAGCCATATGTATGTTAGCTAGTAAGTTACCAGTTGTTGTTGTGTTTTTTTTTGTTTTTTTTTTTGGAGTGGGTTAACGTTAGTACTAAAGGCTACGTACACACTGTAAGTTTCAGCAGTGACAACCGCATTTAAATGCGGGAGTGAATCCCCTAAATTATCGTTACGTGTGTGTACGGCACACGACTCACTCTCGAAACTGCGATGATTGACAGCTTGGAAACCATAGCGACGTTCTGGTGTCTCTCATGTTTGGTATCCGTTATCGTGACCAAAGTAATATTAAAGTGACAAAACACTCGTTATTTTCAGCAATTTAAACACACTAACACTGTCGACGGAGGCGTCGTGTTTTATGCATGGACAGCCTGTTTCACACGGCGTGCGGTCTTTCTGTGTTGCCATGGTCACTCACTATATGCGTTTTGGGGCTTGTTGTTTAAGCTCGTCTCATAAAGCAAACGGGTTAATGGAGTTATTAAAGTGAGCAAACATGAATCGCGATTTTCAGCATAAAGCATTTGGATAGGCTTGTGCTTTCCTTGTGATTCGCCGCGCATACACGAGAGACACATGTTACCAGTGCACGTAAACGTCATTAACAACTAGTTGTTCAGTTCGGTTCCGTACACACTGCATAGAATTTCTGTAAATGCGGTTGTCACTACCTGTATTTTTCGGGAGTTAATACGGTTGTAGAATGCGGTTGTCACGCTATTTTACCGAACTGTGTGTGTACAGAACGCGATTAAGCACTAAAAGGTGAACTGACAACCGAATTTAGCTGTAGTGTGTACGTGCCCTTTGTATCACCGTTTATTTCAACCGCCATTTGAAAGTCTAACGATTAAAGTTAGTGTAACTAACTTGGTCCGTGGTCCGGCATCTATAAATAAACATGCCCATTGGAGAACGATTTTGTACAAATCCCAGTTCCCCTTTGGCGTCGGTGGCTTGCCAAAAGAGAACAGATTTATGAACGTTCAAATTACAACATTCTGTCTTGTAAAAAGCGATCACGTCTTTGTAAAACATACTACATAAACTCAAGTATGAGCTCTTAAATCACCATTACAAATACGTCATGCTAGCACTAGTACTGTTTGAGCTACAGGAAAGCTATCTTTTGTACAATCAAGTAAACGATATTCAGAGATTTTATTACTTTAATAAAGTTAAATATTACTGTAATATTTGCTAAGCCACAGAATTATTTAGAGGGTTAAGGGTTGAGTGTGAGGGTTAATGCAATGCATATTTTTATTTTTTTCAAGTAGTGCAATTAAACAAGCTTTTTTTTTTTCAAAACCATTTGTCATTTTATTTCCATATTAAACATGTTTATTTAAAAAAGAAATTTGTTGAAATAATGCGGACCTCAATAAAAACATATAGCATTGATTTACATCATTGAAGCTCGCAGTTGGTCTCTCTTCATTTTTCTTTTAGGTTTATTGTTAAAAATAAATTTCCCTATGTAGAAAATTAACCTGTCCTCTTGTTAAGAAGAATGCTGTTAATTTTTGCTGTTAAACTCCTCCCCCAGTAAACTTTGTTTGAGATTTTACCTGTCATATGGTCCAACAGGATGTTTGCTTCTTCAGGTGCTATTTGTTTTGTGTATTTGTCACTTTCTTGTAACATTCAGGTTTGAATGTTAGCTCTAACCAGTTATCTTTACAATTTGCCTGTAGGATTCAGCTGATCTACCCGTCTTTGTACAAGCGGAGTTGGCAGAGGAGGTCATAACAATCTACATCCTTCGGGACAATGATGGGGCAGTCAGCGATGTAGGAGTTGTGATTGAGGGCATCACTGTCCTCCGCAATCTTGGGAATCTCAGCAGAGCCTGCTGCTATCTTTTGGGACTCACGTACGCATTGGATTTGAGATATCCCAAGACCCACAAACACTCACTTGAGGTGTTTCAAAAACTGTTTCTTGTCCTGGATCCTTCAAGACTCTCTGTTAAGGTTCAGAGGTTAAATTATCTTCTTGCATAGTTGCTGTTCAAGATCATCCCACAGAATGGGCATTCCTGATGGAAGTGTTTCTGTTATCTGATTAATTCTGTTGAAGGGATAGTTCACCCAAAAATGAAAATGTTGTCATAATGTACTCGCCCTCAAGTTGTCCCAAACCTGTACGAGTTTCTTTCTTCTGTTAAACACAAAAGATATTTTAAAGAATGTTGGTTAACAGACAGTTGAAGGTTGCCATTGACTTTTCATAGTATATATTTTTTTCCTACCATGGAAGTCAGTGACAACCTTCAACTGTCTGTTAACCAACATTCTTTAAAATATCTTTTGTATTCAACAGAAGAAAGAAACTCGTACAGGTTTGGGACAACTTGAGGGTGAGTACATTATGACAACATCTTTTTGGGTGAACTATCCCTTTAATATTGATTTAAGTGTTGCTTTTATGGTTTAATGTTGAGTGTGACTGCAAATGGCTGGTATGCACCAGGAACAAAGTAAGATGTCATTTCTCTTACGGCTATCATATTTTGCATGCAGTCTATTTGAATATTAAGATGGATGAAATGTTTCATAAGGTTTAGTCATTTCTCTTATGGCTACTTTACATTTTTGAATTTTGCAATCTACTTGAATATTAAAATGGATGAAATGTTTCATAAGATGATTTTAGACTGTCTAATGTTTAATTGACAAATAAATGCAAATGTAAGTAAATTAAAAATTTGTTTCTTTCTTTATTTGGTTTTATTATATTCATTGTAAAGGGTAAATAGTGTAAAAAAGTGAATGCAACATTTTGATAATTTATAGTCCAATATTAAGTTAAATTCACTTTTACAATTAGTAAATATAGCACATTTGTTTGGTTAAAATCATCTAATATTTCAATTATATCTACTCAATATTTTTAGTTTATTTGACATAAAATTACAGGTGTGGTGTTTTATAATTTTGATTATATCTAATTAATTTTATTTCTCATATAAAGTAATTCAGTTATTCAGATTTACAATTTTTTTACTGACATTTACTCAATTTATACAGTATATTTCATTGATTTTGCAGCTTTAAAATTTACTCAATTTTTTTGAGTGTAAAAATGTTTCACCAAAAAAATTGAGTAAATAATAGTTAAACTTTTTACAGTGTAGGCACACTGTAAATTGTAGAAAAACAGAAAAGGTTCTGGTAATTTTCTGCCAGGACAAGATCTGTTAAGTTGTAACCCTACAACACAGAATGCAATGTGAAAAATCAATACTGATAATTCCTTCATATTAACACAGTACATTGTGCCCTATTTTTAACTAACTACCTATACACTGCTTGAAACTATATATTTTTAAAATGTGTAGTTTTACTAGTTAATAAGAAAATAAGAAAATGTAATTGTTCAAAATGTGTAACTGTTCAATAATTCGTATTTAAAAATAAAAATATCTGATCAAAAAGATGTTGTTTATATTACTTTTGAAAATAAAATAGGTTTTTATTATTATATTATATTTATATTATGAACAAATCTAAATTAACAGTTGATTTCATATAATATTTTTATGTGTATTCTATACAATAATGCAGATGTTGAACAATTGATCAGTAATGTTTTGTTGTCTGATGTTGTTAGTTTTCTGGTTCTGATTTCTGATCTATATTTCTCTGTTTCTGTGCTGCTGCAGGACAAGTGAATGAATCAGTGCTGAAGGGGGATTCTGTCACTCTGAACTATGATACTGATATACAGAAGGATGATAAAATACAGTGGAAGTTTGGAGAGAAACTCATAGTTGAAATGACTGGAGAGAACCGTGAGAACCTTCAATGGTCTGATGATGAATTCAGAGACCAAATGATGCTGGACCCTCAGACTGGATCTCTCTCCATTCAACAAACCAGACTTGAACACTCTGGATTATACAAGATAGAGATCAATACCAGTTATTATTCAACATTCAGACTCTTCAGGCTTATCGTCTGTGGTGAGTAACACAAAGTCTTTCAGTGAAACAGCAGCAGTGTATATGACAGACCTTGTGTCAAAATATGATTATAAAAGTGTTCCAGTTGTGTTATATTAATGATGGAGAAACTCTGACCTGTTCATCATATCACTGCACTGCTTCCATAGCAGATCTATACTGATGTAGAAATCAACACACTGTAATGTCAGGATCAAGACCTTCTAGTGTAGTGGTTCCCAACCTTTTGTCCATGAAGGCTGTCCGGATGACTCATAGGCAAGAGAGATGGCCTCAACCACCCACTTGCTCATCCTCTGCTTAGATGCTGGGCCCCCTTTTTTAGGGGACCCATAACAGACAAATAGTTGATCAGTTTTTCGCCACAGGGCATCTCTGTGGACGTAAGTGTCTAAAGCCCTCACTGGGCAAAGCAGGTTTAATTTTTCCTGATCCGAGTTTATAAAAGGTGGAGGACAGAAGGCCTGCAGTACAATGGGCCCTGGGACATTCGTGGGGACCTTGGGTACATAGCCAGGTCTATGATGCAGAAAGGCTTTGACCATTCCAGGTGCAAAGTCCAGACATGAGGGAGCAACAGAAAGTGCTTGTAGATCTCCAATTCTCTTGAGAGATGATATGGCTAGAAGAAATATAGTTTTTAGAGTGAGGAACTTCTCAAGTACTTCCTCTAGAGGTTCATAGGGGGCCGCAGCCAACCCTTCTAATACAATAGCCAAGTCCCAGGATGGAGCTCTTGTACGTACAGCAGGCCTCAGCCTCTGGGTACCACGGAGAAAACGTATAACTAAGGGATTTCTTCCCATGGAAATACCCTTGAGAGGAGCATGATAAGCGGATATAGCTGCGATATAAACCATCCGAGAATTTTTCTTGGAGGAATTGCAGTACATGACTGATAGAAGAGTGGACCGGATCCACTTGAGATTGGCTACACCAAGTAGCGAACAGCTTCCACTTATATGTGTACAGTTTTCTCGTGGACAGAGCTCTGGAGTGGAGTATGGTCTCCACAACCTCGGTTGGGAGACCGGATTCTATTAGCTCGGCCCCCTCAGAGGCCAAGCCCACAGTTTCCATAACTCTGGGCGGGGGTGAGTAATCACAGAGACAGAAGGTCCTGCCTGATTGGGATCTCCATGGGGGAGCCGTCTAGAAGAGACACTAGGCCAGAACGGGGCTACCAATATGAGACGGACCCCGTCCCGCCGAACCCTCTCCAGAACTCCGGGGAGCAGAGCAATCGGGGGAAATGCGTACAGATGCAGCCTCAGCCACGTCTGTACCATGGCATCCAACCCCAGAGGGGCTGGATGAGTTAGAGAATACCACAGCGGGCAATGAGTCGTCTCTTTCGAGGCAAATAAGTCGACTTCTGCACAACCGAAGTTCTTCCATATCAACTCCACCACCTCGGGGTGGAGTCTCCATTCCCCGGGCCTCGGCCCCTGCCTCGAAAGGATGTCTGCCCCCACATTTTGGTGCCCCGGGATGTAAGCTGCTCTCAAGGAGAGGAACTTCCCCTGGGACCATAGGAGGATCTGATGGGATAACTTGCACAACTGGCGAGACCTCAGACCCCCCTGATGGTTGATATAGGAGACCACCGACATGTTGTCTGTACGAACTAGCACGTGGTGGCCCCTCAGGTCTGGGAGGAAGTATTTGAGTGCTCGAAATACCGCCATAATTTCCAGCTGATTTATGTGCCAGGAATGATGATGGTCCTCCCAAAGACCCTGAGCCGAGCGACCACTCATGATCACCCCCCAGCCTGTGAGAGACGCATCCGTCGTTAGCATTACGTGACGACAAGGAGCTCCCAACACAGGACCCTGGGACAGGAAACAGGGCTTCTTCCACATGGCTAAAGCACAAAGGCATCGCCGCGTGACCTTGATCATGCGGAAAGGATTTCCCCTCGGAGAAAACCCCCTGGTCCTGAGCCACCACTGTAAGGGTCTCATGTGCAGCAGGCCAAAAGGTATCACGTTGGACGCAGCTGCCATCAGACCCAACAGTCTCTGAAACTGTTTTACAGTGAGTGACTGGCCTAATTTCACCCCTTTCACGGTTGAGAGAATGGAATTCACCCGAGCAGGAGACAGACGTGCCTGCATCGTAGTGGAATCCCAAACCACCCCTACATAGTTGGTAGTTTGAGCTGGTAGAAGTACACTCTTCTTGGCATTGAGTCTCAACCCTAACCTTCTCATATGTGACAGAACTACATCTCGATGTTGAACTGCTTGTTGCTCTGATTGAGCTAGAATCAACCAATCGTCGATATAATTTAGCACGCGGATGCCCTGGAGTCTCAGGGGAGCCAGAGCTGCATCCACGCACTTCGTGAAGGTACGGGGTGAAAGAGATAGGCCGAACGGAAGAACCTTGTATTGGTAAACTTCACCCCCGAAAGCAAACCTGAGGAACTTCCAATGTGAAGGATGGATTGATGCATGAAAGTAAGCGTTTTGCAGATCTATTGTCACAAACCAGTCCTCGGACCTGATCTGTGTGGTGATCTGTTTGAGTGTAAGCATCTTGAACTTGAGCTTTTGTACTGAGCGATTTAACTTGCGTAAATCTATTATAGGACGCAACCCTCCATCCTTCTTCGGAACAATGAAGTAACGGCTGTAGAACCCTGACTGTTTGCTGGCTATAGCTCCTTTTTGCAAAAGTGTCATAACTTCTTGTTCCATAACCAGAGACTGCTGGGGGCCCACCACCGTAGGGAGGACCCCGTTGAATTGGGGCGGGCGAGACCCGAACTGTATTTTGTAACCCTTTTTTATCATTTGCAGCACCCATTGAGAAATATTGGGAAGACGTTTCCATTCTTCCAGAAATTCTACTAAGGGAACCAGTCTCTCGAGACTGGCCTCTGGTGTTTTTTGGGCATTTGACCCGGCACCCTGAAGCGGCGTACCGGCAGGGAACAGCCGAATCAAACGCTGGCCAGCCCTCCTCAGAGGGTCGGTGGAGACCGCTGCGCCCTGAAGCACATGAGGTGGCAGGGTTGGCAGAACGGCCCCCTGAGGGCACCGAAGAGGAGTCAAGATTATAGATTTTGATATAGGACTCCCTCTGGGGGGGGGCTGCCCTCGGAAGTCCTGATCCCTTGGCGTCAGGACTTCTTCGAAGCCTTCCTGGCGATAATGACAGTCCGCAGATCTGTCTTACCCCTGGAAGGCTTCGACTGTGTCGCCCGTCCCAGTCCCCAAGCTCTTTGCGGGGGAGCACGGGCGGCGACACTCTGTTTTTGTTGCGCTTTATGCGCTGATGAGGAGCTGCTTGATGGCCGAGGCTGCTCCCACTCAGCAGCCTCGGCGGGGGAGAGAGCGGCGAGGGAGGAACTTCTGAAAGGCCGCAGATTGCTTTTTGGCCTCTTGGAACCTCTCGACGACCGTGGTAACTGAGTCGCCGAAGAGGCCACGGGAAGACAGCGGCGCGTCTAACAGAACACTTTTGTCTCTTTCTCTAATGTCGGAGAGATTCAGCCATAAATGTCTCTCCGTGGCCACCAGGGCTGCCATAGAACGGCCGATCATTTTTGCCGTCTCCTTGGTGGCACGGAGAGCTAAGTCGGTGGCTTTACAAAGTTCCTGAATCGTTTCAAAAGACGCATCACCGCTCTGATCAATCTCCCCCAGCAGGTCAGCCTGATAAGCTTGCAGGATGGACATTGTATGTAGACATGCTGCAGCCTGACCTGCTGAGGACTAAGCTTTGCCCACCAGAGCTGACGTTGTTCTTAATGGTCTGGTGGGCAGCGTCAGGGATTTAAGGGGCGACGCGGACTCGGGCGAGAGATAGCTCGCGAGCGTCTCTTCAACCCGAGGCATCGTCCCATAACCATATTCTTTGAGCCCCATAATGTTTGAATATAGCGATGTTTGTGGGTTATACACACAATATTGAGCCGGCTTCTGCCACGACCTCGACACCTCGGTGTGGAGGTCGGGAAAGAACGGCAATCCCCGACGCTGAGGCTGTGACCGGGCGGGAAGAAAGCGCTCATCAAGTTTGCTTTTATGATGCGCTTCAGATTTTTCAGCTGGCCATTCAATATTAAGCTTTGCCACTGCCCTGGTCACAACCTCTAGCAGCTCCTCATATGCTGGAGATGAGGATGGCGAGTCTCTCCAGCCTCGACACTCGCCCTATCCGCCTCCTCAGAGCTAGATAGGTGAAGCGCCGGTGTCTCTCTCTGGGGGGAAGAAACCGCAGCGCGTGCTTCCGCTGCCCGGGGAGAGACACTGGGTCTGGCGGGTGAGGGCTGAGATAAGGCAGAGCCTGTCTCAAACCCCTCCGCCAGATGCATTTGTGAACCCCAGGACTGAAGACGCCGCTGTGCCTCAGCAACAGCGGGACCAGATCCCTGGGGAACACCAGCCGCGGCGTCCTCTTTATGTTTTTCAAAGAACGCCCGGCGTGAACGGAGTTTACGGAGCATTAGTTTTTCACAGTGCACACAGACAGCTCTCTCAAGAGCTGCCTGGGCATGCTCCACTCCCAAACAAGCAATGCACATCTCGTGTGTATCCCCACCCGTGATGAAGCAAGGGCAGGGATGAACACACTTGATGAACTGCTGTTTGCTTGTGCTCGCCATAATATGTGTCTTTTGAAATAATATATATATATATATATATATATATATATATATATGCTTGGTGCAACAGAAAATACTCTTGCCCTCGGACTAAGAGATATTTTCAAGCTGTATATGCAAGGGACAGACAACACCAAATAAGACACACGATATACACAGAGTGCTGCTGAAGATACAGAAGCTAGCGTTCTTTGTTCTCAGGGGTGCTTTATAGTTTCCTGGTCCGTGACGTCACCCGCTCTGACGTCCCATCACACTATTGGTTCGATTGCACGAGTGCTTCAAGACGTAACACGCAGAGGCGTTCCCAAAACGATTATGCAGCGTCGATGTTCCCATGAAAGGGAACTACCAGAAGGTGTTGCTTATGAAACAGCAGCAATACACTGCAATAAAAATGGTTTTCTTACTTTGTATTTAAATATCTAAAAAATCTTAAAGCTGCAGTCCGCAACTTTTTTTGTGTTAAAAATTTACAAAAATTATATAATGAGAATATACAACAAGAATCCATTTTCCAAGCCGTGTTTTTGTCTTATCCTGAATCATTATGGTACACTTATAATAAGTGTTTATATTCAGACTATTTCAGACCGGACTGGTAGGACCTGCCGCAGAGTATCACAGTAACTGCGTGACTCGCCATAGACATACACGGAGAAAAGTAGCTCCGGCTAGAATGTTCCTCCGCAAGACGCGTGCAGTTCTGATTATTAACCGATAGAGGGCCAAAAATCGAGGACAGCAGCTTTAAAACAAGATGCTTTCACTAGATTGAAGTAAAATGACATAAGATATTTTTTATTGTTTTCTGGGAAAAAAATCAAAATGATGTGAGTTTTTACTTAAAACAAGCTAAATAATCTGCCAGTGGGGTAAGAATCTTGTTTCTGATTGGGACAGTAACATAAACCAGAAACAAGAGTATTTTCTTACCCTATTGAAAAAAACACTTTTATTTTCCAGAAAACAAGACAAAAATTTTCTTATGTCATTTTACTTATCTAGTAAAAACATATTGATTTGAGAATTCTTAGATATTTAGTATTTTGTCTTGTTTGGTCTATAAGAAAAGCATTTTTGCAGTGTAGAGTTTCCTTGGTTACCTCTGTAAACAAAGCAGCACCAGCGCTCCACTTATCTAAACACTACTTTAATAGGCATCATATGGAGGTAAGATTTAGGGGCCGTTCATATATCACGTCTAAAAACACATGGAAAGCGCAGCCGCACCGCTTTCCCCTTCTTTCCAAAGCATTTGCACTCCCGTGGCGTCTGCCGTTGCTATGCATCCATAAACTGCGCTCTCCATGAGAAGTAGAAAGTTTCAGCAAAGGATAACTTGATTTCTAGCCCTTGCATTAGCTTTACTACTAGATATATTTATAGAGATAAGATATAAAAACCACCCTGTACAGATATGATCAGCTCTTCGGCTGAGATTTTGATGCTTTGTTACGGAACTGATCAGTTGGTTCTTGTCACATGACCTGCGGTGCACTTGAGGCATTCTGAAAAGTTGAGATGTTTTAATCTTGATGTGCCTGGAAAAAGCATGCACGTTGTGACCGCGTCGATTCCATTGAGCACGCCTGCCGCGCGGCTATATTTGAAATAACAAATTTGAGCGCGCAAAAGACGTGATATGTGAACGGTCCCTAAATTAAAATGTCATCAAAACGTTTGTGAAGTAAGTCAGTTCCTTCAGAAATGCATTCACATAAGCCCCCACCCTAATTTAATGTGTAGAATTGTCTTCCAATATTCTGAGCATCGCAACAGTGAACTTGCTCTTCCCAGTACAGTATTTTCTCTGCTCTTCTCTTTGCGTCTGTCTTCAGCGTGTCCCATCTCTAGCCTCTGTTAACATCCACACAAATTACATTTTGGGAAATTATTGCAATGCATTTTGTGTGCAAGTCCGGGACAAAAAATGGAACTGGCAGGTTCTGATAGATGGTCGGTAGATCAGTGTATCTCTACTACTGGCAACCCTTCACCTGAAGCTCTAATGAGGAGAAAACGCTCCCATGTTAGGGAAAAAAGAGAGTGGAAAAATTCTGGATTTTTTTTAATAAAGTAGTTTGAACCATACACTGACACACGAGGTGTAGAGATTTATACTTACATTCAGATTTCTACAATGACAAGTTGAGCTCTTTTCATCTTAAAATAGAGTAAATGATGTGTTTGTGATACAGTATGTCAGGTGTGATATGACAATGTTTCTTCTGTTTATTTCTGCTGCTGTTGGTTTTCTGGTTCTGATTTCTGTTTGTATTTTTTTCTGTTTCTTTGACAGATGAAGAGAAGTCAGTGTCAGTGATGATGTGGGCGGATGTGACTCTACGTGTCAATCCTGAAATACAGACAGGAGATAAGATATTCTGGATGTTTGGACATGACAACCGTCCCATAGCTAAAAACACAGAAGAAGAGTGTGAAGAAGAAATTTCTTATCGTGAGTCTGAGTACAGTGATATTAGATTAATAGCTCAAATGGATCTGAATCGTCAGACTGGAGATCTCACCATCAAGACAATCAGTATTTTCCACACTGGAGAATACAAACTAAAGATCATCAGAAATGGCAAATCCTCATTCGAGTTATTCAAAGTTACTGTTTCTGGTGAGTGAAATATTTACTTTCATTGTCATTATGATTTTATTTTAGATCAGCATTGTGTCGTTCTTAAAGGATAATTCAGCCAAAAATGACCTCATGTCGCCCTGAACCCACAAGACTTTTATTCATCAAAACTGAGAGATTTCTGTCTATCCATTAGAAGTCTGGGGAAACAAAACTTCAAAGCTCCAAAAAAAAAAAAAAAAAACACTGCCTGTTCACATGAGAGTGGATGGCAGTGCAGTCCCCTTTTTGTATGCGTTGGGGATGCATCTCTATGGAACACTAACATTTTTTGTTTTCTTCCATATAATGGTGTCCAACATTGTTTGGAATCAAACATTTTTCAAAATATTTTCTTTTGTTCTTTTGTTTCACAGAAGAAAGAAAGTCATACAGGTTTGGAATGACATGAATGAACTATATATATATATATATATATTTTTTTTTTTTTTTTTTTTTTTCTTAAAACCCCTTCCATCCATTTAAGAGTTCTGGCCCGTATGTATAAAACTTCTCAGAAATGCTCTTAAGAATAGTCTTAAGTTTTGACTGAAGTGTCAAAAAATTCTTAGTAAAGAGTAGGAGTTTTCTAAGAGTAGGAGACTTTTATAAAGAAGCTAAAAGCAACTTTTAGTAAAGTGTAAGACGGATTCTTAAGTGCTGACTTAAGTGTTGTGAACTAAGGACTACAATGATGTCAACTCAAATAAAAATATTATTTTAAAAATATATTTTTAAAAATAGCTTTGCATTGTGCAAAATCATCACAAATTAGTATTGATGGTGTGGAATCTTTTTCTATTGATATATGTCTCCTCATTTACAGTTAGAGCAATGATGTGTCATGAGTTCATCAATGCTCCAGCAACTGCAGGGAAGCCCACAGTCAACATAAAAGTGGCTTGATTTTGCCACATGGTTTGATGGTCAGTTGGAAAGTCAACAGGTGTTTTTGACATCGGCTGCGGCTGGATGTAACCGATCAGTGAGAGTAGCCATGTGCAGGTGGGAAGGAGCTGAAAACAGAGTGAAATAGTGAAATAAATGCAATATTTGACTAGTACACTGATGTTTCAGAGACATTTTCCATCAGTACTGTCTTTATGTACTGCTTACAGTGTTTGTTTTTACAAGAATAAAGTTCAACATAAGCATATATTATTTAAATACCAATGTAGTGGGGTCTAAGTTTTTTATCAGTTTTATTTTGATAAACATGACACAATATAACATTGCAACTACATGAAAAGAGCTTTAACTGTTATAAAAACACAGATTTGTGAGCATTAGTGGAACTGAAGGTTTTAGAATAAACAGGAAACACACGTGATCGTTGTCATGTGGCGAATCCAGCCAATCATGAAACAGCTGTGTCGTCATCGCAGCTCGTGCAGCTCCTCTTGAGAAACTGCTGGCTGACTCAGGTGGCTGATCTCGAGTCACACTCGCGGTACTTTGATGCCACACGTCACATGGCTTCAGCGCTGTCTCAAGTCGGACAAAATTTCTTACCGACATGCACTGCTTCAAGTCAGCCGCCGATCCGTCAGTGCGATGCTGCATCAAGTCGAACAAGCCTAATGAACTGCCATAGAGTAGTGGCCAAATGTGATGTCCAGCCATATGAAAAAATTAACTTCTTCAACCTTAATTCAAATATTTTTAAAAAAGTGTTAAAAGATGTAAGCATATCGTGTAGCTGTGCTTGGAGTCAATTGTTTCATGTGTGATAATTAAATGACATTTCAAATTATTTTTGGCCAGTCTGTCATGCAAAGAAATTATGAATATGCAAAAACAAGAGCACCAATGAAATATTAAAAACTGATTATGTTGTAGTCATTGTGTGTTTCTTTCTGAGCTTCTTTTGTTTTTCTGAAACCTGTACCTGTAGTTTTCCTTTTTTTTTTTTTTTTTTTTTTTTTGCCAAAAATTTTGTCAGATAAATACATTTTAGAATTTGGCTTAGTTTAGTGTTTTATTCTTCCCTCATATTTTAAAACATTTAAATAAGGTCAAGTTTATATCATTTTATCAACTCCATGTCATCATATAACTCATTACATCATATCTTCATTGGAGAGTGTGTGTCTCCTCCTCTCTGCTGCCATCTTGTTACTCCAAACTAGATTAAGACACCCCTTCAGCTCTCTTAAATAATTTAAATAATTGTTTTAGGTGAATTCAGACTTTTTTCACACATTTTTCCTCTATTTGCTTCTTTTAGTTTAAAAGAGGATCTTTAAATAGTCAAGCTCAACAAAATCTGTGCGTCTGATGTTTGTTGTGTGGATTTCAGGCTGTTCTGTTGGTCAAAACACACATTAGATTTGAGGTTGACTCATTTAATTCATTTATATCTTCATGTAGATTTCTATAATATGGTAGAATCAGAGAAAGCTGAGTTCATTACTGATATTCATAAACTGAGTAAAATGAAACATTTGAGATGTTGAACAATTGATCAGTAATGCTGTGTTGTCTGATGTTGGTTTTCCATTTCTAATTTCTGATATTTCTCTGTTTCTGTGGTGCAGAATATCAAGTGAATAAATCAGTGCTGAAGGGAGATTCTGTCACTCTGAACTATAATACTGTAATACAGAAGGATGATAAAATACAGTGGAAGTTTGGAGAGAAACTCATAGCTGAAATGACTGGAGAGAACTGTAAGAATCCTCAATGGACTGATGAATTCAGAGCCCAAATGAAGCTGGACCCTCAGACTGGATCTCTCACCATTGAACAAACCAGACCTGAACACTCTGGATTATATAAGATAGAGATCAAGACCAGTTATTATTCAACATTCAGACTCTTCAGGCTTATCGTCGGTGGTGAGTAACACAAAGTCTTTCACTGAAACAGCAGCAGTGTATATGACAGACCTTGTGTCAAAATATGATGATAAAAGTGTTCAGTTGTGTTATATTAATGATGGAGAAACTCTGAGCTGTTCATCATATCACTGCACTGCTTCCATAGCAGATCTATACTGATGTAGAAATCAACACACTGTAATGTCAGGATCAAGACCTTCTAGAGGAATTAATGGACAGAGTTCAATCATTCTGGACTGAAAATGTGTTCAAATGTGTCTCTATTTTATCAAAGCTGTGAGACTCAAAAAGGTCATGTGGTATTTTTTCATGAAATTAACTGTAAAACAGGCAGTTGCAGATTAATTAATTTGAATTGAATAATAATGAATTAATTTATTAATGTATTTAGTCAGAGCTGGTTTGTGGTGTTTCAGACAGATGTGGTTCCAATAAAAAAACACAAACATTTTGTTCTCCTCATTTACAGTTGAACATGTTCATCAACTGCAGTTGATTCAGTCAATGAATTTTTCGAGTCAATGAATTTTTCAGTTCAACTGTATTTTTCATGAACCATTTTGTTTTGCGTCAGCTGTGATAAACAGACATCCACTCTCATTAGGTGTGTAACAGTGGCCAGATAGTGAGAGTTTTTCAGGTAAAATACTGCACACTGACGCCCACTAGAGAATGAGGTGTTTAGCGTCATTGATAGTGCATTCGCCTCACATGACAGCAGTGATCGGGCCGGAGTTCGAAACAGACTCAGAGCAGGGTGACAACTCAGAGGTTAGGATTGGAGTGTGAGTTTTGGAGGTTGAGCAATGAATAGAGGGGGCTGGGTTTGTTTGGGTTGATTTCAAATATCAACAGTGTTCAACAACGAATTTGAGAAATCGCATACAGCACCTTTAAATGTATTAAAATACATTAACTTTTGTTTAAGTAATATTTATTACATTTATTTAAAGTTATTACATTTCATATTAGGTCAGTTACAAAAAGAATTGACAATCAAATTTATATAATTTTATCAACTCCATGACATCATATAACTCCAGTACATCATATCTTTGTTGAAAAGCGTGTGTCTCCTCTTCTTTGCTGCCATCTTGTTACTCTTAACTAGTTTAAGACACCTCTCCAGCTCTCTTAATAATTTAGGTGCTAAGACCTTGTCTTGACACTTAGGAACTTTTATGAATCACACTTATTCTTAAGTCTAGAATGAGAGTAAAACGTCATTCTTAGAATTTTGACAGACTTAAGACTAAAATTTGACTCTGAACGGCTTTATACATTTCTGGTGTTTCGGACAGATGTGGTTCCTCAATGAAGCAGCATGAGACAGTTTTCTTTCATATGCTGTTGTCTGTTCTGAAACTGTTCTTCACACAGACTGTGTTGCTTCTGTCTGCAGGATTGTTTGATCAACTTTATCAGTCACAATCCTCCTCATTATTCCTGATCATTATTGAACTGCAGTACAGTCATTATCTGATCACAAATCAAACATTCAGAAGCGCTTCTTCACACAAACACAATTCAACACACTCATATTTCATGTCATTTGAGTGGATTTTTACTCTTAGAAACACAGACTGGAGTTCAACACAGTTTCATCAGTCAAACACACATGAGCTGTAGAGATTTATACTTACATTCAGATTTCTACAATGACAAGTTGAGCTCTTTTCATCTTAAAATAGAGTAAATGATGTGTTTGTGATTCAGTATGTCAGGTGTGATATGACAATGTTTCTTCTGTTTATTTCTGCTGCTGTTGGTTTTCTGCTTCTGATTTCTCTTCTGTATTTTTCTCTGTTTCTTTGACAGATGAACAGAAATCGGTGTCAGTGATGGAGGGGACAGATGTGACTCTACGTGTCAATCCTGAAATACAGACAGGAGATAAGATATTCTGGATGTTTGGAGATTACAACAGTCTTGTAGATAAAAACACAGAAGAAAAGTGTGAAGAAGAGTTTTGGTACAGTGATTTTAGATTAATAGCTAAAATGGATCTGAATCGTCAGACTGGAGATCTCACCATCAAGGAAACTGAAACTGACCACACTGGAGAATACAAACTAAAGATCATCAGAAATGGCGAAGCCTCATTCAAGTTATTCACTGTTACTGTTTCTGGTGAGTGAAATATGTACTTTCATTGTCATTATGATTTAATATTAGATCAGCATTGTGTCGTTCTTAAAGGATAATTCAGCCCAAAATATCCTCATGTCATCCTGAACACACAAGACTTTAATTCATCACAAGATTTCTGTCCATCTATTAAAAGTGGGGAAAACAAAACTTCAAAGCTCCAAAAACTCTTAAGAATAGAAAAAACACTCACTGTTCACATGAGAGTGGACGGCAGTGCAGCTCCTCAGGTTTATATAGTGATAATGTCCCTTTTGAATGCAGTGGGGATGCATTTCTGTGAAACACTAAAGTTATTTTTTATTCTTCCATCGGACCTACACCAGAGCATCTGCACCGTAGGCTATGCGTCTGTTTTCATTTTACTTCTGCGTCGTTGTCCGCGTCGACATGCATGCAGACCACTAGTAGGCAGTGTCCACGGTCATGTTGAGGATCAAAACAAAAGCCTAAGAAGAAGCAGCTCGTCATGTATGTTGTCAGAGAGGCTTACAAATAGAAACGGCAGAGAAGCGGCAAATAGGTAATGACTTTTGTTGCAGTTTGACTGTATGTGTCCCCTTAAACAGAGCGTTTGTTCATTCATATGGAAGTTGAAATGCTCACTCTTCTCCGAATGCTCCGTCAGCAGTTTTTTGACCTGAGGGAGGAGCTCTAGCAGACCAATCACAGCGCTTGTGGTCCGCGTAGAATTGACGCATTGTTACATTTTTTAAGAGGTGCACATCAGTCTGCGACGTAGCTACAGCGTACACTCAACACAGAAGTATAAATCAGCCTTGAGGTGTCTCTGTTGGGTTGTCTGTGATTTCTCTGAGCATCACACGGTCTGATCTTGGGGAGAATCTGCTGGGACGTCCACTCCTGGGAAGATTGGTGTCTGTTTCAAACAGCTTCCATTTGTGAATAATCTTCCTTCTTCCTGCTTTTATAGAGTTGATCACACGTGCTGATGATCAGTTAATCAAAGTCATTTGATGACCGTTACTTACCCTGATTCCTATGTTACAGTAAGAGTGTCCTTAGTTTTCCCCCATGGCTTCTTCATTTTCTCCTAGTTTTTGTTAAAGGCACACTATGTAGTTTTCACCTCTAGAGGTGAAATTGATTTCACTGAATCATGGGAGGTGTTGTCTTCATGTCTACAGCTGGTGGATAAGAATCGGGCCAGGACCCGGGCAGAAATCATGTTCATGGATGAGCTAATGTATTAAAGATTTATTAACATTACTGTAGTATGAAACAGAAAGCCATTGAGACACTGGAGCGATTGCTAATGAGAGACGAGTGCAACACACGTCTCGAGATCAGTGGAGCTTTTATTATGCTGCAGGTGTCACTTCTGCTTCTTCTGGTCAAGCGTATCATATTAGATACATTTGTGTGTTGAAAGTTGTTATAGGTAGGCGATGTACGGACACGCTTATTTCTCTGGATTTAAACATTCTTGGAAACTTTTGGGCTAATGTACACGAGTCAACAAAATATATAACACTGTTCTAGTGGTTTTTGGATATTTTAATCTAATAATCTTACATATTGTGCTAAATTATTTTAGCTCAATATGTAAGTATAAATAATGTATTAAATATGTATTAAATAAATAATGAGACAGTTTGATATGTCATGTGGTGTTGTTCAACTGAGGTTTTATTTTGATTGGGACACTTTTTCCAAGTCATCTCAATGAACGTGAATTCACCCTATATATAATGCTGAATCTACAATGCTGAATTAATGATTGAAGTTTCAGAATGATTTAAGTTTCTGCACCTCAGTGAATTTGCTTCAGCATTATTTATATCAGTGCTCTGTAGATGAAGCACAAATATATATTGATTCTGTCGTTTGTGCTGAATATATTTAAAGTGTGATCATGATATGATGTGAGATGTGGCTTCATTCACTTTAGTTTTTATTCAGTTTAAAAATTTCAAACTTCAAACAGTTTAAATGAACTTTACATTTTAGTTTAGATGCATGATTTCACAAGTACAATAAATATTGAACTAGTCAAATAAGTGAGATAGTCTGACAGTCTGTGTTAAATGATTTTGTACATGTAAATGCTTGACTTTAGTTATGATGTCTCGTATAATATGACTGAATCCAGATCAGTACATCTCTTTTAATTTTCCATTGTCTGTTTCTGACAGATTCCACAGAAAAACAAAAGAATGAATCAGTGACTCTAGAGATGAACGCAGAGGATCGGGATGGAGTGAATGAGCAGGAGGGGACGAGTTCACTTTAATGAGATTAGACACGCCCACCAGTGTCAATCACTCTGACATCATCAACACTTTAATGAGATTAGACACGCCCACCAGTGTCAATCACTCTGACATCATCAACACTTCAGCTCCAGCTACAACAACAAAAACACATTTCTGCTTTCATAAGCCTCTAGAATCCGTCCAGTGAAAGAGAGAAACGAACCCGTGTCTGTTGAGATGATGAACCTGCATGTAGGGATGTTCGATTTCAGGTTTTTTGGAGTCGAATCCGAATCCCACTGTAAGACTCCTCGACTCCATTTACTGTACCTTAAAACAGGGTCGTAAATAAGCCAAGATGGCAGTTCTTACACACTTAATTTATTTTTCCCCGACGCAAAGCCTTAAAATCCCCTCATAAAAACAACATACGTTTAGTGAGACTGTCCAAATTAGTCCAATATAGAGATGATGAGTAGCCTGTCAATGTTGCTAATTGGCGAAAAGTCACGAAAAACATCTGCAGTCGAATATTATGTCAATATTAAACGAGAAAGCAGGGATTCTTTAATGAATTCATCTCATTATAATGGTCAGGGGATGGCGCTAAACACACATGATCATTGTCTTAAAAGTACTTGGACACGAGAGTTAAAGATACTAAAATTAATACAATACATACAAAAATGCATACAATATGCACTTATTAACATGTTAATTGTTGATGTGAGTTTTTATTATTATTTTTATTTATGGTTTAATGAACATGGTTAAATATGGAAAACCACATCTATTTATTGCAATAGCCTAATATAAGCTAGCCTACCATCAATAAACCTGACACGGAGGTATGTAGCCTGGTTTCTCCCAAGGTTTTTTTTTTTTTTTTTTTTTTTCTCCAATTTAACACCTATTTGCCACTTGTTTGCCACCTGATTTCACCTGATGGAGTTTGGGTTCCTTGCCGCTGTCGCCTTTGGCTTGCTTAGTTGGGGACACTTGACATTTAACTTGACATTTAATATTTAACAGTATTCTTGACATTTATTCAACAGTGCTTTGATCTGCCTGCATTGACACAATCTGCATTGTAAAAAGCGCTATATAAATAAAGGTGACTTGACTTGACTTGACACGGAGGTATGTATAATTACATACTATATAATTATTACATAATTACATACTATGTAATAATTACAAACTAAACTCACTATGACTCTGTTATCTATTTCTAAAGTAAGCTACAAACATGAATGTAACAAAGTTTCTGCGACAGCTCTCTGACGCGATTCGTCAATGTCCGAATTCATCGCTTCATTTCGTTCACTCCTTGCTTAGTGCACTTAACCATAGACATTATGCACTTCACTGCCATGCATTATGTAGGCTATGGATTCGATAATCAGTAAACAAGTGAACGATTCCGGACACGGCAGCAGAGTCGACACCGAGAGTCGATTCCTGAGCTGGAGTCGACCCCGTCTCTGGTGCTATTCGGAGTCGAGGAATCAACTCTTTTGGAGTCGACTCCCCATCAGTAGCCTGCATGTAAAAAGCTTCTGTGGTTTCATATGAACCAAGAAGCATAGTAATCAAACACTTTCTTTTAATCACATAATTTTAATAATGTTACTCTTCATACCTGATTGTGTGATTATCGACAGTGAGTGTGAGGAATATGATTTTTACCACAGTATTTGAATTTTATGTTTTATGTAATTAACACCAGTGCCAGATTAATGTTCATGTTCAGAACTAATCACGTCTTTGAGATCACATGATCTTCTCTTCATGTGTAGAAATTCATTAGTGTGTTTGAGACAAACAGCTTTGACCATTCAGTGTTATTCAGCTTCACTGTAAGTGACAGTATTGTAAAAAATTAACAATAATTATAACAACTACTTAAGTTGACATTCTTTTTTATATTTCTTTTTAAGTTGTAAATGTGTGGCTTTTTTTTTTTTTTTTTTTTTTTTTTTTTTTTGCTCTATGATGTAATTATGCTTGAATAAGGGTATATCAAAGATATTATGTGAATCTTCATGTTATCTGAATGTCCGTTGAAATGTGAGTTGAATTTATAGTGCCTTTATATTCATGCTGAAGAACTTAAAGTAGCTTTATTGTGCTTCTCACAAAAAAAAGTTGGAAAAAGACATTTTGCATAATACCATAGTGGTGTTGTTTTTTGTGTTTTGTTATTTTTTCAGAAGCATGTTATTAGTGAATATTTGAATTTATAGTGCCTTTATATTCATGCTGAAGCACTTACAGGAGCCTTACTGAACTTCTCACAAAAAAGATGAAGAAAACATTTTGTTCAGATTTAAGTATTAAATGGAATGATACCACATGGTGTTGTTTCTTGTGTTTTATTATTTTTTCAGAAGCATGTGACTGATGAATATTGATGTACTGCTGATCTTAATGTCTGGTCTCTTCTGTCCTCTAGTGGACAAACACTAATACAGCTTTTGCTTCCTAATAAATCTTTTAACATGAATTATTGTCTAGTTGTGTTGATTGTAATGACAAATGCCCAGCAATAAAATGAGACTTTAATCATCTGTTGTTCAACTTTCAAGAGCACTTAGTAATAACTTTGTGCTGATTTATAGTTGAAGAAAAGTACAATCTAGAATGTTTTTTTTTATTTTTATTGCTAATTCAAGTACTGCATTTTCACCCAGTGCCAAGAAAAGGCTTTCCACATGCACTTCATCTTTTTTCTATTGCCTTTTTTATTAGTTTTGATACTCTTATAAGAATTATGCTTTATTAGTTTTGATACTTTTTTTAAGAAAAGAGAAAAAAAGAAAGAACAAAAAACAACAATAGATACGGTTAGCAGCAGATGGAAGAACAATTATGGTCATAATATTAAAAGTAAATAAGTAATAACAGTAGAAATTACATTTATAAGAAAAAATACTCCAATGGTGGGTGAACCTCTTTCTAAAAATGTTTGTTTTCTATATTCCCAGAAGATGTGCACAATTGATCCACCTATAGGTGATACATTTGGATACATTTTACTCAAAGTGAGGTGAGGAATTTATAATTCTGTCCTGTAATTTTGTTAAAGGATATTGAGGTAAAAACGAAATTGTTGAAATTGTTATTTTTGCACACAAAAACTATTCTCGTTGCTTCACAACATTAAGGTTGAACCACTGCAGTCACATGACTGTTTTAACAATGTCTTTAGTACCTTTCTGGACCTTGAAAGTGTTGATTATATTGCTGTCTATGGACGAGTCATAAACCTCTCGGATTTCATCAAAAAATATCTTAATGTGTTCTGAATCTGAACGAAGATCTGTAGAGTAATTAATGACATAAAATGTAATTTTTGGGTGAACTAACCCTTTAAATGCTTGTGCTGAGAGCGAGTGAGTCTCTGTTCAACTTTACAGAATGAGCTCAAGCAGACAAAGAGCGATAACTGACTAAAATATGCCTACATGTAAAACAAGTAAATGTACTTTTATGAAAACAACAACTGTAACTAATGTGTCATTCATTGTTTTTACAGAAGTGCTGTCATCTCTTCACTGCACAGTTAAAAATACTGACAAACCAATAAGATTCATGATTTTGGTCACAGAGCTGCTGAAGTTACATAAAACTGCCACTTGGTGGCTCACAAACAGACTGTTACTAACTGACAGCAAATTATTATTGTTATGTGCATTCATATATCTGTATTATATTTCTATTTAGTATGAGTATTGTCCATGTGTCAGGTTTTAGTGACGTAAGATTTTGGTCCACTAGAGCAAAACTCTGTGATATAATCATTGTCATCTATTTAATTCGTCAGCTCCCCCAAATGATCACCCAGAGGCGGTACCCAGTCTCCATCCCTTGATACAAAAATAACGCTGTCTGTGTCGGAGTATAACAAGCGATCACCGAGTTTATTCCAGACGGGCGTGCGCTGTTGTAAATGCACCAACAAACACATTAATGTCACGAGCCTCGCGCTCATCACCTTCTGCAGTATTATACTGGACAAGCGCAACATCGTCTGAGACGAATGTGAAACGTTTTACCAAAAACAACTCCGGTAAATTCTTCAGGGTCTCTCACTAGATAAGTTTGGGGTAGATTCTCTCTCATCAAGAACATTCAACATTCAATATTAACTTGTTTATTGACCTCTGATCTGGGTTGTGGCTGATCTTTTCGGGGTCAAGACGAACCCCCTCTTTTTCAAAATATTACTGAATGTAAGTCGCTTTGTCACCATCCGTGACAACATTTGACGGGTAACCAGAGGCCTGCTGTTTCAAACGTAAAAAAGTCTTTACGTAATCGCAGAACAATGTATCCGATTGTTGCGGGAAATGCCAAACTTCATAGATCCTATCTACCACGTAACCCTTCTTGATGGCTTTTGAAAGCTCAATACTGACCCAACAACCTGTGAGTGACCTCTCTTCATCAGTGTGGTTACAACTTGTTGTTTGGGTTTCAGACTGAGCACATGTTCGGCATAATGGGAACATAAGTTTTCCAGAGCATCTGAAAGGGAGAACCAGGTGTAGTAATTTGCAAGGAGGATACACGGTAGCTTTAATAAGACCATAATTTTCGATCAGTTCAGAGTCATGGAAAATAATTTCTGAGTGACCAATCGGATAGCTCTTCCTAGACTGACAAAAAGGATATAAGCTCATAAAATCCACGTAGCTTATTTTTTCATCACCCCCGGTTTTGTGGTAAAGTTTCTAAGCGTTGGTACGACCACCAAAGATTGCTTCTCTTGGTTTCAGTCTCTCTGGCGCCGAATAAGTACTCATAAATTCTATCACAGAGGGGTCAGTTCGTTTCATTTTTTCCTATTCGCACTCCCAAACAACCTCCATTTTCAGTCCATATGCATTCTGCAGGATTTCAATTGAATTGAGTTCTGTGATAGACATAGGGGACGTGTGACAAGGGTTGTGTATCATGGGGTTCAAAGTGGCATCCTTTCTCATTTATGTAAATTAGATGTTTGTATCATTAAAATGTAACGTGAAGCTATATGTAGATTAAAGATCAGACTGTTGAATAAACTCATACTTTGAGTTACATTTAAGCATAATCACTTGCGTCATAGATAATCAAACATTGATTGGATCTCAATAATGATTTAAGTTATAAAATTTTATGGTTGAAATATTTTTAGCTATTAAAATACACATGTGTTGGAAAAGTTCACCTCTTCCCTCTTCTCTGAACCAGTTTCACCAAGTTGTGAGAAGAGCTGAGAGAACCGTGTTTTGTTATTCTGTTATTCTCAGAGGTTATATCAGTCTTGGTGCTCATGTGAAGCTAAATCAAGGCACCTGAAATAGTTTTTAACTGTGTTTACATGTATTTATTTTTCAAGACTAACAGAATAATTGTGTAAAATCAGATAAACAGTGAGCAGAACTGCATATGAAAAGGACCAGAAGGAGGCTGAAGAATATAAAATTGTATTAAAACGTATTTATTTAAAATTGCACAAAAGGAGGCATATGTAGAAATGTGGAAAAATATGAAATATAGATATATCTTGCATATACACTTAAGAACTTTATAAAATGTCAGATAGAGAGTGAGAGAGAGAGCTGTTAGTGAAATAACATATTAGTTGTCGATTCAACAGAGACAAACAAGAGATCACGAGATGAGAAAACACATGATTTTATTTGTTCATGTCATCAGATTCAGAATTATGTGCTTCTGTCACAACACTATTAATCCCAAAATGAATCTCCAGCAGTTAGGTAGAAATTGGAGAAAATTACATATTATAATTTATGGTATAATTACGATGTAGCATGAATGCAACAAGTTGTCATTCTCATTTTATTATTTCTTGCAAAGGCAAAAGCTAAATACACACTCTATGCCAGCTAAGCTGGAAGATCCATGGGCCAGATAAATAATTACATTTTAAAGCTCTTCTCTATTCAGTATATGTTCTTCTCTAAGAAAATCAGGTGTCTTCTTTGATCTTCTGAGGATTGTGGTCTGGAGTCATATGCTCTTTCTTTCTTCAGCAAAACTACACAACATCTACTACTGGCTCCTGTATTTATATTCTCTTTTGACACACTTTATCTCTTCATTTACACACATGTGGTTTCTTCTTGCGTTAACATATTACCTGCATGTGTCAATTGCTGTGTTACTTGTCTATCACCTTTTTATTTGCGTCAATGGCTTGAGCAATACACATTTTTATTATACATTTTTATCAGATTTCTACCTTGCTAGACATTTATTTCCTAACTTTCTTCATTATTATCAGTCACACACAACAATGCTTCTCTCCCCCGGAACCCATGTTCATCTACACACATAATGCAACATTCGTCATCTCTACAGGATGTGGTTTACACTCTCGAGCCACAGCATGTGTTTTTGTGTCACATTATGCAAACTTCATAGACCCCAGAGATTCTCCAAGTTCAACAATTTTCTGCTTTTTATTATATCTTTTAAAATCTTCATCACATTGTCTGGAAGATAACACTCCATTTCTCTTGACAAAGGACAACAACACCTTCTGTTTTTATATATCCAAAGTATTCCCAAACGTCTGCCTTGCCCAACCAATCAGAATTTAGGAACAGATTTGATCTGTTTTTATGATTTGTGCATTGATTAAAATCAATCTGAGGTGTTTCTGTGTTAAAGGTTTGATGAAGGGCTGCAGAATTATGATTGGTTCTTCATATGTCAAACCCTCATGTTACTGGGTGAAGATCTGCTCAAATCATGTTTATTAGTTTGTTGGTCACTCAATATCATGGGCTATTATATTTAGATGGTTCACCAGGGGGCGATCGAGGCGCTTTGGCTTCACTTTTCAGGACTCGTGTGGCACGCTTGTGTACTGCACATTATCCTCCTCTGTAGCTCTCTGAAAGAAAACACAAAAGTTCATCAATGTGTTCATCACATTATTGGCACATCTATCCATCCTCTTTCCACAAGCACAGGAAATACAGCAGAAATACTTTTGTCAGCAATTTCCTCACAACGGCTCCAAGAGTTTGGAGAATGCAGGATATCCTTATGAAAAATAAGTTTATTCATGTGTGCTATTAGTATACTTATTTTAAACTAAAAATAAGAGAGTATACTTTCAGTCTACTTTGTAAATAAACTTAAAATCACATTAAAGGTTACTTGACTTATACTGACAGAAAAAGTATATTTAAAAATAAGATTAAAATGTAGAGAAAACTGTAAAAAAATAAGTAAATAAATTAGAATAACATAAATGAATAAAAATGTTATTACAATAAAATTATTAGTTATTAGTCTATTAAATTAATAATTAATATAAATAACATGTATCTATTAAATTATGTAATATAAATAAATAATACATTTATCAGTATTTCATTATAGTGAGTAGAAAATAATGTAACTTCTGAGATATTTTAAGATTTATAATATTACATTTTCCAGTATATTAAATGGGCAGATGCATTTTAAATTTCAGGATGGTGGTCCTTATTTCCTCATATTTCAGGATCCACTTCTAAAAGTGTGGAAAGCCTGATTTAGAGGATTCACTTTTAAAGTTGTGTGTCAGCGGACTAATGTTTGTGTGTCTAAATGAAGGTCTACAGTGTAAATCCACAAACACATCTACTGCTTTATCAATATATGTTGTGCTGCTGCTGTGTGTGAATCATTAAACACACACACACACACACACACACACACACACACACACACACTAAAATCAGACTGAAACAACACAGACACACACCATACACTGAAATCAAAGATCTTACCGATTTATTTCTGTTTCTTCTGTTGAATGTGGGATCAGTGAGTCTCTGTTTCAACAATAATGACAGAAACAAACACTCAGTGAAATGATGTTTGAGAATTATATACATACAGGAAACACTTGCCTTCTCTGTGTGTGTTTGTGTGTTTCCTGCAGATGCAGAAGATCCCGACAGCAGCAACAATCAACAGAGATCCAGCAGCAGCAGCAGAGATCAGCACTGTCCGAGAGACTGAAAGAGACGCTCATTAGTCCAGATCAATGTGTGCAGAAACACCAGATATCATCAGTGAAGTACCTGCAGCACATGTGTGACAGAGCTGAGTGATGTTGAGGTGTTGAGTCTGGTTTCTGATGGGATTGTTCAGCACACAGCTGTAGATGTTTTTATCCTGATATTCCACCTCCAGAGGAAGAGAGAGACTGATGCTGAGATCAGACACACTGATGCTGGACAATGAACTGTTTCCTTTGAACCAGGAGAGAGTCACATGACTCACATTCACAGCTGAACACACCAATGAACATGATGAACATGATGATGATGATGAAGAGTCTCTGCTGATGACAGGAACAGGCAGACGAGCTGAAAACATGACAGAATGAATCAGATTCAGTAGAAATCACTGTGATCTTCTGGATAAAATGATCAGCATCATCACAGAATTCTCCATCATTTTATCATATTCTCAGTAACATTATCTGGTGAATTTAGTCCACAGATGTAACAGGATAGTAATTCTCTCCTCACCATAGACAGTGAGATTGATCGTGTTGATCGTTGTGTCTCTGGAGACTGTATAAAGTCCAGAGTCTGTGGTTCTGCTGTTGATGATGGTCAGAGATCCAGTCTGATGATCCAGTTTCAGTCTGTCTCTGAATCTCCCTTCAGCACTTTCACCATAAAACTTGCTCTCTTTGTTTTTCTTCACTTTAGCTATGAGAATTTTCCCAAACTTCCACTCGATCTCTTCATCTCTGTGTATTTGAGTGAAACTAGAGTTCAGAGAGACTGATTCTCCCTCAGTCACTGACTCTGACTTCACTGCATCAGCAACAAACACACCTGAACACAAACACAAACACCACATTTGGAGTTTTTCATTTTCCACAGAAGTATTTCTGAAGGTTTAGTCTGATAAAACTTGACAATATTAGATGAAAAATGAATGATGGAGACAATAAAGACCAGAATGTATGTGGAGAAATGATAATATAAAGAGAACTATAAAAATACTCACCAGACTCCAGGAGAACAACTAGAAGAAAATAAACTGTCCATGTCAAATATATATTTTTTGGCATTTCGGTGAACGGTTTCAAATTACAACAGTTTCTAATTTCCCAAGTTCATAAATGCTACATTTAAACACAACAAAAAGCCATAAATGTGATGATAAACGTTGAAGATTTGGTGATACAGCGACAGAAGAGCTGAAGAACAGCCAGTGATGGTTGATTTCGACACACTGCGTCATTAGGCTCCGAAGCTTCATGAATCTTTTGATAGGTAGAGTGCGATGATAAAGTGAAAGTGAAAAGAGAACTATTGAACAAGTGTCTATGGGCTTTACCTAATCTCTGATCACTTTTATACATTTGTAGATGTTTTAATTAGACATTAGAATAATTTAAAATGAATAATGGTAGTTATTAATCTCTTATTGACCTGTTTATCTTGAGACATTGAACAGAGAAACAAGCCTTGAAAATTGATAAAAGAACACATATTATACAGACACTCTATATTTAATCTTATTAGATGATTAGTTAATTGCATTTGATAGATTTTACTTTCAATAAAACCTTTGCAATACATCAGTGTTAATTTTGACAGCAAATTTTGATTTAGTTTTAGTCATAGTCTTTTGACTAAAATGCCATTTAGTTTTAGTCATATTTTAGTCATTGGAAATTGTTTTAGTTTTAGTCTAGTTTTAGTCGACTAAATATCATAAGATTTTAGTCGACTAAATATCATAAGATTTTAGTCGACTAAATCTACAGCAGAAATAAGTCGACTAAAATCTAATTTAGTTAAATTGTAAGCATTAAGCATTTCCAATAAAAATGCTTCCACAGATCCAATACACTGATATAGGTACATCTGATATTCCCCAAACTGTTTATGTTCACCCAACTGTACTTTGCTCACCAAAGCGGACGGTTTTTGACCGTTCAAGTGCAAAAACACGTGAAAGAGCAAAATTCAGTACTTTTCAGGGATTGACACACTTATCATTGAGGTAGGCTACTATTAGATTTCATTTAAAAAAAATTATTAGACTTGATTTTTAGTTTTTCCTGCTTTCATTGTAATTTTAGTTAAAAGTTTTAGTAATTTTTTGTTTATGTCTTTTAGTTTTTGCTTTTAAATGTCTAAAAATTTTTTGTTTATTTTAATACCTCAGGTTAAGCTAAAGCTTAGAAACTATTAAGTTTACATTTTTATAAGTTTACATTTTTATATATTTATCTTTTATTTCAGTTAATGTTTATTTAAAGTAATGAAGATTTCTTTGGTTTTAGGTTTAGTTAACTATAATAACTACTTTAATAACTATAATACTTGTAAAATATATTGAATAATGTGTCAAATAATGTTCTTAGTCTTTCCTTCCTGTGACAGAAGATACAGTAGTTTACTATAAATTAAACAGAAAATAAATTAAATACAGTTTATTGTTTAAACAAAATAACAATAATGACCAGGAAAAAAATTATAATTATAAACCATCCCGAAATACACCGTGACTCTTATTCTGAAATGTCTGCAGTCTGCACTGTAGCAGGCTGCTCATGAGGGAGATAAATATGCATTCTTTCAACCGTCTAAAACATGCTACCATATAAACATTGTGTAGTAAACATTGTCATAATTCATCAACATTAGCTTATAAGCAATCGGATGGCATAAATGTGCGCTATTCATTAATTGCGCAGCAGTCAGATGTGCTGCTGCACGAGCCTGTAGAGCGCGCAACAGCGCCGCGTTTCCCGCGGTTAGATCAGCACATTACAATTCAAATGTGTGCATCTTCCACACAGGACAGCAGTCCTGACTGGATATCTTCCCAAATCATCCCTCTCTTTCATTTTCGTCTCGTTTTTATTCGTTGACGAAAATTAGAGTAGATTTTAGTCATAGTTTTAGTCATTCAAAACGCATTTTTATTTAGTCATCGTCTCGTTTTCGTCCGTGAAAAAATGTCGTTGACAAAAATTATGACGAAAATTATTCGTCAACGAAATTAACACTGCAATACATTTGTAAAAGGTGTTTTATGCATGTTTGGCCTGAGTTTTGTTGCATTTACACTGTTCTGACCACTAGGGGTCACCGTGGAGACAGATGTCAGATTGTTTCGAAGCCTCGACACATTATTTTGTAATGACTGAGACAAATCAGACACAATTATTTGTTAGTTCACCAATAGTTTTAAGCTCACTCTGGGATTTGACTGTCCCCATCCCCCGAGAAGTTCTCAGTTACAAGTTTATTGCACTGAGGAATGTGCTTCCACATTGAGAGCAGAGAAGAGACACAGGAAATCTGCATCTTCCCTGCATTTTCCACACAGAACAAAGACGTTACTGCATTAATTCTATAAATGAACAGGCATATTCCCAGGAAATGGTATCTATTATTATTGTGTTGTATTGCAGTCATTGTATTTACATGTTTTATGATTTTTAAGTTTTATGACATTTAAGGTAACTTCAGTCATGCCATGTTTAGTGTCTATACGTTCGTAGCGGGAAGATTTAAATGCTTGTGTATGCGGTATGTCCATACCTGTGCAACACATTAATATTACAAGAATCTTTAATAGTTCTTATTCAAGAACTCAGCTTGTTAATCTTTCTGGGTTGTAAAAGCCCTGACAGCTTTGTTTGACAGGCGTGTTGTCACCCGGAATTACAACATCTTCATTGGTCCGGTCAACAACTGAGAGGTGTGACTTTGACCAGAGGTTAAAAGCCAGCGAAAAATGCCACTCCCTCTCTTTTCCTTGCGTTTGGACGATTAAACGGAAGCCTCCTTGCCCTCAGCCTACAACCCAGCCATGTGCTCAACATAGGAAACATAGAAAAGACTGGCAACAACTTCGAACTGAATCCTCAAGATCTCTCCTCAGATGGCAGAGCTGATGCTCCTCAGCCTAAAGGCATCTTGCAAGTATTTGAACACTAAATAGCAATTTAGTATTGATGTGTAAAACTTACCTTTGTCAGCAAAGGTGTTTTATTACGGAGGAAACTGATGATTCTTTTCCAGATTGTCTTTGACGTTTCCTATAACTCTAGTAACAGTACCCCTTCCGGTTCAACTCTATCATTACTCATTCTGATCTACATATGTGTGTGACCTTTGTTGTATGTTATGTGTTTGTTAGTTTAGTAATGTGTTTGTGAGTTAGTTAATAAAGATTGTGCACGATACATGTTTGGTTCTGACTCTGTCTGCTAATAAATTGCCTCTTAAGTGATTTAGATCCCGATTTAGATATGGTACAATAAGAATGTTATTTTTCCATAACCTGGAAATGAACATTTCTTAGAATTAATAAACAATCAACACTGAGTGTCCACTGGACGAACAGGTTAATTGATTGTAATATTAATCTTAATGTAGCTACATCCAGTTAATACGATTAACGGATTTACATATTCATAATTAATCATAATTAATAATCATAATGAGTTATGGATAATTATTAATATTTCCCCTTTGAGTTAATTTCGCTACAATGACACATTTGCTTCAGTGTTTCACGTAAATAAATTGTGATAATAAATAAACAAATTTGACTTACAGTCACCTGAAGAATAACACAAAAATTAAATGAGAAATTAAAGTGCAAATCAACAAAAGTGCAAAAAAAAAATATTATATTTTCAGATATCAGGCGAGACTTAAAACAGCCAGTAAAATATCTACCTGAAAATATCTCGAAAACTAAGTTGAAAAGTCGATTAAAAGAATGAAATGTACAATGCAGAGATCTTCTACCGGACGCAAGAAAACGGAACCTGGAAAAGATGATCGGAAATCTGGATACGTATGAGAATGTACTCGAGACCCTGACGACTGACCTCCTCTGACATCTCCAGATAATTTTAGTATATTTAGTCTGTGGTGTGAGGCTCAGTTATTTTAAATCTACGGAAGCCCATTCAGTTCACAAATGGCTGGTCCATGACTTGAAGCTACAAACCACAGAGTTGTGAAAACACCGTCGTTCATTTAAAAGTGTGTATCATCTTACCTACCTGTGATTAGTGAAACACACATCCTTACACAATATTTAATCAGAATATATACACTCCCTCTCCTTGGTCTTTAAAAATGGTTGACATTAATTTAGTGATCAAGTGTAACACCCTTATGGAAATATGATAATATTTTGTACTTATCATTTAAATTCTCCAATTGTTTGTCATAAATCAGCATCTCAGGAAAATGTTTCAAATCAAAATATGCGCTTCTGTTATGAAACAGGACATTTGTAGATGTCAGCAGCATAATATATGTGTAAAGAATGAAGTCTGTCAGTTAAACAAGAGCTTATTGACGCAGTTCAGTCAGTCTCTATTTTATCAGAGCAGCAGGAGATTCTGTCAATGTTTAGTGGATACGTAGAGTTACGCTTCAACTACGTTTAATGCTGCAACACAAACATATTTAGTAGTGCGTAATATATAATTATTATTATTATATATGCTGTCATCATTAACAGCAGCTTCCCTGAAATCGGAGCGTCGCCGGATGGCCTGACTGTGTGTAAAAATGTCCTTTCAAGTGTCGGTCCTGCAGCGTCCAGCAGGCATTGGACATGAAGGACAACACAGACGCTTCAGATCCAGACACAGATTTATGTCACCCAATCAAATCACTGGGATCTTGTTGTTTGGACTGAAAACGATTCACTGTGGCGCTTGTCTTTCCAGACCAGGAGTTATGGGAATCTTGTCTACAGAAAGCACAAGAATTCTTCAAGAAAGTGTGTCTCCCAGAACTTGAGACAAAATATAAAGGACATGCAGCCTCATGTTCCCAGAGGAAGAGAGCAGGAGTGAAGAAGAGGCTGTTGTTTATGAAAGAATTGCTCTTACTCAGTTAAGAGTGTTTTTATTTCTGATTCTCACTCTACAACAATAAACAGACTGAGACATTACTATCAGAGTTTGAGGGCAGTCCTCATTCTCATTTTATTATTTCTTGCAAAGGCAAAAGCTAAATACACACTCTATGCCAGCTAAGCTGGAAGATCCATGGGCCAGATAAATAATTACATTTTAAAGCTCTTCTCTATTCAGTATATGTTCTTCTCTAAGAGAATCAGGTGTCTTCTTTGATCTTCTGAGGGTTGTTTGCTCTTTCTTTCTTCAGCAAAACTACACAACATCTACTACTGGCCCCTGTATTTATATTCTCTTTTGACACACTTTATCTCTTCATTTACACACATGTGGTTTCTTCTTGCGTTAACATATTACCTGCATGTGTCAATTGCTGTGTTACTTGTCTATCACTTTTTTTTATTTGCATAAATGGCTTGAGCAATACACATTTTTATTATACATTTTTATCAGATTTCTATCTTGTTAGACATTTATTTCCTAACTGTCTTCATTATCAGTTACACACAACAATGCTTCTCTCCCCCAGATCCGATGTTCACCTACACACATAATGCAACATTCGTCATCTCTACAGGATGTGGTTTACACTCTCGAGCCACAGCATGTGTTTTTGTGTCACATTATGAAAACTTCATAGACCCCAGAGATTCTCCAAGTTCAGCAATTTTCTGCTTTTTATTATATCTTTTAAAATCTTTATCACATTGTCTGGAAGATAACACTCCATTTCTCTTGACAAAGGACAACAACACCTTCTGTTTTTATATATCCAAAGTATTCCCAAACGTCTGCCTTCCCAACCAATCAGAATTTAGGAACAGATTTGATCTGTTTTTATGATTTGTGTATTAATTAAAATCAATCTGAGGTGTTTCTGTGTTAAAGGTTTGATGAAGGGCTGCAGAATTATGATTGGTTCTTCATATGTCAAACCCTCATGTTACTGGGTGAAGATCTGCTCAAATCATGTTTATTAGTTTGTTGGTCACTCAATATCATGGGCTATTATATTTAGATGGTTGTCTATCCTACTTATATTTGGACATGATTCAGACACACACTGACTTCGGCTCAAGCAAGGTTTGAGGACATTTAGGATTCAAAAGCATATAAATGTTATTCCTGCAAAGAAAAAGAAATGTTAGTTATGATTCATTAAAAAAATACATCACATCATCTAATAGTTTTTCTTTTGAATGGTCTGGTAGTTTCTCTAGTATTTATTATATGGATAAAAGTGTCTGCTAAATGATTAAATGAAAGTAAATCCAGAAACAAAATGAAGTGGTTTAATATGTTAAAAGCAGAGCATGTTATTGTCAGTGGGATATTGTGTGTGGATCTGTTATTCTCAGAGGTTATATCAGTCTTGGTGCTCATGTGAAGCTAAATCAAGACGCCTGAAATAATTTTTATCTGTTTACATGTATTTATTTTTCAAGACTAACAGAATAATAGTGTAAAATCAGATAAACAGTGAGTAGAACTGCATATGAAAAGGACCAGAAGGAGGATGAAGAATTTAAAATTATATTTAAGCATATTTAAACATGCTTTGTTCACGCCATGTCGTGATTACTGATATTACGAGATGAGAAAACACATGATTTTATTTGTTCATGTCATCAGATTCAGAATTATGTGCTTCTGTCACAACATTAATAATCCCAAAATGAGTCTCCAGCAGTCAGGAAGAAGTTGGAGATCTCAGAAAATTACAAATTATAATTTACGGTAATTGCAGTAATTATGATGTGCCGTGAACGCAACAAGCATAAAATAAAATGTGAAGAAAAAATAAAAAGTTGACTATAAAATGAAAATAAGCCCAAGCTTTACTCACTCTCAAGCCATCCTAGGTGTTTATGACTTTCTTCTTTATGATGAACACAATCTGAGATATATTAATAAATATCCTGACGCATCTGAGCTTTATAATGGCAGTGAACAGGATCAATGAGGTCCACTTTCTACGTAACCTGAATAGGGAAGACGGTCTGACGGAAGCTCGACATTTTAATTCATTAATTAATAATTTAATACATTTAATTAATATTTTTCTCACACAAACGCATCGCTTCAATCATGACATCTCACCTCTGTTTTTATAGCATCAAATAACTAACTAAAACCAAACTTATTTAAAGAACGAGCACTTGAACAGACACCAGCGTGATAAAAACTGCCTAATATGACAGAAATTGTCTTTGGAAAGAAATATGTGAAGTGTAACTGAATTAGTTTGTCTGGCATCCCACTTGTCTGGCTATCACCAGCCCAAGCTCAATGTAAAATTGAACATTGGTCTGGGGAGTCTGTATGTATTTTCTACTGCACAAGAGGCGTGATCAACGAGCATTAGTCACGCAATTGGATAGTCCTTCAACCAATCAGATCAACGATCCGGGTGACGTACTTCGCAAAGCGATGCGAAAACTCCAGACAGGTTTAAAGGTGCCCTCGAATGAAAAATTGAATTTATCTTGGCATAGTCAAATGGTGACTGGTGACTCGGTGCGCAATGGTGATTTTACCTCTCTACTTCCTGTGAAGTGATGTATCGATGTTCTCTTATTCCCTATGCCGTTCGCAGTGCCCTTCGAACTGAACATGTTCGCTCCCTTTGGAATGAATCTCACTTAAGATGGCGAAATACCCTGTGAAGTCCACTTCGCAGTCCACTTGCGGTCGAATGGAACGCATCTTTAGTTTGTATTGGTTTGTAGCATTGGTCAGCGGTTTGCAGAAGCAGCAATGGCATCGAGCGATTTTTGCAGGTTGTGCAAAAAAAAAAAAACATGAAAGTGAGTGATATTTACACCCACTCGAGTGATTTGTTTGCTAAACTAAAGAAGTCATTCAGCATCGTCGAGAGGTTAAAAGAAATTGGATTGACGGTCATGCTTGCCGTCACTTTTCTATCGTCATCGTGTTATACCCGCCAATAGCGAGCAAGGTGGATAAGCCAGTCTGTGATTGGTTCCCGCAAAAGTGTTACAGACACAGTAGAAATGAATGTACGGGCAAAATCAAATCGCCGGCAGATCAGGCTGGGTTTACCCAGTCTAGCATCCCACTGGAACACATGGAGAGGGCGGGGTTTATGACCTATACTGCTTCCAGCCACCAGGGGGCGATCGAGACGCTTTGGCTTCACTTTTCAGGACTCGTGTGGCACGCTTGTGTACTCCACATGATCCTCCTCTGTAGCTCTCTGAAAGAAAACACTAAAGTTCATCAATGTATTCATCACATTATTGGCACATCTATCCATCCTCTTTCCACAAGCACAGGAAATACAGCAGAAATACTTTTGTCAGCAATTTCCTCACAACGGGTCCAAGAGTTTGGAGAATGCAGGATATTATGGAAGCCCGTTTCCGCCACTAAATAAAAAAATAAAAAGAGTAATTGTGACTTTTTATCTCAGAATTCTTATTTTTTTTACTCACAATTGTGTGATATAAAGAAAGAAATCTGAGATATAAACTCGCAATTAATCTTTTTATTTTTTTTATTTAATGGCAGAAACGTGCTTCCACAGGATATCCTTACGAAAAAGAAGTTTAATCAAGTGTGTTATTAGTTTACTTCATTTAAACTAAAAATAAGAGAGTATACTTTCAGTCTACTTTGTAAATAAACTTAAAATCGCATTAAAGTTTACTTGACTTATACTGACAGAAAAAGTATATTTAAAAATAAGATTAAAATCTAGAGAAAACTGTAAAAAAATAAGTCAATAAATTAGAACAAAATAAATGAATAAAAATGTCATTACAATAAAATTATTAGTTATTAGTCTATTAAATTAATGATTAATATAAACAACATTTATTTTTAAATAAATAAATAATACATTTTTCAGTATAGTGAGTAGAAAATAATGTAACTTCAGAGATATTTTAATATTTATAATATTACATATTCCAGTACATTAAATGGGCAGATGCATTTTAAATTTCAGGATGTTGGTCCTTATTTCCTCATATTTCAGGATCCACTTCTAAAAGTGTGGAAAGCCTGATTTAGAGGATTCACTGCTGTATTTTAAAGTTGTGTGTCAGCGGACTAATGTTTGTGTATGTCTAAATGAAGGTCTACAGTGTAAATCCACAAACACATCTACTGCTTTATCAATATATGTTGTGCTGCTGCTGTGTGTGAATCATTAAACACACACACACACACACACACACACACACACTAAAATCAGACTGAAACAACACAGACACACACCACACACTGAAATCAAAGATCTTACCGATTTATTTCTGTTTCTTCTGTTGAATGTGGGATCAGTGATTTCTTCTGCTCGAGTCTCTGTTTCAACAATAATGACAGAAACAAACACTCAGTGAAATGATGTTTGAGAATTATATACATACAGGAAACACTTGCCTTCTCTGTGTGTGTTTGTGTGTTTCCTGCAGATGCAGAAGATCCCGACAGCAGCAACAATCAACAGAGATCCAGCAGCAGCAGCAGAGATCAGCACTGTCCGAGAGACTGAAAGAGACGGTCATTAGTCCAGATCAATGTGTGCAGAAACACCAGATATCATCAGTGAAGTACCTGCAGCACATGTGTGACAGAGCTGAGTGTTGTAGAGGTGTTGAGTCTGGTTTCTGATGGGATTGTTCAGCACACAGCTGTAGGTGTTTTTATCCTGATATTCCACCTCCAGAGGAAGAAAGAGACTGATGCTGAGATCAGACACTCTGATGCTGGACAATGAACTGTTTCCTTTGAACCAGGAGAGAGTCACATGACTCACATTCACAGCTGAACACAGCAATGAACATGATGAACATGATGAAGAGTTTAGTGAAGATGACAGGAACAGGCAGACGAGCTGAAAACATGACAGAATGAATCAGATTCAGTAGAAATCACTGTGATCTTCTGGATAAAATGATCAGCATCATCACAGAATTCTCCATCATTTTATCATATTCTCAGTAACATTATCTGGTGAATTTAGTCAACAGATGTAACAGGATAGTAATTCTCTCCTCACCATAGACAGTGAGATTGATCGTGTTGATCGTTGTGTCTCTGGAGACTGTATAAAGTCCAGAGTCTGTGGTTCTGCTGTTGATGATGGTCAGAGATCCAGTCTGATGATCCAGTTTCAGTCTGTCTCTGAATCTCCCTTCAGCACTTTCATCATAAAACTTTGTCTCTTTGTTGTTCATTACACTAGCTATGAGAATGTTTCTAAACTTCCACTCGATCTCTTCATCTCTGTGTATTTGAGTGAAACTAGAGTTCAGAGAGACTGATTCTCCCTCAGTCACTGACTCTGACTTCACTGCATCAGCAACAAACACACCTGAACACAAACACACACACCACATTTGCAGTTTTTCATTTTCCACAGAAGTATTTCTGAAGGTTTAGTCTGATAAAACTTGACAATAGAGGAAAAATTAATAAAGATCAGATTGTATGTGGAGAAATGATAATATAAAGAGAACTATAAAAATACTCACCAGACTCCAGGAGAACAACCAGAAGAAAATAAACTGTCCATGTCATATATATATTTTTAGGCATTTCGGTGAATGGTTTCAAAATACAACAGTTCCTAATTTCGCAAGTTCATAAAAGCTACATTTAAACACAACAAAAAGCCATAAATGTGATGATAAACGTTGAAGATTTGGTGATACAGCGACAGAAGAGCTGAAGAACAGCCAGTGATGGTTGATTTCGACACACTGCGTCATTAGGCTCCGAAGCTTCATGAATCTTTTGATAGGTAGAGGGCGATGATAAAGTAAAAAGAGAACTATTGAACAAGTGTCTATGGGCAAGTGTCTATCTCTGATCAGTTTTATACATTTGTAGATGTTTTAATTAGACATTAGAATAATTAAAATGAATAATGGTAGTTATTAATCTCTTATTGGCCTGTTTAGCTTGAGCCATTAAACAGAGAAACAAGCCTTGGAAATTGATAAAAGAACACATATTATACAGACACTTTATATTTAATCTTAGATGATTAGTTAATTGCATTTAACATATTTTACTTTCAATAAAACATTTGCAATAGATTTGTAAAAGGTGTTTTATGCATGTTTGGCCTGAGTTTTGTTGCATTTACACTGTTCTGACCACTAGGGGTCACCGTGGAGACAGGTGTCAGATTGTTTTGAAGCCTCGACACATTACGACACATTTGCTTCAGTGTTTCACGTAAATAAATTGTAAAAAAAAAAAAAAAAAAAAAAAAAATTTGACTTACAGTCGCCCGAAGAATAACACAAAAATCAAATGAGAAATTAAAGTGCAAATCAACAAAAGTGCAACAAACTATTATATTTTCAGATATGCCACATCGGGCGAGACTTTAAAACAGCCAGTTACTACACAAAAATGTCTAGAAAACTATATTCAAAAGTCGAGTTGTGAAAACACCGTCCTTCATTCAAAGGTGTGTATCATCTTACCCTCCTGTGATTAGTGAAACACACATCTTTACACATCGTCACCGGATGGCCTGACTGTGTGTAAAAATGTCCTTTCAAGTGTCGGTCCTGCAGCGTCCAGCAGTCATTGGACATGAAGGACAACACAGACGCTTCAGATCCAGACACAGATTTATGTCACCCAATCAAATCACTGGGATCTTGTTGTTTGGACTGAAAACGATTTCACTGTGGCGTGTGTCTTTCCAGACCAGGAGTTCTGGGAATCTTGTCTACAGAAAGCACAATAATTCTTCAAGAAAGTGTGTCTCCCAGAACTTGAGACAAAATATAAAGGACATGCAGCCTCATGTTCCCAGAGAAAGAGAGCAGGAGTGAAGAAGAGGCTGTTGTTTATGAAAGAATTGCACTTACTCAGTTAAGATAATTTATCGGATCTGTCTCGGGTTTTTCTTTAAAAAAATTATGCATGTCGGGTTCGGGTAAGAAGTGATTCGGTCAATTCAGGTACAGATTTTAGGACCCAAGAAGACTTCTAGTTCACAGGCGGGTGTGTGGTGTGCTTCCCTGGTCACATCTCAGCACTCCACACACCAGAGGAAGAAAACGGTTAAAACTATGATTTCTTATCGTCATGTTTGTGGTCTCTCACATTTTGAAAATCTTATAAGTCTTTAAGTGTGACCCTAGCTTAAGGTTAAGGCCATGATTTCCATGATGCAGATAAAATGCGCGATTTAATTAATTGATAAATAGATCAAAAACAGAGCTGTCACATCGCAACATGGTCTAGTAGTGTCTGTGGCCCTGTTTCCACCTGGTTTAAGATGTTTTTTGGTTGATCGGATCACAAGTGGACGAGGAAGACACATTCCTGTTTACACCTGGCTTTTTGTTTTTGGTCTCTTTTGTCCACTTTCACCCACTTCTGTCCAGATTTCTTCGAGGGGACGGCCTATGAGACAGCCTTTTTCACTCATTGAATGCATAGGCCTATGGGAAAAGAGCCATGAACATGAAGCCAATCCATTCAGATTCATTTATGATCCGATGCTTCCTGAAGCAGTGTTTTGAAATAGGCCATCACTAAATAAGTCATTATTTAGTTTTTTTGGTGCACCAAAAATATTCTCGTCGCTTTATAATATTAATATTGAACCACTGTACTCACATGAACTGATTTAAATATGTTTTTAGTACATTAATGGATCTTGAGAGAGGAAATGTCATTGCTCAGGCCTCACGGAGCCATCGGATTTCAACTAAAATATCTTAATTTGTGTTCTGAAGATGAATGAAGGTCTTACAGGTGTGAAACGACATGAGGGTGAGTAATAAATGACAGAATTTTCATTTTTGGGTGAACTAACACTTTAAAGGATTTGTGGAAGAAACACACATTGCTGTTTTTTTTTTTTTTTTTTGGAGAATTTTCTTTAACTAACCTTAACTTTAACTAAACTTTCTTTTTACATTCTGCGAAGAGTGAAACTTCAAGTTGAATTGAAGCTGTCAAGCTGTTGAATTCTTGGTCCTATAAGAAACAACAGAAGAGTTGGTTAACTGTTTTGATTCTCACTGTTACCAATTAATTGTTCATATCTGTGATTTATTCAATTGAAACCAACTACAAAAAGAAACTTTTTCTATAATAATACAGTTTATTGAATCAAACGAAAATACTGCCCTGCCTTCCTCTCTCCAGTAGACGTTCCTTGCTTCTGATATATATTGGCCCATACTAAATATCATTACTAGGTGTAGCACATCAGTTACGTTGCACGCTACATGCTACACAGGGCTCAGCCCACACAAACATCTGCCTTGCTCAACCAATCAGAATTTAGGAACAGATTTTATGTTTTTACGATTTGTGCATTGATTAAAAGCAATCTGAGGTGGTTCTGTGTTGAAAGGTTTGATGAAGGGTTGCAGAATACCCCAAACAATCACAAAAATAACTGATAATTTGCAGTATGTAACCTTTATTAGCTGGTATGTTGGTGAGAGTGCTGAAATAACGTCCTTTCGTGTTCAGACACAAGGGGGAGATAAAGCGCTGAATCTGGGTCTTCTGGAGGGAAAAACTGGCTGATGACACACAATCATTTCATCATTTTGATCCACAAATACTTCTCTAAGATGTCTGATAAAGATCTATAAATCTGTAAAAACAGCTGATAAATGTATTAGAAAAGCAGTTAGTCTCAGAGCAGTCTTCAGCTTAGAGAGACGCAGATGAACAAACACAGATGGACGTCTCTGAGATGAATGTGTGTATCAGGGGGTGTCATTTTACTCAGATCTTAATTTTTGAGGCCATGACTGTTAATGCATGATGTGTTAAATATGAAGGTAAGATATATCAAAAATAAAGATCATCATAATAACAATATTGGTCTATCAGAACAGTTAATCATCTGCAGACCCCTTTATATACGTACTTTACATATTCATTTCAAACTTGAGATTCACTGACTGGAACACAGACCATCTCCAAACACACACACTAACTTCTGTTCACTGTAGTTCTCAGTGCTTTAGAAATGATACACATAATTTCAGAGGTCTGACACTGCCAGAGCGCCATCTAGTGGCTGCTAAACCTCTCTGAACACACGCACTGACCCCAATGTACCTCTGCTGGAGCTGAACAGGATTGTGGAGGATCAGATGAGTTACTGTCTTCAGGCTGCTCATAGCTGAAAAAGTAAGTTGAATACAGAATCTGGCAGAAGCTACATATTTTACTTCATAACTTGTTGAATATATTTTTTTACACAAATGCATCGCTTCGCTTCAGAAGGCCTTTATTAACCCCTGGAGCCATGTTGTTTATGACAAGAATGATAAGAATGTGTCAATACACATTCAATTTTAACAGTATGGAGGGGAGATGATGAAGAAAGATATGTTACTTGCTTTGTGGTGTCTTGTGGAACTGAAGCAATCTTGGATGGTGTTTGAGATATCTTATGAGAAGCAGCAGTGCTGGAATGCACAGGAGTGGACATGATGGGTTTAATAGATTTGAATCGTTGCTCTAGCTGTCTATCTTGCCGCTTTAAACAATCCACGATGCCTCAATTCATCAATTTTGGAATAACATTGCTGTTTAACACGGTCCAGCTCTCTCTCTGTAAACAGCAGTTAATTCTGTCTTCAGAGGCTTTTAACTTTGTGCTCATTGTTTCTGTGGTGACAAATTCACTGACTCTGTGCTCAAGATCAACAAGATGCTCTTTGATACTATACATGCGTTGGATATTTTCATCATTGCCGAATTGCAGTTCATCTTCATGAAACTGAAGAAGTGGAGGGGGTAATGGTAAGTCGTCAGGTTTAACAAAATGCTCACCACTTTCTCTTTCTTCCTCCTCTAAATCTAAATACAAAGGACTCCGTAAAAGTTCAAAGCAGTCCCTGTCAATAGAAATTCAATCGGTACTGAAAATTAAAACCACTTCACCAAACAAATATACATTTTCCTTTTTTTTTTATTCATACAAGTGCATATAATTGCCACAAAAATAACCAATAAGCAAAAAAACTTAGTCTCTGTGCAGTCAATAAATGAAACTTATCGTCAATGATCAACTTTAGATGAGCTGGAATAATGAGATAAGTATAAATCCACGATGTATTTTGAGAGCGATGCAATGACATGGGCGTCGGAACCATTGTATGTGGGTGTGACAAGACCCACCCACTTTTTAAGACCAATGATATTGGACCCACTCACTTTTACCGTCTCTGATTCAGCATTTGTCAGTTCATTTTTCAGATCGCGTCAGAATTAGACGTAACAGACTGTGTTTTGTAAACCTTGTGTTTATTTGATAGTATTAGCACATCGCGTTGTACAATATATCAGACTATGTTAATGGGTCACAGTTACAGACACTTAGGCCTGTCCATTAATTGTGTGGTATTCCTCTGGATATGCAATCTCTTGATTCTTTTCCCCAAATCATTACCGTCTCGCCCTATATTTTCTCAGGGTAAGCTATCATGGCCACGAATTAATCATTTGTCCCCACAACTAATAAATTCCCTTATTTTACTGAAATTACAGACACGTAAGCCGATTTCTATTTTAAATTAAGGAGGGATGAGGAAATTAATTAGTCGTAGAAATGAAATTATTTATATATTATTATTATTATTATTATTAGTTATAGCTTAGGCTATAAAAAGTAAGGCCATTCTGTTTTTTCCTCTTCTTCAGCATATCAGTTCGTATTCCCACGTGCCAGCAGGGGCGTGACTAGGCCCTTTTTAGGGGGGCTTCAGCCCCCCTAAACTTCTGCCCAGCCCCCCTAAAAAAATATTTGATTAATAAATATTTGATCGCTTCAGTCCCCTTTAAAAAAACTCATTTGAAACGGCGGCAAGCTGCGTCAAGTTTCGGCTCCTCCCCTTATCTGAGTCTGCTTGGATTTAGCGCATTTTTCAATCTGCAGTGGCGCCGAGCAGAGCGAACATCAGAGAGCACAAGGTGTGTGTCGTGTGTGCGTGCATTTATTGATAGATTGCTAATGCTATTATATTACATCTGCATCGGTGCAGTTCTTTGTCATAAATGCATTGCAGTTTACATAATGTAATGTTACTGGAGCATTGGGAGCACACGGGACGGCTCGGTTTCTCATCCAATACCAATACGTTTCGCTGCGTTCACCTTCAGCCCTTGTGTGATAGTTGTTTTTTATTCCTACAAAAATGAAGTGATTAACACCCATGAAAACATACTTTAGATTCAGAAAACGATCATGATTTATTTTAATTTACTTTTTACAATTACAGACATATTATAATGTATTTTGACATTACATTATGCAGCCATGCACAGAAATGACACACATCATTGTCTGAAAGCACTAGATGGCCCAGAGAGAGAATGTGGAGTTATTTTGTTTTGTATTATTAAATATAGTTTTGTATTAAGTAATAATGAATCAGGAGGAGTGTCATGATACATAGAGTAAGCGTAGAGTAAAGGGATTTTTGATTTTCTTGATTTATACTATTTATACTAGATTTGTACTTGATTTATAGAAGTGGCAAATTGATAATTCATGTTGTTATTTTTAATAAATAGAAATAAATATAGAACAGATTAATCATATTGCCAATAGACAATTACATTAATACATGGTTTGTCTATATTCTTAATGAATATTAGCTGGTTAGTTAAAATACTTAAAATGACATCAATTTTCATGGGGTGACTTTATGAATATCCAACCGTATTGTTTATTATAAAGGCTAAAAAGCTAAAAAACTAAAATAATTTATATTTCATTGTAGATGGATATACGACATTTTTTCTTGTCGTGCGGGAGTAGGTCTGCAAATGAGCAACAGTCAGTCAAATAATATTTTTTTAATCATACCCTTATTGGGGGCTGAGCCCCCCTAAAATCAAAATCCTAGAATCGCCCCTGCGTGCCAGTATTCAGTTTCGCTTCTCCGCAGCGCACCATCTTGTGCGGAAGATACCATGGGCGTAGGTTTGGTCTCAGCTTTGGTGGGGACACCCCCCCCCCCCCCTCCCCCTGTTGGCAATACAGAATATCACAATACAGAAGTGAATCTACTTCATCTCATTGTATTGTATCATGAGTCAGGATTCCTGACCCCGATATACCATCCATACTGTCCCTAAAGAGCTAGTATAACTATAATCTCAAAAATGCACTCTCAAAAAATAAAAACCTGAGACTGTGTAATGCTGCACAACCAAACGTTTTATTAACAGAAATTATTATGTACATTAGTATTTATACTAACAAAAAATACTCTGCCACAAAGAAACAAATCTAAATAAATAAATATAATAACCTTTTTATAATAACCTTTTCAGATCCACCGTTTATGTTGACTGCACGATTCTAAGTTGACATTCAGTTACTTGCTAACGTAGCATTCTATCATCCTGGGTAACACATACTATCACCAGTTAATAATATTTTCCACAGTAGAATCTGCATTTGAAAGCCTGGTCAGTCACTACTACTAGTTTATTTGTGTGGCTAGCTAGTTATTTTGCCTACTTACACTCTGACTCTGCTTTATGAAAAAGCTTCTTATGTCCCCTTTCTTCTTCTTGGGTGGCATCTACAAAGTACAAAAAGGGGCAAAAAACCGGAATATTAAAATGTTTTTACTCTGGCCTTTGTATGTGGCAGAGAGACAGCCCTGGTAACTTACCGTCGGCGTCGTCAACATGCGCGCGCGCACATACACACACACACCATCCGCTCGCTGCTAGTGCAAGCACAAAAGTAGTCCCGGCCCGCGCGTGTAGCCTGTCAGATACCCCGCCGCCAAATTACGGCGTTTCTTGTACTGTCGTCGTCCTGGCCGTTAGAATCGATCCAAATAGCAGTTCAAAGGAGCTTGCTAAATATTGGTGGGGACAAATTTGTCATCTCAAAATATTGATAGGGACTAGTACCTAGCGTCCCCCCCTAAACCTACGCCCATGGAAGATACAGTTTGCTTTTCTGACAATTTTCAAATGATGACAATAGATTTTGAATATTGGGGAAAATCATGATATGAGACAAGATGGGTCTGTACTGCTCATATGTCAATGCCCTCTCAAAGCACAGAGTCCGATGATGAAAATTTTTTATTAAACTGACTTCTTTACAAAATTTTTAGTGCTTTGCTTGTTCAATGACTTTGTATTGTTTCTATTTTAATAGACTTTTAAAGATTGGATCACCATAATTTGTACAAAATGGGCTTGCTGCTTGTGTCTGCTCCAAGTTTTGCGCACGAGCCACGCACCTTGCTTAATTGACTATCTATCTATCTATCTATTTATCGATTTGTAGGGGGGGATTTCCCCCCTTCTAGTCTATGTATCCCTGCCTCTGCTGAATTATTTTTATCCCCGGTGGGATAAAAAAAATCACCCCCCGGGTGATACTACTCCACACACCACCAAAAGAGTATAAAAAATACCATATATATATATATATATATATATATATATATATATATATATATATATATATATATATATATGTATTTTTTTTAAACATCGTTTAAATATAAGTAAAGTAAGTAAAGCGCTGCGTTTAAAAATAAATGTCTCTTTATGACCATAACAAACGGGACACTTTTCAGACGCGCATTCCACCTTCGCCGCAGACACAGGCGCAAGTCAGAGCGCGGTGAGGAAGGGGGACTTTCAGTTGAACAACAGTGAACTGCGGACAGATGAGATGTTGTCAGGCTATGTCAGTAAAACTCCAACCAGCCGTTAGGTTATAGCCTACTGTGCTCGAGACGCGAACTCAAGAATTACTCGCGAAAATGCGCCGGCGCGCGCTGCATAGATACTTTATTATAGCTTAACTAAAGCGCAAAAGAAACTATGAGCATGCACCGCCGTTATTCTGCTGTACATGAAGTCATGAAATTACCAAACATGCGATTAAAGCTGCCTCAAAACTGTGCATGCATGTATGTATTTGTTGACATGGTTTTAAAGTTATTGTTATCCAAATTGTTGGCATTAAAACGTCTTGAAATGCACATTTGTACACCAAGGAAATCTAAATTTTCACGGGGGAGCATATGCCCCCGTACCCCCTTAGCAATACGTTTTGTGACCTCAGTAATTATTAAACCATGCGTTCTATCTAACGAAATCAAAGGTAATCGTGTATTTCTCCAGTTGTGCGCACTTTGGGACTAAAGTTTGTATGTGTATGCACTGTGTGATCAATGTATGAAAATAAAGGAGAGCAAAACGCGACTGAATGTAAAGGTTTGTGTCTGTTTATTCTATTAATAAAATCAATAACTACCGATTGATTTGCATTCTATCTATCTATCTATCTATCTATCTATCTATACTGTATATAGCCTGTATGTAATTGCATTTACTCGCGTTTGGCGACTCGCTGAGCTGAACGCTGAGTTGTTTAGGCCACGCGCTGTAGCCTTGCTGCCGCGTGGTCTTTCCCCATTCCCTTGCCACTCGTGCTACCCTGAAGACATGCATGAGTATAATCGTGACAGCAATGAATCGAAACATGAGGTGGAAGAAACAAAAGACTCCTTTCTACAAAAGAAAGCAAAATAGTTAACATCAGTTAATCTTTTTTACAAATACAGCAAGTCATAGTTGGCCAATACTCACATTGAGCGTAAACTCTCAAAGAGTTCTCAAAACAGGACATTAGATGTAGATAGCGTCAGTTCAACCATTCATGCGGTTTCCCTCTGCCAAACGACCTGACTTGCTCATACGTGACTAGGGCTTATATATCTGGTAGCTATTGTGGAATTATCCTTGACCCAGATACCTCTTAATTCAATAGAAAGAAAAAAATACAATACAAAAACGGTAACGTTTAGACCGTTACAATATAATGTAACGCCCATCACCCCCCCCCCCCCCACACACACACACACACACACGTGATGCTACTCCACAATCCACCAACAGAGCATATAAAATACCAAAAATAAAAATCTTTTTTTAAAACATCGCTAAGTACGCGATGATCGTGCACAGATGATGTATATTAATATTATTCCTTTCAGTGCACCTAATAAATAGTCTTTTATCAGTTAGTAAAGACAGTTTCAAGTAATATTGCAAAAATGTATAAAACAAAACATCCTCTTTAGCACCTTTAAACAAAGCGCAAAAGAAACTACGAGCAATGACAGTCGTTGTTCAGTGGTAAGTCATGAAATTACCAAACGTGATTAAAGCTGCTTCAAAACTGTGCATGCATGTATTTGTTGACATGGTTTGTTGGCCTTAAAATGTGTACACCAGGGAAATCTAAATTTGCGTACTGCCCATGCTTATATTCTATCTAATGAAATCTAAGGTAAACGTGCATTTTGCGCACTTTTGGACTAAAAGTTTGTATGTGTATGTATGCACTGTGATCAAAAATAAATGGGACCAAACGCGATTGAATGTAAAAGTCTGTATCTCATTATTCTATTAATAACTACTATCAGAAATTAAGAATTATTAGTGTCATTGTAGATCGTGTTGCAAATATCTAAGCTATCTAATACTTCAAATCAGCTGCCAAAATAGTATATAGCTCCTCTGTGGTTTTTAATAAATTTTCAAACAAAACAAAACAAAACAACAACAACAACAACAACAACAAAAACACATCTTTTTCAAAATTCGCACCCTGTATATATATATTCTGGAGGTTTAAGTTGTAGGGGTCTAATTGAGTTTCATTGCAGATTATTCAAAAAAAAAAAAAAAAAAAAAAAAAATTCCAGTGCACTGCATTTCTGCTGGTTTTCACACTTCCTCTCTCATACACATTCACATGCAAATACGCAGAAAACATCGGCTCCTTTTTGACATTTGTGGCTTCAGAGGGCATCAGTGACGTCTGAAACTGTTTATGAACGTTTGTTTTAGCAGAAGCGTATTAAACCACAATGTGTTTAAAGGTTAAAGTGTCTCTACACTTATGGTAGCTGATTCACTGCCCCTTGAACTTGAGAAGGCGAGTATGAGGATTCACGTGACCGGGCTGCGATAGACCGGCCGGCGGGATGTCCGAGGCGCGGTGCTTCCTGTCCGGTGTGCGGAACAATGTAATTTTGTTAAAATGATAGGAAAAATCACAGCGAAATCAGCAACAGTAATTGACTTTTTGAGCTGAAATTGATTCAAAGGTTGTATAATCAGATTTAATTATATCTAAATCTAATCTGTGACTTTTTTCATCAGGATAGGTCTATGTCTGATATTTTTGTTTTAGCTAGTACACATTCTTAAAACTAGAAAAACTAGAAAGCAATTTGTTATTTTGTAAGCGTTTTGCATCAGTCCTGTAGAATCAAATCTGGATTAATCATTGTTTCACATAAACAATGGGGCATGTTTTTGGTATTTGTAGGAGGTCAATGTTAGTTTACATTAACCAATGCAATAAGTAAGCAACTGTTTAAGACAGACCAGTACATTTTGAAATTAAATGCACTTTTTTTTTGAGGTGGAAATAAGATTTTATGCTTTGAATGTGTTACATTATCAGTACTTCAACAGTGCATTGGTTACTCTGTTTACACCACAGTTTCCATATCTCAACATTTTTAAGGTTTTTGTTTGCGAAAATGGTCTTATTTGTCATAATAACTCTGACAAGCCAGTTAGTCATTCAATAGTGCCACATTATTGGCAATCATTTCCTGTAAAAAATGTAACCGAAGCAACCTTATTTTTAATTTGTCACCTACATTTATTTACAAATTGATGAATGTTTGTATATGTATTTATGAATTTTGTATTATTATTTTGCTTTTTAGCTGCTGTGAGAAAAAAATCGTCTGACACCACAAGCCACCGATCAGGAGGTAGAAGCAAATATACAAAGATGGCTTCAGCTTGCTTCTGATAGAGTTGGAGGAAGGAGAGAGCGCTCGAGGAGAAAAGAGGGGCTGCAGAGCTGTACTTCACTTCCTGAGGACAGTCCTAAATAGGATCACTTTCTCCCTCACACATACAAACATTCTGATGTGTAAATTTGTTTTAGGTTTTTTTTTTTTTTTAAAATTTTCTCTATATATGTTATGAGTAAAATTACATTATAATATGTTTACAACTCAGTGCCAGATTCATTCATATATTCATGAGGTGGTAATAAGATGTTATGCTTTGATTGTACTAAATAAAATAGCCTTCACCTGTGATTATTATTATTATTGGCTTGTGCAATATTGTTAAATTAATTTTGAGAATTTAATTTTCTTGTGACTCATTTGTTCACATGGTTTGGGTAAGATTAGACTGGGTTATGGCTCATTTTGGGGGTTTCTGCTTAAAGGGTGGTGTTGATATGGTTAACATATGGTTGAGAATTGGTACCAATAATAAAACCTGTATTGGCCAAGTTCAGGGCCAGTTGAGGGTGATTAACTGGCTGAGATTTGGGCCGATTATGGCCTATGTATATGACCCTTGTCTTTAATCCAGTTCTGGGCCACTTCAGGGCCGTCATTCTTTGCGGTACTTGGGCCGAGGGAAACGTGATCGTGTGGCCCGGAGCTGGGCCAGAAAACATTTGCTATGTGGGTAGTTCTCTCTTATTGACTCTCAATTGATCACTTGCTATTATATTTGCACAAAAATGCATGTTTAGTTGATGTAAATCACTCAGATCGCTGCACTGAACTCATTTGTGGTTTGGTTGAGTGTGGTTTATGTGGACCGATCTCAACTAAATGACCAACTGAATCTGAGTCATAGTTGGCCAATACTCACATTGAGCGTAAACTCTCAAGGAGTTCTCAAAACAGGACATTAACATGAGTAGATATAGGTAGCGTCAGTTCAACCATTCATATTTCCTTCTACCAAACGACCTGACTTGCTCATACATGACTAGGGCTTATATCTGGTAGCTATTGTGGAATTGTTTGTGACCCAGATACCTCTTAATTCAATAGAAAGAAAAAAATACAATGAAAAAAAAAAAAACGGTAACATTTAGACCGTTACTATATATATATATATATATATATATATATATATATATATATATATATATATATATATACACAGTGATTACAGAAAGTATTCAGACCCCCTTAAATTTTTCACTCTTTGTTATATTGCAGCCATTTGCTAAAATCATTTAAGTTAATTTTTCCCCTCATTAATGTACACACAGCACCCCATATTGACAGAAAAACACAGAATTGTTGACATTTTTGCAGATTTATTAAAAAAGAAAAACTGAAATATCACATGGTCTTAAGTATTCAGACCCTTTGCTCAGTATTTAGTAGAAGCACCCTTTTGATCTAATACAGCCATGAGTCTTTTTGGGAAAGATGCAACAAGTTTTTCACACCTGGATTTGGGGATCCTCTGCCATTCCTCCTTGCAGATCCTCTCCAGTTCTGTCAGGTTGGATGTTAATCGTTGGTGGACAGCCATTTTTAGGTCTCTCCAGAGATGCTCAATTGGGTTTAAGTCAGGGCTCTGGCTGAGTTGTTGTGAAGCCACTCCTTCATTATTTTAGCTGTGTGCTTAGGGTCATTGTCTTGTTGGAAGGAAAACCTTCGGCCCAGTCTGAGGTCCTGAGCACTCTGGAGAAGGTTTTCGTCCAGGATATCCCTGTACTTGGCCGCATTCATCTTTCCCTCGATTGCAACCAGTTGTCCTGTCCCTGCAGCTGAAAAACACCCCCACAGCATGATGCTGCCACCACCATGCTTCACTGTTGGGACTGTATTGGACAGGTGATGAGCAGTGCCTGGTTTTCTCCACACATACCGCTTAGAATTAAGGCCAAAAAGATCTATCTTGGTCTCATCAGACCAGAGAATCTTATTTCTCACCATCTTGGCAAACTCCATGCGGGCTTTCATGTGTCTTGCATGAGGAGAGGTTTCTGTCGGGCCACTCTGCCATAAATATAACGGCTCCTGAATTTTTTCTCCGTGACTAGAAAAAAAACACGCTTCAACTGATGACTTTGATTGCTTCAATTTTAATGTCTTTTTCTTCACAGACAGTTGACATCATCCATCAAATGAACACCATGAAAAAACTGAAAATAAATAAAATTTACAATCAGATTTGTGAAGTGAATTTTGCCATGACGCCGTTCGATTAAGCCCATAGCTTATTAAACATACACAGTAGCTACCTTAAATTATGCACAAAATACAAGCAAACATACCGTGTGCTTTCCAATAAGGATTCAGGAGACATTATGAGACATCTTCTTATCAAATTCTCAATCTTTGTGTCAGATCAGATCACCTCTCAATTTGTGTCGTCACCTCATGTTTTCTGTTGCTCACTCAGCAAAAAATCACATGACCAGTATATCTAACGCTAGTCATTTACTCCACTAGATGTCACTATTGCTAGCTATCATGCAAATAAAATATACAATACTCAAACAAGTATTCAATTATTTATATTTATAACAACATTTATAACAAAAATAAACTTTCAAGTGACCAAAATATTCAGTGAGAAAATGCTCTTTATTTGCGACAGCTACAATAAATCCCCTACTGGTGGAGGGCTGCAGTGATGGTTGACTTTCTACAACTTTCTCCCATCTCCCGACTGCATCTCTGGAGCTCAGCCACAGTGATCTTTGGGTTCTTCTTTACCTCTCTCACCAAGGCTCTTCTCCCCCGATAGCTCAGTTTGGCCGGACGGCCAGCTCTAGGAAGGGTTCTGGTCGTCCCAAACGTCTTCCATTTAAGGATTATGGAGGCCACTGTGCTCTTAGAAACCTTAAGTGCAGCAGAAATTTTTTGTAACCTTGGCCAGATCTGTGCCTTGCCACAATTCTGTCTCTGAGCTCTTCAGGCAGTTCCTTTGACCTCATGATTCTCATTTGCTCTGACATGCACTGTGAGCTGTAAGGTCTTATATAGACAGGTGTGTGGCTTTCCTAATCAAGTCCAATCAGTATAATCAAACACAGCTGGACTCAAATGAAGGTGTAGAACCATCTCAAGGATGATCAGAAGAAATGGACATATGAGTGTCACAGCAAAGGGTCTGAATACTTAGGACCATGTGATATTTCAGTTTTTCTTTTTTAATAAATCTGCAAAAATGTCAACAATTCTGTGTTTTTGAAAGTAAACGCGAGCGCGCATTCAAACGCGATTTCAGTACCCCGCATTTTGAAAGCGGCTCCCTGGTGAATGCAAATATCTCTCAATATGAAAGCTGTTTTAGTTTAGGCTGGGCAGTGTAGTTGTAACCATCTCTTAGCTCTGTATCAAAGAAAAATTTGGTCTTATTTGCACTTTGAATATTGAGAGAGTGTGATTATGGTTGCACTTATTGTAAAGTGTTACCATAAAAATGAATAACAGTTTTCTCTTAATCTTATTAAGCACAAACAGTAAGGTTTCATTTGTTAACATTAGTTAATGCACTGTGAACTATCATGAACTAACAATGAATGACTATTTTTATTAACTAACATAAACAAAGATTATTAAATACTGTAGCAAATATATTGCTCATTGTTAGTTGATGTTGGTTAATACATTAATGTTAATAAATGAGACCTTATTGTAAATATTCTGGAGGTTTAAGTTGTAGTGGTCTGAGTTTAATTGCTCAATATTAAAAACAATTTTCCAGTGCACTGCATTTCTGCTGGTTTTCACACTTCATCTCTCTCACACACATTCACATGCAAATACACACAAACATCACCTCTTTTTTGACACTTGTGGCTCCTGAAGGCATCAGTGACGTCTGAAACTGTTTATGAACGTTTGTTTCAGCAGAAACGTATTAAACCACAGTGTGTTTAAAGGTTAAAGTGTCTCTACACTCACAGTTCTTCTCTCTCATCGACTCTCAATTGATCACTTGCTACTATATTCGCACAAAAATACATGTTTAGTTGATGTAAATCACTCAGATCGCTGCACTGAACTCATCTGTGGTTGTTTTGCTGTGAATTGTTGAAAGACACACTTGATGTCTGTGGTTTGGTTGAGTGTAGTTTGTGTAGACAGATCTCAACCAAACGACAAACTGAATCTGAGTTTAACAGCAGAAAGTAGTGACACTTGATCAGACCAAACATCTGTGGATTCAACCGACATGTGTGTACAAATGTGCTCAAATATAGTCATGATGAGAGATAAAGATCAAACTAAGAGCGGAGTGGACTATAGACTGAAGAAATGACTCAAGTTCACACATTTATTTTTGTCACCGTGTGGTCAGTTTATTTTTCTTCTCATTTCCCACTCATCATTGTTTCCACTCCAGTCGTCAGCATCTTCTTTGAGCTGTTTAACAGAGTGTTTTCACCCACATCCGCGATGAGAATGTAATATTATGTTAAAGCATATTTATTTCAAATTGTATAAAAAGGAGGCATGTAGAAATGTGGAAAAATATGAAATATAGATATATCTTGCATAAACACTTTTAAGAACTTTACACTATAAAATGTCACAGAGAGAAAGAGAGAGAGAGAGAGAGAGAAAGAGAGAGAGAGAGACAGAGAGAGAGCTGTTAGTGAAATAACACATTAGTTGTCGCTTCAACAGAGACAAACAAGACTGACAAATCTATTGAAAACATGCTTTGTTCACGCCATGTCGTGATTACTGTTATTACGAGATGAGAAAACACATGATTTTATTTGTTCATGTCATCAGATTCAGAATTATGTGCTTCTGTCACAACATTAATAATCACAAAATGAGTCTCTAGCAGTCAGGTAGAAGTTGGAGCTCTCAGAAAATTACAAATTATAATTTACGGTAATTACAGTAATTATGATGTGGTGTGAATGCAACAAGCATAAATAGAATAATATAAAAACACTGTTAAAATATCATCAATTAAAATCCATTATTATGACATTATTAATGTATAATATTTGACCTTTTGACATGGACTGTGAACACCACAGCCATTAACTGATAAAAATCATTCATAGAAACTTTAAATTAAACCAAACACAAATAAAACATTTGGAACAATAGTGTTTTTGGGGGGTTCTCTCTCTCTCTCTCTCTCTCTCTCTCTCTCTCTTTATTTTTTAGCCAAATGATTTAATTTAATACTTAACACTGCGTCTTAAAAATTATGACTTAATAAATAAAAATTATATTATTATTCATATTTTTCCATAACATTTGTAATTTAATGTAATTTAATTATTTAATGTAATTTAATATTTGTAACAGAAAACATTTGGCTCAATACAAAAAAAGTGCTGGATATCATTCAGTAAATATAATGCAGGCCAGAATTTATTGACACTATTCTTTAAGAGCTGCTGCGCAGCTAAAATTATATACCAGTTATCACTGTAAAGAAGTTTTGACACAATCTGCATTGTAAAAAGAGCTGTATAAATAAAGGTGACTTGACTTATGTATAACTAAAAAATTATCGGGAAATCTTTCAAATGATCAAGATCTAATCAACGTCTCGAGACTCCTGCGTACACCACATGATCCTCCTCTGTAGCTCTCTGAAAGAAAACACAAAAGTTCATCAATGTATTCATCACATTATTGGCACATCTATCCATCCTCTTTCCACAAGCACAGGAAATACTTTTACAGAAATACTTTTGTCAGCAATTTCCTCACACCGGGTCCAAGAGTTTTGGAGAATGTGGGATATTCTTATGAAAAAGAAGTTTATTTGAGTGTGCTATTAGCCCATTTTAGCCCACCGGCAACTATAGTTGCCACAGTGTATGGTTGTCATTTTCCTTTTATAAGTTGTTTTCTAGATGTTTTCCAAGTTTTATTTCTAAATGACGTGCAAGAAAACATCCAAATAAAGGATTTCAAGAAAAAAAAAAAAGGTATTCACTTCCTTCCTGTGACATGAGGCTGTCAACTTCCAACCCCTACTTCCAGGAAGCATAGCGAAGGCAAACCCTTCCAAAGAAAAGTAATTTTCATGTTAATATTAAGAATTTTTTGTTGACATATATATATCTACGTAATCATGAGGGTCTCTAGAATCATCCAAACAAAACAAATCTTACAAGAGATCTATAGTTTTTTGTATACTTAGTCAAAAGTACAAGCAGCAACTATAGTTGCCGCTGGGCAAATGACTTGTAAGTACATATATCATGGGGAAATGGGGTATACTGTGTTTAATGGGTTAATAAATCAAGGTTATTGGTCTTGTTTAGTGCTTTTTACTTTCATAATATTTTATATTGTTATATATTATATATTGTTATTTGTTAATTAATTAATTTTTTTATTTTTTGTTTGTTTGTTATATGTGACCCTGGACTACAAAACCAGTCATAAGGGCTATTTTTTTTAAATTAAGATTTATACATCATCTGAAAGGTGAATATATATAAGCTTTACATTGATGTATGGTTTGTTAGGATTGGACATTTGGCCGAGATACAACTATTTGAAAATCTGGAATATGAAGGTGCAAAAAATTTAAATATTGAGAAAATCGCCTTTAAAGTTGTCCAAATGAAGTCCTTAACAATGTATATCCACTCACAAAAAGAATTTTTTATATATTTATGGTAGAAAATTTACAAAATACCTTCATGGAATATGATCTTTACTTAATATCCTAATGATTTTTGGCATTAAAGAAAAAAATAAATCAATCATTTTGACCCATACAATGTATTGTTTGCTATTGCTACAACTATACAAGTGCGGCTTATGACTGGGTTTGTGGTCCAGGGTCACATATAGATGTAATTTTTTCTAATAAACAACGCAATTTAACATTTTGATTCACAATGCTCCGTTGGAGCAACTTAATGGTTGCACTTTGTTCTTCACTATGTTCCACCACTTTAAGACAAGCGGATTTGTTGTTTGTTTTGTTTTCATATTCAAGAAATTATAAGCTAGATGCAGCTTTTTTGTGTTCACATCGAATGTTCTTGAACTTTGATTGATCTGTTGATCTGTTGAAAGCAGTTATATTGAGTTAGATGCATAAATGTTCTCCTCCTATTCAAATTTTACATTGAGGGGTGCATACAACATATTAGCCCTATTCATGGCCCTATTAACACATTCAAACATGTTTTTTAAGAAAAAAAAACAAAAACCTGGGGAAAATAAATGCAGAACATGTTCACATAGGACAAGATTAACATGACTATATGTGTGAAACCATTCAGAAAAAAATTGGGCACAAATGGGTTAATTTACTTCTTTTAAACTAAAAATAAGAGCGTGTACTTTCAGTCTACTTCTATTTTTTAAGTATACTTTATATAGTACGTATAGGGTAAGTGTACCTATTAGCAGCTAAGTTTAGGTGTTTTCATAGATATTGACATTGTTTATATGAAAATCTTTTGTTAAAATGCAAGATTTCTCTCTCATTTGAAAATTCTCATAAATCTCATTTATGCCTTAAAGCTGCAGTCCGCAACTTTTTTGGTTAAAAATTACATAACCAGTACACAAGTACATAACCAGCCAGTGTTCAAAACTATCTAATTATCTTGTCTCGATTCACAACAGTAAGCTTGTAATAATGTTTTATAATAAGAGCGACATGGTGGATTTCTGCGGGAAATTTGAGCATGTAGCAGTTCTTCTGTGCGTCATTACATCACGTCCGTAAACAGAAAGGAAGGAGTCCAGGCTAGTCGGTTTTATCACGTGAGGATGCTGCTGGTAGCGGATCATTTATAGCCTGTTCTCACAGCAGCTGAAATAATTAAACTTATCATTTTGATGGCGGATTGTAATCCAGAAAGGTCCAAATGACAATCATCAGTGACAACTGGAGATTCACCCGTAGCCAGAAGCAAAAGACTTCAGACTGCGGAGTGGCTACAGAAATTGAAATCTACAGGTAACGCTAATACACTCTAAATACACAGTCACACAATGCTGATGTTGTTAACAATAACAATTTGAGAACAAAGTATAACAGTAATAATAATTTGCACGGTTTGACGTGATCCGAGCTAAGCAATCGTTAGATTTAATCATCATTGGCAGCGCGATTAATTGTTCTAAGAAATGTTCATTTCCAGGTTATGGAAAAATAACATTCTTATTGTACCGTATCTAAATCGGGATCTAAATCACTTAAGAGGCAATTTATTAGCAGACGGAGTCAGAACCAAATATGTATTGTGCACAATCTTTATTAACTAACTCACAAACACATAGCTAAACTAACAAACACATAACATACACAAAGGTCACACACATACGTAGGTCAGAATGAGCAATGATAGAGTTGAACCGGAAGGGGAGCCGTTAATGGAGCTATAGGAAAAAGTCAAAGACAATCTGGAAAAGAATCATCAGTTTCCTCAGTAATAAAAACACCTTTGCTGACAAAGGTAAGTTTTACACATCAATACTAAATCGCTTTTTAGTGCTCAAATGTACGACACTTGAAAGATGCCTTTAGGCTGAGCATTGGATCTGCAGGCTGAGGAGAGATTTTGATGGCTCGGTCTGCAGTTGTTGCCAGTATCTTCTGCAATAAATGAAGTACTATGAAACAACTTATAGATGAGCACATGGATGGGTTGTAGGCCGAGGCCTGCAGGAATAGGCCTACAGGCCTTGGCCTGAAGAGGCCTGCAGCAAGAACGGGGTCTCTTCAGTCATCCAAGTAGCAAGGAAAAGAGAGGGAGTGGCATTGTTCGCTGGCTTATAACCTCTGGTCAAAGTCACACCTCTTAGTTGTTGACCGGACCAATGAAGATGTTGTATTTCCGGGCGACACGCCTCCTGTCAGGGCTTTTATGACAGAGCAAGATTAGCAGGCTGAGTTTTTGAAGAAGAACTATTAAAGATAGCATACACAAGCATTTAAATCTTCTCGATACGAACCCATAGACACTAAACATGGCATAATTGAAATTACCTTGAATGTCATAAAACTTAAAAATCATAAAATGTGAGTACAATGAGTGCAATACAACAACAGTAATAATGGATACCATTTCCTGGGAATATGCATATTCATTTATAGAACAGTCTCTCTATAAATTAATGCAGGAAAGTCTGTGTTTCCGTGGGGATAATGCAGGAAAGATGCACGTTTCCTGTTTCTTTTCTATGCTCTCAATGTGGCAACCACATTCTTTAGCGCAATACAACTTGTAACTGAGAACTTCTCGGGGGATGTGGGACAGGCCCCAGAGCATTTTAAACAATTATTGGTTAACTATAACAAATAATTGTGTCTGATTTCTCTCAGTCGTTACATTGGCTTGACTCTGGAGTTGTAGATGGAGTCAAGCTTGAAGTGTATCTCTGGAGCCAAGCTGAGTTATGTCCGGTTATACAAAAGGAACTTTAGGACAAAACAGGCTCTATATATAGTTGTAAATTAAAGTATTAAGTAAGGTTAAAGTTAGTAAGGTTGAAGCACACAAAGAAATGTTATCATTAAACACTTTCACTAAGACAATTTATCAAGGTATCAAATTCCTCATTGAAACACATAAGGTGGGCTTAAATGGTGCCACAGTTAGTAATGGTAAAAAAAGGACAATGTTTTCCTTTAAAAATGTAAGATATGTTTACAAAGACATGCATGGTGCTTAAATATAATGTGGACTAATGTGAGAAATGTTAAGATTTTTTCATTCAAAGTTAGCTTGTGTTGACTATTGTTTGCAAGGCAAGGCAAGTTTATTTGTATAGCACATTTCATACACAATGGTAATTCAAAGTGCTTTACATAAATAATAATAATAAAAATAAAGCATAAGTAATAGTATATTAACAGTAAAAACAGAGAATTTTGCTATCTGGATAGAAGAGCTAGGAAGTCTTAGGGAGTTTTTTTGTTGTTATTGTTGTTGTCCATCAGAGTGGATCTAAACCTCACACGACAGGACCGCTGTCTAGCAACCTAAGGCACTTCAAACTGATAAACAAAGTTTCAATCTCCCCTTTTGCCAAAACACCTTAAATAAGCTATGCTAAAAGTGGTACCGCCAGACCTGGAGATCTGGTAAAAATGATAAAACTCAACTGTTTAACTCTAGGAGATTGGAGAATGAGACGTTTTTCAAAAAAGTGGAGTGTTCCTTTAATGTTTGATGGTCACTTTATTTTACATTTGCATGAATAATCTTCAATCGCTTGTGTCGGCTTCTTCTCCTGTGTTTTGATCTGGAGATTCTGTACTCTTTCAGAAGATGCGTAACAGCACCCCCCTTTGTATACCCTGACAATTCAGTTAATGGTGAGGAAAGAGGGAAGTAGATTTGAAGACATTCTAACAGGCTTCATCACACAGTGAGCCATTGCCTTACATCATATTAATATTTCACTATGACGGGGTGGACATACTAAGCTTGACAACATCCAACTACAAACACAATGTGATGAAAATTAGGAAATATGTGTAGTATAGATAAGTGTAGATACTCAGTATACTTGCAGCAGATGTTTTAACCTCCATTGAAGAAAGACCAAATGGGGGTGGGGATGTCACTGACTACATCAGTTGGTTTATTAAAGGGGCGTTAACCCAAAACATTTCAGGGACACGTGCAAAATGCTCATGATCGAAATGACTTGTTTTATCAAATAACTATTTGATAAATAACTAGGCTATATGAATTTTATGTCATTTATTCACTTCTTACTTCTTAAAAATGGTATAAAATGCGAAAAAAAAAAAAAAAAACATTTTAAGAGACTTACCATTGTACTTGTATGTGTAAATGTTTCGCCATTTATAATAAAACCTCAGAATTTCATTATCTTGCATTATATTCATGATGACTGAGCGATTCTAATGAGGACACCAAAGGCACTTTATAGTGATACTAAAGCAAAGTGTGGGGCGCACCCCACTGGTGGGGAATAGAGACATGACAAGTGGGGCGTGACAAAGAAGAGGAAATTTCATCATTTTTGTGCCCATCTCTATTAACCTTTTGAGTCCCATGTATGGGATTTTTATTTCTGTGCCCCTGAGAGTACAGTTCCAAATATGGGATTTAGAACATTCAGAGATGTCACTTAAGGCCAGCCGCCACCCTGAAATGCACAGTCAATCTAGCCGCCACTATACTGGCTATTACGCTAAGACCGTCAGAGAACTGATCTGAAAACAAGGGGTGCTTCTCAATTCTTATTTGTGCATCCTTGTTTCCTTTCCTTGCTTCCTTTCCTTGCGTCTTAGCTCCACCCCTCCAGGATGTGAGGGAAGGTCACAAGGAAAAGACACAAGGACGAAGGAATTGAATCAAGTGAAATGATATATCCTTGCTCCATTTAGCGCCTCTTTAAAGCATCATCAGTTGCACTCGAGGGATACCCACATGTTGTTAAAGTTTGGTTATTTTAAAAAAATATAAAGAAAGACTTCCGCAAAGGAGGCACCTGTGTATCCTTGATCATGACTCCTTGGGAAGCCTCCTCACTCCTCGATCCTCACCTCCTCGCGGTGCAATTAGAGAATTGAGATGTCCTTCAAGATGGCTGAGCTCGATCGGTTTCCAGGTCATAGGATGGAGCATAGAGGAGCGAGGAAACAAGGAGGGATATTGAGAAGAACCCAAGTATTCTTCTGTCAAAGTGATTTCACATTCATTTATTCAGTCAGTCTGTCTGAATAAATGAAAATAACTAAATAAATACATATTTTACAGCCCGATTTCACCAGAAAATTATAGTACACCTCACAGCCTGTCTCTGTATGATATTCTGAAATCCAAAATAAATGTCTGCCTGAATAATAATAATAATAAATATAGCTGCAAGCAGCAATTACGGGGCCAAGCACAAAAACGGCACAAGAAGCAAGCCAACACGACTGGGAGCATCAGGCTAACTGCAGCAGTGAGCAATTAAAGACCTATTAAGATCATTTTAGGTAAAAGAGCTGAAAAATGATCAAAAATGAGGATTTACTGGTTCATCACTTTCAACCAATAGGTGCCGCTGTGTCCAAATTGTTGTGGTATGGTCAGAGTGAGGTGACAATGACACTTGCAAAGTTTGGTGTCAATATGTCAAAGCACTGAAGAGATACAGCTTCAAGAGTCGTTTTTGCATCATGCCTCAAATTCTTTGCTCTGGTATACGAAAACGGTTTGACATATCGACTTGAAATCCATAACTTTTTGTCGGCATGGTCTGAAGATGACACGGCTCAATTTTGGTGAAAATCGGAGCAACGGTCTAGGAGGAGTTCGAAAAAGTAGGTTTTTAAAGAAAAACAATATGGCGGACAGGAAGTTTAGCTGACTATGGCAAATTTGATATCTATGTTCTCAGCATGACCCAAGGAATCTACTGAGACCAGTTTCATTACAATTGGTGAATACAGTCAAAAGTTATTAACATTTTTGTACATTTTGTTATAACTTTTGACCACAAGGTGGCGCTGGTCCGAAACTTCTCAGGCTCCTTCAGGGCATTGTGCTGATGACCCATACCGAGTTTCGTAATGATACGCTAATGCGTTTGTAAAATACAGAATTTTAGCACAAAATTCAAAATGGCCGACGGCCAAAATGGCCGAAGTGGGAAAATTGGATATCATTCAACTCGGCATGATTCCCTGTATCCAACGAGACCAAATTTGTGATTTTTGGACAAAACCATCAGAAGTTATAAGCAAAAATATCCATTTTTCATATCTCCGCACCAGTAGGTGGCGCTGCGCCGAAACGCTGCATGGTGCCTCAGGTCATGCTTGTGATGACATGTACCAAGTTTGGTCTGAATACGATAAAGCAGTGCAGAGTTTCATTACAATCGGTTTATATAGTCAAAAGTTATTAGCATTTTTGTAAATGTTGTTATAACTTTTGACCTCAAGGTGGCACTGTGCCGAAACTTCTCAGACTCCTTCAGGCCATTGTCCTGATGACCCATACCGAGTTTCATAACGATACGCTAATGCGTTCGTAAAATACAGCATTTTAGCACAAAATTCAAAATGGCCGACGGCCTAAATGGCCGATATGGGAAAATTGGACTGATCAATCGACTCGACATGATGCCCTGAATCTAACGAGACCAAATATATGATTTTTGGACGAACCCATCAGAAGTTATAAGCAAAAATGTCCATTTTTCATATCTCCGCACCAGTAGGTGGCGCTGCGCCGAAACACTGCATGCTACCTCAGGTCATGCTTGTGATGCCATGTACCAAGTTTGGTCTGAATACGATAAAGCATTGCGGAGATACAGCCTTACTTCTGTTTTCGCAAGCACTACGTACAATTCGTTTGCGAGTTTTACGAAAACGGTTTGAGGAATCGACTTGAATTCCATAACTTTTTGTCAGTATGGTCTGAAGATGATCTGATTCAATTTTCATGAAAATCAGAGTAACGGCCTAGGAGGAGTTCGAAAAAGTAGGTTTTTCAGAAAATTCAAAATGGCGGAAAAATTTTCATGACGGAAAATGACGACATAGGGTGCAATCGATTCGTCTTGACGCAAGGAATCAGAGAATTTTGTTTCTAACCCTTACGGTTGAAAAGTTATTAGCATAAACATAAGTGCAACTTTGGACAGCTGGTGGCGCTAGAGGGATTGAGTTAGAGACTCCAAATTTGCTATGGACAAAGGTCAGACTGTCCTCTAACTGTGTGCCAAATTTCACAACTTTCCCGCAAGCGGTTCTATGGGCTGCCATAGACTTCAAGAGAGGAAGAAGAAGAAGAAGAAGAAAAAAAAGAAAAAAGAACGCCAACGGATACAATAGGTGCCTCCGCACCTTCGGTGCTTGGCCCCTAATAATAATAATAAAACAGGCCTAAATAAATAAATATAAATGAAAAAATACATATATTTCACAGCCCAATTTCACCTGAAAATGATAGTACACCTCGGACCCTGTCACTGTATGATATGCTGAATTCCAAAACAAAAGTCTCCCTGAGTAAATGGAAAAAAGGCCTAAATAAATAAATATGAATAAAAATTTAACAGGCCAATGTCACCTAAAAATGATAATACACCTCACAGTCTGACACTGTCTGCTGCTAAATTCCAAAATAAAAGCCCTCCAACACTCAATGTTTTGTCCATACATTCTAAAACTAAGAAAAGTCCTAGTTTCCACAGATCAAATTCACCTCAGATAGACAGTACACCTTCTCACAGTGTCAACTACTGTTATGGGCGTATGCTGAGAGATGAAGCGAGCACGGAGATCCACAATTATAACAGGGTTTATTTACAATCCACGGAACAGAGAACAACATAACCGCGTAAACAAACAAGAGAACATACTAGAGCTGTGTCCCAATTCAGGGGCCGCGCACTTCGAAGTGCATGAAAGGGGTGGGGTTTTGGAGTGGAGGGTTGCCAGGTCTGCGCAACAAAACCATCCCAAAAGTAGTGTAATCACAGCACAAGTGTAAAAGGATCCCAATCCCAGACGTGGCAACAATGAGCCAAGCGTCGTTACATGGCTAGCGGCTGTGTGACAGACAGCTGACAGTTGATGTTTGTGTGTGCATTTTTAAGTTTTATGACTTTCTACTGGGTTTTGACATGCTTCACTGCCGGCGACGACGGGACACTGGACCAAAATATGGATGGTTAAACTATGTAACATAAGTTGTATATCGTTACCAACTAGTTAACCTTGTTTGTTTTTATGTTAAATGAAATGTTAACTGTGTCAGTTGTTTTAACTAAAAGAAACTAGTTGCACTGACAGGCTAACTGCTGCTGAGCATGACTATTTGTAACAGGCAAGAATTTTAAAGCTATGATGATCAAGACAAAATTTGAATGGACCATAGATCTGTTTTGTATGTTCAAATATTTCTGATTTCATTTTTATATATTTATATCCTACGCTCCAGCATCTCCCTGCTCAGCCAAATGGAAGTGTACACACTGTAAATTCAAATAGAATTCCTTACTATATAAACACTAGTATGTTTACTTGATTTTAACCAAAATGTTGACTTTACTACAAATTTGTAATTGTTGCTGAAATTTTAGAACAGATAGTTCCCATAACTAATGTAATTTGAGTAAAATTACAAAAAATTTTCAAGACATGCCAAGACATCCCTCCACACAGTGCAGAATCACACAGACTGAGGATTCAACGTTATGTTTGCAGAGTGGATCTACTTCGGTGAAATAAAAGTAAAAGCTATTCTTGCTGTCTATTAATGGCTTGTTTACTCAGAAAACCCAAGTTAAGATCAATTAGTTTGATGTTGATTTTCCTAAAAAGTTTTTTTTTTTTTTTTACTTACCAAATCGCCAGTTTTTCGTAAATGCAACATTTGTCTCAGAGTGCAGTTGAATAAAATTCTAAAGTACTGTACTTTAAATTCAGACTTAAATACAGAGTAAATGTATAAATATGAATGTATATATTTTCCAAGTTAACATTTCATTTAACATAAAAACAAACAAGGTTAACTTGCTAACGATATAAAACTAACATTACATAGTTTAACCATACATATTTTGGTCCAGTGTCCCGTCGTCGCCGGCAGTGAAGCATGTCAAAACCCAATAGAAAGTCATAAAACTTTAAAATGCACACACAAACATCAACTGTCAGCTGTCTGTCACACAGCCGCTAGCCATGTAACGATGCTTGGCTCATTGTTGCCACGTCTGGGATTGGGATCCTTTTACACTTGTGCTGTGATTACGCTACTTTTGGGATGGTTTTGTTGCGCAGACCTGGCAACCCTCCACTCCAAAACCCCACCCCTTTCATGCACTTTGAAGTGCGCAGCCCCTGAATTGGGACACAGCTAAGGAGTGCAGGGAAAGTGTCCAACTTAAAGGGAGTGCTGACGAGGAACAACAGGTGCAGGGAATCCGGGGAGATGGCAGGAAGATTGATGAGGGAAGTGAAGACAGGTGTGGAGAACAGGAGGATTCTGGGAACTGGAGTGCGGGAAGGCGTGAAGACCTACAGGCAGGTACGGGGGGTGCAGGCAGGTGCGGAGGTCTCCAGGGTGGTACTAGGTCCTCGGCCATCATGGCGGGTCTGGAGCCATGGGCAGCCATGGGCGGCCATGGCGGGTATCTGAGCCCACCCCCATCTTTCACACCCACTGGTACCCTTCCCCACTGGCCTTCTTCTTCTTCCTCTTTGGCTGTTTGAGCCCAGCGAAAGAATTTTCAGGGGCCATGCAGGGTTTTTGAGTCCAGCAGGACACCGGGGAAAAGCTCACTGGAGTGGCATGTGGAGTAAGATGGAGATTGAGATTATGGGGGGACTGGACAAGGATCGCACGATTTATCAAGAACCTCTGCGATAACAAACTTAGAACAATTTAAAGACAAAATCAAATTAATTGTATCGTCTAAGGAAAGATAACCGGCAGGTTCTTTAAAGCGGATCGTGCTCTCGTCCAGCCCCTCCAGAAAAAGGGCGTTTAAACAGGCATCTGGCCAATTCGTCAGATAAGCCAACTCAACAATCTCCTCCACATACCTCTCCAGCGAACGACCGTCCTGCAGGAGCCCAATGAGGCGGTCCGCGGCAGAAGCTGGCGTGGAAGGCATGGGAGAAGCAGGAACCTCTGACATGTAAAATAGTCCCATCCTTTTGTATATCTCCAGTGGTTTAGGTTCACAAATATAGATCACAAAGTGCTTCACAGAGTACAACAAAACTAACAAAATAAAACTAAACAAATGACAAAAAAAAAAAAAAAAAAAAAACAATAAAACACAAGCACCTCTACAACCTGTTCAACCAAAAGCCTGTCTAAATAAAAATGTCTTCAACTGCTGTTTAAAAGAATCTGCAGAATTTTCTGCATGCAGTGACAGGGGCAAGGCATTCCAGAGTCTAGGTGCAACTGCTTGAAAAGACCGGTCACCCTGAGTTTTAAAACTTTGGGAACCATTAAAAGGTTTTGGCCTGAAGACCGAAGAGTATGGGAGGAAGAATATGGGGTCAACAGGTCAGTAATGTACTGGGGGGTCTGTCCATGCAGAGCTCTAAAATTTAAATTTTAAAATCAATTCTGAATTTGACGGGAAGCCAATGTAGTGAGGATAATCCTGGTGAAATATGCAGGTTCCTGTTAAAAGCCTGGCTGCAGCATTTTGCACCATTTGGAGATGACCCAGTGAGGATTTATTTAAATAAGTAAAAAGAGAGTTACAGTAATCAAGACGAGAAGAAATAAAAGCGTGCATAATCATCTCCAAGTCCGCTTTAGACAATAGAGCCCTCAATTTAGAAATGTTTCTCAAATGAGAAAAACTATTTTTGACCAGCTGTCTAGAATGGCTGTCCAAAGACATGGTTTGGTCAAACATAACACCAAGATTTCTGAGGCTCGTCTGAGCAGAAGAACCCAGAGAGCCAAAGTGCTGTTTAATTTGAGATAACTTATGGTTTGGGGCGAAGATTAAAATTTCAGTCTTTTTAATATTCAATTGTAAATAATTATTAAATAACCAGTTCTTTATGCAGGACTGGCAGTCCAGTAAATCAGTTAACTTGTCAAACTCAGAATCTCTAAAAGAACAGTACAGCTGGATGTCATCAGCATAAAAGTGATAAGATACATTTTTAAAACCATTAATTATTTCACCAAGAGGGCGAATATATAACAAAAACAAAATGGGACCTAGAACTGAGCCTTGGGGTACTCCATATGCAGTGTTGGGTAAGTTACTCAAAAAAAGTAATCCACTACAAATTACAAATTACTACATTAAAATTGTAATTTGATTACATTACTGATTACTGCATATAAAAGGTAATCAGATTACTAATTACTTTACATTCAAGTTACTTTGAAACCTACAAAAATACACCACAAACAGAAACTCATAGTTCTTTCTGCAATTTAATATTGACTGAAAAATATTACAGAAGTATGAAAACAGCAACTTGACTTAAAAATATTCATTAATCATCTATAGGTAGCTTATTCATTCTAATGTAATCATAACAGTCGCCTAAGGGCGCTCAACGACCACGTCATCTGTGAGCGTGAGATTCTAACAAAATAAAAATAACTTATAAATATATAAAAAATATAAACTAATAAATATATGAAATATTGTACACTTGTTAATGTTTATTTTTGTTTGCAGTTTTTTAAAATAGTATTTAATGATTATGAACACATATTAAGCATGACAAACCATACAATCGATGAAACTACAAAGCTGGCAGGTATGGTATGTATGATTACAAAATAAAGTCATTAAGATTATTATTAATATTATTTTATGAAGTAACATGTAGGATAAAAGTAGTTTTATCACGTGTTGAGCCGTTTCTGTGATAGCTCCAGCTCTCCGACGCACAGTTATAGACTACGTCAGCGTCCGTATTTACTCACTTAATTTCGTTCACTCTTTGCAGATATAGTGCACTCAAATGACATACACTATATAGGGATTAGTAATTCGGAGAACGAGTGAGCGGTTTCGGACACAGCTTAAACATCCCTTGCTGTGTGTAGCATGTATGTGTGTGGTAGCTTATGTTTGTATGTAACTGCATTAAAGACAGGAAAAAATTGCTGAAAACATTTATAATAACATTTGAAAACAGTATTGTTCAGATGTTACCTTCCCTCCCGATCCTGAACAAATAGCCTAAACATCAAATCTAGCTTGTTTAGGCGACGTTGGACCGCTCTCGTCTTGGGAGCGGGTATCCTCCTCCACAAGTTCTCCAGTGATTCATAATGACGCATCCACGCCAAACGTGATTTCTTTAGAAATGCACTTTGCCTATTTTTTTTTCTTGTAACGCAAGTAACGTAATTTTATTGACATAAGTAACTGTAATCAAATTACATAAATTTAAAATGTAATGCATTACATTACTGCGTTATCAGGAAAAGTAATTAAAGGGGATCTTTAATGAATGCCTGAATGACCTGTTGCCTTAATGGGAGTTGGAGGGGCTTCAGATCCTGGATTTTTGGGGCTTTGTCAATTATCTCTCCCACAGAAGCCATTGGGCAATACCAGCTCAGCCAGAGCCTGCTCCAGCCCATGAGTCCGCTCCAGAGGCCGTACCAACCCGTGAGTTCGCTCCAGAACCCACAGAGGAGGTGGACACAGAGTCACCGGCTCACCCACACAAGAGGAGGAGGAGGAGGAAGGCTTCCCTCATCCCTCAAGGCCTGGAGGCCTTCCCAGAGCCCGCTCCAGCCAGGGAGTCCGCTCCAGCCAGTGAGTCCGCTCCAGCCAGGGAGCCCGCTTCCCAGAGCCCGTGGTTCTTTGGCTTCCCAAGCGCCTTGCCCTGCCAGGCGCCACCCAAATGCTTTGCCCTGCCGGCGCCACCCAAGCGCCTTGCCCTGCCAGCGCCACCCAAGCGCCTTGCCCTGCCAACGCCACCCAAGCGCCTTGCCCTGCTGCCGCCAGCCCTGCCGCTGCCACCCAGGCCGTCTGCCCTGCCGCTGCCCAGGCCGCCAGCCCTTCCACCGCCACCCAGGCCATCTGCCCTGCCGCCAGCCCTGCCGCCGCCCAGGACCCCAGACCCGCTGGCACCCTCTTGGTCAGTTCCTCCAGCACCGCCCTGGCACCCAGCCAGGACTCCGACCTCACTAGAGCCCCCATGGTCTGTTCCTCCGGCTCCCCCCTGGCCTACGGTCAGGGACTCTGGACCTGGCCCGCCATCCCTCCCCCTGATCTTCCTCCAGTCCACCTCCTGAGATTTTGTGTTTTGTTTTTTTTTTTTGTCTGGTGGAGCGTCTGGTAGCCGCTCCGTATAGAGGGGGTAATGTCATGATCACCAGTTGGAGTGCCCTAGTTAACCACCAGAGGGCACTCCAACACAGACCACTTCTCACCACACTTTTGAACTACAATTCCCATACACACTTCCCGGACTCATTATCCTGTTACATTGCACCCAGCTGTTTTGTGTTTCATCATTAGTGTCTGTCTATTTATACCCGGTTTGTTTCTGATTTTGTTATGGTGTTTTCATGGATGTTCTTGGCCCTTGCCTGTTTCTGGATTGACGACTTTGGATTACCCATTAAATTGCTGCACTTGCATCTTGCCTTCTTGTCTTTGTGCATCCGTGACACATTCAGAAACACCAAGTCACTTCTTTGTTGTCGATCCTGTAACATTGCTTTACGCTTTTATTCTCGTGGCCAGAGAATAACATTCCTTTTATAATAGTCTGTAAAAAAAAAACTAACAGTTTGCTGGAAAAACTTGGACAGTTTCTCTAAACAACTATTAAACTAGAACTGATCATATATGTAATTGATTATAATTCATTGTAATTAATTCACAATATATGTGCATAATTCCCTCTTGGGTCGATATATGTATCATAATTTATCATAAGGCTTTATGATTCATTATATTCATATATTTCACCCATGAATTGATTAAATACATGTAATATTGCTAAAAAGTCCATTACAAAGGTCAGTCTTTAACTTCAAAGACTTAACTTTTTTATGTTGTTATCTCAATAAATGGCATATAGAAGATTTTATTTTCTGAATAGAAGTGTATATTTAAAACAATTATACAGAATGTAATGTGTAGCGATTGTACAGTTATTAATCAATTTATGGGTGGAATATGAATATAATAATTCATAAAGCTTTATGAATTATTATGCACATACCGACCCAAGGGGGAATTAACCATATATGGTGAATTAATTACAATGAATTGTAATCAATTATATATATGATTAGTTCTGGTTTAATAATTATTTAGAGAAACTGTTCCTTTGTCCGGCAAACTATAGCTCCTCAGAATGTTATTAAAAGGAAGGTCTGTTCTCTGGCTACGAGAAAGACTTCCTATTCTAGCATCCAAACGTAAAGCAAGGATATAGGATCGAAACGTTAAAGTGACCCGGTTTTTGTTGAAATAAGCAAAAAGAACAATTGAGCATGAATAATGTGTTTAATATATGCAAACTACGACTACAGAGGTTATACGTCTAAATATATACAGAAGATATACACATATATATACAAGAGTGAAAATGAAGAAAAGACAGGAAAAGAAAGATGATCAAAGAATGGCAAATTACAACAGTTAAACCTTTTGAAAGCCAGCACAGAAATCAGTTTAAACGAATTTCAAAGAAATTATAATACTTGCTTATTGGTTCAAGTCCGTGTGCAGTAGAGTTTCAGTGCGCTTGGCTTGGGTGGTCCTTTCCGAGAGGGTTTCTCCGGCGGGGTTTTCAAACGAGGTTTAAACTTAAGTAACTTACCGAAGAGAGAGAGAGAGAGAGAGTCCAAAGAAGTGGTGGTCTCAAAAAGATGAGCGCGATGGGGGCGCGTGGTCACCGGAGATGCCCGGGAGAGACGTACACGAGGTGCTCGTGAGACAATCGGGAGAACAAAGGAAAAGGTGTGTGTCGTTGTTTTTATGGAAACCCAAGCTAACACACCTCCTGAATTGTAGCGGCCAATAGATGCGCAGCACTATTTGGCGGGCAAAGTTTCTTTGTTTGGTCTCCTAGCTGAATTTGCATACTTTACAACTATCAGATCGGATTTCGAGATGGAGTACTTTCTTCATAATATCATTAAACACATAGAAAAATGCATTTGTCAGCTATGTGACATATCTCAGTGAATAGCTCGAGTCCGGAGCTTTATGAAGAGATCAAACTCGATAGATCGGAAAGGCATATAAAAGAAGTTATGGTTTACAGACAAAATTCCATCATTAAAATGCACACTAGCACAAATACACTCATTTAAACACTAGGAAACATGCATACACTCGAAATACATGATGGATATATTTCGGCATAGTTGTATTTTACATATACAGTCAAAAATGTATGTTTGTGTGTTTCTGTATGTGTCTATGTGTGTGTGTTGGGTGTTGGAATGTGGATCTGGCCCGTAGTCCACATGAGGGGCCCCTTTGATGTCCTAAGAGCAAGGAAATTGGGCCTCCTGTTTTACCTCGGAGGGTAACAAAGGTGTCAAGTGGGCTCATCTTTTGCAGACCGGTCGGAGCCGAGATGAGATTTTACAACCCAGTCCAGCATGCTAAAAGCGTTCCGCACATTCCAAAGTTTATTGATTATCCTGATACGTGTGCATATGCCACAGATCCCCCTTCGGCCAACGAAGTTCCTGTGCGGACTTCGTTGGACGGTAACCAAGTTCGATGGCACATGGATCCGGATGGTCACGCAGCAGGTGGTTCTTACTGGTCCTTGAGGAAGGGCAGATAGGCACTTGTCCGTGGACTCTTGCATCCCTTCGGTCCCTTTGGATAGGATGAAGGCCAGGCCCAGGGCGAGTGCGTACTTGATTGCTATGGAGAGGCAAAGGACTGTGTTGGCAGCAGTCCAAGCTTGGGCTCTAGGTGCACTCTCCCGACTGCCTGTCCTGACCAGCTCACCGCTGGTCAGGACAGGCAGTCGGGAGAGTGCCTGGAGGGCTGCATCGATGGGAGTACTGTCACTTAGCTGGGACCCCCCTTTGTCAATCCTCAGTTCCAGTCCTGGATCTAAGGTGTGATGGTGATTCCTGGAGAGGGATGGGATTTCCGGTTCTGACTGGTCCTCTTTGCTTGAGAGACAGTACACTGCCAGATTGCAGCGGTGAAGGATGGAACCCAGGGGTACCTGGATCCACTTACTTGGATTGGGCAGGCTGACCCGAGTGGCGGTGTTGTGCTGATTGTAGGTTAGGGTGGCAGCATGAGTGGGGGTGTGGATGAGCAGTCGATCACCCACAATCTCGGCTTGTGTTCCAATGACTGGGGTGCGAGGCTTGGCCTCGGCAGGGCAGCGTGTGTTGCTGGTCATGGGCTGCAACCGGCCCATTCCTTCAGTGTGGTTTCTGAGGAAGAGCTGGTTTGGGCAGAAGTACTGAAAGTCTTGGTGAAACTACACCTGCAAAAGTGGGGAGCCAGACACAGCCATGGGTTGCTGTTGTGGTAGGCTACCACAACTGAGGTGTGTTTCTTGGCATGGGTGTTACGTTGCCACCACCTGACATTGACCTTGTCCTTGGGTCTGGAGATGTTATCTTGTTCACCGCTGGGTAGATTGAGAAGGACGGCCACCTCATTCTGCTCGGGGTCGACATGCAGTAGGATGGCAGCACCCAGGGAGTCAGTGAGGTGGGCTGGAACAGTCTTGGTGGGTCTGCCAGTAGCAAAGTCCAGCACAGTTTGTGTTGGATACTGAGGAATCCTATTCATAGCCACTCTGTCCATAGAGAAACTAACTAACTTCTCGCAGCAGGTCTGTCATCAGAGCTATGACCAGCTGATTTTGGGCAAAGTCATTTTGGAAGACTGTAAACAGTTGCTTCATTGAGTTCGCCGTTTGGATCAGCAGGAAACTGTGAGTACAGAGAACCACCACAATACCTTTCCGGGATTTGCAGGTGGTTTGCAGGGTTTGGCTCTGTGTTGCGAGTTGTTCTCTCAGTTGTAGGCAGAGCTTGTTGAGATGCTGATGAGTGGAGTAGGTTGTGATGAGACTCGAGTCTCCTGGTTGGTACAGGTGCAATGGCAGTGTCACCTGCCATGCCGTCAGTAGTTCCATGGGGAACACCTGAGTTGACTCCTGTATGGTGTCTGTGATGGCCATGAGAGGAAGTTCTACAGTCAAGTCTTTCTGGTTGACTGACCATGGAAAGTGACTCCTCTGTGTTGCAGTGGAGCTCTGTAATTTGCGTTTGCAGTCTGGACTTGACAGCAAACTTGACATCCTCTGGCGTGCTCTGCCACATCTTGCTGTATGCTGGGCCAGTACGCCACTTGTTTTAATGTCTCGTCCGTGGTTCTGGTACCATGGTGTTTGGCACATGGTGTGTCGTGGGTGTATATCAGTTCACCCCCCTTTTGGCCCTGTGGCAGTACAAGCTTTGACGCTGTGAGGACATCAGGGACATACTTTAGAAAGTTCATTCCCACACGCAGCATGCGGTTGGTCTCATGTAGTCGTTTGTGGCCAGGGGCCGTCGTGGGACCAGATGCCATGAACGGGAGGTTGGAGGGGTATGAGTGGTGGTACAAAACATTTCGAATGGAAATGTTGGAAAGTTCGGTTGTCAGTGGCAGTGACAGTAAGGCGGGAACTGTTGCAGTAACAGTCCGCTGGCCGCGGGTTGTTGTTGCCACGCTAAGGGTGGGTGAATGGGGTGGGTGTGACCATAGATTGTTATGCAGCGTGCCAGTCTTGGCAAGGGCATTAGTTTGGTCGTTCATGCCTTTGTCACGCCCTGGTTGCTTTAAGCGTCTTTTCACCTTTTCCCAATAAACGATCATGTCGTGTGTTCTGGGGAGGTGATTACGTGTCTGGAACAGGTGTTGATGTTTCACCTGCTTGTTGCATTCAGTCTTGAAACCAGTTTGTTTCCAGCCCAGAAGATGGCATGTGAAACAAGGTCTGGCATAGTGTGAGTCTGTGCACATGAGTTCTCTGATGTTATGGACAGAGGAGACTTGAAGGGTTATGAGGGTAGCTGCTGCTTCACCATACTGACATGACTGGGGACCCCACCTGCTGTTCTGTGGTTGGCAGGGTTGGTTGTTTAACCATCGTACCCCTGCACTTGCCTGTAGGAGGCCCTCATGGCTGTGGAAACGTCCATTGACGTAGGCCGTGGGCATTCCTTGGTATGCATTCTCTTTGACATACCTGTGACAGGTTGGTTGCTGCTGTTGGGGTACCTTTATCTCAAGTGTCAGCGCTGGTGTGCTGTTATAGCAGTTTTGGCAGGCAGCTGAATCTCCGCTCCGTGCAGACTTGTGCTTTCTGGCACATCGTGGCAGTGGCACTTGCTGGTTTGACTTCCTGAAGTCGATGGTGGGTCGCCACTTGCTGTCTGGTTTGACAATGGGCCAGATGGGAGTGGAATAGGTGCTGTTGCATGGGCAGCTAACACCTTTTTCTTCTATGAAACAAATAGTTTCCTGCACTGGTTCATGTGAGGTGATGTGACTTTTGTATTGCCTGACGAAGGTGGGAGGAACATTTGGGTGTGTTGCACTATGCACTGTGTGAAGTTTAGTGAGACCACAGCCTAAAATGTCTTTGTCAAATGTCACTTTGAATTTGTTCAAGACGTGTCAGAGTTTTTGACAGTCTGCATCATTCTTTAGGGCATTTGCATCTTTCTGGATCTGTTGGCCTTTAGGCTCAAACCTTGGGAATGGCTCCTTTGTTGTGATGTCGGCTGTCAGATTGGCTGTCAGAGGTGCAGCGCTTTCCTGAGTTTCACAGGCAGGCTGGTTAGCGACTGTGGGTACAGCTAGGTGTTGGTCCTCCATCAGCTCCGTTCTGCGCACCTGTTCTGTGGGTACCAGTTTGATGGAAGTGATGGAGATGCTCTTGAAGGATGCTGTGAAACTTGTGTTGTCCAAGCTTCTCAATATCCATCTCAGCTGATAGGCTTTGGGAATGCTGATGTCTGTGACCATGCATTCGTTGAGCCAACTGTGAACTACACAGGGTGACACTTCAGTTAGGGGTGTGGCTTTTAGAGTGAGTCCAAGTTCCACGCTTTCAGGTGAAAGTGTGAAGGAGCCCAGCGTGGGGTTTAGGGTTAGACTACCTTGTATGTGGAGCCAAACTGCACCCCCTTTGGTGTAAGGTGGTATTACAGTTTCCTGTGTGTGGAGCCAAACAGCACCCCCTTTGGTGTAAGGTGGTACTACAGTTTCCTGTATGTGGATCAGGATGCAGACCTCTTGGACTGTCTAGGCTGACAGGAAGTTGGCAGTGTTGGCAGGAACAACAGGGAGCTGTACAGTCATTGGGGCCTACAACAACTCATTTGCACTGTCCGTATGAGCATTAGAGTGCATCAGGAGGTCTGGAAGGACAAGGAAGTGATGGGTTAAATGCCGGTTGTTCCACTTCAAGTTCAAAACGCGGATGTCCTTGGCAGTCGTCGTGGTTGACAGACGAAAGTCCAATGGGAAGCGTGTTTGCATGTTGACAAATGGGAGGTCCGGTGTTCCTTCAATGAGAGCACTTAACAGCGTGTGGCTGAAGGCTGAGTTGTCTGCCCACAGTGTGAGAATAATGTCTGTTGTATTTACATCATTCAGCTGTGAGTCTGTCATGATCTTGGAGCAGAGGAAGTTAAAGTCTATGGTCAGTTGAAGTGTGCCGGGTAGCGAACTTGAACTGTGCTCTGAGACAGGGTTCCCGCGGCTAGCTGTGAGATTTCCCGTGACCTCTGTGACCTGACCGTCTGGCTCAGGTGGTCTGGGTGACTGGGAAGGCAGAAGTTCAAGTCAAGTCAAGTCAAATTTATTTATATAGCGCTTTTACAATTGGTAATTGTTTCAAAGCAGCTTTACATATTAGAAGCACAGAAAAAAGGGAAGTGGTTAAAAATAAGCTGTACAAACAAGCGTGGTAATATGTAACATATACAAGATGGTGCTACATTAAGCCAATGTCGGCTGACTCCCAGGGGTGGAAAAAACCCCCTAGGAGAAAAACCCAGCGTGCTAACACTGGGAAAAAAGTCCTAGGAGGGAAAAAACCCCTTGGAAGATATATATAATATATGTAAATGGATATGGAGATCAAAATCTGAATTATACATTTTTATTATAGAGATTAAAAATAGATTATATATAAATATATGTAAGCGGATACAGGGATTAAAAATCTGAATTATAGATGCAGCCAGAACTGGATCTGTAGGCCCATTGTCTCCTGGGCTACGTTGTAGTCAGGTCCAGACACAGGTTCTCCATCTGATCTGGATACGGCCTGGATCCAGCACCCGGCAAACCTCAGGATAAGCAGAGAGACAGATATTAGCGTAGATGCCATTCTTATTCTGATGTACAGGTATATCTAGTGTTATAGGAAATGTTCTTGGTTCCGGCCGACCTAATTATTGCAGCGTAACAATCCTTTAACGGATTTGAAAAATGTTAATGTATTGATAATGTGTTATGTGTATGCAAGAGCAAAGAGATGTGTTTTTAGTCTAGATTTAAACTGACAGAGTGTGTCTGCTTCCCGAACAATGCTAGGAAGATTGTTCCAGAGTTTAGGTGCTAAATAGGAAAAGGATCTGCCGCCTTCAGTTGATTTTGATATTCTGGGTATTATCAACTGGCCTGAATTCTGAGATCGCAATAAACGTGAAGGACTATAATGCATTAAGAGCTCACTTAGGTACTGGGGAGCTAAACCATTTAGAGCTTTATAAGTAAGTAGCAAGATTTTAAAATCTATACGATGTTTAATAGGGAGCCAATGTAATGTTGACAGAACTGGGCTAATATGGTCATACTTTCTGGTTCTAGTAAGAACTCTAGCTGCCGCATTTTGGACCAACTGTAGTCTGTTTAAAAGCCGAGCAGAACAACCACCCAGTAGAGCGTTACAATAATCTAGTCTTGAGGTCATGAATGCATGAACCAACTGTTCCGCATTTGTCATTGAGAGCATATGTCGTAATTTAGATATATTTTTTAGATGGAAGAAGGCGGTTTTACAGATACTAGAAACATGACTTTCAAATGAAAGATTGGTATCAAAGAGCACACCCAGGTTCCTAACTGAGGACGAAGGTTTAATGGAGCACCCGTCAAGTGTTAGAGAGTATTCAAGGTTTTTTCGTGAGGAAGTTTTTGGTCCGAAGATTAGTTTTTTCTGAATTTAATAATAAGAAATTTCTTGTCATCCAGTTTTTAATGTCAGCTATGCATTCTGTTAGTTTTGTGAATTTGTAGGTTTCGTCAGGGCGCGAGGAAATATAGAGCTGAGTATCGTCAGCGTAGCAGTGAAAACTAACACCATGCTTCCTAATTATCTCTCCTAAGGGCAGCATGTACAGAGTGAAAAGCAACGGTCCTAGTACTGAGCCTTGTGGTACTCCATATTGAACTTGTGATCGATACGACATCTCTTCATTAACTACTACAGACTGATAACGGTCAGATAAGTACGATTTGAACCATGCCAAAGCAATTCCACTAATGCCAATATAGTTTTCAAGTCTTTTTAAAAGAATGTTGTGATCGATAGTGTCAAAAGCAGCACTGAGATCTAATAACACTAATAGAGAAATACAGCCACGATCGGATGATAGGAGTTGTGATATATTGAATGCTCGCTGTTTTGCATTTGACCCAGTTGAGATTCCGTAGCTAAGGGGGGCGAGGTCTCGCGAAAACGCGCTTGGCGCGCATGTGGAAAGTTTTAGTTAGTAAAAAGTGACCAGAGAATCAGCCATGCGGTTTCATGTGTGTTTATTCAAATAGATACATCACAGAAAAATTGGCGACGAGGATAAAGTTTACATGATGGCGCTTCTTGGAAACATAGGCGAGTTTGTTCCGAAAGCGGAGTCTTGGTCGGCGTATATTGAACGGCTGGAGCAGTTCTTCGAGGCGAACGACATTAGCCGGGAGAAACAGGTTGCGACCCTGTTGAGTGTGATGGGAGCAACAACCTACGGTTTACTGAGGAACTTGGTACAACCAGAAAAGCCAAAAGATAAGTCGTACAAAGACATTGTGGACATTTTAAAGAGCCATTTTGAGCCAAAGCCTTTGCTGATTGCTGAAAGATTTCGTTTTAATCACTGCAACCAAAGAGCTGATGAATCTGTGACGGAATATGCCGCGGAGCTGAAACAGTGTGCTGTGAGTTGTGAGTTCGGTGCGACGCTGGACGAGGCATTGCGTGACCGTTTTGTAAGTGGAATCCGCAACGAAGCCTGCCAATGACGACTGTTGTCAGAATCGAATCTGACGTTTGCACGTGCGTTTGAGATCGCATTGAGTATGGAGACGGCGGAAAAAGACACACAGCAGCTGAGACGGTATGACTCGCGCCAGGAGGACGTGCATAAAGTGGATGCGCGAGCTGCGCGCAATTCCGATCAGAGAGGGAAGACGTGTTACAGATGTCATGGCAAAGATCACAGCCCTCAGGTGTGTCATTTCAAGGAGGCAAAGTGCCATAATTGTGGAAAAATTGGTCACATTAAAAGAGCGTGCAGAGGAAAAACGGGAAAAAGCAAACGTTTTACTGTCAAAAACACTAAGTATGTGGAGGCAGATGAAGCTGAGTTGCCCATGTTTTCGCTGTTCAGTGATGAAAAGGACAAAAAGTCATTCACAGAGACATTTAAGGTAAATGGCAAGGAAATAATGATGGAAATTGATACTGGAGCAGCCGTGAGCATCATATCTGAGAAACTGTTCCAAGCTGCGTTCCCAACAGAGCCACTAGAGGTCGCAGGGGTCAAACTTAAGACTTATACAGGAGAGATTATGCCTGTATTGGGACAGTTTAAAGCAGAAGTGAGCTACGAAGAACAAAGTGTACTGCTACCCTTAATTGTAGTAAAAGGGGAGGGACCAGCTCTGTGTGGCAGAAATTGGCTACAAAGACTTACCTTGAATTGGAGAAAAATTAAACATGTCAGTCAAGTGCATCAACCCAAGACACTGCAAGAGGTGCTAGATTCGTGTCCAGAGGTGTTCAAAGAGGAACTAGGCACACTTAGTGGGATTAAGGCAAAGATACTGGTGAATCCTGAAATTTCCCCACGTTTTTGTAAAGCTCGCCCACTGCCTTTTTCCATGAAGGCTCAAGTTGATGCAGAATTGGACAGACTGGAGAAGGCTGGCATAATCACACCTGTAAAACACAGTGAATGGGCAGCACCCATTGTGCCAGTGATAAAAAAAGACAAAACCATAAGACTGTGTGGAGACTATAAATTGACCGTGAATCAAGCAGCTACTACAGAAACGTACCCATTACCCCGGATTGAGGAGTTGATGGCTACTCTGAGTGGAGGAACTGTGTTTTCTAAAAAAAGACCTAGCTTCAGCGTACCAGCAGGTTCTTTTAGATGATGAGTCCAAACAGCTGTTGACCATTAACACACACAGAGGATTATTTGTCTATAATAGACTACCATTTGGTGTCAGCTCAGCACCCTCGATTTTTCAAAGAATTATGGAGAACATCATGAAAGATCTTGATGTTGTCGTTTACCTTGATGACCTGCTGGTCACTGGAAGAACAGAACATGAACATCTGCTGCGGCTACAGGCAGTGTTGCAAAGACTCAAGGAAAACGGCTTGCGAGTGAAGAAATCAAAATGCGAGTTTGGCAAGACGCAAATTGAATATCTAGGATTTGTGTTAGACAGTAAGGGCCTTCATCCATCTCCTGACAAAGTTGCTGCAATCAAGGATGCACCAGCACCTACCTGTGTGAAGGAGCTGAGAGCATTTCTGGGTTTAGTCAATTACTACGGACGTTTTTTGCCCAACCAAAGTACAATGGCAGCCCCTCTCTACAGGCTGTTGAGAGATAATGTAACCTGGGAATGGAAACAGTCAGAGCAAAGAGCGTTTAAAAAATGCAAAGATTTGCTGACGGATGAAAGCGTTCTGGTGCATTATGATCCAAGTCTTCCACTTACCTTAGCCTGCGATTCGTCTGCATATGGGATTGGAGCGGTTCTGCAACACACCATGCCCACTGGAGAGGAACGTCCAGTGGCTTATGCCTCACAAACTCTTGCGCCTGCTGAGAAAAAGTACTCTCAAATTGAGAAAGAGGGACTGGCACTCATTTTTGGAGTTAAAAAGTTTCATCAATATCTGTGGGGAAGGAAGTTCAAGATGGTAACTGACCATAAACCTCTGTTGACTTTGTTCGGTGAACATAAAAGTCTACCCACTATGGCGGCGGCCAGGATTCAGAGGTGGGCGATCATTCTTGCAGCTTATGATTACCATATTGAGTACTGTCCTTCCGAGAAACACAGCAATGCGGATGGTCTTTCACGGGTTCCCTTACCTGACACGATGGATGTAGGCACTGCGGCTGTGTCCGAGGATATTCATGCTTTAATCGCCGAACATCTTGAACAAGCTCCTCTGAATGCAGATCAGGTGGCACGTGTAACACGCCGAGACAAGGTGTTATCCAAAGTCCTGAAGTATGTAATGGAGGGTTGGCCAATGGATGTGGACGAGAGTTTGAAAGCTTATCACTCACGCAGAAATGAATTGTCTGCAGAGAGAGGATGTGTGCTCTGGGGCACCAGAGTGATAATTCCGGATAGACTGAGAAAAATTGTGCTGAAAGAAGTGCATGTGGGTCATCCAGGGATAGTTAAGATGAAAGCTCTCACGCGCAAGTATGTGTGGTGGCCTAAAGTAGATGCAGATCTGGAACAGTTTAGCAGGGCATGTGAGTCTTGTCAGATGGAACAAAAAGCACCACGTCAAGTTCCATTACACCCTTGGGAATTTCCAGGTCAAAGCTGGAAAAGACTACACATAGACTTTGCTGGACCTTTCCAGGGACACACATTCATGATACTTGTGGATGCGTATTCAAAGTGGTTGGAGGTGTTCAAAATGGCCAGCCTCACCTCACAAGCGACCATCACAAGACTAAGGAGGTTGTTCGCAGCATACGGGCTGCCGGAGCACATTGTTACAGACAATGGAACACAATTTACATCTGTGGAGTTCAAAAACGTCATGCAGCAAAATGGTATTCTCCATTCAACGAGTGCTCCTGGTCATCCTGCTACCAACGGTCTGGCAGAAAGGTATGTGCAGACATTTAAAAGCGGAATAAAGAAACTTGCTCATTTGACAATGGACTTGGAAGATAAGATCTCGCTTTTCCTGATGCAGTATCGCACTACTCCAAACTGTACTACTGGCCAATCACCAGCGGATCTTTTCCTTAATCGCCACGTGCGCACTCGTCTGGATTTTGTTCATCCAGATGTGGCTGTTACTGTTCGCAGGAAGCAGTATATGCAAAAGTTCTACCATGACCAACGAGCGGTGGAGAGGTCTTTCTCTGAAAAAGATGCGGTTTACCTTCGTAACACCACAGGAGGAGGGAACAAATGGGTTCCAGGAGTGATAGTAAAGCAAACTGGGTCAGTGTCTTACAAAGTTCAGGGACGAGACTCTGATGTCACTTTCAGGAGACATGGTGATCAGCTGAGACCCAGGTTTGTTGGGGATGAACTTGTTAAAGAGACCGATTGCTCAGAGATGGACACTTCTTGTCAACCCAGTGAACCAGAAGAGGAGAAACAAGCAGTTTCTGAGTTTTCTCAAAGGGACTGTGTAGGGGTTACAGGGGTTACTCTGAGTCCACGTCGCTCTTCCAGAATTAGTAAACCACCTAAACGTTTGGACTTGTAATACATGAAGCAGACGCTTTTGCAATAGTTACAGTTAGGACTGTTATTATCGTAAAATGTAGCCCTGGTATGTTTCTGTTATCCGAAATGAAAAGAAAAAAAAATGGTTGTTAGTATTATGTTGTTGGTAGAAACAGTAATAATTTTGTTGTGGTTTGCTTTTTGCAGGTTCCGGTGAAGCTGAATGTACCTTTGTTTAAAAGGGGGGGTAAATGTGATATATTGAATGCTCGCTGTTTTGCATTTGACCCAGTTGAGATTCCGTAGCTAAGGGGGGTGAGGTCTCGCGAAAACGCGCTTGGCGCGCATGTGGAAAGTTTTAGTTAGTAAAAAGTGACCAGAGAATCAGCCATGCGGTTTCATGTGTGTTTATTCAAATAGATACATCACAGGAGTAGATCGTTTGTAACTCTAACGAGTGCAGTCTCAGTACTATGGTATGGTCTAAATCCTGACTGGAAATCCTCACAGATTCCATTTCTTTCTAAAAAGGAGCACAGCTGTGTTGAAACTGCCTTTTCTAGTATCTTTGACAGAAAAGGTAGATTTGAGATTGGCCTGTAATTTACTAAATCTCTCGGATCTAGTTGAGGTTTTTTAATAAGAGGTTTAATAATAGCCTGCTTAAAGGTTTTTGGCACGTATCCTAGTGTTAAGGATGAATTAATTATATCAAGAAGTGGACCTACGACCTCTGGAAGCATTTCTATCAGTAGTTTAGTCGGCATTGGGTCTAACATACATGCCGTTGATTTTGATGATTTGATAAGTTTAGATAATTCTTCCTCTCCTATAGTGGCGAATGATTCTAGTTTTACCTCAGGGACACTACAGTGCACTGTCTGAAGCGAAACTGTAGACGGTTGCATGTTTATAATTTTCTCTCTAATATTATCAATCTTGCAAGTAAAGAAGTTCATAAAGTCATTACTGCTGTGCTCTATGGAAACGTCAGCAGTTGAATCTCTGTTTCTAGTTAATTTAGCCACTGTGTCAAATAAATACCTAGGATTATGTTTGTTTTCTATTAAGAGATTTGAAAAATAAGTAGATCTAGCATTTCTTACAGCCGTTCTGTACTCAATCATTTTTTTTTTCCACGAAAGGCGAAAAACTTCTAGTTTTGTTTTCTTCCAACTACGTTCAGCTTTTCTAACAGCTCGTTTTAGAGCCCGAGTGTGCTCATCATACCACGGCGTTGGATTAGTTTCCTTAATCTTCTTTAGACGTAAAGGAGCGACTGCATCTAATGTGCTGGAAAAGAGAGAGCCAATAGTTTCTGTTGCAGCATCGAGCTCTTCTAAGTTGTCAGGTATACTAAGGTGATGAAACTGCTCGGGGAGATTATTTATAAAGCAATCTTTAGTGGTAGACGTGATGGTTCTACAATATTTATGGCTGGGTGGTGGTTTTGTAGCCTTGGCTAATTGTATTATACACGAGACTAAATAATGATCTGATATATCATCGCTCTGCTGTAGAATTTCAACAGCATCAATATCAATTCCATGCGACAGTATTAGATCTAGGGTATGATTACGACAATGAGTGGGTCCTGACACGTGTTGTCTAACTCCAATAGAGTTTAAAATGTCTGCAAATGCCAATCCAAATGCGTCTTTATTATTATCTACATGGATATTAAAATCACCAACAACAAGGACTTTATCCGCAGCCAGTACTAACTCTGATAGAAAATCAGCAAATTCTTTGATAAAGTCAGTATGGTGCCCTGGTGGCCTGTATACAGTAGCCAGCACAAATGTCAACTTACATAATGTTACATAAAGCACCATCACTTCAAAGGAATTATATTTGAAATTCTTTTGAATGATTCTGAATATATTACTATAAATTACAGCAACACCTCCAACACCAATCGTCTGGTTTTAGCCAGGTTTCTGTCAAACACAGCAAGTCTAGTTTATTGTCTGTGATAATTTCATTTACAATAAGTGCTTTTGAAGAAATAGATCTAATATTCAGTAACCCAAGCTTTATCATTTGTTTATCTGATTTATCTGTGATTTTAATTTTTTGAACATCAATTAAATTTTTACCCTTAAAAGGTTTCGGAAGTTTTTTGTATTTACTAGTTCGAGGTACAGACACAGTCTCTATGTGATAATATCTAGGTGAGAGAGTTTCTATGTGCTGTGAATTATTTGAGTTCTGTGACGTGAGGCGGCTAGCAGACGGTCGGTTTAGCCAGTTTGTCTGCATCCTGATCTGGGCCCTGGTTTGTCATGTTTCAGCTCTAAGACTATTTGCCAAATTTCTAGATAGAAGAGCAGCACCATCCCGGGAGGGATGAATACCATCTCTTTTCAACAGATCAGGTCTGCCCCAAAAGCTTTTCCAATTGTCTATGAAACCTATATTATTCTGCAGACACCACTTAGACAGCCAGCCATTGAGTGATGATAACCTGCTAACTCTAAATAAACTGCTATCTCATCACTCCGACGAACAGGAAGAGGGCCAGAACAAATTACTTCTGCTGACATTGAATTTGCGAGTTCACACACCTCTTTAATGTTAATTTTAGTGATCTCCGACTGGCGAAGTCGAACATCATTTGTGCTGACGTGGATAATGATTTTAGAATATTTATGTTTAGCATTAGCCAGCACTTTTAAATTTGCTTTGATGTCAGGTGCTCTGGCCCCCGGCAAACATGTGACTATGGTGGCTGGTGTCTCTATTTTCACGTTCCGTGTAATAGAATCGCCAATAACTAGGGCACTTTCAACAGGATTCTCAGTGGGTGCGTCACTGAGTGGGGAGAACCTGTTTGATGTTCTAATCGGAACGGAAGAGTGGTGTTTGTTCTTGCCATTATGCCGCCTCACAAACCAGGGCCCAGATCAGGACGCAGACAAACTGGCTAAACCGACCGTCTGCTAGCCGCCTCACGTCACAGAACTCAGATAATTCACAGCACATAGAAACACTTACACCTAGATATTATCACATAGAGACTGTGTCTGTACCTCGAACTAGTAAATACAAAAAATTTCCGAAACCTTTTAAGGGTAAAAATTTAATTGATGTTCAAAAAATGAAAATCACAGATAAATCAGATAAACAAATGATAAAGCTTGGGTTACTGAATATTAGATCTATTTCTTCAAAAGCACTTATTGTAAATGAAATTATCACAGACAATAAACTAGACTTGCTGTGTTTGACAGAAACCTGGCTAAAACCAGACGATTACATTACTTTAAATGAATCTAGTCCTCAAGGTTATGATTATCGACACAATCCTCGACAGAAAGGCAAAGGGGGAGGTGTTGCTGTAATTTATAGTAATATATTCAGAATCATTCAAAAGAATTTCAAATATAATTCCTTTGAAGTGATGGTGCTTTATGTAACATTATGTAAGTTGACATTTGTGCTGGCTACTGTATACAGGCCACCAGGGCACCATACTGACTTTATCAAAGAATTTGCTGATTTTCTATCAGAGTTAGTACTAGCTGCGGATAAAGTCCTTGTTGTTGGTGATTTTAATATCCATGTAGATAATAACAAAGACGCATTTGGATTGGCATTTGCAGACATTTTAAACTCTATTGGAGTTAGACAACACGTGTCAGGACCCACTCATTATCGTAATCATACCCTAGATCTAATACTGTCGCATGGAATTGATATTGATGCTGTTGAAATTCTACAGCAGAGCGATGATATATCAGATCATTATTTAGTCTCGTGTATAATACAATTAGCCAAGGCTACAAAACCACCACCCAGCCATAAATATTGTAGAACCATCACGTCTACCACTAAAGATTACTTTATAAATAATCTCCCCGAGCAGTTTCATCGCCTTAGTATACCTGACAACTTAGAAGAACTCGATGCTGCAACAGAAACTATTGGCTCTCTCTTTTTCAGCACATTAGATGCAGTCGCTCCTTTACGTCTAAAGAAGATTAAGGAAACTAATCCAACGCCGTGGTATGATGAGCACACTCGGGCTCTAAAACGAGCTGTGAGAAAAGCTGAACGTAGTTGGAAGAAAACAAAACTAGAAGTTTTTCGCCTTTCGTGGAAAGAAAAAATGATTGAGTACAGAACGGCTATAAGAAATGCTAGATCTACTTATTTTTCAAATCTCTTAATAGAAAACAAACATAATCCTAGGTATTTATTTGACACAGTGGCTAAATTAACTAGAAACAGAGATTCAACTGCTGACGTTTCCATAGAGCACAGCAGTAATGACTTTATGAACTTCTTTACTTGCAAGATTGATAATATTAGAGAGAAAATTATAAACATGCAACCGTCTACAGTTTCGCTTCAGACAGTGCATTGTAGTGTCCCTGAGGTAAAACTAGAATCATTCGCCGCTATAGGAGAGGAAGAATTATCTAAACTTATCAAATCATCAAAATCAACGACATGTATGCTAGACCCAATTCCAACTAAACTACTGAAATAAATGCTTCCAGAGGTCGTAGGTCCACTTCTTGATATAATTAATTCATCGTTAACACTAGGATACGTGCCAAAAACCTTTAAGCAGGCTATTATTAAACCTCTTATTAAAAAACCTCAACTAGATCCGAGAGATTTAGTAAATTACAGGCCAATCTCGAATCTACCTTTTCTGTCAAAGATACTAGAAAAGGCAGTTTCAACACAACTGTGCTCCTTTTTAGAAAGAAATGGAATCTGTGAGGATTTCCAGTCAGGATTTAGACCATACCATAGTACTGAGACTGCTCTCGTTAGAGTTACAAACGATCTACTCCTATCATCCGATCGTGGCTGTATTTCTCTATTAGTGTTATTAGATCTCAGTGCTGCTTTTGACACTATCGATCACAACATTCTTTTAAAAAGACTTGAAAACTATATTGGCATTAGTGGAACTGCTTTGGCATGGTTCAAATCGTACTTATCTGACCGTTATCAGTCTGTAGTAGTAAATGAAGAGATGTCGTATCGATCACAGGTTCAATATGGAGTACCACAAGGCTCAGTACTAGGACCGTTGCTTTTCACTCTGTACATGCTACCCTTAGGACAGATAATTAGGAAGCATGGTGTTAGTTTTCACTGCTACGCTGACGATACTCAGCTCTATATTTCCTCGCGCCCTGACGAAACCTACAAATTCACAAAACTAACAGAATGCATAGCTGACATTAAAAACTGGATGACAAGAAATTTCTTATTATTAAATTCAGAAAAAACTGATATCCTAATCTTTGGACCAAAAACTTCCTCACGAAAAAACCTTGAATACTCTCTAACACTTGACGGGTGCTCCATTAAACCTTCGTCCTCAGTTAGGAACCTGGGTGTGCTCTTTGATACCAATCTTTCATTTGAAAGTCATGTTTCTAGTATCTGTAAAACCGCATTCTTCCATCTAAAAAATATATCTAAATTACGACATATGCTCTCAATGACAAATGCGGAACAGTTGGTTCATGCATTCATGACCTCAAGACTAGATTATTGTAACGCTCTACTGGGTGGTTGTTCTGCTCGGCTTTTAAACAGACTACAGTTGGTCCAAAATGCGGCAGCTAGAGTTCTTACTAGAACCAGAAAGTATGACCATATTAGCCCAGTTCTGTCAACATTACATTGGCTCCCTATTAAACATCGTATAGATTTTAAAATCTTGCTACTTACTTATAAAGCTCTAAATGGTTTAGCTCCCCAGTACCTAAGTGAGCTCTTAATGCATTATAGTCCTTCACGTCTATTGCGATCTCAGAATTCAGGCCAGTTGATAATACCCAGAATATCAAAATCAACTGAAGGCGGCAGATCCTTTTCCTATTTAGCACCTAAACTCTGGAACAATCTTCCTAGCATTGTTCGGGAAGCAGACACACTCTGTCAGTTTAAATCTAGACTAAAAACACATCTCTTTGCTCTTGCATACACATAACACATTATCAATACATTAACATTTTTCAAATCCGTTAAAGGATTGTTACGCTGCAATAATTAGGTCGGCCGGAACTGAGAACATTTCCTATAACACTAGATATACCTGTACATCAGAATAAGAATGGCATCTACGCTAATATCTGTCTCTCTGCTTATCCTGAGGTTTGCCGGGTGCTGGATCCAGGCCGTATCCAGATCAGATGGAGAACCTGTGTCTGGACCTGCCTACAATGTAGCCCAGGAGACAATGGGCCTACAGATCCAGTTCTGGCTGCATCTATAATTCTGATTTTTAATCCCCATATCCGCTTACATATATTTATATATAATCTATTTTTAATCTCTATAATAAAATGTATAATTTAGATTTTGATCTCCATATCCATTTACATATATTATATATATCTTCCAAGGGGTTTTTTCCCTCCTAGGACTTTTTTCCCAGTGTTAGCACGCTGGGTTTTTCTCCTAGGGGGTTTTTTCCACCCCTGGGAGTCAGCCGACATTGGCTTAATGTAGCACCATCTTGTATATGTTACATATTACCACGCTTGTTTGTACAGCTTATTTTTAACCACTTCCCTTTTTTCTGTGCTTCTAATATGTAAAGCTGCTTTGAAACAATTACCAATTGTAAAAGCGCTATATAAATAAATTTGACTTGACTTGACTTGACTCACAGTCACCCAGTTAGCCTGCTGCGTGGCTTCTACAACCGGAACCGAATGTGCAGTGTTTACTAGGCTAGTCGCATCCAAAGCAGTATCTAAGGCCCTTTCATTCTCACTATCCTCAATTAAAGTTTGGATGCGTGTCTCTAATTCTGAGATTCTCTCTGTCAGCCTGACAATATCCCTGCATTTATCACATGTGTAAGTCTCACTGCTGACAGAAAGAGCTAAGCTGTACATGTTGCATTTAATACATATGATAATCGTCGGACATGACTGACCGTGTGTTTGATGAACGCCGTCCGAAAAACTGCATCGCACACGGGACTCGCTGGCTGGATGTCTCGGTCGCTTGCCGGTGCAAGTTCACACACTTGAGCCCAGATTTTCAGCGGTCTAGCGTTCAATAAGGGCTCAAAACAGTCTAGCAGGTCTTTGTGGGTGAAACAGGGAAACGTGTCCATTTGCGCTACGCACACAGGAGGTACCCGGCTCACTCGACCAATGGTGTGGTGCATGGGAGCTGTGTGTTCAAGGTGGACCTCATTTGGACTGTGCGACTGCACATTCAGCTCACATCTTTGTGACTTGAGAGTCTGATTTTGTCTTTCAGCTTCATTTCTCAGTCTTTCAAAAAGGTAAGTACAGGTTTCTGGGCAGTGATCGGAGCCTGGGTAACTGGTTGGCTTTTCTACAGTCTTTTTGGACGCAGTTCTCTGCTTGGCTTGAACTTCGTTGACCAAGTCTCGCAGCTGCTGAATAGACATGCTGCGTGAGCAGGCCAAGGCTGCCAGATGATCACTCACCGCAGGGTGTAGCTCTCGGAGAAGCAGAGTGTTGAAGTTGAAATCTTCCTCCGTTGCTGGCTGATCACGTGCTATGAAGTAGGCCATTTGCAGTCGGTTGCCGTAAGCTTGTGGGTTTTTCAGTCTGCCCCGTTTAAGGTCCATGACAGCAGGGAGCCCTTGATCTGATGCAGGGTCAGAAAGCTTTTGGATCAGAGCCTGTCGCAGGTGCTGGCAGTTGGATGTGACAGCTGCCGGCGAAGGTTCTTGGCCGCTGGACGTTTTGGGCAGTGGGATTTTAACCCCATTTGGAATTAGGGCTTCTTGACTGGTTAGGGGACACTCGGTGATGTGTGTTTCCCCTCCCAGGCCACTTTTCAGTTCTCTGTAACCAGTGTCAAGTTCATTCACATAGTCTCTTTGTTGTTTCGGAGCCATAACTCCTTTCTGGGCCTGTTTAAGATGATTTTCACAGGCCATGGCTTTGGTGTGTCTGTCTTTCAGCTTAGTCTCTGCTTTGGCTAGGGGAGCTTCGCTGTGTTGGAGTTTTCCAGTCAGTTCTTCTCTGGATACCTTTTCCAACAGTTCTCTACGCTCCACCTCCAGGTGGAGCTCTGCACGGGCTTTTTGAAGTCTTTGCAGCTCCTCCTGCAGCTCGGGTTTGGATTCATCCGCTGTCCAATGCTGGTCCTGGATTTCGACGAGTCGCTGATCGTGGTGATGTTGAGTCTGGGCCTGATCCCTCCGGGCATCCTCCGCCTGGAGCTTGAGGTTGTGGGCGATGGCCCGGATGACTTTCGCCCATTCTTTGTAGCTCGGCGTCAGATCGTGGGCCATCAGTCGATTCAGGTTGTCATCCAGCTGCTCGTTGCTTAGGTGCTGGGGATCCACAGCGGCGTTGGGCAGGAACGTGCTGGTCAGGGAGCCCAACCAGGTCTTGAGTCGGTCCCCGTGGGTGCTGGGGCTGGCTGCTCTGAACACGTTAGCTTGCTGTTGGTGAGAGAAAGACAGCACAAACAGAACCAATGCAAGCACGCGCAGAACTAACGACTTTTAATAATGCATGATTATATAATTCATGGTTTGGTTCCAGTTAACTGGTGCAGACAGTTAGTGGAATGTAGGCTAGACTCTTAATTGTCGATAGCCAAAAGGACCACGTGGGTCAATTTGTGTGGGTGAGTGCCGGATTTAAATAAAGATTTTGACAGGCGGTAGCCCTAAGAGTCCTTTGATGACTCTCGCTCCTCAGTCGTCTATCTATTATTCATTTTTCTGTGATGGCTCTCACAGGCTCTGCTTTTACGTGAACTGAAAGAAACACAGTAGAAAAGCAAAACAGAACAGAACAGAACAGAACAGGATGGATGCAGTTAAATGAAATAGAACGGTAAACAAATAGAAAGGAATAAAAATAGAATAGCAATAAACTAAAACAGAAGGGCTAGAGGGGAGAAGTGAAACTTAAACTTCCTATCCCAGCTGGGTTTATGACGGTGTCAGGCGAGTGCACTGTTGCGTCATAACACCTAGAGGGATGGCATGGCTTAGGAGTATAAGGGTTGGCCCGCACCTGAATAATCGAAGAATATGTAATATTCTGTGGCTTTCAATTAGGTGAAGTGACTAGATGTCACTAATTTAGGCGTTGGTGAATCGTGGGTGCTCAGATAAGAACTCAATGGCAGGCAACCTTTCCTAGACGTTCAAACACTCGACTGCGGTGTCCGTGGCCACCTGTCCCCTTTGTACCATGGTGCAACCTCTCAAACAGGGAACATCAGCACAATTGCGCACTTCGGTAAGGTATTTGCGCCAACGGCCAGATCGACCGGTCAAAATTGAGTTTTCCCTGAACTCAGAGTCTGTCCCCTTTACGGGCAGTTACTCCAAGTGGGTGTTGTGCAGAAGCCTGAGCAGGGAAATTAAACAAAATTGCCTTTGTCAAAGCTGGACTCGTTGCCTCTCTGTACCTGACACACAACTCGCTGACGTCCTTGCGTGTTGCCCGTGCTATGAGGTCAGAATGTCCTCGATTCACACACAGTCAGTGCAAGACCCGCCAGGCTAGGCGGCTCCACTCACTGGAACTCACTGGAGCAACCGTCAACTCACCACCGGGCGCTAAGGGGCCTTATCTGCAAGTACACAAGTGGTCACACAACACAGCTTAACTGTAAATTTAAATCTAAATTTAAACCTTGTTTAAACCAAATTTAAATAATTAAGTGTGTAGGACAAAAGAAAATGAGCCTAACATGACAGTCAGAATGAACTAGCTAAACTGGAACAGAAATGAGCAGAAGGGGTAAAGAAAAACAAAATAATTCAGATGCACTTGATTCAAATTTGAATTAAACTCTGTTTAATTGAATTCAAACAAGTGCATGGAATAACAGAATGGGAAAAGAGTGGAGAAAGCCTTCCCTATTTGTGAGTTTCCCTAAAGAGAATTGCTTCTTTATGAGCGAAATGCCAACTGATTGACACTACTTAATTTTAAAATTCAATTAAAGGTTATTTAATTAAATTTAAAATAAGTGTATGAAATAAGGGAGGCTTGGGTGTGCGTGAATGTTATTGCCAGCCAATAACAAACAGGACCCAGAACTAAGAGCGAATAAAATAAAACATTAAGTGATAAAAAGGAACGAATTTCCAAAGTAAAAAATAAAAAAATAAGAAGATAACTCGAGAGAAAGAGAGAGAAAAGGCAAAAGGGAATAAATTAAATAAAACAAAGTAGAATAAAATAAAATAAAATAAAATAGACTAGAGTAAATCTGTGAACACAGGAAAAGAATACAAGGAAAAGAGAATTGACTTATCTGGTAGTGTCCACCAGGGGGAGCACTCTCAGAAGGTGAATTCTCTTGTTGGAAGGGAAACTTAATTTAAATTAAAAATTTAAACGTGTTTAAATTAAATTTAAATCAGTAAACCACATTCCGAAAACGATTGGAAAGCACAACCCCCAAAAGCAAATTACTTTTACAACTCCCCGCAGTATAGAGCAGCAAAAGATAATTTGGAGATAATTCAGTTCAAATTATGGAGAGCAGCTTTAACTCAGAACGTCCACACGGTGGCGTCAATGAGTCCACACAACCAATAAGTAGGGAGGGGTGCCACACCTGAGCAGACTGCCCTCTGGCGTCTGGTCAGAGTTACTGCATCCCCCTTCTTTAATTCGTGATATAAAAACGAGCGCGCTTGTGGGGTTCTGACCCCTTTACGCTGTTTTAACTGCACGATCACGATTACAACTATGGAACCTCAGCGGATTCTTTAATAAATATATATGTACCATTTTACTCACGGGTACACAACTTTGGGAATCAGTCCCTTTTGTGCAAACTTTAATGCATGCGAATATGTAACTTTGCGGGATTTCTTCGCCGCTGTTACTAATCAACATTGGATCAGGATGTCGATTGTAAGCTCCAAACTTTCACACATCAATCGTTAAAACAGATAGACTGCTTTTCCGATTAGATCTGTAACGGTCACGTGGGTTGGGTAGCTAAGCCAAGGAGCCAACGTCACCAAGAAGCGCCAACTATTGTGAATTATTTGGACGACACAATTAATTCAGATTTAATAGTGGCAGATAATAATAAGGCCTTTGAGAGAGGCCTTATTATTACAACTCTCTAAACGTGCTGAATACGATTCATTTCATTTATTCAAGCGGAAATTAATATTCAAACTGTAATTTACTGCAAAGATTGTCGTCCTTTACAGATACAAGTTTGAAATATTAATGGACTGCAGTGTATATCACGTTCAACAATTTACTACCCTGTTTTTAGACACAAAGCAGCTTGTTAACGTATCTCCAAAGTGAGGGACGGCGTGTCAGCTCACTGAAATATGTATAGCGCGCGTTACACATTAAATCACACAAATTATTCTACATTGCTCGTTCACCAAAAATCAAGTTTAAAACGTGCCCGCATTCTCCACCAAATAATAATATGTAGCGATTGTACAGTTATTAATCAATTTATGGGTGGAATATGAATATAATTATTCATAAAGCTTTATGAATTATTATGCACATACCGACCGAAGGGGGAATTAACCATATATGGTGAATTAATTACAATGAATTGTAATCAATTATATATATGATTAGTTCTGGTTTAATAATTATTTAGAGAAACTGTTCCTTTGTCCGGCAAACTATAGCTCCTCAGAATGTTATTAAAAGGAAGGTCTGTTCTCTGGCCACGAGAAAGACTTCCTATTCTAGCATCCAAACGTAAAGCAAGGATATAGGATTGAAACGTTAAAGTGACCCGGTTTTTGTTGAAATAAGCAAAAAGAACAATCGAGCATGAATAATGTGTTTAATATATACAAACTACGACTACAGAGGTTATACGTCTAAATATATACAGAAGATATACACATATATAAGAGTGAAAATGAAGAAAAGACAGGAAAAGAAAGATGATCAAAGAATGGCAAATTACAACAGTTAAACCTTTTGAAAGCCAGCACAGAAATCAGTTTAAACGAATTTCAAAGAAATTATAATACTTGCTTATTGGTTCAAGTCCGTGTGCAGTAGAGTTTCAGTGCGCTTGGCTTGGGTGGTCCTTTCCGAGAGGGTTTCTCCGGCGGGGTTTTCATACGAGGTTTAAACTTAAGTAACTTAACCGAAGAGAGAGAGAGAGAGTCCAAAGAAGTGGTGGTCCCGAAAAGATGAGCGCGATGGGGGCGCGTGGTCACCGGAGATGCCCGGGAGAGACGTACACGAGGTGCTCGTGAGACAATCGGGAGAACAAAGGAAAAGGTGTGTGTCGTTGTTTTTATGGAAACCCAAGCTAACACACCTCCTGAATTGTAGCGGCCAATAGATGCGCAGCACTATTTGGCGGGCAAAGTTTCTTTGTTTGGTCTCCTAGCTGAATTTGTATACTTTACAACTATCAGATCGGATTTCGAGATGGAGTACTTTCTTCATAATATCATTAAACACATAGAAAAATGCATTTGTCAGCTATGTGACATATCTCAGTGAATAGCTCGAGTCCGGTGCTTTACGGAGAGATCAAACTCGATAGATCAGAAAGGCATATAAAAGAAGTTATGGTTTACAGACAAAATTCCATCATTAAAATGCACACTAGCACAAATACACTCATTTAAACACTAGGAAACATGCATACGCTCGAAATACATGATGGATATATTTTGGCATAGTTGTAATTTACATATACAGTCAAAAATGTATGTTTGTGTGTTTCTGTATGTGTCTATGTATGTGTGTTGGGTGTTGGAATGTGGATCTGGCCCGTAGTCCACATGAGGGTCCCCTTTTGATGTCCTAAGAGCAAGGAAATTGGGCCTCCTGTTTTACCTCAGAGGGTAACAAAGGTGTCAAGTGGGCTCATCTTTTGCAGACCGGTCGGAGCCGAGATGAGATTTTACAACCCAGTCCAGCATGATAAAAGCGTTCTGCACATTCCAAAGTTTATTGATTATCCTGATACGTGTACATATGCTACAAATGTGACCAGACAAAATATGTCATTTTGAAATATAGTACATAATGAAATAGAAAGGATATCTGTGGAAATTATTAATTTTTTTGTTTATGTATTTATTTATTTTGTATTTACTACAAAATAGAGCAAAAGGGGCAATACACTACAAAAAGGGAGTAAATGGGTATAAGTGTCAAAGCAATAAAATATGAAGATTTTGAAATAAATTACTGCATATAAACATTTCCACTTTAAAATATCACAGTGAGAGAGATATGAAAGAACATGTTCACTGAGCAGGTGAAGCTCAATCAGGTTCAATCAGGCTCCAGCAGAGAAATACAAAACTGTCTGTACACATTACTAACAGAACAATCTACAAACATACACAAAACAAAAGCACTGCTCAGAATCCCTGGAATAAAACATTAATTTCCCTTTTTTGAATGATGTCACCACAATTGTGTAAGGGTTAGATTTTCAGGTTAAAGAATAGGGGTTAACTTCTGAATTCTGTAAACTAGATCACATTACTTGTGCGTGATTCCTGTGACATAAAATACACATATATCATTATATTCACACATAATAATATAACCACTCTACTATATTAATCCACCTCCTTTCCCATTGTTGGATCTTTGGGATTTAGAAAGCTGGCAGCCCTTAAACAGAAGCACATTTCTATCAGTGTCACATGACGACTCCTGTGTACAGCACATCCTCCTCCTCTTGAGCTCTCTGTAAGAAAACACACCACAGATGTAGTTATCAAGAACATTACTGAACATTTATCATTATTTTAACTTATACACAGAAATACACATCTAGATCAGATCAGACTTTTAGCTCAAATAATACACACACATACACAGAATTAAAGTTCATACCGATTTCTGTGCTTTTCGTTTGTAGAACGTGGGATCAGCGTATGTGATTTCTTCACCGCTCTGAACTGCTTCAACAAAAAATGACAAAGAATTATTGTTGCTTTTTCTGCAGCACTGATTTTCATCATTTTAATATAATAATATTATAATAATACAGTGTTGTGGGATGCTTGATTCTGATTGGTTGAAGTGGAAGGTGTTATGTGCAGCAGATGACCCAGAAGCGAAGAGACTGGTCAGACAGAATTTATTAATAGTTCAAAAGGGTTAACACAGGCAGGGTTGCACTTTATTTTACAGTATGTGTACTTTCCTGGTACATATATAGTACTTATGTTGTACATACAGGTAAAGGAGTGGTAACACAAGGTACTTACCTGACATGTATGTACATAGAAACTAATAAGAAACACTGCTGAACTTTCCAATGGTACATACATGGTAATTAGACAAGTGTTGGGTAATAACAGGCGCTTACTTATAGTGTCCGTATATGGTATTCACTTGTACGTTCATAGTAAGTACATGGAAATAGGACTGTAAAATAAAGTGCATCATTATACATAAACATTACATAGGAATTACCAGCTCTTACCAGGTGTAACTTACGCATTTACTAACTGGTATATTCACTAGTACGTTCAGAGTAAGTACATGGAGATAGAACTGTAAGATAAAGTGCACCCTTGTATATAAACATTACATAGAAATTACCAGCTCTTTAACCTTTGTAATAATAAGCTTAAGCATATTAACTAGTAAGGACTGTAAAATAAGATGCACTGTTGTGGAGAGCAATTTAGCATTACCAGTTCATAAAACACAACATAAAGTTCATACATAGTGCAGCTTTACTTTACATTACATTACTTTATTTCTTGAAAATTTTGGTTTACTTACTAGTGTCCGTGAGTCCAACATAGTTACTGTGTATATATCACCAGTAAGTGTCTTACAAGTTACCATAAATAAGTGCCTGTTATTACCCACACTTGTCCATAAGTACAACATAGTTACCATGTACATACCATTAGTAAGTACAGTAATGTGTCTGTTAGTTACAATATACTGACACTGTAAGTAAACGCCTGTTATTACCCAACAGTTGTCTATAGGTACAAAGTAATTACCATGTATGTACCATTGGAAAGTTCAGCAGTGTTTCTTATTAGTTCGTATCATGTACATACATGTCAGGTACCTTGTGTTACCACTCTTTTACCTGTAACGCCACAACACGGAAACAATCATCTGGCAAAGACACAAGAAGTACAGCAGGGAGAAGTAGCTGAGAAAATCAAAGGAGAAAAGGAACAGGTGAGAAACTAATCACCGCGAGCGCTGATTGCAACGAGAAGCAGCTGAGCATGAGTAGCAATAAAGATAAAGAAACAAAAGAAACAGGGAGAAAATCAAACCTGACTCATGACATAAGGTATAAGGAATAAGGAACCATGGTTTTAATAATGAAAAAAAAAAAAAAAAAACATGAATAATGTTTAAATGATGAATCATATATTTAACCCTCTGGAGTCTGAGGCTGATTTGGGGCCTGGCGAAGTTTTGACATGCCCTGACATTTGTGCTTTTTTCAGTTGTTCATAAACATATAAATGACAAAAGTGTCATTACACTGTATTCAGCGCAAACTAGGCTACCATAATATGTGAGGAACATGTATGTACATGTTTGTGTTTTTGAAGGAATAACGTTTATGCGTGGTTATTGAAAAAACAAAAAAACTTAAGTCACTGAAATAAGGCCAAAAAAAGTATATTAAATCTGTGTTCACAATACTTCTTTGTATTGGAGGTTGTAGAGAAGAGTTTTTGCTTCAAAATTATGTAAAAATTATGCTGACTACTCTTTCATTTATAACAATATATTGATTTAGTTTTTGTAAGACACTTTTTGTCAAGAAACACAGTATGCGTGGAGGCGTGAATCACCATGAATAATGGGTGATTCTCACCTGAGAAGACAAAAGAATCGCATAATAATGACCTGAAATGACTTGCATAATAATGAGCTCTTTCAGTCAGGTAGGCTGTGAAAAAACCCACATCATTTAAAATAATGGTATTCTATTATATACTTTAAAATATAATGTATTTCTGTGATGCAAAGTGTCTGAACAATTATGTTACCTCTATGGCATTTCATATAGCTTTTTAGCTTAAAAGCATGCACATTTGGAGAAATATTGATGGATTCTCATATGTTTATGTCAATTTTCTATACAGAGGAGTAATATTTATTCTATATTTATTGTCATCACTATGAGCACTGGATACTGTGTTTTCAATTCATACTTGCAGCCGGAGGGCGCTCTGTGCATTTTTAGTCCACAAATTCGTCTAAAGAAGAACAGGAACCAGGAACTAACGGCATGTCTTCTAGAGGTCGCTAACCATGGCTTTAACATCCAGATAAACATTTTTAAGACAATAAATACATGATTGAGACGATGTATGCATGTGTTGTCTCTGAATTTGCGTCTGAATAGCGCTCGCTCCATGGGCATGGCTGCATTAGTGGATAATGAGCTGAATCAAGGACGTTTGACATGGCTCTCTTTTCATACAGATTACATAAACAGAGAATTTTTGTTTTCGACTTGACTTACACGATTTTAAACCTGACATTTCAATGTTTCTTTAGACATAAGTCTAATTTTTTTGTGATTAGTATTCACTAAGTTACAGTTCATTTTCTGAGAACTATCAGATTAAACTTTGTTCAGAGGGAGAGGACAGATGCATCATGTTAGTTTTCTTTATTTTGCAAAAAGCACAACATTTTGTTTTTACTCCGAGTGTACACACATAAAAGAAGACGTTCTATAGTTTCAACTGATACATTACTTATGTCTCTATGACATAAAATGACGGAGTATTTTAAGACTGTTTTGCTGCAATGTAAAAAAAATCCTGCATAACGTTTTGATCACTTCCCATTTGGACTACATTTCCCATAGGCCCTCATTCCTGGGACTGATTGCACACACACCTGCACTGCATCACACTCGCACTATTTAAGACACACACGATTGCTACTGGGATTGCTCCTGCTTGATTGCTCCTGTCTGCCTCTCTGCCTCGCTGCCTCTGCCTCGCTGCTCAGTGTTTTGCATCTCCGTATAGCTTTGTTTTCTCTTACTTTTATTGAATCTCGTACCTTTTGTTGCTTATATTATCATTACTTTATATATATACTATTGCCTACCACATTAATCTGACGTCGCCAGCTTGTAATCTTTGAATCTAAATCGCTGTTACAACGCGTTTGCATCTCGCTAGCTTGTTAACTTGTCATCAGTCTCGTGTGCTCCTTTTCCAACGCGTTCATCAAACAGCTGTGGCAACTCGGATCAGTCTACAAACACGGTGAGTCATGTCATCCTTTCCCGGTGTTATATCGTGTTCCATCTGTCACATGTTTAGCATAGCTCTCTCTGTCAGCGATGAGGGATTTACATGTCATAAATGTAGGGAAATAGTCAGGCTGACAGAGAGAATCTCAGAATTAGAGACACGCATTCAAACTTTAATCGAGGATAGTAAGAATGCAGGGGCTTCAGATGCTGTTTTGGATGGGACTAGCTTAGTGAACTCTGTACATTGTTCGGTTCTGGCTGTAGAGCCCGCGCAGCAGGGCACTTGAGTAACGGTGAGGCGGCCTAGCCGCAGAAAACACCACTCTTCCGTTCCAGTAAGAATATCAAACAGGTTCTCCCCACTCAGTGACGCACCCACTGAGAATCCTGTTGAAAGTGCCCTAGTTTTTGGCGATTCTATTACACGGAACGTGAAAATAGAGACACCCGCCACCATAGTCACATGTTTGCCGGGAGCCAGAGCACCTGACATCAAAGCAAATTTAAAAGTGCTGGCTAATGCTAATCGTAAATACTCTAAAATTATTATTCACGTCGGCACAAATGATGTTCGACTTCGCCAGTCGGAGATCACTAAAATTAACATTAAAGAGGTGTGTGAACTCGCAAGTACAATGCCAGGAGAAGTAATTTGCTCTGGTCCTCTTCCTGTTCGTCTGAGTGATGAGATAGTTAGCAGATTATCATCACTCAATTGCTGGCTGTCTAAGTGATGTCCGCAGAATAATATAGGTTTCATAGACAATTGGAAAAGTTTTTGGGGCAGACCTGACCTGTTGAAAAGAGATAGTATTCATCCATCCCGGGATGGTGCTGCTCTTCTCTCTAGTAATATGGCACATAGTCTTAGGGCTGAAACATGACAAACTACGGCCCAGGTCAGGAAGCAGACAGACTGGCTAAACCGACCATCTGCTAGCTGCCTCACGTTACAGAAGTCAGATAAATCCCAACACATAGAAACTCTTACACCTATTATCACATAGAGACTGTGTCTGTACCCCGAATTAGTAAAAACAAAAAACTTCCAAACCCATTTAATGGAAAAAATTTAATTGATGTTCAACAAATAAAAAATAGAGATAATAATGATAAACAAATGATACAGCTTGGATTGTTAAATATTAGATCACTTTCTTTAAAAGCATTTATTGTAAACGATATTATTACAGACAATAAACTAGATGTGCTGTGTTTGACAGAAACCTGGCTAAAACCAGACAATTACATTACTTTAAATGAGTCCAGCCCTCAAGGTTATGATTATCTACACAATCCTCGACAGAAAGGCAAAGGGGGAGGTGTTGCTGTAATTTATAGTAATATTTACAGTATTAGTCAAAAGTCTTTTAAATATAATTCCTTTGAAGTGATGGTGCTTTACGTAACATTATGTAAGTTGACATTTGTGCTGGCTACTGTATACAGGCCACCAGGACACCATACAGACTTTATCAAAGAAATTGCCGATTTTCTATCAGAATTAATACTAGCTGCAGATAAAGTCCTTGTTGTTGGTGATTTTAATATCCATGTAGATAATAAAAAAGACTCATTGGGATTGGCATTTACAGACATTCTAAACTCTATTGGTGTTAGACAACACGTGTCAGGACCCACTCATTGTCGTAATCATACTTTAGATCTAATATTGTCACATGGAATCGATATTGATGCCGTTGAAATTCTGCAGCAGAGTGACGACATCTCAGATCATTATCTAGTCTCGTGTATACTACATTTAGTTAGAGAGGCTAAACTGCCTCCCTGCCACAAATATGGTAGAACCATCACTTCTACCACTAAAGATTGCTTTATAAATAATCTTCCTGATCAGTTTCATCGCCTTAGCATACCAGACAGCTTAGAAACCTTGATGTTGCAACAGAAACTATTGCCTCTGTCTTTTCCAGCACATTAGATTCAGTTGCTCCTTTGCATTTAAAAAAGATTAAGGAATTTAATCAAATGCCACGGTACAGTGAGCACACTCGGGCCCTAAAAACTGCAGCCAGAAAAATGGAGCGTAGCTGGAAGAAAACAAAACTAGAAGTATTTCGCATTTCGTGGAGAGAGAAAATGATTGAATACAGAAAGGCCTTAAAAACTGCTAGATCTGCCTATTTTTCAAAACTCTTAGAAGAAAATAAACACAACCCTAGGTATTTATTTGATACAGTGGCTAAATTAACAAGAAATAAAGCTTCAACTTCTGATGTTTCCAAAGAGCACAGCAGTAATGACTTTATGAACTTCTTTACTTGCAAGATTGATAATATTAGAGAAAAAATTATAACCATGCAACCGTCTACTACAGTATCGTGTCAGACAGTGCATTGTAGTGTCCCTGAGGAAAAATTAATTTCATTTACTGCTTTAGGAGAGGAAGAATTGTCTAAACTTGTTAAATCATCAAAATCAACCACATGTATGTTAGACCCTATACCGACTAAGCTATTGAAAGAGATGCTTCCAGAGGTCATAGATCCTCTTCTTAATATTGTTAATTCATCTTTATCACTAGGATACGTACCAAAAACTTTTAAGCTGGCTATTATTAAACAAGAGGTTAAAAAAACACAACTAGATCCTAAAGAATTAGTCAATTATAGGCCAATTATATGCATTTGACACTATTGACCACAATATTCTTTTGAATAGACTCGGACATTATGTTGACCTTACTGGCATTGTCAAGGTTCAAATCATACTTATCTGACTGTTATCAGTTTGTAGTAGTAAACGAAGAGATATCATATCGATCACAAGTTCAATATGGAGTACCGCAAGGCTCAGTACTAGCTACCCTTGGGAAATATCATTAGGAAGCATGGTGTTAGTTTTCACTGTTAAGCTGATGATACTCAGCTCTATATTTCTTTGCGCCCTGACGAAACTTACCAATTCACAAAATTAACAGAATATATAGCTGATATAAAAAAATTGAATGATCAGTAATTTCCTACTACTATTACAGTACACAGGAGGTTGGAGACACAGGTAAAGGTTACGATGTTTATTGAGACAACCAGAGCAGTAGCAGGTGAATATTTCAGAATGACGTTGCCAGACAGAGTAATAACAAGACAGTAATACTTGACTTGAACTTCACACCAGGTTCGTTGGAGGCAGAGAGACGTGTAACCAGACAGAGGATATATCAAGACAGGAATGCTGAACTTGATCTTCACACCAGATTCAAAGATGACCAGAAGCCTAGGAACAGAGACAGTACACAGACACTCACAGAGGACTGGAGAACACAGAGGATCTAGGAGACAGACTGGAGACAGGTAAGGAGTCCGTAAGGTAAGCATTCAGGTTTGTATGCGTTAACAAGACCGGACAATGACTGAGTGACTGTGAGTGTCTCTTATGGTAGAGGGCAGCATTGGGTTTGGGCTCCCGTGGGACGTGATGGCGATGGTCGGCCTGGCTCCGGGAGTAGATGAGGATATCATCAATGTAGACGATCACTGACTTATGTAAGAACTCCCGGAGCACCTCATGCATGAAATCCTGGAATACGGAGGGGGCGTTGACGAGTCCATACGGCATTACGCAGTACTCGTAGTGTCCAGTAGGTGTCACAAAGGCTGTCTTCCATTCGTCCCCCTCACATATCCAGATGAGGTTATATGTGCTGCGGAAGTCCAGCTTGGTGAACACAGTGGCGCCGCGGAGGTGTTCCAGCACTTATGGGACGAGAGGAAGAGGACATCTGAACTTGACTGTGATCTTGTTTTATGCCCGGTAATCTATGCAAGGCCGCAAGCTTCCGTCCTTGTTGGCAACGAAGAAAAAACTGGAAGCAGCAGGGGAAGTAGACGGATGGATGTAACCTTGCGAGAACGCCTCAGTGATGTATTCCTCCATTCCTTCCTATCTTTCCCCTGGGCACTGGTTCACCAGGAATGAAGTCGATGGCGCAGTCCCATGGCCAATGTGGAGGCAGCTTGGAGGCCTTCTTTGGACAGAAAACATCACTGAAGTGGGAGTAACAGTCAGGTATATCGACAGATCTCTTTTCTACTGGACTTTCTATGGACGTGACACAGACTTGGACTTTCTTAGACCTTTGAATCTTCTGGATAGGACTTGGGTTTCAATGAGGAACTTGACTTGGGACTGGCAGATATGGAAAGCATCCAGAGAAACAGTTATTACCCCACTTCAGGACGTCTCCTGTCCGCCAGGAGATGTTCGGGTCATGCTGCTCTAACCACGGGCGCCCCAGAATCACGTCAGATGTTGAATCCTCCAGAACCAGCAGATGAATGTCTTCTTCATGCAGAACGGCAATCTTCAACCACAGAGGACCCACCATGTGATGAACTTGATGGAGTGGACGGCCAGTTACTGCATGAATCTGGTAGACTTTCGGCAATTTGAGATTGAGATTGAGCTGGCGACAGAGGGCGCAGGAGATGAAATTTCCAGCTGACCCAGAGTCGATGAAGGCATTGACTGGAAGGCAAATGTCAGCAGCAGTAAGGTTTGTGATAATAGTGAGTGGATTTTGATGATTTAACGTAGGAAGGATAACACTCACCATAGGTCGCACTGGACGAGTGGGGCATTCAGCTCTGAAATGCCCAGGATGACCACAATATAAACAAAGACCCTGGGTCAGCCTCCTCTGTCGCTCAGCGGAAGAAAGATGTGATATGTCTATTTGCATTTCCATGCTGGCTGGTTCTGGGGAGCTGACGGATTCTGAGCCAGACAAGGGCACCGGTTTGGCCATGGGACTGGCGATCACAGTAGGGGAAGAAGCGGTGGCGTGGAATGCGGAAGTGTTCGCTGGTGGTGCTGGTGTACTGGTGAGAGTGCGGCGAAGTGCAGTTACCAAGTCCTGAAATGGGTCTGAAGTGCTCATCGTGGTTGCTCAGCGGTTTGGTCCGGTCTTCTGTTATAGTACACAGGAGGTCGGAGACACAGGTAAAGGTTACGATGTTTATTGAGACAACCAGAGCAGTAGCAGGTGAGTATTTCAGAATGACGTTGCCAGACAGAGTAATAACAAGACAGTAATACTTGACTTGATCTTCACACCAAGTTTGTTGGAGGCAGAGAGACGTGTAACCAGACAGAGGATATATCAAGACAGGAATGCTGAACTTGATCTTCACACCAGATTCAAAGATGACCAGAAGCCTAGGAACAGAGACGGTACACAGACACTCATGGAGGACTGGAGAACATGGAGAATCTAGGAGACAGGTAAGGCGTCCGTAAGGTAAGCATTCAGGTTTGTATGCGTTAACGAGACCGGACAATGACTGAGTGACTGTGAGTTTCTCTTATGGTGCTGTTGATTGTGCTGGTGATCTGTGTCAGGTGTGTGTGATTAGTATTCTGGTGAGGGAGTGCGATGTGATTGGCTGGGTGCAGAGCCTGGTGTGTCTGTGACAACTACTAAATTCAGAAAAAACAGAGATTCTAATTTTTGGACCAAAAACTTCTTCACGTAATAATCTAGAATACTGTCGAACACTTGATGGCTGCTCTGTTAAGTCTTCGTCGTCAGCTAGGAACCTGGGTGTGCTCTTTAATACCAATCTTTCATTTGAAGGCCATGTTACTAGCATCTGTAAAACCGCATTCTTCCATCTTAAAAATATATTTTTAAACTACGACATATGCTCTCAGTGACAAATGCAGAACAGTTAGTTCATGCGTTCATGACCTCGAGGCTAGAATACTGTAACACTCTACTGGGTGGTTGTTCCTTCCGCTTGAAAAAATAAACTACAGCTCGTACAAAATGCAGCAGCTAGAGTTCTTACTAGAACTAGGACGTGGCTTCCTGTTAAACATCGTATAGATTTTAAAATCTTGGTAAAAGCACTAAATGGTTTAGCTCCCCAGTACCTAAGCGAGCTCTTAAAGCATTATAGTCCTTCACGTTTATTGCGATCTCAGAATTCAGGCCAGCTGATAATACCTAGAATATCAAAATCAACCGCAGGAGGTAGATCCTTCTCCTATTTGGCACCTAAACTCTGGAACAATCTTCTTAGCATTGTTCGGGATGCAGACACACTCTGTCAGTTTAAATCTAGATTAAAAATGCATCTCTTTAACCTGGCATACACATAACACATTATCAATTTATATTTTCAAATCCGTTAAAGGATTATTAGGCTGCATAAATTGGGTCAGCCAGAACCGGGAACACTTCCTATAACACCAGATGTACTCGTTACATCAGAAGAAGAATGGCATCTACGCTAATATTAGTCTTTCTGTTTATCCCAAGGTTTACCGTAGCCAACCAAATCGGGGCCGTATCCAGATGAGACAGAGGACCGGTGCCCTGACACGACGATAACGCGGTATCAGCCTGAAGTATCAGCAGAGATCGAGTCAACTAGATCATCCATTGTGAAGACCTCATCTATACGACAACCAGTGGCACAGCTCCTCAACAGACCGTCCATACCGGCGTGATGAATACGATCCTCAACTGGATTGAACTGAAATAAATACTTTGAATGTTGCGATTATGATTATGATTATGATACCAACCTGAATCATAACAAAACACTGTTCGCCAGAGGAGGACTGGTCCCCAGACTAAGCCTGGTTTCTCCCAAGGTTTTTTTCTCCATTTTAACACCTATTTCCCACCTGTTTGCCACCTGATGTCACCTGTTGGAGTTTGGGTTCCTTGCCGCTGTCGCCTTTGGCTTGCTTAGTTGGGGACACTTGATATTTGACTCGACATTTGATATTCAACCGTATTCTTGACATTTATTCAACAGTGTTTTGATCTGCCTGCATTGACACTATTCTTTAAGAGCTGCTGTGCAGCCAAAATTATATACCAGTTATCAATGTAAGGCTGCTTTGACAGTCTGCATTGTAAAAAGCGCTATATAAATAAAGGTGACTTGACTTGACCCTCTTGGTGTGTTTTCCTGCAGATCCAGAAGATCCCGACTACAGCTACAATCAACAGAGATCCAGCAGCAGCAGCAGAGATCAGTCCAATGATCAACGAGGATACGCCTTGATACAGAGTAGACACAATGAAGGGTTAAAGCGAATGAATCTGTCAATCTAACCTTCAACAAACACTATATCTGAACTATATAACTTGAGAGATCAGTTCAGCAAATTAACAAATATATCATTGCTGTTGTACCTGCACGTGTGTGACAGAGTTCAGTGATGTTGAGATGTTGAGTCTGGTTTCTGATGGGATTGTTGATCACACAGCTGTAGGTGTTTTTATCCTGATATTCCACCTCCAGAGGAAGAGAGAGATGGATGCTGAGATCAGACACACTGATGTTGGAGAATGAACTGTTTCCTTTGAACCAGGAGAGAGTCACATGACTCACATTCACAGCTGAACACACCAATGAACATGATGATGATGAAGATGATGATGAAGAGTTACTGCTGATGACAGGAACAGGCAGACGAGCTGGAAAATGTGAGAGAATATGGATAAATGTGTATTAATGAAGTAGATGAGAAATCAAGACTGAAAAGTAGAGCATTTAAAAACAATCTGATATTGAAAGAACAGTGTACTTGTTCAAGCAGACAACAGTGGCACTGAAAAGCTTGAGATGAATTAGATGTAATTTGTGAATAAAGCATGGAAATTTTCAGTTAAATATTTGAGAATATTTTTTATTATGCCTCATTTACAATTGACCTATAATTTAAATAATTTTGCAGGACTATTGAAAAAAAGTTTTTCAGCTGCATATAATGAATAACTGCTACAGCCTTAACAAGACAGCTGTCACAGAGGCGAACTGCGTGATTCCCTCCTCTGGCCATCGGAGGGAGCCTTCCCGCGAATACTAACATTTACACACACTACATTTCCCAGCAACCCCCACACTGGACTGATTACCCACCAGCTGATTATCATTCACGGGACTATAAAGGACGCTCTCACACCTCACTTAGACGCAAAGTTTTGTATTGCCGTGGTGTACAACTCTGAGCGTTATTCTATATCCTGATTGCCTGTCTGTTGCCGAACCTGCTGTTACCGATTATGAACCTCTGCTGCCTATCCCTGACCTGTGCTTTGTTATCCTGATCTGTGAGTGTTATCTGCCAACCCTGACCTGTGCCTTGTTATCCTGATCTGTGTTATCTGCCAGCCCCGACCTGTGCCTGTTCTCCGTTTATGAGTCTGCCTGTTCCCTGTTATACCTGTTTGCCCCTGATCTACCCTGCCTGTATGACTACAAGTCTGTTTAATAAAAGCATGCAAATGGATCCCAGCCAGAGTGATGATTCATTACAGAAAACTTCGCCACACCAAGATCCAGCTGCTTTCAGTCATCTGTGTGCTACCATGTCAGCGCAAGCCAGTCAAATCGCCGCTCACCAGCACCAACTGAACTGCCTTACCTCTCTCACAGAGGAACTTGTAAAAGCTCTGCAAGGTCTCCAAACACCTGCACTGCCCACGCCACCACCACTTGCGGCAGTGGCCATTAACCACGCGTCTGAGATGCCACCCTCTCACCATCCACGCTTATCTCTGCCGGAGAAGTTTGACGGCACTCCTTCAAAGTGTAAGGGCTTCATGTTGCAGTGCTCACTATACATCAATCAACAACCCACTCTGTTTTCCACTGAGGCTGGTAAGATCGCTTTTGTATGTTCATTATTCTCTGGCAAAGCGCTTGAATGGATAACTGCTGTATGGCGGGATGATGGTACCGCATTTCCTTCCTTTGAGTATTTTGTGCAGAGATTCAAGGAGGTTTTTGATCACCCTAGCGACGGCAAAGGGGCGGGTGATCAGCTGATGGAGCTGAAACAAGGACGTAAGACCGCTGCTGAATATGCTCTGACGTTCCGTACCCTGGCTGCACAAACAAACTGGGTGAGCGATACCTTGAAAACATGTTTTCGGAGTGGGTTGTCACACGAATTACAAGCTGAATTCGCCTGCTGGGATGAAGGTAAAAGTTTAGATCAGTTCATTGAACTCTCCATACAGATTGACAATCTCCTCCGTACTCGCAAATCCACCACAATACCCGGGGCTCGCACAGGTCATCTCTTTGAACATGATAGCTCTGAAGCCATGCAAATTAACTCTTATCATCTGTCTGAGACGGAGAGAACCCCGAAGGATGGCGCATCGTCTGTGTCTGTATTGTGGAGGTCCGGGACATGTACGGAACAACTGCCCTGTCCGATCTCGCTCTGAAGATCCACGACCGGTGAGTGATGTCAATACAACCTATCAAGCTGAAATGTGTGTTTCTGTTCCCATTATGCTGCAAATTGATCATCTTAAGTGCAGTACTTACGTTTTGCTGGATTCTGGAGCAGCGGGTAACTTCATGTCAAAGCACTATGTCCAAGAGAATCATATCCCCATAATCACATGCTCTTCTTCCCTCACAGTGGAAGCGATAGATGGTCGCCCGCTGGGCACTGGAAACGTGAAAGCCATCACTAAACCACTCACCATGTGGATAGGACTTTTCCACACTGAGAAAATTCAGTTCCACATCCTGCCTACCTCCACTTCCTCTGTCATCCTGGGGCTTCCATGGCTACACACTCACAACCCGCAAATCTGCTGGAAAGAGGGTCAGATAACGCATTGGAATGAACAATGTCAGTCTAAATGTCTGGAACATACTTCTTCACTACCTGTCAGAAGTGTTCAAACCCGGGCTCCCAAGATTACTACGGAGACCACTGACACGAGTACCAAGATCTGGCTGTGGCTTTCAGCAAGGCGTGTGCCTCCCAACTGCCTCCACACTGCCCATATGACTGCGCTATTGATCTGCTACCTGGCACATCACCACCCAAGGGCCGTATCTTCCCACTGTCTCAACCAGAATCTGAAGCAATGAACAAATACATCGAGGAGGAATTGGAGAAGGGGTTCATCCGTCCGTCTACGTCACCTGCTTCCGCTGGGTTCTTTTTCGTGGGGAAGAAGGATGGTGGCCTCAACGAAATAACAGTCAAGTTTCGCTACCCTCTTCCTCTGGTCCCTGCAGCTCTAGAACAGTTACGAACAGCCAAATACTTCACCAAACTGGATCTGCGCAGCGCCTATAACTTGATCCGCATCCGGGAGGGCGATGAATGGAAGACGGCATTCTCCACTGCCAACGGCCACTATGAATATCTTGTAATGCCCTTCGGCCTGGTCAACAGTCCGTCCATATTCCAAGCATTCATCAATGATGTATTCCGGGACATGCTAAACAAGTTTGTTATTGTCTACATCGATGACATCCTGATTTATTCCGACACCCTCAGTGAGCACATTCAACAGGTCAGGGAGGTGTTAAAACGATTAATCCAGTACCAACTTTATGCGAAAGCGGAGAAATGTGAGTTCCATCAGTCATGTGTGTCCTTCCTGGGCTACGTAATCAGCCCCGATGGGGTAGCCATGGACGAGAAGAAGGTTTCAACAATTCTGAATTGGCCGCAACCCAAGACACTCAAGGAATTACAACGCTTCCTGGGATTCTCAAACTTCTACCGCCGGTTTATCCATAACTTCAGCACTCTTGCATGTCCTCTAACTAACATGGTGAAGAAAGGTAACAGTGTTCTAAAATGGTCTGTCTCTGCTTCCCAGGCGTTTCAGGATCTCAAGAAGCGGTTCACCACGGCGCCCATACGCCATCATCCCGATCCATCAAAACCCTTCGTGGTGGAGGTTGACGCATCTAGCACCGGCATTGGGGCAGTACTCTCTCAAAGGCAAGGTAATCCGCCTAAACTATACCCATGTGCTTTCTTTCCAGGAAGCTCAACCCTGCAGAACGTAACTATGACGTTGGAGATCGAGAACTATTGGCCATGAAGGCCGCATTTGAGGAATGGCGGCATTGGTTGGAGGGGGCAACTCATCCGTTCACTGTATTCACCGACCATAGAAACCTTGAATACCTCAAGTCCACAAAGAGGCTGAATTCACGTCAAGCTCGCTGGTCCCTGTTCTTCTCACGCTTTCACTTCATAGTTACATACAGACCCGGCTCAAAGAACGGCAAGGCTGACGCCCTTTCGCGGCAGTTCGAAGGTGAGCTCATGAACAAGATTCCTGAAACTGTGTTACCTGAATCTCTCATTGTTGCTCCCATTCAGTGGGATATCACGGCTGAGCTTGAGGAGGCCAATTCCCAGATCGAGATCCCACCAGAATGTCCACCGACAAAGACCTTCATCCCTGAGAATTACAGAACCCGAGTCCTAGAAATGGTACACTGCTTACCCGCATCTGGTCACCCTGGTATCACAGCAACGATAGACCTCCTGCAGAACCGCTTTTGGTGGCCATCCTTGAACAAAGACACCATTCAGTTCATCCATCGCTGCACCACCTGCAATGTCAATAAATCCTCCCATCAGTCACCTGCCGGTCTACTTCAACCATTACCCATACCTCACCACCTGTGGTCCCATATCGCCATAGACTTCGTCACAGACTTACCACCTTCGGATCAATACACCACTATACTCACCGTGATTGACCGCTTCTCCAAGGCTTGCCGACTCATTCCACTGCCCAAGCTCCCCACTGCTATGCAGACTGCCAAACACTTATGCAACTGGGTTTTCCGATTGTATGGTTTACCTGAAGACATTGTCTCCGACCGTGGTCCCCAATTTACATCCCGTCTCTGGTCTGCTTTCTGTCAAGCCCTCAGCATCAATGTCAGTCTCACCTCCGGCTACCATCCACAATCAAACGGACAAATTGCACGGTTGAATCAAGAACTCACCTGCTTTCTTCGATCATACTGCAACCAGCATCAGAACGATTGGGCCTGTTTTCTCCTGTGGGCTGAATACGCTCAAAACTCGCTCCGCAAACCAGCAACAGGTCTGACCTCCTTCCATTGTGTTCTGGGGTACCAACCTCCGCTATTCCCGTGGTCAGGAGAACCCACCGATGTACCTGCAATAAACGACTGGATGAACCGAAGTGAAGCGACCTGGAATAGAGCACACACTCACCTACAGCACGCTGTCCGCCGCACGAGGGAGCAAGCTGATCGCCATCGCCGTCCTGGTCCCACTTACCATCCAGGTCAATGGGTATGGCTGTCAACCAGGGACCTGCGCCTCCGGACACCCTGCAAAAAACTTAGTCCGAGGTATGTTGGTCTATTTCAGATCACTCGTCAGATCACACCAGTGTCATTCCATTTAGCACTGCCTGATCATTTCCGTATCTCTCCCACTTTCCACATGTCACTGCTAAAACCCGCCGATGGTCCTTGCGAGGAGGGAGAGGAGGTGTCCGGTGACCAGGGCCCCCTACCCGTCATGATCGAAGGCGAGGAGGCCTATCGAGTCCGGGAATTGATGGACTCAAGACGCCGAGGAAGGATCCTGCAGTACTTGGTCGACTGGGAGGACTACGGTCCTGAGGAATGCTCCTGGGTCAACGCAGACGATATCCTCGACCGAATCTCATGGAGGAATTCCACCGAAACCACCCTGATAGACCAGCTCCGCGACCTCGCGGTAGACCTCAGCGTTATCCTCCTCATCGCGCCAGGAGGCACTCGCAGGGAGGGGGGCTCTGTCACAGAGGCGAACTCCGTGATTCCCTCCTCTGGCCATCGGAGGGAGCCTTCCCCCGAATACTAACACACACTACATTTCCCAGCAACCCCCACACTGGACTGATTACCCACCAGCTGATTATCATTCACAGGACTATAAAGGACGTTCTCACACCTCACTTAGACGCGAAGTTTTGTATTGCCGTGGTGTACAACTATGAGCGTTATTCTATATCCTGATTGCCTGTCTGTTGCCGAACCTGCTGTTACCAATTATGAACCTCTGCTGCCTATCCCTGACGTGTGCTTTGTTATCCTGATCTGTGAATGTTATCTGCCAACCCTGACCTGTGCCTTGTTATCCTGATCTGTGAGTGTTATCTGCCAGCCCCGACCTGTGCCTGTTCTCCGTTTATGAGTCTGCCTGTTCCCTGTTATACCTGTTTGTCCCTGATCTACCCTGCCTGTACGACTACGAGTCTGTTTAATAAAAGCATGCAAATGGATCCCAGCCAGAGTGATGATTCATTACAACAGCAATGTTATTTCAGGTTTAACATTATTAATATGCTTGTTTTCTTAAAGTCTATAGCCAAAATTGAACACTAAAGAAACCCAAATCATCAAACAGGATAGTAATTCTCTCCTCACCATAGACAGTGAGATTGATTGTGTTGATCGTCTCTCTTCTGCTGCTGGAGACTGTATAAAGTCCAGAGTCTGTGGTTCTGCTGTTGATGATGGTCAGAGATCCAGTCTGATGATCCAGTTTCAGTCTGTCTCTGAATCTCCCTTCAGCAGTTTTATTATAAAACACACTCATGTTGTTCTTCACTTTAGCTATGAGAAAATCACCAAACTTCCAGTTGATCTCTTCAAGTGTCTGTATTTGAGTGAAACTAGAGTTCAGAGAGACTGATTCTCCCTCAGTCACTGACTCTGACTTCATTGCATCAGCTACAAACACACCTGAACACAAACACACATACTCTGAGAGTCACCGGATTTGAGTTTTTCTCATTTTGAAACAATCATTAAATAAGAAAAATATTTATATTAATCTAATAACACATTAAAACAAAAGATGGATAATAACAGAATGGTTTGTTTGTGTGCAAATAATAATAAGCCATAAAAATACTTACCAGTGCGACTCCATAAACACAAACAGATGAATATAAACATGTCAGATATGTTGTTGTGTCTAGATCAGAAAAGGAAATCCCAACAGAAATGGTATAATAAAGGTTGAAAGTGACAGAAGATCAGGAGAGGACAGTGCTGTGGGTCTGTAGTGAAGCTCAGAGTGAATAATAAGCTCCTCTAGAGCACTTCCCTTCAGAGGCTCTGTGGCTTCTCACTTCTATAGACCTATTTTAGTAAAAACTTTTACAAAGCAATTGCTAACTCCACGTCTACAGTGCTGCAACAGCTTGAGACTGTCTACCCTGTACACGATAAAGCGACTGTTGCAAATTCATTTGTCCTTCATGTCTGTTAGTAGGGCGAGTGTTTAGAGCACACTGAAGAAGAACAGTGTCCAGTGTGTACAGTAACACGGGTTATAATGGCTTCTGAAGTCTTAAACAGTGAAGTTTAAGAAGAATTACTACTGACTGATGTTCCCATTCCACCCAGTCCAGTGTTATAAAAGATTGCTTTAAAAATACTGAAGTTTGCTATAATTTCATGTTATGAAGTATTATTGAAATTCAATTAAGAGTCAATGAGTTGTGCTCAACATTAAGTCATCTCACACCAATAATTTACCTTGCATTTATTTTATTTTTTTCTGGCATTTCGCATATAAAGCCTAGTTCCTTCATGTATCGGCAGCTGGTTCTGCAACTGATTCTTCATGCTTCTAATGTTAGCATATTTTATTTATTTATTTAAAAAATCAATTATATTTATTTATAGTTCAGATTTATACAGTTCTGTTAATCTCTGTCCTTGTGTCAAATCGTCCATCATCCTTCTACCTTCTTGTCAAGTTATTGCTACATTTAAGACACATGCAGATCCTGAAAAACTTTTAAATGATTTATTGTTTTATTTCACAAGAATAAATCTTTAAAATGTGCACTTGACCCAAAATAACAATTAAAAATCTCTCCTGACTAAAAACTAAATAATCTAACAAATATAATCACTTGTCTATTCAAAGGAAATGATTTCCACTTATTAAAGTCCGTCTGTTCACACTAAAAACATCATCACATGAGAGATTAAAGAAACAAAGCATAAAAACAAGAGAGGAAAAACAAAAATCATGGTTTACAACAAATGTTTGATCAATATCATGGTATTTTTCTGTTGTCATAAATATAACAGTGAAATGGGTAAACATATATCACTATATTCATTCATACTCCAATAAACTAATAAAACATCAAAGAATTTAAAAACATATCATAACCCTGACAATCTGTCAGCAAACAACTAATAATCTTCTTAATGCTTTTATTTAGATAACGGACTTCAAGATCATTATCTCATCAATTCTTTGAGCTTGCTAATTGCTAATACTGTTTTATGAGAAAGGTGGGGAAAAAAAATAGTAAATCACTTTAATGCAAGCTGCCAGAGGAGGACATACAAAATATTATATATATATATATATATATATATATATATATATATATATATATATATATATATATATATATATATATTGTTAATATGTGTGAACTATTTATTGCCTAATAAATTACTATAACATTTTTAGTTTAGTTTTTGACAGATTCCTAAAATATTTGTGTATTCTCTTTATTATGACAGGCACTCTAATAAATGAAGTCGGTACTGAAATTTTGAAAATGTGACGATATCAGCATTTCTGTAGTACCGGGAGTACCGAGAATCCGGGTATATTCGGTACCCACTGATAGGGCTGTGGCAGTATTTACATGAATATGACACAAGTGAAGCTCAAAGCTTTGTTTACAAAAGAAATAATAGGTTTGCAATTAAATGTGACAATGCAGCCATGGAAACATTTTGGTTCATGCAGAATGACAGAGGTACGTGAGTCCATAAATTTAAGCTTTGTGTTCTGTTTTGCGAATCACGATCAGGTCACCCGATTATTAGAGAATATAACAATATTCCATTAGTTATTCCACTGAACATGGAATCTCTGTTTCTTTTCGCAAATCTTCTCTCATGCAGGAGATTATAAACATTTCTTTCTTTCGTTCGCTTTTAAGCCTATTATAGGCTATTTGCATTCTTTACTGTGGTAAAGTAGAAAAAAACACCGTATAGGACAGAAACCTTTTGCTTACACGTCAATTTCTATTTAACACGTTTTGTGTTATTTAACTTTCGTATTATTTAGGTTACCATTATTTACCTATATTTATTTCATAGTTTTACATGATGTAGTGTGTCGTTTCATTGAAGGAATAGCTAAAATAAACATGCACGTCTGTTACAAAATGGATGTTTGAGCATTTATTTATTTTTTTTATATTTCAAAATTTATTTCATTGAGATATATACACACACGCTCCAAATATTTATATGTATGATTACCATATTTAATATGCTTTTAAAATAGACTATATAAAATAGTAAAATAGTTCTAACAGATTTTGCTGCGGTACCGAGAACCGTAAAATTTTTATGGTATTGGTACCAACTACTGGAATTTTGGTACTTTGGAATTTTATATATATAATTATGTCAGATAACACTTAAGCAAAACATGGTCAGGTCAAAATGTCTGAATAATTTTTGGTCTGAATATTTTTTTTTTTTTTTTTATCAATTTTACTGCTAGTAATGAAGAATATTTGGGTATAATATGTCACAGTTTACTTTATTTTGCTATCCTCACTTACATAAAGTGTCCTGCACACACTAGTAAAAATATAACAAAAATATTAAAAATGTCTGAATAATTTTTGGTTTGATTGTGTATATATATATTGATGTGTCGCAGTGTATATTCTAAGGCAAATTTGAAAATCTATTTTAGAATTATTTATATTGTGAAAAGTGACAAACAAACACAACTGATGTTAAAATTAGAAAAGGAGTAAACTAAAAATGAGAGTTTAGATGCTGAAAAAATGATAATGATTTTTAAAATGATATTTCATGTAATATCACAGACTGTACAGTTATCTACAGTTGTTCAAGAACATCTCTACCTTCCTGATATCTGATTAATCAGAGATTGATGGATATTTCTGGATGCTCTTCTTCTGCTGAGTACTTGTGGATCTGATGTCATAAACCAGAACAGCCACAGTAGCCACGCCCAGCAGAGCAGAGAGAGCCAATCGGATCACAGCTTCAGTGAAACCACAACAGTGGATATGGTCTTCTGAGACAAGAAATGAGCAACATAAATATATCATTATTGTTCATTAAGTTTCTGAAAATATACATATATACAGATATCATCAGTGAAGTACCTGCAGCACATGTGTGACAGAGCTGAGTGATGTTGAGGTGTTGAGTCTGGTTTCTGATGGGATTGTTCAGCACACAGCTGTAGGAATCATCCACACACTCCAGATGGAGAAGAAGATCAGACCGGCTGCTGAGATCAGACACTCTGATGCTGGACAATACACTGTTTCCTTTGAACCAGGAGAGAGTCACATGACTCACATTCACAGCTGAACACACCAATGAACATGATGATGATGAAGATGATGATGAAGAGTTTAGTGAAGAGTTACTGCTGATGACAGGAACAGGCAGACGAGCTGAAAACATGACAGAATGAATCAGATTCAGTAGAAATCACTGTGATCTTCTGGATAAAATGATCAGCATCATCACAGAATTCTCCATCATTTTATCATATTCTCAGTAACATTATCTGGTGAATTTAGTCCACAGATGTAACAGGATAGTAATTCTCTCCTCACCATAGACAGTGAGATTGATCGTGTTGATCGTGTCTCTGCTGCTGGAGACTGTATAAAGTCCAGAGTCTGTGGTTCTGCTGTTGATGATGGTCAGAGATCCAGTCTGATGATCCAGTTTCAGTCTGTCTCTGAATCTCCCTTCAGCACTTTCCTTGAAAAACTTGCTCTCTTTGTTTTTATTTAATTTAGCTATGAGAATGTCACCAAACTTCCAGTTGATCTCTTCATGTGTCTGTATTTGAGTGAGACTAGAGTTCAGAGAGACTGATTCTCCCTCAGTCACTGACTCTGACTTCACTGCATCAGCAACAAACACACCTGAACACAAACACAAACACCACATTTGGAGCTTTTGTTCATTTGAATAAATAAATAAAATAATAATATAATATGATAATAGTCTTTATACAGATATTAAGCCATAAAATACTTACCATTCAGACTCCATAAGCACAAACAGATGAATATAAACATGTCCATGTCATTTATATTTTGTGGCATTTCGTTGAATGGTTTCAAATTACAAGTTCCTAATTTCCCAACTTCCTAAATGCTACATTTAAACAACAAAAAGCCATAAATGTCATAATAAAGTTGAAGATCTGGTAATACAGCGACAGAAGAGCTGAAGGAACAGTCAGTGCTGCAGGTCTGTTGTGAAGTGGAGGAGTGAATCATCTGCTACTTTGAGAAACCACTTGATGACGTCACAGCTTAATGCTCATTGGTCTAAACAGTTGTGTTCTAAGAGGAGGCCCCAATATGGCGTACTGACAAGATGTGCTTTAGAGAGCTCTGCAAATTCAAACTAATATTTTAATTTGCAGTGCAGTAACAGAGAACACTCAGTTATATTTCGGTGCATATGTGATTGTAGTAACATTTAGAATTAATGAGAATGGGAAAAACTGAGAAGAGGAAAAACAAGAATGTGTGCCAAGTTAAGGCTAATCCGGCTAATAAAGATACTCCAGTGATGCAACAAGACTCAAACAAACTTTTGAGTGAAAATTTGCATGATTACCTCAAGTCAGAAATGGATTCTGCAGATATCATGCCTGCTGAGGAAATATTTCCTCCTCTACCCCAAATATGAGGGTTGAATCATGCCATTGATTACCAACCAAAGGAAACAGTTGTGTACTTTTTACATATGAGAAGGGGTATGTCGCAACACAGACGCGTGAGACCAACGCCGGAGAAGGGGCACGTCGCCACCACAATAAATTAATATCCTACCATCATGTTTTTTCCTATGTGTTCGTATTTTCTTTATCAATCACTTTTTTTCTGTGTTCTGATGACACTGGATATATCCTTGATACAAATGGTGCATTGCATACAAAGTTGTATGTAGTAGCCTACTGTTTAAAAACCTAATAATTAAAAAAAAAAAAAATTAATTCACTTTCTCTTTAATGACTGTACTAATTATACACGATAAAAGTCGTAATTTTATGTTATGTTCACGACTATTGCAACTTCAAATTTAAGCATGTAAAATTTATAATTATAATCTATAAACATAATATTCTGGGATATGTCATTCTGAGCTTTTACTTTTGATAGTGGTAAGAATTTTAATTAAAAAGCTGACTATACAATGTGTGAATAAATTAGCTCACAATATCAGACTATATGCAATATTGTTTTTAGGAGATTAAGTTATTTTAATAGCCTATTATTTTCAAATATAATCAAATATATAGTAAAATACTATTCTAATCACAAATTTCTTAAAAGTAATGTAAATGTAAATTATGTTTTCAGCAATAGCTTTAGGTTTATTGGCTTCGATGAGCGTGAGACTCCTGGCCTGAGGTTGTGTCCCAGCCGGAATTAAATAATTTGTGAATCTTTGTAAATATTCGTGACTTATACAGCGGGGAAATTTACTGTAATGCAGTTCTGTGGTTTTTCCTAGGCAGGGTTAATTAATAACAAAAACTATTAAAACATTTATGCTAATCGAAATAAACCTGAAATATAAGAAAATATAAATATTAGGCCTAGTTGAAAAACTTAAAAAAGGATTGAATTATATAAAAGGAATAAATAGCCTATGTCTATGCGCATAACTTAACATAGCCTATTAACAAAATGAAAGGGGGGAAAATGCGACAATAGACTAGACTATATGAGTTTCGGTTCATTTGAGAAGTTCACAGAAAGGAAACAGAGACAGCAGAAAATTCTTTGTTTATTTTACGAGCAAAGTAACTTGACATTGCAGTTGTTAATTGTCAAAATAACATACATTCAGCCAAACATATAAAAGGTTATACTGCTCATTTTAAGTCTGTGTAAAAGCGTTTAAATAATAAATATAGTTTAGCCTCCAAATCGACATTTGGATTTGTGCCAAATTAGAGAGGTAGGTTATAACGCAGGTTTCTGTTTCAGTTTAGCTTTAAATGAAATCGTTTTGGCTTAACATTTATATAATATTTTTTTCATAACTAAAATAGCTATGTAGTGGTTAATAAAATAATACAAGACCGCAAATGGTTCTGCCACAAACTCAACTGTTGAACTGAACAGTACCAGAGGGTTAAAGGGATATAGATGTTTATGTTGTCCCAGACACGTATTTCTTTTTCTTTCTTCTCTGGAAAAAAAATTAAAAGGAGACTTATGGAAGACTTTTCTATGTCCCTCAAAAATATGATAATAGTAACAGTTCTATTTAGAACCGCATCGCCCTCATGAAAAACCCCTTTATATGCATTTCTTTATTCTTGCTTTTATGTTTTTCAAAGCTGTAACTGTCATAGCCACCTCATTAATGGATTTCTGGAGCTCAACCATCAAACTACACAGTTTTATAATTTAAAGATAATAATATACTAATCGTACTGAAAATAAACTATTTGTAACCGGGTGGTAAATAACCTTAAAGTTCTTTCTCTCCTTGCATGTTAAAAATCTATGAGAATCAGAAAATAATTATTTTCAGTGTATTACAGTTTTTCTCAGTCGCTTTGGTGCATTTCTCACATCACTATTCACATTTGCACAACAGTTAATGCAGTTCTCAAAACAATTAGTACAAACTGCAAAACCTAGTTGATAACCTGCAAAAGCATGTCACTTGCTCAAAATGGATAGGTCATTCCTCAAAAGCAAGTATTCGTGTCAATGAAAGTGTCAGTGTCATCAAGATGAAAAGTCCTGACACCATTGTTTATGAACAAGATAGTCAAATGGCTTTGTCATGTTTTCATTATGACAGTTTACTCTGTCAGTGTTTTCCAATGCAAAAAAGTCAGATCTTGGTGACACTACCTGAAAATGCTCAAGACAGCACTATATACTATTTGCACAGCCATTTGAAAAATACAGTAAAGTTACACATTACTGTATTTAGTGAGGTAACTGAGTACAAGACACTGAATATGTATGTTTCACATTTTTACTACATATGCTCTTTGCAATTCTAATTTGTTCACAGCATTGTGCAAAAGAAAAAATACACCCTTATTTGCAACAAACATAAACTCCCTTTGGGTAGAGCTGTGCACAACTGTAAACAATATTGCAGTACATATGGCAAATCTTTACTGTAACACTACTGTACACTACAATACACTAAATGTGTGATGCAGTAAAGCTGTACGTCTAAATGTAAAATGTACAGTGACAAGTTCTTGTCCCACTGCAAGCTTCATGTATGACACAATGACAGTAGTGCAGTGCAGATTGTTTAGTGCTGAATTACTGTCCATTTATACACACCTGTTCTCCCAACGAAATGTTTGAATAATTGAATTTACAGTGGTTCTCCCAACATTTGGCTGCACCCTTCGACCAGCCTCAGCCATTGTGAGGCTGTGATTGACAACATGATCCACAATTGTAGCCCTGACCTTCCATTTCTGTGTCACAGTATTGTAGAAATGGTACACACTATGTCCTGCTTGGTTCGTATATGCCTGTAAAGTGGGGGTTTATGGGATTCAGCTCTGACAGTGATTGTAGAGAAGTGGCTTATCATTGGTTGCAACTAATGCTTCACACACCCCTTCTCATCAGTGAAAGTTGAGATTCACTTGAGAGAAATTGTTCAATTTAGGAGACATTTTCAGGAAAAAAAGATTTTAAAAAATGTGTAAAATTTGCTTGACAGATTTTGACAACTAGTTCAACATTTTTGTATGTAATGACTCAAGCAATGAAATGAGGACTATTAGTTTTATATGGAATGACTATTCAGCATTCACAAGTATAGTTAATTTTGACTGACATGACATAAGCGAATGATAATGTTATAAAACAGCAGAGAGTTGTATGAAAGTAATTGATGCATGTCCAAAAGCATTTGCAATTTGTTCGAAGGAATGAGAAACTGCTACTATGATGTGCACAAATGACTAAATGTTGTGGAGGTTGAACTAACTGTTGTGCAAATGTAAATAGTGATGTGAGAAATGCACCAAAATGACTGAGAAAAACTGTAAGTTAAGATAAACAGTAGTTGCATATATTTTCCTGGAGTGGTCAGCAGGTGGCACTGTGTGTGATGCGTATGAGACAGTGCGCATGCGCTCTCACTCACTCTGATATATCCTGTTGAGATTGCGAGGAGTGCAAGCAGTGCAAGTTTTGCGTGTTCTCTGGAGATTGTGGTCATCCATGGGTAAATACACTGATTTGTGATTATATTTTAGTTAAATACCCATTTTGGATGTATATTTTGTTATGTTGATTTGGAGAACTGTCGTATTTGAAACGATATGTCGTGTATAATGTCCGTAATTATATGACGTCATACCATGCGGTTTAGCCCGTTTCATTTAACTTTAAGAAAATGTTATGCACTTTATTTTTTATATGTTGTTGTGTTTTTCATGTGATGTGTATTTAATGTGATTCCTTACACAGTGAACAACATATGTTGGGGATTTCAGCCTTTGTAAAAGGTGAACGTGATGTTATTTAGGAGCTCATCATTATGTGAGTGTTATTTTCTCTCATTTTACTCAAATGGTGTAAGTGAGTAATATAAAAATGTACTTATGTCATTTTGTTCTTTTTGTACAGTATTCCCACTGCCGTATTGTATTGTAACATTTTGATTTGTGTTGCATTACTCATAAGGGTTATATTGTCTATTATTTTGCACAGAGATTTTTGTAATTTTTCTATTCTCTTGCATTGTACACTGTAGAGCTGTGAAGGTTTAATTTGTGTCATCAGCTCTGTGAAAGCGCTAATTCTGTTTCACTTTTCGAGATCTTTTTGTGAACTTTCTTTTCCATTAAATTGAGAAGCTGCTTTTGATGGTTAATAATTGTCTCGAAAACACTAAATGAATAAACAACAAAATAAGTAGAAACCCTCAATGTGTTCCTGGTGGTGAATTTAAATCCCCAGTCACACATTTTGGTACCAGGAGTGGGGTTGTTTATTCAACCTGATTAGTTTTTTTTGTGCAGAGCGGTTTAGTTAGACAATACGGCAGTGGGGAATATTTTACAGAGGCGCAGGACATTCAGAGCACGGAGGATCGCGGATGAGGTGGTCAGTGTGCGACTGATTGGTTTTCCAGTGTGCCAGGTGTGACGGCTGCTAAGAAGATCGGTCCAGACTGACGCGTTTCCTTCTGTCAACGTGTTGCCTTCCAGGATCTTATGGCTGCATCCCAGGATCTGTGCATTAGTGTGAGGGTGTGTCTAAGGTACTGAAAAAAAGACTGAGAAAGTGGGACAAGTTTCACACCAAGGACATTAATCTTCAACTGAGTTGAGTTAATTCTGAGTTAATACTTTTTGACCTACTTCTGTAGAAAATGTCTGACTCTGACGAACTGCCTGAAGACAGCGTACAAGTTCCTGATGTTGGGGCTGTGGGAAATGATGTCATAGAGCAATTGAAGGGTCAAATTCAAGAGTTAACTGATTGGAGGAATGACACTCTGGCCAATAGGGCTGCTGGTGGGGGTAATACAACCCGCTCTTACATTTATGTTCCCCGAGAACACCAGGTTCAACCTTTTAGCGGGGAGTATAACAAAGATGGAAGGTCTGTAGAGGAGTTTATTGAGGAGGTGGAAAGGGTTCTACGGGCCAGAGACCAAACACAAGAAGAACAGCTGGACTTTATCATCTCACTTTTGCGGGGGCCCGCACTGGAAGAGGTGCGTTTATGTGTGGGAAATCAGTCCAGACAGGCCAGTGATTTGTTTACTTTCTTGCGGGACGCGTTTGGGGAACGGCGTAGTGGGACTCAATTGTTGCAAATGTTTTACAATCACAAACAATTGGAGGGGGAAGATCTCCGAAACTACTCTCATGCTCTCTCTCGCCTGTTAAGTTCCATTGTAAAACAGTCCTCCGATGGTTTGGCTAACGAGCAGGGGATTTTGCGTGATCAGTTTGTGGAGGGTGTGCGAGATGCTGCATTGAGGCGAGAGCTGCGTAAAATAATCAGGGAAAAGCCCTATTTGACCCTGCTTGAGATTCGTAATGAGGCCATTCTTTGGTCCATGGAAGAAAGCAGGCCTACCAGAGTAGCGAACAGTTGAGCGGTCCATTCAGAAGTGTTAAGGGAGCCTGAAGGTACTTCTGTCGGGTCTGAGAATCAAAACTCTTCTGTGTTGAATGATATTTTACAGATAATTTCCCGGCAAGACAAGCGAATAAGTGAGCAAGAGCAGACTATTTCAAAGCTCACTAAGGTAGTCAAAGGATTGACTGTGCAGCGGTCAGTGTCGGTTCTGCAGAATTTTGCGCCTTCATCAAAATCTCCTCCCAGGTTTACAGAAAAGGGAGAACCTATCTGTTTCAGGTGCAACGGGGTTGGGCATATCGCTAGACGCTGCACTGTGAGACGGGGTGAGAGGCCTAAAAGTGCTACCCAGACTACTGAAGGTCAAGAAAAACAAGGTCCTTCTGTTGCGATGAATCAGGCTGCACAAGGGGTAGTTTCTGGTTTACCGCCTGAGGGAACTAGTCGAGACCGTTTCTTGGAACGTGCAGTTGGAACATGCCCCATGGTAGAACTGAAAATCAAGTCTGTTCCAGTGTCATGTTTGCTCGACACTGGTAGTCAGGTCAGTACTATTACTGAGAAATTTTTCCGAGAGCACCTGTTTGGGGATGAGAGTGATGTGTTGTCTACTTCTAGCTGGCTGAAGATCACAACAGCCAACGGTTTAGATATTCCCTATTTGGGTTACATGGAGCTGGACGTGGAGGTTATGGGGATGACCCTGCCCGAGTGTGGGTTCTTGGTCGTGAAAGAAGCTCCTAGCCATTCGTCTGTGGCTGTGCTCATCGGAATGAACATTATCAGTAAGTGCCGACAGATCGTTCACGCTGAATTTGACACCACGCTGGGTGGTAGGCTGGATTCTGACTGGAGGGCAGTTGAGCGAGTTTCATCTGCTCGGGTCGTGGGTAAGACTCCTGCTCATGTGCCAGCTTGGTCGGCAGCCACTGTCCTGATTAAGGGGATTGAATGCAGTAAAAAGGATGGTTCTGTGTGGTTGGTAGAACCAGCAAATTTGCCCTTACCAGAAGGTTTGGTTGTAGTACCGACCTTGGTCACATCAGAGTTACCTGTGTGTCCAGTGAGAGTACTTAACCTGTCTCAGGAAGACCTTTGGCTTCAACCTAGGGCCCGTTTGGGTTTGCTGTCCCCGGTAGATGGTAACAGTGAGGGTTCGTCCTGCGAAGTAAGGTTTCAGTGAATCTCTGCAGACACAGAACAGGTCACTATGGGTGGAGGTCCTGTTTCTGAGCCTCAGGCCCAGTCAGTCTTGGATTATGTCAACATGGGAGGCACTGCTGAGCAGCAGGTTCAGTTAAAAGCTCTGCTGGGCAAGTATTCAAGTGTGTTTCCCCTGGAGGACGATGATTTGGGTTATACAGATAAGGTTCAGCACGAGATACATCTGACTGATGACATACCAGTGAATCAGCCGTACCGACGAATTCCCCCAAATCAGTATCAAGAGGTTAGAGAGCACATAACTAAGTTACTGAAGAAGGGTGTCATTCAAGAGAGTGTGAGTGCTTACGCCTCACCTGTGGTACTGGTGCGCAAAACTGATGGGTCGCTACGGTTGTGCGTAGATTATCGCAAACTCACTGCCAAGACAAGGCGTGACGCATTTCCGCTACCCAGAATTGACGAGAGCTTTGATGCCCTCAGGGGAGCGAAGTTTTTCTCAACTGTGGACTTGGCCTCTGGGTATCATCAGATCGCGGTGAGTGACAGGGATAGGGCCAAAACGGCGTTCACCACGCCTTTTGGTTTATTTGAGTACCGGAGGATGCCGTTTGGGGTCTGTAATGGACCGTCGACCTTTCAGCGGCTTATGCAGGCTGTTATGAGCGACTTGATCTTCCAGGTATTGATAGTGTACCTAGATGACATTTTGCTGTTTTCACAGACATTTGGGGAACACCTAGAAAGATTAGAGATGGTGCTGAAATGGTTGGCTGAGACTGGTTTAAAGGTCAAGTTGGGCAAGTGCCGGTTTCTCCAAGACTCTGTGCGTTTCCTTGGTCACCAGGTGTCAGCGCAAGGGATTTCTCCTGACCCAGACAAGGTTGCTGCAGTCAGTAATTGGAAGACCCCAGAGACCGTCAAGGAGTTGAGGTCATTTCTAGGGTTTTGCAGCTATTATAGGAAGTTCATCGAGGGTTTTTCGAAGATAGCTGGACCCTTACATGACCTAGTAAATGCTTGTTTGAGTGAAGGCAGGTGTGTAAGGAGTGGTCGTCACTTTAGCACTCTGTGGTCTGCTGAATGTGACCATTCATTCAATCAGTTGAAGAGGAAGCTAACGACAGCACCTGTGCTTGGTTTCGCAGACTTCACTTGTCCTTTCATTCTCGAAACCGATGCTAGCCAGAATGGCTTAGGAGCCGTCCTGTACCAGAAACAGGGTGACGAAAAGAGGGTCATTGCGTACGCCAGCCGTAGGTTGCGTAATGCAGAGCGAAATGATCGTAATTACAGTAGCATGAAGCTCGAGCTGCTGGCTCTTAAGTGGGCTGTAGTCGAGAAATTTCGCGGCTACTTACTTGGGTCTTGGTTCGAGGTGATTACGGAAAATAATCCGCTCTGTCACTTGCAAACTGCCAAGTTAGGAGCGATCGAACAGAGATGAGTAGCACAGCTGTCGGTATTCAACTTCGAGGTGAAGTACAGACCGGGCAAGAGTAATGCTGCAGCTGATGCTCTGTCTAGGCAGGAGTTTGCAGGGGAGCCTGAACCTGATCCAGACGCTGACTGGGATGAGTGTGTAGCAATTTGCGGTGTGATAAGGCGAGGTACCACCTTGGAACCTGAACTTGCATTGAAGGGTGTTGAATGCAGCAGGTTGAGGCAAATTCGTGCATTGGAGGCTGGGGAAGAAACTATCACTACTCTCCAAGGTAACACTCATACACTTCCCGGTTACACCAGGGAACAGTTGGTTGAGTTTCAGAAAAGTGACCCTGTTCTGCGAGTGTTTCGAGGTCTCTGGGATAAGAAAAAGAAACCAGTTCACCTGGAAAGACAGTCTCTGTCCAGGTCTGTGAAATGCTTTCTGAAGCAGTGGAGCCTCATAAAAGAACGAAATGGGTTGCTGTATCGAGTTGTAGATGTCCCTTCTGAGGAGAGCTGCTGGCAACTGTTGTTGCCAGGGTGTTTAAAGGAACAAGTGCTGCGAAGTGTGCATGATGATCTGGGGCACCAGGGCATTGAACGGACATTGGGGTTGTTGAAGCAGAGGTGTTTTTGGTCCAGTATGTATGAGGATGCGGAGGAATGGGTAAAGAAGTGTCAGCGGTGTATCCTCACAAAGATGCCTCAGCCCAAAGTTCGTGCCCCTGTGAGAGCGTTTTTGGATTCCAGACCCCTGGAAGTGATTGCGGTGGACTTCACAGTCTTAGAACCCGCTTCTGACGGCCGTGAAAATGTTTTGGTTGTTACCGACGTTTTCACAAAGTTTACACAGGCGTTTCCCACAAAAGATCAAAAGGCTGATACCACAGCAAAGGTCTTGTTAAAGGAGTGGTTTATGAAATACGGCGTCCCAGAGAGGTTGCACTCCGATCAAGGTCGAAACTTTGAAAGTGAGGTAATCGCCGAGCTGTGCAGACTCTATGGGGTGAAAAAGACCCGTACAACCCCGTATAGGCCGCAGGGAAATGCTCAATGTGAACGGTACAACCGAACACTTCACAACCTGTTACGTACATTACCGCCAGAACGTAAGCGGCGTTGGCCTGAGTACTTGCCGGAGTTAGTACATGCGTATAATGTGACTCTGCATGCCACTACAGGGTTTTCCCCTTATTACCTTCTTTTTGGGGTACAACCACATCTGCCCATTGATGCATTGTTAGGTGATGAGGACGTCTCTGAGCGGAAACAAGACTGGTTGTCTGTGCATCAAGAAAGGCTCAGATATGCCCATGAGAAGGCTAGGGAGTATTCTGAAGAGAAAGCTCTAGAGAGAGTGACACGTCTGAATGAAAAGACCTTTTGTCCCCAGGTCAGTGTGGGCGAGTTGGTATATCTGCGCCAGCGGCCTCCAGGCCGGAACAAAATTCAAGATGCCTGGAGCCCGACTGTGTACCGAGTCGTAGAAATAGTAGGCACAACTTACACTGTGGAACCTTTAGAGGGAGGGCCGTCGAAGAGGGTTCATAGGTCGGAGTTGTGTCCAGGTGCCGTGCCCACTCCTAGGCCTAGGAGTAAGGAAAAGTCTCAGCCAGATATAAAGCCTGTTATCATGGATGAGAATGGGATGTCTGAGCCAGATTTTGTGGTGGTAGAGGAGGTTGTGCAACCCTCTGTGGGGGTGGCCGCAAACAGTCCATTGGACTCGGAAGCATCCAGTACTTCGGGGTTAGGAGGTGATAGCTCTGAAGATATCCAAGTACGAGCATCAGTGGATACTGGTAGAGACTCTGCAGAATATGATGATATGGTCCCGAGGGCTACTGGTGAACATGGCCAGTCGGAGGAGCTAGAGACTGGTGACATGCGTAACTCTGATTTTAGAGAAGTACCAGTTCCAGCTGTGCGCAGAAGCAAACGGTCAACTGCGGGTGTTCACACAAATCCTTTTCATGCACCCAGGTCTGCTTGTCATGCAGTGAGTGTCAGCACAGATATGGTGTCTCAGGTGTTGACCAGTATTGGCACCGCATTGTTCAAGAAGGCATTACAAGGTGCCATGAATGCCGAAATTTGTGATTGAATGAGTCATTGAGGACGCTGACTTATTGCAGGGGAGAATGTAACCGGGTGGTAAATAACCTTAAAGTTCTTTCTCTCCTTGTATGTTAAAAATCTATGAGAATCAGAAAATAATTATTTTCAGTGTATTAAGTTAAGATAAACAGTAGTTGCATGTATTTTCCTGGAGTGGTCAGCAGGTGGCACTGTGTGTGATGCGTATGAGACAGTGCGCATGCGCTCTCACTCTGATATATCCTGTTGAGATTGCAAGGAGTGCAAGCAGTGCAAGTTTTGCGTGTTCTCTGGAGATTGTGGTCATCCATGGGTAAATACACTGATTTGTGATTATATTTTAGTTAAATACCCATTTTGGATGTATATTTTGTTATGTTGATTTGGAGAACTGTCGTATTTGAAACGATATGTCGTGTATAATGTCCGTAATTATATGACGTCATACCATGCGGTTTAGCCCGTTTCATTTAACTTTAAGAAAATGTTATGCACTTTATTTTTTATATGTTGTTGTGTTTTTCATGTGATGTGTATTTAATGTGATTCCTTACACAGTGAACAACATATGTTGGGGATTTCAGCCTTTGTAAAAGGTGAACGTGATGTTATTTAGGAGCTCATCGTTATGTGAGTGTTATTTTCTCTCATTTTACTCAAATGGTGTAAGTGGGTAATATAAAAATGTACTTATGTCATTTTGTTCTTTTTGTACAGTATTCCCACTGCCGTATTGTATTGTAACATTTTGATTTGTGTTGCATTACTCATAAGGGTTATATTGTCTATTATTTTGCACAGGGATTTTTGTAATTTTTCTATTCTCTTGCATTGTACACTGTAGAGCTGTGAAGGTTTAATTTGTGTCATCAGCTCTGTGAAAGCGCTAATTCTGTTTCACTTTTCGAGATCTTTTTGTGAACTTTCTTTTCCATTAAATTGAGAAGCTGCTTTTGATGGTTAATAATTGTCTCGAAAACACTAAATGAATAAACAACAAAATAAGTAGAAACCCTCAATGTGTTCCTGGTGGTGAATTTAAATCCCCAGTCACATATTATTAAACACATTATTTACAACAACAGTGTCCTTTATAGCACTTTCACTGGATAAAAAATTAGAAGTTTATTTCTTTATGGATCTTTGATCTATTTAGCACCAAAACGGGTTCTGCTATTGCTACAAGCTGAAGAACCATAATTTGGTACTGTGTAAAACCATTTTTCTTTAGAGTGAAGGGAGGAATGCATTTTCTCCAAGTGATGGACTTGATTTTGTTATTTTCAAAGCAATAGCCTACTTGCTACTATTAATATTTATTGAAATCACCACCTGTTAAATAAAACTTTACAATAAAACTTTAAAATAATTATAAATAATGAAAAAAATATGGAAAAATGAAGGTAAGTTAACACATCTCATCATGTATATGATTTAACATTAATCATATTAAAATATATATTTTTCCACCATCAAATAGGCTATTAGTGATTCACATTTCACAAACACTTCCTATAACACCAGATGTACTCGTTACATCAGAAAAAGAATGGCATCTACGCTAATATTAGTCTTTCTGTTTATCCTGAGGTTTACCGTAGTCAACTGGATCCAGGCCGTATCCAGATGAGACTGAGGACCGGTGATGTCACCTGTTGGAGTTTGGGTTCCTTGCCGCTGTCACCTTTGGCAAAATTATATACCAGTTATCACTGTAAAGCTGCTTTGACACAATCTGCATTGTAAAAAGTGCTATATAAATAAAGGTGACCTGACTTGACTTACAGTAAAGTGGACCTTAAAGACCATTGCTGACAATCCCTGGTTTAGAATTTGCTGTTCTTCTGAGCATCAGAAATTCATACATCTATTATAACTGCTCCTCATTTTGGTCAGAAGTTACCATGTTAGTATTCCTTCATTTTGACAAATGTAATAATAATAATAATAATAATAATAATAATAACCCTTTCTACCATCATCTTTTTACTGTTTATACTTTTTGTAACTTCTTATTTTCCTAAATAGATAAACTATATCCATGAAACCAAGAATGTTTTCTCAGAATAACTTGTTCTCCACCTCATGTTGAAGAAAATGTTAAATGACAAAGAAAATTCAGGCAAGATCATGAAAGAACAAAAAAGATATAGAAAATTTGAGCATAGGCTTTTAGGGCTATGGCATCCAAGTTAAAATAATGGCTTTAAATTTTTAAAACATGTTTAATTTGTTCACTTCAACATTAACGTAACACCCAATACACACAAAGACACACACACACACACACACACACACACACTGTTACAGCGTGTGGGTGTGAAGAGATGAGGCGTACACGGAGATCCACAATGATGGGTTTTTAATGACAAAGAAGGAGATAATCCACATACACGCATAATACAACATCAAGAACGGACAGGGAGTGAAGGGAGTGAGTCCATTATAAAGGCAGTGCTGATGAGGGAGTCCAGGTGCAGGTGATGAGTGCTGATGGGGAGATGACGAGGGAAGTGAGTGCAGGTGTGGAGACAGGAAGATGATGGGAAATGGAGTCTGGGAGACAAGGGAGCTGTGACATTACCTCCCCCTCCCGGTAGGCGCGACCTCACGCCGTAGATGGAACAACCGGGGACGGGGGGGTGGGCGTCCTGGAGACCTCACGCCGGTACAGGGAGAGGAATGGACATGAGCAGAGGTCTCCAGGACGAGTCCAAGGGTCCAAGCCGCCATGGCGGGTCAGCAGCCGTGGGCAGCCACGGCGGGTCTGGAGACATGGGCAGCCACGGCGGGTCTGGAGACATGGGCATCCACGGCGGGTCTGGAGACGTGGGCAGCCACGGCGGGTCTGGAGACATGGGCATCCATGGCGGGTCAGCAGCCATGGGCAGCCACGGCGGGTCTGGAGACATGGGCATCCATGGCGGGTCTGGAGACTTGGGCAGCCACAGCGGGTCTGGAGACGTGGGCATCCACGGCGGGTCTGGAGACGTGGGCAGCCACGGCGGGTCTGGAGACGTGGGCATCCACGGCGGGTCTGGAGACGTGGGCTGCCACTGCGGGTCAATGTCCGTGGGCGACCACTACGGGTCAATGTCCATGAAAACCCCGCCCACATAGTCCCCACCCACAGGTGATAGCCCCCCCCCCCAAAAAAAAATAAGGGGGCTCAGGAGGAGTTTAAAGAGTCTGAAGAATGGAGTGGGTTCGTGAGCGGCGACGGTTGGCGCTGCTGGTTCGGCGGCTGGAGCAACTTACTCGGAGAGGGCTGGAGAAACTTGCTCGGAGAGGGCTGGAACTACTGGTTTGGCGGCGGCTGGAAGAAGGGTCCAGTCCATCCCCTTGTACACAATCAAAACCCCCACAGGAACTGGAGCGGGCTCGACGGAGATTGGAGAGGGCTCAGCGGAGACGGAAGAGGGCTCGGAGGAGACTGAAGAGGGTTTGACCTTCTTCCTCTTCCTCCTCTTGGACCGCCCGGACTCAACAGAGGTGAACCCGGCAGAGCTGTGACACACACACACTCATAATACATTAAATAAATTTAGAATTCTCATGCACTGTTGCCACTAGTTAGTTAACTAATTATTGTAAAATCAATAGCCTTTAACAAATAGCCTACATCTACTAATGGAAACTTTTAAATGTGTTTAAAGACGTCATATGATGCGACGTATAATGCGACGTATGATGATCAGGTGTCATAAGATGCGACATACATATTTCAGACGTACCAATCACACAGAATTTTTTATGCAAATTTCTCATGTACGCCGCCATCACGTCGCCGCCTACGATTAGTTCTACAGTGACGTCGCCGCGGGTCTATCGTCTGCCCTCCCTATCAATCCCATTCAAAATTTGACACGGCCTGACGCCGACGTAAGGGTAGACTGCGCCTTATCCTTCGCCTGCTTAGACTTAGAAGTGGCACGCTTCGCCCCCCATATATATTTTGTTAATCTACCTCTTTGGATCTTAACCCTGTTCAAAAGCCCTATGTATTATTCAGTGTTTCTCTAAAGCTTCAGGCTTACATCTTAATCTAAATAAATGTGAATTACTTCCAGTTAAAAATAGTATGGCTTCTTCAATTAATGGTATTGCAGTTAAAAATTGTGTTACATATTTGAGTATACAGATAACTAAAGATAAACTTAGATGCGCTGCAAATTTTAACCCTATTATTACAAAAACGAACAAACAAACAAACAAAAAGGTTTAATTGCTGGCTACAGAGAGACCTTTCTTTGAAAGGCAGAAGTTTGCTTGTTAAAGCAGAAGGTCTATCTTTCCTTACTTATGCTGCTCAATCATTGTAAGTTAATAGCCCCACATGTAAAATAATCGATGGAATTTTATCTAAATTTTTATGGAAAAACAAGCCCCATTATTTAAAGAAATCAGTAATATCAAATGCTCACAATAAGGGTGGTTTAAACTTTATTGACTTTAACTTATTGAATAATACAATCAAAATTAATTGGCTTAATCATTTCCTCAAAAATCCCTCCTCCATTTGGAATATTTTCCCTCAACTTGTCTTCGCACAGCTTGGTGGTGCAAAATTTGTCTTAATGTGTAGGCCTTACTATGATATCCAAAAACTCCCTGTCAAGCTCTCTCACTTTCACCAACAAGTTCTTCATGGACTCTCACTTACAAGCAGGTGATACATATGGAACAATAGGACTATTTTATTTAAGAATAAATCTTTGTTCTATAATCAGAGGTTCAGTAACGGAATATTTCATGTTAGTCAGCTCTTTAACAAGGATGGTCTGCTTTTTAGGTATGCAGAATTTTTTTTTTACAATATAAAATAACTGTAACTCCTAAAGAGTTTGCAACTGTTATGGATGATATTCTATCTGCATTCTTTTCAAAAATATCACTCTATCTTTAGGAACAATGGACTACTTACAAAACTACTCACAAAACTAACAGAATGCATAGCTGACATTAAAAACTGGATGACAAGAAGTTTCTTATTATTAAATTCAGAAAAAACTGATATCCTAATCTTCGGACCAAAAACTTCCTCACGAAAAAACCTTGAATACTCTCTAACACTTGACGGGTGCTCCATTAAACCTTCGTCCTCAGTTAGGAACCTGGGTGTGCTCTTTGATACCAATCTTTCATTTGAAAGTCATGTTTCTAGTATCTGTAAAACCGCCTTCTTCCATCTAAAAAATATATCTAAATTACGACATATGCTCTCAATGACAAATGCGGAACAGTTGGTTCATGCATTCATGACCTCAAGACTAGATTATTGTAACGCTCTACTGGGTGGTTGTTCTGCTCGGCTTTTAAACAGACTACAGTTGGTCCAAAATGCGGCAGCTAGAGTTCTTACTAGAACCAGAAAGTATGACCATATTAGCCCAGTTCTGTCAACATTACATTGGCTCCCTATTAAACATCGTATAGATTTTAAAATCTTGCTACTTACTTATAAAGCTCTAAATGGTTTAGCTCCCCAGTACCTAAGTGAGCTCTTAATGCATTATAGTCCTTCACGTTTATTGCGATCTCAGAATTCAGGCCAGTTGATAATAGCCAGAATATCAAAATCAACTGAAGGCGGCAGATCCTTTTCCTATTTAGCACCTAAACTCTGGAACAATCTTCCTAGCATTGTTCGGGAAGCAGACACACTCTGTCAGTTTAAATCTAGACTAAAAACACATCTCTTTGCTCTTGCATACACATAACACATTATCAATACATTAACATTTTTCAAATCCGTTAAAGGATTGTTACGCTGCAATAATTAGGTCGGCCGGAACCGAGAACATTTCCTATAACACTAGATATACCTGTACATCAGAATAAGAATGGCATCTACGCTAATATCTGTCTCTCTGCTTATCCTGAGGTTTGCCGGGTGCTGGATCCAGGCCGTATCCAGATCAGATGGAGAACCTGTGTCTGGACCTGACTACAACGTAGCCCAGGAGACAATGGGCCTACAGATCCAGTTCTGGCTGCATCTATAATTCAGATTTTTAATCCCCGTATCCGCTTACATATATTTATATATAATCTATTTTTAATCTCTATAATAAAAATGTATAATTCAGATTTTGATCTCCATATCCATTTACATATATTATATATATCTTCCAAGGGGTTTTTTCCCTCCTAGGACTTTTTTCCCAGTGTTAGCACGCTGGGTTTTTCTCCTAGGGGGTTTTTTCCACCCCTGGGAGTCAGCCGACATTGGCTTAATGTAGCACCATCTTGTATATGTTACATATTACCACGCTTGTTTGTACAGCTTATTTTTAACCACTTCCCTTTTTTCTGTGCTTCTAATATGTAAAGCTGCTTTGAAACAATTACCAATTGTAAAAGCGCTATATAAATAAATTTGACTTGACTTGACTTGACTACTTGCACAACTACTTCCGCTTTCTACTTATTACGGCTCGAGCGTTTCCGGTCAGCGTTCAGCGCACTTATATACAGAGAGCTTCTTGTGAAAACGCAGATTATTACTACATTTTAGGGCTGCGAAATGTTTTTTAAACAATTAATCATATTCTCTGCATTAACATTAATTATCTTCAACCTGCTGAAATGTTTATTAATATATTTCCCTTCCAAATAGTCCCTTCCAACAGTCTATGTGATAACGGCGCACTGAAAATATATATAACCGGAAACAACTGAGCCGTAATATTTCAAACCGGATGTGTGTCACGAGGCTCAGTGCAAGTAGTCCATTCCCTTTCCTGAACCTGTCAACACACCTATTGGTGAAATATGTTTCATGGGGGAAAAAAGGAAGAAATTATAAAATAAGAACTTTATTCCTTGAGAACAGTGTCTCTGCCCCCCTGCAGTCTCATATTGGAACAACCTTTTGATAATTTAAATTGAAAAAATGTATGGTCCATGAAACAAAGGTTTTTCCTCACCAACAAAATAAAAGAAATAACTATTAAATTACTCCATAATATTTACCCTTTCAAACATTTTCTTAAGAAAAAAATTTGAATCAGATTTTGACACTAAATGCTCCTTTTGTCAGAATGATACTGAAACACTTCTTCATTTGTTTTGGTCGTGTAACTATACTTTTCAGCTCTGGAAAGATGTTTGTTCTTTTATCTCAAGTACTATGAATCCTAAATCTGTTATTTTTGGTTTCTTTGCAGTGGATTCAAATGCCTGCTTAACCTAATTCTCTTTTTATGTAGATTTTATATTCATAAATGTAAATTTTCAAATTGCAAACCTTTTATTGTAGTATTCCTTCAAGAGATAAAACATTATTTACTGTTTCGCTCTTACTTAACAAAAAAGCTCTCAAAACATGTATGGTTTGCACAGCCTCTTTACTGTATTTAATGTGTAATTTTTATTCATTTGTGTGATGCCCTCTTATTTCCTTTTCTTTTTTGTTATGGTCTTTACTGCTTTGAACTATGGTAGGCCTACTGATTGTTTTTATTATTATTATTATTTATTTATTTATTTTTTTTATTCTATTGGTGTTATTCTTAATTGTTGCTATGTTTTGAGTTTGTTGTTCCATAGTGTAAACAAATAAAGCATTAAAAAACAAAAACAAACAAACAAACAAACAAACAAAAACAGTTGCGCACATTTCGCCTTTGATTTCATTACAACCTGCTACCACGCAAACTACAAAATAAAAGTCCCCATAACTAAGGAAAAGGAATGAAACTACTTAAAATGAGTGTGGATGCATGACGCTTTTCTTAATTATAAACGGAACCTGGTATTAATGATAGGAATGTATCAATACATTCATGTATCAGCATACATTCCTATCATGAATGAGATTAATTGTCTGGTGTGTCAAACATTTAAAATGAGCTTAAGTAATTCGAGTTTGTTGTGTGTTCAAGAATAAGATTATCATTGAAAGTCAACGCCCGCAAAAGTAAACATGACGAAAAATATAAAATCGTTCATTTGTTATCATTCCAAAGATAACTCTTCTGTGATTATTAATACTTAAAGATCGTTGCACCAAGTTGGTAGAATACTGTGATTTATTGATTTCTTTATTTTTACCATGTGTTTCTCATTTTAATTTTCTTTATTTCTGTAAACTAGTCTACTTCCTACTGCATATTTTGTATTGCAGGCTGTTGTCCAAGAACTCAAAACAGTTTGAGCAGGAGGAAAAAGAGAGAATGATCTGATTCATTCAAACAGCAGATGGCAGTAATGCTCAGTTCTGGTTTGCGATCCGCTGCACAGAAAGAGAACCGTCATAGTCTCTGCCATTACAGTTTTCTGTGCTTCTCTACAGTCTTTCAGATCTGGAAACGTTAAAGTTCTTCTTCTTTAATAGCACATACTATAGGCTAATGGGAAATGTATTAATCAGTATCAGTCGGTATTAAGATCTCTCTGTTGGTATTTAGTGGGTTTTAAACACTCATCGCTGTCAGTCGGGTGCAGTTCAGAAACAACAGCGAACATTAATGATAATTCATCGAAATCAGATTTTGCTGGAATCTTCGACAGAATGAGGAACGATTTCAAATTCTTTCAGATTGTTCTAGTAATGTGCGGTAAGTTCATGATTTCTGCTTATTTTTACTACTTTCGGTTTCACTTTTTTTTTTTTTTTTTTTTTTTTTTAATTTTATTGAACAGAAAAACACATTCCATACAGTTACAACAATCCAGAAATTTCAAATGCTAGGGGGATATACAAAAAAATTAAAAAATTATAGGAATACATTGAAAAGTGTACATGCTTGCAAAATTCTAATAGCTTTTTGTTTCTTTGAGGGCAATATAGATTCAATATAATATTTCACTTCATTTTTAAATGCTATAAAACATGTTTTTTTTACCTGAAAATTTACATTTATGGATATGAAATTTGGCCATTAAAATAAAAAAATTAATAAAATAAGTGCAAGTCTGTTTATTTTTGGAGTTTACAATAATGCCTAAAAGAACATCTTTCCACTGTAAAATAAAATTTCCATCAACATTTCCAACAATAAAGTCAAGTACATTTTGCCAAAAAAAAGATACATAAGGGCAGTGCCAAAATAAATGAACAGCTGTCTCTGGCTTCTGCTTGCAAAAGCTACAGCTTACATCTATATCTTTTTTAAACTTAATTAAATAATGTTTAGCAGGGTATATTTTGTGGAGAAGCTTAAAAGACACTTCTTTAACCTTGTTTGTTAAGAGATACCGGTTAGGCAGAAGCCAGACTTTTTTCCAATCAACATCACTCACAAACTGATTCCAATATAGAATTACATTTGGTTTCGACACAACATCCTTCTGGAAAAGAGCTCTTATTGATCTATTATAATTATTACAAGAGAAACATATTTTACCTACAGGGGAATGATTTGGTGAGAGGCATGGAAGTTGCTGATAATTAACTCTTTTTTGTTGTTTATACAACATGCATATTCTAGAAGAAACTGCACCAAAAACAGTTGAAAAATCCTTTGGTGTTATGGGAATATTCGTTTTTTTTAAGAATTCCTCATATGTAAAAAGAAGACCCTCTGAGTTAAATAGCTGATCTACTAAAACAATATTATTGTGAAACCAATTTTCGAAGAAAATAGATTTTTGTTTATATAAAATGTCCTTATTATTCCAAATAATGTAATGGTGCGGTGAGAAGTTGTGTTTGAAGATCAGATTCCATGCAAGAAAAGCTTGACGATGAAATGCAGAGAGCTTCACTGGTATTTTGTTAATATCAAAGTTACAAACAAGAAAGAAATGTATACCGCCCAGGCTGGATAAAATATGAAAGGGAATTACATTCCAAATAGAAGTTGGATATTTAACAAAATGTCTAATCCAATTGAATTTAAATGTATTGTTTAGTGTAGTAAAGTCTAGGAAGTTGAGGCCACCATTCTCATAAGAGTTCATTAAAATATTTTTCCTTATATAATGTATTCTATTTCTCCAAACAAAATTAAACAGCATCTTATCAATCTCCTTTGATATTTTATTATCAACATGAAGAGCCATAGCTGTATAAGTTAGTCGAGATATACCTTCTGCTTTGGAAATCAAAACTCTTCCTCTTAACGATAAATCCCTTGAAAGCCATTGATTTAACCTCTTTTGAGTGTTTTGAATAATAGGATTAAAATTAGAAAAACTTCTATTCTGTTCATTCTTACTTACTATAATTCCTAGGTATTTGACTTCCGTTTTGACTGGAATGTTACAATAAGATGCCACAGAACATTCTTTAACTGCCATAAGTTCGCACTTCTTTACATTTAAGTAGACACCAGATGCTTTAGAAAACTCTTCTATAACATTAATTGCGATAGGGATTTGGTTTTCATTTTGGAGAAAAAGGGTGGTATCATCTGCTAACTGCGTTATAACCAATTCTCTATTCATAATAGACATACCTTTAATCGCACTGGCTTTAACATGATTTGTAAGGAGTTGGCTTATTATCAAAAATAAATATGGAGAAGCAGGGCAACCCTGTCTAATCCCTCTAGACAAATGAAATCTACTAGAAGTGCCACCCAACAACTTAATTGAACTGTTGCAATTCTTATAAAGGGTTTTAATTGCGTTAGTAAAGAAATTTCCAAAACCAAATTTTACAAGTGACTCAAAAATAAACTGATGCTCTACAGAGTCAAAGGCCTTACAGAAATCAAGAAAAAGAATAAATCCATCGTCTACATTAAATTCTGGATAATCCAAAATATCTAATACTAATCTTATATTGTTTGTAATATGCCTGTTCCTCATGAATCCAGATTGTGTTTCTTCTATAATTGAATCTAACACAGATTTGAGTCTTTTAGCAAAAATCAGGGCAAATACTTTATAATCATTATTGAGTAAACTAATTGGACGCCAATTATCAAGAAGAAATAAGTCTTTTTTTGGTTTGGGAATTAGTGTGATTAATCCTTGAGTTAAGGTGGGAGGAAGGCACTGATTAATAATACTTTAAACATTTTGAGTAAAAAAGGGGCCAAATCGTCAGCAAATAGCTTATAAAATTCTCCGGTCAAACCGTCCGTACCTGGCGATTTATTATTTTTCAGATGATTAATCGCCTTGATCACTTCCTCAGCAGAAATAGGCATATCACAAAGTTCACTTACGTTTTTGTCAATAGTTTTCACCTCTATAGAACTCAAAAAAGCATCAGAAATAGTTGGGGAGTAATTAGAGGTATATATTTTCTTATAAAATTCACAGCAATAACTAGAAATTAGTTTATGGTCCTTTGTTACAACCCCATTCACATTTAATTTACTAATGTTACTATTAATATGGTGCCTCTCTAAATTAAAGAAGTATTGTGAATTTTGCTCGCCTTCTTCAAGCCAACGTCTCCTTGATCGAACAAATGCACCTTCAGCTTTCCTTCTATAGAGTTCATCTAGTTTAATTTGTAGATCTGATAATAATAATTTTTCTTCATCTAATAAACTGTCTGGACACTTATTTGCTAATTTTGTAATTTCAACAATAATGTTGGTTTCTTCAGCTCTTTTGTATTTGGCTAAACGGCTTCCAAATTTTCTTAAATATTTTGTGACCTCAAATTTCAGAAGTTCCCAATTTGAACAAAAAGAATTCTCCTTGTTGGCTTTACCCCAAAATTGGCTTATCAATCTAGAAATCTCTTGTTTTACCTCATCATACATCAACAATGAATTGTTGAGTTTCCAGTATGATCCATTATTGAAACAATTCGTATTAGATAACTTAATATTAATACTTATAGCTTTATGGTCTGTTAATGGAGTAGAAGTAATATCAACTACCACATCATCTTTATTAAAGTTCTCAGACATTAACCAAAAGTCTATTCTGGATTGACTGGACCCTATTTTATTGCTCCAGGTAAATGACTTATTATGTGGAAATTTGGCTCTCCAAATATCTATGAGATTGAATTTATCCATGAAGTTTCTGAGACTATTGTTATTTATGTTTGGTCGACCTGGTGGCCATTTATCAATTGAACCATCCAATACAATATTAAAATCTCCTCCAAGTAATACAGTGGCATTTGGATATTTATTTAACCAAACAATAAAAATATTTTCTATGGATTCAAAAAGATTATTATTATCCAGATTGTGATTATATCCATATAAATTCCCAAAGATTAATATATTATCAACATATTTAATTACTTGGCAAATAAAATGCCCTGCAGGATCACATTGTGTATGTAAAACCTCTCCATTAAATCTATTCTTTAAGGTAATAACTCCAGCCGAGTGTTCAGACCCGTGAGAAAACCATACCAAATTACCCCATTGTGACGTCCAAAATTTACTCTCCTCTTTAGTAGAGTGAGCTTCTTGTACAAAACAAAAATCTGCCCTAAATTGTTTAGCAAAAAGAAAAAGAGCTTTCCTTTTAACGTTATTTCTTAGCCCCCTAGCATTAAACGAAACAAGTGATAGAAATGACAAAGTAGTTAAAGAATATTAAACAAATGAAACGTCTGAACAGTGTATAAACGCTGAAATCAAAGTAGTATCAAGATCAGCACCTTTAACACCACTAAATAAACATAAGGAAAGTAATCTTTAAACACAAGATTACCAACGGTGGCTGACGAAACGTAACATGTCTCTTTAAACATCCATATTATGAAAAAACTAAACAAACAGCATTTAAATACTGTGAAACATTCCAAAGGGCAGGTCACACCCTTTCAAACCGAAGTTGCGACTCGAACTTGAGTGTAAACATAACCGTAGTTATTGGAGTTTATAGCAGCAATGGAAACATAGAAATTAACGTTTTGAGAATCTTGAGAAAATATCGAAATCAGTCCTTGGCTGCTCCTCTCACCCTGTCACCTCAGTGCCTTCAATGAATCCGCGACCTCCGACAAAGTAAGCAGATTTTCCATCATCACGGGCTTTTTTGATCAGAGGCCATAACTTTAGTCTACTGTCTCTGTCCTCCTTCGTCAGATCCTCTTTAAATTGCATGCCTTGGTTCCGAAGAAACTTGCTGCTCTTAGCCGCCTTCCAAACAGCATCTCTGAATCTCCTGGCCGTGAAGCGAATGATTGTTGCACGGGGCCTCGATTCGTTAGCGCGCTTGGTACCCAGTCGGTGAGCGACATCTATAGCATCTGGTAGTTTCGTCGCTTCATGTGGAAGCAGCTCTTGGCACACACGGATAACTTCTTCTCGCACGTTCTCTTTTATCGCCTCTGATAATCCATATAGCCGCAAGTTCCAACGCCTACCGTACCGCTCTAAATCCGTCACCCGACTCATGCACAGCCTGGTTGTCTGTTCACCCCTGTCGATCCGTTTTTCCATGTAAAGCATTTTGCTCTTCAACTCTTTTATTTCTGCGCAGGCGGTTTGGACCATCGATTCCAGAGCATCACTTCTTGTATTGATAAGGTTAGCGAGCGTCGAGATTATTTCATCGGGATTAGAATTCCCTGTTTTCACGTTGGTGAATGTTGGCTTTTTCGCAAGTGGAGGTTTAGACGGAGTTACAGGGTATGGCGGAAAATCGTCTTCATCTTCCGTCATATGTTTGTCTCGAATAAACCACTTTCGTAGCTATGATCGTTATTAGCAGGCACATGTGAATCACTTTTTCCGGAGTCACTGACTCTTTTTTGTGCAGATTTGGGCATGCTTTAAGCAAAAACTATCTTATAAACCAAAACGCTTATGAATTTTGCTGACAGTTACGTCTATTACTTTCCTGTTAAAAGTTTGGTGCTGAGAGCTCGAAACTTTTGACTATTCACGCCGCCATCTTGCCGGAACCCCCTTTCGGTTTCACTCTGACACCGGAAACGTAGAGGACGGTGACTAAGAGATTTTCGGTTTCTGAAGGCGGAGCATACATGAATATTAATGAGAGACATGCGCGATTGCGCGTGCAACTGAGAATTTTATTTCACGTTGTATCTCAAAACATTAGTGGATTATTCCATAAAGGTAACTTTATTCTCAGCGTTGCGGCTGACTTATGCCTAAACTACAGTTGTTTACTTCTAGGTAACAGTTTATAATGTTTTCATTAGTATGCACAATTTGTGCAGTCGTCTGTAACAATGACAGATACTTCGTGTAACAGCAGAACACCTTCAGCTATCGTCTACAATGAGTTCAGCTCCTCGTGCTCTTCCTTTGTACCCTGCGATGTAACAGCTGATAGGCCTATATAAATGTGTCTGTGTGTGTGGACAATATTGTTGTAACCTACAGACTGCTGGTGTGATAATACGTGCATTAGTTCGTTAATGTTAATACTTACATTAACATTCTCTGGTTTTCCAGTTGGTGACAATAAATAAATAACATTGTTAAAAAATATGCGGCTGCCATTTCAATGATGTTGCTATGTTCTTCTGTTACCTAATAAAGATTTTTGCAACCTTGTGTTATTCTCTGCCATGCATTGTTTTGACCATGTGTGACTTGTGTACCTGGATATACAGTCATGATCAGTGATATAAATGGACAATTTATTTTAATACACAAACATTAATTATTTGGCATATATTCAGGTTGATCAGGAAACTTTTTCCCAGTCATCTCAATGGCAAAAAGTGTCCCAGTCAACCTGAATTCACTGGTCATTAATTCATACACGTGCATGTTCATGTTCATGTTTTTTTTTTTTTTTTTTTTTTTTTTGAATTAGGGGCACATTTGGCCTTAAAATTAAAAAAATAAATAAATAAATAAAGATGGGAATATGGCCTTGATTTGCTTTTGATTAATAGATGCTTTGTAAAATGTGTGATGGAGTGAACATATGATATTATGTGAGACATTTAATGACATTTTGTTTTTGTACAAAAAGTTGGGCAGGGATTTGCCAACAACCAACTTTAGCTACTGTAGCAGTCCCTTAATATATGAAAATATGACACATAAGAAAGCTATTTTCAGATCAAAAAATTACATTTTGTCTTAAAGATTGACATTTTTACCACTCTTTGAATTTAAATGACTTTTTATTTACTTAAAATTATTTTAATAACAACATTACCTTTTTAAAAACATAAAAACATTATCTTTTTACAGACAGTGGCCCCCAAATAATTTGCACAAATGCCTGTGCTGTAAAATAATATTTGAATGTCTGTAATCACTGTATTTCTTTATGTATGTTATTTTTTGTTTGTTTTTTAAGAAATGAATTTCACAAGAATGACGTTTATTCAACATGGATTAATTAAATAGATTGTTTTTACATTTCTAATTTTACAAAAGATTTCTATTTCAGTAGTCTTCAAACTTGCTGTTCTGTGAATCATTGTTTCTTGAGCAGCAGAGCAGCATATTAGAATGATTTTTAAAGGTTCATGTGACACTGAAGACTGGAGTAATAATCAGCCATTTAAAATTTGATCAAATAAATGCAAACCTTGGTGAGCTTAAACATAAATCATTTTATGAATCCTTTTGAAGAGCAATAGGCCTACATCATATCAAAATGAACAATACCAGAATAGATATAAGTCCTCAAAAACATTTATACAGGTTTATTTCATTTGTTACAGGCAGTGATATATGATAACAACTAATAAAAATACAGAGTTTTAAAACATTGCAAAGGAAGAGCACGAGGAGCTGAACTCATTTTAGATGATTTTGCTGTTACACAAAGTATCTGTCATTGTTACAGACGACTGCACAAATCGTGCATACTAATGAAAACATATAAACCGTTACCTAGAAGTAAACAACTGTAGTTTATGCATAAGTCAGTTGCGACCGAGAATATATGGAATAACCTTTATGGAATAATCAACTAATGTCTTGAGATACAATGTGAACTAAAATTCTCAGTTGTACGCGCAATCATGCATGTCTGCGAAACTCATTAATATTCATGTATGCTCCGCCTTCGGAAACCGAGTTTTTATATTAGTGATAACTCTGCAGGACTTCTGCTCCAGGACCGACATTCGCCACCCCTTTGTTACTTGTCCTTCACTATTTGTAGTCTCCTGCACTTTTATACACGTTGCTCTATTGTTGAATGGAAGCTGTGTACGAATTAATTAAATAAACAAACCGCAACACGACCGATAGGGCACATTCGCGATTAAAGGGACAGGGGCACGAGTTTGATATTCACCAAAGAGTGTAGAACTCAAGAGGTGACACTTTGATACTTTTTTTGGGTAACAGCCACTAGATGGCGCTCCGGTAGCGCGGCCGCCATTATGGGGTGAAAATACTAACTGGACCATAGAATCCTTCATATCTTACACACCCAAAATCGGCGAATTTCAACGCCAAATCAGAAGCGCAAAAGAACAGTTTTTTTAAATTAAGTCACCAGTAAATTGTATGATCCTACAGTAAATGTTGTATTATCTTATATATGTTTTATTTTACCAGTTGTGGAATCCAACCATTCAACCATCTGAATGTAGTTAGCCTACTTTGAGTATTTCCATTGTAATGTGGGTGTTGCTTTAAGAAAAGGGGATCGCTGGGTTGTTCCGGAAAGTAGTTTGGCACATGTTGAGTTCACGGCTTGAGATGAGAATAAAATGATTCTGCTGTTCTGTTAAGACGAGTGTTTTCATTAAAACCTTTACATCCATTTTATGCAACTTTACACATTTATTAATTGTAAATTAATAAATTTAAGATCATCATGTTTGCAGTGAACAATATATTTCAGACCTAGTGGAGTAACAGTAATAACAGTATCTAGGTCTGAATTGAAATATATATTGTACGTTTTAATGGAACACACATAATGATCTTATAATACATGATGCATTGCTGTGTCCGTTATCCCATAATTCACACTTTTGGACACTTTTGCTTTAACAGACATTAGACAACACTGCAAAATCAAGCTGTTATATTCATATATTCATATATTCAAATGCAAGGGTACGAATCTGTGTAGATCTGAAAAAATTGAATGAAGCCGTTAAAAGGGAAAGATATGTTCTACCAACCGCAGAAGAGATAATCGCAAAACTTGGTGGTGCAACAGTCTTCTCATCTTTGAATGCTGCCTCTGGGTTTTGGCAGATACCATTACACCCAGAAAGCAGCAAATTGACCACATTCATAACACCATTCGGAAGGTACTCCTTTAAACGTCTTCCTTTTGGCATTTCAAGCGCCCCAGAAATATTTCAGCGGAAGATGGCAGAAACTCTCCTAGGGCTTGAAGGAGTATCTGTGTATATGGATGATATACTGGTGTATGGAGACACCATGGTACAGCATGACCAACGGCTTTCCAAAGTGTTGGAGAGAATTGAGACAGCTGGCTTAAAGCTGAACCGTGAAAAGTGTCTGCTGAGACAGCAACAACTTCACTTCCTTGGTCACTTGATCGACAAATCAGGCGTGAGACCCGATCCTGAGAAAGTTAGAGCAATCCGTGAGCTCTCACCGCCACACAATGTTCAGGACTAAAACGTGTACTTGGAATGTTTAATTATCTGGGCAAGTACATTCCAAATCTGTCGACAGAAGGCAAACCACTATATGAACTTTTGAGGTCAACATCGGTACGGACTTGGTCCTATCCTCAGGAAGCAGCATTCCAGTGCATAAAAGACATCCTTTCCACTTCTCCAGTTTTGTCATTCTACAGTGTGTCTCTACCCACTGCTGTTTCAGCTGACGCTAGCAGTTATGGCATAGGTGGTGTGTTACTACAGATCACAAACCATTAGTACCTCTTATGAATAAGAAGGACTTGGACAATGTTCCGCTGCGATGTCAGAGACTACTTATGAGGTTGATGAGATTTAAACTGACCGCTGAATATGCTCCAGGGAAAACTTTGTTGGTGGCTGATGCGCTATCACGGAGCACATTAGCATATAAGGAAAATGACCTCAACACACACTCTGATGTGGGATGTTACATTGCTGCTGTTGCTGAAGGCCTGCCCGCAAGCCCTCCAAAACTTCAAGCCATTCAGGCTGCTACAATGGCTGACAACATCTTGCAAATTGTTCGGAAGTATATCCAGTCAGGATGGCCAGATTATGTAGACAACATTCCAGTGGCAGTTCAACAGTTTTTCCCTTTCAGGAATGAGCTGTCTGAGCACAACGGAATACTGACAAGAGAAAGCCGTATGTTGATTCCAGATGTCTTGAGAGCCGATATTCTAAATAGAATACATGATGGGCATCAAGGTCTGACAAAGTGTAGGGAGCGGGCCAGTACATCTGTGTGGTGGCCGGGCATTTCATCTGAAATCAAACAAAAGGTTCAGTCCTGTCAGATATGGCTAGAGATGAAACAGACACAACAAAAGGAGCCCCTCATCTCAACACCCCTTCCAGACAGGCCTTGGAAAAGGCTAGCTATTGATCTGTGTGAGCACAACAAGCATGCTTATCTGGTTGTGTCTGACTATTTCTCTCGATTTCTTGAGATTTTTCACATGCCAACAACTACCATCTCAGAAGTAGTGTTAAAACTGAAAGCACTATTTGCCAGGTTTGGCTGCCCTGACGAAATAGTTTCAGACAACGGTCGGCAGTTTGTGAGCAGTGAGTTCCAGGAATTTGCAAAAGAATTTGACTTTCTGCACATCACCTCTAGTCCACACCATGCTCAAGGAAATGGACATGCAGAGAGGGCAGTACAGATTGCAAAGAAAATTTTGCAACAGAAAGATCCTCTTCTTGCTCTGATGAGCTACAGGGCAACACCTTGCATCTCTACAGGTGTTAGCCCGGCTGAACTACTTATGGGCAGAAAGATTAAAACGACACTTCCAATGCTTGAGACAAATCTTCAGCCTCGGTGGCCAAATCTGAACGATGTAAAGAGAAAAGATTCCATGGAAAAGCAAAAGCAAGCTTTTTACTTTAATCGTCACCATGGAGCTAAACCCTTACCATTACTGAGGACTGGTGATGCTGTACTCACTAAGTTAGACCATCAAAAGTCCTGGGGAACAGCTGCTGTGGTCACAGGCATGAGTACAACTCCTCGATCTTTCACTATTGAGACACATCAAGGGACAACTCTGCGGCGTAACTGTCGTCACTTGCAGCTCATCCCTGATTCAGCTGGAGGAACTCAAACTCTGGTCCAAAAAGAACAATCATATGAGCAGCAGCCTGAGTCTACTTTGAACACTGGGAAAACTTTGTCTCAGGCCCCAAACACAAAAACTGGACTGCTGATGACTAGATCTGGCAGAATAAGCAAACCAGTGAATAGATTAGATTTGTGAAAAAAAAAAAAAGAAGATGAAAGAAGGAATATATGCTAGTCATATTTTGTTTAATAGAGATTAGAAACAATTTCATTCAATGTGGTTGGAATAAGCAAAATTAGAAAATAAGTTTTGTTTTGTTTAATGATGTTGAAAATTTCATAATACTAACGAGAAATGTTTAAGGCTGTTCAGAAGAAGAAGAAAAAAACCTGAAAAGGGGAGATGTAATGTGGGTTTTGCTTTAAGAAAAGGGGATCGCTGGGTTGTTCCGGAAAGTAGTTTGGCACATGTTGAGTTCACGGCTTGAGATGAGAATAAAATGATTCTGCTGTTCTGTTAAGACGAGTGTTTTCATTAAAACCTTTACATCCATTTTATGCAACTTTACACATTTATTAATTGTAAATTAATAAATTTAAGATCATCATGTTTGCAGTGAACAATATATTTCAGACCTAGTGGAGTAACAGTAATAACAGTATCTAGGTCTGAATTGAAATATATATTGTACGTTTTAATGGAACACACATAATGATCTTATAATACATGATGCATTGCTGTGTCCGTTATCCCATAATTCACACTTTTGGACACTTTTGCTTTAACAGACATTAGACAACACTGCAAAATCAAGCTGTTATATTCATATATTTATGGTCCAACATTCCCAATTTTTCTGATGCATATCCTTAATTTAATTTCATATGTTGGTAATAATTCAGTGTTTATAAGCCTTTTAAAGAATTTTAACCCAAACTGACTGGGTTTCTAGAGAGCAAAGGTTTTGTGAAAAAAGTGGAAGATTTAAACACAAAGTGTGTAAAATAAACTGTAAAAAGGATTTGATGATCACTAGTGATAGTGTTTTATTCTGTGTTGTCATCATTCAGGTTGGATTTCAGCTTTAATGTACGTTTTTTATCAAAGCAGCTGATATTGCCATAGAAACTAGTGGACTGATGATTTGCTTTCACCACAAAATGGCGGAAATGCAGGGCTGCTGCTGGGTGCCAGTGTTTCAATGGAACATTGTATTGAGTGTCGCTTCTTGTTAGTGTATATTCTTTTTATTCTCTGCATGTTCACCTAGGCTGCTTCAGAGACGGTTTTTGAATTCCCCTTACTGTGAAACTAAGGACTTCGCGTGGTTCAGCGAAGTCTGCAGCAGGAGAGAGAGTCAGGAGATGCGTGATGAGTGAGTGGGTTAAATGTAAATCACGAACACCTGTTTCTAATTCCAGTAATTGGCACGGAGACAGGATAAAACACCAGGAGAAACAGGAGTGTGTGAGAGAGAGAGAGGGACTGCTGACTGAGAGACACTGGGACTGAGCTGGAGAGCACTACTGGAGTGAAGCCCGTCTGTGGATGTGGATTGTTTATTGTGCGTTGCACAGACTTTTGTTTGGACATCTTGTTATTGAAATAAAAACTCAGTCAGCAGTCAAAGTCGACCCTGTCCTCTTCCTTCCCTATGAACTTGAACTTATTACACCTACCAATCTCTGTGTGAAAACAAAATAATGATTCTGCCATCTTTATAAATTAATTTTTACACCCCTCTAATTTGGCTCCAAATCTCAGATGAAAATGGTCATTTTGATTACTCAGTAAATATACATCTGTGACATTTAATATTTTGCCTTTAATCGCTATTTATGTTTGTCTTTCAACAGAAAAAAAATATGAACAAAATAAAAAATTTGAGCCGGGGACCTCTAGTTGATTTGACACGGAATGACCCATAGAAGAGTTGTCAAAAGTACTGACTTTGGTACCAATCGGTACTGAAATTTTGAGCGGATTCATAAAAACCTCTGATTGGCCATTTTGTTCACTCGCTCATCTGATATGTCTGTGATTGGCTACAATGATTAACGCACAGGAGCGTTTGAAAGCACACAGATGTGTTTGAATTTGAAAGCCGGAGCATTTGACTGGTCTGCGATAGACGCCTGTTTTCAAACTCTCCCGTGTGTATTTGTTGTAAGCGCTTGGTGAAAAGCATCACTGAAGTCTATTTACAAAGTTGTTGAACCATTGATCACTGAAGCCAGTCACAGACATATCCGATGAGCATGTGAACAAAATGGCCAATCAGAGGCGTTTATAAATCTGTTCGTTTAATATATAGCCGCTTAAAGGGTCACATTTTTAAACTTTCAGTACCGATATGGTACCGAAGCTGGTACTTTTGACAAGCCTATCACATGGTATACATACACACAGTATACAATTTTTAAAAAAAAAAATACAGTAAATCATGTTTTCATGTTCTAAAGGTTGTAGTATGTTTATAGATAGAAGTATGATTTAGTACAGTTGAAATAGAAAAAAAAAATGCTGTAATTCCTCTAAAAGTTTTCTTTTAACATGTATTGGTGAATTGCAGTAACTTTTTCATGGAAATATTTGTGTACTGTACATACATAAAGCGAGATACTGACAAAAATTACAGTAAGTCAGTCTGACAAATATTAATGTACTACAAGCTTTGGATTTTTTTAAATGTTAAAAGTCAGCATAATTTACTCAGATCAGATGTTTTTAAGCAGTTGGGGAATTGGCAGATGTTCCCTTAAGCATCATGCACCGTAGCGTGTCAAAGCATTCTCAGATAGCAAACTAAAACCTCATGTCCCATTTGTTTACATGGAGATGGTGGAGTTTATGACCTATACTTCGCACCCACTAGGGGGCGATCGAAACGATTTGGCTTCACTAGTTTTCAGGACATGTGTGCCACACCCGTTGCTGACCCATATAGCATATTATTCAGTGCACTTAAGAAATTTGGATATTCAAAGTGATATTTTGGTACTCTGAGTTATTTTTGTCCATTCATTTCATGTATATGTATGACAGACCAGTTCTGTAATTTTGTCACCTGAGGTATTACCTTTTTGGTATTGTATTATGTAACTTTGAGAGTGTATTACCTCCCAATCTAACATTTGTTGGGGAATTATATAGTTTTATTGTTCTTGAGGATTCTATTAAATAGAGTGTTCAGACAGAGGGTGTAAACTGGTGCTGTAACAGTGTAAATTACAAACCCAATTCCAAAAAAGTTGGGACACTGTACAAATTGTGAATAAAAACAGAATGCAATGATGTGGAAGTTTCAAATTTCAATATTTTATTCTGAATACAACATAGATGACATATCAAATGTTTAAACTGAGAAAATGTATCATTTTAAGGGAAAAATAAGTTGATTTTAAATTTCATGGCATCAACACATCTCAAAAAAGTTGGGACAAGGCCATGTTTACCACTCTGTGGCATCCCCTCTTCTTTTTATAACAGTCTGCAAACATCTGGGGACTGAGGAGACAAGTTGCTCAAGTTTAGGAATAGGAATGTTGTCCCATTCTTGTCTAATACAGGCTTCTAGTTGCTCAACTGTCTTAGGTCTTCTTTGTCGCATCTTCCTCTTAATGATGCACCAAATGTTTTCTATGGGTGAAAGATCTGGACTGCAGGCTGGCCATTTCAGTACCTGGATCCTTCTTCTACGCAGCCATGATGTTGTAATTGATGCAGTATGTGGTCTGGCATTGTCATGTTGGAAAATGCAAGGTCTTCCCTAAAAGAGACGACGTCTGGATAGGAGCATATGTTGTTCTAGAACTTGGATATACCTTTCAGCATTGATGGTGCCTTTCCAGATGTGTAAGCTGCCCATGCCACACGCACTCATGCAACCCCATACATCAGAGATGCAGGCTTCTGAACTGAGCGCTGATAACAACTTGGGTTGTCCTTGTCCTCTTTAGTCCAGATGACATGACATCCCAGTTTTCCAAAAAGAACTTTAAATTTTGATTTGTCTGACCACAGAACAGTTTTCCACTTTGCCACAGTTCATTTTAAATGAGCCTTGGCCCAGAGAAAACGCCTGCGCTTCTGGATCATGTTTAGATATGGCTTCTTTTTTGACCTATAGAGTTTTATCCGGCAACGGCGAATGGCACGGTGGATTGTGTTCACCGACAAGGAAGTATTCTGGAAGTATTCCTGAGCCCATGTTGTGATTTCCATTACAGTAGCATTCCTGTATGTGATGCAGTGCCGTCTAAGGGCCCGAAGATCACAGGCATCCAGTATGGTTTTCTGGCCTTGACCCTTACGCACAGAGATTGTTCCAGATTCTCTGAATCTTTGGATGATATTATGCACTGTAGATGATGATAACTTCAAACTCTTTGCAATTTTTCTCTGAGAAACTCCTTTCTGATATTGCTCCACTATTTTTCGCCGCAGCATTGGGGGAATTGGTGATCCTCTGCCCATCTTGACTTCTGAGAGACTCTGCCACTCTGAGAGGCTCTTTTTATACCCAATCATGTTGCCAATTGACCTAATAAGTTGCAATTTGGTCCTCCAGCTGTTCCTTATATGTACATTTAACTTTTCCGGCCTCTTATTGCTACCTGTCCCAACTTTTTTGGAATGTGTAGCTCTCATGAAATCCAAAATGAGCCAATATTTGGCATGACATTTCAAAATGTCTCACTTTCAATATTTGATATGTTATCTATATTCTATTGTGAATAAAATATAAGTTTATGAGATTTGTAAATTATTGCATTCCTTTTTTATTCACAATTTGTACAGAGTCCCAACTTTTTTGGAATCGGGTTTGTATAATAAAAATAGTTTTCTTGAACATGAAGTCATGTAAACCCAATTTTGTAGACCCCATAAACAAAATTATGAACCCATAAATGAGCATTATAGGTGCCTTGTAGTAAGTTAAATATTGTTTATAAGTCAAGACTGATTTCTGTTGAACTCTGTTCAGTAACATGAGCAGCAGTGTTATATGAGTTTGATCTCTGAGAAACTGTTTGTGTTTGTTCTGCAGGAGTGTTTGGTGCTGGAACAGATGAAGTGAAGACCGTGATGGAGGGAGATTCAGTCACTCTAAACCCTGATCTTACTCAAATACAGGGATTTATTCAGATGATGTGGAGGTTTAGAGATTCACGTTCAGTCATTGCTCAAATCGAGGGACATGACATTTCATATCCCATTGTCCCTGAGATGTTCGAAGACAGACTGAAGCTGGATCAGATTGGATCTCTGACAATCACAAACATGAGAACTAAACACTCTGGACTTTATAAACTAGAGATCAACCACAACACTGGGACCTCATATTTGAATTTTAGCATTACTGTCTATGGTGAGGACACTTTTATTTATGAATAATTAGATGTTTTGAAGTTTATTGTTTTTATATTAATTAAAATGAGTTAAGATGATATTTAATCTGCAGCCTGAAAATCTTACAAAAACAATCTTACAAAAAAGCTTTTGCCTATAGAGAGCAGACTCAATCAACACAAATAAAGATACACTTAAATAAATATGTTTAAGTAAAATTATATACAGCACTTAAATTAGATTAAATAAATACCATAAACTAATTAATATATGGTTCCTTCATGTCTTCATGTAGTAACCATGAGATAAACTAATTGACTGTTAAAGTTATTATTCTAGTGCCAGTAACTGTGTTTAATGTTTAATATCTGTAAATCTGTCTCATGCAGAGTCTCCAGATGTTATTGAAGCTTTTAAAGGTGAAATGAAGAGTGTGTCAGAGACGGAGGGAAATCCTGTCACTCTTCAGACTGATACTGAAACACACAGAAAAGAGCTGATAGTGTGGAGGTTTGGAGATGAAGGAAAGCTCATAGCTAAACATGATCTAGAGGCCAAGAGTCTAAGATTATATAATGATACTGATGGGAGATTCAGAGACAGACTGAAGCTGGATCATCAGACCGGATCTCTGACCATCACAAACACCAGAATCACAGACTCTGGAGTTTATAAAGTGAAGATCAGCAGCAGCAAACAGATTTTACACAAGAGATTCACTGTTACTGTCAGCGGTGCCAGTGAGTAACTCAAGACTATTAATGTAATGATTGTTTATCAGCTGTCTGTAAATGATTCATAACTTCTCACCCAGAACTTTTATTATCTAAAACAGCTTGTCTGACACCTGTAAATACAGTAGATCTGATAAATAATGATTTTATCACTCAGGTTATATAGTGCTGTTGTTTATAGTGTTTGTTATAGATCAGACTCATTCACACTAATGACTCTTTATCATTACAGTATCAGATCTTCACTCAGGTTATATAGTGTTGATGTTTATAGTGTTTGTTATAGTTCAGACTCATTCACTCTAATGACTCTTTATCATTACAGTATCAGATCTTCACTCAGGTTATATAGTGTTGATGTTTATAGTGTTTGTTATAGATCAGACTCATTCACACTAATGACTATCATTACAGTATCAGATCTTCACTCAGGTTATATAGTGCTGATGTTTATAGTGTTTGTTATAGATCAGACTCATTCACACTAATGACTCTATCATTACAGTATCAGATCTTCACTCAGGTTATATAGTGTTGATGTTTAGTGTTTGTTATAGTTCAGACTCATTCACACTAATGACTATCATTACAGTATCAGATCTTCACTCAGGTTATATAGTGTTGATGTTTATAGTGTTTGTTATAGATCAGACTCATTCACACTAATGACTATCATTACAGTATCAGATCTTCACTCAGGTTATATAGTGTTGATGTTTATAGTGTTTGTTATAGATCAGACTCATTCACACTAATGACTGTCTTTATCATTACAGTATCAGATCTTCACTCAGGTTATATAGTTGTGATGTTTATAGTGTTATAGATCAGACTCATTCACACTATTGACTATTTATCATTACAGTATCAGATCTTCACTCAGGTTATATAGTGTTGATGTTTATAGTGTTTGTTATAGATCAGACTCATTCACACTAATGACTCTTCATCATTACAGTATCAGATCTTCACTCAGGTTATATAGTGTTGATGTTTAGTGTTTGTTATAGTTCAGACTCATTCACACTAATGACTATCATTACAGTATCAGATCTTCACTCAGGTTATATAGTGTTGATGTTTATAGTGTTTGTTATAGATCAGACTCATTCACACTAATGACTATCATTACAGTATCAGATCTTCACTCAGGTTATATAGTGTTGATGTTTATAGTGTTTGTTATAGATCAGACTCATTCACACTAATGACTGTCTTTATCATTACAGTATCAGATCTTCACTCAGGTTATATAGTTGTGATGTTTATAGTGTTATAGATCAGACTCATTCACACTATTGACTATTTATCATTACAGTATCAGATCTTCACTCAGGTTATATAGTGTTGATGTTTATAGTGTTTGTTATAGATCAGACTCATTCACACTAATGACTCTTCATCATTACAGTATCAGATCTTCACTCAGGTTATATAGTGTTGATGTTTATAGTGTTTGTTATAGATCAGACTCATTCACACTAATGACTATCATTACAGTATCAGATCTTCACTCAGGTTATATAGTGTTGATGTTTATAGTGTTTGTTATAGATCAGACTCATTCACACTAATGACTCTTTATCATTACAGTATCAGATCTTCACTCAGGTTATATAGTGTTGATGTTTATAGTGTTTGTTATAGATCAGACTCATTCACACTAATGACTGTCTTTATCATTACAGTATCAGATCTTCACTCAGGTTATATAGTGCTGATGTTTATAGTGTTTGTTATAGATCAGACTCATTCACACTAATGACTGTCTTTATCATTACAGTATCAGATCTTCACTCAGGTTATATAGTGTTGATGTTTATAGTGTTTGTTATAGATCAGACTCATTCACACTAATGACTCTTTATCATTACAGTATCAGATCTTCACTCAGGTTATATAGTGCTGATGTTTATAGTGTTTGTTATAGATCAGACTCATTCACACTAATGACTGTCTTTATCATTACAGTATCAGATCTTCACTCAGGTTATATAGTGTTGATGTTTATAGTGTTTGTTATAGATCAGACTCATTCACACTAATGACTGTCTTTATCATTACAGTATCAGATCTTCACTCAGGTTATATAGTTGTGATGTTTATAGTGTTATAGATCAGACTCATTCACACTATTGACTATTTATCATTACAGTATCAGATCTTCACTCAGGTTATATAGTGTTGATGTTTATAGTGTTTGTTATAGATCAGACTCATTCACACTAATGACTCTTCATCATTACAGTATCAGATCTTCACTCAGGTTATATAGTGTTGATGTTTATAGTGTTTGTTATAGATCAGACTCATTCACACTAATGACTCTTTATCATTACAGTATCAGATCTTCACTCAGGTTATATAGTGTTGATGTTTATAGTGTTTGTTATAGATCAGACTCATTCACACTAATGACTGTCTTTATCATTACAGTATCAGATCTTCACTCAGGTTATATAGTGTTGATGTTTATAGTGTTTGTTATAGATCAGACTCATTCACACTAATGACTGTCTTTATCATTACAGTATCAGATCTTCACTCAAGTTATATAGTTCTGATGTTTATAGTGTTATAGATCAGACTCATTCACACTAATGACTCTTTATCATTACAGTATCAGATCTTCACTCAGGTTATATAGTGTTGATGTTTATAGTGTTTGTTATAGATCAGACTCATTCACACTAATGTCTATCTCTCTTTAGCTGTTCCAGTTCCAGATCCAGGTCTGTCTCCAGCTGCTGTAGCAGGGATTGTTTTCGGTGTTCTGCTGGTATATTCAGCTGTCACAGCTGCTTTTTTTATTTACTATCGTCGCAAAGTCTCTGAACTACAAAAGCAAACGAGTAAGTATTACAGCTGATACAGCAAGAGGAAAAACATTGAGCTTTATTGTAGTACAGTACAGATTAAATGTATAATATGATTTTTCAGTCAATATGTTTACCTTTTTACCAGTTCTACTTGTGGTTGATTTAGTGCAGTAATCAGTGCTTTCTGTGATTGTTCAGAAATTGAGCTGAATTACATTAATACTAATTACTGAATCTCTGTCTGTTTAGGACATAAATTTTAATTTAAGATCTTTTGATTATGTAGTTTATGTAGTTTTGTTTTTCTGCTATTGAAGGTTGAGCAATTTAGCAGAAACAGCCATAAAATCATCCTGCTGTCCTTTCTCTGTCATTTTGAGTTTTATCAGGGCTGCCTGAACTCTTCATTCATTTAGACTATTAATACAGAAACTCTAAACTGAAAAACAAGAAAATGTCAAGAGAGTTTGTATGTCAGTAAATGACAGTAAATGACACTCTTGTTTATAAGTCAATGAATAAACAACATAATCTATATTATTTATCATTATAAAAGGATAGTTTATAAATAAATATAAATTCTGTCATCATTAGTCCAGCTTTGTCAGTGAAAACAGGAGCACTTTACATAGTAGTTTTTAAAGCTTGTGTTTGTCAAACAATTAGTAGTAAGTGTCATCTGTCTAAAAGTATCATGTGACTCATTTATTCGCTCATTGTAAGTCTTAAGGCATGTGATTGTGTGTAAACAGAAATATGAGTAATTATTCATTAATTGTCTTCCCCTTCACTAAAGCGCTCAAAAAGTAATACAAAAGGTATTTGGTCACAAACAGACCACCAGATTACTTGTTGTCGATGATAGAGGAAATTAGTTATTGAATGTTTCATAGGTGAACTTGATGCGTTTTGACTATGAAAAATAAGATTTAAGAATTAAAGAGAAGATTTTGAGGAAACAAACAAAGCTATCATATGGGTTCAGAAGACTTTCAGCAGATGAACTGCATTTCTAGTGTTTAAATATCATCTCTGAGCTTTGTGAAAGCCTCTATAAACTGTCATTACATTGTAAAGAGCTGCAGGAAAACTCTTCAGAATCTAGTCATTCATTTGGAAGAACATGAAGACGAGTAAATAATGACAGAATGTTATTTACTGATATGTTGTATGTCATGTCTGTGCAGACAGATTTTTTTTAAATGTCACAGACGTGACGCATCACTGAAGCACAGTTACAAATGGCTTTTATTAAAAAGCAGTGCTCTTCTGACAAAATTGAGTGTGTACTTAAAAACAGATGTATATCATCTATACAGTAAAATATATTGAATGAACAGTTTACGAACAAGTTTGTTCCTTTGACTAAAACCTGATTTTTTTCAGTGCTATTTCAGTGATGAATTGTCATTAAAGGGTTAGTTCACCCAAAAATGAAAATAATGTAATTTATTCCTCACCCTCATGTTGTTCCACACCCGTAAGACCTTTGTTCATCTTCAGAACACAAATTAAGATATTTTTAATAAAATCTGAGTTTTCTGTCCCTCCATTTACAGTCTACACAACTACCACTTCCAATGTCCAGAACTCTAGTAAAGACATCATTAAAGTAATCCATGTGACTCTAGTAGTTTAACTTCAGTTTGTGACATGAGTGCTTTGTTTGCACAAAAAACATAATTTATCACTTTATTTGCAAAATTTGAATCTCCAATGTGCGGCTGCTCTCAGGGCAACATAAGTCGAGGATAAACCACTGGAATACTCATGGATTATTTAATGATGTCTTTACTAGAGTTCTGGACCTTGAAAACGGTAGTTAAGTGGACTGTCAATGAGGGACAGAAAGTTCTCTATTAAAAAGATCTTCATTTGTGTTCTGAAGCTGAACAAAAGTGTTACAGGCATGGAACAACACAAGGGTAATTACTGAGTAATTAGTGACACAATTTTCGTTTTGGGTGAACTAACCCTCTAACCAATGAATGTATGTTAACATGAAACATTATTGCATTGTTGCAGATCTTTAGTTAGAAGTCCAAATGATGAAGTGATTATTAGAAGCACATGAAGAGTCACACTGTATCCTCTCAGTTCTTCAGTTCACTCTCTTACAATCTCCTCTTTTCTCTGTTTCTGTGTGCTGCTGTGACATGAAGTGAAGACAATCAATGAGGGAGAATCTCTCACTCTAACCTCTGACATCGAAATAAACAAAGATGATCAGATACAGTGGCTGTTTGGAGATGAAAAGATGACTGTCATAGCTGAAATCCAAAGAGGGACTGGAGAGATCACTGTTCCTGATGGGAGATTCAAAGACAGACTGGAGATTGACAAGAAGACTGGATCTCTGACCATCACAAACACCAGACCTGAAGACACAGGAGTCTATGAACTGAGGATCACAGGCGGCAGACTTGTACAGAACTTGTGCAAAAGACTTGTACAGAACTTGAACAAAACATTCATCATTTCTGTCAAGGGTGAGTCACTCAATGTAATAATGATTACATTCTTCCAGATACATTCAGATTTTTCTGTAGGTAATTTAGTGATATGTTGTACATGTAGGTACATTTGCACAGGTTCAGTTATTTGGTAGACATTTGGTCAGCATATTTTATATATTATTTGAATAACCGTTGTTTTCCATGCAGCTATAAGGAACAAAGTTTGTTTAGTCAAGTTCTTCATTTAGCAGTGCTAAACAGCAGTAAATGAATTTTGAAACTTGGTTTGTTTTGTATACCAGTATTGGCTCCTGACCATAGATTTAGCTGGTGTAGATTCTGGCTTATAGCACTAGATCAAGCTTTTATATTGTAATTGCTGAACACATGCAGACACTCTTTTCCAGTATTGTGTCCTTACATAATTCAGCCTGAGGGTGGCGTTATAATGCTGATTAACTCTTAGTTCACAACACCTCACAAAGATACAGAAGAAAATGAATAAAAACATTTTGGATCAATAAACCTTAAAAATATATATAAGAGTCATTCGATGAAACCGGTACGATTTGAGTCCCTCTGACCTTTTTCAGTGTATTTTATCTATTCACCAAAATATATTTTTAAAAGCTTTTTGTATTAATTGAAATGTCTCATTTAATAATGTTTAAAAACACGACATACATTTTATCTTCATATTAGAAATTATTTTGTTTTTTTCATTTGATACAACCTATTATGTCATGTTACTTCTATGAAAGTGTACTTGGGATATGAAAAATGAAATGAGAAAAAAAGTCCATACATTTTGCCATTCCCATAAAAATACATCTGTGCTTTTTTGCTGGTATGTTTCTTTTCTAAGTAAATTCATGATTATTAATTAAAATCACATGATTTAGTTCCGTACCTCAGTAACCCCTCAACCCGTTACACAAACCATTCTCCCCCTATAAAAATAATTAACTGATACTTATGTGACATCATTAATAGGAAGTGACATCATAGAAGTCTTCTGAACAACACTGTGAGCAGACACAGGCAAGTTACCACCTTCTTTAAAAATTATAACAAATTATATCTTTGACAAGCTTAACGACTCAACCCCATTTAATCAATTAAAAGGGACCTATTATGCAAAATTCACTTTTGCCTGGTGTTTGGACAAACGTGTGTTGGCAGTGTGTGTACACAACCACCCTGTAGTTATAAAAATCCACCTACTCCTTTTTTTTAATCGCCATAAATCATAAGCAGTGTCTCAGAACAAGCCGTTTCCAGATCCCTGGCAGTGTGATGTCACAAAACCCACAGGCCCCACCCATGAATGTTGACACTGAAGTTTGAACATCGAGCCGCCCTGAGCGCATTCACAGCGAGCCATTGCTGCACTGACGAGAACATTTCCCAAGATTTTTAGGTGTTCTGTAGCTGGATGGAATAATACAATAGCTCTGTCCATTTACTCCCAAAATCTGAGCCAATGAAAACGAGGTGAATTAACTTGGTTGTCCCTCAGTTCTGTCGAAATTCATTTATGTCTGTGCGAATCATTTCACACCGGACTGCTTAGTGAACAAATATCAATACAAAGGGACAATACAAAACAGAGACTGTGATAGAAATATGATACTCAAGGATATACAAGTAAAAATTGTTCATGATCCAGCCTACAGTCTCCAGAGTGATACTGGATACGACAGTAATGAAGGTGAGAGGACTTTATTACAGTTCATCTGAGTTTATTTACTGGTATAAAGATTACCAGTTTATTAAGCACCACCCGGAAAGGCATTCGTTTACTGTTAGTTGTATTGAGTGTTTCTGTGTTCTTTGCTATGTTTGTTGGTGTTGATAATACAAGGGAAAGAGGGAGAGTTTATTGATAATATTTTAATGCACTTGTGCACTGTGGTTTTTTTTAAGCTTGTACAGTGATTTTCTAGAGTGAAAACAGACGCTTCATATTTTGTGTGAAGTACAATAAATGTTATAAATCTCATCTGTATAGTTTTGGCCATCATTCAGACGGTACAACAGTCTTGTACTAATACAGTGGATAAAAACAAGAAGACAATATAAGTTATAACCGTAATGTCACTTAACTATACCTGTTCTATCTCCATGCAGCATATATTCGCAGTTTTTGACATTATAGCTCGTCCTGACTGAATCCTCACAGGGAAGAACAAGCTCTTGAAGCTCCACCCTCTTAGGCCGATTGCAACAGCTCATTTGCATTTAAAGGGAACACGCTGAAACGGCACATTTTTGCTCAACCACTAAGAGTGGCAATTTTAACATGCTATAAAAATTATCTGTGGGGTTGAGCTAAAATTTCACATACACACTCTGGGGACATCAGAGACTTATTTTACATCCTATAAAATGGGACATAATAGTTTTCTATCTATTTTCTATCTTTCTAGGGGACCTATTACTTGTGAAAATTATCTTTGTTATTTCAACATTATTCATGATTTCTTAATATCATGCATGCCATGCGCTCTCTATTTATTCACTAGATTTAGAGCAGTGGCCAATTTGGGCAAAAAATCACAACCCCGTAACTTATTATTTATTTATTTATTAATTAATAATAATAATTATTATTATTATTATTTAAGTTTATGAAAAGCTTTAGTAGAGCAAAAGTGAGAGATTTTGTGTCACTTTTATATTTGCAATTACTGAATTAGTGTGAGGGACATCTGATTAATAGCAAAATGTTGATTTTATCGCAAATACATTTTATAATAATATTCGGAGAGCTCCCATAGTGTCCATAACTTTAAATAATGACCAATAATAATAGGGATTTGATACCTGAAATGGGAAAATATGTTTTTCTGGAAGTTAAATATGTCATTAATGTTGTGGGGTGTTCAGAAAAGTAATACATTTTGGAAAAAAATCTAAAAATGTGTAAATCCAAATCGTACCATTTTTGTGGAATGACTACAGAGCAGTGGCCAGCAGTGGACACTGCAGATGCATTTCACATGTTGGCAAATAAAAAAAAAAGGCTAAATTGCCTGTGCAAGCAAGCTTTAATTTTACAGCGCAACATTGATGCACCAAATAATAAAAATATAATTTACAGAATTGAATTATAACAGAATATACCGTTCCAATAAATAAAAATATTTAATAAAATTCATAATTAAGTCATGGTGCAAAATGCTTAAAGTGCAGGGGAACATATATTCAAAACACAAGCCAAAAATAGTTAAATTAGTGTTAGATTAAAATCTCAAATCATACGTAGAATATTTGTAGTCTCAGTCATCAGTTTAGAAACAGGCGCCTCAACCCCTGTGATGTGTGACAGCAGCAGCGCAAGATCTTGGGGGAATGACCAAGCAGACACAGATAATGTGTGGTACACAGCATTCTCAGATTTATTCAGGAAGAAGGGTCATATTTATAGACATAGGTCAAATAACAATCTCCAGGATGGCTTGAGCATCCAATCAGAATCAGAATCAGAATGTGCTTTATTCACCAAGTGTGCACAAACACACAAGGAATTTGTTGTGGTTTTCTACAGATGCTCTTGGTACACACATACATATGACATGAGAACAGAAACATTTAAATAAGTAAACTAAGAAAAAAAATAAATAAATAAGTAAAATAAAATAAATACTAAAGTGGTTTACATCTGGATCAGAAGACATACAGATTGTATTGTATATACAGCAGGATGAATAGAATATTTACACAACTAATTTTTACTCTCAAGTACTAAAAGTGAATACTAAAACAGGGGTAATTGCTGTTAGCTGTTTAAGCTGGAGATAGCGTTGGGGAAAAAAAACTGTTCTTATGCCTAGATGTTCTAGTGCACAGAGATCTGTAATGTCTGCCTGAGGGCAGAAGTGCAAACAGGTTGTGTCCAGGGTGGGAGGGGTCCTTCAGGTAGGCCAGCACCAGCCTCTCAAATGACTTCATGACCACAGACATCAAGGCAACAGGTCTGCAGTCATTTAGTCCTGTGATTTTTGGGTACAGGGATGATGGTGGAGCATTTGAAGCAGGAGGGGACTTCACACAGCTCCAGTGATCAGTTGAAGATCAGTGTGAAGATGGATGACAGCTGGACAGCACAGGCTTTAAGACAGGCTGGTGAAACACCATCTGGGACTTTGGCTTTCCTTATCTTCTGTTTCCTGAAGATTCTGCATACATCCCTCTCACTGATCTGAAGTGCAGGTTGAGAAGCAGGAGGGGGGAGGTAGAGGGGGGAGGGTGTTGATGGCTGTGTGGTGAGTCGGTCAGAAGCTGTCTGAGTTTTGCAGTAAACCAAGGTTTGTCATTGTTATATGTTAAATAAGTCCTGGTGGGAACACACGTCCTCACAGAAACTGATGTAGGATGTCGCGGTGTCAGTAAGCTCATCCAGATCAGTGGCTGCAGCCTCAAAAACACTCCAATCAGTGCAGTCAAAACAGGCTTGTAGAGCCCGCTCTGTTTCAATGGTCCATTTCTTCACAGTTCTTACCACAGGCTTAACAGATTTCAGTTTCTGCTTGTAGGCTGGTAGAAGATGAACCAAACAGTGATCAGAGAGTCCCAAAGCCACTCTGGGGACAGAGTGGAATGCATCCTTTAAAGCAGTGTAGCAATGGTCCAGTATGTTACTGTCCCTGGTGGGGCATGAGATGTGCTGTCTGTATTTAGGCAGTTCACGGGTGAGGTTAGCTTTATTGATATCACCGAGAATGATAATGAAAGAGTTTGGGTAACACTGCTCTGTGTGTGTGATCTGATCGGCCAGCTGTTCTAGCGCCGTGCTCACACACGCATCAGGAAGATTTTTTTGGATTTTTTGAAAAGTCCTTGTTCGTGCGGGTGCGGAGAAGCAGTTTGTTTGTTTCATTTGTTAGGGAGCGGAGATTCGCCAGATGAATACTCGGTAGCGGAGTCCTAAACCCGCGCTGTCAGAATTTCATGAGCGCGCCGGCGTGTTTCCCTCGTTTGTGTTGTTTGGAGCGCTTGTATACAATCGCAGCTCCTCCAACTAAATGTCAAGTAAAAAGTCTGAATGTCTAAAAACAAAGTTATTTGGTGTGTTGTTTCTGATATCTAGGAGTGCGTCCTTAGTAAAGCTGATCGGAAAAAAATTTACACAACAGGACAAACAAACAAAAATAACAAAAGGACCAAGACGCTACAAACCGAGGTGGCCATCCGCGGCGCCATCTTGTTATAGTACAAGACAACTTAAGAATGTACTATATTAAGAATATAGTACAAAACAACTTAAGAATCAAACCTTACCAGGTATGTCATTTAAAGAAATATAATAACAAGTAAGAAATGTATGTGCATAAATGTGTGTGCCTTCAACTTCTGGTTATGTGTGAGAGTGTCAGTGTGTCCAAGGACTACTACTTCTTGTCCAGTTTTTTACAAAGCTACCTGCTATAGCTCAATAAACTCCTCACTGGAAGGGTTTCAGGACAAGCACGGCGGATACAACTCGAGCCACTTTTTGAGCTTTTATTGCATGCACATACACAATAATCATCCACAAGCTATATATGACGTTTTAGCTCGTCAGTTAACTAACCAGTTAGATTGCTAGGTTGTAAACCTGCAATGAAAACACAAAACAAACATCAGAATCAACTAATGAAATTACACAATCACAAAATATTAATTCTTAATCTGAATTACTGGCAATGCCAGTTTACAGACACTCACCGGCAAGCGTACCAGTCCTGATCAACGACAAAATGAAAAATAAACCTAGGCGTCGCTTGCGCACTGACTAACTACGCATATACAGATACACAATATGGTGACTAGGAACGATAATAAACATATCTGTAACCTAGTAAGATCATAATATATATATGAAATATAACATAAACGTGCCTGCATTTAGAATAAGATGGTATATATACTTATTTCTTCAAATACCCCAGAAATAATAACATCTATCGCTTGTAATATACATACGCAAAATAATAGTGACACCTGCTGGTAAGTTCTACACTTCTTGTTCTGTCTAGGTAGGTACATGATGGAAAAAGCCTGAGAAACAAAGAAAGTCAAAAAGTGAAGCCCAAGAAATAAGAAGGTTATTTAACAATTAGATAACCCAGAGTGATCAATAAATAAATTAAAGCTAAATTATTAAAAAACGAAAGTATAGCCAGAATTGTCAACGTTGTGTTTTTAACTGCAGAGACAATAAATGCTAAACAGTCTTTTTAGCTAAACATTCACAGCATCCAAAAATCAAATTAGAACCAGCTGAAATATTTTGAAATCACATTTGTACCGTACCTGATTGAGAGAGAAAAATCCAGTCTTTCATGCAATCTGCCTGTGTCCGTTTGAGTCTTTTCAAATAGCGTGCTAAAGGGTTAGTACACCCAAAAATGAAAATAATGTCATTTATTACTTGCCCTCATGCCGTTCCACACCCGTAAGACCTTCGTTCATCTTCGGAACACAAATTAAGATATTTTAGTTTAAATCCGATGGCTCTGTTAGGCCTACATTGGGAACAAAGACATTTCCTCTCTCAAGATCCATTAATGTACTAAAAACATATTTAAATCAGTTAATGTGAGTACATTGGTTCAATATTAATATTATAAAGTGACGAGAATATTTTTGGTGCACCAAAAAAACTAAATAACGACTTATTTAGTGATGGCCGATTTCAAAACACTGCTTCAGAAAGCTTCGAGCACAATGAATCAGCGTATCGAATCATGATTTGGATCGTGTGTCGAACTACCAAACGGCTGAAATCACGTGTCTTTGGTGCTCCGAACAGCAGATTCAACACACTGATTCATTTATGATCCGATGGTTCCTGAAGCAGTGTTTTGAAACCTCACTGAGCCATCGGATTTCAACTAAAATATCTTAATTTGTGTTCCGAAGATCAACGAAGGTCTTACGGGTGTGAAACGACATGAGGGTGAGTAATAAATGACAGAATTTTTATTTTTGGGTGAACCAACCCTTTAACGTTGGCCGACAGAAGCGCGCTGCAGTGTTTGTTGTTGTTGTTGAGCAGTAGGACATGAGCTGTTGGCGAAACTTGCATTTTTGGATCATCTTTTACCATTGTAGGAATCAAACCCAAATATCGAATCAAAATGTAATTAAATTACATTTAATAAGAACCGGATTCACCATAAATGATTCAGAATCAATACTTAACACTTTATCAATTATTCGTCCAGCGAGAAATTGAGCTTAAAGTATTTTACCAATTCTGGACAAAATATTATCCTGTGGCCACTGAAATAATATTTTGTGGTGATTATTAATTATGGTTATGATTATGATTATGAGCAAGGTAGCATGATCTTTGTTTAAGGCAGCAATTTGGTAAGCACAGCACAAGACACTTGTATGTATGGAAAATCAAACAAGACTTTATTGAACTAAATCTACTACGCACAAACTAATCTAACGAAAAACATATACTCTCACACGTACACACACACACACACACACACACACACACACACATTCATTCAGTTACAGGGAAATGGTGAGATTATTGTTTGGAGGTGAATGGATTCCCCAGTTGTTTAGCTTTTAACAAGTTTCTCTGACCGTAACCTGAGAGAATTAATACACTAGCAATTCAACCATAGTTTCATTTGCTTAATAAAATTGCACCAGCTCAGCAAAATTAGGAGACCTGTGTTACTTGTGTTGGCTGCTCCTTTAAGCGCGTGTTCCTTTCGTGACGGAGTTGAAGGAAGTGCGTGGCTCGGTCAAGAGTTCTTCTGAAGGACGACATCCGTGGGGAAGAAGTTGGCTCTGCAGAAAATGGAGTCTTCATTGAATAGCAGGGTTTACGCGTTGCTGCGTGAGTTTCTCTCTGCGTCTCAAGGAGTTGCTGGAAACAAAGGACTTTTGGTGAGTCCTCGCCTACGAAGTTCCACGAAGTTTCTTGCAGGTTTGGCTTGCAGGCAGGACGATGTTCGGTCTGCCACCTCAGCGAATGCCAAGACGAAGTGCAAAAGCAGAAAGCCAAAAGCAGAAAGCAAAAGCAAAAGCAAAAGCAAAAGCCATTTCACAATGCGCGGTATTGAGTTTTGAAGGGTTTGTTGGTTCCGCCTTTCCGATTGTTTTAGCCAATCAGGTCCTGTTTTGGGCGGGGTCCAACACCCCGTTCTCCTGTCCTTGTATGCAATTAGCATACTGTATTTACAGTCCTTTGTTCTCAAACTTAGGGATTTTGATCAGAACTTTGAGAAGTTAATTTTGCTAGTTCAAAAGTCATACATCTTACATAAATCAATTTTGCATCAAAATACTGGAAAGCATTCATCCATCAAAACCATACCAAACAGTACACACTTTCTATAATTGAGGTAGATTTTCTTCAAATTTACCAGTAATCAATATTTAAAACACACAGAAAGAATTACATATGTTCCATGAACAAAATAAAACATGCTTAATACATATGATATGTTAGAGACTGCTTTTTTGGTCTCTGAAACTTTGGAATGTCTTTTGAAATGCAAAGCTGGGCAGAGGGAATGTTTCTTGTGGGTGATTCTCATGGTGCCCTGCTGTGATCTTAACCTAGACCTGCGACACATCTCGAGGTGTTCCTGATAGCAGTGGGAATTTACGCCTTGTATCTTGGACTTTGTTGATCCATCTGTTCCTTCGTCAACAAAGTGAGAGATAGTCTTTTTGATCTGTCTCTTCAGTAAATGGTCTCCAAATGGTGGCAATTGGAGAACAGGATCTTTCAGCAATATTGTAATTCATGTAGGTCTTGGTGAGGAAATGAGTTGATTCTCTTTGATCTTTTTGAATGTGGAGTGTTTTGGTCATGTAATGTGCTTCGTTCATCCTACACCATTTCAAAGTGCATCCAATTCTACAATAGATTATCTTATCCCAGACATTGTTAAAAATGTAATCCCTGCCACCAAGATATTCCTCTGTCGGTCATGAATCATGGAAGTGAAACCTAAATCTGTCACAGGGGTGGTTGGACTTATTCACGCACATTAAAAATATTTATTAAAAGCTTCTTTCTTTTCACATTTTTATATACAGCATTAAAATAATAGGCTGTATGGGAGAGAACGGGTATGTCTATGTGAAATCCCCCATATCTCATCTCATAACACCTCCGTGAAGATTCGACTGAGATTGGTAGTCGAATCAGACTCCTCCTATTGAAGCTTTGAATCGTCGACTATTCAGGGTCACTTCTATGATATAGTCTAGGTTTATGTAAAGTAACGCAAAAGCAAGTGGAGCAGACTAATTTCTGCCCCAACTGTTCTCAGTTAAGACATGCTGTATTTCCATATTTCACCACAGACTAACATTGGGAGAAATGTGGGTTCTGTTGAGGGCAGAGGCATCATGAATCAGTGCAATCATCACACAGCCTACCTGCCGAAACCAATAAGTTTTAATATTTCCAGCTCACTTTATGACTTAAATTTGTCTAGAAACTGAAAATATTTTGGACTGATTTAGTTTATATTGAAGTCAATGCAGACCTGGACTGGCCATTTGGGAGCAGCTTCCATAGCAGATCTATACTGATGTAGAAATCAACACACTGTAATGTCAGGATCAAGACCTTCTAGAGGAATTAATGAACAGAGTTCAATCATTCTTGACTGAAAATGTGTTCAAATGTGTCTCTATTTTATCAAAGCTGTAAGACTCAAAAAGGTCATGTGGTATTTTTTCATGAAGTCAACTATAAATACAGGCAGTTGCAGATTAATTAATTTTAATTGTTACGACATGGCTCAAAGTCACAACATAAAGAGGACACTTAAGTTTCAATAAATAAGTTTCAATAAAGAAAATATAAATTTATTTCAGGTTAATCAAATAATGTCTAGGGTCAAAATGGTAAAGAATAATAAAAGAAACAACAAATCAAATAACTGTTGGAAATGGGGTTTGTGGAGTTGTGGAAACAAATGGGAACACCAAAATATCAACCCATTCTTCAAACAAAGACACAGAAACAAAAATGAGAGAGAGTGAGCTCAAATCCATGAGCCTCGCAAATACGAGTGCCACAGGTGCAGCCCATGATCAGCACTGGAGTCCCACCCATCAAGGAGGAGCCTCTGTCCCTGCAATCTCACAAAAAAAAAAAAAAAAAAAAAACTAAAGGAAAAAGGGGCAGAGCTGTAACAAATAATAATTTATTTATTTAGCCGAGTTTCTTATTTTTGTCTTTTGTCAGAGCTGGTTTGTGGTGTTTCAGACAGATGTGGTTCCTCAATGAAGCAGCTTCAGATAGTCTTCTTTCAGATGCTGTTGTCTGTTCTGAAACTGTTCTTCACACAGACTGTGTTGCTTCTGTCTGCAGGATTGTTTGATCAACTTTATCAGTCACAATCCTCCTCATTATTCCTGATCATTATTGAACTGCAGTACAGTCATTATCTGATCACAAATCAAACATTCAGAAGCGCTTCTTCACACAAACATAATTCAACACACTCATATTTCATGTCATTTGAGTGGATTTTTACTCTTAGAAACACAGACTGGAGTTCAACACAGTTTCATCAGTCAAACACACATGAGCTGTAGAGATTTATACTTACATTCAGATTTCTACAATGACAAGTTGAGCTCTTTTCATCTTAAAATAGACTAAATTATATGTTTGTGATCCAGTATGTCAGGTGTGATATGACAATGTTTCTTCTGTTTATTTCTGCTGCTGTTGGTTTTCTGCTTCTGATTTCTCTTCTGTATTTTTCTGTTTCTTTGACAGATGAAGAGAAGTCAGTGTCAGTGATGAAGGGAGCGGATGTGACTCTACGTGCCAATACTGAAATACAGACAGGAGATAAGATATTCTGGATGTTTGGAGATGACAACTATACCATAGCTAAAAACACAGAAGAAGAGTGTGAAGAGTCTGAGTTCTTTTATTCTAGATTTAAAGCCAAAGTGTATCTGGATCCTCAGACTGGAGATCTCACCATCAAGACAATTGAAACTGACCACACTGGAAAATACAAACTAAAGATCATCAAAAATGACAAAGCCTCATTCAAGTTATTCAATGTTACTTTTTCTGGTGAGTGAAATATTTACTTTCATTGTAATTATGGTTTTATTTCTAGATCACTATTGTGTCATGTGCCTTTTAGGACAAACAGATCAGTATCTGCTTTCTGTGGACTGCCTCAGTTTTCCTCACAAGGACTGAAATTGTTGTGCACAGTCTCCTAAACTAATGACCAGTTCACCGTATAGACACATGTAAACCTGTCCAAGTCCTTCAGTGACCCACCCAGAGCCAAGACTTTTCAGGTCACACATCCTGAAAATGGCTGTCCACTGTATGTAGAAAGCTAGCAAAACATGCTGTTAATGATTCTCTTTAAACACATTTCTACATTCAATTTGTAATGGTAATTAGATCACTCGTGTCAACAATTTACTTTGACGTCTCAGAGAATCAACTACAGATCTGGGGCCGTATTCACAAAACATCTTAAGGCTAAAAGTAGCTCTTAACTTGCAGTTTTAGGAGAAACTCTTAAAAATAATGGGTATGTCAGTCCTAATTTTAGGAGTCCTAAATTTTTGCTCTAAGAATATTTCACAAAGCATTTTAGCGCTAAAACTAGCTCCTAAATCTGTGAAACATTAGTAGTCAAGAGGACTCCTGACTCACTAAGACCAAATCACAAACAGTCCTAATCCACCCAAAGACACTATACACCACTGAGGGAATAGCAATAGAGCCTTGGGTGCTGAACCTTTTCTTCATAAATGCAATACATTTTGATTTATAGATTTAAATCTATGATGAAACACATCAACAAATAAATAAATATTGTCTGATTACCTGTGCCAGTGGTTTTCATGAGTTCACACTTACAAATGATTGAATAGAGTAAAAAAAAAAAAAAACTATTTGGTGTGCTGTCCAAGGGTATTGAGGGCTCTGAGATGCAGACATCCAAGAGGCGGTCCACAATTCACTGTATATACTAGTTTAATTAGTGACACTTAGCCTACATTTTAAAACCTTTATTTGAATATGGCAACATTTTTATTACAAATATTTATTTGAATAGGGCAACATTTGTATTTTAAAACCTTTATTTTAATATGGAAACATGACACCTCATTCTACAATATTTCTATGATTAAATCACTGACTCCTCCCCCATCAGCCAATCACTGTGTGTTTACTCCAGAGCAACGAGGTCAACCCCGCCCTTACTCTTAGCTTAAGACTTCAGTCTATTCCTTAGTAAAAGTTGGTCTCAGCAGCTTTGTGAATAGGTTTTAAGAGAAAACTCTTAGCTAAGAACTTTTACTGCAATTTAGGAGAACTCTTAGTGGTAAGATAAAATGTTTTGTGAATACGGCCCCAGATCTGCAGAGAGAGTTTCACTATTTTTTTTTTTAATTAGTACATTTCCATGACAAAAACTGTCAGTAGCTCAGTTATACCTTCCTCAGTCTTAACCTGTCTGTCCTAGTCTACACTACACAATGCATTATCAAATCACTGAAGCGATACCTTGCTTGTCTTTCATTCATGTCACTTCCTGATCTGATCAGTGTGTCACTTTTAAGTGACCATGAAATAAAAATTTGTCTGTTTTCTGAATAAATGTTATTGATCTTATTTATTATGAGTAATTTGTAGGTTATTTATTTCTTAAGCTTGTAATTTTGAATCAAAATGCCATAACCTGTCTTCCAGTGAATCTGCTGACTTCTCTCTAGTGATGAACGCAGCTCTTCTCTGATCATTTAATTCACTCACATCCTGTTCCTGCAAGCTTTTATACGCTTCACTCACTCGTCTAGTGTGAAACAGGCTGATGTTTGCTTCTTATCTGTCTTGTGATCGACAATGAAAGTTTTTCTGAATGAGCAGAGGAACATGTCAGATGCTCTTTGAGCAAATTATTGTTTTTGAGTTGAATTCAGACTTTTTTCACACATTTTTCCTCTATTTGCTTCTTTTAGTTTAAAAAAGGATCTTTAAATAGTCAAGCTCAACAAAATCTGTGTGTCTGATGTTTGTTGTGTGGATTTCAGGCTGTTCTGTTGGTCAAAACACTCATTAGATTTGAGGTTGACTCATTTAATTCATTTATATCTTCATGTAGATTTCTATAATATAGTAGAATCAGAGAAAGCTGAGTTCATCACTGATATTTATAAACTGAGTGAATGAAACATTTGAGATGTTGAACAATTGATCAGTAATGATTTTTTGTCTGATGTTGTTAGTTTCTGTTTCTGATTTCTGATCTATATTTCTCTGTTTCTGTGCAGCTGCAGCACTTCAAATGAAGAGATCAGTGCTGAAGGGAGATTCTGTCACTCTGAACTATGATACTGATATACAGAAGGATGATAAAATACAGTGGAAGTTTGGAGAGAAACTCATAGCTGAAATGACTGGAGAGAACCCTGAGAACCCTCAATGGACTGATGATGAATTCAGAGACCAAATGAAGCTGGAGCCTCGGACTGGATCTCTTATCATTGAAGAAATCAGACCTGAACACTCTGGATTATATAAACTAGAGATCAAGACCAGTGATTATTCAACATTCAGACTCTTCAGTCTTATCGTCTGTGGTGAGTAACACAAAGTCTTTCAGTGAAACAGCAGCAGTGTATATGACAGACCTTGTGTCAAAATATGATTATAAAAGTGTTCCAGTTGTGTTATATTAATGATGGAGAAACTCTGAGCTGTTCATCATATCACTGCACTGCTTCCATAGCAGATCTACAGGTGCTGGTCATATAATTAGAGTATCATCAAAAAGTTGATTTATTTCACTAATTCCATTTAAAAAGCAAAACTTGTATGTTATTTATTCATTACACACAGACTGATATATTTCAAATGTTAATTTCTTTTAATTTTGATGATTATAACTGACAACTAAGGTAGGGTGACCATATGCAGCATTCTCCCAGGACACGTCCTGTCTAGGATTTCTAAATTGCCTAAAATGGTTTGAGCCCTTGCCTCTTTAATTGTGAAAGTGGTCATATCGATGTGCCCCCGGAACGTGATTTAGGAACGCGATTTCTACACGGTGGTCTGTGCAAGCCACTGTTCTTAATGACATTCTTCATGCAATGCAATAAAATGTTGTCGTATTTGCAATGCTTTGACCGTTCTCTGTAGATCCAGCATTCTTGCAAGCCACAATCGGTTGATTATGTATAATGTATGCTATTGGTCAAATTATTGTTCAGTCGTTACCTTCCGCAAATATGAAAACAAAACCAAAACTGGGACATTTTATGCAACTTAGAAATCCTGGACAGGACGCGTCCTGGGAGAATGGCGCATATGGTCACCCTTAACTAAGGAAAATCCCAAATTCAGTATCTCAGAAAATTAAAATATTGTGAAAAGGTTCAATATTGAAGACACCTGGTGCCACACTCTAATCAGCTAATTAACTCAAAACACCTGCAAAGGCCTTTAAATGGTCTCTCAGTCTAGTTCTGTAGGCTACACAATCATGGGGAAGACTGCTGACTTGACAGTTGTCCAAAAGACGACCATTGACACCTTGCACAAGGAGGGCAAGACACAAAAGTTCATTGCAAAAGAGGCTGGCTGTTCACAGAGCTCTGTGTCCAAGCACATTAATAGAGAGGCGAAGGGAAGGAAAAGATGTGGTAGAAAAAAGTGTACAAGGGTGCCATGTCATCTGCTGGTGTTGGTCCACTGTGTTTTCTGAGGTCCAAGGTCAACGCAGCCGTATACCAGGAAGTTTTAGAGCACTTCATGCTTCCTGCTGCTGACCAACTTCATGGAGATGCAGATTTCATTTTCCAACAGGACTTGGCACCTGCACACAGTGCCAAAGCTACCAGTTCCTGGTTTAAGGACCATGGTATCCTGTTCTTAATTGGCCAGCAAACTCACCTGACCTTAATCCCGTAGAAAATCTATGCGAAGAGGAAGATGCGATATGCCAGACCCAACAATGCAGAAGAGCTGAAGGCCACTATCAGAGCAACCTGGGCTCTCATAACACCTGAGCAGTGCCACAGACTGATCGACTCCATGCCACGCCGCATTGCTGCAGTAATTCAGGCAAAAGGAGCCCCAACTAAGTAATGAGTGCTGTACATGCTCATACTTTTCATGTTCATACTTTTCAGTTGGCCAAGATTTCTAAAAATTCTTTCTTTCTATTGGTCTTAACCCTGTAAAGCCCACTGTTGCAGAATTACAACATCACTTGCAACAATTTTTAAAAAAAGCTTGCAAATGTTTTTTTTTCTCTCAAGACCACATTTACATAGTTAATGGGTTCTATTGTTTGTCCTCACAATGCTATTGGATAGAATAAGTATTTATAGGTCCGGTCATCTGGCCATGAAGTTACTCTACCTGCAAACTTCACGTCAAGCTCATCTCCTTTTTTTACATGACTGGATTTGTCAAGATTCAAGTAAGTAAATTTCCTTACATATTTTTTTGTGTTTATTACAATGTCTAGAACACAGATATATTTAGTTATTTTGGAAAACATTAATCAAATTTGATTTAGAGCTTGTTAAGTCCATGTTGTAATTCTACAACGTTGGGCTAGAGTGGTAGTCAAAATAGCCTGTGCTCCTACACATCACATATGGACACTGCACTTCTCACATGGTCACAAATTGAAATTTAAACTGTTAGATTCATTGTAATTAAGTTCTAAATGTGCTTTTCTGTTAAATTTGTACTTAGTTTAGTTTAGACCATTATTAAACACCGGAATAAACTGTATGTGGGAATTAAAACTCCATCATCCAGAGCAGTGAAACTACATGTATCTTTGTAGTTTATTTGTTTTTTAACTTCTAAATGATCCTGAGATTTTTTTGAGTGTTGGCCAAGTAGCAGTTTATAGCATTAAGAGCTCTGAATGATTTTGGGGGGATGCCTTTTGCATTGTTCAGGGACAGGTGTGAATGGTCTTGAACATGAACCTGTAAGTGCTCTGGGGGGGATGTATGTGTTCCTTTAGTATGATAAGTAGAGAGCATAATAGGCCATCCACACAGTATTGTTTGAATGTAGTAGTGGAATTTTGATTAGCATTTGCACTGAAATTATAATACTTTGATGGATAATATACTTAGATCTCTACCCTCGACACATAGTCTACCACCCTGTCTATTCTTTCAGTTTATCTACTACAATATAAGACCCATTTGTATTATTCACTTATTATTTTTTTTTACTTTTTCCATTTCAGAATGCCAAGATGTCATCGGACCACTCCCCACTGGATGTACACAAAGACATGATTGCACATTTCCCAGTAAAGACGAAGAGAGGACGCTGCAGACACTGCAATAATGGATACACAAATACACTGTATCAAGTGCAATGTTCGCCTGTACTTCTCAGATGAACAGAACTTAGGGATGGTCTTAGGGACTATCACTGTAAAACACAGACTTCATTCAAACCACATTGAAAGTGATAGAAGAAAAAGTTTTATAAATAATTTTTCTCAATATTTTTATTAATAAATGCTTATTCATAAAAAAATATGATTGTTGTGTGATTATTACTCATGATATATACTGTTATGGGCTATGTAAGCAATCAACCCTGCAAATGAATGCTTTAATGCTCTGTATATCTGTTCAGACAAAGTGAGTACAAATACAGAAATTCTGCTCCTATCAAGGCCCAACGTTGCAATATTACAACATTTCCCTAAAAACTTACTAAAAAGTAAAACATTTGCAAAATCTTTAATTTCTACATCAGAGGCCTCCTAAAACAATATCTGAGAGGTCAAAATTTTTTTTGCTCTTTTTTTTCTATATTTGGGTTTTACAGGGTTAAAGGTGCCCTCAAATGAAAAATTGAATTTATCTTGGCATAGTTGAATAACGAGTTCAGTACATGGAAATGACATACAGTGAGTCTCAAACACCATTGTTTCCTCCTTCTTATATAAATGTCATTTGTTTAAAAGACCTCCGAAGAACAGGCGAATCTCAACATAACACCGACTGTTACGTAACAGTCAGGGTGTACGCCCCAGTATTTGCATATGCCAGCCCATGTTCCCAACATTATGAAAGGCATTAGACAAGGGCAGGCAGTAACGTTTGGATGTGCACAGCCGAATCATCAGACTAGGTAAGCAAGCAATAACAACAGCGAAAAATGGCAGAATAATAACTGACATGATCCATGATATGTTTAGTGATGTTTGTAAACTGTCTTTCTAAATGTTTCGTTAGCATGTTGCTAATGTACTGTTAAATGAGGTTAAAGTTACCATCGTTTCTTACTGTATTCACGGAGACAAGAGCCGTCACTATTTTCATTTTTAAACACTTGCAGTCTGTATAATGCATAAACACAACTTCATTCTTTATAAATCTCTCCAACAGTGTAGCATTAGCCGTTAGCCACGGAGCACAGCCTCAAATTCATTCAGAATCAATGTAAACAATATAACAGTATACAATACTCACATAATCCGACGCATGCATGACGAACACTTTGTAAAGATCCATTTGAGAGTTATATTAGCTGTGTAAACGTAGTTTAGGCACTGTTTAAGGCAAGCGCAAGCTCCGTGGGCGGAGAGCACGAGATTTAAAGGGGCCGCACAGCATAAATCGGCGCGTTTATAATGATGCCCCAAAATAGGCAGTTAAAAAAATTAATTAAAAAAAAAATCTATGGGGTATTTTGAGCTGAAACTTCACAGACACATTCAGGGGACACCTTAGACTTATATTACATCTTTTAAAAACATGTTCTAGGGCACCTTTAAGTAATATTCTAATTTTCTGAGATACTGAATTTGGGATTTTCCTTAGTTGTCAGTTATAATCATCAAAATTAAAAGAAATAAACATTTCAAATATATCAGTCTGTGTGTAATGAATGAATATAATATACAAGTTTTACTTTTTTGAATGGAATTAGTGAAATAAATCAAATTTTTGATGATATTCTAATTATATGACCAGCACCTGTATATTGATGTAGAAATCAACACAACTGAAGTCAACTGTAAATACAGGCAGTTGCAGACTAATTTATTTTAATTGAATAATAATGAATTAATTTATTAACGTATTTAGTCAGAGCTGGTTTGTGGTATTTTAGACAGATGTGGTTCCTCAATGAAGCAGCTTCAGACAGTCTTCTTTCAGATGCTGTTGTCTGTTCTGAAACTGTTCTTCTCACAGACTGTGTTGCTTCTGTCTGCAGGATTGTTTGATCAACTTTATCAGTCACAATCCTCCTCATTATTCCTGATCATTATTGAACTGCAGTACAGTCATTATCTGATCACAAATCAAACATTCAGAAGCGTTTCTTCACACAAACACAATTCAACACACTCATATTTCATGTCATTTGAGTGGTTCCCTTTCGAAAGGGAACTTCAACTCTGCGCTGATTGCGCTTTGGGGAACGTCACGTGACCCAGGTGTCTGAAAGCACCTGGCTGGCTGCAGCTGCCTTGAGAGCGCGTTAAGAAAGGGGCCGCGTGCGGATGGCTCGACGAGCTTTTCCTTTCTGTCCATTAATGCAGCGGCTTCCATGACTTTCCATTCCCTTCTGATCTCCTCGTTTGAGATCGGGAGGGCATGGAAAAACCCCTAGCCGTCCAGATTTGTATCTGAACCCAGACAGACGGGAGGAGGAAGAAGCAAGAGTGAGGTGGGTGATCGATTGTAAACACTGTTGCGTTTGTATCGATCCCCCAGCTACATAGGGCGATTTATATCTACCCTCTCCTCTTCTTCTTCCGCCTCCTGTATGTATATATATGTGTGTATGTATATATATGTATGTTTATTGCATATGCATATGTATATGTATATGTATATAAACATATTCATGCTCAGATGCTTCTTATGGTCAGACTGATGGCTGGGCCCATAGTGTTTATTCATGTCAGCCCGCTGTTTCTGTTTGATAGTAAGAGGATCTTTTAGGCTTAAAAGAGCCTTGGATTCCATCCTTTTTATGTAAAAAAGGAGCATTAGGAGTCTTTAGTCTTTGAGCCGCAGGGGGGTCTATATTTTATGTGTTCAAAATAAGACCTTATTTTCCTGTATAGTTTTCTGGGCATGCAGTCAGGAAAAAGTAGGGTTTTTTTGGGCAAACTGAAGTTGATAGGCTGGCTAGTATGCAGGCCACAAAATGGCCGCCTCTTAGCTGCCTGTTGTTTAGAAGTAGCTTCTCATCTGCTGTGTTCTAGGGTAGTTTGAGTTGGCACTCGTCACTTCAGTTATTATGCATGTTTAGGTCGGCCTTAATTGGCCGCCTGACATTGTTTGCTTGTGAGCTTTGCTTTCTTTCTCTTTCCATGAGATTTGAAGGTGAAGCCCAGGCTTCACTAGGCTTGTGGCCCTGTAAGAAGGCCTGTAGCTTAGCGGCCAGGCTAGAGCTAGGTTAGGTGTGTTATTTGCGTATAACCCTATGTATACTATCCCTTGTCAGGTTGTATAGTTCCTAGTTCTGGTCTCCTCCCGAGGGAGTTGTCAGGCCGTATGCCCATTATCCCCTTACTATGTAGGTGCAATTGTTGAGTTTAAACAGCTAGGTTGTAGACCTAGGTTGTAGAGTTTTTTAGACTCCCTGATGCTGTTATCTCAGGTGGTAGGCCCTTATCTTTGCATAGATAAGTCATGCTGTGTGTGCAAGGCCCCACTTTCTAGAACTTTTATGCTAGGGAAAATGGGTTTTTTCCTCTGAGCCACTTGTTTCTCTAATCAAGTTTGAGTTGACGTTGCTAGGGTTTAGCATTCGTCCTCTATGGCTCAGTACAGATTTGAGAATCTGTATGGAGAGAATTATTTTCCTCTTTGAAAACAGCATATACATCAAAGCGCTGCATTGCTTTGAAGTTCTAGACTTTTGCCCTACATCATATGTGAGCTTACTTATGCTGCCACAGGTTAGCACCTGTTCCCATAATAGCAGGCTTTTTTATGTAGCCGCTATGGGAGACACTGGTGACCTATTTTCCCCATTAGTAGGTTTATTGGTGTTAGTGAGTGCATCACCTGTTGGATTGCATACTCAGGGTAGTATAGAACCACTTTTTGAGAAAAGCTGGTTTGTATTCGCTCCCTTTTTGTGATCTTGTTAACAGCTATATTGCATATAACTTTGATCGTAGGCTCTTATGGTTAATTAGCCTCCTTCTAGTTAGCAATTGTTTTTATAACAAGTGCTGTTAGCTGATCATAGTTTGCTCACATAGTGTACAGCATTTCACGGGCTGAAGCCATGTGTCATTAGAATGGTAGGCCCCAACAGGCCTCTTTTCTAGTTCACATGCTGGCACAGTCTGTGTTTCATTTCAACAGTTGCTGAACGCCACTTGTCGCTGAGATTGTAGGCCCCATTAGGCCTCCTTTTTAGTTGATTTGTTGGCAGGATGCTTTGAAAAAACCTGACCACCTTAAAAGGCCACGCCCCACCTCGACGGATAGGCCCTAATCAGGCCTGTTCACGTTGGGTGGCAGCGTTCTATGTATTTCTTCTGAGGAAGTTTCAATGCTAAATACATGGCTTTTGGGTGGACTGGTTATGGCAGCCGCTTGCTGATGCCATATGTTTAATAAGGTAGGCCTCTTCTCGGCCTCTGGTGTAGCATTTGGAGTTCAGCTGCGTACTCTTCTCGCTGTGAGAATTTATGGTGCTTTTCCGAGTACTTGAGTGGCTAGCCCCTCAGGATGTATGCTGTGGTTAAACCTTACTGAGGTTTGGTTTGAACTGCATCCGTCTCCCTGAGCCTGATCTTACGCTAGCTGAGCTAATAGCCACCTAGAGGTCTAAGGTGGATCTATTCATGCTCCTAGAGATGGCCACTGGACTTATGCCATATGTCTAAAGGTTGCTAGGCCCTATGGGCCGCCCTTTTTCAACATAGTGGTATATGTTGATGTGTATTTCTCTCTGAGAACCTTTATATACACTTCTGGTTGGCCAGGTGCCCAGATGATATTTAACCTCCTTGGTGTCGGTTATTTATCGTTCTTCGGTGCCTAAGAACACTGCCACGAGCTGATGCCCACGTGTTTGTTGAGGTGATAGGCCCGCACGGGCCTTCCTCGACTATGTGTCGGCGTATGTTGTACTCCTCTTGCTTGAAAGAGTAAAAAGGTGCTTTTACTGAGCACTCAGCTGAGTTCTGCTCTCCAGGATGCCCATCTCTACGCGTGGGTCTGAGTTGCTTCTGCCTTTCAGTCTGCCTGCAGTCACTCTTACCTGCTCTCTTCTATGAAGAATGCGTTATGGAGATTCTGTACTCAGACAGGGTTGGCCAAGACTAAGTTTGTCCTATGACAGACCAGGTCGGCCTCCCTGGTGGCATTAGGGGTAACTTCGTTCCCCTCTAGTGACTGGACGGGGTTCCCTTCGGTTCCCTGGCCTCATTCCCTTAAAGAAACCACTTTGTCTGTGGAAAAGTTGGTTTCAGATGCCTCTAGCGGCCTTAGTAGGCCTTCTATCTCTGGAAGGCCTCTGTTGGCTCAGCTTGGGCTGTTGGCCATAGGGAATGCTGTCACTGACAGCCTGGTGTGACCCGAGGGTGAGTTGCTAAGCGTTTCCTTCGAAACTGCTTGACGTTTGTCAGCCATATTATTTGGCATGCACTCTCCTCAAGCATGGCGGCGTGGGTATATCGTTCCCCAAAGCGCAATCAGCGCAGAGTTGAAGTTCCCTTTCGAAAGGGAACGTCTCAGGTTACGTATGTAACCATGGTTCCCTGAGAACAGGGAACGAGACTCTGCGCTTTCCAGCCATGCTTCAGGCTGCCTGCCTGCAGAACAGTCCCTCAAGACGATAGATGTCTTCTGTCTCTCCAGGCGCTCCCTTTATACTTCCGGGTCGCGCCGTATGACGTCATAGGCTGTCGCCGGCCAATAGGGATTGGAGTTGTTGGATAGTTGCTTTCAGACACCTGGGTCACGTGACGTTCCCCAAAGCGCAATCAGCGCAGAGTCTCGTTCCCTGTTCTCAGGGAACCATGGTTACATACGTAACCTGAGACGATTTTTACTCTTAGAAACACAGACTGGAGTTCAACACAGTTTCATCAGTCAAACACACATGAGCTGTAGAGATTTATACTTACATTCAGATTTCTACAATGACAAGTTGAGCTCTTTTCATCTTAAAATAGAGTAAATGATGTGTTTGTGATCCAGTATGTCAGGTGTGATATGACAATGTTTCTTCTGTTTATTTCTGCTGCTGTTGGTTTTCTGCTTCTGATTTCTGTTTGTGTTTTTCTCTGTTTCTTTGACAGATGAAGAGAAATTAGTGTCAGTGATGAAGGGGGCGGATGTGACTCTACGTGCCAATACTGAAATACAGACAGGAGATAAGATATTCTGGATGTTTGGAGATGACAACAGTCCTGTAGCTAAACACACAGAAGAAGAGTGTGAAGAAGAGTCTGAGTTCTTTTATTCTAGATTTAAAGCCAAAGTGGATCTGAATCGTCAGACTGGAGATCTCACCATCAAGACAATCAGAACTTTCCACACTGGAAAATACAAACTAAAGATCATCAGAAATGGCAAAGCCTCATTCAAGTTGTTCACTGTCACTGTTTCTGGTGAGTGAAATATTTACTTTCATTGTCATTATGATTTTATTTTAGATCAGTATTGTGTCGTTCTTAAAGGATAATTCAGACAAAAATGCCCTTGTGTCGTCCTGAACCCACAAGACTTTTATTGAATTTGATCCAAATTTTAAGAAGTGATGTGATTGATTTGAATGTGGAAGTTTGAAACAAAAGTTAAAGGGTCATGAACCCCCCCCCCCCCCCCCCAATTTTAGCCTGGTTGTTCACACCTCAAAGCTCAAAAAACTCTGTTAAAATGGGCGTGTAAAGATCTGGAAAAGTGGGAGTGTAGAGGGTGAGAAGAGGGGAGAGAACAACCAATGAAGCACAGACATACAACACACTCATTATACACAATAATGAATATTAATATATGAGCATGGAGAAAATGACAACAAACTCCCAAGCACAAGGGAGAAATGCGAAAGAATATTTAATTGGGCTAATAATAGGCTACTTTGATTACGTTTACGAGCACTGCAGTCTCAAAATCAGTCTTTTGTCTATTAGAATAATCGTGTTGTCGCGTTCAGATAGGCTACACCACTGTATCAGTGTGAAATAAAAACTTTAAACACGGATACTTTATTCTGTATGAGCTATGTGCCACGTGGCTAGTGTTATTAAACTCATCGCGGAGCTCCGCGCTGAAACCGATCATATGCTCCGCCTGTATATCATAATAACAATCGTATTTTTCATGTGTTCGTATTCAAACTCCAGTTCTGACCGCATCACAAGTAAAATACAAACAGTACTGCTGTGCTGAAGGAAACAAAGCCTACGGCTCACGTGTTTGAACGCGGAGCAGGCAGAGGTGAATGAGCCGCACTTTTATGACATTTGAATTCTCTGCTGTAATGCGATCTCACGCAAACATATTTTCCATTTGTGCTGGTAGATTACAGCAAAACAATCCACATGCACAATCCATATGTTGAGAATCGGTCGACGACAGCATGTTCGACCATGCCCATACTTGGGCCGAAAGTACACGATTATGTCAGATTTTGTGACATAGCTCCGACTCAAACCGGAAGACAGAAATCGCTCTGAAAAATGCCAAAATAACTATTTTTCACTAATGAATAACATTAATGAGTACCTTTAGTGTTTTTAATGATGTGCAGCCTATACATATCTGTTTACATCTCAAAAAAAAGTGTTTTGGGGTTTCATGACTCTTTAAATCTTTCTTCACAAAAGATCTTCATTGTGTGAGATCTCTCTGATGCACATTTATGAGAGAATCTCAACACTGGTCGGCAGTGCAGATCCTCAGGTTGTGTCGGGAGAATGACCCTTTTATATGAACTCAGTGGTACTGGTATGACTTGTATGACAGAGTTTCTTTCTATGGAGCACAAGTGTTTTTCCTCCCATGTAAAGGTGTCCAATGTTGTTTGGACCCAAACATTTTTCAAAATATCTTCATTTGTTTCACAGAAGAAAGTCATACAGGTTTGGGATGACATGAATGAACAATCCATTTATGCACAACTTGAAGTTAGACACTAACTGATTACATCCATTTCTAATCCATCCATTTAAGAGTTCTGGGGCCGTATTCACAAAACATCTCAAGGCTAAAAGTAGCTGCAAACTAGGCCTGCACGATTCTGGGAAAAATATGAATCACGATTTTTTAGCTTAGAATTGATATCACGATTCTCTACAACGATTTTTTTTCTCATGAAATGTAATGTTTATTGCACACATGAACCATGACAAAACAAAACAAATTGGAAGTACCAAAAATATTTGTTTTGGCACCTATAGAACATTGCACATCACCACAAGCCTGTAAACATAGAGGCTTCAATGAATAGAACTACCGCGCTCGCTCGACGAGTGAAACACGAGACTAGCGTTCACACCAAACGCGAATAGAGCGTCAAATTCGCGTCCACCACGTCTAGTTTGCCGCTTGAACATTTTGAATGCATTCGCGCGTCTAGAGCGAAATAGACGCGCGTAAAAAACAAGCGTTTGAAGCGAAATTGACACGCGTCCGAGGCGAAATCCGCTTCTTGTGGGAGGGGCAAGTGCTAGGCGGTTGTCTGTTTGCAAGATGGCTGATGTTGATCGTGTGTTCATCGAGAGAGCTACCGCTTTGTATTTGCTCTGGAGAGCAGAACAGCGGCGTAGAGGTCAGCGTCGCGGGAAGGCTGCGGGTCGATAAACGTGTACGTGACTCAAAAGTGAAATGTGTATTTACAACTTACCAGGTAGCCCAATCTCCTCACCGACACTCTTCCAAGCGAGGTCCTTTTTATTCCTGTCTGAAGTATGAACTTGTGTCATAAATCTCTGGGTGACTGCTCACTGATAATATCAGTCGTTCCTCCATTTTGAATGAGTGACTTCGGGCGGGCCTGCCGCCACAGCAGCAAGCAGGCTCCTGATTGGTTAACGCGGCGCGAATTTACGCCAAAGTTCAAATTTTTCAACTCGGGCGTCAGACGCGAATTCGCGTCAAACGCTAAATGCACAAAAAGCACCATTCGCGCGTATCGCGCGAAACGCTCAATTCACGTCATTCGCGCGAACTAGACGCGCGAATGAGGCGAATTCGCGTCTTCCGCGTCGCGCTAAACGCCTCATTCGCGCCGCGAGACCTCCAGACGCGCGTAAACGCGTCTTTACATTGACTTAACATTGAAATCATTCGCGCCAGACGCTCTATTCGCGTTTGGTGTGAACAGGCGCTTTGTCGTTGGCTGAGGGTGAAGCCCTGTGAGAGCGGTCCTTTCAAAATAAAGGCTGATTTTTTTTTTTTTTTTTTAAATCGAAGTCATTTAAAAATTAAATCGTGAACAGGGTGAATCGAGATCGCGATTTTATAACGATTTATCGTGTAGGCCTACTGCAAACTTGCAGATTTAGGAGAAACTCTTAAAAATAATGGGCATGTCTGTCCTAAATTTAGGACTCCTAAATTTTTCTCTAAGAATATTTCACAAAGCATTTTAGTGCTAAAACTAGCTCCTAAATCTGTGAAATGTTAGGAAAAGTCCAAGAGAACTCCTAACTCACTAAGACAGAATCACAAATAATCCTAAAATGGCTGTTGCCAGTTGTCTGCCTCAGTGATCTGCTCAAAGACACTGAACACCATTGAGTCAATAGTGATAAAGCCTTGAGTGCTGAGCCTTTTCTTCATAAATGTGATCAATATTATGATTTATAGATTATAATCTGTGATGGCATAACAAAGATTCATTCATGTACAGGTAAAATGTATTGATTGATGGAGAATTAAACATTGTGTTGAAGTACACGTCAGCTCTATATATATTATATGCCACCTCTTGAGCTGATTAGATTAGATCGTTTGAACTCCTTCAAAACTCCTTCAAAAATTCATTTTTAAATTGAGACATGTGAGAGGCGGACAATTAGCTGAACACATACTTGTTTATCTAGTGACACTTATACTACATTTTAAGACTTTTATTTGAATATGTTAACATGACACCTCATTCTACAATATTTCTCTGATTAAATCACTGACAGAGGCTCCTCCCCCATCAGCCAATCATAGTTAGTAAGTGTGATGATATCATCCATAGCGACGAGGTCAACCCCGCCCTTTGTCTTATCTTAAATGGATAGTTCACCCAAAAATGAAAATTTGATGTTTATCTGCTTATCCCCAGGGCATCCAAGATGTAGGTGACTTTGTTTCTTCAGTTTTCTTCAGTTCTATTTGAAATTATGAATTTATCAGTCTAAATAATTTTTACTTTGTTTATTTAGTTTTTCTCTTTCAGGGTTGCTGCACATTTTTTAAAGTAAAATTTAAGGTTTTTTAAGACCTGAAGAAATAAAAATTAATACTAGCCTATACATTATGGCTGTTAACAATCAAATTAAATCATTATCAACAAAATCCATCTTTGCAATACAGTGGTGACACAGAATGAGATGGGGCATTAATATAGTTACACAGCATTTACAATTTGTATACATAAATTTAATTCAATATTTAAATATTTAGATTTTGTTCTAATTTTAACTTAAAATTAAAATGTACTTTAAATATGAAACTAAACTAAACTGCCAGTAGGTGGCAGCAAGTCACTGTCTTAATGAGTGAGTGAGTCAACTGATTTAATAATAATAATAATAATAATAATAATATGTTTTATTTATTTGGTGCCTTTCAGGAACCCAAGGACGCTTTACAGTAAGTTGCTATATAATATGAATACGTATAAGTATACAGTCAGTATACAACATGTAATCAACCAGATAGAACAGACAAAGAAGGTTAATCTACATTAGACTTACAAAAAACAAGCACAGTGCTGGAAAGTTGAGACAGACAATCAATTAACAAAACATAAAGTGAATAAGTGTGTTTTGAGGGCAGTTTTAAAGGTTCGAAGAGAAGAGACATCACGAAGGTCTTGTGGTAGCTTGTTCCAGAGCTTAGAAGCTGATATGCTGAAAGCCCTACCACCCACACTAGATAGACGGAACTTGGGTACTGCAAGCAAGTTTTCAGTGCTCGATCTCAGAGTACGGGCAGGGACATAGGGGATAATCATTTCACAAAGGTAGGAAGGTGCTAAGCCATGACGAGCCTTAAAAACTAGAGTAAGCATCTTAAACTGGATGCGGTAACTAACAGGGAGCCAATGTAGTTGCTGTAAGACAGGGGTGATGTGAGCTGATTTTTTGGTAAAAGTGAGGACCCGAGCAGCTGAATTCTGAATGAACTGCAAGCGATTTATGACTTTTTTGGGTAGACCATAAAGCAAGGAGTTACAATAATCAAGACGTGAAGTTATAAAAGCGTGAACAACAGTTTCTGCATCTTTGAGATTTAGTGAGGGTCTTAAACGGACAATGTTGCGAAGATGGAAGAAACAGGACTTGACAAGCTGATTGATGTGGGGTTCAAAACTTAGCCTAGAATCGAACAACACACCAAGGTTTTGAATAGTGGAAGAGGGTTGAACCAGGACACCATCAATGTTAACAGAAAAATCGTGTTGGGTGAGATCAAGGGATTTAGGGGCTACTAGCAGAATTTCATTTTTTTTCCATATTCAACATTAAGTAGTTTTGAGCCATCCATATTTTGAGACCGTGTAAGCAAGATGTTAAGGAAGGGGGAGGAAAAACAGAGTTAGGTTGTACAGTGAAATTTGTGTGTCGTCAGCATAACTGTGAAAATTAAAGCCATGGCGCCGGATGATCTGACCTAGGGGAAGTGTGTAGATTAAGAATAAAAGTGGACCAAGGACAGATCCTTGAGGCACTCCACGGGAGAAGGTGACAGAATGAGAGCTGAATTTGTCAATGCTAATGAACTGTTGCCTGTCTGTGAGATATGAATTTAGCCATTGTAAAGCCATTTCTGAAATGCCGATTGCAGACAATCGGGACAAAAGTACAGAGTGGCAGACGGTATCAAAAGCGTAACTCAGGTCCAAAAGGACCAGAATGCTGAGGACACCAGAATCAGAGGCGAGGAGGAGGTCATTCACTACTTTGAGAAGAGCAGTCTCTGTACTGTGGAGGGGGCGAAAATCAGACTGAAATGGTTCCTGCAGATTATTTTTGTCCAAGTGAGTCTGCAGTTGTGTGGCAACCACTTTTTCTAGGACTTTAGACAAAAAAGGAAGATTGGAAATTGGTCTAAAGTTACTCAGTACTGTGTCATCAAGGCCAGGTTTTTTAAGTATAGGGGTCATCATGGCTATTTTCAGTCCAGGTGGTACATAACCGGTCATAAGGGAACTATTTATCATGTGGGTGATAGGTATAATGAGGGAAGGGAGAAGGTTTTTGAGTAGATGTGTTGGCAAAGGATCTAACTGGCAGGTGGAGAAGTCAGAGCTCATAATCAGCTGTTCAACCACAGATGTATTGGTGAGAGTAAAGTTAGAGATTGGGAAGGGTATCTGGAAAGTAGAAGTTTTTGAAGGAGTTGAAGAAGAAAAAGATTGATAGATATTGTCAATTTTTGTGTGTAAAGAATGTAAACAAGTTTGTTGATATCAGAAAAAAGGGTCCTGGGTTTACACTTTGCTCTGTTTATAATATTAGATGAGTAAGTAGCGCGTGCAGTGTTAAGGGCTATTTTATATTGTGATATAAATTCAGCATAGAGGGTAGCATGAGCAGGAAGACAGGTCTTATAGAGACGTTCAAGACGCCTAGCCTTCGCTTTCATTAATCTGAGCTCTGGGGTGAACCAGGGGGAAGAATAAGCTGAGGGGACAGTTCTTGTCTTTAATGGGGCCAGAGCTTCCAAGACATTAGATGTAGCTTCATTATATGATGAGAGAATCTCACCAGGACAACAGAGATTAACAGAGAGAGGCAGGGAGGAAGCAACAATAGCAGTAGAGAAGTTGTCAGTGTCTATATTTTTCAGGTTTCGACAAGATATTGAAGATTTGATTTTAGATTTGGCAAGGGGGAGAGAGAAACTAAGGTCAATGAGTTTATGGTCAGATATGCCAACTTCGAGACCCTGGACACAAACATTGTTAATTCCAACAGTGCAGATTAAATCAAGGGTATGAGAATGGGAATGTGTAGGAAAATCAATGTGTTGTGTTAAATCAAAGCAGTCCAATACAGTCATAAAGTCCTTAGCAGAAGTACAGTCAGAATCCACATGAATATTGAAAACACCAAGCATAACAATGTTATTATATTGAGCACATGCAATAGTATAAGCAACTCAGAGATATCAGAGAGAAAGTTAGCATGATGTTTAGGCGGTCTGTAGATCAGCAAAATCAAGAGTGGTGTGGGACCAGCAATTCTAAATGACAGATATTCAAAGCTAACAACAGCATGGAAGTCGATATTGATAGTTTTATATTTGTTCATAATCACAGCTGCCAGGCCACCGCCTCTGCCAGTGAGACGTGGTTTAGACAGATGGTAGTATCCAGGAGGCGTCAGCAGGTTAAGCTCCATAAAGTCATTAGGTGATTGCCAGGTTTCAGTGAGTAGTAGTATGTCCAACTTTCTTTCAACGATAATGTCATTCAGAAGTGTAGCTTTATTGGCCAGGGAACGAGTATTGAGTAGAGCAAAGTTATGTCTAAGGGGCGTATGAGTTTCACAGGAGTATGTCACATCTCTAGCCAGAGGTGTGAGAGTAGGAGACACATTATTGCAACGAAAGCGCTTGTCGTTATGGTGATGCATCAATCTATGTGAGCGTATCACGGGTATTAAAGACGGAGAAAAGGAGTGTTGAATCAGCCAGCGCTTAGGAGACCGATGAATATAACGAGGGCGATGAGAAATTCAGAGGCTTTTACACCATTCATATGTAGAAAAATCCAGCCGAGAAAAACCAGTTCATTTGGTGCAGTTGTGACAAGGTGTAAAAAAGCTCCATGTTAAAGGTCCCGTTCTTCGTGATCCCATGTTTCAAACTTTAGTTAGTGTGTAATGTTGTTGTTAGAGTATAAATAAAATCTGTAAAATTTTAAAGCTCAAAGTTCAATGCCAAGTGAGATATTTTATTTAACAGAAGTCGCCTACATCGAACGGCCAGTTTGGACTACATCCCTCTACTTCCTTCTTTAATGACGTCACTAAAACAGTTTTTTGACTAACCTCCGCCCACAGGAATACACAAAAAAGGGGGCGTGGTCTTGTTGCACTCCCACGGAGAAGAGCAAGAGTTGCGTTTGTAGAGTGTGTTTGTCGCCATGACGTCGAAACGCTGTTATCCCGCAGTCCAAGCACCTTTGTTTGGCCTTCCCAGGGACGCTGTACTTAGAGATCAATGCTGTCGAATCACAACACAGGAACCGCTGGCACAATCAGAACTCGTTACGTATTTCTGAAGGAGGGACTTCATAGAACAATGAAGTCATCAGCCCGTTTTTATGACAGTGGAAACAGCGGTATACAGATAAGTAAATTATGTGAAAAATACTGTGTGTTTTTTTACACGTGAAACATGAACACATGTTATATTGCACGCTATAAACACAATCAAAGCATCAAAAAACCACGAAAAATGGGACCTGTAAACAAAAACAAAAAGACAAGAGATGAAAAGGGGTCTAGTGACCACGAGTTTATTTATGAAGTACATTGCCTTACACAGTTCGAGACGAACAGCACTCACAAAAACGCAGCCACTCCAAACACTGTTACACGAACTACGTTAGCCAAGCCCAGGGGAGTACGATCACCAGATCTGTCATGACCCGCAAATTCAAACGTACAGAAAACCCAGCAATGGGCACGGGCAGAGGGCTCGCGGGGAACAGAGGAGTGAGGCCGCACCACACACGTTAGCCAAGCCCGGTGAGGAAAACAAGCAAAACACAATCAATGAGGAAGGGGAGACTTACTCACCGAAGGTATCAAGCGTTAAACCAGACACAGGCAGAGAGCTCGCGGTGAAAATTGAGGCGCGTCACGAACACCAACCATACAGGTAAAGGCAAAACTTTGTAAAAACCAGGAAACAGTCCAGTAATGTTTATGTTTCAGTCATTTGTTCAAATGACTGATTCATTTAGGAACAAAGCTCGGATTCGTTCTAAACATGGATTCAGTCAGTATAACAAAAACATTTCTGTTGCACAGGGACTGTTCTGCTGTTCATCATTTTGGGATTTTTGTTGGTGAAATAAAGGAAAAAAAAAACTATTAACAATACTCTGTCTAAAATGTAACTCACATTGTTCATTTAACAATAAGTTAAAGGAACATTGCATTTGTGCTGATTTGGGAAAAACTTTTGCTCGTGTGATATTGTAAAACAACTACATTTTATAATATGATATAATGACAAAGACTTGTCGGGGCAAAAATGCCTGTGTATCTTGAATTTTGAGGGCATTAACTGCATGAATAGCTACATCACGCTGAATAAGATGAGTAAAGAAATCGCTGCATCTTCTTCTTGTTTGACAGATGTCAGTGTTAAGGTGCAATACTGCCACCTGAGAGCTCAATCAGGTACTGCCGCTGGAGTATTTACAAGTCATGATATTATAAGCGTCCTATTCATTTTAAATATTGTGGTTATTGTCAATACCGTTATATAGTCACACCCTAAATTAACATGATACTGTATTGATATTTCATGCTTTGAATATCACGGTTATCGTCAATACCGGCATATCGCGACACCCCTAAGGCTGACATTGTTCCTGCTGTTGCCGCTGGTGTCTCTGTTCAGGGACAATTCTGTCAGTTACATCACGTGAGGTATCGGTCTTTGGTATCAGGGGTATTTTTACGAGTACAAGTACATGAGCTTTGTATCGTCCCGACACCGTTACTGGTATCGGTATCGGTGCATCCCTACTTTTAACATTTAGAAGCACATGTTCAAATTCCAAAGCTTGTAGTCAGGGTACCTGTGGATCCTTAAAAAGATCCTTAAATTAGATTTTTAAAATTTAAGGTCATAAAAAGTCTTAAATCTTATTTTTACTTTTGAGAGGTCTTAAATTTTAGATGACAATTTGACTTGGGCATATCTATATCATTTACCAAATTAAAACTACTGTATCTAATTAACGTACATATTATTTTTCTTTGTGGATTTGCTTGTTCATGTGACAATTCACGGGCCTCGTGGAATTTACAACAGCGTAGTAGGTTACTGTCTCCTGCACGCGAAAGGAAAAGAAAGCAGAAGAAAATAGGTAAATGTCAGTTCAGTAACCGTTGTAAGTTCATTCTTTATGTGTGTAGGGGTGAGTGATAGTACTGTCTATGATGATATCCTAATTATTGTTTAACAATTTGCGAGCTGACATTGAGTTTGTCACTCACGCTTTTACTGTGATGTATGCAGTTATATGCCCTCAAAATTCAAGATATATGGGCATTTTTGCCCCAATGAGTTTGTCTGTGTTCCAAATTATTATGCAAGTGACATATCAGTAAGATTTCAGTACAATACGTCAGTACGTTATATTCACTTCCGGTGTGAGAGGACGCTGGCGCGTTGTGGTTGCCGCTTCTCTACCAGAAATAGAAATTGACATAGAAATAGACTTTGTCAAACAATCGATTGCACGATTAGCTGTTTTTATTGTTTTTATTGTTTGGACTGAAATGGCGACTATGATTTACTGAACCTTGTGCGATCAGATCTGACTCCCAACTCACCTGGATTAACCTGTTGGCAACATGCTGTTTCAATGTTTTTCAGTTATATTTTTTATTGTAATTTTAATTGGAGCTTACGGCAAGAAATATCTCGAACACCTGGACTTTACTATGGTAAAATACCTTCCAGCTGAACTGTTAAACTTTCAGCACTGTCTACCTCCTTCTACCTGTGTTTTGCAAACGTTGCGATCACTGCATCTTCTCCGCCGACCCAAATATGTTCATCGGGGATCCCGCCGGAGTCTTCATACAGGTGGTACTGGAGTAAATGCAGTTTGGTCGGAGAGGCGCTTGGATCGCCGTCACAAAACGGCCCGTGGAGTTTGTTCCGCTAATCTCTTCTATCCTCATAAATCTACTGCCCTGAATGGAGGTGTCCGTCTTGAGGAAATCAGGTTTGCGCACTTGAACACTCGCTCTATAAACAATAAATCGGCTTCTATCTGTGACATTATTGTGGACAAGAATTTGGATTTTCTTTGTCTCTGTGAAACATGGCATCAGCCAAATGACTATTTGAATCTCAATATGTGTGTCTTACCAGGCTATACTTATATTGATCAACCACGAATCACTGGTAAAGGTGGCGGTCTTGCTGTTATTTATAGATCTGATGTCTCTGTCACTGAAGTTACATTGCCTTGTTTTTCTTCATTTGAATGTTTGGCATTCAAATTGAATTCATCAATTCTTGTCTTAAATATCTACCGCCCTCCGAAACGCAACCCTGCATTTTTCTCGGAACTTAGTGAGCTTTTGACACTTGTCAGTGCAAATTGTTCAGCTATTGTTCTAACTGGTGATTTTAATATTCATATGGACAATCAAAATTGTAATAATACTGTTTGTTTTATGGAAACATTAGAGTGTTTTAATTTCACTCAATATGTCAACTTTCCAACACATAAGTATGGTCATATATTAGATCTGGTTTGTGCTACAGGTGTGACTATTGACCAGCTTGAGTGTACTGATGTATCATGTATAAGTGATCACAAACTTATTACTTTTACTGTGTTTCCTCCTTCTCCGCAAAAAACCAAGGAGCATGTAATCTGCTTTAGAAAAATTAGAGACATTGACCTAGATGCTTTTATACATACTATTGGTGAACTACCAGTTGTGACTTGCATTGACCAATATAATGCTGTCTTCTCATCTATTCTGGATGAGTTTGCCCCTGTGAAGAAACGTGTTGTCTCTTTTAAGAGGCCTTCTCCATGGTATACGCCTGAGCTACGTAAGCTTAAGGCAGCTGGGAGGCAGTTGGAGCGACAGTATAGGAAATCTAGCTTAACAGTTCACAAGCTTATGTATGATCAGCATCAGATGGAATATCACAACTCTCTAAAAATGACAAAAATGGAGTTTTATTAAACAATCATTAGTAGTGGGGCTTCTAATCCACGAGTATTGTTTAATACAATTAATAATCTAACCCAACCAATTACTAGGGTTAATCACCTCTCCACAGAGCAATGCAATGATTTTCTTAAGTATTTCTTGTGTAAAATTGAGAACATTTATAATACTATTGCATCTGTCTCTACTTCAGCTGAGCTATTAGATCTGCATCCTCTTATTTCCCCTCCTTTGCTTTCAAGTTTTACTGCTGTTAGTCCTGACATTATTTCAAAATTGGTTTTGTCAATGAATTCTTCATTTTCCTTACTTGATCCGCTTCCAACTACAGTTTTGAAAAAATGCTTGCCAGCTATTGTTCCTCATATTAATGTGATTGTTAACACTTCACTTACTTTAGGGATTGTTCCCCCAGCACTTAAAGTAGCAGCAGTCAAACCAGTTCTTAAAAAATCTGGGAGTGATACTACCGATATGTCTAATTATAGGCCTATCTCAAACTTGCCATTTGTTGCCAAGGTTCTTGAACGGGTGGTAGTTGGTCAGCTACAAAATCATTTCTCTGCGAATAGATTACTAGAACCTTTTCAGTCAGGGTTTAGGGCTGGACATAGTACGGAGACTGCCCTTTTGAGAGTAATGAATGATCTCCTGGTTGCAGCAGACTCTGGGGCTTGTGGCATTTTGGTCCTATTAGATCTCAGTGCGGCATTCGATACCATCTGCCACGCTATACTGCTGGACAGATTACATAAGTGGATTGGTCTCTCTGGTTTGGCTTTAAAGTGGTTTGAATCATATCTTTCAGAACGTACTCAATTTGTTTATTCTGGTATAAACAGATCTCAGACTGTTCCATTGCGGCAGGGCGTCCCTCAGGGGTCGGTACTGGGTCCTACTCTTTTTAGCATCTATATGTTGCCTCTTGGGCAGATTATTCAAAAGTATGGACTGGGCTATCATTGCTAAGCAGATGATACCCAGATTTACATTAGCACTCAACCTGATGTTACATCAGCACTTTCAATTTTAACTGATTGCCTACTGGAAATACAGGTCTGGATGAAACAGAACTTCCTACAGTTAAACTGCGCAAAAACTGAAGTTCTTTTGGTTGGCACTCCAACTGCTGTAAATAGATGCAATAATCTTAAACTTACAGTACATGATTGCCAGATTCTCCCTTCTGTACAGGTGCGGAACTTAGGTGTGAGTTTTGATGCGCAGCTGACCTTTAACACCCATTTTAAGAATGTTTCTAAAGTAGCTTTTTATCATCTTCGGAATATTGCACGTATAAGACCTTTTCTTTCTATGTCTGATGCAGAAAGGCTTATTCACGCCTTTATAACTTCCAGACTTGATTATTGCAATTCTCTTTTTGCAGGGTTACCTGCAAGTACTATTAAGAGACTGCAATATGTGCAAAATTCAGCTGCTCGTGTTTTAACTTACACATCATCCCGCGGTCATATTACTCCTGTGCTTTCTAAATTACACTGGTTACCAGTTGAGTCACGTATTGATTTTAAAGTTCTTATCTTAACTTATAAAGCAGTACATGGAATGGCCCCCGATTACATTTGTAATCTGGTGACAGTGCCCACGCCATCTCGGTCTCTCCGCTCCGCTGGTTCTCTTACTCTGTACCAGCCTCGTTGTAAACTCAAAACTATGGGTGGGAGGTCTTTCTCTTGTATTGCTCCCAGGTTGTGGAATTCTCTGCCTTTTCCTATTAGGAATGCTCCGTCTTTTGATTGTTTTAAGAATTTACTTAAAACATATCTTTTTACTGAAGCTTTTAAGTAATAATTTTACAGTATTTTTTTTTTTTTTTTTTTTTTTTTTTTGTTATGATTGTGTTTGTTATTGTTTCTTATTGTAGCGCCTTGAGTGTAAGAAAGGCGCAATACAAATAAAATGTATTATTATTATTATTATTATAAACATTTAGATTTTAGTTTTTCTAAGTAAATGTTTGTTTATTTATCCATGTCTTTTTAGATTACTGGTATCAATCTCAGACAAAATAATTTGCCAGGTCTATGGAAACCCTGCTTAGAGGTTGTTCCACATTATTAAGCAAGTCACAGTTCTCATGCAATATGGAGAGGAAGAAAGATCTTTCTGAAGATGAAAAGCATGAAATGGTCCAATGTTGTGCAAAAGGCATGAAAACAACTAATATTGTGAGAAAACTGAATGGAGATTATTCAATTATCATAAGATTTGTGAGTGATTTAGAGCACAGCAGAACTCAGATAAAGGCTTATTAATGAAAGTTCATGTCAAAAACATTAATTGTATTAAAAGGGCAGCTATAAAAAAAATTCAGTGTTGAGCAGCAAACAGGTATTTGAAGCTGCTGGTGTCTCTGGAGTCTCAAGAAGCTCTCCATGCAGGCTGGCAGTTAAGAAAGATGCATTTTACCCACCATTACAAATTATTTTGTCTGAGATTGATACCAGTTATCTAAAAAGACATGGATAAATAAACAAACAAACATTTTCTTAGAAAAACTCAAATCTGAATGTTTATTCTTCTGAAATCTTACTGACTTGTCACTGGCATAATAATTTGGAACGCAGTGTATATCATATGATATACAATATCACATGAGATAGAGTGCTGTTTTCCACCAAATCAGAACAATTACAAATGTGATATTTTATACAACAGCTAAATGGACAATAAGTTAACATTCACCCTGTTGAAAAAAAAGGTAGGTAGGTATTCTAGTAACAAAATTGTTAAGTTGGCAACAATGCTTCCGGTAATCAATTCTGCTGTGATAAAGGTCTATTTGTAAGACTTACTAAAGGTGAAATTATACCTCCCTGTATGTGTTGGCAAAATTTCACCTGTAGTAAGTCAGTCTTACCAATAGGAACCTACTACACAGGGTTGCTGCACATTTTTTAAAGTCAAATTTAAGCCAGGACCAGCAATAGCACCAGCACATGAGTTTCAACTCAAAATACCCCAGAGATGTTTTATTATTATTATTATTATTTTTTTTTTTTTACGTAATTAAAAATGCACCGATTCAGTGCGTGTCCCCTTTAAATGCTCGCGCTCCCCGCCCTCAAGCTCATGACTCTATAATACATTGCATAAACAAAGTTCACACAGCTAATATACCCCTCAAAATGGATCTTTACAAAGTGTTCGTCATGCAACATATCAGATCATGTAAGTATGGTATTTATTTGGATGTTTACATTTGATTTTGAATGAGTTTGATAGTAGCCTATGCTGCAGCTAACAGGGCTAAAGCTAACATTACACACTGTTTTATAAAGAATTAAGTTGTTTATGAATTATACAGACTGCAAGGGTTTAACAATGAAAATAACGACATGGCTCTGCTCTCTGTGAATACCGTAATAAACAATGGTAACTTTAACCACATTTAACAGTACATTAGCAACATGCTAACAAAACATTTAGAAAGACAATTTACAAATACAGTAGGTGGCCATCCAAAACGGTGGTTCTTCCGCCGCCAGCGGCAAAGTGCATTTGCAGCTTTTGATCGCTGAGTGGCGCTTTAACCTCATGTTATCCAACAAATGCATCAAAACACATTTATCTATATGCAAAATGTCAATTTTCTCACATATTAGGCCTATATTGTCACATCCACCACTCCCAGCGCACTCAATCTCCAGAGCACCAATCACAACACACTCAATCATCAGAGCACCAATACCAACGCACTCAATCCCCGGAATACTAATCACCGCCACCTGTTCATCATCAGCACCACAATCACCCGCTCCATAAAAGACTAACAGAAGTACTGTAACAGAAGACCGGACCATACCAACTGGATTTCAACATGAGTCGTCCGGATCCCTTCCAAGAGCTCGTTGGCGCTTTGCGCCGAGCACTCACACCTCATCCACCGTCTCTGTCACTATCACCCGCTGCTGCTTCCGCAAACACTGTCTCCACTCCTTCACCTGCGGTTCACGCCAGTACCATGGCCCCACCAGCGCAGGATCGGCGGAGGACTGCAGCGGATTCCTCCTGCAATGTGAACTGGTCCTGGAGATGCAACCGCATCTCTACCCCAGCGATACAGCGAAGATAGCGTTCATCATCTCTCAACTGCAAGGCATTACGCTGGGCAGATTCCCTCTGGGCTCAGAAAGGTCCAGCTATTCAATCCTATTCCTCCTTTGTCTCACATTTCTGTGAAGTCTTCGGCAAGCCCATCTCTGACTCTTCCATTGGTGAGAAGCTTTACAACCTTAAACAAGCATCTATGTCTGTCAATGAATATGCCTTGCAGTTTTGAACACTAGCCGCAGCAAGTGGATGGAACAAGCAAGCTCTCATCACCACCTATCGTCAGGGTCTGGAACCTAGAGTGCGGTTGCATCTCGCTGCATACGGCCTCGAGCGATTCATCCAACTATCCATCCTCGTAGGTACTCATAAGCAGTCGTGTATCGAAGAACACCAGGGCCAGTCACTCACCACCAACCTCCTCCGTCGATCCGAACCCGTCAGTCCTCCAGAACCAGCCCACGAGCCAATGCAAATTGACAACTCCCGACTCTCCGAACGAACGTCCGCCGAACGTCAACGAAGAATTACCCAGAATTTCTGTTTAAACTGTGGCTCTTCTGGACATGCGATCTCTTCATGTCCCATTCGTCCACCTCGTCCCGTGGTGAGTGCTATTATTCCCTCCATTAAGAAAATGAAACCACTCACTACTGTAGTCAACCTTACTGCTGCTGATCTCTCTGTTCCAGTGGTGGTTCCAGTCCGCGATTCAGGCTCAGCAGGAAACTTCATCTCTGGCGCCCTCTGCCGACAACTCAAACTCAAAACCTTGCCCTCTCCGAGCATCTACCAAATCCACTCCATCACAGGCAAACCATTAAGCCATAAGAAGGTCAGCCGATGTGTGGGTCCTCTTCAACTGCGAGTAGGAATTCTTCATGTGGAAGATATACATTTGCTGGTTCTGGAGGAATCCACTTCTGACGTGGTTCTAGGGCGCCCATGGTTGGAGCAGCACAGTCCAACCATCTCCTGGCGAACGGGCGAAGTCCTGAAGTGAGGCGATAACTGTTTCTCTACCTGTTTCTCCGAGCTTCCTGTTCCCAAGTCTCCTCATTCCAACAACATCTCCATTTGTACCACCTCCATTGAAAGTCCTGTTAAGAAACGTTCAGTGGATATACCAGCCTGTTACGCCCCCTTCAGCGACGTCTTCTGCCCACAACGAGCCTCCAAGCTGCCTCCACACCGGCCATAGGACTGTGCCATCGATCTGTTACCGGGTGAGCCAGTGCCCAGGGGAAGGATATACCCACTGTCAGTACTGGAGGAGAAGGCCATGGAGGAATATATTGAAGAGGCCCTTAACCAAGGATACATCCGCCCGTCTACTTCCCCTGCTGCTTCAAGTTTCTTCTTTGTGGCTAAAAAGGACGGAGGCTTGCGGCCATGTATCGACTACCGTGCACTGAACAAAATCACCGTAAGGTTCCGGTATCCCCTTCCTCTCGTCCCAGCAGCTCTGGAACATCTCCGTGGTGCCACTGTGTTCACCAAGCTGGACCTCCGCAGCGCGTATAACCTCATCATGATACGCGAGGGGGACGAGTGGAAGACCGCCTTCGTCACGCCCACCGGCCAATACAAATACCTCGTCATGCCGTATGGCCTGGTCAACGTCCCCTCCGTATTCCAGGATTTCATCCATGAGGTGCTCCGGGAGTTTCTCCATAAATTCGTCCTGGTATACATAGATGACATCCTCATCTACTCCCGGAGCTTGGCCGAACTTCGCCACCATGTTGCGGAGGTCCTTCGTCGCTTACGACAGTTTCAACACTTTCTCAAGGCTGCAAAATGTTCCTTTCATCAACCATCTGTTCAATTCCTGGGATACAACATTGATCACAGTGGCATCCGGATGGACGAGAGGAAGGTGGAAGCAATCACCTCCTGGCCCACACCATCCACCATCAAAGAACTCCAGTGCTTCCTTGGCTTTGCTAATTTCTACCGCCGTTTCATCAAGAACTACAGCTCCATAGTCCATCCACTCACCAATCTACTCTGCCACCAGCCCAAGTCTCTGTCCTGGTCCCAGGAAGCCACCAACGCCTTTGAAGCCCTCAAGACAGCCTTCACCACCACTCCCCTCCTCGTCCACCCGGATCCCAAACTACCATTCGTCATAGAAGTGGATGCCTCCGCCACAGGAGTGGGAGCGGTGCTTTCACAGCAGCAGGGGACACCAAGTAGGCTCCATCCATGCGTCTTCTTCTCCCACAAGCTCAACCCAGCGGAGGTCAACTATGACATCGGTGACCGCGAGCTCCTGGCCATCAAGCTTGCCCTGGAAGAGTGGAGGCATTGGTTGGAGGGAGCCAAACATCCTTTTCAAGTACTGAATCCATCTTCGTGAGCCCCATCGAATGGTCAGAAGAGACCATTACCCTCCTCCAATGCCTCCACCAACGCTCCGCCAGGTTGTCCACCCAGCTTGCAGTATATCACTCGGACACGACGCACTCCACTTATTCACTCTGCGCACACGTCACTAGGCACTGGCCACCTGGGGGTCAGTGAGACCCTCTCGCTGCTTAAAGAGAGCTTCTGGTGGCCCAACATGGCCAACAACATCAGAAGGTACGTGCAGGGCTGCAGGGAGTGCGCCATCTCCAAGAGCCCTCGCCATCTTCCAGCCGGCAAGCTCAATCCTCTGCCCGTTCCTGAGCGACCCTGGTCACACCTGGGAGTGGATTTCATCACGGATCTCCCAGCGTCTAATGGCCATACATGCATCCTGGTGGTGGTAGACCGCTTCTCCAGTGTTACCGCTTCTCGTCTGATTCCCCTGAGAGGTCTACCTACCACAATGGAAACTGCAGAACTTATGTTTAACTACATATTCCGTTACTATGGCATTCCCGAAGACATCGTTTCAGACAGAGGACCACATTTCATCTCTCGTGTCTGGAAGCCATTCCTTTCCCTCCTGGGTCTGACCATCAGCCTGTCATCCGGATATCATCCTCAGTCGAATGGACAGATGGAACAGAAGATCCAGGAGATCGGCTGCTTCCTGCGTACCTTCTGTCATGGCCACCAGGACTCCTGGAACCAGTACCTGGGTTGGGCCGAGTACGTACAGAACTCCCTCCGGCAACCATCTACTGGACTCACTCCATTCCAGTGCGTACTCAGTTACCAACCCCCACTGTTCCCCTGGGACGGGGAACCCTCCAACGTTCCTGCAGTCGACTACGGGTTCCGGGAGAGCGAGAGGGTTTGGGACTCAGCCCACCACCAACTGCAGCGAGCCCTGCACAGACGCAGAATGACAGCAGACGCTCCCTCCTATCAACCGGGACAGAAGGTCTGGCTGTCAACCTTGGACATCAGACTGCGTCTGCCCTGCAAGAAGCTGAGTCCCAGATTCATTGGCCCATTCACCATCACCAAACAGATCAACCCAGTAACGTACCAACTCCAACTACCTCCACAGTACAGAATTCATCCTGCATTCCATGTGTCACTCCTCAAACCTCACCACCCTTCTGTTCCTCTCTCCACAGAACCTGACGTGGCAGCCGTTGAACCCTCCCTTCCACTGATCCTGGATGACAGTGCAGCCTACGAGGTTCGTGAGATTCTGGACCCCCGGCGCCGTGGTGGTCTACTGGAATATCTGGTGGACTGGGAAGGCTACGGTCCCAAGGAGCGCTCTTGGGTCCCCAGAAATGACATCCTCGATCCCAATCTTCTTCAAACTTTCCACGCCAACCATCCCAACAAGACTGCTCCACGCGGAAGAGGACGACCACCACGACGCCGGGGTCTTCGGCCCTAAGGAGCGGGCCGTGGGAGGGGGGGTACTGTCACAGACACGTCAGGTTCCATCATCCACCACTCCCAGCGCACTCAATCTCCAGAGCACCAATCACAATGCACTCAATCATCAGAGCACCAATCACAATGCACTCAATCATCAGAGCACCAATACCAACGCACTCAATCCCCGGAATACTACCTGTTCATCATCAGCACCACAATCACCCGCTCCATAAAAGACTAACACTCACACACACAATCCTCGTCTGGTCTCGTTTGCACTTCACTTACCTGAATGCTTACCTCAAGGACTCCCTCGATCTACTTACCTGTCTCCAACGTCTCCAGTGTTCCTCTTGTGCTATTCCGTCAGTGTGTGAGTATTCCCTGTCTCCAGTCTCCTGTGTCAGCGTCATCTCCCATTCCTACGGATATAAAAGGACAGTATTACCTCTCTGCTTTCTACACATAAGTATTCTTCAAGTATTACTCACCTGCATTACCATTTGACTCTGTTGAACATCAATAAATACCACTGTGTTTTACTCCTGCCTCTGTGTCCCTGTACTGTAACATATATTTATCACAAATACATTTTTTATTTATATTTTAAACTCCTTTAATAAAACAGCATGCATTTTTGACACGCACATACTTTGTTATTCGTTACCTGTCCTTTATTTTGACAGAAAATTATTTGGGAAAATATATCTGTTTGGACACTGATTGAGAAATTGTTGCGTGTTTCATGAATTATAAACTTTATTTTAGTAAAATGTGAGTCACTGAATAATTTTGCTCCCATTATTAAGGCCTAACTAAATCAAGAAACAAAATAAATTACACCTGCACAATTTAGCTAAATCATTGAAACTAAAAAGAATGGACGGATTAATAAAACGTCATAAAAAAAAAAACTGCAACTCCTGCAGCCGCAGTTAAATGCAGGAGTGTATTCTATTCCTTAAAATATCAAAGTGCGCTCCGCGCATGATGCTGCATGCTGATACTTGCAGCATTTATTCTTATTTGTCTACATATTTTATCTTCATTACAAATGCATGTAAAAAACAATTAACTTTAATGTATATTCAAAATGTGAAACTGCTATCTTATTCGCAATCAATAGCATTTTGTAATTATTTGTACATTAATATTTACGCAAATATTTGTACTTATATACGCAAATTTGTGTCTAACTTAGAATTTAGACCAGCTAAAATATATTGTTAGACCAAAAACATATTATTAATTAATTAAGTAATAAAGACATGTAATAAAGTAATAAATAAATTTAATAAAAACAGAAAGACGTCTATTGCTTCAGCCTTATTCAAAGGCTGCGGAAACATGGGTTTGTTTGTTACGCACTTCAATCCATTTCACACCTGATGTTTTTGGTTTTCATCCTATTTATTAAATATAGGCAATTGGTTGATGAAACATTGATTGAAATTAAGATGCAATTTCTACAAAACGAAATTCACTTCAAAGAAAGACTTACTATAAAACAAAACTTAATGAAGTGGTCAAACTCCCAGACACCACTTCTAATGAAGTGGTGTCTGACCCGCTGCATGTCTCCCGATATTGCGCATCCGTCATGCTATTCACTTTTCATAATCCACATAGGAGATATTATAAAAAATAATAATATTAGGCTATTGTCACAGACACGCCATGGTTCCAGCACCCTCCAATCACAGCGCACACCATCTCCTGAGTTCTGATCACTGCCACCTGCACCTCATCAGCACACTCATCACCAGCACTACTTAAGACACACTCACACACAGTCACATTGTCCGGTCTCGTTTGCATCAAAGGACTTACCTGAATGCTTACCTCAAGGACTCCTCTTGCTACTTACCTGTACTCCGGGTTTCCTAGCTCCTCTCCTCGATTCCTATCTGGCGTAAAGTGTTGTCTGAAGTCATCTACTCCATTCAGCAAGTATCATTCTCCATTGTCACTCTGCAAACACAAAGGACTGTGTCATTCTCCATATCACTCGTACATCACCAAAGTGCATCTGCTACTCACCTGTCTGCATCGTTATACTCTGCTTGTGTTCAATAAACAACCTGTTATTCCTATCTTCTGTCTCCTGCCTGGTCCTATTGTAACAGAAGACCGGACCATAACAGCGGAATACAAGCATCAGTCAACCCGATCCTTTCCAAGAGCTGGTAGATGCTTTTCGCTGCACATTTGCGGTACAACCACCGGTCCCAGACCCACCACCAGCTCCAGCACCCATCATCACTTCCGCATCCACCGCCACTTCTTCTTCTCCTGTAGCGCACTTCAGTCCCATGGCCCAACCGGCGCCCTACGCTGGTGCGGCGGAGGATTGCAACGGCTTTCTTCTGCAAGTGTCTCTGATCCTGGAGATGCAACCGCACTTATTTCCCACCGAACACTCCAAGGTAGCATACATTATCTCTCACCTTTCAGGCAAAGCGCTGCATTGGGCCGATTCTATCTGGTCACAGAAGCATCCAGTAACACAGACATATGCTGGCTTCGTTGAACACTTCAGGGAAGTGTTTGGAAAACCATCCTGGGATTCATCCATTGGTGAGAAGCTTTACAGATTAAAACAAGGAAAGTTGTCTGTTAACGAATATGCTTTACAATTCAGAACCCTGGCTGCCCGGAGCGGATGGAATGAACAAGCGCTGTTGACGTCATACCGTCAAGGTTTGGATCCTCAAGTGCGGTTGCATCTCGCTGCATACGAGGATACCATCGGGCTCGAACGTTTCATCCAGCTGTCTATACGCGTCACCACTCGTATGCAGTCATGTCTCGAAGAGCACCAGGGTCAGAGTCTCACTAACACCATCCTCTGCCGCCCAGAATCCGTCAGCACTCCAGAACCAGTTCCTGAACCCATGCAAATAGAATCATCTCGGTTAAGTTCTGAGGAAAGACAGAGAAGGCTGACCCAGAATCTCTGCCTCTACTGCGGTTTACCAGGACATGTACTCTCCTCATGTCCTACCCGTCCTGCACGTCCTATGGTGAGTGCCATTATTTCAACTCTCCAGACTTCAAAGCCACTCACCACGACGATCACACTTACTGCCGCTGATATTTCTCTTCCAGTATGTGCCCTCATCGATTCTGGGTCAGCGGGAAACTTCATCTCCGGCGCCCTCTGTCAGCAACTCAACATCAAGACCCAGATTACGCCTAAAGCTTACCAGATCCAAGCCATAACTGGAAAACCTGTAAGTCGAAGACATGTCAACCGGATTACGAAACCCATCCACATTCAAGTCGGCGTTCTTCATCAAGAATTCATTCAACTACTGGTTCTGGAGGGTTCCACCGCTGACGTGATTCTAGGGCGCCCGTGGTTGCAGCTTCACGATCCCATCCTCTCTTGGAACACTGGGGAAGTCCTGAAGTGGGGCGACCATTGCTTCTCCGAGGGTTTCTCCAACCTGCCTGTTCCCAAGTCTCCTTGCTCCAATCCGTTTCCAGTCTGTGCAACGTCCATCGAGAGCCCGCTCGAGAAGCGATCTGTGGACATTCCGACCTGTTACGCCCCCTTCAGAGACGTATTCTGCCCCAAGAGAGCCTCCAAGCTGCCTCCACACCGGCCATGGGACTGCGCTATCGACCTGCTTCCAGGTGAGTCAGTGCCACGGGGTGAAATTTACCCCTTATCCATCCCGGAGGAGAAGGCCATGGTGGAGTACATCGAGGAGGCTTTGGCTCAAGGTCCTGGGTTCCTCGCAATGATATTCTAGACCCCAGTCTACTGGACACCTTCCACTCTACACATCCCAACAGACCTGCACCCCGTGCAAGTGCAAGAGGTAGACCGCCACAACGTCGGGGTCCGCGGCCCTCAGGAGCGAGCCGTGGGGGGGGGGGGGGTACTGTCACAGACACGCCAGGTTCCAGCACCCTCCAATCACAGCGCACACCATCTCCTGAGTTCTGATCACCACCACCCGCACCTCATCAGCACACTCATCACCAGCACTACTTGCATCAAAGGACTTACCTGAATGCTTACCTCAAGGACTCCTCTTGCTACTTACCTGTACTCCGGGTTTCCTAGCTCCTCTCCTCGATTCCTATCTGGCATGAAGTGTTGTCTGAAGTCATCTACTCCATTCAGCAAGTATCATTCTCCATTGTCACTCTGCAAACACAAATGACTGTGTCATTCTCCATATCGCTCGTACATCACCAAAGTGCATCTGCTACTCACCTGTCTGCATCGTTATACTTTGCTTGTGTTCAATAAACAACCTGTTATTCCTATCTTCTGTCTCCTGCCTGGTCCTATTGTAACAGCTATAGCCCAATATTTAAATATAAATATGAAACTAAATTGGCTACATTTTTAACGCCGACGCGTTCTGATGGATTTTTTCCTCATGACAGGAATTTTAATAATAACATCAAATGAATCAATGCAATGATACTTAATAATACATAATCACCACATGATTCACTGACAAATCAGTTTTTGTAAACTGTGGGGGAGACGGACTCAGGTGCACAACAAATTTTAACACATGACATCACTGCTTGTGGGAGGGGCCCCATCTCATTCTTTGTGGGGGGCCTCACAGACTTGCAGTACGCCACTGATTGTATATGATATAATCTTAAAAGACAGACAATAAATAATAAACTCTTGTACAGTACCTGTTCATTTTAAATACAGTTGTTTTTTTAGTCACATGAGTTCGACGATGAAGAGTCAAGTGCCATCTTATAGTGTTGTCGGAGACACGCACACCTGACTGCAACAGGAAAGCCCGGATGTCAGAAAGAAAGTGCCCTGCTCCCCACAAAGACCTGATTTTGTCGCTCATCTCGGAAGAAATCTTCGTCATTGCTAAATGTCTCAGTGAAAGTCTGCTTTCCAAGAGTTGGAATTCCTCCTAGTCTACTGAATAGACCAGTGGCTGAGGGGAATTTTATTTTTGGGGGGCCAATCTAAAAATGAGGGGGCCGCTATATATATATATATATATATATATATATATATATATATATATATATATATATATATATTAGGGGTGTCGCAATATACCGGTATTGACGATAACCGTGAACCGTGATATTCAAAGCATGAAATATTGATATTGTGTTAATTTAGGGTGTGATGATTATACCGGTATTGGCGATAACCACAATATTTAAAATGAATAGGACGCTTATGATATCATGACATGTAAATACTCCAGCGCCAGTACCTGGTTGAGCTCTCAGGTGGCAGCATTGCACCTTAACGCTGATGCCTGTCAAACAAGAAGAAGACGCAGCACGCAGCTATTGGACTTCGCTGACAATAATCGCTCATTTGGAACGCCCTGCAGATGTCATCAAAGAAGGTCAACGACGGTGTTGCGCAGATTATGATATAACATAAATAAATAAATAGATATTTAAATTTACTTTCGAATTTAAAATTGACTCTTAACAGATTTGAAGATGTAACTGTCATGCAATACAAAAATAAATTCTCATTTGGTTAATTGTAGAAATGTATTCTTAATCCATGGTCTGGGTCTCATCTCGTGCGCTTTCTTTTCCACGCGCAGCCACATAGTAAACACTTGAGGTAAATAAAGTAAAATAAAAATGAAAATGAGTCTCAGCTGCTTTTCAACACTTTTACTTTGCCATGCCTATTCATACAATAAAATATACAAATGTTACACTCATAGCCATAACCATTTATACTTTCGTTCCTATAAGAATAACAAAATGTATGAATGCTCAAAACGTAAATTCCTCCATCGGAGAGCCGCTTAAAAACTCGTTTAACGGCTCTGCTCCATCATAGTTCTGACTGGTGACGCAGTGCGCAGTGACAGTTGGGTAATTTTACTTCTCTACTTCCTGTGAAGTGATGTATCGATGTTCCCTTATTCCCTATGCCATTCACAGTGCCCTTCGAACTGAACATGTTCGCTCCCTTCGGAATGGAATCTCACTTAAGATGGCGAAATACCCTGTGAAGTCCACTTCACAGTCCACTTACGGTCGAATGGAACGCACCTTGAGAGGCTCTGTTCACACACCTGAAAAAAGTAAATAATCTCGACAGTATGGGAGTTTTTCAGCTCCTTAGACAGCCCAATCCGCAGAATTTGCCAAGCTACAGTCAGCGCGAAGGGTGGCAACACCATCCACCTCTTACCCACCTCCGTGTCCATCACCCTGCAGATTACTCCATTTTACAGAGAGTAAGTTGCGATTATTTTACTAGTCATGGAATGGGAAATGTTATATTAACCTGTTAACAGTGATTTTCTGTGTTCACGTATTTAAATAAAGGGTGATTATTTTAAGTACTGTGTTTTCTTTATTCGTCTTACTCAGCGTGATGTAGATATGCATGCAGTTATTTGCCCTCAAAATTCAAGATACACGGGCATTTTTTGCCCCGACAATTTTTTTGTCATTATATCCTATTATAAGATGTAGTTGTTTTACAATATCACACAAGCAAAAATGCCGTTTTCCCCAAATCAGCACAAATTCAACTTGTTAAATGAACAATGTGAGTTACATTTTTGACACAATATTGTTAATATTGTTTGTTTTTTTCTTTATTTCGCCAACGGAAATTTCAAAATTATGAACAGCAGAGCAAAGCCCAGTGCAACAGAAATGTTTTTGTTATTCTGACTGAATCCGCGTTTAGAACGAATGAATCCGAGCTTCGTTCCTGAATGAAGTCATGAATCAGTCATTTGAACAAATCGTTTGACTCACTCACTCATTAAGACAGTGACTTGCTGCCACCTACTGGCAGTTTAGTTTAGTTTCATATTTAAGGGACATTAAAAAGTTAAAATTAGAAACATTTATTTAAATATTTAAATATTAAATTAAATTTATGTAGACAAATTGTAAATGCTGTGTAAATATATTAATGTCACTTCTCATTCTGTGTCACCTCTGTATTACAAAGATGGATTTTGTTGATAATGATTTTAGGGCTGCAACAACGAATTGATAAAATCGATTAAATTTGATTATTAAAAAAGTTGGCAACGAATTTCATTATCGATTCGTTGTGTCGCGCGACTATTACGCCTCTCAATAAGACGCGGAGATGTTTGAGTACAAAAAAGCGCAGTTGAGCGCGAAGCAGAGCGGAGCCAAAATAAATAAATAAATAGCAGCGCGGAGGTAGAGGAAAGACCGGAGAGACCCGTAACGTTGTTCTGAACAGGCGTGCCGTTGGCATGATGGACAGGGGGGTCAGGACCCCCGCAGTTTTGAAAAGACAGAAATTGACCCCCGCACTTTTGATACGGGCTGCTTCAATCAGTCACACGATATCATCTTTTAGCGTTGTATATTTTCTTTCAAATGAGACCATTTTCACGTTTCTGTGAGCTTTCGTTCATCTTGTGAGTGTCGGTCGGTCCGTCCTTTCCCAGCGCTGCCCAGGCTCTGTCCGCCTGTCAGCGCTGTGACACCAAGTCACTGATTTCTATTTGTGAATCAGGATGCGTTTATTTGTGGATTTTTAATCTTTTTGTAAATCATGCTTTATATTTGTGGATCACAAAGAGTTTGTTTGAGGACTTTGTATCTATTTGTAGATCTTGTTTTACATTTGCGGATCATGAGGACTTTGTTTGCAGATTTTTTATCTATTTGTAAATTGTGTTTTGTGTTTACAAGTTGTAATATCTATTTGTGACTTTCAGTCTGTCCATTTTCAATGGTTTTGGCATCAATTTACCCTCATATTATAAGTCAAGGCCACGAGATCGTTTTGTCGAGGTAACGACATCCTTATGTCTTGGCCACGCGATGTAAAGTCGTGGCCTCGAGATCATATGGTGAGGGAACGACATCTATTTCTCATGGCCACGAGTTACATGTGTAAACAACCTGCGTGACCATAGCAACCTGGAATTAAGAATGAGAAAATAAGTGCGGAATTAAGAAAATATTATTATTTGAATGATCTCTATATAGTCAATATTGTGCGCAATGTAATACGCTATAAATAGCCTATTGTGCGCGATGTTGTCACTATAGCATTCAAATGAAGTTTGTTATCAATTTGATAACAAACTTCATTTAATGATAATGAACATTTATCCATCCCATCTCACAGCCTTTTAATCTGATTGTGTCTTTATAATAATAATAATAATAATAATAATAATAGTAATAATAATAATAATTATTATTATTATTATTATTATTATTATGTCTATTAAACCTAAATAAAATTAATAAAATGATGAACAAAATTAAGTTTTTGTCTAGGCTGTATCAGTGAATGGATTTTTTTTAGCTTAAATATTCTTTTAACATATAAGCAATTAATAATAATAAATTATTCGAACTTCATTCAAATGCTGTCACGGGCACGAGGGGCTACAAATGATAACAGACGCTCATTTATCCTATCTTCAAGGCTACAGTCAATACAGTCATAAATTCACATTTTATTGGCATGATCTGGCATTTAAAGTATTTACAAAATATAGCTAACAACATAATATAGGCCTACAGAAAGGATACACGAAATGAAGGGGAAAATAAAGCAAATAGGGCTACATAACAATGAATAAAAAACATTTAACCAATAATGATAGCCTAATAATAATAATAATAAATAATGTAAAAATATGAAATAAAAAATTAACAATCAGTGAATGGATTTAAAAGACTGTTGGATGTGATAAAATTATACACGGCATATTCTAATATTTATTGATAAACTTCATTTGAATGCTGCTCTAGGCATCGCACACAACACAATAGGCAACGTTAATAATCATTTCTTAATTCCGTGCTTTTTTTAATTAAAAATGAATATTATTATAATCTATTGTGGCATTCTGCTATTAAATGCTTTACACATTTAAGCCAAATATGGCAACAGCTCGACTACGCCACCCCGGAAATGGGCCGGGGACCCACAAGTACACAAAGTACCACACACACAGATAAGCAGTGACTGGACAGGTATCAGACGACAATGTATATTTCACACAATTTTATTTAATAAACATCAAGAAAATACAAGACCTATCCCTTTAATGTATAAAAGTTAAAAAAGGGAGTACAATCACTCATAAAACATCTTGCACATCCATACAAACATGAGTTTACCACTTCAGAACTAGGGAATTCATCTTGCCTATCAGATAAACACAGCAACCACTCATGCTCTCACAACACAGCACCAACAACACCCGTTGTGAACACTGCAGGCCGACAACCGAACCACCACCACACACAAAGGACACCGGCTAATACTGGTACCCCAATTCTGAAGGAAAAAAGAAAACAGGATGAGACACAAGCGCACACACATACATAAACACTTTCCACATTATGGTTTGGCCAAAAACACTTATCACATGCTGTCAAAGTGATCAATGTCACAAATCAATAGTGATCGTCCTGGCTGATGTTCATTGGTTGTTAGGAGCACAAGATCATCCCATAAAGTTAAATATGCATCAAATAAACAAACGTGTAAAGCACAAAACATTTGTTCCAAAAGAAAAAAAAACAAAATAACAGCATACACGAAAAGACACAATAGTAGTGACAAACACGTAGCGTTTCGCCCTTAATTACCCCCTTTAGATCCGCAGATCACTGAAGTTCATGCTTAACGTCGCCCACAAAGCCTGCTGCAACACCTCCTGGCCCCCGTGTCACTAATAAAATATAAGACATTGCATTAAAAATAGAAGTTACCGTCTCATTAACCCAAACATGAAATATAACATACCTGCAGATAATGACTCGCACCACCCCGCACACTCAATGGCGTGCAAGCCACCAGGTTCGCAGAAATAAAGTTGCTCAACATGTCTACCATACATGGGTGTCAAATGTCATGTACTGGTGCTACCATATACACCGACCCACCATCTCATGGCGCCCGGACTACCTGATATACAGTCGAGCTCCATAGGTCCTGGATCTTATGCCATCCCAAGAATCCATGTTCACGCAGATAGACCAATTGGCCCTCAACCAGCGGCTGCTCCCTTACCTGTTGGTCATGCTTGGCCTTACGATGTTGGGCTGCCACTTGCAGCCGCTCACGGGCACCCTCAAAGGCCACTTGGAGATGAGCCTGGTGCTTTTCCACCCAATGGTGGACTCTACCGGCTACTGGCTCCTGCACCCGACCAAGCAAAAAATCCACAGGCAGTCTGGGCTCCTGCCCAAACATCAAATAGTAGGGGTTTCTCCAGTGGCTTGGTGGGGAGTGGTATTATAACAGAAAAGCTCCTGGGACAGACAAGAAGCCCAATCCCTCTTCCTCCCGGTGGGCAAAGTCCGCAACAAATTGTGCAAAGTCCGGTTAAACCGTTCGCACTGGCCATTACCGGCTGGATGGTATGCTGTTGTGCGAGACTTGCCCACCTGGTAGAGACTACACAATTACTGAACAAGACGGGATTCAAAGTTGTGGCCCTGATCGGAATGAATCCGACCCGGAACCCCAAACTTATAAAACCACTCTTCCACCAAGCCACGGGCCACAGTCTCTGTCGGCTGATCCCGAGTAGGAATTGCCACTGTGAATTTACTAAAAACATCCGTCATTACCAGCACGTTTTCATATCCAGAATGGGAAGGCTCCAGGACTGTAAAATCAAGTGCTACTTTCTCGTTCGGATGGGAGGCCAGTAAATGTGCCATATAGCTTCGAGCAACTGGTGCAGCCTCCTTGGCCTACTGACACCGCTCACAGTGCTGTACCCAATGAGCTACATCGGCCGACATTCCCAGCCAGTAACATCGTTGTTGCACCAACTCCAGGGTGCGCTCAGTGCCCTGATGCCCATGACACTGATGTAATTGGGTCAGTACCTCATGTCGTAGCACAGCAGGCAGCACCAACTGCATCACCTCTTCGCTGCCATCAGAACGGTAAACTCGTCGATATAGCAGGCCTTCCTGTTCCTCCAAACGGTCCCACTGCCGGAGTAGCACCAACACCAGCTTGGACAATTGTCATCGCTCCTGAGGCCCTGGGCTTTGCCCTTGGTACCAATACTTAAGGGCTGCACCAATAATGGGATCTTCCTCCTGCAGCAGCACCAGTTCTGGCACAGATCGACTTGGCATAGCCTGCACGGCCCTCACAGCAGTGGATCCTACAACCGCAGCCCGCCTCAACAGTTCAGGAACTACTGTGCCCGACTGACTACTCTCTTCCACAGGCTGTCCCACCAAAGGCAACCGTGATAATGCATCAGCATTCTGGTTCGACCTACCTGACCGGTACTGCACTTCAAAATCAAAAGCCGCTAGTTCGACCACCCACTGTTGTTCGGTGGCCCCCAATTTTGCAGTTAACAGATGACTTAGCGGATTATTATCTGTACGTACAATACAGCGATGTCCCAAAAAATATTCATGAAACTTTTCAGCCATGGCCCATTTCAAGGCCAAAAACTCAAGCAGCATGGAACTATATGTGGCGGTATTTCGCTCTGCTGGGCGAAGGCTCAGGCTAGCGTAAGCCACTGGTCTCACCTTACCATCAACCTCTTGGGAAAGCACTGCACCTAAGCCTACATGGCTGGCATCGATCTCCAAGATGAACAGGAGTTTAAAATCGGCATATGCGAGAACCGGCGCGGTGGTAAGTTTCTGCTTCAAGGTCCGAAATGCTTGTTCGCACTGTTCAGACCACAACGCCCCCAATTCCTGCCTCCGACTACTCACCTTCCCTCTACCTGCTTCGGTCACTAGCCGATGTAACGGAGCTGCTACCTGGGCAAACCCTTCTACGAATCGCCTATAGTAGCTAACAAAACCCAGAAATGTGCGCAGCTCTGACACAGTCTTAAGACAGGGCCACTGAGCCACGGCCTCAACCTTACCAGGGTCTGTAGCCACTCCCTAAGATGATATTACATGTCCCAGGTACTGCACCTCTTCCCTAAAAAATGCACACTTTTCCAACTTAACCTTGAGGCCAGCGGCTCGTAGGCATTCCAACACCATCCACGGCCTTTGCAGATGATGTTGTACAGAGGAGGAATAAACAATAATATCGTCAAAATACAACAAGACAGATTGATGTCGCTGATCGCCAAAGAGCCGCTCCATCAAACGTTGGAAGATTCCTGGTGTGTTGCACAGGCCGAAGGGCATATGGTTCCATTCGTATAACCTGAAAGGTGTACAAAAAGCTGTTTTGTGACAATCAGGTTCAGCAACAGGGACTTGATTATACCCGCTGGCCAGATCTAATGTGGTAAACCAGCGAGCCACTGTTAAAGAATCCAGTGTTTCTTCAATTCGCAGCAGCGGGAATGAGTCCTTTCAAGTCTTCGCATTAAGCTGACGGTAGTCTACGCACATGCATAGGCTACCGTCCTTCTTTTTAACCAAAACTACCGGGGAGGCGTATGGACTGCAACTTTCTCGGATCACTTGTGTGTCTAAAAGCTGGCTAATATGAGTCTTAACTAACTCATATTCAGATGGGGGAATTCGTCTACAGCGTTGTCGGGCTGGAGTCTCATCAAATAAGGGAATTTCATGAGATAGAAGGTCAATGCAACCTAAGTCTCCCTCACCGGCAGAAAACACACTCTGGAATTCCCGAAGGAGGGCCCTTACCTGTTCCTGTTCCTCGTCCGACAACCCTTGCAATTCTACCTTTTCGACATGCTCAGCTTCTGACGCAGCAACCGTATCACAGGTCGCTATCCGGGCATTACCCATTGATACCTCGGTCAACCCGACGGGTGAATCCACCAGAAACACTTCCCACAGTTTCCCAAGGATCGTGGTGGGCTACAAAACGGCATCAAGAACACCAACGTTAACGACGGGTACCGAAACCGTACCACCATTCACACGCACTAAAGACGGGGAGGCTAATAAACCAGCAGGCAACCCGGTCTCAAGGGGCTCAAAGAGCACAATCTTATCACTGAACACGGACAAACACTTTGCGGTTAGGAATTTTAGAGCGCCGCCTGACAATACAACCGCCATACAAACATGAGTTTACCACTTCAGAACTAGGGGAATTCGTCTTGCCTATCGGATAAACACAGCAACCACTCGTGCTCTCACAACACAGCACCAACAACACCCGTTGTGAACACTGCAGGCCGACAGCCGAACCACCACCACACACAAAGGACACCAGCTAATACTGGTACCCCAATTCTGAAGGGAAAAAGAAAACAGGATGAGACACAAGTGCACACACATACATAAACACTTTCCACATTATGGTTTGGCCAAAAACTTATCACATGCTGTCAAAGGGATCAATGTCACAAATCAATAGTGATCGTCCTGGCTGATGTTTATTGGTTGTTAGGAGCACGAGATCATCCCATAAAGTTAAATATGCATCAAATAAACAAACATGTAAAGCACAAAACACTGGCTGGGTGCGCCACCGGTGGCCGGCAACGCACTATTGGTCCGGTCGTCAAGGTGATGACTTGAATTAGTGTTACCTGCAAAGCCACAGCGATGGCATCGTCTAGTATACAGCAGAAGAATGGTCGAAGAAATCAACGCTGAGAGAGAAAGAAACCATCTGTCTGTCCGGAAACATTCCAGTTCAGGCATTCAGTACAGCAAAGAGATGATATAAATCGTGTTGCTCAACAAGAGGAATTACGATGCTTAACGGCGCCCACAAAGCCTGCTGCAACACCTCCTGGCCCCCGTGTCACTAATAAAATATAAGACGTTGCATTAAAAATAGAAGTTACCGTCTCATTAACCCAAACATGAAATATAACATACCTGCAGATAATGACTCGCACCACCCCGCACACTCAATGGCGTGCAAGCCACCAGGTTCGCAGAAATAAAGTCGCTCGATGTGTCTACCATACTCCTCAGCCACACTGAAATACATGGGTGTCAAATTACCCCTTCCAAACATATTTAAGACTGCCACTGCCACCAGCAACTCTTACCTTCAGGACATAAACACGGCGCACCAGAAGTGACGTCAGCACGAGACGCTGAATGACGTGCCTTAGATGTCAGACTCATTCTTTTTTATACAGGTGGAATGTACCATTTTGCCCTAATTAACAAAAAGTGGTTGATCGCATCACCACACTATGGTAGTGCAGATTGTTTACACATGTAACTCGTGGCCATGAGAAATAGATGTCGTTCCCTCAACATAATGAAGTCGTGGCCACAAGAAAAATGTCTCGTTCCCTCACCATATGATCTCGACTCACCACGACTTTACGTCGCGTGGCCATGAGATCGTTTTGATCATTTGCACAATAAGCCACTTTGAAACTCTCCTGTTATTTTATTTATTTATGTTTATTTTATTTTTATAAGCTGAATATGAATATGCGCGCGTGAGGCACCAGCGCATAAAACAGTTGAAATAGACCATACTCAATTTTTGCTCACACAGTTAAGGCATAATTGGAAACAGTTTGAAAAATCAAGAACAATAGCAGTTAATAAGAATTATTGCTCTTAATGCAGTCTTAATGCTGGACCGTTCTCATTTCGCTCCGCATATGGAACTTGAAGGATTTTTTTTTCTTGTTTTGCTAAGAGCAAACCAGAATGAAAATATTACATTTTTAATCTGTGTGTGTGTGTGTGCTCCTAAATATATATATATGCCTAGTAATGACTGTTTAATGACAATAGCATGCAGTAAGACTTTGTGTAAAGATCTTTCTTTTAATTTTTGATGCATAGACTGTAGCCTAAGACTATCCCACGTTTTGAAATGAACTCTCACTTTAAACTTTCTAATGGTTTTTAAGGATGTTAAAATGTTATATTATAATGTTATTGTTGTTTTACTTCGTCCTTTCATCTCCGTTTATAAACCGACATTTTATTATTACAGTCACTTTCCAATCCGTCCCTTTGCCCCACCTGGCGGTAGTTTTTTTACACGCGACTGAATTTCAGTTAACGCAACGGCCCTTACCGGCGGCGGTATGCGTGGCGGTAATACCCATTTTGGTTGTCTACCTACTGTATCACTAAAAATATCATGATATCATGGATCCTGTCAGTTATTATTGCTCCATTACTGCCATTTTTCGCTATTGTTCTTGCTTGCTTACCTAGTCTGATGATTCAGCTGTGCACAGATCCAGACATTAATACTGGCTTGTCTAATGCCTTGAACATGGGCTGGCATATGCAAAAGTTGGGGGTGTACATATTACAGTTTTTCTTGATTGCTTAAACACATTTCTTGAAACTATGCCTCATATTCTAAAAACAATAAACACAAATCCATAACGTCTCACCCAACTCCACAAACATCCTATTTTCAGGTCAAAATGAAGCTCTCCACTCAAAACCATTCATTCTTGCTGAAAAACAAACTTTGCCCTCAGACATCACAAACAAGCCCTCAAAAACACACACACTACAACATAGTCTTACACACTAGTGAGATCAATTCAAAACAATACTACAAAAACCTAAAACAAAAACCAGTAATAAGTTGTGTTGCTTGTGGTTCTTCCCCTCAAGTAACTTTTTTACATGATGACATATATACATTTTCACATTTTTTATTCCTTAATTTACTGTACAGTACAATACACCAAACAACAACAAAAAATATTCTGCCCCAGCATCACATCTTTAGTCTGGGACAGGCCAGAGAATCTCGTCAATATCAGAGGCTGTACAGGCAGCGGGGGTAAAATCCTCTTGCATGCCTGATCCACCCCTGGCACACATCGACTGAAATGTCTAGTCAGGCTTGTTCCATTCTATCGTCTCTGTGTCCAACAAAAATACAAGTACTGATTACTGTAACTTTAACACATACTTTTTACAAAATGGAAGCAGACAGAAAATCTGTATGTAAGGCAGTTTGATGCATGTGTTGTAACAGAGTACAGCACTCAAAAGCTACACTAAAGTACACTGAGGTACACCTGCCCGTTTTCCTCTCTGAAGGTTCTTACAGTATGATCGAGGCGACGGTGAAGCAACTTAAGTTTGGCTGAACTCATTGTCCAGCCTCCCTCATGGTCATACCAAGGACAAGGACATGGTCAACTAGTGGCACGAATTTCATCTGAGACTGTAACACAGAGTTGAAATGTTATTGCCCAGAAAAACAAATGTGTAGAAAATGTGTAGCTCGAGGAAATGATGCACTTGAGGCGAGAGCTGGCGTATTTTCCCCGGGTTTAATAAAATGACTTACATTGTCGCACTCGTCCGCATACATGGGGATGAGTTAGAGAAAAGGATACAAATAAACATTCAACTTAGGTCACCAATAGAAAAAGGAAAATAAAAGGGAAAAAGAGTACAAAGTCGACAGAGCAGTTATCTCTTCTCCTGCACTGTTCGCATTCTCACAGACGCGCGCACACAATGCACATGCGCAGTTCACATTCTCCCTCAAAGTACTGTAAATGCTTCTAAGTGACCGTTACAGAGTCCCCCCTGGAAAAACTGGCTGTCCTCAGCCAACAGCACTGTGAAGATACAGTAAATAAACAACTTCATACATGAATAGCTGTAAATACACCGACCTCACAGAAAAGTAAGGCTAAAGTATGAGAAATACTGACATACATGACAGTCTTTAACTCACTGAAACCCTTTCGACCAAGGACACAAAAAGAAAAGGTCACAAGCAGAGAAAAAAAAATACATTACATAAACCCATGGCAAAATACATTTTACAGGATAACTTCTTATTACATTCACAAGAACAAAACACAATGTTGATTAACCTAGAAACAGTCAACAAAAACCATTAACAGTATGGTATGGTGTCATGTCATTACAGCAGTGTAGAAATCAAAATACACACCACAATCACATGCTCACTTTAAGTCCAACAGGTCTGTGTGAAATGGATTGGTCCATCTATTGGTTTCCCAACCCGAGGTAATCCTGGGGACAAGTCTAGGTCGCAGGTTATACCTTTGGTTGACACAATCAACATCACCCTCACTTAGGGCTGGGCGATATATCGCATGCGATTGTCACTCGCATTTCGTCAGTAAAGCCGGTTCACTGATTACCGCAAAATCACCATCACCTGCTTTCAAATGGAGCGGCATTTAATAGACAGAGCCGTAGTTCACTGACAAGCCACGCAAAATCACGTTCATTATCGCAGATGAATCACCTAAATGCCGCTCCATTTGAAAGCAGGTGATGGCGATTTATCGGTAATCAGGGAACCGGCTTTACTGACGAAATGCGCGTGACAATCGCATGCGATATATCGCCCAGCCCTACCCTCAGTCAAATCGCAGGAAATGGCAGGAGCAACACACTCGCTCCCTCCTTCTCCACTGACATCATCAAATAAATCAGACAGAGAAACTCTCACATCAGACTCCAAGAGATCACCAACATCATTAATAGGAAAGTCACATGACGACACACCCAGACTTTCATGACAGGAGCCCCTATCATCCAAGAAGGTCCTGTCTTCTGGAAATTCCGGAGGTGGCTCCACAGGCACAACCTCCGACACATTACCAGAGTCCCACGTACAGAAATGTTCCATGTTTACCACATGAAACACCCCAGCATCCTTCCCTGTGGTCACATCAGTAATCTATAATTTACATCAGACAACTTTTTCGTGACACAGTAAGGACCTGTGTATAAGGGCGCAAGTTTAGCAGCAAAGTTCGTAGATGCATCCGAACGTTGATGAGTCTTAACCTGCACCAGATCATTAACGGAGAAAGAAACGAGACGACTCCTTTTGTCATGGTGCTTTTTCTTAGAGTGACTTGCTTCCAGAAAAGACCTAACATGATCAGAAGCCTCCTGGAGCGAATGCTTCAGGGCATCCAACGATTAGATCCAATTAGATCCAAGGGCGTGTCCAGTTCTCGGCCATACAACACCATTGACGGACTCAGTCCAGTACTCTCGTGTTGAGCTGTCCGTAAAGCAAAACAAATGTGAGGAAGAAACCGATCCCAAGAAGTATGCTTGGTCCCAACATATGCTCTGATGGCCGTTTTCAGCATTCGATTCACTCGCTCAGTGGCATTGGTCTGAGAGTGATAAGCTGTCGTAAACCTGTGCTCAGTACCCAAAGCAGAAACTGTGTGTTTGAAGAGATCACTCATAAAAGCAGAACCTCTGTCTGATATCAAGTACTTCGGGGAACCGTGCCGGGAAAAAACTTCACTGAGCAGCTTCCTAGCAGCAACAAGGGTTGTAGCTTCCCTCACAGCACAAACTTCGATCCACTTCGAGAAGTAATCAACAAACACAAGGATATACGTGTTACCACTCGGCGTCCGGGGGAAAGGGCCCACAAAGTCCACCCCCGTATACTCCCAGGGATATTGAGGGTGGATTGGAACCATGAAACCACCAGGTTTTTTTCTGGGAAGGCTTAGTGAATTGGCAGATGACACATGAACCCACATACTTCCTCACATCTGACAGCATGTTTAAAATCTCTGTTTAAGCCTTGCCACCGTCTTAGTCACACCTAAGTGACCTGCAGTGGGTTGATCATGAAAATACTCCAACAGAGACCTCCTGATAGTCTGAGGAGCATACAGTTTAAACTGTTTCATAGGGTGCAAGGTACAAGATGATTTTGGTTCTTTGTGATACAGAAGACCATCAAGAACAACATACAGAGGATCTTCTTCTGGAGATACACTCTCACCATCCTCCAACACCCTGAACAGCTTTCCAACGTCCGGATCGTTCAGCTGTAAACTACTCAAATGATCCCAGTCCGTAAACAACACAGACGGCAAGGAACGCAGGTCCAGACTCCCAAGAACAGCACAATCAGGAAGAATGTCGAGCGGCTGACCACAAGAAGGTAAGGGGTTCCTGGATAAACTGTCGGGAACACTGTTGGACACTCCAGGTTTATGGATAATTTCAAAATCAAACTATTGTAAACGAAGTGACCACCGAGCCAACCTTCCAGTGGGGTTTGGTCTTGACATCAGCCACTTCAGACTGCTGTGGTCGGAAAAAACTGTGACGTGCAGTCCCTCAATGTAAGGTCTGAAATACTCAAGTGCCCAAATTACCGCTAGGCACTCCTTCTCGGGGGTAGAGTAAGGGCGTTCAGATTTATGCAAAGCACGGCTGGCATAAGCAATTGCACAGTCTCTTCCTTCCTCATCCCTCTGCATCAATGCAGCTCCCAGACCGGCATCACACGTGTCAACGTGAATGAAGAATGGAAGTGAAAACTATGGAAATCTCAAGATGGGTGCAGATGTCAATTTACTTTTGAGGAAATCCATAGCATTTTGACAGTCTTGGGTCCACAGAAAAGGAACATTGGCCCTAGTAAGAGCAAAAAGAGGTTCAGCATGTCGTGCATACTCATGAATGAATCGCCGATAGTAACTTGTCAGACCCAAGAACTGTCTCACCTGATTGGCGTTTACTGGAGTAAGAAAATCAACAACTGCCTTCACCTTTTCCTCACTGGGTAGGATGCAGTCCTTTGGGATCCGATATCCCAAGAAGGTAAGCTCCTTCCTACAGAACTGACACTTCTCCAACTTGATTGAGAGACCAGCAGACTTAAGCCTTGCCAGGACCTCCTCAAGGTCTATCAGGTGTTGTTCAAATGTGGTCTGCACAATATCATCAAGGTAAACTGCGCACAACTTGTAGATAAGGCCTGCCAGAACCGTGTTCATAAGCCTCTGAAAAGTGGCTGGGGCGTTACAAAGGCCGAAAGGAAGAACACGGAACTGGTACAACCCACGGTGAGAAAGTCTTAGTCTTAGGCCTTGACGATTCCTCCACAGCCACCTGCCAATACCCCCTGGCTAGATCAATTGTGGTCACAAAATTTCCTCTCGCTAGAAAATCAAGGGACTCATCTATTCTCGGAGGTGGGTACGAGTCTTTCATCCATAAAACGGTTCAGCCCTCGATAATCTACACAAAACCTTGGTTCACCGGACGGCTTTTGAACAATGACAACTGGGGCAGCCCAAGGCCCTGATGGTGGTTCCACAATACCTTCTGCTAGCATCATGTCGATCTGTCTCTCAATCAGTTCTTTCTTCGCAGGTGAGGTACAATATGGAGCAAGATGGACAGGTCTGGCCTGACCTGTGTCAATTTTGTGCTCAACTAGGGATGTATGGCCTAGATGTCCATCAAATAAATCAGAAAAAGATCTCAACAACTCAGCAAGCTTAATTTTTTCACCATCATTCAGAGCAGCCTCGTCCACTTTTGTAGCCAAACTAGAAGAACTGGACGCTAAACCAAGTATACGATGACCCGGTGACATTAAGTCAACTCCCTCCAGCTCTTCTGAGGCCTCTGGCACATCACCCAGAACAACCGTTCTAGAAAAAATCCATGCCCAAGACGAGTCAGAGATTGTCGGAGACAGCATTGCAGTACAGTGACCTCGTCCTGTAGGAACTAAACCTGAGACCGTAAGTCTCCATCCTCTCTCCGAGATGTAGTCTGTCTTGGTAAATATTCAGAACATGACAGTAAATCAAGTAGGTCACGATTTTCAGCCACCTTGTATAGTCTATGACGTAACAGCAAATTACAGAAATATAATCAGAAAAGTTAAACAAAATATAATATGCAGATGCACAGTTTACAATGAATCAATCAGGAAATAAGCACAATACAGTACATCAAACCTGTTTGTCTGCTGAAGAAATATTAAATGAGCACCTGTACAGATCTGTTAAAACAATATAAACAATTTCTCAGAGAAGATGCACAAAATACAATACAAACTTAGCTAAAAACCAATGACAGTATATCAGGCCACGTGAAGAGATGAAGAAAAAAAACGTTGAACGGTAAAGGCTTGTGTAGTCGCCTCAAAAAAAAAGTCAAATCCAGCAAAAACACAAAACAAATGTCCGTTTTTCAAATAGGAAGAAGATGAAAAAATTCAAAATAAATATTCCAAGTGTAATCTTCTTTCTTAAGTCTCTTCAAACAAAGTTCTGAATTCAAGGAACAATAAACTGTCTGTCCTGTTGAAAAATATGACCAACTAGACGAAATAAAACAACATAAAGTTCACCTGCACTACTTGCAGCTCCAGTCGATCCCGTACGAGTCTTTAAAGAACAGCAGAAAATCCGCGAAACGCGATTGCACGTCCATCAACTGAATTCCATGCGCTCTCCGCGCCCAGCAAGCTAGTTGTCCTGCTTGGAAAACCCATCGAACCACAAACACGTCCGTCGATAATCCGTAAAAGACAGGAGAGAATGAGACAACGTCGGTAGATCCAAACTGTTCGGGCGCTACTTTGTAACGCAGAGTTGAAATGTTATTGCCCAGAAAAACAAATGTGTAGAAAATGTGTAGCTCGAGGAAATGATGCACTTGAGGCAAGAGCTGGCGTATTTTCCCCGGGTTTAATAAAATGACTTACATTGTCACACTCGTGGGGATGAGTGAGAGAAAAGGATACAAATAAACATTCAACTTAGGTCACAAATAGAAAAAGGAAAATAAAAGGGAAAAAGAGTACAAAGTCGACAGAGCAGTTATCTCTTCTCCTGCACTGTTCGCATTCTCACAGACGCACGCGCACACAATACACATGTGCAATTCACATTCTCCCTCAAAGTACAGTAAATGCTGAGTGACCGTTACAAGACTCCTTGTCTCCTTGCACCTCATCCTCATCCTTGTCCTCCTCCTCCTCTTTCTCTTCCTTCACCTCTTCCTCCACTCCTTGCTGCTCTTGCTCATCCTCTTCCCCATCCTCCTCCTCTCTGGTGTCTTTAACCTTTTCAATCACGTCTTTCTGGATCCATTGTTCCAAAACTGAATGATCTGACTCGGGATCTTTTATCTCTCTGTTGAAGATTTGGATTGGTGTGTGATAAATTTTGACTGTTAGTGTTTCCATGTGGGTAACTGTGTGCTAACTGAGCTCAAGTTATGCTGACTTGAGTGAACAATACTGAATGCTAGTGCTTTCTAAATGACCACATGGTGTAGGCAATGAGAAATGAAGGGATTTGTGTCTAGAGTTTTGCAGTAACAGTACAAATCTGATTCATGTGTCAAAACAGGGGAATAGTGTTTAAGGCTCCGGTATACTTCAAACGAACTTCTTTTTCGTTCTTCGTTTAGGGGTAAAACGAAGTTCGAAATGTGTGACCAGCCATATACTGAAATCGAACATCTGACGCCGCTCACACTGCTGAGAACGACAGTTAGATGAATACGTAAATATGTGCCGTGCACTTTCTTCTCAGTAATAAAATAAACACAACAAAAATGAGAAAACAGCAAGCATTTATTATAGAAAGCATAAGAAAAGCGTCTGATCATAACAGCATGGGTATGTTAGCACGAGCTCTGCAAATTAGCACTCCAGTCATGTCACGTCTTTATATAGCACTTTATTCAATGGATTGAATAAACTTTGTTGATACCTCAACAAACTCTACAGATCAAATGAGTCAGAGACGCGGTCCACGCGAGTGAAGGCGGAGCCTCAGCGCACACCTCCTATTACGTTATCATCACTGACCAATGGTAGTACAAAGGTGTTTTGCAGGTGAAACAAACTTTTCCTGAAAGTTCGCTTTGGCAAGCCATTTCGAACTTCCAAAAAGAACACAAAACGAACTACGTTTGGCTTGATTCTGTTCGAAGTGACGTCACATCAGTTTGTTCTTCGATTTTGTTTGAAGTATACCGGGGCCTTTATAGTTTAGGGAAATGGGTGTGCTGTTTGTTAAATGCCGTTATGGTTTTGAAATTTAATTCAAAAACCTGGTTATAGTGTTTAAGCAATCAAGAAAATCTGTAATGATCCCGACTGTTGCATCACAGTCAGTGTTATGTTGAGATTCGCCTGTTCTTCACAGGTCTTTTGCATAAATCAAATTTACATAAGAAGGAGGAAACAATGGTGTTTGAGACTCACTGTATGTCATTTCCATGTACAGAACTCTAATTATTTAATTATGCTGAGGTAAATTCAATTATCAATTCTAGGGCACCTTTAACTAACTAACTAACTAACTAACAAACTAACTAACTGCCTACCTATACATTGCTTAAAACTATAATTGGTCAATATGTGTAACTGTGTAATTGTGTAATTCACATTTGTATTTAAAAATACAAATATTTGATCAAAAAGATGTTGTTTATATTACTTTTACAAATACAATTTTATATCATTATAAAAATATTTATATTATTGTATTATATTTATATTATGAACCATTCTAAATTAACAGGTGATTTCAAATCATATTTTTATGTGTATTCTAGGCAATAATGCAGTTTTGCGTCATGGTTACATGATGACGTCTTCCCACAACGTCATTTAGCAACTTTAGCAACAAATCCACCCACCTTTAGCAACTTCACTGAAAATTTGTTGGCAACACTGGTTTGATTTCGTTGTGTTGTGAACTTACATTTGCTTTTTTTTATTTCATTGTATTGTGAACTTATGTTTGCGTAGAATTCAGACTTTTTTCACACATTTTCCCTCTATTTGCTTCTTTTAGTTTAAAAGAGGATCTTTAAATGGTCAAGCTCAACAAAATCTGTGCATCTAATGTTTGTTGTGTGGATTTCAGGCTGTTCTGTTGGTCAAAACACACATTAGATTTGAGGTCGACTCATTTAATTCATTTATATCTTCATGTAGATTTCTATAATATGGTAGAATCAGAGAAAGCTGAGTTCATTACTGATATTTATAAACTGAGTGAATGAAACATTTGAGATGTTGAACAATTGATCAGTAATGCTTTGTTGTCAGATGTTGTGAGTTTTCTGGTTCTAATTTCTGATCTCTATTTCTCTGTTTCTGTGCTGCTGCAGAACAAGTGAATAAATCAGTGCTGAAGGGAGATTCTGTCACTCTGAACTATGATACTCAAATACAGAAAGATGATAGAATACGGTGGAAGTTTGGAACTGAAGAGAAACTCATAGCTGAAATGACTGGAGAGAACCGTGAGAATCCTCAATGGACTGATGAATTCAGAGACCAAATGAAGCTGGACCCTCAGACTGGATCTCTCACCATTGACCAAACCAGACCTGAACTCTCTGGATTATATAAGATGGAGATCAATACCAGTGATTATTCAACATTCAGATTCTTCAGTCTTATCGTCTTTGGTGAGTAACACAAAGTCTTTCACTGAAACAGCATCAGTATACAGTTGTGGTTAGAATTATTGGAACCCTTGGTAAATATGATCAAAGATGACTATAAAAATAAATCTGCATTGTTTATCCTTTTCATCTTTAATTCATAAAATTACAAAAAATCTAACCTTTCACTGAAGGAAAAGAATTGAAAGTGAGGGGGAAATCACATTATGAAATAAATGTTTTTCTCCAAAACACGTTGGCCACAATTATTGGCACCCCTAGATTTTTTTATGAGTAAAATATCTCATATTTAAAAAATTTTAGCACATCAGGGTGATCATGAACATGAAATTGTCCAGCCATGACTTCCTGTTCCACAGGAGTATAAACAAGAGGAAACACAAAGGCCAAATTCCCGTAACCATTCATCACAATGAGAAAAACCAAAGAATATAGTTTTGATATGCAGCAAAAGACTGTTGAGCTTCACAAAATAGAAAATGGCTGTAAGAAAATAGCTAAAGCGTTGGAAATCCCCATTTCCACTATCAGGGCAATAATTAAGAAGTTGCAATCAACTAAAGATGTTACAAATCTGCCTGGAAGAGGACGTGTCTAAATCATCCTAATGTACAGTGAGTAGTAAAGTTTGAGTGGACAAAGACTCTCCAAGGATCATAGCTGGAGAATTGCAGAGATTAGTTGAGTCTTGGGTCTCAGAAAGCCTAACGAACTGATCAAACAGCACCTACATCCCCACAAGTTTTTCAGGAGGGTTTCAAAAAAAATCCTCTGCTCTCATCCTAAAACAATTTCCAGCATATACAGTTGTCAGACACGACTGGAACTTCAAACGGGACCACCTTCTATGGTCAGATGAAATTAAAAAAAGAGCATTTTGGCAGCAAACCCACCAGATGGATTTGGTGCACACAGGGATAAAAAGTACACCATACCCACGGTTAAATATACTGCTGGATCTTTAATGTTGTGGGCCTATTTTTCTGCTGGAGGTCCTGGACATCTTGTTCAGATACATGGTATCATGGATTCTATCAAATACCAACAGATAAAATTCAAATCTGACCACTTCTGCTAAAAATCATATAATGGGCCGTGGTTGGATCTTCCATCAGGACAATGATCCAAAACAAACATCAAAACCAACACAAAAATGTGTCACTGAGCACAAAATGAAGCTTCTGCCGTGGCCAACCCAATCCCCTGACCTAAACCCTAAAGAAAATGAGTGGAGTGAACTGAAGAGAAGAAGCACCAACATGGAGCTGGAATCTGAAGGATCTGGAGAGATTCTGTATGAAGGAATGATCTCTGATCTCTTGTCAGGTGTTCTCCAAACTCATCAGACATTATAGGTGAAGACTCGGAGCTGTTATCTTGGCAAAAAGTATTGAATAAAAGGGTGCCAATAATTGTGGCCAACGTGTTTTGGAGAAAAACATTTATTTCATAATGTGATTCCCCCCACACATGAGGTGTAGAGATTTATACTTACATTCAGATTTCTACAATGACAAGTTTAGCTCTTTTGAACTTAAAATAGAGTAAATGATGTGTTTGTGATCCAGTATGTCAGGTGTGATATGACAATGTTTCTTCTGTTTTTTTTCTGCTGCTGTTGGTTTTCTGGTTCTGATTTCTCTTCTGTATTTTTCTGTTTCTTTGACAGATGAAGAGAAGTCAGTGTCAGTGATGAAGGGGATGAATGTGACTCTACATGCCAATACTGAAATACAGACAGGAGATAAGATATTCTGGATGTTTGAAGATGACAACCGTCCCGTAGCTAAAAACACAAAAGATGAGTGTGAAGAAGAGTCTCAGTTCAGTGATTCTAGATTTAAACACAATGTGGATCTGAATCCTCAGACTGGAGATCTCACCATCAAGAAAACTGAAACTATCCACACTGGAAAATACAAACTAAAGATCATCAGAAATGGCAAAGCCTCATTCAAGATATTCACTGTTACTGTTTCTGGTGAGTGAAATATTTACTTTCATTGTAATTATGATTTTATTTTAGATCAGTATTGTGTCGTTCTTAAAGGATAGTTCAGCCAAAAATGCCCTCGTGTCGTCCTGACCCAAAAGACTTGATCCAAATTTTAAGAAGTGATGTGATTGATTTGATTGTGGAAATCTGAAACAAAAATTAAATCTTTCTTCACAAAAGATCTTCATTGTGCGAGAGCTCTCTGATGCACATTAATGAGAGGTTTTGTCAGGTTGTGTCGAGTGAATGTCCCCATTTATATCAACGCAGTATTTCTGATATGACTTAGGGCTGTAACAATTTCTCGTTGAAATTCGATCACTCGATTTTTAAAAATTCTCGATTTCAATTTGCCTGTGGTTAGTAACCCGTAAAATACTGGAAAGGGTGCTTTCCACGGACGAGAATCCATGAAACGCATTTTAGACTGTTTTCTAAGGCTGCACGCTATTAAACCCGTGCTAAAATAATAAAGCATAATACTATAGTCAGTTTACAAAGATTATTAATTAATGAAACAAATGTATGTGCTGCAGGTTTAATATAGATGCGCTGTAATTATTTATATATGTGTCTAGTGCGTCTCAGAGCAGCTCCATTCACAATAAGTGCTCTTCATGTGAACTGTTATCATTTACATGAGTGGAGCATCTCAAACTCCTTCTCTGAATATGCTGTGAGTTTGGATTGCTTTTAACGTTTAATCAGATTTGTAAGGTAAGTCATCAATAAACCTTAGCAATATTATACAGTATGTTTCTACTTGAAATGTGCTAACTGCTGTCGCCATTTCAAAATAAACGTTTAAATGCAGGAACGCACCAAGCCGACGGTCGGCCGTTTGGCAGTTTTTGTTTGTCGGCCGTCTAAGTTTTCTCAGTGTGTTCCACACCGTTGGCTGAAGTTGGTCCTCGGCAGCTTTTTTTCGGCCGATTCAAGATGTTGAATTGAAATCGGTGTTGGAGGTCGTCGGTCTGTTGGGCCATCTGATAATTCTGATTGGCTGTTCAGATACTGACACCTGCTGGTTCGGAAAACCATTTCATCTCACGCAGGCGCAGAACTGACTTGCTACTTGGCCGTCGGCTGTCTAGCGTTGGTTTGGTGTGTCAGGGCAACTTTGGAAACAGACGCTGCTGACATGCCAACCCCGCAGTCTGCTTTCGTCACCACTTGTTCATTAGTGTCGGCTTGGTGTGTTCCGGCCTTAAGCCCTCGTTTAAGTCCACATGTTCTTGTTTAAGATATTACAGTGGTTGTAGCATTTCTGTCATAAAAAATGGCCAAATATTAAGGGTTAATTGAACATTTAAAATAAACGTTGTAAGCCAATATTAAACAAGGATTAGATCTCGTTGTAAAGTGTAAAAACAATCATCAGGCCACTGGCGCCCTCTGCAGGCATTTGTTATTATACATAAAGAACATTAGTTGTATTACATAGTTGAACATTATGTATTTTGACAGTTTTGTTCAATAAAACCATACGCTTACTTGTTTTTCATACTTTACTTGAATCAATTATTATCGTGTTATTGCGATTATATATTTATTTTAAGTCATGTGTGTAAGTGAATGTGTTTTGTTGTGTAAGTACCTTTATAATGATCACGTTAGTTGAGCTATATGCGCACGCCATGTTTGTTTACGCCGCGGGCAGGAGAAGAGATCTGTCGGATTTACAACACGAGAATTCATCCACTTCTTTCAAAATACACAGATGGATATAAGTGTCCGGTGATTTGGGAGAAGAACAGGGTAAACTTTATAGTTGCAGCTTGCCTTCCTCACATTATGTATCAATTATAATGGAAAGGGTTATTACTGCAGCTTCCATAGACATCAGTGTATATTTTACAAACTCTAACTGTACTGTTACTAGTACTTATGTGTATTTAAATATCTGAAACCTAAAATAAATATCATGTGATTAAAACACTGAATAGTTGAGTGCATCTGTCTCTGGCTTAGCACCCGAAGGGGAGGGGGAGGTGGGCGATTACTCCAGTAATCGTTAGAATAATTGAACAATTACTTGATTACCAAATTAATCGTTAGCTACAGCCCTAGTATGACTTGTATGACAGAGTTTCTTTGTATGGAGCACTAAAGTGTTTTTCCTTCCATGTAATGTTGTTTGGACTAGGGCTGGGTGATATGTAAAAAATATTTTATCGATAATCGCCTTAAAAAAATATTGCGATATCCGATAATATCGTCTACCCGAGCCGCACCCCGTCCGTCCCGCCCCCGTCGGAGACAACATAGCTGGCACGCACTGTAAACACACATCAGTTTGGTTGCACTTTATCTGAAAATTTCATTTCGTGAAGAGAACTGTTGAATTGATCAGAGTTTAACAGAGTTCATTGTGAAGGTGGACATGAAGAATGGTGAATACTTTACTCAAAATACTTTACTCACATAATTCGAAGCATGCATACAGCATGCATGACGAACATCTTGTAAAGATCCATTTGAGGGTTATATTAGCTGTGTGAACTTTGTAAATGCACTGTAATATAGTCGAGAGCTCGTGTGGCAGGGAGCACGCCATTTAAAGGGGCGGCGCTGCCAAAATCAGTGTATAGTTAATGATGCCCCAAAATAGGCAGTTAAAAAAAAAATAAAAAAAAATCTATGGGGTATTTTGAGCTGAAACTTCACAGACACATTCAGGAGACACCTTAGACTTATATTACATCTTGTGAAAAAGCATTCTTGGGCACCTTTAACCAGATCATCCTCAGACCATGCTGACAAGAAGTTGGAATTCAAGTTGATTTTTCAAACATTTTTGAAAAACATGCAAACTAATTTTAGGTAGTGCCTGCGAAAATAGACATAAGGCTTTATCTCTGTAACACTTTATCATATTCAGACCAAACTTGGTACATTTGGGGCATCATGCTGAGTCGAAGGATATCCAATTTTCCCATATCGGCCATTTTGGTCGTCGGTCATTATGAATTTTGTGCTAAAATGCTGCATTTTACGAACACATCAGCGTATCATTACGAAACTCGGTATGGGTCATCAGCACAATGCCCTGAAGGAGCCTGAGAAGTTTTGGACCAGCGCCACCTAGTGGAGAACTTTTTTTTTTTCATATGCTTATAACTTTTGATCTGGTTGGCTTTTTTTCACGGGAATCACATCCTTAGACTCCTGAATCCTTGTTGAGTCCAGCGATACCAAACATGCTAGGTTTCGACTTACAGTTTGTGTGGCTTGGTGAATTAGCGCTTAAAAAACGATTGCAAATATATTCAAAACCGTTAGTCTGATCGAGATGAAACCAGCGTAGGAAACACGGAACCGAAGCTGGTTAAATATATGTTTCAGCCCAAATGTCAAAATCTTTGATAGGAAGTGGCAAAAAAAAAAAAAAAATCAAAACAAAGTTGTCCATGGGTCATTTTTTATGATCTCCTTTATATAAATGTCTATAACTCTAAAACAAAATGAGATATTTTCACCAAATTTGACACACACATGTATGAGATGACCCTGAGGACACATAAAAACATTGGTGGGATTGTGTCTCTTGGTGGCGCTGTAATTGAACAAAACATGAAATTTCCATTAACTAAAATACAGTATTATGATAAAAATGCTATATTATACAAATGCATTGATGTACCATTACGAAACTCATGATGTGCCATCTGCACCATGCTCTGAAGTTACACAATAGGTTGAAATAGCACCTCCTTGTGGTCAAATTTTATAATGAAATTTTCAAAAAATGTACATTTACATTTAGTCATTTAGCAGATGCTTTTATTCAAAGCGAATTATAAATGAGAATAGTAGAATCAATCAAATCAACATGAGAACAACAGTATGTAAGTGCTGTGTGAAGTCACAGTTATGACAGTAAAGTGCTTGTAACAAGGTTTTTTTTTTTTTTTTTTAATAAATACACAAATAGATGGAAGAATTCAAGGTAAGTGCTACTGTTACTGGGTCAAGTGCTGATGAAAAAGATATGTCTTTAGCATTTTTTTGAAAATGGCTAGAGGCTCAGCTGCTCCGATAGAGCATGGCAGGTCATTCCACCAGCCAGGAACAGACCCGGAGAAGGTCCGTGAGAGTGATTTTGTGCCCCTTTGTGATGGCACCACAAGGCGCCGTTCACTTGCAGAATGCAAATTTCTTGAGGGCGCATAAGTCTGAAGTAGTGAGTTAAGATATGGCGGTGCAGAGCCAGTGGTTATTCTGTAGGCAAACAGCAGAGCCTTGAATTGGATGTGAGCAGCTACTGGCAGCCAATGCAGACTGATGAATAGAGGAGTGACGTGCGCTCTCTTCGGTTCGTTGAAGACCAGTCTTGCTGCAGTATTCTGGATCAGTGCATGCTGGAAGGCCAGACAAGAGAGCATTACAGTAGTCCAGTCTGGATAGAACAAGAGCTTGGACAATAATTTGCATGGAATGCTCCGATAGGAAGGATCTAATCTTCCTGATGTTGTACAAGGCAAATCTGCAGGACCGGGCCATTGTCGCAACATGATCTGTGAAGTTTAAACAATCATCCATTATCACTCCAAGGTTCCTGGCTGTCCTGGAAGGAGTAATGGTTGACGACCCAATTTGAATTGAAAGGTTATGATGAAGTGTTGGATTGGCACCGACCACAAGCAGTTCCATTTTTGCAAGGTTGAGTTGAAGGTGGTGGTCCTTCATCCAGGCAGAAATGGCTTTCAGGCAGGCTGCGATGCGACCAGCAACCGTTGGATCATCTGGTTGGAATGAGACGTAGAGTTGTGTGTCATCAGCGTAACAGTGATAGGAAAAACTATGATACTGAATGACAGATCCTAGTGATGACAGAAGATGGAGAAGAGAAGTGGTCCAAGCACGGAGCCCTGAGGTACCCCAGTAGCAAGATGATGTGACTTGGACACCTCACCTCTCTAAGATACCCTGAAGGACCTACCTGAGAGGTAAGAGTTGAACCACTGGAGTGCAGTTCCCGAGATGCCCTTCGACATGAGTGTTGACTGGAGGATCTGGTGGTTCACTGTGTCAAAAGCAGCAGACAGATCCGGCAAGATGAGTACTGATGATTTTGAAGTCGCTCGTGCCAGTCTCAGGGCTTCAGTGACTGAGAGCAAGGCAGTCTCAGTTGAGTGGCCACTCTTGAAACCAGGCTGGTAGTTGTCAAGGAGGTTGTTCTGTGTGAGATAAGTAGACAGTTGGTTGAACACAACTCTCTCAAGTGTCTTAGCAATGAAAGGAAGAAGGGATACTGTTCTGTAGTTTTCTAAAAGTGCTGGATTCAGAGTGGTTTTTTAAGCAGTGGGGTAATCCTAGCCTGCTTAAAAGCTGTGGGAAATGTTCCAGTGTGAAGGGAAGAATTGATAATGTGAGTGAGTGCAGGTAGAATTGAGGAGGAGATGGCCTGAAGAAGATGAGTGGGGATAGGGTCTGGCGGACAGGTAATAGGGTGATTGGAAAGGATGAGTTTTTGATGAGTTTTCTGCCTCAGAGAGCATAGAGAAGGAGGGGAGAATTTGTGTGTTTTCCGTTAAGATGTTATTGTCAGTGTGTGGTGTGGAGAATTGGCCGCTGATGGTTGTCATTGTATGTGTGAAGAATGTGGTAAAGTCATCAGCTGTAAGAGCTGATGTGGGAGGGAGGGGAGGAGGGCAAAGGAGAGAAGAGAAGGTTTTGAAAAGTGTGCGGGAATCAGTCAAATTGTTAATTTTAGTGTGATAGTATGTGGTTTTAGCATTAGAAGACATCTAAGCAAGATGTTCGAGTGGTGCAAAGAGTGTCAGTAGCATTGTTAGTGTCCAGTGATGAGAACTGGTTAGGGGGAGGAAGTGTGGATGAGACCAAAGAGGATAGTTGACATGGTGAGAGGGAGCATATGTTTCGCCGAAAAGTAACATGTGGTGGAGTGTGTGTTGAGTTAGGGGTCAGGTTGAGATTAAAAGTGATGAGAAAGTGGTCTGAGATGTGTAGTGGAGTAACCAGTGTATTGTCGGTGGAGCCACAGCGTGTGTAGATGAGGTCCAATTGGTTACCTGATTTGTGGGTTGCTGAGGTGGCCACTCGCTTGAGATCAAATTAGGCAAGCAGAGTGTGGAAGTCAGCAGCCTGAGGTTTCTCTAGATCAGCACTTCTCAAAGTCCGGACTCCGGTCCGGATCCGGACCCGGAGGGAATTCAATCCGGACCCGCCTCCATTTCGTATTTCAACAGCAGTAATTGTGTGTAAGGGATTAAAAGTCTGGATTTCCTACTTTGATAAATGCATGTCAAAATCATTTGTTTAGTGTTTTATGTCTTTTTGGAGATGGTCCGAAATTAAAGCAAAGGCGAGACATTTAAAGTTTTCCTCCGTGATTCAGTTGCCATGACATCCAGTGAGTGTATACTTTTGACGTAATTTGGCGCGAGTCGCGCAACGCAACACTTCACCGCAGTAAGCGTTTGAATGGGTGTGGAGCAGTGGTTCTCAACCTGTGGCCCATCACGAATGTAAATGCGGCCCGCGATATGCCGACCACAATAATAAAAAAAAAATTATAGCATACAATTTATTTTTGTTTTAAAATTTAAATGAAAGTGAATTAAATAAATATAAATGAGCTATAATGCTTTATTTGTCATATAAAATAATTTTGGTGAGCATTTAGTATTTTCAGACATCAGGCAATGTAGGCTAATGACGCAATCACTCAGTTAACTAAACAAACACAAGTGTGTGCTTAGGAAGAATTCAAACAGTAGCCATTAATATTGTAAATTTAAGCCTCAAAATGGTCAAATTTGTTATTAAAGGAGAAAAACTAAATGTGGAACATAAAATGAAGGAACACATGCAAACAAGAAGAGTCGCAGCATCAGCAGTAAAGGTAAGAAGAATGGAAGAATCAGTTTGCTGTTAATGAGCGAGATGGGCAGCCTTCCTGTTTGCTCTGTAGTAAAGTAGGCCTACTTGACAAGCAAAACCTACAATTTCAAAAGACTGAACTGTGAATTCGATGTGTTTGTTTGATGTATTTTAAATCAGTAAAAATAACCGCATCAGCGCACCCGCGGCTGGATTGAGCCCAACTCTGCACGCTCGCGGATCCGATGCTGCGAGGGATTGCGACATGACAGAATGCTTGATATCGTCAGAGATTGTAATTAGCCTACAGTGCGCTCAGTGTTGTTTGTAAAAAGAGCTGAGTAACCGTTGCTTATTAAGGCGTTTATGTGATTGTTTGGTGACTATTGCGATGCTGTTGAAGAGAGTCATAAAGTCATACAGAATTAAATAGCAACTTAAAGTGATTATATATACAGTTTGTGTGTTCATTGAGCATTACTGATAATTATTGTAAGGCTAATGTCAGTAAGTTAGTTTTTATTTGTTATTTATTGTGTGCAACATCTAGGTATAATAATAGTAGCCTATTATCTGCTAATACCATAACATTAAATCTGATTGGTTTGCATTGGTGACGTCATATGTAAATTATATGCGGACCGTGAGACTTGCACTTGGACCATTGTGCGGCCCACTGGGAAAAAAGTTTGAGAACCACTGCTCTAGATGGATGTTGAAATCTCCAAGTACTAGCAGAGGAGGACCATCCTCAGGGAAGGATGAGAGTAACACATCCAACTCCTCCAAGAAGTTACCTAGCTGACCTGGGGGACGATAAACAACTACAACATGGATTTTAGTAGGGTAGGTGTAGAGAGATGGAAAAGGATTGAACTTCCATTCACTGGACATAAGCAAACCAGAGGAGAGGGTTGCTGGTGTAGCAGTGTCCTCTGGTTTGATCCATGTCTCAGTCAGAGCCATGAGATGGAGATCTGAATAAGTAGCAATAGCAATAATGAAGTCTGCTTTGTTTACAGCAGACTGACAATTCCAGAGGCCAATAGAAATAGAAAATAATGTACTAGATGACATGGGTAAAATCGCAGGTTGTTATGGTTGCACTGCTCCAACGTGTAGCACACGATTTATGGGTGTTAGTAATAGTGGAAATTTGGAAGCACATATCTAAAACAGGTCAAAAGACAGACAGATAAGAACACACTGTATAAAGAGGAAGGGAAGAAGGGAAAAGAAAAGTGCAATACTCAAGTGCCTTGTCAGTGTCCTTGCTCGGTGGAGTCGCACAGGTAGAGTCGCTGGTCTGTACACTATTCGGTCTTCACACGAGGAGGGCTTCACACAAGGGCTGCCGCGTCCGCTGCAGTGGTAGACTACACAGTTATACCAATGTAACATTGTTGTTACAATGTTAGTTAGTTCAGCAGGCCACGTCTTACTGAATCAAAGCGAAATGAGAACAAACGCGATTTGCCACGCAAACACACAGTACTAAAATCAAACTAGAAACAACACAAAAAACATTTACAATATGCAGATCCTCTCAGGGGCATAAATTTCATCTGACAGTAGGGGGGGACAATAAACATAACATTTTTCAAGGGCAATTTTTGAAGGGGACACAAATAATACAGCCAACATGTTACTTATAAGGGATATATGTTATGTTGGACACAAGAAACTCTACTATTATTAGTGTAGCATGGAGACTGTGCCATTATGCTCATTGTTTCTCTTTGGTTCAATGAAAAACACTGACTAAATTGACCAAAATATTTGTAATGACTGAGACAAATCAGACACAGTTATTTGTTAATTCACCAATAGTTTTAAGCTCACTCTGGGACCTGACCATCCCCATCCCCCGAGAAGTTCTCAGTTACCAGTTTTATTGCACCAATAAATGCCACATAGAGAGCAGAGAAGAGACACACAAAAATGTGCATTTTTCCTGCATTATTCACACATAACACAGACTCTCTTGCTTTAATGTATAGACAGACTGTCTATAAATGAACATGCACAATCCCAGGAAATGAAATATTATCCATTATTACTGTTGCTGGATTGCAATCATTGTATTCACATATTTATGGGTATGTTTTATTGATTCATTTAAGGTAACTTCAATCATGCCATGTTTAGTGTCTGGCGTTTGTATCGGGACAATTTAAATGCTTGTGGATGCGGTATGTCCATACCTGTGCAACACATCAGTATTACAAGAATCTTTAATAGTTCTTATTCAAGAACTCAGCCTGTTAATCTTCCTGAGTCATAAAAGCCCAACAAGGAGGAGTGTTGTCACCGGAAACACAACACCTTCATTGGCTACACCAAATTAAGAGGTTGGACTTTAACCAGAGGTTAAAAGCCAGCGATTAAGCCTGCTGGCCTCGGCCTACCAACCCGCCATGTGCTCCACATCCAACAATAGAAAAGACTGGCAACAACTGAATCCTCAGGATCTCTCCTTAGATGGCAGAGCCGATGCTCCTCAGCCTAAAGGCATCTTGCAAGTATCATACATTTTAACACTAAACAGCGATTTAGTATTAATTTGTAAGACTTACCTTTGCTATTGTGCAAGAAACTGATGATTCCTTTCCAGATTGTCTTTGACATTTCCTATAGCTCTAGTAACAATACCTCTTCTGGTTCAACTCTATCATCACTCATTCTGACCTACTTATGTGTGTGACCCTTGTGTGTTGTATGTGTATGTTACGTTATGTTATGTGTTTGTGAGTTAGTTAATAAAGACTGTGCACGATACATGTTTGGTTCTGACTCTGTCTGCTAATAAGTTGCCTCTTAAGTGATTAGGTCCCGATTTAGATACGGTACAATAAGAAATGTTATTTTTCCATAACCTGGAAATGAACACTTCTTAGAATTAATAAACAATCAACACTGAGTGTTCACTGGACAAACAGGTTAATTGATTGTAATAGTAATCTTAATGTAGCTACATCCAATTAATCAGATTAACGGATTTACATATTAATAATTATTCATAATTAATAATCATAATGAGTTATGAATAATTATTAATATTTCCCCTTTGAGTTAATTCGTAACATATTTGGTGGAGAACAAAAGGCATCATTTTAAGCAATTGTTGGTAGATGGACCAGTAATCAATCATGTGTTTTGATAATCTTTATTGACATCTTATATATACACATACAAATTTCTGATAAAATCAGCAAAACTGAAATCAGCGTTCATTTGCTCGAGCCGTAATAAGCTCTTCTAGCAGATATAAATATCCAACAATCGTGAAAACACTGATTTGAGCAGGTAACTTGAAATCGCAGTTTAAGACATTAAATCATAGAAGCACATAATACAAGACACTTTCTTTTTTAAAAATCTACAAGAAATTTTATTTATTCTAACACAAACTAATCTAACACAAACACATGCACATACACACACACACACACATTCATATGCGTTGCAGTAAGACGGAAATGAGAGAGAAAGAGTTTTAAGAGAGAGAGAGAGCGTGATATGATTAACAGAATTCCTATCAATGCATTTCAAAGACCCGAACGAACCATGAATCATTAATTTAAATGCACCAGTTCAGTTTTCATCTGGAGGTACTTGCTTGCATTGACTTTAAATGTGAATTTCCCTCGTCGGCGTGCAGAGAAGGGTTTTCCAAGTCGATGATTGGTCCAGGGTCCGGTCTGTGTGGAACAATGGAAGGAAGTCTCTTTGTTGCTGGAGTTGAAGCGGCAAAAGTCGTTGGTTGAACTTTGCGGTAATACTTAGAACACGAGACTTTCAACGGAAACAACAACCTAGTCTTCTCTTGCAGTTTGACTATTTAAACTTAGTTGTTTTTCACACCTCAGAGGAGTCTTGGCCAATCAGATATTGTCCTGTTTCAAAAGGGCTTTTCTCTGCCCCCAATAAAACATGGGTGTTACATCCTGGTCTGTCTCTGCCTTAGCAGAGTGCCATTTTAACATAATTTCTATTAAATGGAATACAATACATTTTAAACAGATTTCATTCAAGTCAGGATATAGGAAAGGGTGAAAGGGACCAATTAAGTCCAAATAACGCATACTTTCAGTCATTCAGTCAAGAATTAACACATTTATATGAATTGTTGAGTGTTTTAAAGCATAACTATTTGTGAACACATAATGTAAAATGTATGTAGTTAAAAGATGTTTGATAAGTCCATTTAAAATTGTTTGGAACAATTTTGATGCAGATTTAGTTGTATAACAGTCTCTGTTGAGTTTTCTGTGAAGTTAGGTCCTTTAGAGAAACAAATGGGGCCTGCATTGTTTTCTCTGTTTCTTTGATCTGGTGATCAAAGAATCTTTATCTTTTTGGGTGACCATTTGGTTTGTCACTTCTCCTGCTATCAGGAAGCATAGGGTGTCATAAAATAATCAGCCTTGGTTTACTCTGCAGACGAGCTGGAGTCGGAACCTTGATTCTGAATTAGAATTATGTTTGAAAGAATCATCTGAATGATTCATTTGTCTGGTTCATCCATAGTTCCTACATGTTCATAAACATAAGCATATTCTTCATGGGGTTTTAATTAGGGGCACATTTGACCTCATGAAATTTTGAAAATAAAAAAATAAATAAATAAACTATCTGTCAAAACATATATCACAAATCCTGGAATAAAGATGGGAATATGGCCTTGTAAAATGTTTGATGGAGTGAACATATGATATTGTGTGAGACATTTAATGACATTTTGTTTTTGTACAAAAAGATGGGCATGGACTTGCCAACAACCAACTTTAGCTACTGTAGCAGTCCCTTAATATATGAAAATATGACACATAAGCTATTCTCAGATCAAAAAAATACATTTACATTCAAATGTCTGGAATCACTGTAGTTTGTTTTGTTTTTTAAGAAATTAATTTTATTTCTAATGTTACAAATGATTTCTATTTCAATAGTCTTCAAACTTGCTGTTCTGTGAATTGACAGCCACTGTATCATGGTTTCCTGTTTTCAGCACTGATAATAGTAGCTCAGAATGTTTCTTGAGCAGCAAATCAGCATATTAGAATGATTTCTGAGGGATCATGTGACACTGAAGACTGGAGTTACAGGAATAAACAGCCATTTAAAATATATTAAAATAGAAAACAAATAACAATATTGCAGTTTTGCTTAGTTTTGATCAAATAAATGCAACCTTGGTGAGCTTAAACATAAATCATTTTATTAATCCTTTTGAAGAGCAATATGCCTACATCATATCAAAATGAACAAAAATTTAAGACCTATAACATAACAGATATATCTAAGTCCTCAAACACATTTATACAGGTTTATTTTAGTTGTTACAGGCAGTGGTGTAATTAATGCTAACAAACAACTAATAAAATACATCGCAAAGGAAGAGCACAACTAGCTGAACTCATTGTAGACGATAGCTGAAGGTGTTCTGCTGTTACACGAAGTATCTCTCATTGTTACAGATGATTGCACAAATTGTGCATACTAATGAAATCATATAAACTGTTACTAGAAGTAAACAACTGTAGTTTAGGCATAAGTCAGCCGCGACGCTGAGAATAAAATTACCCTTTTGGAATAATCCACTAATGTGCTGAGATACAACGTGAACTAAAATTCTCAGTTGCACGCGCAATCGCGCATGTCTGCAAAACTCATTAATATTCATGTAGGCTAAATTAACAGTCAAAATCTAAATTAACAGTCAATTTCAAATCATATTTTTATGTGTATTCTAGGCAATAATGCAGTTTTGCGTCATGGTTACATGATGACATCTTCCCACAACGTCATTTAGCAACTTTAGCAACAAATCCACCCACCTTTAGCAACTTCCCTGAAAATTAGTTCACAACACAATGAAATTAGAATTCGTAGAATTCAGACTTTTTTCACACATTTTCCCTCTATTTGCTTCTTTTAGTTTAAAAGAGGATCTGTAAATAATCAAGCTCAACTAAATCTGTGCGTCTGATGTTTGTTGTGTGGATTTCAGGCTGTTCTGTTGGTCAAAACACACATTAGATTTGAGGTCGACTCATTTAATTCATTTATATCTTCATGTAGATTTCTATAATATGGTAGAATCAGAGAAAGTTCATTACTGATATTATAAATTTATTATTATTTCCTGGTTCTGATTTCTGATCTATATTTCTCTGTTTCTGTACTGCTGCAGAACAGGTAAATAAATCAGTGCTGAAGGGACGTCCTGTCACTCTGAACTATGATACTGGAATACAGAGTGATGATAAAATACAGTGGAAGTTTGGAACTAAAGAGAAACTCATAGCTGAAATGACTGGAGAGAACCGTGAGAACCCTCAATGGTCTGATGAATTCAGAGACCAAATGAAGCTGGACCCTCAGACTGGATCTCTCATCATTCAACAAACCAGACCTGAAAACACTGGATTATATAAACTAGAGATCAAGACCAGTGATTATTCAACATTCAGACTCTTCAGTCTTATCGTCTGTGGTGAGTAACACAAAGTCTGTTGATGTAGAAATCAACACACTGTTATGTCAGGATCAAGACCTTCTAGTGGAATTAATGGACAGAGTTAAATCATTCTTGACTTAAAATGTGTTAAAATGTGTCTCTAACTATTTTTATCAAAGCTGTAAGACTCAAAAAGTTCATGTGGTATTTGTTCATGAAGTCAACTGTAAATACAGGCAGTTACAGATTAATTAATTTGAATTGAATAATAATGAATTAATGTATTAATGTATTTAGTCAGAGCTGGTTTGTGGTGTTTCAGACAGATGTGGTTCCTCAATGAAGCAGCTTCAGACAGTCTTCTTTCATATGCTGTTGTCTGTTCTGAAACTGTTCTTCACACAGACTGTGTTGCTTCTGTCTGCAGGATTGTTTGATCAACTTTATCAGTCACAATCCTCCTCATTATTCCTGATCATTATTGAACTGCAGTACAGTCATTATCTGATCACAAATCAAACATTCAGAAGAGCTTCTTCACACAAACACAATTCAACACACTCATATTTCATGTCATTTGAGTGTTTTTTTACTCTTAGAAACACAGACTGGAGTTCAACACAGTTTCATCAGTCAAACACACATGAGGTGTAGAGATTTATACTTACATTCAGATTTCTACAATGACAAGTTGAGCTCTTTTGAACTTAAAATAGAGTAAATGATATGTTTGTGATCCAGTATGTCAGGTGTGATATGACAATGTTTCTTCTGTTTATTTCTGCTGCTGTTGGTTTTCTGCTTCTGATTTCTCTTCTGTATTTTTCTGTTTCTTTGACAGATGAAGAGAAGTCAGTGTCAGTGATGAAGGGGATGAATGTGACTCTACGTGCCAAAATACAGACAGGAGATAAGATATTCTGGGTGTTTGGAGATTACAACAGTCCTGTAGCTAAACACACAGAAGAAGAGTGTGAAGAAGAGTCTGAGTTCTTTTATTCTAGATTTAAAGACACAGTGGATCTGAATCCTCAGACTGGAGATCTCACCATCAATAAAATCAGAACTGACCACACTGGAAAATACAAACTAAAAATCATCAGAAATGGCAAAACCTCATTCAAGTTATTCACTGTTACTTTTTCTGGTGAGTGAAATATTTACTTTCATTGTAATTATGATTTTATTTTAGATCAGTATTGTGTCGTTATTAAAGGATAATTCAGCCAAAAATGCCCTCGTGTCGTCCTGAACCTACAAGACCTTTATTGAATTTGATCCAAATTTTAAGAAGTGATGTGATTGATTTGATTGTGGAAATCTGAAACAAAAGTCAAATCTTTCTTAACGAAAGATCTTCATTGTGTGAGATCTCTCTGATGCACATTAATGAGAGAATCTCAACACAGTGGTCAGCAGTGCAGATCCTCAGGTTGTATCAAGTGAATGTCCCCTTGAATCAAAAAGGTACTTGAATCAATTATTATTGTGTTATTGCGATTATATATTTATTTTAAGTCATGTGTGTAAGTGAATGTGTTTTGTTGTGTAAGTACCTTTATAATGATCACGTTAGTTGAGCTATATGCGCACGCCATGTTTGTTTACGCCGCGGGCAGGAGAAGAGATCTGTCGGATTTACAACACGAGAATTCATCCACTTCTTTCAAAATACACAGATGGATATAAGTGTCCGGTGATTTGGGAGAAGAACAGGGTAAACTTTATAGTTGCAGCTTGCCTTCCTCACATTATGTATCAATTATAATGGAAAGGGTTATTACTGCAGCTTCCATAGACATCAGTGTATATTTTACAAACTCTAACTGTACTGTTACTAGTACTTATGTGTATTTAAATATCTGAAACCTAAAATAAATATCATGTGATTAAAACACTGAATAGTTGAGTGCATCTGTCTCTGGCTTAGCACCCGAAGGGGAGGGGGAGGTGGGCGATTACTCCAGTAATCGTTAGAATAATTGAACAATTACTTGATTACCAAATTAATCGTTAGCTACAGCCCTAGTATGACTTGTATGACAGAGTTTCTTTGTATGGAGCACTAAAGTGTTTTTCCTTCCATGTAATGTTGTTTGGACTAGGGCTGGGTGATATGTAAAAAATATTTTATCGATAATCGCCTTAAAAAAATATCGCGATATCCGATAATATCGTCTACCCGAGCCGTACCCCGTCCATCCCGCCCCCATCGGAGACAACATAGCTGGCACGCACTGTAAACACACATCAGTTTGGTTGCACTTTATCTGAAAATTTCATTTCGTGAAGAGAACTGTTGAATTGATCAGAGTTTAACGGAGTTCATTGTGAAGGTGGGCATGAAGAATGGTGACTGAAGAATGATGCATGTTGATGTCAAATGTGTCTTGCCTATTTTTTTCTTAAGGTCTGATGTTTCGCTTTCATTTTTGAAAGAGAAACATCAGACACATTTCATGATGATACTTTTACTTTATTTTTTTTAAACTTGTAGTTAAGCTATAATGTATTTATTTGTTTAAAAGTGATTAAAAACTATTTGATTCGTTCTGCATGACCAAAAGTGTAAAGGTTAATTTTCCTCATGTTTTAGAGCTCCGATGTGTCCTCACAGGCCTCTTATAACGAAAAAAAACAAACAAAAAAAAACATTATTTATTTGGAAAAATAAATAATTACAAATGTTGTTTGTGAATTTTATGTTTCATTTATTTTGATAATGAACAGGCTGTGATGTCAAGCAGTGCTATTGACCTGTGTGCGCACGATTGACCTATGTCCTCATTTTTGGACATACATAAACATACATAAAGAATCAAATGTAAACATCCAAATAAATACTATACTTACATGATTAATTAAACATGCTGCATGACAGTTTGTAAAGATCCATTCTGAGGGTTATATTAGCTGTTTGAACTTTGTTTATGCAATGTTTAAGGCAGCCGCATGCTCGGGACGGGGAGCACGAGGATTTAAAAGGGCAGCAGCTTGAATCGGCGCATTTATAATGATGCCCCAAAATAGGCAGTTAAAAAAATGTTTAAAAAAAATCTATGGGGTATTTTGAGCTTACATATTTTAAAAACATGTTCTAGGGCACCTTTAAGTAAATGTGATTCCAGAATAGATTTTTTATTCCTAACCCAGTATTAGCTACTATAGGCTACAAAATATTTCATTTATGCTATTGCATGTGAATAAATATGTGAATGGTAACTACGGGACTGTTAAATAAATTTGTTTTGTTTTTTTCAATATTGGCGAATATCGTCTGTAACTGACTTTTATTATTGACATCGTCGATATATGATAATATTGTCATATCGCCCAGCCCTAGTTTGGACCCAAACGTTTTTCAAAATATCTTCTTTTCTTTCACAGAAGAAAATCATACAGGTTTGGGATGACATGAATGAACTATCCATTTAAAGTCCCTGTGAACCGGAAGTTGTAAACGACTTTTCTCCAGTGCTGTGACGTATTCCCAAGTAAAAGGGAATATTGAACATAGGGCAGAGTTTTACTTTAGCGCTCTTCTCACTCATAGCAGACTAACGGTCATAGCTTAAACCTTAAGTGGTTTAAGCATTTTATACTTTTCAGATTTTGCTTACTACAACAAACAATTTTTTTCTGAGTATCAACTTGCACGGATTAACTGTTCACCACAAGACATAGATAGTAATATGTACTAACAAAGGAAATAGAGTCAATTCTAATCACATTTGTAGCCGTGCGATATGGCTGTATATCAGCACAGCTGTGATTCGTCCGTACGCACGAGGCCATAGGTAATCACAGCGTGCTGATATACAGCCATATCGCACGGCTACGAGTGTGATATTGCGTTTATACAACAGTTTGATGGCACAAGTGTGTAAACTAATAAAAACAACAGAGTGTCTTTAAAACCCTCTTTTGTGCAGCACTACTTCCTTCCACCACGGATTAAAATCTCAAGTTGACAGTAGGCCTTTTCACAAAATAGGAAATCACATGACGCAGGGTAAAGTTAGTTCTGCTATGCGTCAACGGCTATTAGATTGATATGCTCTTTTCTCAAATATGTGACCAGTCACGGAAAGTAGGGACACAAGTAGGCACTCAAAAAAGCTCTAAAGAGAGAAAATGCCTCTAAAATTTGTGCAGTTCTCGCCTGTTCTCACCTGCTGGGAGTGACAATAGGGCTCATTTACATCTCATTTAGATAAGCCATACCCCCTGTAAAGCTGCATGGACCGCATACTATTAATAATAAAGGATAATGTGCATTGTAAATGTCAGTAATTTATCTTTTTTGACTTTTATAAAAATGATTTAGAGGCTGAAAATGATTTAGAGATAACATGTTGCAAGACACTCCTTTAAAATCTGGCCATCATTTTAATGTTATTATTTTAATGTTTATGTAAAGAAAAAGTACATATTGATGCTAATTTTATTTGTTATTTGCTGGTTTTCTACATAAAACTTGGTGAATTGATTTCATTGTGTAGAATTAGGACTTTTTGAACAGGATTCTGTGATAACCGTGATCATTTTGGTCACTATAATCATGAAATGAAATTTTCTCACCTGAGAAGACAAAAGAATCACATAATAATGACCTGAAATGACTAATGAATAATGAATAATGAGGCCTTTCAGTCAGGTAGGCTGTGAAAAAACCCTCTGTGATGGTGTATATCAAACATACAGAAAAAACAGCAATACTGTGAAATATTATTACAATTTCAAATAATGGTATTATATACTTTAAAATATAGCCTAATGTATTTCTGTGATGCAAAGTGTCTGAACAATTATGTTACCTCTGTGGCATTTCATATAGGCTTTTAGCTTAAAAGCATGCACATTTGGAGAAATATTGATGGATTCTCATATGTTTATGTCAGTTTTCTATACAGAGGAGTAATATTTATTCAATATTTATTGTCATCACTATGAGTGCTGGATTCTGTGTTTTCAATTCATACTTGCAGCCGGAGGGCGCTCTGTGCACATTTAGTCCACAAATTCATCCAAAGAACAGGAACCAGGAACTAACGGCATGTCTTCTAGAGGTCGCTAACCATGGCTTTAACATACAGATCAACACTTTTCAAGACAATAAATACACGATTGAGATGATGTATGCATGTATTGCCTCAGAATTTGCCTCTGCATAGCGCTTGCTCCGGGGGTGTGGCCACATTAGCGGATAATGAGCTGAATCACGGACTTCTGACATGGCTCTCTTTTCATACAGATTACATAAACACAGAATGTTTGTTTTTGATTTGACTTACACGATTTAAAACCTGACATTTCAACATGTCTTTAGACATAATTGTATTTTTTTTGTGATTAGTATTCACTAAGTTACAGTTCATTATCTGAGAACTATCAGATTGGACTTCGTTCAGAGGGAGACGAGAGATCACGCATCATGTTAGTTTTCTTTATTTTACAAAAAGCACAACTTTTTGTTTTTACTCTGAGTGTACACAAATAAAAGAAGACATTCTATAGTTTCAATTGATATATTACTTATGTCTCTATGACAAAAAATGATGGAGTATTTTAAGTCTGTTTTGCTGCAATGTGCACAATAAATAGCCACGCTTCCCTTGGAGGGCGGGGGCAATAACAGAAGAAACAAAAGCCGGCTATCCAGTATGGAAATACACACAGACAATGACACGCCCCTACTGCGTGCTAGAATCTCAGAAAAACAAGCCGATTTCAACCTCAAAAAGTACGCTTTTAAATATACCAAAAACTGCTATTTCAAACATGGAGAGGCTTCTTCGTGATCTCAACTAACAGATTCTGCAAAAAAACGAAAATCACCAATTTTGAAAAAAAAAACGCTTCTTTCTCATTTTGCTCGATAGTTGTGCTGCCGACTTGTGTCCCTGGTTTCCATGTGGTCACATTTGTTATAACTAATCCTGATCGATTAAAATTATTAAACTAAGACATAATTTCCAACACCACACTGTACACAACTATCAGTCTTTGCATTTATGTTGCAACAGCACAATAATACTGTGCATAATACACACTTTAAGATGATGACGACAGGAAAATGAGTGAGAGATGACTGAAGTGTTTATATCCAGAAATATCAGGGTGCGAGCGGTCCTGTTTCATGAATCAGAGGATCAGGCTTGCGTGATAAGGGAGCTGCCTGCCGATCATTTCCCCAGCACGTCGCTAAAACACTCTATACATCCCAATGTGCATACTATCCACCCTAAATAGTACTTAATATTACTAATGTCACATAGATTACTATTTAGGATGGATAGTATGCACGTTAAGACAGAGGCACTGTCTTTACAGCACATGGAGTGCGATAATGCTCATCCGCGCCAAACAGACACGAATATAACCAGTTTAACCGCCATCAATTCAAATTATTTATTAAATTTAGCTCTTAATGAGAGTTCTGTAGTCTCACCAATAATTCACCAAGAACGTTCAAACATTTTCATATTCATTAAAACGTCTCGGTTATGTATATAACTTTAGTTCCCTGAATAGGGAACGAGACGCTGCATAGTCGCTATGGGAATGCCTCTGTGTGATGTCGTCATGAATCACATATGAAATCTATCCAATTGGGAGACGGTACGTCATAGGCGGGTGACATCACTGACCAGAAACTATAAAGCAGGCCCAAAAACACTCACATTCAGCTTCTGAAATACTGAAGCAAGTCGCTTACGGGCATGCTGGGAGTATGGCAGGGCAGCGCAGCGTCTCGTTCCCTATTCAGGGAATTAAGGTTATATACCGAGACGTTCCCTTTCAAGGGAACTCACGCTGCATAGTCACTATGGGAACGAAATCCCAATGTTGCCATATGAGCAAGTGACCATACGTATGTAGCCGAGGCGCACACCTTACAGAAGCACCTGCGCCCCTGGAGTGGAGCCGAGGTCTAGTTTGTAAAACCTCACAAACGTATGTGGCGATGACCATCCTGCCGCATCACATATGTCAGATAGGGAAACCCCAGAAATTAAAGCCTCTCCTCATAGAGTGAGCACTAACAGCCAAAGGTGAAGGCTGTCCACACGACTCATAGGCAGGTGAGATGGCCTCAACCACCCACTTGCTCATTCTCTGCTTGGACGCTGGGAGACCTTTTCTTGGTGCTCCAAAACACACAAATAGTTGATCACATTTTCTCCACATGGCAGCTCTGTGGACATAAGCATCCAGTGCTCAAACTGGGCACAGCAGATTAAGCTTTTCCTGGTCTAGTGACGTATATGGAGGCAGACAGAATGCCTGCAGCACAATAGGTCTCACAGGATTAGTGAGGACCTTAGGGATGTACCCTATCCTGGGATGTAAAAATGCTTTTACATTCCCAGGCGCAAATTCTAGGCACAATGGGGATACCGACAGGGCTTGAATGTCTCCAATTCTTTTGAGAGACGAAATAGTTAAGAGAAACACTGTCTAAATTTTTCTGGCACCTCTTCAATGGGCTCGAAGGGTGCCATAGAAAGGCCTTGTAATGCAACAGCCAAATCCCAAGCCGGTACTCGCGTGCGTACTGCAGGTCTGAGCCTCAAAGTGCCAGGAAGGAAACGAGATATAAGTGGGTGTCTCCCCAGAGATACTCCACTGAAAAGAGTGTGGTAAGCAGCTAAGACCGCCACGTACACCTTTAGTGTGGAGGGGGATAACCCTAAAGAAAATCTTTCCTGCAGGAAGTCCAGTACTGCGCTGACTGGGCAGTTAACATGATCCCACTGGTGATTTTCACACCAAGAAGTGAATAATTTCCACTTCAAGGCCTATAGTTTCCTCGTGGAGGGAGCTCTGGATTGGAGAATGGTCTCAACAACCTCGGTTGAGAGATCGGAATCTATGAGCTGTGCCCCCTCAGAGGCCACGCCCACAGCTTCCATAACTCTGGGCGGGGGTGCAAAATCTGACCGCCCACCTGAGAGAGAGAAGGTACCTCCTGATCGGAATCTCCATTGGAGACCCGTCGAGAAGGGATACCAGGTCCGAGAACCACACTCGGGCTGGCCAGAATGGGGCTACTAATAGCAGACTGGCCCCACCTCGGTGTACTCTCTCCAGAACTCCCGGAAACAGCGCAATCGGGGGAAATGCGTACAGCGGTAGCCTCGGCCAAGGCTGTACCATAGCATCCAGCCCAAGAGGTGCAGGGCTTGACATCGAGAACCACAGTGGACAGTGAGTCGTCTCTCGACGCAAACAGATCCACTCGGGCTTCGCCGTAGTTCTCCCATAAGAGCTTCACCACCTCGGGGTGAAGTCTCAATTCCCCGGGCCTCGGCCTCGGCCGAGGATCTCTGAGGGAGAGCAGTTTCGCTTGGGACCACAGGAGAATCTGATTCGCCAACTTGTAAAGTGGGCATGATCTCAGACCCCCCTGATGATTTATATATGAGACCACTGATGTGTTGTCTGATTGTACTAACACATGATCATCCCTGAGGTCTGGAAGGAAGTATTTCAGTGCTAGAAATACCGCCATCATCTCCAGGCAATTTATGTGCCACGAAAGATGATGGTCCTGCCATAGACCTCAAGTCGAGCAACCACTCATGATCGCCCCCCAGCCCATGAGGGATGCATCTGTCGTTAGCGTAACACGACGACTGAGAGCCCCCAACACAGATCCCTGGGACAGAAATCAAGGTTGCTTCCATATGACTAGAGCACGTAAGCATCGCCGCGTGACTCTGATCATACAAAAAAGATTCCCCCTCGGTGAGAACCCCTTGGTTTTGAGCCACCACTGTAGTGGTCTCATGTTCAGCAGGCCAAAGGGTATTACGTTGGACGCTGCTGCCATAAGACCTAACAGTCGCTGAAACAGTTTGATAGTGAGTGACTGGCCTAGTTTTATGTCTGAGACAGTCGATAGAATCGATGTTACATGCGCCGGAGATAAACGGGCCCGCATAATCATCGAATCCCACACCACGCCTAGATAAGTGGTCCTCTGAGCTGGACAAAGCACACTTTTCTTCGCGTTTAGTCTCAACCCCAACCTTCTCATGTGAGCGAGAACAACATCTCGATGTTGAACCGCCATCTGCTCTGACTGAGCTAAAATCAACCAGTCGTCTATGTAATTTAGTATGCGGAATCCCTGCATACGCAAGGGCGTGAGAGCCGCATCTACACATTTTGTGAAGTTTCGAGGTGACAGTGCTAGGCCGGAGGGAAGAACCCTGTATTGGTAAGCTTCGCCCCCGAAAGCAAACCTTAGGAACATCCTGTGTTGCGGAAGGATTGATACTTAAAAGTATGCATCCTTTAGATCTATCATGACAAACCAGTCCTCGGACCTGATTTGTGACACGATGTGTTTGACTGTCAGCATTTTGAACTTGAGCTTTGCTACTGTCTTGTTTAGCTGACAAAGATCTAAAATTGGATGCAATCCCCCGTCTTTCTTTGGCACAATGAAATAGCAGCTGTAAAACCCTGACTCCCTGCTGGGAGCAGGAACCCTTTCTATAGCCTCCTTTCGCAAAAGAGTCTCCACTTCTTGTGCCATCACCAGAGCCTGCTCGGGGCCCACCACTGTGGGCAAGACCCCATTGAATCAGGGTGGGCATGTTCTGAACTGAATCGCATACCCGTTTTTTATCATGTGCAGGACCCACTGAGATACTTTTGACAGATTTTTCCACTCTGACAAAAAATCTACTAAGGGAACCAGCCTCTCGATGCTGGTCTCTGGTGAAATATGGACAGCCAGCACAGTGCCCTGAAGCGGAGCCCTGGCAGGGAACAACTGAACTGACTGCAGAGAAAGCGCGCCACCCTCGGGTGACACGCAAGGAACTACTGCGCCACGGCTTTTCGGCAGGGTTGGCAGAGCGCCTCCCTGAAGGCACTGAAGATTCATGGGCACCATTGGAAGAGGTGAACACCGTTTGTCTCCGGAGGGGACCACCCTCAGGATCCTGACGCTCCTGGCATTAGGGTTTCTTTTCCGAAGCCCTCTTAGCTGCAATGACAGCCCTCAGATCTGTCTTGCCCTTCGAGGGCTTCGGCTGAGAGCGTTGCTCCGTCTCCCAACTCCTCAGAGGGGGAGCACAGGTAGCGACGCTCTGCTTCTCTTGTTGTCTGTGTTGCGAGGAACTCGTACTCGGTTTCGGCTGCTCCCACCCAGCAGCTGAAGGGACTTGGACACGGCAAGGAAGAAACTGTTGCATACCAGCAGCCTGCTTCCTCGCCTCCTGAAACCTCTCGGTGACGGTGGTGATAGTGTCACCAAAAAAGCCAGACGGATTCAGCATCCAAGAGAAAAGTCTTATCTCTGTCTTTGATGTCAGACAGATTTAGCCATAGGTGGCGCTCCGTGGCCACCAGGGCTGCCATAGAGCAGTCGATAGACTTGGCCGTCTCCTTGATGGCCCGGAGCGCTAAATCTGCTGGCTGACGGAGCTCATGTATGAAATCCACCCTCACTTCCTCATTATCGCCCAAGTCCTTCAGCAGGTCGGCTTGGTATGCTTGTATGATGGCCATAGTATGCAAGCATGCCGCAGCCTGATCTGCTGCCAAGTACGCTTTGCCCACTAGCGCTTAGGTAGTCTTCAGCGGCTTAGTGGGCAACGTCAGGGCTTTAAGAGACGATGCTGCCTGCTGAGAGAGATGGCTCGCAAGCATCTCTTCCGCTCTTGGCATCGCTCCATACCTGCGTTTTCTCATACCTACTACATTGCTGTAAGTGGAAGTTTGCGGGGTGAAAACACGGGATGAAGCCGGGCTCTTCCACGATCTCGACACCTCGGTGTGGAGATCGGGAAAAAAACGTCAGCGCCCGACGTGGAGGTAGAGCAGACCTTGATGGTAAGAAGCGTTCATCAAGTTTACTTCTGGGCTGCTGCTCCTGCTTCTCGGCTGGCCAATCAATGTTGAGCTTAGCAACAGCACGAATAAGCACCTCCATGAGCTCCTCGCTCACAGGAGAGTGAAGTGGCGAGTCTTCGGTCTCTCCCGTTGTCACATTAACAACATCCAGTTCCTCAGAACTAGACGCTATTAGAGTGACAGTGTCAACTGGAGCGGAAGAAACCGCAACGCGTGCTTCCTGCCTCCGAATTGACACACCGGATACAGCAGGTGAAGGCAGAGATAAGGCTAGGCCAGACTCTAACCCTGCTGCTACATCCATCTGCGATCCCCAAGACATGAGACGCTGCCCTGCCTCAGCAGAAGCAGGGCCCGAGCCTTGGGGAGCACGAACCAAGCCACTCTCCTCGAAGAGGGCTCGGCGGGAGCGCAGCGTCCTCATTGAAAACTGCTCACAATGCACGCAGGCAGCCCCCTCGGGAGCTGCCTGGGCATGCTGCACTCCCAAACAGACAACACAAAGATCGTGTGTATCCCCACCCATAATGAATGAATGAACACCCTAACCCTAACCCTAAACTTGTTCATACGTGCTTCATGGCGACATCACACAGAGGCATTCCCATAGCGACTACACAGCGTGTAATTACTTTTAACATTTAGAAACAGACATGTTCAAATTCCAAAGCTTCGTAAAGGTTCATATTGATAAGACTTACTTACTACAGGTGACATTTTGCCAACACAAACAAATTATAGACGATAGCAGCAACACTTGTGATGTTAAGGGGTCAAGAATAAACATAAAATGGACATAGAAAAATCAATACTTTATTTTGCCAATGTGTTTCAGTGTGTTCAATGTGTTAATCAGGGCTAAAATGTTACAGGTGTGTGTGTAGTTTCCTTTAAATACAAACCGAGACAGAATTCAAACTTACAAAGAACCAATGAAAACATTATCTACATACATGGTTCTTGTTATCTACATACATACACAATAATATTTTATACTATGTTTTCCCCCTTTTTTTAAGCAGTGTACATTTTATAAAAGTTTTCAATGAAGGTGTGCATGGTATGTTTTTTTTTCCCCTCAGTAGTAATGTGTGATGTAAGGAAATCATTGGTTGATGTGCGATTATGTACATTTAAAGGTTTGTGAATGGTGGATGATATTATATGCAATTTTTTCATTGGTTCTTTGTAAGTTGGAATTCTGTCTCTTTTTGTATTTAAAGGAACACAGCTGTAACATTTTAGCCCCGATGAAGCCCTCTGTGCTGAAATGTGTTGATTTTTTTAGCTCCATTTTATGTTTATTTTTGACCCCTTAACACCACAAGTGTTGCTGCTATTGTCTATAATTAGTTTTGTCTATATTGTACCTTGTTGGATGTCATATTACAATCATATTACATTTTGCCAACACGCATAGGGAGGTACAGTTTCACCTTTAGTAAGCTGGTCTTACCAATAGACCCTTATTACAGCAGAATTGATTGCCAGAACTTTGATTTCGTTGTGTTGTGAACTTACATTTGCTTTTTTTAATTTCATTGTATTGTGAACTTCTTTGCATAGAATTCAGACTTTTTTCACACATTTTGCCTCTATTTGCTTCTTTTAGTTTAAAAGAGGATCTTTAAAATATCAAGCTCAACAAAATCTGTATGTCTGATGTTTGTTTGTGTGTGGATTTCAGGCTGTTCTGTTTGTCAAAACACACATTAGATTTGAGGTCGACTCATTTAATTCATTTATATCTTCATGTAGATTTCTATAATATGGTTAGAATCAGAGAAAGATGAGTTCATTCATGTTGAACAATTGATCAGTAATGTTTTGTTGTCAGATGTTGTTAGTTTTCAGGGCCCGTTTGTATAAAACTTCTCAGAAATGCTCTTAAGAATAGTCTCAAGTTTTGACTGAAGTGTCAAAAAATTCTTAGTAAAGAGTAGGAGTTTTCTAAGAGTAGGAGACTTTTATAAAGAAGCTAAAAACAACTTTTAGTAAAGTGTAAGACGGATTCTTAAGTGCTGACTTAAGTGTTGTGAACTAAGGACTACAATGATGTCAACTCAAAATGGCCGCCCTTAACCTCTGAATCAGCCAATAGCGAGCCTAGAAGGGTGAAGCCACAGCAGCACAACACCAGTCATTTAATGTTATTATAAAAAACAATAATAACAATAATAATAAAAAAAAATTAAAAAAACACAAACGTTTTAATATTTAAATTGATTTAAAAGCAATAGCTTTGCATTGTGCAAAATTATCACAAATTAGTGTTGATGGTGTGGAATTTTTTTCTATTGATATATGTCTCCTCATTTACAGTTAGAGCAATGATGTGTCATAAGTTCATCAACGGCTCCAACAACTGCAGGGAAGCCCACAGTCAACATAAAAGTGTCTTGATTTTGCCACATGGTTTGATGGTCAGTTGGAAAGTCAATTAACTGCCATAGAGTAGAGGCCAAATGTGATGTCCAGCCATATGAAAATTGACATCTTCAACCTTAATTCAACTTAATTAAACTTTTAAAAATGTGTTAAAAGATGTAAACACATCGACTAGCTGTGCTTGGAGTCAATTGTTTCATGTGTGATAATGAAATGAAATTTCAAATTATGTTTGGCCAGTCTGTCATACAAAGAAATTATGAATACATGCAAAAACAAAAGAGAACCAATTAAATATTAAAAACCGATTTTGTTGTATTCAATGTCATATTTTAAAATTTTTAAATAATATAAAAATAAAAATATTTTTTCTCATATTTTGATGGTTTAAGCGAAATTGTTTGCGATTAACAAGAAACTCTTATTTGTATTTACTCTTGTACTGTATGTTCACCTTTTGTGCCTCCTTGTTGTTCATTCATCATCTGCGCTTTATTTTTCGTGAATCATTTTGTTTCGCGTCAGCTGTTATAAACAGACATCCACTCTCATCACGTGTGTAACAGAGGCCAGATAGTGAGAGTTTTTCAGGTAAAATACTGCACACTGACGCCCGCTAGAGAATGAGGTGTTTAACATCATTGGTAGTGCATTCGCCTCACATGCCAGCAGCGATCGGGTCAGGGTTCTTGACCAACTTGGAGCAGGGTGACAACTCAGAGGTTAGGATTGGAGTGTGAGTTTTGGAGGTTGAGCAATGAATAGAGGGGGGTGGGTTTGTTTGGGTTGATTTCAAATAATCAAGAGTGCAGTGTTCAACAACGAATTTGAGAAGTTGCATACAGCACCTTTAAATGTATTAAAATGCATTAAACATTAATTATTGTTTAAGTAATATTTATTAAATTTATTACATTAATTTAAAGTTACATTTCTTATTAGGTCAGTTGCAAAAAGAATTGACAATCAAGTTTATATCATTTTATCAACTCCATGTCATCATGTAACTCTAATACATCATATCTTCATTGCAAAGCATATATCTCCTCTTTTTTTGCTACCATCTTGTTACTCTTAACTAGGTTAAGACACCTCACCAGCTCTCTTAAATAATTTAAGAGCTAAGACCTAGTCTTGACACTTAGGAACCTTTATGAATCACACTTATTCTTAAGTCTAGGAAAGAGAGTAAAACGTCATTCTTAGAATTTTGACACACTTAAGACTAAAATTTTACTTTGAGCGGCTTTATACATACGGGTCCTGGTTCTGATTTCTGATCTATATTTCTCTGTTTCTGTGCTGCAGAACATCAAGTGAATGAATCAGTGCTGAAGGGACGTCCTGTCACTCTGAAGTATAAAACTGAAATACAGAGTGATGATAAAATACAGTGGAAGTTTGGAACTGAAGAGAAACTCATAGCTGAAATGACTGGAGAGAACCGTGAGAACCCTCAATGGTCTGATGATGAATTCAGAGGCCAAATGAAGCTGGACCCTCAGACTGGATCTCTCACCATTAAACAAACCAGACCTGAACATGCTGGATTATATAAGATAGAGATCAAGACCAGAGATTATTCAACATTCATACTCTTCAGTCTTATCGTCTGTGGTGAGTAACAAAGTCTTTCAGTGAAACAGCAGCAGTGTATATGACAGACCTTGTGTCAAAATATGATTATAAAAGTGTTCCAGTTGTGTTATATTAATGATGGAGAAACTCTGAGCTGTTCATCATATCACTGCACTGCTTCCATAGCAGATCTGTACTGATGTAGAAATCAACACACTGTAATGTCAGGATCAAGACCTTCTAGTGGAATTAATGTACAGAGTTCAATCATTCTGGACTGAAAATGTCTTCAAATGTGTCTTTATTTTATCAAAGCTGTAAGACTCCAAAAGGTCATGTGTTTTTTTTTTTTTTTTCATGAAGTCAACTGTAAATACAGGCAGATGCAGATTAATTCATTTGAATTGAATAATAATTAATTTATTAATTACGAATTAACTTAAGAGTAAAAAAAAAAATCTTGGCTCAAAGCTGTGCTTAAAAGTTAGTTATCAAGCATCTAAAGGTGGCTACACACTGTGTGATGGTTGTCCTTTACAATGGTTGCTTGTCAGACTGTACGAACATGATCCTCATGTCATACTGTGGGATCTCAGCTGACCTATGTGTCAAATTGTACTATAATCAGGACACATTAAAAACGGACACGTGCATGAAAACTTGTCCAGAGTATTACATCAACCCACACACGTTCGGTGACATGAGCTGCATTGCACACGGGACTGAAATGGTGGTTAACAAAGACATCTCTATTGTTAATTTTGATCAAGGCTTGTCTTGAAAAACAAAGACAATGACATTCGCCGTAGGAGAAATCACACTGGAGGACTGGGCACCAAATCTTCTGACACTGCCAGAATTTCGCCTGAGGTAAAAATTTGATCGTAACGGTCATTAACCGGCTGTCTGTGAACATGTCAAACTAGAGATTAAAGACTACTGATTTTTGCCAAGGATTATGGGAATCTTTTAGGATTTGCAATATTTGTCTTAGACGACCAAATCATGGCCAAAATCGCACAGTGTGAACCCGGCTTTAGTCATAATTTAAGTGAAGTGTAGGACTAAATCTTAAGTGTCAGTCAGTCTTAGAGATGATTCATGACACTTTGCTGTGCCACAAATGGAATTTTAAATGACGACATATGGACCAATCACAGAATAGATTTTCTTCAAGAGCTGCTGTGCAGGCAAAATTATATATACCAGTTATCAATGTAAAGCTGCTTTGACACAATCCGCATTGTTAAAAGCGCTATATAAATAAAGGTGACTTGACTTATTTAGGAATATTCTCAGATAAATTCATATTGAATGGTAAAATTCCTAAGAGGAGTTTATATTCAACACACACTTGACAATAAAGAATTTTCAAGAGAATACATTATGATATACACATTGGAAATGAAAGATAAAACATATTCCACTATGTCTTAATTTACCTTTCACTAAGCCACGCTCGAAAACCGCCACAGGCCAATCGTGGTTTAGCAACCGTAACTAGGCGTGGGAGGTGTCATGGTGCACACAAAAACAAGAGGATAGGATCCAATTGCAGCAGAAGTTTAAAGGGTAATCCAAATCGTAATCCAAGAACAGGCAAAAAGGTCAAAAATCCAGAAGTCAGTCCAAACAAAAACAGAACACACAAGAGACAGAAAACCAGGGATACCAAAAGTGCATGTAACATTAACCAACGAACCACAACCAAAGATAGAAACAACTCAGTATAAATAGACAGACACTAATAACATAATACAATCCAGCTGGGTGCAATGAAGTGATGACGAGTCCAGGCAGTGTGTTATGGGATATGTAGTGTATGTAACGAGTGGAAATAAGAGTCCGGGATGGAGTGCCCTCTAGTGGCTGATAGAGCACTCTCACTGGTGATCATGACATTACCCCCCCTCAAAGGAGCGGCTACCAGACGCTCCACCAGACAAAACAAAAACACAAAAAGTCAGGAGGGAGGTGGACAGGAGGAGGATCAGGGGGAGGGATGGAGGGCCAGATCCAGGGTGCCCAACTGATAGCCAGGGTGGTGCTGGAGGAACTGACCAGGCTGGTTCCAGTGGTTCTGGAGTCCTGGCTGAGTGCCAGGGTGGCGCTGGAGGTACTGACCAGGCGGGCACTGGCAGGTCTGGACTCCTGGCTGAGTGCCAGGGCGGTGCTAGAGGAACAGACCAGGTGGGTCTCAACGGTTCAGGTAGCCTGGGCAGAGGCGGCAAGGCAGAAGGCTTGGACGGCGGCGGCAGGGCAGAAGGCTTGGATGGCAGCGGCAGGGCAGAAGGCTTGGAAGGCGGCGGCAGGGCAGAAGGCTTGGACGGCGGCGGCAGGGCAGAAGGCTTGGATGGCAGTGGCAGGGCAGATGGCCTGGGTGGCGCCGGCAGGCCTGTCCAAAGGTGCTCCGTGGCCGTATCAGGGAGAACGGGTAGCTCGGTGACGGCCTCCATGGCCATATCAGGGAGAGCGGGCAGCTCGGTGACGGCCTCCGTGGCCGTATCAGGGAGAGCGGGCAGCTCGGTGACGGCCTCCGTGGCCGTATCAGGGAAAACGGGCTGCTCTGGGACAGCAGCGGGCTCAGGCTGGGGCTGCTCTGGGACGGCCGCGGGCTCAGGCTGGGGCTGCTCTGGGACGGCCGTGGGCTCAGGCTGGGGCTGCTCTGGGACGGCCGCGGGCTCAGGCTGGGGCTGCTCTGGGATGGCAGCGGGCTCAGGCTGGGGCTGCTCTGGGACGGCAGTGGGCTCAGGCTGGGGCTGCTCTGGGATGGCAGCAGGCTCAGGCTGGGGCTGCTCTGGGACGGCAGCGGGTTCAGGCTGGGGCTGCTCTGGGACGGCAGCGGGCTCAGGCTGGGGCTGCTCCAGGCATGCAAGACCGCCAAAACATAAAAAGTGAAGACAGCCCTCCTGGCCATCACAGGACTGACAGGGAGAGCATGTGGGACTGGAGCGGACTCGCTGGCTGGAGTGGGCTCTGGAGCGGACTCCCTGGCTAGAGCGGGCTCTGAAGTGGACTCACTGGCTGGAGCGGACTCACTGGCTGGAGCGGGCTCTGGAGTGGACTCACTGGCTGGAGCGGGCTCTGGAGTGGACTCACTGGCTGGAGTGGACTCACTGGCTGGAGCGGGCTCTGGAGTGGACTCACGGGCTGGAGCGGACTCACTGACTGGATCGGACGCTGTAGTGGACTCACTGGCTGGAGCGGGCTCATTGGCTGGAGCGGGCTCACTGGCTGGAGCGGGCTCACTGGCTGGAGTGGACTCACTGGCTGGAGTGGACTCACTGGCTGGACCGGGCTCTGGAGTGGACTCACTGGCTGGACCGGGCTCTGGAGTGGACTCACTGGCTGGAGCGGGCTCACTGGCTGGAGCCTTCTTCCTTCTCCTCCTCCTCCCCTTACCAGGGTGAAGCTGAGGCTCAGTGCCCACCTCCCCTGTGCCTTCTGAAACGGATTCATGCACACTGCCTGGTTGACTCGGTGAGGTCCATTCTCTCCGATGGCGGAGATATGCGGCGAATCTCCAGAAATCTAAAATCCGTAGCCCTTCCATCTCACATTGAGGCAGAGGATCGTCAAGGCAGCAATTAAACACATCCTTCAAAGCCGCGTCATTGTAACCCAGCCCCACCGCCATCGTCCAAAAGACCTTGGCGAAGCATCCTACCTCCCATCCCTCTTGGCGTAGAGCCCTCAACGCCCGCAGTTGATCCAAACGCTCCCTGGTAGTGGCTGGTGGAAGGATTCGGAACCCCACACTGCTGGATCCTTGTATGGTGGTTCGTTCTGTCACGGTGCACACAAAAACAAGAGGATAGGATCCAATTGCAGCAGAAGTTTAATGGGTAATCCAAATCGTAATCCAAGAACAGGCAAAAAGGTCAAAAATCCAGAAGTCAGAAAACCAGGGATACCAAAAGTGCATGTAACATTAAACAACGAACCACAACCAAAGACAGAAACAACTCAGTATAAATAGACAGACACTAAAAACATAATGCAAACCAGCTGGGTGCAATGAAGTGATGACGAGTCCAGGCAGTGTGTTATGGGATATGTAGTGTATGTAACGAGTGGAAATAAGAGTCCGGGATGGAGTGCCCTCTAGTGGCTGATAAGCGAGGGAAACGTGCCGAAGCATTGTGAGTAGGGATTGTGTAAATCTAAAAGTTTGTCTAAAAGTTTGGATGGGGTTGTGGAATTTTTTCCCTTCCCGAAACCTAAAATCCAAGGGAAGAAATGCCGGTGTTCTGACAATTTGTGCTACCCTACCTCCCATTGAAACAGTAGGTAATGTTAGCAAAATCTGACAGTGGAAAATGCTAACGTTACCTATCAGATTGTGCTTCCAGTGTGATATTAACGTGGTTTATGGCTTTATTAACATCTACACCTACCCCAACACTAAACCTACCCCTAATAATACAAGTACAGTAGTGTTAGCACAATATGATATAGCATTAATTGTTAGAACAAGTATAAATCGATAGCGAAAAATGCTACTTATCAGATTGTGCTTTATTAATGTCTACACCTACACCAACACTAAACCTACCCTTACAATAATGCAAATACAGTAATTTTACAGTAAGTGTTATTTATCATGACAACAATTTGTAATATTAATGTGCACACATGCGGGTAAGACAATCTGACGATAGGTTTTAAGCCCCCTCTCTGGCGCTGCCTCAAGCCGGACACTCATTTGTCCTCCTTTTTGGAGTTGCTCTGAATCAGCCTAAAAAAAACCTGCTCTAGAATCTTAACGATTGTAAGGCCGATTATGAATGTAAATTGATACTTGTGACTGATCGCGCTCAAACGCGTCCAGTCAGAGCCAGTTGCGTTCAGTCTGCTATTACAGTCTGTGTTCAAATTCTGTGTGTAAGTATTTAAATCTGCTTCAGCCGCAGGAAACAATCACTGTATGTTGAGCACAGTCTATGTTTTAGCTAGCCGTTAATATTTGTGTGCCCGGCTATAGCGTCTGGTCAAACAAACGACTGGCTGAAAGCAGTGTCAAATAAATATCTGATATATCATTGGTTAAAAACGTAAACAAGCCTGTTGGCTACGTCATATCATCACGTTTTGTTTATGTATTTCTGTTTTTTCTAGAAGTCCAGAAATGTTATGTTTTCTGGCACCATGCCAGTCTGCCAGATTATTTCTTTTATTTATTTCTTTTATTTCCAGAAGTCCAGAAATGTTATGTTTTCAAGCACTGTGCACTTTGCAAGACTTTTTTGAAACAGACGTCACCATGTCTTGAACAAATACAAATACTGTGAACAAACACTTTTTTGCCTCTTCTGTTACACATAGGCTAGGTCTACATCAAATTGTCCAGCAATGAATAGAGTAGGCTTTTTCAGAATCACTGTATCATGAATCCATCGATATAATGGACAAAATTGTATTATGAGTACATTGTAGCTGCGAGTACACCAGGGTCCTGTGCAATTATTCTTGCCTCACTAAATGCCGCAAAGCAGAGTCCTGCACGGGTCCATTTTTGGAGACCCGCCCCTGCCCATACCCGCAAAGTTCAGCACCAGATCCGACCCGTCACCCGCGATAATATCAAAATTAAATCCGCACCCGCCCAGACCCATTAATATTTGGCCCGTTACCCGACCCGTGCCCGTGATAAATCACACACGCTGAAATCATTCCAATTAAAGTGCTTTATTTTTTAAAAGTTAATGTTCTTAACTTTTTAAAAAATTCTTAAAATTCTTTAAAGTTAATTTCGTTTTGTATTAATTGTATCTTAATTTTAATCAATATTTCATCAACCAATTGCTTGTATTTAATAAATAAGAAGTAAATATAGCAGACAATAGATGATCACGACACGTACGGAGGCACCGGGGAGAACTGGAGCTCATATCATAAATAAACTAAAACTCAGCGTATAAGGTAACTTAGCCAACTTGCCTCACAGACCTGAGGAATATATCTATATTGGATTGTCTACTTTTAAACAGAGCAATTCAAAACGAAAGAAAACAGACTGTTCTCTGCTTATGTAATCCGAATGAAATGTGCATTTCTCTCAGGCGCGTTCACTACTGCGAAGATCGCGAGTCAGCATCGTCAACTTCATCTTTGCAGCCACTGACACAGAAAACACTATTTTTTTACATAATCATAATCATTAGGCTACTTTTTTGCCGGTTCTTTGTGACAGCGCAACCCTTATGTTAGCCTACATGAACTCATCGCGACCGCATCAGCACAGAAAACATGGAGATGCAACGCTCGCTCCAACTAGGCTACGAGAAGCATCAACAAAAGTAGCACTGTCTCAGTGGTGGTGACGTGATGGGTCAAATGTCATATCGTTGTTGCGTATAATGGTAATTTAAACATACAAATATTGCGCATATTTTTCATCTACGCAACTACCCGCCCGCAAGGAGTTAATTATCCGCCCGCATCCCCGCCCGTGAATTTTAGGAATGTCACAATTCACCCGTTTTATCCACTTTTATGTGGGTATCTGCAGGTACCCGTGGGTACCCGACCTGTTGCAGGACTCTGCCACACAGTGTCCTCCTTTTTGGTGTTATGGAAATGGCCACCCTATCTGACGGGTCGGTTAGCTAGCTAACTCAGCACATCATTGCTTGGAAATAATGATGGTTCTTTGTTCATAATGCATATATTTGAACGTAAAATAAGATGATTAAAGGCAAGACGGAGTAGCCTGGCACGCTAAAAATATAAGCGGGAGAATGTTATCATTGTAAAGTGGTCAGGCTAATGTCTTGTGTTTATTCCACAAGACTTATGGATAAGCTGTTTGATTTATAATTATTAGGTTATTTTCACAAATTTCACTTAACCTGCTGTGGATGAACAAAGCTGTTCCTCAGTTTGTTTGTTTCCCATTTGAATGGTCAGCGTATGAAGCGGCTGCTGCTTGTGCTGGGAGCTTTAGCTTCAATTTTGATCAAATTATTTTCTTATCGGTTGCATATTATGTCGTGGATGTCAGACTTCTGACGCATGCTCTGCTGCGACGACACAGCTCTGTCACCTTGTTTGTTAAGTTTTTTGTTTGTTTAACGACACACGCAAAATGCTGGATCTGATCAAGATTACTGTGATTATACTGTCACTTCTGTGGTTTTTAAACAACTGCGGGGCTCTACACTTTGGAATTAGCGGCGTTGTACCACTTACCTTCTTCAACTTCGCTCTTCCTCCATCTGCCTCCAGAAGCCGACAGTTAATTTACCTCCAGAACTTCGAGTAAGGAAACGGGGTAGGAGAGGTGGGGTGCGTACTAGATTGAGGAGGCGTCCTTTTAGACCCCCTCTCCACTCTATTCTGCTGGCTAATGTTCGTTCTCTCCGGAATAAAATGGATTTGCTGCATGCTAAATGCCGTTTGGAGCGGACTTTCAGAGATGCATGTGTCATCGCCCTGACAGAAACCTGGCTCGACGGGACTACCCCGGATTCAGAGGTCAGTCTCGATCACTTTACACTACTACGAGCTGACAGGACACGCAAGTCTGGAAAGAATAAGGGTGGTGGTGTCTGCATCTTCGTTAATAAGCGATGGTGTGTTAACATCAAAAAACATCTTTCAATCTGCACACCTGATGTAGAGTTATTGACTTTGTCTCTGAGGCTGTACTATCTCCCGAGGGAATTTCCATGTGTGGTGATTAGCTGTGTTTACATCCCCCCTAGTGCTAACACCACGATAGCAGGGGATTTATTAGCCGAGGATGATAGCTCTATGATGGCTAAGTATCCTGACGCTCCGCTGTTTATTTTGGGGGATTTTAACAACTGTAAACTGGGCAGCGTTATGCCATCGCTGCACCAGTATGTGAATGTTCATACGAGGAGGCAAAACATTTTGGATTTATGTTATGGGAACATTCCTGATGCGTTTGTTGCTCAGGCACAGCCTCCGGTCGGCTACTCCGACCATAATGTTGTTGTTCTGCTGCCGCATTACAGATCAGAACTGAAACGCGCTAAGCCAACTATACATACCGCCTCCATCTGGTCGGAGGATGCCATGGCACAGTTGCAGGGCTCACTAGCGTGCACAGACTGGGAGGTTTTTCAGGGTGACTTGGAGCATAAGGTTACAGTTATTACGGATTATATTACTTTTTGCATTTCATCTACTATACCTACCAGAGCATTTAAAAAATATCCAAACTCTCAACCCTGGATTACGTCTCATATTAAAAGTTGTATGAAAGAAAAATTCAAGGCTTTCCAACGAGGGGACTGGAACACTGTCAATACACTAAATAGACAAATTAAGAATGATATAATAAGAGCTAAACTTAGATACAAGAACAGGATTGAGCAAGAATTCAGTAGAATGAATACTAAACAAGCGTATCAGAAAATCAAGATTCTTACTGGTCAAGCATTTTTGCTGACTCTCTGAATTCTTTTTATACTCGTTTTGATAGACATGACTATTCTGCCTTTTGTGAAGAGCTGCTCAGTGCCCTGCCACCAGTTGTTCCATCTAAGCCTCCATTTACAGTGGAGGATGTACGACAGCAATTGAGCAGGTGTAAAGTGGGTAAGGCACCAGGTCCAGATGGCATTCTGGCCAGAGTGCTGAAATCGTGTGCTATGGAGCTGTCCCCAATCCTTTTTACTATCTTTTGGGAATCGCTCAGGGGGGCACATATTCCTACAATCTGGAAAAACTATATAATCATTCCAGTCCCCAAGAAGCCCCGTCCATCCGAGCTAAACCATTATCGACCTATAGCACTTACTTCAATAATAATTTATCATCATCTATTACTACATATTTCAAATACTCAGATGATACTGCCATTCTGGCCCTACTTACAGATAATAACTCCATTACCGCTTACCATCAGTCTGTCACTCACTTTACTAAGTGGTGCTCCGAAAATAGTCTGGAGCTGAATGTGGACAATTTATACTAATTCCTATGTCCCGGACTTGGTTCCCTTCATCGTCATACATGATAAACCAGTGGAACGTGTTAATCATTTTAAATATCTTGGACTCACATTAGATAATAAACTCACTTTTGAACAACATGTCACAGATGTATATAAACGTTCCCAACAAAGACTCCATATTCTTCGTAAGCTCCAGGCCCTTTCTGTCACCCCACATCTTTTACTATTGTTGTGCACTAGCATTGTCCAACCCATCCTCCTCTACTGTTCTTCTTGTTATTTTAATATGCTCTCCATCATCAATAGAAATAAGCTTATTAAGGTCACTCATATAGCATCCAAAATTATCAGGTTACCCATTACAGATCTCTCTTTTCTTAACAATAAAGCTGTCACACGCATTGAAAAGGAGTAAGGAGGAGGAATGTTCAGGTAGCTAGCTTGAAGCCAGTGGGGCTGTCGGTAAGAACAGGTCCAGTCTAGTCACTCAGGTTCACAAGTTTTTTATTGCACATCCAAGGGTATTGTATATTATATATGAGCGTGTGAGCGTGTGGTTTATTGTCAGTTACACACACGCAGGAAATCAAAGGGAGTAAAAGTCAGTCCCCTGCACAGAACAGCCACATACAACAGAATGGGAAGCTGTGGGCACAGGTGCAGCTAATAAAGCCTGAGGGGAGTCCTAATTGGCTTGATTGGTTGGGTGGAGCTTAGGGCTAATAGGGAAATTAGTATGCTAGAGGGGTGTGGCACTTATTTTGAGGCTGCAACAAAACTCCTCAACAGCCGCCCCCAAATTTGTACTGCAAATTTGACAACTCAGGGGGTATCAGGTAGGGCTGGGAGAGGGATAAGGTGGGCAACCGGTCTTGTGTATGTCCTGTCCTTGACTTGGACATCAGCAACCCTACAACGGCCATCTGTGCTGGGATGGAGGGAGGTGATTTTACCCACTGACCATTGGGATCGGGGAAGTTGAGGATCCAGAATTAGCACAACAGTGTTAGGTTGCAGGTTAGGATTGTCTGTGCGCCATTTCTGTCTGGACTGAAGAGAAGGGAGATAATTTCTGAGGAAATGGGCCCAAAAATGGTCAGAGAGGATTTGACTATGCCGCCATTGACGGCGACTGTACAGCTCAGAGTCTGGATAGGTTACCAGAGGAAGAGAAGCATCATGCCGCCCCATCAACAGCAACTTAGGGGTCACAGGGTCAGGATCAGCAATGTCAGATGATACGTAGCCTAAGGGCTTAGAATTTAGAATGCCTTCAATTTCAATCATGACTGTGCGTAGTACCTCCTCACTGACAACTTGAGCACCTAGGGTGGTCTCCAGGGCAATTTTGATGGAGCGTATTTCACGCTCCCAGGTTCCACCAAAATGAGGTGCGTGTGGAGGATTGAATTTGAAGGAAATCCTTTGCTTGGCTAGAGCTGCCTGAAGGTCAGGGGTTAAGGAATGATAGGCATCTAGAAGCTCTTTCCTGCCTCCAATGAAGTTGGTACCTCTATCAGAGAGTAGTTCAAATGGTTTACCTCTGCGAGCAATAAAGCGCCTGAGTGCCATTAAGAAGGAATCCGTATTCATGTGACTGAATAGATCAAGATGCACGCACCTAGTCGTTAGACATTTGAAAATTATTCCCCACCTTTTCTCAGCTCGTCTGCCTATCCTTACTGTGTAGGGCCCGAAGCAATCCATCCCAGTGGAAAAGAACGGAGGTTTGTGAAAGCGAAGGCGAACCAGAGGAAGATCTGTCATTTGGGGAATAATTGGATGGGCACGGAACTGTTGGCACTTAGGACATCTATGCTGATGTTTTCGGACTGCCTCACGGCCCCTAAGGATCCAGTACTGCCTCCTCAACTCAGCAAAAAGCCTTTCTCGACCAGGATGTTGTAGGTGGTCATCATAGCTCTTAATTATAAGTTTTGTGATAGGATGGGCAGGGTCCAAGACAACCGGATGAATGGCATCAGGAAGTAGATCATTACTCCGACGTAACCTTCCACCTACCCGGATGAGCCCTGATGCTGGGTCTAACTCTGGGGCAAGGGAGAGTAAACGGCTTGAAGGTAGAAGAGGCTTTTGGGTTTCAAGGCAGACTAAATCATCCTTGAAGGACTCCAATTGGGCTTGTCTTAGAATGGCTATCTTTGCATCATGGTAGTTCTCTGCTGATGGAGGCTTTGCCGCCCCATGAAGAGATGCAGCCATGTAGTCAAGGAGATTTTGGAAGGTGACAAATTGACTGGGGTCAGGGATGGAAGGGCCTGGACTGATGGACACAGAACCACAGAAACTGGGCTTACGCAGCTCTACGGGGTCATCAGATTGCTCTATAGCAGGGCTAGTTGGCCACAGTTCAAAGGACTGAGACAGGAAGGCAGGTCCTTGGTTCCACCTGCAGGGCCTGCCAAGATCAGACAGCAGCTTCCCTCTGGTTAGGTCATCCGCTGGGTTGTTCTGTGAATCAACATAACGCCACTCCTGGCCTTTAGTGAGCTCCTGAATCTCAGCTATTCTGGTCCCAACAAAGACTTTATAACGGCAAGAGTCAGACGTGAGCCAATAGAGCACAGTGGTAGAGTCAGTCCACAGGATAGTCTTTCTGATGTGGAGGGTGAGCTCTGTCTGAAGGAGACTGAATAGCTGAGCTCCTGTGAGAGCAGTACATAATTCAAGTCGTGGAATTGATAGCCGTTTTTTGGGAGCAACGCGGGACCTCGCCATGAGGAAGGAAACATTCACTTGCTGCTGACCATCTTCCATGCACATGTAGGAAACTGCGCCATAGGATTGCTCTGATGCATCACAGAAGATGTGAAGGTCATAGGTGGTGGAGGAGGAGTCCACTGACTGAGGTGTGAGGCAGCGAGGAAAGGTGATGGTGGAGAGGTTAGGAAGTTCCTTTTCCCATGAAAGCCAGGCTTCTAAAATATCATGGGGGAGATTTGGGTCATCCCATTCTCGTGCCTTTCCCCATAAGTGCTGGACAATGATTTTGGCCCTTGTCGTGTAAGGGAGGATGTAGCCGAGGGGATCGTATTGGCTAGCCAGAACTCTGTAAATGTGTCGCATAGTTGGAGTGTTAAATTCAGGGGCTCTGTGTCTGTATCTGAGGGTGTCTGTATGGCAGTTCCAGAGGAGGCCTAGAGTAGACTCTGAGGGATCAAGGGAAGGATGGTGTGACAGCCAGAGCTCGGTTTGTTCTGACCTGGCTTCAGGAGGAAGGTCACAGATGACTTGAGGATCATTACTGGCCCATTGTCTGATTTCAAAGCCACCACAGGAGAGGGTGGTGCGCAGACTGTGAAGGAGGTCTTTGGCTTCCTCTGGGCTGTGAAGACTTTGTAGACAGTTATCCACATAGAAGCAATTGTGTATGGAATGGTCAATACGCTTATCTGCCTGTGCATCTTTGATGATCCTTTGGAGGATGTAAATGGCACAGCAAGGGCTTGAGGTCGTGCCAAAGGGGAGAACTTGCCATTCATACACAGTTGGAGGAACTTTGCAGTCCAGGTCACGCCAGAGGAATCTAAGGAGAGGTTTATCCTGGGGTAACAGGCGCACCTGATGAAACATTGATTTGATGTCTCCACTGACTGCAGTCTTGTGCTGCCTAAAACGAAGCAGAACTCCAAGGAGGGAAGGCCCAAGGATTGGTCCAGAAAGCAACTGTGAGTTCAGGCACTGATTTTGATAGGAGAAGGAACAATCAAACACAATGCGGTCTTTACCATTGTGATGCACAATGTGATGGGGTATGTACCAGGACTCAGCGACATCTTCCACTTCAGATGAAGACAACTTCTTGACATACCCAGCATCAATTAGTTTCTGGATCTCTCTGGAATAGGTCTCTGCCTGTTGTGGGTTCCGAAAGAGTCGCTTTTCACAACTGCGGAGACGGGACATAACTGCCTCCTTGGGGGCCTTCAGAGGGGGCCAGGGGTCCACACGGAGGAGAGGTGCTGCATAGCGTAGGATGCCATCAACAGGTGTTCGGATGGTTTGGGTCTCAAGCTGGTGCATTGCCTCGTGATCCTGTTTGGATCGAACCACAGCTTTCATGCTTCTTTGAGGTAATGCATCTAGCTGCCATAACTTCTGTACATTGTGGTGTATGTCATCAGGCGGGCATTTAAAGGAGATATAGTGAGAACAAGCAGAAGGAGAGCTAGCAAGATCTCTTGCAGGACCTTGCAGTGTCCAGCCGAGCAGAGTCTTGATTGCTACAGGGGCTCCAGGACGGCCCAATTTCACTGGTTGTGTTGAGGTAATAAGGCGTGTTTGATCAGCCCCTAAGAGGAGTAGGGGTCTTACATTATTAGGCTGTTTGAGAGGAAGCTGACGGAGGTGAGAGTAGCGCCGCTGGAGGGATTTAACAGGGTGAGAATGTTCAGACAAGGACAGTTTGTCAGCAGTGAAAGCTTGACTGATGACATAGGATTTATTAGGATGTGCTTTAGGAATAAGGGTGAAGGACACAGTAGCTCCATTAAGAGTCTGGACATCCTGTCTCACAGTTCTCAGCTTTAGGCTCTCAGGTTTTCCTTCTAGCTGAAGTGTTTGAGCAGCAGGGCACAGAAGGATTGTTCTTTCAGACCCATCATCCAGTATGGCATAAGTGTCTAAGGATCTGTCTCCATTGCGCAAGGTCACTTCAACTACTTTCAGTAGTACTTTATTGCAATCACTAGGGTGGTCGAGATATAGATTCTGCACTTGCCTCTGGTTGATGTTGCAAAGGATGTGTAGGTGTTTCCCGTTGCACTGGCTGCAGCGTCCTTTCAGGTCACATTGGTTTGCAAAGTGATCTCGTGCACATCGCCAACAACGTCTCTGTTCCTTGATAAAGTTAATTCTCTGGTCTTTGGTGAGTTGGAGAAAATCCCCACATTTACTGACATGATGTTCAGTAGAGTTACAGTAGGCGCACACTGGACAGCGTTCAGATGAGGCAGGGGGGAGAGGATGACTAACCTTAAGTGGGGCAACTTGGGCTTTAATGGAGGTCACAAGAGAGGAGGTTTTGGCACCATGGAGTATGGATGTACCTCTTAATGGTTGAGAAGTTGACGACTTCTGATGGAAAGGCTGACTGATAGGCTGAGGTGTTCTTTCTCTCCTAGGCTGACAGCGAGCTTCTTGTTGTAGCCAGTTGGAAAAATCCAGGAGGTTATAGGAAAGGGGGCCTGGTCTACTCAAACTCAAACATCTCTTAAACTGGCAGAACTGCTCATGGGGAAGCTTCTCTAAAAGCCGCTCAACATGTGAACCACAGGTAAGCTCAGAGAGGCCTTCAGGGCCCATGGACTGAAGGAGGCCCACTAATGCCTGAAGTCTGAGGGCAAATTGGTCTAAGCCTCTACCATCACCTGTTCGAATAACAGGCATCTCCATTATAGCTTGGAGCTCCTTCAAAACAAGCTGTCTAGGTTGACCATAACGCTCATCTAAGGCCCGTATAGCTTGAGTGTAAGGATCTGGGGCATAAACATAAGCCAGTGCAAGTCTCCTTGCCTGATCTACCTTTAGATGATCCAACAGGATGTGGTATTTGTATTGTTCTGATTCTCTTGGATCTAACAAGTTGGATAGGGCCATCTTTAGCATCAGGTACTGGCTTTCATCTTCCCTCATGAGATCAGGGAAAGAAGGACCTTCTACCCTCCTATAGTTTGACTGCTGGGGGCCAACAGGAGGAACTAGCTGGCTTAGAGGGGCAGCAGATATCAGGTGGTGGGGCTGCACATTGTATGCCAGCTGAGCAGGATGAGACATACCACCAGGTAAGGGTTGACTTGGCAGGGTATAGGCTGGATACATGGAGTTATACATGGCTGGTGCTTGAGATGTGGCAGGAAACTGGCCACAGCCAGGAGGATGCATGAGCTGCATGGACTGTGGCACAGGTTGAGTAAGAGGGGCACGGCTTACAGGAGGAGGAGAAGGAAGCTGCTGCTGAGGTGGAATAGTAAGGAGCCTATGGTCATCTGTAGTTTGGCGGGCTTGTGATGATACAACTGGTTGAAGATTAAGTCTTTCAGGGCGAGGAGATGCTGAGCGAGATTGCGAGGAGTGGGTGCTACTCCTACTCCCATGCATGCACTGCTGGATTAATCTGCCTTGATTTCTTATTTCTTCTATCAATTGCTGTAAGAGCACAGACTGGGTATCAGTGGTAGGAGCTATTGGAAGGGCACGTGGGTGTTCAGCCTCAGAGGTTGGCACTCTCTCAGATGGAATGGTTGAGTGGGGATGTGGAATATCCTCCTGAGTGTCTCCCTCCGTGGGTAGTTCCGGCTCTTCTAGCTCTTCCCCAGACTCACCCTCTCTACGGGGTTGATAATGAGGACCAGTGCCAGACATATATGCAGGATAAGGAGGTTGTTGTTCTGGCGTTTCTGCTGTAGATAGGGACTGTGGATGATATTGCAGGATGAAATCATCATAACGTGCAGGGAGCTGGGCTTGGCGGCGTGGGCGCTCATGTGGAGACAATGAGGGCAGGGAGTGACTAGACATATCCACTGATCATCAATGAGCTCCGGCTCGAAGGACCATGAAAAGGAGTAAGGAGGAGGAATGTTCAGGTAGCTAGCTTGAAGCCAGTGGGGCTGTCGGTAAGAACAGGTCCAGTCTAGTCACTCAGGTTCACAAGTTTTTTATTGCACATCCAAGGGTATTGTATATTATATATGAGCGTGTGAGCGTGTGGTTTATTGTCAGTTACACACACGCAGGAAATCAAAGGGAGTAAAAGTCAGTCCCCTGCACAGAACAGCCACATACAACAGAATGGGAAGCTGTGGGCACAGGTGCAGCTAATAAAGCCTGAGGGGAGTCCTAATTGGCTTGATTGGTTGGGTGGAGCTTAGGGCTAATAGGGAAATTAGTATGCTAGAGGGGTGTGGCACTTATTTTGAGGCTGCAACAAAACTCCTCAACACGCATGGCTTGGATAGTCAGCAGAGATTCGGACCACCCTCTCCACATTTACTTTTCTCTGCTGCCCTCAGGCCGCAGATACAGAACTTTACGGTGGAGGAGAGCACGCTTTAGCAAAAGCATTGTCCCTTCTGCCATTGCTGCCTTAAACAATCTGTAACTTGTATGGATCTTGCATGCATTGTCTTTTTGTCTATTGTTGTTATTATCAGAGTCTGTGAAAGCAAATTTCCCTTAGGGGACAATAAAGGTCTATCGTAGTATCGTAGTATCGTAGATATATCCCTTGAATGCATACTGTAGTCCCTATTGGCTCTCTCAGATATTTCACCTGTTCGCCAAAAAAATGACAAATTATCTCCTTGGAAATGTCTTACACCGGTGCATACATACTGTAAATGACTTGCCAGGCACGAAAGCTTGACAGGCGTAGCAACAGTAACTAAAGAGGGTGGGGCTTAGCGAAGAGTCCATTGCACATTTTAAACCGGTGTGCCTTATGTAGCCCCGCCCCTTTTCAGCACTGCGCTCGTTGTCTTTTGACTTCCGGTTTGTATTTCCACAGCGATCTTATGTATTTATGAATGAACTGCTCATTTTAAAATTTTCCCGGTCTACTGACATTTGTTAAGACATCTGCTTTAAACATAACAATGCTCATGATAACTTTCATTACCTCTGGTAAATCCACTTCACCAGCAAATTATTATTCAACAGCGATGCCATAGAAATGTACAGAGCTACTGCAAAAATGGAAGTTAAAAGACAATATTCTAAAGATGGCGGCGGGCTTGTTTCTCTGGCGCATATATATAGCTTAGATTTTTTTTTTTACATAATCAGTCACTATGGATTCCAAAAGAAAACCGAACTGGTGTGAGGAAGAAGCGCTAGTGCTTGCTGATTTAGTCGAACTTGAGAGGCCTCTCGAGCAGTCTTAAATAACTGGGAGAGTAAGAGTGATTCTTAGCTTTAAGAAATTTGGTAACTTGTTTTTATACTTAAGTTTGAAAGTAGGAGTGCATTTCATGAATTCTCAGCACTTAAGACTAAAATGGCCCTTTGAGAAGCTTGATAAATATGGGCCCTGGTTTGTGGTGTTTCAGACAGATGTGGTTCCTCAATGAAGCAGCTTCAGACAGTCTTCTTTCAGATGCTGTTGTCTGTTCTGAAACTGTTCTTCACACAGACTGTGTTGCTTCTGTCTGCAGGATTGTTTGATCAACTTTATCAGTCACAATCCTCCTCATTATTCCTGATCATTATTGAACTGCAGTCCAGTCATTATCTGATCACAAATCAAACATTCAGAAGCGCTTCTTCACACAAACACAATTCAACACACTCATATTTCATGTCATTTGAGTGGATTTTTACTCTTAGAAACACAGACTGGAGTTCAACACAGTTTCATCAGTCAAACACACATGAGCTGTAGAGATTTATACTTACATTCAGATTTCTACAATGACAAGTTGAGCTCTTTTCATCTTAAAATAGAGTAAATGATGTGTTTGTGATCCAGTATGTCAGGTGTGATATGACAATGTTTCTTCTGTTTATTTCTGCTGCTGTTGGTTTTCTGCTTCTGATTTCTCTTCTGTATTTTTCTGTTTCTTTGACAGATGAAGAGAAGTCAGTGTCAGTGACGGAGTGGGAGGATGTGACTCTACGTGTCAATACTGAAATACAGACAGGAGATAAGATATTCTGGATGTTTGGAGATTACAACCGTCTCATAGCTAAACACACAGAAGAGAAGTGTGAAGAAGAGTCTAAGTACAGTGATTCTAGATTTAAAGACAATGTGGGTCTGAATCATCAGACTGGAGATCTCACCATCAGGAGAATCAGAACTTTCCACACTGAAGAATACAAACTAAAGATCATCAGAAATGGCAAATCCTCATTCAAGTTATTCAATGTTACTGTTTCTGGTGAGTGAATATTTACTTTCATTGTAATTATGATTTTATTTTAGAACAGTATCGTGTCGTTCTTAAAGGATAATTCAGACAAAAATGTAAGTTCATTCATCATTCAATCACTCTCCCTCATGTCGTTCTAAACCCACAAGACTTTTATTCATCAAAACTGAGAGATTTCTGTCCATCTTTTAAAAGTCTAGGTAAACAAATCTTCAAAGCACCAAAAAAAAAAAAAAAAAAAAAAAAAAACATTGCCTGTTCACATGAGAGTGAATGGCAGTGCAGTCCCCTTTTTGTATGCATTGGGTATAGATTTCTATGGAACATTGAAGTTATTTGTCCCTCAGAATAATATCTTCTTTTGTTTCACAGAAGAAAGAAATTCATACAGGTATGAATATATATATTTAGGAGTATTAAAACCCCTTCCATCCATTTAAGAGTTCTGGCCCCGTATGTATAAAACTTCTCAGAAATGCTCTTAAGAATAGTCTTAAGTTTTCACTTAAGTGTCAAAAAATTCTTAGTGAAGAGCAGGACTTTTATAAAGTGTATGACTGATTCTTAAGTGCTGAATAAAGTGTTGTGAACTAAGGACTGCAATGATGTCAACTCAAATTAAATATTATTTTAAAAATATATTTAAAAAAAAATAGCTTTGCATTGTGCAAAATCATCACAAATTAGTACTGATAGTGTGGAATCTTTTTCTATTTAGATATGTCTCCTCATTTACGGTTAGAGCAATGATGTGTCATGAGTTCATCAATGCTCCAGCAACTGCAGGGAAAGTCAACAGGTGTTTTTGACATCGGCTGCGGCTGGATGTTACCGATCAGTGAGAGTAGCCATGTGCAGGTGGGAAGGAGCTGAAAACAGAGTGAAATAGTGAAATAAATGCAATATTTGACTAGTACACTGATGTTTCAGAGACATTTTCATTTAGTACTGTCTTTATGTACTGCTTACAGCATTTGTTTTTACAAGAATAAAGTTCAACATAAGCATATATTATTTAAATACCAATGTAGTGGGGTCTAAGTTTTTTATCAGTTTTATTTTGATAAACATGACACAATATAACATCACGACTACATGAAAAGAGCTTTAACTGTTATAAAAATACAGATTTGTGAGCATTAGTGGAGCTGAAGGTTTTAGAATAAACACGAAACACACGTGATCGTTGTCATGTGGCGAATCCGGCCAATCGTGAAACAGCTGTGTCGTCATCAGAGCTCTGGAGAAGCTGCACAGAATGAACCAGCCGACCGCTCTCGAAGCACTCTCGTGGAGCTTTGATGCCACACGTCACAGTCATATGGTTTCAGCGCTGTCTCAAGTCTGCCAAAATTTCCTACCGGCATGTACTGCTTTAAGTCAGCCGCCGATCAGTCAGTGCGATGCTGCATCAAGTCGAACAAGCCTAATGAACTGCCATAATGTGATGTCCTGCCATATAAAAAGTTTTGTCAGATAAATACCTTTGCTTAGTTTAGTGTATTATTCTTCCCTTATATTTTAAAAAAATTAAATAAGATCAAGTTTATATCATTGTATCAACTCCATGTCATTATATAACTCAATACATCATATCTTCATTTGAAAGCATGTGTGTCTCCTCCTCTCTGCCTCCATCTTGTTACTCACAACTGCATTAAGAGACCCCTTCAGCTCTCGTAAATAATTTAAATAATTGTTTTAGGTGAATTCAGACTTTTTTCACGCATTTTTCCTCTATTTGCTTCTTTTAGTTTAAAAGAGGATCTTTAAATAGTCAAGCTCAACTAAATCTGTGCGTCTGATGTTTGTTGTGTGGATTTCAGGCTGTTCTGTTGGTCAAACACACATTAGATTTGAGCTCGACTCATTTAATTCATTTATATCTTCATGTAGATTTCTATCATATGGTAGAATCAGAGAAAACTGAGTTCATTACTGATATTTATAAACTGAGTGAATGAAACGTTTTCTTGTTCTAATTTCTGATCTATATTTCTCTGTTTCTGTGCTGCTGCAGAACAAGAGAATAAATCAGTGGAGAAGGGACGTCCTGTCACTCTGAACTATGATACTAAAATACAGAAGGATGATAAAATACAGTGGAAGTTTGAAGAGAAACTCATAGCTGAAATGACTGGAGAGAACCGTGAGAATCCTCAATGGTCTGATGAATTTAGAGACCAAATGACGCTGGACCCTCTGACTGGATCTCTCATCATTCAACAAACCAGACCTGAACACTCTAGATTATATAAACTAGAGATCAAGACCAGAGATTATTCAACATTCATACTCTTCAGGCTTACCGTCTGTGGTGAGTAACACAAAGTCTTTCAGTGAAACAGCAGCAGTGTATATGACAGACCTTGTGTCAAAATATGATTATAAAAGTGTTCAGTTGTGTTATATTAATGATGGAGAAACTCTGAGCTGTTCATCATATCACTGCACTGCTTCCATAGCAGATCTATACTGATGTAGAAATCAACACAACTGAAGTCAACTGTAAACACAGGCAGTTGCAGATTAATTAATTTGAATTGAATAATAATGAATTAATTTATTAATGTATTTAGTCAGAGCTGGTTTGTGGTGTTTCAGACAGATGTGGTTCCTTAATGAAGCAGCTTCAGACAGTCTTCTTTCAGATGCTGTTGTCTGTTCTGAAACTGTTCTTCACACAGACTGTGTTGCTTCTGTCTGCAGGATTGTTTGATCAACTTTATCAGTCACAATCCTCCTCATTATTCCTGATCATTATTGAACTGCAGTACAGTCATTATCTGATCACAAATCAAACATTCAGAAGCGCTTCTTCACACAAACTCAATTCAACACACTCATATTTCATGTCATTTGAGTGGATTTTTACTCTTAGAAACACAGACTGGAGTTCAACACAGTTTCATCAGTCAAACACACATGAGGTGTAGAGATTTATACTTACATTCAGATTTCTACAATGACAAGTTGAGCTCTTTTCATCTTAAAATAGAGTAAATGATGTGTTTGTGATCCAGTATGTCAGGTGTGATATGACAATGTTTCTTCTGTTTATTTCTGCTGCTGTTGGTTTTCTGCTTCTGATTTCTGTTTGTATTTTTCTGTTTCTTTGACAGATAAATCAGTGTCAGTGACGGAGGGGGCGAATGTGACTCTACGTGCCAATACTGAAATACAGACAGGAGATGAGATATTCTGGATGTTTGGACATGACAACCTTCTCTTAGCTAAAAACACAGAAGAGAAGTGTGAAGAAGAGTCTGAGTTCAGTGATTTGAGATTTAAACCCATTGTGGATCTGAATCGTCAGACTGGAGATCTCACCATCAAGGAAACTGAAACTGACCACACTGGAGAATACAAACTAAAGATCATCAGAAATGGCAAATCCTCTTTCAAGTTATTCACTGTTACTGTTTCTGGTGAGTGAAATATTTACTTTCATTGTAATTATGATTGTATTTTAGATCAGTATTGTGTCGTTCTTAAAGGATAGTTCAGCCAAAAATGCCCTCATGTCGTCCTGAACCCACACGACTTTTATTCATCACAAGATTTCTGTCCATCCATTAAAAGTGGGGAAAACAAAACTTCAAAGCTCCAAAAACTCTTAAGAATAGAAAAAAACACTCACTGTTCACATGAGAGTGGACAGCAGTGCAGCTCCTCAGGTTTATATAGTGATAATGTCCCTGCTGAATGCAGTGGGGATGCATTTCTGTGAAACACTAAAGTTATTTTTTATTCTTCCATCGGACCTACACCAGAGCATCTGCACCGTAGGCTATGCGTCTGTTATCATTTATACTTCTGCGTCGTTGTCCACGTCGACATGCTTGCAGACCACTAGGAGGCAGTGTCCACAGTCATGTTGAGGATCAAAACAAAAGCCGAAGAAGAAGCAGCTCGTCATGTACGTTGTCAGAGAGGCTTACAAATAGAAACGGCAGAGAAGCGGCAAATAGGTAATGACTTTAGTTGCAGTTTGACTGTATGTGTCCCCTGAAACAGAGCATTTGTTCATTCCTATGGAAGTTGAAATGCTCACTCTTCTCCGAATGCTCCGTCGGCAGTTTTCTGACCTGAGGGAGGGGTTCTAGTGTTGTGGTTTCTACTTTATGTTAAAAAATCACTTCTTAAATATCTTTAATTCCAGAATTATTACTTTATTGCACAATAAAGGAGCGTCTTTCCACAGACAGCTTCTGACTTATATATTCAGGCAAATGCCCTTACACATCCTATACATATTATTAGTAATGTCCTTTTACAGTCTTCAGCTGGAAACAGGATTTTCCATTCACACAAACAGATTCTTTGAGATTCAAATTTCTTGTTTACAACAATGCTATCATGTTCTCAGCACACACATGTTCAGCCCTACACACATGTGAGTTTATGATTTTAATGTTAGAATAAAGCACATCATATTTACTATAATATACTCAATTTTCACCATAAAAAATCTTCTACATTTCCCCCCTCTGAGGCTTAAAATCCTCACTTCAATATTCTTTACTCAGAGGGTAGTCTCAAAATCCAGCATTTTTTGTTATGCTACCTAGTGACTAAATTAAGTCATCCAGTCTCGTTACCAATGACTTAATTGTGCCACCATCCTCTGAAGAAGCCATAGAACCAAAATCTCTCCCCAGTTTTGTCCTTTTTCTTTTTCAGATGGGCTTTGTTTTTTCTTTCTGAAGAGAGTAAAAGATTCCTAGGCTTCCTTACCTTTACTTTTAAAACAATTCTATGTAGTAAATGTGAACGTGTAATTTGTTCAGCCTTGCTTGTGGTGGTTACAGTCATATATGAAATTTCAATCTACTTTAAATTTTTAATCAAAACACTTCATATATTAAACTATTAAACATTCTTGAAAGGTGAAATCTTCTTCACTTTGCATCCACTTTCTCTGGAAGACCCTCAGTGGTTTCCTGGAACAACTGGACACAAGGTCTAGAAAACATATAGCTTTATGTATGACAGTTAGTTCATGTAAGATCTTAATTCCTTTTTGTAATTTTTTAAAACTAGAATCTTCATTAGAACCTCTGAAATACAGAACAGGAATGGGTCGACCCGTAAGCATTTCATGTGGTGTTAAATGTGTACTTCTATTAGTTTGCATGCAAGAACTCATTAGTGCCATTGGCAAGGCCTCACCCCAATTGAGTTTAGTGCTTTCACATATTTTATCAAATTTAGCCTTAATGTTACCATTAATCTGTTTTTAAATTCTTTGTAATTGTGGCCTGTTGATATTCCATTCCTTTTAATGATTTTGGTACAAACTTCACATATGGACAAAAAATTATTTACCATTGTATATGAATATGCAGACCAATATTCCTACTGTTTAATTTTCCTTAGACTATCACTTTCCCCCTTGCGCAATGGTGAACACCATGCGCATCTAGAATTAAAATATTTAAAAATGCAATTGGTGCAACAATTTGTCCTTCATGGGACCATCAGTTATCTTATGCATCTTCACAGCCTCTCTTTAATATCATATAGAGAGTTTGTAAGGGCTGATTTATTTTTGAAATAATTTCATCTACATGAGGTTTTAGTTCTATTTCCTTTTTATGAACTCATCACATAAGGACTGCTAATCTATTTGGTAGCATTATATCAGACATTAAATTACCTATTTTTCAGCACTGACTAAGAATATCATTACTCAGTATTTGATACCTTTCTTTTTCTTACTATTTCAAGTGAGTGGGATATAGGATATGCTATTATGAATATATTTCCTTGTCCCTTTGCTAAGTGACATACAGATGTTAGAGATTTTTAAAGCAGGCTGTTCACAATGTTAGGATATTACAGTCACAAAATTATTCTTGTGTCTTCTTACCTCTAAATTTCCTTAAAACTATTTTCAGCAAGCTGTGCACAATAAATAACTTTTGTTTCTGAGATTACCTTTAAAATTTGAAAGAATAAATTCAGCTGGTTTACCTGTGAGAAGTAACATATTAGTATGTTCTCATTAGAACTCCTTAGTATTGCACTGCTGCAACCTGTGAATGAAACCTTAAATATTTCTGTTAGTGTCAAAATGTGGTATCATCTGCTCATCATTGTCCTTCTTAATGTAACCTGTAAAATGTTCATGTGGGCTGAGTGTTATCCAGGCCCTCTTTGGTGCTCTATGCTTTTATTACCAACCAATTACACAATATGGATTTTTATCTTATAATTTGCATTTTTATCATCTCTGATTTATTTGTTTTGAGTTTTATTTTCACTGCATAATTTCTCAAGCATTTGTTAAACACTCAACCCACTTTGATTCAGTTAAAACAATATTTTATACTTCAGATGAAAACTCAGCTCCTTCATGATATGCTGAAAAGAGAGTTAGATGTGGGGTGAACAGAGCAAGCTTGCTTGATCTGCTTTCCCATGTTAAACGCTGCGCAAGTGTGGCATAGCTTTTCTTTTTCTGCTATATTTTTGCCACAACAAGATACTGACCAGGATACTTTACCCAATTCATCCATGGTCTTATTTTCTTTTTAATGGGCATAATTTTGCCCTGTGGGCCCACATATTACAAATTACACACAGCTGTTTTGGCAAAATAATTGATTTGCCTCATTGTCTCTTAAAACACCTTCTCTCACTCATTCATACCATCATTCACAATCTTGCACACCCCCAATGGCCATCACTCATTTTTTGTTTCTGCCACAGCAGATCTGTGATCTAAATGGGGAACATATACTTTTAGCAGTGGAATTCCATATCTCTGTACTTTTTTTTTTTTTTTTTTAAACTACAGGACATAGAAAGTGAAGCATTCTCCATGCAACGATGTCTAAATCTAATTTCTCTAATTACTTCTAATAACTCTTTTAGAATGATTGGCCTAGGCATACTGCAATTGAGATAGCCAAATATAATTTCTCAAATTGCATTTTATTATTTTCCGATTATAGATTTTATCACATTCTTTTGTGTTGTTACTCATGAGCTTCTTTAAGAATAAGATTAGAGATCTCTGTATCTTCTTGGATCCATGGCCAATAACATTTCTATCTCATTACCCCAGTGATGACAACAGTATGATTTTCTAATAATGTTTGGAGTTACTTGTATTTTAATAAGTTACTTGTAAACAAGATGGAATGACCAGTAAACGTTTTTTTTTTTTCAAAACTAATTCAATTGTACTTTTACTTTAATTATAATTTTGATGTAATATTTATGTTTTAAGTATAATAGCCCTCTCTATACCAAATCCAGTATTATTTTTAATTCATTTGTGAGTCAATCACTCACTATTGTCTTTCAATGAAGTTCCTCTCTCTCTTTTTACACAAGCTGGATTGGTTCCACTATAAAAGCAGACAGTGCATGTTAGTTTAGCAAAGAATACAAAGAACTGCTATAAGACCAGTGACTTCTCAAGATGAATTAAATTAATATATAATTCTTTACAAAATTTTGAACGGTCTCTAATGATCATTGAAGATGCCACACCTGTGCCCATAAGGGAATGGTTGTCAGAGATCCTTCGGTCCAGACCATCCGTCTATTTAAACTGCTTAGCTGTTGGTTTGCATGTGTCTTCAGCCTATGATGTCACTCAAATGCATAGTGTTTTGGAGTGGAATGTAGCTCATATTCTCATGTTTCGCTGTGGATTCTTCTTCTCGTGTCTGGCTGTGGATTCTTCTTGCCACAGTTTTGCATCTCAGGACATTCTCTTTGTCAAGTCAAGTCAAGTCACCTTTATTTATATAGCGATTTTTACAATGCAGATTGTGTCAAAGCAGCTTTACATTGATAACTGGTACATAATTTTGGCTGCACAGCAGCTCTTAAAGAATAATGTCAATGCAGGCAGATCAGAAGCACTGTTGAATAAATGTCAGGAATACTATTGAATATCAAATGTCAAGTCAAATGTCAAGTGTCCCCCAACTAACCAAGCCAAAGGCGACAGCGGCAAGGAACCCAAACTCCATCAGGTGACATCAGGTTGCAAACAAGTGGCAAATAGTTGTTAAAATGGAGAAAAAAACCTTGGGAGAAACCAGGCTTAGTCTTAGGAAAAGTCTCAAGTGAACATTTCACCTTTTCCTGAATTAAATCATTAAATCAGTCCTTCTCCATGTTGGAGTGTAGAATTGTCCATTCAGGAGGGAAGCTGAAAACTTCTCACCCACATTCTCTCTTCTTCTCTGTGCAGTCATGTCTTTGGGGCCCCTTGCCCTCTGTCACGGAATGCACACAGACAAGGTGTTAGGATCCAAGCGCAGCATTTATTGGGAAATCCAAAGTCGTATGTCCAAAAACATTCAAGGGTCAAACTCCATAAAAAACAGTCCACAAAAACAAAAAGCCAGAGGTACTAAAGTGTATGTAACATAGATTAACAAACCACAAACAAAGACAGAAACAACTGAGACTAAATAGACAGAAACTAATGAGCAAACACAAAACAGCTGGGTGCAATGAAACGAGGATAATGAGTCTGGGAAGTGAGTTATGGGTAATGTAGTCCAAGGGGTGAACAATAGTCCATGTTGGAGTGCCCTCTGGTGGCTAAACGGGGCACTCCAACTCATGATCATGACAGTACCCCCTCCTTATGGAGCGGCTACCAGACGCTCCATGAAACAAAACTCTCAGGAGGGAGGTGGACTGGAGGAAGACCAGGGGGAGGGACGGTGGGCCAGGACCAGAGCCCCTGACTAAAGGCCAGGGAGGAGCCGGAGGAACAGACCACGGGGGCTCTAAGAAGGTCGGGGTCCTGGCTGAAGGTCGGGGTCCTGGCTGAATGCCAGGGCGGCGCTGGAGGAACTGACCAGGTGGGTTCCAGCAGGTCTGGAGTCCTGGCTGATTGTCAGGCGGTACTGGAGGAACTGACCAGGCGGGTTCCAGCAGGTCTGGAATCCTGGCTGAATGCCAGGGCAGCACTGGAGGAACAGACCTGGCAGGTTCCAGCGGTTCAGACGGCTGGGGCAGTGGCAGCAGGGCAGAAAGCCTGGGCGACGACGGCAGGGCAGAAGGCTTGGATGGCGGTGGCAGGACAGAAGGCTTGGATGGCGGCGGCAGGACAGACGGCCTGGGTGGCGCCAGCAGGGCAAGACGCTTGGGCGGCAGCAGCGGCAGGGCAGACGGCCTGGGTGACGGCGGCAGGGCTGGCGGCTTGGGCGGCGGCGGCTCAGGGAGAGCGGGCAGCTCGGTGATGGCCTCCATGGCCGTATCAGGGAGAGCGGGCAGCTCTGGGACGGCAGCGGGCTCGGGCTGGCAGACTGGTCCGGAGTCAAAAACGCCTGAGTGCATCCTCCAGGCACGCAAGACCGCCAAAACATAAAAAGTGAAGACAGCCCTCTTGGCCATCACAGGACTGACAGGGAGAGCATGCGGGACTGGAGTGGACTCACTGGCTGGAGCGGACTCACTGACTGGAGCGGGCTCTGGAGTGGACTCTGGAGTGGACTCACTGGCTGGAGTGGACTCACTGACTGGAGTGGACTCACTGACTGGAGTGGACTCACTGACTGGAGCAGGCTCTGGAGTGGACTCACTGGCTGGAGCGGGCTCTGGAGTGGACTCACTGGCTGGAGCAGGCTCTGGAGTGGACTCACTGGCTGGAGCGGACTCACTGGCTGGAGCGGGCTCTGGAGTGGACTCACTGGCTGGAGCGGGCTCTGGAGTGGACTCACTGGTTGGAGCGGGCTCTGGAGTGGCCTCCAGGCCTTGAGGGATGGAAACCTTCCTCCTCCTCTTCCTCCTTTTACGTGTGTGAAGTGGAGACTCAGTGCCCACCTCCTCTGTGGCCTCTGGAGCGGATTCACGGGCTGGAGCGCGTTCTGGCTGAGCAGGTGTTGCCCAGTGGACTCTATGGGAGAGATTATTGACAAAGCCCCAATAGTCCAAGGCCTGCAGCCCCTTCATCTCCCATTGAGGCAGAAGATCATCGAGGCCCTTATTAAAGATCTCTTTAAGCGCATCATCATTATACTTTAGCCCCACCGCCACAGTCCAAAACCTCAGGGAAAAGCACCATACCTCCTCTCCCTCCTGGCGTAGAGCCACTAACTCCCGAACCTGAGCCATTCGCTCCCTCCTCCTGGCTGGAGGAAGAACCCCAAAGCTCATACTGCTGGATCCTTGCAATGGTGGTTTGTTCTGTCACGGAATGCACACAGACAAGGTGTTAGGATCCAAGCGCAGCATTTATTGGGAAATCCAAAGTCGTATGTCCAAAAACAGGCAAGGGTCAAACTCCATAAAAACAGTCTAAATTCACTAAATCTGTTATATCAAAAATCTCACTGGTTGAAAACAGCAGTTCCCTCATTCTGGGGTTTAGTGAAGCAAGTTCTTCATTGCAGGAAAAAGCAAAGCTAATTCTTCTTTGCAATAGGCAAAAATCTATTAGTAATAATCTATCTTTGATTATCTAAGTATACTAAAATTCAACAATTTTTCCTATTATAATTCAGATTTCAGTCTTTTCATTTCTATATTCACATGCAGGGATTAAAATAATCTAATATAGTTAAATACAGTTTTCCTCAACCATCATCAAGGAATTCCTTTCCTTTTAATCCACAGATCTCATTTACTAAAATAGCTGTAAAATGTCTATGACTATTGCAACATTTATACTTGGTCACTCAATCCCGTTCTCATTCAACACTCTGCACAGGTTATTTTAGTTAAACCTAAATTTTTGCACTAGTATCATTTTTCATACTGTCCTCCTGGAATAACAAAATACAATTTTTTAACATCTGCAGATATGACATAATATTTTAAGCACGTGCAAACTTATTTATTTAGTTAGTTATTCAGTAATTTATTTATTTATTAAATATACATATATTATTATTTTATTTATTTTACTATACTATTCTTTTAAGTTGATATCTTGAAATAATTTCATAATAATATTTTTATCATTCAAACAATTTCCTATAGGCTCATTCTCTCAATCACTCTTTTCAAGTGACCAGGGAGGGGGTCACTATTTTTAACCACAAGCATGGTCAAGCAAGACATCAGATCTGCACATACACAGATAGACTATTCTCATCCATTCTGAGACACACACACACACACATACAGACACAGACAGACACAGAGGCCTCTGACACAGTTAGTAATACCTAACTTTAACTTCCTGATATGAACTTCTAATTCTACATGCCCTAAAAATTAAATAAATAAATGAAAATAAATAAAAACTATTATCTATCCATTCAGTCCTTTGCTGCTCAACAACAAAGCTGTATCCATAGATAATCCTAGTCCCAACCATGCAGACCTCTGTCGCCACAGAGCGGTATCTTGAGCTAGACCAAAAAAAAAAAAATTTTAACCATATCCTCTGGTTTTACAGAGCGATACAAAGAAAAACTTAACCATATCCTCGAAAGATACAAAGAAAAACTTTAACCATATCCTCTGTTTTTTATTCAGAAATATACAAAGAAAAATGTAACCATATCCTCTGGTTTTACAGAGTGATACAAAGAAAAACAAACTACATGCAAGTCTTCTAGAATTAAAGATATTTTTCTCTTAGTTCTTTGAATTTGGAGAAGCTTTCAGTAACTTACCACACTGAGCATCTCTGATGACCAACACAATTATTTAAATAAGCATAAAACTGCTTACCTGTGGCCACTTTGTCCTGTGTTGGTCAATCAGCGAAGCTCTGCGGTTTTCTTCAGCTTCAAATCATGTCCTGCCGGGGTCGCCAAATGTTGTGGTTTCTACTTTATGTTAAAAAATCACTTCTTAAATATCTTTAATTCCAGAATTATTACTTTATTGCACAATAAAGGAGCATCTTTCCACAGAGACAGCTGCTGACTTCCTGCTTATGCCTCCTTATATATTCAGGCAAATGCCCTTACACATCCTATACATATTATTAGTAATGTCCTTTTACAGTCTTCAGCTGGAAACAGGATTTTCCATTCACACAAACAGATTCTTTGAGATTCAAATTTCTTGTTTACAGCAATGCTATCATGTTCTCAGCACACACATGTTCAGCCCTACACACATGTGAGTTTATGATTTTAATGGTAGAATAAAGCACATCATATTTACTATAATATACTCAATTTTCACCATAAAAAAATCTTCTACACTAGCAGACCAATCACAGTTTGTTTCAAACAGCTTCCAGTTGTGAATAATCTTCTATCCTGCTTTTATAAAGGTGATCACATGTGCTGATGATCAGTTAATCAAAGTCATTTGATGACCATTACTTACCCTGATTCCTATGTTACAGTAAGAGTTTCCTTAGTTTTTCCCAATGGCTTCTTCATTTTCTCCTAGTTTTTGTTAAAGGCACACTATGTAGTTTTCTCCTCTAGAGGTCGCTCATTCAAAACAAAAGTGAAGCTCGATGACTCCTTGATTTCACTGAATCATGGGAGATGTTGTCTTCACGTCTACAGCTGGTGGATAAGAATCGGGCCAGGACCCGGGCAGAAATCATGTTCATGGATGAGCTAATGTATTAAAGATTTATTAACATTACTGTAATATGAAGCAGAAAGCCGTTGGAGCTGAACGAGGACACTGGATCGATTGTTAATGAGAGACGAGTGCGACACTCGTCTCGAGAGCAGTGGAGCTTTTTATTATGCTGCAGTTGTCACTTCTGCTTCTTCTGGTCATGTGTATGTGTTTATGATATACATTTGTGTGTTTAAGGTTGTTATAATGCTACTCTGTGTGTTCACTCGCTGGCTGCTATGAGACACTTGTCACACACTGCAGTAAGAGATCAATATTAGTCATGGTAAAACATGGTACTCAATGTAAATCAAGAAAACAAGACTTAAACAAGAAGAAACTGTTTAGCTATATAACATGATTAGTTTTCTGTTGATGAATGTATCCAAACAGTTGCTCACCTGACTCTCAAGGTCCATAAAGATACTAAAAACATATTTAAATCAGTTCATGTGAGTACAGTGGTTCAATATTAATATTATAAAGTGACAAGAATATTTTTTGTGCACAGAAAAAAACAAAATAACGACTTTTCAACAATATGTATATGGGCTGATTTCAAAACACTGCTTCATGAAGCTTGTTGTTAGTTTTCTGGTTTTAATTTCTGATCTATATTTCTGGGGCCGTATTCACAAAACATTTTATCTTACCACTAAGAGTTCTCCTAAATTGCAGTAAAAGTTCTTAGCTAAGAGTTTTCTCTTAAAACCTATTCACAAAGCTGCTGAGACAAACTTTTACTAAGAAATAGACTGAAGTCTTAAGCTAAGAGTAAGGGCGGGGTTGACCTCATTGCCATGGAGTAAACACACAGTGATTGGCTGATGGGGGAGGAGTCAGTGATTTAATCATAGAAATATTGTAGAATGAGGTGTCATGTTTCCATATTAAAATAAAGGTTTTAAAATACAAATGTTGCCCTATTCATATAAATATTTTTTTATTAAAATTTTGCCATAGTCAAAATAAAATGTTGCCATATTGTTGCCATAAAGGTTTTAAAATGTAGGCTAAGTGTCACTAATTAAACTAGTATATACAGTGAATTGTGGACCGCCTCTTGGATGTCTGCATCTCGGAGCCCTCAATACCCTCAGACAGCACACCAAATACACTTATTTTTTACTCTATTGAATCATTTGTAAATGTGAACTCATGAAAACCACTGCCACAGATAATCGGACAATATTTATTTGTTAAAGATTTATTTTTGCCATCTCATCGTAGATTTAAATCTATAAATCAAAATGTATTGCATGTATGAAGAAAATGTTCAGCACCCAAGGCTCTATACTTTATTGCCTCAATGGTGTATAGTGTCTTTGCGTGGATTAGGACTGTTTGTGATTTGGTCTTAGTGATTTAGGAGTCCTCTTGACTACTCCTAATGTTTCACAGATTTAGGAGCTAGTTTTAGCGCTAAAATGCTTTGTGAAATACTCTTAGAGCAAAAATTTAGGAGTCCTAAAATTAGGACTGACACGCCCATTATTTTTAAGAGTTTCTCCTAAATTGGCAAGTTAGGAGCTACTTTTAGCCTTAAGATGTTTTGTGAATACGGCCCCTGATCTATATTTCTCTGTTTCTGTGTTGCTGCAGAACAAGTAAATAAATCAGTGCTGAAGGGACGTCCTGTCACTCTGAACTATGATACTGACATACAGAAGGATGATAAAATACAGTGGAAGTTTGGAGAGAAACTCATAGCTGAAATGACTGGAGAGAACCGTAAGAACCCTCAATGGTCTGATGATGAATTCACAGACCAAATGAAGCTGGACCCTCAGACTGGATCTCTCACCATTGAAGAAACCAGATCTGAACACTCTGGATTATATAAACTAGAGATCAAGACCAGAGATTATTCAACATCCAGACTCTTCAGGATTATCGTCTGTGGTGAGTAACATAAAGTCTTTCAGTGAAACAGCAGCAGTGTATATGACAGACCTTGTGTCAAAATATGATTATTAAAGTGTTCCAGTTGTGTTATATTAATGATGGAGAAACTCTGAGCTGTTCATCATATCACTGCACTGCTTCCATAGCAGATCTATACTGATGTAGAAATCAACACACTGTAATGTCAGGATCAAGACCTTCTAGAGGAATTAATGGACAGAGTTCAATCATTCTTGACTGAAAATGTGTTCAAATGTGTTCATTTTAATTGAATAATAATGAATTAATGTATGAATGTATTTAGTCAGATCTGGTTTGTGGTGTTTCAGACAGATGTGGTTCCTCAATGAAGCAGCTTCAGACAGTCTTCTTTCAGATGCTGTTGTCTGTTCTGAAACTGTTCTTCACACAGACTGTGTTGCTTCTGTCTGCAGGATTGTTTGATCAACTTTATCAGTCACAATCCTCCTCATTATTCCTGATCATTATTGAACTGCAGTACAGTCATTATCTGATCACAAATCAAACATTCAGAAGCGCTTCTTCACACAAACACAATTCAACACACTCATATTTCATGTCATTTGAGTGGATTTTTACTCTTAGAAACACAGACTGGAGTTCAACACAGTTTCATCAGTCAAACACACATGAGTTGTAGAGATTTATACTTACATTCAGATTTCTACAATGACAAGTTGAGCTCTTTTCATCTTAAAATAGAGTAAATGATATGTTTGTGATACAGTATGTCAGGTGTGATATGACAATGTTTCTTCTGTTTATTTCTGCTGCTGTTGGTTTTCTGCTTCTGATTTCTCTTCTGTATTTTTCTGTTTCTTTGACAGATGAAGAGAAGTCAGTGTCAGTGATGAAGGAGGCGGATGTGACTCTATGTGCCAAAACTAGAATACAGACAGGAGATAAGATATTCTGGATGTTTGGAGATGACAACAGTCTTGTAGCTAAAAACACAAAAGATAAGTGTGAAGAAGAGTCTGAGTTCAGTGGTTCTAGATTTAAACACAAAGCAGATCTGAATGATCAGACTGGAGATCTCACCATCAAGAAGATCAGAACTTTCCACACTGGAAAATACAAACTAAAGATCATCAGAAATGGCAGATCCTCATTTAAGTTATTCAATGTTACTGTTTCTGGTGAGTGAAATATTTACTTTCATTGTAATTATGATTGTATTTTAGATCAGTATTGTGTCGTTCTTAAAGGATAATTCAGCCAAAAATGCCTTCATGTCGTCCTGAACACACAAGACTTTATTCATCACAAGATTTCTGTTCATCCATTAAAAACGCCACTCACTGTTCACATGAGAGTGGACAGCAGTGCAGCTCCTCAGGTTTATATAGTGAGAATGTCCCTTTTGAATGCATCGGGTATGAATTTTTTATGGAACACTATAGTTTTTATTTTTTATTTTCTTTGATTGGACCAAACATTTTTCAAAATATTTTCTTTTGTTCTTTGCTCCATATCACTTCACCAAATGTTTTTAGTTATCTCAACAGGTCCTTACAGCCTTCATCTGCAAAATAAACAAAACCCACAGCGGCACCGACCAAGAAAGTAGATATAGTAAGCAAAATTATGAAAACGACAAATAATTGTCATGGTTTTGCCACAAAATACGTTTTATTGTGTCCTGAAAGCATATACTTGCGCTCGCTCTCTCTCACTCTCTCTCTTTCAAACACACACACATACAGTACAGACACACACTCACAGAAATGTGTTGTCAGCGCTGCTCTGACAAATCAGTAAAATAGTTTAGCATCTTAAAAGCTTAATGACATTTCTCACCAGTGAGGTAATAACTGCAGTTCTTGAGGTAGATAAACTCAGTTTCACTATTAGTAGAGACACTGCTGCTGCGAGAGACACACAGACTCAGGCTAAGTCTCTCTCTCTCTCTCTCTCTCTCTCTCTCACACACACACACTGTGTTAATAACTGTATCAACAGTATTATAGTCTGCTATCAAGACTCGAGCCTTCGTTGCTAGTTCTGAAATGATGTTTTGGAATTAGCAAAGGAGGCTTGGGATGAGATGCGTAAGAAATTAGAGTGTTTAAAGGACAAAAACCTGACAAATGTCTTGAAATTCAACATCAGAACAGTGTCTTGAGGTGTGGTAACCGTAGTATAAGCAGAATAATTGACTCCGGGCCGTTGAATTATTAGTCATGATCTTCATCATTTATCATGTTAACTGAGGCCTGTAGAGTCTGAGGTGTCTCTGTTGGGTTGTCTGTGATTTCTCTGAGCATTACACCATCTGATCTTGGGGAGAATCTGCTGGGACGTCCACTCCTGGGAAGATTGGTGTCTGTTTCGAACAGCTTCCACTTGTGAATAATCTTCCTTCTTCCTGCTTTTATAAAGGTGATCACATGTGATGATGATCAGTTAATCAAAGTCATTTGATGACCGTTACTTACTCTGATTCCAATGTTACAGTAAGAGTGTCCTTAGTTTCCCCCATGGCTTCTTCATTTTCTCCTAGTTTTTGTTAAAGGCACACTATGTAGTTTTCACCTCTAGAGGTCTCTCATTTAAATCAAAGGTGTAGCTTGATGACTCCTTGATTTTACTGAATCATGGGAGGTGTCGTCTTCACGTCTACAGCTGGTGGATAAGAATCGGGACAGGACTCATGGATGAGCGAATGTATTAAAGATTTATTAACATTACTGTAGAATGAAGCAGGGTGTGGCTGAAAACCGTTGAGGCGGAACGAGACCGCTGGAGCGACTGTTAATGAGAGACGAGTGCGACACTCGTCTCGAGAGCAGTGGAGCTTTTATTATGCCGCAGTTGTCACTTCTGCTTCTTCTGCTCAAGTGTATTAGATACATTTGTGTGTTAAAAGTTGTTATATTGTTACTCTGAGCGTTTGCTCGGCGGCTTCTATGAGACACTTGTCACACACTGCAGTAAGACAGATCAATGTTAGTCATGGTAAAACATGGTACTCGATGTAAATCAAGAAAGCAATAAGACAATAAGACTGTGTTGAGTTATATAACAATGATCAGTTTTCTGTCGATGAATGTATCCAAACAGTTGCTCACCTGTCTAATAAAACACAGAATATATTAAAGCATCTCTGGTGTTTCCATGGTTTCTACAAATAAATACCCTCGGAAACCAAGGGTAACGCAGGTATGATGTCATTGGTTGGTGACGTACGGACACACTTATTTCTCTGGATTTGTACATAGGTCAACAAAATATATAACACTGTTCTAGTGGTTTTTGGATATTTTAATCTAAAAATCTTACATATTGTGCTTTTAAATAAATTATGACACAGTGTGACATGTCATGTGGTGTTCTTCTGAGGTTTGATTTTCCCGATTTTAGTGCAGGGGTAGGCAAGTTCAGTCCTAGAGAGCCGCTGTCCTGCAGAGTTTAGCTCCAACCTTAATCAAACACACCTGAACAAGCTAATCAAGCTCTTCAGGATTACTAAGGCTATAGAAAGGTGAGGGTTTTTTTTCAGGGTTGGAGCTAAACTCTGCAGGACAGCGGCTCTCTAGGACCGAACTTGCCTACCCCTGTTTTAGTGTCTACCAAGGACCAGATGATTTTTATTATTATTATTATTACAGTATGTGTGTGTGTATAATGCTGAATCTATAATGCTGAATTAATGATTAAAGTTTCAGAATGATTTAAGTTTCTGCATCACCTCAATGAATTTGCTTCAGCATTTATTTATATCAGTGATCTGTAGATAAAGCACAAATATATATTGTTTTCTTCTTGCCAGAAACAACAAACTGTCTTTGTCTATTTCACACTGATAAATCAGCATCTGAATGATGATTATGTAGAAATGTCAAACACACATTCATTGTTTTTAAGTACAAAAACACACTCTGTCTAATGGAAACATTCTTCTTGTATTTCTTTGTTTCTATGTGCCGCCGTCACAGATGAAGAGGAGAGGAGACCATTGATGAAGGGTGAGATTCTGTCGTGTGAATATCTTTAAAGCCTGATCATGATTTGATGTGTGAGATGTGTCTTCATTCACTTTAGTTTTTATTCAGTTTAGTTTTTTCATTCAGTTTTCAGATTTCAAACTGTTTAAATGAACTTTACATTTTAGTTGCTTATTTTAGTAGATGCTTGAGTTCACAAGTACAATAAATATGATGTTCATTTGAGAGAAAAGTGCTTAAACCAGACTGAACTTGTCAAATAAGTGAGATGTACTTCTGACAGTCTGTGTTAAATGATTTTCTACATGTAAATGCTTGACTTTAGTTTTGATGTCTCATATAATATGACTGAATCCAGATCAGTACATCTTTTTTAATTTGTCATTGTCTGTGTATTTTCTGACAGATTACACAAAAAAACGAGGGAATGAATCAGTGACTGTAGATGAAGTGGCTGTAGAGATGCCGCTGCTGGAAGCAGAGGATCTGGATGGAGTGAATGAGCAGGACAGTTTACTTTAATGAGATAAGACACGCCCACCAGTGTCAATCACTCTGACATCATCAACACTTCAGCTCCAACAACAAAAACACATTTCTGCTTTCATAATCCTCTAGAATCCGTCCAGTTACAGAGAGAAATGAACCCGTGTCTGTTGAGATGATGAACCTGCATGTAAAAAGCGTATGTGGTTTTATATGAACCAAGAAACATAGTAATCAAACACTTTCTTATATCATTTAATAATGTTACACTTCATACCTGTACCTCTATTAACACAATACTAGTGAGTCTCACAGCTTTGATTGTGTGATTATCGACAGTGAGTGTGAGAAATATGATTTTGCCTGATTAACATTCATGTTCAGAACTAATCACATGTCTTTGAGATCACATGACCTTCTCTTTGTGTGTAGAAATTCATTAGTGTGTTTGAGACAAACAGCTTCGAACATTCAGTGTCATTCAGCTTCACTGTAAGTGACTTTATTATTGGAAAAATAATAATAACCAACTAAAGTTTTATAATATATATATATATATATATATATATATATATATATATATATATATATATATATATATATTACATTTCTTCTAAGTTTTTCTTTTACGTATTTATGCTTAAAGGCAGGGTAGGTAAGAAATTTTGTTCCAAATTTGTTTAAACTTTCTATATATATACATGCATAATTAAAATGTAAGAACTCTGATAAAAAGAGTATAAAAATCGAGTGACTCTAGACCGTTTAATCTGTATTAAACACAGCTCATTATTTTCATCCGGGACGAAACATAGGATTGGCTTAGGCGGCTGTCACTCTCTCGCAACCATGGCAACCACCCTTTTGCCACACATGACCTGCCCACTTGCGCGCGCACGTTTGATTTGGGGAATTCAAGAGGCATGGATCCTAGGAATACCAAAACAAGGGCAGAGAAATAGCAAGCAAAATTCACAGTACCGGCCTATGCAGTTAGTGAAGGCAAACCAGGCAAAAAAGGAAGACAGTAACAGTACAAGAAAAGGCAATGAACAAAAAGTCTTTGGATAAACAAAGAAATAAAACGCGAGTTAATATCGGCGTGGCTCTCCAGCGATGGCGAGAACTGAGGGAACTCAAGGGGCTGAAAAGTGACTCCTTGATGGCTTTATTTCTGCTGGACAGGTAAATCTTTCTTTTTGTATTTTGATCATACATATTTTTTTGTTTATTTTTTCATGAAGCATGTGTCATTAGCACACGTAGCTGCGTAATATAGCTAACATAACATTACTTAGCGAGCCGTAGTAGAGACGATAAATAATCTATAGGCCTAGCTCAAGATGATAGCTATAGTGTTGAATTGTGCATAATTTTGCTTTAGATAACTAAATACATGTTTAACAGATAGTAGGCCTAACGTTACTCCGCATCTAGGAACTTTTCTTAGAACTATATTTACCCTCTGTCTAACTCTTTTACCATGTTCACCTGTAAGTTTACCTGCACGTTTTTTTCGCCTTTGTTTTGTTTTTATATTCTCTACCTATGTTTACTGATGTCTTTATCTTGTATCTGTGTGTGTCGTACACACTTTGTTGTATATGTGTGTTATTATTTTGTGTCTGCAATGCAGTTGTGAGTTGATATTTGAGTGTATGTTACTCTGTTTATCTGTAGAACAACGTATATGTTATGAATCTTACACGAAATTCATCTTCATCACAGTGTAAATGATGGTAATGGAAAAACGTGTATCATGCAACCTGTTTTTAGCTTTGCCTTATAGATAACTAACTCGTTAGCGAATTAAATTATGTTTATCTTCATAATTATAAAGTTATTTTTATTACATGTGATTCTGACATGATGTCACTACATGCACTGTGCTCCTTCCTCTCCGCTCTAGAGTTGTGACGTTCGCGAACGAACCGATTCTTTTGAACGGCTCATAAACATGAACGATGGGAGCCGAGTCGCGGCTGGAGGGGAGCCGTTCTTTCTGTCGTTCTTTTTTCCTATGCGTGTTTCACACAGATGCACACAAATGAGCTCCTCCGCGAGACAGAACAGTTATAGGGGGAGGGGCGCACCCAGCGCAGGCCAATCCTTTATAGCGTGATGATATTAGTTATTAGTTATGCACGCATCCTTCACGTGAGTACTCCAGTGGAAAAAAACCCTGCGTTCCTCTGTCATTGAGTAGGAGCGGAGCCATGACGTGTGCACGCTGCCGTCACATGCTTTGTTTTTGATGTTTATTTGTGAGTAGGTATTGTATGAATAACATAAGTCAACGTAGCTTTACACACACACACACACACACACACACACACACTTTGTACTAAAGGTAAATCCAAAATAGTGATGTCACTGTCTAAGCAGAGGGATTTGTGCAACCCTATGGAATATAGTCCACACATGACAAATGAGGTAATAATCAATATTTCAGAATAATTCAAACTCAGATATTGGTGTGTGATATCCGAGTTTTAATTATTTGACTACAAATCTCACCTCATCATTCCTCCCAGTAATTATTTCCAGGATAAACTGAGATGCCCCCAAGCTGGCTTCTTAAAAGTGACTAAATATTTAAAAAGAGCCAAAAGAGCCGTTCTTTTGAACGGCTCTTTGAAAGGAACGGATCGCGAAGATCCGGATCCCCTCAAAGAGCCATAAATCCCATCACTACTCCGCTCGTCTCAGGTAAATAATGCGTCTTCCAGCTCAGTGGTCGGAGTCGCACGTTCATGCGTTTTGGGGGCGTGGCTTTGGAAGGAGCCCAGAAGGGAGGGGGTGGAGTGAATGGAAATAATGAGCTGTCTTTAAAACAGTCGTGAGAGGTCTACAGACACTCGATTTTTATACTTTCTTTTTCAGAGTACTTACATTTTAAATATGTATTGATATATAAATAAAGTTTAAACAAATTTTTAAAAAAAAAGTTTTTTATAAATTTTTTACCTTCCCTGCCTTTAATTAAGGATATATCAAAGTTATGATGTGAAGTGAATCTTCATGTCTGATTGTAAATGTGAGTTGAATTTGTAGTGCCTTTATATTCATGCTGAAGCACTTAAAGCATCCTTATTAAACTTCTCAAAAAAAGATGGAAAAGTACATTTTGCATAATACCATTGTGGTGTTGTTTCTTGTGTTTTATTATTTGTTTCAGAAGCATGTTATTAATGAATATTTGAATTTATAGTGCCTTTATATTCATGCTGAAGCACTTAAAATACTTTAAGTTACTTACGCCTTACTGTTCTTTTTTTAAAAAAAAAAAAAAGAAAAAGAAAAACATTTTGTTCAGATTTAAGTATTAAATGGAATGATACCACATTGTGGTGTTTCTTGTGTTTTATTATATTTTCATAAGCATGTGATTGATGAATATTGATGTACTGCTGATCTTAATGTCTGATCTCTTCTGTCCTCTAGTGGACAAACACTGATACAGCTTTTGCTTCCTAATAAATCTTTTAACATGAATTATTGTCTAGTTGTGTTGATTGTAATGACAAATGTCCAGCAATAAAATGAGACTTCAATCAGCTGTTGTTCAACTTTCAAGAGCTCTAAATAATAACTTTGTGCTGATTTATAGTTGAAGAAAAGTACAATCTAGAATGTTTTTTCTTTTTATTGCTAATTCAAGTACTGCATTTTCACCCAGTGCCAAGAAAAGGCTTTTCACATGCACTTCATCTTTTTTCTATTGGCTTTTTATTAGTTTTGATACTTTTATATAGAAGAAAAGAAATAACAAAAAACAACAATAGATACAGATTGCAGCAGATGGTAGAACAATTATGGTCATAATATTGAAAGTAAACAAGTAATAACAATAAAAATTACATTTATAAGAAAAACAAAATACAGTTTCAGCTATGGTCAAAAATATGATCATGCAGTTTTTAAAGCATATCCACTGATGGTAGGCGAACCTCTGTCCAAAAATGTTTGTTTTCTACATTCCCAGAAGATGTGATCCTATTTGTATAATTTGTATAATTGATCCTATCGGTGATTCATTTGGATACATTTTACTTAAAGTGAAGTGAGGAATTTATAATTCTGTCCTTTAATTTTGTGAGCACCACTGGACTTCATCAAAGTTACACTCAAGGTCTGCTTTCCACATGTTTAACTGAGTCAGGGCAGGGACGGATTATGGGTTGTGTGGGCCCCTGGGCAAAACGTTCGCGACGCCCCCCCCCCCCCCCCCCCCCCCCTAAAAAAAAAAAAAAAAAAAAAAACGCCAGCATTGTCTGGGATAGCTAGTTGTTACGTCATCATGCCACTTGTGGGTCCAAACTAGTGCGGCGTACGCGTACCGTGTTGTAAAAGCAGAATGATGTTGACAAAACTATCTTTTGCCGCTTTTTACCTCGGAAAAAGTGAAAAGAAGGTGGCTTAAATTGATACAGTAAGTTGGATCTCAAATTATAATCAGTACAGCGAATTGGGCGGGCCAGAGCGAAAAAGAGAAGTTAAAAGTCAGTTAACCTTATGTAATGAGTTATGACGCGGTTCGGTGAAAACCAATTCTAATATATAGATTTACCAACGCCCCACGGTAACAGGCTAAATCAAACATTCCAATGAGCGAACAAAGTGAATAAAGCAAATTCAACAACGAAGCTTCTTCAACGACCTTGGCGACGTGTTCGCTTTGGTCTCTCCTGGTGTGAACGTACAGTGAGAGCCATGTTGGGGCACGGTTAGTGATCACACTACATGTGATCACTAACCGTGAAAAAAAAAAAAAAAAAAAATCTAAATTACGACATATGCTCTCAATGACAAATGCGGAACAGTTGGTTCATGCATTCATGACCTCAAGACTAGATTATTGTAACGCTCTACTGGGTGGTTGTTCTGCTCGGCTTTTAAACAGACTACAGTTGGTCCAAAATGCGGCAGCTAGAGTTCTTACTAGAACCAGAAAGTATGACCATATTAGCCCAGTTCTGTCAACATTACATTGGCTCCCTATTAAACATCGTATAGATTTTAAAATCTTGCTACTTACTTATAAAGCTCTAAATGGTTTAGCTCCCCAGTACCTAAGTGAGCTCTTAATGCATTATAGTCCTTCACGTTTATTGCGATCTCAGAATTCAGGCCAGTTGATAATACCCAGAATATCAAAATCAACTGAAGGCGGCAGATCCTTTTCCTATTTAGCACCTAAACTCTGGAACAATCTTCCTAGCATTGTTCGGGAAGCAGACACACTCTGTCAGTTTAAATCTAGACTAAAAACACATCTCTTTGCTCTTGCATACACATAACACATTATCAATACATTAACATTTTTCAAATCCGTTAAAGGATTGTTACGCTGCAATAATTAGGTCGGCCGGAACCGAGAACATTTCCTATAACACTAGATATACCTGTACATCAGAATAAGAATGGCATCTACGCTAATATCTGTCTCTCTGCTTATCCTGAGGTTTGCCGGGTGCTGGATCCAGGCCGTATCCAGATCAGATGGAGAACCTGTGTCTGGACCTGACTACAACGTAGCCCAGGAGAAAATGGGCCTACAGATCCAGTTCTGGCTGCATCTATAATTCAGATTTTTAATCCCCGTATCCGCTTACATATATTTATATATAATCTATTTTTAATCTCTATAATAAAAATGTATAATTCAGATTTTGATCTCCATATCCATTTACATATATTATATATATCTTCCAAGGGGTTTTTTCCCTCCTAGGACTTTTTTCCCAGTGCTAGCACGCTGGGTTTTTCTCCTAGGGGGTTTTTTCCACCCCTGGGAGTCAGCCGACATTGGCTTAATGTAGCACCATCTTGTATATGTTACATATTACCACGCTTGTTTGTACAGCTTATTTTTAACCACTTCCCTTTTTTCTGTGCTTCTAATATGTAAAGCTGCTTTGAAATAATTACCAATTGTAAAAGCGCTATATAAATAAATTTGACTTGACTTGACATGTGTACCGTGTCCAGCTGAACCATGCCAGAATCCACCTGTGTACCATATCCCCGTACAGAACGGAGTGATCAGGGGTGTAGTGGTAAAATAAGAATTCTGTGATCACATTTTGTGCATAAACTATACTATGATGTGCATTTAGATCAATTGAGAAGTGGGTAAACTCTAATTCTGAAATTTCAGAGGTGGGTAAACCGTGTTTACTTGCGTTTAGCCTCCACTACAGCCCTGGGAGTGATTACACTGGTCAAACTCTTACACTGCTACACTGGTCTGGGGGCCACTCAGCGGGCAGGTTAACCGCCTCCATCCCACCATGCTACCGCTCCCTAGTCAGAGGGCCTTCTGTAAGGCTGTTAACACGCCCCCCTCCCCTCCCCCCAGAAGCCAGGGGCCCCATGGTAGGGGCCCTTGTAATCAGATGGCCCTCTAAAGGTACACTACACCCTCCTCCCTAGCCTAGGGCCTCCTAGTAGGGCCCTCATAATCAGAGGGCCCTCTAAAAGCCCCCAAAGCCCCCATCCTCCCTATGGCCCCCTGGTAGCCAGAAGCCAGGACCATAATAGGAGGGCCTAAGAGGGCCTTCTAAAAGTAGGCTCCCATGCACCCATTTCCCTTTAAAGTTCCTATAGCAGGGCCGGGGGCCCCCTGAAAGCACCGACCTCCCCCCCCACCACCACCAGCACCACCACCACAACCACCACAATTCAAGGGCCCTTGGCAGCCAAACGCCCTCCCTATAGGGTCAGGGGCCCTTGTAGACAGAGGATCAAAGAATGTAGGCCCTCTAAAATAGACAAACGAAAATACATTGTTGATAAGCGTTGCAAATTGTTTTGGGCTAGGGGCCCCACGGGCCCCCTGCACCCCTAGGGCCCCTGGGCAGCGGCCCCGCTGGCCCGGTTCGTAATCCGTCCCTGAGTCAGGGGAGAATCATGATGGTCTAACAGTGCTCACTTTTCCTTCTTAGTGTTGCTGAATTCATCAGAATCGCCTCTATTCTAGATCACTCCAGTGAGTCACAACTGTGCAAATACTTTGAATATTGCGATCCTATCGGACTTATGATAGCAACCTGAATCTTAATAAAGCACTGTTTGCCAGAGGAGGACTGGCCCCCCGACTAAGCCTGGTTTCTTCCAAGGTTTTTTTCTCCATTTTAACACCTATTTGCCTAAAAAATCAGCATAAAAAACAAGAAAAACATCTTTTTGTTAATACTTTACATGTGATTTTTTTCTTCTTTTTTTAAATACATTTGCAAAGACTTCAAATAAACTTCTTTCTTGTTGTCATTATTGTTTGTAGAATTTTGAGTAAAATAATGAATTTAATCCCTTTTGGAATAAAGCTTTAAAATAACAAAATGTGGAAAAGCGCTGTGAATAATTTCCAGATGAACTGTATCAAAACCCCGACAATCTGTCAGCAAACAACTAATAATCTTATTAATGCTTTTATTTAGATAACGGACTTCAAGATCATTTTCTCATCGATTCTTTGAGCTTGAAACTTTTCAAATTTACTGTTTTATAAGAAAGGCAGAAAAAAAATAGTAAATTATTCAGACGTCCAATTACAGTGACTAACAACAGAGACTGTGTAAAAGTACATGAACACAATAATGCAAGCTGTTATCAAGGCCAGAGTGTCACAACCGCACTGCCTGCACCATCAGACACAGACACTTACGCCACGCCCACTTGTTCACAATCACCAGAATTCTGATCACCTGTGCATCATCACCAGAGCCACATATAAGCATGCCACACTCAACCACTCATTGTCTGGTCTTGTACCGAACCCCTGACTGTTCCCTGCGTCTACTAACCTGTGGATTACTTACCTGTTCCTATCTTCATCATCGCCTTCATCTCCTGCCTCGTCTTCATCATCTTCCTCGTATCTACAAAGGAAAGTTAACTGTTATTATCCATTAAGTGTTCTACATGTCAAGATATCCTCCTGTGTTCAGCTTGTGTCCGATACCTCTGTTTAATAAACTGTTTCACTTTGCACTTACCTCTGTGTCCTCGTCTGTGTCTGACACAGAGGAGGACATACTATATATATAATATATATATATATATATATATATATATAAAGTATATAGGCCTCACGGAGCCATTGGATTTCATCAAAAATATCTTAATTTGTGTTCTGAAGATGAACGAAGGTCTTACAGGTGTGGAACGGCATGAGGGTGAGGAATAAATGACAGAATTTTTGGGTGAACTAACCCTTTAATGTGTGTCGAGTTATTTTGAGTTATTTCTTGTAATATCACATCTACAGTTGTTCAAGAACATCTCTACCTTCCTGATATCAGATTAATCAGAGTTTGATGGATATTTCTGGACGCTCTTCTTCTGTTGAAGACTTCTGGATCTGATGTCATAAACCAGAACAACCACAGTAGCCACGCCCACCAGAGCAGAGAGAGCCAATCGGATCACAGCTTCAGTGAAACCACAAAACTCTTGTGAGAGAAGAAATGAACAATGTTAAAATAGAAATATTTAGTTTGTGAAAATATACATAGACAAAGAGTGCCAGTGAAGTACCACATGTGTGACAGAGCTGAGTGTTGTTGAGGTGTTGAGTCTGGTTTCTGATGGGATTGTTCAGCACACAGCTGTAGGAATCATCCACACACTCCAGATGGAGAAGAAGATCAGACCGGCTGCTGAGATCAGACACTCTGATGCTGGAGAATACACTGTTTCCTTTGAACCAGGAGAGAGTCACATGACTCACATTCACAGCTGAACACACCAATGAACATGATGATGATGATGATGAAGAGTTTAGTGAAGAGTTACTGCTGATGACAGGAACAGGCAGACGAGCTGAAAACATGATAGAATGAATCAGATTCAGTAGAAATCACTGTGATCTTCTGGATAAAATGATCAGCATCATCACAGAATTCTCCATCATTTTATCATATTCTCAGTAACATTATCTGGTGAATTTAGTCCACAGATGTAACAGGATAGTAATTCTCTCCTCACCATAGACAGTGAGATTGATCGTGTTGATCGTGTCTCTGCTGCTGGAGACTGTATAAAGTCCAGAGTCTGTGGTTCTGCTGTTGATGATGGTCAGAGATCCAGTCTGAAGATCCAGTTTCAGTCTGTCTCTGAATCTCCCTTCAGCAGTTTCATAAAACTTTCTCCTGTTGTTCATTACACTAGCTATGAGAAAGTCCCCAAACTTCAACTATTTCTAATAATATGACTGAAATATTATGCTTAATTAAAACGAGTGACTCTTAAAAAGATTGATGAACTGAACTGAGTGTGTCAGACTCGAGACGTTCAGACATGCAGAGGCTCTCCAGGAACAACATCACATCACATTTACAGACATTTCTGCCCCAAACCTCTGTTTATTTCAGATGCTGGGATGTGTCCGTCAAGATCCAAAAGGAATGAAATTAAAGACTAATTCTGTTTTGAGAAAGAAAAAGATGTGAAACTTAAAATAATTACTGAAAAGGTCAGTCTGTGTGGGAGGAGCTACTGGACGAGTTTAACTGCTGGATTTCTCTGAAAATCTTCATTACACACTGACAGAACAATCGACATTCGCAAGAGTGCAGGACTTGATTATTATAACATTTCTGAAACTGTTAAAAAGATGTTTGATACGTTTATTTTCTTCTGGTTGTTCAACGTGATCTCGTGAAAATACGTGTCTATTTGTACGTAAAATTTGACCATTGCAAACGTATGCATGTGACATTTAAATATACGCATTTACGTATGATATACACGTATTTGGGCTTCAGAAATGTAAAAGTATATACGTATTAGCGTAGCCGGATAATGTGTGTTTTCTACCAAATTCCATGAATGATCCTGCTGCTTATTCGATCAGGTATTGCGCCTTGTAACGTGCTAAACAAGTGTGTGTCATCATAATACCTTTAATTTACCATATAGGTATTATTCATTTGTAATTCATTTTTACACGTTTTACATTTGTTTTAGTCTATTGAACAGAATAGGAATAATATTTTACGTAAAGGATAATAAATGTAGGTTACATAAATTACCATTTGTCTAACCGCCGTGCGCGCGCACACACACACACATCACACACAGACACACACACAGACACACACACACAGATTTTTTTGTTTTTATTTGTAGTAAAACCATGGTTGATGTCCATAAGGCTGGCGATTGAGGACAACTGTCAAGTCGCGACTGACCAATCAAAATCAAGGATTTCAGGTAGTGCATAATACAACTGAAATAAAATGTGGTAAAAAATATTTGAAATAAATTATGAAATATGTTATATATAATTAGCATTGTAATTGCCTGTATTTATTTGATATTGTGTTATTGCACAGTTAGTAGTACAAAAAGCTAGCATGTATTTTTTATGTATTTCATGTTGTAAACATGCTGTTTTATCAGATATATATATATATATATATATATATATATATATATATATATATATATATATATATATATACACGTTTTCAAATATACATTTATATACATTTTAAACTATATATTTAGTATTTCGTATTTCTATATTATTATTTTATTAATGGTTCTCACTTGATATGCTGTTTTTTTTTTTTTATATCTTTCAAAAAAAATTAAATAAAAGTAACGTGAATGATGAATTAAAATGTTTAGCTGCATAACTTAGATGTGCTGAGATCATTTTGGACGTTAGCATGATGATGCATTACCAAATAGTATCTAATACAGTCTTTTTTTTTCTTTAATAATATTTGTAGGGCCTCGCTCGACAGAACTTACCAATGACTTTATCAATGAACAACATGATTGAACAAAGCTTCATTTGGTCCAAAAGATCCATTTCCTGACAGGAAACACCTAGCCTTAACAGAAGTAAGGACTCTGTCTAAAGGACTTCTTAGCTCATCAGCAATAAACTAATCAGAACCTATCACGTGGGTCTGATCACATTAAATCTATTGATTCTCTCACAAAACCCTCTTGTATTATCGGACGGAACAGGAAAACACCCATCAACGGATTTAAAGACGAATCTGTCCTATCTATACCTCCTTTGTGTTGAGCAATCCGTTTTGACCCGGTCACTTGTGACTCTGGTCGCTGTTCAATGACTCTATGCTTAAGGACTCAATCTTGAATCTCAAAAGGGACAATCATTTAAAGTATTAACTATATCCAGAATAACACTTGCTATGATGTGATTACTAACATGTTGGAGTCAATGCATTATATGTTTGTATTCCTGTATGCATTTTCTTTCTCTTGTAATCAATGTTTTAATTAGGTCAGCCTAGTAATATGTGTGTAAGAAGTGTGTCATGTTTGAGCTCTAAATGCAGCATTTATAATTCTCTGTAATTCTGTGTGAATGAAACATTGAAATTCAGTATCATGAAAATATTAAGAGACGTTATAAAGTTGTTAATAAAAGAGGAGAATGTTCCACAGATATCACGCGATGTGATCAATACACAATAGACAATAGACGAGGCGTGTCTAATCTCCGTAGCAACGTCTCATTGGAGGATCACATTGGAGGATGGAGCCAACTTCCTCCTTTAAAACTATGCTTTCCCAATAGCCAGTGGTCAAAAGATATGTAAAAGATACGTCAAAGAATCGATATGCTGAAGAAGGGTTGAAGAACCCATCTAACTGCCGTGGCTGATTTCCATCTGACAGTCGCTGACTATCTTCATCCGAGCCGCAACAGCCGTCACATCCCGAACCCTGAAACACTCCGTTAAACCTTTTGACCAAAGTCTCCAAAGAAGAGAGCCGCTTCAGCCAGACTCTCAGAACAGCGCGTTTTACCAGCCAACAACTTTAAAGCTTCCGCGCAACCCACGAAGGGCTTTCCCGAGAAGACGTCACCTGAAAGACAGCCAATCCAGAACGGGATTCCGCTGCACACGAGTCACGGAACAACCCGGTTACCTCAGCTGTCAGAGCAAACGCAGGTACAAGCAAACTTCTCTCTCTCTTGCTGGAAACTGGTGAAACTCCTTGAAACCTAAAGAATCAAGCCAAAGCTCTGCTTTTGTGATTTTCCTCAGGTTGCGATGTTTAGTTAGTATTTGGGACTTTCTTCATAACTCATATCAACTCCGCGAATGTGTGTGTGTGTGTGTGTGTGTGTGTGTGTGTGCGTATGTATGTGTGTGTGTTTAGCCTTAGTTTCTTGTAATCATTAGAAGTAGTCAATAAAGCTTGTTTTGATTTTCACATATACGAGTTTCTTGTGCTGTGTGTCAAATTACTGCCTTAAACTTAAAAGATCAAGTTACCTCTTGCTTATAATAATATAATAATTATAATAATAATAATAATCATAATAAAATATTGTTACTGTTGGCCGCAGAATAATATTTTATCCAGAATTGGTAAAATACTCTAACCTCAATTTTCGCTGGACGAATGATTGATGAAGTGTTAAATATTAATTCTGAATCATTTACAGTGAATCATTTACAGTTGATTCAATTCTTATTCCCTGTAACAATTAAATTGAGCTAATAAATAGGCTAAGTCCTTACATATTTTATTAGCTCAGATTATGTCACAGTGGATAACCTTTTACTTTAATAATTGGTGATATTTCCCATTTATAACTTTTAAAAACACAGTAGGGAAAACAGCTGTATTTTGGAACATGGTTGCTGCAAGTATAAGATTTTTGAAGGCAGTCATCTTCCATTGACCAGCTGGTCCAGGCTTGGATTAGCTTAGATTAAATAAATTCTTTGGGCCCTATAATACACCCGGCGCAATGCGACGCAAGGCGCAGCGCAAGTGTGTTTGCTAGTTTGCGTCCGGCGCCGTTCGCGTTTTCCCGTTCAGCGCCACGTCCTTAAATTAGTAAATGCATTTGCGCCAGTTAGTGCGCCCATGGGCGTGCTGGTCTAAAAAAGAGGTGTGTTCAGGCACATTGCTGTTTTAAGGAGCTGAAAATAGACTGCGCCATAGACCAACTCAAACCTGGTCTAAAGTCTAAAGTCAATGGCGCAATATTTTTTTGTTAGAGCGCGTTGGTAGAAACTGCGCCTCTGGGCGCGTCCACAGTGCGCGTTGACTTTGCTTATTACACACAGGGATGCGCATCGCACAAACATGCCAAATATTAAAAACAAAAGGATTACAGTGTAAAAGAATATTATTGTGTAGGCTACATAAATATAAAAATGTAATGATGAATAGTCATTGCGTGTATTAGAATTAGGCTACCTATTTTCAATTCAGCCTATTACTACTTATAATGATGAACGAAATTGGCTAATTAATTGAACAATCGTGCCAATACACACACACATATATTAACTGACTCATCGCGCGGAGCTATTTGAAAGCCTGCATCCAACGCAGACGACTGTGATTGACTGGCCACTTAACAGGTAATTTCAGCTTTTCCGGCAACAAATTCCGCCATGTAAATATCAATCCGCCATGGTGCGAGCACATCTCGTTCTTAAAGGGAATGGGAGATGACACTCTGATTGGTTTATTGAACGTTACGCCCATTACTCATTAAGAGAATAGGGACAACCCATTTCAAAAATGCGCCCCGGTGCACGGACCATTTTTCCGTCATTAAAATAGCAAAAGTGGATTTGGACATGCCCTGAGTGCACCTGCGCCGTGCGCTTTACACTTTGCGTTTAGATCGTTAAAATAGGGCCCTTTGTTGGACCAGCTTTGATCTGCTAATGACCATCTTGAAACAGCTTGGACCAACTTCGACCTGTTTATAACCAGTTTATGACATGTTCCAAAACACAGCACCACACCAGCAGCGTTAACCAGCATGGAACTTTTTAGAAGCATAAAAACATAACATTCCAGCGAATTACTTGCTATGTATGCTCATGTAAAAAATGTGTGCTTTTTGTTTATCACAGGATGCCTGGGTCCACACTAAAAATTTGCAGGTCATGCAATGCCCACATTTCAGTGGCTTGCAAAACCTGCAAACACTGCGGGGAAAAAACAAGAAATGAAAAAGGCAGTAAAACAATTAAAAGAAAAAATATTCTGCCCAGGACAGTGGAGTTGAGACATGCATCCAAAGCATGTCGTCCAGTGAGGAAGACTGTGTGCTAGCAATAAAGGGGATGATCCCAGTGGGAGCACTGGTGAGGATGTTGTTACATTAGTGCTCACTCCAGTGAATGTCTCAAGCGAACCCTCTCACAAAAAGAGGATCCTGGAGAAATCTAAAGGTAATTATGTACAATCTACTGTGTTGATTAATAACAGAAATAGTTTTTAGCTATTTACTAAATATACGCAAGCATCTAAATTTTGTAGTTGTGACAAAATCTGTTCATATCACCTGCATTGGCACATCTTTAAGGAATATGTTGCTTCACACAATAACTCACAAGGCTGCTTTACCTGCTTCACACCTATCACACCTATCCCACCAACTGATGTCCCTTTTCCATACTTGGAAAATGTAATTGCCTCACCCACAATGGTATATTCTTCTGTATGGAAACTGTTTTCAACTAATGTTAACATGCATTTCCTATATTCCAAGTTATACACACACACACACACAAAAAAAGAAATAATAATGTTATATTATGATTATAATGTCATTCAGATGTAAAAGTGCTACCCGTCATGCTTTAGTGCAGCTAAACATTATTCCATGTTCAGATTAGTGTACAGTACTGTTAATATGACAAAGTACTGTTAATAAGACATAGTACTGTTAAAACACAGATTATTTGCATTATGCATGTTGTTTTACTATATAAAGCATCATTTACAGAAATTTCAGACTAACATGATGGTCTAAATCAGTGCTTTTCAACTCCAGTCCTTGCACTGCTCTGCACATTTTGTATGTCTATCTTATCTGACACACTCAGTTGAGTTCAAGAAGTGTTTTCCTCATGAGCTGATGATCTGAATCAGGTGTGTTAAATAAGGAAGACATGCAAAATGTGCAGAGCAGTGGGTCCCATTAGAGATTGGGTGCTTCTCAATCAGCTCTCCAGCTGATGCTCACTATGTTTCCCTGAATTTCTGAAGCGCTAAACTTAAATCATGTGAGCCAACACATAATGATTGACAATGACACGCAATATATGTTTTAAAACAGAAACCATTATTTTATTATATTTCATCGTTAGACAGGTAATTTGAACACAATCTAGCTAACATTTATAATTTATTAATTTATTACTCCTTACGGCTAAAATGTTGCACGTATGTAACAAGCAAAGATTTATAATAATTTTAATCATAATGTACTTGCAAGTAATTCCATGTAATGTCATAAAGATATCAGCTCTGCTGTTGTTCATAAATAGCAGTAGTGTATACTAGATGTTGTACAATGAGGACGTTGTCATGTCGCTGGAGATGTCTGGTGAACCAGGACCCCTACTGTCCTTACCAGTTCCATGAATTTGTACACGATTTACTGATTCACGAGTTTGGGAGCTGATTGAGACGCACCCATTGACTTATTACTGGGGAGATGAGAGGGTCTGTATCTCTTACCATTGGAGAAAGCATAACAGATGACTTGGATCATGTGAGGGACTTCAGCCTATCGTGTAATGGAAGTGACATCAGTGCCCCCCATTCAAAGTTTTCTGACAGTCAGTCACAGTTTACATGAATCAGTTTCTCGTGGATCAGTGCGCTGGTCTTGTGAATAAATGTTCTATATTTGGTGTTATGTCACAGTAAATGTACAGTAGGACTGCATTGTTTGTGGAGTGTGCTTTAATACGGTAAAAAAGAGCTTGAATATCTCTATTAGCTGCAAATCAGGCACTGCAGGGAGAATAAAACATTTAAGATTACAACTTAATTGTGATTTAATACATATTTAATTCATTAAAATTATATGTGTATATTTAACTTCATAAACTATTATAATACAAGTCTAACCTTGCAGCTATAGAAAGAACACTTTTTTTCATTAAATAACATACAACATAACACAATATTTACAACATTTTCTCTTTATTCATTATGCATAATGTAAGTGTTATATATGCATACATGCATAATAGTCATTACAATTCAGTACCATAACCGGTAAAACCTGAAAGCCAAAAAAAGCTTTCTTTAGACAATATATATTGCAATATCACTATTAATATTACTATTAAGAACTGTGGTAATGCCATACATGAGTCCTACCTGTCTTGACATTCCCTTCTCTGTCTTATAAAATAACCTTTTTATCATAGTCAAATCTACATATCGTACCCAATAAAGTATTGTTTAGCATAAAATATGTTGAAGATTAGCAGACAGGCAGTTGATTCATTAAATGATAAGCTTCCTCTCAAAATCGGTTTATTCAATGTAGTGAAGCCTTTTCCCCATTAACATCCATTTTAAGTGAAGTTACTAAATGAAAACCAGCATCTTACCTCTTCCTGTTGTTAGTTCTTTCGGCATCCCTCCTCCTCCTCTTCTCCTCCTTTGTACTATTTTTGCCTGTTATAGGGGGGCAATCAGAGCTCGAGTAGGATATTCTTTCTGAGCCCCTCTATAGCAGACAGCAAGCCAAATCTGTTTATCACTTACGCTAAGATTATATGGGCACACGAACTCGTGAAAAAAACTCTGGGTCTCCTTTCCTGCATACCAACAAAGCCACAGTGTTAACATTAGCCATTATGCTTTTTTGGCTAAAGGTTGCAGGCTTGCCCTACAGTGTCTTTGGTCCTAAGGATTGGAGTTAAGAACCACCTGTCTAAAAGCATATTAAAAAAAAAAAAAAAAAAAAAGAGAAGAACTTCATTACTTTGCTGTCATTTTTCATTCTTTAAAGTAAAGGTTTTGTTTTAGCATGTTTCATAAATTGACTTTTATTTTTACTTTACAAGATGCCTGCTCAAGGCACAAGAGACACTCCTTTAGGTCCTGAGGACTCTGTCCAAGCCTCTGCTTCAGCAGCCAATGCCCCTCATCTACCCGTCTCAAAATTCTTCGTGAGGTAGTGTATTGAAATCGGCCATCACTAAATAAGTCGTTATTTTGTGTTTTTTTTAGTGCACCAAAAATATTCTCGTGGCTTTATAATATTAATATTGAACCACTGTACTCACATGAACTGATTTAAATATGTTTTTAGTACATTAATGGATCTTGAGAGAGGAAATGTCATTGCTGGCTATGCAGGCCTCACTGAGCCATCGGATTTCATCAAAAATATCTTAATTTGTGTTCTGAAGATGAATGAAGGTCTTACGGGTGTGGAATGACATGAGGGTGAGTAATTAATGACATTATTTTCATTTTTGGGTGAACTAACCCTTTAATACCAAAGCATGATAACGGGATACAAATAATTCCCTAAAAATTACACACACTTAAAAACTGCAAAAAAAGAAAGAAAAAAAATATTGTAAAGGGAGGAAACAAAAGGCTAAGTTCACCCCACAATGAATTTACTCATTTACTCACCCTCATGTCTAGGGTTGGGTACTGGACTCGGTACTTTTAAGGGTACTGACCGAATTACGTCGGTACTACAGAGTACCGATTCACATTACATCAATCGGTGCTAAATTCTGGTACCTAAAAACGCATCTGGACATGAGAGGGACGTTAGAGAAAGGCAGAGAGACCATGTGAGTCACAACACTCCTGCAACTTGTTCAAACACAACACACATGGCAACGGCTAAATGTTCTGTGGTTACATTTCACAGAAAGCGCTCTCATGCACGCTCCACATGTTCTTACATATTAAATATTGTCAGTCATATTTTCCATGTGTTGTTAGTCAAACTTTAGCTCTGACAACATCATGGGGAAAATGAAAACGCTTTTGTGATACTGTGCTGAGAAAACGTGTAAACTCTTGGCATGTGTCTGAATGCAGCACTAAACAGCAGAGATTCAGAACCGCGCGAGAAATGGTAGAGGTACCGGTTAAAATGTGAACGGTACCAACCCTACTCAGGACGTTCCAAACCCGTAAGACTTTCGTTCATCTTTAGAACACAAATGAAGGTCTTTCTGATGAAAGAATGCGGTCAGATTTCTTTCCATTGACTGCCTTTGTAACACTTCAAAAAGTTCATAAAGAGATCGGAAATCTAATCCATATGAATAGAGTGGTTTAGTCAAAATTTTCTGAAGAGAATCGATCACTTGTTATGATGAACAGATTTAATTTGGGCATTTACTTTCATATAAACATTGATCAGCGAAAATAATCAGAAGCTCAACTGAACATGAATAACGCATAAGAACAAACCTCTTCCGGAAGCTCAATCGTGCTGCAAAACACACAAGAATGAACCTTATTGGTTATGCAGCACTTTTGAGCTTCCAGAAGAGCGAGCATCCTGAGCATCTATTTCATCAAAAATATCCTAATTTGTGTTCTGAAGATGAATGATAGTCTTATGGTTTTGGAATGACATGAGGGTGAGTAATAAATGACAGAAACTTAATTTTGAGGTCAAGTAACCCTTTAACTACAAGATTCAGTAAAACCTTTCAACTGTCCTGTACAGATGTGTTTGTGTTGTATGATATGGTAAATAGCACCAAAGCCATTTTTAAAAAAAAAAAGTAGAATACATACATATAACAATTTTCTGATAATAAACATGCACATGTTTATTAAACAGGGCATATTTTAGTATATGCTAAACACTTATCCTTCATGTTGATTACAGTAACGGACTTCACAATTCCAACAGTGTACTTTTCTTCTCCACATCTACATATGAAATTAGGAAGTGCCACTGGTAAGAGTCGATCTAAAATAAAAAACAAAAAACATAAAAACAAAGTGTCAATGCATAAATTCACAAGTTCAATAAAAAAACATTTAAAAAAGTCTGACAATGAGTAGCACCGGCAGTGATTCACCAAAACACTGTTTTATGTGAATACTGTTTACCATGAATATTATGACAGGAGTGAAGCACAAAGCTTTGTTTACAAAAGAAATAACAGGTTAGCAATTAAATGTTACATCACAGCCATTGAAACGTTGGAGGTAAGTCAGCCAATAAATGTAAGCTTTGTCGGCTTTGTGTTACGTTCACCTGATTATCAGCAGCATATTTAACGATTTTAGCTATTCCATGGACATGGTGTCTCATTTCTTTTCCTAAATCTTCACTCATGTCACACTAATTTTCGCAGGGGATTATAAAAGTTGATTTGTTTTTAATTAGGCCTATTACAATCTTTACTGTGGTAAAGTAGAAAAAATGCTGTAGGACAGAAACCTTTTTGAATGCATGTCAAATTATTTTTAACAGTGTGTGCTTGTTATTAGATAAGTTTATTTGTATAGCGCATTTCACACAGATATGATTTTAGTTTAGCTTTCTATAGCAGTGGAAAATCAAACATAGCCTAAAACTAGTTCTTCAGACCTTTTACAACACGTGTCAGTTACTTGGAACATCAGACGATAACACTGATATTAGAGAAGAGATGGCCTCTGTGCTTTGATTTGGATGTGGAACAGAGTGATAAATACATAATCATCAATATTATTTATGATCAATATAATCAATACATAATAATAATAAAATAAATATAACAGTACCTTCATGATGGTGAAAGTAGTCCTGCTTCACCACTGTGGTGGGAGGCACAGCCTTGTGGAACCCTGAAATCATGGTGCTTCTATTGTGGAATACTTGTTTACTGTGTATAGCGAGGTCACAGTCGATGCACATATACTGATGAGGCAAACAGTCTTTGCATTTGACCACTGCCACTTTTGCCTTGCACTCCGAACACTGCTGTACCTTGCTATGCTCTGTTATAAACTTATTGGTGATTAAGGAGGGTCTCGCCTCCCTCCATCTCTCTGATGAAGCTGCTGTCCTTGTGCCCCAGTGCAGTGATGCTAAGTGTGGGGTACTCTCAGAATGAATGTTAAAGCTAGCAGCTGACAGGAGGTCTTGCAGCTCATTTAGAAGAGAATCTGTCACAACTCGGAGAAAAGAAAAAGTTCAAGGAAAAAGTCAAAATTATGCAAAATAGTCCCGTCTAATGATGCAGTGCTGCTCTTTAAGTAACTTCACAACAGAGCATTGCTTTTTGTTGCAATGTCAGGCACAGTTGATCTAATGTGAAAAAAGGTCATTTTAACGCTTAAGCAAAGCATGTGTGGACACTATTTTTATAGCAGTGTCATAAATCTTAATCATATGGGGCAACTGCATCTTATTGTAGTACATCATAAAAATATATAGTTATTTATATATATAAAAAATATATAAATAAACAGGAATTAACAACAACAACAAAATAATAAATGTTAAAAGGTAATAATCTTAATTATGACTAACCATGATCTGGACCCTGGTCATGATGAAATTCTGTTGGCTTTAGACATGGCCTTGATTTTACTCTTGAATCTGATTAATGCATGTAAAAGTGAATCAAAACATTGCATTTCAAAACTAATGCTTCACAGTACAATAAATGATCGTTAGGTCAACAAAACCTTACCATGTGAAGTAGAAGCCGCTGCTTGTTTTGGACGTGACTTCTCTCTGATTTTATATCTGATTTTACCACTAGACTGGGTCCTTTTTTTCTTCTTTGCCTGCAAATTTCAAACATTAAACTATATCTGTGCATCATTAAGACTCTAATGTTTCATGTTCTGTTACAAAAACTTGACACTTTGTTTTGCACTTCAAGATTAATAGGATTAGGAATGTAGTAATCTTAAAATTAATAACATAATACAATATTTATAAATAAATGATATCCGTTGTTCCACCCATATTTCATAATTTTCAGTCTAATGTTACATAATGATTGCCGTAATGTTTGGATGTTCAAAGAGACCTACCTTTGGGCCATTTTGGTTTGGTTGTCCAAACAGCGGACTCTTGTAAAAGATGATGCAGATTATTTACTGAACTCGCATTGTCAAGACTTTTAATAACTGTTTGACCTTGTTTGATGCATTGATCCAGGTCCATTTTGGCAGGGTCAGTGTGGCCTTCTTTAACGACAGCATCCATTTGGGTGCGATCATAAACGTTTCCGAGGGATACAGCAACAGTGCGTCCTTTTCTGAGAAGTTTGTTTAATTCTTTAACGTTATGCGCCACTGTGTCATAAAAAGTGTGATCTGAGAAAATAAAAAAAAAACCCACAACAAATGCATCAAAAACATTCATTTAAATTAGATTGATAATAATACCCATTAGTGTTAATGACTAACGTAATCCAATGCTAAAACCTAGCATCACTTCAGAGTCGATGCACTTTTTCGATTACCAGCTAAAAACCACTTGTTATCAGATAAAAAAAACAACTGAGTACTTAAGAATATATTTCATAAAACAGATCACAAATATACATTAACGAATTAAATTAAAATTAAAAACTCACCAGGAAGAACAAGACGTCAACCACGAAGCGATTCTGATTCTGTTGCAGCTCTGAAATCAATCCGGTCGGGAACGAGTTCTTTTCTGGTTTCGTCAGATTATTGTTTATTTGAAAACATAGCAACGGAATCACAATGTTTATCGTTAATATTTCATAAGGCTTCATAACAAAATAAGTATTTAACATAAATTAAGCAGATAAGCATTGAAAAGCAGCTTCATGAGCAAATTTCTATGGATAACTGACTGGTCAGAGAACACGTTATATTTGTACGTATTTGAGGTTGTTTTAACGTAAATTTAGATACGTATCGAACCTGTAATTACGTCCAGATAATACGTAAAATACACTGTAAATACGTAAAGGCACATACGTATTGGACTGTTTTAATTTACGTCTAAATATGTACGTTTTGATTGTGAGATCAGGCAGGGTTGTTCTCATGGAGTCTGACTGGTGAGTATTTTTATGGCTGCACTTCTCTTTATATTATAATTCGTCCAAATACAATCTGATCTTTATTCATGTTTCCTCTAATATTGTCAAGTTTTATCAGATTAAGAAATACTTCTGTGGAAAATGAAAAACTCCAAATGTGGTGTGTGTGTTCAGGTGTGTTTGTTGCTGATGCAGTGAAGTCAGAGTCAGTGACTGAGGGAGAATCAGTCCCTTTTAAGTTTTTGGTACTGTCACTGGTTTATAGGAATCATACCATAGAGAATGTTAAGAGCCACTTCGCACAATGTTAAAATGAGTTCGTTGGATGCCGATTGTAAAATAAGCCAGCGTTGTTTAGGCGTAGCTTTATGTATCAGTTTTAACAGCGGTAGATGTTTACAAAGTCTGGCCGACATGATACTCGATCACATTCTTCTTTTTTTTGGGAGATAAACCACTTGGCAGTCTGAAAGCAAGCCTGTTCTGAGGCGGTATTGCTCAGGAGTTTTCGCTTTATAGTCTATCATTAAATATCCAAAAGGCCTGCTGGTAGCATCTTGATAGCACTCCATAAAGTATTTTGCATTTCCAGGATACATTTGACGTCCTAGCACCACTACTTGATTGGCATCCCGAGGGTTTTTAAACAAAATCATATAATTTGTGTTTAAGCTAATGGTTCTACTGGTTTTGCCTTGAGCGAATAAATTTTGTATGATATAAATAGCGCTGAGATTACGATGATGTACAAATTGAGTGAAAACCTTTTCGACCTGTTTGTTCTCACCCGCTTCGTTCATTAGATCGTCCAAAATCAAAGATTTGTTTTGGTCACAGGTAATAAATCATCATCATTGAGACTCTCCGGTATTCCTTCCACAAATTTAATGGCATACAATTTCAGTAATTCGTCATACAAAGGCTGCCAACAACTGTAAATTTGTAAAAAAAAATTTTAGAAATCATTTTCATTCCATTTTCCAGCAGACTTTTTACAAAATAAGAGTGGTGAAATCGGACAAAAGTCGACGTTTATTATACACCACCTTAAACCTTTTAACGACTGATTTGTTGTGCAAAGTGAGAGTCTTTTAATTCCTCACAATGTTTTCGGTGTGGGCCAGGATGCATTGTGTGCTGTCACGTGCAGTCACATAGCTGTCAACCAGACCAATAAGACTCTCCAGTCCCAGTCCCAGTCTCCATCCCTTTTCTTTATGTAAACGCGAAACAATGTATCTGACCTTTGAGGAAAATGCTAAACTTCGTCGAGCCCGTGAGGGCCCTCTCTTCATCCGTATGGCTACAGTTTGTTGTCTGGTTTTGAACGTGAGCCCACGTACGACGTAAAGGGAACATAAGTTTCCCGCCACATCGGTAAGGGAGAACGGGGTGCCGTAATTTGCAGGGCGGATAAACGGTAGCTTTGAAAATGATTTGGGGGTGACAGATCGGATAGGTTTTCCTAGCCTGACAGAAAGGATATAAGCTTGTAAAATCTACGTAACTTATTTTCTCACCATCAGCTGTTTTGTGATAGAGTTTATAAGCATTAGTGCGTCCCCCAAACAAGGCGTCTCTCGGTTTCAGTCTCTCAGGAGCTGAATAGGTACTCATAATGATGACAGAGAAGACCCCATAAGGGTCATATTGATTATGCTGGCATCACCGCCAATGTCTCTAGCAAATTCTACTATTTCGCTAAAAGCGTCGGGTAAAAAAATGTGGTACAATGCTAAATCTGTAGAGTTAATCTCTCTCAGATTCAGTCTTCGCAATTGTATGCTATTGAAATGGGGTCTTGGTAATATACGGCAACCATTTACTTCCCCGCCCTCACAAATCAAAGTATCAATGTCTGGCTGTGTTAGTCGTGACGTACCTGTAGGGGGATCAGGGGGTGCTGCATTGCTGGTTGACGGTCGCACCGGAACTGCAGGCTCAGCCGTGACAGTAGATGCAATACCTGTTGATCCGTGACTATTATTTAAAGCTCCGCCGTCTTGTGCGAATCGTATGTTACATGTGTTTAATAATTTCTGTAATCGTTTGGACAAATTAATATCGGGAATCTGGTCAATAGAAGATTGCAAATGTTCCAAATTAGAAGTTTGCTGTAATGGTACATCATTAAAAGTTGTTTCTACAAAATCTGGATACAAATTTATCAATTGTTGTAATCTTTCACACAAGAGATGCGGATTTGCATTTTGTATTTCAAGCATACTCTGTCTGAGAGAGTTTGGTCTGGTTGACAGTTGGGTGCTTCAGCTGTGGAAAAAGATTTCTCTGCATCCATTTTAATCTTTATTTTTTAGCTCAAAAGCGAAAACATAATATGCAATAAAACAAAATTAAAGAAAAAACAAATAAAAGATACAACAATCAGAAAAATATGACATTTCTGTTCTGAAAAACAACTACAATCAGATGTAACTAATACATAATCCATTATACATTTCTAACTTGGATGCACACAGGTAACCATGGCACTGAGAAGACTAACGGTTAATTGTCTTTCTCTCAACTGATCATTTAACTCTCTAAGGATACGCTCATGATTCTCTTCGACGCATGTCTGCAATCTATGGAGAGATTCCTCTAATGACTGATTCATCTGATATAAACGGTCTAATATTTCAGGAACCAATGCGTTAAGATGCTTCAATCTGTTATGAACTTCAAAAAACTCTGCCGCTATTCTGTCACAATTTATTTGAAAGTGGTAATCCAATTTGTTATGAATCGCTAAAAATTCAGAGGCGATTCTGTTTTGATTCTCTTTGAAGTGACCATCCAGTCTGATATTAATGTCATCCAATCTGCTATTAAGTTCGTCAAAACGCCTATTAATGTTAGTTGTGCTGTTACGTCTCGCTATGGCCTCATCATCTAATCTTTTAATGATTTCACGACCCAGAGTCCGAACATCATCCGCTCATTATTTCTGCTCTCCGTCTCCCGCACTTCTTCTTCTTCCTCTTCATCTTCTTTCAATGTAAAAAGGATACGGTGTCTGCCTGGCTCTCACTGTAGCCTCGTCGTATTGATCACTGGTCCATGACGAACGATCCCATTCGACGACCTGTGATTCCGTCCATGTTAAAATATCATCAGCGCTCCTGACGTGTCTTATCTGTGTAGATTATTTTTAAAAACAGATTTTCCACATTAATGGTCGTTATGCTGTGGAATACATTGATAACTGTACATCTGAAAATAAGATAGTCTTACCTTGTGGAGTTTGGCGTGAATTAGATCCTCTTATGTTTTTTCCGCTTCCTCTGAGGTTCAACGACGTCAGACTCTATGTCAGAATCTGATGTGAGGTCGATTATTTGTTCAGCACAGCCGATGCCTCTATCTGTATAAAATAATAAATAAATAAATAAATAAAAACTACTTTCTATATCAAAGGTAATGCGTTGAATATCGTAAAAAATTCTATAAAATTATAAAAATTTCTATAAAATTATAATAAAATAGTCTTACCATTAATTAGCTTAACCTGAGGAGTTTGGTGTGGTGTAGAGTCATCTATGTTTTTTCGTTTCCTGGGAGCTACACTGACACACACCTCAGACTCATCGTCTGAATCTGACGTGAGGTCTACCAGTTCAGCAGTACTGATTTGTTCAGCCGGAGATCTCGCTGCTGCGTAAGTAGGCAGGGCGTCTCTTATCCTATCAGCATCGCTGGTGCTAGGACCATGTTCTTCAAAATCCTGCGTCAGATCAATAAACCCTGGTTGTGTCACAAGAAGTGCAATTTCTATAAAAGATAAATATGATTAATATTTTACATTAACATTATATAATATTATTTCAAGAACAAAAATAATTACCTGTGTACCTGAGTCGTGTACATCATCTGGGGTTCCTGTCACTTTAAGCAAATAACAAATTGGTCAATTTCATTTGTATAAATAAATAACAATAAATAAATAAAATAAATAAGATATACACTTACAGAGATTTATGACAGTGAATGCAGCCTGTTCAACATTTGATCCTATTATATATATATATATATATATATATATATATATAAGAACCTGTTATGAATTTACACAAATAATAAGATTCATATTCAGACATTACAAATAACAATAAATATGAATTTAATGAATAAACCACTAGTGAAACCACTAAAAACCACTAAATTGAGTGTTAAAAAAAGCAGCACGTTCCTCAATTAAAACATTAATTAAACCAGAATTTATTTCCAATAAAACATTGTATCAAAAGCGACACTTTGGCGACATCTTGTGGTTCATTGTAGAAACAGCACTACATAACTGATGCATACTTTAACAGAAGCAAAGAATTTAATTAAATGGTGAGTATTATGTTTAATGTTTACAAAAATGAAAAAGTAGAAAAATAGCATGTGAAATATATAACATTTAAAACAGATTAAACCAGAATTTTTCTCAATTAAAACATTAATTAAACCAGAATTTATTTCCAATAAAACATTGTATCAAAAGCGACACTTTGGCGACATCTTGTGGTTCATTGTAGAAACAGCACTACATAACTGATGCATACTTTAACAGAAGCAAAGAATTTAATTAAATGGTGAGTATTATGTTTAACATTTACAAAAATGAAAAAGTAGAAAAATAGCATGTGAAATATATAACATTTAAAACAGATTAAACCAGAATTTTTCTCAATTAAAACATTAATTAAACCAGAATTTATTTCCAATAAAACACTGTATCAAAAGCAACACTTTGGAGACATCTTGTGGTTCAATGTAGAAACAGCACTACATAACCAATGCATACTTTAACAGAAGCAAAGAATTTAATTAAATGTTGAGTATTATGTTTAACATTCACAAAAATGAAAATAGCATGTGAACTATATAACATTTAAAACAAATTAAGCCAGAATCTATCTAAATTAAAACATTGATTAAACCAGAATTTATTTCTAATAAAACATTGCATCAAAAGCTGCTCTTTGTCTCCATGTCGCGGACAACGTGTAGAGATGCATCATCATAACATCTAAGCAAAAGCATTCATACATTATAACTTTTTAATAATAAAATCAGCAGTATGTGAAAGCCATTTAAACGATGCAATAAAAAACTTTTTCCACATGTGAAAATGAGTGTAAAATCAACCAGTGCATATCGCGCATGAGAAACTACAAGACTGTAAAGCGAAAACTACATTTTGTCTCATACAAATTACATCAGCGTTATGACGTTGTCTTGGTGAGCCAATAACAGCCAAACATAACAGCCCGAAGTATAATATCAATGCATAAAAACAGAAAAGTCATACAGACAACAAAAAGATGAATAAAGCTTTCACCAATTATGAAAACAACGTAGCTATCAAAATAATGATGATGAGAAAAATAACGCAAATGTAGATCATAGAAAAAACAATCTTTCATATAGGCTAGCGTCAGCTGGCGCTAGAAACATTTAATGATAGAAACTTTTAACTCTTTTCAATGAAATACCTCCATCCTTACTAAAACATGTGTATTTTAAAAGCCACAGCTTAAATATTAAAAAAGAAACTTACCTATGGGATCAGATTCCCGCCAATAGTTTTGCGGTCATGGATCAAAAAATAATAAGCGTGAATAAAAAATTTAAAAACACATGTAAAAATATATAGCACAAACTTAAAAAAATAATGCAAAATGATCGGACTAGCAAATAACGTGGTCACAGATCAAAATATAATAAGCGTAAATCGAAAAATTAAAAGCACATTTTAAAAAATAACAAGCATGAATCAAAGCTTTAAACACATTAAAAATGATATTGCACAAGTCTTAAACTTGTGTTTATGCATTCTTAAAAGTTGTTTTCCTTGCTTTTATTACTCTTTTCTTTCTGCTCTCTTACATTTTCTGCTCATATTTTACTCTTTTGTGCGCTTGTGCTGTTTTTCTCTTTGCTCTTCTTTCTACGTTCTGCTCTTGTGTTTCCAAATGTTGCAGTTCGAGTTTCATGTAAATTAGGCCGGGCTTAAGCGCCTCTATTGGTCCACTAGTTCTAGATTGACAGCTCCTCCTCTAGCCAATCAACTGAAGAGAGGGAGATGACATCACTTCAATGCGACTCATGGCTACAAAACATTTAGACTCAACTCGTATACATTAAAAGCACCAGTCAGTGTAATATGATGTTGCAGTGAGGGGTCAAGGGTCACAGATTTAGCAGTGAGGGGTCAAGGGTCACAGGTTTAGCAGTGAGGGGTCAAGGGTCACAGGTTTACAGGAAAAATAGACTGATCTATCAGGGTTTTCATCATGAGATCAGGGTTTAGCTGGTTAGAATAGGAAATAATGTAATTTCGTGTTCAGACACAAGGGGGAGATAAAGCGCTGAATCTGGGTCTCCTGGAGGGAAAAACTGGCTGATGACACACAATCATTTCATCATTTATGTTTTGATCCACAAATACTTCTCTAAGATGTTTACTAAAGATAAATAAATCTGGAAAAACAGCTGATAAACGTATTAGAAAAGCAGTTAGTCTCAGAGCAGTCTTCAGCTTAGAGAGACACAGATGAACAAACACAGATGGACGTCTCTGAGATGAACATGTGCTATCAGGGGGTCATTTTACTCTGATCTTAATGTTTGAGGCCATGAATGTTAATGCATGATGTGTTAAATATGAAGGTAAGATATATCAAAAATAAAGAACATCATAATAATAATATTGGTCTATCAGAACAGTTAATCATCTGCAGACTCCTTTATATACGTACTTTCCATATTCATTTCAAACTTGAGATTCACTGACTGGAACACAGACCATCTCCAAACACACACACTAACTTCTGTTCACTGTAGTTCTCAGTGCTTTAGAAATGATACACATAATTTCAGATGTCTGACACTGCCAGAGCGCCATCTAGTGGCTGCTAAACCTCTCTGAACACACGCACTGACCCCAATGTAACTCTGCTGGAGCTGAACAGGATTGTGGAGGATCAGATGAAGCTGCTGTCTTCAGGCTGCTCATAGCTGCTCTATCAGGCTGGTTTTGAGGGGTTTGATCACTCTTTTTGTTTAACTGTCAGGTTGTGACCACTGACCAGCTGAACACCAGCTGAACACCAGCTAGACCAGAGCAAAAACAAACCAAGACCTGCTGACCGGCTCAGGCTGGCTTTAGCGTCTTTTTCTCACACAATCACAAGACAATGATACAATTATTTCACTCTCCTCTCATGAAGAAATACAACACGTCCTGTGAAATATTTTTGTTTGCTAAAAAATGTGATTGCTTTATGTAGGCATAACTTTCTTATTTCTGATGAACACAATCAGAGAAATATTAATAAATATCCTGACGCATCCGAGCTTTATAATGGCAGTGAACAGGATCAACGAGTTTGAGCTGAAGAAAGTGTCTCCATCCACATCCATCCATCATTTAGTTTAAATCTGATGGCTCAGTGAGGCCTTCATAGCCAGCAATGACATTTCCTCTCTCAAGATCCATAAAGGTACTAAAAACAAACTTCGGAGCGTTATGAATCTTTTGTGTCGAATCATGATTCGAATCACGTGTCAAACTGCTGAAATCACGTGACTTTGGCGCTCCGAACAGCAGATTCAATACACTGATTAATTTGTGCTCCGAAGCTTCCTGAAGCAGTGTTTTGAAATCGGCCGTCACTAAATAAGTCGTTATTTTGTTTTTTTGGTGCACCAAAAATATTCTTATTGCTTTATAATATTAATATTGAACCACTGTACTCACATGAACTGATTTAAATATGTTTTTAGTACATTAATGGATCTTGAGAGAGGAAATGTCATTGCTGGCTATGAAGGCCTCACTGAGCCATCAGATTTCAACTAAAATATCTTAATTTGTGTTCTGAAGATGAACGAAGGTCTTACGGGTGTGAAACGACATGAGGGTGAGTAATAAATGACAGAATTTTCATTTTTGGGTGAACTAACCCTTTAATGGCTTTTCCTAATTTAACTGAACAGTCAACAGGGTGAACATAAAATTATCATGATTATATGTTTTAAATGTCCTGTACACATTCTGTAACATTAATATTATTTGGGGTCATTGTGACACCAAACTGACTTTATTTTTGTGGGGGCTGGGTTGGATGAGATTGTGAATTATAAATAATATATAGTAAAAATAATAACAGCGAGGTCTGCAACCGGAGAGAATAGTGGGAGACGCTTGGTAAGTGAGTGGGTTGAATACAAATCACGAACACCTGTGTCTCATTCTAGTGGTTGGCGCAGAGAAAGGATAAGACGCCGTGAGAAGCAGGAGTGTGTGAGAGAGAGTGGAACTGCTGACTGAGGCACAGCGCGTTGCTTGGAGTGAAGCCCTTGTGGATTGTGTCTACCGAATCTGGAGTGAAGCCCTTTGTGGATTATTTATGTTGCTGTTGTTGTGCTCTGCACAGTCTTTCTGTTGAACTTTGTTCTCAATAAAAGCTCAGTCAGCAGTTGTTCGCCGACCCAGACCTCTTCCTTCCCACACACGAACTTTAACTGTGCTACAGCAACTAACTTGAAATAACAGGATTATCTGGTTGTCTTTAGCCTGAAGTGAGGGTTGGTGAACTTATATTAGTCAGCAGTAGACGAGACAGGAAGAGAGTGAGAGAGAGAGAGAGAGAGAGAGAGAGAGGGAGAGAGGGAGAGAGAGAGAAAGCACAGCTGTGGCTCAGAGGGGGTCACACACACACACACACACACACACACACACATCTCTCGGGTGAGGGAAGCAGAGGAGGAAAAGAGAGGAGGGGAAAAGGAAGGACAAAAAAGAAGGGGGGCACTGCACTGTTTGTTTTCATTTTAATTGCTTTGAATAAGAAAAAAAAATGCTGCTGTTTCTCTTTAAATGCACGGATAAATCATTTTTTATTTGAAGGAGACAGGAGGACATGAGGAAAACGCTGGAGTTTGAAGTGATTTGAGCGTTTGTGGCTTACTTTCTAAAGCAGCAAAAGGAGACACACGGTTTGCAGTCCTGTAAGTGCTTATAGCAACTTGATAGTTTGTGACAACAAGACAAATATAGTTACTTTACATTACTTTAGAAATATTATCATGTAGTTGCCAAATGTCATTGAGTTCTGCGAGAAGGAATAAATAATAGCTCTATTATAAACCTTATAAATCACACTGCTCAATGAACACGGGGAAGAAAACCCTCTCTACTTTACCAGCCGGTTATTCACAGCATATATTTGTGGACTATGGCGGCGGTCACAAGTCCAGAATCGAGCCAACAAGCTCACATTTACTCGCATTTACGCCCCCCGATTCATCCGAAGAAGCCGAGACCCCGGTCCGCAAGCAAGGACAGATCACAGTAAAATACGACCGAAAAGAACTGAGAAAGAGACTTAATTTGGAAGAGTGGATTATTGAGAGAGCAATCACATAGCAACACCATAGCAACCACTGTGATTATCTTAAAAACTGCACAGCAACACCTTAGCAACCACCCGAAATATCTTAGCTTTTTTTTATTTATTTACAGGCCTATTCACATCCCTTCAAACATGCTCCTGCAGGGCCCATACTGGCTCGTTGCGAGCACAGTGGTCTATGTCCAGCCCACATCAAACCTAAACAGGCCCAGTGTGGGCTTTCCCAGGTGAGGTCTACAGCTTTGGGCTCACTGCGGCCTCTCTGTGATCAGCCCACACCAGAGAACTGCCCACATTAACCCATGATGGTCCAGTGTGGATCAGCCCAATCCGGCCCAGAGCAACTTTAAACATTACAAAAATAATCTGTAATTAATATAATAACAAAACAGTTAGATGATAAAACGGTCAAATGACTGGAATAAAGTAAAATCTCCTTATTTAAATAAGCTGAAAACACTGTCACATGATCAGCAGCAGAACATTAAACACTAACAGATCTGTCTAGATCTCAACATCTTCACTTACTACAATCCAGTTTGACTATTTTTTTCATACTAAACTTTTAGATGTTGATGTTTTATTGAAAATCACAGTTGATGTCACCGTTATGGAGGTCAGTGTTTGCTTTAGTTGGGCTCTTGACCCTTGACTTCCTAACTTTAATGTTTCTCTGGCTGCTGTAACTGTGTTTCTGAAACACTTTTGATTAAACAAAAACTGCAAGAGAAACTCTGGTTAGATGAAGTTGATCACTTTATTGATGATTCAATGGTCAGAATCAGAGAGATTTATATTTTCCAGAGTGTGATTTAGGGAATGTTTGAGTGACAGACGCCCCTGCAGTCATTGACCATTTCTTTTTTAATGATCATTAATTGTTATTTTCATTAATGGTAAATGTTTGGCACCCTGTGCTGCAGATTTATTGTTGTAGATTAATATTGAGGGTCCAGTGAGGGATTCCTGGGGTTAAGTGAGGGCTGCTCGTGCAGGAGCAGCGCTAAGGGGCCAACGTTTTACCAATGAGCAAATTCTCAGGGACCCTGCGCTGGCAGCCTGCGTGATGAAGAGTTAATCAGTGTTATTCACTTCACCTGTCAGTGTTATAATGATATGCCTGATCAGTGTACATTATATTTATTTATTATTTATTCTGGAGGTTTAAGTTGTAGGGTCTAATTGAGTTTCATTGCTCAATATTAAAAATAATTTTCTCGTGCACTGTATTTCTGCTGGTTTTCACACTTCATCTCTCTCTTTCACACATTCACATGCAAATACACAGAAACATCACCTCCTTTTTGACACTTGTGGCTCCTGAAGGCATCAGTGACGTCTGAAACTGTTTATGAACGTTTGTTTTAGCAGAAGCGTATTAAACCACAGTGTGTTTAAAGGTTAAAGTGTCTCTACACTCACAGTTCTTCTCTCTCATCGACTCTCAATTGATCACTTGCTACTATATTTGCTCAAAAATGCATGTTTAGTTGATGTAAATCACTCAGATCGCTGCACTGAACTCATCTGTGGTTGTTTTGCTGTGAGTTGTTGAAAGACACACCTGACGTCTGTGGTTTGGTTGAGTGTGGTTTGTGTGGACAGATCAACTGAATCTGAGATTAACAGCAGAAAGATGAATGTAGAGACACATGATCAGGCCAAACATCTGAGGATTCAACCGACACGTGTGAACAAATGTGCTCAAATATAGTCATGATGAGAGATAAAGATCACAGTAAGAGCAGAGAGGAATATAAACTGAAGAAATGACTCAAGTTCACATGTTTATTTTTACCACTGCGTGGTCAGTTTATTTTTCTTCTCATTTCACACTCATCATTGTTTCCACTCCAGTGGTCAGCGTCTTCTTCAAACTGTTTAACAGAGTGTTTTCACCCATAGCTGTGATGAGATCAATGTTTATCAGCTTTTAAAATTGGTGGTTGCTAAATAACATACATATTTAAAAACCTAAGATCAACTGATCATCATGTACAACACATAGAACCTCATTAATAAACCAAATTTCACAAAAAGTAGCTACATTATTTGTAAGACTGTAATAAGCAAATTCTGTTCTCAATCTTGCTGACACCAGACACATAAACATCACTTTAGGGTCAGTTGCTGCCAACTCTAAGCCTTTATTCTTTCTTTTTTTCCATATGGCCAATTCTGCTGTCCCTATAAGATAATTTAATAAACATATTCTTCTTCTTAATAAAAATCTATATTTCAGTCCTCCTATAAATATTTTATCTGAAAAATCTTCAGTAAACCCCTGAAACAAAGTTATAAGTAAGTCAAACAGATTATTTAATCTAATGCATTTTAAGAACATATGCTCTAAATCTTCTCCCTCACCACAAAACCTACACTGCCCACCAACCGCTGGATTCAGGTGCGCCACGTGTCTGTTCGTAGCTACAAAGAATATACACTAACAAGAAGTGACACTCAATAGGACGTTCCATTGAAACACCGGCGCCCAGCAGCAGCCCTGCGTTTCCACCATTTTGTGGTGAAAGTGAGTCGTCAGTCCACTAGTTTCTATGGCAATATCAGCTGCTTTGTTAAAAAAAAAAAAAAAAAAAAAAGTACATTAAAGCTGAAATCCAACCTGAATGAGGACAACACAGAATAAAATACTATCACTAGTGATCATCAAATCCTTTTTACAGTTTATTTTACACACTTTGTGTTTAAGTCTTCCACTTTCTCCACAAAACCTTTGCTCTCTAGAAACCCAGTCGGTTTGGGTTAAAATTCTTTAAAAGGCTTATAAACACTGAATTATTACTAACATATGAAATTAAATTAAGGATATGCATCAGAAAAATTGGGAATGTTGGACAATAAATATATGAATATAACAGCTTGATTTTGCAGTGTTGTCTAATATCCGTTAAAGCAAAAGTGTCCAAAAGTGGGAATTATGGGATAACGGACACAGCAATGCATCATGTATTATAAGATCATTATGTTTGTAGTGTGATCCATTAAAATGTACAATATATATATTTCAGTTCAGACCTAGATATTGTTACTATTACTCCACTAGGTCTGAAATGTATTGTTCGCTGCAAACATGATGACCTTAAATGTATTAATTATTAATTTACTACTAATAAATGTGTAAAGTTGCATAAAATGGAAATACTCAATAAAATAGGCTAACTATATTACTTCAGATGGATGAATGGTTGGATTCCACAACTGGTCAAATAAAACATATATAAGACAATACAACATTTACTGTAGGAGCCATACAATGTACTGGTGACTTAATTTAAAAAATGTTCTATTGCGCTTCTTATTTGGCAGTGAAATTCGACGATTTTGGGTGCGTAAGATGTGAAGGTTTCTATGGTCCAGTTAGTATTTTCACCCCATAATGGCGGCCGCGCTGCCGGAGCGTCATCTAGTGACTGTTACCCAAAAAATATCAAAGTGTCACATCTTGGGTTCTAAGCTCTTTGGTAGTTATGGCCCTGTGAATAATCCTCCACTGCAGTTCGCTTCTCTACAGGGTGTTTATACAGGAGCCTCCACCTGTCTCCCACAAGGAAATCTGGCCACAACAAACCTGTCCATCTTGAGGCTTATTGTCTCTTTAGTGACTTCTGATGCATCACCTTGACTATGAGGTAGGGTGCTTTCTTTGAAGCACAGTCCAGATACTCCAATTGAGGAGTCCCAAAGGTCAGGATTGAATCAGCAACTTCACCCTCATTCTCATCACACATTAGCGATGAAATGCTGATCCTCAGAAATTATTTTCTGTCACTCTGGTTTGATATTTGTCCTCTTGCTAAGCTTTCTCCATAAGTGCTTTGTATTACCAGAGAAATTTCCGTAAACCAGTCACTTCCTTAATAGTTTCTACAGATTTCCATCAATCTTTATCCATTAGGTGACCCATCTTCACGATCCCATTCCTGAGCAGACATGCTCTCACACTCACTGAGGACAAAGTCTTGTCTGGATCATGTTATTAAAAACAATGGTTCCTCAGGAGCCCAGTGAATAGAACTGCTCCTATCTCTGTCCACATTTAAAACATTGCGCCACACATGAAACATTGTCCGATAAAAAGGTGTAATTTCAGACAAATTTATATCTTCCAATCTCATTAAAAACAGATGCTTATCAAGTCCAAGGCCACCTGTCCTCTGCAAGATGGCACATGCTGAGTGAGTCCATAATAAGTCTTTATGATAAAGGAACGTTTTTACTGCTTGTAATCTGAAAGCATAGATACAGCTCTTAACATCCAGCAAGCCTTGTCCTCCCTCGCAAACTGGCAAGAAAATCACTATTTTCTTTAAGAGCTGCTGTGCAGCCAAAATTATTTACCAGCTATCACTGTAAAGCTGCTTTGACACAATATGCATTGTAAAAAGCGCTATATAAATAAAGGTGACTTAACTTGACTTGACTTGACTTGACTTGACGTTGCGTCACCTGCACCACGGACTTGCGGGCCGTTCCTTGCTCTCTTGCCCTCCACCCCTACTGCTCCGACTAGCTCTGCCCTCCCTCAGGCTCTGCCTCCGCCCTCTGACATTCCAGCTACAACTCAGCCCTCCGGATCACTGCATCCATCTCAGGGGGTCGTCACTGTGGCTCCGGTCATCTGGGTCCTCAGGGTCACTCCACTCCACATTGACCTCCGATATGGAGGTCAATGTTTGCTGTAGTTGGGCTCTTGACCCTTGACTTTAACCCTTTCGAGCGTGAGTTTAAAATATTCTAACTGTCCCCCCAGAGTGAGTTTTTTTAAGGCGACCGTTATTTTAGAACGTTTGCCTTTTATGTTTCCATAGCGACGCGTCTTGCGTGTCACAACGCTGAGCGCAGCCACAATAACACTGTATGACAGATGGATCGCTATTATTTTGTTTTTCCTTGTTTATTTAAAATATTCACAAACTTGCTTACCATGTTATCAACTATCTGATATTCCGATCCTCAAATATGTGTAAGTGAGTATGTTTTGTCATTTAAAAGCCTTTATAAATGATCTTTATCTTGATCTATAACGCGAGATGGGCGCCGCCATCTTAGTTTGCCTTAATTTCTTAATGTTTGAGTGACAGACGCTCCTGCAGTCATTGACCATTTCTTTCTTAATGATCATTAATTGTTATTTTCATTAATGGTAAATGCTTGGCACCCTGTGCTGCCAGATTTATTGGCATTTATTCCAGGGGGTTAAGTGAGGGCTGCCCGTGCAGGGTCAACACTAAGGGGCCAACGTTTTACCAACGAGCAAATTCTCGGGCCTGCTGGAGACCCTTACGTTATAAGCATAATATTATGACCACCTTCCTAATATTGTGTTGGTCCCCCTTTGCTGCTAAAACAGCCCTGACCCGTCGAGGCATGGACTCCTCTAGACCCCTGAAGGTGTGCTGTGGGATCTGCACCAAGATGTTAGAAGCAGATCCTTTAAGTCCTGTAAGTTGTGAGGTGGATCCTCCATGGATCGGACTTGTTTGTTCAGCACATCCCACAGATGCTCGATTGGATTGAGATCTGGGGAATTTGGATATCAAGTCAACACCTCAAACTCGTTGTGCTCCTCAAACCATTCCTGAACCATTTCTGCTCTGTGTCAGGACACGGGCCAGCCTTCACTCCCCATGTGCATCAATGAGCCTCGGCCGTCCATGACCCTGTCTCCGGTTCATCTGTTCCTTCCTTGGACACTTTTGATAGATACTGACCACTGCAGACCGGGAACACCCCACAAGAGCTGCAGTTTTGGAGATGCTCTGATCTCTGATCACAATTTGGTCCTTGTCAAACTCGCTCAAATCCTTACGCTTGCCCATTTTTCCTGAACAAAATGTTCACTTGCTGCCTAATATATTCACCCACTAACAGGTGCCGTAATGAAGAGATGATCAGTGTTATTAACTTCAACTATATATATATATATATATATATATATAAATATATATATATATATACACACACACACAAATAAATTCTGGAGGCTTAAGTTGACTAATTGAGTTTCATTGCTCAATATTAAAAATAATTTTCTCGTGCACTGTATTTCTGCTGGTTTTCACACTTCATCTCTCTCTCACACACATTCACATGCAAATACACACAAACATAACCTCCTTTTTGACACTTGTGGCTCCTGAAGGCATCAGTGACGTCTGAAACTGTTTATGAACGTTTGTTTTAGCAGAAGCGTATTAAACCACAGTGTGTTTAAAGGTTAAAGTGTCTCTACACTCACAGTTCTTCTCTCTCATCGACTCTCAATTGATCACTTGCTACTATATTTGCTCAAAAATGCATGTTTAGTTGATGTAAATCACTCAGATCGCTGCACTGAACTCATCTGTGGTTGTTTTGCTGTGAGTTGTTGAAAGACACACCTGACGTCTGTGGTTTGGTTGAGTGTGGTTTGTGTGGACAGATCAACTGAATCTGAGTTTAACAGCTGAAAGATGAATGTAGAGACACTTGATCAGACCAAACATCTGTGGATTCAACCGACATGTGTGAACAAATGTGCTCAAATATAGTCATGATGAGAGATAAAGATCACACTAAGAGCAGAGTGGAAGCTAAACTGAAGAAATGACTCAAGTTCACACGTTTATTTTTGAGACCGTGTGATCAGTTTATTTTTCTTCTAATTTCACACTCATGTTTTTCACACTTAATTGTTTCCACTCCAGTGGTCAGCGTCTTCTTCGAACTGTGAAGTGTTTTTTCACCCACAGCTGTGATGAGATCAATGTTTGTCAGCTTTTAAAAGATATTTTTAAAGTTTAAATGTGAATTCACTGAATATTACACCAATTTATTCTTCTCATCTAATAGTTTTTTCTTTTGAATGGCCTGGTAGTTTCTCTGCTATTTATTAAATTAATAAAAGTTTCTGCTAAATGATTAAATGTAAGTAAATCCAGAAACAAAACGAAGTGGTTTAATATGTTAAAAGCAGAGCATGTTATTGTCAGTGGGACATTGTGTGTGGATCTGTTATTCTCAGAGGTTATATCAGTCTTGGTGCTCATGTGAAGCTAAATCAAGACACCTGAAATAGTTTTTAACTGTGTTTACATGTATTTATTTTTCAAGACTAACAGAATAATTGTGTAAAATCAGATCAACAGTGAGTAGAACTGCATATGAAAAGGACAAGAAGGAGGCTGAAGAATGAAAAAAAATATATTAAAGCATTTTTATTTAAAATTGTACAAAAGGAGGCATGTAGAAATGTGGAAAAATATGAAATATTGATATATCTTGCATATAACCTTTTAAGAACTTTACACTATAAAATGTCACACAGAGAGAGAGAGAGAGAGAGAGAGAGAGCTGTTAGTGAAATAACACATTAGTTGTCACTTCAACAGAGACAAACAAGACTGACAAATCTATTGAAAACATGCTTTGTTCACGCCATGTCGTGATTACTGTTATAAACACATGATTTTATTTGTTCAGAATTATCTGCTTCTATCACAACTCCATTAATCCCAAAATGAGTCTCCAGCAGTCAGGAAGAAGTTGGAGCTCTCAGAAAATTACAAATGATAATTTAAGGTAATTACAGTAATTACTATGTGGCATGAACACAACAAGCATAAATAAAATAAAGCAAAAACACTGTTAAAATCATTAATATGACATTATTAATATTTGACCTTTTGACATGGACTGTGAACACCACAGCCATTAACTGACAAAAATCCTTCACAGAAACTTTAAATTAAACAAAACACAAATAAAAGCACATTTGGAACAACAGTGTGTTTTATTTTCTTTTGGCCAAAGTGATTTAATTTATTACTTAACCCTGCGTCTTAAAAAATGATGACTTAAAAAAGGCTTAATATTACATAATTTGGTCAATTAAAAAATGAGAAAAAATAAATATTAAAATATATAAAATATTATATAATTATATATAGTTTTTCCATAATATCTGTAATTTAATGTAATTTAATTATTTAATGTAATTTAATATCTGTAACAGAAAACATCTGCCTCAATACAAAACAAGTGCTGGATATCATTCAGCAAATATGATGCAGGCCGGTATTATGTATAACTTCAAACTTATTGGGAAATCTTTCAAATGATCAAGATCTGATCAACGTCTCGAGACTCCTGCGTACACCACATTATCCTCCACTGTAGCTCTCTGAAAGAAAACACAAAAGCATCGTTCATCAATGTATTCATCACATTATTGGCACATCCATCCTCTTTCCACAAGCACAGGAAATACAGCAGAAATACTTTTGTCAGCAATTTCCTCACACCGGGTCTCAAGTGTTTTGGAGAATGCAGGATATCCTTACAAAAAATACGTTTATTCATGTGTACTATTAGTATACTTCTTTTAATCTATATACTTCTCAATCACATTAAAGTACACTTGAAGTATATTTGGCCTATGTTCCTACTCCAGCAATCCATGTTTTGTTGTTATATGCTAGGGGGCGCTATTATGAATCTTCAGAAAGAGGACAGAATCTTTTAATAAAAACAAAAGTGTAATTCAAATTATACACATTGATCTCCAGGAAAGGATCAGATCGTATAAATAATGCTGAGACATCTTGAAGATGGGGCTGTGGGGAAAATTTTAGAATTGTATAATAGAGTGTGAGAGGAAGGAAGCTATAATAATTCCTATAAGGAAGCAGGGAAAAGACCCTTCAAAACCTTATAATTACAGACCAATAGCTCTTACATCGCATGTTTGTAAAATTATGGAAAGTATGATTACAGAAAGGTTGATGAATTTATTGGAAAAGAGAGGAATAATGGAACAATGGATCAGAAACGTCTCAGTTAGGTATGTAACCCTCGTTCCCTGAAGGAGGGAATGGAGACGTATGTCAGTAGTGACCGATGATTTAGGATATCGCCAGAGAGCCCTATCAGCTTTGAGTGAACTAAAAGAAGCCAATGGAATTGGTGTGTAATATTTGCATAATGCGCACCGTCCCCGCAAGGTGGGTATAAATAGTTTAGGAACAAAACCAGCAACACCTGTGACGTGGAGGGATCAGAAATAAACAAAAAACTAGAGCTATTTATCAAAACTTTATTTTGCCAACGCGTTTCGGCACACAGGCCTTCGTCAGGACTAAAAGGTTTCAGTGTATGTAGGTTCCTTTAGATACAAACAGAAACAAAATTCAAACTTACAATGAACCAATGAAAAAACTGCACAAAATAACATCTACCAATAAATAATAATAATAATAAATAATCGTGCATCAACAAATGATCATCAAAGAGAGAGGAAGAGAGAAAAAAAAAAAACTCAATAAAATAAAATAATATATTATATTATATTATATTATAAGTTTTATTTATTAAAAAAATATATACATATAAAAATATACACCTTTATCCTGTTAGCCAGCACCCCCGCTTTTGGAAAATCCCACAAAATGACATACCCAAACTAAAACAGATACAGTTCATGAACCCTTTGCACTAAAAGCATAAGTAAGGTCTCATTCGAAAGCAGACACTTTGCAGTTTATGGTAAACTCATAATTAATTATTGTCACAAAGAAGAAAATAGTTTAAAATAGCTTTGAAATTTTGAAAAGTTATTAGAAATTTATTTTTATGAAATATATTTATGAAAATGAAAGTGAAGTTGGCCTTGTGGCAATCTAGAAATGCACTGCAGCTAAAGCCACATGTCTGACCATGTTATATTTCAAATCTGAAGATGATAGGTTTAAAACTCTGAGTTTTATTACATGTTTTTCAAGACCATGTCATGAGACTTTATTTAGAAAGGATTCTAAAATGTTAACTGATTTTCTGAGTTTATTGTCATCTATTCAAGGGTATTGTCGATATTGTGTTTGTGGTGCTAACAGCCCCATTCAGTTTCAGTCTCCCCTGAACACATTCACACCTCTCCAGCCAGCTTATGGCTCTTATTCTTTTCTTTTGTCTCTATTAGAATTACTGATGTTCTATTCAAGATGATTTAATCCCTCATTTCATTCACCAAACTTCTCACTTCACCTTCTTTTAAACTGTATCTAATGCCCTTCTTGGGGAAAAAAAGAGAGAAAAAAGTGAGCTTTACTATTAAAAATTATTTATTTGCATTAGCTTTAGATTAGAACAGGTGCATCTCTGGGCTCATTAGCATATTAGCTTAGCACACCAACAAAACACGACAATTTATAAGATTAAAACCACGTTTTTTCTCCAAACTTAAATAACCTTCTTTGATGTGATGTGGCTTTGGATCAAAAATCAGACAGAATGTAGAAAGTGTCCCCCTTTGATAAATGGACTCTCCCAGTCACCCTGTCATTCAGCGCGAAATGGACTATTCCAAAACTTTCCACTAGAGTTCGCGAAGTGACGGAGAAGAGATCAGGTGGTTGATAATGGGAAAAGGAGATCGGCTGAATATTGTACATAGTTGTAGTTTAAAGTAAATAGTTATAATCCAAATCGGAGGAGGTTTTTATTGATTGCGTGTGCGTGCATCACACTAACCACACATCTATGCACATGTAATAAACCAAGATTTGGATTATAATTTGAGTGAGACATCCTTGTTCTGACCGGACAAACTGTAGCCTTCAACCGAACCCGAACTAGCAATTAGATAAAGAATCACAAGATTTTTCATGGTCCTTCGAGCCGGATCCAGTGAATTGCTACAGAGATGTCTCAACCCGAGAGAGAAGCACCTGTTGTGCGTCCATGAAGACGGATCAACCCACCAACTCATTTAGTGGATTACGAGCTTGGTGAGCCATTGCCACATCAACAGCCACTCCCAGACCGCAGCCAAAGCAGAGTCCAGTCACCAAGTATGGTAGCACACACCAGATCGACTTCTCCTGTCAGTCAAGAGTTTGATCATGATAAGTGGACATTGAGAGATGATTGGCAAAGTGCATCTGATGGGCGAGGAGAAGAGGAAGTAGAGCTTACAGCCATGCTGCAGTTGATGAAACAAGAGAATGCAGACTTGCGGCGACAAACCAGTCAGCTTCCAGAGGTTATTTCGGCGTTGCAGGAGATGCAACAACAGAATGCAAAGTTACATCAGAAGCTTCAAAGTCTTAAGTCAGAAAGAGAAGCCCACTACAGGCCAGTGACTTCACTAGTGCCATCTCCAAGTCACTTTACTCCATTGGCGAGCCCTGAGACTCCACAACGGTTCCGTCCAATTCCAGCCCCCCGGACAAAGCCACCAACGCCACCTACTTCAATGAGAGAACTGCACCCAGCTACGATTGATGAGGCCCACGGATTAACTGAGGATTTCAGAAATATGGACATTTCTGGTTCAATGTGTGAGAGAGTGTCACCACAAGTGCATTACAGTGACCCACCTCAGCCCAGGTACTCTCGTTCCTCCCAGTACATTCCATACCCTCAGTCCGAGACCCCAGCATATGAGCGGATGCCACCTCCTCATCTAGACAACAGACGAGCTTATTACCAACCTCCATCAACACAAGAAAAAATGTATAGAGGCCCTGCACCAACCATTCCCTTCCTAACATCCTCTGATCCTAGAGAGTTCTCTAGACTGAGAATAGGATTGGAGAACATTCTACCTGAGAATGCAACCGAGTGATTCAAGTACCAGATCCTCACTGACCATCTTAAGTTGGAGGAAGCATTACTTGTGGCAGACTCGTACAGCAACTCAAGCTTCCCTTTCTCAAACACTATGAGAGCCCTCAATAAGATGTATGGCCAGCCCCATCAGTTAGCCTTACAACGCATTGCAGAACTGATGGATGGACCAAACATCCGCAGTGGAGATGTGAAAGCCTTTCGCATGTTTGGACTCCAAGTGCGTTCCCTGGTTAGTATGTTGGAACAACTGGGCAAGAAAGGCAATGTCGAGCTGGAATGCGGGTCACATGTATCCAGACTGATGAGCAAACTGCCACATGACCTCAGGTCCAGTTTCAAGAGGTACACTTATCCTCTTCATGTCACCATCCCCACATTGCTAGACTTTGCAGACTGGCTTGAGTACGAGCTTCAAGTTCAGGAGGACCATACAGAATATACCAGTCAGTCCAAAGTGTAATTACTGCAGAGAAGGGAGATGAGGAGAGACTCCAGGCAACCCCGCAAACCCACTACCATCCTCCTTGGTACAGAGAAACCACAGGGCAGCCCAGCATCACCAGTTCATCCACCCAAACCAGCTGCTGCTAAGAGAGAAGGGGTGAACGCTTACTGTCCATACTGCGACAACAACAGACATTTCCTGAATGGCTCAGGAGTTCAGGAGGCTTTGACTTAAGACAGTGGGCGAGCAATGATCCATCAGTCATCAGCCACCTGCCAGCTGATGCTCGATCTCAAAGTAGTGTCCAGTGGCTAAGCGAAGGTCATCAAGATGCACAGGAGTCAACTCTTGGGTTACATTGGCATTGTTCATCAGACACCCTCTCCTATAAGCAACGTCAGACAGACCACCCACTTCCAACTATGCGGAGCATATACCATATCCTCGCTAGTCAATATGACCCCATTGGCTATATTGTGCCATTCACAACACGAGCCAAAGCAATTGTTCAGAGGTTATGGGACAAGAAAAGAGAGTGGGATGATCCCCGACTGCCTGAGGAACTGTTGAACTTGTGGAAAGCTTGGGAGAGTGAGCTGGATGATCTACAGCACATTGCTTGGCCAAGGTGTTACTGCAGTAAAGAACTGGATTACCCTACCAGCATAAGGCAGATACACATTTTCTGCGATGCTTCAGAACGAGCCTACGGTTCTGTGGCTTATTTACGAACTGAAAACTCTGAAGGTAAAGTGGAAGTAGCCTTTGTTGCCGCTAGATCTCGGGTAGCCCCGAAAAAACAGCAAACCATTCCACGGTTGGAGTTATGTGCAGCACTCACAGGTGCACAACTCGCGAAAGTCCTGAAGACAGAGCTGTCTTTGCCCATCCACAGTGTCACTCTGTGGTCTGACTCCACAATTGTTCTTACCTGGCTGCTATCACAATCTTGTCGTTTTAAAGTGTTCGTAGGCACCAGAGTGGCAGAAATCCAGGAACTCACAGAGTCTGATAACTGGAGGTATGTGCCATCAAAGGAGAATCCTGCAGATGACATCACCAAGGGAAAATCTCTCTGTGACATAGGCCAGGAAAGCAGATGGAACAAAGGGCCAAAATTTCTTAGACAAACAACTGACCACTGGCCAGAGACACCGCCGTTAACGACCCTTGACCAAGATGGTGAACTGAGAAAACTAACCTTCTGTGGTCTATCAATCTCCTCCCCACCTACTCCCGATCCACAGAAGTACCAGACACTTCCAGAGTTACTTAAGGCTTACATCAACCATGTCAACAGGACGGCCACTCATATCCCAACAGCAGATGACTACAGAAAGGCAGAACTCGTGGTCCTTCGTCAAAGCCAGACTGAGTCATTTCCAGAGGAACTATCCTACCTCAGAACAGGTAAACCTTTGCCAAAAAATCGTTTGCTGTGCTTAGCCCCTGAATTTGATGAGGACATCGAACTCATACAAGTTGGCGGTCGCCTCCGTCAGACCAGCCAGCTAGAGGAAGATACTATACATCCTATTGTCCTTGACTCGCGTCATCCGATCACCAAATTGATAATCAAGGACTATGACAATCAGTTGCATCACCCAGGACCAGATAGGGTGCTGAACTTCGGAGGAAATACTGGATGATATGGGGACGTGCTGCAGTACGAAACCACCAACAACAGTGTCCAGAGTGTCAGAGATGGCGGGGACAACCACATCCCCCCAGAATGGCAGACCTTCCACCTGCCAGACTGAGGATCCATAAACCTGTTTTCTACTCAACAGGTGTAGATTGTTTTGGACCCTACACCATAAAGGTGGGACGCAGGAATGAAAAAAGATGGGGGATCATCTTCAAATGCATGACTTCCCGTGCCGTCCACATTGATATACTCACCAGTATGGACACAGATTCCTTCTTGATGGCTTTACGACGATTCGTCTCTAGACGTGGTAAACCCTTTGAGCTGCTTGCAGACCAAGGTACAAACTTTAAAGGAGGAGAGAGGGAACTAAAAGAGTCATTTAGCGGCCTTCACCCTGAGCTCTAATCCCAACTCACCAGTCAACAGATCAGATTCATCTTCAATCCACCCAGTTCACCTAATTTCGGTGGATGTTGGGAGAGAGAAATTCGTTCTTTAAAGGCTGCACTGCATGTCACCATTGGTGCCCAGACTGTTACAGAAGAAGTGCTGAGAACGGTCTTCATAGAGATAGAAGGAATCCTCAACTCCAAACCCATCGGCTACACCTCTTCGGACATTGCAGATCCAGTGACTCCTAACATCTTGTTGATGGGGCGGCGAGATGCCTCATTACCGCAGGTGATATACCAAGACTCTGAACTCCTGAGCCGTAAGAGATGGAGACATAGCCAACTCTTGGCTGACCATTTCTGGAGGCACTTTATTCGGCACTACCTACCCAACCTACAGATTAGACAGAAATGGAAGATGGAAGAAGCTGACCTGCAGGTCGGTGACACAGTCATGATCGTGGACCAAGGCAAGGCAAGGCAATTTTATTTGTATAGCACATTTCATACACAATGGTAATTCAAAGTGCTTTACATAAAGAAGAAGAATAAAAATAGAACATAAGGAATAGAAATAACAGTAAAAACAGATAATTTTGCTATTTGGATTTAAAATGCATTAAAAGTCAGAATCATGATGATACATAAAAGATATAAAAATACATTAAAAATGAAATAAAAACAGGAAAAGAATTTAAAGAATAAAAAGATAATACGTATAAAATAAAGTGCAAACAGTTCGGACATAGCACAGTGCTCAATCAGCAAATGCATAGGTAAAAAGATGTGTTTTGAGTCTGGATTTGAATGTGGCTACTGTTGGAGCACACCTGATCTCTTCTGGAAGCTGGTTCCAGCTGCGGCTGGCGTAACAGCTAAAAGCAGACTCTCCCTGCTTTGAGTGAGCCCTTGGTATTTTTAAGTGAGTTGATCCTGATGATCTGAGTGATCTGTTAGGTTTATATTCTATGAGCATATCTGCAATGTATTGAGGTCCTAGGCCATTGAGTGATTTATAAACAAGCAACAGTACTTTAAAATCAATTCTAAATGCAACTGGAAGCCAGTGCAAGGACCTGAGGACTGGTGTGATGTGTTCATGTTTTCGGGTTCTGCTCAGAATCCTGGCAGCAGCGTTCTGTATGAGCTGCAGCTGTCTTATGGTCTTTTTGGGAAGACCAGTGAGGAGCCCATTACAATAATCCACCCTGCTGGTGATGAAAGCATGAACAAGTTTCTCTAAGTCTTGACTGGAGACAAAGCATCTAATTCTTGCAATATTTTTGAGATGATAATATGATGATTTAGTTATTGTCTTTACATGGCTACTAAAACTCAGGTCTGACTCCAAAATCACACCAAGATTCCTGACTTGATTTTTAGTTTTTTGACCCCTAGAGTGAAGGTACATGTTCACTTTGAGAACTTCATCTTTGTTTCCAAACACAATGACTTCAGTTTTGTCTTTGTTTAACTGAAGGAAGTTTAGGCACATCCAATTTTTAATTTCATCAATGCATTGACACAGGGAGTCAATGGGGCTGTAGTCGTTGGGTGATAGGGCTAGGTAAATCTGGGTGTCATCTGCATAGCTGTGATATGCAATTTGGTTCTTTCTCATTATTTGGCTCAGTGGCAGCATATATAGGTTGAACAGGAGGGGTGCAAGTATTGAACCTTGAGGGACTCCGCATGTCATGGATGTCCACTCTGACTTATGGTCACCGATACTCACATAATAACCTCTCCCTTCTAAGTATGACCTGAACCATTTAAGGACCATCCCAGAAAGCCCAACCCAGTTTTCGAGCCTGTCAAGAAGAATGTTGTGATCGACAGTGTCAAACGCAGCACTGAGGTCAAGTAGAACCAGCACTGATAATTTACCTGTATCTTTGTTTAGGCGAATATCATTTATTATCTTTATGAGTGCTGTTTCTGTGCTGTGATGCGGTCGGAAACCAGATTGAAAGTTATCAAAGTATCCATTCAAGCTTAAGAACTTGTTCAGCTGATTGAAAACAACTTTTTCAATGATCTTGCCTATGAAAGGAAGTTTTGAGATTGGCCTGTAGTTGCTCAATATGGTGTTATCCAGATTGCTCTTTTTCAGGAGGGGCTTAACAACTGCAGTTTTCAGGGATTTTGGAAAAGTCCCAGAGAGAAGTGAGGCATTTACCACTTCTAGGAGATCTGCTTCTAAACAGTTTAACACTCTTTTGAAAAAAGATGTGGGAAGTGTGTCAAGGGCGCAGGTTGATGTTTTAAGGTGCTGTACTGTTTCTTCCAAAATTTTACCATCAATTGCTTCGAAATCAGACATAATAGCTACTTTCTGAGGTTGTGATCTGATCTGTTTTACCCCAGTGCAGCTCAAGGATGTGCTGATCGCCTTTCTGATATTATTAATTTTCTCAGAGAAGAAGGAAGCAAACTCACTACATTTGCTGTCTGAGAGCATTTCACTGGGAATCTGACTTTGTTGGGTTTGTTAGTCTCTCTACTGTAGCAAAAAGAGTGCGGGTGTTGTTTAAGTTTCTGTTTATAATATTTGAGAAGAAGGTCTGTCTAGCTTTGCCTAATTCCACATTGAAAGCATGAAGAATATCTTTATAGATGTTATAATGGATTTCAAGTTTTGTCTTTCGCCACATGCACTCAGCTTTCTGCATTGTCTTTTCATATTTTTCACTGCTGTTGAGTTTCTCCATGGTGCTTTTTGTCTGCCACTTTTCTTCCTGACTTTCACAGGAGCAATGTTATCAATAACATTCTGTACTTTTGAGTTAAAAGAATAAAGGAGAAAATCAACAGAGTCTGCAGATATGCTTGGTGTTAAAGATATAGCCTTCATAAACAGTGCACTAGTGTTCTCATTTAAGCATCACTTTTTGACCGAGACAGATCTAGCTTCAACAGTCGGACAGATCAATATTTCAAAGAAAATACAGAAATGATCAGATAGCGCTACATCCTTAATGACAATGGATGAAATATTTAGACCCTTACTGATAATTAAATCTAGAGTGTGTCCACGATTGTGTGTAGGTCCATGTACATGCTGAGTCAGATCAAAAGTATTCAAAACAGTTATGATTTCTTTTGCCAGTCAAACTCTGAGGAAATTGCTGATAACAGTTCTGTAAAGTCCTCCACAAAGGCTGGAGAGTATTTTGGAGGCCTGTAGATAACTATAAGTAGAATGCGAGGAGCACCTTTTAATACAATACCCAAGTATTCGAAAGACAAGTAATCACTAGATGACACTTGCTTGCATTGATAGACATCTTTAAATAGAGCAGCTACACCTCCACCTCTCCTAACAGCTCTGCAGACACTCATAAAAGTAAAGTTAGGAGGGGCTGTTTCATTCAGGATTGTTGCACTGCAGCTGTCTTCAAGCCATGTTTCATTTAGAAGCATAAAATCTAGGTTGTTTGTGGTTATTAAGTCATTGACTAGAAGTGATTTATTTTTAAGTGAGCGTATGTTTAGAAGTGCTAACTTAACAGTCTTACTTTCTGTCTCTACAGTAATCTTAGTTTGACGTGTAATAGGTAGCAGATTAAATGGGTTTGCCAAACGGTTTGAAAAGGCATTAGGCTTTCTATAACGTAATAAATCAGAAATAGAGAAAGCAGCAGGCACACTGGGTTCCCGCTTGTTCTGTAAACATTTGATAAAGTCACTGTTATCATAGCGGGGACCCGACACACATCACTGAGAGCTGTTATCGGTTGTTTTTGATTCACCTAGAACAGATGAAGGAGGGTGAGGGCGCTGGCGTTGTGGCAGGGGCCGAAGAGCTCTCACAGGAGGAGGAGGAGGGCGAGCTGGGCCCACAGGCTTTGGTGGTTTCGGGGCTTGACGCTTTTTTGTTGATATCTGGGGGCTCGCAGCAAAAGAGTGGGAGAGTTTGGTTCCAGCGTACACCAGTTCCTCCATTTTCTCTGAGAAGCACAGAAGATGGGATGCTGGAGAGAGGGATAACGTGTCCGGTGAGAGGGGCTGTTGCTCTGGTGTTACCGGAGGCTGTAATATGTTGTCCTGGCTTCCCTGGCTGTTTTCCCGAAAGTCGTCCTTGGGTGCTGAATCTTGGAGCAGTTCTAATACGTCACTGTCTCTCGGTGAGCTCTGTGGGCAGGGCTCAGTCAGGATTGTGTCCGTGAGCAGTGGTTGTTGTGGCTGCGTGGTGTTATCATTGACCTTGTGGGAAGTGTCAACCGCATGTCCATTCAGCTGCTGAAGTGAAGTCCTGTGGTCAGTTGTACTCTGTCCAGGTGTGTTTGTGCCATTCAGGTTGAGTGGATTTGCACACACTGCTGAAGGATGATGGAGGCAGAAGTAGATATTGTCCTTTAGCACTCTTGAGCCCAGTTTGTTTGGGTGCAGGCCATCATGAGTGAACAGTTGTCTCTGACTCCAGAACAGATTGAAGTTGTCGATGAAATTCAGTCCTTTTAAGTTGCAGTTTTTTGCAGCCATGTGTTAAGACCAAGCAACCGTGTAAATCTATTTGTTCCTCTTGCTGGGAGTGGTCCACTGATGAACAACTGAACTTTTAGTCTTTTAAGCATTTCAAAAAGTTCATTGAAATCCCTGTTAAGGAGTTCTGACTGCTCCTTCCGAATATCATTCTTCCCCACATGAATGATTAGTCGAGTTGCAGTTTTATATTTCATCAGAATGCTCTTAAGTTCCCTGTTTACATCAGAAACTGTTGCTTGTGGAAGGCAGCATGTAGTTGTATCCCTGCTGCTAATGTTTCTGATAATAGAGTCACCCACTATCAGAGTCCTGGGCTCGGCTGCTCTCTGAGCTGAGTGCCGCTGACTGTTCAACCTTGAGCGGCAGTTAGCATCGGTGTTAGCTGCTGGCTGATTTGATCTGTGTCCGATCATGTTTGGGGATTCCTCACCCACATTAGATTCCTCACCCACATTCATTAACACTTCAAATCTGTTCTCCAGATGTATTTGCGGTGGTAGGGAGCTAGTGTTTGGGGTAGAGGATGCTACTGCATTAATATGTGATACTCGTGACAATCTGATGTCTCGAGTGCCTTTGGGTCTCGCTCCCTGTGTGTGCCATCGATTAATATGCTGATCAGTTCCGGCACTGAGTACGGTCTGTTTAGGGGCATTAGATTCATGGGACTCACCGACTGTGGGCTGAGGACGTCCATGACGAAGCTCTGTTGTGTGTTCCTTCTGGTTTGGTAGTCCCGCAAGTAACTTTGTTTCAAGAACTGCAATCCTTTGTAGAAGTCTGTGGCAGTTTGTTCAGCAGGTAGATTCTTCAACCAGAGGAGGCATATTATTTCTAATCCTTTTGGATGTAGGCAGCTGTGTTTTCCCTTCTCCGGAATGTAAGCTGATGGCTGCCGTCAGTGGGAGGCTGGTTGGATAAAAATTCCCCTTTTTTGTAGCAATTCTTCCAGTTAAAAAGATTGTTGTTGCCAAGATTTGTTGTTTGAGCACTGTGTTGATTTGCTGAAGTTAAAATTAGGAGATAAAATATAAAAGCAATAGAGCAAAGCGCGGAGCTGTAAGCAAGAGCGTCCGAACAGTAGCGAAGCAGGAAGCAACTGCCCCGTGCTCTTTGGCCTGTAGGGAGAATTGTTCAGGTTTTTCCTGGGTTAGACAAGAGAGTCAGATCTGTGGAAGTAGAAGTTAAAGACAGAACTTACACCCGGCCTGTAACCAAGATTATTTGGCTGCCCCCTCTCCCTGACTAACAAAGACACTTTAGGTTGGCAAATTCACACTGTGAATTTGGGGGCGGTTGTAGAAAGTGTCCCCCTTGATAAATGGACTCTCCCAGTCACCCTGTCATTCAGCGCGAAATGGACTATTCCAAAACTTTCCACCAGAGTTTGCGAAGTGACGGAGAAGAGATCAGGTGGTTGATAATGGGAAAAGGAGATCGGCTGAATATTGTATATAGTTGTACTTTAAAGTAAATAGTTATAATCCAAATCGGAGGAGGTTTTTATTGATTGCGTGTGCGTGCATCACTCTAACCACACATCTATGCACATGTAATAAACCAAGATTTGGATTATAATTTGAGTGAGACATCCTTGTTCTGACCGGACAAACTGTAGCCTTCAACCGAACCCGAACTAGCAATTAGATAAAGAATCACAAGATTTTTCACAGAAAATATATCATTTTAGGATATTCTGCACAATGAGAGAAGCTATCTCGATTAGCATTGCATTATAAATATAATCTACTATTATGAATACCTGACATGGCGTGAAGAACACAGATAAACCACATATCGTCACAATCGTGTATTTATTACTTTCAAAAGTGACGTTCTGTATGTTTATATCAATGATTATAGCGATGTCTGGTAGCCTCTGTTAGTTCCGTGTATGACTGCCTCTTGTTCATGCTGTATTATTTGTGGACTAAAGGTGCACAGAGCGCCCTCCGGCTTCGGGTATGAGTTGGACACACAGTAGTCAGTGTATACAGCGCTCATATGATGAAAACAGCGCGTTTTGGGTAAAAAATGAATAAATATGACTCCTCTGTATAGAAAATTGACATAAACATATGACAGTCCATCAATATTTCTCCAAATGTGCATGCTTTTAAGCTAAAAGCCCCGAGGGATGTTATTTTGTGGAGTTTTTTCATGATGATCGTACAGAGTTTTTTTCTCAATGGCTGAAGCTGACGCTCATATTTCAATGAAAAGGTAACGACTCCGTTTCTCATATTCATAACTCCCGACGCATATTAACAAATAACGGTCACTATACGATGTTGAGTGTAAAATAAAGATTAAAAATTGAAGCTCGAGTCTTAGATCTTTTTAATGATGTATAGTTTGTCAAGGTAATTATATTAAATCTAACAGTAAATTTGAGCTAATTTAAACAAAGAAGCTTTGGTGCGTCGGCGTGACAGTGCTGGTTAACAGGTTATACTAGTGTAACGAAGGGGGACTCAGGCAGAGATCCATGTGCAAGCTTTTATTAAAGTGAGAGTGGTCATACAGGCAGGGTCAAACAGGAGTGAACAGGAACAGCAAGGAACAGGCAGAATCGTGGTCAAGGAACAGGCAATGATCAGGACAGGCAGATATCACTCACAGGTCAGTATACAAAGCAAGGGTCAGGACAGGCAGCAACGGGTCAATAAAAAGGAAACAGGCAGGATCGGAAACAATAAACAGGCAGGCAATAAACACAGGGAAACGCTCAGAAATGTCACACAGGGTAAACAAGACTTCGCCGTGAGGTGGTGTATGTGACAGTCCTTTGTAAATGAGCTGCAGCTGGGTGTGGTGATCAGTGTGGTGTGCAAGGGTGGATGTGGCAGATGATGATTGGAGAGGAGTGTGAGCATGTAACTGGCAGGGGGGATGATGGGAAATGTAGTCCGAAACTTGACAGGGGCAGACGGTGATCGTGACATAACGCCCCCCTCCCGGAAGGCGCGACCTCACGCCGTAGATGACACCAATAAGGGAGGGGGGGTGGGTGCATTGGAGATTAAACAGCTGACAGGAACGGAATCTCCAATGCAGGTTCCAGAACAGCCATGGCGGGTCAGGAGTGTCAGAAAGCCACGGCGGGTCAGGTGGCTCAGGCAGCCACGGCAGGTCAGGTGGCTCAGGCGGCCACGGCAGGTCAGGTGGAGTGGCCAGCCCTGGTGAGACAGAGTCCGTAAATGACCATGGTGGGTCAGAGTCCATAAATGGCCCTAGCAGTTCGGAGACCGCTGATGGTTGCGGCCGTGCAGGGTCCCCACCCACAAGCTCCCCACCCTCAAGTATACTGCCCCCTCCCAAAAAGTTCTTGGGGAATTCAACGGGAATCGTGGCGGGTTCATTGGCAAGGAGTTCAAATGGTGCCGGCAAAGCAAGGTGCTTGAATGACACCGGCAGGGCAAGAAGCTTGGGCGGTGCTGGTAGAGCAAAGAGCTTGGATGGCGCAGGCAGGGCAAGGAGCCTGGGCAGTGCTGGCAGGGCAAGGAGCTCAGGTGGTGCTGGCAGGGCAAGGAGCTCAGGTGGCATTGGCAGGGCAAGACGCCTGGGCGGCGCTGGCAGGGCAAGGAGCCTGGGCGGCGCCGGCAGGGCAAGGAGCTCAGATGGCGCCGACAGGGCAAGAAGTACGGGTGGCGCCGGCAGGGCAAGAAGCACAGGTGGCACCGGCAGGGCAAGAAGCACAGGTGGCACCGGCAGGGCAAGAAGCACAGGTGACGCCGGCAGGGCAAGAAGCACAGGTGGCACCGGTAGGGCAAGAAGCACGGGCGACGCCAGCAGAGCGAGGAGCTTGGGTGTAAGAAGGGGAAGAATAGAAGGATCCTTCTTCTTCCTCCTCCTCCTCCTCTTCCGAGGATGAGGCGATGGTTCACCGGTTGGAGCGTTTTCAGGAGCAGACTCACTGGTTGAAGCAGGTTCTGGAGCGGACTCAATGGCTGGAACGCCCCCAACATCCTTGAGCACTGCAGGGGCGGCCATCTTGCCCGTGGGCACTGGCAAAGCAGCCATCTTGTCCAGGGCGCCTGAGTCCATAGCAACCGGCGAACTTGAGAGCGTTGCAACCGGCGAACTTGAGAGCATTGCACCAGGCGAACTTGAGAGCGTTGCACCAGGCGAACTTGCGTGTGAAGCGTCCGGCAGGCTTGAGAGCGAAGCGGCAGACTGGCTTGAATGCGAAACGGCCGGCTGGCTTGAGTGCGAAGCGGCCACCGGGCTTGAGAGCGAAGCGGCCGGCTGGCTGGAGTGCGAAGCGGCCACCGGGCTTGAGAGCGAAGCGGCTGGCCGATGCTTGGGAATTCCAGCCGCTCGCGCTGAAATCAGCGGTAGATCAGCCACACTGGAACGCAACCCTCCCCGCTCCCAGACAGATCCAGAGATGTGACGTGATTCTGGGCGATCATCGGCGACGTGACGTGGCTCTGGGAGATCAGCGGTGACGTGACATGGCTCTGGAAGATCAGCGGAGAAGTGACGTTGCTCTGGAAGATCAGCTGAGATGTGACTTGGTTCTGGGAGATCAATGAAGACGTGATGTGACGTGGTAGTGGCCACCATTTTGTGAGTGTTCTTTTGATGCGGCAGCCATTACATGATTCACTGCAGTGTCGCATTTCTCCGCAACACCCACAGTAAACGAAGAGCCAACAGTCAATAAAGCAAAATCCATAAAGTTACTGAGTGATGAACGCGGTCCTTCTTGACGTAGTTTGTTCTGGAGTGGCTGGTTAACGCCATCACAGAAAAAGTCTATTAATGCACAGTCAGGCAGATCAGAATAGTAAGCAATGTCCAGATATTCACTAATATATTCCTCCAGAGAACGTGTACCCTGCGTACTCCACAACAACAGTTGAGTAATGTCCATACCGTGCAGATGCTCTCCGGGGAAGCTGCTGGATCGTAGTGGCGGCGAAGTCTTCTGTAACGAAGGGGGACTCAGGCAGAGATCCATGTGCAAGCTTTTATTAAAGTGAGAGTGGTCGTACAGGCAGGGTCAAACAGGAGCGAACAGGAACTGGCAGAATCGTGGTCAAGGAACAGGCAATGATCAGGACAGGCAGATATCACTCACAGGTAGTGATGGCCGATTTCGAAACACATGCTTCATGAAGCTCCGAAGCTTCATGAATCATTTGTTTCGAATCAGTGATTCGGAGCGTGTATCAAACTGCCAAAGTCACGTGATTTTAGTAAACAAGGCTTCATTACGTCCTCACTGTTTCGAAACATTTCAAAACAGTTCGAAATTTCAGTGGTTCACCGGTAAAGGGCGATGATAAAGTTAACCCATGAATCATGCAGATTCACTGAGAAACATTGAACAAGTGTCTATGGGTTTTACCTGATCTCTGATCAGTTTTATAAATTTGTAGATGTTTTAATTAGACATTAGAATAATTAAAATGAATAATGGTAGTTATTAATCCCTTATTGGCCTGTTTAGCTTGAGCCATGGAACAGAGAAACAAGCCTTGAAAATGGATGATGGGAAATGTAGTCCGAAACTTGACAGGGGCAGACGGTGATCGTGACAACTAGAATATAATATATTAATATATAATATTTTTATAAGAAATCTTTTAAGACCAATTCCTCATTAATCCCAGTAGGGAACAAACTTTTTAAATAAAATTCCAAAAAGCCTCCCTTATTTTTCTAATTAAGTTGATGTCACCTCCTCTTAGTGGAATGTTTATATGCTCAATGCCAAAGTATAAAAAGGAAGACATAAGATGACTACTGTAACAAGTTCAAGTTCGTAGGGAAGGAAGAGGACAGGGTCGACTTTGACTGCTGACTCAGTTTTTATTTCAATAACAAGATGTCCAAACAAAAGTCTGTGCAACGCACAAAAAACAATCCACATCCACAGACGGGCTTCACTCCAGTAGTGCTCTCCAGCTCAGTCCCAGTGTTTCTCAGTCAGCAGTCCCTCTCTCTCTCACACACTCCTGCTTCTCCTGGTGTTTTATCCTGTCTCCGTGCCAATTACTGGAATTAGAAACAGGTGTTCGTGATTTACAATTAACCCACTCACTTACCAAGCGTCTCCCGACTCTCTCTCCTGCTGCAGACTTCACTGAACCACGCCCTCCCTGCCACATACCCCCACCGCCCGACTCAGGCCGGGGAGCCATTCGGCCTGCAGATGGTCCTTGTAATTTTGAACTTGACGTTGGGAGCAATACAAGCACTTTATCTCCCGGTGCAAATTTACACAAATTGGTCCCTCTGTTATAAAGCCGGCTCTGTTTGTCCTGGGCCTGTAACAAATTCTCCATAGAGAGCCGCCCCAAAGTGTGGAGTTTTGTTCTCAGGTCCAGCACATACTGAATTTCGTTTTTTGATTGAGACGGTCCGTCCTCCCAAGCCTCTCTTATGACGTCTAACACCCCTCTAGGCTGACGACCATAGAGAAGCTCGAAGGGGGAAAACCCCGTGGAGGCTTGCGGGACCTCTCGCACAGCGAACAACAGAGGTTCCAACCATTTATCCCTATTTTTGGCGTCTTCCTGTACGAATTTACGAATCATTGTTTTAAGCGTGCGATTAAAACGTTCGACCAGCCCGTCCGTTTGTGGGTGAAAGACGCTGGTACGAATCGATTTAATGCCCAATAATTCATAAAGTTCGCGTAACGTCCGTGACATAAACGCCGTGCCCTGATCAGTGAGGATTTCCTTGGGAATCCCCACTCGGGAGATTAAAGAAAACAGTGCGTCAGCAACACTCTTAGCGGAAATGTTGCGGAGAGCCACTGCTTCGGGATATCGTGTTGCATAATCCACAATGACTAATGCAAAACGATGTCCTCGTGCTGATCGCTCTAATGGTCCGATGAGGTCCATGCCAATTCTCTCGAAGGGGACCTGCATTAATGGGAGGGGGCGCAAAGGCGCTTTTGGGGTGGCCGGTGGGTTTACCAACTGACATTCACGACAAGCCGCGCACCACCTGCGCAGATTCTCGTGAATGCCCGGCCAAAAAAATCGGGTCATGAGGCGATTTAGTGTCGTCACCTGTCCTAAATGACCAGCCATTGGATTAGAATGAGCCGCTTGAAAAAGCATTTCCCTGCGGCTCCTAGGAACTAACAACTGGGTTGTATCTTCTTTTGTCTGAGCGTCTTGGGTCACTCGATACAACCTATTTTTTATAATTGCAAAATATGGATAAGTAAGCGGTTGTCCAGGATGGAGAGGCTGACCGTCAATGGTGATGACCTGTTCAAACGCACGTTTCAGCGTCTCATCCTGAGACTGCTCCAAGGGAAAATCATCGCGCTCCGAGAGAATAAGTCTCTCGATTTCGCTCTGTTCCCCTGAGGCAGTACCCAGTGGTACTCTCCAGTGCATTTTTTCCCCAAGAGGCATCCGTACATAAAGCCCCCAATAATTCAGTAAACGCTGGCCAATTGGTTCCCAAAATTAACGGATGCCGGAGGTGCGGGTTAACTGCCACCTCAACACTATGCTTTTGACCCCTGAATTGAATAATTACTGGCACCATAGGATAATCCACCACATCCCCGTGCACACACCGCACCCTAACCATGCGGCTTGTATCCAATGCCCCGGACGAAATCAGGCTTTGATGAACGGAGGTTTGGTTACAACCTGAGTCCACCAAAGCCTGATAGGTACCCCCCTTGATACTGACCAGGGGCAGTCTGCGGGTCGTCCGGGACCCGGATCATTGTCCCCACCTCAATGACAGGAGACCTGTCCACGAAATGCTCCGGGTCCCCGCAACGCCAACAGACCGGCCCAGACCTACCCGCCGCTCTTGTGGCAGAGAGTGGGTTAAATTGTTGGCGCGGAGAGAGGGGAGAAACAGGAGTGGGGTCCAGCCCGACAGCAGACAGTCCCGCCCCCCTGGGCAGGGCTCTAGGTCCAGAAACTGATCCAAGTTCAGTTCCGCCCCGCCCCCGGGGCGGAACATGAGACGGGCCGGGCGGACGAGACCTGGGGAGAGGGACAGGTCTAGAGAGAGAGAGGGGAACAGAAGGAGAGAAAGAGATTGATGGTAAAAGTTCGCCGACCCCTGGGCACGCCACCATATGGTCCTCTGCCAGATGGATGGCCGAATCCAGCGACGTGGGCCGGTGGCACTGGACCCACTCGGCCGTTTTCTTCGGAAGCCGAGTGGTAAACTGTTCCAGTACCACCCGATCGATGACTTGCTCCACGTCGCTTCCGTCGGCCAGCAGCCATTTGCGGCAGGAGTCCCGGAGCTGTTGGGCCATCAGGAATGGCCGGCCGGACTCCCCCAGCCCCAATGAGCGGAAGTACTGGCGATGTTGTTCCGGGGTCCGGCCGACGCGCTGTAGGATGGCCCGCTTGAGATCGTCGAAGACCAGGAGGTTCTGTACAGGGAGCTGCTGCGCCGCCACCTGCGCTTCTCCTGATAACAGGGGGATCAGGCGCACCGGCCACTCCCCCCGGGGCCACCCAGAAGCCTCAGCTGATCTTTCAAATAAGTCCATGAAGGCCTCTGGGTTATCCTGTGGCCCCATTTTATTCAGCGGCAGGTGAATAAAACCACAACTACATTCTTTAAAATGTTTTGTTACTGGGTTTGTTATAATCACCTCTTTTGATGGAGCTCCTGTGTTCAGTAAATGCCAGAACACACCAAGCCTATGCCGACAAACTATTGGCATCGAAAGCAGACTGCGGGGTTGGCTCACGTTGGCAGTCTCTGAGTCCAAAGTTGCCCTGACACACCAAACCAATGCTAGACAGCCGACGACCAAGTAGCACGTCAGTTCTGTGCCTTCGTGAAATAAAATGCCTTTCCAAACCAGCAGGTGGCAGTAGCTGAATGATCAGATGGCCCAATGGACCAACGAGCTCAGACGGCGATTCAACATTTTGAAACGGCTGAAAAAAAGGCGTCGAGGACCAACTTAAGCTGACGGTGCAGAACACAATGAGAAAACTGCCAGACGGCCGATTGTCGGCTTAGTGTGTTCCTGCCTTAATACGATCCCTTAAACAACGTGATGTTTCTCCAAAATATATTTTTTGGCAAGGACACTTTATTAAATATATACAATTTTTAGTGTTACATGTGATAAAACTTTTAATATGTATATCCTTTTTATAGACGGGGTGTTCAAAATATTTAATATTCCTGGTATATTGGCAATTAATACAATTACTGTCAGGTTGGTGGAAGGGAAGGAGCGAGGACTCGATGCAGGGAAAGGAAGGGCTTTATTAATAATAAAAAATAAAAAAAAACACAACAAAAACAACCACGAGGGGGAAAACAGGCTAGAACTAAAACTTGACTTGACTTGGACTTGAACTTGAACTCGACTAGACACACAAGGAATATTATGACATTCAGTGACAACGAACCAGCACAGGACTGCAAACACAAGGAGAATAAATAGGAGAGCAAATAAGGCAGGTAATAGAATAGAAATCTTTATTGTCACTGTACAGCTGTACAACGAAATTTAGTTATTTAAGTGCACCCACATACAAATAATAAACGTAAATAAGTAATAAATAATATATATTCTTTATGTTGAATAAACTTTCTTGCATATGTAATGTAATGTAATGAGGGAGGACAGGTGGGGCAAATCAACCAATAATGAGGTAACAAGGTGGGCGGGGTCAAGACAATAGACATGAGAGCACATGGCACAAAGAAACACATGACAAGCCATATGCTCACACCAAACAAAACAAAGACGCAAGCACATGGCCAATGAAGACAAATCACAAGCCATGTGCTTACACAAGATGAGACATGAACACGTGACTATGAAAACTCATAAGCCACGTGTTCACACAAAACAAGACAACATGAGAGCACGCAGCCCGTGAAACACAGACTGCGTGCTACACAAGACAACAACACAACATGAAAGCACGCGGCAGGTGGAAAACACCGCGTGCTACACAAAACATGAGACAAGAGCGCACGGCAAGTGAAAGTATACACAAAACGTGCGCTCACAATAAAGACAGGACTGGGAGCGCGAGTGTCCGAATCCCGACACGAAACCGAAACCAAACTAGACACGAGTGCCGGGATCCGAACGCCACGCTCCCAACATGAAACAAGGCACACAGACAAGAGAGCGCACAGCCCCGAGAACACTCGAGACTGTACACTCACACAAAAACACAACAAGAACGGGAGTGTCAGAGCTCTGTCACAAAACCAAGAAATAAACTAGACCGAAGTGACAGAACCCTGACACTTACCACATTTAAAATTTCCCAAAGGAATTTTTCCTGTCAGGGTCTTAGTTGTATGTTTATTTGAGGAACAAGCCCTAACTAATTTATCCTTAATATTTCTGGCTCTTTTGTGAGCAATAAGTGGAGGATTTTGAAATGTACCTTTTAAAGAAGGATCGTCTTGTAAAATATGCCAATATTTTTTCACCATCTTGCTAATATTGAAGGTTTTTGGAGCATATGTGGTGCAGTATAAAATACCTGACCTTGAAGATGTCTTCTTACCTTTGTTAAAATTTAGACAATCTTACTTGTACTTTTTCTTCTGCTTGTGATATACAGGTGGTATAAATAGGGAAGCAGATGCAATTGCACTCTGTTTTTCGCTGAGGAGCCAACCGGAGTCTGCACTACAGCGAAGGCACAGGAACTGTGGTGACGGGACGTACGTCTCTGTTCCCTCTTTCAGGGAATGAGTGTTACATGCGTAAATGAGACGTTCCCTTTCAGTTAGTCACATTCAACGTATGTCAGTAGTGACAGACGAATTGGGATCCCAAATAAAACACCACAGTTACTGAACCCTTCCAGCGTCCAGTGTAAGCTCCAGCCACCCGCCGCACCTGGGGGGCAGAGAAGGGGGAAAGCCCGCAGCTTTACAGATATCTGTCAACGAGACACCGTGCGAGAGGGGGAGACTACTGCTACATCCGTAGGGGATGCTGCGGAGGCCACAACCTACCCTTGTAGTGGAGGAATTTACGTGGAAATACACATATGGACAGGCCATGGGCAGTACGCATATGGAGTCCCTGGGATGGCTCCAGCCTAGAGATAGGGGGAGACTCATCTGACAGGTGACAGCAGAGCTGGCTCTGCTAAAGGAAAGACATGGGCTCACTGTGGAGAGTTTGACCATGGACAGTACACATATGGGACCACTCACGTGGAGGAGTCACGACATATAGCATCCAGCCAAACATCAACGTCGGTGATGGACGTTTGGCCTGGCATCAGACACTCTGCATTGTCCGAGCCGCAAGGGGAGGTGGAAGAACTCGACAGGGTTCGCCAAGCAGGGAACTCTACTGGAATAAATGGATGCACATATATTTGGCTCAGGGGGCAGGAATGGCATTGCAAGCTGACTCTAGAATGGGTTCTTCGCGTTTACCGGCTAATGGAAGTGAGTACATGAGAAGATACTGGTTCCACATGAAGGCTATAGTATCTAGTGAATGTGTTGACTGTCGCCCAGCCCGCAGCTTTACAGATATCTGTCAACGAGGCGCCGTGAGCCAGCACCCAGAAAAAGGCAGCAACTCTAGTGGAGTGAGCTCTTAACCTGAGCGGGCAAGGCACGCCATGGGACTGATGCTGTCCACTATCCAGTGGGCCATCTTCTGCTTGGAGACAGCCTTTCCCTTCTGCTGGCCTCCGTAACAGACAAAGAAGCTGATCTGAGGTCCTAAAGCTTCGCGTTTTTTCCACGTACAGGCACAGAGTGTGGACAGGACAGAGCAAAGCCAGGGCTTTTTTTTTCCTTCCTCCAAGCCTTCTTGCAGGAAGGAAAGCACAGACCTGACAGAACATGATCGGGGGTCCACTTCAACGAACAGGTTCCACTTCAACGCATAGAGGTTGTTAGTGAAAGGAGTACTAGCAGAAGTGATAGTGTCTACATCCGACTGGGGGAGATCGCTTAGCACCTCCGCGTCCCATCCAGGGTGCAAACATGGAGTTTCCACAGGTCGGGACGAGGGTGCCAGAAGGTGCCCCGTCTCTGAGTCAGGAGGTCCTTCCTCAGAGGAATGGGCCAAGGAGGTGCTGTCGCAAGGAGTGTCAGATCCGAAAACCAGGTCCGAGTGGGTCAATACGGAGTCACTAACAAGACCTGCTTAGGAGCCACTAACAAATCCTCCCTAACTTTGCACAGGAGCTGTGCAAGAAGGCTCACTTGGGGAAACACATATTTGCATAGGCCTCGGGGTCAGCTGTGTGCCAGAGCATCCGTGACGAAAGTGCCCTCGGTCATGGAATAGAACAACTGGCAGTGGGCTGTCTGGGGAGGTAAACATATCTACCTGTGCGGCCTCGAAGCACGCCTAGGACGTGAATGGCATGAAGCGATGCTCAGGTGCTTCTGACTCCATAACAAGAGATGGCGGTTGATGTACGCAACAGCCGCAGAGCTGTCCAAGCGGACCAGTATGTGCTTGTCTGTCAACAGCTCCTTGAAGCAGCCCAGTGCAAGACATAGCCTACTGCTAACAACTCGAGGCAATTGATATGCCAATGCAGTTGAGGCCCCGCCCACAGACCTGACACTGTTCAAGGGGAACACCTTCCTGCAGGAATGAAGGGTCCGACCACTGAGTGAGGGTGCGACAGCAGTTCGGTGTCATGGGGACACATAACGTACCACGCTGCCATGCTCATCTCTGAGGCAACGCAGAGTCTTCATCTCCCGAGGACTCTTGCTCACCTTCTGATGCTGCAGTCGACATCTGGTCATCCGCAGGCACACCAAGGAAACAACTGGTCGCTCAACAGAGGGATCAGAACGATCCTCTGGTAACACCACAGGCTGCAGTGTTGCAGAGGGGACAGGGACTCCCTGACCGTAATCCTCAGATCACCCTGCCTACACGCTCACGCACTATCACCCCGGCCGGAGCCAGAGAAAATGGCTCCCTGAGAACCAAGGAATGACAGTCTAGATCTCAATACTGAGATAGTCATGTTCCCACAGTGAGAACGTGAACTCTCCACAAAAGCTGCCTCAGCATGCTGAACGCCCAGGCATGTGACACAGAGATTGTGACCGTCAGCGGGGACCAGGGAACGACCGCATCCAGTAACGCACAGACGAAATGACATCTTGAAAAAGACGCAGGGTTTGTCTGTGTAGCTCTTTTAGAAGGGGGAAATTAAGCTCTGTTCTTTTGTGCCAAAGAGAACAGTCGTGATGTGACCAGGTACACCACTCCCTGGTCACAAACACAGAGGAACAGGCTCAAATCGCAACACGCAACCAACAAGGGCAAATTCTGTGAAAACAGCAGTTGAGAGCTGTAATATAGCGTAAAGCTCCTCTGGAAGCCCGTGGCCTCGCTGCAACGTGCCTTTACACCAACACAAAGAAAGAAGCTCTTCAATGGCTTGAGAAAAACACTCTCAGTCTTGATAGCAGGAACACAAGGTTAGATCCGAAGCGGAAGACAGAGTGCGATTGCATCTGCTTCCCTATTTATACCATCTGGCGGGGCGGTGCGCATTATGCAAATATCGCATGCCAATTCATTTTAGTTCACTTGAAACTGATAGGGCTCTCTGGTGATATCCCAATTCGTTGGTCACTATTGATGTACGTCGAACGTGAAAGACTGAAAGGGAACCAATATTCCCAGTATAGACAAGTATAAACAGATGAATCAAAAGATTTACACTGTCTGAACTGTTCCATATTTTCTAGTGTTCTATGTGCCATTCACCATGTAGAAACTAATAAATGTGTGAACAAATGACTGATTTCAGCCGCAGCTTCAGCGTCTGTTTATAGTATAGGAGGGGGCAGGACTTCAGATTTTAGAGAGCAATTGATTGGACAGAAGATTTGATAAGAAACTGAAGTGCAATGTCATATCATAAAAATCTGTGATCCATTTTAACAGAAGTGAGAGACTGTAAGTTTTGAATGCTTATATCTCCTACATGTGAATTTTGCTGACCTTCAAAGAACACATTGCAAAGACAGCTTGGTTTACACAGATTTGCACTTTACAACATCAGGAAAATCAGGCCTTTTCTAACACAACATGCAAAACAACTTCTGATCAAGGCCCTGGCCATGTTCTTCTGGCTGGACTGCCATCATGTACAATCAAGCCTCTACAAATGATTCAGAACGCTGCAGCACGCCTCGTGTTTAACGAGCTCAAAAGAGCCAACGTCACGCCTCTCTTCATCTCTCTGCACTGGCTATTATTTGCTGTTCGCATCAAGTTCAAGGCATTGACATTTGCTAACAGATCTAAATAAATTAGATTAAAATGAGTAAATAAAGTTATTAAATATTAAATTAGCATGATTAAAATGTAAAAATAGAGACAAAACTGTAAAATAATTAAAACAACAAATAAGAATAAAATCTAGAGAAAACTAAAAAAGTCAATAAATTAGATGAAAATAAATGAAAATAAAAATGTTATTAAAACGAGAAGTTATTAGTCTATTAAATATATTATAATAATATAATTATATTATAATGTTTATAATAAATAACATTTATATTTAAATAAGTAAATATTTATTTTTAAATATTTATAAACATTTATCAGTATTATAGTGACTAGAAAATAATGTAATTTCAGAGATATTTTAAGATTTATAATATTACATATTCCAGTATATTAAATGGGCAGATTAAATGAAGGTCTACAGTGTAAATCCACTCTTCCATCTACTGCTTTATGAAAATATATTTTGTGCTGCTGCTGTGTGCAAACCGCATAGTGTTGCCATATGGCAACATACTCTTTATGTTCATTTCCTTGCCACCGTCTCTTTAAGAGAACATTCTAGTTTTTTTTATTGGTAAGAGAAGACCTTAATTTAGCCAATGATGTGCTTTGGTTAAGTCACATGACATGCATTTTTTTTCTGTGACGCGATATTTGACAGACTGCCATCTCTTGTCGGTAGTTGCTGAAAGCAAACTAAAACGTCAGTAACAAACAAGGACCTGCCCATGTCACATTCACAAAAAAAATGTTAACATCATCTCAGGTAAGGTATGATGACATATTCACCACTCAAATGTTTTTATGAAATTAGTTTTTGGTAAATCGAGAAAATGTCTGTGTTGCCATATGGCAACACTGCGCAATAATGGAATGACATTATTATAATAGGTTAGATAGCTAGCAAAGATCAGCTGCAGTCTGTTAAGCTATAACAATAAAAACATTAATGCTAGTGATATAATGTTGATTAGTCGTATGTTATGGACTGCCATGGCATTTGTATTATGGATTAAATCAACATCAGAGATCTGCCATCACAGCCAGTATACTGGCCCAGACCTACCACTTTCCTATCATGGTGTCTCAAAAAGGCAGGTGCAAGTGGCTGTAAGTGTATTGTTAGGGTGAAGTGCACCAAATGTGATGTGTACCTGTGTCTCACCTCTGAAAAAAAAAATGCTTTTTGAAGTTTCATACAGAAAAAAAGTGAAATTTAAAGAATATAAAGCATTATTCAGCAAAAGAGAATGGAAAAACACAAGATGTTGGAAAATAAGTATAAGGTATTGTTTATAATTACTGCTAAAACTTATAATAGCACTAATTGATTCAATACAAACAACATTTCTGAGGAAAAATATGAACTATATACACTTACACTTATTTTAAGTTTTTCCACTATTGTACGTTGTTGCCATATGGCAACATATCATAAAGTACCTTAAAATAATATTTTTTTCCAAATTTTTTTTTACAGCACTTTAAGTTAAGCCATTCTAAGAAAAGAAAAAGAGTCAAATATTTTTTTTTTATAGATTTATCATAATGCGTGCGGTAGAGGGTTAAACACACACACACACACACACACACTAAAATCAGACTGAAACAACACAGACATACACCATACACTGAAATCAAAGATCTTACTGATTTATTTCTATTTCTTCTGTTGAATGTGGGATCAGCGTAAATGATTTCTTCTGCTCGAGTCTCTGTTTCAACAATAAGGACAGAAACAAACACTCAGTGAAATGATGCTTGAGAATTATATACATACAGGAAACACTTGCCTTCTCTGTGTGTGTTTGTGTGTTTCCTGCAGATGCAGAAGATCCCGACAGCAGCAACAATCAACAGAGATCCAGCAGCAGCAGCAGAGATCAGCACTGTCCGAGAGACTGAAAGAGACGCTCATTAGTCCAGATCAATGTGTGCAGAAACACCAGATATCATGAGTGAAGTACCTGCAGCACATGTGTGACAGAGCTGAGTGTTGTTGAGGTGTTGAGTCTGGTTTCTGATGGGATTGTTCAGCACACAGCTGTAGGAATCATCCACACACTCCAGATGGAGAAGAAGATCAGACCGGCTGCTGAGATCAGACACTCTGATGCTGGAGAATGAACTGTTTCCTTTGAACCAGGAGAGAGTCACATGACTCACATTCACAGCTGAACACACCAATGAACATGATGATGATGATGATGATGAAGAGTTTAGTGAAGAGTTACTGCTGATGACAGGAACAGGCAGACGAGCTGAAAACATGACAGAATGAATCAGATTCAGTAGAAATCACTGTGATCTTCTGGATAAAATGATCAGCATCATCACAGAATTCTCCATCATTTTATCATATTCTCAGTAACATTATCTGCTGAATTTAGTCCACAGATGTAACAGGATAGTAATTCTCTCCTCACCATAGACAGTGAGATTGATCGTGTTGATCGTGCCTCTGCTGGTGCTGGAGACTGTATAAAGTCCAGAGTCTGTGGTTCTGCTGTTGATGATGGTCAGAGATCCAGTCTGATGATCCAGTTTCAGTCTGTCTCTGAATCTCCCTTCAGCACTTTCATCATAAAATTCACTCTTGTTGTTCATTACACTAGCTATCAGAAACTCTGCAAATTTCCACTCGATCTCTTCATGTGTGTGTATTTGAGTGAAACTAGAGTTCAGAGAGACTGATTCTCTCTCAGTCACTGACTCTGACTTCACTGCATCAGCAACAAACACACCTGAATACAAACACACATAATAACTCAAATTAATTCTTCACTCATTTCAATATACATTCAATGAAAGCATCAGCATCAACAAAAATATCTGATTATATTAGTCTTATACAACTGGAAAATATTAATGAATGATGGAATAATGTGTTTAAATGATAAAATAAAGTGAAGTGAGGCTATAAAAATACTCACCAGGCTGACACAAGCACAAACAGATGAAAACAAACATTTTCTGAAATAGTTTGAAACAGAACTGTGATAATAGTCGTATCCTGACACTCGTGAAAACGTTGAATGTTTCTTAAAGCGAATGAATCTGCGGGTCTGTTGTAAAGAGGTTCAGTGACACTAAACTCCTCCTTCAGATACTGTCATGCCTTCTCAAAATGAGCTACAGAAAGGAGAGAATGGGGACTATTTCTAATAATATGATGGGAATGTGTGGGAGGAGCTACTGGACGAGTTTAACTGCTGGATTTCTCTGAAAATCTTCATTACACACTGACAGAACAATCGACATTTACAAGAGTGCAGGACTTGATTATTATAACATTTCTGAAACTGTTAAAAAATGTTTGATACGTTTATTTTCTTCTGGTTGTTCTCCTGGAGTCTGACTGGTGAGTATTTTTATGGCTACAGCTCAATTTATATTATCATTTCTCCACATACAATCTGATCTTTATTGTCTCCATCATTGATTCTTCCTCTAAACTAAACCTTCAGAAATACTTCTGTGGAAAATGAAAACCTCCAAACCTGTGTGTGTTTGTGTTCAGGTGTGTTTGTTGCTGATGCAGTGAAGTCAGAGTCAGTGACTGAGGGAGAATCAGTCTCTCTGAACTCTAGTTTCACTCAAATACACAGAGATGAAGAGATCGAGTGGAAGTTTGGCGACTTTCTCATAGCTAGTGTAATGAACAACAAGAGCGAATTTTATAATGAAAGTGCTGCTGGAAGATTCAGAGACAGACTGAAACTGGATCATCAGACTGGATCTCTGACCATCATCAACAGCAGAACCACAGACTCTGGACTTTATACAGTCTCCAGTTACAGAAGAGGCACGATCAACACGATCAATCTCACTGTCTATGGTGAGGAGAGAATTAGTTATTTTATGTACAGTCCTGGTCATGTTTAGCTAAACCAGGCAGAAACAAAATTCATGATATTTTTTATTATACACTCAAAAAACAAACAAACAAATAAAAAATACCCTGGATCAATGATTCTTTGGCTCAACATCCATTGCTTATAAAGATAAATACATTAAACTAAAAAAATATATACATTCATAAATTTTCAAGCTCTACTTAACATAGTTCTAGTGTGTGCAACAGAAAAATGTACACTAAAAGGTGAACATAAGTGTATACATAAAGTAAATGAAAAAGCATAAGTAATATCAACTAGCATTACAACTCAGTTAGAATTAAATTTTGACATTTTTTGTAAGCTGCGTGATATGCAAATCTTATATCCAGCCAAAGAGTGAAGCTGGCGATGATGAAAAAAGGTAAGCTAAAGTTTAGATTTATATTAACAAAGTAAAGCATTAGGTTTTGATTTTTTAAATATTAATTAACACACATTTATTTGTTAGAGGGATGTATTCCTAAACTGGAAGCACAATGCAACATTTTCTGAAGCGCGATGTGGTGAAGGTTATGAAAGGAGGTAAGCTAAAGTTTATTTTTATATCAACTAAATGAAATATAAGTGTGGTCATCTAATGTCCAATTGTTTTTTTTCATTTGTACTCATGGGGATTTGTTAATTATTTTGAACTGATACAATTTCTTCAACAATCAGAAACAGTATAGTTTGTAACTAGTTTTAAAGGCCTATTTAGATTGAGTTTGTATGCAAGTTTATTGCACATGAATCAAGAAACCAGTTTGCACACATGTATATTTTATAAATGTGTGCACTTCCATCGAGCATATTGTTGGGTGCTTGCTTTTAATACATAGTGTTTGCATGTATTCATGAAGATTACATTATAAAAACTAACCAGGTTTGGGAAGGTTACTTTTAGAATGTGTTTCACTACAGATCACAAAACTTCATTTAACTTAATTTTTTAGAATACTTTGAAATTCAAATAAATACATAAAACAAAAACAAGGTAATTGCAAGTTTTTATATCACAATTCTGACTTTTTTCTCAGAATTGCGTGACATAAAGTTGAAATTGTGAGTTGTTAATTCAGAAATGTTATATAAATTCACAATATTGAGAAAAGTCAGAATTCTAAGGATAAAAACTCATTATCTAGAAAAAAGTTAGAATTGTGAAACAATAAGTCAGAATTGTGAGATTTTTATCACGCAATTCTGACTTTAAAAATTGGGATTGTGTGGAAAAAAGTCAGAATTGTGAGATTAAAAGTCACTATAAGAACTGATTCAAGAACTACAAGGAACTCAAACAATTATCACAAAACACGATCATCTAGTAATGACAAGATTCAAAAGTATGTACATTTATGGGGCAGTTTTGTCAGTCATTTTGTCTTGTGGAGTATATAACATTCTGGACAGTATTAAATAACATGGATTTTTTTTATGATCCCTCTTATTTTGTTGCATGTATGTTGAATATTCTGCAGAACTGTAGCTTAAGAGGTGACACTTTAGAATACTGATCCTTCATTAATGAATATCTACACAGGAACAAATGAATAATGCATTATTAACACTCTAGTAACTACTATTAACTAACAATAAACTCTGATGAATGAATTAGTAAGTAATAGTGCTCAGTTGAAGGTGGTAGTTCACTATTAACTAATCAGTAACTACTGTTTTTTCATTCCTCCCAGAGAACCACAAAGAACTACTATATACAGGTTCATAATTAACATGAATGATGCATAATGTATAATTAATACTAAAGTAAAGGTCTTGGTAACACACTAGTAATGACTGAAGTGTTACTAAATACTTAAGAAGAAATTACTAATTATTTGGATCAGTATTCTAAAGTGAGAAACATGATAACCCTCTAGTAACTACTGAAGTCTTTGTAAACTTCATGTTTTTGTATGTTTTTGTACAGTAATTCCTTTTGATATATTTGGTAACACTTAAGTAATTACTAGTGGCTTACCATGATCTTCACTTTAGAATACTGACCCAAATAATTAGTAGTTCCTTTAGAAGGATGTAGTAACACTTAAGTAATTACTAGTGGGTTACTATGATCTTCACTTTAGAATACTGATCCAAATAAGAAGTAGTTACTTTAGAGTTATATAGTAACTCTTGAGTTATTACTATCCAATACTTTACAAAAACCTCAAAAGTTTACAAGACTTCAGTAGTTACTAGAGAGTTATCATGTTTTTCACTCTAAAATACTTCTTCCTGTGTAGTTAATCATTAATGAAGGATCAGTATTCTAAAGTGTTACCACTTAGGATGATTATGCAGACTGCTCGAGTCGGAGAATCACCAGTTGTTTACATCAATTTCCCTTCACAGTTTACATTCATGTTTAAATAAAATTTTATATTTTAGATATGTAACTGAGTTACATGTATTTCCTCTTTTTTGTTATATGTAATATCCTAATTTCGATAAGATTCCAGCAGTTTGACTGTCCACGCTAGACACAACGCGAAAATGAGAAGCGATAAAATCAATCAAAAACCACAGCCAATCAGAAGAGAGTGTGAGCGGGCTCTCTCGCAAGAGCACAGCAGACACAATGAAATGGTCAAGTACTTTATAAAAATTAATAAATATTACACCATTTAAACATTATTTAAAGTACAGAGTGATTGAACCAAACTTTGTCATAGAATACACTTGTTTGTTTGCATTGAGTTGACAGTTTGAACTTTCTTGTGCCCATTTATTTATTTTCAAGATCTGAGCTGAATTAGCCAGTGTTGCATTATAGCTAAAGCTGTGAACAAAGAACGATATTCAAACTCACATTAGACACTTTTAACATTAAATAAAGCAGATAAACAGTACCTGATATTATAATTAATTTGTGTTGCTGTTCCAGTCGCAACTTCGTGGAGTAGAAACCCTTTCTAAAATAGAATATTCGCTTGTCGCCGTCACAGCTGGTAAGGACCAAAAACTCAGATTAAAGGCCTTTGCACACTGAGTCTGAAATTTTCGCATGCGTTTTTTCGTATTCGCAGTCCCAAAAATACGTTGCGCACAGAGACCTTGCACACTGAGTCCGATGCGTATTAATTAATGTGTTGCGAAAAAAATTGCAAAACAATACAACATGAAGTCTTCAAGCAGCAGTGAGCACGAGAAAGAGGAAATATTGGAAATATTCAATCCCGAGATTGCTTAGAGAGAAAGGAGAGTTCACCTCATCAAGGGGCTGTGGGATTATCCGACCGTTTCAAAGATTACTTCAGGATGTCAGTGGCTCTGTTTGATGCTTTACTACTGGCACAATATGTCTTTATATTCGGTCTCTTTGTATTCACACATTGTTTGTCATTCAGTGCTGCTGTTTTGTGCTGTAGACGACATGGATCAACCAGGGATCAACTTGTCAGATGGCATTCTGGATTTTTGCGTTCGCGTACGGTGGCTCTGAATTGTCAAAACATCTCTCAAAATGCGTGCCACGCGAAAAACGCAGAAAACCTGATCCGAATATTTTTTTTTGACGTACGAAAGTTTCGGAGGCAGCGTGCAAACGTGATTGACACAACATGAGGACGAATTTATTTTTTAACGTGCAAAAGTTTCGCATGCGAATTACGGACTCAGTATGCAATGACCTTAACTCATATGCATTGAGTACATGCATTGCGTTTTCACTCAGCTCCAAAAAGAATATAGAATAAAAACTTAAAAAGCTAGCCTAATCATATTTTATGTTGTTCAATGCTATTGTTTTTCTCTCTTCATTTTTCTTAGCGTGAACAGTTGTGGTGCAACAAGAGCAGGATATGGTGGATCCTGTTAGAACAATTTATGGAGGTAACAATTTTTGTTAATTTCACACACGACTATATTGTTTTTGAAAAAATGGCGTTGCCAAAAATAAACGTTTTCTGCAGTTTGGGTTTTTTTCTGCAGTTTGTCTGCTTTAAAGACATATTTTTCTCTGTCAGTTTAGATATAAAAGCATGAACATCAACTTTTTGTTTCATGTAATTTTAAGCCCAAAACTGTGGAAATACACAGAGAAGTTGATTCAGTGTTTAATGGTGTACCTCTCTGACAACACTGATGATCTCAACAGGCATCACCAGGTGAGTGTCTGGAATACACTGAACACTATATATGGAAGTGGTTTTTAATCCTGGTCTAGGGCTGCGTTCCAGTTTGTTTTTTAAATGCCCTTCCCTCGCTAACTTCCCTCGGTCTCGCTGACTCGGATGTACGTCATTGCTTACATTGCACGAGTGCCCACTGCTGGCGGAACCCTTAATGGGCTGAACTGGAACGTACTAAGCCCTTGATCACTTGGAATCGCATTGGAGCTGATTTAATATTTAATTTTTCCCCTAACAAATTTGCTTAATATAGCATATATATATATATATATATATATATATATATATATTATGTGCGTTTTAAATGTTTAAAAAATAATTAATATATCATAGAATTGTTTGTGGTAGGGTAAATAGAGTGCCCCAGGGATGACGTGTTTTTGTAGGCCAACCCGGAAGTTAGCAGCGCACGGGTTCCCTCGACTGAAAGCCTATTCATTTTTCCCATAGACTTTTGGAAAATCGCAGAAAATAAGCTCTGTGTTTAACAAAGGGTTATGACACTTACACGTTTTGTCTATCAAGATAATCTTTACAAGTGAACACAACATTTATAGATTTTGAAGCCTAAATAAATTCGTCAGATATAAAAAGCTTACAGTAGGCTATAAACGAACTACAGCACACCATGGTCGTGGATCAACATCGTCACCACCAAGCGTCCTCAAACTTTATTTAGAAAACAACTTTATTTATAAACATGCTCGCTGATTATGATCTGTGCTGTTATGAATTACTTATCCACTTTTTCATGAGAAATGCTGTCCAAATGTCCTGTTTTTAATGATGACGTCTAAAGTCCCCGCCAAAGGAAGTAGTCCCTTTTAGCAATTTGTTAGCAACCGCCGATTTTAAGACACAGTAAAAGTTTAAAAAATCACAAGCAGGTTATAACTGGTGTGTTTTATGTCATAGATCAAAACGTGAAAGTATTTAGAGGCTTTGTTAACCACAGACCTTATTTCAGGCAATTTAGCAAAAACCCATTAAAAAAACCCATAGACTTGACAGCGTTGGAACCGGAAGTCCTAAAATGCTAACTCGCTTCCGGGTTTTGCCTACAAAAACGCGTCATCCATGGGGCACTCTATTAAATGCGATATGCGGCGACGTCATAATCGTGTTGCATTGTGGGTTATGGAGCTGCCTGAAGTGTACATGTGAAGTAGACTCGCTCCGTTGGTTAAAATGCATGCATTTAAAAGATACATTTACTACAGAAAGGTTTGAAAGTATTTAAAAACGCAATATTTGCTTTTTATTTATTATTAGCAATATTTCATCACCGCTCCACTACAGCAGTGGGAAGATGTTAAGAACAAAAGGAGAAAGAGAAATAATGCACATGACATTTAAAATGGGCCATTACTCTGGCAGCAACAGGTGTGCAATACCATTTTAAAATATGTATTATGTAGAATTGCATGCATTAAAATATATAAACCAAGCAGCTTTATGCTTTAGATCATGTAAATGAGAGGCTGCATTAACTTATTCCCACTAATTTCCCCGATTTTATAATGACATGCATCATTTTGAGATCAAGTGCAATACAGAAAACTCGTTCTTCTGCCATGAATAAATTGCCTCTTGAGTGGGTCAGTTTCATCACTGAAAATGGCAGGAAGACTGACAATTTTAAATATACATTTTTTTTTTTTTTGTATTCTCCAAATTTTCTGTTATATGTAATATCCTAATTTGTGATTAAAAGAACACTTATAAAAGCAAAATAATTAGCAAATTAGCATAAATCACATTGATTAATTTTACAATCTTGCCTGTTATTTAGAGTAAAAAAAAAAAAAAAACTTTTGTGGGAGCTGGTGTTTTGAGGCACTCCCTGACATAACAGTCCATATATGCCACTGCATTAGACACATACTGCAGTTTCAAGGTTAATGATTAATTGATCATTCATTTAAAATATGATCAACCATGGGAATTTGTGTAAATTAACATCCTTATTTCAAACCTCAATAATGGCAGTAAATCAGTTTCACTCAAATAAAACAGAAATGAAACAACATTTATTTGTTAAATATAAAGTTGTTTTCTTGTTATGTTAAAACATTCAATCTCATTTTGCGTTATATTAATACATTATATTTTTCCCATTTTAAAACAATCTGAAACAACAAAGTAATGCAAATAAATACACATTTGCTATGCTTTTCTTTAGGATGGTCATGGTGACTTTGAGGAACTGGAACAGCACACACACTGAGGAATATCATGATGGTGGATTATGGATGATGGAAACTTTCTTTTTGTCAAATTTTCACATTGTCTATTCAGAAAGTACTACAGTCATGATTTTTGGTTTCAGATGATATAAGTTGTTTCCAGAGTAGTATTGCAATCTCTGTCAAAAAACCTACAATGTTTTATTTTTGTATTAATTTTGTGGAAACCTTTTGTTGAAATGCTGTCCAAAAATTAAAATGCTTTGTTTTCTGCTAATTGTATGTTTTGTGTTTATTCTGACATTTAATGTTCTGGAACAGTAGTTTTAAATTAATTTTTTACGTTTTTTCAACACAACTTGCTATTGCTATAACTGGTGTTTTTAAGTAAAAAAAAAAGTTGAGTAAACAAATATATTTAAGTACCTATAACAAAGGTTTTCTTATTAGTTTTACATAAAAATGCTTTAAGTTGGATTTATTTAAAAAGTGTGGTGCAAAAATAGTGCATACATATTTTAAGTAAATCCAACACATATTATTTTTTGCATCAATAACACAGTATTAACCACTTGTATGTACATTTTTGAACAATGTCATTTTTTTAATTCAGCTTTTATATTATGTCTATGTACATTTTTTTTTTTTGTAAACTTGTATTCAAGACAGTACTAAATAAAAAAATAGCATGGCATTTTTTATAAACCCCTTTATTTTGGTTATTAAAAAAAAAAAAAAAAACATTATTTTGAGCATGATAATAAACAACATTTGAAGACTTCGGATGCAAAAGCCTGTAAGTGCCATCTGAAATGTTCTCATAAAATCATAATTTTTATCAGGTTCCAGTGTTTAGGTTCAGTTATTTCACTTCATTGAAATGCAATCAAAAGCATGGCATTTATAAATATAGTTTCTTTAAATCAAGAAATATCAATACACTGACAAATATCAGAGCTATTTTACATTCTGAATTAAATTTATTCTCCAATATTTTCCAGCTCATCTGCCTGTTCCTGTCATCAGCAGAGACTGTTCTTCATCATCTTCATCATCATCATGTTCATTGGTGTGTTCAGCTGTGAATGTGGGTCATGTGACTCTCTCCTGGTTCAAAGGAAACAGTTCATTCTCCAACATCAGAGTGTCTGATCTCAGCATCAGTCTCTCTCTTCCTCTGGAGGTGGAAAATCAGGATAGAAACACCTACAGCTGTGTGATCAACAATCCCATCAGAAACCAGACCAGATATCTCAACATCACTCAACTCTGTCACACATGTGCTGCAGGTATATCAGCAGCACTAGATTATATATATATATATATATATATATATATATATATATATAATGTATATAAATTCACAAACTAAACAAAATTTCTATTTTAACATTGCTCATTTCTTCTCTCAGAAGACCGTATCCACTGTTGTGGCTTTACTGAAGCTGTGATCCGATTGGCTCTCTCTGCTCTGGTGGGTGTGGCTATTGTGGCTGTTCTGGTTTATGACATCAGATCCAGAAGTCTTGAACAGAAGAAGAGCGTCCAGAAATATCCATCAAACTCTGATTAATCAGATACTCAGGAAGATGGAGATGATCCAGAATGACTGGAGATATTATGTATTATGTTTCCAGACCTGTAGTTACAACATCTACCAGCAGTATCTACTGAAAATACATTTAGGCCTACTGTGAAAATTCTCCAAATTTTAAAAAGTTGTTGTATTATAGAGCAAAATTTTAAGAGGAAACCATTCCATAAACATGCACAACATTCACTATGATAAATATTAAAAACACTTAATCTCAGTTCAGTAAAGAAAATTAATGAAAATAAATAAATAAATAAATAAATAAAGTGTGGTGATATTAAGACTAGGATCAGGCTGTGATAACATAAAATAATGTTTTGTTTTCTATGTTCAGTCACTTGTAAGCGCTACAGCAGGGTCTGTATGAGAGACTCACTGTCTCAGAGAGAATTGAATCATCATAGTCTCTGTCAAATTTTTGGCAGAACAACACAAGCACAGATGATGGTTTAGACCCTGTTGCACTCATTATATTTCATAGTTCTATAATCTTCAAAAATGTTTAAAAGAAGCAAATTCAAATGTAATTGTTCAGTATTAAAAACAAAATTTCCCATGCACTGGTCAGTTTCTGCTCTGGTTTTCACATTTCATCTCTCTCTCACACATTCACATGCATAAAAGCAAAAGTAACGTCTAGGTTACTATTGTAACCCCCGTTCCCAGAAGGAGGGAACAGAGACGTTACGTCGATACTTATGTAATGGGGACTCGCTTGGGAACCCAATCACCTCCAAATGGTACAATACAAACCAATGGGAATTGGCCAGTGAGATTTACATGCCGGGCCACATCCCCAGCATTACGTCGATACTTATGTAATGGGGACTCGCTTGAGAACTCAATCACCTCCAAGTGGTACAATACAAGCCAATGGGAATTGGCCAGTGAGATTTACATGCCGGGCCACATCCCCAGCATCCGGGTATAAATAGGACCGGCATACTCACTTCCATTCATATTGCTGAGGACTTGTTCAGCTGTGACTCAGGGCTATGGCAAGGGGGAAGTAATGTCTCCGTTGCCTCCTTCAGGGAATGGGGGTTACAATAGTAACCTAGACGTTCCCATTCAGTCAGTCACGTTCTACGTTACGTCGATACTGACGTAATGGGGTCCAAATGGAAAGCACCATAGCAACTAAGCCATGTTACAAGTGTTAGGGAAGCAGATGCTGTCAAGCCGTGGCATGCCCAAATGGAGGTGCTACCACAGAGTTGTAACCCTTCAGCATCCGGAGTAAGCCCGAAAGACAGGGTGTTACTTAGGGGATGATCAAAGCTGCTGTTCCTTACCCCAGGGGAAGAGTGCTTTGTGACTCAATTCCCACGTTTTTCAGCCATGACCAAAATGCCAGGAAAGCGTTCCCTGTTAGGAGAGGAAAGCTACGGAGACCACACCCTGCCCGAAGGGAGGTGACGTGTTGAAGACACATATGGACTGACCAAAGGGGCAGTAATGCATATAGAAGATCTCTTACATAGGTCCTACCACCAGGGAGGAACTCTAGCACTCAGAGACAGGGCAGAGCAGAGCTGCCCAGGGAAAGACACGGGTTTACCATCAGGGAAACCGTACCGTGGACAGACACATATGGGATTGCCCGAGGGGAATCACATCATATGGAAATCTAGCCCAGTACGAGGGCTGACCAACCAGGCATGCACACGAGTACTGGACCTGGCACCAGACACCTCCACTGCGTCTGCCACAGGATGCAGGAGGAACTCCACAGGGAAACCATGTGGAGAACTGAACTGAGGAGCAGGAAAAGGGCATGAACAGGACACAGCAACGATAGGGTTGGGTCTGCCTCCTCCAGCTGCAGTGCTTGCAAGTTCATCACCTGATCCCGGAAGGGACTGAGCATCAGCAGCGCAGCAAAAATAGACCCGCTTCACTGCTGCTTGTGCGATGCTCCTGCTTAATGCTCACGCGCTTGTCCTACTGCCTGTGTGAATGCATCCATTGGTTAACATGCACTCCGGAAAAAAAAAATATGTGCTGCTTACAGCCATGTGTGCAGTGTGAAACACCAGAAAGCCTTGTTTACACTGCACACATGTGTGGTGCATTACGGCCACGATGCGGCTACCGGAGCTGATACATGGCCACTCTAGTCAATGCTCATATTTACACCAGCCACACCGCAGTGCATTTTAGAAGCGTCCCAGAAGCGGCTTGCCGTGCAGCTTCACTAAAATTAGGCGCCCTTTGAAAAACACAAAAACACGAAAGTACCTCAAGGCTCAGTCCTAGGACCGTTGCTTTTCACTCTATACATGCTACCCTTGGGAGATATCATTAGGAAGCATGGCATTAGTTTTCACTGTTATGCTGATGATACTCAGCTCTATATTTCTTCGAGCCCTGACGAAACTTACCAATTCGCTAAATTAACAGAATGTATAGCTGATATAAAAAACAAAAAAACCGAGATTCTAATCTTTTGACCGAAAACTACTTCACGCAATAACCTAGAATATTGTCTAACACTTGATGGCTGCTCTGTGAAGTCTTTGTCATCAGCTAGAAACCTGGGTGTGCTCTTTGATACCAATCTTTCATTTGAAGGCCATTTTAATAGCATCTGTATAACCGCATTCTTCCATCTTAAAAATATATCTAAACTACGACATATGCTCTCAATGAAGAATGCAGAACAGTTAGTTCATGCGTTCATGACCTCAAGGCTAGTGTGACGAGCAGGGCGGGCGAGAGCCGTGAGGGAACGGCGCGAGGCCGGTGGCGCGAGAGTTAATGAGCTCCACCTGTGAGGCGCCGGCCTTGAGTCTCTCACGGAGGAGATCCGGGAGCATAAAAGGAGGAGCGATGCCAGTGATGGACGAGAGAGGACCAGGCCTGGACTTTATTTTATGTTTTATTATGTTTGTGTGGCCAGCAGATGTCCGCGAGGGTCTGCCGGCATTACTTTCGTTTTGTTCTTTGTTTATTTTATAATTAAAGTTTTGTTGAATGTTCGCCGGTTCCCGCCTCCTTCTTCCCGTACATATGAACTGTGTTACATTGGTGCCAAAACCCGGCAGGAAGGAGGGACATGCTGTCGGAGAGCCCTCGCTGCTGAGGGGGATCTCTGTGTATGCAGAGTTCGGGCAGCACGGGAGTGAAGACCGCGAGAGGCTGCCTGAGGCGGTGGTACTGGAGCCTTGTGAAAGGTGGGACGGAGACCCGAATGCCGTGCTCCTGGGACGAGGTGGGGTGGCTGCCGTCCAGGAGGGAGCGGAGGAGTCGCCGCCGTTCGCCGTGGGCCGGAGCCTGCTGCCGTCCGCCATGAAGGGGAGGAGCAGGGAACGGGGCACTCGCTGCCGGCTGCCCTCAGCCAGAGGAGCCATCACCGGCCGCCAGGAGGCAGTCGATGATTGGGCCGTCCACTGAGTGTCCAGTACCATCGTATGGCACCGCGAGGAAGAGCCTTTCGGCTGGCTGAGGACCGAGCGGCAGTGTGTCAGGGAACCGGACCAAGAATTTTTTTTTCTTTCTTTTTCCTCTCTCCCCTCTCGTTCTGTCGCTCCCCTTGCTTCCGTCTCCTTTCTCTCGTCTCATCTGTCCTTACCCCCAGGTGCTGCGGCCGCCAAGACAGGCCCCGGCGGGGAGTAGAGCGCAGTCTCGGGAGTACCCCCCGGCCTGTGAGGGGTGATGGGGGTATGTGACGAGCAGGGCAGGCGAGAGCCGTGAGGGAACGGCGCGAGGCCGGTGGTGCGAGAGTTAATGAGCTCCACCTGTGAGGCGCACCGGGAGCATAAAATGAGGAGCGATGCCAGTGAAGGATGAGAGAGGACCAGGCCTGGACTTTATTTTATGTTTTATTATTTTTGTGTGGCCGGCAGATGTCCGCGAGGGTCTGCCGGCATTACTTTCGTTTTGTTCTTTGTTTATTTTATAATTAAAGTTTTGTTGAATGTTCGCCGGTTCTCGCCTCCTTCTTCCCGTACATATGAACTGTGTTACAGCTAGATTACTGTAACACTCTACTGGGTGGTTGTTCCTCCCGCTTGATAAATAAACTACAGCTCGTACAAAATGCAGCAGCTAGAGTTCTTACTAGAACTAGGAAGTATGACCACATTAGCCCAGTTCTGTCATCACTGCATTGGCTTCCTGTTAAACATTGTATAGATTTTAAAATCTTGCTAATTACCAGTGATGGGAATAACAGCATTATAAATAAATGGTGTTACTAACGCCGTTACTTTTTTCAGTAATGAGTGATCAAACAAATTACTTTTTCTCCCATTACAACGCTGTGGCAAGGGGGGCATGGTTCAGCGGAGTCTGCAACGGGAGAGAGAGAGAGGGAGGAGACGCACGGTGTCTGAGTGGATTCGACGCAAATAATAAACACCTGTCTCTTGTTTCAGTAATCGGTGTGGAGAGAGTATTTAACGCCAGGAGAAACAGGAGCCTGCGAGAGAGAGAAGGACTACTGGCTGTTTCCCCACTCCTGGATGTCTGCTTGCTGTTGGAGTGAATTCTGAAATTACGTTGATTGTTTTTGTGCCTGCCTGCACACTGTTTTGTTATATTATTATTTTGGTGCAAATAAACAGCCAGTAGTCACCTGCCGACCCTGTCCTCTTCCCTCCTTATTTCCGAACTCTGTTACACTGGTGCCGAAACCCGGGAGGGAAGATGGATGCCGCCGCCATGCCAGAGTCCTCCACCGCGCCATTTGCGGAGCTTATTACATCCCTCGCGGTCATGCAACATGATCAACACCAGGCCCTGCTGGACTTACGTCAAGATCAGGAGAGGCAGTTCCAGGCCGTCCTCCAAGCCAAGCAGGAAGACCGCGAGAGGTTCCGGAGCTGGATGGACCGGGAGGTTCGGCTGGAAGCCACGGACCAAAATGCTGTGCCCGCCCACATTCCACTCAACAAAATGGGGCCTGAGGATGACCCGGAGGCATTCCTCGATCTCTTCGAGACATCGGCTGAGATATGTGGATGGCCGCGGGATCAGTTGCCGATGCGCCTGGTCCCATTGCTCTCCGGGGAGTCCCAGGTCGCGGCACAGCAGCTTCCGGTGCGGAGCCTCCTGGACTTCAACAATCTAAAGAGGGCCATCATCCAGCGGGTCGGCCGGAATCCTGAACAGCATCGCCAGCGCTTCCGCTCCCTGGAGCTAGGCGAGTCCAGCCGGCCCTTCGTGATGGCCCAACAGCTCCGGGACTCCTGCCGCAAATGGTTGCTGGCCGACGGAAGTGACGTGGAGGAGATCATCGACCGAGTGGTACTGGAGCAGTTTATCACTCGGCTTCCGAGGAGAACGGCCGAGTGGGTCCAGTGCCACCGCCCCACGTCGCTGGAGTCGGCTACTCGCGGAGGATCATATGGTGGCGTGCCCCAGGGTGGCCGAACCCCTGCCATCAGCTTCTCTCTCTCCCTCTTTTCCATCTCCTTCTCTCTCTTTGGGACAAGTGGTTGGAACCCCTGTTGTTCGCTGTGCGAGAGGTCCCGCGAGCCTCCACGGGGTTTTCCCCCTTCGAGCTTCTCTATGGTCGTCAGCCCAGAGGGGTGTTAGACGTCATCAGAGAGGCTTGGGAGGACAGACCTTCTCAATCTAAAAACTAAATTCAGTATGTGCTGGACCTGAGAACAAAACTCCACACTTTGGGGCGGCTATCTATGGAGAATTTGTTGCAGGCCCAGGATAAACAGAGCCGGCTGTATAACAGGGGGACCAATTTGCGTAAATTTGCACCGGGAGATAAAGTGCTTGTATTACTCCCAACGTCAAGTTCAAAATTACTTGCAAAGTGGCAAGGACCGTTTGAGGTCACACGGCAAATTGGAGAGCTCGATTATGAGGTCATACGCTCAGATAGGAGAGGAGCACGTCAAATTTATCACCTGAATCTCCTGAAAAAATGGAATGAGGGAGAATCAGTGATGCTGGCGACGGTGATTAGCGGAGAGGATGATCTTGGGCCAGAGGCGAATATAAAAAACCAATCTCTCACACTGGCTCCAGGGGGAGATCACCTCTCGCCCTCCCAGCTCATTGATTTAACCAAATTACAGGCAGAGTTTGCTGATGTGTTTTCTCCCCTACCTGGCCGTACAAACCTCATTCAGCACCATATCGAGACAGAGCCGGGCGTGGTAGTTCGCAGCCGGCCATATCGCTTGCCTGAACACAAGAAAAAAGTAGTTCAGGAGGAATTAGGTGCGATGCTTGAAATGGGAGTAATAGAAGAATCCAACAGTAACTGGGCGAGCCCGATAGTTTTGGTTCCTAAGACGGACGGTTCGGTCCGGTTCTGTGTGGATTATCGCAAGGTGAATGCTGTGTCGAAATTCAACGCATATCCAATGCCACGGGTTGACGAATTGCTTGACCGGCTTGGTACTGCTCGTTTTTATTCTACACTGGACTTGACAAAGGGTTATTGGCAGATCCCCTTGTCTCCATTATCCTGAGAAAAAACAGCTTTCACGACGCCGTTTGGATTACACCAATTTGTTACACTTCCGTTCGGGCTGTTCGGGGCACCGGCTACCTTTCAGCGGCTGATGGACAGGGTTTTACGGCCCCATGCTGCATATGCGGCTGCCTATCTAGATGATATCATCACATTCAGTAATGACTGGCAGCGGCGTATGCAGCATTTGAGGGCGGTCTTAAAGTTGCTGAGGGGAGCCGGACTCACGGCCAACCCGAAGAAGTGTGCAATTGGGCACGTGGAAGTAAAGTATCTGGGCTTCCACTTGGGGCATGGACAGGTGCGTCCCCAAATTGATAAGACTGCAGCAGTTGCGACCTGGTCGCGCCCTAAGACCAAAAAGGAGGTGAGACAGTTCTTGGGGCTGGTGGGATATTATAGAAGGTTTGTGCCTAATTATTCGGACCTCACCAGCCCCTTGACTGATCTTGCTAAAAAGGAGGCACCAGATACGGACCAGTAGACGGAGCTGTGCCAGCAGGCGGGCCGTTGCTTCACTCTCCTGATTTCTCTCTCCCTTTTTTGTTGCAGACTGACGCGTCGGACCGGGGGCTGGGTGCGGTCCTGTCCCAGGAGATAGAGGGGGAGGAACGGCCGGTGCTGTACATTAGTCGCAAGCTCTCTAAGAGAGAGACTAAGTACAGCACCGTGGAGAAGGAGTGTTTGGCCATCAGGTGGGCTGTCCTCACCCTCCACTATTATCTCCTGGGACGGGAATTCACCCTCTGTTCGGACCACGCCCCTCTGCAGTGGCTCCACCGCATGAAGGATACCAACGCGCGGATAACCCGTTGGTATCTAGCTTTACAGCCTTTTAAATTCAAGGTGGTCCACAGGCCGGGTGTTCAGATGGCTGTGGCCGATTTCCTCTCCAGAAATGGGGGGGGGGGGCTGCAGGCCGGACGGCTCCCCGGCCTGAGTCGGGCGGTGGGGGTATGTGGCAAGGGGGGCGTGGTTCAGCGGAGTCTGCAACGGGAGAGAGAGGGAGAAGATGCGCGGTGGATTAGACGCAAATAATAAACACCTGTCTCTTGTTTCAGTAATTGGTGTGGAGAGAGTATTTAACGGCAGGAGTTAACAGGAGCCTGCGAGTGAGAGAAGGACTACTGGCTGTTTCCCCACTCCTGGATGTCTGCTTGCTGTTGGAGTGAATTCTGAAATTACATTGATTGTTTTTGTGCCTGAATGCACACTGTTTTGTTATATTATTATTTTGGTGCAAATAAACAGCCAGTAGTCACCTGCCGACCCTGTCCTCTTCCCTCCTTATTTCCGAACTCTGTTACAAACGCTGTTACCATTACTGGCAAAAAAATGCTGCGTTAATATAATTGAGCTCACTGAAATGGTTTTCATCCGAGTAGGCTCTCTCTCTCAGCCATAGGACCTGCAAAGTTTTTTCTCTGGTGTGTGCTGCGGTTAGTCATACACAAATATAATTTTAAACTGATAATAATGAACGATGCTCTGTGTGTGTGTGTGTGTGTGTGTGTGTGTGTTTGTGTGTGTGTCAGAGCATGCGAGCTGAGCGCGAGCTCAAGCCAGAATACCCTTTGTGACACGCTGTATCGAATATGTGAAATAAGTTTTTCTAGTCGACTATTAGTTATTCATTTAAGCCATTAGTTGAGTAATCACATTTATATTAATTTAATTTCTTAAATACTGGAGCGAATACACCATAATAATGAGCGTTTATGTAATATAGGCTATATCACTGAAGTGCATGCATAACGCTTGCCATTTCACGAGTTCACACTTACAAATAATCAGCTAGTAAATAGTATGCGTAGTATGAGTAGTATGCGTAGTATGCGTATTTGGCGTGCTGTCCGAGGGGAGGGCTTCCCCCCCCCCTTTCTGGTTAGGAAAGTAACCAGGGCAGGTGTGAGGAGACGGGGTGGTGGAGGGATGCTGTCAAACTGTCAAGGAATATGGGTGAGTCGACCATGTCTTATATATATGCTTTCACTCATGCTGATTGGGTAGATATGTTGATTACTGATTGCTGACAGCTGGCCGAAATGAGGTGATGATTAGTCAGATTATTTGAACGTTGCTCCTCTTGCATTTTGTTAATAAAACATAATTTCATGAGTTCACACTTACAAATAATCAAATAGTAAATAGTATGCGTAGTATGCGTAGTATGCACAGTATGCGTAGTATGCATATTTGGCATACAGAGTACTCCCCCAAAAATTGCAAGCCAATGCAGGACAGTAGCCGGAACATTACTGATGACCCCCAAAATTGCCTTGCTTAGGCTGAATGTGCTGCTAGGAGGGTTAGTAAAGGGCCAGCAGAGTTCTCGTCATACTGAAGAAAATCTTTAGGCAGCGCTGAGCTCCTGCGGGAGCTGAGGCAACATCACTGCTGCGGCAGTGGGGGAATTAGCCAAAACTGAGCTCCTGCAGGAGCCGAGGCGACATCACTGCTGCGGCAGTGAGGGAATTAGCCAAAACTGAGCTCCTGCGGGAGCCGAGACGACATCACTGCTGCGGCAGTGGAGGAATTAGCCAGAACTGAGCTCCTGCGGGAGCCGAGGCGACATCACTGCTGCGGCAGTGGAGGAATTAGCCAGAACTGAGTTCCTGCGGGAGCCGAGGCGACATCACTGCTGCGGCAGTGGAGGAATTAGCCAGAACTGAGCTCCTGCGGGAACCGAGGCGACATCACTGCTGCGTCAGTGGAGGAATTAACCAGAACTTAGCTCCTGCGGGAGCGGAGGCGACATCACTGCTCACTGCATGAAAAGAGCTGTATCCGGACAAATATGGGATGGGAAATCCCTGCTAAACTTGAAGTTTCCCAAATGTATGAGACAGACTGCTTGGAAAGGTAATATGCGAATGTAAAACTTCCAGAAACCTGATGTATGTGGATGTATACAGGAATCGGTGAAAGTTTCCTAGGAATTCTCCCAGCTAGCTGCGAGGAGTGGTGGCTGTGAGGTGTGAAGGGTTTTCATATGTTTATGACTAGCAGGAGGTGCTGGCTTTGTTTTCATAGCCAGGTCTGGGAGGGGGGTTAGCCATTGTGTGCCTATACTAGAAAACTGACTACTCTGGCTTTGACCGTTCATCCTGGGTCCCACGCACTTCAGAGGAACACAAGCGGTATGCTAATATGACTGAGAAAGCAACCAAAAAAGACTGGAAGAACATGAGAGTGAGTACATTATGACAGAATTTTCATTTTTGAGTGAACTATTCCTTTAAGTTTGATACATTTCTGGGTGTTTTTTTAGTGGTTAACACATTGTGTGTTTTGCAGTTTCTGGATTCCAGGTCCAAGGTTGTTCAAACAGATGCAGAGAGAGAGAGCTTTGGCAGACTGCAACGGTGGAGCTGATGTCTGATGAGGAGGATGCCATTGTTGATGGAAGGCCAGTGTGGATTGTGAGGTCTCCATCTCACAGGAACCCACAATTGTCAGAACTTTGTCAGCAGCTTCAGCGCAGATTGGAAGGAGACATGTGCTACACTCTTTTACATCATCAGCGTGTTAAGGCTAATGGAAATGGACATGATGGACCTTCATGTCTTGAACTTTAAACTGCACTGGCTTTGCAGTTTTAATAATTGCACCACTAATTGCACATTTGTTCACTTATTCTCTTCTGTTTTGTCTTATTCTTACTCTGTATACTTATTAGGTTAGATTTATTTAGTTTCATATTCTGCAACTTATTTTTTTATATATTCTTTGTGTTTGCTGTGTTTGGTTAAATTTTAAATACTTTGCTGTGTGTACATATTAAGTTAAATTTATTTAGTTTTATATTCTGTAACTGTTATAATATTCTTTGTGTTTGCTGTGTTTGGTTAAATTTTATAAAAGTACTTTGCTTTGTGTACATATTAAGTTAAATTTATTTAGTTTTATATTCTGTAACTGTTATAATATTGCTTGTGTTTGCTGTGTTTGGTTAAATTTTATAAAAGTACTTTTTCCCCTGTACAGTTCCTATATAGTTTTCTTTATATATTTAATGCTTTAAGTGTTTGGTTTAATTTTGATTAAAAGAAATTCTAAATCCATCCTGTTTTCCATTTTGAGGGGGTTGGGTTGTATATGTAAGCCGCTCATTCCAAATAAGTGGTGTGGTGACGTCAGCGGCATCCATAGTGTTGCTGACTGGTGCTGCTGAGTTCCTTGCCAAGGCTGCCGTGCCGGGACGTGGGCTGGAGATTATCGTACGACGCGTGCGAATAGATTGGGAGGGATAGTTTGTAGCGTTGGGGGGTTTTTCCCCTGCTAAGTTAGGCGGCCGCCGCTGATTTCCTCGAACGCTGTACCCCACGTCCGGTAGCGGGTAAGAAAGCCAGCAGTACATTTTTATATTTATTTATATTTGTTGTTATATATGACAGTGAATTGCTTTGTTCGCCGGGGAGGCCTTGGGTAATGTGTATGTTTATTATGGTCCCCCGGCGCTATGTGTTTGTAAAGTGAGCGTGTGTGAATGAGTACGGGGTATGAGGGCAGGTTATCAATTCCCATATCTTCCGTACTGTATACTGACGACGGCTGGGTATTTAGCTTGAGGGGTATTGATGGTATGTCGTCTTGATTGATATTTGGGTTATCTATTTATGTGTGGTATTTATTTATTTATTTATGTGTGGTATTTATGTGATTTAGTACTTGATATTTATATGGCTTTGAGGTTTGCTGTGTAATGAAATTATGCATGTTAGGTGTTCACATGAATTTAATGTATTTCACAACAACCATTGAAACCCTGTGCTGTATAGGTTGCCTTGATCGTTGATGCTGTATTCTTTCATGAGTTAAATTTACTGAATATCAGTCTTGCTAACACATAGTCAGTTGAATGGTCCCTGTCATGATTGCCTTGACCTGCCGTCACCCTGTGTTTTAGTATTATGATTGTACAAAAATAAAATTGTTATATTTGTATTTGTTTAATATTGTGGTCCTTGTGTTTTCTTGGTTATTGAGCCCATATATAATTTAGATCCAGTAGAGAACCTGTGTATTATCCCTATAATTTGCTGGGGTGTTACATATAGTGAGTGGGGTGGTTAAGGTTTATTAACATAGCTGGCCAAAACCAATCAAGTCACTATAGGGCTTGGGTTGGGCTAAATGAAAACCGTGACCAATCAAATACTAGTATCAGGAAATTGACAGGGTACTGTCCCAATAGTTTTCAGGGTTTTGGGTGGGTTTTTGTTTAAAACAACCAATCAAAGTTGAGAAAAAACACCAAAAGGGACAGCAGAGGTGTGTCAAGGTGTGAAGTGCAAAGGGCTCTTGAGGTGTGAAAATGTCTCCTGACAAAATTCTTGAGTGGATTATTGCAATGGCTGTATGTACCACAGTAATATCCCTTCACCAGGATTTGTGGTCTTGTGAATCCAGCCGCTTCACTTCTAAAATGTTTCTGGTGTGAGTTGACACCGTTCAGAGAACGCAACAAAACCTGCCCGAAGCCGTAACGCACCACAGACGTATGCATTGTAAACTAGACTGAAGCATTTCAGAAGCGAAGCGGAGATTTGCCTTTCTGTTTTTTTTCATTGATTTTTTTTCATGTTTTTAATGGCTAAATGGTTATATTTTGTCAGGTTTAATTGTGTTTATTGCTATGCCATACTTTATTTTGCTGTAGCCTGCAGATGACGTTAATACACTTAAAAGTCCAGATATGGACAACAAGAACAAATAAATTACAAATCTCTTGTCGTCAGTTTCTGGCCTCCTAGTGATATGAGTGGGTGTTTACACAGTGTGATTATTTTGACTTTATTTTGTATTTGAGCTGCTCATCTTGGACGTGGTGTCCGACAAAAATAGGCAAGGCGCCTGTCTTTAGCGAAGCGGGACGGCGAGCCACTTCTGGGATAATTCTGAACCGCACCGCGGCACGGCTGGTGTAAACACGAGCATTGACTAAAGTGGCTGCATATCAGCTCCGGTAGCTGCATCACAGCCGCAATGCGCCACAGATGCGTGCAGTGTAAACGAGGCTTTAGAGTTATTAGTCTAACTCTGATCATTTTCTCTTTCAACACCTTGTGCCCTATTTTTCCTTTTCTTTACCAGAGAACTGGACGGTATCTACTGAAAGCAGATTCAGAATGTTAGTTTAACAGAGAATAGAAAGAACTACTGTGAGACCAGTGAATAATCAAAAGGAATAAAGTTAGTTCTTAACAGAATTTGAATCAGTCTCTGTAGTGATCATTGAGATGCAAGTGAGGGAAAGGAAATCCTTCTGTGTTCTGTGTGGATTACCAGTCAGTTTAACTTGTTTGGCTGTTGCATTGGATCGTCAGCCAGTGATGGCATTCAAAGGCCTGGTGTTGTGCTTTATGTTGTTTCTCTGCCTCTAAGGCAGTCTGACTTTTGATCAATCCTGCCAAAAAATCGCATAATGCATGACAGAATTGTCCTTAGGAAAAGACTCAAGTGAACATTTAACCTTTTCCTGTACTGAATCAATCTTCTCCATGCTGACCCCTCCAGAAGTGTCAAACTTCCTCTTTTAGAAGGGGAGCTGAAGGCCCATCAGCCACTTCCTCTTCTTCTCTCTGTTTTGTGAAACAGACAGTCTATTTGCTCATATTTGTCAAGACAGCATTTCCAGAAGCTGCGTGATCTGAAATGTGAACAATCAAGAGAACCTCCTAATTCAAATTAAACCTACAGCTCTTATAATTAATAAAATTCAGTTTTATTATTTATTTATTTTTTAAACTGTAATGAATATCCCTTAATTCCAGAAGTCTAATCTGGTTAACACAACAGAGGTTCCTCATTCTATTAATAAGCTTAGTTGTTCTTTGAAGGAAAAAGCAAGCAGCAAACATCAGGTAAACTATTCTAATTAATATAGAGTATGGTGTATGCTTTGTCTTTTCTTGTTTACTGGAAATTAATATTACTGTAAGATGTCTGTTATGTGCCTGCATTTTCAAATCATAAATTCTATTTAACTTGGTCACCCAATCTCGTTCTCATTCAACACAATGCACAAAAGTTATCTTAGTTAACAAACCAAAATCATAAAACTTCTGCAATGTATCAAATCTTAAACTGTCTCCCAGAGATATCAATTTTCAGATGTCTGTAATTAACTAAATATAATATAAGCCATATCTTTGATGGCTTTCAATTAACATTGTACTTTGTATTAATTTATCTATTTAACTCTTGAAATGCCGGTATTTCATTTAAAGCATAGTTTTTAACCTATCTGAGCCAAGACATAAATCAAATCTCATAAAAATCTATTCTGTTAAATTAAGTTGCATATATCTTAGTTGGTATTTGACTTATGATTGCACCGTGGATTTGATAAACAATGCTGTTAAGATCTCATTCTAACACAGCAAAGACAGAACAGAGCAGGAATTAATTTCTTTCAAAAACTTCACTTGATCAAAGTGAACTTGGGCTACAACAATCTGCTGATTTACGACTCTGTCTTTCTGTCCATCCTGTCCAGATTGATTTACAGAATTTTAAAAATATGTACATTTTTGTTTGCTGTTTCCAGACCCCATATTCTCTGTGTCACCGTGGATCAGTCTACAAACACGGTGAGTCATGTCATTCTCTCCCATTATTGCAAGTTGTCACGTTTAGTATGGCTTTCTCTGTCAGCGATGAGGGATTTACATGTCATAAATGTAGGGAATAGTCAGGATGACAAAAAGAGGCACGCATCCAAACTTTAATCGAGGATAGTAAGAATGTATGGGCTTTGTCTAGCTTAGTGAACTCTGTACATTGTTCGGTTCCGGCTGTAGAGCCCGCGCAGCAGGGCACTTGGGTAACGGTGAGGCGGCCTAGCCGCAGAAAACACCACTCTTCCGTTCCATTAAAAACATCAAACAGGTTCTCCCCACTCAGTGACGCACCCACTGAGAATCCTGTTGAAAGTGCCCTAGTTATTGGCGATTCTATTACACGGAAGGTGAAAATAGAGACACCAGCCACCATAGTCACATGTTGCCGGGAGCCAGAGCACCTGACATCAAAGCAAATTTAAAAGTGCTGGCTAATGCTAATCGTAAATACTCTAAAATTATTATTCACGTCGGCACAAATGATGTTCGACTTCGCCAGTCGGAGATCACTAAAATTAACATTAAAGAGGTGTGTGAACTCGCAAGTACAATGTCAGGAGAAGTAATTTGCTCTGGTCCCCTTCCTGTTCATAGGAGTGATGAGATAGTTAGCAGATTATCATCACTCAATGGCTGGCTGTCTAAGTGGTGTCCGCAGATTAATATAGGTTTCATAGACAATTGGAAAAGCTTTTGGGGCAGACCTGACCTGTTGAAAAGAGATGGTATTCATCCCTCCCGGGATGGTGCTGCTCTTCTCTCTAGTAATATGGCACATAGTCTTAGAGCTGAAACATGACAAACTACGGCCCAGGTCAGGAAGCAGACAGACTGGCTAAACCGACCGTCTGCTAGCCGTCTCACGTCACAGAACTCAGATAATTCACAGCACATAGAAACTCTTGCACCTACATATTATCACATAGAGACTGTGTCTGTACCCCGAATTAATAAAAACAAAAAAACTTCCAAACCCATTTAATGGTACAAACCCAATTCCAAAAAAGTTGTGACACTGTACAAATTGTTTATAAAAAAAGGAATGCAATAATTTACAAATCACATAAACTTATATTTTATTCACAATAGAATATAGATAACATATCAAATGTTGAAAGTGAGATATTTTGAAATGCCATGCCAAATATTGGCTCATTTTGGATTTCATGAGAGGTACACATTCCAAAAAAGTTGGGACAGGTAGCAATAAGAGGCCGGAAAAGTTAAATGTACATAAGGAACAGCTGGAGGACCAATTTGCTTATTAGGTCTTATTAGGTATTAGGTCTTATAACTTATTAGGTCAATTGGCAACATGATTGGGTATAAAAAGAGCCTCTCAGAGTGGCAGTGTCTCTCAGAAGTCAAGATGGGCAGAGGATCACCAATTCCCCCAATGCTGCGGCAAAAAATAGTGGAGCAATATCAGAAAGGAGTTTCTCAGAGAAAAATTGCAAAGAGTTTGAAGTTATCATCAACTACAGTGCATAATATCATCCAAAGATTCAGAGAATCTGGAACAATCTCTGTGCGTAAGGGTCAAGGCCGGAAAACCAATGTGAATGTGACCAGACAAAAGATGTTATTTGTTGTTATATAAAGGATATATGTGAAAAATAATTTATATTATTATTTATTTATTTTGTATTTACAAAAAAATATAGAGACAAAGGAGCAATACATTACAAAAAGGGAGTAAAGTATAAGTCTGAAAGCAATAAAATATGAAGATTTTGAAATAAATGACTGCATATAAACATTTTACACTTTAAAACATCACAGTGAGAGAGATATGAAAGAACATGTTCACTGAGCAGGTAAAGCTCAATCAGGTTCAATCAGTCTCCAGCAGAAAAATACAAAACTGTCTGTACACATTAACAGAACAGAATCTGAAAACAAATTACACACAACAAAAGCACTGCTCTGAGGCCCTTGAATAAAACCATTAATTTCCTTTAAACAGCCCTTAAACAGAAGCACATTTCTATCAGTGTCGCAAGGCGACTCCTGCGTACACCACATCCTCCTCCTCTTGAGCTCTCTGTAAGAAAACACACCACAACATTACTGAACATGTATCATTATTTTAGCTTATATACACAAATACACATCCAGATCAGATCAGACTTTTAGCTGAACTAATACACACACACAGAAATTAAGTTCCTACCGATTTCTGTGCTTTCCGTTTGTAGAACGTGGGATCAGCGTATGTGATTTCTTCACCGCTCTGAACTGATTCTACAAAAAATGACAAAGAATTGTTGTTGCTTTTTCTGCAGCTCCGATTTTCATTATTTTAATATTATAATACAGGGCTGTGGGATGCTTGATTCTGATTGGTGGAAGTGTAAGGTATGAACCATGGTTTAACTAATGAATTAAAAAAAAAAAAAAAAAAAAACTATGATAAAGGTGTATAATAACCAAATTAGTCTGCACATCAATGGCTCCATTACTAGCTCTAAAATTACATATTAGTAATGTTGTTATAATTAGTAACGGAGGCTTGATGAGATACATAAGAAATTAGGCCTACACACAAGAGCACATTAAAGGCATAGTTTAGCTAAATTATAATAACCTAAACTTGTACAAATTTCCTTCTTCTGATGAACTCAGTAGAAGATATTTTAAAGATTGTGGGTAACAAAACATTCATTGACTTCTACAGTATTTTTCCCCATACTATGGAAGTCAGAAGCTACCACCAACTGTTTGGTTTCCCACATTTTTTTCAAAACAACATCTTTTGTGTTCAGCATACAACATTAATATATGATCTCATACAGTCATGACTTCTAGCAGTGAAACTTACATACTGTGCCTTTAAAAACTATTTTTATAGATTTATCAGCAGTAGGGAATACTTGCCTTCTTGGTCTGTTTTCCTGCAGATGCAGAAGATCCCGACTACAGCTACGATCAACAGAGATCCAGCAGCAGCAGCAGAGATCAGTCCAATTATCAACGAGGATACGCCTTGATACAGAGTAGACACAATGAAGAGTTAAAGTGAATGAATCTGTCAATCTAACCTTCATACCTATATAACTTCAGAGATCAGTTCAGCAAATGAACAAATATATCAGCGCTGTTGTACCTGCACATGTGTGACAGAGTTGAGTGATGTTGAGATGTTTGGTCTGATGGCTGATGGTATTGTTGATCACACAGCTGTAGGTGTTTTTATCCTGATATTCCACCTCCAGAGGAAGAGAGAGACTGATGCTGAGATCAGACACACTGATGCTGGAGAATGAACTGTTTCCTTTGAACCAGGAGAGAGTCACATGACTCACATTCACAGCTGAACACACCAATGAACATGATGATGATGAACATTGTGAAGAGTCTCTGCTGATGACAGGAACAGGCAGACGAGCTGGAAAATGTGAGAGAATATGGATAAATGAGTATTAATGAAGTAGATGAGAAATCAAGTGTGAAAAGTAGAGCATTTAAAACAATCTGATATTGAAAGAACAGTGTACTTGTTTAGCAAGCAAATTAAAAGTAGTGTTGTAGTCAAGACCACCTCAACCAAGACCGTAAAGACCAAGACCAGACTAGCACTCAAATTCATCTGAAAGATTGACATTTACTGCCTGAGAAATGTCTTATTTTTAATCAATAATTACAATTATAAGACACTATATAGAACTGTTATCAATCAACTGAAATCACTAACAACAATATTCATCTTAACACTGCAGAGGTGGAACAGAAGTCTGAATTGGTACAATTACAAATGCATAAATAATGTTGAGATTAATGTTTTGAAAAAAATCAATATGACATTTGCAATTGTGCTCATATTTGCGAAAACAGCCCTCTCTCTTGTGATATTACTGAATTAGAGGCTATTATTTATTATAATATAAATATCAAGATCTTATACAAGTACTTTTTCAATCATATCTTAAATTTTATGGGCGTTTGTATTAATTTTAGTGCCATTTTTGACTCAGTCCCTTTTCGATTTCTGAGCTGGAACAATAACGAAATAAATGGAATTAGAAATAAGTTATTGATTGCATTTGAAGCACAAGGTTTTACATCCAATCAAAATAATGATGTTAACAAAGAAATCAGACAACACAACAGCAATTTAGTGATATCCCCGCAGTCTTACCCGGTCTTGAAAAAAAATACTTTTAGTCTGAGACCAAGATAATTAATAGATGTAATTTATGAATAAAGCATGAAGATTTTAGTTAAATATTTGAGAATTTTTTTTATGCCTCATTTACAATCAAGCTGTAATTGCAGGACTATTAAATAAAAGTTATTCAGCTGCAAAGAATGAATATATGCAATGAAATTAGCCTATTTTATTTCAGGTTTAACATTATTAATATGCTTATTTTAAGTCTATAACCAAAAAATGAACACTAAAGAAACACCCAAATCATCAAACAGGATAGTAATTCTCTCCTCACCATAGACAGTGAGATTGATCGTGTTGATCGTGCCTCTTCTGCTGCTGGAGACTGTATAAAGTCCAGAGTCTGTGGTTCTGCTGTTGATGATGGTCAGAGATCCAGTCTGATGATCCAGTTTCAGTCTGTCTCTGAATCTCCCAGCAGCACTTTCATTATAAAATTCACTCTTGTTGTTCATTACACTAGCTATGAGAAACTCACCAAACTTCCACTCGATCTCTTCATCTCTGTGTATTTGAGTGAAACTAGAGTTCAGAGAGACTGATTCTCCCTCAGTCACTGACTCTGACTTCACTGCATCAGCAACAAACACACCTGAACACACACACACACACCACATTTGCAGTTTTTTTTCTCAATTTGAAAATCATTTGATAAGATATAATCATGAACAAATGTCTAATAAAACATGAAAATGAAACATTGCTAATAACAGAATGGTTTGTTTGTGAGCAAATAATAATAAGCCATAAAAATACTCACCAGTCAGATTCCATAAACACAAACAGATGAATATAAACATGTCAGATATGTTGAGGTGTCTAGATCATAAAAGGAAATCCCAGCAGAAATGGGATAGTTAGTGTGAGAAGATCAGGAGAGGACAGTGCTGTGGGTTTGTAGTGAAGCTCAGAGTGAATAATAAGCTCCTCTAGAGCACTTCCCTTCAGAGGCTCTGTGGCTTCTCACTTATATGGGTTTATCTGAGTAAAAACTTTTACTGCTTCATGTCTGTTAGTAGGGCGAGTGTTTAGAGCACACTGAAGAAGAACAGTGTCCAGTGTGTTTAGTAACACGGGTTATAATGGCTTCTGAACTTTAAGAAGAATTACTACTGACTGATGTTCCCATTCCTCCCAGTTCAGTGTTATAAAAGATTGTTTTTAAATAATTCTGTTATGAATTATCTCAGTGGTTAGTCTCACACCAAGACACTACTGGTCAAAAGTTTTTGGACGGTAAGATTTTTAAATGTTTTTAAAAGATGTGTCTTCTGCTCACCAAGGCTGCATTTATTTCATCCAAAATACACTTGCAAGGTTATTTAATCTTACATTTATGGTCCCGATTCGTGCCTCATTCTCAGTTTGTCTTTTTCACTCATTGAATGCATAGGCCTATGGGAAAGAGTCATGAACATGAAGCCAATTCGTTCACAAAACCTCCTCTCAGACTTACTTCAGTACATGGCTTTTAAACATGTTCAGGGGGTGGTGTAACAACTGTCCAATGAGAATATACTTTCATGATATAGGAATGTGGTACATATAGAAAAAACAAGTCTAAATATGGTCAACATCTGGTCCAGTGCCCCTGCCTGCCTGGAGATCCAAGAAGACCCCTTCTATACTTGCAATACAAAAGACAGGGACCCTTTCTTGGCTGCTTTCCAAGAAACACACACACATACACATTGTGTACATTAAGACCAGATGTGTGACGAAACCATAACATCTAGTCTCCGTTCTACCCTTGCATCCGTGAAGACCAGGTGAGGGAAAACAGGGAGAAACAAGGAAAGAAAAGTCAGGCTGATAAGAAAATCTATCAACACTGAAAACAGTAATATTGTGAAATATTATTACAATTTAAAATAATGGTTTTCTATTTTAATATAGTTTAAAATGTAATTTATTCCTGTGATCAAAGCTGAATTTTCAGCATCATCACTCCAGTCTTCAGTGTCACATGATCCTTCAGAAATCATTCTAATATGCTGATCTGCTGCTCAAGAAACATTTATGATTATTATCAATGTTGAAAACAGTTTTTGTAAAATTTGTTTATTTGATGAATAGAAAGTTCAAAAGAACAGCACTTATCTGAAATACAAAGCGTTTGTAACATTGGGGTCAGTAAGAGTATTTTTTATTTTTTGGGGAAAAATTAATACTTTAATTCAGCAAGGATGCATTAAATTGATTAAAAATGACAGTAAAGAAATGTATAATGTTATAAAAGATTTTTACTTCAGTTAAATGCTGTTCTTTTGAACAAATTACATTACATAACAATTACATAAAAAAAATTACATAACTGTTTTCAACACTGATAATAATCAGAAATGTTTCTTGATCATCATATTAGAATGATTTCTGAAGGATCATGTGACACTGAAGACTGGAGTAATGATGCTGATAAATTACACTTCACTATATAAATTTAAATTGTTATAATTTAACAATATTACTGTTTTTATTGTATTTTGGATCAAATAAATGCAGCCTAAGCAGAAGAGACTTTTTCCGTTTAAAACTTTTTGACCAGTAGTGTACCTTACATAGACTCTGGGAAAATGGGTAGCGGGATGTTTTACAAACAGAAAGAAAAAAAAAAAAATAATAATAATTTCCGCATTGTGTATATATAGCTTCATGTATCTGACAGCTGGTTCTGCAACTGATTCTTTATGAGCATCTAATGTTAGCCTAATTTATTTTTAAAAAGAACAATTATAAATGTTTTAACCATTCCCCACTTTTCAAATACAAGTAGTGTGTTGGCTTTAACTTATAAATTAAAACGTATTAAAGAAAACTGGGTAACACTATAATAACTGCACACTATGAAGCATTAGTTAAGCATTAGTAAACAGGCAATTCATCATTTATAAAACAATAATAGACATTTACAATTACATATACATTTATTCATTTGGCAGATGTTTTTATCCAAAGTGACTTACAAGTGAGGAATACAACAAGCGAGTCGTCATGACGAGGCACATAGACGAGAAGTACTCACAATACAAGTTTAGGCGGTGCTCAGAGTATCATAAACTACAAGAGAGAGGGATTAGAGGAAGTGAAAGGATAGGAATAAGAATGTTTTTTTTTTTTGTGCTCATGAAAGAGATGAGTTTTCAGCTGTCTTTTGAATATTGCCAGGGATTCAGCATAATGGACATTAGTAAGCCATTTATAAATACAGCTATACATTATTTGTTCTTGATTTATAAGCATATATAATGTGTTTAATGATTGTATTTTCATACTTTATTAATGATCAATTCATAATTTCTAAATTAAGTATTACATTATTTACAAATCAGTTATTTAGGAGTTGTCAGCGGTTCATAAGATCATTTAGGAAGTGTAAGTAAATGATTAATAAACTATTTAAACATATATAAATAGCTTATTATTTAGACATATAGTAATAGTTACTTAGTGTGTTAATAAATGCTTTATTAACACATTCCTACTGAAATTCATGATTAATTCAGGTAGTTAAAAAAAACTATTTGTGAGCTCATCTAAAGTGAGGAATATTTATGCCTTGTGAAGCTTTTATTAAAAGAAGATTTAAATGATACAGATATACTTATTTCGGGGGGTGGGGGGTGGGGGGAGGGGGGGTAAAGCTTTACAACAGGTAACTTGATAGAAACTTTAAAACATTAGAGAACAGCAGTGCAGAAGAACTGAGCCTTTAAATCTCATTTATAAAAGCTTTCCAAGGCACAAATAGTCCTCACTTTAGATGGGCTCACAAAAAAAGTTAACTGACCACTTCTAAATGTCTATTAACCTGAATTAAATCATGAATTGCAGTAGGAATATGTTAATAAAGCATTCATTAACACACTGACTAACTATTTCTATGTCTAAATAATAATGTGTATAAATGAATGTTTAAATAATTTATCATTTACTTACACTTCCTAAATGATCTTATGAACTACTGACAACTCCTAAATAACTGGTTTGTAAATAAAGTAATTTATCATTTCTAAATTAAGAATTGAGTATTAATAAAGTATGAAAATACAATTATTAAACACATTATAGATATGCTTATAAATCAAGAATAAAGCATTTATAACTATTTATAAACTGCTTATTAATGTCTATTAATGCTTTATAAGTGATGAACTGACTGTTTACTAATGCTTAACTAATGCTTCATAGCGTGTAGTTATTATAAAGTGTTACCAAAAAAGGTAATAGTTTACACTTGTTTGTGGAAATAATAGTTAAGCTATATATATATATATATATATATATATATATATATATATATATATATATATATATATATATATATATATATATATATATATATATATATATATATATATATATATATATATATATATATATATAATTCTGCTAATCTCTGTCCTAGTGTCACAAGTTGCTTCATTTAAGACACATGCAGATCCTGAAAAACTTTTAAATGATTTATTGTTTTATTTCACAAGAACAAATCTTTAAACTGTGCACTTGACCCAAAATAACAATTAAAAAAAATCTCTCCTGACTAAAAACTAAATAATCTAACAAATATAATCACTTGTCTATTTAAAGGAAAGGATTTCTACTTATTAAAGTCTGTCTGTCACACTAAAAACATCATCAAGAGAGATTAAAGACTGAGAAACAGCATAATAAAAATAAAAAAAATACATTTACCTATATAAAAAAAAATACAAATTAAATAAAGAAAGGTGACCATTAATCATGGCTTTCAACAAATGCTTGTTTTTGTTGTTGTTTTCTGTTGTCATAAATATAATAGTGAAATATCACTATATTCATGCATATGCTAATAAAGTACAAAAATAAAGGAATTTAAAAACATCATAACCCTGACAATCTGTCAGCAAGTAATAATAATTAATAACAAGTAATAATATAATTAATGCTTTTATTTAGATAATGGTTTTCGAGATCATTATCTCATCAAGCAGGAAATCACTTTATATTTTTAGTACTTTTTTATTATTCATACGTCCTATTACAGTCAATAACAACAGAGACTGTGTAAAAGTACATGAAAACAAGCCAGCAATACATTTTCAGGTTATTATGTGTCAACAAACACTTTACTTGGTAACACTTTACAATAAGGTTCATTAGTTAACATGAACTAATAATGAACTACACATCTACAGCATTTATTAATCTTTGTTAATGTTAATTTCAACATTTATTAATACATTATTAAAATCTTGTTAACATTAGTTAATGCACTGTGAACTAACATGAACAATGAACAGCTGGATTTTAATTAACTAACATTAACAAAGATTAGTAAATACAGTAACAAATGTATTGCTCATGGTTAGTTCATGTTAGTTAATACATTAACTAATGTTTAACTAATGAACCTTATTGTAATACTTTTTTTTTTTTAAAGATTCCTAAAATATTTGTGTTTTCTCTTTATTATGACAGGTAGTCTAATTTTTATATAAAACTTTTGATATGAAATGATATTTGAAATATATGTTATTACAAGAAATTATATTTCTTGTAATATCACATCTACAGTTTTTCAAGAACATCTCTACCTTCCTGATATCTGATTAATCAGAGTTTGATGGATATTTCTGGACGATCTTCTTCTGTTCAAGACTTCTGGATCTGATGTCATAAACCAGAACAACCACAGTAGCCACGCCCACCAGAGCAGAGAGAGCCAATCGGATCACAGCTTCAGTAAAGCCACAACAGTGGATACTCTCTTCTGAGACTGTATGAAAAAATGAGCAACATAAATATATAATTATTATTAATATAGTTTGTGAAAACATACACACACACACACACACACACACACACATACATACATACATATATATTAATTAGATATCATCAGTGAAGTACCTGCAGCACATGTGTGACAGAGCTGAGTGTTGTTGAGGTGTTGAGTCTGGTTTCTGATGGGATTGTTCAGCACACAGCTGTAGGAATCATCCACACACTCCAGATGGAGAAGAAGATCAGACCGGCTGCTGAGATCAGACACTCTGATGCTGGAGAATGAACTGTTTCCTTTGAACCAGGAGAGAGTCACATGACTCACATTCACAGCTGAACACACCAATGAACATGATGATGATGATGATGATGATGAAGAGTTTAGTGAAGAGTTTCTGCTGATGACAGGAACAGGCAGACGAGCTGAAAACATGACAGAATGAATCAGATTCAGTAGAAATCACTGTGATCTTCTGGATAAAATGATCAGCATCATCACAGAATTCTCCATCATTTTATCATATTCTCAGTAACATTATCTGGTGAATTTAGTCAACAGATGTAACAGGATAGCAATTCTCTCCTCACCATAGACAGTGAGATTGATCGTGTTGATCGTGCCTCTGCTGGTGCTGGAGACTGTATAAAGTCCAGAGTCTGTGGTTCTGCTGTTGATGATGGTCAGAGATCCAGTCTGATGATCCAGTTTCAGTCTGTCTCTGAATCTCCCAGCAGCACTTTCACCATAAAATTCACTCTTGTTGTTCATTACACTAGCTATGAGAAACTCAGCAAACTTCCACTCGATCTCTTCATGTCTGTGTATTTGAGTGAAACTAGAGTTCAGAGAGACTGATTCTCCCTCAGTCACTGACTCTGACTTCACTGCATCAGCAACAAACACACCTGAACACAAGTTTTTTTTTGTTCATTGGAAAAAAATAAAATTATAAACAAATAAATAAACAAAAATCTGCAGAACTGATCTTCACTAATTTCAATGTATAATTCAATAATGTATAACAAATTAAACCTTTGATGTCAATGAATGAGAAAAATTACAAAATAACATCATGAACAAAGAAAGTTGAGTTCAATGACAAAACAAAACCTCTACACAGAAATGAACCCATAAAATACTTACCATTCAGACTCCATAAACACAAACAGAGGAATATAAACATATCCATGTCATTTATATGTTTTTGCATTTCAGTGAACGGTTTCAAATTACAACAGTTCCTAATTTCCCAAGTTTCTAAATGCTACATTTAAACAACAAAAAGCCATAAATGTGATCATAAAGGCTGAAGATCTGGTAATACAGCAACAGAAGAGCTGAAGGAACAGTCAGTGCTGCAGGTCTGTTGTGAAGTGGAGGAGTGAATCAACTGCTACTTTGAGAAACCACTTGATGACGTCACAGCTTAGTCCTCATTGGTCTAAACTTTTGAGTTCTGTTCTCTTCTAAAATGCCAGAATAAGCTGTGACATCATGTTTTTATGTTTATGTGTGAATATCCAAACTGACAGTGGGATCTTTCAAAATTATAATATACATGTTTTCATTTAGCTTAACTGAAATGGATGAAAAAAAAAGATGTCCATGTCCATTTTCACTTCAAAGCAAAAGAAAATATACTTGTTTGAGATGCCAAAGCCACTGGAAGGCAAGCCTGCCACCTACACGATAGGCTGAGAGGGGTCGTGAATTAGTTAGACGTTAGAGTCGTGAACGCGGATTGACAACAGACCCGGAAGAGAAGACAATGCTGAATAAAGTCGTAGTTTTTGTTATTTTTGGACCAAAATGTATTTTCGATGCTTCAAAAACTTCTAACTAACCCACTGATGTCACATGGACTACTTTGATGATGTTTTTATTACCTTTCTGGACATGGACAGTATACCATACATACATTTTCAATGGAGGAACAGAAAGCTCTCGGACTAAATCTAAAATATCTTAAACTGTGTTCTGAAGATGAACGGAGGTCTTACGGGTTTGGAAGGAACATGTCATTAATGACATAATTTTCATTTTTGGGTCAACTAACCCTTTAACACTTAACATGACTCAAATATTTTGTAAATTGCCTTCAGTCTCTTTATCGTGTCTTTTGATATTTTAAAAATCATCTCACTTTGCTTGCGCCCAGGTGAAAAAAATACTATATTAATTTATAGTAAATACCATACTATAGTACTATAAGTAGGCCTACTTGAATTAATTCTGTTAATTCTATAGTTGCTGTGATAACATAATATAAACAAATGACTTTACCCAATTTTGTAATATACCCTAAAGTTTTCTACAACTTATTATACTTATTATAAAATATTATACTTGACCAGTGGTTCCCAAACTGGGGTACGTGAGGTGACAAGATGGGGTACGTGAACAAAATGCTGAGTAGTTCATTTAATTCTACCTTAAAGTAATATTAAAACAAGCATGCATTTCTAACTGCCAAAATGTCGTAAATCCAGTACATTTAATCAAATTACCTCATCATTTGCAGTCAAAAATGACTGTATCCACACGCAGCGTGATAGGATTGTGTGCAGTCAGCTGCCTTAAATCACACTAAATTACTGTCGTTCTCGACAATTCACCTTTGTAAAAGTGGGGATTTAGCACTTTCTCGCATGAAGAACAAATATAGACACAGATAATGGATTCGTTACGATTTAAACTTTCTCTGACACAAAAACATACCTTGAGTGAGATATTGTATTGAATGATGATAACGAGCAAGAATGCAATTGTTCCCAAATATCCACATGCAAACGTGACTATTATACAACAGGTCAAAAAACAAAACGTACATTTTATACACAGTAGACCTGTTAGTATTTACTGTATTTTGCAATGAAATAATAGTTCTAACGAACACCACAGCAGAACTACAACACACGTCTGTGTTGCGCGAACGGCTTTGAACGAATCGTGAGAATCAATGATTCAATAATTCATTCACAGCCACTTGCTTCGTTACTGAATGAATGACTCGATGACTCACTCATAAAAACAGTGACTCGCTTCCACCTACTGGCAGTTGTAGTTTAATATTTGAAAGTTTTTCTTGGTTTTACCATCATTGCATATTTCTCTATTGAACATTTTTATTTAAAATATTATTTTATAAAGTTATTCATAAAGGAAAAAAATCTGCACTGGGAAATTAATTTAGGTAATAAATTGGGGGCAAATATTGTCCCTTAATGGTCAAGGTGTGACTGCAGTCTGAGTGGAAGAGAGGGAGTACGCTGAAGAATGGTAATCCGTCCATGCTAAAAAGTTTGGGAACCACTGTACTAGAATATACACTACAGTTTACTGTAGTAAAAACTAAAGTATACTACAGTATTTACAACAGTTTATCAATTCACTATAGTTAATACTACAGTATTCTGTAGCATTCATTAACAGTGTTAATTCACTATAATATTTTTTCTTCACCTAGGTGGTTACATATTCATGGTTTGTGATTTTACTTTGTTGTTGGTGCTGTATTTTATTTCATTGGTTACATTTTCCAATACTGACCAATGTTTTTGTGGATTTTTAGAGGCATTAGTATTGTGAGATGCTCCGCTTTACTTACTGCGATGCAAAATGTGCTGCAACAATTTCCAGTGTCCAGTGTTTTAAACCGACCAGACGGCACAGTTTGAATGAACACCTTCAAATTCACTTCAAAGGCTGTTGTCCATGGAGGTATGAACATTTCTTTTGTATTCTGAATTTAAAATGTTGTTTTTGCATTTTGACTTTAGAACAATGAAACTTGTTTCTTTTATGCAGTTTTTATGGTTATATATTTAAAGGGGTGGTTAAATGTGATTTCACTTTTTTTAACTTTGTGGAAGCGGAAGAGGTGTATACACTGGACGCGAGCGGCGCGACGCGTCAAAAGATATATAACCCATTATAATCTTTGGTATTTTCTACACTGGATGCGGCGCTGAAGACAGCTTCCAGAATCTACACCAATTTATTTCTGGATTTACACAAAGGCTTTTACTGAAAGATGAAGCAGTTCCCACTTTAAAAGCAGAAGCTGCTGTTTATTTGCTTAAAACTGTAACGCTGCATTCACACGGGGCGCTGACGTTAAAGCCTCGTTTACACTGCACGCGTGTGCGGCGCGTTACGGCTGCGACGCTGCTACCGTATTATGAGGGTGGAATCGTGCCATTGATTACCAACCAAAGGAAACAGTCGTGTACTTTTTACGTGTGAGAAGGGGTACGTCGCAACACAGACGCGTGAGACTAACGCCGGAGAAGGAGCACGTCGCATCACTATGGAAGACCAAATGGGTCAAAATACGCCAGTAACCAAACGCCTGGTGCCCAGAAAACGCCGTTATTTGAGGCGTTTTAGACGAAAAGACGGTGCAAAATACGGCGTTATGTAGTACAAGCGCCATAAATGACGGCGTTTTCACCGCAGAAACGCCGTTAATATCGGCGGTTTTGATCCGACCCAAAACGCTGTTCATTTCGCCGTTTGGCGTTCCATATTACGGCGTCAGTTACGGCGCTTCAGTCTGTCAAAGACGGCGTAAAAAGCGGCGTTTTCTATAATATTCAAACCAGCCCCTCCTTTTACTACACAGCCCAGCCCTATTAAAAGACGGTAAGACCTGTGTAGTAGAATGTCGATCCACCTCAAGAGTCCTGTCTTTTAACGCTATTGCAACTGATATTTGGACTTTCATCGTGTGATATTTGTATTTTTTTCATTGGGCATGTGTGTATGTGACTTTTCCTTAATCATATATGCCTAAGTAAAACTATTTTATAATCTTTTGTGTACGTTATTGTTTGTGAAAACCACAGAGCTATCGTTTGTTCACGAGTCAGTAGTCTACTCTTTATTTCGTGACAGAGTTCGAGGTCTCTCTCTCGCTCTCTCTCCTTTTCGGTTTTTGTGTTATTCTGTTTGGTCTTTTAAATATCTACAACTGTATGTTGCTGACAACTTAACCAACAGGAAATGCTTTATTCATAATGCTTTTTAACAGGAGACCTGGCATATGCTTTAATAGCCTACACGCAACAGCTAAATATAGGCTTCTTATTGTTGTGTGCAATGGCTTTGGGTCGGGTTTATTGTTGATTAAAAAATATTTCCTACACAAGCGAGTTTGTTTTCGCCCACTTGATGCAAACCTTGAGCATAATACCTATAGGTTTCTGACGAACAAAACGGTAATGTAGGCTACATATACATTTCCTTGCTTTGTTCTTAACCTGATTAATTAATTTATCTCTTACATCGAGCAATGCTGCTGAATAAATAAATATAAACACATTATTGCGGTTACAGCAAATACACAAGGATTGTCTCCGTCCTGTTGCATATTTCCCGACATTATAACTGTTCTTTGTGTGCTTATAATTACAATTTCTAGCAGCGCGGTGAGCATATTTCAGTTCAATCATAGAATAATCAATTCTGTCAAACTTCCAATTGACAATTCCTAGACCTACAGACAGTTCTGTAATAACTACTGGCACTAGGCCTATATCTTTTTTTTACCAGTAGCCTATATATTCTTTTTTTATTGGCCTATGCACTTTAATAGATTTAATTAAAAAAAATAAAGCCTTTCTTTCGGTTTGGAAAAATTATCTTAATATTGATCAATGTTTCATCAACACACAAACACACACATTATATTATATTATATTATATTATATTATATTATATTATATTATATATTATATATTATATTATATATCTTTTTTTTCCCTTTTTTTTTCTTTCCCCCTCGATCCAGCATGTCACAAAGGGCTATTCTGAGTTGAACGAGCGGACTGAGCTCTGCACTGGAACATCATCGGCTATAGCTATAAGACTGTAATAGGCCTATATTAATCACATATAAATTATTATTTATTATCACGCATTGTCTTAAATGGACATTGATATCGCTTAGCCTACAGTGAATACTATATTGTGCACCTTAGCCTGTTCATTCTGATGTCAAATAGCCTATATAATGATATATATATATATATATATATATATATATATATATATATATATATATATATATATATATAAAATTTTAGCTGGATACTATTTGCACCTCAGTATTTTGTACATTATAAAACAGTAGGCTATGCAATAATAACATATTGAGTGTAAATGATTATATTTATTAAATAATGATTGCCACCTTATGGGACAATAAAGCTTTCCCTACACCTACCAATAAACCTGATCGATAAACACTTTACACATATATATATATAGCAATGTGTGTGTGTGTGTGTGTGTGTGAGTGTGTGAGTGTGTGAGTGTTGATGAAACATTGATCAATATTAAGATATAATTTTTCCAAACCGAAAGATTCAATTAAAAAAATAAAGCCTATTAAAGTGCATAGGCCAATAAAAAAAAAAAAAGAATATATAGGCTACTGGTAAAAAAAGATATAGGCCTAGTGCCAGTAGTTATTACAGAACTGTCTGTAGGTGTAGGAATTGTCTATTGGAAGTTTGACAGAATTGATTACTCTATGATTGAACTGAAATATGCTCACCGCGCTGCTAGAAATTGTAATTACGAGCACACAAAGAACAGCTATAATGTCGGGAAATATGCAACAGGACGGAGACAATCCTTGTGTATTTGCTGTAACCGCAATAATGTGTTTATATTTATTTATTCAGCAGCATTGCTTGATGTAAGAGATAAATTAATTAATCAGGTTAAGAACAAAGCAAGGAAATGTATATGTAGCCTACATTACCGTTTTGTTCGTCAGAAACCTATAGGTATTATGCTCAAGGTTTGCATCAAGTGGGCGAAAACAAACTTGTTTGTGTAGGAAATATTTTTTAGTCAACAATAAACCCGACCCAAAGCCATTGCACACAACAATAAGAAGCCTATATTTAGCTGTTGCGTGTAGGCTATTAAAGCATATGCCAGGTCTCCTGTTAAAAAGCATTATGAATAAAGCATTTCCTGTTGGTTAAGTTGTCAGCAACATACAGTTGTAGATATTTAAAAGACCAAACAGAATAACACAAAAACCGAAAAGGAGAGAGAGCGAGAGAGAGACCTCGAACTCTGTCACGAAATAAAGAGTAGACTACTGACTCGTGAACAAATGATAGCTCTGTGGTTTTCACAAACAATAACGTACACAAAAGATTATAAAATAGTTTTACTTAGGCATATATGATTAAGGAAAAGGCACATACACACATGCCCAATGAAAAAAAAAATACAAATATCACACGATGAAAGTCCAAATATCAGTTGCAATAGCGTTAAAAGACAGGACTCTTGAGGTGGATCCACATTCTACTACACAGGTCTTACCGTCTTTTAATGGGGCTGGGCTGTGTAGTAAAAGGAGGGGCTGGTTTGAATATTATAGAAAACGCCGCTTTTTACGCCGTCTTTGACAGACTGAAGCGCCGTAACTGACGCCGTAATATGAAACGCCAAACGGCGAAATGAACGGCGTTTTGGGTCGGATCAAAACCGCCGATATTAACGGTGTTTCTGCGGTGAAAACGCCGTCATTTACGGTGCTTGTACTACATAACGCCGTATTTTGCGCCGTCTTTTCATCTAAAACGCCGCAAATAACGGCGTTTTCTGGGCACCAGGCGTTTGGTTACTGGCGTATTTTGACCCATTTGGCCTTCCATACTAACTGAGCGTGTCAACCCACGTGACGATCTGACGTGACGCCAGCATCTTGAAATTAACTGGTTTTTAACCATGTAAGGTGCCAAGCTGATGTGTAAAGACTATAAATGTACATTACAGGCATGAAAGTATGTGTTTTACTAGCATATAACTGTAAAAAACATCCTAGTCTTAATTTGATCCGTACAATCATGTTAAGCTTTATTGCCTACTGTACAATATAGCCTATACCAGTCCATCAGACCTCTTTATCCTACTTCCCAGGAAATCTACAGAATACCAATCAGGTGATGTGCTCCAGGAGAGCCTTTAGTGTGGGCTGTTAAACTAAACTCTGCTGGTCGTGTCCCTGCAGGAACTAAATTGTATAGCCTTGCTTTATATATCTTTTCCACCAGTTACTTTAAAAAAAATAATAATTAGTTATAGTAGTTACTTCTCACAAATAGTAGCTGAGTTAGTAACTAAGTTACTTCATTCTCAATTACCAGGGAAACTACTGGGTTACTTTTTAAATTTTCTTTTTTCAAATATGTCAAATAACTTGGATGCCCTAATATTAAATATGTTAAATGAATGAAATGGACACTAAATAGAATAAAATATTTTTATAAAACATTGTACCTAATCTACAATATTTTAATGTTGCTGTGGGGCAACGTGAGATACAACTATCAAATTCAATATATTATTGTAAATATTATCATTACTATGGAACAATAAAACACAATAGATGGTTTAGAACTTTTAATATTTATTGCACAGGCTACAACTGGCCAACAAATAAGTCTAAAAATAAATTATGCTTGATCCTTCTTGACTTATGATCCGCTCTTATTCACGACATGAAATTTATCTGTACTGTTGGTAGCCATTAAAGAAAACGTATTTAGTTTCACATTTATGTTTAAATAGGCCTATTATAATGTTATTTTTTAATTTCATCTATTTGATTATGAAAAGTGAACAGCATGAGTAAGATGCATCATATGATGCCAATATATCGGGAGTCATGGAGTGGGTCAGACATGATTTTGACCACTTCTTTAAGTTTTGTTTTGTAGAAAGCCTTTCTTAAAGTGAATTTCGTTTTGTAAAAAATGTATCGTAATTTAAATCAATGTTTCATCAACCAATTGCCTAGATTTAATAAGTAAGAAGCAAATAAAGTAGACAATATAATCATGGCAGGCGCGGGCGCGATCACTGGCGCGTGAACTGGAGCGGGACCATGAGCGCGACTTATAGGCTAGAGAATTGAGAGGTCCTTCAAGATGGCTGAGCTCGATCGGTTTCCGGGTCATAGGATGGAGGACAGAGGAGCGAGGAGACGATGAGGGATATTGAGAAGCACCCCAGGTCTCTGCAGGACATTAATGATTGATGGGCGAGGCCATAAACAGAGGGGCATTTTTGAGAGCGTTAACCGATTTGCCCAGGTCAGAGTGTGGGTAGGGTTTAGGGGTGGGGTTGGGTGAAGGGGATCATTTTCATTGCATGATATATAAACACCCACCAGTTTGAAAACACTTAAAAATACAGAAATGCCTACTTTTGTTCCGCAGAGACCTCATACTCCTTTCACTGCTCCTTTGTTGATATGAGGGAGCATGCGCAGTTCACCAGTCCGTTCGCGACTCCCGGGCCAGAATATCAAAATAAGAGTCCTTTTTTCTGTCCATATAAACCAATATACATTTGTTAATTTGCACACTGCATAAAAAAAAATGTAATCATTGAACTTCTAAAATATACAGATTTCAGAGAAAAAGAGAGAAAACACAATTGTATACATTGTGTATCACATGTTTAACAAACTATTAACTATTCTCACTTTCTTATATTTACTATTTGCATTGCACTGTAGTTGTACCATATCATATGTATTACAATAAAGGATCCATCAGTTATCTTTGCTGTTGTATGTTTTTGGAGTATCTATCTGTAAATATCAGTATGATTTCAATGCTATAAAAATACAGAAAGCAGCCTGTTTGTATTTGTGTTTGATGATTTGTTTCGTTTTATTACATCAGTGACGGTGATCAATTCTAAGCTCAAGAAAAGCTAAAATTGCGTTAAAGACAGAAAATGCCTTTTCCACAATAATAAAACTTTATTTCATTTAATGTGAAATTATATTATATCAGTGTTAGGATGTACCAGCGGCCAGAGGTGTAAAAAAAATAGCAGGGGACAAAAATGCACAGTTCAGAGTGGTTTTAATCCAAAAAGTGCAAACATGTGGTTCTCCCAGTTGTGCACAGTAGCAATAGTCAAAAACAAAACAACAAAAAGAGATAAATCAAACTAAGATATCAACAAATGTAGGTTTGGCTATGCCAATGTCCAGGCCCAAAATACATGTGCAATTCAACCTCTCTCTCCCCCATTCCTTCTTTTGGGTTTAATGGCGGTTGGCAACTAATCTCAAAGGTGCATTACCGCCACCTACTAGACTGGAGTGTGGGCATTAGAATGACATCAAAGGAGAGGTGAAGAAAAATTAAATAAGTAAATAGATAGAAATAAAAACTTATATAAAACCTTTACAAAAGAAAATTCCTTCCTATTAAATTCTTTCACTTAATCCAGTGTTTTTCAAAAACAAAATTAATAAATTGTGTATACTCCCAGATGATTTCCCTAATAAATGCTCAAGTGTCATGCTTTGTTCATCCATCTGTGCCTTTAATTCTGCCCGATCTTCATATTTTTTGCAGTCTGTCAAGTTTTGCCTCTTCCCTTGTGCAATTACTCGGGTAAAGTTGGTTTTATATTCGCACATTCGGACATCCGTATTCAATAGCCTTGTTAATCACACTACATTGGACATTCAGTGGACATTCACAAGTAAATATGCCATTAAAACAATACTTGCCTATTTTGATCGACTGTGAAAAATGTTGTAAGTTGACAATCGTTGGTTGTCAATATCATGTCGCTGCTTAAATTTCGCAAACATTAATTTATTGCACATTTATTGGAAAGTCTGAATTTATCAGAAGTCCGAATGTGCGAATATAAAACCAACTTTACCGAAGTTGTGCAATTCCCCACTTGAAAAGGACAATCCCTCCACATGAAGCTTTTAACTGGATTTCACTCAATAAACAGCCATGGGAACAGTTGTTTGTCTTTTATTTACCATTCCTTGATAGCAGTAAACAGGTGAAAACCCTCAAAAGAAATGACAAATACCAGTTATTATTTGAGCTGACAGCCAAACTAAACAATTCTTCACATTCACCTCAGATAAACAGTACTGTCATTACAAAATACAAGTTTTCCACTTTTAAGAAGTATTTTCATAGTAAAGAACTATTCTAAGGCATCATTGTAGCCACACAACTATATATCCTTTACAAAACAATCAATTGTTATTTTAATTTTCAGAATTCTTATCTTTTAACAAAGTATCTTTAGCCAAATAATTTTAGACTATACATTTTTGACTGAATTAAGAACTTGGTTTATTAAGATTTCTACAAAGTTGAAATTACTTTTAACCATTTCAAACACATTCTTTGTCAAACAATGAATTTGGCTTTTCTTACTTTTCCTTTATACCCCACAAACAACATTTGAATTTACAAATACCACTGCAAAAGTCCTATCAAAGTCAACAAGAGTTAAGAGTTTGTGTTTTCCAGAGTACCATTAGCACTGCACTGCTTAAGTCAATCTAGTCAAACATGGCCAATATGGTGCTTACCGGCTGTCCTTCACAGTATTGTAGAAGGCTTGATCTTGCACAGTCACCTTGATGACAAAGATAGTTTCCTTGGTCTTGTAGTGCCTTAAATGCTCCTTTGACTGCGGTCTAAAGACAACAGAGCCAGGTACTGGCACGCTCAGATTACCTGGAAGATTTGTTCCACCTGGTTCACCACTGATTGAAGGAGGAGGAGTTTCACCACTGTGGAGCTCCCAGGCAGTTTGTCAGCACACTAACAGTATATGCTTCACTGTCTCTTGCACATTACACTCAGTGCATAATCCAGTGGGATGTTTCCTCCCCCATTCCCCTAAAATTGCTGCCTTTTAAATCTTTGGCTCCTCCTATATTTGGACCATACCATTTTAAGGGGAAACCTATAAGTTGCAAGCAGATGACAAAATAAAATCATCATACCTTCATTCTAGTTCAGCTCTACGACATACATAATTTGCATTTATTACGGTTTAAACTGCTCAAATCAATAAAGACAAGACATATAAGAAAACACTTACATCCACGGTTCTCTCCCTCCCCTATGAGGTCAGAACCAGATGGAGAAATCTGCCATGAGCAAATGTTATCTTAAAAATGGCTACTTCCCATGTGGACAGGTTTGGCAAGTGAGAGGTGGACCATAAGGTATGTCTAGCTGTTTAAAATGCATTGAAGTTAACTTAATAACTAAAGGAAATGAAATAAACACTTATTGTGTAAAGTATTTTGGTATTCTTTTCTGTGTAACATTATTGGAACAGGATGCATCACTGAACATTAAACATTTAAATAACAATATTTAACAGACAAAACAGAACTAACAACTTGGGATGATACATGGGATGCCACATCACCAAAATTAGGGCACAAACATACAACTACATTAGGATGGTATAGTTTGCCGGCATTTAGTTTGTATGTATGTGTAATGGTGGAAAGAGTTTGTTGTACATATACCCATGCTCAGTACCTTCAAAATAAAAGTCCTAGGTCACAGTCAGTCTGTGAAACTCAGTATGGGCTTTTTTACAATTCTTTTGCAAGAAATAAGCAGCCAAAAACATGACAAGCCTGAGCTCCATTCAATATTCCCTTTCACTTGGAAATGCGTCACAACACTGGAGAAACGCTGTTTGCAACTTCCGGTTCACACAGATTTTAGGCTTGTTTGAGATGAGCAAATTCTGCGCAGAACCGATCACCGGTGATCACCGCGAGATGCATGCCGGTTAGAAATGTTTTTTTTTTTTTTTTTTATTAATGACACAAACCAACAACAATACATGAGATATATCATTGAAGTAAAAAAAAAAAAAAAAAAAAAAAAAAAAAAACAGCAACTAAAATAAAGTGAAATAACAATGCCAGAGAACAAGAAAAAAAAGAAGGAAAAAAAATATAAAACAAACAAAAGGAAAAGGGTGCTACTTTATTCATCATATCTGCTTACAATGTTATAAGCTCGCATTGCCTTTTTACTTCTACAATTATGCAAAACACAACAATACAGTTTGAAATCATTTTTAAAGCAAAAAAAATTGGCTTGGAGTCAGACCACTTCATCTTATGAATGTGAAACTTTCCCATTAATATTAACAATTGTATAAAGTAAGCCTTTTCTTTCTCAATCCCATGATCATTAAAGTGTATCATTATATCACGTCTACTCAATTGCAATTCAATGTTCATTTTTTTTTAAATTAAATGCTCAACATCAATCCAAAATATTTTAGTATATATACAATGGAAAATAAATGAAAAATAGTTTCCTTTTCTCCTTTACAGAAATTACAAGAATAATCAATATCTAATTTAAACCTTTCTAACACGTTTCACTGGGTATATTCTATGCATTATTTTAAAAGAGACTTCTTTTACTTTATTATTAACATAGAATTTATCCACTGTTCGCCAGGCTTTACGCCAATTCACATCCCCAAACACAGATGACCAGAAAAAACGAGCTGGAGGATAAACAATATTAAGTATATGTCTAATATAATTATTTGAGACTCTATTTTGTAAAATATTTGTATTACCAATAAATATTTTACCCTTGATATCTGCAAAATTTAGATCTTCCTCCTGTAGTGTATTCCTCAGAAGGATCAATACTTTTTGGGGAATTGCATCCAATACAACAGCAAACTCCTTAGGTCTAACTGGTATTTTAAATTTATTAAATTCTCTCTATGTCAGTAAATTTCCATCATTACTTAAAAGCTGACTAACTAATATAATATTGTTTTCAACCCAGTGGTCAAAATAAAGAGATTTATTTTTGTATAAGATGTCTTTGTTGTTCCAAATATAATATCTCCTAGGTGAAAAGTTATGCTTATAGGCCAGTGTCCATGCAATGAGAGCTTGTTTATGAAATTTTGCAAGCTTAACCGGTATTTTTTCAATTGAATAATTACACTTTAATAAAAATGAGAGGTCACCCAATTGCTTAAACAGATAATTGGGAAAGGAGTTCCAGATACTATCTTTATCTTTTAAATATTGAATAAGCCAATTTATCTTAAATACATTGTTTAAAGCATCATAGCTCAACACCTCTAAACCACCATGATCTTTGGAATTGCATAAAATTTCTTTTCTCAGATAATGAGGCTTGTTTTTCCAAATAAAGTCAAAAAGCATTTTATCTAATTGCTTGGCAACTTTAGGGGGAATGTCCAATGATATCGACACATATACTGCTCTGGAGATTCCTTCAGCTTTTGACAAAAGCACCCGCCCCTGAATTGACAAATCCCTTTGTAACCACATATTAAACTTCTTATTTGTTTTGTTAATAATTGGATTGAAGTTTAAACTATTACGCAAATATTAATCTTTACATATAACAACTCCAAGATATGTTACTTGATTTGCAATTAGAATATTACAAAGATTAGTTAAACAACAGTCTTTAAGAGGAAACAGAATTGACTTATTCACATTCATTCTTAGCCCTGATATATCTGAGAAATCTTTTATTTCACTGCTATAATGATTTCATTCCTATCTTTCACAAATAAGGCAGTGTCATCTGCAAATTGACACAGCTTAAATGTTTTTCCTAGTGCATATTTCCATTGTTTTTAATATTGTGATTGTTTTACAGTAAATAACTGTTTTATACCTGCTTTTATGACTTTTAAATAAAAACAAACTAAAACTAAATTTTGTGTCAAACTAAATGATTTATTTTGAGTTGGACAAGCATAAATAAAATTCTTTTTATAAATGAATCAATTTCATTTAAACTGTATTTGATTAAATTAAGTTGGACCAACTCAATTACATTTCATTGGATGAATTTGTCTTTTTTGAGTTGGGGCCACACATATTTATTGGATGGAAAACCTGCCATCAATTGAATTGAGTTCTTCCAATGAGTTATTTTTTTGAGTGTGCTGTAATTCCTTGAAAATGTCCTTTTTTGATGTGAAGGGCCATTATTTGTGTTGCTAACAAAAACAAAAAGGGCGAGATCGGACACCCCTGTCTAATCCCTCTACTTATTTCAAATCTACCAGATGTCCCCCTTGCTCCCCCTTCCCCCTTGGTACATCCTTTGTATAGGGTTTTGATAGCTTTTTGAAAATAACTGCCAAACCACAAAAAATCAATAGCTTTAAATAAAAAGTTGTGTTCTATGGTATCAAATGCCTTATGAAAATCAATAAAAAAGATAAAACTATCATCTAATATATATATTCATCGTAGTCTACCATATCTAGGATCAATCTAATATTATTACTGATGTGCCTTCCTTGAATAAATCCAGTCTGTTCCTCGTCTATAATATTTTCCAATCCTTTTTTAGTGTTTTGGCAAAAATTAAAGCAAATAGTTTGGCATCATTATTTAATAGACTAATGGGTCTCCAATTTTCTAAATTCAAAATATTTTTGTTTGGCTTTGGAATTAATGTAATAACACCTTGTCTTAAAGAGATGGGTAGTTTCCCCTTTTCAACAGATTCGATGAAGACAGCTAACAAAAAGGGCGCTAACTTATCTCGAAACACTTTATAGAACTCACTAACAAGTCCATCATTACCTGGAGAACGATTATCCTTAAGGTTGCCAATACACTCTTTAACTTCCTCCAATTTTAAATCACTATCACAAAACATTTTAAAATCATCATCAATAACTTTAGCTTTGTCTACAACCCTATTCAGAAAGTCGTTCAGATCAGCAGATACAAAATTGGGTCTTTATAAAACTGAGTAACAAACTGTGATATCTTTTTTCCATCCTCTGTGACTATATTATTAATTAACAATTTACTTATAGAAGTCAATTCACATTTCTTTTCTCCAAATTAAAGAAATATTTTGTATTTTTTTCCTGATAAATGCACCCTCTGCTTTTTCTTGATAAATGTTATCCAGTTGTACTTGTAATGATGATATGTCCATCAGTTCCTGTGTGTTCAAATTACCTTTACTAGACAGGCGCATTATTTCTTTTATAACACTATATTCTTTTTTGTCTTTTTGAACTGAAGCAATCGATTTCCCCATTGAAATAGGTTCCTAATTTTGTATTTCATTATTTCCCAATTTTCCCCATAAACATTCATTATTTTTGCCTGAGACCATTGCTTATCTATTAACTTCGATACCATCTTTTTAAAATTATCATCATTTAATAACCTTTAATTAAATTTCCAATAACCCCTTTTTAATTTAAATTCAGCTGGACCATGCAAATTAATCAAGATTGATATACCCTTATGGTCAGTTAAAACTGACGGCTCTATCGAAACAGTCTGGACACACTGTTCCAATTCATGTGATATTAGGAAAAAATCAATCCGTGATTGTTTGGAATAATCTTTGTTGCTCCATGTATATATTCTTTTGTCTGGATTTTTGAGGTGCCAGATGTCAGCTAAACCTACACGGGTACATACATTCCTGATTTCACATCGAATTTCATTGCTCCTTGATGGCCATCGATCCATATCTTCATCAAACACACTATTGAAATCACCCCCCCATATTATTTTTACCAAGGGACATTTATTTTTTATTTGCTTCAGTTTAACTTCCCATTCTTCCCAAACTATCAATTTCGTGGCTAAGAACCTGACCCTTGAAATTCCCCTTTAGTATAGCGACCCCTGCAGACCTAGTGCTGAAATGTGAAAACCATACGTCATTTCCCCATTGACTTCTCCAGAACCTTTCATCTTCCTAACAAGTATGTGTTTCTTGAATAAAATAAAAATCAACACCCTTTCCTTTACAGTATAAAAATAAGGATATCCTTTGGATCACATAAACCTCTGGCATTAATCGAAAAATAGACATCAAAACTTACACTTGCTCTTTTTACAAAAAATAAACTCTTAAATTAGGGTCTTTAAAGTGCATATTGCAGGTTTAACATTTTTTTCGAGATGAATATATAACCTTGTACAAAAATACCATATAAAAAGGTACTGCAGGGTTTAAAAATGTTTTGCGAGACATAAGGGCATTAATTTAGTAGATAAAGTTTTTTTTTTTTTTTTTTTAATTGCAGAAAGAAACAAGTACAATAAGGCAATACATAATCTTAAGAGAATCCAATAGAGCAGAGCACAACAAAATATAAGAGTAAAACGAGGGAGAAAGAAAAAGGAAAAAAAAAAAAAAAATTTACACATTAGGGTCCTCTAGTTTAAATTTCCTGAATATGTATATCTTCCATAATAATACCAAAAATTATATCATTTTTAGAAAACTGAGAATTCACCTTAATAGGAACTTTAAGCCACTCATACATATCAGACCAAAACGCTCTACTAAATATACATTCAAAGAAAAGATGTACAGTCGTTTCAATGTCAGAATTACAGAAAGTACAATTATTGTGGTCAATATTAAATCTATGTCTAAGAAATTCTGATGATGGATAGATATCATTAAAAATTTTAAAGTGTACTTCCTTGGCTTTGGGGGGTATGGGGAAAGAGAGATATAAAGTTCTTAATTTTTGAATGGAATTCTTGGGAAAAATTTGAGTTACGTTATTTCGACTGGCTTGATTTGGAAATTTATCTTGGGTTAATAAAGTTCTGATTAATTTATTTGTAAATTTACAAAGCTACTTGTAAAAAAATCTTGGCCATTTATTTTTAAAGATGGTAAATGCAGAGATTGAGTTAAATTGGGCACGGTGTGACTAACCATCTGTACAAAAGCCTTTGGAATGCAGTTCAATACCATATTAAATTGTTTGTAATCACAATAAAAGTTATATTTTTCACAAAAAGTTTTGTGATTCATAAAACTAGCTTCCTTATCTAATAGGTGAACAGCAGACCAAATACCTCTCTCCCACCATTCTCTCAAAAAGAGTGACTTATTCCTAAATAAAATATACCTATTATTCCAAATTGGTGAATTGTGGGGGGGAAAGTTATGTTTATAAATCAACTTCCAGTATAAAAGAGCCTGTTTATGAAATTCTGACAGTTTAAGAGGGAGTTTTGGTATTGAAAAATCACAACATAACAGAAATTCTATCCCACCAACACTTTTAAAGATATTCCTAGGAGTGCAAAACCAGAAACTATTGTTATTTATTAGAAAGTTTTTAAGCCAATTAACCTTGAAAGTACCATTCATGCAATCAAAGTCTATGGCCTCTATTGTCGCTTTTTTAATATAATGAGCTTTTCTTTTCCAAATATAGTTGAAGTTCATCTGATTAATTACCTTAATTTTCTTATCAGAAATAGGAAGGGATCCTGCCGGGTAAATGCATCTAGATAATGACTCAACTTTGGTCAATAAAATTCGACCAAATATAGAAATGTCTCTCTGCATCCATCTATCCAATCGGGTCTTACATTCAGCAATTCTATTAGATATATTTAATGCTTCACATTCCTCTTTGTCTTTGGTAATTACAATCCCAAGATATTTAATCCTAGATTTAATTGGTACATTGCAAATTTGTGTAAGATGAGATTCTTTCAATGTCATTATTTCACATTTACTTAAATTAAGACACAGACCCGAAGCATTAGAAAAATTATTAATAATTTGGAGAGTTTTTGGAACCTGATCAGCATTTTTTAAAAATAAAGCTGTGTCATCAGCCAGTTGACTGATCTCTATAGAATCATCAAAAACCTTTAAATGCTCGATATCTGAATTTTTAATTGCAAGAGCGAGCATTTCAGCAGCCAAAATAAAAAGTAACGGCGAGATGGGACAACCTTGTTTAATTCCTCGACTTATATTAAAACGTGGAGTGGTCCCTTCTGGCAAAGAAACGGAGCAATTTGTGTCCCGATATAAGCTACTAATTATACTTCTAAACTTTTCCCCGAATCCAAAAAAATTTAAAGCAGAAAAAATAAAAGGGTGTTCGACCGTATCGAACGCTTTGTAAAAATCAAGGAAAAACATAACACCGTCATCATTAATCTTGTCTCTATAATCAATCAGATCTTGGACCAAACGTAAATTATTGTAAATCGACCTACCCTTCATAAACCCTGATTGCGTATCACTTATAACCTGGGATAAACCACTCTTCAAACGATTAGAGAAAATGTGTGCTAATAACTTATAATCATTATTTAACAGTGTGATGGGCCGCAAGTTTTCTAATATCTTAGGATCTTTGCCCGCCTTGGGAATGAGAATTATAACCCCTTGCTTCATAGTATGAGAAAGTGACAAACAATCTGTAATTTCTGTCAAAGCTTTAAATAAAAGCAGCTTAATTGAGTCCCAAAAAAAATTGTAAAAATTGGCCGTTAGACCGTCGGAGCCAGGGGATTTGTCAGAAGATAAAGACTGCAAAGCCTCCTCTAAATCCTGTAATGAAATGTTTGCTTCACAAGTCTCTTTAAATTCCACACTAATTTGTGGAATAAATGGTTTAATATTATCAAAAAAAAAACGTCCGCATTAATTTTAGAAAATGTCGATTTATCCCATACGGTAAAAAAATATATTTTATCTGGCCAAAATATATTTTAAATATATGGTAAATATATGTAACAAACAGTGAAGTTCAATGAAATATATTTTTGAAACTGAAAATATATTTTGTTTCAACCTTCATATACTTAAAATATATTTAAACATGTATTTCAGGGGCAGGAAAAATATATTTATATATAAAAATATATTTCAGGGCGCAAGAAAATACATTTCCAATCTTACAGTCGACAATGCAGATGTGCGTGGAAGAAAGCCTTGCGAACAAAATTATCCATTATGTTTGAAGAATTTTAAACACTTACAGAAAAACATGAATTTCCACATATTTTCCACATTGACACTTTGTTCACATATCTTCCCAAAAAATACAGATCTGTGTAATAGTGATCATGGCACCTCACAAATGTGTGTTTTAGTCTATTACTTATTAATTAATTCATTTATTTATTAATTTAATTGTAATTTATTGTCAGTGTAATATAGCGTTTAGATCTACATCAAATACAAATAAATAGATTAATAAAATCGCTAGATGTACGATGTTAACTGTGACGTAATTTGAATGGGAAACCACTAGCAGCGCTCACGGACTTTTGGAGTACTGCGCATGCGCGTCATTTTGAACTGTAACGGTCGTCAGTCAACCGGGAGTTCTCGGAGTAAAAGGTAAGAGCTAACGTTCTAACTTTATTTTTAGTCGTCATTTTTCACATATGTAATGTTCATTGCTACTTTGAATGTATAATGTTTTATTGTCAAGGTTTTTTTTTTACTTTATTTGTCAAATTAATGCCCCGTTTGTTTATTTGCTCACATGAGACGCATTTGATATTTTCAGATTTCCGTTTTAAAGTTAGTTGTTTTTAATTTGGACACTAGTGAAAACTAACGTTACACACAAAAAATGTTTAATATTTTTTTTTAAATTTCAGCTGTAGAGTGTTTGGGAGACTGCTGTTGTCGATCTATGATGCTCCTGTCACTGATAGTGGAGCCTGTAATGTAAGTTTTTTTTTTTTTTTTTTTGCTAAATTTAATGTTTTACTAAACTTGTTAATTAGGCACACGTTATTTGCTCGTTATTAAAGTTCAGGCATATGCTGGTTTGGCATTAATGGCATTTCATACGCTCAATTTTTCTACTATTATTATTATCATTATTAATATAGCCTTACTATAATATAATTTTTATTCACTTTCTGCTGAATGACAAGCTGTTTTCGATTATCCAGTTGAGCCAGTGATTCAGTAAGTTGCTTGTAACAGAATATGCTTATTTGTCACGACTTACAGGTTTACATGTGTCATTCATTACTGTAAAAAAAATCTACTTTTTATTTTCAGTAGCAGAAGCAGAGACGGTTTGTGCAACAGCAACAAGGTGAGAATGATGAGACACTTTTTAATTAAGCACTGTTAAGCAAATTGTATTATTTTATTTGTGTAATTTATGAATTGATATGTTCTCTGCACTTGTGTTAATATCTGTTTCTGTCTGGAACAGGTGCGGGTCCAAACCCATCTGTCAAGACGTTTGTCCACTTGCTGTCCGCCCCACCATCCCAACGATTGTGTCACAGGTACAGGATAATGTTCATAGTCAAGTCATCTTCATTTCTGTGGCACTTTATACAAAACAGCTTCACAGTAATAAACATGAAATAGTCAACATGACCCTAGTTGAAGTGAAACACTAGGTGTGTGTTAGAAAAATACTAATATTTTAAAGTCTGTACATCCAAATGATTCCTCAAGCTTTAAAACACATCACAAATTACAACATGTTGACTTTGAGCCCATATTGGACAGTTGGCAAATCTGTAATGTAACAAATTTAACATAACAGTATTTTTCCAAAAACACACCTATTGTTTCACTTCAGAAGAAGTTGATTAATCAACTGAGGTCATGTGGATTACCGTCATGTTCACTTTGGTTTTTGACCTTCTTGCGTGAACACACAGAGATGGATTATTTTTCTAAATATCTCTGTTTGTATTCCACAGAAAAAGAGAATGTCATAATCAACTGGAACAGCATGAGGGTAAGTATCCCTTTGTTAAGTTAGCTTAACTGAGTGACTTTGTGATATTCCACTATCCCTTCATTTGTAAAAGTGAAAATGCAATGCAGAAGTGTAAAGAAAGGCTAATTCGACCTCTCCTCAATCATCAGTTTCTTTACTGTCCTGTCCAAAACTATGCCCATTAAATATCTTTAAAATCCAGTATACCTGTAATTGTTTTAGTTCCAATGTAAACAAAAATATCAGGAAATCCAAAACTAGTTAGAGGACAAAGTGCATGCCCTCTGTACCTGTACTGATGTTCAGTTATTGTGTTTTGTCTTTTGTATGAGTACAGTGGTAGAGACAGAGAAGAAGTGCCCTTGATGAGGAAACCATGGCAGCCATATATACGGTAAGTTAATACTTAGTGAAAGGAAAATTTACTAGAAACATTAAGTTAAAAAAATAACTGATTTTTGTCTCACAGTCAAGAAGAGATTTCCAAATGTGTCCAAAGAGGCTTTGAGGATTTGACGTGGGGAAACTGAGACTTCTTGAAAGCAAAAAAGTTATATTTGTTTGAATATTGTAATTTTTTGAACATTGTAAAGTATGTTCCTTGCTGATTATTATTCAAATGTTCATGTGTTATAGACAACAAATAAAAGTTTTTCAAATGTGACATGTGAATGTATTTTCTTGGGTTGAAATATATGTAGGGCAAAATATATTTTTAAATGCTTTTTGTTACGTGGCTGTGTAGTTTTTGTTTTTTTTAAAGACCCATAGGTGGCGTTGAAGCTCTGGATTGGTGGAAGCACGATGACGTCACTGAGTTTCCGGCATAAATAGCGTGGATGGCGTCGGTGGAGGCTCTCTCTCGCTGGGCTGGTCTCGCTGGTGTCTCTCTCTGCGTTCTCCCCTCGATGCGGTTCCTTTGAACATCCATCGTCCGCTCTTATGGGGCGTTTAGTCTGTGTTTTGTTGTAGTTTAGTTTGTTTTCTTGTTTTTCCATTGTTTTGTTTGATATGTTTTCTTTATATGGTTAATGTTTAATTTTAACAGTAACGGGTAGTGGATTTGCTTAAACAGGTCACTGTTTAATAATGTAGTAAGTATAGTGAAGGAAGCAGAGGCCCGGAAGACTCACTCCTTTTGCTTTATCGGAAGCTAGGTAAGAACTATTGGTGAGAATAGCCAGGCAGGCGTTCTTTGTTCCTTTGGCTGTTTTTCCCTACCTGTTTACTGTTAATTCCTTTGTCAACATTTTGTCTTAATTTTGTTTGCAACATTATTTATGAATTGTTTATTCCTTGTTTCTATTATAATTAAATGAGGGCGATCGATTGTCCTGAAAACTAACTACCGGTGTCTGTGGCTCTTGCATGTGTGCGGTCCATGTCCTAATTGGAGTTATTATCTTAAACGAGCTGTTAACTCGGACATGGTTCGTAACATATTTGGGGGCTCGTCCGGGATCTGGATTAATAAAATCTGGATTAGTAAAATCTGGATGATCTGAATGATCCGAATGATCTCGATTTTTGCGTGGCTTCGTTTGATCTTTTGATCTGTTCACGCGTTTCGAATTTGTTACTTTGTAACTTCGTTGAGTCACAGCTTGGTGTGAATTTCGGCTCGTGTAGTGCAAGTTTTATTTTTCTCTTCAACCTTTCGACGTTTAAAATCTAACCATGTTTGAATTAACGGATTTTATTGCGAATCCGACGCAAGCAGAGCTGTTTCAAATTAATAGAACTGATCTTATGAAAATTGCTGCTTATTATAAGGTAAGTTTTCGCAATACTGCATCTAAACGCGAACTGCAGATTTTGCTTGTTGATTCGTTATATAAACAAGGCGTCTTTGGTGATGAGGAAAGGCTGGTAGACTATCCCGAATTAGTTGAGGGTAGTTCAGAGGATCTTGCGCTGCAAGTTAAAAAGCTGGAGTTGCAAGCTAAAGAGCACGAAAGAGGTTTGTTAAGAGAAAGGGAGGAATGGGAACGTGAGAGAGAGAGACGAAGAGAGCGTGAGAGACATGAACTTGAGCTGAAAAAGCTTGAAATGGAACAAGCGTGCCGCCTCAAAGAAATGGAGTTGAAAGCTCGTGAAAGAGGTGTAACAGATAGCTCTGAGTTTGACGTGAGTCGTAACATTCGTATTGTCCCTCCTTTTCGAGAGCAGGAGGTAGACAAATTTTTTGCGCTTTTCGAACGTGTTGCTACTAATCTTAAGTGGCCGAAAACATTTTGGCCTATGTTGCTGCAGTGTGTTTTTGTAGGTAAAGCCCAGGAGGCATATTCTTCGTTGTCAGTGGAAGAGTCTCTTGATTATGATCAAGTGAAAACAGCCGTTCTTAGAGTTTATGAACTGGTTCCTGAGGCGTATCGCCAAAAATTCCGTAACCATCGAAAAACTGATGAGACTTACGTTGAATTTATTCGAGAGAAGGAATCTATGTTTGATCGGTGGTGTGCTTCTATGAAAGTGCAATCTTTTGAAGAGCTCCGTGAACTGATTTTATTAGAAGAATTCAAAAACTGCCTGCCTGAACGTGTCGCAACATATTTAAATGAGCAAAAAGTTTTGAAATGTTCTGCTGCAGCTGTTCTGGCTGATGAATATGTGCTTACGCATAAGCATGTGTTCAACAGTGCACAGAAATTTCCATCTGTTAGCAATAGTCAGCGTTCTAAGCGTAATTCTGATCGCGCTCCGTCTGATGTCAAAGTCAATGAGAGTTTTGTCAAGTCTCTGTCCTCACCCGTTTGTTTCTATTGTAGGAAACGTGGACACATTATTTCTGAGTGCTCCGTACTCAAAAAGAAAAATAGCGTCCCTAAACCAGTGGGTTTATTGATGACGTCCTCGCCACAGTTTGAAGGACTGGAGTTGTTAGCTTCTCAAGCTGACATGTGTGAAGATCAGGGGTATGTGCCGTTCATAATGGACGGATTTGTGTCGCTAACCGGTAATGTTAGCTCGCGTAAACCAGTTAGGATACTTCGTGATACAGGAGCTGCTCAAAGTTTTATTCTGGAAGGAATATTGCCATTGTCTGAGGAGAGCTCTATTGGTTCGAGTGTTTTGGTTCAGGGGTTCGAGATGGGCTTTGTGAGCGTGCCTTTGCACGAAATTGAACTTGAATCCTCTCTTGTTACTGGCCGCGTTGTTGTTGGAGTGCGACCGTGTCTTCCCGTTCGTGATGTCACATTTATTTTAGGGAATGACTTGGCGGGAGGAAAAGTTTTTGCTAGCCCTGAGGTAACTGATGTTCCTCTTCCCTGTACTACTCCTGATGAATTAGCTCAGAAATACCCGGAGGTATTTCCTTCGTGCGCTGTTACTCGCGCTATGTCTCAGAGACTGAAAGATGAAAACCATGGTAAGTCAGAAGGTGAGTGGAACTTTGATCTGAATGATACGTTTCTCTCTAATTCAGATTTTTGTGAGGTGAAGTGTTTAAACTCTGTTGACGGTTCAGACATCGCCGTTAAAAAAGATGAACATTCCATGGGGCTCGATAAATTGTCTCTGTCACGCGAGCAGCTTGTTGTTGAACAGAGGAAAGATGAGACCATGTCATCCCTCTTTGAAGCTGTTGTTCCAGTTGAACAACTCGACCATGTATCGCAAGGATACTTTGTTGAAGATGGTGTGTTGATGAGGAAGTGGATACCATCTACTGCATCTGCTGAGGATGAGTGGCAAATCGTAAAGCAGGTAGTAGTTCCTTCCTCATATCGTTCTGAAATTCTGAAACTCGCACATGATTGTCCGTTTGCCGGTCATTTGGGAGTAAATAAAACATACGATCGTGTACTGCGTTGTTTTTTCTGGCCTGGCTTAAAAAACGATGTAGCAAGTTATTGCCGAAGCTGTCATGTGTGCCAAATGATTGGAAAACCGAATCAGAAAATTTCACCTGCTCCGTTGTATCCAATTCCAGCCATTGGTGAACCATTTGAGCGTGTTTTAATTGACTGTGTCGGTCCCTTACCTCGTACGAAGTCTGGTAATCAGTACCTTTTAACGATCATGTGTACATCAACGCGTTTTCCAGAGGCAATTCCTCTGCGAAAAATTACAGCACCAGTGATTGTGAAGTCACTTATCAAATTCTTCTCGTTGTTTGGCCTTCCGCGTACCATCCAGTCAGATCAAGGTACGAATTTTATGTCTCGTGTGTTTAAACAAGCTCTGGATCAGTTGCATATTCAACACTGCACTTCTAGTTGTTACCATCCAGAAAGTCAGGGGGCACTCGAAAGGTTCCACCAGACTTTGAAATCTATGCTTCGTGCATTTTGTCTGGAGTTCCAGAAAGACTGGGACGATGGAGTGCCTATGGCTATATTTGCAGTGAGGGAGGTAGTGCAGGAGTCATTGGGTTTTAGTCCGGCTGAGTTAGTGTTCGGACATACTGTCCGCGGCCCACTAAAACTGATCAAAGATCATTGGTCTAATGTTTCGAGTCCAAAGAATATTCTTGACTTTGTTTCAGAGTTTCGTTTTAAATTACACCGTGCATGTGAGCTGGCTAAACAGAATTTGGAGATGTCACAACAACGAATGAAAAAACTCTTTGATCGTGGTGCTAAACTTCGTAGTTTCTCTCCTGGTGACAAGGTATTAGTGCTTTTGCCAGTACCTGGATCAGCCTTACAGGCTCGTTACTATGGTCCTTACCAGGTGAAGGAAAAGGTGAGTGAGCTCGACTATGTGATTATGACATCTGACAGAAAGAAGAAAACTCGTTTGTGTCATGTTAATATGCTCAAGCCGTACTGTGAGAGGCAGCCAGATTCGTCTGGACCGTCGGCTGTTAACTGTTTCACCCGCAGATTCCCCAGGGGTTAAAGAACAGGAGCTGTCCGGTGCTGAATCTTTGACCTGTCCATTGCCTTCTGCTGTTCCTGATAACGCTGTCGCTTCATCCACACTTGAGGTGGAGGATGGGGTTAATTTTCCTTCTTCAGAATTGGTGGCAGGAAGGTTGAAAAATTCTGAAATAATGCAAAACCTTGACTCATTTCTTTCCTATTTGAATGTTACCGAACGCGCTGATGTGAGTAACATTATTCGGACGTACGGTAATTTATTTTCTGATGTTCCCTCTCGTACTACGCTGGTTGAACATGATATTGACGTTGGCAATTCTTTGCCTATTAAACAGCACGCATACCGGGTAAGTCCTGAGAAACGAACTCAGCTGCAAAAAGAGGTGACCTTCATGCTTAATAATAACATCGCAGAGCCAAGCTTCAGTCCTTGGAGCTCGCCTTGTTTGTTGGTTAAAAAGTCGGACGGAACGTTTCGTTTTTGTACTGACTTTAGACGCGTGAATTCTGTAACAAAACCAGATAGTTATCCATTGCCTCGTATGGAAGATTGCGTGGATCGCGTTGGAAATGCTGCTTTTGTTACTAAAATCGACCTGCTTAAAGGTTACTGGCAGGTGCCTTTGTCCGATCGTGCGAAAGAGATTAGTGCATTCGTAACACCAGACCATTTCCTCCATTACACCGTAATGGCTTTCGGTTTACGAAACGCACCGGCAACTTTCCAACGATTAGTAAATCGTGTTATTGATGGCATGCATAATGTTGAAGCGTATTTGGATGATTTGGTTGTTTACAGCGCGTCTTGGTCAGAACATTTAGAACAACTTGATTTCTTGTTCCGTCGTCTGTCTCTTGCTAACCTCACGGTTAATTTAGCCAAGTGCGAATTTGGTCGAGCAAAGGTAACGTATCTGGGAAAGATTGTTGGTGGCGGAGAAGTTCGTCCTGTTGAGTCTAAGGTTGAGGCTATTATTAATTTTCCTGCGCCTACGACGCGCCGAGAACTTCGTCGATTCGTTGGCATGGTTGGGTATTACAGGAGTTTTTGTAAAAACTTTTCTGCTGTGTCCTCTCCCTTAACGGATCTTCTTAGTCCCAAAGTACCATTTAAGTGGACTGAAACGTGTCAAACGAGTTTTGAGCAAATCAAAGCGCTCCTGATTAATTCTCCTATTCTCTCTGCTCCGGATTTTTCGTCTCCGTTTTTACTCGCCGTTGATGCAAGTGATACTGGTGCGGGTGCTGTACTTCTTCAACGAGATCAATTTGGTGTTGAGCATCCCGTTTGCTATTTCTCGCGCAAATTTAATAGACATCAACAGAATTACTCCACCATTGAGAAGGAGGCGCTCGCGCTTATTCTAGCACTTCAACATTTCGATGTTTATATTGGTTCTGTTTCATATCCTTTGATTGTTTACACAGATCATAATCCCTTAGTCTTTTTAAATCGAATGAAGAATAATAACCAACGTTTGATGCGCTGGAGTTTGGTACTACAGGCTCGTGAGTTGGTAATTCGACATATTCGTGGTAAGGATAACCTTATTGCTGACGCCTTATCCCGTGTTTAGATTGAATAAATTGTATGTATACTTTACTTAAGTAAAGGAGAAGGTAAGATCATTTCTTTTCTACAATTTATTCACTTAAGGGTGAGGGTGTTACGTGGCTGTGTAGTTTTTGTTTTTTTTAAAGACCCATAGGTGGCGTTGAAGCTCTGGATTGGTGGAAGCACGATGACGTCACTGAGTTTCCGGCATAAATAGCGTGGATGGCGTCGGTGGAGGCTCTCTCTCGCTGGGCTGGTCTCGCTGGTGTCTCTCTCTGCGTTCTCCCCTCGATGCGGTTCCTTTGAACATCCATCGTCCGCTCTTATGGGGCGTTTAGTCTGTGTTTTGTTGTAGTTTAGTTTGTTTTCTTGTTTTTCCATTGTTTTGTTTGATATGTTTTCTTTATATGGTTAATGTTTAATTTTAACAGTAACGGGTAGTGGATTTGCTTAAACAGGTCACTGTTTAATAATGTAGTAAGTATAGTGAAGGAAGCAGAGGCCCGGAAGACTCACTCCTTTTGCTTTATCGGAAGCTAGGTAAGAACTATTGGTGAGAATAGCCAGGCAGGCGTTCTTTGTTCCTTTGGCTGTTTTTCCCTACCTGTTTACTGTTAATTCCTTTGTCAACATTTTGTCTTAATTTTGTTTGCAACATTATTTATGAATTGTTTATTCCTTGTTTCTATTATAATTAAATGAGGGCGATCGATTGTCCTGAAAACTAACTACCGGTGTCTGTGGCTCTTGCATGTGTGCGGTCCATGTCCTAATTGGAGTTATCTTAAACGAGCTGTTAACTCGGACATGGTTCGTAACACTTTTGTAAAATATATTTTGAAAATATATTTTTAAAAAATATACAAAAAATGGCCAAAAAAATACATTTTAGGAAAATATATTTATATAAATATATTTGAAAATATATTTTTTAAAAATATACAAAAAATGGCCAAAAAATATATTTTTAGAAAATATATTTATATGTGAAAATATATTTATAGCGAATATATTTTTTGGCCAATTTTTGTATATTTTGAAATATATTTAAAAATATATTTGAAAATATATTTTTTTTACCGTATGGGATATAAATTACTATAAAACAGAAAAACGTTTCTTGCTATATCCTTTGCATTGGTCGATTCATTGCCATCAATAATTAAAGAACGTATGTTATTTTTTCCCTGTCTACTCTTTTCCAATCCACAGAAATATGCCGAATTTCTCTCCCTTCTATCCATTTGGCCCTTGAGCGAATGTAAGCGCCTTTTGCCTTTTGAACATAAATGTCAAGTTTAGATTGTAAAAGTAAAAATTTCGCTCTCTCCGAATCATCAGAGTGACTATTACAGCATTCACTTATTTCTCTAATCAGATTGACTTCTTCTAAATGGGATATTTTTTTTTAAGTTTTTTGGCAAAAGAAATAGAAAAATTACGAACTCTAAATTTCAAATATTCCCATTTACTGATATTAGAGGGAAATTAACAATCTTCAATAACATCTGCAATAAGAGATTTAATACCCTGACAGAAGGCCTCAGATCTAAGAAGACTGGCGTTAAATTTCCAATATCCCTTATTACGACCCCGTACAGTTAGAGACTTTAAATTTAAACCAATCATACAGTGATCAGAAATTGGTGCGGGGGATATAAAGCAACCAGAAATATTTTCTTTAATATGACATGAAATAAGCCAAAAATCCAATCTTGATTTACTTGTTCCATCTGGTTTTGACCAAGAATACTGACATAAATTGGGGTATAAATCTCTCCAAGGATCATACAGACCAAATGAACAGCAGAAATTAAATAATACAGGATTGTAGTGATGAGTATTAAATTTAGAAGGAAAACGTTCCAACCAATCATCCTGAACCATGTTAAAATCCCCTCCTAATATAACATTATCCGTCGAATATGTAAGTTTCAGGCCCCTTATCATTTCAGATATTTCCGATATCAATTCCCTATTTTGATGATTATTATTATGACCATATATATTCCCTATTATAATAAACAGGTCATCAAGAGCAAGAACACATATAAGCCAATGGCCAGTATTGCTGGTTTTGTGTGCAATTATTTTACCAGGATAATTATGAAACAAAATTGCAACTCCTGCAGAACGATTTGTACCGTGATCAAATCAAATTTTGTCCCCCCACTGATTAATCCAAATTTTCTCATCTAAATTACTGGAATGAGTTTCTTGTAACATAAAACAGTGTGCCTTTTTACTTTTGCAAAATAAAAAAAGAGATTTGCGTTTTATATTATCTCTAAGACCCCTAACATTAAAGGATGAAAAACAAAAATCAGTTTTTAAATTGAACATTTGAACAAGAACAGAGTTTATAAGAACCAATGAACCTTGCTGTGAAAGTAGTGATTTACGTCCCTAAATAAACATTAAATTGTCCTTCTTATGTCCATTCAGTGACAGACCGCATACCATTTAAGTAGCAGAAATTCTTTTCCCATTGACGAAGCCATATGGACCCCTGAAATAGGCTCGATGACCTGCTTCTCTTGCCTGCTTTATCTGCGGCCATAGTAGTGCTCTAGCCTCCCTGTCCGCTGGTAAGATGTGCTCGGCGAAACTGATGTTTGCGGACTGAAGAATTCTTCGTAAGGCGCCAGAATTCATCTCTATAATGTCTCATGGTGAACTGGATGATCACCTGTCGGTTGTGCCCTGCCTCCTTCTTTCCCACGCGATGTACCGAATCCACCATACTGTCCAATTTTGTAGACCATTGTGGATTGATCTTCGCCATGATCGCAAGTACCTCGTCCCTTGTTCTTTCTTCTGCTTTCTCTTTTAGGCCACGGAGCTTGAGATTCCAACGTCGTTTATAACGCTCCAACTCCTGAACACTTCGGTAAAGTTGGTTTTATATTCGCACATTCGGACTTCTGACAAATTCAGACTTTCCAATAAATGTGCAATAAATTCATATTTGCGAATTTTAAGCAGCGACATGATATTGAAAACCAACGATTGTCAACTTACAACATTTTTCACAGTCGATCAAAATAGGCAAGTATTGTTTCAATGGCATATTTACTTGTGAATGTCCGCTGAATGTCCAATGTAGTGTGATTAACAAGGCTATTGAATACGGATGTCCGAATATGCGAATATAAAAACAACTTTACCGAAGTCTCCTGAACCCGCTCCTTCAGCTCCGCATTTTCCTTCGTCATTTTAGACATTTCTTTTCCGAGGTTACTGGACGCAGATTTACAGTCCTTGATCTCTTTTGCGTTAAATTCCACGCCTTTTGACAGTTCTGCGATCATGACCGTGTTCTGCTTAAGTTGCGTCCCAAAACACTCCATCATGGCGGTCAGGTTATTTATCGCGTCGAGAATGGCGGCGTTGGAAACCTCCGGTTGGGCGTCCCCTTTTACTCTTTTTTGGGGTACAGGGATTTTAGTAGGTGTAGATTCCATCGGTCTCCTTACACTCACTTTTTGAGTTTCCATAATCTCTTCATTGGCAGGAGCAGCGTAGTCATGAGACAACGGGTGTACACCCAGAGAAGTATCACCTGCAGCAGCCGTTTTTGGTTTCGGCATTTTTTTTAAGTGTCGCACAAAAATATTTAACAAAAACGCGTTCTTCCTTTTTCTTACACCTTAAGCGGTCGAATAACTAAATAAAATAAACAAGAAGGGTAAAGCCGAGTTCAGACTGCACGATTTTAGCCCCGATTTTGGCTCGCCGACAGGTTTTGAGAAATCGCCGACAAATGCCCGAAATCACAGGCAAATCGGTGCTCGTTCACGCGAGTGACAATCACGCAGTGTGAATGAGCAAAGACGCGATATGAGAGAATCGCCGACGAGTCGCCGACACCCGTGAGATATTTGGCATGCTAAATATCTGGACCTGTCGGCGATTCAAAATCATGCTGTGTGAAAGTGTTCTGACTGAAAACTACATCGGCGATGACCGACAGCCAATGAGAGAGCAAGATACAGAGCAGCGGGGAGTTCGGGGAGGAGTTATAGACCACAATATCAGCAAGCATGGCTTCGTTTCAGATAAACATTACAATTATATCAAACAGAAACAAAGCACAAACATTTGCTTGACCATCCGCAACAGCAGCACATTGAAAAGTTATTTATTTAGTTCCAACTGTCTTTGCAGAACACACAATCCTTGTTCCTCGCGTCTCCCCAAACATTTCCTTCTCCATATTCTTCTTTTATTTATGTTGTTTTCACTGCAAATCAGCGCACAAGAAATTCGTATTTCAAGCTTCTTGCGCACTACTATTTTTAATAATAATCCCACCGTGTGTCTCAATCAGCTCCCTAGTTCAGTAGTCAGGGCACTGATTAGGGTATCAGCCACATTCACTTTCATTATATACTGATTCACTACCTAGGGAGCTAGGGAGCTGATTGAAACGCAGGGCCAGTCTCACATGAGAACTCCGGTCTTGAACGCGTGATATCGCGTTGTTTCCTTGTCACGTCTCGCGTGTGTTTGGTTGTGAAACGTAGTTTGCGTGCCAGACAGAGTTGTCTGCGATTCTTCCTATTGTAAAGTCATGCAGTGTGAAAACTTCTGTCGCTGATCCATCGTGCAGTTTCCCAGCTAGCAAAAATTGTGCGGGCCGAAAGCGGAACGATTAAGGCTGGAACACTCGGCCGATCCTCGGCATGAATCTAGGTCCGATTGCTCTGCGAGCGCTCGGTTTTAACGCGGCCCGAACACACGGCCGAGCACTCGGTTTTAACGCGGCCCGATTGCGGAACACCGAGTGAGAGAACGTAAGCTCCCCACCAATCCCGTTCCTTATTTGGGCTTGTTTAAACTTTGATTTTATTGATTGGTTAATTCTAAAATTGCTAAGCAACCGTTATGCAACATAACTGAAAATAAAACACACAAGGAAGCACAAGGATTTCATGTTTAATGCATTTTTTATTTACTTGAACACACATTATCTCTCTCTCTCTCTCTCTCTCTCTCTCTCTCTCTCTCTCTCTCTCTCTCTCTCTCTCTCACGCACGCACAAAAAAATCAGTTCAAATACGAATTTCCAATATCAACATTTTTAACTTTAAAACAGTTTAATTCATTGTAAGTCTATTCGCCCTCTGGCTTCGGCCACCATCCCTATCAGATGCTAGAGCTCCTCATCACCAGGTGGCTGCAGCTATCTCCTTTTCTGTATTATCTTTGGTCAGGGCATTCCGGCGGACTGCATCTGAGAAAAACACAAAGATAGAAGAGGTCAGCATGACCATGTGATTTTACTCATAAAACCACCAAAACTTATTTTGGATGCAGAGATACATTTCTTTTTAGTTTAGGAGCACATTCAAAAATTTAGGAGCACCTTCTAAAAAGGCTAGAATAACCTTCCCATTATAAGGAGATATTTGACTATAAAATTTTAACCTTATTAAATGTCAAATTCATAAATTGAGTTAGAATAATAAGAGGCATCTCTTATTAATAAATAAATACTGTAATAATTCATCTTTGCACTGCAGAGGTGGCATAACAGAAATGTGGCATTTAGTTATATTTACAGACTGTTTAATGAGGCTCAGAAGTGGCATTAATGCATTTCAATTCATGATAATGTTATGATGTTAATGTTTTAAATAGAGTTTGAGAATAGAAATATTAAAACTAAAATAAGATTTTAAAAATGGCCAATACGCTGTTATTAGTGTCAACTGAGGGTGCACCCATAGAACCTGTGGCCGGTTGCATAAACATAGCCGTGACGTAGTCTGACTAAATAGCAATTAGGGCTAATCAGTCTTATTATTTGGATTTAAATTAGTACAATCTACCTTTCTATGTAACATACTTAAAACAATTATGATCAGTCTTGAAGAAAAAAATTCATGACTAACTTTTAAGACTAGTCTTAAAGGTTTATGCAACCGGCCATCGGGTCAGTCGCACTGTAGAGCCCTGGGATGTCACTCCAATTAATGAGTCTCGCCATCGAAGAGTGCATTGTTCTTTTCAGGACCCGCCCCACGGTGTCTTTAAGAGTCATGCCTCCGACCATTCCAAGAAGAACAGTCTGAAACAAAAAGACATGTACCTTATTAGTTACTTAAGGAATATAGCATGAGTGAGAGTGGGGATTGACTTTTAGGAATGATCTGATTAAACCATAATTTAACTCACCAAATTCTTCTTCTCCTCTGGATTCTTTAATGTCTCCTCCAAACATTGTAGCTCCTCAATAGTTGAAAGTGGGAGCCCAAAATGTGTTGGGTCTGGCGTGAAGTCTGGAACTGCTTGACTGCTGGAGATTTTTTGGAGCTGCACCAGGATGAGCAACTGCTGCCCTCTAATAGAATCGAGCTGGATGAGGATCTCCTTAGCAATTGCTGTAAGACACAAGAAAATGCAGGCATAGCAGATTACTAGCAAAACATTGTACGTAGATATGTCAGAGTAAACCGAGAGAGATCACTTTGTAGAATTCCTACCTGTAGGCACAGCCTCCCGAGAAGACCTGTGTTGTGTGTCATATACTTGTGGTGTGTGCTAAAAGAAAAGAAAAAGATGTTTTAATCTCATCACACATATACCAAAGTGATTTCTTTTTTCTCCATGAGATATAGAATAGCTTTCTTGCCCTTCTTACTTGAAATCCAGTTTGGCCTGATGTCTGACTTCTGCCAGCTGCTGCATGGGTTGGGGTGTCAGTAGGTGTAGCACTCAGGCTGTTGGTAATGGAGACTGGAGACCACTGTGGTGGACTAGGCACTGTGATGTTCGCTGAAAGGGGAGAAGTCACAGACAACCGTCAACTGTATTTTTACTCAATGACAATTTAGTATTTAAATCTTATAAGTTAACAGTTAATGTTCGGTTAATAAGCTGCAGTTGTCGGTCGGGAAAATTAACTGATATGAACATCCCTAATATATATATATATATTTATTAAGTGAACACACCTAAAAAGCTATCCCCTTGGCATTGATAAGTCAGACAAATCTGAAGTTAATTGCAAACAATATGCAAGTACAAGATCTATGTAGAAGGCTAGTCAGACTTGCTCATTGTTGGCAATTAACTTCAGAGGCGTCTTATAAATGCCAAGGGGATAGCTTTTTAGGTGTATTCACACTTAATAATTTCTTTATATATTAGGAGGATTAACACTAACATTACTTTGAAGGGCAGTTTTATTCAGTATAATTGTCAGATGTTGCTATATGGCACTTAACAGTTATTCTTAGAAAAGAAGTTAACTGGCCAAGTAAGTCAGGCATGAAGGTAGATAATCATTTTTTGGATAAGCCAAAAAAAGGGTGGCAAAAATCTAATAACAAATAAAGTGACAAACTTTTTATTAAAAGAACAAAGTTGCACATTAAATAAGGTCTAAAATTAGCATTAGGTACATAAATCGAATCAAATAAATCATTACAAAATCTTATTGTATGAATTAAATATAATTATTATTTTAGAGCTACAAAAAGTTATTTTCTCATTGTCTTAGGTTGTTTGATTAACATTAAGGACACATACTTTAGTAGGTTGATTAAGCTTACTGTCTCTTTAAGACCAAATAAGCACAGATTGGTTTCCGACTCTATACTTACACTTAAGACATAAACAAATGTTTTTATTAGAATACTGTGGAGATCGTTTTGTTTGTATGTGCCCTGTCGAGAACAAAAAGATTTTTTTTCGCTTGCTTTTTTGAAAGACGTCTCTGCGTGTGTGCACTTTTGAGTGCACTTAAACGCACGCGCGCGCACACACACAGACGGAGAGCGAATTACAAACTGTCGCTCCACATACGTTGTTTTTCATTGCTCTATTCGCCAAATGTATGTTAATGGACTACAGTATGAGACACATAAGCGCAACCTTCTCTAAAGTTTACACATCTGACTGGAGCTGGACCGGACACATTCAATGGCATATGCTTATGTGTGTACAGAAAGCTGCTCATTTTAGCGCCTTTTTGCGATTAAATTGTTTAAAATCACTTGAATGTTAACATTTGCAAGCCTTTGAAACACGTGCAAATTATGAACTTTCCCCATTTAAATTTGCGTATTAATCCGCGAATCACATGCGAGCCGAACCATGGGTCGGATCAACTGCGATTTGTCACAGCACTACCAGCTAACATTTTGTTCCACTTAATTTTCTTCCACAGAACACTTTTAAATATTATCAACGTAAATTGCGTCTAGCCTGGCTAATGCTTTGCTAAGCTGCAACGAAAATAAGCTAACAGCTAGTCAATGCTAGCTTTGTTCGCGCCATAAAAGTTGGAGCCACTTTCATATTACCCAAAATTTGCACTACTTTACTCAGACATGATAAATAATTTGATGTTGTCCTAATTAATAAATCTTAAATGAATTATGAATTCTTTATTTTTGTTTCATCTGGAAAAAAGTACATGAACATGTCAAAGAAACATGAACAAAGTTTAAACGGATCAATAATAATCAACATGTAATCAGCAACAGTTCGAAATATGTAGAGTTAATATAGGATGTGACGGGAACTCGATTGAAACTATGCTCAGCGTGAATGTTGATGCTTTTTAAGGAAACCGAACACAAGACTTACCTCAAGTTCAACGTATGGCGTCGAAAAGGGAATGGATGATTCAGTCAGGCGTCGAGTTTTATCTCACCCGTTGTGCACACGCCCCTCCAGTGATGAGCTGAGCGTACGTGCTGACCAGAGCGCTTTCTGCAGTAACCGTTGAAATCGGCTTCATACTGGCAAAAGGGTCTGAGCCGAGTATAGCCCTCAAGCCGTGCACCCGATACAGTAGATGGCAGTATGCAACTATGAAGTTGCTTCGCAACCCGCCATTAAAACTCAAAAGAAGAAGCGCTGTATTAGAGGTATAAATAATATAAATACAGTTCTGTTTCTCGCATAAACCGATCGTTTCGTGTCTTAGGATATCAACAAGCAGCAGGGTTTAATTTGGAATTGTCTGTGCATGTTTTGTTTTTTACTGTCTGAGATTTTGTTACGGACAGACTAAAACGGTTGGAGTTAAAAATCTACATTTGTGTTAAAGAAAGTCACCTACATTGAATGGCCTCCATTAAAACCATCCTTGATTTAACATAAGCCAGTCATTTCCAGAAGTGGTCCAGATCATACAGCCAGAGCTGGGTTACCAGTCACGGTGAACATGAATCGGCCCAGTGCTTACAGCCGTAACAAAAATGCATGTGCCAGAGCGAGCTGCGGGGCACAATCGGCCCGTTTAACACACGCCGATGCCGAGTCTTAGCCGCAGGTGCCGCAGGGCAGCCGAGCTCGGGCCGATTATACATGCTAGCTGGGTTGAACACAGCAGCGACTGAATGCTGGCCAAGATAGTCATGCAGTGTGAAAAGAACAGTGACCCGACTACTTTGAAAATCGTGCAGTCTGAACTCGGCTTAAGTAATGTGAAAATCTGGGACTAAAGATCAGAGACACAGCAAAGTACGTGTGCTCAGTTCGCCATCTTGCCGGAACCCCATTTAGTAGATACAAGCTGTGACCCAATTCAGGGTCTACACACTTCGGAGTGCATGAAAGGGGTGGGGTTTTGGAGTGGAGGGTTGCCAGGTCTGCGCAACAAAACCATCCCAAAATTAGTGTAATCACAGCACAAGTGTAAATGTATGCCAATCCCAGACTTGGCAACAATGAGCCGAGCGTCGTTACATGGCTAGCGGCTGTGTGACCAACGCTATCTCACGACCAATTCGTACTTATTCTACGAGGTGGCTATTTCGTATAAATTCATACGACCTCACTCGTGCGAATTCGTACGATTTGTCTAAACCCCAGTGACGGTTAGGTTTAGGGGCGGGGTTTGGGGTAGGTCATTCGTATGAATTCATACGAATTTGTCAACTCGTAAAATACAAACGATTTAGCAAAAAACGTATGAATTAGTACGAGTGAGGTCGTATGAATTCATACGATTTAGCCACCTCGTAAAATACGTACGAATTGCCGTGAGATCGGGTTGGTGTGACAGACAGCTGACAGTTGATGTTTGTGTTGCATTTTAAAGTTTTATTACTTTCTATTGGGTTTTGACATGCTTCACTGCCGACGACGATGGGACACTGGACCAAAATATGTATGGTTAAACTATGTAAATGCACAGGACGATGTTACCACCTGCTGGGCATTGCTGCCTGTCGCACCTCCTCCAGTGCCCATGGGTCAGCTGCAGGGTCATCAGCCAGAAACCACCATTCACCAACGTTTCGCTCCTTTAATTCTGGAACGTCTCCTGGTGGCGGAGCAGTGACAGGGACGTCTCCCTGTCACCCCCTGCAGCTGATCGCTGTTCTCCCTGCGGCTGTTGTCTGGGGTTAGGTGTTCTTCCCCCAACACCTATCATTCCTCCTCAGCCAGAGCCAAAAGCTACCTTTCTCTGCCAGATCCTTTGTTGCCCTCCTTAGCCTCCTTCCAGTCACTCCTGCTTCCCTCAAGAGGCGTATGGTTGACAACCCAAGGAAACCTCGGCATCCGACCTCCACTGGGTAGATGTTCGTCTTCCAGCCAGCCTCCCGGCACTCAGCAGCAAGTTCTGAGTACCTGGCCTTCTTCCATTCGAAGGCGGCCTCGATTCCCTCCTCCATTGGTACAGTAAGCTCGATGAGGTGTATCGACCTTGTCTTGGTTGACCACACCACTATGTCTGGCCGGAGAGATGTGGTGGTTATCTCCGTTGGGAACCGGAGCTGCCTATCCAGGTCGACCCTCATATTCCATTCCTGGTTGGGGGAGAAGGGCCTTGCTGTTTCTCTTGATCTGGTGCTTCTCCTTACCCCTCCTTCCGACACAAAGATGGTGGGGTCCTCTGCTGGTGGTGGTTGTTTGCTACCCTGTCGGCACTCCTCCAGTACTTCGGCTAGCTTTCTCAGGACCTGATCGTGGCGCCATCTGTAGCGTCCCTGTGAGAGAGCGATCTTACAGCCAGACAAAATGTGCTGGAGACTTGCGTTGGGGGCATTGCAGAGTACACAAGATTCTTCGTTCCCAAACCACTGTTGGAGGTTCCGAGGGCAGGGAAGCGTGTCGTAGGTTGAACGAATAAGGAAGCTAAGTCTTGCCTGTGGGATCTTCCACACGTCTGACCAACTGATGTTCCTGTTCATTACTCCCTCCCAGGTTGTCCAGCTTCCTTGTCGACCCTGCGACACGGCCTTGATTTTGTAGCGATCTTCCTCCATCCTCGTCACCTCTGCTACCACCATCTCCTTCCTTTGCTTGCGATTGGCCTTGGACCAAAAGCATGGCGTCTCTCCCCATCCTAACCCTGCTCTTCCTGCCTGAACTCTGCCCATGATCTCCCGGTGTTGTAGCCGACCGATAGCTTGATCGACCTCAGTTTGGGCATTCCACTTGCGGCCGGTAGGGACCTTAACATTTGCGTTCCTCACTGACTCGTCTGTGGACTCCCTCAGCTCGAGAACCAACCTGGTCTTTTCCTGCATGTAGCCCAACTGTATGGACTGTAATGGCAGTTGCAGCATGTTTTTTCCAAAGAGTCCGGTTTCAGATAAGCACCGTGGCAACCCCAACCACTTTCGGATGAATGAGTTTGCTTTTCCATCCATCTTACTTACGGTTGATGAGGGAATCTCACTCATTTTCAGGGGCCACATCACCCTCCTGTAGAGTGTAAACTGGTAGCACCAGACCTTATACTTCCCAGGGAGTTGGCTTTGATCGATCCTTGCCAGTCCGTCAGAGAGCTGTTTCATGACGGTTTTCCCCATCTGTTTGTCGGATAGGTCTGCAGTGTGCTGCCTCCCCAGGCTTTTGATGGGTTGCTCTGATAGGAGTGGAATTTTTTCCCCTCCAACGACGAAGGTGGTATTGTCATTTCTGACTCCTCTTCTGAGGGACAAGCTCCGGGACTTGGAGGGCTTGATCTTCATTCTTGCCCATGATATCAATTCGTCCATCCTCTTCAGCAGTCTTGATGTACATGCTGCAGTCTGAAGGAGGCTGGTGACATCGTCCATGTAACTCCTCAGTGGAGGAAGCCTCTTACCAGTTGGACATTTGATCCCCCCAACCATTTGCCTTGCCCCGATGAGGATTATCTCAAATGCTGCTACAAACAGTACTGGAGATATGGTACACCCCATCGCGATTCCTACTTCGAGCCACTGCCACCCAGTGGTGAAGTCCTGGAGGGAGAAACACATCTGCAAGTTGCTAAAGTACTGAGCTACCAAGTTCTTGACGCAGATGGGCATGTGGAAAAATTCCATGGCATAGTTGACCAGCTGATGCGGGACTGATCCGTACGCATTGGCAAGATCGAGCCAGATGACATGCAGGTCGGTTCTTTCCCGCTTGGCCTTCTGGATTTGGTCCCAGATCATAGTGGAGTGCTCTACACATCCTGGGAAACCTGGAACTCCTGCCTTCTGGCAGTTGGTGTCAACGTAGCCGTTCTCGATCAGATAGTTGGTCATCCTCCTTGCTAGCACTGAGAAGAAGATCTTTCCTTCTACATTCAGTAGTGCGATGTTTCGGAATTGGCTAATGTCTTTGGAGTTCGCTTCCTTAGGGATAAAGACTGCTAATGTTAGTTTTATATCGTTAGCAAGTTAACCTTGTTTTTATTTTATGTTAAATTAAATGTTATTATTCATTCATAAAATATATTCATTCATATTTATACATTTACTCTGTATTTAAGTCTAAATTTAAAGTACAGAACTTTAGGATTTTATTCAACTGCACTCCATCTCAGAGACAAAATTGCATTTATGAAAAACTGACGATTTGGACATCACGGATATTACAGTTTGATTGGTGAAATCGGGGCATTAGGCTTGTTTGAGATGAGCAAATTCTGCGCAGAACCGATCACCGGTGATCACCGCGAAATGCATGCCGGTTAGAAATGTGTCCGAGGGTGGGCCGCCTTGATCTGATGTCATGCTGACGTGTGTCAAAAACCTCTCGCGAGCACGAGGCGGACGTGTCGGATTCTGCAGTCGAGCGCAGTTGCTCTCCACCGACTGCGCTGACCAAAAGCACGATGGGAAACGACTTGCTGACGACACAGCTTAAAGCTTATTGGTTTAAACAACCGTGATGTATTGATCTGATTTAAAATGTTTGATTTTAAAACTCTAATATCATGTTTTTATGTGTAAAAATAATGTGTGAATATTCCCAAACTCTCTGACACAGTGATCTCTCTATGGGTTATGCGAACGTTGTCATTTATAAAAAAAAATATATAAAAACATGTCTATAATTAAAGTAAAAATGATTGATACACACATCTTTCGAATGGAAATAAATAACAAGTACTTTGGGTGTATTGTTCATTATGTTTATTTTCATATAAAAGCAACAGAAGTTAAATTACATCCAGTTTATCAGCAACACAGCGCACGAGCGTGATTCCCGCGATATCCGCCTTTGATCTCGTAGGTTCTGATCCACTACGAGAACAGAGAACTGTTCGTCTTGCCTGCACTTTTTTCACTCCTCCCCTCACTGCAGCCGCCTACTCTCGGCTGAACTTCAGGCGAGGCTAGGCGCATCTCAAACAAGCCTATTGCTACATTTATTTGAATTCACACCTGAACTCCTGTCGTCACTGGCGCGCAATGAACTGTGGGATATTGTAGACCGCGAAGTGTCTTGAGATCGATGCTTCACTCCACTGGGAAACGGAGAGCGTGCACTTGAAGTCGCTCTCGAATTACGTGAGCCCTCCTCGCGCCACGGTGAATCGCACTTTAAAGGCAGCTTTTCCCCCGTTTTCTCAAGAACCGAATCCAGTCCATTAAAATGGGTTGATATAAATATTATTTAAATGTCATTTTGTCATTTCTCTACATTTTTTTTTAATTTAAGTTAGCAAATGCATAAGTTGTATACATATATTTGTAATGTAATTTATTTGTAAATGAGCCGGAGTAATTCTGTTAAACATTTATATATATATATATATATATATATATATATATATATATATATATATATATATATATATATATATACACATATGTTCACGTGTAAATAAAAGAGAATTGTTCTGTTCATTGTTTATTTCTTTTATGCAACTTGTAATTTTACATTAAAAATTATACGTATATAATATTTTTCTCATCATGTAAATTAAATGTTTTTACATTAAATACATCGTTCTAAAGCTACATTACATAAAGTACCTTTTACAACTATATAGGCTACAACAGAACTTAGATTTAACATCAGAAAAATAGCATAACATTTTAAATTATCAGTATATAAAACAGAACAAAACATATTTGTGTACACTTTCATTCGGCTGAGAAGGGAGACGCTGGTGGAGAGCATTATATAAATATATAAAAATCAGAAATATTTGAACATACAAAACAAATCTATGGTATATTCAAATTTTGTCTTGGTCATCATAGCTTTAAAATTCTTGCCTGTTACAAATAGCCTAGTCATGCTCAGCAGGTATATTTTAAGATGTCAGTGCAAGTTTAGTTAAAACAACTTACACAGTTAACATTTCATTTAACATAAAAACAAACAAGGTCAACTAATTGCTAACGATATAAAACTAACATTACATAGTTTAACCATACATATTTTGGTCTAGTGTCCTGTCGTCGTCGGCAGTGAACGTGTCAAAACCAGGGGCGGAGCTACGGGTGGGCCTGGGTGGGCCTGGGCCCACCCAGATTGACGGCTTGCCCACCCAGTCAGATCCAAGGAAATATATATATTATATGGGCGTCGGAACCGTTGTAACCATTATACTTTTTAAGACCAATATATTGGACCCACTCACTTTTACCGTCTCTAATTCAGCATTTGTCTAATCCCCCCAGGTGATGCTACTCCACAAACCACCAACAGAACATAAAAAATATCAAAAATAAAGATAGTTTTTAAAACATCGCCAAGTAAAACGCGTTTATAAAGAAATGTCTCTTTACGACCACAACAAACGCGACACTTTTCAGACGCGCATTCCGACTTCCTCAGCTCCTGGCACAAGTCAAACGAGCGCGAAAAAGGTATAGCTTCAGTTGAACAACAGTGAACTGCGGTCAGATGAGATGTTGTCAGGCTATGCCAGTAAAACTCCAATCAGCCGTTAGGCTATAGCCTACTGTGCTCGAGGCGCGAACTCAAGAATTGCTCGCGCAAATGCGGCGGCGCGCGCTGCATATTACTTTAATTATAACTTAACTAAAGCGCAAAAGATGCTACGGGCATGCACCGTCGTTATTCTGTTGTAAATTAAGTCAGGAAATTACCAAACATGCGATTAAAGCTACCTCAAAACTGTGCATGTATTTATTGACATGGTTTTAAAGCTATTGTTATCCAATTTGTTGGCCTTAAAACGTCTTAAAATGCATATATGTACACCAAGGAAATCAAAATTTTCTCGGGGGAGCATCCCCCCGAACCCCCCTAGCATAATATATTTTGTAACCTCAGTAATTATGAAACCCTGCGTACGGCCCTGCTTCTTTTCTATCGAACGACATCAAAGGTAAACGTGTATTTCTCCAGGTGTGCGCGCTTTGGGACTAAACTTTGTATGCACTGTGTTATCAATGTGTGAAAATAAATGGGAGCAAAAATGCGATTGAATGTAAAGGTTTGTGTCTCGTTGTTCTATTAAAAAAAAAAATCAATAACTACCGATTGATTGGCATTTTATCTATCTATCTATCTATCTATCTATCTATCTATCTATCTATCTATCTATCTATCTATCTATAAATTGCATTTAAAAAAAATTGGATGGAGGACCCACCCACATTGTTTTTGCTTCCGACGCCCATGGATCGCCTCTTATTTAACACAGACATACGAATTTCTTATCGAATGGAGATGTTTCTTTCTTTTAGGTAGCCTACAATTATTCGCGGTGTTCATTTTTGAGACGCGCACCCTGTTTTTATTTATTTTATTTTACAAAAGTACAAGGTTTTGTTGTTATTGTGAGCGTACACGAATAAAAGTAGACCATTTGGCTTGACGAAAACGTTGTTTCTGTCATGATGAGGAAAAAAAATCCATCAGAACGCGCCGGCGCGTTCGTCGGCCAGAGGGATAAAAATAGCCAATTTAGTTTCATATTTATATTTAAACATTAGGCTATAGAGCCTGTATTATTTGTTAAATTTCACCTATGTTGATTATGAAAAGTGAATAGCATGACGGATGCGCAATGTCGGGAGACATGCAGCTGGTCAGACATGAGTTTGTCCACTTCATTAAGTTTTGTTTTATAGTAAGCCTTTCTTTAAAGTTAATTTCGTTTTGTAGAAATTGTATCTTAATTTCAATCACTGTTTCATCAACCAATTGCCTATATTTAATAAATAGGAAGAAAACCAAAAACGTCGGGTGGCATGTATTTAAGTGCGTAACAAACGAACATGTTTCTGTGGCCTTTGAATAAGGCTGAAGCAATATTCTGTTTTTTAATGAATTTCTTAAATAAATAAATATAAATTCATTAGATGAATCCGAACGTATGTTTACATGAACGCTAAATAAAGTGATCGGGTTAACGTGTGAGCGTTTGTCACAAGTTTCAAATCAGTATTGATTTTTATTTTTATTTATTTTTATTTATTTATTTTTTTTATCGCAAGCTGACTTTTTTGTTATTTTTATTTATCCATATAGCTGCCTGTTACCATGCCAGGTTATTTCCAAATTATTATTATTTTTTTAATCGGTTGGTGCTGTTGGTTCAGGTTGTAACTGCAGTTTTGTCTTGTTCTTATCTCGTAGATTTAGCCTACTTGAATTAATATTGTCACGTAATATTATGCTGGTAATGTAAATACTCATGCCATGTATGTAAACTTATATTCAAGTTCACACAACTACATAATCACGGCGTCATATACATCCTCACACTATCAGTGAATGGGCACGGAATAAACTCATAACACAGAATTAATGAATAAAGGATAACATGAAACACACAGTAACACTATATGTTTGGCCGCCGGCGGGAGACATGATCACGGATCCGTCAGAGATGCAACTCGATGAAGACTTACGGTGCACATTTTAAGTTTTGTGTTTGATTATTACATTTGCTAACTACCAAAGTGTTGTAACGTTAGTGCGGACGGATATTAACGCGTGTGACATACGCTTGATCAAAGTTTATTCGTTTCTGTTACACTCAAAAAAATGATTCTAGCTGCTTGCTCAGTTTATTTAAATAAAATAAGCTGAACCAACACAAATCTTTAGTTTTTTACTGAATTGGCATTTGCACTCAATTGTATTATGTTAAATGAAATTAAATTTGCAAAATGTTAGGTTAACCTAAACCATTTGTGTTGGGACTACACAAATCATTTATGTTGCATTGATTGAAACTGGGCAGTGGATTTCTAGTTCCCAGCATGCTTTGCGTAGGGATAGATCGGGACAGTAAATGTTGAAATTAAGTGCTGTTTAATGTGTTTTTTTAGTAAAGGGAAATACCTTTTAAAGTTTGATGTTCAGTTATATTTTACATTTAAAAGAGTTTATGTTATGTTGATTTTTATGAGGTTACCATTATGCTGAAGTGTAGACCTTGTGGTTAGGCTATGGGTGGCTACATGAAATAAATCTATGTTGTTCTCAACAAGCTTTAACTTGGCTAAAGCCAGTGATGAGAAGTTCTTTACCTGATCATTACTTGCATGCTACAAATGTTTCGCAGATAACTTGAGCAACTCTGCACAAGGGCACTAGTCTGAATTGCAATAGCACTGGTTAGATCAACAAGAGTGAATTATGTTCAGGAAACATTCACAGAATACGTCAAATGAAACTGGTGTGATCTCATTCAATTAGGATGAATTTTACTCATCAGTACAATTAACCTAGCTTAAGTTCAAATAAATCGGTTCAAATGTGTGGAAATAGGTGTCATAATTGAATTAAGTTAGACCAACAAGTTATTTTTTTGAGTGTATTAGCAGTTACTCCTAGATGACCAATAGCTTTGCTATTGCCTGATTCATGATAATAATCTGTACAATATTGTGATCTGAGCACATGTCGTTACCTAACGTAATCTATAAGCTAACACCGGTCTCTGTCCTGTTCTCCACTGCTTCTCCTCACACAACAGCTCAATTTGTCTCTTTTGACCGTTATTCTGTCTAATTCTGGCCTGTCCCTGCTCTCTTGACCACATAGCAGGCTAATTGTATGGCTGTGATTAGTTATACGAGTATAAATAAGCATTTACAATTTCCTCAGCGTCCGAACTGTCATTGCGATCCATTGTTTTCCTATAGTTTTGATCGCGCTCCCTTCACTGACGTCACGTCCGATTGGGCATTTTTCAGATGCGGAAGTAAAATTCTCTCACAAAAAACGACTCCAAAAGCCTATAGCGTATTTATGCGTGTTTTTTCAAGAAAATCTATTTCATACATTATTTTTCTATACATTGAATCACTAAAGCTCTAACCTGCAATATGCCCTTTAAGGAGCTGTTGTAGCATAAATATATTCTATATAATCCTCTGCACTATACAATGTAAATGTAACAGCCTGTAAATGCAGATTAAAAATCTACAGTTACATCCCAGCAAGCAATTTTATGTCTATTAGAAGTCTAATAGCCGTCAAAACACAGCCCGGCCGTCTAGGCTAAAACAAGGCAAAATTCGGGTTGTCAGTGAAAATCTAATAGACGTCTAACCATAACCCAAGAATAGACTAGTCATCAATTAGACGATTATTAGACGACTACATATATATGTCTAATAGACGGTGAATATGGGTGTTACGTCCCCTGGTGGCGTAGAGGTATGGGGGAGACGCACATAATAAATATTTAAAAAACCTATAAACTTGGTCTCTGGGAAGTACTGTGGGTGAGTGACACAAGGACAAACAATGTAACAAAAAGTGGTTCGCTTTATTTACAACGGAATATAAGTTTACACAAATGGAAACACCAACCAAAAATCCCTATTTACAGCTATATACAAAGCAAAGAAATTATAATAAATTGAAACAAGCCACGGAGAAAAAGAAAATGAGCGGCGCTAAACAAACGAAAAGAACAAAACAAAACAAAACATTCACTAACTGATTCCCCGCCCTCTAAACTAACTAAAAACAAAACCAGAAAATAAAGAAATCTTCGGCGTTCACGCCATAACTAAAGCTTCACTAACTATTAAGCAAAACTTACACAAGGTTGCTCCCGCTCCTTCCCTAATGTGTCTAGACAGAGTCAATCCTGCGTGTTTGTAAGATGTAAGTCACGTGACATTCTTTCCTTTTCTTGATCTCCGGGCTGATGAAGTTTTCAGTTCAGATAAGACATTCTCTGTAACAAACATTCAAGGAAGCAAACAAGCAAGCGAACCACCACTAAATCACAGCATTGAACAACAAAACTCCAAGCTCCTCCTCTTCCGTTCTCCACGGCGTCCTTTATCCCGTACCCGATAATGATTGGCTGTTGATTCATCATGACAGACAGATTATTTGACCAATCACGATACCTGCAACAGAAAGACAGCAGAGAGAGCGGAAACACAAGGAACCAATAACAAGGGGGAGAAGAACAACCAATAACAAAAAGGGAGGGGGCAACAATCTGAACACGTAACAATGGGTCTAGGCTAAAATAAGGCTGAATTTGGGCTGTCAGTGAAAATCTAATATACGTCTAACCATAACCCAAGAGTAGACTAGTCATCAATTAGACGATTATTAGACAACTACATATATATGTCTAATAGACGGTTAATACGGGTCTAGGCTAAAATAAGGCAAAATTGGGGCTGTCAGTGAAAATCTAATAGCCGTCTAACCATAACCCAAAAATAGACTAGTCATCAATTACACTACTAATGAATGACTACATCTATACATGCAATAGACAACAAAATAATGGCTAAAGGATTCTTTTCACTTAAATATAACAGGTTCTCATAAATGACAATCCGTCCAAACAAATTAAATATAAAAGGTTTTATTTAGAAAAAGAACTCAAGATAATACACAATGATAAAAATAATAAATTAAATTTTACAAATACAATACAAATAAACATTAAAAGAAAATTACAACGTGTAACATAATAAAAATATAAAACATTGACAAAAAAAGTTAAATAAAAAATGTTAACAATATTTTTTGGTTTATAAAACAACCTGATTAATGTTCAGTTCCATAAATTGCATGTTTTATGTAAAGCACTTTGAATTACCTTGAACGTTGTTGAAATGTGCTATACAAAATAAACTTGCCTTGCCAAATCAAAAACTCATATTTTTATGTCATAATGATCAAAAGATTAAAAGATATACAAGGCTTCCATAACAAATAATAGTAGGGTGCACAGGTTTCATGTTTACCCCCTTGTATTTAGATAATTACACAGTTTTAGGGCACAAGGAAACACTACAGTACATGTATGTTAATCTAACCACATTTTACTCTGAGTCTGCACTGTTACCCGCTAAAATGTCACGGTTCCTACACATAATGTACATAAATAATAAACACATGTCAAAATGAAAAACACAGATACTTACAAGACCAAAAGCAGGAAAGAATTTGCTTTAACATTTGCTGTTGCTTGCTCTCCGTCTCCAACAGTTGTAAAATGCGGAAATGTTTATCGCGAGATCTGGCAACAGTGATCGAAAGCTAACGTTCAAGTCTCGCGTTGCCAGTGGTCATGTCTCAGTAGAGCCACAGTTGCCATCTAGCGGTTGAGAATTGTAAATTTTTATTTAACTTAAAATTAAATACAGTCATGTATGTATGTGGTATATAATTATAATTAATATATGGCTTGGCTATACACTGATATATATATATATATATATATATATATATATATATATATATATATATATATATGATATCGTAGAATGTAGGATTGTGTGACAGCAAAAATATGCTGTTTCAAATATATACTTGCATATAAATGTATAAATGCAAGTATATCAAGAATCCCACAAGCTTTGTGGTCGAAAATGAACACTATTTTGGTTACATCCATTGCTGGTCTGAATCAGGGCTATAGCCAAGCCATAAAAACTAGACTATAAATTGCCTCGATTTCGCCGGGTGGACTAAAAGCAGACTGCACATAGCCTATCCAATTCAGAGCTAAATCGTGACTACATATAGACCATGTCATGAAATGCCACTTAAATCTTGTAGAAATCATTGACATTGTGAACATGATGAGATATCAACCATCTCAAGCACTTCCTGTCCAAAAACTACAATAAATCAGGATTGACTATAGGTGGGCTACAAATAGCCGGTCTGACTACGAGCTAAATCGTGGCTACGCACAGCCTACGCAATATAACATGTCAAAGATGTGAAACCAAACACCTTGTAATCACTGTTGACTTCACTTACATGATGTAATATCATACAACTCGCAATTTATTTAGGCAAAAACGACATGTAACCAAATTAAAGATTATTTTGGCTAAAAGTGGGTTACACGTAGCCGGACTATATCGGGTCTAGTTAACCGAGACGGAGAGAATGAACCATCTTTGACCGAGATGCAAGAGAACATCATTCGCGTTCTGACGGCAAAAATCGATCAAAGAGCTGATCCAATTGATATGGCAGTCTAACAAAACTCTGCAAATTGAAGTCACTTGATAACTGTTATCAAGACATTGCTGATTTAAAAAAGGAAAGTGCATGTCTTAAAACACAGTGCGTGGAATCTCAAAAAAAGATTCAAGAAATGGAGCAAAAGCTGAATGATGCTGAGCGATATAACAGGCGATGGAACTTGCGTCTTTACGGAGTCCCTGAGAGAACAGAAGAAGACATTAAAGCGGTCGTGAAACAAATATGTAGAGAGATCCTTCCAGAAGCTGAGTGCACACTTGTGGCAGGTGCCACCGATGTAATCCACAGGATTGGCAAACCTCCTGAGATGAAGAACAACGTCATGCTGCGACCAGTAATCATCAGGTTTCTTTCGCGGACAGCAAGAGACTTGGTGTGGAGATCTGCCAAAGCCAATGATTATCTGCAAAGAAAGCATCTTCGCTTCAAAGAGGATCTGACTGCTGCAGACAAAGAAGCACACATTAAGTTATGGCCTCTTGTAGAAAAGGCACGCAAATAGGGAAAGAGAGCGTACTTTGTAGGTAACAAGGCTTACATAGATAAGAAAGAGGTTCGAGTTACATAAAGTTTTGTTAACTGGAACATATATTGCTCTCAAGCAACTTTCTTTACTTTTGAGTAAGAAGTAGCTTATGTAGGCTATATTGGTAACAAGTTGTAGTTATGTTAAGAATGGTACCTTTACAGTCTATTTAAAAACGTGTTCATATTTCTTTGGTGGACGTTTCTCTGGAGTATTGGGGTTGGTATTACAGGCACCTCCTTCAGCCACTTTACAGGCATAAGAGTGAAGATCTTTACGACACCTCTTTTATTTTGCTAATTCAATCTCCATCTCCACAGAGTCCTCCATCTCCATTATCCGAACGCAAATAAGTTGTTAAAAGTCTCCCAAAGTGCCTTTACAAATGTATCGCTAACAATAATTGGCAACCACACTGGTTAAAACTTATTATAAAAAGTGCACCCTATATTCTCTGTCTCAGCTCAAAACACCACAACCGTTCACGTCGCCATACGGCTGTTCCCTCAAATAGTGCCCTATTTGCACATTGGGGGTGTTACGGATCAACTGGGGATCATGTTAACTGGGGACACGCGCGAGCACGCAGATAGTTTTACCTGGATTTCCAGCAGATGTTAGACGGCGACAGATTCGTCACATGCGATATTCCACGGATCTTAGTTTTAAAAATGCATGTTTCACCGGTTGTATACATTGCGATGCGTAATAAAGCGCCTCGATTTCGCGGTGTTTGTTCCTGCGTTTTTGGAGCAGTTTTAAAGAAGTTTATCATGCTCTTACGTCACGCTCACAAACCACGCCCACGTTAACATGGGACACTAGTTTCGATAAATGTCAAACTTGTCAACGAAATTAAGTAAAGTGTAAGTATTTATTTTCAACATTAGTGTCTGTAGTGTGCTGTCATGTTTTCTAAACACAAATTAAAACAGACAGATTAAGTTTAAGTTAGGAGTAGGCTAACTAAAACATGAATTGCAAAGTCCTTAATTAGTTTTTATTAACAAGTCTTGTTAATTGATATGTTGCTTACTATTGTTCATAATCAAATTATATATTTTATGAGCGATTACATATATTAAGGGGGAAAAACAGACACTTTGACTTGTGTTTGTTCTAGGAGATTTTATTGATTTTGTTGATTTTATTTTCTGAGATCTCTTGCTTAGGTTTCAATTACAACCTCTGTATCCTAAAACAACCATGTTTCATTCTGGATTCATGACTGATTTAAACTCAACATTTGCTTTGGCTTAGGAATTATAAAAACACATTGTTTAATTTTTTTTCTAAATGATTCAAATAGCAGAACAGAACTATGTTTATAACAATTCTGTATTTATTACTGAAGTTTCTTAGAATCATAGCCTAATCAATTAAAATAATTAATTTTAATGCTTAAAGTAATGGTATGTATGTATTGTACATTCAGTTATGTGCTTGAAATTAATTGATAACCTGTTATTCTGTGAACACTGAAGAACACTGCCATGTTTACATTTTAAAGATGACACTGTGTTTAAACAGTGTTTAACAACTAAAAATGAACTATGCTGTAATATCTTTCTTACTGTCTCATATAGGTTCTTTTTCCAGTTTCCATACTGTCTTTTGCATGAACGTCCTGTGACAACCAATCAGTGGCAACAAGTTTCTCATGACTTACATAAGCAGGACATATTATACTGTATTACAAAATATTACACATTTTGCTAATTCCAAAAGACAGTATACATCACTCAAACTCATAATCATTTGGCACCTCACACAAATACAATGCTTCTCTCCCAAACAATTAGAATAGGAAACTGAATATATGACACAATAGACTGTCAGTTTTATAAATACAATTAAATGAGTGTAGGCCTCTTTATATGTAATATAAATTTGAATTATGCCAGTTATCTTTATTTGGTACCGACCTCACTAACATTGGGATTCAGCCTTTGTGAAGAATTTAAGTGAACCCAACACCTGTGAAGAGATGAGGACAACACCTGCGAGGACATCACCTACTTCAGATGACACCAACTCTGAATCAACATGCAAAATTATCCTTATATTAAAATCATTATTGCCTTAATATGTTTCTGCTTAACTGAATGATGTTAACCATACTTCTGTTATCAAAGAACCATACATTTTTGCCATATGAACATTACATTGAGAATAATTTCTGACATAACAGATTTCTCTTCATAATGTACACATGCATTTTATGTAGCCTAATGCTGCTTTGAAGCTAGGCCTTTATGTATTGTTAAAAGGGCTTTTTGTGGTTTTGCACCTGTTAACTATGCATATATTTGTTGATCATTCCCTTAAATAAATAAATATTCCCTTAAATAAATAACATATTTAAAATATATATATAAAAAAAGAAGCTTGACATCCTTTTTAAACCATGGAAATATTGCTGCTGAAATTTATAATAATAATAAATATAAAAACATAAACAAGTGCTTTAAAAAACGTAAATAGCTTTTTTATTTAATGCACCTACAAAATTGTTGTCAGAAACGAACTCCATTGAAACGAATGTAAACAAAATAATCTGGGCGTGGTCTGTGAGACGCGACATGAAAACGCATTAAAACTTCCCTTAAACGGCGTCTGATACATTTGAAGAGCGACGGGAAACAACAAAGTCCAATAATAATACAAACATTCACAAATAGTGTGGTAAGCGTTTAAATCTCCTCCGTAGAAAATTCCCTGTGACGAATCTAGTGATGAGCAACATCTGTTGGAAAGTCAGGTAAAACTATCTGCGTGCACGCGCATGTCCCCAGTTGACATGATCCCCAGTTGATCCGTAACAGGGGCAATGATGGTTCATCACAGTTCAATCATCCATTCACTTCCCTACAGTGTATCATACAGGTATAAATTTGTTTTAACTTTCTAATTAAATTGTTTAATTAAGGTTTATACATGCTGGTGTAATGACAGAGCTCAAGATAATTTTTTCATTACTGGAGCTGCTAGTTTGCAAAATTTTAAATGATTATTAAACAGCCAGTCCTCCCGGTGCACAGAGTGTCCGAATTCACTCACTCATTTTCATTCACTTCTAGTGGACTATATTAGTGTGGACTAATGTAGGGAATAGTGAATGAGGGTATAGGGGGTGATTTCTGACACAGGCGAAAAAGAAGAAGGAAAAAAAAGAGCAAACAGCAGATGGCAGTAATGTTCTATTCCAGTCTGGGATCTGCTGCAAAGAAGGAGAACCGTTATAGTCTCCGCCATTACAGTGTCTGCGCTTCTCTACAGTCTTTTCAGATCTGGAAACGTTAAAGTTCTTCTTTTTAGTAGTATATGAACTACAACCTAATAATAATGTATTAATCAGCTCCAGTCGGTATTAAGATCTCTCTGGTGGTATTTAGCAGGTTTTGTTCACACTCATCGCTGTCGGTCGGGAGGGTGTGGTTCAGAAACAACAGCGAGCATTAATATTTTCATCGAAATCAGATTTTGCTGGAATCTTCGACAGTATGAAGAACGATTTCAAATTCTTTCAGATTTGTCTACTAATGTGCGGTAAGTTCATGATTTCTGTTTATTTTTACCACTTTCGGTTTCACTCTTACACCGGAAAAAGTAGAGGCCGGGGTGGATAACATGATCCTGGAAAACCTGAAGAGTTTTGCTTCAAAATAAACACATCTGAACAAGCTAATCTAGGTTTTAAAGGTTACTAGGGATATAAGGGGCAGAGGAGTTTTTTTTTTAATCATGGTTGGAGATAACAGTCGCCAAACACTGACCCTTCGCTAAGCCACGCCCGGAAACCGCCACAGGCCAATCGTGGTTTAGCAACCGCAACTAGGCGCGGGAGGTCTTTAGCTTTCGAGCGAGGAAAGTTAAAGAAATATCCTATAAAATTATTGAAAGATTTTATCCAGTTAAGTACTTTTTTTACCGAAATTTAGAAGTGACATTGATACATCCTGCTCTTTTTGTGAAGCCTCCACTGAAATTGTTGATCATTTGTTTTGGGAATGTCCCTTTACTTTGTCCTTCTGGAATAATATTGATGCTCTGATTGTCCAAAATGTTTTTTGTAACTTTTCTTTATCATATAGACACATTCTTTTTGGGTTTATGTTAAAGACAAGAATCTACTTAATGCAAATTTTTGTATAAACCTTTTATTTATTGGAAAGTTTTATATCCATAAGTGCAAATACATGAAAAGTAAACCCCACTTTAACTTTTTCAAACAAGAATTGAAGATGTATTTAAATACAATTTCAACCTGTGTTAACAAGAAAGCAATGAAAACATCCAGCATTTGTGCCATGTTTAATATTCTTCCTTAATATATTTATCTATTTGCCCTCTTTTTTTTCTTCTGTCCGCGGCTCCCAGCAATGACTCAGGAAGTTGTTTAAAATCCTGCTGCGCCACAGAGCACCATGTACATTGTTTTACATTAAATGTTTATTATATTTCTCTCAAATCGTCGTTAATGTACATACTGACTTCACCCTGTGCTGCAAGATACATCAGTTTCACATTCTTAGTTTAACAGCTTGAATAAAGTATAAAAATGTATAATAAACGTAGCATTTTCTTTCCTTTTGCTTTGTTGGGCCATTTTTCCATGTACACTAACCTCAGTGCGAAATATTAAAGCACAGGCATGTAACGTTTCCCTGTTGACGTAAAACACTCCCATTGTGCAGCTCTTCTATCACGAGTCGAGTCAAAATTGAGCTCGCACATATATAATGTGCGCGGGCGGTGTGCGATACCTGTGAGTTGTCAGAGACGCGACACTGCGCGGCACCGAGCTTCGCGTCCGGTGTGCGACCCCCTTAAAGGTTTTTGGTACGTATCCTAGTGATAAAGATGAATTAACAATATTAAGAAGAGGATATATGACCTCTGGAAGCATCTCTTTCAATAGCTTAGTCGGAATAGGCTCTAACATACATGTGGATGATTTTGATGAATTAACAAGTTTAGACAATTCTTCCTGTCCTAAAGCAGTAAATGAATTGACTTTTTCTTCAGGGACACTACAATGCACTGTCTGACACAATACTGTAGTAGTCGGTTGCATGGTTATAATTTTTTCTCTAATATTATCAATCTTGTAAGTAAAGAAGTTCATAAAGTCATTACTGCTGTGCTCTTTAGAAACATCAGAAGTTGAAGCTTTATTTCTTGTTAATTTAGCCACTGTATCAAATAAATACCTAGGGTTGTGTTTATTTTCTTCTAAAAGTTTTGAAAAATAGGCAGATCTAGCAGTTTTTAAGGCCTTTCTGTACTCAATCATTCTCTCTCTCCACGAAATGCTAAATACTTCTAGTTTTGTTTTCTTCCAGCTGCGCTCCATTTTTCTAGCTGTTGTTTTTAGGGCCTGAGTGTGCTCATTGTACCATGGTGTTGAATTAATTTCCTTAATCTTTTTTAAACGCAAAGGAGCAACTGAGTCTAATGTGCTGGAAAAGACAGAGGCAATAGTTTCTGTTGCAATATCGAGGTCTTCTAAGCTGTCTGGTATGCTAAGCAGGGGCGGATCTAAAGGGGTGGCACGGGGTGGCAACTGCCACCCTAAGAAAAAGCTTTGCCACCCCATCTGCCACCCCAAAATTATCAGAGAATAAAATATAAATGTTAGCAGTACTACAGCAAGTACTACTGCTTTTCAGCAGCGGCGCTTCAATGTGATGACAAAAAAGAAAGTGTATTGCAAAATAATGGCAAGAAAACACGTCTTTCAATAAGCTGCATGACGGTTGCACGCGCACGCAGCGCGCCCAGTGTAGTCAGCTTCATTAACAAATGACTCTTATGAACTGATTCTTTGGGAGTCAAAAACACAGCGCAGCCAAGTTCACCTACGAATTGTTTTCCATTTGTTCGTGAATCGGAAAATTGCTGCTTCTCGGCTAACTCAGAAGTCCTCGAATTTTCGTATTTTTTTGCGAGCTGATTCACCGCCCGCCCGCTCCACTTTCATCATGGATAAAGGTCTTTGCCATCCGACAAAAAGGTAACATGAAATCAATAAGAAGATCCCGATCACAGAAACTAGTTAGGTAAGAATCTAAATGTATTTTAGCTTTTCTCGATTGCTAACACATTATAAGTGATTGAGTTGGCCCAGCTTCCTAAACCATTCGTTCAGTTCTCAAAACAAAGACACATTTCTCAAAACGTTTAACAGTGACTACATTAGGTAGCAAAACTGATGACACACCAGTCAAAATCTGAGAGAGCTGAATGAATAATTTACAGGGGTTTTAAACTTACACAGTAGGGAAGGGAAATTTCACTATGTACAGTAAACTGGAGCACGCTGTACACCCTCAAACTTGTGGTTGTCAACTTTCTCTGTAGCCATTTGTTGTACTGTATTATGCAGAACTGAGAAATGACTGTCTTGTGTCAGAAGACCAATACACTGCTACAGTACCTTATATACTGTAATAAAATTTGGCCAAATGTGCAGAGGATGCTGAATTTAGTTTTACTGTAATTGACAGTATACTGTATTGTGGTGCATACCAAGTTCATACATATCTACTGCCAGATCAATTTACAATAGTAAAATGAAAAAAAGAAAGAAAAAAAAATAGTGTTGTATTTTACTGTATCTGTAAATGTATTTTTGTATAGTGTAGTAGACAGTGAGATGCGAAATAATTCCTGAATCCCAGTAAGCGGTATTTTTGTTACATGAATTGATCTCACTAGTGTTCACTGGGCAGTGCAGTAGTCTGTGCATTTGTTAAGTTTTGTGTGTCATCTGAGGCCAAAGTTTGATTTTGTCAGACAAGAATAAGTTTTTGACTAAAACATTTTATTTTGACCTGGAAGTCTGAGGTTTGTACAAGTTGGTGCATAGTTCTGAGATTGTGTTTATAGTTGTGAGAAAATGTTGAATTGTTTCATTTCAACTAGATTAAAAGTTTGAAAGACAAATTTTTGCTGGCTTGTCATAAAGCCAACTTAAAGTCTTGTTTAAAAACATAAATAGTTTGGTCAGTTAGGCCAGAATATAGATGTTTGAACAAGTTTTTGTTGTTCTTTAACTTGCACTAAAACATGTGATTTATGCCATCGAAGTAGCCTGTGTAATATTAATAAAACTGCTCATCTCCTTTAGTGATACAAGCTCAGACTCATTATGAATCTGTTGATGTTTTTCATATAGTGCCTTTACTTGGTGCCATGATGGATATTGAAATCTTGTTATTTATTTTGGTAATGCAATGTTTGTGAACACAATTGTGTATGTCAGGCCATAAATCTCCAAAAACTATGCATGGGCGCTTGCTTTGGTGTTGCCACCCCTCATAGACCTCATGCCACCCCTTTGCCACCCTATAAATAATTTTCTAGATCCGCCCCTGATGCTAAGGCAATGAAACTGATCAGGAAGATTATTTATAAAGCGATCTTTAGTGGTAGAAGTGATGGTTCTACCATATTTATGGCAGGGAGGCAGTTTAGCCGCTTTCACTAAATGTAATATACACGAGACTAGATAATGATCTGAGATGTCGTCACTCTGCTGCAGAATTTCAACGGCATTAATATTGATTCCATGTGACAATATTAGATCTAAAGTATGATTACGACAATGAGTGGGTCCTGACACGTGTTGTCTAACACCAATAGAATTTAGAATGTCCGTAAATGCCAATCCCAATGAATCTTTTTTATTATCTACATGGATATTAAAATCACCAACGACAAGGACTTTATCTGCAGCTAGTACTAATTCGGATAGAAAATCGTAGCCAACACAAATGTCAACTTACATAATGTTACGTAAAGCACCATCACTTCGAAGGAATTATATTTGAAAGACTTCTGGCTGATACTGTAAATATTACTATAAATTACAGCAACACCTCCCCCTTTGCCTTTCTGATGAGGATTGTGTCGATAATCATAACCTTGAGGACTAGATTCATTTAAAGTAATGTAATCGTCCGGTTTTAGCCAGGTTTCTGTCAAACACAGCACATCTAGATTATTGTCTGTGATAATATTGTTTACAATAAGTGCTTTTGAAGAAAGTGATCTAATATTTAACAACCCAAGCTTTATCATTTGTTTATCATTATTATCTCTATTTTTCATTTGTTGAACATCAATTAATTTTTTACCATTAAATGGGTTTGGAAGTTTTTTGTTTTTATTAATTCGGGGTACAGACACAAGCTGTGTGACAGACAGCTGATGTTTGTGTGCATTTATGACTTTATGGGGTTTTGTCATGCTTCACTGCCGAAGACAATGGGACACTGGACCAAAATATTTATGGTTAAACTATGTAATGTTAGTTTTATATCGTTAGCAACTAGTTAACCTTGTTTGTTTTTATGTTAAATGAAATGTTAACTGTCACTTGTTTTAACTAAAATAAACTTGCACTGACATCTTAAAATATACCTGCTGAGCATGACTTTTTGTAACAGGAGAGAATTTTAAAGCTATGATCACCAAGACAAAATTTGAATGGGCCATAGATCTGTTTTGTATGTTCAAATATTTCAGATTTTTATATATTTATATAATACGCTCCACCAGCGTCTGCCTTCTCAGCCGAATGAAAGTGTACACAAATATGTTTTGTTCTGTTTTATATACTGATAATTTAAAATGTTATGCTATTTTTCTGATGTTAAATCTAAGTTCTGTTGTATATAGTTGTTAAAGGTACTTTATGTAATGTAGCTTTAGAACGATGTATTTAACGTAAAAACATTTAATTTACATGATGAAAAAAATATTATATAGGCCTACGTATAATTTTTCATTTAAAATTACAAGTTGCATAAAAGAAATAAACAATGAACAGAACAATTCTCTTTTATTTACATAAAATGTTTAACAGAAATGACTCCGACTCATTTACATAAATAAATTAATTAATAAATTACATTACAAATATATATACACAACTTATGCATTTGCTAACTTAACTTAAAAAAACTGTACAGAAATTAGGCTGTTTCATTGACAAAGTGACATTTAAATAATATTTATATTGACAGAAAAAGCGTCCTTTGAAGTGCGATTCACCACGGCGCGAGGAGGGATGACGTAATTCGAGAGCGACATCAAGTGCATCCTCTCAGTTTCCCAGTGGAATGAAGCACCGATCTCAAGACACTTCGCGGTCTACACTATCCCACAGTTCATTGCGCGCCAGTGACGACAGGAGTTCAGGTGTGAATTCAAATAAATGTAGGAAATGCCCCGGTTTCACCAATCAAACTGTAATATCCCTGATGTCCAAGTCATAAATAATAATAATAATAACTTTATTTTGTATAGCGCTTTTAAAAGTCATTTCTCAAAGCGTTTTACATAAGTAAAAATTAAGATACATAAATAAAGCAAAATAAAAACACATTACAAAAGGTATTTATAAACAATAGGGGAAAAAAACACAAGAATCACTTTTCACCCAAATGCTTCCCTAAAATAATGAGTTTTAAGTGATGATATTGTATAAATGCAATATCTGTCTCTGAGATGGAGTGCAGTTGAATAAAATCCTAAACTACTGTACTTTAAATTCAGACTTAAATACAGAGTAAATGTATAAATATGAATGTATATATTCTGCAAATTAACATTTCATTTAACATAAAAAAAAACAAACAAACAAGGTTAACTTGCTAAATATATAAAACTAACATTACATAGTTTAACCATACATATTTTGGTCCAGTCTCCCGTCGTCGTCGGCAGTGAACGTGTCAAAACCCAATAGAAAGTCATAAAACTTTAAAATGCACAGAAACATCAACTGTCAGCTGTCTGTCACACAGCCGATAGCCATGTAACAACGCTCGGACTATGCGCTCGGCTCACTGTTGCCACATCTGGAATTGGGATACTTTTACACTTGTGCTGTGATTACACTACTTTTCGGATGGTTTTGTTGCACAGACCTGGCAACCCTCCACTCCAAAACCCCACCCCTTTCATGCACTTCAAAGTGCGCAGCCCCTGAATTGGGACACAGCTAGAGTCTCTATGTGATAATATCTAGGTGCGAGAGTTTCTATGTGTTGGGAATTATCTGACTTCTGTAATGTGAGGCAGCAAGCAGACGGTCGGTTTAGCCAGTCTGTCTGCTTCCTGTCCTGGGCCCCAGTTTGTCATGTTTTAGTTCTAAGACTGTGCCATATTACTACAGAGAAGAGCAGCACCATCCCGGGACGGATTAATACCATGCGTAAGAACAACCCCCCTCCTTCACAGCTCATTTCGAGGGAGCGCCTCCCAAAACTCGTGCAGGAGTATTGGAACACGAGTGTTTGTTTACTACCGGCATTCGCTGTGTCATGTTAGTGGATTCATTATGTTGGACTCACCGCAGGTAACTCATAATCTGCAGTTGTTACCCCTGTCTCCTGACAAAAACATTGCATGCGGAGCCTGTGGAGTGTGGAAAGTTACTGGAGCGCGCAGCCGCGCTCGTCTCTCACAAGGAACGTCATGGCAGTGATTGACAAGCCAGAGGGCCAATCGTTTATGCAATAATCGCGTAAATGATTGGCTGATGTTTTCAAGGCCCTATGTCTTCTTGAAGGCAGCATATTGTGCTCCAAAATCTCTATGTACTTTTAAGCATTAATGGTGCCATCACAGAAGTGCAAGTTACCTTTGCCAAGGGCACTGACACAACCCCATACCATGACAGACCCTGGCTTTTGGACTTGTTACTGGTAACAGTCTGGATGAGGCCATCCTTAAAAATATTCTTGTTTGCCGTAACCCGACCGACCCTGTCAATTTAGGACCGACTCAAATTTAAATGTTTTTTTTGTTTTAAGTCCGACCGACTTGCCAGTTGTAAATTTGCGTTAAGACCGACCAATTTTTTTTTTTACTCTTCAAACAACTAATACAAAAGCAATAAAATAATATTAATTATAACGAAGGCTACGTTCTTTCTTTTAAATAAAAACCCGTGACGTCATCTATGTTTACACTATTGACTGCGTTCGCTTCGTCTCATACTCTCATTCACTGTCAGTCAATGGTTAGCGCTTGGTACTGATGGCTGCGTGGCAGGTTTATTTTATTTAAAGCTAGCTTGCATAACCTACTAGCCTTCCTGTTAACGTTAGAAGCTAACTTCAATAGTGTATGAGATATGCTTGTGGAATATGTCTGTATGAGCCTACATTTAGGCTCGCATTATTCGAAATTAATGGTCATTACCAAGGAGTGGGCAATACATGGAGTTGTGCTATAGGCTTACAATGACAGCTAGCTGCTGGTTGGAACCTTTTCTTATGGAGCTGTCACTTTATGTTCGAAAATCTATTGCACGATTTGATTTTCGAAAGCGAAAATAGGAAATTGATTTTAAGCAATCCAGAGCGCGTCCAGGTTTTTTTTTTTTTTTTTTTTTTTGGAACGCGTCACACAGCAACTGCAGCTTCGGACACACACGCATAACAGCAAATAATACTAATGCACAATCTTTCTCTTTTTACAAGAGAAATGTAAATTCTGCCGGTATTCAGACAGTCTCATGCATACAGATACAGATTCGGGCTAGAATCGCCTACGTATGCATTTTTTTTGTTGTTGACATTTCTAATCGTAAACACAGCCATATTGAAGCCTGCAGTAAATGTTTTGCATTATGGCAGTCCACTCTGCTTATTTTTTTTTCGAGAATGTTGCAGTCCTGTTTGTCATTGTGCACGAAACTTCACGCCAATAAATCAGAAATATTGGTCTTTACCAATATATTGAATCTTTACATTCGTCCTGTCTGTTGTCCATGGATTTACCTATATTTGGTGTTATGTACATCAAAATAAATACGTTACTTACATAATTCGAAGCATGCATACAGCATGCATGACGAACATCTTGTAAAGATCCATTTGAGGGTTATATTAGCTGTGTGAACTTTGTAAATGCGCTGTAATATAGTCGAGAGCTCATGTGGCAGGGAACACGCGATTTAAAGGGGCGGCGCCGAGTGTAAATCAGTGCATTGCTAATGATGCCCCAAAATTGGCAGTTAAAAAAATTAATAAAAAAAAAACTATGGGGTATTTTGAGCTGAAACTTCACAGACACATACAGGAGACACCTTAGACTTATATTACATCTTTTAAAAACATGTTCTAGGGGACCTTTAATTAAAATCTTTATTTTTATTTCTTCTTTATTTCTTGATTCTACCTCATTTTTTTTCTTCAAATGAATGCACCTGAAATTCATGCAAGAAACATGTTTTTGACAAAGATTTCAATTTGTTTATAGTCTATATAGCCTGCATCAAAATGAGGTTTGCAATGATGCGCCCGAAGGCACGGGTTGAGCCAGACCCAGTCAGTGACGTCACAATATATGCTAATTTGTTTAAATTCATACCTACGTAATCACCATCACCAAAATTGTAAAATTTGAAAAAAAAAAAATATAGACCTACCTACCGACCCTTTTTTTTTTTTTTTTTTTTTTTTTTTTTTATACTGTTACTGCAAACCAAAATATTTTTAAGGATGGCCTGATCCTTTTCTTCTTTGGTCCGGAGCACACGGCGTCCATTTCTCCACAAAAATACCTGAAATACTGATTCATCTGACCACAGTACACGTTTCCACTGTGTGATGGTCCATCCCAGATGCCTCCGAGCCCGAGAAGTCGACGGCGCTTCTGGACACTGTTAACATAGGGCTTCCTTTTGGCACAGTACAGTTTTAACTGGCATTTGTGGATGTAACTACATGTTGTGGTACTTGACAATGGTTTGCCAAAGTAGTCCTGAGCCCATGTGGTGATATCGCTCATAGATGAATGATGATTCTTGATGCAGTGCTGCCTGAGGGATCGGAGATCACGGTTGTTCAGCTCAGGCTTGCGCCCTAGTCCTTTACGCACTGAAATTCCTCCACATTCCTTGAAACTTTTAATTATGTTATGCACTGTTGAAGGTGAAATAAGCAAATGTCTTCCTATCTTTCTTTGAGGAACATTGTTTTTAAACATTTCAATAATTTTCTAACGTATTTGTTGGCAAACTGGCGATCCTCGGCCCATCTTTGCTTCTAAAGGACTAGACCTTTCTTGGATGCTGCTTTTGTACCAAATCATAATTATAATCACCTGTTGACATCACCTGTTTCAAATCACATCATTATTTAACCAATTTACCTGATTACTAGCCCTAAATTGCTCCTGTCCCAACCTTTTTTGGAATGTGCTGCAGGTCTGAATGACAGGAAAGGATGTATATTTACAAATGAAATTAAGTTGACCAGACAAAACATGAAATATTTTGTGTTCACATTGTCTGCAATGAAATACAAGTCAAAGTAAATTTAGAAATCACTACTTTCTTTTTTTATTTGTGTTTCCATACTGTCCCAACTTTTTCTGATTTGGGGTTGTAGGTCTTTAAATAAAACAACACCGCCCCATCACATCCCCCCCCCCCCCCCCCCATTTGGAATACCTATTGCTCGTCTATGGGAAAATGTGCAAATCACCATAAAATTTCATGATTGGCATAGAAAATGGACAAACAAAGGCTTATTAATATATTAATGCCTGTATTATATTATATTATATTATATTATATACAATATATTGTAGGGTTTGCACAGTCTCAAAGATGAGCAGGTCCCACCATAAACTGTGTTTAAGTCTCAATTCAAAGAACTTTGGTTTGTAAATCTTACATTGATTCCGGCCTGGCAGACACTAATGGATCACGAGACTCTTTTTATGACTATTTCGATAAGTTCCTGAACCTCTCCTCTGCGACTTCAAAGGAGATGCGGACACCACAGGATCGGGTTTCTAGGAGACAGGCCCGCATTCCAAACGGCAATAAAAAAGGGAAAATACACACACGCACCCACAGACACACACACAAAGACCTACAAAAAGACTGTATTCACAAATATTGTACCTGCAAATATAAATGTATCTGCCATTGTAGTGCTTGTTGCATGTATGTGTTACTAGTGTAGAAGCGTAGAATTAGTAGGTTAGTTTTCATGTTAAACGATAGTAGGCTATTAGAGTATAAAGTGTATCTTCTTTAGGTGATGGGCGACACCTGTCAAGTTTGATCTCTCCGTAAAGCTGTGAGTCCGAGCTATTCACTCATGTACGTTGCATTTCTGTCAAATGCATCAGTCAATTTTAATAGTACTATGAAGAAAATACACCCGATTAGACATACCATAAATTAATCCATGAAACAGGACAAAGGATGGTTGAAAACCACCAAATGGCAACACTATCATTGGCGGATGCTATCAAGAAGGCGTTCTGGTCTGTTGTCTTTAAAACACCAGGACACTCGTCTTCAGTAGCACAAGTTTTTCCCTGTCGTCAGGACGCAACTTTTCCTGTTGTCACGCTTTAGACGCTCCGGAGTCCAACTTTCTTCTTTATTTTCTGGCGATATCACTTCTCAGTTTAAAACCTCGTTTGAAAAACCCGCCGAAGAAACAGCCTCCTGAGGAAGAACCACTACCAAACTGAGCGCTCTGAAACTCTAAACCACAACACCGAACCAAATGCAAGTATTAACCCTTTTAAGATTTTATAGACACCGAGTTTCCTTGCTGTCTCTCAAAAGGTTTTTTTTACTGCTTGATGCAATTTGCCATTCTTTGATCATCTCTCTCTCTTCCTGCTTTTACTTTCACTTTGTAAATATTTGTATCTACTTGTGTACATTTTAGCCAATCTTGGTATTACCTGTTTCGTATATTAAACACATTGTATTCATGCTTGTTTGTTCTTTGATCATTCAACGAAACCAATTCACTTTAACGTTTTTCGATCGTTTTATGCTTTGATGCTATAATAGGAATTTATTCTTGTGGCCGAAGAATAACTCCGTTTACAATATTCTAGGAGGAGCTATGGTTTGCTGGACAAACATAGTTTCCCTAAATAATTATTAATTAAGAACTAGGGATGAGCGAGTACAGCATTATCTGTATCTGTATCTGTATCTGTTAACCATATGAATGATCTGTATCTGTATCTGTACTCGGAGTGGGTGGGGCCTAACCCGGAAGTAGGCGGGGCTGGTCTTGAAATGGGCGGGGCTTTAACCAGTATGTTATTTTAAGCATGCAATTGATATGGGTTGATCAGAAATTGTTTGATTTATTGCTGATAAGAAAAATATTTACAGGACAGCATCAGGATTGAGCTTCAGATCAATGGTTTTGATCACGATAGCAAACAAACTATATTACAGAACAAGTTTTGCAACAATGAAAACAAAACAATGCAGTGCAATTATGAAGTAAAATGTAATGAACAACATAACTTTCTTTTTTAACTTTTAATTTTTTTATGATCAGTGTGATTTTTTTTTTTTTTTTTTTTTGGGGGGTTCTTTTTTATTTTTTTATTTCCACACCAGGTGTGTGTGTGTGAGAGAGTGAGTAAGAGGGAGAGCGAGAGAGATAGAGAGAGAGAGAGAGAGAGAGAGAGCGGGCCTCCTAGTGATGTGAAATATGAGCGGGAGTTTACACAGGGTGATTATTTTGACTTTATTTTGTATTTGAGCTGCGTGTCTTGGACGCGGCGTCCGTCCAAAATAGGCGAGGTGCCTATCTTTAGCGAAGCGGCGCGTCGAGCCGCTTCTGGGACGCTTCTGAAACGCGCCGCGGCGCGGCTGGTGTAAACCATAGACTGTAAAAAAATATGGACGTAGCGTCCGTGACGTCACCCATAGAGTTCTGAACAGCAGTTTTGACGCCTAAATGAGGCCGCGGCCATCTTAGCTGCGCGTCACCGCACGTCACTCCCGGATAACTGAAAATGGGCAAAGAGGCGGGGAGGTGGTTTGAGCTGATATGACTGGTTGTTTAAACCACGCCCGCCTAGCTCGACGTGACCATGTTAGCAAGCAAAGGAGCTATCTATCTATCTTAGATACGATCTAAAATATTAATGAAGATAAGTTTTATCATCAGAACGTTCTAAAGGTTTACTGTCAATCTACGGTGTTTCTTTAAGATATAGATGCTCCAACACCAGTAGTGTTGGGTGTGCAAATAACAACATGGAAAATCAAATGGGACTTCATACCTTTATAATGAAATAGAGATCGCGAGATGAATCCAATCCGTGGCACTTGGGTAAAATATGAGTGTCCATTGCAAAACAAAAAAACATTTCACATTTCTTCTGAATGATCTGCTCTCTGTCATCGTTCTTCAAGAAAGGATGCAATCTGAGCAGCGTTTATGTTGTAAAACTGTATACAATCGTATCTAACAAACAAATGAGCCGTGTCCAAAGTATATTTTTTTCAAAATAGTGCAGCAGTTTTAGTTATAATATCCAAGCAGTGCTGTCAGAGTTGTATATCCTCCTGGTATTGTCACTGTAGTAAATCCATAGAGTAAATCTCACAATCAAAACTTTCAGCCAATGCCACGATCCAACAACGTGTGTTCTGTCTCTTCCGCATGCATGCACATCTACACAGACACACATCAGTCTCAAATATTATGCAGCAAGCCATATTTTATAATTGTATAAAATAATCGAGAAAAAAAAGCACAAAAACGGCTGAGATGCCAAATTCAGCGGCAGCTGAGGTAACATGACGGCTCAGACAGCAGCGCAATCTACCTGTCACTCAAGTGACCACGCCCTTAATTATGCAGAACTTTAAGGCTTAATATAATTTAAACGGATAAGTTATAAAAAAATTCACCCCCCTCAGAGTTGTCATGAAGGGCAAAAATAGCAGTATAGACCAAAACCACAATTTGAACCAACTTGTAAACATGTTTTTTTCTGCTATAAACTTGGCCAATTTAACATGGGACTCTATGAGATTCTGCTCTCTTTTGGAGCCTGTCCCTAGCGGCCAGTCGATGAATCGCAGTTTAAGTTACTTCCGTATTGGCTTCACGAGAGAAAGGGGGAGGTTGCCGCTTGGTGTAAACACAAGCATTGACTAGAGTGGCCGTGTATCAGCTCCGGTAGCCGCGTGTCATTTAAAAATAATTGAACGCGCCGCACACGCGTGCAGTGTAAACGAGGCTTCACTGTGAGTGAGCAGAGCGATACACAGCAACAAAATACATCTGTATGTGTGTAGGGGAGTGGCGCTGTGACTAGCCTATCACAGAACGCTGACACAATCAGCTACCCAATGATGATTTTCATTCAATCCGAGCACAGATATTGACTCGTATTACTCGTATAATACTCGTACTCGGCAGAAGTGCTTTATCCGTACCGGATACTCGTTTCAGCCGAGTATCCGGCTCATCTCTATTAAGAACTAATCATATATGTGATTGATTATAATTCACTGTAATTAATTCACAATATATGTTTAATTCCCCCTTGGGTCGATATATGTGGATCATAATGGATCATAAAGCTTTATGATTTATGATAATTCATCTATATAACCCATAAATTGATTAATAACTGTACGAACCGCTATAATATTATAATCCCCCCCTCCCCCCACACTATTATGATGTAATACTACAGGTATGGTTATGATAGGTTAGGGCCCCAAAGCAGATGAAAGTTGTTTGAAGATTATAAAATTGCATTTTATAATGACCTCAGTATAATATAATATAATATAATATAATATAATATAATATAATATAATATAATATAATATAATATAATGTATTTGCTGTCAAGGGTAATACTGTTTGGGGTCAATTTGACACTCCCTTGGGACCGCCCCACTAATGGGTGGTGTCAGGATGCTTCACTGTTGGCATGACACAGGACCCATCATGGCATAACTTCTTTCAGTCTTCTGCTGTCCAATCCCTGCTGTACTTGCAGAATTCTAGTCTGTCCTTGATGTTTTTCTTGGAGAAAAGTGGCTTCTTTGCTGCCCTTCTTCACCAAGCCACTGTCCAAAAGTCTTGACCTCACTGTGCCTACAGATGCACACCTGCTGCCAATATTGAGCTCTGTACATGGTTCAGGATTGACTCTTCTGAAGTCTTCTTCATTGCAGATGAATTTCTCAACTTGAAGTTCTTGATGATCCAGTGAATGGTTCTTTCACATGCAAAGAAATTGTTGCAAAGCGATGATGGGTAAATGTCTTTCTTTAGAGGTAACCATTGAAGACGCAAGAACACAATGACTGGAAGCACCTTTTCCTCCTGACTAGAACTTGACTTGCACTTTCCCATGTGCTGAAGTGATTAGTGAAATTAGGCTAGCTGGTCACCTTTTACCAGGACCTCACACTGGTCCTTTTTTGTTCTGCCAATGAAGCATTTACTGTATGTACTGTAAATACTGTATGTAAAATGCATCTGATCAACACTACAACTGAAGCAGCAAACTTTTAACAAGCAGTTCATCTAATGAGGGTTTCAGAGACTACAATCCACTGCAGAGAACCACCAAAACTTTTGGCCATGGCTTTACGTTATCGTTCAAGTGGGGGGCGGGACCATAATAAATTGCCGTTTTTGAAGGGTAATGTACCTCCTTGTGGTTGAGAGACAACAGAAGAGAAAACACTAAGAATCTCATTCTGAGCAGGATGTCTCAAATTTAGGATTCTCATCATCTGTTTTCATGAGAATTATGATGCCCCCTGTGACTGTAACATAACCGTATTTTACTTGCTTTGTGCCAAACAATCCAGTCCTTTTTACCAGGTGAAATACCTTTAAATGTCCAATACAACCCATAAAATGCAGTTTTACACCGAAAAGTGATTACAGCCTCTATTTATTGAGTAAACTGTTCTTTCTGCCTCAATGACTTGATTTCATTCATGGCTGTTATATTTGACAGATTATAGCTCATTCTGTTCTTTTTACTGGGTAAAAGTAGTCATTTTGAGGCAGAAAGAACAGTTTACTCAATAAATAGAGGCTTTAATCACTTTTCGGCAACTGCAATTTATGGGTTGTATTGGCCATTTAAAGGTATTACAACAGGTAAAAAGGATTGAATGACCTATAATCTGTCAAATATAACAGCCATGAATGAAATCAAGTCATTGAGGCAGAAAGAACAGTTTACTCAATAAATAGAGGCTGTAATCTATTTATTGAGTGAATGCAGATTAAAGGCTGATTTATACTTCAGCGTCGGACCTACGCCGGAGCCTCTGCGCCGTAGGCTATGTGTCCGTTTTCATTTATACTTCTGCGTCGTTGTCCGCATCAAAGTGCATGCAGACCACTAGGAGGCAGTGTCCGCGGTCATGTTGAGTATCAAAACAAAAGCCGAAGAAGAAGCAGCTTGTCATGTACGTTGTCAGAGAAGCTTACAAACAAACTGCTGAGAAGCGGCAAATAGGTAATGACTTTTGTTGCAGTTTGACTGTATGTGTCCCCTGAAACAGTGTTTTTTCATTCATAGTTAAATTAAAAGTGCTTGCTCTTCTCCTATTGCTCCGCGCCAGTTTTTTGACCCGAGGGAGGGGTTCTAGCAGACCAATCAGAGCGCTTGCGGTCCACGTAGAATTGACGTGTTGTTACATTTTTGAAGAGATGCACGTCAGGCTACGTCGTATGCTACGCGTGCTACACACAGCCTATGCTGTAGCTCTGGCATACACTCGACGCAGAAGTATAAATCAGCCTTAATGCAGATTTGCCTTGTACAACATCAGGAAGATTAGACCCTTCCTATCGGAACATTCCACACAAATTCTTGTCCAAGCTCTCGTTCTATCCAGACTGGACTATTGTAATGCTCTCTTGGCTGGCCTTCCAGCATGCACTGTCAAGCCTCTACAACTGATCCAGAATGCTGCAGCAAGACTGGTCTTCAACGAACCGAAGAGAGCGCACGTCACTCCTCTCTTTGTCAGTTTGCACTGGCTGCCAGTAGCTGCTCGCCTCCAATTCAAGGCTCTGATGTTTGCCTACAGAATAACCACTGGCTCTGCACTGCTATATCTTAACTCACTACTTCAGACTTACGCGCCCTCCAGAAACTTGCGTTCTGCAAGTGAACGGCGCCTTGTGGTACCATCACAAAGGGGCACAAAATCACTCTCACGGACCTTCTCTGGGTCTGTTCCTGGCTGGTGGAATGACCTGCCACGCTCTATCCGAGCAGCTGAGTCTCTAGCCATTTTCAAAAAAATGCTAAACGCGTATCTCTTTCGTCAGCACTTGACCCAGTAATAGCTGCACTTACCTTGATTTCTATTCTACAATCACTTTACTGACATAACTGTGACTTCAAACAGCACTTATGTACTGTTGTACTCATGTTAATATGATAGCTTCTACTACTCTCATTTGTAAGTCGCTTTGGATAAAAGCGTCTGCTAAATGACTAAATGTAAATGCAAATACTTTTCAGCTTCTGTAAAACTGCATTTTATGGGTTGTATTGGCCATTTATAGGTATCACAACAAGTAAAAAGGACTGAATGAGCTATAATCTGTCAAATATAACAGCCATGAATGAAATCAAGTCATTTTGAGGCAACGTTTCGGCAAGTGTAAAACTGCATTTTATGGGTTGTATTGGACATTTAAAGGTATTTCACCTGGTAATAAGGACTGGATTGTTTGGCACAACGCAAGTAAAATATAGCCTGACGTGGTCATACTCAATTCTAGTCAGAATATGAGTCTGATACTGCTCCATTGGGCTTTGATTATGGGGGCGTATATTTCAACCGATCCAGGAAATACCTCAATTGGATAGACCTACAACCAATCAGAGCTACAGAGTAAGTGACGCGACGCATAGATGTCAACAGAACTCAACTGCACACATGCTGGAACTAGTAGAAGATGAGCGTAAACAATCTTTGCCGGTGTTGTAAAAAGAATTTAAGTATACACGGAGTACTTGCCAATTAATGCGCTGTCGATATCTTCTATAACGGACGCGATGGCGGAATCTACACATCTCAGTTCTTCAACAACAGCCATCATTGTTGTAAACTAACCCAAGCGCTCTTTGATGACGTGGCTGATTACGTTTCTGGTGATAATCTGTCAATCATCGCCCTGACAAATGTGATTGGTCCGAACAGTTTCTGTTCGGGCATAATTACTTCTCTATGGATCGAGTCCAGACCGAACTTCCCGACCTAAAAATGTTGTGGGCGGGGCTAAATTCGGCTGGCATCCAGGCTAAGTAAAATACTCTTATTTTATAATCACGTAAAAATCATGCTCGATTAAGCAATAAACGGATAAATTCGTTACAGGAAAATGGCTGTTTGATCATGATAAAATCTAGACGTGTAGAAACGGGGGCGATACCCTTTAAACATGCTGTGCGTGCTCCCGCGTACGGCAGTCAGTTTTCGGCAGACGATCAGTTTTTGGCACGACACCGGCGTTCTGACAATTTGTGCTACAGTCAGATTTTGCTACCTCCCATTAAAACAGTAACGTTAGCAAAATCGGACAGAATCCGAAAAATGCTGTCTATCATGCTTCCAGCGTGATATTAACGTGGTTTATGGCTTTATAAACATCTACACCTACTCCAACTCTAAACCTACCCTTATAATAATGCAAGTACAGTAGTGTTAGCACAATATGATATAGCATTCGTTAGAACAAGCATAAATCGATAGCGAAAAATGCTACTTATCAGATTGAGCTTTATTAATGTCTACACCAACACTAAACCTGCCCTTACAATAATGCAAGTATAGTAATGTGTTATTTATCATGACAACAATGATGTAATATTGATGTATGCATATGCAGTAAGCCTGGGTAGGACAATCTGATGGGTAGGTTAGCTAGCTAGCTAACTCAGCACATCATTGCTTGGAAATAATGACGGTTCTTTTTTCATAATGCATATTTGAACGTAAAACCAGCTAACAATTTTTGGTTCCCAGAACGTTCTGGGAACATTAGTTTCTAGTTCCCAGAACATTCTGGGAACGTTCCCAGAACATACATCCTAACGTTCTCTGTTGGTTAGCCAGGAAAGTTTTCTTTCTTTCTTTTCCCCTTTATATCTGTCACAATAATTTAAATTTAAATAAACTTTATACCTCATATTTCAACGGGGCATCTTGCTTTATTAATATTTATTATCATTTTTTTTTTAAATAACCAAACTTTAATAATGTATGGATAGATCCCTGGAGTGCAGCTGATGACGCTTTGAAGTGACGTTAAAGGGAGCGAGGATATATCATTTCACTTGATTCAGTGGACCCTTCGCTAAGCCACGCCCGAAAACCACCACAGGCCAATCGTGGTTTAGCAACCGTAACTAGGCGCGGGAGGTCTGTCAAGAAGCTTTCGAGTGAGGGAACATGCCGAAGCATTGTGCATATGGAGTGTGTAAATCTGATACCCGGTATCCTAAAAGTTTGGACAAGGTGGTGGAATTTTTTTCCCTTCCCAAAACCTGAAATCTAAAACCCAAGGGGAGAAATGCTGGTGTTCTGACAATTTGTGCTACCCTGTCAGAGTTTGCTACCTCCCATTGAAACAGTAGGTAACGTTAGCAAAATCTGACAAAATCCGAAAAATGTTAATCGGATTGTGCTTCCAGTGTGATATTATTGTGGTCTATGGCTTTATTAACATACCCCAACCCTAAATCTAGACTGCCCTTATAATAATGCAAATACAGTAATGTGTTATTTATCATGACAACAATGATGTAATATTGATGTATGCATATGCTGTAAGCCCAGGTAAGACAATCTGACGGGTCAGTTAGCTAGCTAGCTAACTCAGCACATCAGTGGAAATAGGCTAATGATGGTTCTTTGTTCATAATGCATATATTTAAACGTGAAATAATGTGATTAAAGGCAAGACGGAGTTACATTAGCCTGGCGTGCTAAAAATATAAACGGGAGAATGTTATCATTGCAAAGTGGTCAGGCTAACGTCATGTGTTTATTCCACAAGATTTATGGATAAGCTGTTTGATTTGTAACCAACAGTAACAGATGGAGGCAGTTGACAGATGCGGTAACTCGCTTCCTGGCCAAAGAAATGGTTTCGTTCAATACAGTGGAGAAGCCGTCGTTCAAGGCCATGCTGCATACCTTTGATAAACAGTACGAGCTGCAGGGTCTGAGATATTTCTCAAAGACGGCTATCCCAAACCTTTTCAACGAGGTTAGAAGTAACATGGGTGCAGACCTGCCAACATGTACGCATTTTGCGTACCAAGTACGCATTTTGACCTCAAAGTACGCTGGTACGATTTGTCACTCTATACTACGCAAAAACCTGGTGAGTCCTCTGTGCGCGCGTAGTACTCAAATCCAGCAAAAGAAAGAGTTTGACCAATCATATCGCTGGGTTCATTTCCCCAAATAGCAAGCGGGGATGATTGACAAATGCATACGGCCTATCAATAAAAAGAGACCGCAAATCGACAGCAACACAAAATCCCGCGCGATCCTCCTTCCACTCTTGCAGTCTCAGTGACTGAATTCTCAGGCGAGGACAGTACAGCAGTCACGGTACTTCTGACTCATTGAGGTAAACGGGTATAAAATGCTCAAGTAATGTTGAACAACAAATCTAAATAAAATTGAAATCGCTATATGGCTTAGTGATTATGAAAGTGCTGTGATGTGTGACTGACTGACAAGAGCGAGTCTGGAGAAACAGGCGTTTATTTATTTATTCTCAGTGTTGAGAAACGTAGCCTACATGTGTTGCGTTATTGTGTTAATACTAACTAAAGTACCTAATTATGTTACATAGCCTACTTATTTTGTATGAAAACTAGCACATTTAAAAGCACCGTTGTCTCAGTGCTGCGCGAGCTCTCTCTCATACACACAAACGCGCGCGAGCACAGAGAGGGAAGATCATTGTAAAATGAAAATTGCTGTGGTTTAAAATTTGTTCTTGCTTGTGTTATTTTTTTGTCAGAAAACATTTTTAATTATCCACCCGTGTTTTTAAGATTCGGTAAATGACGGACTCTTTAGTTAACACAACCCCTCGTTATATAACTAACTTCTTTATATTCTTGAATACTCGATTCATTTTGCACTTATGGGTCCTGTCTATTCACTGTTTACTGTTTTCTATAAATATGTTTGTATTGGCTAACCTTTAATCAGCGAATGTTTGTCTTGTTCAAATACAGCATGTTACAAATAGATATCTTTTTTTTCTGTGGGATTTACTATATCCAATATTATTCCAATATCCAAATATTTTAGCATATTTGGATATTGGAATAATAAATTAAGTATTTTAAATGAATCACATGTAAACTCAATGTTTACCCTTTTCTAAGGGTTTCTTAATTTTAGACTAGTTTTCATTACAAAACCTGTGTAAAGGACTCAACTGTCAGGTTAGTTGTATGTAAATAGAGCCTACTTGAAATTGCAAACAAAAAATTTTAGTCCATATTAAATATGTGAATGTGATTCACTTGTGGTTGTCAGTTTGTATAAGCACACATTATGCAATGCAATATTAATCATGAATAAAAAAAAATGCTTTTGAGCAGGTGTAGTGAAATTTTTAATTGTGTCAAATTTTAAAACTTTAACAGTCAAAATTAGATTAACGAAGATGGGTGTGTGTTTGTGCTTTGTGTATTGTATTCTCAAAAATATAAAAAAAATTATGACCCCCCCCCAAAAAAAAAAACCCCGTGTCCTGTCACACTGGTACTCGAAAAAATGTTCCAAGGTTGGCAGGTCTGTGGGTGATGTAGAATATTTGGCCCTGACAACGGAAATGTGGTCCAGCTGCAAAATGATGCCCTACATGTCAGTGACAGTGCATTATGTAAATAAAGAGTGGACACTGCAGTCCAAATGCTTACAAACTTGCTTCATGCCCAAAAGCCATATAGCAGATAATTTGGAAGAAGCACTGCGCCAGGCAATTAATGACTGAAAACTACAGGAGAAACAAATTGCCTGTATAACTAACGACAATGGGGTGAATATTGTTGCTGCCATCCAGCAGTTGAAATCGCAACAGAGGGCCAGCACAGACCGAGCTTTCGGGGTTTGCCGGGCAGTAAATACTGCGTTTTTGCACGGCTGGCTAAGGCGACATGAGCTGCAGAAAGCACAAGTGGAAATGAAACTCCCTGAGCACTCACTGATCACGGTAATTTTTAAAACAGTTATCTAACAACGAACAAATTATTTAAAAACTATTAAAAAAAAAAAAAATCTAAAAAAAAAATTGTGACCAATCATGGAAAGTAGGAACACAAGTTGGTTCTGGGGCATTTTGAGTTATTCACTTTTCTGAAAGTGTAGTCTCCAAGCTTTCCAACGATGTGTAACACATGGAAATCTGATAATATTTGGAGAAGTTGTGGCCATTTGAAGGTAGGCACTCAAAAAAGCTCTAAAGAGAGAAAATGGTCTCTAAAGCTTGTGCAGTTCTCGCCTGTTCTCACCTGCTGGGAGTGACAAGAGGGCTCATTTACATCTCATTCAGGTAAGCCATACCCCCTGTAAAGCTGCATGGTTGCATAGCAACGGGAAAAATCGGAACGCATACTAGGACTCATAGGACCGCATACATACTCATTAGGACTTTTTGAGCAGGATTCTGTGATAACCGTGATCATTTTGGTCACTATAGTCCTGGGTTAGACCTCAGTTAGTGGTTAGACCTGGTTTGAGTCAAAGGAATAAAAAAATCCTGTACATTAAACTCTTCATAAATACTTTTACTTTTGACTTAAAGCACATTTTACGGCTACGCATACTTTATACTTTTACTTAAGTAGGAATTTAATCTGATACATTTACTATTACGTTAGTAAATCCTTGTTAAGAATATTAAGTAGCACTTTCTCCGCCACGGGCTAAAATTATTAGCATCACATTCAATTCAAGAATGCTAACAGGCAGGTTTACATGGGCTAAGTCATTCACACCAGTCACTTCGAGCAACTGAAGCGTTATTCAAATTAATAGTAGATGCTAACATTACCATCTAAAAGCACATTATAGTAATTAAATTAAAACAACAGTCCTGAGCTAGCTAATAACAATAGACACATGAGAAAATGTGTACGTGTTCTTAGAATGAACACAAAATGACAAACTTTGATGTTTATGGAAACTCACCCCGTAAGAAACAGAAAAGTATTCTTGCACATTTCGTTGCCTCCAATGAAATAAGTCATTCGGGCACACTTTCTCTTTGTCGGGGTCTTCTTCGTGGATGTAACCGTCTGTTTGCCTCTAAATGTTCAATAATTCACCACTCTTTTTCCGCAGCTAAAGAATCCAGCCAGAGCTGGCGCTGCATACTAAGTATCCACGCTTCCCTTGGAGGGCGGGGGCAATAACAAAAGAAACAAAAGCACACAGACAATGACACGCCCCTACTGCATGCTAGAATCTCAGAAAAACAAGCCGATTACAACCTCAAAATGTACGCTTTTAAATATACCAATACTGCTATCTCAAACACGGAGAGGCTTCTTCGTGATCTCAACTAACAGATTCTGCAAAAAAATGGAAATCACCAATTTTGAAAAAAAACGCTTCTTTCTCATTTTGCACGAATGTTGTGCTGCCGACTTGTGTCCCTGGTTTCCGTGACGGGTCACAATTACATTATTGTTTAAATTATTTAATATGTATTTTATTATTTACTGCGTCTTTACTGAAAGGACTGTGCAACACGATGGGGCTCAAAACAGCAAATGGTGGCGAGAATGCTGCAGCAGGAGCAAGCCATCAAACGTGTGTTTGCCCAAGACAAAAGCCGCCGCCCACTCCCCCATCTGACGTGGCAAGACATAAGTGTTCTGGAATCTGTGAACAATGCGCTGAAGCCAATAGCGGACTTCACAGACATTCTCTCTGGAGAAAATTACGTAACGGTGTCCTCACTGCTGCCAATGATGGCCCATTTAGAAGGTGTGCTGGAGAAGTCAGGTGATGATTCCAAACTGACAGCCGACCTGAAGCGTGTCATCCTGGAGCAGATGGAAGGCAAATATGGTGATTACACCATCCAGAGGATGATGCGTAAAGCAATACTGCTTGACCCAAGGTACTGAAGGGACCAAATGAAACCTCCCAACTACATTCTACAAAATCTGAAATGATGGAAGAGATTGTGAGAGAGATTGCTCTGTCGCTGCCAAGGCCAACACCATGTCCCTCACATGCTGGAGAAGATGGAGAGGAACCAAATGCCAGTGTCACCACTGTGCCTAAGAAAAAAAGTGGTCTTTGGGCAGCCTTCTTGCGAAGAGAGCAGCCACAGCAGCTGCAGCCACGCTCATGGCTGCAAATGGTCGAGTCAGATTTGACCATGCACCTGCAGGAAATGGCCATCAATGGGGAAGAGGACCCACTGATTTGGTGGAAAACAAACAAAAAAGGGTTTCCGTTCATGGCAAGATTAGCACGGAAATATCTGTGAATATGTGCTACCAGTACTCCATCAGAGCGGGTCTTCAGCACAGTGGGGAGTGTAGTTACTCCAATCCGCAGCTTATTAAAACCAGACAAAGTTAACATGTTGGTATTTCTGGCCAGAAACATTGAAATTTAAACATGGTCTATTTATGTAAATCCCACGTTTCGTTCTGAGTGTTGTTCCCATTTTCTTGTTCTTTGTTGTTCTTCTGTGTTTTAATAAATTTGTGTTATCAGAAGTCCAAGGAAAAATGTCTTTCAAAGGTATTTATTAACCAGACAAAAGTTAATTGACGTTCGCTGAATTCTGGGTTTAAATCTTAAACTGCCGCTTCAGTGCAGTATAGCCACAGAGCTATGTAACAATGAGCACGTTCTCCCGAGACACTACAATAGGCTACTAATAATTCAATAATAAGGGCTGTTTTCTTGTACAAAATTAAATATTTTAAGTTAAATGTACAGTGTTGGATATGGAAAAAAGACACGATTCTAACAATGTCAAGATCAAATGCATGATACAGTATTTTCATAGACTAACACACGTCATGTCTCTGGCATAGACTACAGTATTTAAAATGGCATATGCATTCGTTATATTCTCAATTTAATTTACTGAGCAATTCCTGCAAAGATTTTAGGTTAACTGTAGTCTATAAAAGAGACTAGGATTAGTGTGTGTATTTTTTTTTTTTACAGTCTATGGTGTCGACGATGGTGTCTCTACTCAGATATTTCACCTGTTCGCCAAAAATGACTAATCTCTTTGGAAATATCTGAGACCGGTGCATACATTCTGTAAATGACTTGCCAGGCATGAAAGCTTGACAGGCGTAGCAACAGTACTACTACAAGCTTTGGATTTTTGTTTAACTTAAAAGTCAGCTAAATTCACCCAGATCAGATGTTTTTAAGCAGTTGGGGAATTGGCAGATGTTAGTGCGTCTGTAACGGTTTAAAAAATGAACAGCTGAACATACATCAGCGTGATAATAACTAAATAACTACCTAACATGACAGAAATCATCTTAGGGGGAAAAAAATGTATTTGAAGTAGGGCTACATGATTAATCGCATGTGATTGTCACGCGCATTTCGCCAGTAAAGCCGGTTCCCTGATTACCGCTAAATCGCCATCACCTGCTTTCAAATGGAGCGGCATTTAATAGACAGAACCGTAGTTCACTGACAAGCTACGCAAAATCGCGCTCATTATCGAAGGCGATTCATCTGTGATAATGAACGCGATATTTCTCCTTCAAATTTTGGGTAGGCTGTGCCTCTCTTGCCTCCCCTGATGAGCCGCCACTGTTTATAAGTCAAGATTGATTTCTGTTGAACTCTGTTCAGTAACATGAGCAGCAGTGTTACATGAGTTTAATCTCTGAGAAACTGTTTGTGTTTGTTCTGCAGGAGTGTTTGGTGCTGAAACAGATGAAGTGAAGACAGTGATGGAGGGAGATTCAGTCACTCTAAACCCTGATCTTACTAAAATACAGGGAATTATTCGGATGAAGTGGAGGTTTAAGGATTCACATTCAGTCATTGCTCAAACTGATAAAAATGGCATTTCATATCCCACTGTCCCTGAGATGTTCAAAGACAAACTGCAGGTGAATCATACTGGATCTCTGACAATCACAAACATGAGAACTGAACACTCTGGACTTTATAAACTAGAGATCAACCACAACACTGGGACCTTACCTTTGGTTTTCAGTGTTACTGTCTATGGTGAGGACACTTTTATTTATGAATAATTAAATGTTTTGCAGTTTATTGTTGTTGTTGTTGTTGTTGTTTTTATTAAAATGAATCAGACAGATTTTAAAGTGAAGCCTATAGAGGGCACAGATTCAATCAACACAAAATATACTCTTAAAGAAATATGTTTAAGGAAAATTATATACAGCACTTAAATTAGATTAAATATCATAAACTAATTAATATATGGTTCATTAATGTCTTATGTAGTAACCATGAGATAATTGACTGTTAAAGTTAATATTCTAGTGCCAGTAACTGTGTTTAATGTTTAATATCTGTGAATCTGTCTCATGCAGAGTCTCCAGCTGTTATTGATCCTTTCAAAGGTGAAACGAAGAGTGTATCAGCAACGGAGGGAGAATCTGTCACTCTTCAGACTGATGTTAAAACACACGGAGATGAGCTGATAGTGTGGAGGTTTGGAGATGAAGGAAAACTCATAGCTAAACATGCTCTAGAGGCCAAGAGTCCACCATTATATGATCCTGATGAGAGATTCAGAGACAGACTGAAGCTGAATAATCAGACTGGATCTCTGACCATCACAAACACCAGAATCACAGACTCTGGAGTTTATAAAGTAAAGATCAGCAGCAGCAAACAGATTTTACAGAAGAAATTCACTGTGACTGTCAGCGGTGAGTAACTCAAGACTATTAATGTAATGATTGTTTATCAGCTGTCTGTAAATGATTCATAACTTCTCACCCAGAACTTTTATTATCTAAAACAGCTTGTCTGACACCTGTAAATACAGTAGATCTGATAAATAATGACTTTCTTTATCACTCAGGTTATATAGTGCTGATGTTTATAGTGTTTGTTATAGATCAGACTCATTCACACTAATGACTCTTTATCATTACAGTATCAGATCTTCACTCAGGTTATATAGTGCTGATGTTTATAGTGTTTGTTATAGATCAGACTCATTCACACTAATGACTCTTTATCATTACAGTATCAGATCTTCACTCAGGTTATATAGTGTTGATGTTTATAGTGTTTGTTATACAAACCTGATTCCAAAAAAGTTGGGATACTGTACAAATTGTGAATAAAAAAGGAATGCAATAATTTACAAATCTCATAAACTTATATTTTATTCACAATAGAATATAGATAACATATCAAATGTTGAAAGTGAGACATTTTGAAATGTCATGCCAAATATTGGCTCATTTTGGATTTCATGAGAGCTACACATTCCAAAAAATTGGGACAGGTAGCAATAAGAGGCCGGAAAAGTTAAATGTACATATAAGGAACAGCTGGAGGACCAATTTGCAACTTATTAGGTCAATTGGCAAGACGGCACTGCATCACATACAGGAATGCTACTGTAATGTAAATCACAACATGGGCTCAGGAATACTTCCAGAAAACATTGTCGGTGAACACAATCCACTGTGCCATTCGCCGTTGCCGGCTAAAACTCTATAGGTCAAAAAAGAAGCCATATCTAAACATGATCCAGAAGCGCAGGCGTTTTCTCTGTGCCAAGGCTCATTTAAAATGGACTGTGGCAAAGTGGAATACTGTTCTGTGGTCAGACGGATCAAAATTTGAAGTTCTTTTTGGAAAACTGGGACGCCATGTCATCCGGACTAAAGAGGACAAGGACAACCCAAGTTGTTATCAGCGCTCAGTTCAGAAGTCTGTGTCTCTGATGGTATGGGGTTGCATGAGTGCGTGTGGCATGGGCAGCTTACACATCTGGAAAGGCACCATCAATGCTGAAAGGTATATCCAAGTTGTAGAACAACATATGCTCCCATCCAGACGTCGTTTTCTTTCAGAGAAGACCTTTTGCATTTTCCAACATGACAATGCCAGACCACATACTGCATCAATTACAACATCATGGCTGCGTAGAAGAAGGATCCGGGTACTGAAATGGCCAGCCTGCAGTCCAGGGGCTGTATTCACAAAACATCTTAAGGCTAAAAGTAGTTCCTAACTTGCCGATTTAGGAGAAACTCTTAAAAATAATGGGTGTGTCAGTCCTAATTTTAGGAGTCCTAAATTTTAGCTCTCAGAGTATTTCACAAAGCATTTTAGCGCTAAAATTAGCTCCTAAATCTGTGAAACGTTAGGAGTAGTCAAGAGGACTCCTAAGTCACTAAGACCAAATCACAAACAGTCCTAATCCACCCAAAGACACTGAACACCATTGAGCATAGCGGTAGAGCCTTGGGTGCTGAACCTTTTCTTCATAAATACAATACATTTTGATTTATAGATTTGAATCTACGATGAGACGCCAAAAATAAATCTTTAACAAATAAATGAATATTGTCTGATTACCTGTGTCAGTGGTTTTCATGAGTTCACACGTACAAATGATTGAATAGAGTATATAATATATATATATATATATATATATATATATATATATATATATATATATATATATATAATATAATATAATATAATATAATATATATATATATATATATATATATATATATATATATATATATGAACCTTTTCTTCATATATACAGTACAGTCCAAAAGTTTGGAACCACTAAGATTTTTAATGTTTTTAAAAAGTTTCGTCTGCTCACCAAGGCTATATTTATTTAATTAAAAATACAGTAAAAAGCAGTAATATTGTGAAATATTATTACAATTTAAAATAACTGTGTACTATTTAAATATATTTGACAAAGTAATTTATTCCTGTGATCAAAGCTGAATTTTCAGCATCGTTACTTCAGTCTTCAGTGTCACATGATCCTTCAGAAATCATTCTAATATGATGATTAGCTCCTCAAGAAATATTTGTTATTATTATCAATGTTGAAAACAGTTGTGTACGTTTTTTTCAGGATTCCTTGATGAATAGAAAGTTCAAAAGAACAGCATTTATCTGAAATACAAAGCTTCTGTAGCATTATACAATACCGTTCAAAAGTTTGGGGTCAGTAAGAATTTTTATTTTTATTTTTTTGAAAAGAAATTAAAGAAATGAATACTTTTATTCAGCAAGGATGCATTAAATCAATCAAAAGTGGCAGTAAAGACATTTATAATGTTACAAAAGATTAGATTTCAGATAAACACTGTTCTTTTGAACTTTCTATTCATCAAATAATCCTGAAAAAAAATATTGTACACAAATATTTTGTACAATTGTACACATTAAATGTTTCTTGAGCAGCAGATCAGCATATTAGAATGATTTCTGAAGGATCATGTGACACTGAAGACTGGAGTAATGATGCTGAAAATTCAGCTTTGATCACAGGAATAAATTACTTATAATTTATAAATATATTCAAATAGAAAACAGTTATTTTAAATTGTAATAATATTTCACAATATTATTGTTTTTTACTGTTTTTTTAATTAAATAAATGTAGCCTTGGTGAGCAGACGAAACTTCTTTTAAAAACATTAAAAATCTTAGTGGTTCCAAACTTTTGGACTGTACTGTATATATGTATCCCCAGCCGAGAGTGAGGGACGGGGTGGCGGAGGGATGCAGAAAACTGTCAAAGTAAGGCAAGCCGGCTCTTGTCTGTGTATATATTCCTTCTCTCAAGCTGATTAGAAAGACCGTTTGAATGTGTTTCTCCCAAACTTTGTTTATAAAACATAATTTGTCACTTGAATTCTGCATTCTTTTGAGATGCAGATATCCAAGAGGTGGACAATTAACCGTATATACTGGTTTAATTAGTGACACTTAGCCTACATTTTAAAACCTTTAACATTTTAAAACCACCAACATTTTATTTTGACTATGGCAACATTTTATAAAAAAATATTTATTTGAATAGGGCAACATTTGTACTTTAAAACCTTTATTTTAATATGGAAACATGACACCTCATTCTACAATATTTCTATGATTAAATCGCTGACTCCTCCCCCATCAGCCAATCGCTGTGTGTATACTCCAAAGCAACGAGGTCAATCCCGCCCTTACTCTTAGCTTAAGACTTCAGTCTATTCCTTAGTAAAAGTTTGTCTCAGCAGCTTTGTGAATAGGTTTTAAGAGAAAACTCTTAGCTAAGAACTTTTACTGCTATTTAGGAGAACTCTTAGTGGTAAGATAAAATGTTTTGTGAATACAGCCCCAGATCTTTCACCCATAGAAAACATTTGGCGCATCATAAAGAGGAAGATGCGACAAAGAAGACCTAAGACAGTTGAGCAACTAGAAGCCTGTATTAGACAAGAATGGGACAACATTCCTATTCCTAAACTTGAGCAACTTGTCTCCTCAGTCCCCAGACATTTGCAGACTGTTATAAAAAGAAGAGGGGATGCCACACAGTGGTAAACATGGCCTTGTTCCAACTTTTTTGAGATGTGTTGATGCCATGAAATTTAAAATAAACTTATTTTTCCCTTAAAATTATACATTTTCTCAGATTAAACATTTGATATGTCATCTATGTTGTATTCTGAATAAAATATTGAAATTTGAAACTTCCACATCATTGCATTCTGTTTTTATTCACAATTTGTACAGTGTCCCAACTTTTTTGGAATCGGCTTTGTAGATCAGACTCATTCACACTAATGTCTGTCTCTCTTTAGCTGTTCCAGTTCCAGGTCTGTCTTCAGGTGTTGTAGCAGGGATTGTTGCTGTTCTGCTGCTGGTATTTTCAGCTGTTGCAGCTGCTGGTGTTTTTTACTATCGTCACAAAGTCTCTGAACTACTAAAGCAAATCAGTAAGTATTACAGCTGATACAGCAAGAGGAAAAACATTGAGCTTTTTTGTCGTTCAGTACAGTTTAAATGTATAATACAATTTTTCACAATCAATATTTCTACCCTTTTAGCAGTTCTACTTGTGGTTGATTTAGTGCAGTAATCAGTGATTTGTGTGATTGTTTGGAGTTAAAATGCTAAATTTAAGATATTTTGATTGTCTGTTTGTGTTTGTTCATGTAGTTTTTTCTGCTATTGAAGCTTGAGCAATTTAGCAGAAACAGCCCTAAAATCATCCTGCTGTCCTTTTTCTGTCATTTTAAGTTTTATCTGGGCTGCCCGGGCTCTTCATTCATTTAATCATCATAGACTACAGAAACTCTAAACTGAAAACAAGAACATGTGAACAGAGTTTGCATGTCTACAGTAAATGACACTTATGTTTATATTAATGAATATAGACAAACTCCTATAAAGACTGAGATTTATTCTAAAATATAAATTCATCATTAGTCCAGCTTTGTCACTGAAAACAGGAGCACTTTACACAATAGTTTTTAGAGCTCATGTTTCTCAAACAAGTGGTAAGTGTCATCTGTCTAAAAGTGTCATGTGACTTGTTTACTTGATCATTGGAAGTCTTAAGGCGTGTGATGGTTTGTATGTAAACAGACAGAAATATGAGTAATTATTCATTGATTGTCTTCCCCTTCACTAAAGCTCTGAAAAAGCAACACAAATGGTATTTGGGCACAAACAGACCACCAGATTACCTGTCGTCAATGATAGGGGGAATTAGTTGTTGAATGTTTCATAGGTGAACTTGATGCGTTTTGACTATTCATCATTCAGAATGATTCAGAAATCATTCTAACATGCTAATTTGATACTTAATTATCAAATTTAAAGAACAGCATTTATTTAAAAAAGAAATCTTTTGTAACAATATACACTACCGTTCAAAATCTTGGGGTCAGTATTTTTTTATTTTTTTATTTTTTTTGAAAGAAATGAATACTTTTATTCAGCAAGGATGTGTGAAATTCATAAAAAGTGACATTAAAGTGATATTGTTAGAAAAGATTTCTATTCTGAATAAATTCTGTTCTTTTTAACTTTTTATTAATCAGTGAATCCTGAAAATAGTATTACAGGTTCCAAAAATATGTTCAGCAGCACAACTGTTTCCAACAATGATGATAACTGAGTATCAAATCAGCATATTAGAATGATTTCTGAAGGATCATGTGACACTGAAATAAATAACACATGATAATTGCTGCAATAAAATATATTTATTTTACATATTTACTAAATTAGAATTAATTGAATGCAAAAAATAAATAACTGTTATTTAATGTTATAACCAAACAAATACATGATATATATATATATATATATATATATATATATATATATATATATATATATATATATATATATATATATATATATATATATATATATATATATATATATATATATGATACATTTTATAAAAATATTATAAATTTCCCAAAATTTCTAATTCTCATAAATTCCCGTAAATTCCCATAAATTCCTGTTAAGTTTCCAAATTGGAATATTCCAAAATTCCCCAGGTTAAGTTCCTGTGTAAAAATTTCCACCCCTTTGCAACCCTAGAACTAACCCTCTGACCAATAAATGCGTGACATTTTATTTGATGTGAAGAGGCTTTAAACAATCTGTATTGGATAATGTGCTATAGAAATGAATGTGAATTGTCTTAGTGTACATTCAAACATAAAGTAAATCAATCAATTAGTGTGTTCACAATCTAATTATATATGATATTCTTATATACACAATCCTGATGCAGACTCATTTCTGCCCCAACGGCTCTCAGTTATGACACGTAGCATTTCCATATTTCCCCAGACTTACATTGGGATAAATATGGAGTGCTGTTGAGGGCAGAAGCATCAATCAGTGCAGTCATTACATAACCTACCTGCCTGCTGAAGCCATACACTTTCCAGCTCACTTTACAACTTAAAATAGTTTAGAAACTCTGAAAATAAATATTTGTTGCAGAACACATTTTGGACTGATTTAGTTCATATAGGAGTCCATGCAGGCCTGGAGTGGCCATTTGGGAGCACTGGGAGAATTCCAGTGACTGATATGGTCCGCTCAGATTTCTGTGTAAAAACACATTTCAGCTCAAAAGCCTACAGTAGATAATGCCTGTTCAGATGTCTGCTGTGAAAGTGGACAGACCTGTGTCACCTCTGAGCAGCATTAGGGTAGGGACACTGACACCAAAGATCTAGCGCTGATGAAAACTGACTGTCGTTGCCTTGGGTCACCTGCATTGGGTTGTTTTAAAACAAGAAGGGGAGTTAATGGATATCACACAAGAAGCAACAAGCAAACATTGTGCAAGAGTTATACTGGTGAAAAAGTCAGTATTTACTACAGAAAGTGAAAGTAAAAAGTGACAGATCTGTCTGATGCTGCATTTAATTAAAGAGATTAATTTCAACATATGCTGACAAGAGAAATGATGAAATAAATTAAGTTACTGTTATTACAGTATATAACTGTCTTAATTTATTCCATTATTTCTCCTGTGGCTGTATAGGCTAGTGAAACAAATGAGAAGAATAGTATTTTGTGTTAAACAGGTTATTTTTTTTTAAAGTCGGTGCTTGAAGTAAAGATGCTCTTAATTTTCATTGACTGCAGTGTTAGTAGTGATGGGGAGTCGACTCCAAAAGAGTCGATTCCTCGACTCTGAATAGCCCTAGAGTTGGGGTCGACTCCAGCACAGGAATCGACTCTCTGTGTCGACTCTGTTGCTGTGTCCGGAATCGCTCACTTGTTGAATGATTCTCGAATCCATAGCCTTCATAATGCATGGCAGTTAAGTGCATAATGTCTATGGTTAAGTGCACTAAGCAGTGAACGAAATGAAGCGAGGAATTCGGACACTGACGAATCGCGTCAGAGAGCTGTCACAGAAACTTTGTCTCGTGTATGTAGCTTACTTTAGAAACAGATAACAGTCATAGTGACTTTAGTTTGTAACTGTACATACCTCGTGTCAGCTTTAGTATTGTAGCTTATATTATTGCAATAAATATATATTTGATTTTCCATAGTTAACCGTGTTCATTAAACTAACCATAAATAAATATAATAAACTCACATAAACAATAAACACATTAATAAGTGTACATTGTATGTATTTTTATATATTGTATTAATTTTATATCTTTAACTCTCGTGTCCAAGCACTTTTAAAACAATGATCATGTGTGTTTAGCACCATCCCCCGACCATTATAATGAGATGAATTCATTAAAGAATCACTGCTTTCTTGTTTATTTAATTCTGACATAATATTCGACCACAGATGTTTTTCGTGACTTTTCTCTCTGTAAAAATAGGTATCGGCAATTATCAATATTGATAGGCTACTCAAGTCATCTCTAAATTTGACTAATTTGGACAGTCTCACTAAACGTGTGTTGTTTTAATGAGGGGATTTTAAGGCTTCGCTTTGGGGAAAAATAAATTAAGTGTGTAAGAACTGCCATCTTGGCTTATTTACGACCCTGTTTTAACGTACAGTAAATGGAGTCGAGGAGTCGATTCCATCGACTCCCACAGTGGGAGTCGGGAATCGGAGTCGACTCCAAAAAACCTGGAATCGAACACCCCAAGTGTTAGTAAATATTATAGCCTACACTCTTAATAATTTTAATTATAGGCCTATAATTCATTGTATAATAGACCTAATTTAAAAAAAAAAAAAAAAACACATTTTTAAAGATAGGTAATAGCCTAATCTTTTATTATCCTCACAGCAGGTCAGTCATGCAGTGATGCACTATGATATTATTGCAGAGCAAATTTATTATAATATTAATTGAATAGTAAAATAAGCCTAACCTAATAGTAATAATAAGACTAGAAGGCCTACATTAATTGGAAATACCAAATCCTCTTAATATTGCCAAGATTTTATGCTTTTGACAATAACTCTGGCTATCTTTGATACACGATCATCGTCTGTTGACACAAGCCGGGTTATCACGCATAATTTTAGTTATTCCTGCAAGTTTTGCATTCACACCAAAAACGCACACACTGATGTCCAGTTCGTGAATGAATCATTCTTTTAAACCGGTTCTTTTAAGTGAACCGGTCGAACCAGTTCACCAAATCGGACTGGATCGTTCGAAACAGTTCGCGTCTCAAGTCAGCACTGATCCACAATTGTCTAAAGTTACTCACTTTCGGACATTCCTGACAGTCTGTCCAATTTGAAATAAACCAATATATCGGAGTATATGTTACTCTAGTAACTCAAACACACAGCATGAACGTAGACAGGCTTATGGGATCAGATTCCCGCCAATAGTATTGCGGTCACGGATCAAAAAATAAGCGTAAATCAAAAATTTAAAAACACATGTAAAAATATATAGCACAAACTTAAAAAAAAAATAATGCAAAATTATCAGAATGGCAAAGAACGTGGTTACGGATCAAAATATAATAAGCGTATATCGAAAAAATTAAAGCACATTTAAAAAAAAATAACAAGTATTAATCAAAACTTTAAACACATTAAAAATTATATTGCACAAGTCTTAAACTTGTGATTATGCATTATTAAAAGTTGTTTTCCTTGCTTTTATTACTCTTTTCTTTCCGCTCTTTTACATTTTCTGCTCATATTTTACTCTTTTGTGCGCTTGTGCTGTTTTTCTCTTTGCTCTTCTTTCTACGTTTCGCTCTTGCGTTTCCAAATGTTGCAGTTTGAGTTTCATGTAAATTAGGCCGGGCTTAAAGGGATCCCTTGGTGTTAAGACTTGTCTGGCTTAATACAACATAAATGATGTCTCTTACTGAAATATGTAGTAGAAAACCCATGAAAGATTTACGTTATTTAAAAAAATCCATAACATATTCGGACAGTGGGTGGCGCCATTTTGTTTGCATTCTATGTTGATGACGTCAAATGGTTGCTCTCGGTGAGCTACTTGCATTACTCTATGGCTATTTTTGCCACAACACACCTCAGAATATAATATATGATGCCACATTCTGCAGCTTTTGGTTGTTATTCTCAGCCGATGAGCCACAAGAGAAGCGATGTAAGTCTTTACTGCTTTACTAGTGATAAAGTGTATAATATATAGGCTATATATATTTATAAGTGTATGCTTTAACCAAATGCCATGCTTGTCGTGGAGACTGACGAACCTATAACACATCTCGATTGAGACAGACTGACTCGAAGCTTGCGTGCGCTGATGCACGAGATATCTGTGATCGCATAAACAGCAGCATGTTATCAGCATGTTTAACTGTTTGTATACATTCAGGTGTTAATCTGGCGATTTTTACACACCATACATTTCATCCTCACCAATTTTGCGCTCCGGTTTTTAACAACCAGATGCATTCATACCTGTTCAGTTTTTACTGGAATGTGTCCCAGACTGCCTCCTGAAATGTGGTTTGAGTGATCGGATTTATATCCGTCTCGTCTTCTTCATAACTTCCCATTCTTTTCTCCTGTTATTATCACTAGTAAAGCAGTAAAGACTTACATCGCTTCTCTTGTGGCTCATCGGCTGAGAATAACAACCAAAAGCTGCAGAATGTGGCATCATATATTATATTCTGAGGTGTGTTGCGGTAAAAATAGCCTTAGAGTAATGCAAGTAGCTCATCGAGAGCAACCATTTGACGTCATCACCATAGAACGCAAACAAAATGGTGCCACCCACTGTCCGAATACGTTATGGATTTTTTTTAAATAACGTAAATCTTTCATGGGTTTTCTACTACATATTTCAGTAAGAGACATCATTTATGTTGTATTAAGCCATACAAGTCTGAACACCAAGGGATCCCTTTAAGCTCCACTATTGGTCCACTAGTTCTAGATTGACAGCTCCTCCTCTAGCCAATCAATCGAAGAAAGGGAGATGACATCACTTCAGTGTGACTCATGGCTGCTGATGCTCACACTCATACAGGAGAAGATAACCATCACAGCTGGTCATTTCTGAGCTGGGGTAAACTCCTTCTGTGGCAGGACACCGTTATAATCTATATGTGCCTGCAACTCGACCTGTCACCGGTATATACGTCTACCTGGACAATCTTTTATTGTTAAATTCACCATCCTAACAACAACCTGTCACAGTTTGTGCCTGTCTGAATATCCATCATTGTTATATTCATCTTTAATGCACCACTAAACCTGGCACCGCAAAACACAGCGGCCTCACAACATCACTCTTATGTGTGCCTGGCTCGTCTATACCTGTTATGTTACTGTTAGGTATTTTTAGTATTCATACAATAATATTAGTAATAATAATATGCTTGCTTGTTGTCTCTTTTATTCCTGTCTTTTGCACAAGAGAATATAACATAAAAACTACCTTACTAGGCTAATATATTTGTTCGTGAATTACATTTAAGTAAGGGATAATCCACGGCTAGCCATGCTTTAATGGATTTTAATGCACGACGTAGAGGCGAAGAACCACTCGACACGAAACGGCCGTGGATTATCCCGCTTATACCTTGGTTATTTGCCAAGTTAAAAACTAGTTAAAGCTGTAACTGATGTTTACAGTGTCATTTTTTTACTGACCGGTAAAAATGATGGTTATTTTCTTAAGTTACGGCTCGTTAGTTCTAGCACTCGGTCCGCTTTAAATAAAGTAGAGCCATCGGATTGCTTTTATTTTAACAAATTATCACATTTATTTAAATTCATTATTAAAAGAGAGAGACAGAGAACTGAAAGAGAAAGATCAGAGAGAGAGAGAGAGAGAGAGAGAGAGATATCTGCACTGTGTGCGTCTCTTCTTTGAAGTTTCCTCGTTGCTTAAGCATATAATTTAGATAACATAGGCTAACTTAATGATTCTTTAATGAATTTATTACAATTATTTATGAATGACAGGCAACACTGATAGAGACGAGGCAATCTTTATTTGAACTAATCATATCATTTATTTACATTAATCATGTAGAGTGTGATATAAAACTGGCGTCTCTGACCACCGTTTACTATAAATATAAAGACACATTATATTTATTGAAATGCATTAAATTAAATGGAAAAAAAGGAGAAAAAAAAATCAGTGTTTATACCTGCTCTGAGACACATCAAACTTGCTACACTGTATTCACGTCCAGCAGTAGACTGAACAGATCATAAAACTCCTGCAATGTCTCATGTAAAAGAGAAGCAGAGTAGGTCTCGACATCACAATTGTTCTGTCTTTGGCGCAGAAAGTCACTAAAACTGTTAACTGCCCATTGAGTCTTTTTCGTATTGACCTCATCTTTGTCGTCTTCTATCTAGCTCTGCCAGTGTTAATTCTTTGCGTCGCTTTTTGTCATTCAACGTCTTCTCCAAGTCTTCTATTTCGTCTTGTGCCTGGACCCATTTCTCAAAACTGCCATATTCACCATACAAATGAAACGATGTCAAAAATCATCCGTTTAGCCTACCTAAATAAACGCTTTCATATATGTCTCTCACTCCATTTGCAAGCGTAACTGTGTTACTATGGTTACCAATGTTTATAGTGGCGGATTAATTTCGAACTGTAATCAAAGGCCACGTTCACACAGTCATTTTTTGGGACTGACAACTGCATTTACTTACAGGTGTGAGTCTCGAAATGTCTCGTTCACACAGCAACTTTCAGTAGCATTTGTAACACTGTCTGTATGAACGTGCAGCGAGTGTCAAGCCCGTATTCTCTTACTAATAACCATGACAACAGTAATCAACGTAATATTAAAGATGGTGACATCCATAAAACTGAAAAGTATTTCACTTTTCACATGACAAGAGACTAATTGAACCGCAAGTTCATCCATCAAAACTTTATTAAACAAGAGCAGCATGTAAACCCGCGCTAGCCGGAGTCTTTAACTGCTGCGCACGCGTGTCACGTCCTTTGCGACATCTCACTCATACACGGCATTTGAAAAGAAACACAAAACTGACATGAGCCGCTCCGATGGAGAACAGTAACTGGATCTAACACCGTAAGATGACGCACAACTCACATCACTGTCGCTGTAAGTTACTGAAAGCGAAACCACACACAAAACACCGGCTCTCTCGCTCTGTATGACGTGACAGACAACTAGTTGTTCAGTCCTGTTCCGTTCATACAGCGAGAATTTTCAGAGAATGCGGTTGTGAGTCCTGAAAATAACCGTACTGTGTGTGAACGTAACCGTATTAAGGACTCCAATACAGGACTGACAACCATATTCTGCTGCAGTGTGAACGTGGCGGGTATAAAGATATACCATCGCAATTGTTTACGTGGGGTGATGGAGGGGCTATGCGAATAAAATGCAGAATTTTGCCGTTCATTTAATTGTTCCCTACATTAAAATAACATTAAAACCGATCATGCATTTTCTGACAGACACAATATGCCACATGACATCCAATCAAAATACCACATCTTTTGCGGTCCATTACCACATGCAGCGCTTATATGGGTTCATATACTGCCGTTCTGTACCTGCAGATTTAAATAATTTAGCACTTACTAGCATGAAGAACAGCCTGGCATAAATATCAATTTAAGATTCAAAGTCTTGATACAAAACATAGCCTACCTATTGTGAGTTCTTGTTTTTAATGTTGATATCATTATAATATGAGCAAGAATGCAAATCCAAATATCCACACAATAGTTCAACAAACAAAGGAGTAATATTAAGTGTTTTTTCACAGTATTGTCAGTATTTGCTCTATTTTGCAATGAAAACAACAGGATTACAACACAGCGGTGTTTCAAGAACGAATTTGCAACTTTGAACGAATCGTTCGTGAAAGTCATGATTCAATAATTAATGCATTAACACAGCCACTTGCTTCTTTGAATGAATGACTCGATGATCATGCACTAAGACAGTGACTTACCGCCATCTACTGCCGGTTTAAGTTTTTAAAATAATCACTTTTCATGTTTTTAGCATTGCATGTTTCTCTGCTGAACATTTTTTAATTTAAAACTTTATTAATGTTGTAAAGTTATTCATAAATATTAAAAACTGCGCTAGAAAGTAGGGCTGGGCGATATATCGCATGCGATTCTCACGCGCATTTCGTCAGTAAAGCCGATTCCCTGATTACCGCTAAATCGCCATCACCTGCTTTCAAATGGAGCGCCTTTTAATAGACAGAGCCGTAGATCACTGACAAGCCACGCAAAATCGCGTTCATTATCGAAGATGAATCGACTTTGATAATGAACCCGATATTGCGTGGCTTGTCTGTGATCTACGGCTCTGTTAAAAGGCGCTCCATTTAAAAGCAGGTGATGGCGATGTCTCTGCAGGACAGCAGCACTCCAGAACTGATGTTGCCTATCCCTGATCTATAATTTTGTTTTTATTTATTTTTATTTAAAACATTAATCTTATAGTATTGTGCAATTATGTAGTTGTGTTAATAAACACAGTAAATGTGTGCATAAATCACTGCATATCAAATCCACCTGGTTTCTTCTCTGTAACACATTTGTCATTAATGGCTCTTGGAGCTCCTGTCCCATTCTTTGAATAGGTATGCTGATTGGATTAGGACTTGTGACACTCTAGCGTCTGGGGCAGGTTCCTATACCTGAATACTTCATTTGCATGCTTTGTTGTCTCCCTGGTGCTTTGTCTCTATCCCTAAGCACTGCCCACTAAATGTATATAAACTTCAATGTACACTGCCTTAGTTAGATTTTGGATGACTACAGCGACGCACAGCATGTTTCTCAATAAAGAGTAACTTCTGCTTCAAGAGATCACAAAGTCTCCTGGTCTATGCTTCTGAGATTTCCAACACTGGTTAGCGGAAAAGAATTGGACTTCCTATGTAGTGCACAAGCCGCCTCTCAAACATCTCAAACAGCTTGTGAGTCTCAACAAACTCCCTTTCAAGTAAATTCTGTTCACTTGGTGGCCATATTTGCAGCACCTCCGGACAGTTATTTCAGCCATCCAAGACTAATATATATATATATATATATATATATATATATATATTTTTTTTTTTTTTTTTTTTTTTTTTTTGTCTTGTGGACTTTATGTAAACATCCATCATGTGAAATAGTTTATTAAGTACTAAATAAAAAACATGCAATTTCCATGATGTTAAAACGATTAACATTTTTGCATATTCTGAAAGGGGTATGTAAACGTTTGAGCTCAACTGTATGTCAGTTACCTGTCGTCACAGTGTGCAGTCGACACACATCTAACAGTTTCTATGAACTGCTTATATTGCCTGAACATGCCATAAACAATATAGGTAACGTCCAAAGTAACAGATAGCCTAAAACAAATCATGTCCATTGACACACTGTGATGCTGCAAATTGGGTGATTTTTGGTCAATATTTGAATGAATATTCCTGAACTCAGATAATCCACATTATTGTAAAATTTATTTGGCTACTTACATGTTCTTATGGTTTGAGTGTCAGTGGAGTTTTGTGTGAGTGTTTTACTGATCAATGACAGCAGGTGACAGACGTGGAGCAAATGATCAGTGTTGATTTTACACATTTCTGATGATGTTAGTTTTCTCTTTCTGATTTCTGATCTATATTTCTCTGTTTCTGTGCTGCTGCAGGACCATGGAGTAAATCAGTGCTGAAGGGACGTCCTGTCACTCTGAACTATAATACTGTAATACAGAAGGATGATAAAATACAGTGGAAGTTTAAAGGGAAACTCATAGTTGAAATGACTGGAGAGAACCGTGAGAATCCTCAATGGACTGATGAATTCAGAGACCAAATGAAGCTGGACCCTCAGACTGGATCTCTCATCATTCACCAAACCAGACCTGAACACTCTGGATTATATAAACTAGAAATCAAGACCAGAGATTATTCAGCATCCATACTCTTCAGGCTTATCGTCTGTGGTGAGTAACACAAAGTCTTTCAGTGAAACAGTAGCAGTGTATATGACAGACCTTGTGTCAAAAAATGATTATAAAAGTGTTCAGTTGTGTTATATTAATGATGGAGAAACTCTGAGCTGTTCATCATATCACTGCACTGCTTCCATAGCAGATCTATACTGATGTAGAAATCAACACACTGTAATGTCAGGATCAAGACCTTCTAGTGGAATTAATGTACAGAGTTCAATCATTCTGGACTGAAAATGTGTTCAAATGTGTCTCTATTTTATCAAAGCTGGAAGACTCAGAAAGGTCATGTGGTATTTGTTCATGAAGTCAACTGTAAATACAGGCAGTTGTTGATTAATTAATTTGAATTGAATAATAATGAATTAATTTATTAATGTATTCAGTCAGAGCTGGTTTGTGGTGTTTCAGACAGATGTGGTTCCTCAATGAAGCAGCTTCAGACAGTCTTCTTTCAGATGCTGTTGTCTGTTCTGAAACTGTTCTTCACACAGACTGTGTTGCTTCTGTCTGCAGGATTGTTTGATCAACTTTATCAGTCACAATCCTCCTCATTATTCCTGATCATTATTGAACTGCAGTACAGTCATTATCTGATCACAAATCAAACATTCAGAAGCGCTTCTTCACACAAACACAATTCAACACACTCATATTTCATGTCATTTGAGTGGATTTTTACTCTTAGAAACACAGACTGGAGTTCAACACAGTTTCATCAGTCAAACACACATGAGCTGTAGAGATTTATACTTACATTCAGATTTCTACAATGACAAGTTGAGCTCTTTTCATCTTAAAATAGAGTAAATGATGTGTTTGTGATCCAGTATGTCAGGTGTGATATGACAATGTTTCTTCTGTTTATTTCTGCTGCTGTTGGTTTTCTGCTTCTGATTTCTCTTCTGTATTTCTCTGTTTCTTTGACAGATGAAGAGGAGTCAGTGTCAGTGATGAAGGGGGAGGATGTGACTCTACGTGTCAATACTGAAATACAGACAGGAGATAAGATATTCTGGATGTTTGGAGATTACTACCGTCTCGTAGCTAAAAACACAGGAGAGAAGTGTGAAGAAGAGTCTGAGTTCAGTGATGAGTACAGGGTTTTGAGATTTACAGACAATGTGGATCTGAATCGTCAGACTGGAGATCTCACCATCAGGACAATCACAACTTTCCACACTGGAGAATACAAACTAAAGATCATCAGAAATGGAAAAGCCTCATTCAAGTTATTCAGTGTTTTTGTTTCTCGTAAGTGAAATATTTACTTTCATTGTAATTATGATTTTATTTTAGATCAGTATTGTGTCGTTCTTAAAGGATAGTTCAGACAAAAATGTTCATTCATCATTCAATCGCTCTCCATCATGTCGTTCTAAATTCGCTCTCCTCAACTCACCTTCAGGAAATAAGACTGGCTTGTCCACCTTGCTCACTATTGGTGGGTACAGAGTTCCCTCTATGGCTTTGGGCGGGTATAACACAATGACGTCTCTTGCACGACCGTCAATCCAATTCCTTTTAACCTCTCAACGATGCTAAATGACTTCTTTAGTTCGCTTGACTGGGTGTAAATATCACTCACTTTCATGTTTTTTTTTTTTTTTTTTGCACAACCTGCAAAAATCGCTCGATGCCATTGCTGCTTCTGCAAACCGCGGATCAATGCTACAAACCAATACAAACTAACCTTGCGTCTCAATCAGCTCCCTAGTTCCCTAGGTCGTGAATCAGTACATCATGCAAGTGAATGTGGCTGATTCCCTGATCAGTGCCCTGACTACTGAACTAGGGAGCTGATTGAGACACACGGTAAACCTGTCTGGAGTTTTCGCATCGCTCTGCAAAAGTACGTCACCCGGATCGTTGATCTGATTGGTTGAAGGACTATCCAATTGCGTGACTAATGCTCATTGATCACGCCTCTTGTGCAGTAGGAAATACATAGCAAACTCCCCAGATCAATGTTCAATTTTAAATTGAGCTTGTCTGGTGATAGCCAGGCAAATGCAGCAGTGCAGCAGTGATGACTTGAGCCCATCAGGACACAGTAAACAGGCTCTTAAATAGTACCATTGTTAAACTTACCACACCAAACATATAGTAGTGGCCAAAATTGATGTGCAAAGTGTTTTTTTTTTTTTTTTTTTTTTTTTTTCCTAAATGACCCAATAATTTTATAATTTTAATATATTTTTATTTGTATGTTTATATTATTTAAATCTTTTAAAATATGAGGGAAGAATAAAACACTAAGCAATGGTATTTATCTGACAAAATTTAAAAAAAGGAAAACTACAGTTACAGGTTTCAGAAAAACAAAAAAGCTCAGAAAAAAAGCACACATTGACTACAACATTATCAGTTTTTAATATTTAATTGGTCCTCTTGTTTTTGCATGTGTACATAATTTCTTTGTATGACATCCTGGCCAAAAAAATAATTTTAAATTTAATTTCATTATCACACATGAAGCAATTGACTCCGATATGCATACATCTTTTAACACATTTTTTTAAATATTTGAATTAAGGTTGAAGATGTCAATTTTCATATGGCTGGACATCACATTTGGCCACTATACTCTATGGCAGTTCATTGACTTTCCAACTGACCATCGAACCATGCGGCAAAATCAAGCCACTTTTATGTTGACTGAGGGCTTCCCTAGAGTTGTTGGAGCCATTGAACTCATGACACATCATTGCTCTAACTGTAAATGAGGAGACATACATCAATAGAAAAAGATTCCACACCATTAGTGTTGTTTTTGGCGGCCGGTTTTAATTTTAGTTTTAGTCTAGTCTTTGTGTCAAGCGGTCACTTTAGTTTTTATTAGTTTTAGTCATGTTCATACTCTTTTTAGTCTAGTCAAGTTTCAGTTGACTAAAAGTCTGAGCATTTTAGTCTTATTTTAGTCAGAATTATCCATGACTATTTTAGTTTAGTTTTAGTCGACGAAAACTGATGACATTTAGTCTAATTTTAGTCAATGAAAATTGTATTTTAGTCTCTTTCTAGTAATGCAATTCTATTTAACCCAGTCAATATAGTATAATTACCTAGTAGTATAGACGAAACCAAAATTTTCTTTTAGCCAAACCCATTTCAAAAAAGGTTATATTATTAGATTATTGTTACCTTTTAGATAATACCTTATAATGCCTTAATGTCTCTTAACCCTTTAAGACCTGAAGGCTTTTTTAGAGTTTTTTTTTTTCTGAGCGACACACAAAAAAGTAAAGACTCATAACTCCAAAACTGTAGCAAGGAGAGTCAAAAGGTAGGTATCATTTGATAGAACACTTTTTAATGTTTTAGAAAATATAAATTACATTACATTTGGACATTTTCATGCTGAAAAACTGCTGATAAAAGACAAAAAAAAATATTTTTTTAAAATTTATTTATTTATTCTTTTGACATGGAAAACTCAGGAAACTCAGGAAAGCAATAAGATCAGAGAAAAAATATTTTTGGTGGTGCTCTCCTACATGTGAGCTGCATCTGGTTCAAATTTTGTGGCATAAAGTATAGTTAAATAAAGTGTTATTCATTTTTTTGCAGCTAGATGGCGCCCACGGGCGGTAAACTCTGGTTTAGAGGCACTCGTTAGCACTCGTTAAACGGTTAGATGCATTAAAAAGATGAGATTCTAAGCTTTAAGATGATACCTATTTTGTGTTATTCCACGTTGGAAAACGAACATGGATGGGTCCGGGAACATTGGATACACACTGCATCCCGGAAAGATGAGCCAAGTATGTTAAATCATTTCCTGTGTAATATCTTGTGAACAACGCAATAAATTATGTTGATTTTGGATTCATTTTGTAAGAATCGTAAGAATCTGCTTTAAATAATGATGTGCATTTTCTATGATCTGTGCATTTTTCATAAAGTTATGAGCACGTGAAATCTACATATTTCGTCTCGTCTCGTTTTGGTCAACGAAAATTAAGGGACATTTCAGCATAGTTTTTATTTTGTAAACCACATTTAGTCTCGTTTTTATTCGTCAACAATATTGCATTATACGTTTAATTATAGTCATCGTCACATGACCAGCATTTACGTTGCGTCTAGTCTCGTTTTCGTCACGTGATAAAGGTTCATTGACGACGATATTTAGTCATAATTTGCGTTGACGAAGCAACACTACACACCATCAATACTAATTTGTGATAATTTTGCACAATGCACAATTTTTGTATACTATACTATACTATACTATACTATACTATTTTTTTATATAAATAAAATAAATTAAAATATTAAAACGTTTCATTGTCTTTTAAATGATTTTTTTAAGAATAACATTAAATTATTGGTGTTGTGCTGCTGTGACTCCACTCTTCCAGACTCGCTATTGGCTGATTCAGAGGTTGAGGGCGGCCATTTTGAGTTGACATCATTGTAGTCCTTAGTTCACAACACTTGGCTGTAAGGCCCGCCCAATGGTCCAACAGCAGTTTCCTACAGGGCGGGGAAGGTTTCTTGTGCGTTCGGTCTTTTCAGCGTGGCAAAGTAGTTTAATTCCAAATAATCTTTTATCTGACTCCATGTTATTATGACCTCGAATTTAGTTTAGAATGTCAATTGATTATTGGTCATTTGTACAGGGAGTGCAGAATTATTAGGCAAGTTGATTTTCTGATCATATTTTTTTTTCCAAGCACATTTTACCAATTCCAATCCACATCAATCTTAATAACTACTATTAATATTGTTTTTAATCATTTATAAGTGATATATAATTGTTCATGAAGGCTGGAAATGAAAAATGCCCTATATTCAGGTGTGCAGAATTATTAGGCAGGTTTTCTTTTACAGATAAAATGAGCCAAAAAAGAGATTTAACTCTTATTAAAAATTATTAAATACTCATGAGAAGGACGCAATACTAATGTAATACTAGAAATTGCAAAGTTAAAGCATGACCATTGGACAGTGAAATGCTCATTGGGTCAGCGGGGTCATACAAAAACAGCTGGAGAAGAAAAGACACGTTAACTGCAAAATAATTAAGAATTAAGGTGAAGAATTAAGTGTGAAACCATCAGGAACCCTTTAGTCTCCAGCGCCACCATTTCCCAGTACTGAAACCTACCTGGAGTCTTCAGAAGTGTGAGGTGTCAGGATCTCAGAGACTTAGGTTAGGTGAAGAATCCTAAAAATGACCCGCTCTTAATAAGAATCACAAGCTGAAGTGTTATAAAGTACATGAAGACTGGGTTTTTATAGGCCTTATAGACAGACAGCTTGAGAGTGACTCCTGAAGGACCAGCACCACATCCTCTTGTACCACTGTTTGAAGAATTTATCTTCCAGAATCTGGCAGTAAGTTTTGGAAGATCATTTAGTCCATCTCTTATCCTGAAATGTCCATCTTGCAGAGATGGACTAAATGATCTTCCAAAACTTACTGCCGTTAAAGTGACAGGCAGCCTCATACTTCCCTAGGTTTGACTACCTAGGGTCAATGTTCCCTCTATTTTTTTTTTTTTTCTTGCTGATCAAAACTTTTCTCTGTTGAGTGGACATTTTTGACCACCTGAGCAAAAATTTTCTTTATACCCAACTTGTAATGTGTACGTAAACACACAAAAAAATGGTTTCATCATGTAATTGTAACTTCTAACTTTAACTTAGTGATATATTAAATCATTTTCGAAAACAAGCAGTTCAGTCACTAAATTAAGCATGTTAGGTGACTTTTATTTCTTTTTTCTTTTTCTTTTTACAGTGCTGTGTTAACTAGTCTTTACTAAGAAATTATATTTTAAAAAATCTCCCGCAGGACAGTTTAATTCTTTATAATAATAATAATATGAGCAGTTACACTGAGATGGTTTGGGACAACCTTAATGTGTTTTTGTATAGTCAATTATTAGCAATAGACAGCATTAAACCATCAAAATTAATTGTTTGTTGAATCCAAGATTTTTCTATATCAGGGGGTTTCAAACTTTTTAATGGCAAGGCTTTATTAGGCTTACAATATAATATAATAAAATATAAAGATAATTGAAGTAGGCCTATTAAAACTGATATATCGGTTATAACTCTATTTAAACCGATATATTATATCAGTTTGCTTCAACTTGTTTTACTATTATATTATTATAAAATGAAAACAAACTGAAGCATTTAACAGATAATAGCTATAAAAAATCAAGACAAGTGAACATGTGAACTCTTTAATAGTTATCCTAACATCCATGAAACCAACACCATACACACGTTTGCACGCAGCACCTGTGATGACGTTTTATTTCACGTCTTTGCATTTCGCGTTGCCTCTCGTATTGAGCTATTTAGTCCGCAAACATGAGGGTATTCTTACCGCGACTGATTTGGCTCAGGCTCGCTCACACCATTCTCTATGAAACCTGTAAACCGGTTACCGGTTCTAACTCTTTAGCGACAATATCTCTATAGCGGTTGACCAGAGCAATGCACTTATTTCTCATTTAAACTACAATTAAATGGATTTCCCCACACATTTCGCATCTGCGTCTGTTCCCTGCGCGGCATTTATTCTTTCTGCGCGGCATCAGAAGTGCGCGCAGCTTAGAGGGAACATTGCCTAGGGTGTATATATATATATATATATATATATATATATATATATATATATATATATATATATATATATATATATATATACAGGGGCGGACTGGCCATCGGGAGCACCGGGACATTTCCCGGTGGCCTGATGGTCATTCTGGCCTGCCGGCTGCCGCTGTGCTGTCGATCAGACTGACGTGTATGCAACTGCGAATTAATTGACACACTTATGAATCTACGAATCAGGCGATCGCGGAGTGAAAATGACACCACCACATGACCCAACATCAGCGAAGCACTGCCTAATTGGCTATATCCAGAGGCAGGCTTTATCTTGAAAAATAGTGCAAAAAATGGAGCGTAAACGCAAAGGAGGAGCAGAGAGAGAACGCATAAAAAGGAGAAAAGCCCTGGCCACAGACGCAGCAAGTTGCTGCAAAATCCCAGCCATGTTCGCCGGTAAGGGAACAGGTCGGTCAGAATTACATTTACATAATATTTACCAGGGGTGGGGAAAAAAAATCGATCCGTTCGGTTCTCCACACTCGGTTCGGCACGCGCTCGGACCGCTGTTCAACTTAAATCTGACGAAGCATCTGTAATATGGTTTAATATAAATAACACGTAAAACAATCAGGGTTCAGTTAATATATGTTTCTGTTGATGGATGAACATTCTGGGTTCCCAGACATTACAACAACAGCGATGAAAAAAATAAAATAAAACCGTGGACAAACCATACACTCTTGTTAAATACGAACACTGTAGTGTATCAGTGCATTCTCTTAAAGTGACAGTCTTTATATTAATTGAACAGCAACAACGAAGAAATCACTCACTGCTCTTGATTAAAAAGCTTTTGTAACTTTAATAAAGAATAATCTTTAATGTATAGTCCAAAATGCAATGCTGTTTTACATTATTACTTTATTCAATTTCTGTACCTAAAAACTAATGCTAGACCTCGCTAAAAAAAAAATTGAAGTCAGTTTATTTTATTTGTATCTTTAATCTATTATATTTAATTGTGCTGTTTTTTGTAGTTAGAATATTCTAAATAATATGAGAAAATATATATATTTTTGAAAGTATAGTTTTTCGATAAATATAGCACATACAACGCCGTTGTAACAATGGTACCGAAACCGTGACTCTAAAACTATGAAACAAACCGAACCGTTTGTTTTGTGTTTGTGTTGTTTTTGTTTGTGTTTCTGATACTTTTGATATACTTGAGTTGAGCATTGTAAATATATAAAATATAAATATTTTAACATGTGAATATGTATCTTTTATTATCCCTTCTTAAAATGTGTAAGCCAATTTTATATTTGTCTTTGGTGTGGTAGTATAGATGGCCTATTCCTAGTGAGTTTTTGAGGGTTTATTTATTTATCCATTCATATTATGAATGGTAGTCTACCTGTTACATCAACAGGGTTACCCTATAAGTTTAGCAGGCTGGTGGACACATGAATTTGGTGGTGGAGACTGCAGCAGCAGAGGTGGCCTGGGGTGGAGTCAAATTCCCGGCCTGATTTACTGTCCCAGTCCGCCACTGTATATATATATATATATATATATATATATATACACACACACACACACACACACACACACACACACACACACACACACACACACACATAATGCTGAATTAATGATTAAAGTTTCAGAATGATTTAAGTTGCTGCATCACCTCAGTGAATTTGCTTCAGCATTTATTTATATCAGTGATCTGTAGATGAAGCACAAATGTTTGTTTTCTTCTCTCCAGAAACAGCAAACTGTCTGTTTCACACTGATAAATCAGCATCTGAATGATGATTATATAGAAATGTCAAACACATATTCATGGGTTTTTTACATGCAAAAACACACTTGGTCTAATGGAAACATTTTTCTTGTATTTCTTTGTTTCTATGTGCAGCTGTCACAGATGAAGAGAGGAAACCATTGATGAATGGTGAGATTCTGTCGTTTGAATATATTTAAAGCGTGATCATGATTGATGTGTGAGATGTGACTTCATTCACTTTAGTTTTTATTCACTTTAGTTTTTTCATTCAGTTTTCAGATTTCAAACAGTTTAAATGAACTTTATATTTTAGTTGCTTATTTTAGTAGATGCTTGAGTTCACAAGAACAATATGATGTTCATTTGTGAGAAAAGAGCTTAAACCAGACTGAACTAGTCAAATAAGTGAGATGAACTTCTGACAGTCTGTGTTAAATGATTTTATACATGTAAATGCTTGACTTTAGTTTTGATGTCTCATATAATATGACTGAATCCAGATCATCTCTTTTAATTTGTCATTGTCTGTGTATTTTCTGACAGACTCCACAGAAAAACGAGAGAATGAATCAGTGACTGTAGAGATGAAAGCAGAGAATCGGGATGGAGTGAATGAGCAGGATAGTCCACTTTAATGAGATTAGACACGCCCACCAGTGTCAATCACTCTGACATCATCAACACTTCATCTCCAACAACAAAAACACATTTCAGTTTTCATAAGCCTCTAGAATCCGTCCAGTTACAGAGAGAAATGAACCCGTGTCTGTTGAGATGATGAACCTGCATGTGAAAAGCGTATGTGGTTTTATATGAACCAAGAAACATAGTAATCAAACACTTAATTCTATCATTTAATAATGTTACTCTTCATACCTGTACCTCTGTTACACAATACTAGTGTGAGTCTCACAGCTTTGACTGTGTGATTATCAACAGTGAGTTTGAGGAGTATGATTTTCATAAGATGTTTTACCACAGTATTTGAATTTGATGTTTTATGTAATTAACACCAGTGCCAGAATAACGTTCATGTTCAGAACTAATCACATGTCTTTGAGATCACATGACCTTCTCTTCATGTGTAGAAATTCATTAGTGTGTTTGAGACAAACAGCTTCAACCATTCAGTGTTATTCAGCGACAATATTATTGTAAACATAAAAAGAAATATAAAAAAAGAACGTCGACTTAAGTAGTTGGTTATTATTAAGTTGTAAATGTGTGGCTTATTTTTCTCTATGGCGTTCTTATGCTTGAATATATCAAAGATGTGAAGTGAATCTTCATGTCTGATTGTAAATGTGAGTTGAATTTAAAGTGCCTTTATATTCATGCTGAAGCACTTGAAGTAGCCTTATTGAACTTCTCAAAAAAAATGGAAAAGTACATTTTGCATAATACCATAGTGGTGTTGTTTCTTGAGTTTTATTATTTTTTCAGAAGCTTATTAATGCATATTTGAATTTATAGTGTCTTTATATTCATGCTGAAGCACTTAAAGTACTTACGCCTTACTGTACTTCTCACAAAAAATGAAAAAAAAAAAAAAATGTTTTTGTTCAGAATACTGATACTAATACTCAGTGACATGATACCACATTGTTGTTTCTTGTGTTTTATTATTTTTTCATAAGCATGTGATTGATGAATATTGCTGTACTGCTGATCTTAATGTCTGATCTCTTCTGTCCTCTAGTGGACAAACACTGATACAGCTTTTGCTTCCTAATAAATCTTTTAACATGAATTATTGTCTAGTTGTGTTGATTGTAATGACAAATGCCCAGAAATAAAATGAGACTTTAATCAGCTGTTGTTCAACTTTCAAGAGCACTAAATAATAACTTTGTGCTGATTTATAGTTGAAGAAAAGTACAATCTAGAATGTTTTATTCTTTTTATTGCTAATTCAAGTACTGCATTTTCACCCAGTGCCATGAAAAGGCTTTCCACATGCACTTCATCTTTTTTCTATTGTCTGAGGAATTTATAATTCTGTCCTGTAATTTTGTTAAAGGATATTGAGGTAAAAACAATCTTAAATATAGAGCACCACTGATCTTCATCAAAGTTACACTCAAGGTCTGTTTGCCATATCTTTAAGTGAGTCAAGGGAGAATCATGATGGTCTAACAGTGCTCACTTTTCCTTCTTACTGTCGCTGAATTCATCAGAATCATCTCTATTCTAGATCACTCCAGTGAGAGTCACAAAAGTGCTTATCCGAGGATGAATCTGCAAAAAAACTCTTGAGATTTAATCTGAAAAGGACTTTTTTTGGGTTAGTTCACACAAAAATGAAAATTACATCATTAATTACTCATCTTCATGTCGTTCCACACCCGTAAGACCTTCATTCATCTTCAGAACACAAATTAAGATATTTTTGATGAAATCCGAGAGGAATGTTGTTTATGTCCAGCGCTTCCAGGTTCTACGTCAGATCATCGACTCATCATTGGTCGGCTCTTGCGTCAGCATCACACACATCGTGCTGATCATGTGACCATAGACCATAGAAGCGACGGCAGCCACAGTACAACGGTGCCAGTGCGCTCACCACACACCAGCTGTAGGTGGAGAGGAGAGAGGGTGATAGAGCCAATTCAACTGATGGGGATTATTAGGAGGCTGTGATTGGAGGAAATTTGGCCAGGACACCGGGGTTACACCCCTACTCTTTACGAGAAGTGTCATGGGATCTTTAATGACCACAGAGAGTCAGGACCTCGGATTAACGTCTCATCCGAAGGACGGTGCTTGTTACAGTACAGTGTCCCCGTCACTATACTGGGGCGTTAGGACCCACACAGACCACAGGGTGAGCGCCCCCTGCTGGCCTCACTAACACCTCTTTCACATGACTGTTTAAATGATGTCTTTAGTACCTTTCTGGACCTTGAAAGTGTTGATTATATTGCTGTCTATAATGGCTTCTGAAGTCTTAAACGGTGAAGTTTAAGAAGAATCACTACTGACTGATGTTCCCATTCCTCCCAGTTCAGTGTTATAAAAGATTGCTTTAAAAATACTGACGTTTGATACAATTTCATGATATGATATGATATGATATGATATGATATGATATATGATATGAAATCCAGTTCTGAGCTGATGAGTTCATCAACATTATCTCAGTGGTAAATCATCTCACACCAAGAATGTACCTTGCATTTATTCTGGTAAAATGGGTAGAGGATGTTTTACCAACAGAAAAAAAAAAAAAATAATAATAAAATAAAAAGTAGTTTTTTTTCTCACATTTTATATATATGCCTCACTTTTCAAAAGCAAGTTTTGTGTTGGCTTTATGCATAACTTGTATATTAAACCCCTAATGTATTAAAGAAATATTGCAATAGTTTGAACTTGTTTGTGGAAATAATATATAGTTCAGATTTATACAGTTCTGCTCATCTCTGTCCTGGTGTCAAATCATCCATCTTCCTTCTTCCTTCTTGTCAAGTTATTGCTACATTTAAGACACATGCAGATCCTGAAAAACTTTTAAATGATTTATTGTTTTATTTCACAAGAACAAATCTTTAAAATGTGCACTTGACCCAAAATAACAATTAAAAATCTCTCCTGACTAAAAACTAAATAATCTAACAAATATAATCACTTGTTTATTCAAAGGAAAGGATTTCCACTTATTAAAGTCTGTTCACACTAAAAACATCATCATGAGAGATTAAAGAAACAAAGCATTAAAACAAGAAAAACATCTCTTTGTTAATACTTTACATGTGATTTTTTTTTTTTTTTTTTTTATAAATTTGCAAAGATGAACTTCTTTCACATTGTAATTATGGGGAATTGTTTGTAGAATTTTGAGGAAAATAATGAATTTAATCCATTTTGGAATAATGCTTTAAAATAAAAAAATGTGTAAAAGTGAAGCGCTGTGAATAATTTCCAGATGAACTGTATCAAAACCCCGACAATCTGTCAGCAAACAACTAATAATCTTATTAATGCTTTTATTTAGATAATGGACTTCAAGATCATTTTCTCATCGATTCTTTGAGCTTGAAACTTTTCAAATTTACTGTTTTACAAGAAAGGCAGAAAAAAAATAGTAAATTATTCAGATGTCCAATTACAGTCACTAACAACAGAGACTGTGTAAAAGTACATGCACTGTAAAAAAGAAAAAGTTAGTTCAACTCAAATTTTCAAGTCAACCGACTGCACAGAATTTTTGAGTTGAAGATATCAACTTATTTTTTTAAGTTTTGAAGAACTACAATTATTAAGTTGCGTCAGCTAAGTTTTTCAAGTTCTGACAACTACGTTTTTTAAATTCAAGTTACTGGAACTTTCAAGTCCGTAAAATCTTACTATATTGAGTTCAGATTACCATCCCTGTAATAACTTACTATTTTGAGTTTAAATTTTGATTGGTGGCTCCCATCATGCACTGCAACATGAAGCACTTTTTTTGATTGTCACCATTGTTGAGGGTCATATGCTGATTCTTGATGTCTGTGTGTTTAAAAAAAAAAAAAACCTTCCAGCTCTGCTGGATCTCAAGTGGTAACCGATCTATAAGAAATAATATTTCATCTATATCACCAGTTAGCTAATACTGGATGTCACCAATGAATCTGGCCATTTTACAATGAGAAAACACAACAATTATGACTGTGCTTCCCAAAGCATTGTAAACCTAAATTGATCAACTTTGGCTCACAGCACTTTTGGGAAACACAACCCAGATCATAATTTCTCTGACCATAACAAATGTGCTCTACAAACACAACATTGGAGCAGCTAGAGATAAATTAATATTAATAAATAGAGTCAAGAGCCCAACTAAAGGAAATGCTTTTCACCATCATGGTGACTTCAAACTAAACTTTCATTCAAACATTAACATCTAAACATCTGTTAATTCTCAATAAGAACGTTTGTTGATGTATGACAGAAATCAAATCAATCTGGTTAATAATAAGTGTAATAATGTTTAATGGCTGGAAGTCAGTTGTAGTTGTTGTGTCTCTCTCTGGGTGCTTCTCAATTCTTATTTGTGCATCCTCGTTTCCTTTCCTTGCTTCCTTTCCTCGCGTCTTAGCTCCACCCCTCCAGGATGCGAGGGAAGGACGCAAGGAAAAGACGAGAGGACGGAGGAATTGAATCAAGTGAAATGATAAATCCTTTAGCGTCACTTCAAAGCGTCATCAGCTGCGCTCGAGGGATCCACCCACATGTTGTTAAAGTTTGGTTATTTAAAAAAATATAATAAATATTAATAAAGCAAGATGCCTAGTCGAAATATATGATATAAAGTTTATTTAATCTGTAAAAGTAAAGCATACATTTAAATTATTGTGACAGATAAGAAGGGGGAGGAGAATTTATGCGTGCGTCAGGTTACTCGATGAGAAAGACTTCCGCAAAGGATGCACCTGTGTATCCTCGCTCATAACTCCTCAGGAAGCCTCCTCACTCCTCGTTCCTCGCCTCCTCACGATGCAATTAGAGAATTGAGATGTCCTTCAAGATGGCTGAGCTCGATCGTTTTCCGGGTCATAGGATGGAGGACGGAGGAGCGAGGAGACGAGGAGGGATATTGAGAAGCACCCTCTTTTTCTCTTGTTGTTTCTTCAGTGATTCTGCTTATCATCAGGTGTCTCCACTAATTGTCAATCATCACTCAATCATCAATCAATTATCTCATTAACTTTGACACTGCTTCAGTGTTACTTTTTAACACCCGGCAATTTATAAAATAAGATGAACTTTTCCTCAGAACCGTCTGAAAGTGAGTTCAAGTGGCTTACAACAGATAGTTCAAGTTCCAACTAGCAATTTTATTGTCAGTGAATGCAAAAATCTTAGTAAGGTGAACAATTTTGAGTTGTCGTTTTTAAAGTGTGAAAACAAGCCAATAATAATGTAGTACACCCCTCACATTTTTGTAAATATTTTATCATATCTTTTCATGTGACAACACCAAAGTAATGAATAAAGTAGTGTCATAACGATCTGAATCTTCATGAAGCAGTGTTTTGAAATCAGCCGTCACTAAATAAGTGTTTTTTTTTTTTTTTTTTGCCGCGCCAAAAATATTCTCGTGGCTTTATAATATTAATATTGAACCACTGTACTCATGTGAACTGATTTAAATATGTTTTTAGTACATTAATGGATCTTGAGAGAGGAAGTGTCATTGCTCCCTATGGAGGCCTCACGGAGCCATCAGATTTCAACAAAAATATCTTAATTTGTGTTCTGAAGATGAAAGAAGGTCTTATGGGTGTGAAACGGCATGAGGGTGAGTAATACATGACAGAATTTTCATTTTTGGGTGAACTAACCCTTTAATGTGTGTTATTTTGAGTTATTTCTTGTAATATCACATCTACAGTTGTTCAAGATCATTTCCACCTTCCTGGTATCTGATTAATCAGAGTTTGATGGATATTTCTGGATGCTCTTCTTCTGTTGAAGACTTCATGATCTGATATCATAAACCAGAACAACCACAGTAGCCACGCCCACCAGAGCAGAGAGAGCCAATCGGATCACAGCTTCAGTAAAGCCACAAAAGTGGACTTGTGAGACAAGAAATGAGCAACATAAATATATCATTATTGTTCATTTAGTTTGTGAAAATATAAATAAACACCAGATATCATCAGTGAAGTACCTGCAGCACATGTGTGACAGAGCTGAGTGTTGTTGAGGTGTTGAGTCTGGTTTCTGATGGGATTGTTCAGCACACAGCTGTAGGAATCATCCACACACTCCAGATGGAGAAGAAGATCAGACCGGCTGCTGAGATCAGACACTCTGATGCTGGAGAATATACTGTTTCCTTTGAACCAGGAGAGAGTCACATGACTCACATTCACAGCTGAACACACCAATGAACATGATGATGATGATGATGATGAAGAGTTTAGTGAAGAGTTACTGCTGATGACAGGAACAGGCAGACGAGCTGAAAACATGACAGAATGAATCAGATTCAGTAGAAATTACTGTGATCTTCTGGATAAAATGATCAGCATCATCACAGAATTCTCCATCATTTTATCATATTCTCAATAACATTATCTGGTGAATTTAGTCAACAGATGTAACAGGATAGTAATTCTCTCCTCACCATAGACAGTGAGATTGATCGTGTTGATCGTTGTGTCTCTGGAGACTGTATAAAGTCCAGAGTCTGTGGTTCTGCTGTTGATGATGGTCAGAGATCCAGTCTGATCCAGTTTCAGTCTGTCTCTGAATCTCCCTCCAGCACTTTCAACATAAAACTTGCTCTTATTGTTAATTACTCTAGCTATGAGAATGTTTCTAAACTCCCACTCGATCTCTTCATCTCTGTGTATTTGAGTGAAACTAGAGTTCAGAGAGACTGATTCTCCCTCAGTCACTGACTCTGACTTCACTGCATCAGCAACAAACACACCTGAACACAAACACACATAATCACTCAAATTAATTCTTCACTCATTTCAATATACAGTCAATGAAATGAGCAGCAGCATCAACAACAATATCTGAGTATATTCATCTTATACAACTGGAAAATATTAATGAATGATGGAATAATGTGTTTAAATGATCAAATTGTCACGGTATTTGAATGCATTGTTTCCTGCTTGTCTCGTGTCACTGTTGTGGTGTGTGTGTGTGTGTGTGTTTGTGGGCGTGCCCGAGCCACTTGGATGATCAGCGCTTCCAGCTGACACCTATCACAGCACCAGCTGCAGCTCATTTGCTCACCCTATATATACTCACTCATATCTCATCTCATTTGTCAGATCGTTGTTTGATGTCTCCGTGCTGTGTCTACCATCCTGTTCCTGTTCGGCGTGCCAGTCTCGTGATTCCTGTTCCTGTTCCTGTTCCTGTTCCTGTTCCTGTTCCTGTTCCTGTTCCTGTTCCTGTTCCTGTTCGGTGTCTATGTGGATTACGTTCTTTGTCTGGATTCTTCTGTCATCTTCACCAGCACACTTCATCTCATCAACGCACCTTGTCTTCACGCTGACCATCTCAGTCCCTGTGCCACCAGTGAACTCTACGTTCAGTGACTGTCCATTTTTATACGTCTCAATAAACGTGTTAACTCGCTATTGTTTCCAGTATTCTATCATGACAGAACGATCTGACCAAAGCATGGAAGCAGCGAGTAATCCATCTTCAGCGCTGGAAGATTTTATCAACAGCAGTCTTCATAGAATGGATTCACAGGAGAAGAATCTGAACGACACGGGTCGTGCGGTTCAAGCATTGGTGGCGCAGGTGTCCGAGCTCACCCAACAACTCCAACTTCTACGTGCTCCCACTGCGCCACCCACACCGGCCGTTCTCCCCACACCACCAGAAAGCGTCGCCCAGCTGGAGCCCCGACTACCAGTTCCTGAATCATATGCAGGTGAACCCAGTTACTGCAGATCTTTTCTCACACAATGTTCTATGCATTTTTCTCTTCAACCCAGAACTTTCAACACAGAACGTGCCAAGGTCGCTTTTGTGCTGACTCTACTGACTGGGAGGGCGGCGCTATGGGGAACGGCGGTGTGGGAGAACCAAGATCCGTGCTGCGCCTCGTTCCAGACACTCGCCGCTGAGATGAAACGCGTTTTCGACCGTGCGGTTGCCGGGAGAGAAGCGGCCAGAATGCTGGCGGAGCTACGTCAGGGAGAGAGGTCGGTTTCTGACTTTTCCATTGAGTTTCGGACTTTAGCGGCAGAGTGTCAATGGAACGAGGAGGCGCAGTGGGACATGTTCCTGCATGGGTTGGCTGACCGCATCCACAAGGAGATTTATGCTTTGGATCTTCCCACATCACTTAACGGACTGATTGAACTGGCTTTGAGAGTGGATGCTCGACTGACCAGGGTCGAGCGACGAGTCCTACCCAGCCGTGTTTCTGGAGGAATTGAGAGTTCACGATCCAGCGGTGGGGATGCGGTCAGCCCCGTTCAAGATCACGAACCCATGCAGGTAGGGCGAGCTCGGCTTTCCTGGGAGGAGAGGGAGAGGCGGAGATCCCAGGGCCTTTGCCTCTACTGCGGGGGAGCTGGCCACTACGCTTACAACTGTCCGGTAAAAGGTCAAGCCCGGTAGTAAATATGAGGCTACTATCGGGTGGGATCTCCGCCGAGAAGACCTCATCCACATCTACGCTCCTCCCGGTAAGATTGAGATGGTCTAATCACATTCACGACTGTCGAGCACTTCTGGACTCCGGGGCCGAAGGTAATTTTATGGATTATGCATTCGCACTCAAACTTCAGATTCCCCTCAAATCCCTCACTAACAAGATTGCAGTACACGCTCTTAACGGTCAAGAACTCCCTACCATCTCACGCACCACTGAAGACCTCACCCTCATCACATCAGGCAACCACTCCGAGATCATATCTTTTCTTATTTTGGACTCTCCTCTTGCACCCATCGTCCTTGGTCATCCCTGGCTAGTTCAACACAACCCCAAGGTGGACTGGTTCCAGAAGTCCATCGGGGCTTGGAGCAATAAGTGTCATGAGTCGTGTCTTGTGTCTGCATGTCCGTCTGTCTCTGTTTCTGTTTTTCAGGAGGAAACAGTGGATTTATCTAACGTGCCCGCGGAGTACCACGACCTGAAGGAGGTGTTCAGTAAGTCTCGGGCTGCTTCTCTCCCTCCGCATCGTCCCTATGACTGTGCCATAGATTTAGTGCCAGGTAAATCTCCGCCTAAAGGCAAGTTATATTCACTTTCTGTTCCGGAAAGGGAGGCTATGGAGAAATATATTTCTGATTCACTGGCATCTAGGTTCATCCGCCCTTCCTCTTCTCCAGCGGGGGCGGGGTTCTTTTTTGTGGGGAAGAAGGACGGATCTCTGCGACCTTGTATTGATTACCGGGGACTGAACAACATCACGGTAAAGAATACTTACCCTTTGCCGTTGATGTCTTCAGCATTTGAGAGGTTGCAGGGAGCGTCAATTTTCACAAAATTGGATTTACGTAATGCTTATCATTTGGTCCGCATCAGGGAGGGGGATGAATGGAAGACCGCTTTTAACACCCCTAGGGGGCACTTTGAATACTTGGTTATGCCGTTCGGGCTTTCCAACTCCCCCGCGGTTTTCCAGGCACTCGTCAACGACGTGCTGCGAGATATGGTCGACCAGTTCATATATGTCTACCTGGATGACATATTGATTTTTTCTTCTTCTCTCCAGGAACATGTGCAGCACGTCCGACGAGTGCTTCAGAGGTTGCTAGTGAATGGGCTTTTTGTCAAGGCGGAGAAATGCGTGTTTCATGCACAGTCTGTTCCTTTTCTAGGGTACATTGTGTCGACTGAGGGAGTACGCATGGATCCCGAGAAGGTTAAGGCTGTGGTGGATTGGCCAAGTCCGGATTCCCGTAAGGCCCTACAGAGGTTTCTGGGATTCGCCAATTTCTACCGGCGTTTTATTCGCAATTTCAGCCAACTAGCCGCGCCTCTGATTGCCTTGACCTCCCCCAGAACTACGTTCAGGTGGTCAGACACAGCCGAGGCTGTGTTTGCCAAACTGAAAGGTTGCTTTGTTTCAGCCCCTATTCTCGTTGCCCCTGATCCATCACGGCAGTTCGTGGTGGAGGTCGATGCGTCAGAGGTGGGGGTAGGGGCGGTGTTATCCCAGCGTTCTCCCACAGACGACAAGATGCACCCTTGCGCGTTTTTTTCTCATCGGTTATTTCCTGCTGAACGTAATTACGACATTGGTAACCGAGAGTTGCTGGCGGTCAAGCTTGCATTGGATGAGTGGCGTCACTGGTTAGAAGGTTCAGGGGTACCTTTTATCGTATGGACCGACCACAAGAATTTGGAATATATCAGAACCGCTAAAAGATTGAACTCCAGGCAGGCTCGGTGGGCACTTTTTTTCGGTCGTTTTGATTTTACTCTCTCGTACCGCCCGGGTTCCAAAAACATCAAACCCGATTCATTGTCGCGCATTTTTGATCGTTCCGAGCGCCCGTCTACTCCCGAGTACATTTTTCCGGAGACTCTAGTTGTTTCCACACTCACATGGGAGGTCGAATCGAAGGTCAAGACGGCCTTAGAAGGGGTAACGCCTCCGCCCGGGTGCCCACCGAACCGGTTATTCGTGCCGGAGGGATTACGGTCCATGGTCATCCAGTGGGGACATTGTTCTAATGTGGCTTGTCATCCAGGAGTTAAAAGCACTAAATTTCTAGTCAAGCAACGTTTCTGGTGGCCACTTATGGCTCGTGATGTTCACAGTTTTGTGTTGGCTTGCTCAGTTTGTGCCACTGGTAAGACTTCCAATCGTCCTCCTGATGGGCTACTCCAACCGCTGCCTGTCCCTTCGAGACCCTGGTCCCATATCGCACTAGATTTTATCACCGCCCTTCGGCTCTCTCAGGGTTACACGGTAGTTTTAACCGTGGTGGACCGATTCTCGAAGGCGGCCCATTTCATTCCCTTGCCCAAATTGCCATCAGCCAAGGAGACAGCGTTGATAGTCGTGAATCACGTCTTTAGCTTACATGGCCTCCCGACAGACGTGGTTTCCGACAGAGGACCCCAGTTTGTATCTAAATTTTGGCAATAATTTTGTAAGTTGTTAGGAGCGACTGTCAGTCTGTCCTCAGGGTTTCATCCCCAGAGCAATGGCCAAACTGAGAGAGCCAACCAAGATTTGGAAAGAACGTTGCGATGTTTGGTCTCTAAGAATCCTTCCTCGTGGAGCCAGCAACTCTCTATGGTGGAGTACGCCCACAATACGTTGCCAGTGTCGTCCACGGGCCTATCTCCGTTTGAGTGTAGTGTAGGTTACCAGCCATCCATTTTTCCTAGTCTGGAATCCGAGGTCGCGGTCCCCTCCGCTCACGCCTTCGTCCAGAGGTGTCACCGCACCTGGACTAGAGCCCGAGAGACTCTTCTCCAGGTGAGGGAGCGCACCAAGGCCAAAGCCGATCGCCACCGATCTAAGCCTCCCGTATACGTCGTTGGTCAAAAGGTGTGGCTTTCTACCAAGAACATTCCTCTCCGCTCCGTGTCTAATAAACTTGCTCCCAAATTTATTGGTCCGTTTACTGTCACCAAGATCATTAGTCCGGTGGCAGTCCGCCTCAAACTCCCTCCAGCGTACAGGAGGATTCATCCCGTCTTTCATGTATCCAAAGTAAAACCCGTGTTTCATTCTAGAATTAATCCGCCAGCCCCGGTTCCCCCACCGCCGCGACTCGTAGATGGGGAACCCACCTATTCGGTTAATCGCATTCTGGATGCTAGACGGAGGGGACGCGGATTTCAGTACTTGGTGGACTGGGAAGGTTACGGTCCGGAGGAGAGAAGTTGGGTACCTGCCAGAGACATTCTGGATCACTCCCTTATCGATGATTACAATCGACAGGTAAGGGAGTCGGGGAACGCCAGGAGGCGTTCCTAGGAGGAGGGGTACTGTCACGGTATTTGAATGCATTGTTTCCTGCTTGTCTCGTGTCACTGTTGTTGTGTGTGTGTGTGTGTTTGTGGGCGTGCCCGAGCCACTTGGATGATCAGCGCTTCCAGCTGACACCTATCACAGCACCAGCTGCAGCTCATTTGCTCACCCTATATATACTCACTCATATCTCATCTCATTTGTCAGATCGTTGTTTGATGTCTCCGTGCTGTGTCTACCATCCTGTTCCTGTTCGGCGTGCCAGTCTCGTGATTCCTGTTCCTGTTCGGTGTCTATGTGGATTACGTTCTTTGTCTGGATTCTTCTGTCATCTTCACCAGCACACTTCATCTCATCAACGCACCTTGTCTTCACGCTGACCATCTCAGTCCCTGTGCCACCAGTGAACTCTACGTTCAGTGACTGTCCATTTTTATACGTCTCAATAAACGTGTTAACTCGCTATTGTTTCCAGTATTCTATCATGACACAAATAAAGTGAAGTGAGACTATAAAAATACTCACCAGCCTGACACAAGCACAAACAGATGAAAACAATCATTTTCTGAAATAGTTTGAAACAGAACTGTGATAATAGTCGTATCCTGACACTCGTGAAAACGTTGAATGTTTCTTAAAGCGAATGAATCTGCGGGTCTGTTGTAAAGAGGTTCAGTGAAACTAAACTCCTCCTTCAGATACTGCCATGCCTTCTCAAAATGAGTTACAGAAAGGAGAGAATTGGGACTATTTCTAATAATATGACTGAAATATTATGCTTTATTAAAACGAGTGGTCAGAGATTCTTAAAAAGATTGATGAACTGAACTGAGTGTGTCAGACTCGAGACGTTCAGACATGCAGAGGCTCTCCAGGAACAACATCACATCACATTTACAGACATTTTTATTTCAGATGCTGGGATGTGTCCGTCAAGATCCAAAAGAAATGAAATGAAAGACTAATTCTGTTTTGAGAAAGAAAAAGTTGTGAAACTTAAAATATTATGAAGAATTGGGTAAGGACTGTATTTGTGCTGGAGGAGGTGCAAGAACACATAAGACACAGTTGAACCAGAGTTTGAGGTTTACTGATGATTCATTTCAAGCAGTAACAGGAAGTGGTAACAGTGAGTGGTCTGAAAATATCAAAGAATATACAGCTAAATCAATAACATTCACAATCCAGGTTACATTATTAAAGTTGTTGCAGTACTTAATCTGTCCACAAGATGGCATCGCGAGCTCACACATGGAAATATGAAAGACGCCATTTTAACGTGTCATTACAGGCAGTAACGGCAGATAAAGAAACTAAAAATAACGTAATATATACAAATATGAGCAAATAACAATATAAATCACAATCCAGAGATATTACTCACACTATAATGGCACTCAGACATTAGTTATATGAGTCATTCTACGAAACGGGTGCCATTTGGGTCCGCAACATTTGATCAGATGCATAAGGCACAAAAAATGTCCCAAAGTCTGTTTCCAAAGCTTAAAGTTATTAATTCAAGTGTTCTTTTTAACATGATATATGATGACTTTTTTTTTTTTTTTTGAAGATTAGCATACTATTTTTAATCATTTTTCATTATTACATAGCTAGCCAATTTCACATGTCCGTGTTAACCAACATGACACTTGCATCTAAAATATCACCAAATAGTTATATATTTTTTCAAACATATACTATTTTCAGGATTATGCGTGTGTCCCTGTTTACACAAAATATATTTATTCACAATAAACCTTATTTTTTTGGTAAATATTTTATGATTTGTGCACGTCCCTCAGTTTGACTTACCACCCCGTCACACTAACTTGTTTTATCTATAAATAATGCACTGTTTCTTTAAATGACATCACAAAGCCTAAGTGACATCATTTGAGTCTTATAGCCACCAAGAGCAAAAGCAAAATAGATAGGGAAAACTGTTTTTTATTTTTTATTTTTTTTTACATTATTAATACAAAGATAATTATATTTCAGAATGAATGCATGTATGCTAGTTGAGAAACTTGACCACATGGGAGATTTGCGGACATTATGGGATGAAATTTACCACAAAAACGTGACGGGGTGGTAAATTTCATCCCAAAATGTCTCCTGATAAAAATCACATTCTGGGGAGTAAAACTTTTTTTTTGGCAGGGTTCCCTTGGTAATATGTACATTCCAAGGGCTAAATATCATGTTATTTCGGTTCGCTTCAACCCGTGGACATGAAAAACAACCTGCTGCAACAGTGTAAAAGTAGCCTAGCCCAATTTCACAGGAAAACCGCAAACTTGGCAACACTGTTTGGTTCATTAATTCACTCATTCATATCACTCACACACTTTTTACTCAATTTGAATGTCTCCCCTCCCCCAGTTTTTAAAGTTTAACACCAGCAGATCATATAGAGAAACACTTCATTCATACCACCCCGTCACAGGGTCATTTTGTTAAAGGTTTATGGAAAGAAAATGAAATATTACATAAATGAATGTTGAATGATGTTCTTGTTGTGTGGACTGATCAGATAAATGTAACTTTATTTGTATTTTTTAAGTAAATTAATTTTTTCAGTACAAACAATGAGGCCATGAAAGGTCAAATTCATGTTTCATGATTAAAAATCTAAAAATAAAAAAAAACAGACTTTCTATTGATTGTTTCCAAATAAGGGACATTTTTCTATTAGGAAAACATTGGATTTTAAAAATCTATTTCTTGTTTTACTACTCCAGTGGCATACATACATATTGTCCGTGACGGGGTGGTACAAGAATGGCTTCCTTGCCTGAATAAAAGGATAATATTTATAAATATGTTGTGCCTGAGGTGGGAAAATATGTTTTTTGGAGGATTAACATATCTTTCAATTTGTAGGTTTGTTTAAAAAAAAGTTTGTTCATAATGAAAATTTTGAAAAATGCAAAGTGGAAATGGCACCCGTTTCGTAGAATGACTCAGATATAACATAACAAGCTTAGGCCCTAACGTGGACTGCCATGATGGCGGACAAATGAGCCCGTGGTTAATCAATAAAGTACACAAATCTTAGGGTGACCAGACGTCCCCGGTTTTTGGTGCTCCGTCCCCGACTGGAGCTGTCCCCGGAAATGTCCCTGTTTTATATCTCGTTCAAAATAATCCGCAAATACATTGCAATAAAAGTCTGGCCAGCATACAGCATAGAGGTTTCTTAATAGTGCTGTCAAAATATATATTTTTTCTAAACATATCTCTCTATTAAAATATGTTCAATCCCGCTTTTCTACAGTATCCATATACACTGGCAGCGAGTTTACAGTTGAACAGAGCCACGCCTCCTGTCACTCACTCAGTAGAGACACGCCTCCTGTCACTCACTCAGTAGAGACACGCCTCCTGTCACTCACTCAGTAGAGCCACACCTCCTGTCACTCACTCAGTAGAGCCACGTCTCCTGTCACTCACTCAGTAGAGACACGCATCCTGTCACTCACTCAGTAGAGACACAACTCCTGTCACTCACTCAGTAGAGACACGCCTCCTGTCACTCACTCAGTAGAGACACGCCTCCTGTCACTCACTCAGTAGAGACACGCATCCTGTCACTCACTCAGTAGAGACACAACTCCTGTCACTCACTCAGTAGAGACACGCCTCCTGTCACTCACTCAGTAGAGACACGCCTCCTGTCACTCACTCAGTAGAGACACGCCTCCTGTCACTCACTCAGTAGAGCCACGCCTCCTGTCACTCACTCAGTAGAGCCACGCCTCCTGTCACTCACTCAGTAGAGACACGCCTCCTGTCACTCTCTCAGTAGAGCCACGCCTCCTGTCACTCACTCAGTAGAGACACGCCTCCTGTCACTCTCTCAGTAGAGACACGCCTCCTGTCACTCACTCAGTAGAGACACGCCTCCTGTCACTCACTCAGTAGAGACACGCCTCCTGTCACTCACTCAGTAGAGACACAACTCCTGTCACTCACTCAGTAGAGACACGCCTCCTGTCACTCACCCAGTAGAGACACAACTCCTGTCACTCACTCAGTAGAGACACGCCTCCTGTCACTCACTCAGTAGAGCCACGCCTCCTGTCACTCACTCAGAGCAGCGGCAGGCCTCGAGACTCTCTCTCGGTCGGGTTGAAGGGTTTTCAATATCAACTGATATGACAACTTTAGCACATGTGTCAGCTAAACATTCATTCAATGTTTCCCCTTAATGACCCTGTGCCACCATTTCATAATGAACCGAAAATATAAAACATAAATGGTCTCTATGTTGTATTTTGCCAACGAACTAAAATTGAAACTGTGATATGGCTTTGTGCCTTTATAAAACAGCAAAATACAGTGATTAAGTATACAGTCTGTCTGTGCTGCGTGTTTTAAAGAGAAGTGTGCACTTTGCTCACGCGATCAGCTGGTGACATGGTGATCAAAATTAAAGCTCAAGGATTTATCTTAGAAATTGGCTAAAAATAGTATTTTAATTTCCCTATACGTTATGTAAAGTAGCCTTGCACTGAAGTGCATTTGTTACAATAGCCGATATGGATATTATTGTCATATGAGTAATTATAAAGCTAGGCCTAAAACATTATTATAGTATTATTTTATTGTAATAATTGTTTGGCATCCTAAAACTCCTAAAACGATGTAGACTTATATCACAGCTAAAAAGATGTTTGAACCCTCTTTAATGTCCAGGTACAAGTCAATGCTGTTTCTTTGTTCAATTTGCACACTGTACATGAAGCTCTTAATTTTGAGCTTCCAAAGTGCACCAGATTGGTGCATTTAACCTTAAAATGTACAAAATTTTCTTACGGGGGTGCATGCCCCCCGGACCCCCCTAGAGGAGGTATACCGAACATTTTACAAATTCCAGTGGGAAATAATGTAGCCTACATTTTAGGAACTTTTCTCAAGAATACTACAAACAACAAAGCTCCTTTCATGTCAGTAAAGCTGTTAACAGAAAATTAAAATGTCATTGGACAAAAGTTGTAATTTCGTACAGTATAAACAGCTTGTGAAAATTAAAATATTCAATTCAATAATAAATGTTGCAAATATTATTTGTGTTATTTATCTCACATTATATTTTGTAATGTGATTTTTCAAAATAGTGTAATAGTTTAATAGTTTTTTTGTAGTTAGGCCTACTGGCTAGTTATTTTGGTGAATTGTATTAAAACCAGACCAAAAATACTAACAAATCATAATATTTATTAATGTAAAATGTGAAACCCACAACAATAAAAAAAAAAATAAAAATCAGAAATGTCCCCGTTTTTTAATTAATAGATAATAACAAATGAGATTTTGGTGGTATTTTGACCACTTACATAGGAAATGTCCCCGGTTTCCATTTCAGAAATCTGGTCACCTTAAGAAATCTGCCTACATACACATCAATAAGTTTACAGGATAATAGGAAACAAACAACTTACTTTCTGGTCATTAACTCGCTCACATAAGTTAACTGCTCAAGGAAAGGATGCAGCAGAGCATTCACAGCTCATCTCTTACTGACTGCGAGGCACTGACTGACGTCATTCAGTAAACTGCGCTCTGATTGGATGAATACTTCTTAACAAAAGAATTAGGCTACTGAAAAGGTCTGTCTGTGTGGAAGGAGCTACTGGACGAGTTTAACTGCTGGATTTCTCTAAAAATCTTCATTACACACTGACAGAACAATCAACATTTATATGTTTTGAGCAGCTTTCTTGGCATTGAAAAAGGGAGTGCTATTACTGGCGATGGAGGCCTCATTGAACTATTGTATTTCATCAAAAATATCTTAATTTGTGTTCTGAAGATGAACGAAGGTCTTACGGGTGTAGAACGACATGAGGGTGAGTAATTAATGACAATTTACATTTTTTGGGTGAACTAACCCTTTCACATACAGTGTGTGCAACACAAAAATGTAAACTAAAAGGTGAACATAAGGGTATGTGTAAAGTACGTGAACAAATAACATCAACTAGCTTTACAATTCAGTTAAAATGAAGTAAACCTAACTTAAAATAACTTATTTGTAAACTGCATGATATGCAAATATTATATCCAGCCAATGAGAGAAGCTGGAGCCATTTTGAAGTGATGTGGTGAAGACAGCGAGAACTGTGTCAGTAAACTGTCTTTAAAAAACTAAATAAAATATTAGATCTTGACTTTCAAACACTCATAAACACTCGTTTATTTGTTATTGGGTATTTATTGTTTATTCTTGGTATTTAAAGAGACAAAGAACTAATAGAAAATGGTCTTTCAAAAAAACTATGTGGTATACAGGGAAATAAAAACTGTGCTGTCTGACTAGAGAAACCTCAGAAAAGAGACTATTGTCTTCCCTTTTGCCAAACAGACAGAGAGACGCCCATAATGCACTGGGCACGCTGCTGTCCAATGACACTCCCAGTGTGTGTTTCTACTGGATAGACTTGACCTGAATCAGATTAAAACTTTCAGACTACATTTACACTAGAGCGTTTTAATCTTAACCCGGGATTTTAAAATGAAAATGATCCTCGTCCATACTGGAGTTTCAGAAAAGCTCTTCCTCCAGACAGCTCGACCAAAAGAGGATGTCACATGACCACTCTGGGCAGTATTATAAAACACAGAGTTTAACTGGAAGAACAACAGAGTGATCAAGCCTTGCATGGTTACAACCATGACATCACCGTTTCCACAAAATCATGTTTTTGTTGTTTACGTGGAGGCGTCATCCTTATCCAAAACCTGTTTTCAGAAGCTTGGGATTTCAGGCTCTCAAACGCTGTTGTGAACAGACAAAACACATAAAACGTTTTCAGTTTTTAGTTGAAAATGGTTTTGTGTTTAAATACACCCTACAACAAAACTATTAAACCATTTTTGCTCATTGAAAATAAAGCTGAAATAAAATCAGATAAATATTGTAATTTGTCCTCAATTTACCCAATATTTATCCAATATTATTACTGCACAGGATCATGAATAATGTACAAGCATAGATATTATAATACTGTATTTATGTTCAAACATATTGTTTTGTTTCATCATGTGACACTAACAGTTTCTAGTACGACAATCTTTGCAATGTGGTTTTGCTGATAAACACATGAATCATGTGACACTGGAGGATCCGCCCATTTCCTCCTTCCCTCAGTCTCTCTTTCCTGGAATTATTCATCCTGAGCTTGACCTGCTTTCTAACGCTCGTCTCTGTCTCATTCCCCTCTCCACACACACTAAACATGCATTTTCTAGTGTCATGTGACCATCATGTCTGATGAATTTAAAGCGCATTATATAAGAAGTCTGGGATTGTTGTTAAAACAGGATCAGATGGAAATGTCTCTAGAATCATCCATTGAAAGTGAGAAATAATCTGTTATTTTTCTACTGATAGATCTATTGATTATTTTCTGATTATGCAATAATACTTATGTTCCCTTACCTATAATAACCATAACTCATGCCATTAATCATTAAATGTTTTAATCAGACATTTACTTGACAAATAAAACATTCCCAACATAAAAATAAAGTACCATGTTAAAATGTATTTATCAGTAATACAAAAGTCTGTAAGTCCAGCTTAAATTCAGACTATCAAACACTAGAGCTGATTATGAGCAGAAATGCACTTTATATTTTACACTTCTCAGGTTTTCTCAAGGAAAAATGATTTGTTTCTTTCCACTCGCTGCCGTATACCGTATGCCCTACTGTACAAATCTACTTCTGTTTGCATTATTCTCATCTGTAAGTTATTCGTATTAAAGCTTTTACTGAATTAATAAATGTTGATGTCAGATATATTGATAAACCGCTGGTCCATATGATCTTTGTGTCGTCCGTCATGAATCATGTCTGTCCTTTAGTGTGAAATACTGACTCAGTTACTGATACAGCTGTTTCCTTTTACACAATATAAATAAATATACATTTGTAGATCAACAGTTTTTATCTATTTATTTTTAATGTCATGTCCTAGAAATCTGTTGGTTCATACTGTATATTCAGTAATTAATGTACAAAATCAAATCTTAAGATACCAGACTGAATCTGGCCAGAGAGAGAGAGAGAGAGAGAGAGAGAGAGAGACTTTAAAAAGCTCTTTAATACCAACAATTAAAAAGTTGTTTTTTTTTTTCCATAGAAACAACATAAAGATAACCAAGTATCACATTTCAGACCTTCACATTATCACATATGAGGGGAAAAAAAAAGAGATTAAAATAAATATTTCAAATTTCCATTACAATCAACATCACAAATACATTGATTTACACCCCATTTATATTTAAAAGTTTCAGCATCATTAACTAGTTTGTAATAAGTGTGTTCAATTTTTAAACGTGATCTTACTAAACCCCTGAGGATTGAATCAACTTCACAAGACTCATTACCAGACAGTTTTTCTTTCCGCGATAACCAAATGGCCATTTTTACTTGTCCAAATAAGAAATTCAATAAGACTTGAGACTCTTTTTTACTTGCTTTATATTCAGACCCATATATAAACCGCATAGGTGAAAAAACTGGCACCACTCATCCATTGTCGGAAACAACAGTTGTAATCTAGCACAATGTAAAAATAATGTAAAACAGTTTCCTGTACACCACAGAAAGGGCATCCCTCCCTCACCTGTGGATCAAGACGTGCTCTGTGTCTGTTAGTAGCTGTTATACCACTGAAGATCTCCAGCTCTTTTTTCAACAGGAGGTTTGTACAAGGTCCTCCAGCTGCCATTAGGAGACGCACCTAATCCAAACACCTCTTGCCATTTAGATTCTTGTGCATTTGTGAGAGCATGAAGATGCAGTATCTTGACACACGACATGTACAGTGATTTTTTCCTGTATTGCTGAAGACTTCTAACTGAGGTGTCTTAAAAGATAATAGTCCACCTTCAGTTTCTTCACAGTTTTCAGTCTCAGCTGTAAATTCCAATTCTGGAAAATCAAAAGTGTCCATCTCTCCATTATAGGATTCTAAGGAAAGTCTATAACTCTGTGGCAAAAACTGAGTCAAAATTTTCTTTGCCACACATATTGATCTTATGCCCAGTTTTTCAGCAAAAATTTCGGCTGATAACCATTCACCTTCAGGTATCAAGTGTCCTATTTTTGTGATTTTTTCCGGCCACAGACTTTAAAAATGTCCAGATTCAGTGCAGAGTTAAAAAGCAATGGTTCTTCCCTCTGCCACAAATTTTGTACGTTATTTGGCTCTCTGAAAAGTTGAGAAGTGTCCATGTTTTAAAAAGTGATCTATGAAATAATGTTAGTCCTGCAAGATCCAACTTGTTTATTTCCATCAGGAACAGGTGGCGATCTAGTCCCATGTTGCCTGCTTTCCTCAATAAGGTACACGCTATCCCAGCCCAGCTCACATCCTTCCCATAGAGGAGTCTCTGAGCCACTTGAGGTCTGAAGGTCTTTAGAGATGATATCCTCTAGGCCTTGTCCTCCTTCCTGTCTGTGCAGATCCAGCACTGGTGCCTTTAACCAATGCTGGCCCGACCAGAAAAAATCCACCAGATACCTCTGAATGTGTCTCACAAGGTGTTCTGGAGGTTCAAGGATCATCATTCTGTGCCAAAGGGAAGAGGCTACAAGGTTATTACATATCAGCACCCTTCCCCTGTAGGACAGCTGGGGCAGCAACCATTTCCAATGAGACAACCGTACGAGAAGAGGCCAGAAAGCTTTATAGAAATCGGTAGTCCATCTATTCCAGGTGCACGACCTACAGAGAGTCCCATAACAGCAGCTGCGACTTCTTCATAGGGAAGTTCAGTCTCTAAACATGTTTTGTCCTTTGAGGTTAAAACCAGAAGGTCATTAAGCAGTTCATTCCTACATTAATCATCTGATTTTTCAGGAGCATATAGACTGGAGTAAAAGTCCACAGCAATTCTACGCATCTCAGTTTGATCAGAAGTCTCTCGACCATTAGAGTCTTTTAAACAATTAATTTTGCATTAAAATGCCAATAATGACTTTTATGCATTCTTTTTAATAAAGTACACTCTATAGTGACAAATTTATGATCAGATTTTGAAGTGGGAAAAATAGTTGAATTTAAAACTCTATTCCTCATATTATATGACACATCGAGTCTATCCAAACGTGCAGCAGAAACCTTCTCATCACTAATCTTCACCCATGTATACTGACGTAAAGGGGATTGTGTTCTCTCCATACATCAGATAGTTTTAGATTTTTAATCACATTGGCTCAGTACAAAGCACTCTTTTCACTTTTCACTTTAACCACAGGGGAAAAATTACTGCTACTCCAGCACTCAAGTTGGACCCATGACTAAGGATATGCTCTCCTTCCCACCATAGACTCCATTCAGCCTCATTGCATTGATCACTGTGAGTCTCTTGTAACAAAATCACATTATATCTTTCAAATGTGTAATCTCTGAAAGTAACCTATTCTTTCTCCCATCTCTCGTCCCATTAACATTTAGGAATCCCACCGCAAGACTTCCATGAGAAAGAGGGAGAGAAAGAAAGAAAAAATACAAATAAAAAAAGAATTAGCAGTCATCAAGATTGTTGCACTTTCCCTTTGCCTTTCCCCTTGTCATCCGTTCTTTCCCTGTTTGTTTTCCTTTTCTAACAGCAGTCATGTGCTTTTTTAACCGAAACCTCTTCTGCTGTGAAAGTTCTTCAAAACTGCTTGTTTTCCTTGCCCAAACTTTTCAAGATCTGGGAAAAAATCAGTGACTTCTACAGCTGCTTTTCCTTTTGTTTCTTCTAAAAAGGAGTTGATCTGTTCAATAGTACACATTATCCTTTTCAGCCACTCTTGCCATATCAGATGTATCTGACCACTGCTCTTCATTTCCCAAAACAACATCAGTACATTGGGACATTTCATCTAATTCATCAGTTATATTTCCTTCAGAAACTCCTGCTTTAGTTTCTTTATGTTCACACATTCCTCCGTCACCTCCCTGAGCTTCACTTATATCAGTCACATCAGTTACAGTCTCAGAAACACAAACCGGCTGCTCAACACTCCCAGCATTCACATTAATATCACTCACCTCCTCTGAGGCACTTCGGTAAAGTTGGTTTTATATTCACACATTCGGACTTCTGATAAATTCAGACTTTCCAATAAATGTGCAATAAATTAATGTTTGCGAATTTTAAGCAGAAAAGCAAAAAAATGAAACATATGAGAAGAAATAAACAGCTTTTTCACAATCACTCTCAGAAACACACTCAGTCCTCCTCACCCACACTCCCAACATGCAACACGCCGAAAGAGAGAGAGAGAGAGAGAGAGAGAGAGAGAGAGAGAGAGATCCATTTTTAAGAAAATATATGAGTAAAATAGAGCTTGCTCTTGTAAAATAGACTAAAATATTTTGACTCAACCTGCATGTATTAAAAGCAGCAATCAGTGTAATATGATGTTGCATGTGAGGGGTCAAGGGTCACATGTTTAGCAGTGAGGGGTCAAGGGTCACAGGTTTACAGGAAAAATAGACTGACCTATCAGGGTTTTCATCATGAGATTAGGGTTTAGCTGGTTAGAATAGGAAATAACATCTTTTCGTGTTCAGACACAAGGGGGAGATAAAGCGCTGAATCTGGGTCTTCTGGAGGGAAAAACTGGCTGATGACACACAATCATTTCATCATTTGTGTTTTGATCCACAAATACTTCTCTAAGATATCTGCTAAAGATCTATAAATCTGTAAAAACAGCTGATAAATGTATTAGAAAAGCAGTTAGTCTCAGAGCAGTCTTCAGCTTAGAGAGACGCAGATGAACAAACACAGATGGACGTCTCTGAGATGAACGTGTGCTATCAGGGGGTGTCATTTTACTCAGAGCTTAATTTTTGAGGCCATGAATGTTAATGCATGATGTGTTAAATATGAAGGTGAGATATATCAAAAATAAAGAACATCATAATAATATTGGTCTATCAGAACAGTTAATCATCTGCAGACCCCTTTATATACGTACTTTCCATATTCATTTCAAACTTGAGATTCACTGACTGGAACACAGACCATCTCCAAACACACACACTAACTTCTGTTCACTGTACATGTGCTGGTCATATAATTAGAATATCATCAAAAAGTTGATTTATTTCACTAATTCCATTCAAAAAGTGAAACTTGTATATTATATTCATTCATTACACACAGACTGATATATTTCAAATGTTTATTTCTTTTAATTTTGATGATTATAACTGACAACTAAGGAAAATCCCAAATTCAGTATCTCAGAAAATTAGAATATTGTGAAAAGGTTCAATATTGAAGACACCTGGTGCCACACTCTAATCAGCTAATTAACTCAAAACACCTGCAAATGCCTTTAAATGGTCTCTCAGTCTAGTTCTGTAGGCTACACAATCATGGGGAAGACTGCTGACTTGACAGTTGTCCAAAAGACCACCAGTGACACCTTGCACAAGGAGGGCAAGACACAAAAGGTCATTGCAAAAGAGGCTGGCTGTTCACAGAGCTCTGTGTCCAAGCACATTAATAGGCGAAGGGAAGGAAAAGATGTGGTAGAAAAAAGTGTACAAGCAATAGGGATAACCGCACCCTGGAGAGGATTGTGAAACAAAACCCATTCAAAAATGTGGGGGAGATTCACAAAGAGTGGACTGCAGCTGGAGTCAGTGCTTCAAGAACCACTACGCACAGACGTATGCAAGACATGGGTTTCAGCTGTCGCATTCCTTGTGTCAAGCCATTCTTGAACAACAGACAGCGTCAGAAGCGTCTAAAGATAAAAAGGACTGGACTGCTGCTGAGTGGTCCAAAGTTATGTTCTCTGATGAAAGTAAATTTTGCATTTCCTTTGGAAATCAGGGTCCCAGAGTCTGGAGGAAGAGAAGAGAGGCACATAATCCACGTTGCTTGAGGTCCAGTGTAAAGTTACCACAGTCAGTGATGGTTTGGGGTGCCATGTCATCTGTTGATGTTGGTCCACTGTGTTTTCTGAGGTCCAAGGTCAATACAGCCATATACCAGGAAGTTTTAGAGCACCTCATGCTTCCTGCTGCTGACCAACTTTATGGAGATGCAGATTTCATTTTCCAACAGGACTTGGCACCTGCACACAGTGCCAAAGCTACCAGTACCTGGTCTAAGGACCATGGTATCCCTGTTCTTAATTGGCCAGCAAACTCACCTGACCTTAACCCCATAGAAAATCTATGGGGTTTTGTGAAGAGGAAGATGTGATATGCCAGACCCAACAATGCAGAAGAGCTGAAGGCCACTATCAGAGCAACCTGGGCTCTCATAACACCTGAGCAGTGCCACAGACTGATCGACTCCATGCCACGCCGCATTGCTGCAGTAATTCAGGCAAAAAGAGCCCCAGCTAAGTATTGAGTGCTGTACATGCTCATACTTTTCATGTTCATACTTTTCAGTTGGCCAAGATTTCTAAAAATCCTTTCTTTGTATTGGTCTTAAGTAATATTCTAATTTTCTGAGATACTGAATTTGGGATTTTCCTTAGTTGTCAGTTATAATCATCAAAATTAAAAGAAATAAACATTTGAAATATATCAGTCTGTGTGTAATGAATGAATATAATATACAAGTTTCACTTTTTGAATGGAATTAGTGAAATAAATCAACTTTTTGATAATATTCTAATTATATGACCAGCGCCTGTAGTCTTCAGTGCTTTAGAAATGATACACATAATTTCAGATGTCTGACACTGCCAGGGCGCCATCTAGTGGCTGCCAAAACCTCTCTGAAAATGTACTTCTGCTGGAGCTGAACAGGATTGTGGAGGATCAGATGAAGCTGCTGTCTTCAGGCTGCTCATAGCTGGTCTATCAGGCTGGTTTTGAGGGGTTTGATCACTCTTTTTGTTTAACTGTCAGGATGTGACCACCCACTGACCAGCTGACCAACCAGCTGAACACCAGCTAGACCACAATCACAAGACAATGATACAATTATTTCACTCTCCTCTCACAGAGTAATACAACACGTCCTTTGAAATATGTGTTTGCAAAAAAAAATATGATTGCTTTATGTAGACATAACTGTCTTCTTTCTGATGAACACAATCAGAGATATATTAATAAATATGCTGACACATCCAAGCTTTATAATGGCAGTGAACAGGATCAATGAGTATGAGCTGAAGAAAGTGTCTCCATCCACATCATCCATCATAAACGCACTCCACACGGCTCCAGGGGTTCATAAAGGCCTTCTGAAGAGAAACGATGTGTTTGTGTAAAAAAAAGTTATGAAGTAAAACTTGTTAAATATGGACATATTTTTTATACAAACGCATCGCTTCTCTTCAGAAGGCCTTTATTAACCTCTGGAGCCGTGTGGAGTAACTCAGAGTTTTTCAAGGCGACCTTTATCACTTTATTGTTTCCATGGTGATGCATCATTGCTTGTCATGTGACACTCCGCAGCCACAATAGCGCTGTATGACTGATGATCTGCTTTTATTTCATTTTTCCTTTTTTATTCAAAATATTCACAAATTTGTTTACTATAGAATGAAATATCTGATATTCTGATTGTCAAATATGTGCATGTGGATGTGTTTTGCTGTTTAAACACCTTTATAATGATCGCATTAGTTGAGCTGTATGCGCGACGGGCGCCGCCATGTTAGTTTGCGCCGCACAGAGAATCAGAATCAAGTTACTTACACAATGTGTATCTGATATGAGTAATACGTGTCGTCTTATTGTTATTGCTGCTTCTATAGACATCAGTGTGTATTTTACTAACTCTGAATTGTTTTGTTAGCATTCATGTGTATTTAAAGGTGCAGTATGTAATATTTTCTGTCCGCTAGAGGTCACTAGAGGCCTGTTCAAAACAAAGGCGTAGCTTGATGACGCCAAGTTTGAGAGTTGAATCTTGGGACATGTGGTCTCTTACATATTGCACCTTTAAAAGTCTGAAACCTCAAATAAACATTATGTTGTTGAAAACACTGGATAGTGCTGCGCGTCCGTCTCTGGTTTAGCGCTAACCAAAGTGCTCAAGCACATTTGAATTTGTCAGTTGATCATGTGATTATATTATATTATATTATATTATATTATATTATATTATATTATATTATATTATATTATATTATATTATATTATATTATATTATATTATATTATATTATATTATGCAATTTTATAATTTTCCAAAAACTCCTGCTTTAGGCCCCAACCTGGGGGAAACAGGGTTTTTATATGGCAATTCACATAGTCAACAAGGAAACATAAGTGCCTAACACATAAACCTTTATATATATACCTTTATATAATATATTTATATATTACCAGCATATATTTATATATACCTTTATATAACATATGACCATCTTCCTAATATTGAAGACCAACACCCCTTTTGCTGCCAAAACAGCCCTGACCCGTCGAGGCATGGACTCGTCTAGACCCCTGAAGGTGTGCTGTGGGATCTGCACCAAGATGTTAGCAGCAGATCCTTTAAGTCCTGTAAGTTGTGAGGTGGATCCTCCATGGATCGGACTTGTTTGTTCAGCACATCCTACAGACGTGTCAAAGTAACATCCACATGGATGGCAGGACCCAAGGTTTCCCAGCAGAACATTGCCCAAAGCATCACACTGCCTCCACCGGCTTGCCTTCTTCCCATAGTGCATCCTGGTGCCATGTGTTCCCCAGGTAAGAGACGCACACGCACCCGGCCATCCACGTGATGTAAAAGAAAACGTGATTCATCAGACCAGGCCACCTTCTTCCATTGCTCCGTGGTCCAGTTCTGATGTTCACGTGTCCACTGTTGGCTCTTTCGGCGGTGGACAGGGGTCAGCATGGGCACCCTGACTGGTCTGCAGCTATGCAGCTCCATATGCAACAAACTGAAGCACTGAGTATTCTGACACCTTTCCATCAGAACCAGCATTAACTTCTGGAGCAGTTTGAGCTACAGTAGCTCATCTGTTGGATCGGACCACACGGGCCAGCCTTCAATGAGCCTCGGCCGCCCATGACCCTGTCTCCGGTTCACCACTGTTCCTTATTGGAGCACTTTTGATAGATACTGACCACTGCAGACCGGGAACACCCCACAAGAGCTGCAGTTTTGGAGATGCTCTGACCCAGTCGTCTAGCATCACAATTTGGTCCTTGTCAAACTCACTCAAATCCTTACGCTTGCCCATTTTTTCCTGCTTCTAACATCAACTTTAAGAACAAAATGTTCACTTGCTGCCTGATATATCCACCCACTAACAGGTGCCGTGATGAAGAGATGATCAGTGTTATTCACTTCACCTCATAATGTTATGCCTGTACGATTAGGTTATTGGGGTCTAATTGAGTTTCATTGCTCAATATTAAAAATTATTTTCTTGTGCACTGTATTTCTGCTGGTTTTCACACTTCATCTCTCTCACACACATTCACATGCAAATACACACAAACATCACCTCCTTTTTGACACTTGTGGCTCCTGAAGGCATCAGTGACGTCTGAAACTGTTTATGAACGTTTGTTTTAGCAGAAGCGTATTAAACCACAGTGTGTTTAAAGGTTAAAGTGTCTCTACACTCACAGTTCTTCTCTCTCATCGACTCTCAATTGATCACTTGCTACTATATTTGCACAAAAATGCATGTTTAGTTGATGTAAATCACTCAGATCACTGCACTGAACTCATCTGTGGTTTGGTTGAGTGTAGTTTGTGTGGACAGATCAACTGAATCTGAGTTTAACAGCAGAAAGATGAATGTAGAGACACTTGATCAGGCCAAACATCTGTGGATTCAACCGACATGTGTGAACAAATGTGCTCAAATATAGTCATGATGAGAGATAAAGATCAAACTAAGAGCAGAGAGGAATATAAACTGAAGAAATGACTCAAGTTCACACATTTATTTTTGCGACTGCGTGAACAGTTTATTTCTCGTCTCATTTCACACTCATCATTTTTTCAGCGTCTTCTTCGAACTGTTTGATAGTGTTTTCACCCACAGCTGTGATGAGATCAATGTTTGTCAGCTTTTAACTGTGTTTACATGTATTTATTTTTCAAGACTAACAGAATAATTGTGTAAAATTTTTATTTAAAATTGTACAAAAGGAGGCATGTAGAAATGTGGAAAAATATGAAATATAGAAATAACTTGCATAAACACTTTTAAGAACTTTACACTATAAAATGTCACAGTAAGAGAGAGAAAGAGAGAGAGAGCTGTTAGTGAAACAACACATTAGTTGGTGCTTCAACAAAGACAAACACGTTTGTCTCCAGGAAAGGATCAGATCCGATATATCAGTGGATCCCAACCACATTCCTGGAGGACCAACAACATCTCCTCAGTCAAACACACCTGATGAAGGTTATCAGCTCATTTGTATTGACTCAAAGATCTAAAATGGGTGTGTCAGACAGAGGAGACATGCAAAATGTGCAGTGTGGGATATATAAAGCTGAGACATCTTAAAGATGGGGCTGTGGGAAAAATGTTTGAATTATATAATAGAGTGTGAGAGGAAGGAAGACTACCAAAAGCTTGATGAATGTAGGTGGGAGAATATACATTTGGATGAAAGATTTTATGCCAAACAGAAATAAGTAAGAAAAGGGAATGAAGTGTCAAATATATTCCAGATAGAAAATGGAAATCCACAAGGGAGTGTAATAAGTCCATTATTATACAACGATCATTGATGTTTTTAATCAAGTACAACATGATATTGTCGTGCTGCTTGTGCAGGAACACACAACGAAGAAGATCAAGTCTTAGTAATCCAACAGGAGATAATACAGGAACAGATATACACTCAACACAAGGAACATACGAGACACTGAACTGAGGAAAAACAGGAACTTACATACACAGATGATGAACTCGAATGACTGACAGCTGTGATGATGAGTGCAGTGTCCATGTGACTGATTGTGGCGGGAAAACAGAACAAAGGAGCACATGTGACTGATGAAAACACACTGACAATTCATGTGGTGTGAGGGTGACAGATATACAGTGTGCTCACTATTATTGGCACCCCTAGAATTTTTTATGAGTAAAATATCTCTGAAGTATTTTCCCATTCATATTTATATATTTTTCATATTTACATCAGGGGCCTGTTTCAGAGTTAAGTGAAAACTGAGTATGTTAACCCTGAAATGAGGGAAACTCTGGGTTTTCCGTTTCAGAGTAAGTCAACTCAGAGTTCAAGTTTTAGAAAGATTGTTGAGCTTCACAAAATAGAAAGTGGCTGTAAGAAAATAGCTAAAGCATTGAAAATCCCCATTTCCACCAATAATTAAGACGTTCAGATCAACTAAAGATGTTACAAATCTGCCTGCTCTCCACACACACTTCAAAGACACTTATGAGACATATAATTAAACAATTAGTCTATAAAAATGAATATTTGCCACTAATTCATTGACAACTTTGTCTGAATGAATGAACATGCATTTCCCCAGTACATGTTGTGTGTTATACTGTTCTTTTGTGTATCATATAGTGTTGTGAATGCCTGTGATGATACTTCTTGATATTGTAGCCCATCTAGGTGGTGTTTAATATCAAAGTGTGTTTGCAAATTAACTCACTTTAAAACAAAGGAATCTCCCGCCAGAGAATTGCACCTTTCTCATGGTCAAGTCAAGACTCGAAGGTGTCGATTGTCTGGAGAAGTTAAGTAGCCTGCACAGATCGCTGCTTCTTCTGGTTCTTCTCTTTGTTCCTGCTGATACTATGGATTGCGTCACATGAGAGCCCATCCGGCCCCGTGTGTGCATTAACAGCGCATGTTTGTATGAATTTCTTCATTCAACACAGAAGATATTGATTTCAGCACATTCGGACTGAACCATCAAGGATTTCACCTGAGCCTGCAGATCCGGACGCTCAAAAGTTAAAGTATCATTCGAACACTAAACAGCGATTTAATATTAAGATTGTGAACCCTTTTGTTAACAAAGGTGCTTTATAGTATTGAAACTGATGGTTTTTGACCCTTTCATTGCTTCATTCCCCTGTTATGATATGGTTCAAATTCATTTCCACTCTCTCATTTCTGTGCGTGAATTGTATGTCTGTTTGTTTAATCTAGCTATGTGTTCATGATTTAGTCAAATAAAACTTGTGTGCACATTCTTGTGAGTTGATTCTGATATAAACCAACGTCACTGATAATGATTACGCTCATGTATAAAGAGTTATTTTCTCTGTGGCCACAGGTAAATATCCTTTCTGAAGAAGTTTATAGACAATCAATACTGAGTGTTTGCTGGCCGAACAGATTATTCAATTTTAATATTAATTCAGCTACATCAAGTTAATTCGATTAACTGATTCAAATATTTATAATTAATTATAATTTATAAGTTATGATTAATTATTCATATTTCTTTTGAGCTAATTCATTACATAGATCAGAAAAGGAAATCCCAACAGAAATGGTCTAATAAAGTGTCAGTAGATCAGGAGAGGACAGTGCTGTGGGTCTGTAGTGAAGCTCAGAGTGAATAATAAGCTCCTCTAGAGCACTTCCCTTCAGAGGATCTGTGGCTTCTCACTTATATGGGTTTCATCTGTAGACCTATTTGAGTAAAAACTTTTACTGCCTTCATGTCTGTTAGTAGGGCGAGTGTTTAGAGCACACTGAAGAAGAACAGTGTCCAGTGTGTTTAGTAACACGGGTTATAATGGCTTCTGAAGTCTTAAACGGTGAAGTTTAAGAAGAATTACTGCTGACTGATGTTCCCATTCCTCCCAGTCCAGTGTTATAAAAGATTGCTTTAAAAATACTGAAGTTTGATAAAATGTCATGATATGATATGATATATGATATGATATGATAATATATATGATATATGATATGAAATCCAATTCTGAGCTGATGAGTTCATCAACATTATCTCAGTGGTTAGTCATCTCACAGCAAGAATATACCTTGAATTTACTCCAGTAAAATGGGTAGAGGATGTTTTACCAGCAGAAAGAAAAAAAAAGTTGTTTTTTTCTCACATTTTATATATATAGCCTACATCCTTCATGTATCTGACAGCTGATTCTGCAGATGATTCTTCATGAGCGTCTAATGTTAGCCTATTTTCTTTATTTAAAAAATATATATATATATATATATAAATGCGATTTAAAAAAAAAAATAAGCACAATAAATGATTTATGTTTTAAACATGCCCCACTTTTCAAAAGCAAGTTTTGTGTTGGCTTTATAAATAACTTGTATATTAAAACCCCTAATGTATTAAAGAAAAATGCAAGTTTGAACTTGTTTGTGGAAATAATATATAGTTCAGATTTATACAGTTCTGTTAATCTCTGTCCTGGTGTCAAATCATCCATCATCCTTCTTCCTTCTTGTCAAGTTATTGCTACATTTAAGACACATGCAGATCCTGAAAAACTTTTAAATGATTTATTGTTTTATTTCACAAGAACAAATCTTTAAAATGTGCACTTGACCCAAAATAACAATTAAAAATCTCTCCTGACTAAAAACTAAATAATCTAACAAATATAATGACTTGTTTATTCAAAGGAAATGATTTCCACTTATTAAAGTCTGTCTGTTCACACTAAAAACATCATCATGAGAGATTAAAGACTGAGAAACAGCAGAAAAAACAAGAAAAACATCTCTTTGTTAATACTTTACATGTGATTTTTTTTATTTTTTTATATATATATATATATATATATATAAATTTGCAAAGACTTCAAACAAACTTCTTTCACATTGTCATTATGGGGAATTGTTTGTAGAATTTTGAGGAAAATAATGAATTTAATCCCTTTTGGAATAAAGCTTTAAAATAACAAAATGTGTAAAAAGTGAAGCGCTGTGAATAATTTCCAGATGAACTGTAGCAAAACCCCGACAATCTGTCAGCAAACAACTAATAATCTTATTAATGCTTTTATTTAGATAACAGACTTCAAGATCATTTTCTCATCGATTCTTTGAGCTCGAAACTTTTCAAATTTACTGTTTTATAAGAAAGGCAGAAAAAAATAGTAAATTATTCAGATGTCCAATTACAGTCAATAACAACAGAGACTGTGTAAAAGTACATGAAAACAATAATGCAAGCTGTTATCAAGGCCAGAGGAGGACATACAAAATATTAAAATTTATATATAGTATCTCACAGAAGTGAGTACACCCCTCACATTTTTGTAAATATTTTTTCATATCTTTTCATGTGACACTGAAGTAATGAGTAAAGTAGCGCCATAACGCTCCGAATCTTCCTGAAGCAGTGTTTTTTTTTTTTTTTTTTTTTTTTGGCGCACCAAAAATATTCTCGTTGCTTTATAATATTAATATTGAGCCACTGTACTCACATGAACTGATTTAAATATGTTTTTAGTACATTAATGGATCTTGAGAGAGGAAATGTCATTGCTCCCTATGGAGGCCTCACTGAGCCATCGGATTTCAACTAAAATATCTTAATTTGTGTTCTGAAGATGAATGAAGGTCTTACGGGTGTGGAACGACATGAGGGTGAGTAATAAATGACATTATTTTCATTTTTGGGTGAACTAACCCTTTAATGTGTGTTGAGTTATTTCTTGTAATATCACATCTTCAGTTGTTCAACAACATCTCCATCTTCCTGATATCTGATTAATCAGAGTTTGATGGATATTTCTGGACGCTCTTCTTCTGTTGAAGACTTCTGGATCTGATGTCATAAACCAGAACAGCCACAGTAGCCACGCCCACCAGAGCAGAGAGAGCCAATCGGATCACAGCTTCAGTAAAGCCACAACAGTGGATACTGTCTTGTGAGACAAGAAATAAGCAATGTTAAAATAGAAATATTGTTTAGTTTGTGAAAATATACATATATACCAGATATCATCAGTGAAGTACCTGCAGCACATGTGTGACAGAGCTGAGTGATGTTGAGGTGTTGAGTCTGGTTTCTGATGGGATTGTTCAGCACACAGCTGTAGGAATCATCCACACACTCCAGATGGAGAAGAAGATCAGACCGGCTGCTGAGATCAGACACTCTGATGCTGGACAATACACTGTTTCCTTTGAACCAGGAGAGAGTCACATGACTCACATTCACCGCTGAACACACCAATGAACATGATGATGATGATGATGATGAAGAGTTTAGTGAAGAGTTACTGCTGATGACAGGAACAGGCAGACGAGCTGAAAACATGACAGAATAAATCAGATTCAGTAGAAATCACTGTGATCTTCTGGATAAAATGATCAGCATCATCACAGAATTCTCCATCATTTTATCATATTCTCAGTAACATTATCTGGTGAATTTAGTCAACAGATGTAACAGGATAGTAATTCTCTCCTCACCATAGACAGTGAGATTGATCGTGTTGATCGTGTCTCTGCTGGTGAAGACTGTATAAAGTCCAGAGTCTGTGGTTCTGCTGTTGATGATGGTCAGAGATCCAGTCTGATGATCCAGTTTCAATCTCCCTTCAGCACTTTCATCATAAAACTTGCTCTCTTTGTTGTTCTTTAATTTAGCTATGAGAATTTTCCCAAACTTCCACTGGATCTCTTCATGTGTGTGTATTTGAGTGAAACTAGAGTTCAGAGAGACTGATTCTCCCTCAGTCACTGACTCTGACTTCACTGCATCAGCAACAAACACACCTGAACACAAACACACATAATAACTCAAATTAATTCTTCACTCATTTCAATATACAGTCAATGAAAGGAGCAGCAGCATCAACAAAAATATCTATATTAATCTTATACAACTGGAAAATATTAATGAATGATGGAATAATGTGTATAAATGATAAAATAAAGTGAAGTGAGGCTATAAAAATACTCACCAGCCTGACACAAGCACAAACAGATGAAAACAAACATTTTATGAAATAGTTTGAAACTGAACGTTTTCACGAGTGTCAGGATACGACTATTATCACAGTTCTATGTTTCTTAAAGCGAATGAATCTGCGGGTCTGTTGTAGAGGTTCAGTGAAACTAAACTCCTCCTTCAGATACTGCCATGCCTTCTCAAAATGAGCTACAGAAAGGAGAGAATGGGAACTATTTCTAATAATATGGCTGAAATATTATGCTTTATTAAAACGAGTGGTCAGAGACTCTTAAAAAGATTGATGAACTGAACTGAGTGTGTCAGACTTGTGTTGCTATGCAGTTGCTAGGGTGTTGTTATGCAGTTTCTAAGGTACTCTGGGTGGTTGCTAGGGTGTTGCTATGGGCTTGGTAGGATACCTGGTTTGGTTGCTAAGGTGTTGCTATGAAGTGTTATTCTACCTGTATTGTACAGCACTTCGGATCAACTAGTAGTTGTGTGATAGAGCTTTATAAATAAAGAAAGAAGAAGAAGTTGCTAGGGTACTTGGGTTGGTTGCTAGAGTGTTGCTATATGGTTGCTAGGGTATTCTGGGTGGTTGCTAGGGGGCTGCTATGCTGTTGCTAGCGTACTCTGGTTGGTTGTTAGGGTGTTGCTATGCAGTTGCTAGGGTACTTGAGTTGGTTGCCAGGGTGTTGCTATGTGGTTGCTAGGGTATCTAAGGTACTCAGAGTGGTTGCTAAGGTGTTTCTATGTGGTTCAATTACTAGGGTGTTGCTAGCATGGTTAGCATTATAATATTAGTATTATTACTATGTATTATTTATAACAACCTCAATCTCACCCCATAAGAAAAGTCAGTTCAAACCCAAAGAATATTGATGCTACAGAATGTGTACAGGACATTTAAAACATTTAATAATGGTCATTTTATGTTTAGCCAGTTGTCGGAGAGTTAGATTAGGAAAAGCCATTAAATATGAATAATAAAAAATGATGTCAATCCTTTGAATGGGCTCAAATAGACTCCAATAGGAACATTAATAACAATGTTTAGCTCATGAGTTATTGATCCAGGAAATCAATAATCTGTGAATATGTTGCTAACTTTACTGATCTGATCCAGTTCAGGTGTCTTTCACTTACATCAAAACCGTGTCCTTGAACTATAAACACTGAACATATTTCTTTATACTTAAAGGATTAGTTCACTATCAAATGAAAATTAGCCCAAGCTTTACTCACCCTCAAGCCATCCTAGGTGTTTATGACTTTCTTCTTTCTGATGAACACAATCTGAGAAATATTAATAAATATCCTGATGCATCCGAACTTTATAATGGCAGTGAACGGGATCAAGTTTGAGCTGAAGAAAGTGTCTCCATCCACATCCATCCATCATAAACAACACGACTCCAGGGGTTAATAAAGGCCTTCTGAAGAGACGGTTAGCAGGCCTTGGTGTGTCAGTGCGTGTGTTCAGAGAGGTTTAGCAGCCACTAGATGGCGCTCTGGCAGTGTCAGACCTCTGAAATTATGTGTATCATTTTTAAAGCACTGAGAACTACAGTGAACAGAAGTTAGTGTGTGTGTTTGGAGATGGTCTGTGTTCCAGTCAGTGAATCTCAAGTTTGAAATGAATATGGAAAGTACGTATATAAAGGTGTCTGCAGATGGTTAACTGTTCTGATAGACCAATATTATTATTATGATGCTCTTTATTTTTGATATATCTTACCTTCATATTTAACACATCATGCATTAACATTCATGGCCTCAAAAATGAAGATCTGAGTAAAATGACACCCCCTGATAGCACACGTTCATCTCAGAGACGTCCATCTGTGTTTGTTCATCTGCGTCTCTCTAAGCTGAAGACTGCTCTGAGACTAACTGCTTTTCTAACATGTTTATCAGTCGTTTTTCCAGATTTATAGATCTTTAGTAAACATCTTAGAGAAGTATTTGTGGATCAAAACACAAATGATGAAATGATTGTGTGTCATCAGCCAGTTTTTCCCTCCAGAAGACCCAGATTCAGCGCTTTATCTCCCCCTTGTGTCTGAACACGAAATTACATTATTTCAGCACTCTCACTAACATGCCAGTTAATAAAGGTAAAATGGTATTAGATGTGTTTTGGTTGATCGGATCACAAGTGAATGAGGAAGACACATTCCTGGTATTTTTGTTTGTTTTTTTGGGTCTCTTTTGTCCACTTTCACCCACTTCTCCAGATTTCTTTGAAGGTCTATGAGTCTGTAAATGTGTTTTTTTCTTCAGATCTTTTGATCTAATTGACCAAATAAGCTCAGGCAAATGATATATGGACATGCCGAGATGACGGAAAAACATGCAGAGAGCAGCAGCTTTAGTTTCTGAAATCAGGAGTGGTGAGGGAACATTGTGCTGGTTACTTCAAACCAAACTTGGGTCTTCAGCTGACAAAGTTTAAATCCCATCTGGCTAGAGCTCTTATAATGTTTACTCATTAGGTCAGATGGAGAGTAGGCGTCTTTAGTGAACACATTCAACCACATGAGCGTTTACACTACGACAGCAATCCTGCTCGAATGTGTTTTCAACTTCTTCTGGAAGTGGTCGAAAGTGGACAAGCTCAAAACGTTTTACTCCTCGTTTACACCTGTATAGCGTCGTCCACTTGTGATCTGATCGTGATTGTGTTCTGAAGATGAACGAAGGTCTTACAGGTGTGGAATAACATGAGGGTGAGTAATAAATGACATTATTTTCATTTTTGGGTGAACTAACCCTTTAACATGCAGTGTGTGCAACACAAAAATGTAAACTAAAAGGTGAACATAAGGGTATGTGTGAAGTACATGAAAAAGTAACATCAACTAGCATTACAATTCAGTTAAAATGAAGTAAACCTAACTTAAAATAACTTATTTGTAAACTGCATGATGTGCAAATATTATATCCAGCCAATGAGAGAAGCTGGAGCCATTTTGAAGTGATGTGGTGAAGACAGCGAGAACTGTGTCAGGTAAACTGTCTTTGAAAAACTAAATAAAATATTAGATCTTGACTTTTTAAACACTCATAAACACTCGTTTATTTGTTATTGGGTATTTATTGTTTATTGTTGGTATTTAAAGAGATAGACTTGACCTGAATCAAATTAAAACTTTCAGGCTACATTTACACTAGAGCGTTTTAATCTTAACCCGGGATTTTAAAATGAAAATGATCCTCGTCCATACTGGAGTTTCAGAAAAGCTCTTCGTTCAGACAGCACGACCAAAAGATTATGTCACATGACCATTCATGCACACTGGGCAGTAAATATAAAACGCAGAGTTTAACTGGAAGAACAACAAAGTGAGCAAGCCTTGCGGTCCCGTCTCCATGTTATTGTTCACAGCTGTGTTTCTGTCGAAAGCTGCATCTTCAGAGGTCGTGTAGGACGAATACCTCATAAAGTGTCTTATTTTGAACACTCTGGACCTTATGAACTACAGATCAGCAGCTGCAGAGGGACGTCCTACAAGAAATTCAAAGTTGTTGTCCATGGAGAGTTGTAGCCGGCAGGATGATTACAACTATTGAGGGCGTGGCCAGGTAGGTAATTATTGGGTTTTTAAGCAGGCACCTAGAAGGGTACCTAGAGATGGGGTCCGATCTTTTTGTGTGGAAGCGCGTTGCCTCAGTGGTGTTTGTGCACAGATATGGTCTGAATGAGCAGGTAGGCTAAGTGGATGCTAACTTTGTTTTATGTTCACAAAGCCTTGCTTTATTAAATCAGGACGCTATGTTTTTAACGCAGATGTAAATATTGTGCTGCTTGGTACCGCTTCCGTGTTGGCTTGCGTATGGACACTGTTTGGGTGAACAGGTAGGCTAAATAAATATCTCTGTTTATCTCTACAAAGTGGTGTTTTATTAAAGGGTTTGATGTTTTTAATGTAGGTGTAAACATTGTGGCTTTAGCGGCTGCTGGTCACGCCCGTCCTCGTTTGATCTCGGACATTGGTTCATGGCTGTGTTTGATTCATGGCTTGAGTTGCAGGTAATCGGAGAGGATATTTATAATCAAGTGATTTGATTTTATAATTTTTAATGATATTAAAGAATAGTGTGATTATTTTGGGGTATTGTTAATTGTGTTTTTTGTTTTTCATATTAGGTTTAGTTGATCGCTGTTTCTCCTATGTTTGTTTGTGTTTTGTTTTTGTTTTTCTCGCTAGCCTGTCCGTGCATGTGCGCGCTGTATGCCTCCAGCGCAATTATAGTTGATGATTGATGCTTTAACACACATGAACCATTTTTTTGCATGTGGTTTATGCTTGCAGTGTAATTATCTGAGTGTTTTTTTTTTTGAGTGTTGTATTTATTTCATGATTTTTTGGGGTTGTTAATGTGATTTACTTTACTTTTTCTTTCAAATTGTTCTGTGTAAAGAAGCTGGCTTGTGTTGGGATTCAGAGAGGGTTGGCTGGTCAGTAATATCTTTTTTTGCGGGGGGGAAGGAACTTTTGTCATATGTATTTTGTTGTATTTATTGATTTATTTGTATAAATAAATGACTTATATGAAGTTTTCTTCTCCCTGATTACATTATAGTTTGTTTTGTAGTCACCCTTGTTGGAAGTAAGAGTGGACTAGTTACAATCTGGCGTAGTCGGCAGGGTGACCATTTTTTTTGTGGTATCTAAGGCTGGGAAGTGGATAGTTTTGCTTGTTCTCCTCTTTTTTTTTTTCTTTCTTTCTTTTTTTAGGGAGGAACAGCGATTAGCTTGTAAGATGACTATTGGTGGTGATATTGGTCTGGTCTGCTGCAGTTATGGCGGAGGAGCTCCAACAACTACGAGAGCAGTTAGAGCAACTGCGAATGGAAAATGAAAGACCAAGACGACAACCTCAGGGTGGAGGTGTGGCAAGTGTTTTGTCGAGTTCAGCCCCAGAAGGTAATGGACAGCAGCGTGAACAGGCTATATATTTGCCTAGAGAAAGAAAATGTTCTAAATTTTCTGGTAAAGTGTCTCCTGGCTCTCCTTCTCTGGAGGATTGGATTGAAGAGGTGGAGAGTTGTATTAGGGGGAGACATATGTCGGAATTAGACAAAGCCATGTTTGTTTATGATCATTTAGAGGGGGAGGCTCGGACTGAAATTAAGTTTAGGCCTGAGGAAGTTAAAGAGGATTCCACTGAGATATTTGCAGTGTTACGTGAACTGTATTGCTCTTCTTCTCCCTATGTTATTCTACAACAACAGTTTTTTGACAGAAAACAGAAGGAGGGGAATCCTTACAAGAGTTTTCTCATGCATTGATGGATCTAATGGATAAGGTACGAAAAGCTAACCCTAATGCTGTGTCTGACTATCAGGTGGTTCTGCGAGATCAATTTTGTGAAAATGTTCAGGATCAATACCCTTCGTAGAGAACTAAAGAGGTTGGTGAGGCAAAATTCGTCGTTGACTCTCCTTGACCTACGCAAAGAGGCAATGCGTTGGGTGGAGGAGGGACAGCCTCAAAGAAGTAGATCAAGTAGAGTAGTTCCTCACTCATTTGAAACTCAAGCTGTTGCTACATGTGAAGAGAATCGGGTGGTTAGTTCTGAATTCGCAGAATTGAAGGATATGGTCCTACGTCAACAAGCACAATTGGATTTAATTCTTAAAACTTTGAGTACTCCGGAAGGGGTTGCAAATAATGTTAATAGAATTTCCAGAAGTAGTAGATTTCGCAGAACACCTGATGGCCAACCCATTTGTGTCAAATGTAATCAAGCTGGTCACATAGCAAGATATTGTACAACCAATATGCAAACTAGGTCCTTGCCCGTATCGGGTTCCAGTGGTGGGGCTGTTACCGAGTCTGTCTCGTTGGCGGAAAACTAGAGCCCTCCAGGGTGCAGAGCCACACACTGGAGATGGGAACATTAGGCTCAAAAGTTGATTCTCAAGCCTTTTCTAGTTTGGTGGGGTCTTGTCCAACATTAAATGTTAAAATGGGACCTGTTGATGTGTTGTGCTTACTGGATACAGGCTCTATGGTTACCACTATAACAGAGAGTTATTTTAATCATCATTTTTCTGATTTGGGTACAGGGGGTCTACGTGACTGTGCATGGTTGGCATTGAAAGCTGCAAATGGGATGATATTCCATGTGTGGGGTATGTAGAACTTGATGTTAGTTTATTTGGGGTTGCTTTACCTAGGAAAGGGATTTTGATTGTAAAAGATTCCTGCTCTCCTAGTATGTATGCTCAGAAGGAGAAGATTCCAGCTGTGTTGGGTATGAATATCATCAGAGAGTGTTATGTTAATTTATTTAATCAACATAGTGATGAGCTTTTTCAGACTCCCCAAATGCGAGCAGCTACCCCAGCATGGAAACAAGCACTCCGCTGCTGTCAAAAATTGAGGCTGTGTCAAATTCCTCTTCTGTATTTAAGGTGAGAGTACAGGGTAAAACTCCTATTCGTGTTGCTGCAGGTACCATGACTATGGTTCCTGTTACCTGTCCTCAAGTTTCAGGTGCTGTGATAGAGTTTCTTTTAGAACCCTTGGGGCCAGAGGAAAATGCCCTTCCAGAAGGTTTGCTGCTGTCTCCCTCTTTGGTACATGCAGAGAGGGGGCTAGTGTATGCACCCATAGTAAATGTAGGTAGTACGGAGGTATGGGTAGCACCACGCCGTATCATAGGTACAGTTCAGGTAGTGGAAATGGTAACTGCCCCAGGGCCTATGTTACAGATTTGTCCTGAAAGTGTTTATAGTGCCCAGGTGTCTGTTCAATTGGCTGAACCTAGTGGTAACATGGATCTTCCTTCTTTTGTAGGACTTACTGAACAGGAAGCTGAACAGGCAAAGCAGCTATTAAATAATTATCAGGTCATTTTTTCTACTACTGAGGGTGATATAGGTTGCACAGCTCTGATTAAACATGAGATTCCGTTAATGGATGATAAACCAGTTCGGCAGCCTTACAGACGAATTCCTCCCTCCCAGTATGACTCCGTAAGGTCTCATATTCAACAACTCTTGGATAGTAAGGTGATAAGGGAGAGTAGTAGTCCTTACTCATCCCCAATTGTCCTGGTGCAGAAGAGGGATGGAACGATTAGGATGTGTGTTGACTATCGTCAATTAAATGCGAAAACTAGAAAGGACGCTTATCCACTGCCGAGAATTGAAGAGTCTTTGGATGCTCTGACTGGTGCAAGGTGGTTTTCCACCTTAGATTTAGCAAGTGGGTACAATCAGGTTGAGGTGGCTGAGACCGATAAGGCAAAGACCACTTTTTGTACTCCATTTGGATTGTTTGAATACACAGCCCAAAGGGCATACGACTGAAATGCACCAGGGACATTCCAAAGACTCATGGAACGGCTGTTTGGGGATAGGCGGTTCTCTTCTTTGCTTCTGTATCTAGATGATATAATTGTGTTTTCCTCTTCTGTACAAGAACATTTGTTACGGCTGGAGGAGGTTTTTAAGCGATTGCTGCAGGAAGGCCTTAAGATCAAATTGAGCAAATGCAGTTTTTTCCAGAAACAGGTGAAATATTTAGGGCATGTAGTGTCTGAGCAGGGGGTTGCCACTGACCCTGACAAAGTGGCAGCAGTAAAAGATTGGAGTCGCCCAGTACATCTTGCAGAGCTTCGTTCATTTTTAGGTTTTGCCAACTACTATCGCAGGTTTATTGACGGATTTGCTAAACTGGCCAAGCCTCTTCATGAATTGGTGACAAGATTGAGCGGTTCTGCAAGAAAGGGTAGGACCCCACGGCTGCCTTTAGCTTCTGTGTGGGATGTAGAGTGTGAGAATTGTTTTCAAACCTTGAAGGCAAAGCTGGTTACTGCACCTGTGCTTGCATATGCTGATTTTCGTTTGCCTTTTGTACTGGAGATAGATGCGAGCCATCAGGGTTTGGGGGCAGTTTTGTCCCAAGAGCAGGGTGGTAAGCTTCGTCCCATTGCCTATGCCAGCAGGGGCCTGCGGAGGACAGAGCGGAATATGGAGAACTATAGCTCCATGAAACTGGAGTGTTTGGCCCTAAAATGGGCTGTATGTGATAAATTTAGAGAATATCTGTTGGGTAATGACTTTGTTGTCTATACCGACAATAATCCTCTCTGTCACCTGCAGACTTCGAAGTTGGGTGCTCTGGAGCAACGATGGTTATCACAACTGGCTTCTTTTAATTTTGTGATTAAGTATCGCCCAGGAAGGGTTAATCAAAATTCTGACGCCCTGTCTCGGCAGGTCATGAATAATGTGTTCCCCAGAACAGAATTTCCTCAAGTTTTACAGCAGCAGTTGAGGGTGAAATCTCCAGAGCATGTAGTTGTTAGTGCAAATGAAGTTGCTGCATTGCCTGGATGCTCACAGGTAGATCTTTCTTGTTTGCAGAGGTCAGATCCAGTTATTGGCCCCATTATGAAGGCCTGGGAGGCAGGCAGCATTTTACGCTCTACAGAATTGACTGGTAGGGATCGAGCTGTAAAGGAACTGGCTAGGCAGTGGGACCGGTTGCGTGAGAAGGATGGGTGTCTCTATCGCTTAGCATATACTCCTGATGGTCATAGAGAGGTCTATCAGTTGTTGCTACCCCAAAAGCTTCAAAGGGAGGTGTTTAGCAGTTTACATGATAGTCATGGGCACCAAGGGAAAGATCGAACAGTAGAATTAGTGAAACGTCGCTGCTATTGGCCTGGGATGGTGAGGGATGTGGTGTCGAGAATGTCAGCGGTGCATTCTTGCTAAAGCTGTTCAACCAAAGGTGAGGTCTTTTGTGGGAACGTTACAAGCATCCCGCCCACATGAAATTTTAGCTATTGATTTTACGGTTTTGGAGCCTGCAAGTGATGGGAGGGAGAATGTTTTGGTTCTTACGGATGTCTTTTCTAAATTCACTCAGGCTATCCCTACCAGGGACCAGCGAGCAAGCACTGTGGCAGAGGTCTTGGTCCGGCATTGGTTTCATTTGTTTGGGGTTCCTTGTCGTTTGCATTCAGACCAAGGGCGGAATTTTGAAAGTAACCTTATTAGTCAGCTATGTAAGGTGTATGGTGTACAGAAGAGTCGCACTACCCCGTATCGTCCACAGGGTAATGGACAGTGCGAACGTTTTAATCGTACCCTCCATGATCTATTGCGGACACTGCCCCCAGAGAAAAAGAAGCGATGGCCTCAGCATCTGCCACAGCTTGTTTATGCTTATAACACCACAGTTCATTATTCTACAGGTATGACTCCGTATTTTTTAATGTTTGGGTGTGAACCCAAATTACCAGTTGATTTTTTGTTAAATCAGTTGGAGGAGCCTGCAGAGATGCCTGAACAGTGGATTGTAGAACATCAAGGAAGGCTTCAGGCAGCATACAGTGAAGTACAGGAAAGACTGAGAGAGAAGGTCGCCCGTTGTAACAGACGTTATGAGGGTGGTGTAAATGACCAGGGTTTTACAGAAGGTTAGTTGGTCTACCTCAAAAGCCATCCTCGTGGACGAAATAAAATTCAGGATGTGTATGATTCATGTCTGTATAAGGTGGTGCGTGGACCAGGAGAGCAGGGTGTTGTTTATTCGGTTGCTCCTGTGTCTCAGGTAGGGCCTGTGAAGCAGGTTCATAGGATGGAGATGCGAAAGGCATTTATTGACCCCGTTTTAAATGATGTAGACTCTACTGTGCTGGAGGAAGTAGGCAGTTTGGATAGCGAGTCTACTATGGATTCAGATAGTGATTCGGCCTCATTTTTATTATTGCAAAATGACTGTGATGGGCCACCTTCCAGGAAAGATGAGGATAGTGCCGTGGAGTTTTCCTCTGTATTGGAAGCTCAACCTTTAGGGTTGAGGCGTTCTAGGAGAAGTACTGCAGGTCAGCATTCGAACCCATATAGACTGCCTAGGGCCGCAGTTGCACCAGTAGTTGGAGAGGAAATGTAGTCCCGAAGATGGATGTGATATGCTGTTTTTCGTGATGAGTTTTTTTTGTTGGTTCATTGGCGGGTCGCCAATAAATTCTTGGGGGGAAGAATGTAGCCGGCAGGATGATTACAACTATTGAGGGCGTGGCCAGGTAGGTAATTATTGGGTTTTTAAGCAGGCACCTAGAAGGGTACCTAGAGATGGGGTCCGATCTTTTTGTGTGGAAGCGCGTTGCCTCAGTGGTGTTTGTGCACAGATATGGTCTGAATGAGCAGGTAGGCTAAGTGGATGCTAACTTTGTTTTATGTTCACAAAGCCTTGCTTTATTAAATCAGGACGCTATGTTTTTAACGCAGATGTAAATATTGTGCTGCTTGGTACCGCTTCCGTGTTGGCTTGCGTATGGACACTGTTTGGGTGAACAGGTAGGCTAAATAAATATCTATGTTTATCTCTACAAAGTGGTGTTTTATTAAAGGGTTTGATGTTTTTAATGTAGGTGTAAACATTGTGGCTTTAGCGGCTGCTGGTCATGCCCGTCCTCGTTTGATCTCGGACATTGGTTCATGGCTGTGTTTGATTCATGGCTTGAGTTGCAGGTAATCGGAGAGGATATTTATAATCAAGTGATTTGATTTTATTATTTTTAATGATATTAAAGAATAGTGTGATTATTTTGGGGTATTGTTAATTGTGTTTTTTGTTTTTCATATTCCATCGCTGTTTCTCCTATGTTTGTTTGTGTTTTGTTTTTGTTTTTCTCGCTAGCCTGTCCGTGCATGTAATTGCCTCCAGCGCAATTATAGTTGATGATTGTTGTATGAACTGGACTGGCTAGTGGGTTTCTCTTTTTTTGCATTTTTCATTTTTTTCTTCTTTTTACTTGTATCACTTCCCAGCCTCGTGTTGCCAGCCAACCTCTATATTCCCTAAATAAGACTGATGCTTTAACACACATGAACCATTTTTTTGCATGTGGTTTATGCTTGCAGTGTAATTATCTGAGTTTTTTTTTTTTTGAGTGTTGTATTTATTTCATGATTTTTTGGGGTTGTTAATGTGATTTACTTTACTTTTTCTTTCAAATTGTTCTGTGTAAAGAAGCTGGCTTGTGTTGGGATTCAGAGAGGGTTGGCTGGTCAGTAATATCTTTTTTTGCGGGGGGGAAGGAACTTTTGTCATATGTATTTTGTTGTATTTATTGATTTATTTGTATAAATAAATGACTTATATGAAGTTTTCTTCTCCCTGATTACATTATAGTTTGTTTTGTAGTCACCCTTGTTGGAAGTAAGAGTGGACTAGTTACAGAGTAATAAATTAAGATGAACACAGAAATGAGCTTTATTCTGCTCCAGCTGAGTGTGAATGTCTGTGATTGTCAGGGTTCGTCACTTTGGTCTGTTTGATCTTGGTTTGTGGCGATCTCTGATGATGTTTCGTACAGAAACACACACTCCTATTGGCTGAACTCATGATGAGCACGCGCATGACATCATCGTTTCCACAAATTCATGTTTTTGTTGTTCACATGGAGGCGTCATCCTTATCAAAAACCTGTTTTCAAAAGCTTGGGATTTCAGGCTCTCAAACGCTGTTGTGAACAGACAAAACACATAAAACGTTTTCAGTTTTTAGTTGAAAATGGTTTTGTGTTTAAACACACCCTACAACAAAACTATTAAAACCATTTTTGCTCATTGAAAATAAAGCTGAAATAAAATCAGATAAATATTGTAATTTGTCCTCAGTTTACCCAATATTTATCCAATATTATTACTGCACAGAATCATGAATAATGTACAAGCATAGATATTATAATACTGTATTTATGTTCAAACATATTGTTTTGTTTCATCATGTGACACTAACAGTTTCTAGTAGGACATTATTAAGGCACACGTCATCTTTGCAATGTGGTTTTGCTGATAAACACATGAATCATGTGACACTGGAGGATCCGCCCATTTCCTCCTTCCCTCAGTCTCTCTTTCCTGGAATTATTCATCCTGAGCTTGACCTGCTTTCTAACGCTCGTCTCTGTCTCATTCCCCTCTCCACACACACTAAACATGCATTTTCTAGTGTCATGTGACCATCATGTCTGATGAATTTAAAGCGCATTATATAAGAAGTCTGGGATTGTTGTTAAAACAGGATCAGATGGAAAAGCTCCTGGATACGAACCAAAAGAGCAGAAAGCAGGTGAGATTGTGTTGTGTTCACTTAATCACTTTAATGTTAAAAAAGGTAATGATTTTGTCACATGACTGACATTTTAAAACCTCTTATTTGTTCAGATATTTGTACTGCTTTAGTAAGAAATTAATATAACTGAATGAAAGATTGTTTATCCTGACAGAAACAGTCCATGTGTAAAACTTTTAATGCATCTAAAAGATCAAGACAAAAGGCTTGTTCGACTTGATGCAGCACCGCAAAGACTGATCGGCGGCTGACTTGAAGCAGTGCATGCCGGTTAGAAATGTTGTCCGACTTAAGACAGCGCTGACGTCATGTGACTGTGACGTATGGCTTCAAAGTACCGCGAGAGCGATTCAAGATCAGCCGCCTGAGGCAGACAGCGCAGTTTCTCAAGAGGAGCTGCACGAGCGCTGATGACGACACAGCTGTTTCATGATTGGCCGGATTCACCGCATGACAACGATCACGTGTGTTTCGTGTTTATTGTCATGCCTTCAGCTCCACTAATGCTCAAAAATCTGTGTTTTTATAACAGTTAAAGCTCTTTTCATGTAGTCGCCATGTTGTATTGTGTCATGTTTATCAAAATAAAACGGATAAAAAACAAAGACCCAACTACATTGTTATTTGAATAACATATGCTTATGTTGAACTTATTCTTGTAAAAACAGACGCTGTAAGCAGTACATGAAGTTTTGAATGAAAAGGTCTCTGAAACATCAGTGTATTAGTCAAATATTGCATTTATTTCCCTTGTGAAAAAGAAGTGCACTTAATTGTATTGAAAGTGTACTTTGTGTGTACTTAGTATACTTTTTAAAAAGTGCACTTGCAGATAATACAATATAATTAAAATTAAAGGCCACTTAAGTGTACTTAAATAGAATATACTTTAATGACAATATTTATTATCATGCTTAAGTGCACTTTTTAAAAATGCACTTTGTAATAATGTCAAATTAAGTTGTACTTAAAGTACACTTTAATGAAAATATTTATTTTTAAAAATGCCCTTTGTAATAATGTCAAATTAAGTTGTACTTAAAGAAAGTACACTTTAATGACAATATTTACTAACACGCTTGAGTGCACTTTTTAAAAATACACTTTGTAATAATGTCTAATTAAGTTGTACTTAAAGAAAGTACACTTTAATGACAATATTTATTATCATGCTTAAGTGCACTTTTTAAAAATGCACTTTGTAATAATGTCAAATTAAGTTGTACTTAAAGAAAGTACACTTTAATGACAATATTTATTAACATGCTTGTGCACTTTTTAAAAATACCCTTTGTAATAATGTCAAATTAAGTTTTACTTAAAGAAAGTACACTTAAATGACAATATTTACTAACACGCTTGAGTGCACTTTTTAAAAATACACTTTGTAATAATGACTTATTAATTGAACTTACAGAAAGTACACTTTAATGACAATGTTTATTAACACACTTGAGTGCACTTTTTAAAAATGCACTTTGTAATAATGACTTATTAAGTTGTACTTAAAAAAAGTACACTTTAATAACAATATTTATTAACACGCTTAAGTGCAGTTTTTAAAAATGCACTTTGTAATAATGACTTATTAAGTTGTACTTAAAGAAAGTACACTTAAATGACAATATTTATTAACACTTTTTAAAAAATGCACTTTGTAATAATGACTTATTAAGTTGTACTTAAAGAAAGTACACTTTCATGACAATATTTATTAACATGCTTGTGCACTTTTTAAAAATACCCTTTGTAATTATGTCAAATTAAGTTTTACTTAAAGAAAGTACACTTTAATGACAATATTTATTATCATGCTTAAGTGCACTTTTTAAAAATGCACTTTGTAATAATGTCAAATTAAGTTGTACTTAAAGAAAGTACACTTTAATGACAATATTTATTAACATGCTTGTGCACTTTTTAAAAATACCCTTTGTAATAATGTCAAATTAAGTTTTACTTAAAGAAAGTACACTTAAATGACAATATTTACTAACACGCTTGAGTGCACTTTTTAAAAATACACTTTGTAATAATGACTTTATTAATTGTACTTACAGAAAGTACACTTTAATGACAATGTTTATTAACACACTTGAGTGCACTTTTTAAAAATGCACTTTGTAATAATGACTTGTTAAGTTGTACTTAAAAAAAGTACACTTTAATAACAATATTTATTAACACGCTTAAGTGCAGTTTTTAAAAATGCACTTTGTAATAATGAATTATTAAGTTGTACTTAAAGAAAGTACACTTAAATGACAATATTTATTAACACTTTTTTAAAAATGCACTTTGTAATAATGACTTATTAAGTTGTACTTAAAGAAAGTACACTTTCATGACAATATTTCTAAACATGCTTAAGAGCACTTTTTAAAAATGCACTTAATTTTTACTTAATTATGACTTTATAGTGTTTTAAATAAGTAAACTTATTCTGATGTATTGACTTATATATTAAAGCACATGAAAAATAATTTATTTTAATTTCAACTTAAGTGTGTTGTCCAAGATGACATTTGTTAATGTATTTTAAATGTGCTTAGTCTTTAATAAATACTGTGTGCATTAATACACCTGAAATTTATTTTTCTGAATTTCAAAACACTTGCTTATACAGTGTATAATCCTGTACAACTTATTGTTGAAATTTTTATCACCAGCTCCTGCTCTAAACTCGACTAGTGTCAGTTTTCTACATAATATTTGACATAAAATTTTTTTTTTTTTTTTTTTTTTTTACGGAGTGCTGTATTTGTGATACTTAATGCAACAGTGCTGTACTTTACATATCTGTATAATACTTATAATATCATTGTTGTTCTAAGTTGATTAAACCTATTTAATTGCAAGCAAAAGTTTAACAGATCTAAAAATTAATTTGAATTCATATTCAGTTAAAATACATTTAATTTTAATCAGACTAAACTATAAAATAATTGAATTTCAGTTAGGTGAATGAGTCAAGTTCTGTAAACTTACAGTCTAACTACAACAATGAATTAGAAAAACTTCAACTTGAACAAATTTAATCATGCTCATGCGCCACAATACTACGTCATGACGCCGCATTACTTCAACAGAGTTTGAAAAATGCACCTTCAGCCATCTTTCTGTGATCGCGATGCGTGAGGCAACTTTGCTGATCAAAGAAGAAAACAAAGGAGCGCACGTTTGGATGACTACAGATGAGACGTTATGTATTACAAATAAAGAAGCAAGTAAGTATCTTGATATTGATATATGCGCTCTTCATTTTTATTTTTTTCACCGGAACATAGCAGTTCTTATGAGTGTAACTTATTTAGTTTAATCGCAATATGGAGGTGAATTAATCATGTTTCCTGTAATTTATTTATGATTGCATTATAATAATTTCTTATATAATATGAACGTGGTCGTGTGTGTGGGCGTGTTCAAAGAATTTGGCTGCTGAAAATATATTTTAATTGAACTCTGACTTTTTAAATCATTTTAAATGACTTTAAGTTAAATTTGCAGAACTATATTCAAAGATCTGATCTTGTAACATTTAAAGACAATTATATACATTTAATCGCTATTATAACCACCAGTAATGCTTATAATCTATTTTTCTTTTTGCATTTGAAAAGTTAGTTGTTCAATTACTGTTTGTGTTTGTAATATGTAATATTTTTGTGCTTATCTGTTGTTTTATATATTCATTTTGTAGGATCAGTACAGATTTGTTATTGGAGATACAGTGCAAGCTGTGTGGAATCAAAGACCTGTATTGATGAGGTGATGTTCCATGTTTTTCCATTAATTCAGCCACCCTGATCACACACTACAAGCTAAAACACTGCCATCAACTGTCCTTATGGCTTTTAAATGCTTTGAATCTTTTCTGTTTGCAAGTAATAAATTCTCACCTGTGCACTTACAAATCCCCATCTAATCATTATATATTTATATTTATATTTATATATAATGATATATAATTATTTTCAAAGCAAAACCCCTCAATTTGCTTGGGCCTTGGGTTATTTATCTATATTTGTGTAATTGATAAAGTTATGTTTAATTCCTTGTAGAGTAGGAATAAAAATGTTTATAAAAATGTTCTCTATTTTGAAAGGCCAGTGTCAGTGAAGATGGTGTGGTCACTGGAATCCTGGTGTTTGTGGGAAATGTGAAGGAGCTTCTCCCAGGATTCTACATCAGTGATGACATCTTGGGTGATGCAGTTGCGGTCAAAAGTTTACTTACACCTTGCAGAATGAACTGCTTCATCAGGGAAGTACTAAATAAAGAAACAAATACAATGCTAATTTGTATGATTTGTTTGTTTTATAATAAAGTTATGATTATGTAAACTTTAGAATTACATAATCATATTTCTACTCTAATTGTTTTTTGAAATATAAACATTTAAATTGTAGCTGTCATAAATTATGTATTCAAACATTAAATACATAAATTAATTATAAAAAAAATATTTAAAATAAAATTATAATGAATATGTAACGTGGTGCATATAATTAGCAGAATGCTCCTCTCTATGACTAATGAGTTTATGCTGAATATGATTTTTCTGAAGTAAATGTGACGTTACGTGACATTGTTTACAAGTGTTTCATTGACGTCTTTCCGCGCGTTGAAACACTGATTGAGCGATTAAATGTGACAAGTTATGGATCAGTTGTACTGTATCTTGTAACATACCTTCAGATGTTCATTCATATTTATTTCACACTGTAACTGGTATTAAAGTGGAGGAAATTATCAGTACACAGTAAACATCTTGGCCACAGGCTTCAATCACTATCAGCAACTCTTTGCCTTTAGGGAATACCAAATGGGTTTTTATTATTTTCAAACCTACAAAGGTGTATATAAACTTTGGAGTTCTGTATATATATCTATATCTATTGATTTCATTCGATTGAACCAATTATAATAATGGACTGACTCTTACTTCTTTTTTGTTTTTTTTTTCCTCCAGGTATTTATTTTTTTTACTTTCTTGCCTCTTTGGAACATGTTCATTTATGCATACTGTGTAGAGGTGGTGCGCAGCTTCATGGACATTTAAGGTTTTCTGCCGATGAAGAGCTTCTGGGACATTGACATAAACAGCACTTTTTCATACAACTTTTTGGTTTTCTTGTTTTTGTGCCTTTGGAATTCATTGTTTTTTTGTTTGTTTTGTTTTTTCTTTTCAAAATTACATTCACTGTAATGCTGGAGTAAGATTTTAGAAGAAACCTTTTTGTCCTGTTTAATGTTTGTGCTAGTAAGGGTTGCAGAGCTTATAAGTAACAAGGTTTACAAAAGGTAACACTTTACAAAAGGTCTCGCTTGTTAACATCAATTAATATATTAGACAACATTATCTAACTATGTGCATTGACTTCTTTTTACAGTATTTATCAATATTTGTTAACATTAGGCAATACATTTTTTTTTTTTCAAGTTAATAAAATGTATAGTTATTGTTCATGTTAGTTTACAGTGCATTATCTATTAACATATGCAACTTTTGATTTTAATAATGCATACGTAATATTAACTAGGATTTATAAATGCTTAAAGTATTTTTCATTCATAGTTCATGTTAACTAAAGTAGTTAACTAATAGAAAATTATTGTACAGTGTTACCCAAAGTTTTGAATCTTTTCTTTTCTTTACATTTTGTTTGTATTAATTCATGGGTGTTATCTTATTTATCTTATACAGAATGATTTTTTTCTGAAAATGTAAAAATGCAGAAAGATTGTGATGGGTAGGTTTAGGTACCTTTGTATGTGATGGAGAAAATTATAGTGCATATAAGCCTCACTGTCCTCCAGACTCTTTCTAAATGAGAGTTAAAGTGTTGTAATTGTTTGTGATTGTGTATAGTGTTTCTTGGGTTTTTCTTGTGCATCAACAAAAAGGTTTTTGTGCATTTGTTTTAGAGATTATTTTGTCAGTAAATGTAGAGGGTTTCAATTTGCATTTGTGTTGATTGTAATATTTTGAAATATACTAAATTGTAACTTCATTATTATATGTACAAATAATGTAATTACAAATGTATTAAATTATATAATAGTGTACATGTAAATTACATTAAAGTATATTTAAGTTCACATTAATTGCTTGTCAGTACATTCGGAAGTATACTTTTACCATATTTTAAATTACATAAATTGTATTAAAGTCCTACTTAAGTGCTTTAAAAACTTAATTTAATCTGTGATATATTTGAAATTGATTACAAATAGAATGCACGTAAGCGGATGAAACATTACATTTAATTCACACTTAAGTGTATTGATATCTGATATTAAAATATATTTTAGTTCACATTAATTGCTTGTTAGTGCATTGGGCAGTGCACTTCACCTATATTTTAAAGGTACTAGAAGGAATTACGAAGGTTGTCATAAAGTTGTATTAAAGTACCACTTAAGTTGTTCAAAAAAATCACACTTAAGTTCAACTTATTGCATTTAATATGAACTTAATCTGTGATATATTTGAAATTAATTACAGATAGAATGCACTTAAGCGATGAAAACATTACATTTAATTCACACTTAAGTGTGTTCTTTTAAAGTATATTATTTTTGCAATAAGTACACTTTATAAAAGTATACTAAAGTGCACTTTTTTTTTTACAAGGGTTCACTTGTGATAAAGTATGCAAACCGATGCAAACGCAGCGCGAGCGTCACTACGGGAAGCAGAAAGTGTCCGACTTCATGTCTCCGTTTTCAGCTCCTCCCCGCCTGCATGCGGCTAATCTCGCCGATCGGTTACATCCAGCCGCAGCCGATGTCGAACACACCTAAAATGTTTAAATTGAGTTTAAATGTTTGGGAAGGTGCGTGACTGAGTCACATGACAAGTGTCCAAACCAGACTGAACCTGGTGATTGGTGATTTAAAGGAAAATTGTAGTCATTACTTTAGATGTCTAAGATCTTTCTCTTGTTAATTTCTCTAATTGTCTCTGTTTTTCAGATTGCACTGGGAACAGACTGAACGAATCCTCAATTATAGTGAAGCTGCAGCTGCTGTTGAATGAAGAAGTTCCTGATGGAGTGAATGAACAGACGAGTTCAGTTTGATAAGTGTCAATCACTGTCACATCATCATCATCATCATCAATAACTGAGTCTTTATGAGACTCTAGAATCATCCATTGAAAGTGAGAAATAATCTGAGTTATTTTTTTCTACTGATAGATCTATTGATTATTTTCTGATTATGCAACAATACTTAAGTTACCTTACCTATAATAACCATAACTCATGCCATTAATCATTAAATGTTTTAATCAGACATTCTCATACAATACTGATGGATCCAAAATGGTCAATATTCATATTCATGCAATTTTATTAATATTATTTTTAATCATTTATGGCTTATGATTTATCAGTTTTACTTTTGCTTTCATATATTTATGTACTCATACTTTATAGATTAATTCTTATCATATTTTCAAGTATTTATTTGTTATTGTACCCTTATGGTTATTTTATATTTAAGAGTATGATTTCTATGTTCAATTGTTCTTTAAAGTGCTCCAGTGTGACAGGTCATGCTGACACGTTTGTGGTTAGACATTGGACGCCTGCCAAGTACTGTATAAGTGATGTTTTTCAGAATTATTGCTCATTTGAATCTGATCAAAATATGTCTGCTGGCGTTTGCAAAATTCCCTATAGGGGATAAAACAACTATTTTTGACACTGGACCAGTAGATGATGTAATGGGTGAAATTAACCTTTTCTTTTAGAACAAAACATCAATTTGAGTGGGATGTAAATTTCCCTATATGCTCATGGTATAAAGCTGACCAAGTCATTGATAATGCAGCTTTTTCCCTCCTTTGCTCTCCTTGACTTCTGCTTCTTGTCTCTTATCTGCAAATGTCTTAATTATTGCTCTTTTTGATCTTCATCTATTAGATACAATACTCTGGATTTTACAATACTCTAAATTTTATTATTAACTATTGACTAATACTTTATGATGGTTATTTTACCTTTTGATTTTATTAAGTATTTTCATTATCGATTAAAGTTTGCGTGTGAGGCTAAATTTAATTGTAATGAATAAATAATTTTTCATCAACTTTATCTACTGCCTGGATCTCATTTTCCCAAGTTTTTGCATCAGTTTGGTGCCTTGACCCGGATCTGTTCGGCCCGGTTTGGGTTCTTTGGAAGATGCAGTGCAAGGTTTAAATAGAGGTGAGCAATATTCCTCTGTTTATTTCTGGTCTTATGTTTTCAAAATTGCTGAGAGCCTGGAAGCTCGTCTGCCTGTGGATGTGGTCATTTCTAATTTGGCTGCAGACAAAGAAATGACCACGAGTCCTGGTTCTTCGCCGAATTTTTGAATATTGAATAACTGGTGTCATATTGAATTACCAATGCGAAGAGCATATATATAGGAGGGAGCGCTCTGTTGCGAGGATGATAATTTTGGTTTGATATCAATATATTCTACGTTTGTTTCCCCGTTTAGGCTAATCCTCGGGTGAGACTGTGTTTTTGGGTAGATTTATTGAAAGTCTGTGAAGTCAACTCGTGTTTTGGTGGAAGCTTCAAAAAAAAAAAAATAATAATAATTTGGCTCTGCAATTTTGATGGCAGTAGACTGGCCTTGCTGAATTATTGAATTGAGATCCATTGGCAAATAATATAGCAATTTTTAAGTTTAAATCAAAGAAAAGAATTGAAATTGTGTACGTTTGTCAAATTTATTATATGAAAAAATTGTTAACATTGTCTTCAACCACAAGTATTTTGAGTGTTTTTTCTAATAGATGAAGTTATATTCGGTCATGACCTATTCTTTTGTGTATTGAAGTCCTTGCAAGGCACTAAAATCTAAAATGCTAAATAAAATGTCCTACCTAACTCGATCTTGTCAGAGTGGGTGTCAAAGCAGAGCAGCACATCAGTAATTAATTATTCTTGTATGTGGATGTCCGTCTTATAAAGGAGATTGGATTGGATTGTAAACATACTTTAAAAAATTAAATTAATGGCTATTTGCCACTATTTCCTCCAAGTCACTTTGATGAGGTGAAGTTAGTTTCGAGTTCCTGCTCTGTTCTGTCCCAGCTGTGTTAGATCGAGTGTGCTGCTATCTTTAACGTATTGCGGTCCAAATTTTAGTGATATGATATGTACAATTGTTCTTAGATAATCCTGCTTAATAGTTTGCTTTATTATTATTTTATGCATTGTCTCAGATAGGTTAAAAGTTAAATAAAAATATGATATGCATGAAATGTGGAGCTACTTAAAAGAGAAATTAATAAATAGTACAATATTAACTGAATGAAGCAAAAATATAGGTTTAATATATTCTGTTATCAGTGATTTGAAGATGTCTGAAATATGTATTCATAATCCCTGGTGGACAGCTTGAAATTTTATCTATTGTAGAGATTTTTAGTAAGTGTTAATGGAAATAACTTTTGCATTGTGTTGAATGAGAACGAGATTGAGTGACTAAGTTAAAATTAAATTGATTTAGGTAAAGAAAGAAAAGTTTCATTTTGTTTTGTTTTGTTTGATTTTGATGTATTTGTGAGTATTATTTATATGTTCAGATAATTAAAAATAGTTTAGTTTGCTCTTTTCTGCATTTTGCAAAGAAGAAATTGCTTGCTCTATTTTCTGCAAAGGAGAACTTGCTTTATTAAAATAAAATCTAGAACTGCTGTTATCAGTTGGATGAGACTCTTAAAATAAGTAAAAGCTGAGCAGATTGCTCATTTTCGGTTGTGATGACAATTTGTATGGGGTCAATTTGATTTATGCCATTCTCTGAGTGTTCAATTTCCAGAAGAAGATGTCCCAACACAAACAAGAGCGAATGGACTGTGCATGCCAGTGGGGGAAAAGAGACTCAAAGACCCAGGCTGCAGAGAAATGCAGGCACCTGATTGATGGGCTTTCAGCTCACCCCTGATTCCAGCTAACCCCTGAAAGAGGAAGCTGAAACTTCTGAGGGCTGACAACGAAAAGACTGAGTTAATGCAGAACCAACACATCCTGCCATGATGCAGAGAGAGAAAGATTCAGAGTCAACCACCTCATGTTCCACCTGGTCCTCATGACAGACTGAGAGACCCAATGTACTGGATGAAGAAGGACACTAAAACTGCCAAACAGGCTCAACTGACTAACTGACCATACGAGTGGGGGACTTCCCTCTCTCCCTCGTGTGTGCGGGTGAAGGTACTGCCTTTACTGTGATCACTGCAGAGAATGCTTCAAAATTAGACTTGTCATCACAACTTACAGACTGATAATAGTCTCATAGCAGTTCTTGATTTTGTTAACCTCCTGCACTTTTCTGTTAATAAGCACCAGTCCAACCCTTTATGAAATGGAATTTAAGTGATTGCTTGACTCACGTCCAGTTAAAACTGGGTTTGGACTTAGTTAGAGAATGTTGTGCAATGAAGAGAGTTAGAGACTGCTCTCCAGACATTTATGTTACAAAATTCTCTTAAAAATAGAATATGGATGGTAGAGATATGATATTAGTCACTCCATCTTGGCTAATAGATATTTATTCTTTATTATAAGGAAAAAAAAAAAATCCAAAACTGTAAAATCAATATATATTTCATCACAATGCTGTCATCAGAGATTATGATTATGGTTAATCATGGATCCAAAATAATGAGATCTCTAGTTTTTTTTTTATTATTAGAACAGCTCATGAGCAACTGTAGAAAGGATACTTTTTTTTTTTCCAATACATAGATGAATAATAAAATATATTTAAGAAATTAATTTTCTTAATCGTGGCATGCCTAGGCTTAAAATAATATTTCTTTAAATTGGTGTTTGTTTTTGCGGTGTTAAAATCAATTCTATTGCAACTGACGTCGTCTGGCTAAATCAACTTTTAAAAAACCTAGACACTGTTGCACGGGGAATGCCACAGTGCCTATGTTTCATCATTTCCAACATCGTCGAAAGAGTTTGATTCGGTTTGACTTGGTGGTATTCCACCCTTAATAATATCTATTCCCCATTCAGTTCACTGTTTACATATGCAGTGACAAAAACAAAAAAAATTATACTCTGGCCAGAGACATAAAAGTGTGAAAGTGTGTGTGTGTGTGAGTGTGTGAGTGATGGTGCACCATGGTGAAGAAAAATGCCATAAAGCAGCTATATTCAAAAAAATGGGCACATTATGAATTATACCTAATGAAATAATGGTCATGGATGAATTTGGCTAATAATCCTGACCTGGGTTATCGTGGCAGAATGAAACAATGCCACACCTGCGCAGGTGAATAACTTGGGAAAGCAGAACAAGCAATCTTGTCCTGTTTACCACACACTAACTTTACTTTTCTTTCCAGCATGTCATGATGAGTTCCACGGAATGAACTGATTCTGTTCTGAATGTATAATGTATTGTTTTGTGATTGTTAACATGTTGAAGGTGGGATGAGTGTTATCCAGGTAGAGGAATTTATATGATTGTGTAAAAATAAGAAATTATTTACTCATTTAATCAACAAAGGAAATATTATAACAATTAAATTAAATCATGTATGATATTGCCAGATGAGGGAATATCATGTGTTTAAGCTCTGAACAGCCCTAGATAACCCTCACACCAAATGAATTTCTACAGGTTTTGTTACCCCAAGGAGGACTGGACGGGGTGATGTGTAAATATATGTTGTCTCTAACAAAAACATTTCAGGGTCTTCATTCACAGGTCAAAGCCGTGCTGTTGATTGCTGAAATTCATCCTACTAATCCGAGTGCTAATGTATTGTTAATCATGTGAAAAACGACAATATTGTTGTCTTGTGCTGTTGTTTTTTTTTCTTGTGTCCGTTATATCTTCTCCATGTCTAGGTTCAGTACGAGTAGATGTAATCAGGAGATTATGTGTGGTATTTTCATCAAACAAGTTCGTTTTCCTGTGTGACGCCTGATTGTGACCACTGGAAAGGAAGTGTCCATTAGGAGGGTCAACGAAAAGAATGAATAAACTCAACTGGTGGCTTAAAAGCCCAATGTTTGCTCCAACTGATCAAGAGTGTCCCAGAACCAAGGAAGGATCGAAGGATCGACGAGCATGCACCTCAGTGCTTAGCAACGCAAGGGGAAGTCCACAGAGAGACTGAAACTGATTACATCATCCTGCTGCTGCAGCACAGAATGGAGAGATTGAGACTTTGAAGGATTGTGTTGTTTAGGGTTATCAAATGATATATATTTGTTTAATTTGTCTATTTGTGTGATACATCTGATGGTTATGTTATTTTTCTTAGTTTTATTTGGGTCTAGTTGATATTGAATTCACGACTTATTATGGCAAATTAAATTAATTTGATTCTTTACTAAAACTGGTTAACAATTTAAGACTAATGGAAGAAATTTTATCCGCCTGATAGTTGCGGTAAGTCCTCAACCCAGCAAAAGTCCAGGGGACGTTCGGGGTCGGGTTTTTCTAGTAGCCCTCGTTGGACCAGCCTGGTGAAGGCTTCCAGTCAATATTTTATGCAGTTAGCTGGGGTTAGAGAGGTACCCGCAGCTTCATTTAGATGTGATGCTTTTATATTTAATTGATTCGATATCCATTTCGTATCTTTTGACAATTTTGTAATGAGTCTCTCAAGACTCAAGTGGGGGACTGATGGATCCGAAATGGTCAATATTCATATTCATGCAATTTTATTAATATTATTTTTAATCATTTATGGCTTATGATTTATCAGTTTTACTTTTGCTTTCATATATTTATGTACTCATACTTTATATATTAATTCTTATCATATTTTCAAGTATTTACTTGTTATTGTACCCTTATGGTTATTTTATATTTAAGAGTATGATTTCTATGTTCAATTGTTCTTCAAGTGCTCCAGTGTGACAGGTCATGCTGACACGTTTGTGGTTAGACATTGGACGCCTGCCAAGTACTGTATAAGTGATGTTTTTCAGAATTATTGCTCATTTGAATCTGATCAAAATATGTCTGCTGACGTTTGCAAAATTCCCTATAGGGGATAAAACAACTATTTTTGACACTGGACCAGTAGATGACGTAATGGGTGAAATTAACCTTTTCTTTTAGAACAAAACATCAATTTGAGTGGGATTTAAATTTCCCTATATGCTCATGGTATAAAGCTGACCAAGTCATTGATAATGCAGCTTTTTCCCTCCTTTGCTCTCCTTGACTTCTGCTTCTTGTCTCTTATCTGCAAATGTCTTAATTATTGCTCTTTTTGATCTTCATCTATTAGATACAATACTCTGGATTTTACAATACTCTAAATTTTATTATTAACTATTGACTAATACTTTATGATGGTTATTTTACCTTTTGATTTTATTAAGTATTTTCATTATCGATTAAAGTTTGCATGTGAGGCTAAATTTAATTGTAATGAATAAATAATTTTTCATCAACTTTATCTACTGCCTGGATCTCATTTTCCCAAGTTTTTGCATCAAATACTTACTTGACAAATAAAACATTCATAAAAATAAAGTACCATATTAAAATGTATTTATCAATAATACAAAAGTCTGTGAGTCTAGCTTAAATTCAGACGATCAAACACTAGAGCTGATTATGAGCAGAAATGCACTTTATATTTTACACTTCTCAGGTTTTCTAAAGGAAAAATGATTTGTTTCTTTCCACTCGCTGCCGTATACCGTATGCCCTACTGTACAAATCTACTTCTGTTTGCATTATTCTCATCTGTAAGTTATTCGTATTAAAGCTTTTACTGAATTAATAAATGTTGATGTCAGATATATTGATAAACCGCTGGTCCGTATGATCTTTGTGTCGTCCGTCATGAATCATGTCTGTCCTTTAGTGTGAAATACTGACTCAGTTACTGATACAGCTGTTTCCTTTTACACAATATAAATAAATATACATTTGTAGATGAACAGCTTTTATTTATTTATTTTTAATATCATGTCCTAGAAATCTATTGGTTCATACTGTATATTCAGTAATTGATGTACAAAATCAAATCTTCAGATACCAGACTGAATCTGGCCAGAGAGAGAGAGAGAGAGAGAGAGACTTTGACTTTAAAAAGCTCTTTAATACCAACAATTAAAAAGTTGTTTTTTTCCATAGAAACAACATAAAGATAACCAAGTATCACATTTCAGACCTTCACATTATCACATATGAGGGGAGAAAAAAAAAAATTCAAATTTCCATTAAAATCAACATCACAAATACATTGATTTACACCCCATTTATATTTAAAAGTTTCAGCATCATTAACTAGTTTGTAATAAGTGTATTCAATTTTTAAACGTGATCTTACTAAACCCCTGAGGATTGAATCAACTTCACAAGACTCATTACCAGACAGTTTTTCTTTCCGTGATAACCAAATGGCCATTTTTACTTGTCCAAATAAGAAATTCAATAAGACATGAGACACTTTTTTACTTATTTTATATTCAGGCCCATATATAAACCGCTGTAATGACTGAGGCAAATCAGACACAATTATTGGTTAGTTAACCAATAGTTTTAAGCTCACTCTGGAGTCTGTCCCCATCCCCCGGGAAGTTTTCAGTTACAAGTTTATTGCGCTGAGGAATGTGGTTGCCGCATGGAGAGCAGAGTAGAGACTCACAGAACACAGACTCTATGGCATTAATGTATAGACAGACTGTGCTATAAATGAATCCTTCTCAGGAAATGGTATCCATTATTACTGTTGTTGTATTGTACTCATTGTATTTACATGTTTGATGATTGTTAAATGTTATGACCTGCACGGTAACTTCAATCATGCCATGTTTAGTGTCTATGCGTTCGTATCGAGCAGATTTAAATGCTTGTGTATGCGGTATGTCCATACCTGTGCAACACAGGAGTATTACAAGACTCTTTAATAGTTTTATTCAAAGACTCAGCTTGTTAATCTACTTGGTCATAAAAGCCCTGTCAAGGGGGGTGTGTTGTCACCCGGAAATACAACATCTTCATTGGCCTCCATCATTCCTAAGAGGTTGGACTTTGACCAGAGGTTAAAAGCCAGCGAACCATGCCACTCCCCCCTCTTCTTCCTTGCTTCTGGACGACCGAACAGATCTCCTTGCGGCCGGCCTCCCTGGCCTACAACACCCAGCCATGTGCTCATCACCCAACAGACTGGCAACAACTTCAGACGATAACCTCAAGATTTATCCTCAACCTGCAGATCCGACACTCCTCAGCCTAAAGGCATCTTGCAAGTATCGTACATTTTAATGCTAAACAGCGATTTAGTATTGATTTGTAAGACTTACCTTTGCTATTGCTAAAAGAAACTGATGAGTCCTTTCCAGATTGCCTTTGACATTTCATGTAGCTCTAGTAACAGCATCTCTTCCGGTTCAACTCTATCATTACTCATTCTGACTTGCGTATGTGTGTGTGACCCTTTGTGTATGTTATGTTACGTGTTTGTTAGTTTAGTTATGTGTTTGTGAGTTAGTTAATAAAGATTGTGCACAGGACATGTTTGGTTCTGACTCCGTCTGCTAATGAATTGCCTCTTAAGTGATAGATCCGGACTACGTGCTCTAAGTAGTACAGTACAATAAGAAATATTATTTTTCCATAACTTGGAAATTAACATTTCTTAGAATTAATAAACAATCAATACTGAGCGTTCACTGGACGAACAGGTTAACTGATTACTGGTTACAGGTTAACTGACAGTTGTAATCTAGCACAATGTAAAAATAAATGAAAAACAGTTTCCTGTACACCACAGAAAGGGTATCCCTCCCTCACCTGTAGATCAAGACGTGCTCTGTGTCTGTTAGTAGCTGTTATACCACTGAAGATCTCCAGCTCTTTTTTCAATAGGAGGTTTGTACAAGGTCCTCCAGCTGCCGTTAGGAGACGCACCTAATCCAAACACCTCTTGCCATTTAGATTCTTGTACATTTGTGAGAGCATGAAGATGCAGTATCTTGACACACGACATGTACAGTGATTTTTTCCCTGTATTGCTGAAGACTTCTAACTGAGGTGTCTTAAAAGATAATAGTCACCTTCAGTTTCTTCACAGTTTTCAGTCTCAGCTGTAAATTCCAATTCTGGAAAATCAAAAGTGTCCATCTCTCCATTATAGGATTCTAAGGAAAGTCTATAACTCTGTGGCAAAAACTCAGCTATCCGAGTCAAAATTTTCTTTTCCACACAGATTGATCTCATGCCCAGTTTTTCAGCAAAAATTTCGGCTGATAACCATTCACCTTCAGGTATCAAGTGTCCTATTTTTGTGATTTTCGCCGGCCACAGACTTTTCCTGAGTGATGCATCTTTAAAAATGTCCAGATTCAGTGCAGAGTTAAAAAGCAATGGCTCTTCCCTCTGCCACAAATTTTGTACGTTATCTGGCTCTCTGGAAAAGTTGAAAAGTGTCCATGTTTTTAAAAGTGATCTATAAAATGTTGTTAGTCCTGCAAGATCCAACTTGTTTATTTCCATCAGGAACAGGTGGCGATCTAGTCCCATGTTGCCTGCTTTCCTCAATAAGGTACACGCTATCCCAGCCCAGCTCACATCCTTCCCATAGAGGAGTCTCTGAGCCACTTGAGGTCTGAAGGTCTTTACTCTAGAGATGAGATCCACTAGGCCTTGTCCTCCTTCCTGTCTGTGCAGAAACAGCACAGGTGCCTTTAACCAACGCTGGCCCGACCAGAAAAAATCCACCAGATACCTCTGAATGTGTCTCACAAGGTGTTCTGGAGGTTCAAGGATCATCATTCTGTGCCAAAGGGAAGAGGCTACAAGGTTATTACATATCAGCACCCTTCCCCTGTAGGACAGCTGGGGCAGAAACCATTTCCAATGAGACAACCGCGCACGCACTTTCTCCAACAGGCCCTCCCAATTTTGCCTTCTGTATTCATTTGTCCCCAAAAAAACTCCCAGGTATTTAAAACCTGCCCTTCCCCATTGTAATCCACTAGGAAGTGTCGGTCTTTTAACAACTTGACCACACTGCATCACTTTTGGACCAGTTAACTTTGGCTGACGAAGCCTTTCCAGAACACTCTAGAGCAAACTTTACTACATCAACATCGTCATCTCCTCTGACCTGTAACGTCATCTGCATATGCAGATAATTTGATGAGAGTTTAAAAAATTAAACTGTAAACCTCTAAGTTCTTTTCTTAATTTACATAGCAAAGGTTCAATAATTATACTATAAAGTCGAAAGAGGACAACCCCATCTAATTCCCCTCTGAACGTTCACAGGAATATTTAAGCCACCAGCCATTTTATCATACATGTGGCTTCAGTGTACAATAACCTTATCATTGAAATAAAATTATCACCAAAACCAAAGGCCTTCAGAGCATCAAAGAGAAAAATGTGATCCACCCGATCAAAAGCCTTCTCTTGATCTAATGATAAAAACCCCATTTCAATCTTATTATCAAAAGCATAGTCATACAAATCTCTTACTGAATGTAGATTATCTACAATAGATCTATCTTTTACACAGTAAGACTGATCTTTATGTATGATTACACACAGTACATTATTGAATCTATTTGCCAAACATTTGAAAATGATTTTATAATCCGAGCACAAAACTGCCACAGGTCTCCAGTTCTTCATAAGTGTCAAATCCCCCTTCTTCGGAGGCAGCGTTAAAACTGCACGCTGAAATCTCTTAGGAAGGATTTTTCCAGTAATACTTTTTTGAGGAACTTCAAAGTAATCATGTCCGAGAAGAGGCCAGAAAGCTTTATAGAAATCGGCAGTCCCAAAACAGTAGCTGCGACTTCTTCATAGGGAAGTTCAGTCTCTAAAAATGTTTTGTCCTTTGAGGTTAAAACCGGAAGGTCATTAAGCAGTTCATTCCTACATTAATCATCTGATTTTTCAGGAGCATATAGACTGGAGTAAAAGTCCACAGCAATTCTCAGTTTGAGCAGAAGTCTCTTGACCATTAGAGTCTTTTAAACAATACATCAGTTTTTCTTGTCCTTTTTACGTTCGAGGTTGAAAAAAAAAAGAAGTAGGAGCGTCCATATCTCTTACTGTTAAAAACCAACTCCTCTCAAGAGGTCCTTTCACTCTTTCATTTAAAATTGAGCTCAGCAGGTTAGTCTTTTCAGTCCACAGACCTTTAAGATTTACAGAGTCATTTGCAATCATACTTTGCTCAACACCAATGATTTCTTTTTCAAGACATTACAATGACTTTTTTATACAAAACAAAGAATTGTTGACAAAAATCCCTCATTTGTACTTTCCCTATTTCCCACCATTGAATGCAACTTTCATAGAAATTCTTCTCACTCTTCCAAGACTCCCAAAAAAACTTAAAATTCTCTCAAAAATATTTATCTTCTAATAATTTTACATTAAAATGCCAATAACGACTTTTATGCATTCTTTTTAATAAAGTACACTCTATAGTGACAAATTTATGATCAGATTTTGAAGTGGGAAAAATAGTTGAATTTAAAACTCTATTCCTCATATTATATGACACATCGAGTCTATCCAAACGTGCAGCAGAAACCTTCTCATCACTAATCTTCACCCATGTATACTGACGTAAAGGGGATTGTGTTCTCTCCATACATCAGATAGTTTTAGATTTTTAATCACATTGGCTTAGTACAAAACACTCTGTGCATGAGCTTCCTCACTATTCCTATCCTGTGCAAAATCCAAAGTACAGTTAAAATCTCCCCCAGGATAATGAGATCGCCTTCAGGTTGTTGTCTTAAAAAATCCTCTAATTTAGTGAACAAACAGATTCTCTCTGCACCTATATTTGGAGCATAAATATTCACAAAAAGAAAAATAAGATTACTAATTTCTGCCCTGACAATCAGCAATCTTCCTGGATCAACAAAATTTTCACTTTAACCACAGGGGGAAAAAGTACTGCTACTCCAGCACTCAAGTTGGACCCATGACTAAGGATATGCTCTCCTTCCCACCATAGGTCCCATTCAGCCTCATTGCTTTGATCACTGTGAGTCTCTTGTAACAAAATCACACCTATATCTTTCAAATGTGTAATCTCTGAAAGTAACCTATTCTTTCTCCCATCTCTCATCCCATTAACATTTAGGGATCCCACCGCAAGACTTCCATGAGAAAGAGGGAGAGAAAGAAAGAAAGAATACAAATAAAAAAAGAATTAGCAGTCATCAAGATTGTTGCACTTTTCCTTTGCCTTTCCCCTCGTCATCCGTTCTTTCCCTGTTTGTTTTCCTTTTCTTTCCAAGATCTGGGAAAAAAAAAACCACTGACTTCTACACCTGCTTTTCCTTTTGTTTCATCTAAAAAGGAGTTGATCTGTTCAATATTACACATATCCTTCTCAGCCACTCTTGCCATAAGATGTATCTGACCACTGCTCTTCATTTCCCAAAACAACATCAGTACATTGGGACATTAATTCATCAGTTATATTTCCTTCAGAAACTCCTGCTTTAGTTTCTTTATGTTCACACATTCCTTCGTCACCTCCCTGAGCTTCACTTATATCAGTCACATCAGTTACAGTCTCAGAAACACAAACGGGCTGCTCAACACTCCCAGCATTCACATTAATATCACTCACCTCCTCTGAGGCTGCCTTCTCCTGCGTCTCAGTTCGCTGTTTTTCTGTATCCTGTTGAGCTTGGTTCACGATGTTAACATCTCCACGCGATGTAGACGGCCGCTGATCGTCTTTATGTGGGCACGTGAAGCGTTTGAGCCCTAGATCACCACATTCAAACACTTATGTTCAGTGCTCGCGTAAATCATATACATTCGTGAAGCTGGGGCAGTCGTGAGGGGTCAAGGGTCACATGTTTAGCAGTGAGGGGTCAAGGGTCACAGGTTTACAGGAAAAACAGACTGACCTATCAGGGTTTTCATCATGAGATTAGGGTTCAGCTGGTTAGAATAGGAAATAATGTCATTTCGTGTTCAGACACAAGGGGGAGATAAAGCGCTGAATCTGGGTCTTCTGGAGGGAAAAACTGGCTGATGACACACAATCATTTCATCATTTGTGTTTTGATCCACAAATACTTCTCTAAGATGTCTACTAAAGATGAAGAAATCTGGAAAAACAACTGATAAACGTGTTATAAAAGCAGTTAGTCTCAGAGCAGTCTTCAGCTTAGAGAGACGCAGATGAACAAACACAGATGGACGTCTCTGAGATGAACGTGTGCTATCAGGGGGTGTCATTTTACTCTGATCTTCATTTTTGAGGCCATGAATGTTAATGCATGACGTGTTAAATATGAAGGTAAGATATATCAAAAATAAAGATCATCATAATAATAATATTGGTCTATCAGAACAGTTAATCATCTGCAGACCCCTTTATATACGTACTTTCCATATTCATTTCAATCTTGAGATTCACTGACTGGAACACAGACCATCTCCAAACACACACACTAACTTCTGTTCACTGTAGTTCTCAGTGCTTTAGAAATGATACACATAATTTCAGAGGTCTGACACTGCCAGAGCGCCATCTAGTGGCTGCTAAACCTCTCTGAACACACGCACTGACCCCAATGTAACTCTGCTGGAGCTGAACAGGATTGTGGAGGATCAGATGAAGCTGCTGTCTTCAGGCTGCTCACAGCTGCTCTATCAGGCTGGTTTTGAGGGGTTTGATCTCTCTTTTTGTGTAACTGGTCAGAATGTGACCACTGACCAGCTGAACACCAGCTGAACACCAGCTAGACCAGAGCAAAACAAACCAAGACCTGCTGACCGGCTCAGGCTGGCTTTAGTGTTTTTTTTTCTCACACAATCACAAGACAATGATACAATTATTTCACTCTCCTCTCACAGAGTAATACAACACGTCCTGTGAAATATTTATGTTTGCTAAAAAATATAATATGTAGGCATAACTTTCTTCTTTCTGATGAACACAATGTGAGAAATATTAATAAATATCCTGACACATCCGAGCTTTATAATGGAAGTGAACAGGATCAATGAGTTTGAGCTGAAGAAAGTGTCTCCATCCACATCATCCATCATAAACACACTCCACACGGCTCCAGGAGTTAAAGGGTCAGTTTACCCAAAAATGACAATAATGTCATTAATTACTCACCCTCATGTCGTTCCACAACTGTAAGATCTTATAAATATATATAAATATAAATAAATCACTTGTAATAAATACTGCAATATTCCAATTAAAAATAAAGAGTTGTCAGTTTTGATTTCATGGTGACTTTAACTCACAAATAAAAAAGCTCTGGTTTGGCTAGTTCGCTTGATCCTGCTGTAACAGGCCTGGTGGCTGAAGGAAAAATATTGTTGTTCCCTTTTATACACTTTGATTTCTTTATCTAGGCCTATAAAATAATAAAAGTTAATGAAATCAAACAGACACAATCTTAACAGAGTTCAAAAGTGTCACATGCAGAATCTGTTAAGATTGTTTTTTCCTCACTTATTATAGCAACTAACTTGAAATAACAGGATTATCTGGTTGTCTTTAGCCTGAAGTGAGGGTTGGTGAACTTATAAGTCAGCAGTAGCCGAGACAGGAAGAGAGAGGCTGACAGAGAGAGAGAGAGAGAGAGAAAGGACAGCCGTGGCTCAGAGGGGGTTACACACACACACACACACACACACACACACACATCTCTCGGTGAGGGAAACAGAGGAGGAAAAGAGAGGAGGGGAAAAGGAAGGACAAAAAAGAAGGGGGACACTGCACTGTTTGTTGTCATTTGTGGCTTACTTTCTAAAGCAGCAAAAGGAGACACACAGTCTTGTAAGTGCTTGTAGCGACTTGATAGTTTGTGACAACAAGACCAAGTGAAACAAACAATCAAATATAGTTACTTTACATTACTTTAGAAATATTATCAAGTAGTTGCCAAATGTCATTGAGTTCTGCGAGAAGGAATAAATAATAGCTCTATTAGTGGCCTTATAAATCACACTGCTTAATGAACACGGGGAAGAAAACCCTCTCTACTTTACCAGCCGGTTATTCACAGCATATATTTGTGGACTATGGCGGCGGTCACAAGTCCAGAATCGAGCCAACAAGCTCACATTTACTTCCAGACGCCCCCCGGTTCAACCGAAGAAGCCGAGACCCCGGTCCGCAAGCAAGGACGGATCACAGTAAAATACGACCGAAAAGAACTGAGAAAGAGACTTAATCTGGAAGAGTGGATTATTGAGAGAGCAATCACATGGCAACACCCTAGCAACCACTGTGATTATCTTAAAAACTGCACAGCAACACCTTAGCAACCACCCCAAATATCTCAGCTTTTTTATTTATTTACAGGACTATTCACATCCCTGCAAACATGCTCCTGCAGGGCCCATGCTGGCTTTTTGCGAGCACAGTGGTCTATGTCCAGCCCACATCAAACCTAAACAGGCCCAGTGCGGGCTTGTCCAGGCGAGGCCTACAGCTTTGGGCTCACTGCGGCCTCTCTGTGATCAGCCCACACCAGAGAACTGCCCACATTAACCCATGATGGCCCAGTGTGGATCAGCCCAATCAGGCCCAGAGCAACTTTAAAAATTACAAAATAATCTGTAATTAATACAATAACAAAACAGTTAGATGATAAAATGGTCAAATGACTGGAATAAAGTAAAATCTCCTTATTTAAATAAGCTGAAAACACTGTCACATGATCAGCAGCAGAACATAAACACTAACAGATCTGTCTAGATCTCAACATCTTCACTTACTACAATCCAGTTTGACTATTTCTTTCATACTAAACCTTTAGATGTTGATGTTTTATTGAAAATCACAGTTGAAGTCACCGTTATGGAGGTCAGTGTTTGCTTTAGTTGGGCTCTTGACCCTTGATCTCCTAACTTTAATGTTTCTCTGGCTGCTGTAACTGTGTGTTTCTGAAACACTTTTGATTAAACAAAAACTGCAAGAGAAACTCTGGTTAGATGAAGTTGATTTTATATACACACACACACACACACACATATATATATATATATATATATATATATATTCTGGAGGTTTAAGTTGTAGGGTCTAAATAATTTTCTCGTGCACTGTATTTCTGCTGGTTTTCACACTTCATCTCTCTCACACATTCACATGCAACAACACACAAACATCACCTCCTTTTTGACACTTGTGGCTCCTGAAGGCATCAGTGACATCTGAAACGTTTTTTTTTTAGCAGAAGCATATTAAACCACAGTGTGTTTAAAGGTTAAAGTGTCTCTACACTCACAGTTCTTCTCTCTCATCGACTCTCAATTGATCACTTGCTATTATATTTGCTCAAAAATGCATGTTTAGTTGATGTAAATCACTCAGATCGCTGCACTGAACTCATCTGTGGTTGTTTTGCTGTGAGTTGTTGAAAGACACACCCAACATCTGTAGTTTGGTTGAGTGTGGTTTGTGTGGACAGATCTCAACCAAACAATCAACTGAATCTGAGTTTAACAGCAGAAAGATGAATGTAGTGACACTTGATCAGACCAAACATCTGTGGATTCAGCCGACACATGTGAACAAATGTGCTCAAATATAGTCATGATGAGAGATAAAGATCAAACTAAGAGCAGAGTGGAATATAAACTGAAGAAATGACTCAAGTTCACACGTTTATTTTTGCGACCGCGTGATCAGTTTATTTTTCATCTAATTTCACACTCATCATTTTTTCCACTCCAGTGGTCAGCGTCTTCTTCGAACTGTTTAACAGTGTTTTCATCCACAGCTGTGATGAGATCAATGTTTCTCTGGTATAATCAATAAGCAACTCCATAGGAACCACTCTGAGTACCTTAGCAACCACATAACAACACTTTAACATGCTACCAACATAAATCATTCTAACCTGTCAACCTGCTAATCAAGATAGCAATGTGTTAAATTATTGCTATCTGTTTTTAATTTATTTACAGGGCTATTCACATCCCTGCCAACATTTATGCATTTACATTTATTTTTATACTTTTATCCAAAGCGACTTAGATTGCATTATACTATACATTTTTTTTGTATCAGAGTATGAGTGCCATGCTCTAACCACTGAGCTACAGGAAAGCATGCTCCTGCAGGGCCCATGTTGGCTTTTTGCGAGCACAGTGCTCTAGGTCCAGCCCACATCAAACCTAAACAGGTCCAGTGCGGCTTTCCCAGGCGAGGCCTACAGCTTTGGGCTCACTGCGGCCTCTCTGTGATCAGCCCACACCAGAGAACTGCCCACATTAACCCATGATGGCCCAGTGTGGATCAGCCCAATCGGGCCCAGAGCAACTTTAACAATTACAAAAATAATCTGTAATTAATACAATAACAAAATAGTTACATGATAAAACAGTCAAATGACTGGAATAAAGTAAAATCTCCTTATTTAAATAAGCTGAAAACACTGTCACATGATCAGCAGCAGAACATTAAACACTAACAGATCTGTCTAGATCTCAACATCTTTACTTACTACAATCCAGTTTGACTATTTCTTTCATACTAAACTTTTAGATGTTGATGTTTTATTGAAAATCACAGTTGAAGTCACCGTTATGGAGGTCAGTGTTTGCTTTAGTTGGGCTCTTGACCCTTGACTTCCTAACTTTAATGTTTCTCTGACTGCTGTAACTGTGTGTTTCTGAAACACTTTTGATTAAAAACTGCAAGAGAAACTCTGGTTAGATGAAGTTGATCACTTTATTGATGATTCAATGGTCAGAATCAGAGAGATTTATATTTTCCAGAGTGAGATTTAGGGAATGTTTGAGTGACAGACGCCCCTGCAGTCATTGACCATTTCTTTTTTAATGATCATTAGTCGTTATTTTCATTAATGGTAAATGTTTGGCACCCTGTGCTGCCAGATTTATTGTTGTAGATTAATATTGAGGACCCAGTGAGGGATTCATGGGGTTAAGTGAGGGCTGCCCGTGCAGGATTGCCAATGAGCAAATTCTCGGGCCTGCTGGAGACCCTTACGCTATAAGAATAATTATGAGCACCTTCCTAATATTTTGTTGTTCCCCTTTTGCTGCCAGAACAGCCCTGACCCGTCGAGGCATGGACTCCTCTAGACCCCTGAAGGTGTGCTGTGGGATCTGCACCAGATGTTAGCAGCAGATCCTTTAAGTCCTGTAAGTTGTGAGGTGGAGACTCCATGGATCGGACTTGTTTGTTCAGCACATACAGTACTGCAGCAAATCAGCATATTACAATGATTTCTGAAGGATCATGTGACACTGAAGACTGGAGTAATGATGCTGAAAATTCAGCTTTGATCACAGGAATAAATTACTTTGTCAAATATATTTAAATAGTACACAGTTATTTTAAATTGTAATAATATTTCACAATATTACTGTTTTTTACTGTATTTTTAATTAAATAAATGTAGCCTTGGTGAGCAGACGAAACTTCTTTTAAAAACATTAAAAATCTTAGTGGTTCCAAACTTTTGAACTGTACTGTATATAAACCTGATTCCAAAAAAATTGGGACACTGTACAAATTGTGAATAAAAACAGAATTCAATGATGTGGAAGTTTCAAATTTCAATATTTTATTCAGAATACAACATAGATGACATATCAAATGTTTAAACTGAGAAAATGTATCATTTTAAGGGAAATATAAGTTGATTTTAAATTTAATTGCATCAGCACATCTCAAAAAAGTTGGGACAAGGCCATGTTTACCACTGTGTAGCATCCCCTCTTCTTTTTATAACAGTCTGCAAACGTCTGGGGACTGAGGAGACAAGTTGCTCAAGTTTAGGAATAGGAATGTTGTCCCATTCTTGTCTAATACCGGCTTCTAGTTGCTCAACTGTCTTAGGTCTTTTTTGTCGCATCTTCCTCTTAATGATGCACCAAATGTTTTCTATGGGTGAAAGGTCTGGACTGCAGGCTGGCCATTTCAGTACCCGGATCCTTCTTCTACGCAGCCATGATGTTGTCATTGATGCAGTATGTGGTCTGGCATTGTCATGTTGGAAAATGCAAGGTCTTCCCTGAAAGAGACGATGTCTGGATGGGAGCATATGTTTTTCTAGAACTTGATATATACCTTTCAGCATTGATGGTGCCTTTCCAGATGTGTAAGCTGCCCATGCCACACGCACTCATGCAACCCCATACCATCAGAGATGCAGGCTTCTGAACTGAGCGCTGATAACATCTTGGGTTGTCCTTGTCCTCTTTAGTCTGGTTGACATGGCATCCCAGTTTTCCAAAAAGAACTTCAAATTTTGATTCGTCTGACCACAGAACAGTTTTCCACTTTGCCACAGTCCATTTTAAATGAGCCTTGGCCCAGAGAAAATGCCTGCGCTTCTGGATCATGTTTAGATATTGCTTCTTTTTTGACCTATAGAGTTTTAGCCGGCAACGGCGAATGGCACGGTGGATTGTGTTCACAGACAATGTTTTCTGGAAGTATGCCTGAGCCCATGTTGTGATTTCCATTACAGTAGCATTCCTGTATGTGATGCAGTGCCGTCTAAGGGCCCGAAGATCACGGGCATCCATGGTTTTCCGGCCTTGACCCTTATGCACAGAGATTGTTCCAGATTCTCTGAATCTTTGGATGATATTATGCACTGTAGATGATGATAACTTCAAACTTTTAATGTTTCTCTGAGAAACTCCTTTCTGATATTGCTCCACTATTTTTCGGCGCAGCATTGGGGAATTGGTGATCCTCTGCCCATCTTGACTTCTGAGAGACACTGCCAGAGAGAGAGGCTCTTTTTATACCCAATCATGTTGCCAATTGACCTAATAAGTTGCAAATTGGTCCTCCAGCTGTTCCTTATATGTACATTTAACTTTTCTGGCCTCTTATTGCTACCTGTCCCAACTTTTTTGAAATGTGTAGCTCTCATGAAATCCAAAATGAGCCAATATTTGGCATGACATTTCAAAATGTCTACCTTTCAACATTTGATATGTTATCTATATTCTATTGTAAATAAAATATTAAAAAAGTTTATGAGATGTGTAAATTATTGCATTCCTTTTTTATTCACAATTTGTATAGTGTCCCAACTTTTTTGGAATCGGGTTTGTATATATATGTGCTGTCATATATATATATTTATATACACAGTCATATATATATATGTATAGTCATATATTTTTATGTATATGACTTGTATAGTATATATATATATATATACACACACACACACACACACACACAGAGATAAATAAATATATATTCTGGAGGTTTAAGGTGCAGGGGTCTAATTGAGTTTAATTGCTCAATATTAAAAATAATTTTCTCATGCACTGTATTTCCGCTGGTTTTCACACTTCATCTCTCTCACACACATTCACATGCAAATACACACAAACATCGCCTCCTTTTTGATGCTTGTGGCTCCTGAAGGCATCAGTGACGTCTGAAACTGCTTATGAATGTTTGTTTTAGCAGAAGCGTATTAAACCACAGTGTGTTTAAAGGTTAAAGTGTCTTTACAGTTCTTCTCTCTCATCGACTCTCAATTGATCATTTGCTATTATATTTGCTCAAAAATGCATGTTTAGTTGATGTAAATCACTCAGATCGCTGCACTGAATTCATCTGTGGTTGTTTTGCTGTGAGTTGTTGAAAGACACACCCGACGTCTGTGGTTTGGTTTATTGTGGTTTGAGTGGACAGATCAACTGAATCTGAGTTTAACAGCTGAAAGATGAATGTAGAGACACTTGATCAGGCCAAACATCTGTGGATTCAACCGACATGTGTGAACAAATGTGCTCAAATATAGTCATGATGAGAGATAAAGATCACACTAAGAGCAGAGTGGAATATAAAGTGAAGAAATGACTCAAGTTCACACGTTTATTTTTGCCACTGTGTGGTCAGTTTATTTTTCTTCTAATTTCACACTCATTTTTTTCACACTTAATTTTTTCCACTCCAGTCGTCAGCATCTTCTTCGAACTGTTTAACAGTGTGTTTCAGATCAATGTTTGTCAGCTTTTAATAGATATTTTTAAAGTTTAAATGTGAATTCACTGAATATTACACCAATCCATTCTTTTATCTAATAGTTTTTCTTTTGAATGCTCTGGTAGTTTCACTAGTATTTATTATATGGATAAAAGTGTCTGCTAAATGATTAAATGTAAGTAAATCCAGAAGCAAAACGAAGTGGTTTAATATGTTAAAAGCAGAGCATGTTATTGTCAGTGGGATATTGTGTGTGGATCTGTTATTCTCAGAGGTTATATCAGTCTTGGTGCTCATGTGAAGATAAATCAAGACACCTGAAATAGTTTTTAACTGTGTTTACATGTATTTATTTTTCAAGACTAACAGAATAATTGTGTAAAATCAGATAAACAGTTTAGTAGCATTTGAAAAAGACAAAAAGAAGGCTGAAGAATTAAAAAAAAAAATATTAAAGCATTTTTATTTAAAATTGTACAAAAGGAGGCATGTAGAAATGTGGAAAAATATGAAATATAGATATATCTTGCATCTTGCATATAAAATTTTAAGAACTTTAAACACTATAAAAATGTCACACAGAGAGAGAGAGAGAGCTGTTAGTGAAATAACACATTAGTTGTCGCTTCAACAGAGATAAACAAGACTGACAAATCTATTGAAAACATGCTTTGTTCACGCCATGTTGTGATTACTGTTATTACGAGATGAGAAAACACATGATTTTATTTGTTCATGTCATCAGATTCAGAATTATGTGCTTCTATCACAGGGGTCACCAACCTTTTTGAAACTGAGGGCTACTTCTTGGGTACCAATTAATGCGAAGGGCTACCAGTTTGATACACACTTCTGAAATAACAAATTTGCTCAATTTACCTTTAATTTTATGTCATTTTTAATAATTAATGATATTCATCTATGTGAAGACACTGATCATGTTAATGATTTCTCACAATAATTATCAATTAATTAGATGCAGCTCACTGGTAAGTGGCGCTATGGTGAGCTATTTTTAGAACAGGCCCACGGGCGACCTAGTGCCCACCCCAAAATGAGTCTCCAGCAGTCAGGTAGAAGTTGGAGCTCTCAGAAAATTACAAATGACAATTTAAGCTAATTACAGTAATTACGATGTGGCATGGACACAACAAGCATAAATAAAATAAAACTAAAACACTGTTAAAATCATTAATATGGCATTATTAATATTTGACCTTTTGACATGGACTGTGAACACCACAGCCATTAACTGATAAAAATCCTTCACAGAAACTTTAAATTAAACTAATAAAAGCACATTTGGAACAACAGTGTTTTTATTTATTTATTTTTTTATTATTATTATTACTTAACCCTGCGTCTTAAAAAAAAAGGTTTAATATTACATAATTTGGTCAATTAAAAATGAGAAAAAAATAATTATTAAAATATACAAAATATTATATAATTATATATAGTTTTTCCATAATATTTGTAATTTAATGTAATTTAATTATTTAATGTAATTTAATATCTGTAACAGAAAACAACTGCCTCAATACAAAACAAGTGCTGGGTGTCATTCAGCAAATATGATGCAGGCCGGTATTATGTGTAACAAACTTATTTGGAAATATTTCAAATGATCAATATCTGATCAACGTCTCGAGACTCCTGCGTACACCACATTATCCTCCACTGTAGCTCTCTGAAAGAAAACACAAAAGCACCATTCATCAATGTATTCATCACATTATTGGCACATCTATCCATCCTCTTTTCACAAGCACAGGAAATTCAGCAGAAATACTTTTGTCAGCAATTTCCTCACACCGGGTCTCAAGTGTTTTGGAGAATGTGGGATATTCTTACAAAAAATATGTTTATTCATGTGTACTATTAGTATGCTTCTTTTAATCTATATACTTCTCAGAAATATTATTAAAATCACATTAAAGTACATGAAGTATATTTGGCCAATACTTCTACTCCAGCAATCCATGGTGTGTTGTTATATGCTAGGGGGCGCTATTATGAATCTTCTGAAAGAGGACAGAATCTTTTAATAAAAACGAAAGTGTAATTCAAATTATTCACATTCATCTCCAGGAAAGGATCAGATCGGATATATAATGCTGAGACATCTTGAAGATGGGGCTGTGGGGAAAATTTTAGAATTGTTTAATAGAGTGTGAGTGGAAGGAAGCTATAATAATTCCTATAAGGAAGAAGGGAAAAGACCCTTCAGAGCCTTCTAATTATAGACCAATAGCTCTTACATTGCATGTTTGTAAAATTACGGAAAGGATGATTATGGAAAGGTTGATGAATTTATTGGAAAAAAGAGGAATAATGGAACAATGGATCAGAAACGTCTCAGTTAGGTATGTAACCCTCGTTCCCTGAAGGAGGGAACGGAGACGTGTGTCAGTAGTGACCGACGATTTAGGATATCACCAGAGAGCCCTATCAGCTTTGAGTGAACTAAAACAAGCCAATAGAATTGGCATGTAATATTTGCATAATGCTCACTGCCTCCCTCAGGTGGTATAAATAGTATAGGAACAAAACCGGCAACACTTGTGGCATGGAGGGGTCAGAAATAGACTAGAGCTATGAATCAAAACTTTATTTTGTCAATGCATTTCGGCACACAGGCCTTCTTCAGGGCTAAAAGGTTTCAGGTGTGTGTAGGTTCCTTTAATTACAAACAGAAACAAAATTCTTACAATGAACCAATGAAAAAACTGCATAAAATAACATCCACCAATAAATAATGATAATAATAGATAATAAATAATCAACCAATGATCATCAAAGAGCGAGGAAGAGAAAAAAAAAACTCAAAATAAAATAATTATAAAAAAATATGTATATTATAAGTTTTATTTATTAAAAAAAAAATAAAAAATAAAAAATATATATATATATATATATATATATATATATATATATATATATATATATACAAAATGTACACCTTTATGCTAGAATATAATATATTAATATATTATATTTTTATAAGAAATCTTTTAAGACCAATTCCTCATTAATCCCAGTAGGGAACAAACTTTTTAAATAAAAAATCCAAAAAAGCCTCCCTTCTTTTTCTAATTAAGTTGAAGTTACCTCCTCTTAATGGAATTTTCATATGCTCAATGCCAAAGTATAAAAAGGAAGACATTAGATGATTACATTCTTTAAAATGTTTTGTTACTGGGTTTGTTATAATCACCTCTTTTGATGGAGCTCCTACGTTCAGTAAAGGTAGGAACACACCAAACCTACACCGACAAACTAGTGGCATCTAAAGCAGACTGTGGGGTTGGCTCACGTCAGCAGTCTTTGTGTCCAAAGTTGCCCTGACACACCAAACTGACGCTAGACAGCCGACGGCCAAGCAGCACGTCAGTTCTGCGCCTGCGTGAGATGAAATGCCTTTTCAAACCAGCAGGTGGCAGTATCTGAATGATCAGATGACCTGACGGACCAAGGAGCTCCAACGGCAATTCAACATTTCGAATTATCTGAAAAAAAGGCGTTGAGGACCAACTTAAGCCAACGGTACAGAACACACAGAGAAAACTTAGTTGCCCGACGAACAAAAACTGCCAGATGGCCGACCGTCAACTTGGTGTGTTCCTGCCTTAATACAATCCCTTAAATGACGTGATGTTTCTCCAAAATATATTTTTTGGCAAGTACACTTGACACAGGCTCGATTGCTCCTGTCTGCCTCTGTCTGCCTCGCTGCTCAGTGTTTTGTATCTCCGTTTAGCTTTGTTTTCTCTTACTTTTATTGAATCTTGTACTTTTGTTGCTTATATTATCATTACTTTATATATATACTATTGCCTACCACATTAATCTGACGTCGCCAGCTTGTAATCTTTGAATCTAAATCGCTGTCACAACGCGTTTGCATCTCGCGTCTCGCGCGCTCCTTTTCCAACGCGTTCATCAAACAGCGGTGGAAACTCGGATCGGATCAGTCTACAAACTCGATGAGTTATGTCATCCTTTCCCAGTGTTATATCGTGTTCCATCTGTCACATGTTTAATATAGCTCTCTCTGTCAGCAATGAGGGATTTACATGTCATAAATGTAGGGAAATAGTCAGGCTGACAGAGAGAATCTCAGAATTAGAGACACGCATCCAAACTTTAATCAAGGATAGTAAGAATGCAGGGGCTTCAGATACTGTTTTGGATGCGACTAGCTTAGTGAACTCTGTACATTGTTCGGTTCCGGCTGTAGAGCCTGCGCAGCAGGGCACTTGGGTAACGGTGAGGCGGCCTAGCCGCGGAAAACACCACTCTTCCGTTCCAATAAGAACATCAAACAGGTTCTCCCCACTCAGTGACGCACCCACTGAGAATCCTGTTGAAAGTGCCCTAGTAATTGGCGATTCTATTACACGGAACGTGAAAATAGAGACACCAGCCACCATAGTCACATGTTTGCCGGGAGCCAGAGCACCTGACATCAAAGCAAATTTAAAAGTGCTGGCTAATGCTAATCGTAAATACTCTAAAATTATTATTCACGTCTGCACAAATGATGTTCGACTTCGCCAGTCGGAGATCACTCAAATTAACATTAAAGAGGTGTGTGAACTCGCAAGTACAATGTCAGGAGAAGTAATTTGCTCTGGTCCTCTTCCTGTTCGTTGGAGTGATGAGATAGTTAGCAGATTATCATCACTCAAAAAAGACCTGTTGAAAAGAGATGGTATTCATCCCTCCCGGGATGGTGCTGCTCTTCTCTCTAGTAATATGGCACATAGTCTTAGAGCTGAAACATGACAAACTATGGCCCAGGTCAGGAAGCAGACAGACTGGCTAAACTGACCATCTGCTGGCTGCCTCACGTTACAGAAGTCAGATAAATCCCAACACATAGAAACTCTTACACCTAGATATTATCACATAGAGACTGTGTCTGTACCCCGAATTAATAAAAACAAAAAACTTCCAAACCCATTTAATGGAAAAAATTTAATTGATGTTCAACAAATAAAAAATAGAGATAATAATGATAAACAAATGATAAAGCTTGGATTGTTAAATATTAGATCACTTTCTTCAAAAGCACTTATTGTAAATGATATTATCACAGACAATAATCTAGATGTGCTATGTTTGACAGAAACATGGCTAAAACAGGACGATTACTTTACTTTAAATGAGTCTAGCCCTCAAGGTTATGATTATCGACACAATTCTCGACAGAAAGGCAAAGGGGGAGGTGTTGCTGTAATTTATAGTAATATTTACAGTATTAGTCAAAAGTCTTTCAAATATAATTCCTTCGAAGTGATGGTGCTTTACGTAACATTATGTAAGTTGACATTTGTGCTGGCTACTGTATACAGGCCACCAGGACACCATACAGACTTTATTAAAGAATTTGCTGATTTTCTATCGGAGTTAGTACTAGCTGCAGATAAAGGCCTTGTTGTTGGTGATTTTAATATCCATGTAGATAATAAAAAAGACTCATTGGGATTGGCATTTACAGACATTCTAAACTCTATTGGTGTTAGACAACACGTGTCAGGACCCACTCATTGTCGTAATCATACTTTAGATCTAATATTGTCACATGGAATCGATATTGATGCCGTTGAAATTCTGCAGCAGAGTGATGACATCTCAGATCATTATCTAGTCTCGTGTATACTACATTTAGTCAAAGAGGCTAAACTGCCTCTCTGCCATAAATATGGTAGAACCATCACTTCTACAACTAAAGATCGCTTTATAAATAATCTTCCTGATCAGTTTCATTGCCTTAGCATACCAGACAGCTTAGAAGACCTCGATGTTGCAACAGAAACTATTGCCTCTGTCTTTTCCAGCACATTAGATTCAGTTGCTCCTTTGTGTTTAAAAAAGATTAAGGAATTTAATCAAAAGCCATGGTACAATGAGCACACTCGGGCCCTAAAAACTGTAGCCAGAAAAATGGAGCGTTGCTGGAAGAAAACAAAACTAGAAGTATTACGCATTTTGTGGAGAGAGAAAATGATTGAGTACAGAAAGGCCTTAAAAACTGCTACATCTGCCTATTTTTCAAAACTCTTAGAAGAAAATAAACACGACCCTAGGTATTTATTTGATACAGTGGCTAAATTAACAAGAAATAAAGCTTCAACTTCTGATGTTTCCAAAGAGCACAGCAGTAATGACTTTATGAACTTCTTTACTTGCAAGATTGATAATATTAGAGAGAAAATTATAACCATGCAACCGTCTACTACAGTATCGTGTCAGACATTGCATTGTAGTGTCCCTGAGGAAAAATTCATTTCATTTACTGCTTTAGGAGAGGAAGAATTGTCTAAACTTGTTAAATCATCAAAATCAACCACATGTATGTTAGACCCTATACCGACTAAGCTATTGAAAGAGATGCTTCCAGAAGTCATAGATCCTCTTCTTAATATCATTAATTCATCTTTGTCATTAGGATATGTACCAAAAACTTTTAAGCTGGCTATTATTAAACCTCTTATTAAAAAACCACAACTAGATCCTAAAGAATTAGTCAATTATAGGCCAATCTCAAATCTTACTTTTCTGTCAAAAATACTAGAAAAAGCAGTTTCATCGCAACTATGTTCCTTTTTAGAAAGAAATAATATCTGTGAGGATTTCCAGTCAGGATTTAGACCGTACCATAGTACTGAGACTGCTCTTGTCAGAGTTACTAATGATTTGCTCATATCATCAGATCGTGGTTGTATCTCTCTGTTAGTGTTACTGGATCTTAGTGCTGCATTTGACACTATCGATCACAATATTCTCTTAAATAGACTTGAAAACTATGTTGGCATTAGTGGAATTGCATTGGCATGGTTCAAATCATACTTATCTGACCGCTATCAATTTGTAGTAGTAAATGATGAGATGTCATATCGATCACAAGTTAAATATGGAGTACCGCAAGGCTCAGTACTAGGACCGTTGCTTTTTACTCTGTACATGCTACCGTTGGGAGATATCATTAGGAAGCATGGCGTTAGTTTTCATTGTTACGCTGATGATACTCAGCTCTATATTTCTTCACGCCCTGATGAAACTTACCAATTCACAAAATTAACAGAATGTATAGCTGATATAAAAAATTGGATGACCAGTAATTTCCTACTACTAAATTCAGAAAAAACAGAGATTCTAATTTTTGGACCAAAAACTTCTTCACTTAATAACCTAGAATACTGTCTAACACTTGATGGCTGCTCTGTTAAGTCTTCGTCGTCAGCTAGGAACCTGGGTGTGCTCTTTGATACCAATCTTTCATTTGAAGGCCATGTTACTAGCATCTGTAAAACCGCATTCTTCCATCTTAAAAATATATCTAAACTACGACATATGCTCTCAATGAAGAATGCAGAACAGTTAGTTCATGCGTTCATGACCTCGAGGTTAGATTACTGTAACGCTCTACTGGGTGGTTGTTCCTTCCGCTTGATAAATAAACTACAGCTCGTACAAAATGCAGCAGCTAGAGTCCTTACTAGAACTAGGAAGTATGACCATATTAGCCCAGTTCTGTCATCACTGCATTGGCTTCCTGTTAAACATCGTATAGATTTTAAAATCTTGTTAATTACTTACAAAGCACTAAATGGTTTAGCCCCCCAGTACCTAAGCGAGCTCTTAAAGCATTATAGTCCTTCACGTTTATTGCGATCTCAGAATTCAGGCCAGCTGATAATACCTAGAATATCGAAATCAACCGCAGGTGGTAGATCCTTCTCCTATTTGGCACCTAAACTGTGGAACAACCTTCCTAGCATTGTTTGGGATGCAGACACACTCTGTCAGTTTAAATCTAGACTAAAAACGCATCTCTTTAACCTGGCATACACATAACACATTATAAATTTATATTTTCAAATCCGTTAAAGGATTATTAGGCTGCATAAACTAGTTCAGCCAGAACCGGGAACACTTCCTATAACACCAGATGTACTTGTTACATCAGAAAAAGAATGGCATCTACGCTAATATTAGTCTTTCTGTTTATCCCGAGGTATACCGTAGTCAACCGGATCCGGGCCGTATCCAGATGAGACCGAGGACCGGTGCCTTGACACGACCACAACGCAGCCCTGAAGTATCAGCAGAGATCGAGTCGACTAGATCATCCATTGTGAAGGCCTCATCGACACAACAGCCAGTGCCACAGTGCCACAGTTTCCTCAAAATTATAATCACGATTATTAATCACGTTTATTCTATCAAAAGGAGTAATGTAACTATGGCTATTTTGCAAGTTCTTTACCAACCTACACTTCACCTAAAAAGCCTGTAGGTGGCACAAAGACTTAATTTAACCAACTATGATAACTTCATTAGATGGTAAATCAATACAAAACACGGTTTTGGTGAGCGCTTTGTAATATGTATTCACATTAGATTTTAAAGCAACAAAATTCGCTTGCAATAAGACAAACCAGATTCAAATTGCCCGGCAAATTCGTAAAGTAAAGAACAATCATTTCTAGCTGATCAACATTATGAAAACTGGTAAACCTTTAGGAACTTCAAAAGATAAAACAGCGAAATTCCTAATATTGCTTCCAATATTTCCAAATTATGTTTATTTTCATAGAGTGGGCCAATATTGTGACGATTATTTAAAATCAATCGGGAGAAGCAGATATCGTTATCGTGATTAAAATACGATTAATCGTGCAGCCCTAATTTAATTTAATTTAATTTGACTTGACATTTGATATTCAACAGTATTCTTGACATTTATTCAACAGTGCTTTTGATCAGCCTGCATTGACACTCTTCTTTAAAAGGAAAATTATATACCAATTATCAATGTAAAGCTGCTTTGACACAATCTGCATTGTAAAAAGCGCTATATAAATAAGGGTGACTTGACTTGACTTGACACTGTAGTGGAGGAATTTACGTGGAAATACACATATGGACTGGCCGTGGGCAGTACGCATATGGAGTCCCTGGGATGGCTCCAGCCTAGAGATAGGGGGAGACTCATCTGACAGGTGACAACAGAGCTGGCTCTGCTAAGGGAAAGACACGGGCTCACCGTGGGGAGTTTGGCCGTGGACAGTATACATATGGGACCACTCATGTGGAGGGGTCACAACATATAGCACCCAGCCAAACATCAACGTCGGTGACGGACGTTTGGCCTGGCATCAGACGCTCTGCAATGTCCGAGCCGCAAGGGGAAGTGGAGGAGTTCACCAATCAGGGTTCTGGAATACCGGCTACTGGAAGCGAGTACACGGGAAGATACTGGTTCCACACGAAGGCTACAGAATCTAGCAAACGTGTCGCCCAGCCCGAAGCTCTACAGATATCTATCAGTGAGGTGCCGTGCACCCAGCGCCCAGAAAGAGGCAGCAACTCTAGTGGAGTGAGCTCTTAACCCGAGTGGGCAAGGTGCCCCATGGGACTGATAAGCCAAGGCGATGGTGTCCACTATCCAGTGGGCCATCCTCTGCTTGGAGACAGCCTTTCGCTTCTGCTGGCCTCCGTAACAGACAAAGAGCTGATCTGAGGTCCTAAAGCTTCGCGTTCTATCCCCGACTGGGGGAAGTCACTTAGAACCTCCACGTCCCGTCCAGAGACCAAACATGGAGTTTCCACGGGTCGGGACGTGGGTGCCAGAGGTGCTCTGAGAATGTCCTTCCTCAGAGGAATGGGCCAAGGAGGTGCTGTCACAAGGAGCGTCAAATCCGAAAACCAGGTCCAAGTGGGCCAATACGGAGCCACTAGCAAGACCTGCTCCCAGAAGCTGTGCAGGAAGGCTGAGTGAGAGCTCGTCGGCTGCACAGTTGAGCACGCCTGGGATGTAAAGCGACCTCAGATGCTTCTGACTCCATAGCAAGAGATGGCGGGCGAGTTGCGACATGCGACAGGGGCATAGACCACCCTGATGGTTGATGTATGCAGTGGCTACAGTGCTGTCCTAGCGGACCAGTATGTGTTTGTCTGTCAACAGCTCCTTGAAGCAGCCCAGTGCAAGACATACTGCTAGCAACTCGAGGCAATTGATATGCCAATGCAGTAGAGGACCTGTCACTGCATGCCCATTGTACGTGGCTCCCCACCCGGTGGTAGAAGCATCTGTGTAAACCACAGCATGCCTGGACACTTGTTCAAGGGGAACTCCTGCCCACAGGAATAAAGGGTCCAACCACTGAGTGAGGGTGCGACAGCAGTTCAGTGTCACGGGGGCGTACCGCTCTGCCACGCTCATCTCATAACCCGTCCGTGAAGCCAGTGTTGAAGCGGCCTCATATCAAGCAATCCGAGCGGTGTGACTGCGGCTATGGATCTGCAGCTATGGATGCCATATGCCCCAGGAACCTCTGAAAAGTTTCAGTGGGGGCGCTGTCTTGCGCTCAGGCATACTCAGCGTAATCAGGCAGTTCAATACTGACTGGACGCGCTCCTCTGTGATGCGCACTGTCTGGGCGAACAAGTCTATCCATACCAAGATAAGAGATCCATTGCCCAGGGGCGAGTTTGCTCTTGTCCCAGTTGACCCGAAGACCCAAACGGCCGAGGTGAGCTAACAGCATGTTCCTATGTTCACACAACTATGTTCCTATGTTCACACAACCGCGAGCTGGTCGTTGAGGTAGTTGAGAATACATTCGAATGCATTCGAAAATGTGCTTCTGCGTAAGCATCTTGAACGGCTAGCTCTTTTTAGCTCTTTTTAGGGAAATTAAGTTGTGTTCTTTTGTGCCAAAGCACACAGGGAACAGCTGCGATGTGACCAGGTACACCACTCCCTGGTCACACGCACAGGGGAACAGCTCAAAACGCAACTTTGCAACCAACAAGGGCAAATGCTGTAATATAGCTCAAAGCTCCTCTGGAAGCTCACAGCCTCGCTGCAACGTGTCTTCACACAACACAAAGAAAAAAGCATTTCAACGGCTTGAGAAAAACACTCCCAGTCTTGATAGCAGGAACTCAAGGTTGGCTCCGAAACTAAAGACAGAGTGCGATTGGGGGGGGTTCACTCGAAACTGATAGGGCTCTCCGGTGATATCCCATTCCGTTGGTCACTATTGACATACGTTGAACGTGACCAACTGAAAGGGAACCAATATTCCCAGTATAGACAAGTATAATCAGATGAATCAAAAGATCCAGAGTGTCAGATAACTGGGGCTGCTTTTTTAGTTGATTCCAGGCAGTGGACTCAAGTGATTAAAGTGATTTTGGCAGTCTGTACTGTAGAAATGGTAGCAATATAATAATGTTAGGTCATTTAAATTTAAATAGCACACTTAAAATTATAGGGAAACGTCCAAATAGGTTTTGTGAACAATGTCATGTTGAAGAAACAATACCTCATGTGATTCTTGAATTTATTAAATATGAACAAGAAAGGAACAATATGATAGAAGAAATAAAGAAAAATGGAATTCAGGAATTCAATTTTAAAGTTTTAATGAAATGTTCAAGAGAAATAAATAGTAAAGCTTTCTTTGATTTTATTAGGGAGACGGGGCTGATAAATACAATATAAATCTCTGTTCCACATTAAATCCAATTCAGATATAGTCTTTTTCTCAGATTTTTGTTCAATGTTGTTTGTTTGTTTATTTATTTATGAAACTTACATGAAGAAAGAATTAAAAAAGAATGCATAAAGGAAGTTGTGGCGAGGGGGGCGTGGTTCAGCGGAGGCTGCAGCGGGAGAGAGCATCAGGAGACGCGTGGTGAGTGAGTGGATTAAATCTAAATCACGAACACCTGTTTCTCGTTCTAGTAATTGGCGCGGAGACAGGATAAATCGCCAGGAGAAGCAGGAGTGTGTGAGAGAGAGAGACTGCTGACTGAGACGCTGAGCCTGACAACACTGGAGTGAAGCCCTTTGTGGATGATATATTGAAGCTGGAGTGAAGCCCTTTGTGGATTATTTATTTTGTTGATGTGCATTGCACGGCCAGTTGTTTGAACGTTTTTGGTGTAAAAATAAAGCTCAGTCAGCAGTCACAGCCGACTCTGTCCTCTTCCTTCCCTGAGAACTTTGAACTAGGGATGTCCAGATCCGATCACGTGATCGGAAATCGGGCCCGATCACGTGGTTTCAGACTCGATCGGAATCGGACATTTCCTCCCGATCAGGACTCGGATATATATGTATTAGGGGTGCAACGGTTCTCCACTTACGGTTCGGTACGCACTTGCACCGCGGTCCATCTCGAATGACGACGCATCTATTGGTTAATATGGTTTGTTTAAAATAGCAATGTGGAAAACAGACAGACAGAGTTCAGATAATGTATGTTTCAGTCGGTGGATGCACAAAACGTTACAACAACGATAATCAGAATGCGTGGACAAAACAGTCACTCTTTGTAAACTGTTAACTGCGAGTGCCGTCTGCTGTAATGTCCAGTCATTTACGCCGTCATCACCCGGGTGTTGATACAGGTGAGACCTGAACAGCACATGTTGCTGTCTGTGTTTAAACTAACTCATTTAAGCCTTGCTGATTTAAACCTTCAAGAACAAGACGCGAAAGAGAACTCGCGCGCTGTGAGAAGAGTTGTGTGCGCTCATCTGAAGCGCGCACACGCTTATTTCAGTCAGCGCGCAAATACTGAGTTCTCTTTCAAGTCTTGCACTTCAGCGGACAAATTCATACAAAAATTATGTCAACATGCCCGTCTTAGCGAATATCCTAGCAAACATAGTCGGTTATGTCTTAAGTGAACGTATATTAGTCGAGAAAGACAGCGCATATGTAACAATATATGTACTGGATCGTGCATGTCTTAAAGGGAAAAAAACTATTCCTGCTGCCTGTTTTTAATGTTAAATCAAACAACAAATAACAAAGAAATCACTCACTGCTCTTGACTGAATAGTTTTTGTAACTTCAATAATGATTAATCTTTATTTATTTTATACAGTAAAGATAATATGCAGTGATATTTTATATTTGATTACTTTATCCATTTTCTGTATGTGAAAACTACTGATACCTGAAAAACCTGAAAAGCACTGTTCCTGGATCCTGGATCTGTTTTTTCACTCTTCTTTATTCTTTTTTATGTAGGCTATTATAGAAGTATCGGATCGGGACTCGGTATCGGTAGATACTCAAAATCAAATGACTCAGACTCGGACTCGAGGGCAAAAAAACGTGATCGGGACATCCCTACTTTGAACATTGCTACAGTGGTGGCGAAACCTGGGAAGGAAGAAGGGAGCCGCTGCCATGCAATCTACCTCCGCTATGCCGTTTGCAGACATCATCTCGTCCCTCGCGGTCTTGCATCAAGACCAGCACCAAGCCCTGCTGGACATGCGCACGGATCAAGAGCGCCGCCTCCAGACGATTCTACAGGTCCAGCAGGAGGACCGCGAGAGGTTCCGGATCTGGATCGACCGGGAGGTTCGTCCGGAGACCACCAGCCAGCTCGCTGCGCCCACCTCCTATCTGCAACTCAACAAAATGGGGCCACAGGATGACCCGGAGGCCTTCCTGGACCTCTTTGAGAAGACAGCAGAGGTCTCAGGTTGGCCCCTGGATCAGTGGCCCATGCGGCTCATCCCACTTCTTTCGGGGGAGTCGCAAGTGGCGGCGCAGCAGCTCCCTGTGGCGAATCTCCTGGTCTTCGACGACCTGAAGAGGGCCATCCTGCAGCGGGTTGGCCAATTCCACTCGCTGGAGCTGGGTGAGTCCGGCCGGCCTTTTGTGATGGCCCAACAGCTCCGGGACTCGTGCCGCAAATGGCTGCTGGCCGACGGAGGCGACGTGGAGCAAGTCATCGATCGGGTGGTGCTGGAGCAATTCATCAGCAATTCATCACTCGGCTTCCAAAGAAGACCGCCGAGTGGGTCCAGTGCCACCGGCCCATCCATCTGGCAGAGGACCACATGGTGGCGTGCCCAGGGGTCGGCAAACCCCTGCCATCTGTCTCTCTCTCTCCCTCTCTTCCCCCGTCCTCCTCTCTCTCTCTCTAGACCTGTCCCTCTCCCCAGGTCTCGTCCGCCTGGCCCTCCTCGCGGGACTGAACAGGGACAGTTTTCCAGACCGAGAGCCCCGGGGGGCGGGACTGAATGCTGCCGGGCCAGACCCCGCTCCTGCTTCTTCCCTCTCTCCGCGCCAATCATTTAATCTGCTCTCTGCCACGAGAGAGGCAGGCAGGTCTGGGCCGGCTTGTTGGCGTTGCGGGGACCGGGACCATTTCGTGGATAGGTGTCCGGTTATGGAGGTCGAGACAATGATCCGGGTCCCGGACGACCCCCAGGCTGCCCCTGGTCAGGCTGGCTGGTGCCAAATACCTGTGAGTATCAAGGGGGGTACCTATCAGGCTTTGGTGGACTCGGGTTGTAACCAAACCTCGGTGCATCAAAGCCTGATTTCGTCCGGGGCATTGGATACAAGCCGCATGGTTAGGGTGCGGTGTGTGCACGGGGATGTGGTGGAATATCCTATTGTGCCAGTCGTTATTAAATTTAGGGGACAAAAGCATAATGTTAAGGTGGCAGTTAATCTGCACCTCCAGCTTCCGATAAGTCTGGGAACGAATTGGCCAGCGTTTAACAAATTATTGGGATGTTTATGCTCGGATTCCTCTTGGGGAAAAAAGACGCGGAATAAGTAAGCGCGAGTGCAGGTGGGAGAGACTGATCAGGGACCAGTGAGTTCAGCTTCAGGGGAACAGAGCGAAATCTGAAGACTGATTCTTTCGGACCGCGATGATTTTCCCCTGGAGCAGTCTCACGACGAGATGCTTAAACATGCATTTGAAAAGGTCAGTACCATCTATGGTCAGCCTCTCCAGCCTGGGCGTCCGCTTTCTTATCCATATTTTGCGATTATAAAAGATAGGTTGTATCGAGTGACCCAAGACGCTCAGACAAAGGAGGATACACGTGCAGGTGGTACACGTCTTGTCGTGAAAGTCAGTTGGTAAATCCACCGGCCACCCCAAAAGCGCCTTTGCGCCCTCTCCCATTAATGCAGGTCCCCTTCGAAAGAATTGGTATGGACCTCATCGGGCCATTAGAGCGATCAGCGAGAGGGCATCGCTTTGCATTAGTCATTGTGGATTATGCAACGCGATATCCAGAAGCAGTGGCTCTCCACAACATTTACGCTAAGAGTGTTGCGGATGCACTGTTTAGTTTAATCTCCCGAGTGGGGATTCCGAAAGAAATCCTCACTGATCAAGGCACGCCGTTTATGTCACGCACGTTACGCAAACTTTACGAGTTATTGGGCATTAAATTGGTTCGTACCAGCGTCTTTCACCCACAAACGGACGGGTTGGTCGAACGGTTTAATCGCATGCTTAAATCCATGATTTGTAAATTCGTTCAAGAGGATACCAAAAATTGGGATAGGTGGTTAGAACCCCTGTTATTCGCAGTGCGAGAGGTCCTGCAAGCCTCCACAGGGTTTTCCCCCTTCGAGCTTCTCTTTGGACACCATCCCCGTGGGGTACTGGACGTCCTGAGAGAAACTTGGGAGGATGGACCATCTCAGGCCAAAAACGAAATTCAGTATGTGCTGGACTTGAGAACAAAACTCCACACTTTGGGGCGGCTATCTATGGAGAATTTGTTGCAAGCCCAGCACAGACAGAGCCAGCTGTATGACAGGGGGACTAATTTACGCAAATTTTCACTGGGAGATAAAGTGCTTGCATTGCTCCCTACTTCAAGTTCAAAATTACTTGCAAAGTGGCAAGGACCCTTTGAGGTTACACGGCAAGTTGGCAAGCTCGATTATGAGGTGATACATTCCGATAGGAGAGGAGCACGTCAAATTTACCACCTCAATCTCCTTAAAAAATGGAATGAGGCAGAATCAGTGATGCTGGTGACGGTGATTAGCGGAGAGGATGATCTCGGACCAGAGGCGAATGTAAAAAAACAATCTCTCGCTCTGGCCCCCTGGGGAGATCACCTCTCGCCCTCCCAGCTCACTGATTTATCTAAATTACAAGCAGAGTTTGCTGACATGTTCTCTCCCCTACCGGGGCGTACCAATCTCATTCAGCACCACATCGAGACAGAGCCGGGCATGGTTATTCGCAGCCGGCCGTATAGATTACCTGAACACAAGAAAAAAGTAGTTCAGGCAGAATTAGGGGCAATGCTTGAAATGGGAGTAATAGAAGAATCCAGCAGTAACTAGGCGAGTCCGATAGTTTTGGTTCCCAAAACAGACGGTTCTGTGTGGATTATCGCAAGGTGAACGCAGTGTTGAAGTTCGACGCGTATCCAATGCCGCGGGTGGACGAATTGCTTGACCGGCTCGGTACGGCTCGATTTTATTCGACACTGGACTTAAAGGGATATTGGCAGATCCCCTTGTCGCCATTATCTAAAGAAAAGACAGCTTTCACAACGCCGTTCGGATTACACCAATTCGTTACACTTCCGTTCGGGCTGTTTGGGGCACCGGCTACCTTTCAGCGTCTCATGGACAAAATTTTGCGACCCCATGGTGCATATGCTGCTGCCTATATAGATGACATAATTATATTCAGTAATGACTGGCGGCGGCATATGCAGCATTTGAGGGCCGTCCTGAGATCGCTGAGAGGCGCCGGGCTCACGGCCAACCCGAAGAAGTGTGCGATTGGGCGCATGGAAGTAAGGTATCTGGGCTTCCACTTGGGGCATGGACAGGTGCATCCCCAAATTGATAAGACGGCGGTGATTGCGACCTGTCTGCGCCCTGAGACCAAAAAGCATGTTAGACAGTTCCTCGGGCTGGCGGGATATTATAGAAGGTTTGTACCTAATTATTCGGACCTCACCAGCTCGTTGACTGATCTAACTAAAAAGGACGCACCAGATACAGTCCAATGGACGGAGCTGTGCCAGCAGGCCTTTACCCAGGTGAAAGCTGCTCTATGTGGTGGGCCATTGCTTCACTCTCCTGATTTTTCTCTCCCTTTTCTGTTGCAGACTGACGCGTCGGACAGGGGGCTGGGTGCTGTCCTGTCCCAGGAGACAGAGAGGGTGAGGAATGACTGGTGCTGTACATTAGCCGTAAGCTCTCAAAGAGAGAAGCTAAGTACAGCACCGTGGAAAAAGAGTGTCTGGCCATCAGATGGGCCATCCTCACTCTCCGCTATTATCTCCTAGGACGGGAATTCACCCTCTGTTCAGACCACGCTCCCCTGCAGTGGCTCCACTGCATGAAGGATACCAACGCGCGGATCACTCATTGGTATCTGGCTTTACAGCCTTTTAAGTTCAAGTGGTCCACAGGCCGGGTGCTCAGATGGCTGTGGCCGGTTTTCTCTCCAGAAATGGCTCCCCGGCCTGAGTCGGGTGGTGGGGGTATGTGGCAAGGGGGGCGTGGTTCAGCGGAGGCTGCAGCGGGAAAGAGCATCAGGAGACACGTGGTGAGTGAGTGGATTAAATCTAAATCACAAACACCTGTTTCTTGTTCTAGTAACTGGCGCGGAGACAGGATAAATCGCCAGGAGAAGCAGGAGCGTGTGTGAGAGAGAGAGACTGCTGACTGAAACACTGAGACTGACAACACTGGAGTGAAGCCCTTTGTGGATGATATATTGAAGCTGGAGTGAAGCACTTTGTGGATTATTTATTTTGTTGACGTGCATTGCACGGCCGTTTGTTTGAATGTTTTTGGTGTAAAAATAAAGCTCAGTCAGCAGTCACAGCCGACCCTGTCCTTTTCCTTCCCTGAGAACTTTGAACATTGCTACAGAAGTATAAAATGATTTGTCAGTGTTGTTATTGTTTAAAAGCAAAGGCCGCGTTCTATCTATCTTTTGATATACTGTAATGAATGTTCAGATATTCATACAACAAATTATTCTTGGGGCCATCAAAGTTTTGTGAAAATGTTAATAAAATGTTGGTGCTGGCTGGCAACTATTTTAAAAAAATGCTGGCGGGGAAAGTTCAAGTGCAGGTAAAGGCATATAAAACTGTAATACTTAAATATAAGGACATAGTAGCATACTTAAAACTTAAAGTATGATGTTGAGTTCACTTGAAGAAAATTTACAAGTATGCTTATAACTACTAAACTAGTAGTTTACTGAGAGTATACTTTAAAGCTCATATCGAGTCATTGAGCTTTGAACCCAATTTTCCTCATTATCTCTTACCATTTCTTCTCCATATTTTTTTTTTTAAATATAGCATTGTTTGTAGAATTCAAATGTGTCTGAACGTTTTGCGGTCTGAGCTGACTTGCGCGTATGATCAGACTGTGTTGGCGCTGTGGCGGTTCACGTTACTAACGCGAAAACATACTTTATTCACATCAATGGAAAGCATATTTACACTGTCTGAATAGTTCTATGTGCCATTTACCATGTAGAAACTAGTAAATGTGTGAACAAATGACCAATTTCAGCCACAGCTTCAGCATCTGTTTATAGTGTAGGAGGGGGGCAGGACTTCAGATTCTATAGAGCAATTGATTGGACAGAAGATTTGAAGAGAAACTGAAGTGCGATGTGATGTCATGAAAATCCGTGATCCATTTTAATGGAAATGAGAGACTGTAAGTTTTCAATGTTTATATCTCCTACATGTGAATTTTGTCATTGTTTTGCAGTGGCGTAACTTTGTTTTAAAAAGTGGGTGGGACAGGAATGTGTAGGGGGGGGGGTATTGTAACTGTATTATTACAATAATAATAATATGATATTAAAATTAATATGATAGTTTCTTCCTTACATCTGCTATAATACAATGTCTCGAGAGTATGTACATTAGTTAATAAATACGTGGATCCGCAATTGAAAATATATTGTCCTGATGGACTGGAGGCAATATTTTCGTTTAGCATGCAAGAGATTCTGGGTTCGAATCCAGCCATGTATGATTTTTTTTTTTCTCTCATTAAAAACAAAGATGTTCGTCAGTGATTGTATATCAATAGCAGGGACACGTTTATTTGTATTTTGTTTTGTGATTCAACGTAACGAATAGAGAGTCTCTGCAAAAGTTAAGCGATAGATTGAAGCGCTCGTCCGTGTGAACACTGTGCAGTGTGCACGAGCGCCAAGAGAACACGCCTCTGATAACATCGACAACGAGCATTCAACATGATTTCAAAAACAACACATCCCAGCGCCAGATCGCCTATTATTAACACAAATTGATAATCAACTAGAAGTGTTTCTTTTGTATTAGATATCCGCGAGATGCCGCGAGATGTTTCAAAAAGTGGTGGGGACAATATCGACCCTTTCAAAAAGTGGTGGGGACATGTCCCACCCGCAAATTACGCCTATGTTGTTTTGGAACACACAGATTATTAACCATTAACTAGTAAAATATCAGAATACCCATAAGTTCACTTCTATTTTCTTTGATGACCAGCTGACTTTCAAAGACCACATTGCAAAGACAGCTCGGTTACGCAGATTTGCACTTTACAACATCAGAAAAATTAGGCCCTTTCTAGCAGAACATGCAACACAACTTCTGGTCCAGGCCCTGGTCATTTCTAGGCTTGATTACTGCAATGCTCTTCTGGCTGGACTGCCATCATGCACAGTCAAGCCTCTACAAATGATTCAGAACACTACAGCACGTCTCATCTTTAACAAGCCCAAAAGAGCCCACATCACGCCTCTCTTCATCTCTCTGCACTGGCTACCACATGCTGCTCGCATCAAATTCAAGGTGCTGACACTTGATTACAGATCTAAATAAATTAGATTAAAATGAGTAAATAAAAGTTATTAAATGTTAAATTAACATGATTACAATGTAAAAATAGAGACAGAAACTGTAAAAGAATTAAAACAACAAATAAGAATAAAATCCAGAGAAAATATTAAATGGGCAGATGCATTTTAAATTTCAGGATGGTGGTCCTTATTTCCTCATATTTCAGGATCCACTTCTAAAAGTGTGGAAAACCTGATTTAGAGGATTCACTGCTGTATTTTAAAGTTGTGTGTCAGCGGACTAATGTTTGTGTGTCTCTAAATTAAGGTCTACAGTGTAAATCCACAAACACATCTACTGCTTTATCAATATATGTTGTGCTGCTGTGTGTGTAAATCATTAAACACACACACACACACACACACACACTAAAATCAGACTGAAACGACACAGACACACACCATACACTGAAATCAAAGATCTTACCGGTTTATTTCTGTTTCTTCTGTTGAATGTGGGATCAGCATAAATGATTTCTTCTGCTCGAGTCTCTGTTTCAACAATAATGACAGAAACAAACACTCAGTGAAATGATGTTTGAGAATTATATACACACACATACAGTGGTGTGGAAAAAGTGCTTGCCCCCTTCATGATATTTTTTCACAGAGGGCCATGTGGGTTTGGATTTTGTTCATATATAAATTAGTTTGATGATCTGAAATATTAAAGTGTGACAAACATGCAAAAAATCATGAAGGGGGCAAGCACTTTTTCACACCACTGTATACATACAGGTAACACTTGCCTTCTCTGTGTGTGTTTCTGTGTTTCCTGCAGATGCAGAAGATCCCGACGGCAGCAACAATCAACAGAGATCCAGCAGCAGCAGCAGAGATCAGCACTGTCCGAGAGACTGAAAGAGACGGTCATTAGTCCAGATCAATGTGTGCAGAAACACCAGATATCATCAGTGAAGTACCTGCAGCACATGTGTGACAGAGCTGAGTGTTGTTGAGGTGTTGAGTCTGGTTTCTGATGGGATTGTTCAGCACACAGCTGTAGGAATCATCCACACACTCCAGATGGAGAAGAAGATCAGACCGGCTGCTGAGATCAGACACTCTGATGCTGGAGAATACACTGTTTCCTTTGAACCAGGAGAGAGTCACATGACTCACATTCACAGCTGAACACACCAATGAACATGATGATGACGATGATGAAGAGTTTTGTGAAGAGTTACTGCTGATGACAGAAACAGGCAGACGAGCTGAAAACATGACAGAATAAATCAGATTCAGTAGAAATTACTGTGATCTTTTCCAGTTTATTGATATTAAAAACTGAATTAAACAAGCAGATAAACAAATATTATACAATTAAATTTCAGAGGTGTAAAGAGTACCTGAAATACGTCACATTGACAATGACTTCATTACAAGTTACTAGTAACCAATTCCAATATGACTTGAGTAAAAGTCTTAAAGGAACACTCCACTTTTTTTCAAATAGTCTCGTTTTCCAACTCCCCTAGAGCTAAACAGTTGAGTTTTACCGTTTATCGAATCCATTCAGCCAATCTCCAGGTCTGGCAGTACCACTTTTAGCCTAGCTTAGCATAGTTCATTGAATCTGATTAGACCGTTTGCATCTCACTCAAAAATTACCAAAGAGTTTTGATATTTTTCCTATTTAAAACTTGACTCTTCTGTAGTTAAATCGTGTACTAAGACTGACGGAAAATGAAAAGTTGCAGAATGAGAGTATAGTTCCTAGCCATATCGGCCTAGAAAATCACAACTTTTCATTTTCTGTCGGTCTTAGTACACAATAGCCACTTTTCTACTGTCGGGCCAGTGCGAGCCAGGGCTAACAGCGTACCCGGGCTGGGCCTATGGCCACAGACCTTAGGCACCGAGGACAAAATCAAGTTGCGTTTCCACTGTTGGTCAGCAAGCTCCGCAGCGCTGATCTAAAAACCGCCCTTAAACACACCTCCCTTGATCAAACATCACACAACCCAACCCATTTCAGCGTGTTGACCATCACCTGACTACGATTAGCTCCGCCTTTCACCTCGACCACGCCTCAAGCCCCAGCTGGCCCGACCAAGGTTTTCGGCGGGCCGAAAAACACGTGCCTTTGGCACCGAGGAAGCACCGAAGAGGCACGATCAGGCCCTGGAAATGACAGTGGAAACGCGACCGGCCCTGGCACGCACTAGCACGCCCGCCTTTGGCCCGGCAGTGGAAACACGGGTACTGTAACTACAGAAGAGTCAAGTTTTAAATAGGGAAAATATCGAAACTCTTTGGTCATTTTTAAGCGAGATGCTAACGGTCTAATCAGATTCAATGAACTATGCTAAGCTATGCTAAAAGTGGTACCGCCAGAACCGGAGATCGGCTGAATGGATTCAAAAACAGTAAAACTCAACTGTTTAACTCAAGGGGATATTTTCAATATCCCCTTTCAATCAAGCCTATTTTCAAAAAATGTTGAGTGCTCCTTTAACGTATCTGATTTTAACAGTACTTAAGTATGTTACTCATGCTGAATGTAGGCTCAGAGATGCAACACCTGAGAGACATGCCAGTGAAAATAAGAAACAGTTGATTTGTAAGATGAGAAATCATGTTGTTTTCTAAAATCAAAATAAAACTGAACACCTCAATATTGCAATAAATCAAGGTCGACACAACAACCTTTCAAACGTCTACAAACTCTCAGTTTTTTCAAAAGTCTCAGTTGAGCTCAAAAAGGTCACAAGTAAATGAATATCCTTAAGAAAGGTCTTGTCAATATAGCGGATCAATAAAACAATGTGGTAACACTATATTTATAATAACTCACGCTATGAAGCATTAGTTTAGCATTATTAAAATAGTCAATTCATCATTTATAAAGCATTAATAGACATTAATAAGTTTATAGGTAGACCTTTAAATTTAGAAATGATAAATTGATCATTAATAAAGTCTGTATTATATTATTTACAATCCAGTTATTTAGAAGCTGTCAGTGGTTCATAAGATCATAGAAAGTGTAAGTAAATTATTAATAAAATATTTAAATGCACATCTTACTATTTAGACATATAGTAATAGTTAGTCAGTGTGTTAATAAATGCTTTATTAACATGTATTCCTACTGAAATTGATTATATATATATTATAATAGTTATAAAACATTTAGTAGTGGTTAGTTAACTATTTCTGTGAGCTCATCTAAGGTGAGGACTTTTTATGCCTTGGAAAGCATTTATTAAAGGAGATTTAACAAATACAGAAAAAAAATAAACTTTACAAAGGGTAATTTGATATAAAATTAAAAATAAATCTCTGCAATGTCACAGAAAATAAAAATGACTGTACACCTCCAGAAAACTAAATGAAACTAAGCGTTTGCAATGTGATATAAAAATAATTTTTTGTAAAGTGTAAACATTGCTGAATACAACACTGGATTAAAGGAGAGCCAAAATACAACAAATAAAGTTTTATAAAACAATAATAATATGATAAAATATTTCACAGTGTCAAAACTACCTCAGTACAAACTTTAAAACATCAGAGAACAGCAGCGCAGAGGATTACTTTTTATCTCATTTGCTTTACAAAGCATAAATAGTCCTCACTTTTAGATGAGCTCACAAAAAATAGTTAACTGACCACTTCTAAATGTTTTATAACTACCTGAATTAATCATGAATTGGAGTAGGAATGTTAATAAAGCATTTGTTAACACCATGTAACTATTACAATATGTCTAAATAATAATGTGTATAAATTAATGTTTAAATATTTTATTAATCATTTACTTACACTTCCTAAATGATCTTATGAACCACTGGCAACTCCTAAATAACTGGTTTGTAAATAATGTAATATTTAATTTAAAAATAAATTGATCATTAATAAAGTATGAAACTACAATTATTAAACACATTATAGGTATGCTTATAAATAAAGAACAAATTTTTTTTAGGTGCATTTATAAACTACTTATTAATGTCTATTAATGCTTTATAAATGAATTGACTGTTTACTAATGCTTAACTAATGCTTCATAGTATGTAGTTATTATAAAGTGTTACTGTTTGGGTGAGTAATGGCAAAATGCACAAGATAAAGTACCTTAGATGGCAATATTGCTTCTTTATATCAGAAACAAACTGCTTCAGAAAAAGTTAGGTGCCATGAAGAATGTAATTTATAATTGCATTACTCATCACAAATGTACTGGAGTAAAAAGTACATTTATTTGTTCAGTGTAGTCAAGTAATTGTATAATAGTTGTCAATATCTTTGATACTCAGTACAACTACAGAATAGCCAAAAAGATACTTAAGTACAGTAACTAATGACATTTACTCAGGTACTTTACAGCTCTGTTAAATTATAAGAATGGATAAAATGCACAAATGATCAGCATCATCACAGAATTCTCCATCATTTTATCATATTCTCAGTAACATTATCTGGTGAATTTAGTCAACAGATGTAACAGGATAGTAATTCTCTCCTCACCATAGACAGTGAGATTGATCGTGTTGATCGTCGTGTCTGTTCTGCTGCTGAAGACTGTATAAAGTCCAGAGTCTGTGGTTCTGCTGTTGATGATGGTCAGAGATCCAGTCTGATGATCCAGTTTCAGTCTGTCTCTGAATCTCCTAGCAGCAGTACTATTATAAAACTTGCTCTCTTTGTTTTTCTTTACTTTAGCTATGAGAAATTGACCAAACTTCCACTCGATCTCTTCATGTGTGTGTATTTGAGTGAAACTAGAGTTCAGAGAGACTGATTCTCCCTCAGTCACTGACTCTGACTTCACTGCATCAGCAACAAACACACCTGAACACAAACACACATAATAACTCAAATTAATTCTTCACTCATTTCAATATACAGTCAATGAAAGGAGCAGCAGCATCAACAACAATATCTGACTATATTAATCTTATACAACTAGAAAATATTAATGAATGATGGAATAATGTGTTTAAATGATAAAATAAACTGAAGTGAGACTATAAAAATACTCACCAGTCTGACACAAGCACAAACAGATGAAAACAAACATTTTCTGAAATAGTTTGAAACAGATCTGTGATAATAGTCGTATCCTGACACTCGTGAAAACGTTGAATGTTTCTTAAAGCGAATGAATCTGCGGGTCTGTTGTAAAGTGGTTCAGTGAAACTAAACTCCTCCTTCAGATACTGCCATGCCTTCTCAAAATGAGCTACAGAAAGGAGAGAATGGGAACTATTTCTAATAATATGACTGAAATATTATGCTTTATTAAACGAGTGGTCAGAGACTCTTAAAAAGATTGATGAACTGAACTGAGTGTGTCAGACTCGAGACGTTCAGACATGCAGAGGCTCTCCAGGAACAACATCACATCACATTTAGAGACATTTTTATTTCAGATGCTGGGATGTGTCCGTCAAGATCCAAAAGGAATGAAATGAAAGACTAATTCTGTTTTGAGAAAGAAAAAGTTGTGAAACTTAAAAGAATTACTGAAAAGGTCAGTCTGTGTGGGAGGAGCTACTGGACGAGTTTAACTGCTGGATTTCTCTGAAAATCTTCATTACTCACTGACAGAACAATCGACATACGCAAGAGTGCAGGACTTGATTATTATAACATTTCTGAAACTGTTAAAAAAGATGTTTGATACGTTTATTTTCTTCTGGTTGTTCTCCTGGAGTCTGACTGGTGAGTATTTTTATGGCTACAGCTCAATTTATATTATCATTTCTCCACATACAATCTGATCTTTATTGTCTCCGTCATTCATTTTTCCTCTAATATTGTCAAGTTTTATCAGACTAAACCTTCAGAAATACTTCTGTGGAAAATGAAAAACTGCAAGTGTGTGTGTTTGTGTTCAGGTGTGTTTGTTGCTGATGCAGTGAAGTCAGAGTCAGTGACTGAGGGAGAATCAGTCTCTCTGAACTCTAGTTTCACTCAAATACACAGAGATGAAGACATCGAGTGGAAGTTTGCTGAGTTTCTCATAGCTAAAGTGAAGAAAAACAAAGAGAGCAAGTTTTTTAATACTGCTGAAGGGAGATTCAGAGACAGACTGAAACTGGATCATCAGACTGGATCTCTGACCATCATCAACAGCAGAACCACAGACTCTGGACTTTATACAGTCATCAGCAGCAGAAGAGACACGACAATCAACACGATCAATCTCACTGTCTATGGTGAGGAGAGAATTACTTATTTTATAGCAGTCCTCCTTGCAGAAACAAAATGCATTATTTTTGTTAGCCTACACACACACACACACACACACACAAAAAAAAAACTGGATCAATGTTGTGTTGTCTCAACATCTATTAGCCTACTTATAAAGATAAATAGATTAAACTAAAAAATAAAATACATTCATAACATTTCAATCTGTACTTAACATATTCAAGTGTGTGCAACAAAAACATGTTTAGGTGAACATAAATGTATGCGTAAAGCAAATTAAAAATTATAACTTAATTATAACTCCGTTAAAATTAAGTAAACCAGTATTTGTGAGCTGCATGATATGTAAGTATTACTATGTCCAGCCAATGAGCATTTATTGTGTTAGTGGATGTATTCCTAAACTGGAAACATGATACAACGTTTTCTGAGGCGTGATATGGTAAAGATGGTGAAAGGAGGTAATTAAAGTTTAGCTTACATATTACTACGTAAAACATTACATTTGGAATTTTTAAGCATTAATTAAAACACATTTATTTGTTAGAGGGGTGTATTCCTAAACTGGAAGCACACAGCGTTTTCATGCAATATGTGGTGACGATGGTGAAAGCTAAAGTTTAGCTTTATATTAACAAAAAAAAAAAAAGTGCATCGTAAAAGTGCAGTCGTTTCATTTGTGGTCACATGGGGATTTATTAAACTCATATTTTGAACTGCTACATTTTCTTAAACAATCAAAAACGTGTTATTTATAAATACTTTGCTACTAGTTTTATATTTAGATCTCTTAGATAGTTTGTACATGTAAGTTTATTGCACATGAATAAAAAAAAAAAACAGTTTGCACACAAGTATTTTATAGAACGGATTGTTGAGAGCTTTCTTAAATGCATAGTGTTTGCATATAGCCTATTCATAAAAATTGCATGAGGTAAAAATACCAAGTTTGCACTAACGCATATGCATTGAGTTTTCACTCAGCTCCAAAAAGAATATATAATAAAAATGGAAAAAGCTAGCCTAATTATATTTTGAGTAGTTTAATACTGTTGTTTTTCTCTCTGCTGTCAATCTTTCCAGTGAGAACGGATATGATGCAATATTAAGATTAATATTGTAAGATCAATCTCTAGAAGTAACACTTTTTGTTAATTATACACTTGACTAGTTTTTGACAAACTGGCATTGCCAAAAAAAAAAAAAAAAAAAAAAAAGTTGAACCTGGCATATTTTCTGCATTTTGGCTGATTTTTCTGCTTTTAAAATATTTTTTTCTCAGTCAATTTAGATATAAAAGCTTGTGTGTATCCATCATGAAAATCAGCTTTTTGCTGTAGAAATACACAGAGAAGTTGATTCAGTGTTTATGGGTGTACCTCTCTGACAACACTGATAATCTCATCAGGCATCACCATACATACGGCTGTTTTATAAAACAAGATTAGAAAACAAGCCAGGCTTATTTTAATTAGTCAGACTTATTGTCAGAGAATTCTCTTTCATAAAGCAAACTTAAATTAGTTCAAACTCAGTTACTCTGGCAACTTATGCTGGGAAACTATCCTGGTCCAGGGCAGGCTAACTGTCAGGCTAAGCTGAGCTCCTCTAACACTGACCAACAGGAACAAAATGATATTACAGCTGACTCTCTCACATACAATTATTTGACTTTATTAATTACTATCAGGCCAAAAAAAAAACTTGTGATAAAATGTTGTGTTGCAAAATTAGTACACGTAGTTACTAAATAGAGCTAAAAAATAATTTTAAAAAAATGTTGTGAGTTTAAGGCAATTTTTGGTTAAAATATAAGTATGATGAACCAAAACATTTAAAGAGAAGTAAAAATCAGTGTAACCTACAGGTTTTCTTTTTTTACTGGCTAAATGTTTTGTGCCCAATATTTAATTAGAATGTTTTAAAATATATGAATGCATTTCTCTCTGGTTTTGTTTGGCGGCTGTAGTACCTTTGGTACCCTATGGTTATTAGAAGAACATGTAAGGAACCCCCCATCGGCCCAAAAATGGAATCCGTCGGCCTTGGCATCCCATACTTTCAGTTATTCTTTCATCAGGGACCCGATGCCGCACAGAGATACTTGCCCCGGGATTTGCGGTAAACTCACAGACATAAACTCGCCAGTCTGATCTTCATCAGAGGGTGTAATAAGTGGGCTAATACCTTTAGTCTATTGCCTACTGCTCACTCGAACAAAAGTGTATTTTATTTTAGCCACTTCCATACAACTTGCTAAATCAGCGGTAAACAGAAATCAAAAGGTCTTCAGATGAAGTGCCTACACTCTTAGAAGAGGTCGAACCTTTGGAGTTCAATAAAGAACTTTATAGTGCAAATATGAACTTCTAACTATCAAAAAGGTTCAAAGTTGAACTTACAGGTAAACTGGTTATTTGGAAGTTCTTTTTAGAACCTTTGTTGTGGTAACAGGGTTCATATTAGAACCTGTGTGTAGTTAAGGTTCATTTATGAACATTTCTATACATTTCCCGCACATTTCTATAAATTGCATCTTAACATTGAAAGACACCATGTTTTTTGTCCATTTTTAAAGCATAAACTAAGAAGACCAAGAATAAAAATTCAGTTTTACATTCATAAATGGACAAGAAGCTGTTGAATGTCAAATGGAGAGGTGACGTGAAATTCTTAGCCCTAAAAATAGACTGTGTTCAATATCTTCCGCTTAGACAACCGTATAAATATTCCCCAATTGAAAAGGACACTATGCAGTTTTGGAGCAAAAATCACGAGTAAGGTGTGATGCACAGGCAATTTATTTTACGTGTTTTATCTCTCCTTCTGTTCCAACTTTATCTACTTTGTTATTAGCTCATGTTTTAGAAAACATTTCATAATTGTATTGTGTAAGGTTTCATCAGGAAGATTATTTTATCTTTATTTAGTTTATTATTATTATCATTACTAGCCTACTACTACTACTACTACTACTATTGCTTTTACTACAACTGTTGTTAATCATTTATGTGCTGAGATTGCTTGTGCCTAAACGTTTTTACAAAATAAGAATACTGACAAATAACTAGCAATTCAAAAGTACATTATTTTCACTAAAAGTAAACGAGATTATTAATATTGTTTCGTTTTTAAGCATGAATAAGCAAATCCTTCAAAATGCTTTAAATGTTTTCATCTGGGCTTTGGTACGCAAAGCAATGCACTGAATCTCCACAAGTCTCTCTCGCGCAATGATGTCAGTGGTCACGTGGAAAAAACCGTTACAAATTTTGAAGCGGCAGCAGCGGGACCGAGTGGGAATGAGCGGAACGACACAAAAATCTGAGGTAAGACAACATAACGTCTCAAATAAACTATTAACTTTTTGAAAAAGCTATGAAACACCTATTTAATGTCATAATAACTTTAAGGTGTGTGATAATGAATAAATGACGACGGGCCTAAGCAGACACGTCGTGTTAATGCGGCCACAATATTGTCAATTTAACGGCCTGGAGAAATAATTCCGGGTGTAATACCACTTACTACACCTTTTCCACATGTACTATTTCAAGATATTTTCCCGTTTTTTATCCTTACTGTGTGTGCGCGTGTGTTTGCTCGCGCGCCCGAGAGAGAGAGAGAGAGAATTTAGTAAAAATGAAAAGTTTGTTTTTATTCATATTTTATAACGCATTGTTTTCTAAATTACAATATTTCTCTGCATATAGAGGCAAGAATGAGCTCAGAGCTGATTCACTGGAAAATCCATGTGGCTGACTGGTTGATGGCAACAGTTTCCAGGTGATCATCCCTACATTTCAAGGTTTATCTCACAAAAATGCACACTCTGTTTAACTTCCCCATTGCAGCAAAACAGACATTTTCACAATTAAGCAGATATGACATTCTCCTATTGAATCCTGTTGTTTTAACAGACAATGAAATTGATGCGGACACTTGAATGAACCTAACTGAAAACTATGATACCTAAAATATTCCTTAAATTGAAGGATCAAGTTAAATTCATAAGATTAGAAGAAAACCTAAAGACTGAGATGCCTACCAAGACCACACACACCATTCATGTGTAAGTTTATTACATCTACACTTAAAGTTTAAAAAAAGTTTGTGGACACCTCTATTAATTATTATTAACATTTTTTAATTACTTAATAGGTTGTACTGAAGAATTCAGTGACTAGCATTTTCTCACATGTATGTATTTAGTTGACACTGTTATCCAAAACAACTTACATTGCTTTAAACTTATATTGCATTCCCGTTTTGGAATGGGATGCCCATCAACTTGTATAGGTGTGATGGTTAGGTTTCCACATACTTTTAGCTAAACTATATTGCTATCGTTACAAATTACTGAGCTGTTAGTAGTACCATTATAACATGCACCTCTCTGCAGTTTTTTGTTTCTGTAGGACTTGATTTGGTATTTCACATGGATCAATCTCAACACAATGTACTGCTCAAACAGGGTGACCAGAAATTTATCAGCTACCCCACTAGCAATACAAAAAAACTTGAGGAGAGTGGAGATTTTTTTTCTTTATAAAATGTATTTATTACTCTTTTTTTTATCACAAAGCAAATGGAGTTAAAAAATAATCTGTTTGATCAGATGTGCACATATATATGTTAATTCCCACAGTGAAGTACAGGTAAGTGCATAATTTTAAAGAAAGATGGAGGGTAAAATTGCCTTTCTTTAATTTCAGGTAAAGCAAGCAAACAATACAACAAGGTTAGTTTAGCCCTGGTTACCAAAAACCAGTCTTAAGTGACAAGACTGGAAGAGTGTATGTAAGAACGTGTCAAAGAGCCCTGCAGTTTCATAAAACCTTTTATAGTATTTTAAATAATATTATTTTTAAAGGAGTCATGGTGTCACGGACAGAAGGAGACAACAGAGGTAATACAGTTCACAAAGGTTTATTATTGCAGGTGGCAGAGATGGGGAGAATAAACAGGTTAGTAGATTGAATGATGACAGGTTGAATGAACTTAGCTGGATGATAACAGTCTCTTTGTATTTGTAGATGATGGTGAGCGGATTGGTCTGGACTGAAGACAAAGGACGATGAAGGTGAGGGATCTCAATTATGAGACGAACAGGTAAGGAGCCAGGTAAGTGACACATGGCATGAGATGCTTAAAAACTAATTCAAGAAAGATCACATTTGACTGGTATTGAAAAACTAAATGAAATTCGTAGCAGGTTTAGCAAAGTAAGGAAATGGGTTATTTTACCAAGGGTCCAAGGACTTGTGACACTAAAAATATGGCATGTATTTTAGATGTAAGTATGTCAAATGAAATAACACCTTTTCACTTACATAGCTAATACTGAAGGGCTCTTTGACATGTTCTTACACTCTTCCAGTCTTGTCTCTTAAGAACTGTGCCCGGTTGCATAAAGCACCTTAAAGGGTTAGTTCAGCCAAAAATGAAAATAATGTCATTTATTACTTACCCTCATGCCATTCTACACCTGTAAAACCTTCATTAATCTTCGAAATGCAAATTAAGATATTTTTGTTGAAATCCGATGGCTCAGTGAGGCCTTCATAGCCAGCAATGACATTTCCTCTCTCAAGATCCATAAAGGTACTAAAAACATATTTAAATCAGTTCATGTGAGTACAGTGGTTCAATATTAATATTATAAAAGCAACAAGAATATTTTTGGTGTGCCAAAAAAAACGAAATAACAACTTATTTAGTGATGGCCGAATTCAAAACACTTACTACAAGCCTGTGTAGTATTTTTGGCACAGAAATACAGTACTCCGTCATTCGTCCAACTCGTGTTTTGAAACTTTGGCCACGTTTAGCATGAGAATCCAATTCTTTAACAGTGTAAATAAGTCAGAATATAGCATTATACCCGTGTCGAATCATGATTCAGATTGCGTGTCAAACCACCAAACTGCTGAAATCATGTGACTTTGGCGCTCCGAACCGCTGATTCGACACACTCATCATCACTATTTACAGGGTATCCGCGGGTCCTTAAAAAGTCTTAAAAAGTCTTAAATATATTTTTCCTAATAAAAGGCCTTAAAAAGTCTTAAAATGTCTTAAATTCAGATTCGATAGGTCTTAAATATTTTTCGTTGCATTACCGCAAAAATGTTTTGTTTTCTAATACGGTCCAGCGCCGCGCGGCGCCATCTGCAGGACAAAGGTCAGCAAAGATGTAGGAATATCTGATCAGAGCTGTACACGGATACACATTTTTAAATAAATCTGCTGTGGCAAAGCTACTGCAAGTGATTTTCGGTGCTGGAAATCCATATATCCTTTGCGGAAACAAACTCGTCATGGAAAGCGCAGCTCATGGTTGCTTAGTAACGGCAGACGCCACCGCAGCGCCCGAGCGCTTTGGAAAGGAGAAAGCGGCGCCGACGCGTTTTCCATGCGTTTTTAGACGCGACATATGAACGGTCCCTAAAAGAGTTCAAATGGTTCAACGCGCCAAATGCGAGTAGAATCAGCGCTGAAACGTGTTCGGTAACTTTTTATGAATGGTGGTGAGAATTTAATATATAATTTGCAACGGCTGTGATGTAGCTATATAGTTATATAAATAATAGTCTGACGCGCTGCATGCTTGCTGTAGCAGTAGTGTTTTCATTTTCGATTAACTGTAAATGCTACTTTGTTTGTGACGTTTAAATTTGGATTTGGGAACGCAATATTAGTCATTAGAATTGTTTATAATTCTGTTGTTTACAAAGAGAAGTTTCAGTGTCACATGATTATTCAGAAATGCTGATTATATAATACTATACTATATTATACTATTTATATTATCAATGTTAAAACGCAGTTCTTGCTGCTTAATTTTTGTGGAAATCCAATTTAAACATTTGTGGTAAGATTTAAAAAATAGAAAAATTAATACTTTAATTCATCATACTTTAAAGTGATAAAGTGAGTGAAGAGTGAAGACAATTAAAATGTTACAGAATATTTCTATTTAATACTTTATAAATAATATATTTGATAAATACATGTAATATAATTTCAAATAAATGCTGTTCATTGAACTTCCTTTTTTTCAAAGAAAACTAACAAATATCACAATTTCCACAAAAATATGAAGCAGCACAACTCTTTTCAACATTGATAATAATCAGAAATGTTTCTTGAGCATCAAATCAAATTGTAATGATTTCTGAAGGATCATGATGTGACACTGAAGACTGGAGTAATGATGCTGAAAATGATCACAGGAATAAATTACATTTGTGACCCGATCTGGCGAAATGAGTCGGAAGTCGCAACGTTCTATTTTAAGATATAGGCCGATAATGTGGAAAAACAATGAAAAAATCGATTTTTTTTTTTTAAGCTAATTTCAAAGAACAGACTTTCAAAAATAATCTCCCAAAGTTTCGTAGTCCAGATAATTTAAATGGCTATTAAATTTGACATGGTTTTACTAAATTCGCTGGAAATGAACTTCTCAACTCCTCTCATCACTTATGAGCATTTCCCAGTATCCCCTGAAACGTCACTATCTCTGCTCTACAAATATGGTGTTACACGTTGTATAGAACCAATCAAAAAGCTTAGAAATGTAAACACACTGACCTAAACGCTGATTTTTAACAATGGGAAGCCCCGTTTCGACTGACAGGCACGCGATCGGTCCAGCCATCTTCCTGTCAGACTAGCGCGCCTTATAAAATAAAACTCCCATTTGCGTGTCTCTCTTTAAAAGCCAATAAAAATTGAATCCATATAGGTAGCACAAAAATTCTTTTTGCATACAAAACCAAAGACTTTAAACTTTCATATCAAGCCTCCAACATGCTTCTGTTGTGTTGTTTTCACCCTCTAATGAGTCTGAGTAATATGCGTTTACAACAAAAACAGCACAGCCGCTAGCTGAACACAAGTATGTATATTTCACGTGCTCATAAGTATGTATATTTCACGTGCTCATAAGCACATCAATATTTAAAGCAGATTCTCAAGATTAAAATGAATCCAAAATCAATATAATATATTGCGTTGATCACAAGATATTACTCACGGAATGATGTAACATACTTGGCTAAAAACATGTCTCTCATCTCTCCGGGATGCAGTGTGTATCCAATGATCCCGGACCCATCCATGTTCGTTTTCCAACGTGGAATAACACAAAATAGATATCATTTTAAAGCTTAGAATCTCATCTTTTTAATGCATCTAACCATTTTGAAAAACTCCTAACGAGTGCTGAGAAGCACCTCTAAACCGGAGTTTACCGCCCGTTGGCGCCACCTGGCTGCGGAAAAAATGAACAACAATTTTTCAAACTATTCTTTATGCTATCACCACGAAATTTGAACCAGATGCAGCTCACATATAGGAGAGCATCACCAAAAAATAATTTTTTAGCGATCTTATTGTGTTCCTGAGTTATTCCATGTCAAATAAAAAAAAAGAAAAATTATTTTTAAAAAATGATATATATTTTTTGTCTTTTATCAGCTGTTTCTCAGCAAGAAAATGTCCAAATGTAATGTAATTTATATTTTCTTAAAATTTAAAATGTTTTCTATCAAATGATACCTACCTTTTGACTCTCCTTGCTACAGTTTTGGAGATATGAGTCTTTACTTTTGTGTGTGTCGCTCAGAGAAAAAAAAAAAAAAAACTCTAAAAAAGCCTTCAGGTTAATTGTGGAAAGGGTTAATTCAAATAAATACTTTAAAATAATTTGAGCTTCAGCCTGGTTTAATAGCATTTATATATATATAAAAAATGTCTTTGGTCAAATTAAGCTGTAAAATAAATAGTTTATCCCTTTAAATGCAATGGATTTTGAAAGATATCAACAAAAAAACGGGCAAAAAACTTTAAAAGCGATTTTCTCAGGTTTTCAATTGGAAAAAGAGGGCAGACGACCATAATTAAAATGGGTATATCTTTAAAACCATTCAAGGTATGACTTTGACTAGGATATCATTTTAAAGCTTATTGTCTCATCTTTCCATTGATACCAAAATCTCAGTTTTGAAATTTGGGTCACTGTGACTCGTTTTGCTGGATCAGGTCACATTTTATAAAATATAGAAAACTTTTTTTTATTTGTAAGAATATTTCACAATGTTGCTGTTTTTACTGTATTTTACTGATCAAATAAATGCAGCCCTGGTGAGCAGAAGGGACTTATTTTAAAATCAATAATTGTTTCCAAACATTTCGCAGGTACTTTAATATTAACAATTCTATTAATACATTTAGTATATTATATTATATTAATTATTGTCGTAATTATTAAATGCTCCTTTTTATTTTTACAGAACAATAGTATGTATTATTACAATATATGACATAGCTTTTAATGTGATAAAATATATATTTTTTTAAAAAAAGGTGCCGGGACGTGGTTCGGGTGCGTGGTCAGACTTTCCTGCTTTTTTATCTCTAGCTAATCACATGCCTGATATGTATGTATGTATGTATATGTGTGTGTGTGTGTGTGTGTGTGTGTATATATATATATATATATATAATATATGTATGTATATGTATATATGTATATGTATATATGTGCGTGTGTGTGTTTCCATCGCAGGTTTGGTCTTAAATTTCATGTAAGGTGGTATTAAAAAGGTCTTAAAAAGTCTTAAATTTAACTTGTTCATATCTGCAGATACCCTGATTTAAGTCCTTATTTTGTTTTTCTGGCACACCAAAAATATTTTTGTCACTTTATAATATTAATATTGAACCACTGTACTCACATGAACTGATTTAAATATGTTTTTAGTATATTTATGGATCTTGAGAGAGGAAATGTCATTGCTGGCTATGCAGGCCTCACTGAGCCATCGGATTTCAACAAAAATATCTTAAATTAGTCCACTTTCAAATAAAATTTTCCTGATAATTTACTCACCCCCATGTCATCCAAGATGTTCATGTCTTTCTTTCAGTCGAAAAGCTGTATGCTGTATGTCCTACTCCTTCCCTATTCTACTTACGGAAAAAAACGGAACTGGCGCTGCATTGGTTCCATAAGTTGAATAGGGAAGGCGAAGGACGTACAGGGTATGCTGTTTGAAGAATACGGAAGTGGCAGAACCACTTGAAGGAGATCATTTGTTTATATAAAAGCATATACATTTTAAAAACAAATTAGAAAATGACCGATCGTTTAGCTAGATAAGACCCTTATTCCTCATCTGGTATCATTTAAAGCTCTTTGAAGCTGCTCACTCCTTGTAACACTTAAGGTGAAGTTTTCCAAACCTTATGTTATACTTAGGGAAATGACAGTTAAGGGGCTTTATGCAACACATCGTTTTTAAAAGGATTACTTAAGGGAAATTCTTAGGGTTTATGATGTTTCACCTAAAGAAACCCTTAAGTAACACTTAAGGGTGTTGCAGAAAATAACCGTTAAGTTTAAGGGAAACATAAGGGCGATCTTATGGGAAAATTACACTTAAGGTGCTTTATGCAACCGGGCACTGGTATTTTGTAACAATGGCTGAACACACCTTGTTGAATTGTTCGCTTGTTGGAGACCTGGAAATATAGAGAACTGTTTTTACTCTCCAGCATTCTCTAAAATTACGCACTTGCTTAATAATATATTTCTTTTGTTTTTGTAGATGGACAATCTGTCTTACCAAGATGTGTATCAAAAGAGGTCAAGGGCAGTTGGGGTAAGTGTCCCAGACAGAATCAACTTAAGTTTTTTAAGAATAGCAGACATGTTTTTGTGGGTAGATTTATTCAGGAGAAGATGATTAACGCATTGGGATCCACTTGGATAAAATGAAAACCAAATGCTTGGAGATCACCAAATCCTTTTAGAGGACTAAATGACATGGACAAAGAGTGAGAGGACAGACTATATGAAACATCACTCCACAAAGGAAATATTATCATGATATCCAGCCCTTAATGTCCCCTCAGTTGTGAGTAAAATTGTGTTTCAAATTATGACTTAAAAGCAAATAATAATGGAAATTATGTATCATTTAATACGTTTATATTGAATACATACATATTATGTTGAATATAACATTATTCTCTTCTTGTTTAGGAACCACGTACACCCAACCCTGTGCTGCATATACTGTAAATGGATGTGCCTTGGATGCAGTCTGTTTTAGAAATAATGATGCAAGGGGAGAAGGTCTGTGAAGTAGACGATATGACCAGGTCATATGACCATGTTATTCTAATGACAATGTACTTCATCTTCAACCTTGAATATGCTTCAAAGCCGAGAAACACTCTAACATTCTTTGAAAAATAAAAATGTCCTGTGTAATGTCCCGTTTAAACATTATCTTAAAAATTATATATAAATTAAAAATTAAATGATTAAAAATAATATAAAAATTATAGATATTCAGCTACATTCTGTTAAAGGTTGATGGAAATTTATAGATTAATGAATGAAATTATTTATTTGATTGTTTATTTATTTATTTGAATGATAAAAAACAATATTCCTTTTTTCTCTGTCCATTGGTGCCTGTGCTCATTATATTTATGTATTAAACATTTTATAGACAATCATTGTGTTCTGTATTCAATGTTTTGAAATGGGATTAAGATATAGTTATATAAGTTATATATAAGACATATAGTTAATGTATAATTTATATTATATTTTAATAATTATTAATATATGTTATTGCTATCTAAAAGGAAAAGGTTCAAAATGGAAGCTTAATGAGGCTTTAATGCACCTTTAAGTCAAGGTTCCAATTAGAACCTTTTTAAAAAGGTTCAAAAATGAACCTTTAAGGTTCCCCCACAGTTGCAATCGCCAGGAACCTTAAAAGGTTCATTTTTGAACCTTTTCTTCTTAGAGTGTACTGCTCCTTCATTCATGCACCTTCAGTTTGTTCTACCCTGGACACAGATTTACGGTAGCATTAGCCTCCCATAATTTACTGGTAATAATGATATTAGGAGAATCCAGAATAAATCAAATATAACATTTTATTTGTCAGGTAAAAGTGTATCATGCCAATTACACAAATAACCAATTAAAAGCCAATTCAGAAATCATAAATACATAACATCAATTGCTCAAAGAAATACATATACACTCGGTTGCTCAAAGATGACTCTAAGAGTAAGAATTGCATATACACACAGTGGTGGATTAGTGTTTTTAAGACATTCACCCATCACTGCATGGGGGTTTCTGGCTACAGAAGATCCTGCATGACTGCTTTGCACTTTTCCTTAAATACCCAGACCAGAACAAAAGGATTGTAAATACGTACTACACCAACACCTTTTTTTTGGGGGGAGAGGAGAAGAGACACCACCCAAAAAGAGTACAGAATTCTCTTTAGTTTTCAATCTTCTTCATAATACTAGTGACTGCTGAGAAAATGAGACCATTTTACCAATCGCTCTGAGACAATTAAAATGATACCAAACATAAAAGGAAAAAACAATATATACAAAAGTTACATTATACATAGAATATGCCTTCCTGAAGAACTTTCAGTGTCTAACAGGAAAATCAAGTCTTACAAACATTAGAACATTACAATCTAAAAAAAAAAAAAAAAAAATGCTAAGTTAAAATCACAAAATTAAAATAAATATGCACAGATTCAATTTTAATTGGTAAGATTAATCTAAACTCAGTATTAGCCTTGATTTACCTCATACAATAGTCCATTTATAGTTACTATCATAAAAAAAACACTTACATGTAGGTTTAAAATTGTACAAAATGCACATTTAATGTCCAACAACAAATATTTTATCAAAATGTATATTTTAGTCAGAAACACATAAACTAGCCCAAAATGTATGCTGTTTCCTGTGGTGGATCAATTTGATCCATGATCAACCTCTAGGGCTGCTTAAGAAGATTGGTGCAGGTGTCAGGAATCCTTGGCTTTGGCCTAGACCCCAGGCTCAATCACTAAGTTCGCGGACGGAGCGGGCTCTGGGGCAGAGTCTGGAGCTGACTCGTGAGCTGGAGCGGGCTCTGGTGTGGAGACTGGAGCTGACTCATGAGCTGGAGCGGGCTCTGGTGTGGAGACTGGAAGTGGGATCTGGTGTGGAGTCTGGAGCTGGATTGGGCTCTTGTGTGGAGTCTGGAGCTGGAGCGGGCTCTGGTGCAGAGTCTGGAGCTGACTCGTGGGCTGGAGCAGGCTCTTGGGATGGAGCGGACTCTGTTGTGGTGGTGTCCATATTGCCTGAGGGCTCATGCGTGGTGGTGGCCATCTTCAGAAGGGACACTGGGCTGGCGGCCATCTTGCTCTCTAGACTGAGGACTGGGCTGGCATGAGCTGTAGGTGGAATGGTGGTGGACTTCAGCGCTGATCCCAACGATGTTGGCATCGGATCCGCCTTGGCTCCCAGGTCAGCGCTGTTGGAAGCCCATTTTCTTCCCCGGGGAAACACTGGCAGCCAGGAATGGATAGGACCGTTGAAGCGGTATGTGAAGGGATCCGGTGTGAGGCGAGTTGACGAGGCCTTGTTTGCTTCTGATGGGACTGGATGAGGAGGATACATTTTCACTTTAACTTCTTCAAAATTAGAACCGTTTAAATAAAGAACAAGATTTATCAATTCGCCTAGGGAGAATTCACAAGCAGGTTCACAATACCGAATTATATTCTCATCCAGACCCATCAGAAAACAAGCATTGAGGGATGCATTAGGCCAACCCACCCGATAAGAGACCTCCAGAAACTCCTCCATATACCTGTCCAATGGCCTGCCCTTCTGCCGCAGACCGCACAGTCGGTCCTCAGCCAGTAGAGAAGTGTTTGCTGCTGGGTTATCCATATCCTTGAGGTCTGTCCTTCTGTCAGGGCTGCCAAGTGAAGAGAAGATGCAGGATCAATAGAAGCAGCAAAGGTTTTTTACAATAACCTAAAACAGAACACCAAGGAGCAGGAACAGGAACAACCTAGAGAGTCTTTAACAATCTGGAGTCGGAGGTATCGCCGGCGATACCACCTCAGTTTTTTTCTTACCAGTGTGAAAGAGACTAAAAATACTCTGTCAATTTTGCACATACAATTAAGAGTTATACACCATTTTAATCTGTGGAATATCTTCTTTTATTTGTGTACACTCAGAGTAAAAACAAAATGATGTGCTTTTTGCAAAATAAAGAAAACGAACATAATGCGTGATCTCTCGTCTCCCTCTGAACGAAGTCCAATCTGATAGTAGAAAATGAACTGTAACTTAGTAAATACTAATTACAAAAAAATTAAACATGTCTAAAGAAACTTTGAAATGTCAGGTTTTAAATCGTGTAAGTCAAATCGAAAACAAAAATTCTGTGTATATGTAATATGTATGAAAATTGAGCCATGTCAGACGCCCGTGATTCAGCTCATTATCCGCTAATGCAGCCACGCACCTGAGCGAGCGCTATTCAGCGAGCGCTATTCAGACGCAAATTTTGAGGCAATACATGTATACATCGTCTCAATTGTGTATTATCTTCAAAAGTATTTATCTGCATGTTATAGCCATGACTAGCGATCTCTGGAAGCCTCTGTTAGTTCCTGGAATGTCACATGGTATGCCTGTTCTTCATTAGGAGGCATTTGTGGACTGGACCGGCTGCAAGTATGATTTGAAAACACAGTATCCAGCGCCATCTATTGCCATAGTGATGACAATAGATACTGAATAAATATTACTCCTTTGTATAGAAAATTGACATAAACATATAAGAATCCATCAATATTTCTCCAAATGTGCATGCTTTTAAGCATATTAAGAAATTATGGTCAATATAAGATTTTAAGAGTAAAACAGAGGTCAAAATGTGAAACTTGAGTCTTTTTAATGATGTATAGTTTGTCAACTGCACATTAACATTTAGGCTATATAATATAACAAATATAGTAGCCTATATGAAATGTCAAAGAGGTAGGAATGTTCAGATGCTTTGCATCACAGAAATACATTATATTGTAAAGTATATTAAAATAGAAAAACATTATTTGGTTAGAGACTTGAGACTTCTTTTAAAAACATTAGTAATGCATCCAATCTTTTGACTGGTACTGTAATTTAACATAGGCCTATACAAAATTTTCTTCACATGATGTCCAATAATACGTGCATGCATGAGATCACAAAAATCATGTTTTTTTTTTTTGTTTGTTTTTTTGTCAAGAGTGGACATTAATTCTGTTATCAGCATGATCAAAGAGGGTTTTTTCACATAGCCTACCTGACTAAAAGGGCTCATTATGCAGCTCATTACGCAAGTCATTATGAGGATCTTTTGTCTTCTCAGATGTGAATCACAGCATTATTCTTGAAGACTCACGCATGCTGTGTTTCTTGACAAAAAGTGTCAAAGATTGTTGGCTCTTTTTGGGTAGCCTCTTTCTTATACAGCTTGTTTCTTGGGCATTATCTTAGAACTGCCTCAGGCTTATGCTCATGTTGTTTGAGGTAGCAGGCTTTGCAGGCCTTCCTTAGACCATGATAGCATATTATGTGTACTGGGTACATTGCCTGTTGGAATGTGTGTGTACACCTAAGCTCAGATCGGGCAAGCTAGTTACCCTCAGTAAACTTTTAGGGTTTAGTGCTGGTCCCTTTTTTGAGCTCGGGTCTTGTATATGTCCACTGGCTGGCGCCACATGGTGCTAAAAGTAGTAGGCCGTGCCAGGCCTCCTATGTAGCCTCTGTGTTTGCTCAGCTGGGTTGATTATATCTAGACTCATTCCATGGTTGAGTCTTGTCTTATGACTCACACCGCCATCGGCCACGCCCACCTCTGTATGAATAGGCCCTGGGTCAGTCCTCTTGTAGAGTTCTGCAGTGCAGTGTGTACTTCTCTTACCTAAGGGTTTTCTCGAGTACTTGGCCTGCTGGCTGGTCTTAGTCATGAAGCTACCACTGGCTGATGCCATGTATTCATGGAGGTCGAAGGCCCCACCAGGGCCTTCTTTCAGTCTGCATGTTGGCACAGCTTTGTGTGGGTTTCTATGTGACTCATCACCATGGATGGGTCATGATTGCCACTAGCTGACGCCGTGTGTTTACGGGTTGTAGGCCTTTGCAGGCCTCCTATGTATCACGCTGGAGTTTGGCTTTGTACTCCTCTCGCTTAGAGAGTAAAAGGTGCTTTTAATGAGTACATTTTCTGAGTGGCTTGCCTCTCAAGGTGAGCTCTTGTGTTAAAACCAACTGTTTGTCTGGTTTTATGCATTTGCTTCCTTGAGCTTGGTTTCCTTTAGCTCTAGTTGAGCTAAGTAGCTACCTTGTTTGTTACTTCGGTTCTATTTTGCTCCTAGAACTTTAGTGGCCGCTAGCTGATGCCGTGTGTGAGGGGTAGGCCTTAAGGGCCTCCTTTGGTAGCATGCTGGCATGTACTTTTTTGAGTGTTTTCTCTGACAATTTTACTTAAAACAGTAAAAATGGATTTGTGTCGCTGGTTGGCCAAGGGTTGGGCTGACTGATGACCTCTTTTGTAGTCGGCCGGTCTAGCCTGAACCTCGATAACACTGCCACGAGCTGATGCCTGTCTGCTGAGGTTATAGGCCCATGGGGCCTTCTTTAGCGGGTGATGGCATACGCTGTACTCCTCTTGCTTAAAGAGTAAAAAGGTGCTTTTACCAAGTACACTGCTCGTTGGATTGTGTTTCGTGGGCACTCACAGCTACCTAATTACTTGGTTGGTCACTCGTCCCTCAAAGACGAGTAGGTGTTGACTGCTTCTGCAGGCGCTCCCTTTATACGTCATAAAACAGAAATGAAACGAACTGTAACATGTATTTATTAAATATAAAGGTGTTTTGTTGTTATTTCAACTAATTTTGTGCTATATAAGTTCATTATATTTTTCCAATTTTAAAACAATCTAAAACTACAAAGTAATGCCAGTAAATACATATTTGCAATGCTTTTCTTTAGGATGGTCATGGTGACTTTGAGGAACTGGAACAGCACACACACTGATCATGAATGTGGATTCATGGATGATGGGAATTTTCTTTTTGTCAAATTGTCACATTTTTTATTCAGAAGTACTACAGTCATGATTTTTGGTTTTAGGCTATATAAGTTGTTGTTGTTTCCAGAGTAGTATTGTAATCTCTGTCAAAAACCCTAAAATGCTTTATTTTTGTACTAATTGTATGCAAATCTTTTGTTGAAATGCTGTCCAAAATTAAGTAAAATACTTTGTTTTCTGCTAATTTTATGTTTTATGTTTATTCTAAAGACATTTAACGTCATTTCACTTTAATGGCAAATTAAAGTGAAATTACTGAACCTAAACACAGGAAAAATGCTGATAAAAATGCTACTTTTAGGAGAAAATTTCAGATGCCACTTAGGCTTTTGCATCTGAAGTCTTCATTTTATAAATCTGAATTCTTTAAATGAAGAAATATCAATTCCCTGACAAATATCGGACCTATTTTACATACTGAATTAAATTTATTCTCTAATATTTCCAGCTCCTCTGCCTGTTCCTGTCATCAGCAGAGACTGTTCTCCATCATCATGTTCATTGGTGTGTTCAGCTGTGAATGTGAGTCATGTGACTCTCTCCTGGTTCAAAGGAAACAGTTCATTCTCCAGCATCAGTGTGTCTGATCTCAGCATCAGTCTCTATCTTCCTCTGGAGGTGGAATATCAGGATAAAAACACCTACAGCTGTGTGATCAACAATCCCATCAGCCATCAGACCAAACATCTCAACATCACTCAACTCTGTCACACATGTGCAGGTATATCAGCAGCAATATATATATATATATATATATATATTATTTTATTTTTTTTATTTTTTTTATTTTCTTTCCACACACTAATCAATATTTCTATTTTAACGTTGCTCATTTCTTCTCTCACAAGACCGTATCCACTGTTGTGGCTTTACTGAAGCTGTGATCCGATTGGCTCTGTCTGCTCTGGTGGGCGTGGCTACTGTGGTTGTTCTGGTTTATGACATCAGATCCAGAAGTCTTCAACAGAAGAAGAGCGTCCAGAAATATACATCAAACTCTGATTAATAAGATACTCAGGAAGATGGAAATGATTCAGAATGACTGGAGATATTATATTACATGGAATCCTTTGAGTAAATAGCATTTATGAATATATATTAGGGATGTAATGATACAATCAATATCGTGGGATCGCGATAGCAAAATTGTCTCAATATTAGCATGGTCACATGACTGTATGAAACAATACGTTTTCTGGGCAAAAAGTAGTTTTTTTCGGCCCGGTTCCAAAAACTGTTATGGTGTGATGGTTGGGCGAAGTGCGAGGAGCGTATAGACGTCTTACATCATGAATATTATAACAATGAATGCACTGAAAAGCCATTGCACTACTCATATACACCAGATATCAATGCAGAGAGAGAGACGTGCACAAAGTCAAGCTGCATGATTAATCTTTAAAAGATTGCATTCTCAATTGTATCACCCCAATTCCGAAATGACAATGATTCGCCCGTGTATACAAAAAAAAAATTGCGACATTAAAATGCGCTGCCACTAATCTAGAGAGAGCAGTTGTCATGTTTAGATAAAAACAATCTTGTCAAACACACAGTATCATTATTTCTGTTACAAATGTTCCAGTTATCACAGAAGTATACAAAAGTTTATTATTCAGATAAATGCTGATGTCTACTTTACCGATCAAAATAGGATAAATCACTTTTTCAAAGTGCTTCAAATAACGACTGTATCGATTGCATTGTTACGCCACTAGGTGGCAACAAATTACTGTTAAAAATGTATCTATCACTGAATCATTCTTTCAGAAAAAAAGTCTTTATGAATCCAACTTACAAAAATATAAAACCTGTCTGGATCTTACATGTGTGTTCAAGCATCTTATTTCTGTTAAATTTGTGGTAACACTTTACAATAAGGTTCATTTGTTAACAGTAGTTAATGTATTAAGGTGCCCTAGAACCCTTTTTCACAAGATGTAATATAAGTCTAAGGTGTCTCCAGAATGTGTCTGTGAAGTTTCAGCTCAAAATACCCCATAGATTTTGTATTATACAATTTTTTAACTGCCTATTTTGGGGCATAATTAGAAATGCGCCGTTTCTGTGTGTTAAATGCTCACGCTCCCCGCCCCCAAGCTCGCAACTCTATAATACATTCCCCCCATTCATTATAATATAACCCTCAAAATGTATCTTTACAAAGTGTTCGTGATGCTGCATATCAGATCATGTAAGTATGGTATTTATTTGGATGTTTACATTTGATTCTGAATGAGTTTGATAGTAGCCTATGTGTGGCTAATGTGGCTAACAGCTAACATTACACACTGTTGAAGAGATTTATAAAGAATGAAGTTGTGTTTATGAATTATACAGACTGCAAGTGTTTAATTAAATAATGACATGGCTTTGGTCTCCATGAATACAGTAAGAAACAATGGTAACTTTAACCACATTTAACAGTACATTAGCAACATGCTAACAAAAAAGATAATTTACAAATATCACTAATCAATATCATGATATCATGGATCATGTCAGTTATTATTGCTCCATCTGCCATTTTTCGCTGTTGTTCTTGCTTGTTTACCTGCATAAAGTCTGTTGATTCGGCTGTGCTGCTCCAGACGTTAATACTGCCTTGTCTAATGCCTTGAACATGGGCTGGCATATGCAAATATTGGGGTCGTACATATTAATGATCCGATTGCTGCATCACAGACGGTGTTATGTTGAGATTCGCCTGTTCTTCAGAGGTATTTTGCACAAATCAAATTTATATAAGAAGGAGGAAACAATGGTGTTTGAGACTCACTGTATGTCATTTCCCTGTACAGAGGGCTCCTTTAACTAACATGAACTAACCATGAGGAATACATTTGTTACTGTATTTGTTCATCTTTGTTAACCTTAATTAATAAAAATACAGCTATTCATAGTTTGTTCATTTTACTTCACAGTGCAAATGTTAACAAATACAACTCTTGAGAATGTTAGAAAAACAATAGATGTTACCTTTGTCAAGGTCCAGCTGGTGCAATTATTTTATTTTATAAAAGGGGGTTTTAGGTCATTTAACCCATCTCATACTGTACCCCATACCTTTAAACAACAGTTATGATTAGAGGATAAACAAAAGAGGACAGGATATGACATGGTTAATTTGTACACCATTGTAATGTTCAATCATTGTTTAACACTTAGGGCACTTTTTTTTTCAAGTCTTCATTTCTTTTCTTTTTTTGAATATCACAATAAATATCGTATCGTGGACTTTATATTGAGGTATTATTGTATCGTGAGATTTTGATATTGTTACATCCCTAATGTAATATATATACAGGTGCTGGTCATATAATTAGAATATCGTGAAAAAGTTCATTTTTTTATTGTAAATTATTTTAAAAAATGAAACTTTTATATATTCTAGATTCCCTACATGTAAAGTAAAACATTTCAAAAGTTTTTTTTTTTTTTTTTTTTAATTTGTTGATTAGAGCGTACAGCTAATGAAAGTCCAAAATCCAGTATCTCAAAATATTAGAATAATTACATTTGAGTTTCATTAAATGACCATCCCTACAGTATAAATTCCGGGTATCTCTTGTTCTTTGAAACCACACTAATGGGGAAGACTGCTGACGTGGCAATGGTCCAGGAGAAACTCATTGACACCCTCCACAAAGAGAGTAAGTCACAGATGGTCATTACTGAATGTGGTGGCTGTTTACAGAGTGATGTATCAAAGCATATTAAATGCAAAGTTGACTGGAAGGAAGAAATTGGGTAGGCAAAGGTGCACAAGCAACAGGGATGACCACAAGCTTGAGAATACTGTCAAGTAAAGCTGATTCAAACACTTGGGAGAGCTTCACAATGAGTCAAATGAAGCCAGAGTCAGCGCATCAAGAGTCACCACACTCAGACATCTTCAGGAAAAGGACTACCAAGCCACTTCTGAAACAGAAACAACATCAGAAGCATCTTACCTGGGCTAAGGAGAAAAAGAACTGGACAGTGAACAGTGGTCAAAAGTCCTCTTTTCAGATAAAAGTAAATTTTGCATTTCATGTTGAAATCATGGTCCCAGAGTCTGAAGGAAGACTGGAGAGGCACAGAATCCAAGCTGCTTGAAGTCTAGTGTGAAGTTTCTGAAGTTAGTAATGATTTGAGGGGCCGTGACATCTGCTGGTGTTGGTCCATTGTGTTTTATCAAGTGCAAAGTCAATACAGCCATCTTCCAGGAGATTTTGGAGCACTTTATGCTTCCATCTGCTGACAAGCTTTATGGAGATGCTGATTTCCTTTTCCAGCAGGACTTTAGCACCTGCCCACAGTGCAAAAACCACTTCCAAGTGGTTTGCTGACCATGATATTACTGTGCTTTATTGGCCAGCCAACATGCCTGACCCCTGAATCTATGGGATATTTTCAAGAGAAAGATGAGAAACAGTCAACAATATACAGATGATCTGAAGGCTCAATAGTGCCTCAGCAGTGCCACAGGCTGATCACTTCCATGCCACACTTCACTGATGCTGTAATTTGTGCTAGGAGCAAGTCATTTGCTGTAATATGTGCTGCCGACCAAGTATTGAGTGCACAAATGAACATACTTTAAAGAACTTGAACTTTTCTGTTTTGCAAATCCATTTTTTGATTGATCTTAGGAAATATTCTAATATTTTGAGATACTGGATTTTGGACTTTCAAGAGCTGTACGCTCTAATCATCAAAATTTAAAAAAAAAAAAAAAACTTTTGAAATGTTTTACTTTACATGTAGGGAATCTAGAATATATAAAAGTTTCATTTTTTAAAATAATTTACAATAAAAAAATGAACTTTTTCACGATATTCTAATTATATGACCAGCACCTGTATATATATATATATATATATACTGATGAATCATTACATTATGACCACTTATCTAATAACATGTAGGACCTCCTTTAGCCCGCAAAACAGTGGCCATGTGGTGAGGCATTGATTCAATAAGGTGGCGATAGATAACACCTTAGGTGATATACAGTGGGTACGGAAAGTATTCAGACCCCCTTAAATTTTTCACTCTTTGTTATATTGCAGCCATTTGCTAAAATCATTTAGTTCATTTTTTTTCTCATTAATGTACACACAGCACCCCATATTGACAGAAAAACACAGAATTGTTGACATTTTTGCAGATTTATTAAAAAAGAAAAACTGAAATATCACATGGTCCTAAGTAGCAAATGGCTGCAATATAACAAAGAGTGAAAAATTTAGGGGGGTCTGAATACTTTCCGTACCCACTGTATACTGCTCTGTGAACTACACCTTTGGCACTGTTTGGTTGCCAGGTGGACTCATTGCTCCAGGCTGGGGGTGGTCATAATGTAATGGCTCATTGGTGTGTATATATGTATATACGTGTGTATATATATGGAAATCAGTAGATAATTTATGTCACATGTTAATTAATTTTACCAAATCTAAATGCTCCTTTAAAAAAATTTGAAAATACAGTATACACATTTTAGAACCCAATGACGTACAACACCATCCTGAAAACATCCAAAAAAAAAAGTTTCAGTCACTGGTAATACATGTAATATAGATTAAAAAATTTAATCTGAATACACAGTTATTTTAAATGGTCTTCAGAAAAAAAGGATGTTTTGTGTTTCCAGACCTGTAGTTACAACATCTACCAGCAATAGGATCTACTGAAAAAACATATAGGCCTACTGTGAAAATCCTCAAAATTTTAAAAAAGTTTTAAAAGAAAAATATTAAGAGGAAACCATTCCATGAATACACATAACCTGCACTCTGATAAATATTAAAAACATTTAATCACAGTTTTACCTGCTGAGACAGAAAATAAAGTTTGTTGATATCAAGACTAGGATCTGGGGCCTGTACCATAAAGCCAGTTTAGCTGGTTAGCCAGGCAAGTTTCAGTTTAGTTTTTGCCAATTCTGGGTTTTAGGTACCATGAAAGTTCATCGCCATAGTAACTTAAGCTGCACTAACCAGGATTTGTTCTGAGTTAGAGATCTCAAACTGAAATTGGACCAATCAGATGTGAGCAAAATGACACATGTCTGATGCAATGAAGTCACTCCCCCAGTTGCTCATGCTTGAAAGTAAAGGTCACTACATAGCAAAAAAAAAAAATATTTAGTTTAATAAAATTGTCTGGCTAAGCTTTAATGATAATCACTTATAATTATTTTAAACGATTTATATTTGATTTCTATAATTATTATACCCATAATCCATTACACACAAGCAATTTTAGTTTACAATTATTATTAAGCATTTACTTAAAGTGAATATTAATATATACAGATAATCTGTAAAAACAATGGATAATGCTTTAAAAATAACTGAGTGTCTGAATATTATCTACTATAACAACTAACTTAAACAATTTTACTTGCACTGTTAGAGCAAGGTATTTTCTTTTATTTGTCCTCTTTCATTTTCTTCAGTGTAAATGTGTATAAATTAATCATATACTTCAATCTCTTTAGGCTTGTTCGACTTGATGCAGCGCCGCACAGACCGATCGGCGGCTGACTTAAAGCAGTGCATGCCGGTTAGAAATTTTGTCCGACTTGAGACAGCGCCGACGCCATGTGACTGTGACGTATGGCTTCAAAGTACCGCGAGAGCGATTCGAGATCAGCCGCCTGAGGCAGCCAGCACAGTTTAGGCTTGTTCGACTTGATGCAGCGCCGCAAAGACCGATCGGCGGCTGGCTTGAAGCAGTGCATGCCGGTAAGAAATGTTGTCCGACTTGAGACAGCGCTGACGTCATGTGACTGTGACGTGTGGCTTTAAAGTACCGCGAGAGCGATTCGAGATCAGCCGCCTGAGTTAGCCAGCGCAGTTTCTCAAGAGGAGCTGCACGAGCGCTGATGACGACACAGCTGTTTCATGATTGGCCGGATTCACCGCATGACAACGATCACGTGTGTTTCGTGTTTATTATCACGCCTTCAGCTCCACTAATGCTTAAAAATCTGTGTTTTTATAACAGTTAAAGCTGTTTTCATGAAGTCGCGATGTTGTATTGTGTCATGTTTATCAAAATAAAACGGATAAAAAACAAAGACCCCACTACATTGTTATTTAAATAACATACGCTTATGTTGAACTTTATTCTTGTAAAAACAGATGCTGTAAGCAGTACATGAAGTTTTGAATGAAAAGGTCTCTGAAACAGTGTATTAGTCAAATATTGCATTTATTTCACTTCAGCTGTGATAAAAGGTGTGTTCGACATCGGCTGCGGCTGGATGCAACCGATCGGCGAGAGTAGCCGTGTGCAGGCGGGGAGGAGCTGAAAACGGAGACGTGAAGTCGGACACATTATAGGTGTGTTCGACATCGGCTGCGGCTGGATGCAACCGATCGGCGAGAGTAGCCGCGTGCAGGCGGGGAGGAGCTGAAAACGGAGACGTGAAGTCGGACACTTTCTGCTTCTCGTAATGACGCTCACGCTGCGTTTGCATACTTTATAACAGCGTAAAATAAATGCAGTATTTGACTAATACACTGATGTTTCAGAGACCTTTTCATTCAAAACTTTATGTGCTGCTTGCAGCGTCTGTTTTTACAAGAATAAAGTTCAACATAAGCATATGTTATTTAAATAACAATGTAGTGGGGTCTACGTTTTTTATCCGTTTTATTTTGATAAACATGACACAATACAACATCGCGACTACATGAAAAGAGCTTTAACTGTTATAACAACACAGATTTTTGAGCATTAGTGGAGATGAAGGCGTGACAATAAACACGAAACACACGTGATCGTTGTCATGCGGTGAATCCGGCCAATCATGAAACAGCTGTGTCGTCATCACAGCTCGTGCAGCTCCTCTTGAGAAATTGCGCTGGCTAACTCAGGCGGCTGATCTCGAATCGCTCTCGCGGTACTTTAAAGCCATACGTCACAGTCACATGACTTCAGCGCTGTCTCAAGTCGGACAACATTTCTTACCGGCATGCACTGCTTCAAGTCAGCCGCCGATCGGACTTTGCGGCGCTGCATCAAGTCGAACAAGCCTACAGTATGCAAACCGATGCAAACGCAGCGCGAGCGTCACTCCGGGAAGCAGAAAGTGTCCGACTTCACGTCTCCGTTTTCAGCTCCTCCCCGCCTGCACGCGGCTAATCTCGCCGATCGGTTACATCCAGCCGCACCTAAGGTGTGTTCGACATCGGCTGCGGCTGGATGTAACCGATCGGCGAGATTAGCCGCGTACAGGCGGGGAGGAGCTGAAAACGGAGACGTGAAGTCGGACACTTTCTGCTTCTCGTAATGACGCTCACGCTGCGTTTGCATACTTTATCACAGCTGAAGTGAAATAAATGCAATATTTGACTAATACACTGATGTTTCAGAGACCTTTTCATTCAAAACTTTATGTACTGCTTACAGCGTCTGTTTTTACAAGAATAAAGTTCAACATAAGCATATGTTATTTAAATAACAATGTAGTGGGGTCTTTGCGACTACATGAAAAGAGCTTTAACTGTTATAAAAACAGATTTTTGAGCATTAGTGGAGCTGAAGACGTGACAATAAACACGAAACACACGTGATCGTTGTCATGCGGTGAATCCGGCCAATCATGAAACAGCTGTGTCGTCATCAGCGCTCGTGCAGCTCCTCTTGAGAAATTGCGCTGGCTAACTCAGGCGGCTGATCTCGAATCGCTCTCGCGGTACTTTAAAGCCATACGTCACAGTCACATGACGTCAGCGCTGTCTCAAGTCGGACAACATTTCTTACCGGCATGCACTGCTTCAAGTCAGCCGCCGATCGGTCTTTGCGGCACTGCATCAAGTCGAACAAGCCTTTTATCTTTGGCAAAAGACTTTTGAATCGTTACAAGGTGTGTGATTGGCTGTTCACCACTGATGTCACACATTCATGTGCACGTGCTCCGTGAACTCAGGATCAAAGCCTGAGGCCCCGTCCACACAGAGACGCGTTTCTGTGAAAGCATTTTCTATGTTCATTCACTAGTAGGTGCTACAGCAGGGTCTGCATGAGGAACTTAGTGTCTGAGAGAATCATATTGATTCATCACATGTTTGGCAAAACAACACAATCACAGATGATGGTTTAGACCAGGGGTAGGCAAGTTCGGTCCTAGAGAGCCACTGTCCTGCAGAGTTTAGCTCCAACCCTGAAAAAAAACCTTTACCTGCCTATAGCCTTAGTAAACCTGAGGAACTTAATTAGCTTGTTCAGGTGTGTTTGATTAAGGTTGGAGATAAACTCTGCAGGACAGCGGCTCTCTAGGACCAAACTTGCCTACCCCTGGTTTAGACCCTTTAGCACTCATTATATTTCATAGTTCTATAGTTTTAATTTGAGCAGTGGCCCTTCAGCAACAAGTTTGGACACCCCTTGTTTAGAGACACTTTATTGATTTACACACTATGGTTTAATGCTCTTCTGATAAAATAAATGTTGATAAGCATTCTTTCATGACACTGAAACTCTCAAGAGCTAAAAGTCAAAAGCTGCAGTTACTTCTGCTTTTATGCATGTGAATGTGTGAAAGAGAGAGAAAGATGAAATGTGAAAACCAGAGTATAAACTGACCGGTGCATGGGAAATTTTGTTTTTAATACTGAACAATTACATTTTTTAAATAAAAAAATTTACATAGTTTTTAAATAAAACGTTTATATTGCACGACTTTTTTAACGCAAGGGATTTGGACTTTTTATTCATGACTGAAACATGGGCTAGCCCTTTTTCCGAACTTGTTCCAACGAACTGTATATATTTTAATAATCCTAGATTGACGGGACGTGGAGGAGGGCTGGCAACTGTATTTAAAAACTCCTTTAACTGCAGGATTCTGCGGGCCGAAGTTTTCTCCAGCTTTGAACTGCAGCTGTTTCAAATAAAGGTGCATACGGGCCCTATAGTGTGTGCATTAATATATCGGCCTCCCAAATTCAATAAGGACTTTATTCAGCAATTTGCTGACTTTGTGAGTGGACTTTTACCCAGGTACGATAGACTTTTAATACTGGGTGATTTCAACATCCATGTCTGTTGCACATCTGACACTTTAGCGAAAGATTTTTTAAATCTGGTTGACTCTTTTAATTTACAGCAACATGTGCATGGGTCTACTCACGAACATGGTCATATTTTAGATCTTGTATTATCATTCGGCCTGTCAATTTGCAATATTGTAACAGATGATGTGGCCTTTTCGGATCACAAAGCAGTCACTTTTAAATTGTCCTTCAATCATGAATTAAGCAAGCCTTGTGTTCCTACTCGCTTTGTTCGGAAAATAGACTCTATAGCTGTTGAACATTTTGAAAATTTATTTATTCGTGCTCCTTGTACGACAACTCTGAAGAATCCGCCTTCTCACTTGGATGTGGAGTTATTGTTGAATGAATTTAATTCCTCTTGCTCTTCAATTTTACATTCTGTTGCTCCTTTAAGAGTTAGATCTAATAAGCCTAAAACAGAGCCCTGGCTTAATGAGGTCACTCGGGCTCTTAGACAGGCTAGTAGAAAAGCTGAGCGCAAGTGGAAGAGGGATAAACTCCAGGTGTCTTATGACATTTTTAGGGAATCACTTTCCACTTTTCAGAATTCCGTTAAAGAGGCAAAGAAGAAATATCTAGCAGATTTAATTGCTAGTAACTATCATAAACCGAGAGTTTTATTCAGCACTATAAAATCTGTGATCAGTCCAAATGACAGAGTTTTTATTGACGAGTCTGCTGAGACTTGTGAGAATTTTTTAAACTTTTTTGTAGATAAGATCACAGCAATTAGATCTGAGATTGGCAATTGTAATGGGGGCCTTTTAGCTCCTATTCTGTGCTCTGCTACTTTTTCTCACTTCGAGCCAGTATCTATTGTGACATTGACTGAGATTGTAGGCCGGATGAAACCCTCAAATTGTCCTTTGGATAGTATCCCGTCATGGCTATTTAAAAAGGTCTTTGACATTATTGGCCCTAGTATTTTGTCTATTGTTAATGGTAGTCTGATTTCTGGTATGGTCCCGTTGTCATTGAAACATGCTGTAGTGCAACCTCTTGTTAAAAAGCCAAATTTGGATTGCTCTGATTTATCAAATTTTAGACCAATATCAAAACTTCCGTTTTTATCGAAGGTCTTAGAGAAAATTGTTCTTAGCCAGTTGCAGAGTTTTTTGGACCAAAATGCTGTGTTTGAGGTTTTTCAGTCCGGTTTTAAAGCCCACCACAGTACAGAGTCTGCATTGCTAAAAGTGCTTAATGATATTTTATTGTTAAGTGATTCTGGTCATTCTGTGGTTCTTTTGCTTTTAGATCTTACTGCAGCTTTCGATACGATCGATCATGGGATCCTCGTTTCACGCCTTGAGGAAGTGGCGGGTATTCAGGGTACTGCTCTTAAGTGGTTTAGGTCTTTCTTATCGAATAGAAGTTTCTCTGTTAATATAGGCCAGGCGTTTTCATCTTCTGTCCCGTTGACTTGCGGTGTCCCCCAAGGATCCATTCTTGCCCCTATTTTATTCTCTCTATATATTTTACCTCTAGGGACAATTTTTCGCAAGTTTGGAATTTCCTTTCATTTTTATGCGGATGACACGCAAATTTACTTGCCCTTGAGGAAAAGTAATGAAAAAGCTCTGGATTCCCTAGTGAACTGTTTAAAGGAGGTTAAAGTCTGGTTGTCGGCAAATTTTTTAAACTTCAATGAGAGAAAAACAGAGCTTGTTTGGTTTGGTGGTCCTGCTCTTCCTGAACTGTCAAATTTAGGTGAGCTGACCCCTTTTTGTAAACCTGTGGTTAAAAATTTAGGGGTACTGTTTGACAGTTCCCTAAAATTCGATAAACAGATAAATTCAGTCGTTAAAACAAGTTTTTTTCATTTACGTCTTTTGGCGAAGGTTAAACCTTTTCTTTCTTTTAATGACTGTGAGAGGGTGATCCATGCTTTTGTGTTTACACGGCTTGACTACTGCAACTCTCTGTATGTAGGTGTTTGTCAAAAGGCATTAAACCGGTTGCAATTAGTCCAAAATGCTGCTGCCAGGCTCTTGACGAGGACACGCAAATGGAACCATATTTCTCCTATTTTATCTTCTCTGGGCTGGTTGCCTGTCCAGTACAGGATTGATTTTAAGCTCCTGGTTTTTGTATACAAGTGCCTGAATGGATTAGCTCCCTCGTACTTGTCAGAGACTTTACAGGTGCATAAGCCTTCCAGGACTTTAAGATCTTCTGATCAGTCTGTTTTAATTATTCAGAGGACTAGATACAAGCGGAGGGGTGATCGGGCCTTCGCAGTGGCAGCACCAAAGAGATGGAATAGCTTACCATCTCATATTAGAGTATCTTCCAATCTAAACATTTTTAAAAGACGTCTGAAGGCTCATCTTTTTAGTTTAGCTTTCGAGTCTGCAGTGTGTTGAGGCATCGGCTTTTGTGTGTACTGTTTTAGAGGTTTGTTTAGTGCTATGTCTTATTTTATGTAGAATTTCTTCATTGTACAGCACTTTGGTCAACGCTCTGTTGTTTTAGTAGTGCTTTATAAATCAATAAACTGAAACTGAAACTGACATTTAAATTTGCTTCTTTTAAACATTTTTGAAGAAATAATCTAATCAAGTATTTCAGACACACTGGAAACTTCTAGGCAAGTGTTTGAGAGGAACTAAACTCTGCAGGATGTCATTCATCTGGGAGCCAGTGGTGGTTCTAGACCACAGTAACTGGAGAAACAAGAAGAAAGAAACCCATGCAGTTTGGAGTAACATGAGGATGAACTAACACTTTAACCTATATTCAGGATTATTGGAAGTTATTTTTACTGGTTCATGTATCACTGCAATCTCTACACGTGAACTAAAGTAATTTCAAGTAATCTTGTATTGTGTGACATAACACACTTTTAATATCTACACACTCTTGTGCATCTGTGTACTTGACACAACACAAAACAAATTGATAACAAAATACACACAAAAAAAACTGCTGTATAATCTTACAAATGGGTCTATCACAAAATAAACTTAGGAAAATTAATTTATCTATATATCATGCATGCTCAATTTATATAAGCCAAGCTTAACAGTTTATTTTACATGTTATTTTATAGCCTGCATCTGTTCTCTGATTGCAGACTCTTTGCAAACTGCATGGTCATGATTGTTCAAGTTATAATGTAGTACGTCACGGCGTAGTGTAGAATGTCATGACACAGTGTACTAAGTCACTGAAGTTGACACTTTTTGGAAGTACGCTGAATGCGTATGACTGTCACTCCGGCAGCTTTATAAAGTTTTAAATAAGGAAATTTGTTTTACACAAATGCATTAATTTTCTTCAGAAGGCCTTTATTAACCCCCTGGAGTCGTGTGGATTCTTTTTTTTTTTTCTTTTTTTTTTGTGGATGGATGGATGGATGCTTTTTTTTTTTTTTTTTTTGTCGTCTAAATTTGCCCACCCATTCATAACCATTATAAAGATATTTTTTTAAAAATGTATCTCTAATTTTGTTCGTCTGAAAGAAGATAGTCATATACACCTAGGATGGCTTGAGGGTGAATAAATCATGGGATAATTTTCATTTGTGGGTGAACTAACCCTTTAACTATTATTTTAATGTTATCATCTCAATGAATGACATTTTTTTCTGAATAAAAATGTCTGTAAAAACAGTTGTAAGTAAATATAGATTGTAATGTGACCAGACAAAAAGATGTTATTTTGTACTATATAATGAAATAGAAAGGATATCAGTGGAAATTTGTATTATATTGTTTATGTATGTATGTATTTATTTATTTATTTATTTATTTATTTTGTATTTACTTTTTTATTTACTTATTTAGCAAAAAGGAGCAATAAACTACAAAAAGGGGAGTAAAGTACAGAGCCCAGCACATGACATGCAGGACAAAAATAGTAGGCTAATCGTGCGCTTGATTTTTCCCCCTTTATGTCGTGTGGGGCTCCTTAGTAAAGAGGCAAGAGTCTCAAAGCAATAAAATATGAAAATTTTGAAATAAATGACTGCATATAAACATTTTACACTTTAAAACATCACAGTGAGAGAGATATGAAAGAACATGTTCACTGAGCAGGTGAAGCTCAATCAGGTTCAATCAGTCTCCAGCAGAGAAATACAAAACTGTCTGAACACATTACTATAACAAAACAATCTACAAACATACACACAACAAAAGCACTGCTCAGGAGCCCTGGAATAAAACATTAATTTCCCTTTTTTGAATGATTTCACCACAATTGTGTGAGGGTTCGATTTTCAGGTTAAAGAATAGGGGTTAACTTCTGAATACTGTAAACTAGATCACATCACTTGTGCCTGATTCCTGTGACATAAAATACACATATATTGTTATATTCACACATAATAATATAACCACTCTATTATAGTAATATAGTATCTTTTCCCATTGTTGAATCTTTGGGATTTAGAAATCTGGCAGTCCTTAAAGAGAAGCACATTTCTATCAGTGTCGCATGACGACTCCTGCGTACACCACATCTTCCTCCTCTTGAGCTCTCTGTAAGAAAACACACCACAACATTACTGAACATGTATCATTATTTTAACTTACACACAAATACACATCTAGATCAGATCAGACTTTTAGCTCAAATAATACACACACATACACAGAATTAAAGTTCATACCGATTTCTGTGCTTTTCGTTTGTAGAACATGGGATCAGCGTATGTGATTTCTTCACCGCTCTGAACTGCTTCAACAAAAATGACAATTAGAGAATTATTGTTGCTTTTTCTGCCGCTCTGATTTTCATTATTTTAATATTATAATACAGGGCTGTGGGATGCTTGATTCTGATTGGTTGAAGTGTAAGGTATGAACCATGGTTTTATTAATAATAATAATAATAATAATAATAATAAAAACATGAATCATGTAATTAGCCATAGTTTTTGTTGTTGTTGTTATACAAATGTGCCAAAACAAACAAACAAACAAACAAACAAACAAACACCGTTTTACTATGATAAGGGTGTATAATAACCAGATTAGTCTGCATATCAGTGGATTCATTACTAGCGCATTATGAGCACATTAAACAAATAGTTTAGCCAACAAAATAAATTCTGACATTATTTGCCCACCCTCAAGTTGATCCAAACTTGTATGAATTTCCTTCTTCTGATGAACACAGTAGAAGAAATTTTAAAGATTGTGGGTAACAAAACATTCATTGACTTCTACAGTATTTTCCCATACTATGGAAGTGAGAAGCTACCACCAACTGTTTGGTTTCCCACATTTTTCAAACTATCTTCTTTTGTGTTCAACATTCATATGATCTCATTCAGTCATGACTTCTAGCAGGGAAACTTATTGTTCCTTTAAAAACTTGTATTTTTACAGATATGTCAGCAGTAGGGAATACTTGCCCTCTTGGTGTGTTTTCCTGCAGATGCAGAAGATCCCGACTACAGCTACAATCAACAGAGATCCAGCAGCAGCAGCAGAGATCAGTCCAATGATCAACGAGGATACGGCTTGATACAGACACAATGAAGGGTTAAAGAGAATGAATCTGTCAATCTAACCTTCAGCAACATTATATCTGAACTTCAGAGATCAGTTCAGAAAATGAACAAATATATCAGCGCTGTCGTACCTTCAGCACATGGCTGACAGAGTTGAGTGATGTTGAGATGTTTGGTCTGATGGCTGATGGGATTGTTGATCACACAGCTGTAGGTGTTTTTATCCTGATATTCCACCTCCAGAGGAAGAGAGAGACGGCTGCTGAGATCAGACACACTGATGCTGGAGAATACACTGTTTCCTTTGAACCAGGAGAGAGTCACATGACTCACATTCACAGCTGAACACACCAGTGAACATGATGATGATGATGAAGATGATGAAGAACAGTCTCTGCTGAGGACAGGAACAGGCAGACGAGCTGAAAAATATGTATTAAAAGTAGATGAGAAACTAAGACTGAAAAGTAGAACATTTAAAAACAATCTTGTAAGACTTGATTTTCCTGCTAGACAAAAACAGAGATCAAGCGTCCTGCAATAAAATAATAAAACTTATCTGGAAAAAAGATCTCAAAGAAGTAGCAATGGACAACGCCTTGCCCTAACCCCAAAAGGACAACGCCTCCCCCACCACACACACACACACACACACACACACACACACACACACACACACACACACTATCCTTTCCCCCTGAGTCAAGTCACTGAAAGTTATTCAAAATGTATAATGTAACTTGTGTATCTATTGTTTTTCCCTTTTCATGTTTGGTATCATTTAATTTGTCTCAGTGCGAATGGTAAAACGGTCTCAATTTCACAGCAGTCACTAGTATCATGAAGAAGATGGAAAACTAAGGAAAATTCTGTCCTCTTTTGGGTGGTGCCTTTTGTGAACACCCACTCCTCTCCCCCAAAACAGGTGTTGGTGTAGTAAAAATTTACAACCCTTTTGTTCTGATCTGGTATAAAAGGTAAAGTGCAAAGCAGTCAGGGGGGATTTTCTGTAGTCAGAGACCCCCACGCAGTGATGGACAAGTGTCTTCAAACACTAGTCCACCACTGTGTGTATATGCATTTCAACTGATGTTATGCATTCATTATTTCTGAATTGGTTTCTAATTATCTAACTGTATTGTAATTGGCATGATATATTTTTACTTGACAAATAAAATGTTATATTTGGTTGATTCTGTATTATTCTTAATCCATTATTTCTAGTAGATCAAAGCGATGGTATTACCTCAAATCTGTGTTCAGGATTGTTCATACGAAAGGTTTAATAGATGGAGCATAGGGCACGTCAATTAAGTCCATTTCGATTTCTGACAATCACTGCCTTAAATAAGTTGCAGTTTTCGTAAATATATAAAAACTATGCTTTTTGTTACGAGTAAGCAGAGCGCGACCGACTTAAAGGTAGATATTTACCCTGCATCCAATGTTTAAGGTCAGACTGATGAGTTTGTGTCCGGGAAGAGTGCTCAAATCGGCCGAAGTAACTCTTCTAAAGCGATACCGGGACTGCAGTGAACGAAATAATTTAAGATATAAGGTAATCAGAATAATCGAATATCTAAATTAATACATAACAAATGATTAATTTCTAATTGGAAACACAACCTAAGTGTAATAATCATTTGAAATTGGAGTCAGATTAAATGAGTGAAATTAAGTGAACTTTACAGAGACGCTGAAAAGGCATACACGCTTAAACCTTCGCCCGGGCCATTGGATTCGTTTTTGGGCTGATGGGGGGGCCTTACAATCTGATATTGAAAGACAGTGTACTGCTTGAGATGAATTAACAGATGTAATTTGTGAATAAAGCATGGAAATTTTAAGTTAAATATTTGAGAATATTTTTATTATGCCTCATTTACAATCAAGCTGTAATTAAATCATTTTGCAGGACTATTGAATAAATGTTATTCAGCTGCATATAATGAATACATGCAATGAAATTAGCCTTAACAAAGGAGTCAGCAATGTTATTTCAGGTCTAACATTATTAATATGCTTATTTTCTTAAAGTCTATAACTAAAATTGAACACTAAAGAAACACCCAAATCATCAAACAGGATAGTAATTCTCTCCTCACCATAGACAGTGAGATTGATGGTGTTGATCGTTGTGTCTCTGGAGACTGTATAAAGTCCAGAGTCTGTGGTTCTGCTGTTGATGATGGTCAGAGATCCAGTCTGATGATCCAGTTTCAGTCTGTCTCTGAATCTCCCTTCAGCAGTTTTATTATAAAACACTCTCTCTTTGTTTTTCTTCACTTTAGCTATGAGAAAATCACCAAACTTCCACTCGATCTCTTCATCTCTGTGTATTTGAGTGAAACTAGAGTTCAGAGAGACTGATTCTCCCTCAGTCACTGACTCTGACTTCACTGCATCAGCAACAAACACACCTGAACACAAACACACATACTCTGAGAGTCAGTGGATTTGGAGTTTTTCTCACTTTGGAACAATCATTGGATAAGAAAAATAACATCATGATCAAATGTTTATATTAGTCTAATAAAACATTAAAACGAAAGATGGATAATAACAGAATTGTTTGGTTGTGGGCAAATAATAATAAGTCATAAAAATACTCACCAGTCAGACTCCATGAGCACAAACAGATGAATATAAACATGTCAGATATGTTGTTGTGTCTAGATCAGAAAAGGAAATCCCAGCAGAAATGGTCTAATAAAGGCTGAAAGTGTCAGAAGATCAGGAGAGGACAGTGCTGTGGGTCTGTAGTGAAGCTCAGAGTGAATAATAAGCTCCTCTAGAGCACTTCCCTTCAGAGCCTCTGTCGCCTGTGGCTTCTCACTTATATGGGTTTATCTATAGACCTATTTCAGTAAAAACTTTTACAAAGTAACCTCACGTCTACAGTGCTGCAACAGCTTGAGACTGTCTACCCTGGACACGACAAAGCGACTGTCTCAAATTCATTTGTCCTTCATGTCTGTTAGTAGGGCGAATGTTTAGAGCACACTGAAGAAGAACAGCGTCGAGTGTTTACAGTAACACGGGTTATAATGGCTTCTGAAGTCTTAAACGGTGAAGTTTAAGAAGAATTACTACTGACTGATGTTCCCATTCCTCCCAGTCCAGTGTTATAAAAGATTGCTTTAAAAATACTGAAGTTTGATAAAATGACATGTTATAAAATATTGAAATATTACTGAAATCCAATTCTGAGCCGATGAGTTCATCAACATTATCTCAGTGGTTAGTCATCTCACACCAAGAATATACCCTGCATTTACTCCGGTAAAATGGGTAGAGGATGTTTTACAAACAGAAAGAAAAAAAAAATTATATTTGTATATAAAGCCTACTTCCTTCATGTATCTGCAGCTGGTTCTGCAACTGATTCTTCATGAGCATCTAATGTTAGCCTATTTTATTTATTTATTTATTTAAAAATAAACAATTAAAAACATTATTTAATAATAATAATAATAATAATAATAAATAAGCATAATAAATGATTTATGCTTTAACCATGCCCCACTTTTCAAAAGCAAGTTTTGTGTTGGCTTTATGCATAACTTGTACATTAAAACCCCTAATGTATTAAAGAAAAATGCAATAGTTTGAACTTGTTTGTGGAAATAATATATAGTTCAGCTTTATACAGTTCTGCTCATCTCTGTCCTGGTGTCAAATCATCCATCATCCTTCTTACTTCTTGTCAAGTTATTGCTACATTTAAGACACATGCAGATCCTGACAAACTTTTAAATGATTTATTGTTTTATTTCACAAGAACAAATCTTTAAAATGTGCTCTTGACCCAAAATAACAATTAAAAAATCTCTCCTGACTAAAAACTAAATAATCTAACAAATATAATCACTCGTCTATTCAAAGGAAATGATTTCCACTTATTAAAGTCTGTCTGTTCACACTAAAAACATCATCATGAGAGATTAAAGACTGAGAAACAGCATAAAAAACAAGAAAGAAAAAAACATTACATTTACTATATAAAAATACAAGTTAAATTAAATGAGCTGACCATTAATCATGGCTTACAACAAATGTTTGATCAATATCATGGTATTTTTCTGTTGTCATAAATATAACAGTGAAATGGGTAAACATATATCACTATATTCATTCATACTCCAATAAACTAATAAAACATCAAGAAATTTAAAAACATATCATAACCACCAACAATCTGTCAGCAAACACAAGTAATAATCTTCTTAATGCTTTTATTTAGATACCGGTTTTCGAGATCATTATCTCATCAAGCAGGAAATCACTTTATATTTTATTGCTTTTTTATTATTACAGTCACTAACAACAGAGACTGTGTAAAAATACATGAAAACAAGCCAGCAAGAACACAAGCTGTCATCAAGGCCAGAAGAGGACATACAAAATATTACATTTTTTGGTTGTTATGTGTGACTATTTTTATAGACTATTTATTGCCTAATTAATTAATAATTTTAGCAAATAAATTAAATTTATTAGTTTTAAACAAGTTTTTGACACATTCTTAAAATATTTGTGTTTGATGTGAAAATTATAAAAAGAGTAAACTAAAAAGGAGATGCATTTAGATTGATAATGATAATTGATAATGATTTTTAAAATAATATTTCTCTACAGTTGTTCAAGATCATCTCTACCTTCCTGGTATCTGATTAATCAGAGTTTGATGGATATTTCTGGACGCTCTTCTTCTGTTGAAGACTTCTGGATCTGATGTCATAAACCAGAACTGCCACAGTAGCCACGCCCACCAGAGCAGAGAGAGCCAATCGGATCACAGCTTCAGTAAAGCCACAACAGTGGACTTGTGAGAGAAGAAATGAGCAATGTTAAAATAGAAATATTGTTTAGTTTGTGAAAATATACATATATACAGATATCATCAGTGAAATACCTGCAGCACATGTGTGACAGAGCTGAGTGTTGTTGAGGTGTTGAGTCTGGTTTCTGATGGGATTGTTCAGCACACAGCTGTAGGAATCATCCACACACTCCAGATGGAGAAGAAGATCAGACCGGCTGCTGAGATCAGACACTCTGATGCTGGAGAATGAACTGTTTCCTTTGAACCAGGAGAGAGTCACATGACTCACATTCACAGCTGAACACACCAATGAACATGATGATGATGATGAAGATGATGATGAAGAGTTACTGCTGATGACAGGAACAGGCAGACGAGCTGAAAACATGACAGAATGAATCAGATTCAGTAGAAATCACTGTGATCAGCATCATCACAGAATTCTCCATCATTTTATCATATTCTCAGTAACATGATCTGCTGAATTTAGTCCACAGATGTAACAGGATAGTAATTCTCTCCTCACCATAGACAGTGAGATTGATCGTGTTGATCGTCATGTCTGTTCTGCTGCTGAAGACTGTATAAAGTCCAGAGTCTGTGGTTCTGCTGTTGATGATGGTCAGAGATCCAGTCTGATGATCCAGTTTCAGTCTGTCTCTGAATCTCCTAGCAGCAGTACTATTATAAAACTTGCTCTCTTTGTTTTTCTTTACTTTAGCTATGAGAAATTGACCAAACTTCCACTCGATCTCTTCATCTCTGTGTATTTGAGTGAAACTAGAGTTCAGAGAGACTGATTCTCCCTCAGTCACTGACTCTGACTTCACTGCATCAGCAACAAACACACCTGAACACAAACACACACACAAACACTCTGGAGAGTCACCGGATTTGGAGTTTTTGTTAATTTGAAAAAAAAATAAAATAAATAAATAAATAAAAATAATAATAAACAAATAAATAAACATATATCTGCAGAACCGCTCTTCACTAATTTCAATGTATAATTCAATAATGTCTAATAAATTAAACCTTTGATTTCAATGGATGAGAAAAATGACTAAATAACATCATGAACAAAGATAATTGAGTTCAGTGACAAAAAGTGAAAATGACTGAAATAATATGATGGATTGTATGTGGACAAATGATAATAAGCTTTATACAGAAATAAAGCCATAAAATACTTACCATTCAGACTCCATAAGAACAAATAGATGAATATAAACATGTCCATGTCATTTATATTTTTTGGCATTTCGGTAACCGGTTTTAAATTACAACAGTTCCTAAATTCCCAAGTTCATAAAAGCAACATTTAAACACAAAAAGCCATAAATGTGATCATAAAGGTTGAAGATCTGGAGAAACAGCGACAGAAGAGCTGAAGGGACAGTCAGTGCTGCAGGTCTGTTGTGAAGTGGAGGAGTGAATCATCTGCTTCTGTGTGAAACCACTTGATGACGTCACAGCTTAATCCTCATTGGTCTAAACAGTTGCATTCTGTTCTCTTCTAAAAGGTATGAATAAACATGACATGGATCGCCTGGGCCCGGGTAACTTTTGAGGTCTGGTACAAATATGACAAAAATACATAGGCTACAGTTCCATAAGCACAATTAATCATTAAAATATTGATTCTCGATTGAAACACACTCGCGATCTTATTCCTAAATGACAACAATTCCGCAGTCTATTAAACGTTTAAAGCCCAGCAAACACATTTACGTTGTGGCAACGTCGGTGTCACGTTGCAGTTCTACTATGGCAACGTCGCGGTTTACGTGCCTACAACGTTGTGACAACGTGGAATTGTAAGATGCCTCGGGGCTGCAACAACGTTATAGCGGAACTGCGACACGATGTTCTGACAACATTTTTTTTTAAATGGTAGATTATAAATATTTCCCATTCTGCGTGTTATATTTTGTGGTTATCTTAATCACTCGACATTAGATCACTATATGTTTATACTTATTATTATTTATGGGCAACAAATTAGTCAATTATAATCAACACCTGCAAATGTACACTTTGAAGAGTAAAAATGACATACAAGGTTATATAATTCTTGGACAAGATAAGGACAAGATAAGAGCGAGGACATGAGTAAAGTACAGCCTTGTACTGATGCACTATGTTTTATACACATCTTAAGAGATATGGTGGACATTCATAGGCCTATTAAATTTGTATTATTTACCTGTTTTTACATCATGAAAATCTGTAAGACTTTAGTTATATGTTGGACATATATGACATATAGGATTGAAAATACATAAATATTATGCAATTTGTATATGTGTTTTTTGCAGCATATATGTCCCTTATAATATTCTGTTAGAACATATAAGAATCACATATGTTTTTAACAAAACTTTTTCATATGGGTAAATGATGACAGAACTTTCATTTTGTGACTTAAAATTATATAAGGTATTTTAAATATACAATCTCTTATTTACATAATTTACACTTGTGTTTTTAATGAAAGGATTAGCAGTGTTAAGCGGATTCTGACTTTCTGAGTAGCACCTCTGATTGGTCATGTCGTTCCAAACTTGTATGATGTACTTCTGTGGATCTCAAATGAACGTGTTTTAGTATGTGAACAATATTTTCAGTTTTGAGACTCATGTTCATTCTTTTTTTTTTTTTCAATAATAGGCATGTTCCATATCGTTTCTTTTTTGGAAACAAATGAGGTGGAAGTGGTGCCCAGCGGTTGGGTAGATGGTGACCAATGTGTCTGGCCACGCCTAAGAGGGGAGAGCCTCACAAAGGCTGTGAAACTTGCAATGAAACCCAAGAAAGAGTGGAAAATCTTTAAAGTAAAACTTCTCTACACAACAGGTATTTCTTTCATGTTTAACCCCAATAAATATATGCGATACATAATATTTAATATCTCACTATAAGTTTTGCGTTTTATCAACCAAATTAAGAAAAACAGATTTTTATTGCAAAAGAAAAATAATTGATAGTGTTTAGAATATCTATGGATTCTATCAACTTTTCTATTTTTATACAATGTTATAAAATGTATAAATTTTTTATAAATTATGCTCATGTTTATTCTGTTTATGTCCCTTTCACACAGTAAGCCCGGTAAATTACTGTAAAATTACCAGTACAACTTTTCCACTAAACACAGAAAGATGCTGTTCAAACACGCAATGACGTTCTGTCTTTTTACCAGTAAGATACCATTCACACATCAGTACCAGAATACTAGTAGCCTCTGATGTTAGTTCACCCAAAAATTAAAATTATTTCATTGATTCCGTTATGTCGTTCTGAACCCGTAAGACCTTTGTTAATTTTTGGAACACAAATGAGAATATTTTAGATGAAATCCGAGAGGTTTCTGAACCATCCATATGCAGCGATGTCTTTTCAATGCCCAGAAAGGTAGTAAAGAATTTGTTAAAATAATCCATGTGACTACAGTGGTTCAACTTTAATGTTATGAAGCGATGAGAATACTTTTTGTGTGCAATTTTGGGATTAATGACATAGCAGTCTACAGGTGGTCAGAAACCTCTTTGGATTTTTATCGTAAATATCTTAATTTGTGATGAAAGATGAACAAAGGTCTAATGGTGTGTTCACACCGAACGCGAATTTAATTATTTGCACGAGTAGATTACATAAAAAGTCAATGCAAAGACACGAATAGACGTGAATTGGGCGACGCGTTTGCCACAAACATCTTCCACGCAAGTTGAAAAATTTGAACTCGAGCGGAAGATTCACATGACGCGTTGTTGCGCCAGCCAATCAACGAAGAGCTAATTGATACATCCGGTCTATCACTGTTGTCGAAAATGGAGGAGATGCTAATTGTTGCCGTCTGGGTACCCAGACACGTTGGCATTTGTTTGGCTTTCCTCTGTATTTGGGACTTCCACAACAAGTACAGAGCAGCAATATCTTTTATTTCAGACATGACGGAAACGTATGCCAGAAAGAAACTGTGGTGTTGTTTTTTTATTCGCGAGTGACACGGTTCAAAAGCGAATGGGTTCAAAATGTTCAAGCGTCTAACTAGACGCGATATTTGATGCTCTATTCACGTTAGGTGTAAACACACCATTACAGGTTTGGAATGACATAACAGTCACAAATTAATGGCAGAATTATAATTTGTGGGTGGACTATCCCTTTAAACACTGAACTGCTTTTTTCATCCACCTGGATGAGAAGTGCTTTAGTTTCATCTGTCCAAGTTGACAACATTATTTTAATGTTAACGTTAATTTACCAGTAAATAATGTATGTGTGAAAGGGACTATTTAGGCAATGTGGTTGTCATTTAGTCTTACATGTGTTTTAGACAACTATGAAGATGCCAGGAAAAAGCTCCCTGAAGCAGAACTCTTCTCTGACATTCAATCTGATACAGAGAGTGGGGCTAAAAAACCTAGACGAATTATGTAAGCAAACATCTCTTTTCCAACATGAGTTTTTTATTCTGTTATGAGTTTTATTTTATTGTTTTTATTATTGTTTCTCAAAATTTTTAAATAGAAAATATCTCTTTCTGTATATGGCAGTATTTACCTTGTGTCAATTTCTATTTTTCTATGAAAGGAAGAGCTTTAGACTTCAAAAGGCCTGGAACCACCGCCTCGTATTAAGCCACCAGTTTTTCAAACATTTAGTCAGTCAACTCAAAGCCCCTCTTCAGCAAGACAGCAGCCTCCTCTCTGCCAGCCAGCTAGTCAGCACCAGCAAGTGACCAATCCCCTTCCTACCAGCCAGCTAGTCAAAATCACCAACCACCTCTCTACCAGCCAGCTAGTCAGCCACCAGCAAGTGACCAATCCCAGTTCAACAAGACAGCTAGTCAGCCACCAGCAAGTGACCAATCCCAGTTCAACAAGACAGCTAGTCAGCCACCAGCAAGTGACCAATCCCAGTTCTACCAGCCAACTAGTCAGCCACCAGCAAGTGACCAATCCCCGTTCTACAAGCCAACTAGTCAGCCACCAGCAAGTGACCAATCCCCGTTCTACAAGCCAACTAGTCAGCCACCAGCAAGTGACCAATCCCCGTTCTACAAGCCAACTAGTCAGCCACCAGCAAGTGACCAATCCCAGTTCAACAAGACAGCTAGTCAGCCACCAGCAAGTGACCAATCCCCGTTCTACAAGCCAACTAGTCAGCCACCAGCAAGTGACCAATCCCAGTTCTACAAGCCAACTAGTCAGCCACCAGCAAGTGACCAATCCCCGTTCTACAAGCCAACTAGTCAGCCACCAGCAAGTGACCAATCCCCGTTCTACAAGCCAGCTAGTCAGCCACCAGCAAGTGACCAATCCCCGTTCTACCAGCCAGCTAGTCAGCCACCAGCAAGTGACCAATCCCCGTTCTACAAGCCAGCTAGTCAGCCACCAGCAAGTGACCAATCCCCGTTCTACAAGCCAACTAGTCAGCCACCAGCAAGTGACCAATCCCCGTTCTACAAGCCAGCTAGTCAGCCACCAGCAAGTGACCAATCCCCGTTCTACAAGCCAACTAGTCAGCCACCAGCAAGTGACCAATCCCCGTTCTACAAGCCAGCTAGTCAGCCACCAGCAAGTGACCAATCCCCGTTCTACAAGCCAACTAGTCAGCCACCAGCAAGTGACCAATCCCCGTTCTACAAGCCAACTAGTCAGCCACCAGCAAGTGACCAATCCCCGTTCTACAAGCCAACTAGTCAGCCACCAGCAAGTGACCAATCCCCGTTCTACAAGCCAGCTAGTCAGCCACCAGCAAGTGACCAATCCCCGTTCTACAAGCCAACTAGTCAGCCACCAGCAAGTGACCAATCCCCGTTCTACAAGCCAGCTAGTCAGCCACCAGCAAGTGACCAATCCCCGTTCTACAAGCCAACTAGTCAGCCACCAGCAAGTGACCAATCCCCGTTCTACAAGCCAACTAGTCAGCCACCAGCAAGTGACCAATCCCCGTTCTACAAGCCAACTAGTCAGCCACCAGCAAGTGACCAATCCCCGTTCTACAAGCCAACTAGTCAGCCACCAGCAAGTGACCAATCCCCGTTCTACAAGCCAACTAGTCAGCCACCAGCAAGTGACCAATCCCCGTTCTACATGCCAACTAGTCAGCCACCAGCAAGTGACCAATCCCCGTTCTACAAGCCAACTAGTCAGCCACCAGCAAGTGACCAATCCCAGTTCAACAAGACAGCTAGTCAGCCACCAGCAAGTGACCAATCCCCGTTCTACAAGCCAACTAGTCAGCCACCAGCAAGTGACCAATCCCAGTTCTACAAGCCAACTAGTCAGCCACCAGCAAGTGACCAATCCCCGTTCTACCAGCCAACTAGTCAGCCACCAGCAAGTGACCAATCCCCGTTCTACCAGCCAGCTAGTCAGCCACCAGCAAGTGACCAATCCCCGTTCTACCAGCCAGCTAGTCAGCCACCAGCAAGTGACCAATCCCCGTTCTACAAGCCAACTAGTCAGCCACCAGCAAGTGACCAATCCCCGTTCTACAAGCCAGCTAGTCAGCCACCAGCAAGTGACCAATCCCCGTTCTACAAGCCAGCTAGTCAGCCACCAGCAAGTGACCAATCCCCGTTCTACAAGCCAACTAGTCAGCCACCAGCAAGTGACCAATCCCCGTTCTACAAGCCAACTAGTCAGCCACCAGCAAGTGACCAATCCCCGTTCTACAAGCCAACTAGTCAGCCACCAGCAAGTGACCAATCCCCGTTCTACAAGCCAACTAGTCAGCCACCAGCAAGTGACCAATCCCCGTTCTACAAGCCAACTAGTCAGCCACCAGCAAGTGACCAATCCCCGTTCTACAAGCCAGCTAGTCAGCCACCAGCAAGTGACCAATCCCCGTTCTACAAGCCAACTAGTCAGCCACCAGCAAGTGACCAATCCCCGTTCTACAAGCCAACTAGTCAGCCACCAGCAAGTGACCAATCCCCGTTCTACAAGCCAGCTAGTCAGCCACCAGCATGGAGCCAACCACCTCTCCAACAGCTAGCTAGTCAGCCACTGCTAAATCACCAACCATCTCTCTTGCAGCTAAATAGCCAGCCAAGTTTAGATTACTTGCAGCCAGCAGGCTCAGAATCTGGCATAAGGAGAAACCAACCACTACAAAGTATGTTATACAATTGTGCAACTTTAAAAATAACACAGGTTTAATACTCTTGATTAATATCTACGATGATTGGTTGTAGAGCAGGGGTCGGCAAGTAACTTTGGCCGTGCGCCACTATTTTTTTTAGCTAGTAGATGGCGGGCCAGCTACACGGAGTAGGCCTATGGATACAAATTAAATACTTTTAATGAGTCTTAATCGTTTTTTTTTTTTTTTCAAATTAAAATCAAATAAAACATGAAAAAAGACTTGTTTTTCCTTTATTTATTTCCTGAACTAAAATGATAAAAACGAGTAACGACAGGTTTTCTGATTGTGTGCTCAGATCAAAAATAGAAAAAATGAATTACTGGATTAGACAAATTTTAATTTTGATTTTTAATTTAACACCTTAGGCATATATCAATTAAATCATTTTAAACAGATCAAGTACTATTGTGGTAGCCTAACAGATAACAGCCATTTTAATAAAGAATAGCAATCATGCCTCATTCGCTTATAGTCCGACTTTATTCCAACTTTATTCCTTTTATTATTATTATTTATTTGGGACACACACATACACACCTAAGGTTTAAGGAGGTCTGTGCGGGACTTTTTTTTTTTTCGTCCCGCTCCCACAAGGTTTTATTCAGCAACCACTTAAAATACACTCTGTGTTCACCCGCTTTATTTCCCGACCAGACGGGTCCGCAAAATTTAGATCTCGTTTCCAGAACCTCACATTCAGATGTCTCTAACGGAAAGAGAGAGATTAAGTAGCCTATAACAATTATAAATGCTATACAAAAATTGTGTTCGTGTCAATATAAATATTATTTTAACATTATAGGCTACTGTCAGCAGAGAAAAAAAATGTCACAGAAAAAATTAATGAAATATAAATAACATAAATTAAATAGGACAAAGCTTATCACTCAAATTTCTAAGCAACATAAACGAAAACCATATTGCCCTACTGACAAATGAAGTAGGCTATTTTCTGGCAAACTATTTCAAACATCCGTGCAAAAAAAGAATGTTGTTGACCGACAATGGTTTCAGTAGCAAACAGCTCCTCAGAGCGAGGTGTACAGGTGGTCTGAATGAAGTGCGGATAGATGGCTTCGTCCAAAGGTAGCCTACACTGTAAAAAATGACCGTGATTTTAACAGTAAAAGACTGTAAAAATGCTGCGGTGAAAAACTGTTGATTGGTTTACAGAAAGTTTCCGTACTATATACGGTCAATAACTGTAATAGATCTAATGGTACATTTAATGTAATTTTACGGTAAAATACCGTTAAATTCACAGTTTTTGGAAGTGAAAAATAACAATTCATTGTAAAATTTACAGTGAAAAACCGTATATTGACATTCCTACAATTCCCTGCATGACACTTCACATTTGATATATTTTCGTTGAAATAACTCTGTTTCTTCTTAGTTTTTCTCATTTTTTTCTAATCAGTTATGTACATTAGGGTTTTATGTTACATCTAATGTTGTTAAATTAATGTTTATTGCATTTTTAAAATTTCATGCATGTTACCATGATGGTGTTTAGTGTGTATGTGAATGACACTGTGTGCACCTTCTATATATTAGTATTTTTCTCCTCAGCTTGTGGAAAATCTGCTGGTGATGAACTTTGATTCATCATGTGACTCTTATCACCACTGTGTTTGGTGACTGTCAGTGTATTATAAAGATACAAAACAGATATCAGTACTTCATTAGGTTGGTAAATTAACATTATATCAGTTAATGAAATATGTTATTTTACCGTAAATTTAACAGATTTAAAATGTAAAATTCACATGTAACTCCGTAAGTATGTTTACGGTTTGATGTCATTTTTACAGTATTGTTCTGGTAACCACAGCTGCCGGTATTTTTCCGTAGAAACAACGGGATTTTTTTTACAGTGTACACCAGAGTTTCGACCGCTACCGTCTTTATACTTTAAAATTTAATCCCGCTGCATGATTCCTTATGGGCGTTTCACACAGTATGCAGTGAAATCGCCGCGCGACTACAACTTTTCTCAAGTAGTGGAAGCATTCAAGTTGTGCAGCATTTAGTTCAAATATTTTTTATCAGGTAGCCTAATATATATTATTTACCATTGTGTTATACCCGAATAAAAAATAATAATAACAGAAAATCGGAAAACGAGTCGCATTCGTTTTTTTCATTTTAGTTCAGGAAATAAATAATGGAAAAAACAAGTCGGTTTAAATGTTTCAATTTTTGGTTTTGATAAAAATGATTGAACGAATGATACACAGGGCCTATTTGTAAAACTTATTGTAAAATAAAAATAGGCTGATTAAAAAAACAAAAAACAAACGGACTTCCAAAATAATCCGGCGTGCCAGAAAATATTATTGCCGCCTGTTGCCGACCCCCGTTGTAGAGAATATTAATGTTCTTTGGATATATGGCATTTAGAAAATAATCTATTAAATTATCTAAACTGTTCTGGTGGAGAATATATCAAGTCCTAATGCAACACATTGACTTGATTGATGTGTCAGTCACCTAATATGCATGTTAATTTCTTTCAGTTTTGCTAATGGAGATATTGACAAAACAAGAAATGCTTCTAGATCAGCAAAATACAATTATGAGAATTACAGTCAACACATCGCCCAAGGCCTGATGTCCATGATGGGGCCAAGTTCAGAGATCGTCTTCCTGTCAAAGATGTAGAGTCTCTCCAGTGCCTGGAGGCTGAGCTGAAGATGAACCCTGATTCTAAATCAGAATTGGTAAGAAATAAAATATAGCCTAGTAGTTCAAAACAGAAAAGAAATTAAAAAAATAAAATACTTCATAGTCTTCCCTGTATGAACTAAATATAAATCTGTTCTTATTAAAGCTATAACGGTGCATTCACACGCGGCGTAGCGCTACAGTTTTTTCCCCCATTTACTTTGAATGGCTGATATCGTTGCCAAACCGTTCCGTTGTGTCGCTTCACTGGCATTGCTTGCGGCAGAAGTTGAAACTTTTCAAGCGCCAATGAAGGCGTCAGCCAATCACATCACCTTTATGCAAATATCCTAGAGCGTTGCATATGGAAGTAATTTAATGCCAAATGTTTTTGAAATAAAAAGCTTGTTGAATTGCACTAATTGAAAAAAAATATGCATTACATTAGCTGTGCTTGCATTTTGATGCACTGTATTTTTAAGGCTTGCATTTTTATAGGCTGAAATTCAACATGGTCGTATATTTAAGCTGTGAATATTTCAATTAAAAATATTTCAAACACATTTTCATTATTAAAAATTCAATTATTCATATTCACCTTTCAGATTTCACTTCCAAAATATTCATTGTTTAAAAATGCAACCTATAAAATTCGACTAGCAATTTTCAGTCCATTTTATTTCACTTTTCAAATTCGCTTCCACAAATCCAGTGGTTCAAATTCGGCAGAAAATTCAACATTTCACATCCGGGAACTGCAGGAAAAGCAGTAGAGTGCCGATGCATGATATCCATCTGCTGTTAGTCTTCTTCACCAGCAGGTGCCGCTAGCGGCTGTTTAAGACCAGAGCAACAGCCAGTAAGTCATCATTCATGGTGGCGCTGTTTTGCGGCTACAAGCAGCTTTAGCTCGTGTCCGTGTTATTGAGTTTTAAACGTCTTTTAGGGTTTTAATTCCCCTCTGTGGTGTGCTGTTTTAATGTTGTCTGTTTTATGAACATTTGCTGAGTATCTGAGGGATGGAAGTCATTTTTTACGCCCTATTTTTAGTGTTTGTTTTAAACTTAGTTTGGAGCGACCAGCAGCACACATTACGATACACCTGTGAATTCCTATTGGGATTACAATGGAGCCATCCTGCCGTGACAGACTTCAACATCAATTTACTGACTGGGAATCTGCCTTTGGAATTACTTATTGATAGAAACATTAACTTTACAAAACAAGGCCAAACCAGGAAGCAGGGGAAAAGGGGTGGTGTGAAACAGCGAACCAGGAAGCTACTGAGCAGGAATCGCATCCCTTTGCCTTCAGTCATACTGGCTAATGTGCGGTCCCTCAGGAACAAGACTGAGGAACTACGGGCAAATGTTTTGCATCTGCGGGACTACAGGGACACGTGTCTTATGGCTTTTACAGAGACTTGGCTCACTGAGTCGGATTCGGACTCGGCACTGGAGATCGCTTTGGAGCCCCTCTGCGCCTGGACCGGGACAGTGAGGTGACACATAAAATGCTGGGTGGAGGGGTCTGTTTGTATATAAATCGCAGATGGTGCAACAATATTACTGTGCGAGAGCGGATGTCACCCTGACATTGAACTGTTGTCTGTCTCACTACGGCCGTACTATCTCCCCAGAGAGTTCCCCCAGATTTTTGTGACTGTGGCTTATATCCACTCCAAAGCTGATGCCAAACCCGCCGCGGACATTGTTTTTAAAGCCGTAAACAAACTTCAGTCTATTTCCCCTGCCGCTCCTAATTTTATTCTTGGCGATTTTAACCATTGTAACTTAAAGAAAACACTGAACAGCGTTTATCAGTATGTAACATGCCCCACACGACGTAATAAAACTCTTGATCTGTGCTACGGCTCCATTAAAGGCGCATATACGTCCAAGGCGGGGCCAGCGCTAGGCGCCTCTGACCACAACTCTGTCCACCTCTTACCCGCCTACACCTCGGTGCTGAGGAGGGAGAAGCCTGTCAGAAAACAGGTGAAGGTTTGGACTGAGAATAGCTCTTCAGCGCTACAAGCCTGCTTCGAGTGCACAGACTGGACAGTGTTTCAGGACTCCTGTTCTGATATTGATGATCTTACTGACGTTGTCTGCAGCTATATCTCTTTTTGCAAAGACTCTGTTCTTCCGAATAGGGAAGTTAAGGTGTATCCAAACAACAAACAGTCGATCTCCAAGGACATTAAAGAATTGCTAATCAAACGAAAAACTGTTTTTAATGAAGGTGATGTGAATGCAGAGAGGGCTGTGAGAAAAGAGATCAGGGCTGAAATTAAAAAAGCTAAATTAAGGTACAAAGAAAAAATTGAGGCAGATTTGAGAAGTAATAATTTAAAGAAAACCTGGAGAGGAATGAAAACATTGATTGGGTCTAATGATAAAGCCAATAGAGTTGTCCTTGATGGCTTTTCATCTGATAAACATTTGGCTGATGAATTTAATGTATTTTATTCTCGATTTAACAATTCAGAATTTAATGATGAAATGAAAGGTATCAGGGCTATCACAAAGGCAGCTCCATCCATTACTGTTGACAGTAGTTCTGTGGCTAACATTTTCAGGCACATCAGATCAAAAAGTCCGGGGCCAGATGATATTTGTGGGCAATTATTAAGAACATGTGCTGATCAACTCTGTTATATCTTTCAGTTAATTTTTAATTTGTCATTGTCACAACAAAGAGTCCCCAGAAGTTGGAAGCATTCCATTATTGTGCCTATAGCCAAGTGCAGCTCCCCAAAATTCTTGAATGATTATAGACCTGTAGCCTTGACCTCATTGGTTATGAAAAGCTTTGAGAAAATTATCAAAGAGGCTGTCCTACTGCAGGTTGGAGATCAGTTAGATCCACTGCAGTTTGCATACAGGTCTGGCAGGGGCGTGGAGGATGCTGTGATCACACTACTGCACTTTATTTTTAGCCACCTGGATAGAGCAAAGACTCATGTTAGACTTTTATTTGTTGATTTTACTTCTGCTTTTAACACCATTCGGCCCTTCCTGCTCGCTGAGAGATTGATTGCGGATTTTAACCTTGATTTGAATTTGGTGGGCTGGTTATTGGATTTTTTAACAGACAGATCCCAGAGTGTAAGGGCCAACAGCACCCTGTCTGAAGTCACTTTTACATCCACTGGTTCCCCCCAAGGTTGCTGTCTGTCTCCTCTTCTGTACATCCTGTACACAAACCAGTGTCGCAGTTTGTAACAGGACAGATACATACTTAAGTTCGCTGATGATTCTGTCATTGTCAGCCTGCTATCAGGGGATGAGCGGGACCATTGGCCAGTCCTCAGTGAGTTTGTAGAGTGGTGCGATAGCTCTTTTTTACAGTTGAATGTATCTAAAACTAAGGACATGATCATTGATTTTCGTAGGACACCACCTCCTCCTACAGTCACGGTTATTAAAGGCACGGACATTGAGCTTGTGGAGACATACAAATATCTTGGAGTCATTTTAGACAACAAACTGTGTTTTGAACCTTTGGTTGACGCTGTCTCAAAGAAAATCCAACAAAGATTGTACTTCCTTAGGAAAATGAACACTTTTAATGTTTCTTCAGAAATGATGTCTCTGTTTTATCGTGCTTTTATTGAATCGGTTTTATCTTTTTTTATAGCTGCTTGGTTTGGTAGCCTCTCCCTGACAAATAAAAACAGACTTGGTAATCTGGTCAAAGTGGCGAGCAAGATTTCCAGGAGAAGTCAGGCTCAACCTGGGGAGTTATACATAAAACAGGTCCAGAGGAAAGCTAGAGTTATAGCTCAATCACAGGATCATCCCCTTAGAATAAAGTTTGAGCTTTTGCCCTCTGAGCGGCGCTATCGAGTTCCTAGCTGCAAAACAAAGAGGATGCAAATATCTTTTATTCCGTCAGCTGTGAGGCACCTTAATGGCACTTAGCACTTTGTAATAACTAGCACAAGTTGCATTTTTGTACTTGATCGTGTCTTGTATTTATTTATTTATTCATTTGCACAGTAAGTACATTGGGCGTTACTGTGAATTCCTTCTCTGCTGGTTGGTTTTTGTTGGTGAGTGTTGTTGTATGTTATGTGTTTTTTAAGTGGAGCATTGCTGCAAATCCAATTTCCCCTTGTGGGACAATAAAGGTACTTTGACTTTGACTTTTCATTCATAAAAACGGATTTACAGAATTAGAGCAAGCGGTAAGTGAATGTGTGATGATTATCAGGGCCAGTATACATGCAGAAAAGCTGATAAAGACACAAAAGCTGCATTTATGTTTAATTCAGTGTCTTTACGGTTATTTCCCTGTGTAGGCTACAGCTTACTCTAGTGAACAAGATAACGTTATTTCCCGATGCTGGTGTACAGATCAAACGTTAACTCTGAGGTAGACAAATATTTCTCTCTGTTGTTTAGTTTCCTTAACTTTATATCGTGGCGCTGTGTTGTAATACTATGGTTTCCCTCATTCGTCATAGGATTCCCCTGCCAGGACATATAAAACTCTTAACACAGCTCAATGGACTCATACAGTGATATAAAAGACCCAACTCGCACCTCATTTTTGATGTAAGCTATACTATAGAGGCTCCAAGAAAGGAGATACTGGCATAAAGTTAGTTTGACACTGAACGTTTGATATTTGCAAATTTAGGGACCGTCTCTAAAGTTACGACATTGGTCTTCACGTTTCTACCTTCTACCAAACTCTTGTACACACATGCACATATACATATTCAAACACACCTCACTCAAAGTACATCCATATATACTATTTCTTTCTTTCTTCTTCTTTTTTTTTACACGTTCATCACACAATTCGTTCTACATTTTAATTTTTATTTTACCTGATCATATATTATCCTGCTTATACAAATGTTACATTGTGTTGCCAAAGCATTTTTATGAGCAGGAAAAATAAAATTAACTAAGCAGAACTAATTGTGTGATGAATGTGTTAAAAAAAAAAAAAAAAAAAAAGCATATGTGCAGGCACTTTGTGTGTGTTTGTGTTTACAATAAGATTCATAATGTATTAACTAATGTGAACTATCCATGAGCAATACGTTTGTTACTGTATTTGTTAATCTTTGTTAACGTTAATAAACATACAGCAGTTCATTGATCATGTTACTTCACTGTGCATTAACTAACGTTAATACAACTCTTGATTTTAATAATGTATTAGTAAACGCTGAAATTAACATTAACAAAGATTAATAAGTGCTGTAGAAGTGCAGTTCATTGTTCGTTCATATCAACTATTTAATATAAAGTGTTACCTTTTATTTTAATAAACATCAAAAATCTAAAATGTTTGCATTATACCTGTGACCTAGATGAACAATTTACAATTCGTTTTGTGACTGTAAATCATTCTCTTTAAACGCTATTGAAGGAAGAAATGCGAATACCAAATGTCGTAACTTTAGAGACGGTCCCTAAATTTGCGAATATCAAACGTTCAGCGTCAAACTAACTTTATGCCAGTATCTGCTTTCTTGGAGCCTCTATAGCAGGGATGGACAACTCCGGTCCTGGAGGGCCAGTGTCCTGCAGAGTTTATCTCCATCCCTGATAAAAACTCACTTGCCTATAACTTTCTACTAATCCTAAAGACCTTGATTAACTGGTTCAGGTGTGTTTGATTAGGGTTGGAGCTAAACTCTGCTGGACACTGGCCCTCCAGGACCGGAGTTGTCCATCCCTGCTCTATAGTATAGCTTACATCAAAAATGAGGTGCGAGTTGGGTCTTTTATATCACTGTATGAGTCCATTAAGCTGTGTTAAGAGTTTTATATGTCCTGGCAGGGGAATCCTATGACGAATGAGGGAAACCATAGTATTACAACACAGCGCCACGATATAAAGTTAAGGAAACTAAACAACAGAGGGAAATATTTGTCTACCTCAGAGTTAACGTTTGATCTGTACACCAGCATCGGGAAATAACGTTATCTTGTTCACTAGAGTAAGCTGTAGCCTACACAGGGAAATAACCGTAAAGACACTGAATTAAACAAATGCAGCTTTTGTGTCTTTATCAGCTTTTCTGCATGTATACTGGCCCTGATAATCATCACACATTCACTTACCGCTTGCTCTAATTCTGTAAATCCGTTTTTATGAATGAATGATGACTAACTGGCTGTTGCTCTGGTCTTAAACAGCCGCTAGCGGCACCTGCTGGTGAAGAAGACTAACAGCAGATGGATATCATGCATCGGCACTCTACTGCTTTTCCTGCAGTTCCCGGATGTGAAATGTTGAATTTTCTGCCGAATTTGAACCACTGGATTTGTGGAAGCGAATTTGAAAAGTGAAATAAAATGGACTGAAAATTGCTAGTCGAATTAAACAATGAATATTTTGGAAGTGAAATCTGAAAGGTGAATATGAATTATTCGATTTTTAATAATGAAAATGTGTGTGAAATGTTTTAAATTGAAATATTCACAGCTTAAATATACGACCATGTTGAATTTCAGCCTATAAAAATGCAAGCCTTAAAAATACAGTGCATCTAAATGCAAGCACAGCTAATGTAATGCATTTTTTTTTTTTTTCAATTAGTGCATTTCAACAAGTTTTTTATTTCAAAAACATTTGGCATTAAATTACTTCCATAGTTGCAGTCCAAGCTGAAAGTAATGTGATTGGCTATTGTCACTATGACAGTTGTTAACACCAAGCTTCAGACCAAGCTAGGGCTGGACGATATGGCCAAAATTTATATCACGATATAATTCTTAATTTCGGTCGATACGATATAATTCCGATACCGATATGAACTATATAATAGCCTCAGAAAAACTGGCAAGAACGGCCACAACGGATGTCTGTACCTACAAATGTCTGAAAAATGAATTTGCCAAATCTATGAAATCTCTTCCTATAAAACTATATAATATTTTAGAAATAAAAACAGTACAAATAATTTATGTTCAGCTTTTATTTGTATTTAGCCTTCATACGAACATAAAAATAAACATAAGTCTCGCTCACTTTAGTAATATTAATATCTTTAACATTAAACTATAACGTAGGCTGATTTTATTATTCTTAAAGGGTCATGAAACCCCAAAACACTTTTTCTGAGATGTAAACAGATATGTATAGGCTGCACATCACTGAAAACACTAAAGGTACTCAATGTTATTCAAAAGTGAAAAATAGTTATTTTTGCATTTTTCAGAGCAATTTCTGTCTTCCTGTTTGAAAAGCTGAGTCGGAGCAACGTGACAAAAACTGACATAATCGTGTACTTTCGTACGGTGGCCGAGAGAGCTCAACGCGCTGCAAATGAGAAAACATCTTCATCAGTTTGACAACACATGCGCTGCAAACTCCACAACACTTACAAATGGTGAAACGCGCTGCAAATAAAGAAAACATCTTCATCAGTTTGACAACACATGCGCTGCAAACTCCACAACACTTACAAATAGTGAAACGCGCTGCAAATAAAGAAAACATCTTCATCAGTTTGACAACACATGCGCTGCAAACTCCACAACACTTAAATAGTGAAACGCGCTGCAAATAAAGAAAACATCTTCATCAGTTTGACAACACATATGCGCTGCAAACTCCACAACACTTACAAATAGTGAAACGCGCTGCAAATAAAGAAAACATCTTCATCAGTTTGACAACACATATGCGCTTCAAACTCCACAACACTTACAAATAGTGAAACGCGCTGCAAATAAAGAAAACATCTTCATCAGTTTGACAACACATGCGCTGCAAACTCCACAACACTTACAAATAGTGAAACGCGCTGCAAATAAAGAAAACATCTTCATCAGTTTGACAACACATATGCGCTTCAAACTCCACAACACTTACAAATAGTGAAACGCGCTGCAAATAAAGAAAACATCTTCATCAGTTTGACAACACATGCGCTGCAAACTCCACAACACTTACAAATAGTGAAACGCGCTGCAAATAAAGAAAACATCTTCATCAGTTTGACAACACATGCGCTGCAAACTCCACAACACTTACAAATAGTGAAACGCGCTGCAAATAAAGAAAACATCTTCATCAGTTTGACAACACATATGCGCTTCAAACTCCACAACACTTACAAATAGTGAAACGCGCTGCAAATAAAGAAAACATCTTCATCAGTTTGACAACACATGCGCTGCAAACTCCACAACACTTACAAATAGTGAAACGCGCTGCAAATAAAGAAAACATCTTCATCAGTTTGACAACACATGCGCTGCAAACTCCACAACACTTACAAATAGTGAAACGCGCTGCAAATAAAGAAAACATCTTCATCAGTTTGACAACACATATGCGCTGCAAACTCCACAACACTTACAAATAGTGAAACGCGCTGCAAATAAAGAAAACATCTTCATCAGTTTGACAACACATGCGCTGCAAACTCCACAACACTTACAAATAGTGAAACGCGCTGCAAATAAAGAAAACATCTTCATCAGTTTGACAACACATATGCGCTGCAAACTCCACAACACTTACAAATAGTGAAACGCGCTGCAAATAAAGAAAACATCCCAGCTAACAAAAAAAGGTCCCCAGAACGTCCCCTGAATGGCCTCTGCGAACGTCCCCCGAACGTCCATGTGTAGGGTCCTCTGGCTGTCCCGGGGACGTCCGCAAAGACGTCCTCCGGACGTTCACGGGGACGTTCACAGGACGTTCAGCGGCCATTCGGGACGTTTAGGGGACTTTCGATTAAGTCCTCTTATTGTTTTTTATTTTACTTCTAGGTTAATAAAAGAACACAAACACGTTGTAAGGAGAAAAATACATTTATTTATTTATTATAAATGAGCAGTTTCATAATTGTTGTGCTCTTTCCGTGTGTGTGTGTTATGCAGTTGTGCACGCGCGTCTCTCGTCAGCTGTGGTAGTCCGATGGCAGTTTTTTCGATGGCTTCTAACCTAAAACGACAAAATGAACACATTCAATAATGTTTCAGGTATCGTTTGTTTATTAAGAAACATTTGTTACTGACAATTTGGATCGTGAGACCAAGATTAGCGTACATTTGAAGATAGGCCGTAACGGTCAGCCGCGACGGACAACAACTTCAGCAAACGTTTGTAAATGTAATCTTGTCATATAATTTAAACTTTACAAGATAAACAGTGGTTATGGTAGCCAGGGCCGGTTCTAGACATTTGGAGGCCCTAGGCATAATTTATGTTGGAGGCCCCTGACTCTTCTCCCCTCTTTAATATTGTAATAATTTTACCGTTACTCTCCAAATTAATGTAGAAACAACTTAAAGCAACAGCTTAAAAAAAAAATGTATCTGTGGCCTGGCCCAAATAAATGTATCCATATATTTCCTACCTTTTAGACAGGTAGGAAATATATAGTAATTGAATAAATTTATCAAACACTTTATGCAGTCTTCACTGCATAAATTATAAATTAAACATAAGCCTTATTAAAGCAATTGTCTCTGTTGGCTTTGTTCTTTGATGAACATTAATGACAGACATCACAGTAACTGGTTTATTAGGCTGCTGTCACTTTAAGAGCTCCCGCTGATGTGACGCGCATCTAATTTTCTCACAACTCTTTAAGTTCATTTAAGACGTTATTTAACTCTTTTAAGACTACTCTAATGAGGATACTTGACAAAACAGGCATATTTCTGTGTGTTATTGTTTGTTCAAGAGTGAAAGGGAACTTGATATTGCTGCGCATTTCTGTCTTTTCTTTTCTGTGAGTCTTGTGTGTCAAATGCAGTGCACGTTATTAAAAAAGTAATTAGTTATAGTTATTAGTTACTTCTCACAAATAGTAAATGAGTTAATAACCGAGTTACATTATTATAAAAGGAACTAATTACCAGGGAAAGTAACTATTGTTTTTTACTTTTTAAAAAATGCCCCAATATTGAATATGTTAAATAAATGAAATGGACATGCAATTTCTCTGTACTGTATACGTGTTGGTAGCCATTAAATACGTATTTAGTTTAATATTTATGTTTAAATAGGCCTATTATAATGTTATTTTTAAATTTAATCTATTTGATTATGAAAAGTGAACAGCATGAGTAAGATGCATCATGCGCAATATATCGGGACACATGGAATGGGTCAAACATGATTTTAAACACTTCATTAAGTTTTGTTTTGTAGAAAGCCTTTCTTTAAAGTGAATTTCGTTTTGTAAAAATTGTATCTTAAATTTTAATCAATGTTTCATCAACCAATTGCCTGGATTTAATAAATAAGAAGCAAATATAACAGGCAATATAATAATGACATGGAGGTGCCGGCGCGATCACTGGCGCGTGAACTGGCGCGTCTTATAAATGAACCGAAACTCAGCGGCTGCTTGCCTCACAGACATGAGAAATATATAGAAAGCTTGAAATGTCTACTTTTAAACGAAATAATTCAAAACGAAAAGAAATAGGCTCTCTGATGATCATCCGAATGAAATGTGCATTCTCTCTCTGAGCACGTCCAAGGAGATGATGAGAGTCAGTAATGTCAACTTCATCTTCGCAGCCGACACTGATTCAGAAAACATTAGTTTATTAATAAACAATTAAAATGTCACTTTCATAATCATTACTTTTGAAGGCTTTTTATGGCAAGCTTTATTTAGCATTTTGCTTCGCAACACCCACAGGATGTGTTCGTTTTGGCATGTCCATCGGACCCACTCTGACTATGGTTAAGATAAACATCGTCACTATTTTTAGTTAATTAATACATATTGAAATAAATTGTAGATAGGACATTTGTACATTTTATTTATTTTTTTTTTGTCCCTCTGTCTGGGCCCCATCCCGCCAATCGGGCCCTAGGCACGTGCCTAGTTTGCCTTTGCGTTAATCCGGCTCTGATGGTAGCTAATGTCTGCTAAACTAAAATTTAAAATACCTTTTCGACCGACGAAAGAGAAAACTCAAGGCCTCATCTGAGAAAATCACCGGCAGGACCGTTAACTGTCGACGCAGCCGAGCGTTGCCATGGCTACATGCGCGTAACCTAAAGAATGACGTCACTTGATCGTCACTTGCTTGTATCTCACAGTGTGGCTATATTACACTTTTTGCCACATGCTATACCTTTCTTATGTGTAAAAATTAAAGTATTTTTTAAAATAACTTTTCTTTAATAAAACCATGTTAGACAGGTATTTATGGGTATAGGAATTGTCTTACCTGTGTTATTTTCCAATTTCTTTGCCAGCAAAGTGCTTTTCCATTCTTCATCTTTTGTTTGGCTGCATTCATCAGTTGAAGTCATTAACATTATTTTATGTCCCATTCTTATATTATCCCACATCTTATATTCAGTAGCCTACTATTGGGGGGCATCATGATTTTAATGTTTAAAATGATAACTGCTGAAAGCACACATGATCTGATGACATCTTTAATTAGTTAGTAGTAGGTTGAAGTTACTGCTTCATTTTACAATGAATGGGTCAATCTACAGAAAAGTCAACTTTTCTGTCCCTTTACAGAAATATTACACTTGAAAACACTTTTTTTTTATATTGAAAACATTTTTTTTAAATATTTTAATATGAAACAATATTTGAACAATTAAACCTTCTTGCGCATCAATGTGGCAGTATTTGTTTTTTAATTATAAAAATTCCAAACAGCACAGAAGTGCTCGTCCCCACAGTCATGTGGGAAAGTGCTTTATTTTGAGCTCAGAAACAGGGTTTAAATACAATAATATGCATAACTGTCAAATATATTATGTAAATGACATAAAAAAAACAAAAAACAAATGCTGAATAAATATTATAAAATATATATTAAAAAAACCTGGTGTTGTGTCACTGGTGTTACCTTTAACAAAAATCTCTTATTTTGAAATAAAAATCACACTGACATCAATTGACTACCTTCTTCCTATTTCCTGAAGATCCATGAAGAAAGGAATGGAAATGGAAATGGAATGGAAAGTCCACTATCTCTTTTCAGTTATCAGAAATTTTAATTAGAAAATCATAATTTCATATGAAGCTTTTAGTTGAAGTCACTGGTGTGACCTACTTTATTATTAGGGAATTTTAAAAAACTAGAATACAAATGGATTAAACTACTTAATTTAGTGAATATACCATGATTGACAACATGTGGATTGATACCTTGCAGCAGCCATAAAATGCATTTTTCATGAAAAATGTCACTGGTGTTACTGTCACTGGTGTTGTTTATAGAAAAAAAAAACTTTATTCAAAGCTATTTATTTAGTTATTTTGCATAAAATAGCACTAAATAATGTGATTCTAACTTTTTTTCCTATTGTTAATCCTCCTTTGGTCAGATATGGCTAAATTGAGGGTATTTGGCTAAACTGAGAAGCTGAGAAGCAGCGACTTTATGGACAGCGTATTTTACAGACATTTTTAAAATGTTGTTTATGATCTTTTACTGACTGCTTTCACTAAGTGTCAATGAAAAGTCTTTGATTGTATAAAAAATGTAAAAAATTTAGTCTCCTCTCCTTGATTAGTTGAAGAATAAGTAGGCTATCTTTGGTCCTATGTATCTGTCACTGGTGATTCATTGTGTCACTGTTGTTACTGTTTTTTGTCTGTCTCATTAAATAAAATGTGTCATATGTGACATGATAATACTTTTACATTCATTGAATTCTGCTAAACTCAAGAATTAAGATGTAAAGGATTGCATTACTTGTTTATAGCTGTTTTTCAAATATTTCCATTGTTATAGCAAATACTTGCATAATTAAATTAGCATAATTCAATAACTTTTAACTAACCTGATTGAAAAAAAAAAAACACATAATCTCCTTATTTTTTTCATTATCTTTTTTTCTGTAACTCTGACTGCATGTGCTGAAAAAAAATGAGAAATATAATTTCATAAAAATGTTTAAAATGCCAGAGAAGTATGGTAACACCAGTGACAAAAAAATGGTACATGCTGTCTTTAAATGCACAAAATAATAATAATAATAATAATAATAAATCATAAAGCTGTCATTTGTATTCATAAAGTCAATGTGTAATATAATAATGTGGTCTAAGTTTAAACGTTAGAAAAATAAATACATTTTAAGACATTTTGTCATACCAAAAGTGGACTTTTCTGTAGAATGACCCGAATTCAACTATTTTTACTTGAAGTAAAACCATAATATCAACCTGCACAACAAAACAATCATGGTTTCTGTCCATTATCATGTTTAAAGGGATTTTTAAGGAATACAACCTCCTTTAAATCCAGTAGGTTTAGTTTCATTTGCCCTTTGTCTGAGTTTCAAGGTGTCAGGTCTGTTGATAAAAGGCAACGCTGGTTTTTTTTTTTTTACAAGTGTTGTTATGTAAAATACCAGTTGAGGGACGTCAGGACTTTCGCAAACTGGCAAGGACTTGAATGTCCTCCGAACGTCCGTCAGCGAACGTTACAAAGCGGACCAAACGCGGACGTCCCCCGAACGTCCGCCAGCGAACGTTACAAAGCGGACCAAACGCGGACCTTAACGGACGTTCACAACGTCCGGGGGACGTCCCTTGTTTGCTGGGATCTTCATCAGTTTGACAACACACGCGCTGCAAACTCCACAACACTTACAAATAGTGAAACGCGCTGCAAATAAAGAAAACATCTTCATCAGTTTGACAACACATGCACTGCAAACTCCACATGTTTTCTTTATTTGCAGCGCGTTTCACTATTTGTAAGTGTTGTGGAGTTTGCAGCGCATGTGTTGTCAAACTGATGAAGATGTTTTCTTTATTTGCAGCGCGTTTCACTATTTGTAAGTGTTGTGGAGTTTGCAGCGCATGTGTTGTCAAACTGATGAAGATGTTTTCTTTATTTGCAGCGCGTTGAGCTCTCTCGGCCACCGTACTTTCGGCCCAAGTGTGGGCATGGTCGAACATGCTGACGTAGACCGTTTCGAGCGAATCTCGACATATATTCATGACATAAAGCTCATTTAATCCAATCACTGCGCTGTAGTATGCATACGATTATAATTGCGGTATTATGCATGAGGAAGTATCACTTCTCTCACCTCGGTCTCTTGGTCACAGACATATTGTTGATGCTCGTTTCCTCAGTCCTACAACACAATGTGTTTTCCTGAGACGCGACCAGGGGCCTGTTGCACAAAAGTAGAATTAAGACATCCGGGATAAATGACTCAGCTGAGCTCAATAAAGCCAAAACATGTGCGTCCAGGCTTAATTGGTTGCACAAAGACCAAGACAGGATGAGCAGACACGGATTCATTAAGCCAGGTGAAACCAATCCTGGATAGGTGCGCGCTCACGGCTCACTCAAATAGACCCCGCCACAGATCACAGATTAACTGATTTACCATGGCAACTAGAGCCGCGTACTTTTCCCCGTCGGAAGCACAAATCCTCATGGAGGCATACGAGGAGGTAAAAGATATAATTAAGAAGAAAGGCAACACCGCCACAGTGATAAAGCAAAGAGAAAAAGCGTGGCAAAGTATTGCAGACCGCCTGAATGCGTAAGTAGTGCACAATTACACACTCACCGCTCCGCTGAAACATCACAATTACAAATCAAATATTTAATTCACATCTCCAAAAACGCAGTTGTACTGTAATTATGAAACGGTTACATTTTTTTATTGAAATGCACTGCATATATGAGTGAAATTGTGTAACGTAACTCCATCACACTGTATAAAGCTATGATATATTATTATTAAAGCCTTACATTATTATTTTACGTTACTAAGCTCAGTACGGTTTAATCTTAGCCGTTGTACTCTGCTTATTATGTTGTCCACCGTTTTTTTGTGTTTCCCCTGCTTTTATTAATGTAAAGCAGCTTTGACAGAATGAAACAATTGTGAAAAGTGCTATATAAATAAAATTCTTGAATACATAGATGAGCTATAATAATAATCACTTTAATTTATATAGCGCCTTTCAAAGGACCCAAGGTTGGTTGCTCACTGCACTGCAAAAATGTCTTTCTTACTTAGTATTTTTGTCTTGTTTTCAGTCAAAAAAAAATATCTAAAAAAAATCTTAAATATTTTCTAGAGCAAAATAACCTAGGAAAATAAGCAAAAAACTCTGCCAGTGAAACGAGAACTTTTCTAAAAGTAAGTGTTTATGGAAAAAGTAAACTTATTTCAAGAGAATTTTTCTTATTATATTGACAGATATTTATTTTTTTTGCTTGTTTTAAGCACACATTTACTTGAAGTTTATATTTTTGGTCTAAACCTATACTTATTTTGCTAGGTCATTAAGAAAATCAAGAAAATACATCTTTAGTGTTTTTTTTTTATTTTTTTAATATATATTTTTACTGAAAACAATACAAAAATACCAAGTCATTTTTGTCAGTGTGACTCCATTAAATGTTCTTGTGATAAAGAGTGTGTGTGTGTGTGTGTGTGTGTGTGTGTGTGTGTGTGTGCGCGTGTGATGTAGATTAAACATGAACGGGCCAAAACGGACATGGCAGCAGGTCAAAATCAAATACAAGAACATTCTGCAGAATGGTATGGTCCCTGACTAATATTTAACAAAGCACAAGCATATATTGTACCCAGAAGGTGCCTGCTCACACATTGTCTGTACTGTTTTAGCAGTGAAAAAGAATACCCACAGACAAGGCACGGGTGGTGGGTCACCAAAGGCTGACCTTACCCCAGCAGAGGACATGGCCTTGGAGCTAAATAAAGGCAGGCCCGTCTTAGAGGGGATCCCTGGGGGTAAAGAGACGAGCATAGGTTCCTCCCAAGATGCCACCCGCTTCATTCAAGGTATGTCCTTCCATCTCTACATGGAATACAACCACATTCATATTGAATCAATTTGGACTGTCTGACTTTGGTTTACCTATTGCCTTGCAGTGTCTGGCAGCACTGTGTTCCTGTTAGAGCCACCAGCACAAGCACCAGACGATGCTGATCCAGTGAGTACTCCATCAAAGGCATACTGTAGGCCTGGCATGTCTTGTCTACTAGCTTCAATATGAATCCGATTAAATGTGATAGGGTGAAAGCCCCAGTGCAGCAGCAACAGCAGACGATGGAGACGATGATGAGGAGGAGACCATCTCTGTGGATTCCAGAAGGCATGAGGTATCATGTTAAGACTGTGAAAGTACCATTTACTCTACAATGGTGAGGAGTCCTCATCAAAATCAAAAAATCTAATTTCTTTTACAGGACCCAGATGCTATACAGTGGGAAAACCAGCCTGGCAACATAGTGCGTATTAATAAAAGGACACCACATCCTGCCAAATTCCAGCTGCGCTAATTGTATTGTGTTCACAGAGCTCACAAGCTATCAGAAAGTTGTATGGCAAACACCTCCGGCGCCAAATAGAACTGGCAGACATAGACATTCAGTACAAGAAGAAAAAGATAGAAAATCTTGCACTGGAGTCCGAAATAAAAAAGAGGACAATTAGGAAACTGGACCTTGAAATAAAAAAAACTTGAGAGGGAGGTGAGATATGCCTTCAATGTACACTGTATGCTAACTGTAACACAAATGTATTAATCATTATTTTTCTTTCCTCCCCCAGCTCCAAGAAGATGACACAGCTCAAAATAAAAATTAGGTATATTCTCGTAAAGTCAAGTGAGCCATGACATATGAGCTCTTATTGTGAGCACACAGGACTGTGGCATCTTTCTAAGGTATTTTTTTATTTTCACAGCAATCAGTACAACCAAGTCATCGTTATAAGGCACCGGCCTCTTTTGCCCACCCCCCCCAGCACCAGGTGTGGCCACTAGCCTATATGAAGGCCCAAAATTGTGTGTTCCTTTCTGCTCTGACAATGGCATGCCCATTCTTGCCAGATGTGGTGGATGAAGAAGCACTTGTGCTGAGGAGAGCCTTCAGGTGAGAAAGGGTCTTCAGGGACCGGTTGGACCCACTGGCCTTCCCTGATGACCATCTATATGAAAGATACAGGTTTTCTGCAGATGGCATCAGGTATCTATGCAGACTACTGGGTCCCAGGATTAAGCACCGCACTGCACGGAGCCATGCACTGAGTGTGGAGCAAATGGTTTGTGTGGCCTTGCGCTTTTTTGCTAGTGGAGCCTTCCTGTACTCAGTGGGGGATGCAGAACAGCTGAACAAGGCCACAATTTGCCGCACAATAAGGAGTGTGTGTCTGGCTATCAAAGCATTAGCAGATGTCTTCATCTCCTTCCCTGGCCACAGAAGACTCTGTGACATGAAAGAGGAGTTCTATAGGATTGCAGGTAAGAGGATCTACAAATTACAGGACAACTGTTAACACATAGTAGGATACTCATTACTTTGTGTGACAGGTTTCCCCAATGTCATTGGTGCAGTGGACTGCACACACATAAGGATAAAAGCCCCCTCAGGTGCCCATGAGGCCGATTTTGTGAATAGGAAATCCTTTCACAGCATTAATGTTCAGGTGAACATAACTTTTTGATATTGTCCATTGACGAACACTCTGCATTGCCAATGATGTGCATTGATTGCTGTAATATTCCTCATCTTATGATTTCAGATGGTCTGCAATGCTGACTGTGTGATCAGCAATGTTGTGGCAAAATGGCCTGGCTCAGTCCATGACTCCAGAATCTTTCGGGCCTCTGAAATCTATCACAAGGTAAGCCACACAACCCCTATTTATAACCATCATGGCTGTGTCAAGAATATCACTGTGTTTTATGAGGTAGTAATGATGAGATTTTGTGTTGACAGGTGAATTCTCTGGTGTGTTGCTGGGAGACAGGGGGTATGGCTGCCAGCCTTTTCTCCTGACACCTTTCACAGACCCCCAGGAAGCACAGCAGGCCTACAACCATGCCCATGCCAGGACCAGGGCCAGAGTTGAAATGACCTTTGGCCTCCTGAAGGCACTCTTTCACTGCCTTCACAAATTAAGGGTCAACCCTGTTAGGGCATGTGATATTACTGTGGCTTGTGCTGTCCTCCACAATGTGGCCTGCCTGAGGAAGGAGAGGGCCCCCAGAGTGCCACCAGCCATGGACTGGGACAATCCGGCAATCTTCCCTGATGACGACAGTGGTCGGCTGCTGAGGGACCAATATGTGTTGAATTATTTTAGTTAGTATGTGTGCTTTCAATTTAGGTAAAAAATGTCCTGCTGTGGCAGAGGAAATAGGGTTTTTTTGGGTTGTTTTTTTTACGAATTTGGCCTCTTATGATGTTTGTGCGGTATACTGTGTGTAATACAAGGCTGCAGGGAGGCTACTGCATCCATTCATTTGTCTGTTCAGTTGATGTGTATGGATTTGTCCTGCATTTATTTTAGTGTGCAGACATGCAGGGTGTGTTATATACAGACCTTTGAATGTGTATGTATAATTTTGTATAATATGCTTTGATTCTGTGCTTTCCATCTTGTAGAGTCACTGTGACTTCAGTTTCGAAAGGAGCTGATAGTTTACCTGCTTTGTTTTGTCCTTATTCAATAAAGGAACATAATGTTACACATTGTCATATAAACAAATACACATTCCATATGAATATAAAAACAGAGTACTAGGGCCCCACTGAGGAAAAAGGATAGGGTCATAAATTTATGAGGCTGGTTCTTTCTGCAAAAAAGCAACATATTCTTTTTACAGTTTTGATAGTTATGACAATGTGATACTTCATATTCTGGCACATCAGCATGTCTTTGTTTATGAAACCATACTGAAGTACAATTTCACGAAATGCCCCACATCTGTCATTTTAACAACTGTCCTCCTTTAAAACAACTGGTTACAATATTATGACTTGTCTTTTTTTTTCCCTCTGTGGCCCTAATATTCTATCATTTTATATATAGCCTTATAGTCTATTGGAAACTGTAAATTATCTAATGATAGCAACATCATTTAAAAATCATTATTTATCCAAAATGATTGAAATTAATGATCACAAACGTTTAAATAATGACAGTGGGTCTAGTTATATGTGATAACAATGTATAGTGAGCAATGAAATAACTATTGGTTTCCATTTGTGGCGACTGCTGACTGACATTAGGGATGAGATTAAATAGATCCTGGAATTTAGCCTGGTCTGGAGCAGGCTAGCTCCACAGAATAAATCTCCATGGTAATTTATACCATAACATATCCTCCTGCCCCCTATCCAGCTTTAGTGCAACCGGATTAGGGATCAATTGAGCCAGGATCACCAAGATATCCTGGCTTAATCCCTTATCCTACTTTTGTGCAACAGGCCCCAGAGCAGAGATTTGTGTGCATGTGGATTGTTTTGCTGTGATCTACCAGCACAAATGGAAAATATGTTCGTGTGAGATCGCATTACAGCGGAGAATTCAAATGTCACAAATGGGCGGCTCATTCACCTCTGCCTGTTTCTGTAGGCTGTTTCCCTCAGTACAGCAGCACGTGTGGTGTTTGTATTGCTCGCGATGCGGTCAGAACTGGAGTTTGAATACGAACACATGAAAAATACGAAATGTTATTTTGATATACACGCGGAGCACGCATATGCTCGGTTTCAGCGCGGAGCTCCGCGATGAGTTTAATAACACTAGCCACGTGGCTCATAGCTCATACAGAATAAAGTTCTGTCGCATTTGCATCAGGTGAAATCGTTCGCGTTTGATCTACAACTGCTGAGCACTGGCTGGTGGCTGCGTGTCTCTGTGGTGTACGTCATCACGCAAATAGCCAATCGCGTTCTGCTCTTTCTAACGGCCGCGCCTCAAGTCAGTGAGAAATGCTGTAATGTATATATCGAAATACCGGAAATGTGTTTAAAAATCATATCACCGTTATCGAAAAAAAATATATCGCGTTATATATTGATATTGAATTATTGTCCAGCCGTAGACCAAGCTACATCAAGCATCGACGCTTCGCGTGAATGTAGTGTAATAGTTATTCAATCAAGGGCAGTAAGTTATTTTCTCTTTTGTTTGATTAGCTTTAATGGCACAGAGAGCAATAAGTATATTAGGCTGCTAATTATACTGACCATACTAATAAACATCTAGTTTACACCCAACTGTTTATGTTCACCTAAGACACAACCAACTGTTTACATGAATACTACACACGATAGTCATTTTGTCAGATAACTGAATTGGTTTTCTGTGTGTGCACTTTAGCTGTGTCAGCATGTGCACCGCATGGGACAGTTCACCCAAAAAGTGCATCTATCCATGATTAAAGTAATCCTCACGGCTCTGGGGGGTAAATAAAAGCCTTCTGAAGACATGAGTTTGTGTAAGAAAAATATCCACCTTACACAAATGCATCGATTCCCTTCAGAAGGCCTTTATTTACCCCCCAGAGCCGTGAGGATTACTTTAATCATGGATAGATGCACTTTTATGGACTTCAAAACAGAAATGGCCATTCACTGCCATTGGAGGAGATGGGACAGTTTTTTATTATAACTATGATTTGTATTCGTTTGAAAGAAGAAAGTCATATACACCTAGGATGGCTTGAGGTTGAGTAAATCATGGGCTAATTTAAATTTTTGGGTGAACAATTCCTTTAACTCTTTTTAACATCAAGGTGTCCTGGGCTGGGTTTCCCGAAACCTTCTTAACTCTACGTCGTTCTTAAATTATACCTTAAGCTGTACCTTAACGTTAATACGTGTTTCCCGAAACGTTCTTAGTTAAGTATACCTTCTGTAAGTCATACTTTCGTAAGGTTGGTCTGGACCACTCTTAGCTATACCTTATCACTGTTTAATACGAATATAATTCTGAAGCTGTAATACACCCAGTGTTCGATTAGGATTATGGCAAAGAATAAAATGCAAAAAAAAATCACTGCTAAATTCAAATGTGCTTTAGCGCTGATCCAGAGACAGACGCGCCCTCTGCACTTGTCATGTAACTTTATCACAACTATTCGGTGTTTTTAACCTCATCGCGCTTTATTTTAGGTTTCAGACATTTAAATACACATTTGAATTAAGTAGGCTACTGCATAAAAAAGACATTTATAGTTTGTTAAATTCAAATTACACTGATGTCTACGGAAGCTGCAACAATAACCCTTTTTTTATATTTGATATGTTTTATTCATATCAGATACACATTGTTTATGAAACAATAAAGTTTACTCCATTCTTCTCCCAGTTCACCGGCCACATACTTTTATGTATTTCGGGGAAGATTTCGTATAGGCTATCCGACAGCTCTAACTGCCGTGCAAACTCATCGCGTGACAAAACACATTCACTTCCACATATTTTACAATCGTAAATTTATGATATAGTTAACAAGCTTGTGAATATTTAAAAAAAAAAAAAAAAAAAACGATATAAACGAGATGCCTACATGTCCAACCCAGTCTCACGGCAGTTCGTGATATGGTCACGTAATTTAATCTATTTATTCGTGGCAGGGGCACGTTTATTTAGTTATTTTCGTAATTACAGCACGTTTTTTAAACGAATGCATTTCAATTGGATGCATCTTTCGTGCAATAGCACGATTCTTTCTGCCAGTCGGGCTGCAGCAGAGAAGCTGTTTAATCAACATTTATTCACGAAATCTTATCACGGTTTATATATGTGCAGTGCTGCTGCTAGCCATTTTGGTGCCATAACCATAATTCTTTTATGATTTTAAAAATAAAGCCAGTCCTTTATATACCTCCTACTGTCAAAGTAAAATTTCGTCAGGTGCTGCGCAAATTGCGCAGTCCAACGGACCACTGGGCTTAATGGGTTATCGAGTTGTTGGGGGGCACCATCTTTAGAGCAATTAAATACTCTTGTTATGCCTGTTTTGTTATACCTGAATATACTGAAATAATATCGGCATTATAATTACTATGATCACTGATTTTTTTATTAGGCTATTTTTGGTGTCCTACGCACAGCGCGTGATGCGCGTGCTGGGAGTGGCGGCGCTGTATATTAATTATGTATTATTATTTCGGTCTTTTCCGGTTATTATTTCGAAGCTGGGTTGCTTTGCTGTTGATATTTTTAAGACTATAACGCGACATCTATCAACATTTATTTCGATGTTATCATTGTATTCATTCATTTCTTTATTTTAAAAATATTATTTCGGTCTTTTAGAGTCTAAAGTTTTAAAAAATTTAAAAGCCCAAAGATCTGTAGGTATCTCTGCTAAACATGCGTTTGTGATTAATCTGTGTTTTTGTCACCAGCAATACAGTAAGTTGCTCAGTTTTATTACAGTAAGTTAAGCTCCGAAATATATTTTTATTAGAGCTCCAGGGAGTTTATTCTGACGCCCTGTTGAAATAATAAAAATAATTTTAATTCATTTAATCATTAAATCTAATTTTTCGCAAGTTTTTTTTTTTTTTTTTTTTTTTTTTTTTACAATATCCGGATGACGGAGCTCTCCCCAATTACTTCCTCTCTGAAGTCGTTGATTAAGGTAGGCTAAAATTATTGGCAACGTCATGAACAAGTAGCCTATATAATTCGATGAAATATGTATGCAAAAGTTTAGTCAAGTATGCAACGTTATGTTGCTGGGGTATTGTCATGCCTTATGCCCTATTTTAACTTTTTGTGACATTGCTTTGGTGTTTCCATTTGTCTGATATAAAACCCTATAAAGTGCTAACTGCATGTCCTGGCATGTCACATGTTAGTGTAGCCTACTAAACATTTTCTTAACTCTTCCTTTTCGCTTCTTGTGTAATTTAATAATGTGATCACAAACAAAGTTCAAAACTCAGAAGAATGACTGGTTAAGACAATTTGACCATTTAAATTAAGAAAGCACATAGCATCCCTTGAATAGTGTGATTTTAAATCATATAGTGTGATATTAATTCAGAATGTTTCTATGGTTAGCCTATATTATACATAAATAACTTTCTCTTTTTCTTTCTTTTTTTCTCAGACAACATGGTTTCTAATAAGAAGAAATGCCCCAACTGCCCCCAGGTCATGCCCTGTGCCACTAAGATTTGTAAGGCCTGTGGGGCAGAGCAGCCCAAGAAGGCTCGTTTGATGAAGAGGCTGCAAGCCCTTGATATGAAGAAGGGGGAGTGGTTTGGCAATCTTAAAAAAAAACCACAATGAGGCAGCCATGCGGGATGAAGCCATCATTTTGGTGTGTACAATTAAAGGGTTAGTTCACCCAAAAATGAAAATTCTGTCATTTATTACTCACCCTCATGTCGTTCCACACCCGTAAGACCTTCGTTGATCTTCAGAACACAAATTAAGATATTTTAGTTGAAATCCGATGGCTCAGTGAGGCCTTCATAGCCAGCAATGACATTTCCTCTCTCAAGATCCATTAATGTACTAAAAACATAGTTAAATCAGTTCATGTGAGTACAGTGGTTCAATATTAATATTATAAAGCCACGAGAATATTTTAGGTGCGGCAAAAAAACAAAATAACAACTTTTATAGTGATGGCCGATTTCAAAACACTGCTTCAGGAAACATCGGAGCGTTATGAATCTGTGTGTCGAATCTGCAGTTCAGAGCGCCAAAGTCACGTGATTTCAGCCATTTGGCGGGTTTGAACCGCGATCCAATTCATGATTTGACACACTGAATCATAACGCTCCGATGTTTCCTGAAGCAGTGTTTTGAAATCGGCCATCACTATATAAGTCGTTATTTAGTTTTTTTGCCGCACCAAAAATATTCTCGTCACTTTATAATATTAATATTGAGCTACTGTACTCACATGAACTGATTTAACCCTTATGTGTTGTTGGGGATGTTTTCATCCACTATGGGGTGATTTTGAGTATTAATTTGGCCACAACTTTCTCTGTGTTTCAGCAAATGGAATGATTTTTGGTGACAAATCTTATTTTTACACATATTTTGGGAAAATGCTTTGAAAATTTTCAAAAACTCAACAGTACACTGTGCGCAAATTCACTACCCTTACGTTATGTTCGTGGATGAAAACATCCACTAAATTATACTGCTGTAAAAATGTATCAGATAAATATTTTTTCAACATTTTTTTGCACAAATCTGTTAATCAACCTCAGTCCTGATCAAAACTACTAAATGTTTAAAAAAAATCCAGGATTTTTACTCTTTAATTGCCAAATTCCTAAATGATGTCACTGACTTTGGGAAAAAAAACACACAAAATGACTTATTTTCAATATAAAAAATAATTGTGGACTGGATTTTTTTTTACCTTTTATCAGTCTTGGACATGTCAAAGATTAGTACTAACATTGGTTTTGATGCATTGTTAGTTTTTGTGCAGCATCAGATTTAAATTTTTTCTCCCTCATTTGTTGTTCGTGGCTGTTTTTGCCCCATTGACTTCCATTATAACCACATTTTTTGACTGCAAAGCCGTGACACCATATAATCATGCATTCTTGATTGTTTGTGGTTTTCCCTGTTGGCAAGAGGTAAAATTTGTAATTTTTACTGTTGATCACCACGTGGCACCATTAACCCTTTAGATAGGCCTGTGCAAAAAAAAGCTTAGTTTCTGGCTTTTATATGGAGTTATATGGAGTAAAACAGTATATTATAGTGTGTGTGTGTGTGTGTGTGTGTGTGTGTCTGAGAGAGAGTAAGACCTTTGCGCACTTACCTTGATGTGTCTGAGAAAATCAAAACATGTACCTCAGCTCTCAGAACTACATGGAGTAAACAAAAACAAAGTAAGTGTATTTATGCACCTGCTGCCTTTTGATGGTGAGAAGTACAGACGGCCTATGCGTGAAATGCTTGTCTTTTTGTGATGGTAAAGCCAGTTTAAAACCTTAAAATCCTTCAGTGATACACTTTTCCATTTTTTTTCTGTAAAAAATCTACTCTGGATCAGATTTATGAACAATTTATTACGAGCCAAAATGCAACAACAACTTCAAATAAACTGAACAATGGTGCAAGAGTTGAGGATGGATGGAGAACTAAACAATTAAACTAACTATTTAGAGTGTGTGTGTGTTCAGTCTTTCCAGCAGGACTTGCAGCATGTCACTTGGTGCTCTTTGCAAATGTGTCCACCACAACAGATGCAAGTGCTGACTGTTCTTTTTTTTGTCCTGTGCACCACTTGCATGTTCCCCTCTTCACTCCGGAGGGGAACATGCAAGTGGTGCACAGGACAAAAAATTTTTTACATTTTTTTTTTCTCAGACACATCAAGGTAAGTGCGCAAAGGTCTTACTCTCTCTCAGACACACACACACACACACACACACACACACACACTATAATATACTGTTTTACTCCATATAATTCCATATAAAAGCCAGAAACTAAGCTTTTTTTTTGCACAGGCCTATCTAAAGGGTTAATGGTGCCACGTGGTGATCAACAGTAAAAATTACAAATTTTACCTCTTGCCAACAGGGAAAACCACAAACAATCAAGAATGCATGATTATATGGTGTCACGGCTTTGCAATCAAAAAATGTGGTTATAATGGAAGTCAATGGGGCAAAAACAGCCACGAACAACAAATGAGGGAGAAAAAATTCAAATCTGATGCTGCACAAAAACTAACAATGCATCAAAACCAATGTTAGTACTAATCTTTGACATGTCCAAGACTGTGATAAATGGTAAAAAAAAATCCAGTCCACAATTATTTTTTATATTGAAAATAAGTCATTTTGTGTGTTTTTTTCCCAAAGTCAGTGACATCATTTAGGAATTTGGCAATTAAAGAGTAAAAATCACGGATTTTTTTTAAAACATTTAGTAGTTTTGATCAGGACTGAGGTTGATTAACAGATTTGTGCAAAAAATTTTTGAAAAAATATTTATCTGATACATTTTTACAGCAGTTTAATTTAGTGGATGTTTTCATCCACGAACATAACGAAAGGGTAGTGAATTTGAACAATGCACATGGATCTTGAGAGAGGAAATGTCATTGCTCCCTATGGAGGCCTCACCGAGCCATCGGATTTCAACTAAAAAATTTTAAATTGTGTTCCAAAGATTAATGAAGGTCTTACTGGTGTGGAACGACATGAGGGTGAGTAATAAATGACATCATTTTCATTTTTGGGTGAACTAACCCTTTAACACTACCTTTTTTAATATTGTCGCCACATTTACCAGTCCTGATTGAGTGACATTTTTGACAGAAGATCATAATATATTTTTCAAATGCTTTTATTTTTATTTTTGAAAAGAGTGATTTAAACCTCTAAAGTGATTTAGACCTCTAAACAGTTTAAACACCAAATGCATCTTGAAGGTTCTCTTTCACACAGTTAAAGCCTAGTGCAGGCGTGTTAAACTCAAACACACAGTGGTCCAAAATTAAAAACTATTTCCAAGTTGCGGGCCAGCTAAATCTTTATTGAAAAATTGACTTAAATTGAGCTTGTGATTTCCCCTTTCAGTAGTATGTGATGAATTTAATGTAGTCATGGCATTCATGTAATATTAATAAGGAATTTAGGTACTAATGATAAAAGTGGAGTTTAACTTTAAACACAGATTCTTCAGAATAGAATAGAATAGAATAGAAGGATTTTTATTGTTATTATACACATGTACAACGAGATTGAAGCAACTCCTTTTCCAGTGTCAACATGTACGTAAAAGAAATGTAACAACAAGGAACAGTTCTGAAAAGCTATATACATTAAAATAGAAAGATAAATATGGTTTGTATATTGTGTGATTTTGATTGTATCAAAAGTATTAAGTATTAAAATGATAAGTATTTGATATCAGTGTTATCAAAAGTATTAAATGTTAAATATTGCACAGTAGGTGGGTAGAAGAAAGTCCGGGGATCGGCGGGTAAGTGTGGAGTCAGTGCCTGTGTGAGTTCAGATTGGTTATGGCTTTTGGGAACAGGCTAGCAGATTTAACCATTAAGGTCACTGACTGTTAACCTGAAAGGCATATTAATGAACTAAGTACCCTTTGCTAAAAATCACTCTCCAGAACATTCTCATTCACAGTTCCATGCTGGTGGAATGATCTCCCCACTGTCATCTGGAATGCAGAATCCCTGACAACATTCAAAAAACAAAATTCATTTATTTTGTGAGCACTTCACCTTAAAAAAAACATACAGTATGAATAGGTTCACCAAAGTAAAGAACATAGCTATATTGTGCATTTTACTAAATCCTGGAACCTAATCCTAACCTTCCTCCTCGTAGAACTAATCCTGTTATGTATTTGCAATGTATTGAAATGCATTGATTTTCAGTGTAAACCTATTCATTTGGGTTGGTAAATATGAAAGATGGATGGAAAAAAACTATATATCTACAGGGCTCAACATTAATGGTTGCCCTTGGCTACCAAGTGGCAACCAGATTTTGACTTTTAACCACTTTTAAAATTTAACTTTGAGTTGAGTCCTGATCTGTTAATAATTTTAACATCAAATTCAAGCCAGAGATTATTTTTCATACACAGTAAATTTGACAAAATAGAAATTTTCTTTTTTTCAATATACACTTTTGAGGATGACTCAGTAATTTTGCTTTTGCTGGTCATAAGTGCATTCAAATTCTGTCAATCTGATCAGAGGAACATAGTATAATATGACATGTAATAATGGGCAGTTTTTTGTCAATGTTTGGTCTTAAAACAAATTTGAAGTCTTGCCTCAAACTGAATTTACACTCAAGTTTTTTGATAACATACTTTTTTTATCCTTTACAATTAAATGTCTTTGCAGCTTGAGAAGCTACATGCAATGGGCTACAAGCCACTCCTCCTTCTTCAGAAGGAAGGCAATGGCAAGAAGCCTAAAATAATTTCCCTCACCCCAAGATGCGAGTTGGACCCACTGGCTACACAACACCTCAGCAAAATGACAGCATTTTATGAGTTGGTTTGTGCAGGTGAGATGTACAGTTTACAACTGATTGTCAGTCCTTCCCTATTTTTTCAGCGCTTATCAAATATTTATAGTTTATACAACAAATGACAACCTTATTACATTTCAACGTTGTGGAATGTTGGTTACATGGACGAGACAATCGTGGCAAACAAGACACTGTCCCCTGAAGCTAGAACTACTTTTTGTTGAAGTCGAACAAAAGTTAAGTCGAAAAATAAATAAACAATACTCTGGTGTTTTAAGGTAATAATTCCAGCCATGTTCAATACATAGCCCTGTTAATATAGGTTACCAAGTGTAGTCTGAAAATTTGGTAAAACATAGCTGGGTTTTCTTTAGATGCCAGTTGTATGTTGTACCAAGTTTCCCTGTTTTCACCATTGTTTTGCCTTTAGCTATTCACGCATTAACGAACATCATGTAAACTTGCATCCAGTGTGAAAAATAGCCTATAGCTTATTTTTTGCCTGTGTTTCAGAAATATGTAAATGCATACAAGCTAAGAAATATAGTCTTAAAATTCTTGTGTGTGGGCATGTCAAATAATCTGCCTTTTTGAATTTTTATAATACATTATAGTTCAGCCTCATTCCTACTTTTTTTTTTCTAATCAAATTTGAACAGGTTGGAAGGCAAGTAAGGACACTGTCCTCACCCTGACCCTCACCCCCTGTGACGAGCAGGGCACCTCAGGGGAGGCGGGGCCAGAAGGCCTCATGGAGGATGCGGGGCTGGAAGGCCCCGCTGTGGAGATGGCAGGCCTTGTGGCGAAGGCGGGGCTAGAAAGCGCCGGTGTAGAGGCTGAAGGCCTCGTGGAGGAGGCGGGCTGGAAGGCCCCGGTGTAGAGGCTAAAGGCCTCGTGGAGGAGGCGGGGCTGGAAGGCCCCGGTGTAGAGGCTGAAGGCTTCGTGGAGGAGGCGGGGCTGGAAGGCCCCGGTGTAGAGGCTGAAGGCCTCGTGGAGGAGGCGGGGCTGGAAGGCTCCGGTGTAGAGGCTGAAGGCCTCGTGGAGGAAGCGGGGCTGGAAGGCACCACTGTGGAGATGGCAGGCCTTGTGGCGAAGGTGGGGCTGGAAAGCGCCGGTGTAGAGGCTGAAGGCCTCGTGGAGGAGGCGGGGCTGGAAGGCCCCGGTGTAGAGGCTGAAGGCCTCGTGGAGGAGGCGGGCTGGAAGGCCCCGGTGTAGAGGCTGAAGGCCTCGTGGAGGAGGCGGGCTGGAAGGCCCCGGTGTAGAGGCTGAAGGCCTCGTGGAGGAGGCGGGGCTGGAAGGCCCCGGTGTAGAGGCTGAAGGCCTCGTGGAGGAGGCGGGGCTGGAAGGCCCCGGTGTAGAGGCTGAAGGCCTCGTGGAGGAGGCGGGGCTGGAAGGCTCCGGTGTAGAGGCTGAAGGCCTCGTGGAGGAAGCGGGGCTGGAAGGCTCCGGTGTAGAGGCTGAAGGCCTCGTGGAGGAAGCGGGGCTGGAAGGCACCACTGTGGAGATGGCAGGCCTTGTGGCGAAGGCGGGGCTAGAAAGCGCCGGTGTAGAGGCTGAAGGCCTCGTGGAGGAGGCGGGGCTGGAAGGCCCCGGTGTAGAGGCTGAAGGCCTCGTGGAGGAGGCGGGGCTGGAAGGCCCCGGTGTAGAGGCTGAAGGCCTCGTGGAGGAGGCGGGGCTGGAAGGCCCCGGTGTAGAGGCTGAAGGCCTCGTGGAGGAGGCGGGGCTGGAAGGCTCCGGTGTAGAGGCTGAAGGCCTCGTGGAGGAGGCGGGGCTGGAAGGCTCCGGTGTAGAGGCTGAAGGCCTCGTGGAGGAGGCGGGGCTGGAAGGCTCCGGTGTAGAGGCTGAAGGCCTCGTGGAGGAGGCGGGGCTGGAAGGCTCCGGTGTAGAGGCTGAAGGCCTCGTGGAGGAGGCGGGGCTGGAAGGCTCCGGTGTAGAGGCTGAAGGCCTCGTGGAGGAAGCGGGGCTGGAAGGCACCACTGTGGAGATGGCAGGCCTTGTGGCGAAGGTGGGGCTGGAAAGCGCCGGTCTACAGGCTTAAGGCCTTGTGGAGGAGGCGGAGCTGGAGGGCCCCGCTGTGGAGATGGCAGGCCTTTTGGAGAAGGTGGGGCTGAAAAGCCCTGATGTGGAGGCAGGTGAAATACAGCGATCTAAAAAAGGTAACTCTTACAGCTAACTTTTAAAGCTCTTAAAGCAACATTCCACTGTGTTTTGGACCTTGTCATGCAACATCCCAGTTCGGCATATCCCCCTATTAGCCTAATTCTGTTGAAGTCGGAGGGGCTGACTAGCATGTAAGCTAAAGGCTAATTGTCTCCAACTGAAATCATTAGCTTAGCTTGGCCCAAGTACTCCTGTGATTTGGCCAAGCTAAGCTAATGATGTCAGTTGTTACAATGAAGGTTATTGCACACATAGGAAAGAGTATGGTATGTACTGTATCCAACAACTTTTTCAGCAATTTTGCCTGGCAACTTCTCAACCGATTGATTTAGTTCTGATCAGGTGTTCATGATCATTTTTGTGGTATGACATAGGTTACATATGAGGGTTTGTGTGCGTATTGTTCTGTGTGTGTGTGTGTGTGTGTGTGTGTGTGTATGTGTGTGTGAGAGTGAGCAAGTGAATGTGTGCCTGTTTTAATGAACATGTATAAAAGATGTAACTAGATGTAACTTGATTGTTTGCCACTCCATACTTAGTTTGACATCTGACTTCTTCAAAACCACAGGGTCAACAGGGAAGAGAAAGCAGAAGTCAGGCATGTTTTGCATTTGTAATTTTTTTTTTTTATGATATTGATATTTGTAATAATTGCTATGATGAGCAAGACCGTTTTTGAATTGTTTGCCTTTTTTGACTGGATATATGTCTGTTTTTTCTATCCCACAGAGGCAAAAAATGGATAAAAGCAAAAAAACCCAAAAAAGTAAGTTTAAATGACTTAATACATTTGCATTCAGACTTGATATTTGATCACTTTGATGTGAATGCTTGACCTGGATATGTTAATGATGTTGCTGTGTTCCTAATCTGAGTTTTGATGCCTTCAGATTGCTCCTACCACACAGGCCTAGGTGTTTATCCAATTAGGAGTGCTCTGAAAGAAAGAGTGAGAAAGGTAAGACATGCATAACAGAACACCATACTACTCTTTATTTGTTCTATTTACATCAAACTAGTCACGATGTTAAGTTAAAATACCTGTCAATCACAGAAGTAAAGCTGGGAAATAGTCAAATAATGTATATATTGTATACAATATATACTACAGCCTCTTGACTAAAATACTTTAAATATCATGGTAAAACATGAAACAGGAAACATGGCGGCTGTTACCAAAGCCTGATGCAAAAAATATGTAAGCATGTATTGTTGTTCCTGTCATAGGGCCAAACAGAATTGCTGATTGACTGGGAGCCTTGTGCAGCGTGGTATGTGTTTTACTATATGACAAATACAGAAATAAGATTGCTCTGACTCTCTATTTCACTCTCACACACGTTTTGAAGTCAATCGCTTTTACCTAGACTTTTGAAGAATGTGCAAACGTGTTTGAAGTTAACATTCCCAATAGAATAATTGAAATATCACATGTAACGTAATTGCCTCCCTTCTGTTTTCAGTGGGAAACAGTGGACTCCTACTTGGGAGCCCAAGGAGTCATTTGTTTAAGTTAATTAATGTTGTAATATATGATGTTTTATTTTTTTTTATTGTACATTGCTCATTCAATAAAGTTTTTTTATAGTAATTTTGTGATATTTCTATACAAAGTAAAGTGTTGTTTATGGTAGACGGTAGATGTTCAACATTTCCTGCCGTTTCAGAACCTGCCTAACTCCATACAGAAACATGTTCTTCTTTTGATATGTGGTTTATCCAAGAGGTTAGTAAATAATTCAACCGAGCAAAATGCGTGCACAAATGGAAGCAGGACTCTGTACATGCTGTAAGTCAGATGCAATTTACTGTAAATTAAAAAAAATAATGTGAATGACTGTAGTAATTTAATGAGTAAGGGATAATGTGCAGAACGTCAGTCATTATATTTAAAATAACTCCCTACAAGGCGACCAGGTCTTGCTTCATCCTGAAGGGACTTATTTCCCAATAATGACCAGCATTTTGGCCATAAATCTATGTTTTACCAATTTGATTTTTAGGCTCTCCTGTTATATTGTGGTGGTGAGACTGTAGAAGGACCCATAAAGAAGACCCTAATGTTTGTGGAGTGGACACTCTTCCTCTGACTGAATGTTCATGTATTGATAATCCATAGCATAAGTAACAATAAAAATTATTTCCTTCTAACAATGACTCAAAGCGTAATTGGGTGATAACAATCTCATGATTCTAAATTATAAGGTTCTGTAGTTTCATGCAGCCTATTCATTGTTCTTTAGCCAAGCTGTACAGGGTGTTGCCTAGGTCTTAACTTGATCGTCACTTGCTTGTATCTCACAGTGTGGCTATATTACACTTTTTGCCACATGCTATACCTTTCTTATGTGTAAAAATTAAAGTATTTTTTTTTAAATAACTTTTCTTTAATAAAACCATGTTTGACAGGTGTTTATGGGTATAGGAATTGTCTTACCTGTGTTATTTTCCAATTTCTTTGCCAGCAAAGTGCTTTTCCATTCTTCATCTTTTCTTTGGCTGCATTCATCAGTTGAAGTCAATAACATTATTTTAGAGCTCCAGTTCAGGGTGATTGGGACACTTTTTACTTGGATAAAATGTCCCATTCTTATATTATCCCACATCTTATATTCAGTAGCCTACTATTGGGGGGCATCATGATTTTGATGTTTAAAATGATAACTGCTGAAAGCACACATGATCTGATGACATCTTTAATTAGTTAGTAGGTTGAAGTTACTCCATTATTTAGGCATAGGCTAACATGAAAGTTGTTCATTTTTAATATTTACTTCATTTTACAATGAATGGGTCAATCTACAGAAAAGTCAACTTTTCTGTCCCTTTACAGAAATATTACACTTGAAAACACTTTTTTTTTATATTGAAACAATTTTTTTTATATATTTTAATATGAAACAATATTTGAACAATTAAACCTTCTTGCGCATCAATGTGGCAGTATTTGTTTTTTAATTATAAAAATTCCAAACAGCACAGAAGTGCTCGTCCCCACAGTCATGTGGGAAAGTGCTTTATTTTGAGCTCAGAAACAGGGTTTAAATACAATAATATGCATAACTGTCAAATGTATTATGTAAATGACATAAAAAAAACAAAAACAAATGCTGAATAAATATTACAAAATATATTTAAAAAAGAAACCTGGTGTTGTGTCACTGGTGTTACCTTTAACAAAAATCTCTTATTTTGAAATAAAAATCACACTGTTGACATCAGTTGACTACCTTCTTCCTATTTCCTGAAGATCCATGAAGAAAGACATATGGAAAGTCCACTATCTCTTTTCAGTTATCAGAAATTTTAATTAGAAAATCATAATTTCATATGAAGCTTTTAGTTGAAGTCACTGGTGTGACCTACTTTATTATTAGGGAATTTTAAAAAACTAGAATACAAATGGATTAAACGACTTAATTTAGTGAATATACCATGATTGACAACATGTGGATTGATACCTTGCAGCAGCCATAAAACTGGTGTTGTTTATAGAAAAAAAAAACTTTATTCAAAGCTATTTATTTAGTTATTTTGCATAAAATAGCACTAAATAATGTGATTCTAACTTTTTTTCCTATTGTTAATCCTCCTTTGGTCAGATATGAATAAATTGAGGGTGTTTGGCTAAACTGAGAAGCAGCGACTTTATGGACAGCGTATTTTACAGACATTTTTTAAATGTTGTTTATAATCTTTTACTGACTGCTTTCACTAAATGTCAATGAAAAGTCTTTGATTGTATAAAAAAAATAAAAAATTTAGTCTCCTCTCCTTGATTAGTTGAAGAATAAGTAGGCTATCTTTGGTCCTATGTATCTGTCACTGGTGATTCATTGTGTCACTGTTGTTACTGTTTTTTGTCTGTCTCATTAAATAAAATGTGTCATATGTGACATGATAATACTTTTACATTCATTGAATTCTGCTAAACTCAAGAATTAAGATGTAAAGGATTGCATTACTTGTTTATAACTGTTTTTCAAATATTTCCATTGTTATAGCAAATACATGCATAATTAAATTAGCATAATTCAATCACTTTTAACTAACCTGATTGAAAAAAAAAACATAATCTCCTTATTTTTTTCATTATCTTTTTTTCTGTAACTCTGACTGCATGTGCTGAAAAAAATGGAGAAATATAATTTCATAAAAATGTTTAAAATGCCAGAGAAGTATGGTAACAGTGACAAAAAAAAATGGTACATGCTGTCTTTAAATGCACAAAATAATAATAATAATAATAATAAATCATAAAGCTGTCATTTGTATTCATAAAGTCAAAGTGTAATATAATAATGTAGTCTAAGTTTAAACGTTAGAAAAAGAAATACATTTTAAGACATTTTGTCATACCAAAAGTGGACTTTTCTGTAGAATGACCCGAATTCAATTACTATTTTTACTTGAAGTAAAACCATAATATCAACCTGCACAACAAAACAATCATGGTTAAAGGGATTTTTAAGGAACACAACCTCCTTTAAATCCAGTAGGTTTAGTTTAATTTGCCCTTTGTCTGAGTTTCAAGGTGTCAGGTCTGTTGATAAAAGGCAACGCTGTTTTTTTTTTTTACAAGTGTTGTTATGGAAATACCAGATGAGGGACGTCAGTAGGACTTTCGCAAACTGGCAAGGACTTGAATGTCCTCCGAACGTCCGTCAGCGAACGTTACAAAGCGGACCAAACGCGGACGTCCCCCGAACGTCCACGTAATCACCCGCTTCGAATGTTATCACTCGATTGAATGGGCGTTATCAGTGGTTATCAGCTCATAGATATGGGCCAGAAGGGGCCTGCTGCGCCTACTGGTAGGCTCAGATGGCTGTTATCATCCATCTACATGGTTAATCACCGATACAAATACAAGAGACGATTCCAGATCCAATCAGATCGGAAGTTCACTGGATGACGCGGCATCGTTGCGCCGGTTGATATTTTTCAGGTAAGACATGATAAAACCGAACATTTAAAATGTAATTAATTAGTCAATAATCGAAATCAATACAGAAAATGTGTTTTAAGGTGGCGTAACTTACATGAGATAACCGTGTTGCAACTGTGTTTGTTATATACTTTATTAACCTATCCTTACACGAGATAATCGTGTTATATATTACGTTACTTGCTTTATGTGAGCATTAACCTTGTCAATTAGCATGTTTTACGTGTCTAATGGGGTAATTTAGTTTAATAGTTCAACATTATTGTTTAATTGTTTTATTATGTAATGTTTATAATAGAGTCGTTAGTCTGAGATCGATTCGTTAATCTGAGATCGATTGCTTTGCTTATGTCACGCTCTTTCACACAGTATCGTGAGAGTTTCTCCATGCGAGTGAACGTTATGAAGTGAGATCGCGAGACTTGGCTCATACGAGTAAACGCCATCACTGAGAGCATCATTCATCTCTTCTTATCATTTTCCCTGTTTATTCTCAGGTAACGGATCAATAAAGTTAATATAATGCATTTAGAAAACGAGTATATAATAGTAAAACTTTTACTATTTTCTTACTAAGTGTGTTCGTGCGTGTTTATGCGCAGAGCACATGGTAGTTGGGCCTAACGCATGGTTGGGTAATATGGTTTTCGCCATGTGGAAAACCTAAAAGGCGTTTATATATTTTGTATTCTGTTTCATACTGTTTTGTAACTGTTTACGAGTTTTGTAAGAGTGTACGCCACTATTCATGTTTTGAAAAGAGTGAGAAAGGTTTAAGTTAGATAATTTTTTTGCGTGACCAACCTGTATGTGAATATGAGTGGTATCTTTAACATGAAAATCATACGACTAAACGCCATCAAAAATATCACTCATCATCTTTTGTGATATTTTCCCTGTTTATTTTCAGGTGTAACACTAGTTAACATTTCACTGAAGCTAACGTATATTATAGTCATATTGAGTGGAATAGTCAAACCCAAGACATATTTTATGGCTGTTTGGAAACCCTGGGATCTTGAATAGAATGTAAGATAAAGTTCTGTGGGTTTGACACATGAGGAACCTTACAATTAAATTGATTTATGTAAAAGACGAACACTGGCAATCTATTAGAAGTAAATATTCTGTGGTGTCTGTATGTCACATTTATTGCTGTCCTCAACATTGAACTTGAAAAATAAAACCCAAAGGCACAGGTCTGCCCGTCTGTCTGCTTAGCTGTCTATCTATCTGTCTGCCTGCATAACATTAATATCTCTTTACCTAACTTTTTTGTCTCCCTCTACAGCATCAATTTCCAGTGTGTGGTAAGTTTGTTTTATTTATTTCCATGCTCTGTCTGTTGAACAATCCAAATTTTGTTTTGGGCTGTTTAGAGAGCCCATTCACAAATCTATCTTGTGCAAGTTTCTCTCTGTTTATGTTTTAGGTTGAAGATGGCCCAGAGAGGTAAGCCCTTACTGTTGCTAAAAGCATTAGGCAAGTGTGATGGTATGATCTGTAACGCTGTCTTATTTATTACTGATTTATTACTGACTAGCTTTTTCTTTCTTTTTTGTTATTCAACAAGAGAGAACTCGCATTAATGACGAACAGAAAGAGACCCTGAAAACATTTTTTAAAGATGGCATGACCCGAGTTGGGTCAGAATTGATTCCCAGAGCGGCATCGGCTACGGGTTTGGACACCAGTGTCATAGAAGTAAGGTTTACTTTAGTGCCACACTAACAATCAACATGTCAAATGTATCATTCTGCTGTACTGCCTGTATAAATTAAGTGTTTCATTAAAGGTGCTAAAGAGGATCTCTTCGGCGACTGAGAAACCAAAGACTGTTACTGAGTTTTTGAAATGAGCGCATGCTTAAGAACAACCCCCCTCCTTCAAAGGAACGCCTCCCAAAAATCATAAACACTCGTATTGGAACACGAGTGTTTACCACCGGCATTTGCTGTATCATGTTGTTGGATTCATTATGTTGGACTCACCGCAGGTAACTCATAATCTGCAGTTGTTACCGCCTGTAGAGTGTGGAAAGTTACTGGAGTGCGCAGCTGCGCACGTCTCGCACAAGGAACGTCATGGCAGTGATTGACAAGCCAGAGTGCCAATAGTTTACACGATGATCGCGTAAACGATTGGCTGATGTTTTTAAGGCCTTACCTCGTGCACGGATGATGTATATTAATATTATTCCTTTCAGTGCACCTAATAAATAGTCTTTTATCAGTTAGTAAAGACAGTTTCAAGTAATATTGCAAAAATGTATACAACAAAACATCCTCTTTAGCACCTTTAACATTTAGTTTAATTGGTGTAATACTCTTTTTCATTATTTTTGGTTTTTCTATTTCAGAACTGGATTGGTAATTACAAAAGGAAAGCTTCTTCTGAGCCTCGGCCATCAAAGGCCAAAGTACATGTTAGAGAACTTTCCCCATATAATCTCTTTTGTAGAGACGTACTGTCAAACAAAGGTGAGAGACAATATTTAATGGATGCTTTTGTTATACTAAATGGTTTGTTGTTTTACATAGTTGCCCCGTTTACATCAGGGGTTTACAGGGGTCGTGAAACAGATTTTCAAAATAGTATTTGGCAAGTACTTCACTCACGCAAGTTGCATTCATCAGTTTAAGACTGCAGTGTGTCTTAAAGAATCATCAGGCCATCTTTACACGTTATCTTGTTTTTACAGAGAAATGGGTTTACAAGCCAAGTAAACCAGTGTGTTGGACAGATTGTTGTTGTATGAATTTACTTTAAAAAAGAGATGCTGACTCTAAAGTGTTATGTTTTCTGTGCATCTATTTTTTCCTCAGGCACAATGAATGACATCAAGGGTAGGTGGGCCACATTGGGGGAAGATGCAAAAAAGAAATACAGTGAAGAGGCAGCAGTACTGAGGGCATCTGGGCAGGCCCTTAGCCCTGAAATGAGAGATGCCCGAATTAAAATGCACCTGAAGAAGCTAAAGTTAGAGGTTTGGAAAGAGGCTTCATTTGCTAGGCACTAGTGGTATTATTATAGTATTAGATGGGAAGATGATCGACAGCAATTGTGATGTGAGCACACGTGACAGACAACTGGATTGTTCATCTGTAGATCTTCTCATTTCAAACAAATTCATCCCAATTAAATATTCCAGCTGATTTTTGTTTACAGGGCTATGACATCAAATAATCTTACACTGAAGAAATTGTCAAAGGCTCATACCACCCTCTCAAACTAAATTCCTACTGGTTGGGCTAGTCTATTCAGATCAAGGTGGTAAATTTAAGCATTAGTAGTCACAAATGGCTGAGAGTCAAATTATTAGTTGGATATAGGACTCAATGTAAACACAGCTAATGTATTGATAGTTTTCACGTGATGTCACGCCCTGAGGGGAACGCCCCCCTGGCGGGCAAACGAGGCTTTCCTCCATGTAACCGCCAGTCATTTTTACCAGGTTTGTAGTAAGACTGATATTAAAAGACCAGATTCAATATATACCTAATTGATTAATGCAACACAACGTTTCTCATTAAGCATTTTTTCCATCGAAAACCATAATAAAAAAAACGTAATCATAATCTGGGGCCATCTGCTTGCCTGTATAGTATTCATCATCAAAAAGGGTTAAACTGAATTTAATCTTTTAATATTACCATTTTAGTACATTTAAGGATGTAGCACTTTAAGGATTGGTTGATTAGCCTGGCATCGGTTCACCCTCTGTCTATTCTGCTTGATCAGCCCTTTAACTCTAACGGTCTTTCTGTGTAGTTAATCTGTGTTTAAAATTAAGTGGTGCAACACATCTCGATTTAAAGTAAAAACCCAGATCAACAAATCCTTCATGATTAGTTTTAACTAATTTAATCCTTATTGGTAAAACCCACCCTAGTGTTTTCACGGTAGTTTTTTTGAAATCACTGTATTTTGATCACAAGTGGCCAAAACTTGAATCTCGTTCACATATTTTTGTTTTTAAGATGGAAAATTGACAGGCTTGTGCTGCAGTACATGGCTGTTTTGCCCTCCAGGGCTCCGCTACAGTCACGTGACTGAAAACTATGAGTAGTTAATGTAACCCTTACCACTTATTTGCTACGTGTGACTACACTGTTTTCATATGTTGCTGAGCCCTGTTTCTTTAGATGTTTCTTTAGTGTGTGTTAGATTTTTAAAAGTAGGTTGTCTTGTGTATAATCAATTTAAAATTTTTGTGGTTGTCTTGTTTATCTAAATATTGAAAAGGTGTCTAAGCTTGAGGATTTGGGTGTGGAGACGGCCATATTATCTTTTGACCGCCAACGTTCCAGCTTAGAAGTATACGAAGTAAGCAGCAAAGGGGCCACTGATTTTCTAGACAAAACGGACACGGTCAACAACTTTGCACTGCATTTCAAAGGTATTAGTTATATAAAAATTGACAAAGTAATAGTAATAGTGCAAATATACATAATACAGTTTTATGAAATTAATTGTTGCCTGTTGTTACATCTGTAGCCAGCTCCTCAGCCGCAAAACCCAGTACTAAAGTTGGTGTGCTGGTAGGAAAAGTCCAAGATCTTTTCAACCAAAAATATAGTAAGCATATGTTCAAATACATTTAAGACTGATGTAAACTAACTGCTTATCTTGATAACTTAATATACCTTCATGAATCCATGGCATTATCAAATGAGTAAATTATTTAACTAATGTGCCCACAACCAATAGGTTGACACCTTACTAAAATTACTGTTTGCAGCCTGTACACTGGCTATCAACTAGATGGGAGAGTCACAGTTGTCCAACTGAGTAACATTGTGTAACGTGTGCATGCATGTGTTTGCCCTTGTCTTTCAGAGGAGGCCGGAGGTACTGGAAGGCTGCCCTACCAGTCCCTGGTGAATCAGGGCCTAAACATAACAGTTACTGGACTGCCCAACAGCCTTACGCTTAAGAAGCCTTCCTTTTATGGAAGAATCCAACTGGAAGCCATTTTAAACGCTGCTGAGGAGATCTCATTTGAAATAAGTAAGTGACATTACCAGTGGTTGTGTTTCTCCACTTGTGATTTTGGCTTTGCGCATTGTGGGGAAACAAGTTTGGGTTAATTCACCCAAAAATGAAAATTATGCACCCTCATGTCGTTCCACACCTGTAAGACCTTCGTTCATCTTCAGAACACAAATTAAGATATTTTTGATAAAATCAGATGGCTCAGTGAGGCCTGCATTGACAGCAAGATAATTAACACTTTCAGATGCCCAGAAAGCTACTAAAAACATATTTTTAAAAAGTCACGTGACTGTAGATGTGCAACCTTAATGTTATGAAGTGACAAGAATACTTTTGTGTGCCAAAAAAACAACTTTTTTCAGTAAACGAGGCCTTGTTACGTCATAAGTGTTTTGAAACTTCAATAGTTCACGTGACTTTTGCAGTTTGATACACACTCTGAACCACTGATTTGAAACAAAAGATTCTTAAAGCTTCGAAGCTTCATGAAGCAGTGTTTTGAATTCGTCCATCACTAGATATTGTTGAATAAAGTCACTATTTTGGATTTTTTTTGCCACACAAAGTATTCTCGTCGCTTTATAATAAGGTTGAAACACTGTGTCAGCCACCAGCTCAGTCACCTTCCCCGCGCTACATTTCGCTGTATCTGTTACCACAGATACACCCTGATACGCTGTATCTGTTACCACACCTGCACCCAGTCAGCTCATCACCTTATTACATGGATTCCCTGCACCTGCACATCATCACCTTTACTCAGTATAGAGGGTATGCATGTAATGTCACCATCAACCATTACGACTGCGATTACGCCCACTGAGTGGCACAAAGACTGAGTGGCAGCATTGGTTTTCGGCGTGAATGCCGCAAAAAACACACAAAACGCATCCAAAACGGGAAAGAGCTTTGACACACAACCTGAATGCTGAAAGCTACAGAAAAAAGAAGCAAATGGATCACTGCAATTCACAGAAACAGCTGGACTCCAGCAGAGAAACATGTATTTTCAGTTATCATTTTGTCAAATTGTTGGATTTTGAGGTAAAATCATACTGCATATATTGTGTTGACAACTCGTCAATTACATATTTTCCATCTTATATTCTGCATAATTGGGTGTTTTTAAATAAACAACACTGACAAAAACTATACTATAAAACTATATGTTTTAGGGCTGGACAATATGACGATATATATAACATTGAGATAAGAGATTACATGGATTTTAACCATACCTATATAGTGGTTATAAAATTCACAGGCAGATTTGCTTTGTGTTTTTCCGGCGTCGAAATCAGGCACATATAAATGTCAGGAAACACGATTCCTGACTGCATGTCAATATCCATGGATTAGGTTTTTTTTGACATGTCATTTTCGAGTCCAACCTTTAGAGTAATTCGTGTTTTCTCGGTTTCCCCTGTTAAATCCAGTCATGCAGCAGGTTCTTTTGCCACTCAATCCAGCTGAGGGAGCGCGTTCCAGCAGGAAAGTGACATCGATGCATACCCTCTATAAAGATTCCCTTCTCCTGCATTCCCTTGTCTGGTCTTGTCTATGTGTACCACAACGTCAAGCTCTGCGACCCTGAGTAACTTACTTGTGGTCCCTATTTGTTTCCTGCCTTCTGTCAGCCATCTGTCCCTCGTGTCATATCCAACTTGTGCAATAAACTATTATTTCTACTTGCCTGTCTGCTGCCTTCTATTCCGTGACGCACTGTAGTCACTTGAACTGTTTTAATTATGTTTTAGTAGCTTTCTGGGCATTGAAAAAGGGAGTGTTATATCTTAATTTGTGTTCCGGAGATGAACAAAGGTCTTACAGGTGTGGAATGACATGAGGGTGAGTAATTAATGACAGCACTTTCATTTTTGGGTGAACTAACCCTTCAAGTAAAGAATAATACAGGCCTACATGCGAGTCTTTGTATAGTGCTGGGCTTCACCCACCCTGCTTGAGGTTTCTGCCTCTTAAAAGGAAGATTTTCCTTGCCTCTGTCACCTAGTGCTCGCTTATGGTGGGAATTGTTTGGTCTTTTGTTAAAGGATTAGTTCAATTTTAAATTAAACTTTTCCGGATAATGTTTTCACCCTCATGTCTTCCAAGATGTTAATGTCTTTCTTCAGTCAAAAAGAAATGAAGGTTTTTGATGAAAACATTCCAGGATTTTTCTCCATATAGTGGACTTAAATGGTGCCCAAATTATCGAAAAAAAACAAAACAAAAAACAGAACTGGTTCTGCTTTTGTTCCGTAAGTAGAATAGGGAAGATGTAGGACATTCAGCATAAGCATTTTGAAGAATACAGAAGGCGATATGGTGGAAGCACCTTCGAGGTGATCATTATGTTTATAAAGCATATACATGTCATTTTTAAAAATTGACCAATTGTTTCTCTAGATAAGACCCTTATTCCTTGTCTGGTATCGTGTAGAACGCTTTGAAGCTGTAATGAAACTGTAATTTTGACCTTCAACCGTTTGGAGGCCATTGAAGTCCACTATAAGGAGAAAAATCCTGGAATGTTTTCATCAAAAACCTTAATTTCTTTTCGACTGAAGAAAGAAAGACATGAACATCTTGGATGACATGGGGGTATTATAAATAGAATTATAATAATAATTATAAAGAGAAATTTGAAAGTGAACTAATCCTGTAATAATACTATAAAGAGTGGTCTATACCTAGTCTGTTTGAAAAGTACTGAGAACTTTTATGAATTGGTGCTATATAAATACAATTGAATTGAAACAGATTCAGTTTATAGATTCTGTATGTGTCTTTGACATTGTGTAAAGGATCTGACGCTATTTCTCAGTTTCGTTATAATGCAGCACAGTTTCTATGTATTTAATTCCTGCAAATTACTTTACTTCATTGATACTGCTGTACAATCAAACAGATGCAGCACAATGCAACCCTACTAACATGGCAGAGGGAATGTTGGAACACATGGAGGCAGAAGGTATGCTCAGTTGTTTTTATGTTCTTTAAATATATAACGTTAATCTCAAGAAGCATAGTTTACTAGATGTGTAACTGTGGTCATTACAAAGCACATTTGACCGCTTTATACATTAAATAATTTCATCTTTTGATTTAATTTTTTCACCTTTTGTGTGATGGTTTATTGTCTTAAAATCAACAGACACAGCAGATGGCACCCAGACGTCGGTGGAAGAAATATTTGAGGCCATGTTTGAAAACGGTATTTCTTGTGTTCATAATACAATTTGCTAAATGCTACAAATCAGTTTTTGGTATTGCTTAAGTTCGAGCTTAATTAAAACTACTGTTCTGAGAGGTCTGCCACTGACATTTGGAACAAAGAGAAAAGCTCACTTGTTTGAAAATTATAATTTATGGATACAATATTTATCCAGGTGACATTAAACGACATATATAAGGTTGGCATTCTGATCATTTTACACTTTGAATTGGCTGTTGAGATTTAGATGAAAATAATTATGAAATAATTATGAATTTGTAATTAACATTCAAAATTTGTATTAAGAAAGTTGTTGTATTTTATGTACTTCAGGTCCAGAAGAACAGTCCTCAGAAACGGCCACTACTACTGTAGCTATCGTGATGACTGCAGATAAAGGTATCTTTCCACATTGTGGTTATTTTTGAGCTCTTCCTCATAGTAGACCTGGCCAAGACTAGCAGCAGCATGGATTAAAAATACAGTTTCAACATATTGCAATACTACAATAAGAACAGATATGGGAACAGAAGCATTTTGGATATAACGGCATTTAACTAGATTCACTTTTAAGTCTTTCAAAGGGCAGTTTCCAGGCAGAATGTGCAGGATACATAAACAGCCTTTTTCCAAACTCTGAAGTATAAAAACATCTTGAGAGTGCAAAGGTTGTTGTCCAGTACACTTCTTTACAATACAATCACAGAGAGAGGTGGTGAGCTCACCAACAATTGCTTTTTAAAGTTTTAGTTCACCCAAAAATGAAAATGATGTCATTAATGACTCACCCTCATGTCGTTCCAAACCCGTAAGACCTCCGTTCATCTTCGGAACACAGTTTAAGATATTTTAGATTTAGTCCGAGAGCTTTCTGTCCCTCCATTGAAAATGTATGTACAGTACATCAGTGGGTTAGTTAGAAGTTTTGTGAAGTCAATGTGAAGTTGAGCTCAAGGGAACCCGTGCGCCACTAACTTCCGGGTTGACCTACAAAAACACGTCATCCCGAGGTACTTTACTGTGACGGTTTCCTTCAAAACTATGCTGTTACTCTAATCACACCTAGGCTTCCATGTTGAAGCACATAAGTAGAGCACTTAAAGATGGCTGTAATTACCATATAGTCTTACATAAAAACATTGAACTCTTACTTGAACTTGTAGAACTGAATCAGCTTGATGATGTAGTCCCTTTTCCATCTACAGACAGTGTCTGGAGAACAGATAAAGACACTACTGCTCTAATAAAGTGCTTCATTTCATGCTACTTCTTCACATAGCTTACAGGATTATATTTCATTACTGTACACGGAAAGGTAAGGATAACATATTTGCAATATCCTTTGCTAATAATATTCATGACCTTCTTACAATATTCAAAACATTCATGCATTCACTTCAGTTGCTTACTTATTGGTTTTTGTTTCTGTTGGGCTAGCTCCATCTCCCTTTTCTTCCATTTCTCCATGTCTCCCTCAGAAACCAACACTAGACAAAAAAAAAAAAAAAAAAACAGGAAACAAGACACCATCAATGCTACATACTCCGTGCAAAATGTGCTTGTAAATGGAATCTAAAATGTTTCCATTTACAACTATTTTTACCTGTTTCTTATGTGCATTGTTTACCTGGTGCTTCTCTGATGATAGATGAAATGTCTTCTTGAGCGAGAATCGATATTTTCTCTGCTTTGTCTAGTCTTTGCAGGAGCTGCATCTCTGCAAAGACAGTTTAATTTACTTATGCTGACTTATGCTATCTGTGTGTGATCAGCTGTGGACAAACCTAGGTCAGTTGATTTCCTCCGTCCATAATGCAAAAGGGCATCAGTCAACAGGTCAAGGCGGTGAGATGGTGTCATCTCCTTTGTGACTCTGGCAAATCTTCGGAGGAAAGACCACAGCCTTTCCATTCCTTCCCCGTCTGTGAGCCCAAACCCATCAAGCCGCCTGGTGCTGTACTTGATCTGTGATTAAAGCAAAGTGGTAGAATATCTCAGACACTGACACTGAGCATGATCCTACTACATTGGAAACTGCTTATAATGATCATGGTTACAGTGATCAACCACATAATAATTAACCAAATAATTTGTTTATAGTAATCAAGTAGTCCGCTTACCATGTTCATATTGTGTGTGTTTGGGGTGTGTGTGTACATATGCTTGTTATGTGTCATGTGATGTTTTCCTCTACCCACACTACTGTGGTCTACTGAGTTATTTTGCCTACCCATTCCTGCTCTGCTGGCTTTTTTGGGACTTTTATGGTGCATAATTATCATCCCCGCTCTCTCAGAGCAGCAGGTAGGCCTACTGTATGTTATGTGAGTGGAGTGTATTAGTGCGTTCAAGTCCTCCTGGGAAGTTCGTATTTACGAGGTGGGAAGTGGTGTGTACGACGGTAGGTGCGTTCAAGTCACTTTCGTCAGAGTATGATGTCACACACTTTGCCGCCATCTCATGCAATGCACTATTCACCCGTTTACAGCACTCTAATAAACTACATTTAACAAGTTGATAATACAAACTAATGGTCAAATATAACATCCCATAGAATCTCACATTGAATGAGTATGATGGCGGTGTGCCTTCTCTAAATTAATTACACATAATAACACTTCTACTTTTTGAAAATGTAGAGCAAAGAATGTGCAATGGTTGTATGTTGCTTTTTTATGTTTTTAATTAATTTATGAAGCCATTGTAAACTTTACTGTTACATGTTACATTTTTATATCAAGATGCTATCGTATTTTTTGCTGGGAATCAGCTTACTTCATTGTAAATAGAAAAGCCTGACAATGTCACTGCTAAATACTTAAGCATTGTGGTATTTCGCCATACTTCTCACTGACACGCCCCCAACTCGTACAACAAAATCCAGAGCTTCCCACTGGTATTTACGACATTGTGGTGGCGTTCATGTGCATTCAGCTCGTAAATCCACCATAACTTGAATGCAGCAATAAATAACTTGAATGCAGCAATAATGCTTTCACCCTGACCATTTAGACAGGGCTTGGAGCAGGAGAGGGCTTTGGCGCAGCTTATATTATTTTGTCTTTAAATCAGTAAAAATAGCAAAGCTGTTCATTTTATTACATTATATCCATGTAATAATTATACAAATTACATAGTAATCTGCATAAATTAAAAAGAAAAAGAAAAAAAAAATGGTTATAACAATCATCTGCTTACAGTGATTATTTTGACCCAGACAGATGTGAGATAAGCGGTTTGCACTGTATGGTTCTAAACAGTGCATCTCTGAAACAAGTTTAGGCAAACACCAGGTGGCAAAAATGTTACATTAAAGAGGGGGTGTAATGCTTTTTCATGCTTTCTGACTAATTTACATTGTAAAAGATTTGCATTCTCATCCTAAACATGGCCAAAACACGAGTTGGTCATATTTCTGTGCCAAATATACAACTTCAGGTTGTGGACATGTTTCGCCCAATGTTTTCGCTGAATGTTTTATGACGTATGAATGTACCATGTCATAAAGTGTGGAATTCCTTCTATAGGTACTTCTCCCTGATAAGCGTGCACACACACACATCACCCAGAGCAAGATCACGCCCATCAGAAAGAAATTTCAGTATTTTACAATGAATATCAGTCAATTTAATTACGGTTACTTTTCTTAAATATGACATCTTTGATGAAGTATTCAGCCTTTAGATGCGACTCTTTAGCTCTGCCCACAGCACTGACAGCAGGAACACCTCCAGGAGCTCTGCTTTTTTCGGATTACTGCATGCCCAACCATTGAGTGCATAGAAATTAACATACTTTTCAGAAGCCTGACATTTCTGTTTAAAATAGCCTTTTTTATTGATCTTATAAAGTATTCTAATTTATTGACATAATGAATAGTGTTTTTTGTTAAATGTGAGCCAAAATCATCACAATTAAAAGAACCAAAGACTTAAACTACTTCAGTCTGTGTGTACTGAATTTATTTAATACACGAGTTCCACAATTTGAGTTGAATTACTGAAATAAATGAACTTTTCCACGACATTCTAATTTATTGAGATGTACCTGCATATGTACTCAAGATTAACATGAGATTGGCATGAGAAACATGAGAAACTGTGTGTGATACCCCTCTTTAAAGATTACTTTTAGGCATATCTACTTAATTTAAGCTGTGCAGTTGATAGACAGGAAAATGGAGACCAAACAGGGAGTGAATGATGTGTGACAGGTCCTGATGTCTCTATAAAGTCAATGAATCACCTGGCAGGGCAATTTGTGTCCATAAACGTGAAATGCTGGTACAGCCAAGGAGATGTTGTGTGGTATGCCCTCCCCTGATTTCTGATTGAACACAGTATGGCATAATTTTGAGTTAATGTGTCATGGTCTTTTCTCAAAACAATAATTCAGTTTTAAACAGAAAAAAAAAAAATTGTACTTACATGCAAATGTGAGGCAACAACACAGGCAATGTCATAGACTACTCGCAGGTGTATGTTCTTGTCCTCACATCTTCGAAGTAGCTCATCGATGACATACAGGGGATAGGCTAATCTATTTCAACACAAAAAAATGAATAATGACACTTTATACTGAGGAAAAGTAAAAATGAATACTCTCCCATATACATTGCCAAAATACCATATAAAATACAGCTTATGTTAGGGTCATGCTATTCTAAGCAATTTATAAATCGGTAGGATCAAACAGGGGAATTATCATTCTGGAACACTGGGTCAATAGTCAGAGATGTCACTACTGTGGCATAGACTTGCCGTTCTCCTTGGCTCATGTTGACAAACATTAGGGGCATTTCATGACGACAAGAAGCTCCAAACACTCCTGTAACATCAAGTTTCTTTGCTTGTTTTTGTGACCTCAGCATGTTGCCAGCCTTGAAGTTACTGCAGTCCTAAAGATTTAAGGAAAACATTTATGAGATTTATGGGAGGAATGATGATCTTTTTAAATAAATATTTATTATTTATATAAATTCTACAACTATGACTAACCTCGTGAGGCTTTGAGCTGTCAAGATGTGACAGCAGGTATTCTTCTACATCCTTTTCATCAACAAACATGCGGGTTCCATGTAATGGCTCAACCACACTTGTACCTGAGCTTTGCTTCCTCACAAGGCCAAAGTTGGCATCCAATGTCACAATCATATCTCCATCCGCCTGGAAAACAAACACATAGTAATCCTGGTTTTGTATCTGCACCAGGTTTATACATTTATACTATTACTATCTTATTATAATACTTTGCAAAATTTGTTAATTTTTGTATAGTTATCAATTCCATGCCATCTGGTCATGGAAAATGCAATCAGGTTAATCAAATAAGAACCATGCTGGAACTAGAACCAACCTTTGGACATGCTGGGCATATGGTCCCATCATCTAATTCAGGGCAAATATCTACCAAACTTCTTTGTCGGAAGTGGTGATGCCTAAAATGGGATATGGATTCTCCCACCAGGGCTCTGTAGAGTGTGTTAACCTAAGGTATATAAGTAGCAGTCAGTGAAAACAAACTGTTTCATATGCTAACATCTGGTGATGGTGGTTCACTCAGAAGTTGTTATTTTATTGAAAAATATCCAGAATACTTTTGCATTCATCTGTACACTCCTAGATGGTTCCATAAATATTTACTTTTAGTTGTGATAATTAATGATGTAGTACAATCAAGAAAGAAAGGAGAAGTAAAGAAGGTGTAATTTTCACATCTATATGGACTCGACAGTATTCCATGAAAGAACCACTGCAAACTGACTTACCTCTGCAAGTGTGAGGTTATTTTTCCAGCGCAGGGTGTTGCAAAAACCCTCAACAGAAACCTGACACTCCAGTGACAGACAAACAAAAAGCTCTAGCAGAGGGATGGAGAAGGCTGTCTGGGGCTTGTCGGCTGATGCTGGCCAGAGCCCATACCTTAGCAGAGTGCAGGTTTCTGGTTCACACGCACACATTTTGACTGTGACGGTGCAGAGCCGTCCTGCAAAATAAAAAGAGGGAAATAAAATAAAAACATAACCAAGTACTAGTATAGTAAACAAGTACTAATATAGAGACTACCATATCAGCATAGACTAAATCACTTGAGTGTGTCACCTATAGAGGGTATGCATTGAAGTCACTTTCCCACCAGAACGCGCTCCCTCAGCTGGACTGAGTGGCAAAAGAACCTGCTGCATGACTGGATTTAATAGGGGAAACTGTGAAAATGCGAGTAAAACAAACGATTACTCTAAAGGTTGGGCTGGAAAGTGTTCCTTACAACTTGTCGAATAAACCTAATCCATGGATATTGACATGCAGCCAGGAGTCGTGTTTCCTTATATTTACATGTGCCTGATTTCGACGACAGAAAAGTACATAAAGCAAATCTGCCTGTGAACACTTTATATAAACGTGACGTTACGGGGTATGCACGTAATTCAATAACTTCAATAACTTAATGTTTGTTATTTTTGGAATCAGGAAACAGGCACAGATTAGAATTTTCACAAATGTATCACAAATTTGATTAATTCCTTATAGAAAATCATTATTCCACATGTAATACAATTAGATTCCTTAACCTTTGTATCATGTCAAAAAACACACCTGTACTGACAATGACCTTCATGTCCTTTGTATACACAGCATGGGTGTCATGGCCTTCAGGTAAATATAGGAATAACCCCAGGGAGGATGGCTCATAGTAGGCATTCTGTAAGAAAGATTGATAGCTCTAACAATGTTTTTAAAACAACAAACTAGAGACACTAACAGTTGATACTACATGGTGCTAAAACAATTTGAAGAATCTAGTGAATCTGTTGAAATTACTGTGAGTTTGATGTTTGTATGTGTGACTGCATGCTATTCGGTTGTTAAGTCTGACGTCACGCGAATAACGCTTCCGGGTCCAATCTCATACCACAAGAAAACAACAAATGGTGCTAATATACACACGATGTGATGTAATACTATCAAAAAATGATAAAAAATAACCTTTATCTCCATACCAAAATCCCAGATGGCCAGACAGTGATTCATCTTTTATAAATCGTTAAAATATTAATGTCTGTGATGCTGTGAGCATGGAGACTGTTTTGTAGACTGTAAGTATATTAAATGTTTAACTTTAAAATGTTAAATGTTTATTATGAATAAATAGTGCTCATAAACATCTGTGGAGATGGCATTCTCAAGTGAAATGTGTCAAGGCTTAGACCCAGTAACGGCGTTCCTTACGTCACGACTTAACAAGCAGATTGTTCTTACATTCCACTTATCAGGAAGATGCAGTGAATTTCTGTGAGTCTTCTTCAGACAAGCCCCACAAAACACTGCAGTGGTGCTGCACTCAATGCACCTATAATCAGCATGTTCTAGGCAGACAACACACTGGGTAGTGAATGGTGCTGAACATTCAAAAGACACTTTAAGCATGTCATCCTTGACTGCATCCCAGGCATGAAGCTCTCTCTTCTTTGTCTTACTGTATGCAGTCTCAGAACATGAACTCGGTGCCGCATCATCATGTTCAGCCTGTTGAGGTGTAATAGACATGCAAGGTTTGGAAGTCTGTTTGGAGTTGGGCTGGGGAAGACAATGACTAAGGTACGAAACCTTTGCAGGGCCAGTGATACATCTCCTCACCACCTTAATCTTTACACTCCTTAAACGTGCTTTTCCCATATCTGAAATAAAAATATTTGGCAATTATTACATAAATCAAAGTGCAACCTGTACTTCTTATCACAGCCTAAAAGACAGAAACACATCAGTGAACATGGGGTGCAGATGAGGGATATGTATTTGGTGCCTGAGAAGACAGACTGACAGACAGACGAATGGATGGATGGACAGACAGACAGGTGACAGGTGTGCTAATAGAGCAGCAGCCTGATTAAAATTAACGCAGTTCCCCAAGGTTCCTCATGTGGGATCAAATGCAGCCAAGCTTTGTTCAAACCCACAGAACTTTATCTTACATTCTATTCAAGATCCCAAGCTTTCCAAACAGCCATAAAATACGTCTTTGAATATTTCACTCACTATGAGTATGATATAGCTTCAGTGAAACGTTAACGATCAGATACAATATGCATTATGCAATAATCCTTATTGTCTTACAGTTTTGAAAAAGTAATTTTTACACAGGCTAACTTTGGTTTTAACTATTAAACTAAATTTCCTCATTAGACATTTCAGACACGTAAAAACATGCTAATTAGCAACGTTAATGCTCACATAAAGCAAGTAACGTAAGGATAGGCTAATAACGTATATAACAAACACAATTGCAACACGATTATCTCATGTACGCCACCTTAAAACACATTTTCTGTATTGTTTTCGATTATTGACTAATTCATTACAGTTTAAATGTTCGGTTTTATCATGTCTTACCTGAAAAATATCAACCGGCGGGAAATACCGCAACGATGCCGCGTCATCCAGTGAACTTCCGATCTGATTGGATCTGGAATCGTCTCTTGTATTTGTATCGGTGATTAACCATGTAGATGGATGATAACAGCCATCTGAGCCTACCAGTAGGCGCAGCAGGCCCCTTCTGGCCCATATCTATGAGCTGATAACCACTGATAACGCCCATTCAATCGAGTGATAACATTCGAAGCGGGTGGTGACGTAATACCACAGAAAGCTAAAATTCTCGTGTCAGCAGCATCTGTCCAAATTTCTATCATAACCATTCTATTTCATCAGAAACAATCTGTAAACAGGGCTTTAAGTGTAAAATACAGAACTTGTCCTCTAAAAGTGCAGTATACCGTGAAAAAACTAATTTCAGCCAGTCAAGTGACGGCCTGTCTCTGACTGAGTGACTGCCTGACTGCAGTAGCTATGTGTGTGTATGTGTGTGTGTGTGTGTGTGTGACTGACTGCGTGTCACCGCCTGTCAGCGTTAAGGTCATTGCACACTGAGTCCGAAATTCGCATGCGAAACTTTCGCACGTTAAAAAATAAATTCGACCTCACGTTATGTCAATCGCATTTGCACACTGCCTCCGAAACTTTCGTCCGTCAAAAAAATATTCGGATCAGGTTCGATTTTCTGCGTTTTTCGCATCCGTGGCACGCATTTTGAGAGACGTTTTGACAATTCAGAGCCACCGTACGCGAATGCAAAAATCCAGAATGCCATCTGACAAGTTGATCCACGTCGTCTACAGCACAAAACAGCAGCACTGAATGACTAACAACGTGAGGAATACAAAGAGACCGAATATAAAGACAGATTGTGCCAGTAGTAAAGCATCAAACAGAGCCACTGACATTCTGAAGTAAACTTTGAAACGCTCGGATAATCCCGCAGCTCCTTGATGAGGTGAATTCTCCTTTCTCTCTATGCAATCTCGGGATTGAATAGACCCAATATTTTCTCTTTCTTTTTCTCTAGGAGACAACTAATCGTGCTCACTGCTTGAAGACTTCATTTTGTATTGTTTTGCGATTTGTTTTGCGATTTTTTCGCAACGCATTCATTATTACGCATCGGACTCAGTGTGCAAGGTCTCGGTGCGTGACGAATTTTTAGGATTGCGAATACGAAAAAACGCATGCGAAAATTTCGGACTCAGTGTGCAAAGGCCTTCAGGCTTAGGTCTTTCCAGACACAAGAGTAGAATAAAGTCCAGTCCTTATCAGGAAATACCAGACAGGGGTCTCTTCCCGATATAAATTCACCGGCACTGTCAGTGGTGTAGACTCGTGACGGTTTATGAATATGTCGCCGAATACACGGTTACTATTCAATGTAAATTCATCTCTCACATACTCCTTATTCTCGTGGATAAATTTTGTCAAATAGACATGCCAGCGCTCTTTTCTCTGAGCCAGAGTCAGACTTTTCATCATCTCTTCATCCCATTCTCTCTCGGGCGTTATAGGTGAGTATAAACCAGCCATGTTTCAGCCCCCTGAGGATCCCCTAAGAGGGGTATGGGAAAACTTTGTGGGGGACCCCAGAGGTCACAGGGGTCAGACAGGTCAAAGGTCATCATCAATAATTTTGACACAAGCACCATCATATCACTACGGTCATCATGACAGCATGTGGACTATTAAAGCTGGAATAATGAGTGGATTAAGCAGTTAAATCGGCAAGAGAGGAATAACGGATGAACGTTCTTGGCAAGGGCATCACAGTCAGGTACAAGGGAGAAAGCTATAGCCTACTAACATTAGATAAGACATGACGTTTTATTTTCACAACTTGTTTATTGACTTATTAATAGCAATTTGCTGATGAATAGACCTATGTGCCGATCGGGTCCAGACGGGTCTGTGTCTTCCCGGTCGGGTTCGGGTCCAGCTTTCAAAATAATAGTCGAGCCCGGGGCGGTTCCGTGTAGCACATTTACGGGTCTCTTCAGGTTCGGGTATGAATTTTTGGATCCGTGAAGACCTCTAACTTGCATATTGTAAATGACAGTTTAGTTCAAACTTTAGTTCAAACTAGTAACCATTTATGGTTAAAACTTATAAAATTTTTCTTGTTTTTTTTGTAGAAAATGAGTGATGGTTTCGCTAGATAAGACTCTTATTCCTCGCCTGGTATCATTTAAAGCCCTTTGAAGCTGCACTGAAACTGTAATTTTGACCTTCAACCGTTTGGGCTCCATTGAAGTCCACTATATGGAGAAAAATCCTGGAATGTTTTCATCAAAAAAATTGATTTATTTTCGACTGAAGAAAGAAAGACATGAACATCTTGGATGACATGGGGGTGAGTAAATCAGAAAATTTTCATTTGAAAGTGAACTAATCCTTTAATGCATGTATTTGTTTATTTATTTATTTTACTTTGCTGAAACATGATCAAAACATTATCCATTTTAATGACCAATGTTAATGACAAAAATAACAGAGCAAATGACAAATATCGGTATCGAAATTGTCCAATATTGGTTTGTTAAAATCCGTATTGTATCGGCCCTGAAATAATCCTATCGGTGCATCCCTGATCTGCACTATGTTCGCACTGAGTGCGTTTGTTGTTGCACTGCAACAGTTCTGTGGAATACATCAGAAAACAACCCAGCATCAGTGTAGACTATTATGTACAATATTAAGCTAATTCATATTCGCGAAACACGATTTGCAAATGCATATCCAAACATGCATTAAAAAATATGATTCACATAAGCAAAACACAATTTACAAATAAACAAATACTGTATGCTTGCACATTTCTGAATGTTTCTACGAATTGATTGTCTGATCTGCATTTGTAAATCGTCATGTGTATGTATATAAATGGCTCTGGTTTTTGAGACTATCCTGTTGAACTCTTTAATCAAATGACATTTGAGCATAACAGTCGACCAGTCATATTGAGCACATGACTCGAGTCTCTGCAGTGGCATTACATCATCAGATTGAAAACACGGTTTAAAGGGAAAGACTGGTGTAAGACTGTGGCTGTAGGATACAGTGTTTCCAGTGACACCTGTCCTGTATTTCTTCTTTTAATAGTGAATAGACTTATTTTCATGAGCACTTGATGCTTAAGGGTGACATTTGTTAAATTAATACACACTAATTGTTTTTCCTGCATTTTCAGCATTAAACACCTTTGGCGTGACATCTGGATGGCAGCCACAAACATCTTCCTTCATGTTGTTTCTTTCTTTTTTATATCCATTATTTTTCATTATGTACCAATTTCGTTTGTTTACTTATGTATATGTAGGCCTATTTATGTTGTGTGCTGTATTGTCATCTCAACTTCACAGTTGTGACTCATTCATTTCCTTTTTTATTTTGGCAAATCTGTTCAGATAAAATTAACCTAAGATCATTCAATAAAATAAAATGAGATGAATAATGGTCCGTCATTAATAAGTAACTATGCAGGTGTTACGGATGCTGGTGTAGAGATGAGGCTGATACGGATTTCCACAATATGAACGATATATTTATTAAACAGAAAGCAGGGAACACCAAACATACATCTTAACAAAACAGAGAACGGACAAGGAGTGCAGGGAGTGAGTGCATTATAAAGGGAGTGCAGATGATAGAGTCCAGGTGCAGGTGATCTGTGATGATGAGGAGCTGACGAGGGAAGTGAGTGCAGGTGACGAAACAGGAGGATCATGGGAAATGGAGTCCAGGGGAACAAGGGATCTGTAACAGTACTCCCCCCTCCCGGTAGGCGCGACCTCGCGCCGTAGATGGAGACACCGGGAGGGGGGGCGGGCGCCCTGGAGACCTCATGCAGGTGCAGGGAGAGGACCGGACAGGAACGGAGGTCTCCAGGGCGGATCCATGAACCATGGCGGGTCTGGAGCCGTGGGCAGCCATGGCGGGTCTGGAGCCTTGGGCAGCCATGGCGGGTCTGGTGCAGCGGACTGCCATGGAGGGTCAGGTGCAGCGGGCTGCCATGGAGGGTCAGGTGCAGCGGGCTGCCATGGAGGATCAGGTGCAGCGGGCTGCTATGGAGGGTCAGGAGCCCTGGTGGGCTCTGGCGCTTCCGAAACCCCGCCCAGGAGTTCCCCACCCACAGGTACCGGAACGGGTACTAGGCCCCCCCCAAAAAAATACATGGGGAATTTAAGGAAAGTCTTTAAAAGTCTGAGGAAGGGCATGGCGGCTGAGGCTGAAGCGGCTGGGGCTGAGGCGGCTGGGGCTGAAGCGGCTGGGGCTGAAGCGGCTGGGGCTGAAGCGGCTGGCTCGGCGGCGGCGGCTGGAGCGGCGGGCTCGGCGGCTGGAGCTGAGGGCTCGTAGGCGGCGGCTGGAGCTGAGGGCTCGTAGGCGGCGGAGACTGGAGAACTTGGCTCGGCGGAGACTGGAGAACTTGGCTCGGCGGAGACTGGAGAACTTGGCTCGGCAGAGACTGGAGAACTTGGCTCGGCGGAGACTGGAGAACTTGGCTCGGCGGAGACTGGAGAACTTGGCTCGGCGGAGACTGGAGAACTTGGCTCGGCGGAGACTGGAGAACTTGGCTCGGCGGAGACTGGAGAACTTGGCTCGGCGGAGACTGGAGAACTTGGCTCGGCGGAGACTGGAGAACTTGGCTCGGCGGAGACTGGAGAACTTGGCTCGGCGGAGACTGGAGAACTTGGCTCGGCGGAGACTGGGGTTGAGGGCCATTTCATCCCCTCAAATACAATTAAAATCCCCACAGGCACTGGAGCTGGCTCTGTGGGGACTGGAGCTGGCTCTGGAGATACTGGAGCGGGCTCTGGAGATACTGGAGCGGGCTCTGGAGATACTGGAGCGGGCTCTGGAGATACTGGAGCGGGTTCTGGAGATATTGGAGCGGGCTCTGGAGATACTGGAGCCGGCTCTGGAGATACTGGAGCCGGCTCTGGAGACACTGGAGCCGGCTCTGGAGATACTGGGGCTGCTTTCTTCCTCCTCCTCCGCTTACTGGGCCCAGTAGAGGAATATGGGTCCAGCATGGGGCAGGCAGGGAGTTCGCTGGAAAGGTGTGCGGAGGAAGCCGGAGGTTGACTGACTGGCCCGGCCAACCGTGTTTCTGGATGGACTGGACGACAACACTGATCCTGAACCTCTTCCACAAAGAATTTGGAGCCATTCAACCACAAAATTAAATTGATAGTTTCGCTTAAGGAGAAACAAAAAACAGGTTCATCAAAACGGATAGTGTCGTCATCCAATCCATCCAAAAACAGGGAGATCAACTGAGCGTCGGGCCAGTTAGTCAAGTAAGCAAGCTCAACGAACTCCTCCACATACCTCTCCAGCGAACGTCCTACCTGCAGGAGCCCGATAAGGCGTTCGCTGGCTGTTAGGGTGAGAGGCGATGGAGGAGCTGGATCCAGGGAGCTGGGGAAAGTCTCCATTTTTTTTTTCCTGTGGAAATCCAGTTGGTAGAGGTCCGTTCTTCTGTTACGGATGCTGGTGTAGAGATGAGGCTGATACGGATTTCCACAATATGAACGATATATTTATTAAACAGAAAGCAGGGAACACCAAACATACATCTTAACAAAACAGAGAACGGACAAGGAGTGCAGGGAGTGAGTGCATTATAAAGGGAGTGCAGATGATAGAGTCCAGGTGCAGGTGATCTGTGATGATGAGGAGCTGACGAGGGAAGTGAGTGCAGGTGACGAAACAGGAGGATCATGGGAAATGGAGTCCAGGGGAACAAGGGATCTGTAACAGCAGGAAGTAATGCAGGACTAATGAGTAATTCTACATTAACACTTCAGCTGCTACTATTAACTAATAAAGAAACAAGTTTAACTAATCAGTAAGTAATATCAAATTTAGAAGATAATTCCTTATTACCTAATCAATAATTACCTAATGATATTACCATCATTAATAACTATTAACTAATGGACAAATTGTAAAGAACATTATTGTGTGTCTGAGATGTAATCGGTCATAACTATGCAGGAACTACTAGTGATCAGAACCAGTGAAAAACATCTTTTTCACTTTAAAATAATGGTGCAGATCACTAGTAGTTCTTGAAGAATGTTTATGTACTTGAGTAATTAGTGATGCATTTTATGACCATGTTAAGATTAAAAAAGGACAATCTTCAAGAACTACTAGTGATCTGGACCATTATTTTAAAGTGAAAAAGATTTTTTTAACTTTAAAATAATGGTCCTGATCACTAGTAGTTCCTGCATAATGACTAGGTAACACTTGAGTAATTAATGATGCATTTTATGACCAAATTGAGAGTAAAAATGATGACTGATTACGTCTCAGACACTTTAATGTCGTGATTAGTAATTAATTAGTAATTCTTTATAATTTCTCATAGTTACTTATTAGTTATTAATGATGCCAATGTCATTCTCTAATTATTGATTAGCTAATAAGGAACTATCTTAGTCCTAAATTTGATATTACTTACTGATTAGTTAAGCTTGTTTCTATATTGGTTAAAAGTAGCAGAAGTGTTAATGTAGAACTACTCATTAGTCCTGCATTACTTCCTGCATAATTACTTATTAATGACAGACCATTATTCTAAAGTGTTACCGTTTAGTCTAGTTAATAAAGTCTTGTTCATGTCACACGTAAAGTTGTCTGTGTTTTATGCTCATATACTGGAGTCCCTAATCGTGCAGATTTTGGCTTCATGCTCTTAGTATTGTACAATAAGATTGTTATTTCCCATAACCTAACATTAAACATTTCTTAGAATTAATAAACAATTAATACTGGGCGTTTGCTGGATGAACAGGTTAGTTGTATTAATTCTGTTGTATCAAGTAATTCTATTAACTGATCCAAATATTTATTAGTTATAATTAATTATTCATATTTTAATTATTTCATATTTTACAATAATTACTATTGTACATTTTTTATCACAATTTACAGAAAACAAGCAATGTTTCTTTTCTATTTAATAAAGACAAACAACTGAAACTACTTGACACTTTTTTTAATGAACATTTTGAATCTCTACACACATCTCACATGTGGTTATCCTCGGGTGTGTTCCTCTTCTGGTCCCTACTACAACAAAATATACAACAATTGTTCCTATTGTCACGTCCTTTCTCTCTTTTATATGTATTTATTAGTTTGATACAGAACTAACAAAAATCTTAATTTCTGTTGCAGAAAAAACAATCTACCATTTCTGTATAACATTTATTTCACATTTCCATCACAACAGTTTTACATATCTTTATTTTTCTTTTGTCCATGTGACAGTTTTACACCCTTTTCATCTTTTAATTGTCAAGGTTTCTTTACTAAACACCCTGCTTTTGTGAAAACAGATGGGACTGTACAGCGCTTTACATCTGATTCTCCATATTGGTGGTGAGTTGTGACTGAGCGTCAGCAGTTTCTGCATTTCTTTGTTTCACTACCTTTTTGTTTTATTTGTTTAGAGTCTCTAGGGGTCATTCCATGTTCCTGTATCTCTTTAAAAGATGAACAGCTTACCGTGATCTCAGACTGTGGTGATGTTGTTTCTCCACTGTATGGATCTTCATGTGTATCTTCAGGTGACTTTAATAAAGAGAAACTCTTTCCACACTGATCACACATGTGCGGCTTCTCTCTGCTGTGGATCCTCTCATGTCTTTTTTTTTCAGATTTACCGACAGAATAAATATCTTTTCACAGTATGAACACCAACAAACATACTTTAACAGAACCACCAAAGACTCAGACACACTAAAACTAGGTGACAACCATCTGATCCTCATAAGATCTGGAGAAAGGACACAGTGGTGAAGCCCATCGACTCGAGATCCTACAGATGGATGGATCTAGATGGATTCTGTGTTAATGTGCAACAAAGTCTCTTCTGTGTGAGTCAGTCACAGTCAATCACCCAGCAGCTCAAGACCCGTCACACACTGAAGCTAAGCAGGGTTGAGTCTGCGATTATTTTGCATTCTTTTATATATATATATAATATATATATATATATATATATATATATATATAAATTTATTTATTTATTTATTTTTTATTTATTTTTTTATTTTTTTGCATATTTTGCATCATTTCTAACTTTCTCTCTCTATGTGATGATGTATACATTGCTAAAAGCTGACACATGGACAGTACTCAAACTAAACTGAAATATAATACAGATATATGAATGCACATGATAATAATAATTTACTGTCAGTTAGTAACAGTCTGTTTGTGAGTTTTATAACTTCAGCAGCTCTGTGACCAAAATCATGAATCTTATTGGTTTGTCAGTATTTTTCACAGTGCAGTGAAGAGATGACATCACTTCTGTAAAAACAATGAATGACACATGAGTTACTGTTGTTGTTTTCATAAAAGTACATTTACTCGTTTACATGTAGGTATATTTTAGCCAGTTATCGCTCTTCGTCTGCTTGAGCTCATTCTGTAAAGTTGAACAGAGACTCACTCGCTCTCAGCACAAGCATTTAAAGGGTTAGTTCACCCAAAAATTACATTGTCATTAATTATTCACCCTCATGTCATTCTACACCAGTAAGATCTTTGTTCATCTTCAGAACACATTAAGATATTTTTGATGAAATCCGAGAGGTTTATGACTCCATAGACCGCAATATAATCAACACTTTCAAGGTCCAGAAAGGTACTAAAGACATTGTTAAAACAGTCATGTGACTGCAGTGGTTCAACCTTAATGTTGTGAAGAGACGAGAATATTATTTGTGTCCAAAAAACTACTTTATTCAAAGTCTCTTCTCTTCTGTGTCATTCTCATATGTTGTTTACGTCCAGCGCTTCCAGATTCTACTTCAGAACTCTGACTCATTATTGGTAGTGATGGCCGATTTCGAAACACATGCTTCATGAAGCTCCGAAGCTTCATGAATCATTTGTTTCGAATCAGTGATTCGGAGCGTGTATCAAACTGCCAAAGTCACGTGATTTTAGTAAACGAGGCTTCATTACGTCATCACTGTTTCGAAACATTTCAAAACAGTTCGAAATTTCAGTGGTTCACCGGTAGAGGGCGATGATAAAGTTAACCCATGAATCATTGAACAAGTGTCTATGGGTTTTACCTGATCTCTGATCAGTTTTATAAATTTGTAGATGTTTTAATTAGACATTAGAATAATTAAAATGAATAATGGTAGTTATTAATCTCTTATTGGCCTGTTTAGCTTGAGCCATGGAACAGAGAAACAAGCCTTGAAAATTGATAAAAGAACAGATATACAGTCACTCTATATGTAGCCTAATCTTATTAGAGAATTAGTTAATTGCATTTAATAGATTTTACTTTCAATAAAACATTTGCAATAGATTTGTAAAAGGTGTTTTTACTGCATGTTTAGTTTGAGTTTTGTTGCATTTACACTCTTTTGACCACTAGGGGTCACCGTGGAGTCAAGTGTCAGATTGTTTCGAAGCCTCGAATCATCACGGCACATTTGATTCAACTGCTTCAGTGTTTCACGAAGCCTCGCTCTGCCCATCACTAATTATTGGCCAAAGCTGGTCACATGATCAGCACGATGTGCGTGATGCTGATGCAAGAGCCGACCAATAATGAGTCGACGATCTGAGGATGAACCTGGAAGAGCTGGACGTAAACAACATTCTTCTCAGATTTCATCAAAATTATCTTAATTTGTGTTCTGAAGATGAATGAAGGTCTTACGGGTGTGGAACGACATGAGTGAGTAATTAATGACAGAATTTTCATTTTTAGGTGAACTAACCCAAAAAAGTCCTTTTCAGATTTAATCTCAAGATTAAGTTCAAGATTCAAGGTTCAAGATGTTAGACCATCATGACTCAGTTAAAGATGTGGCAAACGGACCTTGAGTGTAACTTTGATGAAGTCCAGTGGTGCTCTATATGTAAGACTGTTTTTACCTCAATATCCTTTAAAAAAATTACAGCACAGAATTAAATTCCTCACTTTGAGTAAAATGTATCCAAATGTATCAGCAATAGGTGGATCAATTAAGCACATCTTCTGGGAATGTAGAAAACAAAAATTTTTGGAAAGAGGTTCACCCCACCATTGGTGGATATGCTTTAAAAACGTATTAAAAACTCAAATTTTTGACCAGAGCTGAAACTGTATTTTTTATTTTTATTTTTTATAAATGTAATTTCTACTGTTATTATTTACTTTTAATATTATGACCATAATTGTTCTTCCATCTGTTTCTATTGTTTTTTTTCTTTCTTTTCTTATTTTTCTATATAAAAGTATCAAAACTAATAAAAAGACAATAGAAAAAAGATGAAGTGCATGTGGAAAGCCTTTTCTTGGCACTGGGTGAAAATTCAGTACTTGAATTAGCAATAAAAAGAATAAAAACATTCTAGATTGTACTTTTCTTCAACTATAAATCAGCACAAAGTTATTATTTATTGCTCTTGAAAGTTGAACAACAGCTGATTAAAGTCTCATTTTATTGCTGGACATTTGTCATTACAATCAACACAACTAGACAATAATTCATGTTAAAAGATTTATTAGGAAGCAAAAGCTGTATCAGTGTTTGTCCACTAGAGGACAGAAGAGATCAGACATTAAGATCAGCAGTACAGCAATATTCATCAATCACATGCTTATGAAAAAATAATAAAACACAAGAAACAACAACGTGGTATCATTCCACTAAATATTAGATCTGAACAAAAACATTTTTTTACATAAGCAAAAGTTTAATAAGGCTTCTTTTAAGTGCTTCAGTATGAATATTAAGGCACTATACATTCAAATATTCATTAATAACATGCTTCTGAAAAAATAATAAAACACAAGAAACAACAATGTGGTATCATGACACTGAGTATTAGATCTGAACAAAATGATTTTTTTTCTTCATCTTTTTTGTGAGAAGTTCAGTAAGGCTACTGTAAGTGCTTCAGCGTGAATATAAAGGCACTATAAATTCAAATATTCATTAATAACATGCTTCTGAAACAAATAATAAAACACAAGAAACAACCACAGTGGTATTATGCAAATCCATCTTTTTTTTTTTTTTTGTCTGTCTACTTCAAGTGCTTTAGCACGTATATAAAGGCACTATAAATTCAACTCACATTTACAATCAGACATGAAGATTCACTTCACATCATATCTTTGATATATTCAAGCATTATTACATCATAGAGCAAAAAAAGCCATACATTTAAAACTTAAAAAGAAATGAATATATAAAAAAGTAAACTTAAGCAGTTGTTATAATTATTGTTATTTTTACGATAATACTGTCACTCACAGTGAAGCTGAATAACACTGAATGGTCGAAGCTGTTTGTCTCAAACACACTAATGAATTTCTACACATGAAGAGAAGGTCATGTGATCTCAAAGACATGTGATTAGTTCTGAACATGAACATTAATCAGGCACTGGTGTTAATTACATAAAACATCAAATTCAAATACTGTGGTAAAACATCTTATGAAAATCATATTCCTCACACTCACTGTCGATAATCACAGAATCAAAGCTGTGAGACTCACACTAGTATTGTGTTTATAGAGGTACAGGTGTGAAGAGTAACATTATTAAATGATAGAAGAAAGTGTTTGATTACTGTGTTTCTTGGTTCATATAAACCAAAAGTTTTTTACATGCAGGTTCATCATCTCAACAGACACGGGTTCATTTCTCACTGTAACTGGACGGATTCTAGAGGATTATGAAAGCAGAAATGTGTTTCTGTTGTTGGAGCTGAAGTGTTGATGATGTCAGAGTGATTGACACTGGTGGGCGTGTCTTATCTCATTAAAGTGTTGATGATGTCAGAGTGATTGACACTGGTGGGCGTCTCTAATCTCATTAAAGTAAACTCTCCTGCTCATTCACTCTATTCAGAATCTCTGCATTTCTACAGCTACCGAATCATTCTTTCGTTTTTCTGTGGAATCTGTCAGAAAATAAACAGACAATGACAAATTAAAAGAGATGTACTGATCTGGATTCAGTCATATTATATGAGACATCAAAACTAAAGTCAAGCATTTACATGTAGAAAATCATGTAACACAGACTGTCAGAAGTTCATCTCACTTATTAGACAAGTTCAGTCTGGTTTAAGCTCTTTTCTCACAAATGAACATCATATTTATTGTTCTTGTGAACTCAAGCATCTACTAAAATAAGCAACTAAAATGTAAAGTTCATTTAAACGGTGTTTGAAATCTGAAAACTGAATAAAAACTAAAGTGAATGAAGCCGCATCTCACACATCAATCATGATCACACTTTAAAGATATTCAAATGACAGAATCTCACCCTTCATCAATGGTTTCGTCTCCTCTTCATCTGTGACTGCCGCACATAGAAACAAAGAAATACAAGGAAAATGTTGCCATTAGACCAAGCATGTTTTTGCATGTAAAACAAAAGGAAATAATGTGTTTGACATTACTACATAATCATCATTCAGATGCTGTTTTATCAGTGTGAAACAGACAAAGACAGTTTGCCGTTTCTGGCCAGAAGAAAACAATATAGATTTTTCCTTTATCTACAGAGCACTGATATAAATGCTGAAGCAAATTCACTGAGGTGATGCAACAACTTAAAGTGTTAGTTCACCCAAAAATGAAAATCATGTCCTTGATTACTCACCCTCATTTCGTTCCACACCCATGAGACCTTCATTCATCCTCAGAACACAAATTAAGATACTGTTGATGAAATACGATGGCTCCGTGAGGCCTACATTGAGAGCAAAGCCACTGAACTTCAAGATTCGAGATCCAGAAAGGTACTAAAAACATATTTAAATCAGTTCATGTGAGTTCGGTGGTTTTATCAGTCGAAACACCGCTGATTCGATTCGTAAAGCTCTGAAGCAATTCGGAGTGCCAAAGTCATGTAACTTCAGCAGTTTAGCTGTTTGATACATGATCCGAATCACTAATTCGAAACAAAAGATTCAGAAAGCTCAGAAGCAGCGTTTTGAAATCGGTCATCACTAGATATTGATAAAAAGTCGTCATTTAGTTTTTTTGGTGCACAAAAAGTATTCTTGTCACTTTATAATATTAAAATAAAACTACTGTACTCACATGAACTGATTTAATTATGTTTCTAGTACCTTTCTGGATCTTGAGAGTTTCAATGAAGGCCTCATGGAGCCATCTGATTTCATCAAAAATATCTTAATTTGTGTTCTGAAGATGAACGAAGGTCTTACGGCTGTGAAACGACATGAGGGTGAGTAATAAATGACAGAATTTTGATTTGTGGGTGAACTAACCCTTTAAATCATTTTGAAACTTGAATCATTAATCAATCATTGGCAACTTGCATCTATTTTGATGGTAAGATGGCGGGACGCACAGACGCAGCGGCTTCGTGCTCCCCACATAAGTGCTGTTCTATGATATTAACGTTTACTGACTATTAATGTGAACGCAGCATAAGATCTGCTCCACACAAACCTCCCCTCTCTAGTATCTTTCTTGTGAATACTAGATCACTTACCAACAAAATAGATGAGCTCTGACTGGACATTGTCACACATAAACCCCCAAAGGATTGCTGCCTTCTGATTTTCTCAGAGACGTGGCTGAACTCTAGCATACCGGATGCTGCAGTTGAGCTAGCAGGCCATACGCTACATCGTGCCGACAGAACGACCAAATCCGGTAAGAAAACAGGAGGAGGACTGTGTTTTTGTTAATGATTCCTGGTGTGCTAATTCTACAATGATCGAGAAGGTTTGCTCTCCGGACTTGGAATATTTAATGTTAAGATGTCAACCTTTTCATTTGCCCAGGGAATATATACAGTTGTGATTGTTATGGTCGTATATATACCACCTCAGGCCAATGTTAAGGTGGCACTGGAGCAATTATATCACGTTATTAGTAAACAACAGAACAAACATCCTGATGGTTTCACCTTTGAACCCTTCCGGGTCGAGAACGCTGTGCGTGTCTGTGCTGCCGCTTCACACCTGGACTGTTTGTATGTTTTGCTACATGTTTTTCCACCTTTCTGTTCGGATTATTTTCACTATTCTGTCTGGATTACTCCATTTCTCACTGCTGATCTTTACATTTACATTTATTCATTTGGCAGACGCTTTTATCCAAAGCGACTTATAAGTGAGGAACACAACAAGCGAACTGGACTATTGTCATTTTCAAACTCCTGTTGTCTGTGAGCTTGCCGCCGGGCTGTTACCGCTCTCTCAGCCGGTTGCGCTGTTTGTTTAATCACTTGCTATCTGGGTGTGTTGTCTCCTATTTAGTCTGCTGTTTTTGGTGAAGTTCAGGGTCTGGCTAACATGGTTTTTGCCTGTGATCGGCTCGCATTTGCTCAGTACTAACATTCCTCGGGCAAAAGTTTTTCTTTTTTCTTTTATCTCCCTTATTTTTTATCTCACTTCCATATTGGATATTTACCATCGCAGCTAAGGGCCTTGAGTTGCTCACACAACTTAATTTTCATGATACCAATACATTTGAATACATGGTATTGAAGGCTGACTCTCTAATAATTATCTTGCTTTATCGTTCTCCTAAAGCCCTGTCCAACTTTTTCCTGAACTCAGTGAACTGTTAACCCTTGCCTGTTCATTGTCATTTCCCATTCTCCTGCTTGATGACTTCAATATTCATGTCGATATTTTAATCTGTTTTAATCTGACTCAGCATGTTCATTTTCCTACCCATACTCATGGTCATATCCTTGATCTGATATGTACATCAAGGGTTGATATCTGTTCCATCTCTTCTTCTGACACTGGTATCTCTGATCACACACTTCTTGACTTTAGCTTAAGTCTGCCTATGCATAATAAATGCCTTAAAACTGTTATTTCATACCGCAATCTGAAAGCTATTGACACTGCTTCATTCTGTTGCTCTACCGTTTCTTCAAACCTCTCAGATGTCTTTAATATTTCTTCTCCCTCCATGATATTATCTACCTATCACTCCATAATTTCTGAAATCTTACAGCAGCATGCTCCTATTAAGACCAGAAGTGTCCCCTCTTCCCATTCTTCTCCTTGGTTTACCCCTGAGCTCCGTATTCTCAAAGCTACTGTTAGACGGCTTGAGCGTCTCTATAGAAAAACTGGTCTTACTGTACATTATTTAGATTTTCTTGATCATCTCAAAATATACAAATCTGCTCTCATCTCAGCTCGCTCTAGTTTTGTCTCTGCCACAATTAATAAATCAAGTAACAGGCCAAAAGCATTATAATTCAACACAATGCATAATCTTACTAAACCTACACCTCAAGACTAGCTTCTAATGAGCTTTGCTGTTCTTTTATGGATTATTTGCTCAAAAAGACAGATGCCGTCCACTAATGCTTCTCTACTGATACAAAGCTCAGCTATCCACCAAATCTATCCAGTCAAACTCTGTCTTGTTTTTCTTTAACAACCCCATCTTCTGTCTCTAAGTTAATCTTGAAATCCAACTCTTCTTCCTGTCAACTTGATCCTGCTCCTACTTCTCTCCTGAAACTTCTTCCATCTCTCACTTCATCAATACATCTCTTACCTCTGCTTCATTTCCTCTGCCACTCAAAACTGCTGCAGTTACCCCTGTTCTCAAGAAACCCAAACTCGACCCCTCAGTTCTATCTAATTACCATCCTATTTCTAATTTACCATTCATAGCTAAATTACTGGACAGCACTGTTGCCTCCCAACTCCAGTATTTTCTAGTTGAAAATAATCTCTTCGATCCCTTTCAATCTGGTTTTCGCCCCCTCCATAGGACTGAAATTGCACTTGTAAAGGTAGTGAATGATCTACTGCTTTCTGGTGACTCTGGTTCTCTGTCTATACTTCTGCTACTTGACCTCAGCTCTGCCTTCGACACCGTCTCCCATGAATTACTTGTTTCTCGTCTCTCTGATTTGGGTATTTCTGGTTCAGCTCTTTCTGAGGTTTTCTTCCCATCTCTCTGACAGACAATTTTACATCTCATTTAAGGATTTTCGATCACCTACTGTCCCCCTGAAGTGAGGTGTTCCCCAGGGATCTGTTCTCGGGCCTTTATTATTACCACTTGGTCAGATTTTACAACGTCATGGTGTCAACTATCACTTTTATGCTGATGACATTCAATTATACTCTATCTGCACACCTACTCTAACACAAGCAGAAATTTTGTCTGTTTGGGGAGGCAAAGACATAAAAGATTGGCTTAATTCAAATTTTCTGAAACTCAACATGGACAATTTTCATTGGAACTCCCTCACTTACAGCAATATTTCTACAAATCTCACCTGTGAAATTGCTGGTTCTCACATCAAAACATCCAATACTGTTAAAAATTTAGGTGTAATCATTGACTCTACCCTATATTTTCAGTCTCATATTACCTCTATTACCAAATCTGCGTTCTTTCACCTACGTCACATTGCCCAACTCCGTCCCTTCATCAGTACCAAAGACGCTGAAACTGTCATCCATGCATTTGTCTCATCACGCCTTGATTACTGTAATGCCCTCTTCATTGGTCTACTGTCCAGCTCCATTTCCAAAACATTCAAAACTCTGCTGCTAGAATACTCACCCATACCAAGTGTTCTGCTCACATCACCCCAATTTTGATTGATCTCCACTGGCTTCCAGTTGCCTACCGTATTAAATTCAAAATTCTCCTGCTCACTTTTAAATCTCTGCATGGCTTGGCTCCCCCTTATCTCTGTAATATGCTCGTCCCCTAAACTCTTACACGACTCGCCTACACGACTCGCTCACTACGCTCCTCTGACTCTGACCTTCTCGTTGTCCCTCGGCATTGCCTCTCTTCAATGGGGGGCAGATCATTCAGTACTATCTCACCCAAACTCTGTAATTCTCTCCCTCGCTCACTCTATTGTGTTAATAATATCTCTGACTTTAAATCATTACTCAAAACTCACCTGTTTTCTGAATGTTATACCCCTGATTTGATGGATTGATTGTTCTGCATAATTACTAATATTTCTCTGAATGTTATGTTATGTCTCTTAAGTCCTGCTTTGTATTTTATTGTACTTGACTCTATTTTTCTGTATGCTTCCCTGTCCATTATTGTTTTTCAACATTGTCTACTCGTATTATCTCTTCCTTGATAATTGTACACTGTAAAGCGTCCTTGAGCCCTGGAAAGCGCGATATATAAATACATTTTATTATGGAAGTTTTATTATTGCAGGGGATTTTAAATGAAGCCCATCTTAAGACTGTACTTACCAGATTTTACCAACACGTAAAGTGTAAAACTAGAGGGGAAAATACCCTAGATCAGATCATGTTTATACAAACATGAAAGATGCTTATAAAGCTATACCACTTCCCCACCTTGGACAGTAAGACCATCTTTCTTTGTTTCTTGCTCCTGCTTATAAAGCCTCGGTTAACAGTGTTAAACCAACTTATAGGATTGTTAAAGTTTGGGCTGCAGTTGCCATCAACCAACTACAGGACTGCTTTAAAAACACAGATTGGAACATTCTCCCATCAGTCAGACCTAGAGACATTTACTTCATCTGACGTGATGTCTATGACCGTGTGATGCTCAGAGAAATCACAGACAACCCAACAGAGACACCTCAGACTCTAGAGGCCTCAGTTAACATGATAAATGATGAAGTTCATGACAGTTCAATTGAAGGGTTCCATGGCCTAGTTTGTGTTACTTTCCAAATTTTAAGACTAGAGATTAAGATTAGTTAAATTTTATATATATGGGGGTTGTATTAGTATTATGTTGCTACGTGTGCTTATATATACATGTGCTTATGGAAAATGTTTGGTTCAAACAACATTGGACGCCATTGCATGGAAGAAAAAAATATATAGAAATGTTCTATAGAAATGTATACCCAATGTATTCAAAAGGGACATTCTCACTATACAACCTGAGGAGCTGCACTGCAATTCAATCTTATGTGAACAGAGTGGAGAACCCAAATGTTGCTTTGCATTTTTGTCCATTCATGACTTTTAATGGATGGACAGAAATCTTTAGATGAATAAAGGTCTTGTGGGTTTAAAATGACAGCATTTTTGGCTGAATTATCCTTTAAGAACGACACAATACTGATCTAAAATAAAATCATAATTACAATGAAAGTAAAAATTGCCCTCACAAGAAACAGTAACATTGTCTTTGAATGTAAAATTGCTGTACTGAGACTCACAATGAAGAGAACATGCATCTTCTGTGTTTTTAGCTACAGGACGGTTGTCATCTCCAGACTTATCTCCTGTCTGTATTTCAGTATTGGCAGGTAGAGTCTCCATTGACACTGACTTCTCTTCATCTGTCAAAGAAACAGAGAAAAATACAGAAGAGAAATCAGAAGCAGAAAACCAACAGCAGCAGAAATAAACAGAAGAAACATTGTCATATCACACCTGACATACTGTATCACAAACACATCATTTACTCTATTTTAAGATGAAAAGAGCTAAACTTGTCATTGCAGAAATCTGAATGTAAGTATAAATCTCTACAGCTCATGTGTGTTTGACTGATGAAACTGTGTTGAACTCCAGTCTGTGTTTCTAAGAGTAAAAATCCACTCAAATGACATGAAATATGAGTGTGTTGAATTGTGTTTGTGTGAAGAAGCGCTTCTGAATGTTTGATTTGTGATCAGATAATGACTGTACTGCAGTTCAATAATGATCAGGAATAATGAGGAGGATTGTGACTGATAAAGTTGATCAAACAATCCTGCAGACAGAAGCAACACAGTCTGTGTGAAGAACAGTTTCAGAACAGACAACAGCATCTGAAAGAAGACTGTCTGAAGCTGCTTCATTGAGGAACCACATCTGTCTGAAACACCACAAACCAGCTCTGACTAAATACATTCATTCATTAATTCATTATTGTTCAATTCAAATTAATTAATCTGCAACTGCCTGTATTTACAGTTGACTTCATGAAAAAATACCACATGACCTTTTTGAGTCTTACAGCTTTGATAAAATAGAGACACATTTGAACACATTTTCAGTCCAGAATGATTGAACTCTGTCCATTAATTCCTCTAGAAGGTCTTGATCCTGACATTACAGTGTGTTGATTTCTACATCAGTATAGATCTGCTATGGAAGCAGTGCAGTGATATGATGAACAGCTCAGAGTTTCTCCATCATTAATATAACACAACTGAACACTTTTATCATCATATTTTGACACAAGGTCTGTCATATACACTGCTGCTGTTTCACTGAAAGACTTTGTGTTACTCACCACAGACGATAAGCCTGAAGAGTCTGAATGTTGAATAATCTCTGGTCTTGATCTCTAGTTTATATAATCCAGAGTGTTCAGGTCTGGTTTGTTGAATGATGAGAGATCCAGTCTGAGGGTTCAGCTTCATTTGGTCTCTGAATTCATCAGTCCATTGAGGATTCTCACGGTTCTCTCCAGTCATTTCAGCGATGAGTTTCCCTTTAAACTTCCACTGTATTTTATCATCCTTCTGTATTTCAGTATCATTGTTCAGAGTGACAGAATCTCCCTTCAGCACTGATGTATTCAGCTGAAGTCCTGCATCATCACAGAAACAGAGAAATATAGATCAGAAATCAGAAACAGAAACTAACATCATCAGACAACAAATCATTACTGATCAATTGTTCAACATCTCAAATGTTTCATTCACTCAGTTTATAAATATCAGTAATGAACTCAGCTTTCTCTGATTCTACCATATTATAGAAATCTACATGAAAATATAAATGAATTAAATGAGTCGAGCTCAAATCTAATGTGTGTTTTGAGCAACAGAACAGCCTGAAATCCACACAACAAACATCAGACTACATTTAGTTTGACTATTTAAAGATCCTCTTTTAAACTAAAAGAAGCAAAATGATTTGTTCATAATATAAATATAATAATATAAATATATTCATAATAAAATAAACTAATTTTATTTGTAAAAGTAATATAAACAACATCTTTAGGATCAGATATTTTTATTTTTAAATACAACATTGAATTATTGAACAGTTACACATTTTTGAACAATTATATTTACTTATTATCTTATTAAAGTGTTAGTTCACCCCAAAATGAAAATTCAGTCATTAATTACTCACCCTCATGTCGTTCCACACCCGTAAGACCTTCGTTAATCTTCAGAACACAAATTAAGATATTTTAGTTGAAATCCGATGGCTCAGTGAGGCCTGCATAGCCATTTCAAAACACTGCTTCAGGAAGCAGTGGATCATAAATGAATCAGTGAGTCGAATCTGCCAAAGTCACGTGATTTCAGCAGTTTGACACGTGATCCGATTCATGATTCGATACATTCATTCATTTATGATCTGATGCTTCATGAAGCAGTGTTTTGAAATCGGCCATAACTAAATAAGTCGTTACTTTGTTTTTTTGCCACACCAAAAATATTCTCGTTGCTTTATAATATTAATATTGAACCACTGTACTCACATGAACTGATTTAAATATGTTTTTAGTACATTAATGGATCTTGAGAGAGGAAATGTCATTGCTGACTATGAAGGCCTCACTGAGCCATTGGATTTCAACAAAAATATCTTAATTCATGTTCTGAAGATTAATGAAGGTCTTACAGGTGTGGAACAGCATGAGGGTGAGTAATAAATCACTTTTCAAAAGTTGAGAAAAGTTGCCAAATAAATTGTGAAAAATATCTAAATTTATTGCTAGGAGCTTTTAGGTGCTTTGCTAAGTTAGTCTGAAAAGTTGCTAAATCTAGTTAGCAAGTTGGCAACAAAGCTTCTGGTAATCAATTGCTGTGATAAAGATCTATTGGTAAGACTAACTTACTAAAGGTGAAACTGTACCTCCCTGTGTGTGTTGGCAAAATGTAATATGATTAATCTGGTGCACCTTCACACATCCAAGGCGGAATATAGACAAAACTAATTATAGACAATAGCAGCAACACTTGTGGTGTTAAAGGGTCAAGAATAAACATGAAATGGAGCTAAAAAAATCCTTTAAAAAGGTTCCTTTAAATATAAACAGAATTCAAACTTAAAAGAACCAATGAAGAAAACTGCATATAATATCATCCACCAATCACATCCTACTGAGAGAAGAAACAACAACATATACCATGCACACCTTCATGATTTTTTTATATATATATATATATATATATATATATAAATGTACACTGCTTAAAAAAAGAACAACAATCATGTTTTATAAACATACAATATATACCATTTTTAAGTAAAAAAATTCAAAAAGCCTCCCTTCTTTTTCTAATTAAGTCAATGTCACTTCCTCTTAGTGGAATTTTTATATGTTCAATGCCAAAGAATATAAAGGAAGACATGGATGATTACATTCTTTAAAATGCTTTGCTACTGGTTTTTATATATTATATATATATATATATATATATATATAAGGCCTTTTTAAAATCCAGAGACATAAGCGTGTCTGTACGTCACCAACCAATGACATCATAATGTTTCTGAGGGTATTTATTTGTAGAAACCATGGAAACACCAGAGATGCTTTAATATATTCTGTGTTTTTTAATTAGTCAAGGGAACAACTGTTTAGATACCTTCATCAACAGAAAACTGATCATGGTATATAGCTCAACACAGTAAGTCTTATTATTTAAATCTTGCTTTCTTGATTTACCGCAAGTACCATTTTTTACTATGACTAATATCGATCTATCTTTCTGCAGTGTGTGACAAGTGTCTCATAGCAGTTGCCGAGTGAACGCTCAGAGTAGCATTATATCAACTTTCAACACACAAATGTATCTAATATGATAAACAGAGCTGCGTTACCACACATACACATGACCAGAAGAAGCAGAAGTGACAACTGCGGCATAATAAAAGCTCCACTGCTCTCGAGACGTGTGTCGCACTCGTCTCTCATTAGCAATCGCTCCAGCAGCCTCATTCTGCCTCAATGGCTTTCTGTTTCATACTACAGTAATGTTAAAGGGATAGTTCACCCAAAAATGAAAATTTGATGTTTATCTGCTTACCCCCAGTGCATCCAAGATGTAGGTGACATTTTTTCTTCAGTCGATCACAAATGATGATTTTTAACTGCAACCGCTGCCCTCTGTCATTCAAATAATTGCAGTAGATGGGAACTTCTTCTATAAGAGTGCATAAACCTTGCTTAGACAAATCCAAATGAAACCCTGCGGCTCGTGACGACACATTAATGTCCTAAGACACGAAACGATCGGTTTGTGTGAGAAACTGAACAGTATTTATATAATTTTTTACCTCTAATACACCACTATGTCCAACTCCGTTCAGCTTCCGGTGAGTGAGGTCTGATCGCGCTCTGACAACGGAAGTGATGTCTAGCTCTCATTGAAGTATATGGGCGAGACATCACTGCCGTCACCAGAACGCGTTTTTTGACCTCACTCACCGGAAGCTGAACGGAGTTGGACATAGTGGTGTATTAGAGGTAAAAAATATATAAATAATGTTCGGTTTCTCGCACAAACCGATCGTTTCGTGTCTTAGGACATTAATGTGTCGTCACGAGCCGCAGGGTTTCATTTGGATTTGTCTATGGAAGGTTTATTTACTCTTATAGATGAAGTTCCCATCCACTCGCATTATTTGAATGACAGAGGGCAGCGGTTGCAGTTAAAAATCATCATTTGTGATCGACTGAAGAAAAAATGTCACCTACATCTTGGATGCACTGGGGGTAAGCTGATAAACATCAAATTTTCATTTTTGGGTGAACTATCCCTTTAATAAATCTTTAATACATTAGCTCATCCATGAGTCCTGGCCTGATTCTTATCCACCAGCTGTAGACGTGAACACAACACCTCCCATGATTCAGTGAAATCAAGAAGTCATCGAGCTACACCTCTGTTTTGAATGAGCGACCTCTAGAGGTGAAAACTACATAGTGTGCCTTTAACAAAAACTAGGAGAAAATGAAGAAGCCATGGGGGAAACTAAGGACACTCTTACTGTAACATAGGAATCAGAGTAAGTAACGGTCATCAAATGACTTTGATTAACTGATCATCAGCACATGTGATCACCTCTATAAAAGCAGGAAGAAGGAAGATCATTCACAAGTGTTTGAAACAGACACCAATCTTCCCAGGAGTGGACGTCCCAGCAGATTCTCCCCAAGATCAGACCGTGTGATGCTCAGAGAAATCACAGAAAACCCAACAGAGACACCTCAGACTCTACAGGCCTCAGTTAACATGATGAATGATGAAGTTCATGACTAAGAATTCAATGGCCCGGAGTCAATTATTCTGCTTATACTACAGTTATCACACCTATATATATATTTTATATATATATATATATATATATATATATATATATATATATATTTTATATATATATACACACACATGTATGTGTATGTGTGTGTGTGTGTGTGTGTGTTTATTCTTATTTTGTTTATGCATTATATAATCATTATTTGTTCATTGCTTATGTAATGGCCACTGCTTTGGCAATACTGTGTAAGTCATACCAATAAAGCAAAATTGAATATGGAAAAAAGAACCACCTGATTAATTCATCAGAGCAGCGCTAACAACACGGTTCTGTGCGAGTGTGTGTCCGTACTGTATGTGTGAGTATTCGCTTTCAGGACACAATAAAACGTATTTTTGTGGCAAAACCATGACAATAATTTGTCGTTTTCATACTCTTGTTGACTATATTTATTAGCTTGGTCGGTGTCGCTGTGGAATTCGTTTCTTTTGCGGATGAAGGCTGTAAGGACCTACTGAAATAACAGAAATCATTTGAAGTGATATGCAGCAAAGAAAAAAAGAAAATATTTTGAAACATGTTTGATCCAAACAAAATTGGACACCATCATATGGAGAGAAAAAAAAAAAAAAAAAAAACTTTAATGTTCCATAGAAATGCATAACCAATGCATAAAAAGGGACATTCTCTCTATATAAACCCACTGTCGTCGAATCTCATGTGAACAGTGGAGTGTTTTTGTTTTTGTTTTTTTTGAGACTTGAAGTTTTGTTTCTCCACTTTTAATGGATAGACAGAAATCTTGTGATGAATTAAACTGTCTTTTGGGTTCAGGACGACATGAGGACATTTTGGACTGAATTATCCTTTAAGAACGACACAATGATGATCTAAAATAAAATCATAATGACAATGAAAGTAAATATTTCACTCACCAGAAACAGTAACAGTGAATAACTTGAATGAGGATTTGCCATTTCTGATGATCTTTAGTTTATATTCTCCAGCGTGGAAAATACTGATTTTCTTGATGGTGAGATCTCCAGTTTGATCATTCAGATCCACATTGTCTTTAAATCTAAAATCACTGAACTCAGACTCTTCTTCACACTTCTCTCCTGTGTTTTTATCTAAGAGACGGTTGTCATCTCCAAACATCCAGAATATCTTATCTCCTCTCTGTATTTCAGGATTGACACGTAGAGTCACATCCGCCCCCTCCATCACTGACACTGACTTCTCTTCATCTGTCAAAGAAACAGAGAAAAATACAGAAGAGAAATCAGAAGCAGAAAACCAACAGCAGCAGAAATAAACAGAAGAAACATTGTCATATCACACCTGACATACTGGATCACAAACACATCATTTACTCTATTTTAAGATGAAAAGAGCTCAACTTGTCATTGTAGAAATCTGAATGTAAGTATAAATCTCTACAGCTCATGTGTGTTTGACTGATGAAACTGTGTTGAACTCCAGTCTGTGTTTCTAAGAGTAAAAATCCACTCAAATGACATGAAATATGAGTGTGTTGAATTGTGTTTGTGTGAAGAAGCGCTTCTGAATGTTTGATTTGTGATCAGATAATGACTGTACTGCAGTTCAATAATGATCAGGAATAATGAGGAGGATTGTGACTGATAAAGTTGATCAAACAATCCTGCAGACAGAAGCAACACAGTCTGTGTGAAGAACAGTTTCAGAACAGACAACAGCATCTGAAAGAAGACTGTCTGAAGCTGCTTCATTGAGGAACCACATCTGTCTGAAACACCACAAACCAGCTCTGACTAAATACATTCATAAATTAATTCATTATTATTCAATTCAAATTAATTAATCTGAAACTGCCTGTATTTACAGTTGACTTCAGTTGACCTTTCTGAGTCTTACAGCTTTGATAAAATAGAGACACATTTGAACACATTTTCAGTCCAGAATGATTGAACTCTGTCCATTAATTCCTCTAGAAGGTCTTGATCCTGACATTACAGTGTGTTGATTTCTACATCAGTATAGATCTGCTATGGAAGCAGTGCAGTGATATGATGAACAGCTCAGAGTTTCTCCATCATTAATATAACACAACTGAACACTTTTATAATCATATTTTGACACAAGGTCTGTCATTAGGGTGTCTACAGATATGAACAAGTTAAATTTAAGAATTTTTAAGATCCACTTCTTTCTTTTTAAATACATATTTTATCATTAATTAAAAGATATTGTAATTTGTCATATTATTGTTCTGTAAATACAGTTCTGTGCAATTAATAACCATGATAATAATATATTATATAATATATTAGATGTATTAATAGAATTGTTATTATTAAAGTACCTGTGAAAAGTTTGGAAACAATTATATATGATTTTAAAATAAGTCTCTTCTGCTCACCAGGGCTGCATTTATTTGATCAAATACAGTAAAAACAGCAACATTGTGAAATATTCTTAGAAATAAAAAAAGTTTTCTGTTTTAATATATTATAAAATGTAATTTATTCTTGTGATCATTTTCAGCATCATTACTTCAGTCTTCAGTGTCACATGATCCTTCAGAAATCATTCTAATATGATGATTTGCTGCTCAAGAAACATTTATTATTATTATTATTATCAGTGTTGAAAACAGTTGTGCTGCTTCATATTTCTGTGGTGATGCATTTTATTTCTCAGAATTCTTTGAAAAATAGCCAAATTAATAAATGTAAATGTAAAAATAGAAAGTTCAATGAACAGTCACAATTTATTTGAAATGATATTACGTGTATTTATCAAATATATTACATTTATTAAAGCATTAAATATAAATATTTTGTAACATTTTAATGTCTTCACTCACTTTATCAGTTTAATGTATGATGAATTAAAGTAGTTTTAAATCTTTAAAGTATTTTTTTTAAATCTTACCACAAATGTTTGAATTGTATCGTTTCCACAAATATGTTAAGCATCAAAAACTGAATTAACAAATGAATGTTGCGTTATAAATGCAAATTTAAATTCACAATCAAAGCAGCATTTAGCCTACAGTGAATAGAAAATGAAAACACAGCAAGCCTGCAGCGCGTCAGACTATTATTTATATAATTACATCACAGTCGGTGCAAATTATATATTAAATTCCCTCCACCACCATTCATAAAAATGTTACCGGGCGAGTAACACGTTTCAGCTCTGATTCTACTCGCATTTGGTGCGTTGAACCATTTGAACTCTTTTAGGGGCCGTTCATATGTCGCGTCTAAAAACGCGTCGGCGCAGCTTTCTCCTTTCCAAAGCGCTCGAGCGCTGCTGTAGAGTCTGCCGTTGCTAAGCAACCATGAGTTGCGCTCTCCATGACAAGTTTGTTTCAGCAAAGGATATATGGATTTCCAGCACCGAGAATCACTTGCAGTATATTTGCCACAGCAGATTTATTTAAATGTGTCCGTGTACAACTCTGATCAGATATTCCTACATCTTTGCTGACCTTTGTCCTGCAGATGGCGCCGCACGAGAATAAATAATCTTCTGTCAGTTATTCTGTCAGACTCGACACTCAGACTATAGACATGTTTGCGCTAATGCGACGAAAAATATTTAAGACCTATCGAATCTGAATTTAAGACATTTTAAGACTTTTTAAGGCCTTTTATTAGGAAAAATATATTTAAGACTTCTTAAGGACCCGTGGCCCCTGGTCATATACACTGCTGCTGTTTCACTGAAAGACTTTGTGTTACTCACCAGAGACGATAAGACTGAATAATCTGAATGTTGAATAATCTCTGGTATTGATCTCTAGTTTATATAATCCAGCATGTTCAGATCTGGTTTGTTGAATGATGAGAGATCCAGTCCAAGGGTTCAGCTTCATTTGGTCTCTGAATTCATCATCAGTCCATTGAGGATTCTTACGGTTCACTCCAGTCATTTTAGCTATGAGTTTCTCTTCAAACTTCCACTGTATTTTATCATCCTTCTGTATTTCAGTATAAGAGTTCAGAGCGACAGAACGTCCCTTCAGCACTGATTTACTCACTTGATCTGCAACATCACAGAAACAGAGAAATATAGATCAGAAATCAGAAACAGAAACTAACATCATCAGACAACAAAACATTACTGATCAATTGTTCAACATCTCAAATGTTTCATTCACTCAGTTTATAAATATCAGGAATGAACTCAGCTTTCTCTGATTCTACCATATTATAGAAATCTATAGATATAAATGAATGAAATGAGTCAAGCTCAAATCTAATGTGTGTTTTGACCAACAGAACAGCCTGAAATCCACAACAAACATCAGACTACAGATTTAGTTTGACTATTTAAAGATCCTCTTTTAAACTAAAAGAAGAAAATAGAGAAAAAATGTGTGAAAAAGTCTGAATTCACGTCAAACAAACAGTAATTTGCTCAAAGAGCATCTGACATGTTCCTCTGTTCATTCAGAAAAACTTTCATTGTCGATCACAAGACAGATAAACAAACATCAGTCTGTTTCACACTAGACGAGTAAGTGAAGCGTATAAAAGCAGGAACAGGATGAGAGTGAGTTAAATGATCAGAGAAGTCCTGCGTTCCCCTCAAAGTGTTCCTAGTCAGGGTGCGAATTACTCACTGAAACGAAACCTTTTGTTCATTGATAATTTTACTTCATGTTAGTTCTTAATGACGCTACATAATATTTACATATTTACATAAGCCAACATTGTAAAAGACTTTAAAAGTATTAGTTCAAGTTAACTACAATTTGAGTCATAAATTTAGGATGACATGAGATGTTTTGTGAATACGAGCCCTGATCTGTAGTTGATTCTCTGAGACGTCAAAGTAAATTGTTGACACGAGTGATTTAATTACCATTAGAAAGTGAATGTAGAAATGTGTTTAAAGAGAATCATTAACAGTATGTTTTTCTTTCTACATACAGTGGACAGCCATTTTCAGCTCTCCAGAGATGTGTGTTCAAGTCTTGGCTCTGGGTGGATCACTGAAGGACTTGGCACAGGTTTACACGTGTCTATACGGTGAACTGGTCATTAGTTTAGGAGACTGTGCTCAACAATTTCAGTCCATGTGAGGAAAAGAGGCAGTCCACAGAAAGAAGATACTGATCTGTTTGTCCTAAAAGTGTAAGAGCTTTATTTCCTGAAGGTGAGTTGAGGAGAGCGAATTTAGAACGACATGAGGGAGAGTGACTGAATGATGAATGAACTTACATTTTTGTCTGAATTATTCTTTAAGAACCACAATACTGATCTAAAATAAAATCATAATTACAAAGAAAGTAAATATTTCACTCACCAGAAACAAAAACATTGAATAACTTGAATGAGGCTTTTCCATTTCTGATGATCTTTAGTTTGTATTTTCCAGTGTGGTCAGTTCTGATCTTCTTGATGATGAGATCTCCAGTCTGAGGATTCAGATCCACTTTGGGTTTAAATCTATCATCACTGTCCTCAGACTCTTCTTCACACTTCTCTCCTGTGTTTTTAGCTACGAGATGGTTGTAATCTCCAAACATCCAGAATATCTTATCTCCTGTCTGTATTTCAGTATTGGCACGTAGAGTCACATCCTCCCCCTCCATCGCTGGCACTGACTTCACTTCATCTGTCAAAGAAACAGAAAAATACAGAAGAGAAATCAGAAGCAGAAAACCAACAGCAGCAGAAATAAACAGAAGAAACATTGTCATATCACACCTGACATACTGGATCACAAACATATCATTTACTCTATTTTAAGATGGAAAGAGCTCAACTTGTCATTGTAGAAATCTGAATGTAAGTATAAATCTCTACAGCTCATGTGTGTTTGACTGATGAAACTGTGTTGAACTCCAGTCTGTGTTTCTAAGAGTAAAAATCCACTCAAATGACATGAAATATGAGTGTGTTGAATTGTGTTTGTGTGAAGAAGCGCTTCTGAATGTTTGATTTGTGATCAGATAATGACTGTACTGCAGTTCAATAATGATCAGGAATAATGAGGAGGATTGTGACTGATAAAGTTGATCAAACAATCCTGCAGACAGAAGCAACACAGTCTGTGTGAAGAACAGTTTCAGAACAGACAACAGCATCTGAAAGAAGACTGTCTGAAGCTGCTTCATTGAGGAACCACATCTGTCTGAAACACCACAAACCAGCTCTGACTAAATACATTCATAAATTAATTCATTATTATTCAATTAAAATTAATTAATCTGAAACTGCCTGTATTTACAGTTGACTTCAGTTGACCTTTTTGAGTCTTCCAGCTTTGATAAAATAGAGACACATTTGAACACATTTTCAGTCCAGAATGATTGAACTCTGTCCATTAATTCCTCTAGAAGGTCTTGATCCTGACATTACAGTGTGTTGATTTCTACATCAGTATAGATCTGCTGTGGAAGCAGTGCAGTGATATGATGAACAGCTCAGAGTTTCTCCATCATTAATATAACACAACTGAACACTTTTATCATCATATTTTGACACAAGGTCTGTCATATACACTGCTGCTGTTTCACTGAAAGACTTTGTGTTACTCACCACAGACGATAAGCCTGAAGAGTCTGAATGTTGAATTATCTCTGGTCTTGATCTCTAGTTTATATAATCCAGAGTGTTCAGGTCTGGTTTGTTGAATGGTGAGAGATCCAGTCTGAGGGTCCAGCTTCATTTGGTCTCTGAATTCATCATCAAACCATTGAGGATTCTCACGGTTCTCTCCAGTCATTTCAGCGATGAGTTTCTCTCCAAACTTCCACTGTATTTTATCATCCTTCTGTATTTCAGTCTCATAGTTCAGAGTGACAGGACGTCCCTTCAGCACTGATTTATTCACTTGTACTGCATCAGCACAGAAACAGAGAAATAGAGATCAGAAATCAGAAACAGAAAACTAACATCATCAGAAATGTGTAAAATCAACACTGATCATTTGCTCCACGTCTGTCACCTGCTGTCATTGATCAGTAAAACACTCACACAAAACTCCACTGACACTCAAACCATAAGAACATGTAAGTAGCCAAATAAATTTTACAATAATGTGGATTATCTGATAGTTCAGGAATATTCATTCAAATATTGACCAAAAATCACCCAATTTGCAGCATCACAGTGTGTCAATGGACATGATTTGTTTTAGGCTATCTGTTACTTTGGACATTATCTATATTGTTTATGGCATGTTCAGGCAAGATAAGTGATTTATATAATCCGTTAAGATGGGTGTGTCGACTGCACACTGTGACGACAGTAACTGACATACAGTTGAGCTCAAACGTTTACATACCGCTTTCAGAATATGCAAGAATGTTAATCGTTTTAACATCATGGAAATTGCATGTTTTTTATTTAGTACTTAATAAACTATTTCACATAACAGATGTTTACAATAAAGTCCACAAGACAAAAAAAAAATATATATATTTTATAAAAATGACCCAGTTCAAAACATGTCAGATTTTGTTGCTGATTTGAAATATGTTATTTAACTCAGAGTTCACCAAGTAGTTTTTGAGATTTCAAATAGATAGGACTTGGTCTTGGATGCCTGAAATTACTGCCCGGAGTAAATAAGAAAATACATTCAAACATGTTCAAATAAAGTGATCTGTAAACATAACTTTAGTTAAATAATAATTGTCATAATCTTAAATAAGTTTCTTACATTTATGTTTTGCAAAAGCAATACAGTGTCTGAAAGTTTTCAGGTGTGTACTGGTGATTCAGGATCAGTTCTAACCGCGGTAACAGTATGAGTATGTGTAAGTGCGCTGAGCTGAGAACTGCTGCCACCTGACAAAACAAAAAAAGTCAAAGCATGTAGCCTATATGTTTAACTTATGATTGCTAATCTTTATGTTCATAATATATGGTATTTGGTGTTAAAATATTACTTGGCTCATAATGCTAATATGCTAAAGCTACTGTAGCTAATATACTTCTTAATTGTTGTTTAACAATTAAGTTAATTCTAAGACTGAATGTATCATCTCTGCTTTGACTATGATAGTGTTACAGAGAAGATAGTGACAGAAACAGGTGGATTTGATATGCAGTGATTTATTCACACATTTATTGTGTTTATTTACATAACTACATAATTGCACAATACTATAAGATTAATGTTTTAAATAAAAACAAAATTATAGATCAGGGATAGGCAACATCAGTTCTGGAGAGCCGCTGTCCTGCAGAGTTTAGCTCTAACCCCGATAAAATAAAATAAAATAAAATACTCACCAGTCTATAGTATTAATAATCCTGAAGACACACTGATTAGCTGGTTACGTGTGTTTGATTAGGGCTGAAGCTAAACTGCACTCCAGGACCAACATTGCCCATCCATGTTATAGAAATATGAATTTAAATGGCCAGTAGGCGGAAAGTTCATTCAAACTTCTTGTTCAAATCAGGAATTCATTAATGAAACACTGCTGTGTTGCTCAGAGACGAGCGAAGCTGTTCTGCTGTGACTTTGTTTGATTCTCCTTTCATCAAAATAGTGCAAAAACACTCAAAAATAACTTATTGCTATATAGATTATACAACAGCTCTATAAACATTTGCAATCACTAATATTGGGGAAAACACTTGCTGATGTGAAGGCTATTGCTTAACGTATTTTATAATGTCAGTGTTAAAATGTGATCAAATTCATAAACCAACACCCTTATCAATGACATACTGTACATGGAAGACATCTATAAATCTATTTACAGGAAAACAATACATGACAAAATATGCACAGTTTACAATTATGAGCAACAAACAATGATCTAAACCAGTGGTTCCCAAACTTTTCAGAGTGGATTACCTCTGAGACATTTACCATCCTTCTGTGTACAGGGAGTACTCCACTCTGAAAAGTTTGGGAACCACTGGTTTAGATCTTCCACTTAGATTGTACATTTTCCATTAAGGGACAATATTTGCCCCCTAAATTGACTTTCTAGTAGGGCTGGGCGATATATCGCATGCGATTCTCACGCGCATTTCATCAGTAAAGCCGCTAAAATCGCCATCACCTGCTTTTAAATGGAGCGCCTTTTAACAGAGCCGTAGATCACAGACAAGCCACACAATATCGGGTTCATTATCGAAGGCGATTCATCTTCGATAATGAACGCGATATTGCGTGGCTTGTCAGTGAACTACGGCTCTGTCTATTAAAAGGCGCTCCATTTAAAAGCAGGTGATGGCGATTTAGTGGTAATCAGGGAACCGGCTTTACTGACGAAATGCGCGTGAGAATCGCATGAGATATATCGCCCAGCCCTACTTTCTAGCGCAGTTTTTAATATTTATGAATACCTTTACAACATTAATAATGTTTTAAATTAAAAAATGTTCAGCAGAGAAACATGCAATGCTAAAAACGTGAAAAGTGATTATTTTAAAAACTTAAACCGGCAGTAGATGGCGGTAAGTCACTGTCTTAGTGCATGATCATCGAGTCATTCATTCAAAGAAGCAAGTGGCTGTGTTAATGCATTAATTATTGAATCATGACTTTCACAAACGATTCGTTCAAAGATGCAAATTCGTTCTTGAAACACCGCTGTGTTGTAATCCTGTTGTTTTCATTGCAAAATAGAGCAAATACTGACAATACTGTGAAAAAACACTTAATATTACTCCTTTGTTTGTTGAACTATTGTGTGGATATTTGGATTTGCATTCTTGCTCATATTATAATGATATCAACATTAAAAACAAGAACTCACAATAGGTAGGCTATGTTTTGTATCAAGACTTTGAATCTTAAATTGATATTTATGCCAGGCTGTTCTTCATGCTAGTAAGTGCTAAATTATTTAAATCTGCAGGTACAGAACGGCAGTATATGAACCCATATAAGCGCTGCATGTGGTAATGGACCGCAAAAGATGTGGTATTTTGATTGGATGTCATGTGGCATATTGTGTCTGTCAGAAAATGCATGATCGGTTTTAATGTTATTTTAATGTAGGGAACAATTAAATGAACGGCAAAATTCTGCATTTTATTCGCATAGCCCCTCCATCACCCCACGTAAACAATTGCGATGGTATATCTTTATACCCGCCACGTTCACACTGCAGCAGAATATGGTTGTCAGTCCTGTATTGGAGTCCTTAATACGGTTACGTTCACACACAGTACGGTTATTTTCAGGACTCACAACCGCATTCTCTGAAAATTCTCGCTGTATGAACGGAACAGGACTGAACAACTAGTCTGTCACGTCATACAGAGCGAGAGAGCCGGTGTTTTGTGTGTGGTTTCGCTTTCAGTAACTTACAGCGACAGTGATGTGAGTTGTGCGTCATCTTGCGGTGTTAGATCCAGTCACTGTTCTCCATCGGAGCGGCTCATGTCAGTTTTGTGTTTCTTTTCAAATGCCGTGTATGAGTGAGATGTCGCAAAGGACGTGACACGCGTGCGCAGCGGTTAAAGACTCCGGCTAGCGCGTGTTTACATGCTGCTCTTGTTTAATAAAGTTTTGATGGATGAACTTGCGGTTCAATTAGTCTCTTGTCATGTGAAAAGTGAAATACTTTTCAGTTTTATGGATGTCACCATCTTTAATATTACGTTGATTACTGTTGTCATGGTTATTAGTAAGAGAATACGGGCGTGACACTCGCTGCGCGTTCATACAGACAGTGTTACAAATGCTACTGAAAGTTGCTGTGTGAACGAGACATTTCGAGACTCACACCTGTAAGTAAATGCAGTTGTCATTCCCAAAAATAACTGTGAACGTGGCCTTTGATTACAGTTCGAAATTAATCCGCCACTATAAACATTGGTAACCATAGTAACACAGTTACGCTTGCAAACAGAGTGAGAGACATATATGAAAGCGTTTATTTAGGTAGGCTAAACGGATGATTTTTGCACATCGTTTCATTTGTACGGTGAATATGGCAGTTTTGAGAAATGGGTCCAGGCACAAGACGAACTAGAAGACTTGGAGAAGACGTTGAATGACAAAAAGCGACGCAAAGAATTAACACTGGCAGAGCTAGATAGAAGACGACAAAGATGAGGTCAGTACGAAAAAGACTCAATGGGCAGTTAACAGTTTTAGTGACTTTCTGCGCCAAAGACAGAACAATTGTGATGTGGAGACCTACTCTGCTTCTCTTTTAAATGAGACATTGCAGGAGTTTCATGATCTGTTCAGTCTACTGCTGGACGTGAATACAGTGTAGCAAGTTTGATGTGTCTCAGAGCAGGTATAAACACTGATTTTTTTTCTCCTTTTTTTCCATTTAATTTAATGCATTTCAATAAATGTAATGTGTCTTTATATTTATAGTAAACGGTGGTCAGAGACGCCAGTTTTATATCACACTCTACATGATTAATGTAAATAAATGATATGATTAGTTCAAATAAAGATTGCCTCGTCTCTATCAGTGTTGCCTGTCATTCATAAATAATTGTAATAAATTCATTAAAGAATCATTAAGTTAGCCTATGTTATCTAAATTATATGCTTAAGCAACGAGGAAACTTCAAAGAAGAGACGCACACAGTGCAGGTATCTCTCTCTCTCTCTCTCTCTGATCTTTCTCTTTCAGTTCTCTGTCTCTCTCTCTTTTAATAATGAATTTAAATAAATGTGATAATTTGTTAAAATAAAAGCAATCCGATGGCTCTACTTTATTTAAAGCGGACCGAGTGCTAGAACTAACGAGCCGTAACTTAAGAAAATAACCGTCATTTTTACCGGTCAGTAAAAAAATGACACTGTAAACATCAGTTACAGCTTTAACTAGTTTTTAACTTGGCAAATAACCAAGGTATAAGCGGGATAATCCACGGCTGTTTCATGTCGAGTGGTTCTTCGCCTCTACTCGTGCATTAAAATCCTTTAATGTATGGCTAGCTGTGGACTATCCCTTACTTAAATGTAATTCACGAGCAAATATATTAGCCTAGTAAGGTAGTTTTCATGTTATATTCTCTTGTGCAAAAGACAGGAATAAAAGAGACAACAAGCAAGCATATTATTATTATTAATATTATTGTATGAATACTAAAAATATCTAACAGTAACATAACAGGTATAGACGAGCCAGGCACACATAAGAGTGATGTTGTGAGGCAGCTGTGTTTTGCGGTGCCAGGTCCAGTGGTGCATTAAAGATGAATATAACAATGATGGATCGTCAGACAGGCACAAACTGTGACAGGTTGTTGTTAGGATGGTGAATTTAACAATAAAAGATTGTCCAGGTAGATGTATATACCGGTGACAGGTCGAGTTGCAGGCACATATACATTATAACATGGCCTGCCACAGAAACAGTTATACCCCAGCTCAGAAATGACCAGCTGTGATGGTTATCTTCTCCTGTATGAGTGTGAGCATCAGTAGCCATGAGTCGCATTGAAGTGATGTTATCTCCCTTTCGTTATTTAAAAAAAATCCATAACGTATTCAGACAGTGGGTGGCGCCATTTTGTTTGCGTTCTATGGCGATGACGTCAAATGGTTGCTCTCGGTGAGCTACTTGCATTACTCTATGGCTATTTTTACCGCAACACACCTCAGAATATAATATACGATGCCACATTCTGCAGCTTTTGCTTGTTATTCTCAGCCGATGAGCCACAAGAGAAGCGATGCAAGTCTTTACTGCTTTACTAGCGATAATAAGAGGAGAAAAGAATGGGAAGTTATGAAGAAGACGAGATGGATATAAATCCGATCACTCAAACCACATTTCAGGAGGCAGTCTGGGACACATTCCAGTAAAAACCTGAACAGGTATGAATGCATCTGGTTGTTAAAAACCGGAGCGCAAAATTGGTGAGGATGAAATGTATGGTGTGTAAAAATCGGCAGATTAACACCTGAATGTATACAAACAGTTAAACATGCTGATAACATGCTGCTGTTTATGCGATCACAGATATCTCGTGCATCAGCGCACGCAAGCTTCGAGTCAGTCTGTCTCAATCGAGATGTGTTATAGGTTCGTCAGTCTCCACGACAAGCATGGCATTTGGTTAAAGCATACACTTATAAATATATATAGCCTATATATTATACACTTTATCACTAGTAAAGCAGTAAAGACTTGCATCGCTTCTCTTGTGGCTCATCAGCTGAGAATAACAACCAAAAGCTGCAGAATGTGGCATCATATATTATATTCTGAGGTGTGTTGTGGCAAAAATAGCCATAGAGTAACGCAAGTAGCTCACCAAGAGCAACCATTTGACGTCATCAACATAGAATGCAAACAAAATGGCGCCACCCACTGCCCGAATATGTTATGGATTTTTTTAAATAACGTAAATCTTTCATGGGTTTTCTACTACATATTTCAGTAAGAGACATCATTTATGTTGTATTAAGCCATACAAGTCTGAACACCAAGGGATCCCTTTAAGCCCGGCCTAATTTACATGAAACTCGAACTGCAACATTTGGAAACGCAAGAGCAAAACGTAGAAAGAAGAGCAAAGAGAAAAACAGCTCAAGCGCACAAAAGAGTAAAATATGAGCAGAAAATGTAAGAGAGCAGAAAGAAAAGAGTAATAAAAGCAAGGAAAACAACTTTTAATAACGCATAATCACAAGTTTAAGACTATCATTTTTTTTTTTTTAAATGTGCTTTAATTTTTTCGATATACACTTATTATATCGTTCCGTAACCACGTTCTTTGCCATTCTGATAATTTTGCATTATTTTTTTTTAAGTTTGTGCTATATATTTTTACATGTGTTTTTAAATTTTTGATTTACGCTTATTATTTTTTGATCCGTGACCACAATAATATTGGCGGGAATCTGATCCCATAAGCCTGTCTACGTTCATGCTGTGTGTTTGAGTTACTAGAGTAACATATACTTCGATATATTGGTTTATTTCAAATTGGAGGGACTGACAGGAATGTCCGAAAGTGAGTAACTTTAGACAATTGTGGATCAGTGCTGACTTGAGACGCGAACTGTTTCGAACGATCCAGTCCGATTTGGTGAACTGGTTCGACCGGTTCACTTAAAAGAACCGGTTTAAAAGAATGATTTGTTCACGAACCGTACATCAGTGTGTGCGTTTTTGGTGTGAATGCAAAACTTGCAGGAATAACTAAAATTATGCATGATAACCTGGTTGTGTCAACAGATGATGATCGTGTATCGACAACAGCCAGAGTTATTGTCAAAAGCATAAAATCTTGGCAATATTAAGAGGATATGGTATTTCCAATTAATGTAGGCCTTCTAGTCTTATTATTACTATTAGGTTAGGCTTATTTTACTATTCAATTAATATTATAATAAATTTGCTCTGCAATAATATCATAGTGCATCACTGCATGACTGACCTGCTGTGAGGATAATAAAAGATTAGGATATTACCTATCTTTAAAAATGTTTTTTTTTTTTTTTTTTTTTTTTTTAATTAGGTCTATTATACAATGAATTATAGGCCTATAATTAAAATTATTAAGAGTGTAGGCTATAATATTTACTAACACTTAGGGGTGTTCGATTCCAGGTTTTTTGGAGTCGACTCCGATTCCCGACTCCCACTGTGGGAGTCGATGGAATCGACTCCTCGACTCCATTTACTGTACGTTAAAACAGGGTCGTAAATAAGCCAAGATGGCAGTCCTTACACACTTAATTTATTTTTCCCCCGACGCGAAGCCTTAAAATCCCCTCATTAAAACAACACGCGTTTAGTGAGACTGTCCAAATTAGTCAAATTTAGAGATGACTTGAGTAGCCTATCAATGTTGATAATTGCCGATACCTAATTTTACAGAGAGAAAAGTCACGAAAAACATCTGTGGTCGAATATTATGTCAGAATTAAATAAACGAGAAAGCAGTGATTCTTTAATGAATTCATCTCATTATAATGGTCGGGGGATGGCGCTAAACGCACATGATCATTGTTTTAAAAGTGCTTGGACACGAGAGTTAAAGATATAAAATTAATACAATATATAAAAATACATACAATGTACACTTATTAATGTGTTTATTGTTTATGTGAGTTTATTATATTTATTTATGGTTAGTTTAATGAACACGGTTAACTATGGAAAATCAAATATATATTTATTGCAATAATATAAGCTACAATACTAAAGCTGACACGGAGGTATGTATAATTACAAACTAAAGTCACTATGACTGTTATCTGTTTCTAAAGTAAGCTACATACACGAGACAAAGTTTCTGCGACAGCTCTCTGACGCGATTCGTCAGTGTCCGAATTCCTCGCTTCATTTCGTTCACTGCTTAGTGCACTTAACCATAGACATTATGCACTTAACTGCCATGCATTATGAAGGCTATGGATTCGAGAATCAGTAAACAAGTGAGCGATTCCGGACACAGCAGCAGAGTCGACACCGAGAGTCGATTCCTGTGCTGCAGTCGACCCCGACTCTAGGGCTATTCAGAGTCGAGGAATCGGCTCTTTTGGAGTCGACTCCCCATCACTACTAACACTGCAGTCAATGAAAATTAAGAGCATCTTTACTTCAAGCACCGACTTTAAAAAAATAACCTGTTTAACACAAAATACTATTATTCTCATTTGTTTCACTAGCCTATACAGCCACAGGAGAAATAATGGAATAAATTAAGACAGTTATATACTGTAATAACAGTAACTTAATTTATTTAATCATTTCTCTTGTCAGCATATGTTGAAATTAATCTCTTTAATTAAATGCAGCATCAGACACATCTGTCACTTTTACTTTCACTTTCTGTAGTAAATACTGACTTTTTCACCAGTATAACTCTTGCACAATGTTTGCTTGTTGCTTCTTGTGTGATATCCATTAACTCCCCTTCTTGTTTTAAAACAACCCGATGCAGGCGACCAAAGGCCACGACAGTCAGTTTTCATCAGCGCTAGATCTTTGGTGTCAGTGTCTCTACCCTAATGCTGCTCAGAGGTGACACAGGTCTGTCCACTTTCACAGCAGACATCTGAACAGGCATTATCTACTGCAGGCTTTTGAGCTGCATTGTGTTTTTACACTGAAACCTGAGCGGACCATATCAGTCACTGGAATTCTCCCAGTGCTCCCAAATGGCCACTCCAGGCCTGCATGGACTCCTATATGAACTAAATCAGTCCAAAATATGTTCTGCAACAAATATTTATTTTCAGAGTTTCTAAACTATTTTAAGTTGTAAAGTGAGCTGGAAAGTGTATGGCTTCAGCAGGCAGGTAGGTTAATGACTGCACTGATTGATGCTTCTGCCCTCAACAGCACTCCATATTTATCCCAATGTAAGTCTGGGGAAATATGGAAATGCAACGCGTCATAATTGAGAGCCGTTGGGGCAGAAATTAGTCTGCATCAGGATTGTGTATATAAGACTATCATATATAGTTAGATTGTGAACACATTGATTGATTGATTTACTTTATGTTTGAATGTACACTAAGACAATTCACATTCATTTCTATAGCACGTTATTCAATACAGATTGTTTAAAGCATCTTCACATCAAATAAAATGTCATGCATTAATTGGTCAGAGGGTTAGTTCTAGGGTTACAAAGGGGTGGAAATTTTCCGATAAATTTCCGGAAACTTTATACATTAACTTAACCTGGGGAATTTTGGAATATTCCAATTTGGAAACTTAACAGGAATTTATGGGAATTTACGGGAATTTATGAGAATTAGAAATTTTGGGAAATTTATAATATTTTTATAAAATGTATCATATATATATATATATATATATATATATATATATATATATATATATATATATATATATATATATTTATATAAATGTATCATGCATTTGTTTGGTTATAACATTAAATAACAATTATTTACTACAATTTATTTTTCGCATTCAATTAATTCTAATTTAGTAAATATGTAAAATAAATATATTTTATTGCAGCAATTATTATGTGTTATTTATTTCAGTGTCACATGATCCTTCAGAAATCATTCTAATATGCTGATTTGATACTCAGTTATTATCATTGTTGGAAACAGTTGTGCTGCTGAACATATTTTTGGAAACTGTAATACTATTTTCAGGATTCACTGATTAATAAAAAGTTTAAAAGAACAGAATTTATTCAGAATATATATCTTTTCTAACAATATCACTTTAATGTCACTTTTTCATCAATTTCACACATCCTTGCTGAATAAAAGAATTTAAAAAAAATAAAATAAAGAAATACTGACCCCAAGATTTTGAACGGTAGTGTATATTGTTACAAAAGATTTCTATTTTAAATAAATGCTGTTCTTTAAATTTGATAATTAAGTATCAAATTAGCATGTAAGAATGATATCTGAATCATTCTGAATGATGAATAGTTAAAACGCATCAAGTTCACATATGAAACATCATTGACGACAGGTAATCTGTTGGTCTGTTTGTGCCCAAATACCTTTTGTGTTGCTTTTTCAGAGCTTTAGTGAAGGGGAAAACAATTAATGAATAATTACTCATATTTCTGTCTGTTTACATACAAACCATCACACGCCTTAAGACTTCCAATGATCAAGTAAACAAGTCACATGACACTTTTAGACAGATGACACTTACCACTTGTTTGAGAAACATGAGCTCTAAAAACTACTGTGTAAAGTGCTCCTGTTTTCAATGACAAAGCTGGACTAATGATGACAGAATTTATATTTTAGAATAAATCTCAGTCTTTATAGGAGTTTGTCTATATTCATTAACATAAACATAAGTGTCATTTACTGTAGACACGCAAACTCTGTTCACATGTTCTTGTTTTCAGTTTAGAGTTTCTGTAGTCTATGATGATTAAATGAATGAAGAGCCCGGGCAGCCCAGATAAAACTTAAAATGACAGAAAAAGGAGAGCAGGATGATTTTAGGGCTGTTTCTGCTAAATTGCTCAAACTTCAATAGCAGAAAAACAAAACTACATGAACAAACACAAACAGACAAACAGATGTCTAAAATTTAGCATTTTAACTCCAAACAATCACACAAATCACTGATTACTGCACTAAATCAACCACAAGCAGAACTGCTAAAAGGGTAGAAATATTGATTGTGAAAAATTGTATTATACATTTAAACTATACTGTACTACAATAAAGCTCAATGTTTTTCCTCTTGCTGTATCAGCTGTAATACTTACTCGTTTGCTTTAGTAGTTCAGAGACTTTGTGACGATAGTAAAAAACACCAGCAGCTACAACAGCTGAAAATACCAGCAGACCGACAACAATCCCTGCTACAGCACCTGGAGACAGACCTGGAACTGGAACAGCTAAAGAGAGACAGACATTAGTGTGAATGAGTCTGATCTATAACAAACACTATAAACATCAGCACTATATAACCTGAGTGATAAAGAAAGTCATTATTTATCAGATCTACTGTATTTACAGGTGTCAGACAAGCTGTGTTAGATTATAAGAGTTCAGGGTGAGAAGTTATTATAGTAATTAACAGAAAGCTGATAAACAATCATTACATTAATAGTCTTGAGTTACTCACCGCTGACAGTAACAGTGAATCTCTTGTTTAAAATCTGTTTGCTGCTGCTGATCTTCACTTTATAAACTCCAGAGTCTGATAATCTGGTCTTTGTGATGATCAGAGATCCGGTCTGATGATCCAGCTTCAGTCTGTCTCTGAATCTCTCATCAGGATCATAAAATTGTGAACTCTTGGTCTCTAGATCATGTTTAGCTATGAGTTTTCCTTCATCTCCAAACCTCCACACTATCAGCTCATCTCCGTGTGTTTCAGTATCAGTCTGAAGAGTGACAGATTCTCCCTCAGTCTCTGATACACTCTTCATTTCACCTTTAAAAGGATCAATAACAGCTGGAGACTCTGCATGAGACAGATTCACAGATATTAAACATTAAACAGTTACTGGTGCTAGAATAATAACTTTAACAGTCAATTACTACATAAGACATGTAGGAACCATATTTTAATTAGTTTAGGGTTTATATTTAATCTAATTTAAGTGCTGTATATAATTGTCCTTAAACATATTTCTTCATTTAAATGCATCTTATTTGTGTTCATTAAATCTGCTCCCTCTATATATAAAGGCAAAAGTTATTCTGTAAGATTGTTTTTGTAACATTTTCTGTCTGCATTTTAAATCTCATCTTAATTCATTTGAATTAATAAAACAACAATAAACTTCAAAACATCTAATTATTCACAAATAAAGTGTCCTCACCATTGACAATAACGATGAAATTCAAACGTGAGGTCCCAGTGTCGTGGTTGATCTCTAGTTTATAAAGTCCAGAGTGTTTAGTTTTCATGTTTGTGATTGTCAGAGATCCAGTCTGATTCACCTGGATTTTGTCTTTGAACATCTCAGTGACAGTGGGATATGAAATGTCATTTTCCTCGATTTGAGCAATGACTGAATGTGAATCTCTCCACTTCATCTGAATAATTCCCTGTATTTTAGTAAGATCAGGGTTTAGAGTGACTGAATCTCCCTCCATCACAGTCTTCACTTCATCTGTTCCAGCACCAAACACTCCTGCAGAACAAACACAAACAGTTTCTCAGAGATTAAACTCATGTAACACAGCTGCTCATGTTACTGAACAGAGTTCAACAGAAATCAATCTTGACCTCATAAACACAATTAGACTTATTACAAGGCCCCTATAATGCTCAATGTTCATCATTTTGATTGTGGTGTCTGTAAAATAGGGTTTACATGACTTGATGTTCAAGAAAACTATTTTTATTATAATTTACATTGTTGCAGCACCAGATTTCTCCCTCTGTCTGAATGCTCTATTTTATTATCTTTTTATAAAACTCTCAAGAACAATACAGAATGTAAAACTGTATATACAATTCCCCAACAAATGTTAAGATCACAGTCTCAAAGTTACACAATATAACACCAAAAAGGTAATACCATGACAAAATTACAGAACTGGTCTGTCATACATACACATGAAAGAAATGGACAAAAATAACTCAAGAGTACCAAATGTATTTATTTTGTTTTCCCCCAAAGATGATTTCTGTCATTTTAGGTAGCTCTTATGACGGTGATGTATGTTTGTTTTTTTTAAACAGTTTGGTTTTAGTTAGCTATCTGAGAATGCTTGAAGTGCTAAAACAGTGTATGATGCCTAAGGGATCATTTGCCAGTTCCCCAACTGCATTAAAAACATCTGATCTGGGTAAATTAAGATAACTTTTAACATTAAGAAAAATCCAAAGCTTGTAGTATATATATAGTACACAAATATTTCAATAAAAAGTAATTCACCAATACGTGTTAAAAGAAAACTTTTACACATTTCAACTGTAGTAAGTCAGTCTTGTATCGAGGAAAGTTCTACACATCCTTTTGAACATGAAAAAGACCTTTTGGTAAATTGCTGTATTTTTCATTTGTGTGTACTGTACGTACATTAGAGGAGGTACTGTGTAGAGCAGGGGTGGGCAAACTCGGTCCTGAAGGGCCACTGTAGAGTTTAGCTCCAACCCTGTTAAAACTCACCTGCCTGTAGCCTTCTAGCCCTGTGTCCAAATGTCCATATACTAGCTATCCTAAATAGTATGCTGTGAGATCAAAATAAGTGTGTCCCAATGCATAGTATGTTGAAAAGAGTATGCCAAAAGTCCCTGAATGGTCTACTATTACCGGTAGATTTTCGAAGAGTGGATCCGTGGGGGGTTACCAGTACCGTTCTGGGGCACGGCTACATGAACAAAAAAGGGAACTTTTTCTTTCATGATTAAAGGGGCAGGGACTTGTGGTTTTGGTGCGGACGTTATAATTTTAAGTTTATGCAACTTTGTTTACGTCCAGTGTTCCCATTTACAGTTTAAGAACACATTTTGTGCTGATCCAGTCTTGCATGAACAATGAAGCAAGTACAATTACATTTTTCAAATTGTAGTGTTTATTGTCTTTTTGTAATCAACACTTCAAGAGCCAAATGAAGTATGCAAACCAAATGCTGTTCACACAGGGTAAGTGATTACTTAGTTTTTTTCTAATCTCTTATCTGAATAGGGATATATAGAACTAGATGAGTAAAGTTCGTAGACAAACTTTAAGTTGGCTTGAAAAAGCCTAGCCAGAAGGTTTGGAGTAGTTTTAAAAGCTTGAAGTTTGAAGCTTTTTAGTTTGAAATAGTTTAAGTTTTAGTTTAGTAGTTTAAAAGCTAGATAATGTGTGAGTAAGTAAGTGTGAGTGAGTATGTGTAGATATAGTTAGTCAGATAGTTAGTTAGTTAGATAGATAGTTAGTTAGATGGTTAGTAATTTAGTCAGATAGTTAGAAAGTTAGTTTATGAGTTTGAATGAGTTTGAATGGCTTAGTACATTGAATGGAAGCTTCATTGAGTTTAATGGGCTTCAGTTTGTTTTGATTTGAATTTGAGTTAGATAGATAGTTATACAGTTAGTTAGAAAGTTAGTTAGTTTATGAGTTTGAATGAGTTTGAATGACTCAGTAATAGTACATAGAATGGAAGCTTCATTGAGTTTAATGGGCTTCAGTTTGTTTTGATTTGAATTTGAGTTAGATAGATAATTATATAGTTAGTTAGAAAGTTAGTTAGTTAGTTTATGAGTTTGAATGAGTTTGAATGAGTTTGAATGGCTCAGTAATAGTACACAGAATGGACGCTTCATTGAGTTTAATGGGCTTCAGTTTGTTTTGATTTGAATTTGACAGTTGAAGGTTGATGGAATGTTCAGATTTTCAATGTAAGTCTATGGGAGTCTTTCCAAGTTTGATCAGCATTTTTAGGAAAACCGTAAGTCGGATCAGTCTGAAAAGATATAGCAACTCGAGTCAGAACAGTTTGAAGGTCAGGGCCGAGTTTGGTGGTTGTAGCTTTAAAGCTCTAGGAGGAGATGCAGTCTAAAATTTGGCTCAGAAGAAGAAGAATAACTAGAATGTACATTTCCTGAAGAAAATGTGAATGGTGCTTGCAGTGGCAAAATTCGGCACCGGTTGCTAGGGTGCTGTAATTGGTTGCTAGGGCGTGGCTATGAAGTTGCTGTGTCACTACTTATTGGCTGGCCGAATCAAAAGAGCACAGCTCCAAGTCTCTATGACCTTCTGATCCAAAGATATGATCTCACAGATTTTGACCCAATGTTAAGTCTATGGGAGTTTTTTCAGCCAATTTTTTCGTATGCTGCGCGAACATCGTACACCCGATCACTTAGAAAAGTCATAGCACACCTCTCCTCAATAAGCCGGTCGATTTGACACCTCATTCGTGGGTCTACGAAAAACGGTGCGGGACGAGTTACACGCCAAAGTTTTGTTCAGGTGAATAGTAATTACAATACTAGAATGTACATTTCCTGAAGAAAATGTGAATGGTGCTTGCAGTGGCAAAACTATGCTAACATAATTACCGTCCTGCTAGGATGTTTTTAGCAAGATGCTAACATGATTAGCATGTTGCTACCATGATGCTAACACCCTTAGCATGCTGCTAACATGTTTTAAACAATATGCTAATCATGTTAGCATAATGCTAGCAACATGCTAACATGATTAGCATGGTTTTAACAAGATGATAACATGATTAGCATGTTTGCTAGCATGATGCTAACATGATTAGCATGCTACTAACATGATGCTAACACAATTAGCATGTTACCAGCATGATGCTAACACATTTTTACTAGTTTGTGTCATGTTTAAACCCTAAGCTAATCACTATTAGCATGTAGCTATTCACTGCTAGCATGTGTAGCATGTTGGAAGTCCAGTTTGCTAGCATTAGTCAAAAGAGCCATCCGCCATGTCTCTATGATGCTTTGATGCAGAGATATAGATATTGCTAAACGGTTGCTAGGGTACTCTGTTTGGTTGCTAGGGAGTGGCTTGGCAGCTACCAATGATGATACTCCAAAGGCTGCTTGACAATATAAACCAACACCCATGTCTTTACGATGTTCTGATGCAGAGATATAGATCTTGCAAAACAGTTGCTAGGGTACTCTGTTTGGTTGCTAGGGAGTGGCTTGGCAGCTGCCAGTAATGATAAACCAAAGGCTGCTTGCCAGTATGAATGATATAAACCAACCCCCATGCCTCTATGATATTCAGATTTGAAGATATCTGCCTATGCTTTGGGTTGCTAGGGTGCTCTAAAATGGTTGCTAAGGCGTGGCTATGATGGCTTTAAGGTTATTTGTGATTGGCGGTTTGCTGCCTCGAGTCAAACGAGCCCACCCTCATGTTTGTATGACACTCCTATCCAAAGATATTCCTTTGATCTTTTTCAATGGAAGTCTATGGAGCTTGTTACTAAGGTACTCTCTATGGTTGCTAGGGCGTGGCTTGATAGCTTTAAAATTATCTTGATAGACTGATTGGTTGCCTGAGTAAAATGAGCCCACCCCCTTGTCTCTATGACATTGTGATCCAGAGTTATGACTTGTCAAAGTTCGTCCCAATGTTAAGTCTATGGGATTTTTCGCCCGATTTTTCGCCCGTCGGACGAACATCGTACACCCGATCGCTTATAAAAGTCATAGCACACCTCTCCTCAATAAGCCGGTCGATTTGACACCTCATTCATGGGTCTAGGACAAAAGCTGCGGGAGGAGTAGCGCGCCAAAATTTTGTGTGGAATAATAATAATAATAATAATAATAATAAGTATGCAGGAGAATAAGAATGGAGCTTTGCCTTTGGCAAGCACCATTAACTAGAATGTACATTTCCTGAAGAAAATGTGAATGGTGCTTGCAGTGGCAAAATTCGACACTCGGTTGCTAGGCGGTTGCTAAGGTACTTGGGGTGGTTGCTAAGGTGTTGCTAGGCGGTTGCTATGGTGTTCTGGGTGGTTGCTAGGCGGTTGCTATGGTAACCTGGGTGGTTGCTAGGGTGTTGCTAGGTGGTTGGTAGTTGTCACAGATAGTTACTGTGGAGTTTCTATAGAGTTCCTGGCGTGTTCTCTGCCCACTTTAGCACTTAGCTAATCACTATTAGCATGTAGCTATTAACTGCTAGCATGTGTAGCATGTTGGAAGTCCAGTTTGCTAGCATGAGTCAAAAGAGCCAACCGCCATGTCTCTATGATGCTCTGATGCAGAGATATAGATATTTTGCTAAACGGTTGCTAAGGTACTCTGTTTGGTTGCTAGGGAGTGGCTTGGCAGCTGCCAGTAATGATAAACCAAAGGCTGCTTGCCAGTATGAATGCTATAAACCAACCCCTATGCCTCTATGATATTCAGATTTGAAGATATCTGCCTATGCTTTGGGTTGCTAGGGTGCTCTAAATGGTTGCTAAGGCGTGGCTATGATGTCTTTAAGGTGATTTGTGATTGGCAGTTTGCTGCCTCGAGTCAAATGAGCCCACCCTCATGTTTGTACGACACTCCTATCCAAAGATATTCCTTTGATCTTTTTCAATGGAAGTCTATGGAGCATGTTACTAAGGTGCTCTATATGGTTGCTAGGGCGTGGCTTGATAGCTTCACAATGATCCGGAGAGACTGATTGGTTGCCTGAGTAAAATGAGCCCACCCCCTTGTCTCTATGACACTGCAATCCAGAGTTATGTTCAATACAAAATCCCTATGTAATTTCCCATAGTAGGAAAAACACAGTACTTCCTGGTTCATGGGCACGGCTTCACCATAGTATGTCTATGGGGCAATTTTGGGCAGCTCTTGCGCCCCAGGGGTACAACTTACACCCCATATTGAGGTATGGGCTGACAGAGCTTGCCAGCCTCTTCAAACGTGGTAACCCACATGTTTCTATGAAATTCTCGCTCGGAACAATGACTCGTCAAAGTTTGTCGCAATGCAAAGTCTATGGGATTTTTTTCGCTACTTTTTCGCCCGCCTGACGAACATCGTACACCCGATCGCTTATAAAAGTCATAGCACAGCTCTCCTCAATGAGCCGATCGATTTGACACCTCATTCATGGGTCTAGGACAAACGCTGCGGAAGGAGTAGCGCACAGAAATAAAAGTGGAAGAAAATGAGTGTCTGTGTCTGAGAGAGAAAGGCTTCTAAGGGCCTGCGTGTGTGAGTGTGTGTGAGAAAGTGACAGTTGAAATTCAAATTTCTGAAGATTCCGCCATTGAAAGTCAATGGGACTTTTTTGGCCGCTTTTTCGCCCCCCTGTGCGAACGTCGTTGGTCCGATCGCTTATAAAAATCATAACACATATCTCCTCAATGAGCCGGTCGATTTGACACCTCATTCATGGGTCTAGGACAAACACTGCGGGAGGAGTAGCGCGCAGAAATAAAAGTGGAAGAAAATGAGTGTCTGTGTCTGAGAGAGAAAGGCTTTTAAGGGCCTGCATGTGTGAGTGTGTGTGAGAAAGTGACAGTTGAGAGAGACGGAATGTTCGTGAATTTGAATTTTTCAATGTAAGTCAATGGGACTTTTTTGGCCGCTTTTTCGACCGCTGTGCGAAAATCGTTGGTCCGATCGCTTATAAAAGTCATAGCACACCTGTCCTCAATGAGCCGGTCGATTTGACACCTCATTCATGGGTCTATGACAAAAACTGCGGGAGGAGTAGCGCGCAGAAATTGTGTCCAGAAGAAGAAGAAGAAGAACTAGAATGTACATTTCCTGAAGAAAATGTGAATGGTGCTTGCAGTGGCAAAATTCGGCCCCGGTTGCTAGGGTGCTGTAATTGGTTGCTAGGGCGTGGCTATGAACTACCTATTGGCGGCTTGATAGGCCGAGTCAAAAGAGCCCAGCCCCAAGTCTCTATGACCTTCTAAACCAAAGATATGATCTCACAGATTTGGCCCCCATGTTAAGTCTATGGGAGTTTTTTCAGCCGTTTTTTCGTACGCTGTGCGAACATCGTACACCCGATCGCTTAGAAAAGTCATAGCACACCTCTCCTCAATAAGCCGGTCGATTTGACACCTCATTTGTGGGTCTACGACAAACGGTGCGGGACGAGTTACGTGCCAAAATTTTGTTCAGGTGAATAGTAATTACAATACTAGAATGTACATTTCCTGAAGAAAATGTGAATGGTGCTTGCAGTGGCAAAACACCGGACTCGGTTGCTAGGGTGCTGTAATTGGTTGCTAGGGCGTGGCTATGAAGTTGCTGTGTCACTACTTATTGGCTGGCCGAATCAAAAGAGTACAGCTCCAAGTCTCTATGACCTTCTGATCCAAAGATATGATCTCACAGATTTTGACCCAATGTTAAGTCTATGGGAGTTTTTTCAGCCAATTTTTTCGTATGCTGCGCGAACATCGTACACCCGATCACTTAGAAAAGTCATAGCACACCTCTCCTCAATAAGCCGGTCGATTTGACACCTCATTCGTGGGTCTACGACAAACGGTGCGGGACGAGTTACGCGCCAAAGTTTTGTTCAGGTGAATAGTAATTACAATACTAGAATGTACATTTCCTGAAGAAAATGTGAATGGTGCTTGCAGTGGCAAAATTCGGCACCTGGTTGCTAGGGTGAGGCTATGAAGTCAATAGTTATTGGCTGCTTGATAGGCCGAGTCAAAAAAGCCCAGCCCCAAGTCTCTATGACCTTCTAAACCAAAGATATGATCTCACAGATTTGGCCCCCATGTAAAGTCTATGGGAGTTTTTTCAGCCGTTTTTTCGTACGCTGTGCGAACATCGTACACCCGATCGCTTAGAAAAGTCATAGCACACCTCTCCTCAATAAGCCGGTCGATTTGACACCTCATTCGTGGGTCTACGACAAACGGTGCGGGACGAGTTACGCGCCAAAGTTTTGTTCAGGTGAATAGTAATTACAATACTAGAATGTACATTTCCTGAAGAAAATGTGAATGGTGCTTGCAGTGGCAAAATTCGGCACCGGTTGCTAGGGTGCTGTAATTGGTTGCTATGACGTGGCTATGAAGTTGCTGTGTCACTACTTATTGGCTGGCCGAATCAAAAGAGCCCAGCCCCAAGTCTCTATGACCTTCTGATCCAAAGATATGATCTCACAGATTTGGCCCCCATGTTAAGTCTATGGGAGTTTTTTCAGCCGTTTTTTCGTACGCTGTGCGAACATCGTACACCTGATCGCTTAGAAAAGTCATAGCACACCTCTCCTCAATAAGCCGATCGATTTGACACCTCATTCGTGGGTCTACGACAAACGGTGCGGAACGAGTTACGCGCCAAAGTTTTGTTCAGGTGAATAGTAATTACAATACTAGAATGTACATTTCCTGAAGAAAATGTGAATGGTGCTTGCAGTGGCAAAATTCTGCCCCGGTTGCTAGGGTGCTGTAATTGGTTGCTAGGGCGTGGCTATGAAGTTGCTGTGTCACTACTTATTGGCTGGCCGAATCAAAAGAGCCCAGCCCCAAGTCTCTATGACCTTCTGATCCAAAGATATGATATCACAGATTTTGACCCAATGTTAAGTCTATGGGAGTTTTTTCAGCCGATTTTTTCGCACGCTGTGCGAACATCGTACACCCGATCGCTAAGAAAAGTCATAGCACACCTCTCCTCAATAAGCCGGTCGATTTGACACCTCATTTGTGGGTCTATGACAAACGGTGCAGGACGAGTTACGCGCCAAAGTTTTGTTCAGGTGAATAGTAATTACAATACTAGAATGTACATTTCCTGAAGAAAATGTGAATGGTGCTTGCAGTGGCAAAATTCGGCACCGGTTGCTAGAGTGAGGTAATTGGTTGCTAGGGCGTGGCTATGAAATTGCTGTGTCACTACTTATTGGCTGGCCGAATCAAAAGAGCCCAGCCCCAAGTCTCTATGACCTTCTGATCCAAAGATATGATCTCACAGATTTGGACCCAATGTTAACTCTATGGGAGTTTTTTCAGCCGTTTTTTCGTACGCTGTGCGAACATCGTACACCCGATCGCTTAGAAAAGTCATAGCACACCTCTCCTCAATAAGCCGGTCGATTTGACACCTCATTCATGGGTCTACGACAAACGGTGCGGGACGAGTTACGCGCCAAAGTTTTGTTCAGGTGAATAGTAATTACAATACTAGAATGTACATTTCCTGAAGAAAATGTGAATGGTGCTTGCAGTGGCAAAACTCGGCACTCTTGATTAGCATGATGCTAACATAATTACCGTTGTGCTAAGATGTTTTTAACAAGATGCTAACATGATTAGCATGTTGCTAACATGATGCTAACACCCTTAGCATGCTGCTAGCATGTTTTCAGTAAGATGCTAACATGATTAGCATAATGGTAGCATGATGCTAGCATGATTACCATGTTGCTAGCATGTTTTTAACAAGATGTTAACATGATTAGCATGTTTGCTAGCATGATGCTAACATGATTAGCATGCTACTAACATTATGCTAACACAATTAGCATGCTACCAGCATGATGCTAACACATTTTTAATAGTTTGTGTCATGTTTAAACCCTAAGCTAATCACTATTAGCATGTAGCTATTCACTGCTAGCATGTGTAGCATGTTGGAAGTCCAATTTGCTAGCATGAGTCAAAAAAGCCAACCACCATGTCTGTACGATGTTCTGATGCAGAGATATAGGTCCTGCAATACGGTTGCTAGGGTACTCCATTTGGTTGCTAGGGAGTGGCTTGGCAGCTACCAATGATGATACTCCAATGGCTGCTGGCCAATATAAGCCAACCCCCATGTCTGTATGATGTTTTGATGCAGAGATATAGATCTTGCAAAACTGTTGCTAGGGTACTCTGTTTGGTTGCTAGGGAGTGGCTTGGCAGCTACCAATGATGATACTCCAAAGGCTGCTTGACAATATAAACCAACCCCCATGTCTTTATGATTTTCTGATGCAGAGATATAGATCTTGCTAAACGGTTGCTAGGGTACTCTGTTTGGTTGCTAGGGAGTAGCTTGGCAACTGCCAGTAATGATAAACCAAAGGCTGCTTGCCAGTATGAATGCTATAAACCAACCCCCATGTCTCTATGATATTCAGATTTGAAGATATCTGCCTATGCTTTGGGTTGCTAGGGTGCTCTAAATGGTTGCTAAGGCGTGGCTAAGATGTCTTTAAGGTGATTTGTGATTGGCGGTTTGCTGCCTCGAGTCAAATGAGCCCACCCTCATGTTTGTATGACACTCCTATCCAAAGATATTCATTTGATCTTTTTGAATGGAAGTCTATGGAACTTGTTGCTATGGTGCTCTATATGGTTGCTAGGGCGTGGCTTGATAGCTTCACAATGATCCTGAGAGACTGATTGGCTGCCTGAGTGAAATGAGCCCACCCCCTTGTCTCTATGACATTGTGATCCAGAGTTATGTTCAATACAAAATCCCTATGTAATTTCCCATAGTAGGAAAAACACACCATTTCATGGGCACGGCTTCACCATGGTATGTCTATGGGGCAACTTTGGGCAGCTCTTGTGCCCCAGGGGTACAACTTACACCCCATTTTGAGGTATGGTCTGACAGAACCTGTCAGCCCCTTCAATCGTGGTGACCCACATGTTTCTACGAAATTCTCGTTAGGAGCTATGACTCGTCAAAGTTCGTTGCAATGTTAAGTCAATGGGATTTTTCGCCCGATTTTTCGCCCGCCGGATGAACATCGTACACCCGATCGCTTATAAAAGTCATAGCACACCATTCCCGAATAATCCGCACGATTTGACACCTCATTCGTGGGTCTAGGACAAAAGCTGCGAGACTAGTTACGCGCCGAAATTTTGTCCAGAAGAAGAAGAAGAAGAAGAAGCAGAATAATAATAAGTATGCAGCAGAATAAGAATGGAGCTTTGCCTTTGGCAAGCACCATTAACTAGAATGTACATTTCCTGAAGAAAATGTGAATGGTGCTTGCAGTGGCAAAACACCGGACTCGGTTGCTAGGGTGCTGTAATTGGTTGCTAGGGCGTGGCTATGAAGTTGCTGTGTCACTACTTATTGGCTGGCCGAATCAAAAGAGCCCAGCCCCAAGTCTCTACGACCTTCTGATCCAAAGATATGATCTCACAGATTTGGTCCCCATGTTAAGTCTATGGGACATTTTTCAGACGATTTTTCGTATGCTGTGCGAACAGCGTACACCCGATCACTTAGAAAAGTCATAGCACACCTCTCCTCAATAAGCCGGTCGATTTGACACCTCATTTGTGGGTCTACGTCAAACGGTGCGGGACGAGTTACGCGCCAAAGTTTTGTTCAGGTGAATAGTAATTACAATACTAGAATGTACATTTCCTGAAGAAAATGTGAATGGTGCTTGCAGTGGCAAATTCGGCACCGGTTGCTAGGGTGCTGAAATTGGTTGCTAGGGCGTGGCTATGAAGTCACTAATTATTGGCTGCTTGATAGGCCAAGTCAAAAGAGTCTAGCCCCAAGTCTCTATGACCTTCTGATCCAAAGATATGATCTCACAGATTTGGTCCCCATGTTAAGTCTATGGGACATTTTTCAGACGATTTTTCGTCCGCTGTGCAAACATCGTACACCCGATCGCTTAGAAAAGTCATAGCACACCTCTCCTCAATAAGCCGGTCGATTTGACACCTCATTCATGGGTCTACGACAAACGGTGCGGGACAAGTTACGCGCCAAAGTTTTGTTCAGGTGAATAGTAATTACAATACTAGAATGTACATTTCCTGAAGAAAATGTGAATGGTGCTTGCAGTGGCAAAACTCGGCACTCTTGATTAGCATGATGTTAGCATGATGCTAACACCCTTAGCATACTGTTAGGATGTGTTTACCAAGATGCTAATCATGTTAGCATAATGCTAGCAACATGCTAACATGATTAGCATTTTGCTAGCATGATGCTAACACCCGTAGCATACTGCTAAAATGTTTTTAGCAAGATGCTAATCATGTTAGCATAATGCTAGCAACATGCTAACATGATTAGCATGTTGCTACCATGATGTTAACACCCGTAGCATACTGTTAACATGTTTTTAGCAAGATGCTAATCATGTTAGCATAATGTTAACAACATGCTAACATGATTAGCATGTTTGCTAACATGATTAGCATGCTACTATCATCAAGCTAACACATTTTCACTAGTTTGTGTCATGTTTAAACCCTAAGCTAATCACTATTAGCATGTAGCTATTCGCTGCTAGCATGTGTATCATGTTGGAAGTCCAGATTGCTAGCATGAGTCAAAAGAGCCAACCGCCATGTCTCTACGATGCTCTGATGCAGAGATATAGGTCTTGCTAAACGGTTGCTAGGGTACTCTGTTTGGTTGCTAGGGAGTGGCTTGGCAGCTGCCAATGATGATACTCCAAAGGCTGCTTGACAATATAAACCAACCCCCATGTCTGTACGATGTTCTGATGCAGAGATATACATCTTGAAAAACGGTTGCTAGGGTACTCTGTTTGGTTGTTAGGGAGTGGCTTGGCAGCTGCCAATGATGATACATCAAAGGCTGCTTGCCAGTATGAATGATATAAACCAACCCCCATGCCTGTATGATATTCAGATTTGAAGATATCCCTCTATGCTTTGGGTTGCTAGGGTGCTCTAAATGGTTGCTAGGGCGTGGCTATGAAGTGTTGAAGGTGATTCGTGATTGGCCGTTTGCTGCCCCGAGTCAAATGAGCCCACCCTCATGTTTCTATGACACTCCTATCCAAAGATATTCATTTGATCTTTTTCAATGGAAGTCTATGGAACTTGTTGCTATGGTGCTCTATATGGTTGCTAGGGCGTGGCTTGATAGCTTCACAATGATCCTGAGAGACTGATTGGTTGCCTGAGTAAAATGAGCCCACCCCCTTGTCTCTAAGACATTGTGATCCAGAGTTATGTTCAATACAAAATCCCTATGTAATTTCCCATAGTAGGAAAAACACAGTACTTCCTGGTTCATGGGCACGGCTTCACCATAGTATGTCTATGGGGCAACTTTGGGCAGCTCTTGCGCCCCAGGGGTACAACTTACACCCCATTTTGAGGTATGGTCTGACAGAGCTTGCCAGCCTCTTCAAACGTGGTAACCCACATGTTTCTACGAAATTCTCGCTCGGAGCAATGACTCGTCAAAATTTGTCGCAATGCAAAGTCTATGGGATTTTTTTCGCTACTTTTTCGCCCGCTGGACGAACATCGTACACCCGATCGCTTATAAAAGTCATAGCACAGGTCTCCTCAATAAGCCGGTCGATTTGACACCTGATTCATTGGTCTAGGACAAAAACTGCGGGAGGAGTAGCGCGCCAAACTTTTGTCCAGAAAAATAATTATAATAATAAGTATGAGCAATAATAAGAATGGAGCTTTGCCTTTGGCAAGCACCATTAACTAGAATGTACATTTCCTGAAGAAAATGTGAATGGTGCTTGCAGTGGCAAAATTCGCCACTCGGTTGCTAGGGTGCTGTAATTGGTTGCTAGGGCGTGGCCATGAAGTCACTAGTTATTGGCGGCTTGATAGGCCGAGTCAAAAGAGCCCAGCCCCAAGTCTCTATGACCTTCTAAACCAAAGATATGATCTCACAGATTTGGCCCCCATGTTAAGTCTATGGGAGTTTTTTCAGCCGTTTTTTCGTACACTGTGCGAACATCGTACACCCGATCGCTTAGAAAAGTCATAGCACACCTCTCCTCAATAAGCCGGTCGATTTGACACCTCATTCGTGGGTCTACGACAAACGTTGCGGGACGAGTTACGCGCCAAAGTTTTGTTCAGGTGAATAGTAATTACAATACTAGAATGTACATTTCCTGAAGAAAATGTGAATGGTGCTTGCAGTGGCAAAATTCGGAACCCGGTTGCTAGGGTGCTGTAATCGGTTGCTAGGGCATGGCCATGAAGTCACTACTTATTGGTGGCTTGATAGGCCGAGTCAAAAGAGCCCAGCCCCAAGTCTCTATGACCTTTTAAACCAAAGATATGATCTCACAGATTTGTTCCCCATGTTAAGTCTATGGGAGTTTTTTCAGCCCTTGTTTCGTACGCTGTGCGAACATCGTACACCCGATCGCTTAGAAAAGTCATAGCACACCTCTCCTCAATAAGCCGGTCGATTTGACACCTCATTCGTGGGTCTACGACAAACGGTGCGGGACGAGTTACGCGCCAAAGTTTTGTCTAGGTGAATAGTAATTACAATACTAGAATGTACATTTCCTGAAGAAAATGTGAATGGTGCTTGCAGTGGCAAAATTCGCCACTCGGTTGCTAGGGTGCTGTAATTGGTTGCTAGGGCGTGGCCATGAAGTCACTACTTATTGGCGGCTTGATAGGCTGAGTCAAAAGAGCCCAGCCCCAAGTCTCTATGACCTTCTGATCCAAAAATATGATCTCACAGATTTTGACCCAATGTTAAGTCTATGGGAGTTTTTTCAGCCGTTTTTTTCGTACGCTGTGCGAACATCGTACACCCGATCGCTTAGAAAAGTCATAGCACACCTCTCCTCAATAAGCCGGTCGATTTGACACCTCATTCGTGGGTCTACGACAAACGGTGCGGGACGAGTTACACGCCAAAGTTTTGTTCAGGTGAATAGTAATTACAATACTAGAATGTACATTTCCTGAAGAAAATGTGAATGGTGCTTGCAGTGGCAAAACTCGGCACTCTTGATTAGCATGATGCTAACATAATTACCGTTGTGCTAAGATGTTTTTAACAAGATGCTAACATGATTAGCATGTTGCTAACATGATGCTAACACCCTTAGCATGCTGCTAGCATGTTTTCAGTAAGATGCTAACATGATTAGCATAATGGTAGCATGATGTTAGCATGATTACCATGTTGCTAGCATGTTTTTAACAAGATGTTAACATGATTAGCATGTTTGCTAGCATGATGCTAACATGATTAGCATGCTACTAACATTATGCTAACACAATTAGCATGCTACCAGCATGATGCTAACACATTTTTAATAGTTTGTGTCATGTTTAAACCCTAAGCTAATCACTATTAGCATGTAGCTATTCACTGCTAGCATGTGTAGCATGTTGGAAGTCCAATTTGCTAGCATGAGTCAAAAAAGCCAACCACCATGTCTGTACGATGTTCTGATGCAGAGATATAGGTCCTGCAATACGGTTGCTAGGGTACTCCATTTGGTTGCTAGGGAGTGGCTTGGCAGCTACCAATGATGATACTCCAATGGCTGCTGGCCAATATAAGCCAACCCCCATGTCTGTATGATGTTTTGATGCAGAGATATAGATCTTGCAAAACTGTTGCTAGGGTACTCTGTTTGGTTGCTAGGGAGTGGCTTGGCAGCTACCAATGATGATACTCCAAAGGCTGCTTGACAATATAAACCAACCCCCATGTCTTTATGATTTTCTGATGCAGAGATATAGATCTTGCTAAACGGTTGCTAGGGTACTCTGTTTGGTTGCTAGGGAGTAGCTTGGCAACTGCCAGTAATGATAAACCAAAGGCTGCTTGCCAGTATGAATGATATAAACCAACCCCCATGTCTCTATGATATTCAGATTTGAAGATATCTGCCTATGCTTTGGGTTGCTAGGGTGCTCTAAATGGTTGCTAAGGCGTGGCTAAGATGTCTTTAAGGTGATTTGTGATTGGCGGTTTGCTGCCTCGAGTCAAATGAGCCCACCCTCATGTTTGTATGACACTCCTATCCAAAGATATTCATTTGATCTTTTTGAATGGAAGTCTATGGAACTTGTTGCTATGGTGCTCTATATGGTTGCTAGGGCGTGGCTTGATAGCTTCACAATGATCCTGAGAGACTGATTGGCTGCCTGAGTGAAATGAGCCCACCCCCTTGTCTCTATGACATTGTGATCCAGAGTTATGTTCAATACAAAATCCCTATGTAATTTCCCATAGTAGGAAAAACACACCATTTCATGGGCACGGCTTCACCATAGTATGTCTATGGGGCAACTTTGGGCAGCTCTTGTGCCCCAGGGGTACAACTTACACCCCATTTTGAGGTATGGTCTGACAGAACCTGTCAGCCCCTTCAATCGTGGTGACCCACATGTTTCTACGAAATTCTCGTTAGGAGCTATGACTCGTCAAAGTTCGTTGCAATGTTAAGTCAATGGGATTTTTCGCCCGATTTTTCGCCCGCCGGATGAACATCGTACACCCGATCGCTTATAAAAGTCATAGCACACCATTCCCGAATAATCCGCACGATTTGACACCTCATTCGTGGGTCTAGGACAAAAGCTGCGAGACTAGTTACGCGCCGAAATTTTGTCCAGAAGAAGAAGAAGAAGAAGAAGCAGAATAATAATAAGTATGCAGCAGAATAAGAATGGAGCTTTGCCTTTGGCAAGCACCATTAACTAGAATGTACATTTCCTGAAGAAAATGTGAATGGTGCTTGCAGTGGCAAAATTCGCCACTCGGTTGCTAGGGTGCTGTAATTGGTTGCTAGGGCATGGCTATGAAGTTGCTGTGTCACTACTTATTGCATGGCCGAGTCAAAAGAGCCCAGCCCCAAGTCTCTATGACCTTTTGATCCAAAGATATGATCTCACAGATTTTGTCCCAATGTTAAGTCTATGAGACTTTTTTCAGCTGTTTTTTCGTCCACCGTGTGAACATCGTACACCCGATCACTTAGAAAAGTCATAGCACACCTCTCCTCAATAAGCCGGTCGATTTGACACCTCATTTGTGGGTCTACGACAAAGGGTGCGTGACGAGTTACACACCAAAGTTTTGTTCAGGTGTGCGTGTGTGTGAGAAAGTGACAGTTGAGACTGACGGAATGTTCGTGATTTTGAATTTTTCAATGTAAGTCTATGGGACTTTTTTGGTAGTTTTTTTGTACGCTGTGCGAACATCGTACACCCGATCGCTTAGAAAAGTCATAGCACACCTTTCCTCAATAAGCCGGTCGATTTGACACCTCATTTGTGGGTCTATGACAAACGGTGTGGGACGAGTTACGCGCCAAAGTTTTGTTCAGGTGAATAGTAATTACAATACTAGAATGTACATTTCCTGAAGAAAATGTGAATGGTGCTTGCAGTGGCAAAATTCACCACTCGGTTGCTAGGGTGCTGTAATTGGTTGCTAGGGCGTGGCTATGAAGTTGCTGTGTCACTACTTATTGGCTGGCGAATCAAAAGAGCCCAGCCCCAAGTCTCTATGACCTTCTGATCCAAAGATATGATCTCACAGATTTTGACTCAATGTTAAGTCTATGGGAGTTTTTTCAGCCGTTTTTTCGTACGCTGTGCGAACATCGTACACCCGATCGCTTAGAAAAGTCATAGCACACCTCTCCTCAATAAGCCGGTCGATTTGACACCTCATTCGTGGGTCTACAACAAACGGTGCGGGGCGAGTTATGCGCCAAAGTTTTGTTCAGGTGAATAGTAATTACAATACTAGAATGTACATTTCCTGAAGAAAATGTGAATGGTGCTTGCAGTGGCAAAACTCGGTACCCGGTTGCTAGGCGTTTGCTAAGGTACTTGGGGTGGTTGCTAAGGTGTTACTAGGTGGTTGCTAGGGTGTTCTGTGTGGTTGCTATGCGGTTGCTAAGGTACTTGGGGTAGTTCCTAAGGTGTTGCTAGGCGGTTGCTATGGTAACCTGGGTGGTTGCTAAGGTGTTGCTAGGCAGTTTCTAAGGTACTTGTAGTGGTTGCTAGGCGGTTGCTAAGGTGTTCTGGGTGGTTGCTAGGCGGTTGCTATGGTAACCTGAGTGGTTGCTAGGGTGTTGCTAGGCAGTTCCTAAGGTACCTGGGGTGGTCACTACGGTGTTGCTATGCGGTTGCTAGGGTGTTCTGGGTGGTTGCTAGGTGGTTGCTATGGTAACCGGGGTGGTTGCTAGGGTGTTGCTAGGCAGTTGCTAAGGTATTTGGGGTGGTTGCTAAGGTGTTGCTAGGCGGTTGCTAAGGTGTTCTGGGTGGTTGCTAGGCGGTTGCTATGGTAACCAGGGTGGTTGCTAGGGTGTTGCTAGGCAGTTGCTAAGGTACTTGGGGTGGTTGCTAAGGCGTTGCTAGGCGGTTGATATGGTGTTCTGGGTGGTTGCTATGCGGTTGCTATGGTAACCAGGGTGGTTGCTAGGGTGTTGCTAGGCAGTTGCTAGGGTGTTCTGGGTGGTTGCTAGGCGGTTGCTATGGTAACCAGGGTGGTTGCTAGGGTGTTGCTAGGCAGTTGCTAAGGTACTTGGGGTGGTTGCTAAGGCATTGCTAGGCGGTTGCTATGGTGTTCTGGGTGGTTGCTAGGCGGTTGCTATGGTAACCAGGGTGGTTGCTAGGGTGTTGCTAGGCAGTTGCTAAGGTACTTGGGGTGGTTGCTAAGGTGTTGCTAGGCGGTTGCTAGGGTGTTCTGGGTGGTTGCTAGGCGGTTGCTATGGTAACCTGGGTGGTTGCTAAGGTGTTGCTAGGCAGTTGTTAAGGTACCTGGAGTGGTCACTACTGTGTTGCTAGGCGGTTGCTAGGGTGTTCTGGGCGGTTGCTATGGTAACCAGGGTGGTTGCTATGGTGTTACTAGGTGGTTGGTAGTTGGCACAGATAGTTACTATGGAGTTTCTATAGAGTTCTTAGCATGTTCTCAGCCCACTTTAGCACTTAGCTAATCACTATTAGCATGTAGCTATTAACTGCTAGCATGTGTAGCATGTTGCAAGTACAGTTTGCTAGCATGAGTCAAAAAAGCCAACCCCCATGTCTCTACGATGTTCTGATGCAGAGATATAGGCATCGCTAAATGGTTGCTAGGGTACTCTGTTTGGTTGCTAGGGAGTGGCTTGGCAGTTGCCAATGATGATACTCCAAAGGCTGCTTGACAATATAAACCAACCCCCATGTCTTTATGATGTTCTGATGCAGAGATATGGATCTTGAAAAACGGTTGCTAGGGTAATCTGGTTGGTTGCTAGGGAGTGGCCTGGTAGCTACCAATGATGATACTCCAAAGGCTGCTTGACAATATAAGCCAACCCCCATGTCTTTACGATGTTCTGATGCAGAGATATAGATCTTGCTAAACGGTTGCTAGGGTACTCTGTTTGGTTGCTAGGGAGTGGCTTGGCAGCTGCCAGTAATGATAAACCAAAGGCTGCTTGCCAGTATGAATGCTATAAACCAACCCCCATTCCTCTATGATGTTCAGATTTGAAGATATCCCCTCTATGCTTTGGGTTGCTAGGGTGCTCTGAATGGTTGCTAGGGCGTGGCTATGATGTCTTGAAGGTGATTCGTGATTGGCCGTTTGCTGCCCCGAGTCAAATGAGCCCACCCTCATGTTTCTATGACACTCCTATCCAAAGATATTCCTTTGATCTTTTTCAATGGAAGTCTATGGAACTTGTTGCTATGGTGCTCTATATGGTTGCTAGGGCGTGGCTTGATGGCTTCACAATGATCCTGAGAGACTGATTGGTTGCCTGAGTAAAATGAGCCCACCCCCTTGTCTCTATGACATTGTGATCCAGAGTTATGTTTAATACAAAATCCCTATGTAATTTCCCATAGTAGGAAAAACACAGTACTTCCTGGTTCATGGGCACGGCTTCACCATAGTATGTCTATGGGGCAACTTTGGGCAGCTCTTGCGCCCCAGGGGTACAACTTACACCCCATTTTGAGGTATGGTCTGAGAGAGCCTGTCAGCCTCTTCAAACGTGGTAACCCACATGTTTCTACGAAATTCTCGTTAGGAGCTATGATTCGTCAAAGTTCGTCGCAATGTTAAGTCTATGGGATTTTTCGGCTACTTTTTCGCCCGCCGGACGAACATCGTACACCCGATCGCTTATAAAAGTCATAGCACACCACTCCTCAATGGGCCGGTCGATTTGACACCTCATTCATGGGTCTAGGACAAAAGCTGCGGGAGGAGTAGCGCGCAGACGAAAAAGTGGAAGAAGAAGAAGAAGAAGAAGAAGAACTAGAATGTACATTTCCTGAAGAAAATGTGAATGGTGCTTGCAGTGGCAAAATTCGGCACCGGTTGCTAGGGTGCTGTAATTGGTTGCTAGGACGTGGCTATGAAGTTGCTGTGTCACTACTTATTGGCTGGCCGAATCAAAAGAGCCCAGCACCAAGTCTCTATGACCTTCTGATCCAAATATATGATCTCACAGATTTTGACCCAATGTTAAGTCTATGGGAGTTTTTTCAGCTGTTTTTTTGTACGCTGTGCGAACATCGTACACCCGATCACTTAGAAAATTCATAGCACACCTCTCCTCAATATGACGGTCGATTTGACACCTCATTTGTGGGTCTACGACAAACGGTGTGGGACGAGTTACGTGCCAAAGTTTTGTTCAGGTGAATAGTAATTACAATACTAGAATGTACATTTCCTGAAGAAAATGTGAATGGTGCTTGCAGTGGCAAAATTCAGCACCGGTTGCTAGGGTGCTGTAATTGGTTGCTATGGCGTGGCTATGAAGTTGCTGTGTCACTACTTATTGGCTGGCCGAATCAAAAGAGCCCAGCCCCAAGTCTCTATGACCTTCTGATCCAAAGATATAATCTCACAGATTTTGACCCAATGTTAAGTCTATGGGAGTTTTTCAGCCGTTTTTATCGTACGCTGTGCGAACATCGTACACCCGATCGCTTAGAAAAGTCATAGCACACCTCTCCTCAATAAGCCGGTCGATTTGACACCTCATTCGTGGGTCTACGCCAAACGGTGCAGGACGAGTTACGCGCCAAAGTTTTGTTCAGGTGAATAGTAATTACAATACTAGAATGTACATTTCCTGAAGAAAATGTGAATGGTGCTTGCAGTGGCAAAATTCGCCACTCGGTTGCTAAGATGCTGTAATTGGTTGCTAGGGCGTGGCCATGAAGTCACTACTTATTTGCGGCTTGATAGGCCGAGTCAAAAGAGCCCAGCCCCAAGTCTCTATGACCTTCTAAACCAAAGATATGATCTCACAGATTTGGCCCCCATGTTAAGTCTATGGGAGTTTTTTCAGCCGTTTTTTTCGTACACTGTGCGAACATCGTACACCCGATCGCTTAGAAAAGTCATAGCACACCTCTCCTCAATAAGCCGGTCGATTTGACACCTCATTCGTGGGTCTACGACAATCGGTGCGGGACAAGTTACGCGCCAAAGTTTTGTTCAGGTGAATAGTAATTACAATACTAGAATGTACATTTCCTGAAGAAAATGTGAATGGTGCTTGCAGTGGCAAAATTCGCCACTCGGTTGCTAGGCGGTTGCTAAGGTACTTGGGGTGGTTGCTAAGGTGTTGCTAGGCGGTTGCTAAGGTACTTGGGGTGGTTGCTAAGGTGTTGCTAGGCAGTTGTTAAGGTACCTGGAGTGGTCACTACTGTGTTGCTAGGCGGTTGCTAGGGTGTTCTGGGCGGTTGCTATGGTAACCAGGGTGGTTGCTATGGTGTTACTAGGTGGTTGGTAGTTGGCACAGATAGTTACTATGGAGTTTCTATAGAGTTCTTATCATGTTCTCAGCCCACTTTAGCACTTAGCTAATCACTATTAGCATGTAGCTATTAACTGCTAGCATGTGTAGCATGTTGCAAGTACAGTTTGCTAGCATGAGTCAAAAAAGCCAACCCCCATGTCTCTACGATGTTCTGATGCAGAGATATAGGCATCGCTAAATGGTTGCTAGGGTACTCTGTTTGGTTGCTAGGGAGTGGCTTGGCAGTTGCCAATGATGATACTCCAAAGGCTGCTTGACAATATAAACCAACCCCCATGTCTTTATGATGTTCTGATGCAGAGATATGGATCTTGAAAAACGGTTGCTAGGGTAATCTGGTTGGTTGCTAGGGAGTGGCCTGGTAGCTACCAATGATGATACTCCAAAGGCTGCTTGACAATATAAACCAACCCCCATGTCTTTACGATGTTCTGATGCAGAGATATAGATCTTGCTAAACGGTTGCTAGGGTACTCTGTTTGGTTGCTAGGGAGTGGCTTGGCAGCTGCCAGTAATGATAAACCAAAGGCTGCTTGCCAGTATGAATGCTATAAACCAACCCCCATTCCTCTATGATGTTCAGATTTGAAGATATCCCCTCTATGCTTTGGGTTGCTAGGGTGCTCTGAATGGTTGCTAGGGCGTGGCTATGATGTCTTGAAGGTGATTCGTGATTGGCCGTTTGCTGCCCCGAGTCAAATGAGCCCACCCTCATGTTTCTATGACACTCCTATCCAAAGATATTCATTTGATCTTTTTCAATGGAAGTCTATGGAACTTGTTGCTATGGTGCTCTATATGGTTGCTAGGGCGTGGCTTGATAGCTTCACAATGATCCTGAGAGACTGACTGGTTGCCTGAGTAATATGAGCCCACCCCCTTGTCTCTATGACATTGTGATCCAGAGTTATGTTCAATACAAAATCCCTATGTAATTTCCCATAGTAGGAAAAACACAGTACTTCCTGGTTCATGGGCACGGCTTCACCATAGTATGTCTATGGGGCAACTTTGGGCAGCTCTTGCGCCCCAGGGGTACAACTTACACCCCATTTTGAGGTATAGTCTGAGAGAGCCTATCAGGCTCTTCAAACCTGGTAACCCACATGTTTCTATGAAATTCTCGTTAGGAGCTATTACTCGTCAAAGTTTGTCCCAATGCAAAGTCTATGGGATTTTTTTCGCTACTTTTTCGCCCGCCGGACGAACATCGTACACCCGATCGCTTATAAAAGTCATAGCACACCTCTCCTCAATGAGCCGGTCGATTTGACACCTCATTCATGGGTCTAGGACAAAAACTGCGGGAGGAGTAGCGCGCAGAAAAAAAAGTGGAAGAAAATGAGTGTCTGTGTCTGAGAGAGAAAGGCTTCTAAGGGCCTGCGTGTGTGAGTGTGTGTGAGAAAGTGACAGTTGAAATTCAAATTTCTGAAGATTCCGCCATTGAAAGTCAATGGGACTTTTTTGGCCGCTTTTTCGCCCCCTGTGCGAACATCGTTGGTCCGATCGCTTAAAAAAAAAATAGCACACCTCTCCTCAATAAGCCGGTCGATTTGACACCTCATTCATGGGTCTAGGACAAACGCTGCGGGAGAAATAGCGCGCAGAAATAAAAGTGGAAGAAAATGAGTGTCTGTGTCTGAGAGACAAAGGCTTCTAAGGGCCTGCGTGTGTGAGTGTGTGTGAGAAAGTGACAGTTGAGAGAGACGGAATGTTCGTGAATTTGAATTTTTCAATGTAAGTCAATGGGACTTTTTTGGCCGCTTTTTCGTCCGCTGTGCGAACATCGTTGGTCCGATCGCTTATAAAAGTCATAGCACACCTCTCCTCAATGAGCCGGTCGATTTGACACCTCATTCATGAGTCTAAGACAAAAACTGCAGGAGGAGTAGCGCGCCAAACTTTTGTGTGGAATAATAATAATAATAATAATAATAATAATAATAATAACTAGAATGTACATTTCCTGAAGAAAATGTGAATGGTGCTTGCAGTGGCAAAATTCGGCACCGGTTGCTAGGGTGCTGTAATTGGTTGCTAGGGCGTGGCTATGAAGTTGCTGTGTCACTACTTATTGGCTGGCCGAATCAAAAGATCCCAGCCCCAAGTCTCTATGACCTTCTGATCCAAAGATATGATCTCACAGATTTTGACCCAATGTTAAGTCTATGGGTGTTTTTTCAGCTGTTGTTTTCGTACGCTGTGCGAACATCGTACACCCGATCGCTTAGAAAAGTCATAGCACACCTCTCCTCAATAAGCCGGTCGATTTGACACCTCATTTGTGGGTCTACGACAAACGGTGCGGGACGAGTTATGCGCCAAAGTTTTATTCAGGTGAATAGTAATTACAATACTAGAATGGTTGCTAGGCGGTTGCTATGGTAACCTGGGTGGTTGCTATGGTGTTACTAGGTGGTTGGGAGTTGTCACAGATACTTACTATGGAGTTTCTATAGAGTTCTTAGCATGTTCTCAGCCCACTTTAGCACTTAGCTAATCACTATTAGCATGTAGCTATTCACTGCTAGCATGTGTAGCATGTTGCAAGTACAGTTTGCTAGCATGAGTCAAAAAAGCCAACCCCCATGTCTGTACGATGTTCTGATGCAGAGATATAGATCTTGCTAAACGGTTGCTAGGGTACTCTGTTTGGTTGCTAGGGAGTGGCTTGGCAGCTACCAATGATGATACTCCAAAGGCTGCTTGACAATATAAACCAACCCCCATGTCTTTATGATGTTCTGATGCAGAGATATAGATCTTGAAAAACGGTTGCTAGGGTAATCTGGTTGGTTGCTAGGGAGTGGCCTGGCAGCTACCAATGATGATACTCCAAAGGCTGCTTGACAATATAAACCAACCGCCATGTCTCTATGATGCTCTGATGCAGAGATATAGATCTTGCTAAACGGTTGCTAGGGTACTCTGTTTGGTTGCTAAGGAGTGGCTTGGCAGCTACCAATGATGATACTCCAAAGGCTGCTTGACAATATAAACCAACCCCCATGTCTTTACGATGTTCTGATGCAGAGATATACAACTTGAAAAACGGTTGCTAGGGTACTCTGTTTGGTTGCTAGGGAGTGGCTTGGCAGCTGCCAATGATGATACACCAAAGGCTGCTTGCCAGTATGAATGATTTAAACCAACCCCCATGCTTGCATGATATTCAGATTTGAAGATATCCCTCTTTGCTTTGGGTTGCTAGGGTGCTCTTAATGGTTGCTAGGGCGTGGCTAGGAGGTCTTGAAGGTGATTCGTGATTGGCCGTTTGCTGCCCCGAGTCAAATGAGCCCACCCTCATGTTTCTATGACACTTCTATCCAAAGATATTCCTTTGATCTTTTTCAATGGAAGTCTATGGAACTTGTTGCTATGGTGCTCTATATGGTTGCTAGGGCGTGGCTTGATAGCTTCACAATGATCCTGGGAGACTGATTGGTCACCTGAGTGAAATGAGCCCACCCCCTTGTCTCTATGTCATTGTGATCCAGAGTTATGTTCAATACAAAATCCCTATGTAATTTCCCATAGTAGGAAAAACACAGTACTTCCTGGTTCATGGGCACGGCTTCACCATAGTATGTCTATGGGGCAAGTTTGGGTAGCTCTTGCGCCCCAGGGGTACAACTTACACCCCATTTTGAGGTATGGTCTGAGAGAGCCTGTCAGCCTCTTCAAACGTGGTAACTCACATGTTTCTATGAAATTCTCGTTAGGAGCTATGACTCGTCAAAGTTCGTCGCAATGTTAAGTCTATGGGATTTTTCGCCCGATTTTTCGCCCGCCGGACGAACATCGTACACCCGATCGCTTATAAAAGTCATAGCACACCACTCCTCAATAGGCCGGTCGATTTGACACCTCATTCGTGGGTCTATGACAAAAACTGCGGGACGAGTTACGCGCAGACGAAAGTGTCCAGAAGAAGAAGAATAATAACTAGAATGTACATTTCCTGAAGAAAATGTGAATGGTGCTTGCAGTGGCAAAATTCGGCTCTCGGTTGCTAGGGTGCTGTAATTGGTTGCTAGGGCATGGCTATAAAGTTGCTATGAAGTCACTACTTATCGTCTGCTTGATAGGCCGAGTCAAAAGAACCCATCCTCAAGTCTCTATGACCTTTTAAACCAAAGATATGATCTCACAGATTTGGCCCCCATGTTAAGTCTATGGGAGTTTTTTCAGCCGTTTTTTCGTACGCTGTGTGAACATCGTACACCCGATCGCTTAGAAAAGTCATAGCACACCTCTCCTCAATAAGCCGGTCGATTTGACACCTCATTCGTGGGTCTACGACAAACGGTGCGGGACGAGTTACGCGCCAAAGTTTTGTTCAGGTGAATAGTAATTACAATACTAGAATGTACATTTCCTGAAGAAAATGTGAATGGTGCTTGCAGTGGCAAAATTTGGCACCGGTTGCTAGGGTGCTGTAATTGGTTGCTAGGGCGTGGCTATGAAGTCACTACTTATTGGCGGCTTGATAGGCCGAGTCAAAAGAGCCCAGCCCCAAGTCTCTATGACCTTCTAAACCAAAGATATGATCTCACAGATTTGGCCCCCATGTTAAGTCTATGGGAGTTTTTTCAGCCGTTTTGTTGTACGCTGTGCGAACATCGTACACCTGATCGCTTAGAAAAGTCATAGCACACCTCTCCTCAATAAGCCGGTCGATTTGACACCTCATTCATGGGTCTACGACAAACGGTGTGGGACGAGTTACGTGCCAAAGTTTTGTTCAGGTGAATAGTAATTACAATACTAGAATGTACATTTCCTGAAGAAAATGTGAATGGTGCTTGCAGTGGCAAAATTCGGAACCCGGTTGCTAGGGTGCTGTAATTGGTTACTAGGGCATGGCTATAAAGTCACTACTTATTGGTTGCTTGATAGGCCGAGTCAAAAGAGCCCAGCCCCAAGTCTCTACAACCTTCTGATCCAAAGATATGATCTCACAGATTTGGTCCCCATGTTAAGTCTATGGGACATTTTTCAGACGATTTTTCGTCCGCTGTGCGAACATCGTACACCCGATCACTTAGAAAAGTCATAGCACACCTCTCCTCAATAAGCCGGCCGATTTGACACCTCATTCGTGGGTCTACGACAAACGGTGCGGGATGAGTTACGCGCCAAAGTTTTGTCTAGGTGAATAGTAATTACAATACTAGAATGTACATTTCCTGAAGAAAATGTGAATGGTGCTTGCAGTGGCAAAATCGCCACTCGGTTGCTAGGCGGTTGCTAGGGTGTTCTGGGTGGTTGCTAGGCGGTTGCTATGGTAACCTGGGTGGTTGCTAGGGTGTTGCTAGGCAGTTGCTAAGGTACTTGGGGTGGTTGCTAAGGTGTTGCTAAACGGTTGCTAGGGTGTTCTGGGTGGTTGCTAGGCGATTGCTATGGTAACCTGGGTGGTTGCTAAGGTGTTGATAGGCGGTTGCTAGGGTGTTCTGGGTGGTTGCTAGGCGGTTGCTATGGTAACCTGGGTGGTTGCTAGGGTGTTCTGGGTGGTTGCTAGGCGGTTGCTATGGTAACCTGGGTGGTTGCTAAGGTGTTGCTAGGCGGTTGCTAGGATGTTCTGGGTGGTTGCTAGGCGGTTGCTAGGCGGTTGCTATGGTAACCAGGGTGGTTGCTAGGGTGTTGCTAGGCAGTTGCTAAGGTACTTGGGGTGGTTGCTAAGGCGTTGCTAGGCGGTTGCTATGGTGTTCTGGGTGGTTGCTATGCGGTTGCTATGGTAACCAGGGTGGTTGCTAGGGTGTTGCTAGGCAGTTGCTAAGGTACTTGGGGTGGTTGCTAAGGTGTTGCTAGGCGGTTGCTAGGGTGTTCTGGGTGGTTGCTAGGCGGTTGCTATGGTAACCAGGGTGGTTGCTAGGCAGTTGCTAAGGTACTTGGGGTGGTTGCTAAGGTGTTGCTAGGCGGTTGCTAGGGTGTTCTGGGTGGTTGCTAGGCGGTTGCTATGGTAACCTGGGTGGTTGCTAAGGTGTTGCTAGGCAGTTGTTAAGGTACCTGGAGTGGTCACTATGGTGTTGCTAGGCGGTTGCTAGGGTGTTCTGGGCGGTTGCTATGGTAACCTGGGTGGATGCTATGGTGTTACTAGGTGGTTGGTAGTTGGCACAGATAGTTACTATGGAGTTTCTATAGAGTTCTTAGCATGTTCTCATCCCACTTTAGCACTTAGCTAATCACTATTAGCATGTAGCTATTAACTGCTAGCATGTGTAGCATGTTGCAAGTACAGTTTGCTAGCATGAGTCAAAAAAGCCAACCCCCATGTCTCTACGATGTTCTGATGCAGAGATATAGGCATCGCTAAATGGTTGCTAGGGTACTCTGTTTGGTTGCTAGGGAGTGGCTTGGCAGTTGCCAATGATGATACTCCAAAGGCTGCTTGACAACATAAACCAACCCCCATGTCTTTATGATGTTCTGATGCAGAGATATGGATCTTGAAAAACGGTTGCTAGGGTAATCTGGTTGGTTGCTAGGGAGTGGCCTGGCAGCTACCAATGATGATACTCCAAAGGCTGCTTGACAATATAAACCAACCGCCATGTCTCTATGATGCTCTGATGCAGAGATATAGATCTTGCTAAACGGTTGCTAGGGTACTCTGTTTGGTTGCTAAGGAGTGGCTTGGCAGCTACCAATGATGATACTCCAAAGGCTGCTTGACAATATAAACCAACCCCCATGTCTTTACGATGTTCTGATGCAGAGATATACATCTTGAAAAACGGTTGCTAGGGTACTCTGTTTGGTTGCTAGGGAGTGGCTTGGCAGCTGCCAGTAATGATAAACCAAAGGCTGCTTGCCAGTATGAATGATATAAACCAACCCCCATGCCTCTATGATATTCAGATTTGAAGATATCTGCCTATGCTTTGGGTTGCTAGGGTGCTCTAAATGGTTGCTAAGGCGTGGCTATGATGTCTTTAAGGTGATTTGTGATTGGCGGTTTGCTGCCTCGAGTCAAATGAGCCCATCCTCATGTTTGTATGACACTTCTATCCAAAGATATTCATTTGATCTTTTTCAATGGAAGTCTATGAAGCTTGTTACTAAGGTGCTCTATATGGTTGCTAGGGCGTGGCTTGATATCTTCAAAGTTATCCTGAGAGACTGATTGGTTGCCTGAGTAAAATGAGACCACCCCCTTGTCTCTATGACATTGTGATCCAGAGTTATGACTTGTCAAAGTTCGTTCCAATGTTAAGTCTATGGGATTTTTTTCGCTACTTTTTCGCCCGCCGGACGAACATCGTACACCCGATCGCTTATAAAAGTCATAGCACACCTCTCCTCAATGAGCCGGTCGATTTGACACCTCATTCATGGGTCTAGGACAAAAACTGCGGGAGGAGTAGCGCGCAGAAAAAAAAGTGGAAGAAAATGAGTGTCTGTGTCTGAGAGAGAAAGGCTTCTAAGGGCCTGCGTGTGTGAGTGTGTGTGAGAAAGTGACAGTTGAAATTCAAATTTCTGAAGATTCCGCCATTGAAAGTCAATGGGACTTTTTTGGCCGCTTTTTCGCCCCCTGTGCGAACATCGTTGGTCCGATCGCTTAAAAAAAAAATAGCACACCTCTCCTCAATAAGCCGGTCGATTTGACACCTCATTCATGGGTCTAGGACAAACGCTGCGGGAGAAATAGCGCGCAGAAATAAAAGTGGAAGAAAATGAGTGTCTGTGTCTGAGAGACAAAGGCTTCTAAGGGCCTGCGTGTGTGAGTGTGTGTGAGAAAGTGACAGTTGAGAGAGACGGAATGTTCGTGAATTTGAATTTTTCAATGTAAGTCAATGGGACTTTTTTGGCCGCTTTTTCGTCCGCTGTGCGAACATCGTTGGTCCGATCGCTTATAAAAGTCATAGCACACCTCTCCTCAATGAGCCGGTCGATTTGACACCTCATTCATGGGTCTAGGACAAACGCTGCGGGAGGAGTAGCGCGCAGAAAAAAAAGTGGAAGAAGAAGAAGAAGAAGAAGAAGAAGAAGAATAATAAGTATGCAGGAGAATAAGAATGGAGCTTTGCCAGAGGCAAGCACCATTAATAATAAGTATGCAGAAGATTAAGAATGGAGCTTTGCCTTTGGCAAGCACCATTAACTAGAATGTACATTTCCTGAAGAAAATGTGAATGGTGCTTGCAGTGGCAAAATTCGGCTCTCGGTTGCTAGGGTGCAGTAATTGGTTGCTAGGGCGTGGCCATGAAGTCACTACTTATTGGCGGCTTGATAGGCCGAGTCAAAAGAGCCCAGCCCCAAGTCTCTATGACCTTCTAAACCAAAGATATGATCTCACAGATTTGGCCCCCATGTTAAGTCTATGGGAGATTTTTCAGCCGTTTTTTCGTACACTGTGCGAACGTCGTACACCCGATCACTTAGAAAAGTCATAGCACACCTCTCCTCAATAAACCGGTCGATTTGACACCTCATTTGTGGGTCTAGGACAAACGGTGCGGGACGAGTTACGCGCCAAAGTTTTGTTCAGGTGAATAGTAATTACAATACTAGAATGTACATTTCCTGAAGAAAATGTGAATGGTGCTTGCAGTGTCAAAACACCGGACTCGGTTGCTAGGGTGCTGTAATTGGTTGCTAGGGCGTGGCTATGAACTACTTATTGGCTGCTTGATAGGCCGAGTAAAAAGAGCCCAGCCCCAAGTCTCTATGACCTTCTAAACCAAAGATATGATCTCACAGATTTGGTCCCAATGTTAAGTCTATGGGAGTTTTTTCAGCCGTTTTTTCGTACGTTGTGCGAACATCGTACAACTGTTCGCTTAGAAAAGTCATAGCACACCTCTCCTCAATAAGCCGGTCGATTTGACACCTCATTCGTGGGTCTACGACAAACGGTGCAGGACGAGTTACGCGCCAAAGTTTTGTTCAGGTGAATAGTAATTACAATACTAGAATGTACATTTCCTGAAGAAAATGTGAATGGTGCTTGCAGTGGCAAAATTCGGCACCGGTTGCTAGGGTGCTGTAATTGGTTGCTAGGGCGTGGCTATGAAGTTGCTGTGTCACTACTTATTGGCTGGCCGAATCAAAAGAGCCCAGCCCAAGTCTCTATGACCTTCTGATCCAAAGATATGATCTCACAGATTTTAACCCAATGTTAAGTCTATGGGAGTTTTTTCAGCCGTTTTTTCGTACGCTGTGCGAATATCGTACACCCGATCGCTTAGAAAAGTCATAGCACACCTCTCCTCAATAAGCCGGTCAATTTGACACCTCATTCGTGGGTCTACGAAAAACGGTGCGGGACGAGTTACGCGCCGAAATTTTGTTCAGGTGGATAGTAATTACAATACTAGAATGTACATTTCCTGAAGAAAATGTGAATGGTGCTTGCAGTGGCAAAATTCGCCACTCGGTTGCTAGGGTGCTGTAATTGGTTGCTAGGGCGTGGCCATGAAGTCACTACTTATTGGCGGCTTGATAGGCTGAGTCAAAAGAGCCCAGCCCCAAGTCTCTATGACCTTCTGATCCAAAAATATGATCTCACAGATTTTGACCCAATGTTAAGTCTATGGGAGTTTTTTCAGCCGTTTTTTTCGTACGCTGTGCGAACATCGTACACCCGATCGCTTAGAAAAGTCATAGCACACCTCTCCTCAATAAGCCGGTCGATTTGACACCTCATTCGTGGGTCTACGACAAACGGTGCGGGACGAGTTACACGCCAAAGTTTTGTTCAGGTGAATAGTAATTACAATACTAGAATGTACATTTCCTGAAGAAAATGTGAATGGTGCTTGCAGTGGCAAAACTCGGCACTCTTGATTAGCATGATGCTAACATAATTACCGTTGTGCTAAGATGTTTTTAACAAGATGCTAACATGATTAGCATGTTGCTAACATGATGCTAACACCCTTAGCATGCTGCTAGCATGTTTTCAGTAAGATGCTAACATGATTAGCATAATGGTAGCATGATGTTAGCATGATTACCATGTTGCTAGCATGTTTTTAACAAGATGTTAACATGATTAGCATGTTTGCTAGCATGATGCTAACATGATTAGCATGCTACTAACATTATGCTAACACAATTAGCATGCTACCAGCATGATGCTAACACATTTTTAATAGTTTGTGTCATGTTTAAACCCTAAGCTAATCACTATTAGCATGTAGCTATTCACTGCTAGCATGTGTAGCATGTTGGAAGTCCAATTTGCTAGCATGAGTCAAAAAAGCCAACCACCATGTCTGTACGATGTTCTGATGCAGAGATATAGGTCCTGCAATACGGTTGCTAGGGTACTCCATTTGGTTGCTAGGGAGTGGCTTGGCAGCTACCAATGATGATACTCCAATGGCTGCTGGCCAATATAAGCCAACCCCCATGTCTGTATGATGTTTTGATGCAGAGATATAGATCTTGCAAAACTGTTGCTAGGGTACTCTGTTTGGTTGCTAGGGAGTGGCTTGGCAGCTACCAATGATGATACTCCAAAGGCTGCTTGACAATATAAACCAACCCCCATGTCTTTATGATTTTCTGATGCAGAGATATAGATCTTGCTAAACGGTTGCTAGGGTACTCTGTTTGGTTGCTAGGGAGTAGCTTGGCAACTGCCAGTAATGATAAACCAAAGGCTGCTTGCCAGTATGAATGATATAAACCAACCCCCATGTCTCTATGATATTCAGATTTGAAGATATCTGCCTATGCTTTGGGTTGCTAGGGTGCTCTAAATGGTTGCTAAGGCGTGGCTAAGATGTCTTTAAGGTGATTTGTGATTGGCGGTTTGCTGCCTCGAGTCAAATGAGCCCACCCTCATGTTTGTATGACACTCCTATCCAAAGATATTCATTTGATCTTTTTGAATGGAAGTCTATGGAACTTGTTGCTATGGTGCTCTATATGGTTGCTAGGGCGTGGCTTGATAGCTTCACAATGATCCTGAGAGACTGATTGGCTGCCTGAGTGAAATGAGCCCACCCCCTTGTCTCTATGACATTGTGATCCAGAGTTATGTTCAATACAAAATCCCTATGTAATTTCCCATAGTAGGAAAAACACACCATTTCATGGGCACGGCTTCACCATAGTATGTCTATGGGGCAACTTTGGGCAGCTCTTGTGCCCCAGGGGTACAACTTACACCCCATTTTGAGGTATGGTCTGACAGAACCTGTCAGCCCCTTCAATCGTGGTGACCCACATGTTTCTACGAAATTCTCGTTAGGAGCTATGACTCGTCAAAGTTCGTTGCAATGTTAAGTCAATGGGATTTTTCGCCCGATTTTTCGCCCGCCGGATGAACATCGTACACCCGATCGCTTATAAAAGTCATAGCACACCATTCCCGAATAATCCGCACGATTTGACACCTCATTCGTGGGTCTAGGACAAAAGCTGCGAGACTAGTTACGCGCCGAAATTTTGTCCAGAAGAAGAAGAAGAAGAAGAAGCAGAATAATAATAAGTATGCAGCAGAATAAGAATGGAGCTTTGCCTTTGGCAAGCACCATTAACTAGAATGTACATTTCCTGAAGAAAATGTGAATGGTGCTTGCAGTGGCAAAATTCGGCACCCGGTTGCTAGGGTGCTGTAATTGGTTGCTATGGCGTGGCTATGAAGTTGCTGTATCACTACTTATTGGATGGCTGAGTCAAAAGAGCCCAGCCCCAAGTCTCTATGATCTTCTGATCCAAAGATATGATCTCACAGATTTGGTCCCCATGTTAAGTCTATGGGAGTTTTTTCAGCCGTTTTTTCGTACGCTGTGCGAACATCGTACACCCGATCGCTTAGAAAAGTCATAGCACACCTCTCCTCAATAAGCCGGTCGATTTGACACCTCATTCGTGGGTCTACGACAAACGGTGCGGGACGAGTTACGCGCCAAAGTTTTGTTCAGGTGAATAGTAATTACAATACTAGAATGTACATTTCCTGAAGAAAATGTGAATGGTGCTTGCAGTGGCAAAATTCGGCACCCGGTTGCTAGGGTGCTGTAATTGGTTGCTAGGGCGAGGCTATGAAGTCAATAGTTATTGGCTGCTTGATAGGCAGAGTCAAAAGAGCCCAGCCCCAAGTCTCTATGACCTTCTAAACCAAAGATATGATCTCACAGATTTGGCCCCCATGTTAAGCCTATGGGAGTTTTTTCAGCCGTTTTTTCGTACGCTGTGCGAACATCGTACACTCGATCGCTTAGAAAAGTCATAGCACACCTCTCCTCAATAAGCCGGTCGATTTGACCCCTCATTCGTGGGTCTGTGACAAACGATGCGGGACGAGTTACGCGCCAAAGTTTTGTCTAGGTGAATAGTAATTACAATACTAGAATGTACATTTCCTGAAGAAAATGTGAATGGTGCTTGCAGTGGCAAAACTCAGCACTCTTGATTAGCATGATGCTAACATAATTACCGTCCTGCTAGGATGTTTTTAGCAAGATGCTAACAGATTAGCATGTTGCTAGCATGATGCTAACACCCATAGCATGATGCCAGCATGTTTTTAGCAAGATTCTAATCATGTTAGCATAATGCTAGCAAAACATGCTAACATGATTAGCATAATGCTAGCATGATGCTAGCATGATTACCATGTTGCTACCATGATTTTAACAAGATGCTAATCATGTTAGCATAATGCTAGCAACATGCTAACATGATTAGCATAATGGTAACATGATGCTAGCATGATTACCATGTTGCTAGCATGTTTTTAACAAGATGCTAACATGATTAGCATGTTGCTAGCATGATGCTAACACCCTAAGCATGCTGCTAGCATGTTTTAAACAAAATGCTAGTCATGTTAGCATAATGCTAGCAACATGCTAACATGATTAGCATAATGCTAGCATGATGCTAGCATGATTACCATGTTGTTAGCATGATTTTAACAAGATGCTAATCATGTTAGCATAATGCTAGAAACATGCTAACATCATTAGCATAATGCTAGCATGATGCTAGCATGATTACCATGTTGTTAGCATGTATTTAACAAGATGCTAACATGATTAGCATGTTTGCTAACATGATGCTAACATGATTAGCATGCTACTAGCATCATGCTAACACAATTAACATGCCACTAGCATTATTCTAACACATTTTTACTAGTTTGTGTCATGTTTAAACCTTAAGCTAATCACTATTAGCATGTAGCTATTCACTGCTAGCATGTGTAGCATGGTGGAAGTCCAGTTTGCTAGCATGAGTCAAAAGAGCCAACCGCCATGTCTCTATAATGTTCTGATGCAGAAATATAGGTGTTTCAAAACGGTTGCTAGGGTACTCTGTTTGGTTGCTAGGGAGTGGCTTGGTAGCTACCAATGATGATACTCCAAAGGCTGCTTGACAATATAAACCAACACCCATGTCTCTACGATGTTCTGATGCAGAGATATAGATCTTGCAAAACGGTTGCTAGGGTACTCTGTTTGGTTGCTAGGGAGTGGCTTGGCAGCTGCCAGTAATGATAAACCAAAGGCTGCTTGCCAGTATGAATGATATAAACCAACCCCCATTCCTCTATGATGTTCAGATTTGAAGATATCCCCTCTATGCTTTGAGTTGCTAGGGTGCTCTAAATAGTTGCTAGGGCGTGGCTATGATATCTTGAAGGTGATTCGTGATTGGCCGTTTGCTGCCCCGAGTCAAATGAGCCCACCCTCATGTTTCTATGACACTCCTATCCAAAGATATTCCTTTGATCTTTTTCAATGGAAGTCTATGGAACTTGTTGCTATGGTGCTCTATATGGTTGCTAGGGCGTGGCTCGATAGCTTCACAATGATCCTGAGAGACTGATTGGTTGCCTGAGTAAAATGAGCCCACCCCCTTGTCTCTATGACATTGTGATCCAGAGTTATGTTCAATACAAAATCCCTATGTAATTTCCCATAGTAGGAAAAACACAGTACTTCCTGGTTCATGGGCACGGCTTCACCATAGTATGTCTATGGGGCAACTTTGGGCAGCTCTTGCGCCCCAGGGGTACAACTTACACCCCATTTTGAGGTATGGTCTGAGAGAGCCTATCAGGCTCTTCAAACGTGGTAACCCACATGTTTCTATGAAATTCTCGTTAGGAGCTATTACTCGTCAAAGTTTGTCCCAATGCAAAGTCTATGGGATTTTTTTCGCTACTTTTTCGCCCGCCGGACGAACATCGTACACCCGATCGCTTATAAAAGTCATAGCACACCTCTCCTCAATGAGCCGGTCGATTTGACACCTCATTCATGGGTCTATGACAAAAACTGCGGGAGGAGTAGCGCGCAGAAATTGTGTCCAGAAGAAGAAGAAGAAGAATAATAAGTATGCAGAAGAATAAGAATGGAGCTTTGCCTTTGGCAAGCACCATTAACTAGAATGTACATTTCCTGAAGAAAATGTGAATGGTGCTTGCAGTGGCAAAATTCGACACTCGGTTGCTAGGCGGTTGCTAAGGTACTTGGGGTGGTTGCTAAGGTGTTGCTAGGCGGTTGCTATGGTGTTCTGGGTGGTTGCTAGGCGGTTGCTATGGTAACCTGGGTGGTTGCTAGGGTGTTGCTAGGTGGTTGGTAGTTGTCACAGATAGTTACTGTGGAGTTTCTATAGAGTTCCTGGCGTGTTCTCTGCCCACTTTAGCACTTAGCTAATCACTATTAGCATGTAGCTATTAACTGCTAGCATGTGTAGCATGTTGGAAGTCCAGTTTGCTAGCATGAGTCAAAAGAGCCAACCGCCATGTCTCTATGATGCTCTGATGCAGAGATATAGATATTTTGCTAAACGGTTGCTAAGGTACTCTGTTTGGTTGCTAGGGAGTGGCTTGGCAGCTGCCAGTAATGATAAACCAAAGGCTGCTTGCCAGTATGAATGCTATAAACCAACCCCTATGCCTCTATGATATTCAGATTTGAAGATATCTGCCTATGCTTTGGGTTGCTAGGGTGCTCTAAATGGTTGCTAAGGCGTGGCTATGATGTCTTTAAGGTGATTTGTGATTGGCAGTTTGCTGCCTCGAGTCAAATGAGCCCACCCTCATGTTTGTACGACACTCCTATCCAAAGATATTCCTTTGATCTTTTTCAATGGAAGTCTATGGAGCATGTTACTAAGGTGCTCTATATGGTTGCTAGGGCGTGGCTTGATAGCTTCACAATGATCCGGAGAGACTGATTGGTTGCCTGAGTAAAATGAGCCCACCCCCTTGTCTCTATGACACTGCAATCCAGAGTTATGTTCAATACAAAATCCCTATGTAATTTCCCATAGTAGGAAAAACACAGTACTTCCTGGTTCATGGGCACGGCTTCACCATAGTATGTCTATGGGGCAATTTTGGGCAGCTCTTGCGCCCCAGGGGTACAACTTACACCCCATATTGAGGTATGGGCTGACAGAGCTTGCCAGCCTCTTCAAACGTGGTAACCCACATGTTTCTACGAAATTCTCGCTCGGAACAATGACTCGTCAAAGTTTGTCGCAATGCAAAGTCTATGGGATTTTTTTCGCTACTTTTTCGCCCGCCTGACGAACATCGTACACCCGATCGCTTATAAAAGTCATAGCACAGCTCTCCTCAATGAGCCGATCGATTTGACACCTCATTCATGGGTCTAGGACAAACGCTGCGGAAGGAGTAGCGCACAGAAATAAAAGTGGAAGAAAATGAGTGTCTGTGTCTGAGAGAGAAAGGCTTCTAAGGGCCTGCGTGTGTGAGTGTGTGTGAGAAAGTGACAGTTGAAATTCAAATTTCTGAAGATTCCGCCATTGAAAGTCAATGGGACTTTTTTGGCCGCTTTTTCGCCCCCCTGTGCGAACGTCGTTGGTCCGATCGCTTATAAAAATCATAACACATATCTCCTCAATGAGCCGGTCGATTTGACACCTCATTCATGGGTCTAGGACAAACACTGCGGGAGGAGTAGCGCGCAGAAATAAAAGTGGAAGAAAATGAGTGTCTGTGTCTGAGAGAGAAAGGCTTTTAAGGGCCTGCATGTGTGAGTGTGTGTGAGAAAGTGACAGTTGAGAGAGACGGAATGTTCGTGAATTTGAATTTTTCAATGTAAGTCAATGGGACTTTTTTGGCCGCTTTTTCGACCGCTGTGCGAAAATCGTTGGTCCGATCGCTTATAAAAGTCATAGCACACCTGTCCTCAATGAGCCGGTCGATTTGACACCTCATTCATGGGTCTATGACAAAAACTGCGGGAGGAGTAGCGCGCAGAAATTGTGTCCAGAAGAAGAAGAAGAAGAACTAGAATGTACATTTCCTGAAGAAAATGTGAATGGTGCTTGCAGTGGCAAAACACCGGACTCGGTTGCTAGGGTGCTGTAATTGGTTGCTAGGGCGTGGCTATGAAGTTGCTGTGTCACTACTTATTGGCTGGCCGAATCAAAAGAGCCCAGCCCCAAGTCTCTACGACCTTCTGATCCAAAGATATGATCTCACAGATTTGGTCCCCATGTTAAGTCTATGGGACATTTTTCAGACGATTTTTCGTATGCTGTGCGAACAGCGTACACCCGATCACTTAGAAAAGTCATAGCACACCTCTCCTCAATAAGCCGGTCGATTTGACACCTCATTTGTGGGTCTACGTCAAACGGTGCGGGACGAGTTACGCGCCAAAGTTTTGTTCAGGTGAATAGTAATTACAATACTAGAATGTACATTTCCTGAAGAAAATGTGAATGGTGCTTGCAGTGGCAAATTCGGCACCGGTTGCTAGGGTGCTGAAATTGGTTGCTAGGGCGTGGCTATGAAGTCACTAATTATTGGCTGCTTGATAGGCCAAGTCAAAAGAGTCTAGCCCCAAGTCTCTATGACCTTCTGATCCAAAGATATGATCTCACAGATTTGGTCCCCATGTTAAGTCTATGGGACATTTTTCAGACGATTTTTCGTCCGCTGTGCAAACATCGTACACCCGATCGCTTAGAAAAGTCATAGCACACCTCTCCTCAATAAGCCGGTCGATTTGACACCTCATTCATGGGTCTACGACAAACGGTGCGGGACAAGTTACGCGCCAAAGTTTTGTTCAGGTGAATAGTAATTACAATACTAGAATGTACATTTCCTGAAGAAAATGTGAATGGTGCTTGCAGTGGCAAAATTCGCCACTCGGTTGCTAGGGTGCTGTAATTGGTTGCTAGGGCGTGGCCATGAAGTCACTAGTTATTGGCGGCTTGATAGGCCGAGTCAAAAGAGCCCAGCCCCAAGTCTCTATGACCTTCTAAACCAAAGATATGATCTCACAGATTTGGCCCCCATGTTAAGTCTATGGGAGTTTTTTCAGCCGTTTTTTCGTACACTGTGCGAACATCGTACACCCGATCGCTTAGAAAAGTCATAGCACACCTCTCCTCAATAAGCCGGTCGATTTGACACCTCATTCGTGGGTCTACGACAAACGTTGCGGGACGAGTTACGCGCCAAAGTTTTGTTCAGGTGAATAGTAATTACAATACTAGAATGTACATTTCCTGAAGAAAATGTGAATGGTGCTTGCAGTGGCAAAATTCGGCACCCGGTTGCTAGGGTGCTGTAATTGGTTGCTATGGCGTGGCTATGAAGTTGCTGTATCACTACTTATTGGATGGCTGAGTCAAAAGAGCCCAGCCCCAAGTCTCTATGATCTTCTGATCCAAAGATATGATCTCACAGATTTGGTCCCCATGTTAAGTCTATGGGAGTTTTTTCAGCCGTTTTTTCGTACGCTGTGCGAACATCGTACACCCGATCGCTTAGAAAAGTCATAGCACACCTCTCCTCAATAAGCCGGTCGATTTGACACCTCATTCGTGGGTCTACGACAAACGGTGCGGGACGAGTTACGCGCCAAAGTTTTGTTCAGGTGAATAGTAATTACAATACTAGAATGTACATTTCCTGAAGAAAATGTGAATGGTGCTTGCAGTGGCAAAATTCGGCACCCGGTTGCTAGGGTGCTGTAATTGGTTGCTAGGGCGAGGCTATGAAGTCAATAGTTATTGGCTGCTTGATAGGCAGAGTCAAAAGAGCCCAGCCCCAAGTCTCTATGACCTTCTAAACCAAAGATATGATCTCACAGATTTGGCCCCCATGTTAAGCCTATGGGAGTTTTTTCAGCCGTTTTTTCGTACGCTGTGCGAACATCGTACACTCGATCGCTTAGAAAAGTCATAGCACACCTCTCCTCAATAAGCCGGTCGATTTGACCCCTCATTCGTGGGTCTGTGACAAACGATGCGGGACGAGTTACGCGCCAAAGTTTTGTCTAGGTGAATAGTAATTACAATACTAGAATGTACATTTCCTGAAGAAAATGTGAATGGTGCTTGCAGTGGCAAAACTCAGCACTCTTGATTAGCATGATGCTAACATAATTACCGTCCTGCTAGGATGTTTTTAGCAAGATGCTAACAGATTAGCATGTTGCTAGCATGATGCTAACACCCATAGCATGATGCCAGCATGTTTTTAGCAAGATTCTAATCATGTTAGCATAATGCTAGCAAAACATGCTAACATGATTAGCATAATGCTAGCATGATGCTAGCATGATTACCATGTTGCTACCATGATTTTAACAAGATGCTAATCATGTTAGCATAATGCTAGCAACATGCTAACATGATTAGCATAATGGTAACATGATGCTAGCATGATTACCATGTTGCTAGCATGTTTTTAACAAGATGCTAACATGATTAGCATGTTGCTAGCATGATGCTAACACCCTAAGCATGCTGCTAGCATGTTTTAAACAAAATGCTAGTCATGTTAGCATAATGCTAGCAACATGCTAACATGATTAGCATAATGCTAGCATGATGCTAGCATGATTACCATGTTGTTAGCATGATTTTAACAAGATGCTAATCATGTTAGCATAATGCTAGAAACATGCTAACATCATTAGCATAATGCTAGCATGATGCTAGCATGATTACCATGTTGTTAGCATGTATTTAACAAGATGCTAACATGATTAGCATGTTTGCTAACATGATGCTAACATGATTAGCATGCTACTAGCATCATGCTAACACAATTAACATGCCACTAGCATTATTCTAACACATTTTTACTAGTTTGTGTCATGTTTAAACCTTAAGCTAATCACTATTAGCATGTAGCTATTCACTGCTAGCATGTGTAGCATGGTGGAAGTCCAGTTTGCTAGCATGAGTCAAAAGAGCCAACCGCCATGTCTCTATAATGTTCTGATGCAGAAATATAGGTGTTTCAAAACGGTTGCTAGGGTACTCTGTTTGGTTGCTAGGGAGTGGCTTGGTAGCTACCAATGATGATACTCCAAAGGCTGCTTGACAATATAAACCAACACCCATGTCTCTACGATGTTCTGATGCAGAGATATAGATCTTGCAAAACGGTTGCTAGGGTACTCTGTTTGGTTGCTAGGGAGTGGCTTGGCAGCTGCCAGTAATGATAAACCAAAGGCTGCTTGCCAGTATGAATGATATAAACCAACCCCCATTCCTCTATGATGTTCAGATTTGAAGATATCCCCTCTATGCTTTGAGTTGCTAGGGTGCTCTAAATAGTTGCTAGGGCGTGGCTATGATATCTTGAAGGTGATTCGTGATTGGCCGTTTGCTGCCCCGAGTCAAATGAGCCCACCCTCATGTTTCTATGACACTCCTATCCAAAGATATTCCTTTGATCTTTTTCAATGGAAGTCTATGGAACTTGTTGCTATGGTGCTCTATATGGTTGCTAGGGCGTGGCTCGATAGCTTCACAATGATCCTGAGAGACTGATTGGTTGCCTGAGTAAAATGAGCCCACCCCCTTGTCTCTATGACATTGTGATCCAGAGTTATGTTCAATACAAAATCCCTATGTAATTTCCCATAGTAGGAAAAACACAGTACTTCCTGGTTCATGGGCACGGCTTCACCATAGTATGTCTATGGGGCAACTTTGGGCAGCTCTTGCGCCCCAGGGGTACAACTTACACCCCATTTTGAGGTATGGTCTGAGAGAGCCTATCAGGCTCTTCAAACGTGGTAACCCACATGTTTCTATGAAATTCTCGTTAGGAGCTATTACTCGTCAAAGTTTGTCCCAATGCAAAGTCTATGGGATTTTTTTCGCTACTTTTTCGCCCGCCGGACGAACATCGTACACCCGATCGCTTATAAAAGTCATAGCACACCTCTCCTCAATGAGCCGGTCGATTTGACACCTCATTCATGGGTCTATGACAAAAACTGCGGGAGGAGTAGCGCGCAGAAATTGTGTCCAGAAGAAGAAGAAGAAGAACTAGAATGTACATTTCCTGAAGAAAATGTGAATGGTGCTTGCAGTGGCAAAATTCGGCACCCGGTTGCTAGGGTGCTGTAATTGGTTGCTAGGGTGAGGCTATGAAGTCATTAGTTATTGGCTGCTTGATAGGCCGAGTCAAAAGAGCCCAGCCCCAAGTCTCTACAACCTTCTGATCTAAAGATATGATCTCACAGATTTGGCCCCCATGTTAAGTCTATGGGAGTTTTTTCAGCCGTTTTTTCGTACGCTGTGCGAACATCGCACAACCGATCGCTTAGAAAAGTCATAGCACACCTCTCCTCAATAAGCCGGTCGATTTGACACCTCATTTGTGGGTCTACGACAAACGGTGCGGGACGAGTTACGCGCCAAAGTTTTGTTCAGGTGAATAGTAATTACAATACTAGAATGTACATTTCCTGAAGAAAATGTGAATGGTGCTTGCAGTGGCAAAACTCGGCACTCTTGATTAGCATGATGCTAACATAATTACTGTTGTGCTAAGATGTTTTTAACAAGATGCTAACATGATTAGCATGTTGCTAACATGATGCTAACACCCTTAGCATGCTGCTAGCATGTTTTCAGTAAGATGCTAACATGATTAGCATAATGGTAGCATGATGCTAGCATGATTACCATGTTGCTAGCATGTTTTTAACAAGATGTTAACATGATTAGCATGTTTGCTAGCATGATGCTAACATGATTAGCATGCTACTAACATTATGCTAACACAATTAGCATGCTACCAGCATGATGCTAACACATTTTTAATAGTTTGTGTCATGTTTAAACCCTAAGCTAATCACTATTAGCATGTAGCTATTCACTGCTAGCATGTGTAGCATGTTGGAAGTCCAATTTGCTAGCATGAGTCAAAAAAGCCAACCACCATGTCTGTACGATGTTCTGATGCAGAGATATAGATCTTGCAAAACTGTTGCTAGGGTACTCTGTTTGGTTGCTAGGGAGTGGCTTGGCAGCTACCAATGATGATACTCCAAAGGCTGCTTGACAATATAAACCAACCCCCATGTCTTTACGATTTTCTGATGCAGAGATATAGATCTTGCTAAACGGTTGCTAGGGTACTCTGTTTGGTTGCTAGGGAGTAGCTTGGCAACTGCCAGTAATGATAAACCAAAGGCTGCTTGCCAGTATGAATGATATAAACCAACCCCCATGTCTCTATGATATTCAGATTTGAAGATATCTGCCTATGCTTTGGGTTGCTAGGGTGCTCTAAATGGTTGCTAAGGCGTGGCTAAGATGTCTTTAAGGTGATTTTTGATTGGCGGTTTGCTGCCTCGAGTCAAATGAGCCCACCCTCATGTTTGTATGACACTCCTATCCAAAGATATTCATTTGATCTTTTTGAATGGAAGTCTATGGAACTTGTTGCTATGGTGCTCTATATGGTTGCTAGGGCGTGGCTTGATAGCTTCACAATGATCCTGAGAGACTGATTGGCTGCCTGAGTGAAATGAGCCCACCCCCTTGTCTCTATGACATTGTGATCCAGAGTTATGTTCAATACAAAATCCCTATGTAATTTCCCATAGTAGGAAAAACACACCATTTCATGGGCACGGCTTCACCATAGTATGTCTATGGGGCAACTTTGGGCAGCTCTTGTGCCCCAGGGGTACAACTTACACCCCATTTTGAGGTATGGTCTGACAGAACCTGTCAGCCCCTTCAATCGTGGTGACCCACATGTTTCTACGAAATTCTCGTTAGGAGCTATGACTCGTCAAAGTTCGTTGCAATGTTAAGTCAATGGGATTTTTCGCCCGATTTTTCGCCCGCCGGACGAACATCGTACACCCGATCGCTTATAAAAGTCATAGCACACCATTCCCGAATAATCCGCACGATTTGACACCTCATTCGTGGGTCTAGGACAAAAGCTGCGAGACTAGTTACGCGCCGAAATTTTGTCCAGAAGAAGAAGAAGAAGAAGAAGCAGAATAATAATAAGTATGCAGCAGAATAAGAATGGAGCTTTGCCTTTGGCAAGCACCATTAATAATAAGTATGCAGAAGAATAAGAATGGAGCTTTGCCTTTGGCAAGCACCATTAATAATAAGTATGCAGAAGAATAAGAATGGAGCTTTGCCTTTGGCAAGCACCATTAATAATAAGTATGCAGAAGAATAAGAATGGAGCTTTGCCTTTGGCAAGCACCATTAACTAGATAAAAAAGTTTGAAGACAAACTTTAAGTTGGCTTGAAAAAGCCAGTCCAGAAAGTTTGAAATAGTTTTAAAAGTTTTCAGTTTGAAGATTGAAAGTTTGAAGTTTGAAAGTTTAAGTTTAGTAGTTTAGATAGATAGATAGATAGATTTAGTTTGATAGATAGATAGATAGTTGTCACAGATGGTTACTATGGAGTTATTAGCATGTTCTTAGCTTACTTTAGCACTTAGCTAATAGATATTAGCATGTAGCTATTCACTGCTAGCATGTGTAGCATGTTGGAAGTAGAGATTGCTAGCATGAGTCAAAAGAGCCAACCGCCATGTCTCTACAATGTTCTGATGCAGATATATAGATCTTACAAAACGGTTGCTAGGGTACTGTTTGGTTGCTAGGGAGTGGCTCGGCAGCTACCAATGATGATACTCCAAAGGCTGCTTGACAATATAAACCAACCCCCATGTCTTTACGATGTTCTGATGCAGAGATATAGATCTTGCAAAATGGTTGCTAGGGTACTGTTTGGTTGCTAGGGAGTGGCTCGGCAGCTACCAATGATGATACTCCAAAGGCTGCTTGACAATATAAACCAACCCCCATGTCTTTACGATATTCTGATGCAGAGATATAGATTTTGCAAAATGGTTGCTAGGGTACTGTTTGGTTGCTAGGGAGTGGCTCGGCAGCTACCAATGATGATACTCCAAAGGCTACTTGACAATATAAACCAACCCCCATGTCTGTACGATGTTCTGATGCAGAGATATAGATCTTGCAAAACGGTTGCTAGGGTACTGTTTGGTTGCTAGGGAGTGGCTCGGCAGCTACCAATGATGATACTCCAAAGGCTGCTTGACAATAGTTCAAAAAAAAAAAAAAAGTTTTGCAAAAGAAAATAAAGTTTTGCAAACAAAAACTAAAGTATTGAGGAAAATAAATATGCGTTTTCCAAACAAAAATAAAGAATTGCAAAAGAAAATGAAGTATTGGGAGAAAAAAATGAAGTTTTGCAAACAAACATATTTTCCATGGTCATATCTATTAATTTATTTGCAACGCTGCTTTTATTTTGCGTGTCAGTCTAGTTTGAGCTTGTGATGCCGTTTTCCCTTTGCGCTTCATTTTTCTGCGCGTCTCTCTTATGCTGCGTTCACACCGAACGCGTCTGGGGCGTCTGAGGCGTCTGACTTACATGTTAAGTCAATGCAAACGCGCGTCTAGAGGTCCTGCGGCGCGAATCAAGCGTCTAGCGCGGCGCGAATCGGCCGTTGACGCGCGAATGGCGCGGCGCGAATTGAGCGTTCACGCGGCTGACGCGCGAATTGAGCGTCTGACGCCCAAACGCCCGAGTTGAAAAATCTGAACTTTGGCGTAAATTCGCGGCGCGTTAACCAATCAGGGACTCTGCTTTGGTAGTAACGTGTTTATGATGTGATCAGTGATGCCGGAGACCAGAACAAAGATGTCGCTGTGTGTAACGTTAACGTTAGCCACCCTGAGTTCTGTGATGTGTCATTATATTTTTATCGAGACAGGAATAAAAAGGACCTTGCCTGGAAGAGAATAAGCGAAGAAATCGGACAATCTGGTTAGTTGTAAAACTTTTTGCATGATTTTAGCCGTTGATACTAGCCCACCTTCTAGCTAGCAAAAGTCGGCCGGCATAACCGAGTTAAATTGCCGCTACAGGTTTCCAACTGACGAGATTATGTGTTTATTCAGAGGATCTGTGCAGAAAGAGATGAAAGCCCCTCCCATGACGCGAATTCGCGTCTGAACACACTTTGTTTAGACGCGCGAATTGAGCGAATTTTACGCGCGTCTGAAGCGTCTGACTTCAAAATGTTCAAGCGTCCAACTAGACGCGTCTGGCGCGAATTTGACGCCCCAGACGCGTTCGGTGTGAACGCAGCATTAGTGGCACTGTTTTAATGTGGGGGTGGAGTCAAGGGACGGGGGCGTGTACAAGATGCCTCCCTGAAAGTGACGTCATCGGCCTGAGACGCAGCTCACTGATCCAGGTACTGTCATGATGAGCAGAGGCTTGCGAGTGGATCGTTTCGTCTTATTCATTAGCATTAAAACATGCATGTTTTCGTTTTATTAACAAATGTATATGTGTATTAATGTTCTGTTATAAATGTTTACAAATGAAACTAGCAAAGTATTAATTTATAATTCTAGTATTTATTATTATAGGGTTAGGGTATTTATAGAGTTATTGTTAAATTCATCCTCTAATGTGCACTTCCAGTAAAAATTCCTGTCACATATCTTAATCAAAGCTTTATTGGCATGTCAGGCTTTTACAGTATAGGCTATTATTTACAAAACTCTCCAGGGCTGCGTTTTAAAAAAGCATTGTTAAAACTAGCAGTAACTCTGAACTAATGTGAACAAACGCTTCTGTGCGCTGGCGTCCTCCCACAAGTTAAGAGATTTTAAACAAACACTGTTAATACACATGCAGTTAACCAAATGAAACAATACACATTTTAATACACATCGAGAGAAATAAACACCAGATGTTCATGGTAACAACTTCTTTAACTTGAGCAAACTCTACTAGTACACATATACATTTGTTAATAAGGTTAATAAAACAAAAAAAAATGCATGTTTTAATGCTAGTGAATAAGAGGAAACGATCCACTCACAAGCCTCTGCTCATCATGACAGTACCTGGATCAGTGAGCTACGCTTCCAGGGCATCTTGTACACGCCCACGTCAAAACAGTGCCACAAAAAGAGACGCACAGAAAAATGAAGCACAAAGGAGAAAGGTCTGAATGCAGACCAGTGGTGTAGTCGGGGCGATACGCACGCATACGCCGTATGCTTACTTTTTGCTCAGGGCTATTTGCGTATTACGACTTCTAAGGATCAGTATTTGCGTATACCCACTTGTTTTTTGCTTCGAAAGTCCATACAATATTGTCCTGTTAGCTTCCCCTTTAACTGTGTGTCCAATGCTGTTGTGTAAACTCGCGATTCTTTGCTGTAATTGGTGCAGTAGCACTTCTGCCATTCTACCTTTTCCCGCTCCTGATCGGCTAAAAACCAGGCTTCACAGTGTGTGTTCGCTCTGCAGTGAGAGACTCCGATCAAAGCCGCTCGGTGTTTTGAGCGGTGCATTGAGCGCATTTCTCTCACTGCAGCGGTCACGGCGTGAGAAATATGGTGGTGAGTAAATAAGACTATTAATTAATTATATAGCCTACATCATGCGTTCGGAGCTTTTATAAGCGCTAAGTTCCCGTACAAACTGAAAAGACCATCAGCGCAACTGAAGCTTTGTTTATTAACGCATTAGTGGTGCGAGAATCATAAACATACTAGGCTGCTACTCTGAATCTTACCACGCTCCAAAAGTGTGATAAGATTTCCACGAGCCATCCCGACACTGATGATAAAATGTGCGATCCATTTGAATTCTATTGAGTTCAAAAAAAGAGGACAAACATCATCTTGCGCCAACATTTATTAGGGAGCTTTTTAAACTATTCATGACCCACCCTCACTAGAATTTATATCGTTTTTATTGTAGTATAATTATGGCAAATTTGGCTAACTTGTAGAATTTATCATCTATTAAGGGAATTCACTAGATTTATATTACACCTCTGACATCTTCTGTTGTTTCTATAGGCTATGTGTAGGTTGCTATTTTTCATAACACATGCTTTGATAATGGAAAATTATATAGTTTGACTTCTTATGACACAATGAAGTAGAAAATTCTGTCAAACTGATAAACGTGCGTAAATACAGAGGTGGGTATCGAAGTACATTTACTTCGTTACATTTACTTGAGTAGTTTTTTGGAAAATTTGTACTTTTTAGAGTAAATTTAAATATGGGTACTTTTACTTTAACTTGAGTAGGCCTACATTTGTAATGAAAAATCTGTACTTTTACTTCGCTACGTTGGGCGTCGTTCCTCTCGTTACTTTATTTTAATACAATACTGTACATGTTAGCCTAAGAAATGCGTAGTTTATTCCAAGCGCGCTGCCTGTTTTTTTCATGAACGATGCCCCATTCACAAATGAATTACTCTTTTGAGTCGATTCTGTTCAAAGACTTGATCAAACAAGTTGGCAAAACTGACTAAATTGGTTCGCAAATCAGTTTGAATGAAATGTTCAGTTCCTGCACGCGCTGAATCATCTGAAGAGGTTTCTTACTCGGAGCGTTGGATGAAGTGGCAGTGGACCTCCAGTCAATTAAAAGCAAATCTGCAAATGCATCCTTTTGTTTGCCAGCGACGAAGATCTTTATTAGTTGAACTGCGTATGCTGTCTGTGAACAACTCCACAGGTATCAATTTTATTCAATTTCAATTCAGCCAATAGCCGACATTTTACAACAAAACAGATTATTACGCCACGATAACAAAGTAGGTATGTAGCAGTTCTTTACTGTTTTTATGGACATATATTTTAATTTATACATTAAATAAGCTACCATTGTTCAGAGAGTATGAAATGGTAATTTGTGGATAGCCTATTGCGCAGTGGCGGCGCCGGCGACCTGATCGTCTTGAAAATGACACAGTTAATCAGTTTACACGCGCCTGCAGAAATATACATTTGATTACATTTTGGAGAAAATACGGAAGATGTTCAGCGGTTATGAGCGCGAGCAGTTTTCTCTCTTCTTTCAAATGTAGCTGTATACGTTATTATTATACAAAGTAAAGGACATGCAATGATATTCGGGTTACAGATGCTAAATAATGCTTGTCTCGTCTGTGTTTGTTGCAAATCTATCCAATTATGATAATTTAAATATCTATCTAAATAATAACATGCTATTGTATTGTTATATATATATATTACAAAGTAGTAACGAGCTACTTGAGTAGATTTTCAATGGATACTTTTTTACTCTTACTCAAGTAACTATTAAGATTATTACTTTCACTCTTACTTTGAGTAAATATTTCTATAAGTACTTGTACTTTTACTTGAGTACAGTTTTTGGATACTCTACCCACCTCTGCATAAATAATATAAAACACATGAGTTTACAGAGGTTACCGGGGAAACAGCTCTATTTCTGCTGTTCCATAAGCGCCACCTACTGACAGAGAGTGTTTTAAATTTTCATTCATCCTGACTACTGTTTTTGTTTGTTTGTGACCACATTATTATAATGTTAATAAATTAGATTTTGAATAATTGGCTTTTTTAACATCCTTATGAATAAAATGAAACTTTAATTTCAGATATATTACTTTTCACAGTGAATAATAATTCCAAAGCAGCATGTTTAGTCAAACTGTAAAGCATGAAAAATGTCAACCTTTTAGAATGCACTGTATTTATTTGTTTTTAATGAAACATGTTACTAGTGAACAACAACATAAAACACATTTACTGTCGTGTTTTTTTTTTTTTTTTTTTTTTTTTGGGGGGGGGGTCTGGGTAATAGTACACCACTTATTTTTTTAGGACTACACCACTGATGCAGACCATGGATGAGTGGAGCTTCACTCTCAAACAGGAAATACATCACCTCCACTTGTGTTTTACTAAAGTCTACACCTACCCCAACCCTAAACCTACCATACAATAATGCAAGTACAGTAATTAAACTAGTGGAGGTGACATATTTCCTGTTCGAGAGTGGAGCTCCACTCGCCCCCTCAGGCTGCAGCTAGACCCTATTGGAGAAAAGGGAAAACGGCATTGCAAGCTCAAACTAGACTGACATGCAAAATAAAAGCAGCGTTGCAAATAAATTAATAGATATGAACATTTAAAATATGTATTGCAAAATCATTGCTTTTCGCGCTGTTTCATTTATGTTTCGCAATTCTTTATTTTTGTTTGCAAAAAGCACATTTATTTTCCTCAATACTTTAATTTTCATTTGCAAAACTTTATTTTCTTTTGAAAAACTATTTTTTTTTTTGCGTATATATGTGGCTTTATATTGACTCCATAGAAATCTGTTTACTACAAAGTAACAGGCTCCACTAGCAAACAACTAACCCTTTAACTGTCCCTTTCACGGCGCCGCAGACTACATTCCCCCCGAGTTTGAATTTGTTAGTTCAGCCTGTGATGGAAGCTGTGTCCCAATTCAGGGACTACGCACTTCGAAGTGCATGAAAGGGGTGGGGGTTTGGAGTAGAGGGTTGCCAGGTCTGCGCAACAAAACCATCCCAAAAGTAGTGTAATCATAGCACAAGTGTAAAATTATCCTAATCCCAGACTTGGCAACAATGAGCCGAGCGTCGTTACATGGCTAGCAGCTGTGTGACAGACAGAGACAGCTGATGTTTGTTGACAGCACTGACAGGCTACCTGCTGCTGAGCATGACTATTTGTAACAGGCAAGAATTTTAAAGCTATGATGACCAAGGCAAAATCTGAATGGACCATAGATCTGTTTTGTATGTTCAAATATTTCAAATATTTCTTCCAAGTTACCAGCTCGTTAAATAAAGTAACTCCAATAAGGGCATGGACAGGACCGCACACACTCAAAAAAATGATTCTAGCTGCTTGCTCAGTTTATTTAAATAAAATAAGCTGAACCAACACAAATCTTTAGTTTTTTACTTAATTGGCATTTGCACTCAATTGTACTATATACAATGAAATTAAATTTGCAAAATGTTAGGTTAACCTAAACTATTTGTGTTAGGACTACACAAATCATTTATGTTGCATTGATTGAAACTGGGCAGTGGATTTCTAGTTCCCAGCATGCTTTGCGTAGGGATAGATCGGGACAGTAAATGTTGAAATTAAGTGCTGTTTAATGTGTTTTTTTAGGAAAGGGAAATACCTTTTAAAGTTTGATGTTCAGTTATATTTGACATTTAAAAGAGTTTATGTTATGTCGATTTTTATGAGGTTACCATTATGCTGAAGTGTAGACCTTGTGGTTAGGCTACGGGTGACTACATGAAATAAATCTATGTTGTTCTCAACAAGCTTTAATTGTGCTAAAGCCAGTGATGAGAAGTTCTTTACCTGATAATTACATGCTACAAATGTTTCGCAGAAAACTTGAGCAACTCTGCACAAGGGCACCAGTCTGAATTGCAATAGCACTGGTTGGATCAACTAGAGTGAATTATGTTCAGGAAACATTCACAGAATATGTCAAATGAAACTGGTGTGAACTCATTCAATTAGGATGAATTTTACTCATCAGTACAATTAACTTAGCTTAAGTTCAAATAAATCAGTTCAACTGTGTGGAAATAGGTGTCATAATTGGATTAAGTTAGACCAACAAGTTATTTTTTTGAGTGCACATGCAAGAGCCACAGACACCGGTAATTAATGTTCAGGACAATAAATCGCCCTCGTTTAATCATAATACAAAAGAAAGAATAAACAATTCATAAATAATGTTACACAAAATATTAACAAAAGAATTAACAGCAAACAGGTAGGGAAAACAGCCAAAGGAAACAAAGAACGCCTGCCTGGCTATTCTCACCAATAGTTCTTACCTAGCTGCCGATAAAGCAAAAGGAGTGAGTCTTCCGGGCCTCTGCTTCCTTTACTATACTTACTACATTATTAAACAGTGACCTGTTTAATTAAATCCACTACCTGTTAGTGTTAAAATAAAACATTAACCATATAAAGAAAATATATCGAACAAAACAAAGAAAGATCAAGAATGCAAACTAAACTATAACAAAAGGAAGAAGCGCCCCCATAAGCGCGGACGATGGATGTTCAAAAGGACCGCATCGAGGGGAGAAGGCATCCATGCAATTTATGCCAGATTTATAACTCAGTGACATCATCCGGCCTCCACCAATCCAAAACCTCAACGCCACCTATGGGTCTTTAAAACAAGCTACACAGCCACGTAACAACGCTCCACCAGCGTCTCCCTGCTCAGCCGAATGAAAGTGTACACAAATATGTTTTGTTGTTTTTAGGGCTGGGCGATATATCTCATGCGATTGTCACGCGCATTTCGTCAGTAAAGCCGGTTCCCTGATTACCGCTAAATCGCCATCACCTGCTTTCAAATGGAGCGGCATTTAATAGACAGAGCCGTAGATCACTGACAAGCCATGCAATATCGCGTTCATATCGCAGATGTATCGCCTTCGATAATGAACGCGATATTGCGTGGCTTATCAGTGATCTACGGCTCTGTCTATTAAATGCTGCTCCATTTGAAAGCAGGTGATGGCGATTTAGCGGTAATCAGGGAACCGGCTTTACTGACGAAATGCGCGTGACAATCGCATGAGATATATCGCCCAGCCCTAGTTGTTTTATATACTGATGATTTAAAATGTTATGCTATTTTTCTGATGTTAAATCTAAGTTCTGTTGTATATAGTTGTAAAAGGTACTTTATGTAATGTAGCTTTAGAACAATGTATTTAATGTAAAAAAACATTTAATTTACATTATGAAAAAATATTATATGTATAATTTTTAATATAAAACTTTAAGTTGCATAAAAGAAATAAACAATGAACAGAACAATTCTTTTATTTACGCATGTGAACACATGTAAAAAAAAACAGAAATTACTCCTGCTCATTTACAAATAAATTACATTACAAATATATACAATGCATTTTATAACTTATATCGAAAAAATAAATACAGAAATTAGGCTGTTTCATTGACAAAATGACATTTAAATAATATTTATATCGGCACATTTTAATGCACTGTATTCTGTTCTTGAGAAAACGGGAGAAAATGTGGCCTTTGAAGTGCGATTCACCGCGGCGCGAGGAGGGCTGACGTAATTCAAGAGCGACTTCAAGTGCATGCTCTTCCCCTGCGTTCCATTCGGAAGGGCTCATCCCTATGCCCTAATCACTTCAAAGGGTTTACCCTCCGGAGTGAGAGCTTCGAAGGGATGAAGGGTGTAGGGGTCAAAAATACTCTTTTTTTGGAACGCACTTCTGCGTCATCTTAACGAGACAGTCAAGGAGGATAGATTGTGCAAGCTGCACCTTTGTTTAACGTTAGTTTATATATTTTTTTATTTTTGGTTTATCGCACCATAATGTATATTGTGTCTGTGTACCTATTTGAAACTTTTGAATGGACTGATAAAGGGAGCTGTAAAGTATTTTTGTTTAAGTACAATGTCGTTTTGACCATAGTAATGTACTAAATCTAACTCGTATAAATATTACAGTAGTATAGAAAAATACTACACATACATTTATAGGTAAAATCGTAGCCTCCTGTACCCATTCTGTGACGACAAACATCTTCCCTGTGCAAAGGATCATGGAGGCATGAAGTGTCCATCAGTTGTACCCTTCGAAATCCTTCATTCAGAAGGGCCCTTTGAAGTGGCCAGTTTTAAGCACTTCTGTTTGGAACGACCCTTCAATATGGCGGCCATGATTGTTTTCACTCTGAAGTGCCCTTCGGAGGGCGATATATCCCGTTTGGAACGCACCGTCCGTTTCCCAGTGGAGTGAAGCGCCGATCTCAAGACACTTCACGGTCTACACTATCCCACAGTTCATTGCGCGCCAGTGACGACAGGAGTTCAGTTGTGAATTCACATAAATATAACCAATATCTAAATCAAACTGTAATGTCCGTGATGTCCAAATCGTCAGTTTTTCATAAATGCAACATTTGTCTCTGAGATGGAGTGCAGTTGAATAAAATTCTAAAGTACTGTACTTTAAATTCAGACTTAAATACAGAGTAAATGTATAAATATTAATGTATTTTCACAGTTAACATTTAATTTAACATAAAAAACAAACAAGGTTAACTTGCTAACTATATAAAACTAACATTACAAAGTTTAACCATACATATTTTGGTCCAGTGTCCCAACGTCGTCGGCAGGGAACACGTCAAAACCCAATAGAAAGTCATAAAACTTTAAAATGCACACACAAACATCAGCTGTCTCTGTCTGTCACACAGCCACTAGCCATGTAACGACGCTCGGCTCATTGTTGCCAAGTCTGGGATTGGGATACTTTTACACTTGTGCTGTTATTACACTAATTTTGGGATGGTTTTGTTGCGCAGACCTGGCAACCGTCCGCTTGCTACAAAAAAAAGCAGATGATTGTTTATTTGAAATGCACGGTGCGAAAAACGCAAATGCTAATGAAGTGTGAATTGTTGGTCAAAAGATAAATTAAAGTAGCGATTGGTGGCAGCTGTGTTCATTTCCTTTCCTGCCCATCATCATATCTTTATCTGAACTGCTATACTACTTGACCTAGTATAGAAGTCTTTTCTATTTTTGTATTTCTATACTTTCTCCGTCCATTTATTTAAAAAAAAAAAAAAAAAAAAAAAAAAAAAATCCCCGCTATGGTCCGTGTATCTTTTGGTCATTCGTTTTTTGATTTAATAATGAAATCGGAAAATGAAAAACGGCACCTTTTTCGTTTTTAATTTTTTTCAAACAAAACGAAAAACAAGAATTCGGCTTGATTTTTCGTTTTACGTTCAGGGGTAGAAAATTAATAAACAACTTGAATATTTGATCTCAACATGTGGGCGGGAATGAAACGCCCCTTTCCGCTGATTGGTCAAGCAAACTTTAAACACTGCGGTCACGCCATCTGCGCTTCGGAGAAACGTGGTCACGCCATCTATGCTTTAAAATGTATGGCGCGTCTACATGAGGTTGCGTGGTAGGTGTTTCATGTCGGTAAAAATATTTTTAAAATTCATTAAAAAATAAATAAAATCAAACTGTTTACTGCAAACTTCACATGATTCTTGTTATACATGTTCCCAAGAACCACTGTGGTGATTGTCATGTTCTTTTACTGTTTTATTATTTAATAATTACATGCCAAATTTATGACAAATATGGTTTACGTTGCTATACAGACACATTTTAAAAATTCATAAAAAATATGAAATCAATTTGTTTTCTGCAAACTCCACCTGATTCTTGTTCTACATCTCCCCAAGAACCACTGTGGTGATTTTCATGTTCTTTTACTGTTTTATTATTTAATAATTACATGCCAAAATTATGACAAATATGATTTATGTTGCTATACAGACATTTAAAAAATTCATAAAAATATGAAATCAATTTGTTTTCTGCAAACTCCACCTGATTCTTGTTCTACATCTCCCCAAGAACCACTGTGGTGATTTTCATGTTCTTTTACTGTTTTATTATTTAATAATTACATGCCAAAATTATGACAAATATGATTTATGTTGCTATACAGACATTTAAAAAATTCAAAAAAATATGAAATCAATTTGTTTTCTGCAAACTCCACCTGATTCTTTTTCTATATCTCCCCAAGAACCACTGTGGTGATTTTCATGTTCTTTTACTGTTTTATTATTTAATAATTACATGCCAAAGTTATGACAAATATGGTTTACGTTGCTATACAGACACATTTTAAAAATTCATAAAAATATGAAATCAATTTGTTTTCTGCAAACTTCACATGATTATTGTTCTACATCTCCCCAAGAACCACTGTGGTGATTTTCATGTTCTTTTACTGTTTTATTATTTAATAATTACATGCCAAAATTATGACAAATATGATTTATGTTGCTATACAGACATTTAAAAAATTCAAAAAAATATGAAATCAATTTGTTTTCTGCAAACTCCACCTGATTCTTGTTCTACATCTCCCCAAGAACCACTGTGGTGATTTTCATGTTCTTTTACTGTTTTATTATTTAATAATTACATGCCAAAGTTATGACAAATATGGTTTACGTTGCTATACAGACACATTTTAAAAATTCATAAAAATATGAAATCAATTTGTTTTCTGCAAACTCCACCTTATTCTTGTTCTACATCTCCCCAAGAACCACTGTGATGATTTTCATGTTCTTTTACTGTTTTATTATTTAATAATTACATGCCAAAGTTATGACAAATATGGTTTACGTTGCTATACAGACACATTTTAAAAATTCATAAAAATATGAAATCAATTTGTTTTCTGCAAACTCCACCTTATTCTTGTTCTACATCTCCCCAAGAACCACTGTGATGATTTTCATGTTCTTTTACTGTTTTATTATTTAATAATTACATGCCAAAGTTATGACAAATATGGTTTACGTTGCTATACAGACACATTTTAAAAATTCATAAAAATATGAAATCAATTTGTTTTCTGCAAACTTCACATGATTATTGTTCTACATCTCCCCAAGAACCACTGTGGTGATTTTCATGTTCTTTTACTGTTTTATTATTTAATAATTACATGCCAAAATTATGACAAATATGATTTATGTTGCTATACAGACATTTAAAAAATTCAAAAAAATATGAAATCAATTTGTTTTCTGCAAACTCCACCTGATTCTTGTTCTACATCTCCCCAAGAACCACTGTGGTGATTTTCATGTTCTTTTACTGTTTTATTATTTAATAATTACATGCCAAAGTTATGACAAATATGGTTTACGTTGCTATACAGACACATTTTAAAAATTCATAAAAATATGAAATCAATTTGTTTTCTGCAAACTCCACCTTATTCTTGTTCTACATCTCCCCAAGAACCACTGTGATGATTTTCATGTTCTTTTACTGTTTTATTATTTAATAATTACATGCCAAAGTTATGACAAATATGGTTTACGTTGCTATACAGACACATTTTAAAAATTCATAAAAATATGAAATCAATTTGTTTTCTGCAAACTCCACCTTATTCTTGTTCTACATCTCCCCAAGAACCACTGTGATGATTTTCATGTTCTTTTACTGTTTTATTATTTAATAATTACATGCCAAAGTTATGACAAATATGGTTTACGTTGCTATACAGACACATTTTAAAAATTCATACAAATATGAAATCAATTTGTTTTCTGCAAACTCCACCTGATTCTTGTTCTACATCTTCCAAAGAACCACTGTGGTGATTTTCATGTTCTTTTCCTTTTTTATTATTTAATAATTAATTACATGCCAAATTTATGACAAATATGGTTTACGTTGCTATACAGACATTTAAAATATTCATAAAAATATGAAATCAATTTGTTTTCTGCAAACTCCACCTGATTCTTGTTCTACATCTCCACAAGAACCACTGTGGTGATTTTCATGTTCTTTTCCTTTTTTATTATTTAATAATTACATGCCAAATTTGGTTTATGTTGCTATACAGACACATTTTAAAAATTCAAAAAATATGAAATCAATTTATTTTCTGCAAACTCCACCTGATTCTTGTTCTACATCTCCCCAAGAACCACTGTGATGATTTTCATGTTCTTTTACTGTTTTATTATTTAATAATTACATGCCAAAGTTATGACAAATATGGTTTACGTTGCTATACAGACACATTTTAAAAATTCATACAAATATGAAATCAATTTGTTTTCTGCAAACTCCACCTGATTCTTGTTCTACATCTTCCAAAGAACCACTGTGGTGATTTTCATGTTCTTTTCCTTTTTTATTATTTAATAATTAATTACATGCCAAATTTATGACAAATATGGTTTACGTTGCTATACAGACATTTAAAATATTCATAAAAATATGAAATCAATTTGTTTTCTGCAAACTCCACCTGATTCTTGTTCTACATCTCCACAAGAACCACTGTGGTGATTTTCATGTTCTTTTACTGTTTTATTATTTAATAATTACATGCCAAATTTGGTTTATGTTGCTATACAGACACATTTTAAAAATTCAAAAAATATGAAATCAATTTATTTTCTGCAAACTCCACCTGATTCTTGTTCTACATCTCCCCAAGAACCACTGTGGTGATTTTCATGTTCTTTTACTGTTTTATTATTTAATAATTACATGCCAAAGTTATGACAAATATGGTTTACGTTGCTATACAGACACATTTTAAAAATTCATAAAAATATGAAATCAATTTGTTTTCTGCAAACTTCACATGATTATTGTTCTACATCTTCCAAAGAACCACTGTGGTGATTTTCATGTTCTTTTACTGTTTTATTATTTAATAATTACATGCCAAAATTATGACAAATATGATTTATGTTGCTATACAGACATTTAAAAAATTCAAAAAAATATGAAATCAATTTGTTTTCTGCAAACTCCACCTGATTCTTGTTCTACATCTCCCCAAGAACCACTGTGGTGATTTTCATGTTCTTTTACTGTTTTATTATTTAATAATTACATGCCAAAGTTATGACAAATATGGTTTACGTTGCTATACAGACACATTTTAAAAATTCATAAAAATATGAAATCAATTTGTTTTCTGCAAACTCCACCTGATTCTTGTTCTACATCTCCCCAAGAACCACTGTGGTGATTTTCATGTTCTTTTACTGTTTTATTATTTAATAATTACATGCCAAAATTATGACAAATATGATTTATGTTGCTATACAGACATTTAAAAAATTCAAAAAAATATGAAATCAATTTGTTTTCTGCAAACTCCACCTGATTCTTGTTCTACATCTCCCCAAGAACCACTGTGGTGATTTTCATGTTCTTTTACTGTTTTATTATTTAATAATTACATGCCAAAGTTATGACAAATATGGTTTACGTTGCTATACAGACACATTTTAAAAATTCATAAAAATATGAAATCAATTTGTTTTCTGCAAACTCCACCTTATTCTTGTTCTACATCTCCCCAAGAACCACTGTGATGATTTTCATGTTCTTTTACTGTTTTATTATTTAATAATTACATGCCAAAGTTATGACAAATATGGTTTACGTTGCTATACAGACACATTTTAAAAATTCATAAAAATATGAAATCAATTTGTTTTCTGCAAACTCCACCTTATTCTTGTTCTACATCTCCCCAAGAACCACTGTGATGATTTTCATGTTCTTTTACTGTTTTATTATTTAATAATTACATGCCAAAGTTATGACAAATATGGTTTACGTTGCTATACAGACACATTTTAAAAATTCATACAAATATGAAATCAATTTGTTTTCTGCAAACTCCACCTGATTCTTGTTCTACATCTTCCAAAGAACCACTGTGGTGATTTTCATGTTCTTTTCCTTTTTTATTATTTAATAATTAATTACATGCCAAATTTATGACAAATATGGTTTACGTTGCTATACAGACATTTAAAATATTCATAAAAATATGAAATCAATTTGTTTTCTGCAAACTCCACCTGATTCTTGTTCTACATCTCCACAAGAACCACCGTGATGATTTTCATGTTCTTTTACTGTTTTATTATTTAATAATTACATGCCAAATTTGGTTTATGTTGCTATACAGACACATTTTAAAAATTCAAAAAATATGAAATCAATTTATTTTCTGCAAACTCCACCTGATTCTTGTTCTACATCTCCACAAGAACCACTGTTGTGATTTTCATGTTCTTTTACTGTTTTATTATTTAATAATTACATGCCAAATTTGGTTTATGTTGCTATACAGACACATTTTAAAAATTAAAAAAATATGAAATCAATTTGTTTTCTGCAAACTCCACCTGATTCTTGTTCTACATCTCCCCAAGAACCACTGTGGTGATTTTCATGTTCTTTTACTGTTTTATTATTTAATAATTACATGCCAAAGTTATGACATATATGGTTTATGTTGCTATACAGACACATTTTAAAAATTCATAAAAATATGAAATCAATTTGTTTTCTGCAAACTTCACATGATTATTGTTCTACATCTCCCCAAGAACCACTGTGGTGATTGTCATGTTCTTTTACTGTTTTATTATTTAATAATTACATGCCAAAGTTATGACATATATGGTTTATGTTGCTATACAGACACATTTTAAAAATTCATAAAAATATGAAATCAATTTGTTTTCTGCAAACTCCACCTGATTCTTGTTCTACATCTCCCCAAGAACCACTGTGGTGATTTTCATGTTCTTTTACTATTTTATTATTTAATAATTACATGCCAAATGTATGACAAATATGGTTTACGTTGCTATACAGACACATTTTAAAAATTCATAAAAATATGAAATCAATTTGTTTTCTGCAAACTCCACCTGATTCTTGTTCTACATCTCCGCAAGAACCACTGTTGTCATTTTCATTTTCTTACAAAGGAGATTTAAAGGCTCAGTGATCTTCTGTGCTGTTCTCTAATGTTTTAAAGTTACTACTGAGGTAGTTTTGACACTGTGAAATATTTTATTACATTATTTTTGTTTTATAAAAACATTATTTGTTGTATTTTGGCACTCCTGTAATCCAGTGTTGGCACTGGTAAATCTTTATTCAGCAACGTTTACACTTTACAGAAAGTAATTTTTATATCAGATTGCACAGTCTTAGTTTCATTTTACTGTACAGTTATGTTTTCTGGAGGAGTACAGGGATTTTTATTTACTGTGAAATTGAAGAGGTTTACTTTTAATTTTATATCAAGTTACGCATCGTAAAGTTTCATTTTTTTCCCCCTTGAAATAAATATGTTCATGTATCCTTTAAATCTCCTTTGTAAAGCTTTACGGGGCATAAATAGTTCTCACTTTAGATGAGCTCACAAAAATAGTTAACTGAACACTTCTAAATGTTTAATAACTACCTGAATTAATCATGAATTACAGTTAGAAAATATGTGTTAATAAAGCATTTATTAACACACTGAGTAACTATTACTATATATGCATAAATGTAAGATGCATAAATGTAAATGTAAGATGCATAAATGTACATTTAAATTGTTTATTAATCATTTACTTACACTTTATAAATGATCTTATGAATCACTGACAATTCCTACATAACTGGTTTGTGTATAATGTAATACTTCAGAAGTGATAAATTGATCATTCATAAAGTATGAAAATACAATTATTAAACTCATTATAGATATGATAATAAATCAAGAACAAAGCATTTATAGGTGTATTTGAAAAAACTGCTTACTAATGTTCATTAATGCTTTATAAATTATGAATTAACTATTTACTAACTCTTAATGCTTCATAGTGTGAGTTATTCTGAAGTGTTACCATATATATATATATATATATATATATATATATATATATATATATATATATATATATATATATATATATAAATTCCTCTATACATTTTTGGGGTGACAGTACAATATTTTTTGTTGACTTGAAAGGGGTCATAATGAAATATCTTTTCCATACAGATGTCAGAGATCATGTCTGTATGGCGAGGTAGTACTATACAATGAAAAAGTTAAACAACATGAAAATCACCACAGTGGTTCTTGGGGAGATGTAGAACAAGAATCATGTGAAGTTTGCAGAAAACAAATTTATTTAATATTTTTTGAATTTTTAAAATGTGTCTGTATAGCAACATAAACCATATTTGTCATACATTTGGCATGTAATTACTAAATAATAAAACAGTAAAAGAACATGAAAATCACCACAGTGGTTCTTGGGAAGATGTAGAACAAGAATCAGGTGGAGTTTGCAGAAAACAAATTGATTTCATATTTTTATTAATTTTTAAATGTGTCTGTATAGCAAACCATATTTGTCATATCTTTGACAAGTAATTATTAAATAATAAAACAGTAAAAGAACATGAAAATCACCACAGTGGTTCTTGGGGAGATGTAGAACAAGAATAAGGTGGAGTTTGCAGAAAACAAATTGATTTCATATTTTTATGAATTTTTAAAATGTGTCTGTATAGCAACATAAACCATATTTGTCATACATTTGGCATGTAATTACTAAATAATAAAACAGTTAAAGAACATGAAAATCACCACAGTGGTTCTTGCGGAGATGTAGAACAAGAATAAGGTGGAGTTTGCAGAAAACAAATTGATTTCATATTTTTATGAATTTTTAAAATGTGTCTGTATAGCAACATAAACCATATATGTCATAACTTTGGCATGTAATTATTAAATATTAAAACAGTAAAAGAACATGAAAATCACCACAGTGGTTCTTGGGGAGATGTAGAACAAGAATCAGGTGGAGTTTGCAGAAAACAAATTGATTTCATATTTTTATGAATTTTTAAAATGTGTCTGTATAGCAACATAAACCATATTTGTCATACATTTGGCATGTAATTACTAAATAATAAAACAGTAAAAGAACATGAAAATCACCACAGTGGTTCTTGCGGAGATGTAGAACAAGAATCAGGTGGAGTTTGCAGAAAACAAATTGATTTCATATTTTTATGAATTTTTAAAATGTGTCTGTATAGCAACATAAACCATATTTGTCATACATTTGGCATGTAATTACTAAATAATAAAACAGTAAAAGAACATGAAAATCACCACAGTGGTTCTTGGGGAGATGTAGAACAAGAATCAGGTGGAGTTTGCAGAAAACAAATTGATTTCATATTTTATGAATTTTTAAAATGTGTCTGTATAACAACATAAACCAAATATGTCATAACTTTGGCATGTAATTATTAAATAATAAAACAGTAAAAGAACATGAAAATCACCACAGTGGTTCTTGGGGAGATGTAGAACAAGAATCAGGTGGAGTTTGCAGAAAACAAATTGATATCACATTTTTATTATTTTTTTTAAAATGTGTCTGTATAGCAACGTAAACCATATTTGTCATAAATTTGGCATGTAATTATTAAATAATAAAACAGTAAAAGAACATGAAAATCACCACAGTGGTTCTTGGGGAGATGTAGAACAAGAATCAGGTGGAGTTTGCAGAAAACAAATTGATTTCATAATTTTTTGAATTTTTTAAATGTCTGTATAGCAACATAAATCATATTTGTCATAATTTTGTCATGTAATTATTAAATAATAAAACAGTAAAAGAACATGAAAATCACCACAGTGGTTCTTGGGGAGATGTAGAACAAGAATCAGGTGGAGTTTGCAGAAAACAAATTGATTTCATATTTTTTGAATTTTTAAAATGTGTCTGTATAGCAACGTAAACCATATATGTCATAAATTTGGCATGTAATTATTAAATAATAAAACAGTAAAAGAACATGACAATCACCACAGTGGTTCTTGGGAACATGTATAACAAGAATCGTGTGAAGTTTGCAGTAAACAGTTTGATTTTATTTTTTTTTAATGAATTTTAAAAATATTTTTACCGACATGAAACACCTACCACGCAACCTCATGTAGACGCGCCATACATTTTAAAGCATAGATGGCGTGACCACGTTTCTCCGAAGCGCAGATGGCGTGACCGCAGTACTTTAAACTGTGCCGTCATCAGTTCTTCCGCAGTTCAGAGCAGTAAAATAATAGTCCTTCGCTGCGATGGATTTAACGCGTTTATTGCAACTATATAATCACTTTTAAATTTACATTTAATCTTAATCTCTATCTCTTGATCTCTATCTCTCAAACAGCCAGACTAACGAATGACTTGAGACACAAATCGAGGCAGAGCCTGTAGAGGCTTTCTTCTGTGTGTCCATAAAAACGCGTGTTTAGCTCAGAAATATTATTATCTCAGATATAATAATTTACTTCGCAGTCGCACTTGCACTCACAACTACCTAATAGCCAATACCTTTGACACACTGCCTATTTTATTATTACTGACCACCTATCAAAATCTGTGTGGCAACGCTGCGCGACTCACGCGACAGCAGAGATAGCGGCGCGCACTCAAGAATTGTATGAGCAAATGCGCCGGCGCGCGCTGCATTTAATTACTTTATTATAGCTTAAATAAAGCGCAAAAAGAAACTACGAGCAATGACCGTCATTGTTCTGTTGTAGTTAAGTCATGAAATTACCAAACATGCGATTAAAGCTGCCTCAAAACTGAGCATGCATGTATTTGTTGACATGGTTTTAAATTGTTATCCAATTTGTGGGCCTTAAAACGTCTTAAAAATGCACATATGTACACCAGGGAAATCTAAATTTTCGGGGGAGCATGCCCCCGTTACCCCCCTTGGAAACTACATTTTCTGACCTCGGTAATTATGAAACCCTGCGTACGGCCCGACTTATATTCTATCTAATGAAATATGAGGTAAAAATAAATGGGACCAAACGCGACTGAATGTAAAGGTTTGTGTCTCGTTATTCTATTAATAACTACCGATTGATTTTGCATTTCTATCAGAAATTAAGAATTATTGTCATTGTAGTGGTGCAAATATCTAAGCTATCTAATACTTTAAATCTCAAGGTTAAATCATATTTTTTTTTTTGTAAAAAATGTTTCTGTAACAGCTGCCAAAAATAGTATATAGCTTTACTGTGTTTTTTTTTTTTTTTTTTTAACAAATTTTCAAAAAAAAACCAAAAAAAAAAAAACCCTTTTGTTTTAGGCAATACGCTGAGATTATTTAATTAATATTAAGTATTGGCCGGCTAACGGATGGCAGACAGAACGGTTATTTTCTCTGCCAACTAAACCTCCAAAGCAAATAAAGTCACAGAACCGTTGTGCGACTGACTCGCAGTATAGGCACACAGATTTGTTTCGTTCCTGAATGAATAAGAGTCTTTGAACAACCCATTAATAGACGATGATTCAGTGACCAATTAATATAGACAGCCACTTGATTTTATTCCTGAATGAATCAGCGCTTTGAACGAATCGACAAATTAATAAATGACTCCTTCTTTAACACAATGACTTACCGCCACCTAGTGGCGATATTACTTTCATAATCCAAGTATTATTTCATCTTGTCATTTCATATTTCTGAATAAAAATGTTGTTTAAAACATTAATCTCATTATATTATACTGTTGTAATTAATGTGTAAATCTATTTACTGTAAGTAGCTCTGAAAGCATCATGCAGTTGACTGATACTGATTTAATTGGTAAAAGCCTAGTGTCATATTATTCTAATTTATTTGACTACATTTAAGAATTTAACATTATAGATAGCATAAATATTTAATAAGATTAGGAAAGAAATTATATATAAAGGTAAAAAAAAAAAAAAAAAAAACCTGAAAATCATTTGTCCCATATGGGAAAGTTAATTTCTGACACTGGTATAGATGCCATTAAATATGAAAACCTTTCATCTCTGGTTTATTGTACAAAGTCTTATTTCAGGGTTTTATTCATATAACTCAAACAAGTTCACCGTAAAATCGTTATGTCAAATTCATATTTCACTAAGGTCAATCACTGAAACATTAGATAATGGCATTATGATATCCGTTGACTGAATAAAAATCATAATAGAACTATAATAGATGTGCTGTGAACATTAACTACGATGGTGGTCAGCAATAATAAAACAGGCAGTGTGTTAAAGGTGTTGGCTATCAGGTACTTGTGAGTGCAGGTGCGAAGTAAATTATTATATCTGAGATAATAATATTTCTGAGCTAAACACGCGTTTTTATGGACACACAGAAGAAAGCCTCTACAGGCTCTGCCTCGATTTGTGTCTCAAGTCATTCGTTAGTCTGGCTGTTTGAGAGATAGAGATCAAGAGATAGAGATTAAGAATAAATGTAAATTTAAAAGTGATTATATAGTTGCAATAAACGCGTTAAATCCATCGCAGCGAAGGACTATTATTTTGCTGCTCTGAACTGCGGAAGAACTGATGACGGCACAGTTTAAAGTTTGCTTGACCAATCAGCGGAAAGGGGCGTTTCATTCCCGCCCACATGTTGAGATCAAATATTCAAATTGTTTATTCATTTTCTACCCCTGAACGAAAAACGAAAAATCAAGCCGAATTCTTGTTTTTCTTTTTGTTTGAAAAAAATGAAAAACGAAAAAGGTGCCGTTTTTCATTTTCCGATTTCATTATTAAATCAAAAAACGAATGACAAAAAGATACACGGACCACCGACCCTACATGCACTTTGCTGGTGAAATTGGAACTTGACACGACACTTGCACTCATTTCATATTTCCAACAGTGTTAATAAAAAATAAAAACTCTCCTGCCCGAAGCTCCCCAGTAACCATTAAAACATAGATTAGCTTGTCCAGAGTTCAATTTGAAGCAAAACTCTTCAGGACTCTGGTTTTCCAGGATCATGTTGTCCACCCTGGCCGGTTTCCGGTGTCAGAGTGAAACCGAAAGTAGTAAAAATAAACAGAAATCATGAACTTACCGCACATTAATAGAACAATCTGAAGCAATTTGTTCTTCATACTGCCGAAGATTCCAGCAAAATCTGATTTCGATGAATATTATTATTAATGCTCAATGTTGTTTCTGAACCACACCCTCCTGACCGACAGCGATGAGTGTTTAAAACCTGATAAACACCAACAGAGAGATATTAATACCGACTGTAACTGATTAATACATTTTCATTATAGTTTATATGCTACTAAAGAAAAATAACTTTTACGTTTCAGATCTGAAAGACTGTAGTGAAGCGCAGAAACCTGTAATGGCGGAGACTATAGCTGTGTCCCAATTCAGGGTCTACACACTTCGAAGTGCATGAAAGGGGTGGGGTTTTGGAGTGGAGGGTTGCCAGGTCTGCGCAACAAAACCATCCCAAAAGTAGTGTAATCATAGTACAAGTGTAAATGTATCCCAATCCCAGACGTGGCAACAATGAGCCGAGTGTCCTTACATGGCTAGCAGCTGTGTGACAGACAGAGACAGTTGATGTTTGTGTGCATTTTAAAGATTTATGACCTGCTGTTGGGTTTTGACACGTTCACTGCCGGCGACGATGGGACACTGGACCAAAATATGTTTAAACTATGTAATGTTAGTTTTATATCATTAGCAAGTTAACCTTGTTTTTTATGTTAAATGAAATGTTAACTTGGAAAATATATAGGCCTACATTCATATTTATACATTTACTCTGTATTTAAGTCTGAATTTAAAGTACAGTATAAGCTACTTTAGAATTTTATTCAACTGCACACCATCTCAGAGACAAATATTGCATTTATGAAAAACTGACGTTTTGCCCAGCAAACAGTACGTTGTGACGACGTTGTCAGTTAGTCGTCATTTGGTCAGCGTGACATTACTTTATGACAACGTTGTGAGGATGTCGTGGTAATGTTCCATTTTTTTTAGAATCTTGGCTAACGTTCCAGAAACGTCGCGGGCACGTCCTCAAAAGACGTTGCTGCTTAATCCCAAAGAGAACGTTGTAGCGATGTGCTCCATTGGTCTCCTGATAACATTCCAGATATGTAACTTTTTGTGTTAAAACTTTACAAAAATTATACAATGGGAATGTACAACATGAATTCATTTTCCAAACCGTGTTTTTGTCTTACCCTGAATCATTATGGTACCCCAGGTAGCCAAAAAGATGTGGGCCAATAATGGCCCAGAACCGGCAAGCCAGAAGAAATAACTAGGCCTTTGTGTTTGCCGGCCCAGATATGGCCCACATCTCCTTTGCCAGAACTGAACCAAAGCAGTGCCATAAGTCCACCAAGCATGAGCCAAATATAATTGTATGGGGCCCAAATATGGCACACTTCTTCTTTGCCAGAACTGAACCAAAGGAGTGCCATAACTCCACCAAGCATGAGCCAAATAATACAATTTAATATGGCCCATATGTGAGCCTTATATGCAATTTTAGTATGGTTGAGTTTTGTTAAAATCTAATAGCCCCTATGTGGCCCACATGCAGCTGACAGTATGTAAAAGTCTTATTAACTCAAAGGTAAATGAAACACTAAACAACAAATGTATACTCAAAACAATTTACTTTCAACAAGTGTTCAAATAATAACAGCTTTAAGAATAAATATAACATGTAAGAATACATTTAAGAATAAATATTACAGCTACTCAGTTGTACTTAATAATTTAAGTGGAATTCAGTTGAAAACATTAAGAATAAATATAATATAAATAATATTCAAAGAGTCTTAGACTATTTTTTTTTTACACCAACATTCATGTTTTAAAGCATGTATTAATGTTATGTTCAACTCTGAGAGTAATAAAAATCACAGAAAAAAAAAATCAGAGTAACTTGTACAGAGAACTTTAAAGAGAAATTGATAAAGTTAAAGAAACTTGAAAGGTAAGTTGAGATGTGTGTTGATGTGCAGGGACGTCTCTAATGAGGGTCGGCAATGTTTTGTTGGGCCTCGCCTTTCTTCAATCGCTCCCTCCTCCCCCCGTCTCGGTCTCCAGCAAGGTGCAACCATTTAATGATGTTGATTCAATGTCTTTATTTGAGGCTTTTTCAGTAAGGGGATTCTGCCTGACTGCACCTGCAATGAAGATAAATTTAAATAATGTTAGCAGCAATACAACCTGGAAGCTAGCGCTGGAGGATAATAGAAAAAAAAAAATCAATAAATATAAATTATTTCCTTTAATATTTTAATTGCAATTATTAACCACTGTATGAAAAAAAACCACAAACAACAACAACAACAACAAAAAAAAACATTTCCAGTATATTTTCAAAAGGAATTGCAAATTGTATTTTTCAGTTTGTGGGCCATAATAATACCATCATTTCTTATGACAAATAATTTAGATTTTGTTTTTAGAATATATTTTTAGAATACTTTTTCACCAACCGGTTAGAATTTACAACACTGTATGTATTCTGCTTTAAAAAAGACATGAACACTTTAATGTAAAAACACACCAACACAGATAGCATAAATGTCACATTTAAGTCCAAAGATGATGAAGAAGATTCAAATAGAAGTGTTTTTACTAACACAAAATAAACTCAAACACAATGATGTGAGACAGCGTGCAAGCACAAACGCACAAACAGCCAAGTACTGAATGCAAGGAGGAACTTAAATACACAGTGATAATGAACTAAATACAGAGGTGTAGGCATGTGCTGGTATGAGACTTTGACAGTATGATTATCTCAAGCAAAAATATTGATTACAGCTTTATTGATTGATTTATTGATTGACAATATATAAAAAACTTTATGCAAAAACAAAACAACTTATAAATAAATAAAAATGCAGTCACTTAAGTGAGCCAGGGATGTGATCAGCTAATGACAAAAAAAAGAGGGAAAACAAGAATAGCTAACCCCATCCCCTGTAATTATTATTATTTTAATTAAATTTATAAAGATATATCTTATTATTCAGTCCATCCAGGATTTCACGATTTTTTTGGGGTGATTTTTGCGATCAAAATGACTAATTTGTGGTGGTAATTTCCAGAAATTTGTGAAAAAAAAAAAAATTGCGATTTTTATATTTTATAATTAGGACATCACATTTACCATAATAGTATTATGTCAGATGCACAATAGTCATACATGATACAAATCACAAACAAAATGCATAAAGCTTATTTATTAACAACACTGACAACAGCACGTAAATTAGGTTACTGTCACTTTAAGACCTACTACAGTAATGACAAAAGTCCCAATCAGTTATTACTGATTGTTTTACGTAAATACTCGCCAAGATGAATATTTTGAAGTAATTGTAGCTATGTGTATTTGTTCAAGCGCTTTAAAGAGAATTCAAAACTCTAAAGGCCTTTGCACACTGAAGGCCTTTGCACACTGAGTCCGAAATTTTCGCATGCGTTTTTTCGTATTCGCAATCCTAAAAATTCGTCACGCACCGAGACCTTGCACACTGAGTCCGATGCGTAATAATGAATGCGTTGCGAAAAAATCGCAAAACAAATCGCAAAACAATACAAAATGAAGTCTTCAAGCAGTGAGCACGATTAGTTGTCTCCTAGAGAAAAAGAAAGAGAAAATATTGGGTCTATTCAATCCCGAGATTGCATAGAGAGAAAGGAGAATTCACCTCATCAAGGAGCTGCGGGATTATCCGAGCGTTTCAAAGTTTACTTCAGAATGTCAGTGGCTCTGTTTGATGCTTTACTACTGGCACAATCTGTCTTTATATTCGGTCTCTTTGTATTCCTCACGTTGTTAGTCATTCAGTGCTGCTGTTTTGTGCTGTAGACGACGTGGATCAACTTGTCAGATGGCATTCTGGATTTTTGCATTCGCGTACGGTGGCTCTGAATTGTCAAAACGTCTCTCAAAATGCGTGCCACGGATGCGAAAAACGCAGAAAATCGAACCTGATCCGAATATTTTTTTGACGGACGAAAGTTTCGGAGGCAGTGTGCAAATGCGATTGACATAACGTGAGGTCGAATTTATTTTTTAACGTGCGAAAGTTTCGCATGCGAATTTCGGACTCAGTGTGCAATGACCTTGAGTCCGAAATTTTCGCATGCGTTTTTTCGTATTCGCAATCCTAAAAATTCGTCACGCACCGAGACCTTGCACACTGAGTCCGATGCGTAATAATGAATGCGTTGCGAAAAAATCGCAAAACAAATCGCAAAACAATACAAAATGAAGTCTTCAAGCAGTGAGCACGATTAGTTGTCTCCTAGAGAAAAAGAAAGAGAAAATATTGGGTCTATTCAATCCCGAGATTGCATAGAGAGAAAGGAGAATTCACCTCATCAAGGAGCTGCGGGATTATCCGAGCGTTTCAAAGTTTACTTCAGAATGTCAGTGGCTCTGTTTGATGCTTTACTACTGGCACAATCTGTCTTTATATTCGGTCTCTTTGTATTCCTCACGTTGTTAGTCATTCAGTGCTGCTGTTTTGTGCTGTAGACGACGTGGATCAACTTGTCAGATGGCATTCTGGATTTTTGCATTCGCGTACGGTGGCTCTGAATTGTCAAAACGTCTCTCAAAATGCGTGCCACGGATGCGAAAAACGCAGAAAATCGAACCTGATCCGAATATTTTTTTGACGGACGAAAGTTTCGGAGGCAGTGTGCAAATGCGATTGACATAACGTGAGGTCGAATTTATTTTTTAACGTGCGAAAGTTTCGCATGCGAATTTCGGACTCAGTGTGCAATGACCTTAAGCCAGCCCCAGCCCACACAACATCTTTATAAGCCATGTCTCAAGACGATGCTCACAGCTGCACAGCTCTTACAACCCAGCGGTTGACCCCCTCATGACAACACTACTGATACTATTCTGACAGACGAATCTGGGCCATCTGATACTGATAAACGATGGTTAGATAAATTCTGCAAAGAACTTGGATATCGCAACCTGAGTTTATTAACGGGTCTGTCTGACACTGCCTCAACTGAAAAGGGGTTCGATGCCCCAGACGGTTGCTTCACCGACCTCGGATTCAAAATCATAAAAACTCTGATTGCCGTACTTCTGCAACATCTCATCAGCGAAAAGCTAAAGGATGACTGTGAAGGCTGCGCAATAAATCATCCGAAGCAACTGCAGCATTCCTGCCTGTTTGAACCACCGCCGTACTTTTTCGACACCCACTTTGACGAGCTGACCCACAAACAGTGGTGTAGTCGGGGCGATACGTACGCATACGCCGTATGCTTAGTTTTTGCTCAGGGCTGTTTGCGTATTACAACTTCTAAGGATCAGTATTTGCGTATACCCACTTGTTTTTTGCTTCGAAAGTCCATAAAATAATGTCCTGTTAGCTTTTCCTTTAACTGTGTGTCCAATGCTGTTGTGATTCTTTGCTGTAATTGGTGCATGAGCACTTCTGCCATTCTACCTTTTCCCGCTCCTGATCGACTAAAAACCAGGCTTCACAGTGTGTGTTCGCTCTGCAGTGAGAGACTCCGATCAACGCCGCTCTGTGTTTTGAGCGGTGCATTGAGCGCACTTCTCTCACTGCAGCATGTGAGAAACATGGTGGTGAGTAAATAAGACTATTAATTAATTATATAGCCTACATCATGCGTTCACAGCTTTTATAAGCGCTAAGCTCCCGTACAAACTGAAAACCATCAGCGCAAATGAAGCCTTGTTTATTTAATGCATTAGTGGTGCGGGAATCATAAACATGCGCTACTCTGAATCTTATTAAGCTCCATCCAGTGTCCATCCCGACACTGATGATAAAATGTGTGATCCATTTGAATTATATTGAGAGTTAAACACTTTGAAACGCTATAGAGAAAGTCAAACGTGATCTAGACTGATGGACAAAATGAACAAAAGACTGAAAAGAGGACAACAAATCTTGCGCCAACAATTATTAGGGAGCTTTTTAAACTATATTCATGACCCACCCTTACTAGAATTTATATAGTTTTATTGTAGTAATTATGGCAAATTTGGCTAACTTGTATAATTTATAACCTATTAAGGGAATTCACTAGATTTATATTACACCTGTGACATCTTCTGTTGTTTCTATAGGCTATGTGTAGGTTGCTATTTTTCATAACAAATGCTTTGATAATGGAAAATGATATAGTTTGACTTCTTATGACACAATGAAGTAGAACATTCTGTCAAACTGATAAGCTTACATGTGCGTAAATAATATAAAACTGAGTTTACATTGGTTACCGGGGAAACAGCTCTATTTCTGCTGCTCCATAAGCGCCACCTACTGACAGAGTGGTTTAAATTTTAATTCAGCCTGACTACTGTTTTTGTTTGTTTGTGACCACATTTTTATAATGTTAATACATTAGATTTTGAATAATTGGCTTTAACACCCTTTTGAATAAAATGAAACTTTAATTTCAGATATCACTTTTCACAGTGAATATAATTCCAAAGCAGCATGTTTAAATAGTCAAACTGTAAAGCATTAAAAATGTCAACCAATTTTAGAATGCACTGAATTTAAGTCTGGGTAATAGTACACCACATATTTTTTTAGGACTACACCACTGCCCACAAACTGTTTAAACCTGTTCTACGAGCCATCATAGCCTACGCCCTACACAGGTCTGGCTTAAAGTCTCATCCTCAGCAACCTCAAGGAACAGCCGGAGCTATTCTGCACGAATTAAAAGACGAGCCATTCATCACTGCAAAACTACAAGAAATCAGAGACAAATTTCTGGACAAATTCTGTGAGAATGTTGTGCACAACACCGTCGATCTCTGGCAAGGTTTCTCAATTGTGAATGGAGAGTGAGCAAGATCCCACCATCACCACCATGGGTGCTGTATGTAGTTAAAGGTGCATCATAGATAATCTGTTTAAAGGAAGCCTCACGTGTATCAAAATGAAAGAAATACGTGTGTCATATCAGAGGGGTGGCTGATTCATGGGATGATTTGTTAATGGGGCTGAACCATATTGCGAGATGATACGAAATGTTCTGGAGGTGATGACTCAATGTAGCGAAGGCTTTCGCCTCAGTGACATCCTCTGTATCTACACAGATGTAGCAGATGTTTGTGTTGAATTGGTTAGAAATCGTGATGTTGATTCTGACACCATCTGGATATCCAGCTCCAAGCGGATCTCGTTGACATGTCGGCCTACTCCAAAGACAATGATATCTGCTAACGTGCATCGATGCATTTAGCAAGTATGCATGGGCTTGTGTGTTAAAGAATAAGAGCGGGGTGAAAGTAACTAAAGCGTTCTCATCTATACTCCAAGATGGCCGCGTACCTCAGAAATTGCAGACGGACCAGGGAAATGAATTTTTCAACAAACATTTTAAGATGTGATGAAAAAGCATAACATTAATCATTTTGCAACAGCTACTGATTTGAAAGCCAGCGTCGTTGAACAATTTAATAAAAATGCTAAAAAGGCGATTTTTAACGGCTACAAATTCCCGGCGTTACATAGACGTTTTACGAGATATTTTGCAGGGGTACAACACCAGTTATCATCGTAGTATTAGAATGAGACCGGTGGATGTCAACAAAGAAAATGAGGGTCTGGTGTTTCAAAATCTGTATGGAGATATAAAGAGGAATGAAAAAGCAGTATTTAAAGAGTTACAAAAAATACTTGTGAGCAAAAACAAAGCGTTTAAGGTGGAAAAGATTTTAGGGGAGAAAAATAAGGGGCGATCTACGCTTGTCTTAGTGAAATGGTTAGGATGACCATCGAAATTTAATAGTTATGTAGACAAAAAAACTCTGGTGGACTTGCAATCGCCTTAAAACACTTGAACGCGTACAGGATTAGATCATTTGAGTAAACAGGATACCGTGGGCGACGACAGATTCTACGTAACGCTACTATGCAACGCTTCTTTGTCGGTTTATCCGGAAAATCGTATCTCTAGTTACAGAACAAGGTTAGCAAGTCCTATCAACTTGAAAGGTAAATGCGCACTCGTTGAAATGGAATATCCTAGAAGTTGGTACTTCTTTAGCGATGAAGACGGAATTTTCACTCTACACACCGGCCCCGCACCCGTCCCTAATCATACACAGCCTAAATCTGACAAAGGACCATTTAAAGAATTACCAGGGATTTTTTATACATCAAAGAATATATAAATACCCGGAGGGTATTGTGACGTGATCCGTGAAGTAACATTCTCATACCGACAGCTGTATTCATGTACACAAAATGTATCTGGTCATGAGACCTAACATCACAGTATGCTTCTTTGGGAAACTTGCCAATATTTTAGGAATGAAACCGGATGAAACTCTCGGACCGGCCTACAAGAAAGATGCTGATTTTACAAAGAGTCAAACTACATACGCTCCTCATCAAGCCGATATCAATGCGGGGTTCTATACCATGTACGTTTACACCAACATTATCCAATATCAGTCGGTCTGTGATTTGTATGTCCCCCTTTTGAGATGTGTACATATAACGGGTGAAAACAATGATATCGTCAGTGTTAGATACAACAAACCGCATTACGCGTCGGTCAACAAGGAGCTCATCACAGATATTACCATTGAACTGAAAGACAACCAAAACCGCGAAATACCATTTTCTTACGGTAAAGTCGTCGTAAAACTACACTTTAAACCAGCGAACCAGTCCATTTTTAAAAAAATGTCATATTACAACCCCTGAGGGATGGATGCTACTGAATATATTAACTATTACCAAAATCAAGCTCTACCGGGGTATTCAGGGGTGGTGTTATGTACGGGGCGGGGTTAGGGGGTCTGTTTAGGATGGCCATACCACTGTTGAAAAGGGGGTTCAGTATCGCTAAACCCCACCTAAAATTGGCTGCTAAAAATATAGTATCCAACGTCGTCTCAAATGCATTGTCAAGAACGTATAACAATAACGCTAAATCTCAAGACGATAGGGGTCAAAGCGGCATTCATGACCATGATGAAAACATCCGTTGTATTCTAGCCCATGCCTTATCCCTGACTTTTCGTAGAAAACGTCTAAAAAGAAACGACCGATTGACACTTCACTGTGGTTTGCAGCATGATGAATATCCACCTCTCAAGTCTTTTTTACATACTCGAGTCATTCGATCGAAGAGTTTGAGTAGGTCTTACTCTGTCGGAAGTATGCGTTATTGTGTGTCAGAGCCAGTGTGCTTCTTTCGAGATAATGCGTTTTGAAGACGTCCATACAGCACGATGCTAGAGTAGTAAAGCTGAATGGATCAATTTGGGGATGGGGAAAATATCCTTTTTCCGTAGTCGTTAAGTTTAGCACTTAAGTTTAAGTTTAACATTCTCATACCGACGGCTGTATTGTCTCACGATCCTTTAAAAAACAAAATGTATCTGGTCACGAGACCTAACATCACAGTATCCTTCTTTGGGAAACTTGCCACTATTTTAGGAATGAAACCGGATGAAACTCTCGGACCGGCCTACAAGAAAGATGCTGATTTTACAAAGAGTCAAACTACATACACTCCTCATCAAGCCGATATCAATGCGGGGTTCTATACCATGTACGTTTACACCAACATTATCCAATATCTGTCGGTCGGTGATTCGTATGTCCCCCTTTTGAGATGTGTACATATAACGGGTGAAAACAATGATATCTTCAGTGTTAGATACGACAAACCGCATTACACGTCGGTCAACAAGGAGCTCATCACAGATATTACCACTGAACTGAAGGACAACCAAAACCGCGAAATACCATTTTCTTACGGTAAAGTCGTTGTAAAACTACACTTTAAACCAGCGAACCAGTCCATTTTTTTAAAAAAATGGCATATTACAACCCCTGAGGGATGGACGCTACTGAATATGTTAACTATTACCAAAATCAAGCTGGTGGTGCTCTACCGGGGTATTCAGGGGGTGGTGTTATGTACGGGGCAGAGTTAGGGGGTCTGTTTAGAGGTCTGTTTAGGATGGCCATACCGCTGTTGAAAAGGGGGTTCGCTAAACCCCACCTAAAATCGGCTGCTAAAAATATAGTATCCGACGTCGTCTCAAACGCATTGTCAAGAACGTATAACAATAATGCTAAATCTCAAGACGATAGGGGTCAAAGCGGCATTCATGACCATGATGAAAACATCCGTTGTATTCTAGCCCATGCCTTATCCCTGACTTTTCGTAGAAACCGTCTAAAAAGAAACGACTGATTGACACGTCACCGTGGTTTGCAGCATGATGAATATCCACCTCTCAAGTCTTTTTTACATACTCGAGTCATTCGATCGAAGAGTTTGAGTAGGTCTTACTCTGTCGGAAGTATGCGTTATTGTGTGTCAGAGCCAGTGTGCTTCTTTCGAGATAATGCGTTTTGAAGACGTCCATACAGCACGATGCTAGAGTAGTAAAGCTGAATGGATCAATTTGGGGATGGGGAAAATATCCTTTTTCCGTAGTCGTTAAGTTTAGCACCGCGGGCATCTTAGACAGTGCCATTGGTATGAATGCGTAGCTGTCGATGTACCGCTGTGCAAAAGTTTTGTCGTACATGAAGATTAATTTACAACCTTGCATTATGACATCTAACGCAATCCCTGCATTGCAAAAATACTCCAGAATTAGAAATGAATCAAATCAAATCAAATGAAGCAGTATTCTTTGTATCGCGGCTGTCTGAATTGCGTGATTAACTGCGCTATACAGCCGGGACCTTCTGCTACAAATTTTTCTCCTTCAAAAGTGATCGCGCAAACAAAATTGGCTATATGTTTTCCATTTTGATAACGCGTTTCAAAATCATAGAAAATGTAATTATTGTTAGGTTCCTTGGGTACTATGGGTTGTATGAAGCATTGGTGTAGCCCATGATCGTGCAGATCTTTGCCTCAATGGCCGCAACGGTTGGGACTACATTTGTGTTGAGCTCTCTTACCTTGACCTATCACATTGAATCGTTTGTTATACAGTCCGCAATATTTTATAGCGTCGCACGGTGCTTTTTCCCATACAGGGTGTGTTTTTTATGGGCATTGTAACAGTAACTCGACTTACAAAATCGCAAACAATCGGGGCAATGCATGGTTCTTTTGGGATGTTTGTAACAATCAGCGTCAAAACATACGTTGCAGACGTGCTTGCATTGATGATTTCTAGGGGTTGAGTACCCTTTGAAACAAAATTCGCATACATAGTAAATGCCGACGAATGCCGTCAAATTCAGAATCCTATAGCAATGATCATTGTACAAATAGAGACATACCGTTTTAGGGTGAGGTTCATAGTGATTTTTGTAAGTTTCCAATGCACCGACATTCGTCCTGTAAAAAAACAACAATTTTAATGTCTAAGAGACTTTCAAACGCATTTAAATAACCAAAACCAATTTTGTTTTGAATTGAGAAGCCTGCGTCATTGTGGATGGACACTGCCAGTCTTTCTAACTCATTCTCGGGCGATTGCAGATTGAGGAAATGCGCAAGGCAGAGAGAGAAGCATCATTTATTTGATATATTCGTGGGGCAAAATAACGACATCTTTTTGTGTTTGATGACCTGATCAAGTGCTAAATCTGTAAGTTTATGACGCCGACCCCCTCCTCGCCTGTTCATGGCCACGTCAACTTCGACCGCGAGTGCATCATCCGTCAATATCTGTTCATCACTTTGTAAAACTCTCTCAATTTGATCGTAAATAGATTGACGTCGTAATTATTCCGATCTGTTAAAATGGTTGAATGGGTGATGACAGAGAAGACCCCATTAGGGTCATATTGATTATGCTGGCATCACCGCCAATGTCTCTAGCAAAGGCCACTATTTTGCTAAAAGCATTGTGTAAAAAAATGTGGTACGACGAGAAATCTGTGGAGTTAATCTCTCTCAGATTCAGCAGTCTTCGTAATTGTACGCTATTGAAATGAGGTCTCGGTAATACGTGGTAACCATTTACTTCCCCGCCCTCACGAATCAAAGTATCAATGTCTGGCTGTGTTAGTCGTGACGTACCTGTAGGGGGATCAGGGGGTGATGCACTGCTGGTTGATGGTCGCACCAGAACTGCAGGCTCAGCCGTGACAGTAGATGCATTACCTGTTGATCTGTGACTATTATTTAAAGCTCCGCCATCTTGTGCGAATCGTATGTTGCATGTGTTTAATAATTTCTCTAATCATTCGGACAGATTAATATCAGGAATCTGGTCAATAGAAGATTGCAGTGTTCCAAATTAGAAGTTTGTTTATCATTAAAAGTTGATTCTACAAAATCTGGATACATATTTTTCAATTGTTGTAATCTTTCACACAAGAAATGCGGATTTGGATTTTGTATTTCACGCATTCTCTGTAACAAGCCTGAGAGAGTTTGGTCTGGTTGACTGACGGTTAATTGTCTTTCTCTCAACTGATCATTTAATTCTCTAAGGATACGCTCATGATTCTCTTCGACACGTGTCTGCAATCTATGGAGAGATTCCTCTAATGACTGATTCAGCTGATATAAGCCATCTAATATTTAAGGAATCAATGCATTAAGATGCTTCAATCTGTTATGAACTTCAAAAAACTCTGCAGCTATTCTGTCACAATTGAATTGAAAGTGGTAATCCAATTTGTTATGAATTGCTAAAAATTCAGAGGAGATTCTGTTTTGATTCTCTTTGAAGTGGCCGTCCAATCTGATATTAATGTCATCCAATCTGCTATTAAGTTCATCAAATCGCCTATTAATGGCGGATGTACTGTTACGTCTCTCTATGGCCTCATCCTCTAATCTTTTAATGATTTCACGACACAGAGTCCGAACATCATCCGCTCATCATTTCAGCTCTTCTTCCCCCGCACTTCTTCTTCTTCAGCTTCTTCTTCTTTTGTCGCTACGTAAAAAGGATATGGCGTCTGCCTGCCTCTCACTGTATCCTCATCGTATCGATCACTGGTCCATGACAAACGATCCCATTCGACGACCTGTGATTCCGTCCAGGATAAAACGTCATCCACACTCCTGACGTGTCTATCTCTATAGATTATTTTTAAAAACCATTAAAGCAGATTTTCCACATTAATGGATGTCATGCTGTGGAATACATTGATTACTATAACTGTAAATCTGAAAATAAGATTAAGAGTCTTACCCTGAGGAGTTTGGTGTGAATTAGATCCTATTATGTTTTTCCGCTTCCTCCGAGGTTCAACGACGGATACGTCAGACTCTGTGTCTGAATCTGGGCTGCGTTCAGCCCCGAGAAAACGTTGCAAAACGTTTTTTAAACGGAAACGGTGGTGCACTGAACACCCTGTTCTGATGACGCAAGAGTTGAAACTATGGCAGCTGAGAAGGCCATACGTGTTTAATACTACAAAATGCACTCGATGTTACAGTCACTGCCCTTGCCGTTCAGAATAAAAGAGAACAACCTAATCGAGTGAAGGGATTTGTGGAAACTTATAATTATTGTTATACAACATTTGACTTTCACTTCATGATGAAAAGACAAACATTTCAGGTGAAGGATAATCCACTTCTTACCTCCGAGACAGTGTTGATCTATATTATTTTTATTGTTTGTATAGGCTTATATATATATATATATATATATATATATATATATATATATATATATATATATATATATATATATATAGTAATATTTACCAACTATACTCCTCTGATTATAGAAAAGTTTATTAAAGTGTCACATCACAATACAACGGCAAAATATATAAGTATAGTATTTTTATGTTACATTAATACCCAATGTGTGAGCTGTCTCTTTAATACCGCGTGGTTTAGGCTATACATCTTGCCACTGATTGGGCTGACATTTCTGACACACCCACCAAACAAGAGAAAACGTATCTCAAACCCGTTGCACACAGGTTGCACACCGTTGCAGACCGTTTACAGGAAACATGTCGTTCAACCCGGAAAACGTAGCAAAACGTTGCGCACCGGTTTGAGCTTGAACGTGCCCCTGATGTGCGGTCAATTATTTGTTCAGCACAGCCGATGTCTCTATCTGTATAAAATAAAAATAAATAAAAACACCAAAACTACTTTCTATATCAAATGTAATGCTGTGAATATTGTAATATTTTCTAAAAAAAAAAAAAATAATAAAAGAAAGATAGCCTTACCATTAATTACATTAACCGGAGGTGTTTGGCATGAGGTAGAGTCATCTATGTTTCCCGTTTCCTGGGAGGTACATTGACACTCACCTCAGGTCTACCGGTTCAGCAGTACTGATTTGCCCCGCCGGAGAACTCGCTGACGTGTAAGTAGGCAGAGCGTCTCTTATCCAATCAGCATCGCTGGTGCTAGGACCGTGTTCTTCAAAATCCTGCGTCAGATCAATAAACCCTGGTTGTGTCACTAGAAGTGCTCTTTCTATAAAAGTTAAATATGATTAATATTTTACATTAACATTATATCATATTATTTGGAGAAAAAAAAAAAAAAAAATTACCTGAGTCTTGATGTGTACATCATCCGGGGTCTCCGTCACTTTAAACAAATTACAATTTGGTAAATTTCATTTTGTATAAATAAATAAAAAATAAATAAAATATGCACTTACAGAGATGTATGGCAGTGAATGCATCCTGTTCAACATTTGATCCTATTAAATATATAAAAAGCCTGCTATAAATTTACACAAATAATAAGATTCATATTCAAACATTACAATTAACAATAAACCAGAATTTATCTCAATTAAGTGTTTCAAAAAAAAAGAAAAAAAAAGCAGCAGTTTGTCGCCATCTTGTGGTTCAATATAGAAACAACAATACAGAACCCAAGCATACTTTTAACAGAAGCAAAAATTGTATTAAATGGCTAATATTATGTTTAACTTTACAAATGAAAAAGGTAGAAAAATAGTTAAAACAGATTAAGCCAGAATTAAAACAGATTAAGCCAGAATTTATCTCCATTAAAACATCACATCAAAAAAAGCAGCACTTTGGCTCCATCTAGTGGACAATGTGTAGAGATGCAGCATCATAGCATCGAAGCAAAAGTATTCATACTTTATAACTTTCTAACAGACGTTTTTATATAAATTAATAATAAAATCATATAGACAATATATCATCAGTGTGTGAAAGCCATTTACACAGCATTAAGAAAAACTTTTTTTCCACATATTGCCTGTAAAAATCACAGGATCATTAACCCCTGCTTATCATACAAGTCTCCAATTGCGTAACTGGACTGAAAAACTACATTTTGTCTCATACAAGTATATGTCAGCATGATCGGAGACTTATGGATGCCAATAACAGCCGGACATAATGCTGCAATCTTAACAAGCTACATATCAATGCATAAAAACAGTTGCATATAAATTTTCGGCAATTATGAAAACAATATGTTGAGCGAATAACGAACATAGTTCATTAAACAATAACAGAAAAGATTAAATGATAAATCGGTAGAAGCTTTTCCTCTTTTCAATGAAATACGTTCATCCTTACTAAAACATGTGCATTTTAAAAGCCACAGCTTAAATATTAAAAAGAAACTCGCCGATCGCTGACATCTTTTTCAGAGAAAAGCAGCTGCAGATTTAGTTCAGCTCGCAGAGAAGTGTAGCCGAGATTTGACACAGTCCACTTTATATACAGACTCCGTCACAGCAGGGATTAAAGTTTGTTTTAAACACTACTGAGTGTTTTTCCCTTGGACTGCCTTGTGATTTATCTGACTGTTTCCTGGATTACTCTGGCCTGACCCTTTACCTGTCCCTGTTTCTGATTATGTTTTGCCTTGGACATTGTGATTGCTGGTATCTGACCCCTGACTGTACGACTACGATTGTTTATAATAAAGCTGCATATGGATCCCATCGATACAATGATATAAATGTTATGAAGTGGTTTTGTTTGCTGGTTACATCTGAAACTGATTGTTAGGGTTTAGTGCCTCTAAACTTTCTACTGATCTTGTGATACTGCAGCATTTGCTTCATCAGTGTCATGACAATCTGATCATCTGAAGAATTAAAAAAACAAAACAAACACAGGACTGAGTTTGGACACGCTGAACTATTGTGTCATTCAGACACACACTGACATCAAGAATCCACGTATGAATCTCAGCAATGGTGACAATCAACAAAAAGCTAGTGCTATAGTATGGTAGAGTACGCATAACCTGTTTTTGCAGAGTTCAACATGTTCCTGGAACAACATTCAAATCAACCAATCAGATTTGAGGGACACGTATTTATTTATTTAATTTTATATTTTGCACTTGCACTTACTACTTTAGTACTTACAGTAATGTGGTATTATATATTGTATTATGTCAAATTGACTTCTGTTTGTATTATTCTAATCTGTAAGTTATTCGTATTAAAGCATTTACTGAATGAATAAATAAATTAATGAATGTTGATGTAAGATATTGTCAGAGATACAGCTGTTTCCTTTTACACAATATCAATAAATATACATTTGTAGATGAACATTTCTTTTTAATATTAAGATGTCATGTGATATCTGTTGGTTCATACTGTATATTCAGTAACTGATGTACAAAATCAAATCTTCAGAGACTCTTGCCAGTTACAGCTGAAATCTGGAGAATTACAGTTACTTTATACTCTGTTCAGGAAAAATACAGTAAAAACTTTCTGAATTCATTAAAATGGTAATTTACTCAATCCTAAGCATGAAGATTTCATTTAAAGTTTCATTTTTGTTTTTTTTAAAAGAAAATATATTAATAAAACATTTTGACTCAACCTGCATGCATTAAAAGCAGCAGTCAGTGTAATAAGATCAAAGCCACTGGAAGGCAAGCCTGCGACCATTACCCAAAAAAGCGTATTGGCTAATGCTAACGCCCCGCGGTACGCAGGGAATGAGACCGGAGGCTGTTTTTTGAATGGATATCAATGGATGAGAGGCTTCACTATTGATTAAACAGCTTTTGTGGGGAAATAGCTAATCATTTCATTAATCAACAGCCTGTTCGCTAATCTTCAACATGTTTTACACTAAACAATACTTTCATATATGTAGATTTTAGCTTGATAAAAATGTATTTTTTCAAGAGAAGGCAGACTAGAGAATGTTGTGCCTGACGTCACTGCCGTTACCTGATAGGCTGAGAGGTGTCACATGTGATTAAGATAGCCGTTACGCTCTCACCAATGGTAAGAGATACAGACCCTCTCATCTCCCTATTATATACAATCTCTGATATGATGGTGAAGTGAGGGGTCACAGGTTTACAACCTTGCAGAAAAAACAGACTGACCTATCAGGGTTTTCATCATGAGATTAGGGTTCAGCTGGTTAGAATAGGAAATAACATAATTTCGTGTTCAGACACAAGGGGGAGATAAAGCGCTGAATCTGGGTCTTCTGGAGGGAAAAACTGGCTGATGACACACAATCATTTCATCATTTGTGTTTTGATCCACAAATACTTCTCTAAGATGTTTACTAAAGATCTAGAAATCTGGAAAATCAACTGATAAACGTGTTAGAAAATCAGTTAGTCTCAGAGCAGTCTTCAGCTTAGAGAGACGCAGATGAACAAACACAGATGGACGTCTCTGAGATGAACGTGTGTATCAGGGGGTGTCATTTTACTCAGATCTTCATTTTTGAGGCCATGAATGTTAATGCATGATGTGTTAAATATGAAGGTAAGATATATCAAAAATAAAGATCATCATAATAATAATATTGGTCTATCAGAACAGTTAACCATCTGCAGACCCCTTTATATACGTACTTTCCATATTCATTTCAAACTTGAGATTCACTGACTGGAACACAGACCATCTCCAAACACACACACTAACTTCTGTTCACTGTAGTTCTCAGTGCTTTAGAAATGATACACATAATTTCAGAGGTCTGACACTGACAGGACGCCATCTAGTGGCTGCTAAACCTCTCTGAACACACGCACTGACCCCAATGTACCTCTGCTGGAGCTGAACAGGATTGTGGAGGATCAGATCTGATTCAGATGAAGCTGCTGTCTTCAGGCTGCTCATAGCTGGTCTATCAGGTTTTGAGGGGTTTGACCTCTCTTTTTGTGTAACTGTCAGGCTGTGACCACTGACCAGCTGAACACCAGCTAGACCAGAGCAAAAACAAACCAAGACCTGCTAATCGTCTCAGGCTGGTTTTACAATCACAAGACAATGATACCCTTAATGATACCATCACTCTCCTCTCGTGAAGAAATACAACATGTCCTTTGAAATATTTGTATTTGCTCAAAAATGTGATTGATTTATGTAGGCATAACTTTCTTCTTTCTGATGAACATAATATGAGAAATATTAATAAATATCCTGACGCATCCAAGCTTTATAATGAACAGTGAACAGGATCAATGAGTTTGAGCTGAAGAAAGTGTCTCCATCCACATCATCCATCATAAACTCCACACGGCTCCAGGGGTTAAAGGGTTAGTTCACCCAAAAAAATAATGTCATTTATTACTCACCCTCATGTCGTTCCACACCTGTAAGACCTTCGTTCATCTTCAGAACACAAATTGAGATATTTTAGTTGAAATCTGATGGCTCAATGAGGCCTTCATAACCATCAATGACATTTCCTCTCTCAAGATCCATTAATGTACTAAAAACAAACTTTGGAGCGTTATGAATCAGTGTGTTGAATCAGCAGTTCGGATCACATGTCAAACTGCTGAAATCACATGACTTTGGCGCTCCGAACAGCTGATTCGACACACTGATTCATTATGATCCAAAGCTTCATGAAGCAGTGTTTGGAAATCGGCCATCACTAAATAAGTCTTTTTTTTTTTGGCGCACCGAAAATATTCTCGTCACTTTATAATATTAATCTTGAACCACTGTACTCACATGAACTGATTTAAATATGTTTTTAGTACCTTTATGGATCTTGAGAGAGGAAATGTCATTGCTCCCTATGAAGGCCTCACAGAGCCATCGGATTTCATCAAAAATATCTAAATTTGTGTTCTGAAGATGAACGAAGGTCTTACGGGTGTGGAACGACATGAGGGTGAGTAATTAATGATATTATTATCATTTTTGGGAGAACTGGGAGAACCTTTAATGGCTTTTCCTAATTTAACTGTCTGACAACTGGGTGAACATAAAATTACCATGATTAAATGTTTTAAATGTCCTGTACACATTCTGTGGCATCAATAATATTTGGGGTCATTTTGGGGTTGGATGAGATTGAGAATGTTATAAATAATATATAGTAATAATAACAATATAACTTGCAAATCATGCAAGCAACACCCTAGTAATTGAGCTGAGTAACTTAGTGACTTTATAGCAACACCTTAGCAACCACTCTGAGTACCTTAGATACCCTAGCAACCACATACCACATAACAACACCTGAGCAAACAACCTTAGTACCCTAGCAACCGCATAGCTACACCTTAACAACCACCCTGAGTACCTTAGCATCTGCATTACAACACCCTAACAACCAATCCGAATACCTTAGCAACACCCTAGCAACCAACCCAGGTACCCTAGCAAGCGCATAGCAAAACCATAACAACCCCCCTAAATATCTCAGCTTTTTTTAATATATTACAGGGCTATTCACATCCCTGCAAACATGCCCCTGCAGGGCCATGCTGACTCGTTGCAGGCACAGTGCTGTAGGTCCAGCCCACACCAAACCTAAACAGGCCCAGTGCAGCTTTCCCAGGCGAGGCCTACAGCTTTGTGCCTCCATCTTAAAACAGTCAAATGACTGGAATAAAGTAAAATCTCTTTATTTAAATAAGCTGAAAACACTGTCACATGACCAGCAGCAGAACATTAAACACTAACAGATCTGTCTAGATCTCAACATCTTCACTTACTACAATCCAGTTTGACTATTTCTTTCATACTAAACTTTTAGATGTTGATGTTTTATTGAAAATCACTGTTGAAGTCACCGTTATGGAGGTCAGTGTTTGCTTTAGTTGGTCTCTTGACCCTTGACCTCCTAACTTTAATGTTTCTCTGGCTGCTGTAACTGTGTGTTTCTGAAACACTTTTGATTAAACAAAAACTGCAAGAGAAACTCTGGTTAGATGAAGTTGATATATATATATTTACTGGGGGTTTAAGCTGCAGATATATATATATATATATATACACACACACACAAATAAATAAATAAATAAATAAATAAAAGGTTTAAGTTGTAGGGTCTAATTGAGTTTCATTGCTCAATATTTAAAATAATTTTCTCATGCACTGTATTTCTGCTGGTTTTCACACTTCATCTCTCTCACACACATTCACATGCAAATACACACAAACATCAGCTCCTTTTTGACACTTGTGGCTCCTAAAGGCATCAGTGACGTTTGAAACTGTTTATGAACGTTTGTTTTAGCAGAAGCGTATTAAACCACAGTGTGTTTAAAGGTTAAAGTGTCTCTACACTCACAGTTCTTCTCTCTTATCGACTCTCAATTGATCTCTTGCTATTATATTTGCTCAAAAATGCATGTTTAGTTGATGTAAATCACTCAGATCGCTGAACTGAACTCATCTGTGGTTGTTTTGCTGTGAGCTGTTGAAAGACACACCTGACATCTGTGGTTTGGTTGAGTGTAGTTTGTGTGGACAGATCTCAACCAAACGATTAACTGAATCTGAGTTTAACAGCAGAAAGATGAATGTAGAGACACTTGATCAGACCAAACATCTGTGGATTCAACCGACATGTGAACAAATGTGCTCAAATATAGTCATGATGAGAGATAAAGATCACAGTAAGAGCAGAGATGAATATAAACTGAAGAAATGACTCAAGTTCACACGTTTATTTTTGAGACCGTGTGATTAGTTTATTTTTCGTCTAATTTCACACTCATGTTTTTCACACTTAATTTTTTCCACTCCAGTGGTCAACATCTTCTTCAAACTGTTTAACAGTGTTTTCACACACAGCTGTGATGAGATCCATGTTTATCTGGTATACTCAATAAACAACTCCATAGGAACCACTCTGAGTACCTTAACAACCACAAAACAACACTTTAACATGCTACCAACATAAATCATTCTAACCTGATAACAGCTGCTAATCAAGACAGCAATGTGTTAAATTATTGCTATCTGTTTTTTTTATTTTTTTTATTTACAGGGCTATTCACATCCCTGCAAACATTTATGCATTTACATTTATGCATTTGGCAGACGCTTTTATCCAAAGCGACTTAGATTGCATTAAACTATACTTTTTTTTGTATCAGAGTATGTGCAATCCCTGGGATCAAACCCATGACCTTGGCATTGCTAGTGCCATGCTCTAACCACTGAGCTACAGGAAAGCATGCTCCTGTGGGGCCCATGCTGGCTCGTCACAGACACAGTGGTCTAGGTCCAGCCCACATCAAACCTAAACAGGCCCAGTGCAGCTTTCTCAGGCGAGGCCTACAGCTTTGGGCTCAATGCGCCTCTCTATGATCAGCCCACACCAGAGAACTGCCCACATTAACCCATGATGGTCCAGTGTGGATCAGCCCAATCGGGCCCAGAGCAACTTTAAACATTACAAAAATAATCTGTAATTAATACAATAACAAAACAGTTAGATGATAAAACGGTCAAATGACGGGAATAAAGTAAAATCTCCTTATTTAAATAAGCTGAAAACACTGTCACATGATCAGCAGCAGAACATTAAACACTAACAGATCTGTCTAGATCTCAACATCTTCACTTACTACAATCCAGTTTGACTATTTCTTTCATACTAAACTTTTAGATGTTGATGTTTTATTGAAAATCACTGTTGAAGTCACATTTATGGAGGTCAGTGTTTGCTTTAGTTGGGCTCTTGACCCTTGACCTCCTCACTTTAGTGTTTCTCTGGCTGCTGTAACTGTGTGTTTCTGAAACACTTTAGATTAAACAAAAACTGCAAGAGAAACTCTGGTTAGATGAAGTTGATCACTTTATTGATGATTCAATGGTCAGAATCAGAGAGATTTATATTTTACAGAGTGTGATTTAGGGAATGTTTGAGTGACAGACGCCCCTGCAGTCATTGACCATTTCTTTTTTTAACGATCATTAGTCGTTATTTTCATTAATGGTAAATGTTTGGCACCCTGTGCTGCCAGATTTATTATTGTAGATTAATATTGAGGGTCCAGTGAGGGATTCCTGGGGTTAAGTGAGGGCTGCCTGTGGAGGGCCACCCACTAACAGGTGCCGTGATGAAGAGATGATCAGTGTTATTCACTTCACCTTTGTGTGTGTATATATATATATATATATATATATATATTTTTTATATTTATTATATATATATATACACACACACATACACAAATACATAAATAAAAGGTTTAAGTTGTAGGGTCTAATTGAGTTTCATTGCTCAATATTAAAATAATTTTCTCGTGCACTGCATTTCTGCTGGTTTTCACACTTCATCTCTCTCACACACATTCACATGCAAATACACACAAACATCACCTCCTTTTTGACACTTGTGGCTCCTGAAGGCATCAGTGACGTCTGAAACTGTTTATGAACGTTTGTTTTAGCAGAAGCGTATTAAACCACAGTGTGTTTAAAGGTTAAAGTGTCTCTACACCCACAGTTCTTCTCTCTCATCGACTCTCAATTGATCACTTGCTATTATATTTGCTCAAAAATGCATGTTTAGTTGATGTAAATCACTCAGATCGCTGCACTGAACTCATCTGTGGTTGTTTTGCTGTGAGTTGTTGAAAGACACACCTGACATCTGTGGTTTGGTTTAGTGTGGTTTGTGTGGACAGATCAACTGAATCTGAGTTTAACAGCAGAAAGATGAATGTAGAGACACTTGATCAGGCCAAACATCTGTGGATTCAACCGACATGTGTGAACAAATGTGCTCAAATATAGTCATGATGAGAGATAAAGATCAAACTAAGAGCAGAGAGGAATATAGATTGAAGAAATGACTCAAGTTCACACGTTTATTTTTGCGACCACGTGATCAGTTTATTTTTCGTCTAATTTCACACTCATCATTGTTTCCACTCCAATTAAAGTAATCAAATGTAAAATGACACATTCAGTGTTATTTTACATTGGTTACCTTAATTTCTGTAGTCTTTATTGTAAATATTAATACAGATCAATTCTTACCATTAAAGTTACATATAAAACATATTTCAGTCAAGAGCTGAAAATTATTTTCTTTGTCTTTTGTTCTTTGATTACAGTTTTTCTCAGTCGCTTTGGTGCATTTCTCACATCACTATTTACATTTGCACAACAGTTAATGTGGTTCTCAAAACAATTAGTACAAACTGCAAAACCTAGTTGAAAACCTGCAAAAGCGTATCACTTGCTCAAAATGGATAGCTCATTCCTCAAAAGCAAGTATTCATGTCAATGAAAGTGTCAGTGTCATCAAGATGAAAAGTCCTGACACCATTGTTTATGAACAAGATAGTCAAATGGCTTCGTCATGTTTTCATTATGACAGTTTACTCTGTCAATGTTTTTCAATGCAGAAAAGTCAGATCTTGGTGACACTACCTGAAAATGCTCAAGACAGCACTATATACTATTTGCACAGCCATTTGAAAAATACAGTAAAGTTATACATTACTGTATTTAGTGAGGTAACTGAGTACAAGACACTGAATATGTATGTTTCACATTTTTACTGCATATGCTCTTTGCAATTCTGATTTGTTCACAGCATTGTGCAAAAGAAGAAATTCACCCTTATTTGCAACAAACATAAACTCCCTTTGGGTAGAGCTGTGCACAACTGTAAACAATATTGCAGTACATATGGCAAATCTTTACTGTAACACTACTGTACACTACAATACACTAAATGTGTGATGCAGTAAAGCTGTACGTCTAAATGTAAAACGTACAGTGACAAGTTCTTGTCCCACTGCACTGTATGACACAATGACAGTAGTGCAGTGCAGATTGCTTTGTGCTGAATTACTGTCCATTTATACACACCTGTTCTCCCGACGAAATGTTTGAATAATTGAATTTACAGTGGTTCTCCCAACATTTGGCTGCACCCTTCGACCAGCCTCAGCCATTGTGAGGCCGTGATTGACAACATGATCCACAATTGTAGCCCTGATTTCATCAGGGATCTGCCTATATACTTGGCCTCTTCTTCCTCTTCCCCTGTTTTGTCCCCTTCCCCTTCCTCCCCGCACCTTTACCCCTCTTCCAAAAAAAAAAAAGTGGGAGTTTATGGGATTCAGCTCTGACAGTGATTGTAGAGAAGTGGCTTATCATTGGTTGCAACTAATGCTTCACACACCCCTTCTCATCAGTGAAAATTGAGATTCACTTGAGAGAAATCGTTCAATTTAGAAGACATTTTCAGGAAAAAAAAGATTTTAAAAAATGTCTAAAATTTGCTTGACAGATTTTGACAACTAGTTCAATATTTTTGTATGTAATGACTCAAGCAATGAAATGAGGACTATTAGTTTTATATGGAATGACTATTCAGCATTCACACAAGTATAGTTAATTTTGACTGACATGACATAAGCGAATGATAATGTTATAAAACAGCAGAGTTGTATGAAAGCAATTGATGCATGTCCAAAAGCATTTGCAATTTGTTCGAAGGAATGAGAAACTGTTACTATGATGTGCACAAATGACTAAATGTTGTGGAGGTTGAACTAACTGTTGTGCAAAAGTAAAGAGTGATGTGAGAAATGCACCAAAGCGACTGAGAAAAACTGTAACATGACAGACAGCAGCAGTAATATTGGACTGCTGTCCCTTTAAGAGTTTATGAACGGTGTTCAACGGACCCAATACTGTTATACACAACATGGGTTCACTTTCTTAGCTATTTAACCATTCAAAACTAAGGGTGCGTTCACACTTGTCATGTTTGGTTCAATTAAAACGAACCCTGGTGCGATTACTCGGATAGTGCGGTTCATTTGAGCACATATGAACGCTGCCATCCGAACCCTGGTGCGCACCAAACAAGCGGACCGAGACCGCTGAAAAGATGGGTCTCAGTCCGCTTCCAAACAAACTCTGGTGCGGTTCGAATGATATATGAACGCAACACGGACCAAAGACATGTAACCGAACCAAAAACAGGAAGACGAGACCCTAAAAAGGACAGAATCCTCACGCATGACGGTTTTTCTCGTCATAGTCGCGAGTTTGCCCATGACAGGCATCAGACGCGCGTCTCCACGCAGCAGATCGTTTGTGTGTGTGACGGATGGATTCCCGCCGCTGTTTTGACTACTTTACAATCGGTGCATCTCTACCAGTTTTTTAATAGTTTTTCTTTTGAATGCTCTGGTAGTTTCTCTGGTATTTATTATAGGCTATGGATAAAAGTGTCTGCTAAATGATTAAATGTAAGTAAATTCAGTTAAAAAGCAGAGCATGTTATTGTCAGTGGGATATTGTGTATGGATCTGTTATTCTCAGAGGTTATATCAGTCTTGGTGCTCATGTGAAGATAAATCAAGACACCTGAAATAGTTTTTAACTGTGTTTACATGTATTTATTTTTCAACACTAACAGAATAATTGTGTAAAATCAGATCAACAGTGAGTAGAACTGCATATGAAAAGGACAAGGAGGAGGCTGAAGAATTTAAAATTATATTAAAGCATTTTTTATTTAAAATTGTGCAAAAGGAGGCATGTAGAAATGTGGAAAAATATGAAATATAGAAAAAATTTAGAACTTTACACTATAAAATGTCACAGAGAGAAAGAGAGAGAGAGAGAGTGAAAGAGAGAGAGAGAGAGAGAGAGAGAGAGAGAGGCGTTAGTAACACATTAGTTGTCGCTTCAACAGAGATAAACAAGATTGACAAATCTTTTGAAAACATGCTTTGTTCACACCATGTCGTGATTACTGTTATCACAAGATGAGAAAACACATGATTTTATTTGTTCATGTCATCAGATTCAGAATTATCTGCTTCTGTCAGGGGTCACCAACCTTTTTGAAACTGAGGGCTACTTCTTGGGTACCAATTAATGCGAATGGCTACCAGTTTGATACACACTTCTGAAATAACAAATTTGCTCAATTTACCTTTAATTTTATGTCATTTTTAATAATTAATGATATTCATCTATGTGAAGACACAGATCACGTTAATGATTTCTCACAATAATTATCAATTAATTAGATGCAGCTCACTGGTAAGTGGCGCTATGGTGAGCTATTTTTAGAACAGGCCCACGGGCGACCTGGTGCCCACCCCAAAATGAGTCTCCAGCAGTCAGGTAGAAGTTGGAGCTCTCCAAAAATTGCAAATTATAATTTAAGGTAATTACAGTAATTACGATGTGGCATGAACACAACAAGCATAAATAAAATAAAACAAAAAAACACTGCTAAAATCATTAATATGACATTATTAATATTTGACCTTTTGACATGGACTGTGAACACCACAGCCATTAACTGATATAAATCCTTCACAGAAACTTTAAATAAAAAAAATAAAAAAACACAAATAAAAGCACATTTGGAACAACAGTGTGTTTTTTTTTTTGTTTTTTTGTTTTTGTTTTTTTATTTATCACTTAACCTTGCATCTTAAAAAAAAAAAAAGACTTACTATTACATAATTTGGTCAAATAAAAATGAGAAAAAATCATTATTAAAATATATAATTATATATAATTTTTCCATAATATTTGTAACTTAATGTAATTTAATATCTGTAACAGAAAACATATGCCTCAATAAGAAACAAGTGCTGGATGTCATTCAGCAAATATGATGCAGGCCGGTATTATGCATAACTGCAAACTTATTGGGAAATCCTTCAAATGATCAAGATCTGATCAACGTCTCGAGACTCCTGCGTACACCACATTATCCTCCACTGTAGCTCTCTGAAAGAAAACACAAAAGCACCATTCATCAATGTATTCATCACATTATTGGCACATCCATCATCTTTCCACAAGCACAGGAAATCAGCAGAAATACTTTTGTCAGCAATTTTCTCACACCGGGTCTCAAGTGTTTTGGAGAATGCAGGATATCCTTACAAAAAATAAGTTTATTCATGTGTACTATTAGTATACTTCTTTTAATCTATATACTTCTCAGAAATATTCTTAAAATCATATTAAAGTACATGAAGTATATTTGTCCAATACTTCTACTCCAGCAATCCATGTTTTGTTGTTATATGCTAGGGGGCGCTATTACGAATCTTCTGAAAGAGGACAGAATCTTTTAATAAAAACAAAAGTGTAATTCAAATTATACAGATTCATCTCCAGGAAAGGATCAGATCGGATATATAATGCTGAGACATCTTGAAGATGGGGCTGTGGGGGAAATTTTAGAATTGTATAATAGAGTGTGAGCGGAAGGAAGCTATAATCATTCCTATAAGGAAGCAGGGAAAAGACACTTCAAAACCTTCTAATTATAGACCAATAGCTCTTACATCGCATGTTTGTAAAATTATGGAAAGGATGATTACGGAAAGGTTGATGAATTTATTGGAAAAGGGAGGAATAATGGAACAATGGATCAGAAACGTCTCAGTTAGGTATGTAACCCTGGTTCCCTGAAGGAGGGAACGGAGACGTATGTCAGTTGTGACCGACGATTTAGGATATCGCCGGAGAGCCCTATCAGCTTTGAGTGAACTAAAACAATCCAGTGGAATTGGTGTGTAATATTTGCATAATGAGCACCGCCTCCCTCAGGTGGTATAAATAGTTTAGGAACAAAACCAGCAACACTTGTGGTGTGGAGGGGTAAGAAATAAACAAAAAACTAGAGCTATGTATCAAAACTTTATTTTGCCAACGTGTTTCGGCACACAGGCCTTCATCAGGGCTAAAAGGTTTCAGGTGTGTGTAGGTTCCTTTAAGTAAACAGAAACAAAATTCAAATTTTCAATGAACCAATGAAAAAACTGCATAAAATAACATCCACCAATAAATAATAATAAATAATCGTGCATCAACCAATGATCATCAAAGAGAGAGGAAGAGAAAAAAAACCCTCAAACTAAAATGATTATAAAAAATATATATATTATAAGTTTTATTTATTAAAATATATATATATACATATACAAAATATACACCTTTATACTAGAATATAATATATTAATATATAATATTTTTATAAGAAATATTTTAAGACCAATTCCTCATTAATCCCAGTAGGGAACAAACTTTTTAAATAAAAAATCCAAAAAGCCTCCCTTCTTTTTCTAATTAAGTTGATGTTACCTCCTCTTAACGGAATTTTTATATGCTCAATGCCAAAGTATAAAAAGGAAGACATAAGATGATTACATTCTTTAAAATGTTTTGTTACTGGGTTTGTTATAATCACCTCTTTTGATGGAGCTCCTGTGTTCAGTAAAGGCAGGAACACACCAAGCCTATGCCAACAAACTATTGGCATCGAAAGCAGACTGTGGGGTTGGCTCACGTTGGCAGTCTCTGCGTCCAAAGTTGCCCTGACACACCAAACCAACGCTAGACAGCCGATGGCCAAGTAGCACGTCAGTTCTGCGCCTGCGTGAGATGAAATGCTTTTCTAAACCAGCAGGTGGCAGTATCTGAATGATCAGATGACCCGACGGACCAAGGAGCTCCGACGGAGATTCAACATTACGAATCGGCTGAAAAAAAGGCGTCAAGGACCAACTTAAGCCGACGGTGCAGAACAAACTGAGAAAACTTAGTCGGCCGACGAACAAAAACTGCCAGATGGTGGACCGTCAGCTTGGTGTGTTCCTGCCTTAATACGATCCCTTAAATGACGTGATGTTTCCCCAAAATATATTTTTTGGCAAGGACACTTGACGCTGTAGTGGAGGAATTTACGTGGAAATACACATATGGACTGGCCGTGGGCAGTACACATATGGAGTCCCTGGGATGGCTCCAGCCTAGAGATAGAGGGAGACTCATCTGACAGGTGACAACAGAGCTGGCTCTGCTAAGGGAAAGACACGGGCTCACCGTGGGGAGTTTGACCGTGGACAGTATACATATGGGACCACTCATGTGGAGGGGTCACAACATATAGCACCCAGCCAAACATCAACATCGGTGACGGACGTTTGGCCTGGCATCAGACACTCTGCAATGTCCGAGCCGCAAGGGGAGGTGGAGGTTTCAACAATTAAGTTCTGTTCAAATTAAGTTCTGTTCTTTTGTGCCAAATGCAAATATCGCACACCAATTCCATTGGCTTGTTTTAGTTCACTCGAAACTGATAGGGCTCTCTGGTGATATCCCAATTCGTTCGTCACTACTGACGTACGCCGAACGTGACCGATTGAAAGGGAACCAATATTCTCAGTATAGACAAGTATAAACAGATGAATCAAGAGATCCAGAGCGTCAGATAACTGGGGCTGTTTTTTTAGTTCCAGGCAGTGGAATCAATGGAATAAAGTGAACTTCAAATAATTTGGCAGTCTGTACTGTAGAAATGGTAGCAATATAATAATGTTAGGTCATTTAAATTTAAATAGCACACTTAAAATGATAGGGAAACTTCCAAATAGGTTTTGTGAACAATGTCATGTTGAAGAAACAATACCTCATGTGATTTTTGAATTTATTAAGTATGAACAAGAAATGAACAATATGATAGAAGAAATAAAGAAAAATGGAATTCAGGAATTCAATTTTAAGGTTTTAATGAAATGTTCAAGAAAAATAAATAGTAAAGCTTTCTTTGATTTTATTAGGAAGACGGGGCTGATCTCTGTTCCACATTAATTCAGATATAGTCTTTTTCTCAGATTTTTGTTCAATGTTGTTTGTTTGTTTATTTATTTATTAAACTTACATGAAGAAAGAATTAAAAAAGAATGCATGAAGGAAGTATAAAATGATTTGTCAGTGTTGTTATTGTTTAAAAGCAGAAGCCGTGTTCTATCTATCTTTTGATATACTGTATTGAATGTCCAGATATTCATATAACAAATTATTCTTGGGGCCATCAAAGTTTTGTGAAAATGTTGATAAAATGTTGGTGCTGGCTGGCAACTATTTTCAAAAAAATGCTGGCGGGGAAGAGTTCAAGTGCAGTTAAAGGTATATTTCATATAAGTAGTAAATATACTACGGCATGTGTCACTTTTTTTGATTGATGACATTTATGACCTCTGACCTGACATTTGACCTTATGAATTATGATATTAGCCCTCGGGATATTTCCCCCCTCCCTCAAGGTTGACCTTTGACATGGTTATGAATGTGTCCATTGATTCCTGGTATTTTTGAAATACCTCAGATGTTGACCTGTAGGTCATTTATGGGGTGGAACGGATGGATAATTTTTGAAACTCTGACCGTACAAATCGGAATTCCTGAGGGTAATTTCCGGGGGTTGCGGGTCACATGTGTTGAGCAGACATCAGCATTCCAGCTCATAGTCTATAATATAAAAAGACCGTTGTGTATTCTGCAGAAAAGAAGTGTGAAACATGGATCGTTTAAACTCGCCTAAAACTCCTGAGACAGAGCTGTGTGAAGAAGAGATGGCAGAAAGCCTGACTTTGGCTCCACGAAAACCGTGCGGATATGTCTATTTAACAAAGTTTCTCCACGACAGTAAGGACTGTGTGAGAGGAGAATTCGTAATGAATAGTAACCGTGTATTTGGTTACATATTCAATAAGGACTCCCGAGTCATTACGCTCTACACCACCGACAGCACTGGGGAATTTATACCTGGAGAAGACCCCTGTCTAATGTTTCCTGTTAAAGACTGGACTTTATTTTACAGTCGCGTCTGGAAAGATCTGAATGACTGCGGAGAAGAACCTTTGTACATCGCCGAGTGGGATGGGATAACTCCAAATGTTCGTTATCGCGTGGTCGGCGATCACTCTAATAAGAAGCAGGACGAGTGCGTCTACATATTCTGCTGCAAAGACAAGACAAAGCTCAGAGACCGTAGTGGGGTTATCCTACATGATGAACATCATGATATGTACGAGATGCAATTTTTGTTCAAGTGGTGTGATCTGACTATGCTGAGTTCCCATTTCTCGATCATAAAAAAAAATGTTCAAGTGGTGCGACATGCGGGATGGATACAATGAAGTTAGGGTACAGCTATTCAACACAAAGAGATGCGCGCGCAGCTGTCACGGGAAATAACGAGGGATGCAAGTGCAAGTCAAAATATCTCATTTATTTGAGCTTCACGCCAGAAAGTCAGATGACAAACACACAGACAGCAGGAGAGCGGCGACACAGGGACCTTGGTGGGCCGCGGTGAGATGATCGTGGTGAAGTCCGTGGGAGTGAATCAGAAGTGAAGAATCCAACGATGAAACAGTAATCCAGAGTGAAGACACGACGAAACAACTCCAAATGGAAGCACACACGAGGAAACCAGGAAACAGAACAGGGAACTCCAACAACGATCTGACAAACACGAGACGAAAGACAAGGAAATAAATAGGCAGTCCAGATTGAACACAGCTGCCGCTGATCGGCAATCAGCGGCGACGCCCACATGAAACAATTAACGTGACAGCACAACATAAACACAGACCACAGAACGAGACTGCGGATCTTCAACCGTGACAGTACCCCCCCTCCTAGGAACGCCTCTCGGCGTTCCCAGGAGCACCTACCTGCCGATTGTAATCATCGATAAGGGAGTGATCCAGGATGTCCCTCGCAGGAACCCAACTTCTCTCCTCCGGACCGTAACCTTCCCAGTCCACCAAGTACTGAAATCCGCGTCCCCTCCTTCTCGAGTCCAGAATGCGATTAACCGAATAGGTGGGTTCCCCGTCTACGAGACGCGGCGGTGGAGGAACCGGGGTAGGCGGATTAATGTGTGAATGAAACACAGGTTTGATTTTAGACACATGGAAGGCGGGATGAATTCTCCTGTACGCTGGAGGAAGTTTAAGTCGGACTGCCACCGGACTAATGATCTTGGTGACAGGAAACGGGCCAATGAATTTGGGAGCAAGTTTATTGGAGACGGAGCGAAGAGGAATGTTCTTGGTAGAAAGCCACACTTTTTGACCCACGACGTATACGGGAGGCTTCGACCGGTGGCGATCAGTCTTAGCCTTGGTGCGCGCCCCCACTTGGAGAAGAGTCTCACGGGCTCTCGTCCAAGTGCGGTGACACCTCTGGACGAAGGCGTGAGCGGAGGGGACCGCGACTTCGGATTCCAGACTGGGAAAGATAGGTGGCTGGTAACCTAAACTACATTCAAATGGTGAGAGGCCCGTGGAAGACACTGGTAACGAATTATGTGCGTACTCAATCATAGGGAGTTGCTGGCTCCAGGAGGAAGGATTCTTGGAAACCAAACATCGCAACATTCTTTCCAAATCTTGGTTAGCTCTCTCGGTTTGACCATTGGACTGGGGATGGAACCCAGAAGAAAGACTAACAGTCGCCCCCAGCAACTTACAAAACTCTTGCCAAAATTTGGACACAAATTGGGGCCCCCTGTCAGAGACCACATCCATCGGGAGGCCATGTAACCGAAAGACGTGATCAACGACAGTTACCGCTGTCTCCTTAGCAGAGGGTAATTTAGGTAAAGGGATGAAATGCGCCGCCTTCGAGAACCGGTCCACCACGGTCAAAACAACCGTGTTCCCCTGGGAGGGTGGGAGGGCGGTGACAAAATCTAGCACGATGTGGGACCAGGGTCTCGAAGGGACAGACAGCGGTTGGAGCAACCCATCTGGGGGACGATTGGAGGTCTTACCAGTGGCACAAATCGCGCAAGCCAAAACAAAACTGCGAATGTCACGAGCCATGGCAGGCCACCAGAATCGTTGCTTGACCAAAAAACCGGTGCGATTAACCCCTGGATGACAGGCTACGTTGGAACAATGCCCCCACTTGATAACACTGGACCTTAACCTCTCCGGCACAAATAAACGGTTCGGTGGGCATCCGGGCGGAGGCGTTACCCCTTCTAAGGCCGACTTGACCTTCGATTCGACCTCCCATGTCAGAGTGGAGACCACTAATGTCTCAGGAAGAATACACTCGGGAGTAGACGGGCGTTCGGAAGGATCAAAAATACGAGAAAGAGAATCGGGTTTGATGTTTTTAGAACCCGGGCGGTACGAGAGAGAAAAATCAAAACGTCCGAAAAAAAGTGCCCACCGAGCTTGCCTGGAGTTTAGTCTTTTAGCCGTTCTGATATACTCTAAGTTCTTATGGTCAGTCCAAACAATGAAAGGTACCCCCGAACCCTCCAACCAATGACGCCATTCTTCCAACGCTAACTTGACTGCCAGCAACTCTCTGTTACCAATGTCATAATTGCGTTCGGCTGGAGATAAACGATGAGAAAAAAACGCGCAGGGGTGGATCTTGTCGTCTGAAGGAGATCGCTGGGATAGAACTGCACCTACCCCCACCTCTGACGCATCGACCTCCACCACGAACTGACGTGAAGGATCAGGGGCAATGAGGATGGGACCCGAAAAAAAAGCGGTCTTTCAGTTTGGCGAATGCAGCCTCAGCTGCATCAGACCACCTGAACGCCGTTCTGGGGGAGGTCAAGGCTGTCAGAGGCGCGGCTAGTTGGCTGAAGTTGCGAATGAACCGCCGGTAAAAATTAGCGAAGCCCAGAAACCTCTGTAGGGCCTTACGGGAATCCGGGCTTGGCCAATCCACCACAGCCTTAACCTTGTCAGGATCCATGCGAATTCCCTCAGACGAGACGATGTACCCTAGGAAAGAAACAGACTGTGCATGAAAATCGCATTTCTCCGCCTTGACAAAAAGCCCATTCTCTAGCAGCCGCTGAAGCACTCGTCGGACGTGTTGAACATGTTCCTGGAGAGACTAGGAGAAAATCAATATGTCGTCCAGGTAGACATATATGAACTGGTCAACCATGTCTCTCAACACGTCATTGACGAGTGCCTGGAAGACCGCCGGGGAGTTGGAAAGCCCGAAGGGCATGACCAAGTATTCAAAGTGCCCCCTGGGGGTGTTAAAAGCGGTCTTCCATTCATCCCCCTCCCTAATGCGGACCAAATGATAAGATTTCCTTAAATCCAATTTCGTGAAGACGGACGCTCCTTGCAACCTCTCGAAGGCTGAAGACATCAACGGCAAAGGATAAGTATTCTTTACCGTGATGTTATTCAACCCCCGGTAATCAATGCAAGGTCGCAAGGAACCATCCTTCTTTCCAACAAAAAAGAACCCCGCCCCCGCCGGAGAAGAGGAAGGGCGAATTAACTTAGCTGCTAGAGAATCAGAAATATATTTCTCCATGGCCTCCCTCTCGGGAACGGACAGAGAGTACAACTTGCCTTTAGGCGGAGACTTACCGGGAACTAAATCTATAGCACAGTCATAGGGACGATGCGGAGGAAGAGAAGCAGCTCGGGACTTACTGAACACTTCCTTCAGGTCTAGATACTCCGCGGGCACGTTTGACAGATCCGCAGCCTTTTCCTGTAACACAGAAGCAGACACAGAAGAACAAGCAGACACAAGACAAGACCTATGACACTGAGTGCTCCATTCCAAGACAGTGTGCTGACGCCAGTCCACCTTGGGGTTGTGTTGTGTGAGCCAGGGGTGTCCGAGAACAATGGGGGCCAGGGGTGAATCCATGAGAAGGAATGGAATAGACTCAGTATGATTGCCAGAAGTGATGAGGGTAATGGATGTGGTGGTGAGTGTTATGTTGGGTAGATCCTGGCCATTGAGAGCGTTGACGGAAATCTGTCTCGTGAGAGGAATGATGGGTAACTGAAAGCGATGTGCAAACTGTGTGTCCATGAAATTACCTTCAGCCCCCGAATCCAGTAGAGCGTGACAGGTGAGCGTGTGTGTGGCCCACCTCAGTCTAACCGGGAGAAGAGTGGATGGTGAGGACTTTTCAGCGGAGATCCCACCCGATAGTAGCCTCAACGTTACTACCGGGCTCGATCCTTTTACCGGGCAGTTGTTCAAGAAGTGCCCAGCCCCTCCACAGTAAATGCACAGTCCTTGGGATCTCCGCCGCTCTCTCTCCTCCCGGGAAAGCCGAGCTCTCCCCACCTGCATGGGTTCCGGATCGAAAGCGGGGCCGACCGTGTCCCTGTTGTTGACTCCTCGAGCCTCTGCACCCCGGGATGCGAAGACGGAACGAGGAAGATTCTCCAGACGGTTGATACGGGCATCCACCCGTAGTGCAAGATCAATCAGTCCATTAAGACTCTGAGGTAAATCCAAAACGTAGATCTCCTTTTGTACACGGTCGGCCAACCCATGCAGGAAGACGTCCCACTGCGCCTCCTCGTTCCAGTTGCACTCCGCCGCCAGTGTTCGGAACTCGATGGAATAATCCGCCACCGTGCGATCTCCTTGCTTGAGTCCCGTCAAACGTCGGGCTGCGTCCTTTCCTGTGACCGCACGGTCAAACACTCTCTTCATTTCGGCGGCAAGTGTCTGGAACAAGGAACAGCAAGGATCTTGATTCTCCCACACCGCCGTTCCCCACAAAGCTGCCTGCCCGGTGAGCAAGGTTAACACAAACGCCACCTTGGACTCCTCCCTTTCAAAGGTGCGTGGCTGTAGAGAAAAATACAGTGAACACTTGTTCAGAAAGGCTCTGCAAAAACTCGGCTCACCGGCATATGTCTGAGGTGTAGGTAAGCGTGGTTCAGGTTGATCTCCTTGCGGGGGTTGTGGTGGGGGAACGGGCGGTGTGGGCGGCGCAGCGGGACCTCGAAGTTCTTGTAGCTGTTGGGAGAGCTCGGACACCTGTGTCACCAATGCCTGCACGGCGCGTCCGGTAGAGGAAATGCTCTCCTGCTGTTGATCCATCCGTGCAATGCTGTGGTTGATAAACTCCGTTAATGCTGCTGAACTTGCTGCATCCATGTTGTTGGTCAGATCGTTCTGTCACGGGAAATAACGAGGGATGCAAGTGCAAGTCAAAATATCTCATTTATTTGAGCTTCACGCCAGAAAGTCAGATGACAAACACACAGACAGCAGGAGAGCGGCGACACAGGGACCTTGGTGGGCCGCGGTGAGATGATCGTGGTGAAGTCCGTGGGAGTGAATCAGAAGTGAAAGAGGTAGTGAAAGAAGTAATCCAGAGTGAAGACACGACGAAACAACTCCAAATGGAAGTACACACGAGGAAACCAGGAAACAGAACAGGGAACTCCAAAAACGATCTGACAAACACGAGACGAAAGACAAGGAAATAAATAGGCAGTCCAGATTGAACACAGCTGCCGCTGATCGGCAATCAGCGGCGACGCCCACATGAAACAATTAACGTGACAGCACAACATAAACACAGACCACAGAACGAGACTGCGGATCTTCAACCGTGACAGCAGCAGCACGTATGCTCTACCATCTCCGCCCATTCACTACAAGCATTTATAAGCATCAGCAGGTCACACCCATATCCTCAGAACGTCTTTATAAGCCATGGCTCAACACGATACTTCAGAGCGTGCTCACATCTGCAGCTGCGGAGTCTCTTTCGACTACGGGATTGACCCTCCTGATGACACCACTACTAGCCATATTCTGACAGACAAACCCTGTTCATCTGACGCCGATAAACAATGGCTAGATAAATTCTGCAGTGAGCTTGGACAACGCGACCTGAGTTTCCTGACTAATCACGGTGAAAGTACATCTACAACGACTGAAAATGCTCTCGACACTCCTGACGGTTGCTTCACCGACGTTGGATTCAAAATCGTGAAAGCTACGATCGTAGTGCTACTGCAACACCTCATCGGCAATAAACAGAAGGAGGACTGCGAAGGTTGTGCTATAAATCATCCGAGCCAACTACAACTTTCCTGCCAGTTTGAGCCGCCAACATACTACTTCGACACCCACTTTGATGAGCTGACCCACAGACTGTTTAAACCCTATCTCCGAACCATCATAGCCTATGCGCTACGCCGGTGTGGGTTAAAGTCTCATCCTCAGCGAATTCAAAGAGCCGCCGGGGCAATTCTGCATGAATTAAAAGATGAGCCGTTCATCATCACTAAGCTACAAAAAATCAGGGAAAAACTTCTGGACAAATCCTGCGAGAAAGTAGTCAACGAGACCATTGACCTCTGGGAGGGATTCTTTTTTGTGAATGGAGACTGAGCAAGACCCTACTACCATGGGTGCCGTATGTAGCCAAAGGAGCATTGCAGAAACTCTGTTTAAAGGTCATTACAGAAGACAGATGAATGCGTTATTGGAAAATTTGATCGATGAAGCCCTCGAAACGTATGATGATCTTGGTTATAATGATGATGATGAGGATCCCTCTCGAGAATCAAAATTCAGGAAATACACTGAGCATATAAGAGGGCTATCTCATTCATGGGAGGATTTGAAAAACATATGTGTTAAAGGGGCTGTACCATATTGCGATACGATAAGAAATGTTCTGGAGGTGATGACACAAAGTAACGAATGCTTTCGCATCAGCGACATCCTCTGTATCTACACATATGTAACAGATGTTTGTGTGGAATTAGCTAGATTCCATAATGTTGATTCTGGCACCATAACTGCTATTGTTGAAACAACAGGGAACTATGTCCTAGACCACGACTGGAAGTCATGCCGTGAATTTCTTTTCTGGTTAGACTATCACTAATCTTTGTTTTTACATTTTACTTTCTTACTTAGAGCATGTGGTCATCTTATATCATTCTAACGGTTTACTTACTGTGTAGAGCATTTCGATGTATTATTTAGAACATGCTGCCATTATGTAATCACATTTCAATTTATTCTCTTATTACCTAAGGCGTGATGTCTTTTTGTATCCTGTTTAATACTTTTTAATAAAAGATTGATTCTCCCCACGTGTATGTCTTATTCTTTTGCGAGGGTTGAAACGACAACATGTCGGAGCTCATGAAAAAAGCTTATTACACTCCATCCAACCCCGGTTCTTTAGGTGGTAAAAAACGATTAAAAGAGTCCGTATTAAAGGATAGTGGAATACGTCTAACCGATAAAGAGGTTTCTGAGTGGTTGGCTGGGGAAGACGCGTACACATTACACAGAACAGCCCCTATAAATTACAAACGCAATAGAGTCGTAGTATACGGAGTGGATACCCAGTTCCAAGCGGATCTCGTGGACATGTCTGCCTATTCCAAGGATAATGATAACAATAAATATTTGCTAACATGCATCGATGTGTTTCATAAGTACGCATGGGCTCGAGTGTTAAAGAATAAGAGCGGGCCCGAGGTGACTAAAGCGTTCGAGTCTATACTTGGAGATGGACATGTGCCGCAGAAATTGCAGACGGACCAGGGGACAGAGTTTTTTAACAAACGTTTTCAAGATTTAATGAAAAAGCACATCATTAATCATTTCGCAACGGCTACTGATTTGAAAGCCAGCATTGTGGAGCGTTTTAATAGAACGCTAAAAAGTAGAATGTGGCGATCCTAGAACTTGGTACTCCTTTAATGATGAAGACGGAATTTTCACACTACACACCGCCCCCGCACCGGTCCCGAAACAGTCACAACCTGCCCCAGACCCATACCCGTTTAAAGAATTATCACAGTTTTTTGTATCGAGGAAGGTACAAATAGACAGCGGGTACTACGCGAACGTTCGTGAAGTGATCCGGGCAATAAGTAACGCTGTCATACCGACTGCCGTATTGAGTCATGATCCTTTAAAAAACAAAATGTATATGGTTGCGAGACCTAACGTTTCAGTATCCTTCTTTGGGAAACTCGCCACTATTTTAGGAGCAAATCCGGGTGAGGCTATTGGCCGTTCTACCATAAAGATGCAGATTTTACAACGAGTCAAACTATATACGCTCCTCATCAAGCCGATATCAACGCGGGGTTCTATACTATGTACGTTTACACAGACATTATCCAATATCAATCGGTCGGTGATTCGTATGTCCCACTTTTGAGATGCGTACATATAACGGGTGAAAACAATGATATCGTCAGTGTTAGATACGACAAACCACATTTCGCATCGGTCAACAAGGAGCTCATCACCGATATTACCATCGAACTGAAGGATGACCAAAACCGCGAGATACCATTTTCTTACGGCAAAGTTGTCGTAAAACTACACTTTAAACCATCGAAACAATCCATTTTTTTAAAAAATGACGTATTACAACCCCCGCGGGATGGACGCTACGGATTATGTTAACTATTACCAAAATCAGGCCGGTGGTGGTCTACCGGGATATTCAGGGGGTGGTGTCATGTACGGGGCGGGGTTAGGAGGCTTGTTTAGAGGTTTGTTTAGGATGGCCATACCGCTGTTGAAAAGGGGGTTCAGTATTGCTAAACCCCACCTAAAATCGGCTGCTAAAAATATAGTATCCGACGTCGTCTCAAACGCATTGTCGAGAACGTATAACGATAACACTAAATCTCAAGACGGTTCGGGTCTGATGGTCATGGCTCGTAAGAGAATGTCTAAACCGCCGGGTATAAGGAGGTGTGGTCATTCGATAAAGAAGAAAACAAAGTGGGGACCCAAGAATCATTCAGTTGTGCGCAGAAAGCGTAAGAAGAGTGTAAAGCGAAATGTATCAGTTAAGAGATCCGTAAAAACCATATTCTAACATGGCATTACTCCACCGCATGTCAGGAGAGTGCATCAAGTCTGAGTTGGACTTGTTCACCCTTCCTCTGACGCAGACAGTTATTGAGAAGAGCAGTTATTTAGAAGTGCCTCCTTTATCGGCTATATCGGACTCTTCGCCTTTGGAGTTTTTTATAGCTGGGAATGGCGACTATTATGTCGACCTAAATAACACACTGCTGTATCTACATCTTAAAATCACAAAACCTAATGGGGCCGATTTAGCAGATGACGCTAAGGTTGGCCTGATAAATTTCCCTGGGGCTACTATATTTTCACAAGTCGACGTGAGCCTGGGCGATCGTTTGATATCTCAGAGTTCGAGCACGTATCCTTACCAATGTATCATTTCAACACACAAATGAATCTAATGTGATATGCTTTACTCTACGTGCACATGACCGGAAGAAGCGGAAGCGGCGACTGTGGCACAATAAAGATCCGCTGCTGTCGAGATGTGTGTCGCGCTTGTCTCTCATTAGTAATTGCTCCAGTGGGCTCATTCCGCTTCCACAGCATTCAGTTCTGCTCTGCTTCATACTACAGTAACGTTGATAATCTCTCCATGAACATGATTTCCTGTCCCGATTCTTTTCCACCGGCTGTAGACGTGAAAACAACACATCCCGTGATTCTGTGAAATCAAGGTGTCAACGAGCTTCGCCTTTGTTTTGAATTAGCGATCTTTAGAGGCAAAAATTTACATATTGTGGCTTTAACAGAACAAATATTCACATATCCCTGTGATCTCCCAGACGAAGGTTAGTTTTAAAGTAACCAACAGTTTAATGTTTGCAAATGACTCATAATTGTATCCTAATTTAGTTACTTGATGTTTGGTAATGAAGGGCCTACTTTGCATCAGCAACACTGACTCAATGACAAACAAAGTCATTCATAAGAAGACAACTGACAGCTCCTGTATTCATAGCAACTAGTTTTTAACCAATTAATCATTTAATTGTTAATCATAAATATAGGGGGCCGCTGCTCTGTAATGTTTTCAAGAACACTATGTAAATTGGTATATTTAGCCTAGGCTACCAAAATGAACACCAAAACTTAACACAGACTGTTAAAAATGATAGCAATTCATGCTAAAATATTGATGGAAAGCTGGCAGCCTGCACATTTCTTGACCACCCTCTTCCATATGGATCAATTTTCTGTTCTGATCGCAACAAGTCTCTGCAAACTATCGCTGTCGCTGCAATTTTATGATGTCATCATGTAGACTTCTTACAAAGTATTTTACAGTATTTTAAAAATACAAAAATACAAATAAGTAAAGTATTTTGATACAAAATACAAAGCCATTTTCATCAACCCTATCAAATACAAATTACAAAATACTATTTTGTATTTGAAATATGTATTTGAAATACATGTATCATAAATACTGCCCATCCCCGCTCTTACTTCCACTCAGTCTTACGAGTCTACATCCCTAGAAGCCTGCCATCACTAAATGCACAAAGGCTTGTGGTACCATCCAGAATGCAGAATCCCTGGCAATATTCAAAAGACAGCTAAAAACCCATCTCTTTTGAGAGCACTTAACTTCCTTTACTTAACCTCCCTATCCTTTCATTTACTTGAATCCCTCCCTATTCTGGCTTATCCTACTCTAAGCAATGTCTGAATCTTGTGTTGTGAGTGCTTCTTTTGTCTATTGACTCTTCATGACGACTCGCATGTTTTATTCCTTACTTGTAAGTCACTTTGGATAAAAACATTTGCCAAATGAACAAATGTAAATGTAGTATAGTTGCAGTTCAAACTAAAAACGTAGATTTAAACTAGTTGGGTCCTCAAATCTTACTATTGTTACACTTAAAAGTATACTTTTATATACTAAAAAGTGGGCCAATTTACCCCCAAGCAGTATTGAAATACTGATAGTACATAGTATAGGCTACTTACTACATAAAGTATACTTAAAAATATACTTGAACATTAATTAAGAATACTTTTTTTAAGCATAGGCTACTTCTTCGTAAGGGTAAGGATGGATTTAATGTATTATTTCAGTATTTTCTATTTGTTTAATTCATTTTTTCCCCAATATATTCAGGTATTGACAACTGCATATAAACAAAATTCTAAGCAATTATGAAACTGAACTGAACAATGAACTGTTAAAGTAATACACCTCACTTTCAGTTTCCACAAATGTTGGTTTGAAAGCTGCCAGTAAATCCATAATTCTCGTCAAGATCAAATAAGGTGCTGCTGTGAATAAGGTCTGTAGGCCTAAACTTGAATGCAAGTGTTTCATCTTGGAAATAAGCAGCATACCAAAATATCAGGACTTGCACATGCCTACTTTATTATATCCATAATCTCCATAAACAGGTGGTCTGTAAAAATGTATAATAATGTCTATTATTATTATTATTACTAAGGAAATAAATTATATTAAATAAACATGGAAAAGCCTAGAAAAAAACATAAAAATTTAAAATAAATAAATAAATTAATAATTTAGTAAACAAATAAATTATACTTAAATAAATAAAACATTATTAAATATTAAATTAACATGATAAAAACAAAAAATACATTAAAAATAAATATATTAGAATACATTTAGAAATATATTAGAGTAAGTAAATAAAAATAAATAAATTATTAAATGTTAAATTAACATATGAAGAAAATTTAAAAACTGAATAAAATTAAAATAAATCAATTAGATATAAATGAATAAATTATACTAACTCTATAAACATACATATAAAGTCTGATAAAAACTGTAAAAATGTATAAAAATAATAATATTATAATAATATATTAAATAAGAAAAGTCTAGAAAAAACATAATGTAAAAATAATTAATTAAAATAAATAAAACATTGCTAAACATTAAATTAATATGATAAAATTGTAAAAAACAAAACAGATAATAAATAAATTAGATTAAAATAAGTAAATAAAGTTATTAAATGTTAAAATAACATGATTACAATATAAAAATGGAGAAAAACTGTAAAAGAATTAAAACAACAAATAAGAATAAAATCTAGAGAAAACTGTAAAAAAGTCAATAAATTAGATGAAAATAAATGAATAAAAATGTTATTACAATAAAATTAGTAGTTATTAGTCTATTAAATTAATGATTAATACAAATAACATTTGTTTTTAAGTAAATAAATAATACATTTATCAGTATTTCATTATAGTGAGTAGAAAATAATGTAACTTCAGACATATTTTAAGATTTATAATATTACATTTTCCAGTATATTAAATGGGCAGATGCATTTTAAATTTCAGGATGTTGGTCCTTATTTCCTCATTTCAGGATCCACTTCTGAAAGTGTGGAAAGCCTGATTTCGAGGATTCACTGCTGTATTTTAAAGTTGTGTGTCAGCGGACTAATGTTTGTGTGTCTCTAAATGAAGCTCTACAGTGTAAATCCACAAACACATCTACTGCTTTATCAATATATGTTGTGCTGCTGCTGTGTGTAAATCACTAAACACACATACACACACACACACACACACACACACACACACACACACACAAAAATCAGACTGAAACAACACACACACACCATACACTGAAATCAAAGATCTTACCGATTTATTTCTGTTTCTTCTGTTGAATGTGGGATCAGCGTAAATGATTTCTTCTGCTCGAGTCTCTGTTTCAACAATAATGACAGAAACAAACATTCAGTGAAATGATGTTTGAGAATTATATACACACATATACATACAGGTAACACTTGCCTTCTCTGTGTGTGTTTGTGCGTTTCCTGCAGATGCAGAAGATCCCGACAGCAGCAACAATCAGCAGAGATCCAGCAGCAGCAGCAGAGATCAGCACTGTCCGAGAGACTGAAAGAGACGGTCATCAGTCCAGATCAATGTGTGCAGAAACACCAGATATCATCAGTGAAGTACCTGCAGCACATGTGTGACAGAGCTGAGTGTTGTTGAGGTGTTGAGTCTGGTTTCTGATGGGATTGTTCAGCACACAGCTGTAGGAATCATCCACACACTCCAGATGGAGAAGAAGATCAGACCGGCTGCTGAGATCAGACACTCTGATGCTGGAGAATACACTGTTTCCTTTGAACCAGGAGAGAGTCACATGACTCACATTCACAGCTGAACACACCAATGAACATGATGAAGATGAAGAGTTTTGTGAAGAGTTACTGCTGATGTCAGGAACAGGCAGACGAGCTGAAAACATGACAGAATGAATCAGATTCAGTAGAAATCACTGTGATCTTCTGGATAAAATGATCAGCATCATCACAGAATTCTCCATCATTTTATCATATTCTCAGTAACATTATCTGGTGAATTTAGTCCACAGATGTAACAGGATAGTAATTCTCTCCTCACCATAGACAGTGAGATTGATCGTGTTGATCGTCATGTCTGTTCTGATGCTGGAGACTGTATAAAGTCCAGAGTCTGTGGTTCTGCTGTTGATGATGGTCAGAGATCCAGTCTGATGATCCAGTTTCAGTCTGTCTCTGAATCTCCCTTCAGCATTATCACCATAAAACTTGCTCTCTTTGTTTTTCTTCACTTTAGCTATGAGAATGTCCCCAAACTTCCAGTCGATCTCTTCATCTCTGTGTATTTGAGTGAAACTAGAGTTCAGAGAGACTGATTCTCCCTCAGTCACTGACTCTGACTTCACTGCATCAGCAACAAACACACCTGAACACAAACACACATAATCACTCAAATTAATTCTGCACTCATTTCAATATACAGTCAATGAAAGGAGCAGCAGCATCAACAACAATATCTGACTATATTCATCTTATACAACTGGAAAATATTAGAAGCAAAATGAATGTTGGAATAATGTGTTTAATTGATAACCCTAATGAAAAAAAGTATACTTTATTGTGTTTTAAATATATTCCCTTTTTCTATAGTATACTGCAAATATACTAACAAAAATATATTATCTTTAAATATATAAAAAGTATATTAGCATCATATTTTCACAATACAACAATACAACATAAAGTGGGTGGGACAGGAATGTGTATGTGGGGGGGGGGGGGGGGGTATATTGTAATTGTATTATTACAATAATAATAATAATATGATATTAAAATTAAAATTAATATGATAGTTTCTTCCGTACATCTGCTATAATACAATATGTCGTTAGTCACGAGAGTATATACATTAGTTAATAAATACGTGGATCCACTTCTAATAATAGATTGTCCTGATGGACTAGTGGCAGCATTTTCGTTTAGCGTGCAAGACGTTCTGGGTATTAATCCATTCATGTATGATTTTCTTTTTCTCATTAAAACCAAAGATGTTCATCAGTGATTGTATATCAAGAGCAGGGACACGTTTATGTGTATTTTGTTTTGTGATTTCAACGGAATGAATAGAGAGTCTCTGCAACAGTTAATCGATAGACTGAAGGGCTTGTCCGTGTGAATCCGCAGTGTGCACGAATGCCAAGAGAACACTGTTGTGCCTCTGATAGCAGCGACAACGAGCACTCAACATGATTTCAACAACACATCCCAGCGCCAGATCGCCTATTATTAACACAAATTGATAATCAACTAAAGGTGTTTCTTTAGTACGGAGCTCTATGAAAGCCCGTTTCCGCCAAAAAAAAAGATTAATTGCGAGTTTATATCTCAGAATTCTGACTACATAACTCGCAATTGTGAGATATAAACTCGCAAAAAAAGTCGCAATTAATCTTTTTTTTTTTTAGTGGCTTTTTTTTTTTTTTTTAATGGCGGAAACGGGCTTCCATAGAGCTCGGCATGTCACCTATAGGATAAAAAAAAAAATAATAAATTGTGCCGACGATTTTGCAAAAAAAAAAAAAAAAAAAAAACATTGGATTTGTCAATGAAATATGTCTCTTCATTAGTGATGTTGTTACATTTTATTTATTTTAATGGCCTTGAAAACAAATGCATTCAACTTTGGGAAAATGTCACCTAAGTGATGTGTTAAATGGTATTTAAATGATAGCACAATTATAATACTGTATTGTGTGAGATTATGCAATTCAAAGTAGGCTACAGTAGTCAACATTTGAAGTGGATCAAAAAAGTTCAGCAAAGTTGTCATAAGAAGAAGGTCAACTTTGATTAAACGTTTTGATCCACTTCAAATGTTGACTATATTAAAAAAGTCTATAATTATTGACTGCAAAGTGTGTAATTTTTAGTATTTGGAATAAGCCAAAGGTACTGAGCATACAGTATATACTATTACCTGTAAAATAATATATTCAGTGTATATTGCTTGTGTGTTCGGAAGACACTCGTAATTAATTTATAATGTACTTGAATCTCAAATAAAGTGTACTTAGAACACAAATAAAAGTATACTTATAACACAAAGTATATTTATAACACAAATAAAATATACTTATAACACAAAACAAGTATACTTATAACACACATTAAGTACACTTCAATATCACTAATCAAGTATGTAATTAGTCTCTACACAGACATATACTTAAAGTGTACTAAGTATACTTGAAGTTGTTCCAATTTATCACACAAAAGTACACTAAATATACTTAAAGTTGTGTTTTAATACAACCTAATTACAACTATACTTAGTACAAAATTCAAAATAGCACACTTTAAAGTTAACTAATCATTAACACACTTGAAATATACTAATAATTAGTCTGACTGCAAGTATACTTAGCATACTTTTTTTTCACAATTGAAAATAAAGTGAAGTGAGACTATAAAAATACTCACCAGCCTGACACAAGCACAAACAGATGAAAACAATCATTTTATGAAATAGTTTGAAACAGAACTGTGATAATAGTCGTATCCTGACACTCGTGAAAACGTTTCTTAAAGCGAATGAATCTGCGGGTCTGTTGTGAAGTGGTTCAGTGAAACTAAACTCCTCCTTCAGATACTGCCATGCCTTCTCAAAATGAGCTACAGAAAGGAGAGAATGGGAACTATTTCTAATAATATGACTGAAATATTATGCTTTATTAAACGAGTGGTCAGAGACTCTTAAGAAAGATTGATGAACTGAACTGAGTGTGTCAGACTCGAGACAGTCAGACATGCAGAGGCTCTCCAGGAACAACATCACATCACATTTACAGACATTTTTATTTCAGATGCTGGGATGTGTCCGTCAAGATCCAAAAGAAATGAAATGAAAGACTAATTCTGTTTTGAGAAAGAAAAAGTTGTGAAACTTAAAAGAATGACTGTAAAGGTCAGTCTGTGTGGGAGGAGCTACTGGACGAGTTTAACTGCTGGATTTCTCTGAAAATCTTCATTACTCACTGACAGAACAATCGACATTCGCAAGAGTGCAGGACTTGATTATTATAACATTTCTGAAACTGTTAAAAAAATGTTTGATACGTTTATTTTCTTACTATTCTCCTGGAGTCTGACTGGTGAGTATTTTTATGGCTACAGTTCAATTTATATTATCATTTCTCCATATACAATCTGATCTTTATTGTCTCCATCATTCATTTTGTCTCTAATATTATTAAGTTTTATTAGACTAAACCTTCAGAAATACTTCTGTGGAAAATGAAGAGAATAGTTTTAAATGGACAAAAAATCAAACCCGGTGACTCTCAGAGTATCTGTGTGTGTGTGTTTGTGTTCAGGTGTGTTTGTTGCTGATGCAGTGAAGTCAGAGTCAGTGACTGAGGGAGAATCAGTCTCTCTGAACTCTAGTTTCACTCAAATACACAGAGATGAAGAGATCGACTGGAAGTTTGGTGATTTTCTCATAGCTAAAGTAAAGAACAAAGAGAGCAAGTTTTATGGTGATAATGCTGAAGGGAGATTCAGAGACAGACTGAAACTGGATCATCAGACTGGATCTCTGACCATCATCAACAGCAGAACCACAGACTCTGGACTTTATACAGTCTCCAGCATCAGAACAGACATGACGATCAACACGATCAATCTCTCTGTCTATGGTGAGGAGAGAATTAGTTATTTTATATACATTCCAGGTCAAGTCTACATACACCTTGCAGAAATCAAATGTGTTATTTTTGTTATGTATATTAAAAAACAACAACAAACAAACAAACAAACAAAAAAACACCTATGGATCATCCACTATATATATATATATATATATATATATATATTTTCATTCAGAACATTTCAAGTTACAAATTCTAAAACAAAAATGTAAACTAAAAGGTAAACATAAGTGTATGCATAAAGTAAATGAAAAAACATAAGTAACATCAACTTGCATTACAACTCGGTTAGAATGAAGTAAACCTAACTTAAAATTTATAAAGTTATTTGTAAACTGCATAATATGCAAATATTATATCCAGCCAATGAGCGAAGCTGAAGCCATTTTAAAGTGATGTGATGAAGACAGCGAGAACTCTGTCAGGTAAACTGTCTATAAAAACATTAAGTAAAATATTAGAGCTTTACTTTTTAAGCATTCATAAACACTTGTTTATTGTGTTAGTTGGTGTATTCCTAAACAGGAAGCACAATACTTTTTCTGAAGCGTGATGTGGGGACAATGGTGAAAGAAGGTAAGAAAAGTTTAGCTTTATATTAACAAAATAACACTAATTACACTAAATAACATTAGATTTTGACTTTATAAACATTAATTAACACTAATTTATTGTTTAGATGGGGGTATTCCTAAATTGGAAGTACAACGCAATGTTTTCTGAAGCACGATGTGGTGAAGATGATGAAAGGAGGTGAACTAAAGTTTAGCTTTATATTAACGAAATAAAACTAATAGTTTGAACTGCTGCAAATTCTTCAACAATCAGAAAAGTGTTATGAATACTAGTTTGCAAATAGTTACATCGAGTTTGTACATGTAAGTTTATTGCACATAAATCAAGAAACCGGTTTGCACGCCAGTATATTTTATTATGTGCACGCTTCCATCAAACGGATTTCTTGCTTAAATGAATATAGTGTTTGCACGTATTCATGAAGATTGCATAAGGTAAAAATATTGAGTTTGCACTAACTAGGCTTGGGAGGGTTACTTTTAACTTTTATTTTTAAAAGAATTCTGAGGAAAACAAATATTTTTAGGGACTCACAATCAACTATCACAAAACATGAAAACAGTCATGGATCATCAAATAATGATAGGACAGTTAAAATTCAAGGGTATGGACATTTTTGAATGGGGCATTTTTTTATAAATTCAGTAATTTTGTCTTGTTGAGTATGTAAACATCTGTTATGTGAAAAAGCTTATTCAGGAAATTCAAATTTTGAATTAAAAAAAAGCTTATTCAAATTTTGTATTTTTAGATACATAACTGAGTTACAGGTCATTTCTCCACAACCCTGGTACTAACGCATATGCATTGAGTACATTGAGTTTCCAGAAAGAATATATAATAAGAATTGAAAAAGCTAGTCTAATCATATTGTATGTTGTTCAATACTGTTGTTTTTCTCTCCATTCATCTTAGTGTGAACAGTTGTGCAACAATAGCAGGATATGGTGGATCCTGTTAGAACAATTTCTGAAGGTAACAACTTTTGTTAATTTCACACTTGACTATTAATTGTTTTGACGATTTGTCTTTGCCAAAAAAAAAAAAAAGAAAAGAAAAGAAAAGAAGAAGAAAAAAGGTGAACCTGGCATGTTTTTTGCATTTTGGCTGATTTGTCTGCTTTAAAGACATATTTTTCTTTAAAAATTGTAGATATAAAAGCTTGTGTGTATCCACCATGAAAATCAACTTTTTGTTTCATGTACTTCTCAACCCAAAGCTGTGGAAATACACAGAGAAGTTGATTCAGTGTTTAATGGTGTACCTCTCTGACAACACTGATGATCTCTTCAGGCATCAGCAGGTGAGTGTCTGAATACATTGAACACTATATATGACAGTGGTTTTTAATCCTGGTCTTGGTGACCCCTGTTCTGCACATTTTTGCACGTCTCCCTTATTTAACACACCTGATTCAGATCATCAGTTCATCAGGAGAGAGCTCCATGAACTCAGCTGAGTGTGTCAGATAATAGAGACATAAGTCATATTCGACTGTTTCTCATGGGGATGAAAGGTGTTTTGAGCATATACAGGGGATGGTTGGTGATTTTATTGCCGCCTGAATCCAGAATATCAATGTTTTTCTCCCACCACCCACATAAAAATGCCTGGCCGAACTACCTACTGTTTTTTTACAGTTACCAAGGTCATGTGGTAATTTAATTGCCATCCGAATCAACATCTCTGAGTTTATCAATCTGTTCTTGTACAAAATTCACAGTTTAAATCCTTTTTGCATTGTATAAGTGTTGAGCTTCGCTGTAATTTGCATCCATTTAGAAGATACATTTACTACAGAAATGTTGGAAAGTATTTAAAAAAACAATATTTCATTACCGCTCCACACAGCGGAGGGAAGATGTTAAAAACTAAAGGAGAAAGAGAAATAAAGCACATGACATTTAAAATGGGCCATTATTCTGGCAGCAACAGGTGTTTTAAAATATGTTTTATGTAGAACTGCATGCATTAAAAATATAAACCAAGCAGCTTTATGCTTAGATCTTGGAAATAAGAGGCTGCATGTTCCTACAAAACTCGCTCCTCCGCCATGAATAATCGCCTCCTGAATGCGTGAGTTTCATCACTGAAGTGCCATGCAAATTTATTTTTACAGACGTCCACATGAGAAAGAGCAGATCAGAGCGATATCTGTTTCTATGAAATTAGTTTGATTTCCACCATCTTGAAAGTTGAGCTTCAAACTAGGGATGCTAATGATTAATCAATGATTGATCTATTAATCATTAGTAATTTAATCACTAAAACATGTCAATGATTGATTAAGCAAGGTCATCATGGTTTCAAGGTTACGATTAATTGATTATTAATTTAAATGACGGTGGATCATGGGAATTTGTATAAATGAACGCTCTACTTCAAACCTCAATAATCAACTTAATAATGGCAGTAAATGAATATCACCTCAAATAAACCAGAAATGAAACAAACTAACGTGTATTTATTAAATATAAAGGTGTTTTCTTGTTATTTCAAAACATTGTATCTCATTTTGTGTTATATAAATGTTTTACAGTGGGAAAAATATAATACAATCTGAAACTACAAAGTAATGTAAGTAAATGCACATTTGCTTTGCTTTCCTTTAGGATGGTCATGGTGACCTTGAGGAACTGGAACAGCACACACACTGATCATGAAGGTGGATTCATGGATGATGGGAACTTTATTTTTGTCAAATTGTCACTTTTTTTTTTCTTTTTTTTTTCAGAAGTACCACAGCAGTCTATTTTTGGTTTCAGACTAAGTTGCTGTTGTTTCCAGAGTAGCAATCTCTGTCAAAAAACCTAAAATGCTTTATTTTTGTACTAATTTTTGAAATGCTGTCCAAAAATGAAGTAAATTTCTTTGTTTTTGCTAATTGTATATTTTGTGTTTATTCTAAGACATTTAATGTTCTGGAACAGTACAGTATGTTTTAAATTAAATGTTTAAGTTGTTTCAACACAACTTGCTATTACTCGGTAGTTTGAACTGGTGTTTTTAAGTAAAAAATGTTGAGTAAACCAATATATTTAAGTACCTATAACAAAGGTTTTCTTGTTTGTTTTACATAACATTTCTTCAAGTTGGATTTACTTAAAAAGTGTGATGCAAAAATAGTGCATACATATTTTAAGTAAATCCAACACATACTTTTTTGCAGTAATGACACAATATTAATAACCATTTATATGTACATTTTTGAACAATGTAATTTTTTTTTTAAATATTTAGCTGTTATTATTTTATTTTATGTTATTATTTTCTCTTACAGATTATGTCAACCCAGTATCATTAGAAAAACGTAGACTACATGTGGGAACGTTTTCGCGAGTAGCAAAATACGTACTAATACCACTGCAGTTTCGATGTGAAATGTCCACTGAGTGGCGCTAAAAGCGTGTTCATTTTTTTGCCGGAACAGATAAACGTGAATATGGTACGTTTTTATGACGTTGGTTTTAATTCGAATCACACCAGTTCTGATTTTAGATTTGCTCTCCATTGCATTGTAAAATAACATACCACCAACACCTAAACCTACCCGATAGTGTTAACAAAAGCAAATGTGACTTTAAAAGTATCCGTAATTGTGCTTTAGCTTGTTTAGATCTCTCTTTGAGCTATTTTACCGTGACTCGCCTTTCACGGGATTCGTACCCAAGACTTTCTCGTATCCATATCAGCTGAGCTACAGAGCAAGCTTGTTATGTTATGAAAGCAAAACATTTGGAGCTGGTTAAGTGATGCAAAGTCCAAAATATATTTGTTTACAAATGGTAAAAAAATGTTTTGAAGTATTAACATAATAGGAGACGTGAAAACGAGTCTTTAATAATCCATAATCTGACCCCGTAAACCTAACTGTGTATGAAAACGATTAAAAGCACTTGCCGTTTTACTGCCTCTAGCATTCATTTCTGTTGGAAACTGCAGTGATCTTTACGCAGTGGTAAGTATTTTGGCGACTCGCGAAAACATTCAACAGTAGGCCTATGTCTTTCCATGAGACCAAGTTGCAACATGTCTATGTAAACATTTATGTAAACCATCTTATTCAAGACAGTACTAAATAACAAAAATAGTATTTCATTTCTACGATCCCTTTTATTTTGGTTATTTAAAAAAAAAACATTATTTTGAGTATGATAATAAACAACATTTGAAGACTTCAGATGCAAAAGCCTCTAAGTGCCATCTGAAATGTTCTCATAAAATTATCATTTTTATCAGGCTGTGTTTGGGTTCAGTTATTTCCCTTTAAAAGTAATTGAAAGGATGGCACTTAGAAGCTTTTTCATCTGAAGTCTTCATTTTATAAATATGGCTTCTTTAAATCAAGAAATATCAATGCCCTGACAAATATCACAGCTATTTTACATACTGAATTAAATTTATTCTCCAATATTTTTCAGCTCGTCTGCCTGTTCCTGACATCAGCAGAGACTGTTCTTCATCTTCATCATCATCATCTTCATCATGTTCATTGGTGTGTTCAGCTGTGAATGTGAGTCATGTGACTCTCTCCTGGTTCAAAGGAAACAGTTCATTCTCCAGCATCAGTGTGTCTGATCTCAGCATCAGTCTCTCTCTTCCTCTGGAGGTGGAATATCAGGATAAAAACACCTACAGCTGTGTGATCAACAATCCCATCAGCCACCAGACTCAACATCTGGACATCACTGAACTCTGTCACACATGTGCAGGTATATCAGCAGCACTACATATTTTTCCACACACTAAACAAAATTTCAATTTTAACATTGCCCATTTCTTGTCTCACAAGACCGTATCCACTGTTGTGGCTTTACTGAAGCTGTGATCCGATTGGCTCTCTCTGCTCTGGTGGGCGTGGCTACTGTGGCTGTTCTGGTTTATGACATCAGATCCAGAAGTCTTCAACAGAAGAAGAGCGTCCAGAAATATCCATCAAACTCTGATTAATCTCTCAGGAAGATGGAGATGATCCGGAATGACTGGAGAGATTACAGTATATTACAAGAAATCTTTTGAGTAAATAGCATTCATAGATAGATAGATAGACAGACAGACAGACAGACAGACAGATAGATAGATAGATAGATAGACAGACAGACAGACAGATAGATAGATAGATAGATAGATAGATAGATAGATAGATAATCACACCTGATTCAGCTCATCAGCTCATTAGTAGAGACAGCAAGACCTGAAGTGTCAAATAAGAGAGACATTTTAACTGTGCAGGGCTGGTGCTAGATACTACGCTCCTTTAAAAAATGAAAAGTACAGTATACATTTTAGAACAGGATAACGTAACATCCAAAGAATGTATAGTAGTCACTGGTAATACATGTAATATAGATTAAAATATTTAATCTGAATACACAATTATGTTTGATTGATCTTAAGAAAAGGAGGATGTCTTGTGTTTCCAGACCTGTAGTTACAATAATAGGATCTACTGAAAATATCTACAGTAGAGGCCTACTGTGAAAATTCTCTACATTTTAAAAAGTTCAGTCAGTTGTAGGCGCTACAGCAGGGTCTGTATGAGAGACTCGCTGTCTGAGAGAGTCATGTTGATCCATCAGAATTCAGTCGTCTCCTCAGTCTTCTTAATTTTTTTTAAACACCAGCACAGATGATGGTTTAGACCCTGTAGCACTCAATATATGTCATAGTTCTATAATCTTCAAAAGTGTTTAAAAGAAGCAAATTTAAATGTAATTGTTCAGTATTAAAAACTAAAATTTCCAATGCACTGGTCAGTTTCTGCTCTGGGTTTCACACTTCATCTCTCTCTCACACATTCACATGCATAAAAGCAGAAGTAACTGCAGCTTTTGACACTTTTAGCTCTTGAGAGTTTCGGTGTCATGAAAGAATACTTATCAATGTTTATTTTATCAGAAGAGCATTAAACCATAGTGTGTAAATCATTAAAGTGTCTCTAAACAAGGGGTGTCCAGACTTGTTGCTGGAGGTCACTGCTCAAATCCAGTTCAGATTTAAACTGGTACCAGCTAATCAAGTATTTCAGACACACTAGAAACTTCTAGGCAAGTGTTTGAGAGGAACTGTTTCATTGTTTGAGGGATACAGAGTAACACTGACTGAACTAAACAATGATTTAACAGCTGAAGGACATTGAGTGGAATATAAACAGTGGAAAATAAGCTGAAGAACAGTGTTCCCGGTTCCAGCTGACCTAATCTATGCAGCCTAACAATTTACATGATTTTAATTATAGAAGAATATAATTAAAAGATAATGGTTTTTGTGTATGCAAGTTTAAACAGATGTGTTTTTAGTCTAGATTTAAACATCCTGGCAAAATTTCATGCTTCCCGCCTCCTTCATGATTTTCAGGTGCTTAAGGGATTGTATATCACACAATTTCACACAACATTCATACCACATGGTACAAATCATTCTGAGCAACTTTGCCTCTGCCGCCACTGTCAATCAAATTGTTTGTTAAATATTGGAGATTATTTTAAAAAAACGTCTTTCACAATCTTGTCCTAGGTTTTTGGCTCAACCTCCATGACTGGTAAATAGCATTAAAACATATAGGCTATATATTTCCTAGTAAATTGCTTGTGTTGGCTGTAAACAGTCTTTTCCTTTTATGATCTAAGTAAAAAAAACAAAAACATTTAATGCATTTGATCCCCAGTAATTGCTGCTTGCAGTTATATTTCTTCTTAGTTTTTAATTTTACAATTTTTTCCCTACTCCAGTGGTCAGCTTCTTGTGTTTTTAATAGACATGATTAGATTAATGTTTGTCACCTTTAAAAAGACTTTATTCAGATGTTCACTGATTAAAGTCAGCCTTTAACTTTAAGCCTCTTAACTTTAAGTTAAGACTTAACTTTTTGTTATCTCAATGAATGGCATAGAAGATTTTATTTTCTGAATAAAAGTGTCTGTTAAAAACAATTGTAAGTAAAAACAGAATGTGAAAGTGACCAGACAAAAGATGTTATTTTGAAATATAGTACATAAAGAAATAGAAAGGATATCTGTGGAAATTATTTATATTATTGTTAATGTATTTATTTATTTTGTATTTACTACAAAATATAGAGCACAAGGAGCAATACACTACAAAACTACATGTCCACGGTTAAATATACTGCTGGATCTTTAATGTTGTGGGCCTATTTTTCTGCTGGAGGTCCTGGACATCTTGTTCAGATACATGCTATCATGAATTCTAGTAAATACCAACAGATAAAAATCAAAACCTGACCACTTCTGCTAGAAATCCAATAATGGGCCGTGGTTGGATCTTCCATCAGGACAATGATCCAAAACAAACATCAAAACCAGCACAAAAATGTGTCACTGAGCACAAAACCAAGCTTCTGCCATGGCCATCTCAGTCCCCTGACCTGAAACCTAAAGAAAATGAGTGGAGTGAACTGAAGAGAAGAAGAACCAACATGGAGCTGGGAATCTGAAGGATCTGGAGAGATTCTGCATAAAGGAATGATCTCTGATCTCTTGTCAGGTGTTCTCCAAACTCATCAGGCGTTATAGGTGAAGACCAATAATTGAGGCCAACGTGTTTTGGAGAAAAACATTTATTTCATAATGTGATTCCCCCCCCATTTTCAATTCTTTTCCCTCAATGAAAGGTTAGATTTTTGCTAATTTTATAAATTAAAGATCAAAATTATAAACAATGCAGATTTACTTTTATAGTCATCTTTGATCATATTTACCAAGGGTGCCAATAATTTTGACCATCACTGTATATCTTGCATTCAAATTATACAGTGATCATACTATCCTTACTAATAGTGATATTTTAAACACATACTAGTCTTAATATTTAAAATATGCATTGTGCATTGTGCAATAAAGAAGAACTGCAAATAAAGTTTAATTAAAATATTTATGTCAGTATGTCTGTAAATAGTCAACATTTGAAGCGGATCAAAACCCTTCATCAAAGTTGTCCTAAAACCTTCTTCTAAGGAAAATATAACACAGTTCGTAAATACAGGAAGAAGGAGGCGGGAACCGGCGAACGTTCAACAAAACTTTAATACCAAAATAAACAAAAAAATAAACAAAAGTAATGCCGGCAGACCCTCGCGGACGTCTGCCGGCCTCACGAACATAACCAAACATAAAATAAAGTCTAGGCCTGGTCCTCTCTCGTCCTTCACTGTCGTCGCTCCTCCTTTTATGCTCCCGGAGCTCCTCTGTGAGAGACTCGAGGCCGGTGCGCCTCGCAGGTGAAGCTCATTATCTCTCGCGTCACCGGCCTCGCGCTGTTCCCTCACGGCTCTTGCCCGCCCTGCTCGCCACAGACAACTTTAATGAACTTTTTTGATCCACATCAAATGCGGACTACTGTATATTAATGGGTTTTTAGTTAGTGTGAAATGAATGTAGGCCTATTTTAAATAGGGTTAGCTATTTTAAATAGCTAAAACTTGACCCCCATTGGTCTGCCCCAATGGCCTACTACTGGTTGAACCACAATGATTGATATGTTTTGAATGCCATAAAGCCAATGCCATCACACTCACCAACAATCGGTTTTGCTGTACTTTTGCTAAACAACTGAACTCTCTGGAGTGTCACTATTGGGAATCTGTGTTGCAGATTTTGGTGCATTTGTCAGAAGGAAACTTTAGAATCTAGAAACTCATTGTCTCACCATGTATTTCAAATCCGAGAATGATCAAATTATTTTTAGATGATGCTATATCATTTTTTAGATGAGACTTTCTTTTTGTGCAAACCACAGAAAACATGATATGAAAACTGAAATATCTAGTTTGTTTCTGATAATTGGCTGTAAGGACAGAATTTTCAAAACCAACTTTTGCCTACAGCTCAGACATAACCATGAGAAATTTGCAAAAAAAAAACAAAAACAAAAAAAAAAAGATTTCATTTGTTACATTAAGTACTTCAGTAATTTTTTTACTATGTTGACCTGTTATGATTAAATGTCAAATTCAGTGAACAGTATTTGAGTTCTAAAAATAGTATTGGCCTAGATAAAAGTTTACAGGAAATGTGTTTTGAGTTGCAAAAAATAATCATAAGTAAGTTTTGTAATTATGATCTTTACCTTTTTTAATAATTTGCTCACACTTTGAATATCAGGTAGACTATTGTTTAATTTAATTCAATAGCACTTTTCACAATTTTGCATGGTTGCAAAGAGATATACAACATACAGAAAGCAGTTACATAAGTAAATATTTGTAATTATGACAAATAAAGAAAACAACATATCAGTTGGATCAGTTTGAAATGGTGAAAGAAATTCACGTACCTGATCAGAGGTTTTACGTTTGTATTCCTAATGCACTTCAATGCACCTACTGTAATACACTTTTCCCATTAATGCTACTTTAATGGCCCTTATTTGCACTTTGAAATATGGACTACAGCCCTTTGGGCTGTCATTATGAATTATTAAATGAATTATTTAAATTAATTAAAGTGATCCTGAGCAAAAAAAAAACGCATAAAGTTAAAATGTCAAATAAATCCAGAAAAGTTTACTGCTTTAAAAGTAAATCATTTTAAATTTATGCATCACATATAAATCCGCAGCTTAATGCAAGACCGCCAGAACATTTAATGATGTTTTATTAACAAAATTCGGGAGGAGCAACGTTCAAATAATCTGACTAATCATCACGTCATTTCGGCCAGCTGTCAGCAATCAGTAAATCTACCCAATCAGCATTAGTGAAAGCATATATATAAGACATGGTCGACTCACCCATATTCCTCGACAGTTTGACAGCATCTGACTCGCCCTAAGTTCCCACCATGTCCGAAATTAATCTCTTTGTGTCCGATGAAGAATCTTTTGTCCTCTAGGAATCTTTGCCACAATCCTCTGGCCTTAGGAGCAATTACACCGCCGCCGATTCATCTCGGGGGGGGCGTCAGCCCAAACAAATGGGTCCCCGCATCCGTGTATTTCCTAGTCCTGCGCATTCTATCATTCCTGCCATAAATGGACAACAAGGCAGTCGCGCACCAAGCTCGAGTCTCGGGCAATGCCGCCTCTTCCCGCGAAGGAACGAGCCTTGTTCCAGCATCAGGCCACCGCAGCAGACCTTCAGCAAGCCAGAGCCGCGCCGCAGCGCAGATTCAATCCCAGCCAGCTCGGACTTTCCTCCCCATCGGCTCAACCCCGTAAAAGCACAGTTAAAATCCTTCTCGTTTTCCATCCCTGAATTAATTTCCACATTATGCCATCTGTATCAATGCTGATCGGGGGAATTCACGTTTTAAACCGTTTCTGTAAAGTTTGCCGTTCTAATTAACGTGCCGCTTTTTGGTTTAAACACTCAATCAGCTGTATATCCTCGTAGCCTATGACGTTCAGATTGCACGCACGGTCGCATAGATTCATTGAAACTCAGAACTCATTGTCATCGCTGATAGGCCGGCGGTGCATCTGTATACACACTCTCCTCAGCGAACGACTCACTTTCCTCATGCAGCTGACCACTGACTCTCCTCAGCCGGCGACTCACTTTCCGCAGCGGACGAATCACTTTCCTCACGCAGCCGGTGACTCACTTTCCGCAGCTAGGAAAGTGAGTCGCCGGCTGAGGAGAGTCAGTGGTCAGCTGCGTGAGGAAAGTGAGTCGTTCGCTGCGTGAGGAGAGTGTGTATACAGATGCACCGCCGGCCTATCAGTGGTAAATTCAGTGGCTACTGGCAATTGTATAGTGAATTCCCGCGACAAGTCGGTAGCCATATTTTTGGACCTTTCGGCCCGCCATATGCCATGGCATTTATATTATGGATTAAATCAACATCGGAGACCTGCCACCACAGCCAGTATACTGGCCCAGACCAACCACTGGCCTACCATAGTGTCTCAAAAAGGCAGGTGCAAGTGGATGCAAGTGTATTGTTAGGGTGAAGTGCACCAAATGTGATGTGTACATGTGTCTCGCCTCTGAAAAAAAATGCTTTTTGAACTTTCGTACAGAAAAAAGGTGAAGTTTCAAGGATTATGGGGGTTCATGTTCATAACCTTCCTCTCATAAGATTGCGTAATGTTAAATTTTCATGAACTGCAGTGTTTTTGGTTTTATGTCAATGTTTTATGATACATGATGAACAGTATTAGATTTGTTTTTAACTGTCTACATTTGCAATTTAAATAATATTCACGAAAAACATAATGAAATTCAAAGAATATAAAGCATTATTGAGCAAAAGAATAAATTCCACAAATAAAAGCACAAGATGTTGGAAAATAAGTATAAGGTGTTGTTTATATTTACTGCTAAAGCTTATAATAGCACCAGTTTATTCAATACAAACAACATTTCTGAGGAAAAATATTAACTATATACACTTACACTTATTTTAAGTTATTTCCACTATTGCGCGTATCATAAAGTACCTTAAAATAATATTTTTTTTCAAATTTTTTTTTTACAGCACTTCAAGTTAAGCCATTCTAAGAAAAGAAAAAGAGTCAAATATTTTTTTTTATAAATTTATCATAATGCGTGCGGTAGAGGGTTAAATAAATCTTACCGTTCCCTTTTCATCTGTATCTGTTTTATAACGAGCAGAAATCTGTAAGTAACTTAAACCATAGACAGATAACCAATGAATAAACTAATTACATTGCAGTTTGGAAAAGTATTGAATTTGAGTAATTTCCAGGTCTGGATGGAAAATATAATAAATATAAATAAATAAACAATATTAAACAAGCAGCATGTCCATGGTTAAATGTTAGTGATTGTTGAAAACAATTGAATAAATTCAAGGTGCACATTTTTATTATGCAAAGCTCTGTCTTTTACAAATGAGTCTCTTTTGAGCTTTACTAAATGAAGGCGCTTGTGACTCAAACCAGCAACAGTTAAAAGAACAAGGATCATCTAAATCATATTGTACTTTGTTTGATGTTGAATGATCATCAAACGGCAATGACAGTACAAACGGTACTGTCATTTACAGTATCAAACCATTGTGTCAGAGGTGAATATATGCAGGTTTAAAGGATTTCAGGCTGCTTCTGAGAAAATAAGAATATGTACAAAGTTTAATAATCTATCTCTCGGCCCTGCACTGTTTCGCTGAGCTCAGGTTTCCAATCGCCCCGGATAAAACGATGAGTCCAGCCACGTCCACTGAATTTCTGGGATTTCACTCGAATACAGTTAATTTCCAGGCATAAGGAATCAATAGGACATTTATGTTCGCTTCCACCTTCCTAAACAGGAATTACTATCTTCGCTCAGCTACTTAAACTTCATGATGCGAGTAATTCCACAAGGCCACTCTTTCATCTTACATCCTCACTCTTGTATCTTCAATTCATGTGCTAGAATCAAGCGTCAGGCCACAGCAGCAGCAAGCCTGGGTCGTGCCCCAGATTCCCCACTTTCCTCCTCCCTCCGCTTAGCCACACACCGTGGCTTTCACCGGCGCCGCACACCATCCAACAATGCCTGCCCCTCTTGGTGAATGCCTTCCCTCCTAACGTGAGGATGCCTCTACTAGCGGAGCAAGCTCAGCCGTCTCAGCCATTTCATCCCACCATCTCTCACCCTACCTCTCTTTTGTCTTTGGTCTACAGTGTCAACTACAGACCTTAGCGTGAGGCTGCCTCCGCTATCGCCGCAGGCCTAGACGTCCTATTTTCCCCAGCTTCCCTCTTTTTCTAACCACCCTGTTCCTTCCCAGGCTCCAGCGGCCAACCCGAGCAAGAGGCTTCCTCTGCTAACGGTGCAGGCCCGGACACCTCAATTTCCCTTTCTCTGTTTCCCTCTTTTCTAACCTCCTCATCCCTCCCCTGGCTCCAGGGGCCAACCCAAACATGAGGCTGCCTCCGCTAACGGCCTCGGTCCCGGCCTTTCTTCCTCCTTGCACTTTCCCATAAGCAAAACGCTGTTCACCCTGTCTACTACAACACTGATGCCCATCCCACCAAATGCTACAGCCTTGAAACCAAACCCCGTTGCCAACAACATCAAATCCTCTTAGAAATTCAAGCTGTTGGCAAGAATTGCCTGGAATGTGGACCCATTCCCAACCCCTGTACCTTATTATTCAGAGCTGATATTTCCATAAACCACCTACTTAAAACTATCCTTGACACTTCTCTCAACTACATTCTTCAAGCTGTCTCCCCTAGAACCCTACAATCCATTCTGCATAGGAGCAGCAACTACAGCCACCCAAAAAGGCCTCTCCCAGCATCAGATTCAAACATTTGGTCGCTGGTCATCAGAAGCATTCAAGAACTACATCCAATCTAATCGCTTCCATATTAAAGAAGCCCAACGAAAACCTATCAGCTAGTTTTAGCTCCAGCTCGTTCTCTCACACATACCTGCAAGCCGCCATATCCAACTCAACTAATACCATCATTCCAATACAACGGAAACTTTCTATCATTGCCGCAGCAGTGATGTGCCTCGGCTCCCACAGGAGCTCAGTTCCTCTGGCTATTCTCTCCACTGTCGCAGCAGTGATGTCGCCTCAGCTCCCGCAGGAGCTCAGTTATTCTGGCTATTCTCTCCAATGCCACAGCAGTGATGTCGCCTCGGCTCCCGCAGGAGCTCAGTTCTTCAGGCCAATTTCTCCAATGCCGCAGCAGTGATGTCGGCTTCCGCAGGAGCTCAGTTCTGGCTAAATTCCTCCACTGCCGCAGCAGTGATGTCGCCTCGGCTCCCGCAGGAGCTCAGTTCTTCTGGCTATTCTCTCCACTGTCGTAGCAGTGATGTCACCTCGGCTCCCGCAGGAGCTCAGTTCTTCTGGCTATTCTCTCCACTGTCGTAGCAGTGATGTCGCCTCGGCTCCCGCAGGAGCTCAGTTCTGGCTAATTTCTCCACTGCCGCAGCAGTGATGTCACCTCGGCTCCCGCAGGAGCTCAGTTCTTCTGGCTATTCTCTCCACTGTCGTAGCAGTGATGTCGCCTCGGCTCGCGCAGGAGCTCAGTTCTGGCTAATTTCTCCACTGCCGCAGCAGTGATGTCACCTCGGCTCCCGCAGGAGCTCAGTTCTGGCTAATTTCTCCACTGCCGCAGCAGTGATGTCACCTCGGCTCCCGCAGGAGCTCAGTTCTGGCTAATTCCCCCACTGCCGCAGCAGTGATGTCACCTCGGCTCCCGCAGGAGCTCAGTTCTGGCTAATTTCTCCACTGCCGCAGCAGTGATGTCACCTCGGCTCCCGCAGGAGCTCAGTTCTGGCTAATTTCTCCACTGCCGCAGCAGTGATGTCACCTCGGCTCCCGCAGGAGCTCAGTTCTGGCTAATTTCTCCACTGCCGCAGCAGTGATGTCACCTCGGCTCCCGCAGGAGCTCAGTTCTGGCTAATTTCTCCACTGCCGCAGCAGTGATGTCACCTCGGCTCCCGCAGGAGCTCAGTTCTGGCTAATTTCTCCACTGCCGCAGCAGTGATGTCGCCTCGGCTCCCGCAGGAGCTCAGTTCTGGCTAATTTCTCCACTGCTGCAGCAGTGATGTCACCTCGGCTCCCGCAGGAGCTCAGTTATTCTGGCTATTCTCTCCAATGCCGCAGCAGTGATGTCGCCTCGGCTCCCGCAGGAGCTCAGTTATTCAGGCCAATTTCTCCACTGCCGCAGCAGTGATGTCGGCTCGGCTCCCGCAGGAGCTCAGTTCTGGCTAATTTCTCCACTGCCGCAGCAGTGATGTCGCCTCGGCTCCCGCAGGAGCTCAGTTCTGGCTAATTTCTCCACTGCCGCAGCAGTGATGTCACCTCGACTCCCGCAGGAACTCAGTTCTGGCTAATTTCTCCACTGCCGCAGCAGTGATGTCGCCTCGGCTCCCGCAGGAGCTCAGTTCTGGCTAATTTCTCCACAGCTGCAGCAGTGATGTCACCTCGGCTCCCGCAGGAGCTCAGTTATTCTGGCTATTCTCTCCAATGCCGCAGCAGTGATGTCGCCTCGGCTCCCGCAGGAGCTCAGTTCTGGCTAATTTCTCCACTGCTGCAGCAGTGATGTCACCTCGGCTCCCGCAGGAGCTCAGTTATTCTGGCTATTCTCTCCAATGCCGCAGCAGTGATGTCGCCTCGGCTCCCGCAGGAGCTCAGTTATTCAGGCCAATTTCTCCACTGCCGCAGCAGTGATGTCGGCTCGGCTCCCGCAGGAGCTCAGTTCTGGCTAATTTCTCCACTGCCGCAGCAGTGATGTCGCCTCGGCTCCCGCAGGAGCTCAGTTCTGGCTAATTTCTCCACTGCCGCAGCAGTGATGTCACCTCGACTCCCGCAGGAACTCAGTTCTGGCTAATTTCTCCACTGCCGCAGCAGTGATGTCGCCTCGGCTCCCGCAGGAGCTCAGTTCTGGCTAATTTCTCCACAGCTGCAGCAGTGATGTCACCTCGGCTCCCGCAGGAGCTCAGTTATTCTGGCTATTCTCTCCAATGCCGCAGCAGTGATGTCGCCTCGGCTCCCGCAGGAGCTCAGTTCTGGCTAATTTCTCCACTGCTGCAGCAGTGATGTCACCTCGGCTCCCGCAGGAGCTCAGTTATTCTGGCTATTCTCTCCAATGCCGCAGCAGTGATGTCGCCTCGGCTCCCGCAGGAGCTCAGTTCTTCAGGCCAATTTCTCCACTGCCGCAGCAGTGATGTCGGCTCGGCTCCCGCAGGAGCTCAGTTCTGGCTAATTTCTCCACTGCCGCAGCAGTGATGTCGCCTCGGCTCCCGCAGGAGCTCAGTTCTGGCTAATTTCTCCACTGCTGCAGCAGTGATGTCACCTCGGCTCCCGCAGGAGCTCAGTTCTGGCTAATTTCTCCACTGCCGCAGCAGTGATGTCACCTCGGCTCCCGCAGGAGCTCAGTTATTCTGGCTATTCTCTCCAATGCCGCAGCAGTGATGTCGCCTCGGCTCCCGCAGGAGCTCAGTTCTTCAGGCCAATTTCTCCACTGCCGCAGCAGTGATGTCGGCTCGGCTCCCGCAGGAGCTCAGTTCTGGCTAATTTCTCCACTGCCGCAGCAGTGATGTCGCCTCGGCTCCCGCAGGAGCTCAGTTCTGGCTAATTTCTCCACTGCTGCAGCAGTGATGTCACCTCGACTCCCGCAGGAGCTCAGTTCTGGCTAATTTCTCCACTGCCGCAGCAGTGATGTCACCTCGGCTCCCGCAGGAGCTCAGTTCTGGCTAATTCCTCCACTGCCGCAGCAGTGATGTCGCCTCGGCTCCCGCAGGAGCTCAGCGCTGTCTAATGTCTTCATCCATATGGCGATAACTCTACCGGTCCTTTACTGACCCTCCTAGCAGCACATTCAGCCTAAGCAATGCAATTTTGGGGGTCATCAGTAATGTTCCGGCTGCTGTCCTGCATTGGTTTGCAATTTTTGGGGGGAGTACTCTGGGTTCGGGCCAAAATGCAGTTCCTGCATTCAGTATACATATAAATCTGTTCCCTTTGTCTCACTGATGTTAACTGGATAAGTAAGTTACTGGTATACTGGAGCTGTCTGTAAAAGGCATATTCTAAAGCTGTAACTTTATTTATAAAGATACTTTATTGTAGCCTATTTGAAGCACACTATAATGATGCCATTAGCACACTACAAGTTACCTTGGAATGCCATTGCAGTGTGTTTTAAAATCACTAAAAGTTTGTTATGAGTATAATATTAATGCATGTTCAACACTCTTACAATGTAACTGGATTGCAATTCTAATGTCACCAAAATACATTTAACGTTTATGCTGAGTGAATTCTGCATTTCAAAACTCAAGTACACTTTAAATATACTCTTGTATTTAAGTATAGTTGGAATAGTTCCACTTTAGCACAAACAAGTATATTTAATAAACTTTAGTTGAACTTAAGCACTGCTTTTGTACAACTAAAATGCATTTAGTACAAAATTAGTTGTTCCAATTTAGCAGAGTTTAAGTATACCAATTTATAGCGTGCCACAAGTACATTTATTTATATTAAAGTACATACAAATAAATTGTGCTTAAGTATACTATTTTTTCATTAGGGTAGTAATTCACCTCCTTTTCCATTGTTGGATTTTTGGGTTTTAGAAAGCTGGCAGCCCTTAAACAGAAGCACATTTTTATCAGTGTCACATGACAACTCCTGCGTACACCACATCCTCCTCCTCTTGAGCTCTCTGTAAGAAAACACACCACAGATGTAGTTATCAAGAACAATACATAACATTTATCATTATTTTACCTTATACACACAAATACACATCTAGATCAGATCAGACTTTTAGCTGAAATAATACACACACATACAGAATTAAAGTTCTTACCGATTTCTGTGCTTTTCGTTTGTAGAACGTCGGATCAGCGTATGTGATTTCTTCACTGCTCTGAACTGCTTCAACAAAAACGACAAAGAATTGTTGCTTTTTCTGCAGCACTGATTTTCATTATTTTAATATTATAATACAGGGCTGTGGGATGCTTGACTCTGATCAACTGACTGGTTGAAATGTAAGGTATGAACCATGGTTTTACTAATGAATAAAACAAAAAAACATGAATCATGTTTAAATGATGATAACCACAAATTAACCATGGTTTAACTGTTGTTGTTTTTTTTTATACAAATGGGCCAAAACAAAACAACAACAAAAAAAAAAAACAATACTACAATTTATTAGGATAAGGGTCTTTAATAACCAAATTTTCGATGGCTCCATTACTAGCTCTAAAATTACATTCTGTCATTATTTGCCCACCCTGAAGTTGATCAAACTTGTATGAATTTCCTTCTTGTGATGAACACGGTAGAAGAGATTTTAAAGATTGTGGGTAACAAAACATTCATTGATTTCTACAGTATTTTCCCCATACTATGGAAGTCAGAAGCTACCTCCAACTGTTTGGTTTCCCACATTTTTCAAAGTATCTTCTTTTGTGTTCAGCAGGTGACATTCATGTGGTCTCATATAGTCATGACTTCTAGCAGTGAAACTTACTGTTCCTTTAAGAACTTGTATTTGTACAGATTTCTCAGCAGTAGGGAATACTTGCCCTCTTGGTGTGTTTTCCTGCAGATGCAGAAGATCCCGACTACAGCTACAATCAACAGAGATCCAGCAGCAGCAGCAGAGATCAGTCCGATGATCAACGAGGATACGCCTTGATACAGAGTAGACACAATGAAGGGTTAAAGCAAATAAACCTGTCAATCTAACCTTCAGCAAACACTATATCTGAACTTCAGAGATCAGTTCAGCAGATATATCAGCGCTGTCATACCTGCACATGTGTGACAGAGTTGAGTGATGTTCAGATGTTGAGTCTGGTGGCTGATGGGATTGTTGATCACACAGCTGTAGGTGTTTTTATCCTGATATTCCACCTCCAGAGGAAGAGAGAGACTGATGCTGAGATCAGACACACTGATGCTGGAGAATGAACTGTTTCCTTTGAACCAGGAGAGAGTCACATGACTCACATTCACAGCTGAACACACCAATGAACATGATGATGATGAACATTGAGAAGAGTCTCTGCTGATGACAGGAACAGGCAGACGAGCTGAAAAATGTTAGAGAATATGGATAAATGTGTATGAAACGAAGTAGATGAGAAATCAAGAGTGAAAAGTAGAGCATTTTAAAACAATCTGATATTGAAAGAACAGTGTACTTGTTCAAGCAGACAACAGTGGCACTGAAAAGCTTGAGATGAATTAGATGTAATTTGTGAATAAAGTATGGCAATTTTCAGTTAAATATTTGAGAATATTTTTTATTATGCCTCATTTACAATCGAGCTGTAATTAAATAATTTTGCAGGACTATTGAAAAAAAGATATTCAGCTGCATATAATGAATAACTGCTATAGCCTTAAGTCAGCAATGTTACTTCAGGTCTAACATTATTAATATGCTTATTTTCTTAAAGTCTATATCCAAAACTGAGCACTAAAGAAACACCCAAATCATCAAACAGGATAGTAATTCTCTCCTCACCATAGACAGTGAGATTGATCGTGTTGATCGTCATGTCTGTTCTGATGCTGGAGACTGTATAAAGTCCAGAGTCTGTGGTTCTGCTGTTGATGATGGTCAGAGATCCAGTCCGATGATCCAGTTTCAGTCTGTCTCTGAATCTCCCTTCAGCATTATCACCATAAAACTTGCTCTCTGTGTTCTTTACTTTAGCTATGAGAATGTCACCAAACTTCCAGTCGATCTCTTCATCTCTGTGTATTTGAGTGAAACTAGAGTTCAGAGAGACTGATTCTCCCTCAGTCACTGACTCTGACTTCACTGCATCAGCAACAAACACACCTGAACACAAACACACATACTCTGGAGAGTGACTGGATTTGGAGTTTTTCTCACTTTGAAACAATCATTGGATAAGAAAAATAACATCATGATCAAATGTTTATATTTATCTAATAACACATTAAAACAAAAGATTGATAATAACAGAATGGTTTGTTTGTGAGCAAATAATAATAAGCCATAAAAATACTCACCAGTCAGACTCCATAAACACAAACAGATGAATATAAACATGTCAGATATGTTGTTGTGTCTAGATCAGAAAAGGAAATCCCAGCAGAAATAGTCTACTAAAGGTAGAAAGTGTCAGTAGATCAGGAGAGGACAGTGCTGTGGGTCTGTAGTGAAGCTCAGAGTGAATAATAAGCTCCTCTAGAGCACTTCCCTTCAGAGCCTCTGTGGCTTCTCACTTATATGGGTTCATCTATAGACCTATTTCTGTAAAAACTTTTACTGCTTCATGTCTGTTAGTAGGGCGAGTGTTTAGAGCACGCTGAAGAACAGTGTCCAGTGTGTTCAGTAACACGGGTTATAATGGCTTCTGAAGTCTGAAACGGTGAAGTTTAAGAAGAATTACTGCTGACTGATGTTCCCATTCCTCCCAGTCCAGTGTTATAAAAGATTGCTTTAAAAATACTGAAGTTTGATAAAATGTCATGATATGATATGATATATGATATGATATGATATGAAATCCAATACTGAGCCGATGAGTTCATCAACATTATCTCAGTAGTTAGTCATCTCACACCAATATTGTACCTTGCATTTACTCCGGTAAAAATGGGTAGAGGACGTTTTACCAGCAGAAAGAAAAAAAAGTTGTTTTTTTCTCACATTTTATATATATAGCCTACTTCATCTGACAGCTGATTCTGCAGATGATTCTTCACGAGCTTCTAATGTTAGCCTATTTTCTTTATTTAAAAAAAATATATATAAATGCGATTTAAAAAAAATAATAATAAGCACAATAAATGATTTATGCTTTAAACATGCCCCACTTTTCAAAAGCAAATTTTGTGTTGGCTTCATACATAACATGTACATTAAAACCCCTAAGGTTGCTTTAAAAATACTGAAGTTTGCTATAATTTCATGTTATGAAATATTGAAATATTATTGAAATGCAATTCTGAGCCGATGAGTTCATCAACATTATCTCAGAGGTAAATCATCTCACACCATGAATGTACCTTGCATTTACTCCGGTAAAATGGGTAGAGGATGTTTTACCAGCAGAAAGAAAAAAGGTGTTTTTTCTCATATTTCGTATATAAAGCCAACTTCCTTCATGTGTCTGACAGCTGATTCTGCAAATGATTCTTCACGAGCTTCTAATGTTAGCCTATTTTCTTTATTTATTAAAAAAAAAATAATAATAATTAAGCATAATAAATGACTTATGTGTTAACTATTCCCCACTTTTCAAAACCAAGTTTTGTGTTTGCTTTATGCATAACTTGTATAGTAAAACCCCTAATGTATTAAAGAAAAATGCAATAGTTTGAACTTGTTTGTGGAAATAATATATAGTTCAGATTTATACAGTTCTGCTCATCTCTGTCCTGGTGTCAAATCATCCATCATCCTTCTTCCTTCTTGTCAAGTTATTGCTACATTTAAGACACATGCAGATCCTGAAAAACTTTTAAAATGATTTATTGTTTTATTTCACAAGAACAAATCTTTAAAATGTGCTCTTGACCCAAAATAACAATTAAAAAAATCTCTTCTGACTAAAAACTAAATAATCTTACACATATAGTCACTTATTCAAAGAAAATGATTTCCACTTATTAAAGTCTGTCTGTTCACACTAAAAACTCAATCACATTGAGAGATTAAAGAAACAAAGCATAAAAACAAGAGAAGAAAACCAACAGGAAAAACAAAAACAAAAAAACATTACATTTACCTATATAAAAAATACAAATTAAGTTAAACAAACTGACCATTAATCATGGCTCACAACAAATGTTTGATCAATATCATGGTATTTTTCTGTTGTCATAAATATAACAGTGAAATGGGTAAACATATATCACTATATTCATTCATACTCCAATAAACTAATAAATCATCAAGGAATTTAAAAGCATATCATAATCCCCATCAATCTGTCAGCAAAAAACTAATAATCTTATTAATGCTTTTATTTAGATAACAGACTTCAAGATCATTATCTCATTGAGCGGGATTCCTTGAGCTTGCATTTTCAAATTTACTGTTTTACCAGAAAGGCAGAAAAAAATAGTAAATAAATTTACTTTTTTTAAACTATTATTCAGATGTTCAATTACAGTCACTAACAACAGAGACTGTGTAAAATACACATACAAGCCAGCAATAATGCAAGCTGTCATCAAGCCAGAGGAGGACATACAAAATATTAAATTATTTGTTTTGTTATTATGTGTGAATAGAGACTATTTATTGCCTATTAAATGACTATAACACATTTATTAGAGTGCTTGTCATAATAAAGAGAAAACACAAATATTATATATATACACACACAGTCAAACCAAAATGTGTTCAGACACCTTGAACATTTCCTTCATTAATACAGTTTATTCTATATATATATATATATATATATATATATATATATATATATATATATATATATATATATATATATGGTAATAAAATATGACAAGATCTCAGAGTTAAACTGTGTCAGAAAAACACTTAAGCAAAACATGGTCAGGTCAAAGAGTTTAAATCATTTTTGGTCCCAGATCAATTTTACTGCTAGTCCACTGTATGAAGAATTTACTTTATTTTGCTATCCTCACTTACATAAATGAACTATAGTGTCCTGCACCCACTAGTAAAAATATATCAAACATCCCAGGTGAAAAAAAAGTAAATTTCTATAATATACTTAAAGTGCTCTATTTTTGTGCACTAATTTTGTACTTAATATACTAAAAACACTTGTTTAGTACTTCTTAAGATAATCTTAAGAACATCTAAGTGTACTCAACTGTGCTATTTTGAGACAGCATAAAATATTAACTAAAATGTGCTTTTATCTCTATATTTAAAAAAATATATTTAGTTACCACTTGTAGTACACTATGGGTTCAAATGTACTATAAGTAGAATCTGAATACATTTTTTTAAATTCAGAGTTAGTATATTAAAATCACAATTTAAATTTAAAATAGCACAGTTGAGTACACTTAGATGTTCTTAAGATTATCTTAAGAAGTACTAAACAAGTGTTTGTAGTATATTAAGTACAAAATTAGTGCACAAAAATAGAGCACTTTAAGTATATTATAGAAATTTACTTTTTTCCCCTGGGATATCATAAAAGCCTAAATAATTTTTGGTTTGACTGTGTGTATATATATCGATTTGTCACAATGTATATTTTAAGGCAAAATTTGAAAATCTGCTTTAGAATGATTTATATTGTGAAAAGACAAACAAACACAACTGATGAAAATTAGAAAAGGAGTAAACTAAAAATGAGAGTTTAGATGCTGAAAAAAATAATAATTTTTAAAATGATATTACTTGTAATATCACATCTACAGTTGTTCAAGATCATCTCTACCTTCCTGATATCTGATTAATCAGAGTTTGATGGATATTTCTGGATGCTCTTCTTCTGTTGAAGACTTCTGGATCTGATGTCATAAACCAGAACAGCCACAGTAGCCACGCCCACCAGAGCAGAGAGAGCCAATCGGATCACAGCTTCAGTAAAGCCACAACAGTGGATACGGTCTTGTGAGACAAGAAATGAGCAATGTTAAAATAGAAATATTTAGTTTGTGAAAATATACATAGACAAATATCATCAGTGAAGTACCTGCAGCACATGTGTGACAGAGCTGAGTGTTGTTGAGGTGTTGAGTCTGGTTTCTGATGGGATTGTTCAGCACACAGCTGTAGGAATCATCCACACACTCCAGATGGAGAAGAAGATCAGACCGGCTGCTGAGATCAGACACTCTGATGCTGGACAATACACTGTTTCCTTTGAACCAGGAGAGAGTCACATGACTCACATTCACAGCTGAACACACCAATGAACATGATGATGATGATGATGATGATGATGAAGAGTTTAGTGAAGAGTTACTGCTGATGACAGGAACAGGCAGACGAGCTGAAAACATGACAGAATGAATCAGATTCAGTAGAAATCACTGTGATCTTCTGGATAAAATGATCAGCATCATCACAGAATTCTCCATCATTTTATCATATTCTCAGTAACATTATCTGGTGAATTTAGTCCACAGATGTAACAGGATAGTAATTCTCTCCTCACCATAGACAGAGAGATTGATCGTGTTGATCGTCATGTCTGTTCTGATGCTGGAGACTGTATAAAGTCCAGAGTCTGTGGTTCTGCTGTTGATGATGGTCAGAGATCCAGTCTGATGATCCAGTTTCAGTCTGTCTCTGAATCTCCCTTCAGCATTATCACCATAAAACTTGCTCTCTTTGTTTCTCTTTACTTTAGCTATGAGAATGTCTCCAAACTTCCAGTCGATCTCTTCATCTCTGTGTATTTGAGTGAAACTAGAGTTCAGAGAGACTGATTCTCCCTCAGTCACTGACTCTGACTTCACTGCATCAGCAACAAACACACCTGAACACAAACACAAACACCACATTTGGAGTTTTTCATTTGAATAAATAAATAAAATAAAATAAATAAAAATAAATACTACTAATAAACAAATAAATCTGCAGAACTGCTCTTCACTAATTTCAATGTATAATTCAATAATGTGTAACAGTTTAAACCTTTGATGTCAATGGATGAGAAAAATGACTAAATAACATCATGAACAAAGATAATTGAGTTCAATGACAAAACGTGAAAATGACTGAATTATAACATGATGGGTTCTATGTGGACAAATGATAATAGCCTTTATACAGAAATGAAGCCATAAAATACTTACCATTCAGACTCCATAAGCACAAACAGATGAATACAAACATGTCCATGTCATTTATATTTTTTGGCATTTCGGTGAACGGTTTCAAATTACAACAGATTCTAATTTCCCAAGTTCATAAATGCTACATTTAAACACAACAAAAAAACATAAATGTAATAATAAATTTGAATGTTTGGTAATACAGCAACAGAAGAGCTGAAGGGACAGTCAGTGCTGCAGGTCTGTTGTGAAGTGGAGGAGTGAATCATCTGCTACTTTGAGAAACCACTTGATGATGTCACAGCTTAATGCTCATTGGTCTAAACAGTTGTGTGTTCTATGCTGTGATATCATGTTTTTATGTTTATGTGTGAATTTCCAAACAGTCTGACAGCGGGATCTTTCAACATTATACGTGTATTCATTTTTAGCCTTAATTTCATCGCAAATTTCACCTTTGATTTCATTGCAACCTGCTACCACTCAAACTACAAAATAAAAGTCCCCAGAACTAAGGAAAAGGAATGAAACACTACTTAAAATGAGTGTGGATGCATGACACTTTTCTTAATAGAGTACCCCAGGGATGACGTGTTTTTGTAGGCCAACCCGGAAGTTAGCGGCGCACAGGTTCCCTCCATTGAAAGCCTATGTATTTTTCCCATAGACTTTTGGAAAATCGAAGAAAATAAGCTCTGTGTTTAACAAAGGGTTATGAAACTTACACGTTTTGTCTATCAAGATAATCTTTAACACAACATTTATACATTTTGAAGCCTAAATAAAGTCATCAGATACAAAAAGCTAACAGTAGGCTATAAACGGACTACAGCACAGCATGGTCGCGGATCAACGTTGTCACCACAAGCTTCCTCAAACTTTATTTAGAAAACAACTCTATTTAAAAACATGCTCACTGATTATGATCTGCACTGTGTATGAATACTTATCCACTTTTTCATGATGCTGTCCAGATGTCCCGTTTTTAATGATGACGTCTAAAGTCCCCGCCAACATTCTTGCTGTACAGCGACATCAACAAACAGAGAACGGAACAAAATGGATGAGAAATTAATATTGCTGGTCTCCGAACATACATAGCAAGTAATTCCACATTGTGTCGACATTTTAGTCTGAAACAAATTACCTGCAAAATCAGTTATAAGTAACAGTGACGAGGATATTCCGTATCATAGCAACAAAGCGTCTCATATGGTCTCAACTGAGAAAAAAAAAAAAACGCTGCACAGTTGAAGCTCTCTCAAAAACGTGTTCTTATCATTGAAAGTCAATGCCCACAAAAGTAAACATGACGAAAAATATAAAATCATTCATTTAGACATTTGCAACGTAAGCAATGACGTACATCCGAGTCAACGAGACCGAGGGAAGTTAGCGAGGGAAGGGCATTTAAAAAACGAACTGGAACGCAGCCTGAGAAGCACCCACTGGCCGTTTCTCAAAACCAAGTTCGCAAACTTCAGACTCGCGTCCTTGGTAGTTGGGACTTGGCAAGTTCGACTCAGGAGAACGAACTCCCGTGGACGGGAGAACACAAGTCCAGTGATTCTGCAAATGGAACAGCAGCGTACTTGATAACGTCACTCAGCTCGCTCTGGCTTCTCTGGTTATCTCTGTATGTATATTTTAGCCAACAATAAAACGAAATTATAAAACACCACTCTGCCTCTTTTCGTTTTATTTAAAAAACAAACAAAAACATATTAATAGTCTCAGGCAACGAGTGATTGATTATCTGCAATGTGCATATATTTATAACAAAACGAAATATTAAACAACCCAGCTCTTTTCGTATAGGCCTATATTTCAAAAATATTAAATGTAATACTATTTGTGCATACTCTGATTAACTTCACTGTAGTGTTAATTTCGTCAGACGAGACGAGACGAAATATGTTCGTCAACGACCTTTTTTTTCATGACTAAGACGAGACGATGACAAGACTGCACCACTGTCCAAAAACGCTAAGACTAAATTAACATGCATTATTGTTGACGAAAAAAGACGAGACGAAAATGTTTTGTATAAAATAAAAACTAAGATAAAATCTCTCTTCATTTTCGTCTACAATCGTCTCTGCTTTTTCATCAGCTGTTACGCCTTTAAAATATTCAGAAGGAGTTCGCGGCTTAGCGCTGTTGCTCAAGTTAAGCCTCGTTGAAGCCTTGTTTACACTGTATGCGTGTGCGGCTCGTTACGGCTCCGGCAAGGTGTTGTTCCGTCCTCTGCGCGATGTCAACTCAAAGAAATTTCAAGTTTTTCAACTTCGAATCTCTTGTCGTCAGTTTCTACCCAGCAAACAAGGGACGTCCCCCGGACGTTGTGAACGTCCGTTAAGGTCCGCAGTAGGTCCGCTTCGTAACGTTCGCTGACGGACGTTCGGAGGACGTCCGCGTTTGGTCCGCTTTTTAACGTTCGCTGGCGGACGTTCGGGGGACGTCCGCGTTTGGTCCGCTTTTTAACGTTCGCTGGCGGACGTTCGCCGGACGTTCGGGGGACGTCCGCGTTTGGTCCGCTTTGAACGTTCGGACGTTCGGAGGACATTCAAGTCCTTGCCAGTTTGCGAAAGTCCTACTGACGTCCCTCATCTGGTATTTCCATAACAACACTTGTAAAAAAAAAACAGCGTTGCCTTTTATCAACAGACCTGACACCTTGAAACTCAGACAAAGGGCAAATTAAACTAAACCTACTGGATTTAAAGGAGGTTGTGTTCCTTAAAAATCCCTTTAAACATGATAATGGATTTACAGAAACCATGATTGTTTTGTTGTGCAGGTTGATATTATGGTTTTACTTCAAGTTAAAATAGTAGGTCTATTTGAATTCGGGTCATTCTACAGAAAAGTCCACTTTTGGTATGACAAAATGTCTTAAAATGTATTTCTTTTTCTAACCTTTAATCTTAGACCACATTATTATATTAAACATTGACTTTATGAATACAAATGACAGCTTTATGATTTTTTTTATTATTATTATTTTGTGCATTTAAAGACAGCATGTACCATTTTTTTGTCACTGGTGTTACCATACTTCTCTGGCATTTTAAAAATTTTTATGAAATGATATTTCTCAATTTTTTTCAGCACATGCAGTCAGAGTTACAGAAAAAAAGATAATGAAAAAAATAAGGAGATTATGTGTGTCTTTTTTTTTTTTAATCAGTTTAGTTAAAAGTGATTGAATTATGCTAATTTAATTATGCATGTATTTGCTATAACAATGAAAATATTTGAAAAACAGTTATAAACAAGTAATGCAATCCTTTACATCTTAATTCTTGAGTGTAGCAGAATTCAATGAATGTAAAATTATTATCATGTTACATATGACACATTTTATTTAATGCGACAGACAAAAAACAGTAACACCAGTGACACAATGAATCACCAGTGACAGATACATAGGACCAAAGATAGCCTACTTATTCTTCAACTATAATCAAGTAGAGGAGACTAAATTTTTACATTTTTTTATACAATCAAAGACTTTTCATTGACACTTAGTGAAAGCAGTCAGTAAAAGATCATAAACAACATTTTAAAAATGTCTGTAAAATACGCTGTCCGTAAAGTCGCTGCTTCTCAGCTTCTCAGTTTAGCCAAATACCCTCAATTTAGCCATATCTGACCAAAGGAGGATTAACAATGGGGAAAAAAAGTTAGAATCACATTATTTAGTGCTATTTTATGCAAAATAACTAAATAAATAGCTTTGAATAAAGTTTTTTTCTATAAACAACACCAGTGACAGTAACACCAGTGACATTTTTCATGAAAAATGCATTTTATGGCTGCTGCAAGGTATCAATCCACATGTTGTCAATCATGGTATATTCACTAAATTAAGTAGTTTAATCCATTTGTATTCTAGTTTTTTAAAATTCCCTAATAATAAACTAGGTCACACCAGTGACTTCAACTAAAAGCTTCATATGAAATCATGATTTTCTAATTAAAATTTCTGATAACTGAAAAGAGATAGTGGACTTTCCATGTGTCTTTCTTCATGGATCTTCAGGAAATAGGAAGAAGGTAGTCAATTGATGTCAACAGGGTGATTTTTATTTCAAAATAAGAGATTTTTGTTAAAGGTAACACCAGTGACACAACACCAGGTTTTTTTTTATATATTTTATAATATTTATTCAGCATTTGTTTTTTTTTTAATGTCATTTACATAATATATTTGACAGTTATGCATACATTATTGTATTTAAACCCTGTTTCTGAGCTCAAAATAAAGCACTTTCCCACATGACTGTGGGGACGAGCACTTCTGTGGTGTTTGGAATTATTATAATTAAAAAACAAATATTGCCACATTGATGCGCAAGAAGGTTTAATTGTTCAAATATTGTTTCATATTAAAATATAAAAAAAATTGTAATCCTAAAGTGTTTTCAAGTGTAATATTTCTGTAAAGGGACAGAAAAGTGGACTTTTCTGTAGAATGACCCATTCATTGTAAAATGAAGTAAATATTAAAAATGAACAACTTTCATGTTAGCCTATGGGAAAAAATAATGGAGTAACTTCAACCTACTAACTAATTAAAGATGTCATCAGATCATGTGTGCTTTCAGCAGTTATCATTTTAAACATCAAAATCATGATGCCCCCCAATAGTAGGCTACTGAATATAAGATAGCCTATACAATTTATTATGTATTCACATGCATGAAGAAAATTTAATCCCATGGAGCTCTAAAATAATGTTATTGACTTAAATGAATGCAGCCAAAGAAAAGATGAAGAATGGAAAAGCATTTTGCTGGCAAAGAAACTGGAAAATAACACAGGTAAGACAATTCCTATACCCATAAATACCTGTCAAACATGGTTTTATTAAAGAAGAGTTACTAATAAAAAAATTACTTTACTTTTTACACTTAAGAAAGGTATAGCATGTGGCAAAAAGTGTAATATAGCCACACTGTGAGATACAAGCAAGTGACGATCGAGTGACGTCATTCTTTAGGTTACGCGCATGTATCCATGGCAACGCTCAGCTGCGTCGAGAGTTAACGGTCCTGCCGGTGATTTTCTCAGATGAGGCCTTGAGTTTTCTCTTTCGTCGGTCGAAAAGGTATTTTAAATTTTAGTTTAGCAGACATTAGCTACCATAACCACTGTTTATCTTGTAAAGTTTAAATTATATGACAAGATTACATTTACAAACGTTTGCTGAAGTTGTTGTCCGTCGCGGCTGACCGTTACGGCCTATCTTCAAATGTGCGCTAATCTTGGTCTCACGAATCCAAATTGTCAGTAACAAATGTTTCTTAATAGACAAACGATACCTGAAACATTATTGAATGTGTTCATTTTGTCGTTTTAGGTTAGAAGCCATCGAAAAAACTGCCATCGGACTACCACAGCTGACAACGAGAGACGCGCGCACAACTGCATAACACACACACACACACACACACACGGAAAGAGCACAACAATTATGAAACTGATAATTTATTATAAATAAATAAATGTATTTTTCTCCTTACAACGTGTTTGTGTTCTTTTGTTAACCTAGAAGTAAAATAAAAAACAATAAGAGGACTTAATCGAAAGTCCCCTAAACGTCCCGAATGGCCGCTGAACGTCCTGTGAACGTCCCCGTGAACGTCCGGAGGACGTCTTTGCGGACGTCCCCGGGACAGCCAGAGGACCCTACACATGGACGTTCGGGGGACGTTCGCAGAGGCCATTCAGGGGACGTTCTGGGGACCTTTTTTTGTTAGCTGGGTAGTGATGTAAAAGATGAGCGGGAGTTTACACAGGGTGATTATTTTGACTTTGTTTTGTATTTGAGCTACGCGTCTTGGAGGCGAGGCGCCTATCTTTAGAGAAGCGGCGCGTCGAGCCGTTTCTGGGACGCTTCTGGGACGCTTCTCAAACGCACCGCGGCGCGGCTGGTGTAAACACAAGCATTGACTAGAGTGGCCGTGTATCAGCTCCGGTAGCCGCGTCGCAGCCGTAACGAGCCGCACACGCGTGCAGTGTAAACGAGGCTTTACAGGTCTCATACGCCTGTGGCTGCAACACGAAACTGCTGAACCATAGACTGTAAAAAAAAAGAACACTGAACACACAACACCCAAAGCGAACACGAGTGACGAGCGACGACGACATGCTAGCTTTTGAATTGTGTTGGTTAAAATAAAATACTCTTCAGAACAGGTTAATCATTTGTGAATGTGTCTCCTAAATCAGAAATTGAAAACCAGACACTTTTAACATTTGCATTCAACAAAAATCTTTCAACAAGTGTATTTTGTCAGGTAATTATGACATTTAACCAATGTTTGAGATATGTGAAACACTTTTTTTACTGAAATGTTTAGCAGTAATAATCTCAGTAATAATGTGTTATTTTTTAAAAAAAGACTACAATTTTTTGACTAAAACTAGACTAAAATTAAAATACTTTTAGTCGACTAAAACTTGACTAAGATAGCTTGAGTTTTCTTTTGACTAAAACTAGACTAAAATGACAAGACGTTTAGTCGACTAAAACTTGACTAACAAAAAAAGATATGTGAATGACTAAATATGACTAAAACTAACAACGACATTTGGCACAAGACTAAGACTAAGACTAAATTAAAAATAGGTGACGAAATTAACACTACTTCACTGTAATAAAATGAAATAGGCTATAACATAAAACACAACCCTGTCTCTATTTGTTTTATGTCAGTTTTAATGATCAATAATTGCCATTATAAAAGGTAAGAATATACAATAAGAAATAAAGCAAATAATTCAGTCAAGCGTACAAAATCAGCGCTTTAGTAGGATACAAAAGTTAAATAGCCATATATAAAGTTATGAAACGTCACGTTGCCCTCAGCCAAAACAGAGTCAGCGGCAAACGTCAGAAGGACTTGCCGAGGTAAGGCTGCTCTCTGCTGGGCACATGAGCGCTGAGCGTCCGGTAATCGCCTGGATCTCACAACTCCGACAACGTCAGATCAAATTGTCAGAAAGGCGCAATCTTTATCAATAAACCACAAATTTGAGCTTTAAACCAGCACATTTTCGCCTAAAAAACTTTAAAACTACATATTGAGATTCACTGGGGGGACTCTATATGGGAAGATTTTTTTGTTTTGTTTTGTTTTGTTTTTTACTTTCAATGACTTTTCAGATATATTTAAATATAGGCCTATTTCATGTTTCCTCCAAACAATATTTTCTTAATTATCAAGCAAGCACATTGAAAGGTCAGTGAACAACATTTATGAATTGTGTGTGGCACAAACATGTTAATTCAACAGAATCTTTGCTTGGAGAAAATAACATGTTTGATTTTGGCCAAATTAAAGATACATTGTCTCGGAATTTGCATATGTGGTGCATACTGAATTGAACAGGTCACACACATTTTAAATACATTTGTCCTCAGGTTAAAAACTGAATGTTTTGGATGGCTGCCGCTCAGTTTAGTGTACTTTGAAAATCAACAATTACACATTTAAAAGGGAATCCAGTTTTAATGCAAAAGGAAGCTGATGTGCATTCTAAAAAGCAAAATAATTTGGATGATAATGTAAATATAATAATATTCACTCATCCCTTTTCTTAAACAGTGGTTAAAAGGGTTGAAATGTGATGTTTATCATTTTATACAACTTTTTGAGGATGTTACCATAGACATGGAGTTAAAAAAAAAAAAAAAACAAACAAAAAAAAAACATTGCTACCTAAACATGCAGTTTTATTCTAATATTGATTATTGATTTTTAATAATATAATATTGATTTTAATAATCTAATATTAATAATCTATAATCTAATATTGATTTTTACTCAATAAGCTGCGAGATTCTGGAAATTGAGAATAATTTTTTTTAAAATAGTGTTCACAATTCTCCCATGATTCTGAATAAAAAAAAAATGTAATTTACTGATTCTGACATCATGTTAGTTGCTGCAGTCTATTTACAAAAAAAAAAAAACATTAATTATTTTGAATGAATTATCTTATAAAAATCGATTTGAATAAATGATTCAGTGACTCAATTATAAAGATGTCACTTGTTTCATAGATAAATCAACATTTTTGAACAATTCTTTGTAATGAATGATTCAATGACGAATACATTTTTAACAATCATTTGTTGATGCAATCTTTATTTGAAGTATCTAGTTACTTTCAAAGGGTAATTTACTCTATTTTATTCACTTCCAATTGTGATGGGGGACTGGTTGTCTTCCTTGGTTGCGAGGAGTTTGGGTTTGCTCCCTCGTGAGGTTTATTTATTTGTTTGTTGCTTTATTTTTGAAAAATGGTCCACACATGCAAAGTTGGTTGATAACACAGCTGCAATAAAGTAACAGCCTATAGTTAACAATTACTTGTTTACAAAGTACCATGGGAAGTCAAACTATCTACTTAAAATGTTCTTATACCGAACTTGTTGATTCTTGGAATATAGCCAGGTTTTTCCTAATAAGCATATCTGTCATATTAGCAGAACACATTTTTACACATGAGGAAAACTAAAGTTTAGTCAATAATTCAAGAAGATCCATGATTCTAAGTTGTACTTGGCCTTATGAAAAAGTAGTTCTTGTAATTGTTTAAGCATTGCATTTGTTACAAGGATATAATTAAAGCTAGACCATTGATGGCTCCTCATTGCATGCTTAGGGCAATGTTAACTTTTTTTCTCTTTTTTAAATCTATTGCCTTAATAGATTATATATTTTAAATTCTTCAAGCAAGTTAGTTAAAATGCACCACAATAAATACAATAGAACGTGATAGTAAAGGTGGTCATGAGAAGTTTAAAAAGCTTGCAAGATTATTTTTCATCAGTCTTTTTAGTGGCTGTTTTTAGATCATGATGACTTTCTCCATAAAGTTTTACTACATTCTGAATAGAATTCAAATGAAACCCATTTGAATTCTATTGAGAACGTTCTATTTTATCATAGGAACGGCTCGCGCAAATCTTATCACACTTTTGGAGCACGCTGGTGAACGTGCGTGCGGTGCACCACTCATGCTTATAAAAGCTCAGAACGCGCTATATATACAATTAGTTAACAGCCTGATTCTATGTTTCGGTGTGGTGGTTAGATCGAGTACCAGCAACATGTGAGAAGTGACAAAGCGTGGGTACGCTACAGATTAAAGTGCCGGTGCGTACCGGCCCACTTCGAGCACTGAGTAAAGGCCCTTTCACACAGGACACGGTAAGCGCTGCGCTGCGCTATGAAACCCATTTGTTTCAATGGCTTGTGCCACGCGAGGACTGCATCGACCAAAGCGCAGACGCAGCGGAGCGCAGCTTGCGCGCACGCCGCGGTCAAAGTTCAAAATAGTTTAACTTTTGCCGCTGCGCTCTGTGACGATTATTACCCGCGCGACCAGCATCGGGGCATCCAAACAATCGGAAAGCAGAATGGATGAACAGCAATTTACTGTGTTGGAATTTCCAGAGCTATACAAGTTTGCTGGTCGTATAGAGACATCGGGAGAAAAGCTGTGTCATGAAGACATGACAGACAATTCTTAGCACGGGACATATACTTTGCTGCTGACCGAAAGGTGGAACAACAATCAAATGATTAGATGATTAGAACTCCCGATACAAGTTTGGAAAACTCCAACTAATGTGCTCTGGCCAGCGCAGCGCAAATCGCTTCCCAGCAAACATAATAACGTTGTAAAAACGTTTTTTTCACGTCGTGAAAAGGTTGTGATAACGTTTTTATCCGACGTATTTAATACGACAGATGTCGGGGGTTTTTTTACGTTATAAATACGTATTTTCAAAACGTTGCAGGAACGTTTTTTTTTTACGTTGTTTTTACGTTAAAAGTCACCATGCGACGTTCTGAAAACGTAGATATCACGTCCCAGCAAACACGATAACGTTGTAAAAACGTTTTTTTCACGTCGTGAAAAGGTTGTGATAACGTTTTTATCCGACGTATTTAATACGAAAGATGTCGTATTAATACGTATTAATGACGTTGCAGAAACGTTTTTTTAACGTTGTTCTTACATTAAAAGTCACCATGCGACGTTCTGAAAACGTAGATATCACGTCTTACCTGGTACTCTCTGGAGGTCTTCTTGCACCTTCTTAAAAAGAGGCTGAAAATCTTTTCTCCCAGGTGTTTTACTCTGTTCAGCACTTTGGACAACTTTGCTGTGTTTAAATGTGCTATACAAATAAAATACAATTTAAATAAAATTTACTTAGTTAAATTTTGATTAACTTGGTTTTTAACTCATTCACCCGAAATCACCGAAACGAGGTTTCCCTCTTGTGGGGAACCTTGAGGTGTTCCTCACTGCATGTGTTTTACATCGGTCTTTCGTGATTCCTGTGCAGTGTAGTTGATATCTATTGGGCTACAAACTTTAGCAGACCCGTTAAAACATTAAAACATCACTGGACATAGCTAGAGGTAAGCAAATTAGGAGGCCTGCTGATTTTACTTAACTTATATACAGATTTGCTCAACCATCGAAAAGAAGAAATAAAGGTAAGCAAATTTTTAAATCATCTCATTAGTTACAACATCAATGATTTCCTTATAAAATTAACCAAAATTAACCATTATTCCATGGTAACCACGAATTAACCATGGGTTTACTACATAAACCAAATCAATATATGCAAAACAACAAAAACATTTTACTATTTACTATAACATAACCATGGTTAATGTTCGTAAGGATTGTTAGTACAACATGATTCTGCAGCTGTCACGGAATAAAGAGTACGACGAAGATGAAACAACAAAGATAAATTTTAATTTTTAAATTCATTTTTAACTAAAATAATTTAAAGGTAAACAGGGAAACATTCTTAACATCACAAAAACGACTTTAAGACAAAACAATTTAAAACAAGAAACATGGAACTATAAATACAAAACCAGGACAAATTAATTGACATTAACAGTCTTCGCTGTCGGATTGGAAGAGTGGAGGAGACTGAAATTCAAATCATTGCAATTAAATCAGTTGTTTGTCCTAATAGCCTACAGTTAGTCCATCACCTCATTTAATTTGTGAAACAACATATGAAACTGTACCTGTCCAATTTGGGTCTGTAAAAGAAGAATAAAAAAAATGTCATTATTATTATCGATTGTTCTGGTCTTGCTATTGATTGTGCAGGGACTAAAGCATTTTGTCTCAATAAGCGCACGCATAAATTTGTGTGAAATCCAACACGCTGCGCACGACCGTTTTTAACGCACTAATCTTGATTCACCAAAAACTCTCGAACTAAATTTATTCTAAATTTATGAAAATAATTATGGGAACAACTGAAACTATTTATCATTCATTCATTCATTCATTCATTCATTCATTCATTCGAAAACCGAAAGGGAAAACGAAGATATTATTCATGACAGGTTTGTTCAAACATATTACAGATTAAGTAAAAATATATCAACAAGTTATGATTAAACCGACTAAAATAGCCTATGCGAGAAAATAGCCAACGCAGGTTTGAAAAGGAAATTCTTCTGTAGTTATGTACTGAATTTTGAGGCTAAAATGTTTAAGCCCATGTTTGATAACTTGTAGACCTTAAAATGTATGCACGTGGTGGAGATTTTTTATTTTCTGCATGCATATAGCTAACGAAATAATCCACGCAGTTGTTAATGAGACCCATCTTCTAACACAGTGTTTCTTAACCAGTGTGTGCCGCGATAGGTTGTCAGGTGTAGTCTACCGTGAAAAAATTAACAAATTCCAAATAATATTAATACTACAAATAAGAATGATCAAATTGTCAATGTGGGCGGAAATCTTGTATCTCTATACTTCTAATTTTTGTTCTCATCTCTTGTTTTAAATTAATGGTCATCCTTCACGTCTGTATGTGTGTTTTACAAAATATGTAACCAAAGAAAAACATTTAAAAGAGGTTGTGACTAAACATTGTAACTCCGTTGGATTCTCAACCTGTCCGATAAACCTCAAACCTCCACCCCGCCTCAATTTAGAATGAAGTACCGCGCAGTTTGAAGATGATTTTATTTAATGTAATTTTACTTTGTACTATTACATTTGTTTATTCTGTTAATTAATTACTTTTCAGAAGTAACTTTACTTTTTAGAGTAACATAAAGAACTGATGTTTGAGTCAGTAGCCTACAGCGGTTTTCTATCACTTTTCTATCATGAAGCACTGTTTTAATAAATATTTAGAGATTTCAACTGGAAAAACTGAGCACCCATATAACTACAATAAACTTTGTGAGAAAGCCCTAACACGCCCCCTAGTGGTATGTAGCATATGCAGCTCAGTCAGGTGCGGACATCCAGAATCGGCAGCTTAGTTATGCATACGAATTAGGCTTCCTGGACTCTTTATTCAACGTTGTATATGTTTTTTTTCCAGGGCGTAAATGATTACGGGTGAGTTTTCACATATATTTTGCCTTTGTAATCAACATTGTTGTTCTGAATGTCGATATTTGACCGTAAATTGAACGCATTTTAAACTGCGTCACAAAGTGGACGATTAATATCTTAATATCTCAATGTTTGGATATTTACAACTTGCCTTATTTCTCTTCTGTTTATTATAGACTACATGAAGTAACATATACAAATCTCCTTTCCTTTTATTAATCAAGTTAAACTCACACCCCCATCTTTGGTGCACACCTGAACCCACTGAGCGCCCCATACGCTCGTATAAACTTCACATAATGTAAGTTGACGAAAACGTAACGCGACGTAAAAACCTCGTAACTACACTTGATTTTCATTTAATGTTAATAGTATAATGACTTATGCAAGTGTCTGACCATAGTCATAATACCATCCTTGACAACACAGTTAAAAAAATATGAGGTTTTTGCCCGACAGAAACGAAATGTAATTTTGTTTTACATCACCAACAACATAATATAGCTACCTATACGACCTCATTGTGTTCCTACCCGAATAAACTAAAGTTTCACATTTAATGTGAGTACTACTTTTACTATGATATCTAGTTTTAAAATGCCGTTTGAAGCAATGAATGTTTGTGCAATTTTATAAAAATACAAGCAAGTAAGAAATATAATATATTACCTCATCATCATCTTCTGCTGTGGGCACATCAGTCTTAAAAGAGGAGCACATAAGACATTGCTTAATGTCTATTACAATAAATCACTTTCTAACAGTTTCTTAATTGCTAATATGTAAATACATATACATAATAAAATTAATTAAAAATATATCAAGTAATGTAGACAACTCTTACTGCATTTTTACATGTTCAAAAACCTCATTCTGTATGATTATAAGCTTGTTTCCTCATAGGGACCTCAATTTAGGTCCCCACGGTGACACAAGTCCCCATAAATCAGTGTGCATTCAGGTTAAAGAATAAAAACGTACACACACACACTATTTCAGTTATTATTCATATGCACTTAATATACATACTGCATGCAGATAATTACCCTGAGGGTTTTTGGTCCTCCACGTTTATGCGGGGCATGCTTCAAAAACTCTGCCACCTCTCCCTCTATCTCTGGCATCTTGGCTGTCTTAAATGTTTGAAGGCATGCTCCTGAAAATAACATGGATGAATATATGTATGAAAAGAGTTTAAAATAGGAAATATAGTATAGTTAATAACAAACAATTGATTTGTAAGATGAGAAATCAAGTTTTTTTTTTTCTAAAATTAAAATAAAATTGAACATCTCAATGTTGCAACAAATCAATGTCGACACAACCTTTTAAATGTCTACAAGCTCTCAAGTCTCAGTTAAGCTCAAGTGCACAAAAAGGCCACAAGTAAACTAATATCCTTCAAAACGGTCTTGTCAATAACCTGCTAATGCACTCGCATTCAACGTAAAGTATCCTTGTAGACAAATTTTGGGTGAGTAAAGGCAAAATGCACAAGATATAGCATCTTCAATGCCCTTACATGGCGATATCGCTTCTTTATATCAGAAACAAATTGCTGCCATGAAACTGGTGCCATGAAAAATGTAATCTGTAATTGCATTACTCATCACAAATGTAGTGGAGTAAAAAGTACATTTACTTGCTCAAAAATGTAGTCAAGTAAAGAGTAAAAGTTGCTAATATTTTTGTTACTCAGTACAACTACAAAGTAGCCAAAAAGATACTTAAGTACAGTAACTAATTACATTTACAAAGTACTTTACACCTCTGGTGAGCACATTGTTAAAAAATGTCTACAATTTCAGTTATGTTTGCATGGAAACATAGTCGCTGTGTGCTGGAATTTGCTGTTGAGGTAAAGGAGTAACTGGCGATGGCCTGTTGAATTTCGGAATAATAATAATAATACACACATAATTCGCTCCTACGACCCCTTATAATGTTTTCGTCTTTTCATCTCGAAAACTGTGTAATTTATTTGATATTACAAGTGTACATTTTCGTTTGTTTTGAAACGTAAAAAGTGTGAGAAACATGATTTGTTACAGGTTGCAAAATCGCAGGCTTTCAGCACCACGTGTGTAGACAGCAACCTTGTTATTTAGTGTAGCGGTGAGTGCAAATTGGAAGAGTTACAGAATAAAGTAAGATTTAATTAAATCTAGGGATGTTATTTTCGGTGTGACCCATTAAAAATATTGTTTTTCCAGGTCTGCAGTTTTTTTATGTGCAGATAGCAGGATAAACAACAAAACAGGAGGATTGACACTTCATCACATCACACACCTGCAGCACTTGAATAAAGAAATTCAGAATAATACCACATGAATATAAAAGGAATAAATTGGTATACGCAAGTCATGTAATTAACAAATTTACATATATAATTAACAGATTAACAAATTGAAACAAAAATATGAGACAAGAATTCGATTTTTGTGATGCGATTATTTCATAGAAAGTCAACCATCATCACAAGTTCTGTTCTTACCAATAGAATTCAACAGATCTTGTGACCATAGTTGACTAACAAAGCTTTTAAATGGATGTTCAAGAATTGATTCACTATACGCAAGGGCTGCTTCACTATGTTTTGTGATGATTTTAAGTTGAAACTCCTAGATCATGTTAGAGATCTTTGTCCTGTTTCTGACACTTGAAGACACATCTGAGCAGCAACTAATAATTGCTGCTCGTAGCTATAATTTTTATGTGTGGTTGAGCAGCCTTTAAGGGCACTACATAAATTAAAGTTATTATTATTATATTAAGAAAAACAAAAATATATAATGAAAAAAATATATTGCATTTCAGCCTCATTACTACCTCTGGTATGCATTTTTTTTTAATAATTTAGTGGCCTGTTGTGAGTTATTTCCTTACTTGTGATCAGTCGCATCACAGAAAGGTCCTGAAACACATTTTTCCCCTTTCTTCCTTTCAGGCTGTATTTGGACCATAGCATATTTGTTCCGATTGCCCGCATTATTCTTCTGACTGATTGGCCAACTGTGCCAGAACACAGTCTCACACTGAATGCCATCTATACACATGAAAACATTTTTACAAAATATTTGCTGAAGGTAAGTATAATTTTATGGATACATTGTCATATATTTATTTTTAGATTCTTAAATAGAAGGACAATCACCATGGATTTTCTAAATTGACTTTCTTGAGTCAGTTTTACACAGAATGCAGACAGCTGCTCTTCTGTCTGCATCTGTTCAATGTTGGCCTGTTCTTCAACTTCTTGCTGCTGTTGCAGTATGATTTCCCGTAACTGACGCAGCTCTCTTATGACTTCAAGTTTTCTATTAAGTGTGAGGTAATCTGAAAAAAAATAGTAATGTTTGCTTTGCCAGGTACGATATAACAGGTAAACAAAACAGCTCAATAACATAAAAGTAATACTTTGCTCTTTATCATCAGTCCCCTGACATCCAGTTTTACAGGACAATGCTGATGCTGTAAGTGAAAAAAAAAAGCTTTATTGTATCATACCAGTTACCACAAAAGTAAAATTTACATTTAAAATGTTAATGCCATGAAATGAGCCATTGGATATTATCTTACTTTGCAGACTAAGCTATTAAGTCATTTTTATGCTAGAGCATGGAACTTCATTTCTGAAATGATACTTGTTTTAATTACAGAGCAAGGTACATAGCATATATTCATTTCCATTTTTCATATTACTAGGGACCAAACACTGAAGGTCCAAAATCATTTGTTTAAAAGTTTGTTTATATAGCCTATACAGGTGCATTTCAATAAATTAGAATGTTGTGGAAAAGTTAATCACAATTAAAAGAACCAAAGAAGTACTTCAGTCTTCATGCACTGAATTTATTTAATACACGAGTTCCACAATTTGAGTTGAATTACTGAAATAAATTAACTTTTCCATGATAGTTTGCAAACTATTACCACTTACTTGATGGGCAAGGTGTTGTAGCATTTCTGCCTGATAATAAATAGCAATAAACATTTTGTATTGGTTGCTTTTTATATTTATTGGTTAGTATGATGTAAACAGCTTCAAAAAATTTGTTCTTGCAGGTTACTTACTGTCTTGTGGCTTGTGCTGTTGCCTATTCTCCTCGAAGACTGGAGCTTGTGGTCTGTTTCCAGCCATACATTGGAAACAAGGACGCTTTGGTGTGACCAATTCTGTGAGTGAAGCCCAAATATATAGATAAGGTTATATAATGTCAGTGTCGAATGCTTGATTCTGAGTATTTGACAGACAGTCAGACATTCATTTTCTGTAACTGAATGAGGTAGTTCCATGTTTATTCAGTTTGCTGTGTTTATTCAAAATTGTTTAAAGAGTCACTGCAAGGTCTATTTCACATTTTATAAACTATTTTTATAATTATTATAATAGTACTGTCACAGACACGTCAGGTTCCACCTCACTCCCTTACCCACGCACTCAATCACCAGCATACTGATCACCGCCACCTGTGACTCATCAGCACCGCAATCAGCACCAGTATAAAGACACCACACTCACACACACTCACTGTCCGGTCTCGTTTGCACTACCTAGAATGTATGCTTACCTTAAGGACTCCCAACGCCATATCTACCTGCTCCAGACGTCTCCTCCAGCTCCCTTGTCTCCTGCTCCTCGTGTGTACTTACCTGCCTGTGTGTGTGAGTGTCTCCGTCAGTTCCTTCCATCATCAGCATCTGCAAGACAAAAACAGGACAGTATTATACTCTCTTCATCTCTCATCATTCCATTATCTGCTTACCATCACTCTGTGCTCTGCTTATACGTGAATAAACTTACCTGGATTGTTATTATCTCTGCCTCCATGTCTCTGTTGTAACAAGTATTCCTTATTTAATATATTAAAAGGATAGTTCACCCAAAAATAAAAATTATCCAATGATTTACTTACCCTCAAGCCATCCTAGGTTTATATGTAAATCCTTTTTCAGACGAACACAATCAGATATATATTTAAAAATATCCCTAGTCGTTCAAGGTTTATAATGGTTGTGACACATATTCTGAAGACAAAAAAATGCATCCATCCATAAAAAAAAATGAATCCATACGGCTCCAGGGGGGGTTAATAAAGGCCTTTTAAAGCGAAGTGATGTGTTTTTGTAAGAAAAATATCTTACAAAAATATCTATATAAATTCATATATACAAGCTTCTGGTTGACGACTGTACACATACTGCGCACATCAATTTGGGTGAAAGAGCAACCTTTGACCCAAACGCAATGATGCAATGACGAACATGGAGGCGAAGACAGAGAGCAGAACAAAACACTAGTCACAAATTAGTCTAAAACAAGAAATTTTAAAGAGAAATGTCAGAGGATTTTGATATAAGAGGAGAGGAGCTTGAGATTGTTGCCCAGCCGTTCTTGTTTGAAACGTGAGAGGCGTCTGAGCTTATGAAACTCCTACATTCTGCATCATACATCGCGTCAGAGCATTACTCATTTGGCACAAGTCAACTTCCGCATTCTGCGTGTGGTCATCTACCGGAAGCTCGTTATTCGAATTTATATATAAAGTTATTTATAAAGTTTTATATATGGATATTTTTCTTACAAAAACACAGCTTTTCGCTTTAAAAGTCCTTTATTAACCCCTCAGAATGTATGTTACCATTCACAAACATTAGTAACCTTGGAGGACTAAGGACATTTTTAAATATATATCTGATTGTGTTTGTCTGAAAGAAGATTTTCACATAAATCTAGGATGGCTTGAGGGTGAGTAAATCATGGGATAATTTTCATTTTTTGGTGAACTATCCCTTTAACAATAACAATGTATTTACATTTACCATCCTCAGTGTTGCTTTCAAAACGACTTGGTCGCTTGTGTGCTCTTTTTTTTATCATTTGGGAGTCCCCATCTGTTTCAACATTTGAAAGCTCCTCGGCACGTTTCAGGTACTTCAAGGCTTTTTGGTAATTTGCTAAAAAAAAAAAAAGTTATGATTAAATGACCAAGGACATGGAAGCGAGTACTGTTGGTGGACTGTTAACTATTAATTAAATGTAAAGTAAGTAAATGAGTGTGCTGTATAGGAATAGATGTAAAAGAAGAACAGATAACTAATAGGCTAGAAATGTGCTCATTATTCATGACCTGTTGAAATACTTAAGTGAATTATTAAATATAGTTTCAGGCATTTTATTTTTAAATAATATGGTCACAATACTGACAAAGTAAATAAATCCATTTGTAAGTAAATTAGTTTATAAAACTCATAATGTTCCCATTCAGAGAAATCTCTAAACCCTCTTAGCTTGCATGTTAAAGCAATGTTAATGTTAGTTAATTCACATTCAGGAAGTCACAATCTGATTTAAAAATGAATGGATTAATGGGTACAATTATGTTTTTTTTTCTTTTAGGTAAAACTGGTTCACTTTCATGAAATGCAACAGAGCTGCTTGGATAGTCTTCAACTTGGTCCATGGAAGAAAAAATAATCATATTAAGCAACATGAAAGATTTTACCAAAAATATCTTCATTTGTGTTACGAAGATGAATGGGTGTGGATTGATAGAATTTTTTGGGTGAATTAACCCTTCAGAGCATTTTAAAATCTAATTTAATTATTTGACCCCAAGTGTATGGTCAGAATTTAAAATCAGAACTAAGCTTTTAACAGAATTTTAACAGGTGTTCATTGTAATTACAATTTCACGGTTTACTCTTACATGTAAACGATTTTTCTAAAATTCTTATCTTGAAAAGTTTCCAAGTCTTGGCATCTGGCAGTTCTCCATTCTTTGCCTCCTTGGATGGCTCAGATGGAGGCCAATAGCAGCTCAATCCCTGTTTGTACATTTAGACAAATACCCAATTACAAACCAGTCAAAAAGTGAAAAGGCTTTTCACAGTGTTATACATAGTCCGTAGCTTTATCACAAAACCTAAGCAGTAGCGATACTTACATTTCCATCTGCCACAATCCATGTTCGGCAAACAATTGCCACTGTCTTCTCTTTTTCAAACTCAACCACAACGTATGTAATCATCTAAAAAAATGTAATTTGGTTATTAAAAGAGTGATTCTGTAGCAAAAGGTACAGAATTAAACAAATAACATAATTATATATATATATTTATTTATTTATTTATTTTTATTATTATTTATTTATTTATTTATTTTTTAAATTGTACACTTACAGATGTTTTACAAAGTTGATTTCTGGAATCAATCCTGAATAATTGGTTTTAGTCATTCTTGATTATTATCATTTTTGTGCATATTGAGATGCAACAGTTAGGGTTGCATGATTTCTTAAATTAGGGTTAGGGTTGAATGATTTCCTAATTTGTCATCCACATTCATAACTTTCATAGGGTTGAGCAATGTTCATGATCTGTGTGTAAAACCATGCAACAGTTAGAGTTGCATGATTTCTTAAATTAGGGTTAGGGTTGAATGATTTCCATGATTTGTCATCAACATTCATAATTTTCATAGGGTTGAAAAATCTCCGTGATCTGTGTGTAAAATGTAAAGAAATATAATCTTGTTCTTATCAGCATGTTCAGTCATGATCACTTGAGATTTAAGCTCCGATTTTAATACTGTCCTAATTGTCGTCTCCTTTGCTTTGCCAACATAGGAACCCACGATGCGAGAATCACAGGGTTCTGTGTAGAGGGGAGCCGTCTCATCATAGACCCCACAGAGTAGTGTTTGTCTTTCCAGACCATCTTCTTCAATGACCTCAAAGAAGGTCTGGTTGATTCCAAAGAAGTTGTTTGGTCTTGTACTTTTGATCTGTGCCTCTGGTGTTCTCTTCTGCATGTTTTGCCCTTCAAGAATTCTTCTTGTGATTTGAGCCAGTGGACTTCTTCCAGACTGAACCATTCTTTTTAATTTTTGGTTGAAGCTTTCAAATGCAAACGCACTGCATTCATCCAGACCCTCAAACTGTTTTGCAACGTCTGCAATATGGAGCATCTGATGGACATTGTACACAAGAAATCCCTCACCATACAGTTCTTTGCACTGTAGCACAAAGAATTTCAGGAGATCTCTTGCATATTCCCAGTGTTTCCTTGTGAGACCTGGTTGGACAAGAATGCACATTGCTGTGGAGAAGCACATGAAGTTGTCATACAGGTCTTGTTTCAGAATTCCTTTCAGGACAATCTTTCCTGTGTACAACATTAGTTGTCTGTACTCGGTCGCTTTCCATCTGTCTATGTCATTCAGTCCCCTGGGGCGCCTGGCAAACACATTTGGAATGCTGTTTCGGAGATTTTCAAGTTTGCTGCTTACGATGGCTATCTGTCCAGCAGACATCCTTGTCTCTTTTGGCCCTCGCATCCATTTCAGGACAAGTTTTTTTGTCACTCCAAGACATGCTTGATGCATGTAATCAATAGGGAAACCAGAAACCATGTCAATATTTAGCTGGCAAAATGGAGTTTCTTGTTCTCCATTGTGGTGCTCTTCCTGCTGCCTTTGTCTGAAAGACCTGTCAGTACGCAGCTGTAGATTGTCCACCTGCTGGTATGTCATATGGCCCAGCCACTGGCCTTTCTGATTGCATCTGTCACATCCGTAATATCCTGAGTATTGCTTGATTGATTTGACGAAGGCCTTGGTAGGTGCATCACAGATAATGCAGCTGATTTGAACTGGAATGTGCTTTTCTTGGTACCACAGACCATCATTCTCCAATTTTGTAATTTCCTCAACTGTGTCACACAAAAACTCCAAATCACAGGGCTTTGAATTTCCACATGTGATGGCCACAGGAAATACATCTCTCGGTTTTAAACTAGTGCTACAAAGAACTGACCAAAGGCAAGTTTTTGAACTTTTAAAAAGAGGGAGGCCATCGATATGAAGTTTCAACTCTAAGATTTGCATCCTTGTGGTTGTTTCGACAGAGTATTTCTGCATGTGATTTTTTACCATCTTTTCTACTCCAAAGAAGAAATACTCCATTCCTGACTTCTGCTGTATATTTACAGCTTTTGGGGTGTTAAGCAAAGTTCGAGAAGTTGATGGAAGGTCTTTTGTTCCATGTTTTTTTAACAATTTCAGAAGGCTGTCTAAAGCATTATGGGCAATTCCATTTTCTGTGCTCCAGGATGCGATGTCTCTGGCTATATTTGAATTTGAATCACCCATCGTCAGGGAATCTTCATCTGAAAATTGTTCAGAAACATCTGAATCTTCAGAGATGTGTTCTTCGAAATTGTGTTCTTCTTCAGTTGTTTCCAAATTCAGATTTTCATTGTCATCAGCCTTCATTATTCCATGTGCCTCATGTTTTTCCATGATTTCCATTGTATTTGTGTCCTCAGTTTCACCTTTGGCTGCCATTATAAGTTCTGTATCCTCCCTTTTTCTTTGCTGTTTACTCAGTCTTTTCAAAGAGACCCACTCTCTGTCATATTCTCTCTTCTTACTCTTCCTATCCATGTCTTAAATCAGAGAGAGCATAATCTTAATCAGAGTATTTACTAATTTCAGTGGATAATTTTTATTTTTATCTGATATTAGGGGTACGATTAGTGTCACAGGTATGTTTTTGAATAAGTATGTTTTCTGAATTGGCAAAAAAAAAACTAAATTGTGCATTTAAATCTTGTGAGCATTTATACAGAATGGTGATTTTCATCTATACACAACTGACTCTGGACTTTAGTGTGATTTCTAAATGCAAATGTACTTACTATTTACTAAAAGTGAAGAACAAATGTAGCTGAACGACTTGAACTGAAGCTGTCCAAGCCACAGAGCTGAAAACGAAGAAAAATGTAGTCTGAGTATATGCATGTTAATAAAAAGCACACATTTGCATGTTAGACCAAGGCAATGCTGACTCTTATTTTGCCAAAAAAAGAAAAAAAAAGAAAAGGAGGGGGGGTAAATTATGAATAGGCTCATTCAATAGTGCATGAGAAGGGAGCGTATTGTCATGATTTTAGTGTGATATCTACTTACTATTTACAAAAAGTGAAGAACAAATGTAGCTGAACGGCTGGAACTGAAGCTGTCCAAGCCACAGAGCTGAAAATGAAGAAAAATGTAGTCTGAGTATATGCATGTTAATAAAAAGCACACATTTGCATGTTAGACCAAGGCAATGCTGACTCTTAATTTGCAAAAAAAAAAAAAAAGGGGGGGGGGTAAATTATGAATAGGCTCGTTCAATAGTGCATGAGAAGGGAGCGTATTGTCATGATTTTAGTGTGATATTTACTTACTGTTTACAAAAAGTGAAGAACAAATGTAGCTGAACGGCTGGAACTGAAGCTGTCCAAGCCACAGAGCTGAAAACGAAGAAAAATGTAGTCTTGAGTATCTAGTCTTGCAGTGGAATACATGTAGTGACGCTACTAGTTTAACTACATTTTTCAGTAGCTTGTCAGTAGTTAAACTACTTTTAAAACTGTGAGATACAGGCTACATTTGAGTATTGTATCTTCTGATACAGATTACAAAATAAAACAGTACGCTCTGAAATCATAATTGTAGTGCATTGTGTTGTTTTAAACTCCAAACATTTTACTTAAACATTATTCATTAACAGTTATTTACTTGGCTTTGTCATTTAAAAAAATAATTAAAAAAATCAAAGTAGTTTAACTGTGCTAGCTATTTTTTGATAGTGACTTGCAGTGTAGCTAACTACTTTTTCAGATGGGTAGCTCGACTGTAGTTTAACTACTTTAATTTATATGTAGCTGGTCAAACTACAGTTTCAGAGTTGCTTCCCCAACACTGCAGAGTATATGCACTTTAATAAATAGCACACATATTTGCATGTTATAATGTAAATCGTGAATAGGCTTGTTCAATAGTGCATGATAAGGGAGTGTATATTCATGATTTTGGTGTGGTATTTACTTACTATTTACAAAAAGTGAAGAAAAAATGTAGCTGAGCGGCTGGAACTGAAGTGGTCCAAGCCACAGAGCTGAAAATGAAGAAAATTGTAGTCTGAGTATATTAAAAAAAGAAGAAAAAAAGCAAACCTCATAAAAACATATACATTGAGTGAGTAAACATTTTAGTGAGATTGTTCTTTTTAAAATCTGTATTTAAATGTATGCAAGTGACCCAGCAAACATGCTTCTTTGGGGCCCGTGTGGGGCCATTGCGGGCAGCCCACTGTGGGCCCAGATACCGGCGTGAAATGCGGGGCACATGTGGGTCCCACACTATGGGACCCAGGTGGGGTGCCAGTGGGACAGCCCAAAGTGTGGGCTGACTGGGCTGGCCCACACTAAGCAGAGCAAAACTAACCATTTGTGGGCCCACAGCAAGCCCCCACTGGGAAAAGAGTGGGCATACTGTGAACAATGCACAGATGTGTAAGAACATACCTTTGGCTTTAACAAACAACAAGATTAGTTTGGTTCTACTTTGCATTTGCCACAACACACACAAAAGAAGTTCACTTGTTGAAAGAATACATTGAAAGTCATATGTTTCAAATAATTTCATTTATTCACATTCATGTAAAAAAAAAAAAAAAAAAAAAAAAAAAAAAAAATATATATATATATATATATATATATATATATACACACACAATACATTACCATTCAAAAGTTCAGTAATATTTTTTAAAATGCTTTGGAAAAAAGTTCTTTCTGCTCATCAATGCTGCATTTATTTGATTTAAAAAAAAAACATTAAAAAGAGTAATATTCTGAAATAATATTAACTTAAAATAACTGCAGGGCTCGACATTAATGCTTGTCCAGGACAAGTGGATTTTTTGAAGGGGAAAGTGAAAGAGAATTGTACTTGCCCGACTGGACAAGCAGCCTGATAAAAATGCCAATAACAAAAAAAAACTAGGGAATCACCAAAAACATGAGAATTGTTCTGGATTCAGTGTAAAAGGTGACTGATAGTAAAAAATTATATAATATATAATGTACTGACGGTAACAAGGTTGTGCTGTTGAGACTCGCACAGCCTCTCGAGGACAAATCGCAACAAATGTGCTCAGCTCACTCAAAGAAACTCAGTTTTAGGGTTAGTTCACCCCAAAATTAAAATTCTGTCATTAATTACTCACCCTCATGTCGTTCCACACCCGTAAGACCTTCGCTTATCTTCGGAACACAAGTTAAGATATTTTTGATAAAATCCAATGGCTTGTGAGGCCTGCACTGAGAGCAAGTTAACTTAGACTTTCAAATGCCCAGAAAGGTAACTGTTCCTAAAAACACTTTTAAAACAGTTCATGTGACTACAATTGTTCAACCTTAATGTTATGAAGTGACAAGAATACTTTTTGTGCATTAAAAAGACTAAATAACGAGCATGTATCATACGATCCCAAACTGCCATAGTCATGTGATTTCAGTAAACAAGGCTTCATTGCATCATAAGTGTTTCAAGATTTCAATGGTACAAGTGACTTTGGCAGTTTGATACCCGCTCTGTCTGAACGACTGATTCGAAACAAAAGATGCATAAAGCTTCGAAGCTTCATGAAGCAGTGTTTAGTTCAGTGACGAGTGCTAGATATTGTTGTATAAAGTTGTTATATTGTTTTTTTTGGCGCACAAGTATTCTCTTCGCTTCATAACATTAAGGTTGAACAATTGTAGTCACATGAACTGTTTTAAATATGTTTTTAGTAACAGTTACCTTTCTGGCTCCTCACGAGCCATTGGATTTTATCAAAAATATCTTGTGTTCTGAAGATGAACGAAGATCTTGCGTGTGTGGAACGACATGAGGGTGAGTAATTAATGACACAATTTTCATTTTTGGGTGAACTAACACAACCAAGAGTGCTGAATTCCATCACAATTGAAAATGTGACACTGATTTCATGTCATTGTTTGAATTAATGACTCAATGACTCACTCATTAAGAGTTACCTGCCGCCACCTACTGGCAGTTTAGTTTCATGTTTAAAAGTATCATTCTTTCTGACATTTTTTATTATCTAATCTCACAACATTTTTAAATGCAGTTGTAATTTTTCAGTGTAAATTATTTAATTTGACTAGTAACAGTGTCTTATTACAATTATTTAATTTATTGATCAGATTTAAGAATTTAAAATGAAAGATGAAGCATTTATTTAATAATGGGGAAAATGCGCTTTATAAAGGTAAAAATATCATAAATATGGAGATTTATACATGTCACAGCTGGCCTTAACACTGATGCTGCAGAATAAATTGTATTTACAACATTAAAGTTTGTGAATGACCGATTTACTCGTCACAGGAAAAGGCTTAATGTCGAGCCCTGAACTGTTTTAATATATTTTACAAAGTAAAATTTTCCTGTGATGTTAAAACTTAATATTCAGCAGCCTGCATCTAGTTGTCAGTGTCACATGATCATTCAGAAATCATTCATTTGTGGATGGAGATGAGTGATCAATCCCCTCGGGTACCAGTAGATCTTTGCCTGATCTCCAGTCTTCTGGTTCTTCTGCTCCTTCCACCATCCCGGTCTCTTGCATTATGGAGCCATGATTTGACAGGAGTTTCCACTTCGGAAGCTGTGGCCTGGCCGCTTTTTGTGCGCTTTTTTATCTAAAGTGAAAAAACAACAACAATTGAAACATGACTTTTGTATACATTACATTTGTGTTTTCTCAAGGGTTAGGACATTTCCAACCCAGGGAACAATCTTTTGAGAACATCTAAATGCACTTTGACTGGAGAATCCTGAGAATAATTTGAGTTCCTGAAAAATAGTTCCAGGTGTTGTTTATTAATATTAAAAACAATTTTAGACTGTTGTTGAGAGAGAAAGATACAGAGAGTGAATAAATTGAGGGCATGATGAACTGAGAGCATGAGAACAATTTACCAAAATTGTCAACACGATGTAAAGAAAAAAAATTGTTTGCTACTCAACCTTGTGTCATTCCAAACCTGCATGATTTCTTCTGTGGAAGATGATATTTTGAAAACTGACCATGTTTTTGTCAATACAATAAAAAGTCAATGGGATCCAATGCAGTTTACATTGTATGGACAAAACAGATAAAACATTCTTCAAAATATCTTCTTTTGCATTCCACAGAAAGAGTAAGTAATACAAGTTTGGAACAATGTGAAGAACTATACTTTTAACGTAAGAAATCATTGATGACTTTAACTTTCAGCATGAATATGTAATTTTTATTAAAATAAATGCAAATACTGAGAATGTGTCTGACAGTCAAAAATGTACTTACACAGCAAAATATGCAGTGACCTGTGCCTGAGCGGCTCTCCTTAGGTTTATTTAGCTGTGGTTAACAATTGAATAAATCTATACAAATTAAAATGTACTGTATTCATTTTTTAATCAGTGATTAATCAGATGTCAGATGTCAGATGTCATTAATCAGATGTCTTGCACAGTTTATGTCCACACCTGATCAATCTCACCACATGTGACTTTCTAGTCAGTAAAAGAGCTCGATTGGCTTGTTCAGGTGTGTTGGACCAGGGTTGATGCTAAAGTCTGCAGGACAGTGGTCCTCGAGGCCCAGAGCTGATATCCCCTGTGATATGTTCTGAACATGACAATTCAGAGATCCAGAATGACTGCTAGATTGATCACTTACGACAGTGCTGTCCAGTCCTGGTCATGGAGGACCAACGTCCTGCAGAGTGTAGCTCAAACCGTCCTGTAGTTCCTGGTCATCCGGAAGACCTGTAGTCAGGAATCAGGACTAGATGGCAAAGAATACTGAAAAGAGAGAGGACAAACAACATTTCAATGTTATGAAGCCAGTTTAAATCTTTTATTCATGAATATGTACAATGACATCTGAGAATGTGACACATGGTACCACTGTACTGTCAGATACAGTGATACCCAAAAGATTAACAGATAACAAGCAAAATGTTTATGAAAGTACAGTTATTTGGTGCAATCAACAATACAAAAACTGAGAATGTGTCAGACAGTGAATCGAATACTTACAGAGCAGAACCAATGATCTCTTTACACACAATGAAAAGGAAAAAAGAAACAAGAATATTTCAGTTAAATATTGCTCTGTATGGATGAACGTGCTGATGAAATGTAGCCTATACATTCAAGAGAAATTATACATCAATATTTAATGTGAATATAACTGAATTAAAAATTTTAGGCCATGAAATTATATCTTTTCATAATTAATTAATTACAGATGGTTGATTTCATTTGAAATACACAGGCCAATGACTTATCTCTCCTTGCGTCTCAATCAGCTCATCAGCTCCCTAGCTCATGAATCAGTATTTCATTAAAGTGAATGAGGCCGACTCCCTGATCAGTGCCCTAACTACTGAACTAGGGAGCTGATTGAGACACGCTCTCTCGCTCTCTCTCCGTGCACGCGCCAGCTTGCGCGTGAGACAAAGCGTTCAATTTGTTATTTTTAGGTCACGTTAACATGATAGCAATATAAAAATACAAAGCACATGTATATAAATAAATATGGTTTGCTGTCTGAGCTGTCAGAGCACAGTGTTTATCGATGTATGAACGGTTATAAAATCATATGTAACGAGTTTTAATGTAGGCCTCGTTTACGTCGCTATTTTAACTATAAAACGGACATGACTGACTCATTTATGCCTAGCTCGGTTGTAGTTCGCTAACATAGCAACAGGAGAACAATAATAAATCAAATTAACACCAAAATGGATGTAAAACAATTCAAGGCATTGAATTTATGCAGTTTTAAAGTACGTATATAAAGTATAGATTACCAGAAAATGGGCTAGTCGACCGTTATAACCGTTAGTCATTTAAACGGCAGCATATGTTACAATCAGATTAAAACACTAAAATTGGTGTAATTTAATTTTAGTCAATAAATTCATTAGCATTTTCATCTGTTACACTAATTTTAACAGAAATCTCAAAAATTACCATTTAAAAAAAAGCTTATAATTTAAAAAGCTTACCTGTTTGAAGCAGAACTGGGCGGTGCAGTCGAATCCGGAATAACAGCTCATTAGCGATGCAGTTCCAGCAGTCTCATTGGTTAGAATTAATCACGTGATGACGCCATCTTCCGTATTACTAATAAAAATATTTTTTTTTTCCCTTTTTTGCCATTTCAGAAATATATAAAAATATCAAATTCATCAGTGATGTATTTATTATATATATATATATATATATATATATAGCCATTTTTGTTTTTTCTTTTAATAACTCGAGTTATATATATATACACAAAACAAATCCATCATTGATCAACCATTTACATTGTTTTATTGTGACAAATAAGTTAATTTTATTTAATAAATACAGTAAAACTTTCTATTAAGTCTATGCCTATAATGAATTTTAGCTCCATTTATACTTATTTATGTTAAGTATTCTATAAATATATTTTAAAAACTCATTAAGACATATACTGCATTAAAAGAACAGTTATAGTTAAATTTATATATTAATTTCTGTCCAATAAGTGAATATATTGTTATTAATACCTCTGTTGTGTTTTTATACTTATTTTGAGTGATAATAGTTACTAACCTCTATAAATGCATTGTTGATGGCTTTAAGTAAAGTCAAAACATAGGATGCAATTTTCCTAAAGAAAATGTTAAGTAATCATGAGGATGTGCACATTATACATTTTAAGTTGTTTTGCAAATGTACCTGAACAATAATTCCAATATATAAAAAAGAAAGAAATCATTATAAACAGTTCTTTTTAATATTGCATACTAGCAGAACACTGCAACAACATTTTTAAAGGAACAGGGGAACAGCTGCTAAGCCAACAGGCAAAGACAGCACTTGCCTTGCTATCTTGACTGTGTGCAGTTTTAGTGGTGTGGGCTGTTGAATCTAATGACATATATATGACTGAATCGTTAAAAATAGTTTGATTAACCCTGATTTAACAATGATTTAACTGTGTTGTTAACATGGTGGGCTGCCCACAGTAAACACTCATGTTGGCACAGTGAAAAACTTCTGTAGGCCCTGTATGAGATAACCCATTGGGGGGCCCGTGTGGGTTTTCTGTGGGCAAGCCCACAGTGGGTTGCCCAGAGTAAACCCTCATGGGGGCCCAAATGGACAAAACTGCTATGGGCCCCGCATGGGCTAACCCACTGGGGGCCCGTGTGGGTTTTCTGTGGGCAAGCCCACAGTGGGTTGCCCAGAGTAAACCCTCATGGGGGCCCAAATGGACAAAACTGCTATGGGCCCCGCATGGGCTAACCCACTAGGGGCCCGTGTGAGTTTTCTGTGGGCAAGCCCACTGTGGGTTGCCCAGAGAAAACCCTCATGGGGGCCCAAATGGGCAAAACTGCTATGGGCCCCGCATGGGCTAACCCACTGGGGGCCCGTGTGGGTTTTCTGTGGGCAAGCCCACTGTGGGTTTGCCCACAGAAAGCCCACATGGGGCCCCAAAGGGTTTGCCCTTGCCCACACTGTCCCACAGAAAACCCACACTTACCCGCAGTGAGCCCACACTGGCATGTTTGCTGGGCGACCTTTATATACTATAAATACATTCAGTTCCCCAGTTACTGAGAACAGACATAATTATTTTTTATGGGTTTACATTTGAATATATATAGAGAGAGAGAGAGACTATCAAAGACTTGTTTTTTGAAGAAATTTTTGAAGTGTCAGTTTTTGCAATATACAGTATTACTGTATTACTTGTGGGAGCATGATAAACAAAAATTCTGTAAATTTTACATAAAAATAAGATGTGCATATGACAATAAGATAGATAAATTACTTTTATTGTGTATTGCTGTTAATTGGAAAAATAAAAAATGGCGGTCTTCCCATACAGAAAAGCAAAGTGATTGGTACCTCTCGTGCATAATACCAAAGCAATGGTGCATTTATTGTAACGGGGGGCTTTTTAACAAATAATTTAAAAATGTTGGCTTCTAAAAAAAACGGGAGTACGTAGGCTTCACGCAGTTCCGGAACAGAAGGTGGCGGTAATGCACCATTAAGCTGGATGCCAACCGCCGTTAAAGAAGAAGAAGGCTCCACGCAGTGCTTGTGATGTCATTACGTCATTTGCTGTGGGCTTTCGGCGCGCTGGATGAAAGGTGATGGCGCTTTATTTCTAGGCAATGGAAGATCGGAATGGAGTAGGAGGAAAGTAATTAAGGTCAGTTGATGCTGCAGTTTACAAGTGAAATCTTGTTTCAACTAAGCCTTGCAACTGCGAAAATTGGATTTTATGCTATTGAAGCAAAGTTACAGATTTCCCAGCTAACACACGACGTAACAGTTACGTAATGTATTCGTACTTTTTGGTAATGTCATGACTTACTAACTGACAACGTAACTACGACGTCGCATACCAGTAATTTCATTACCTTCAGATTACCATCTCACAACGTCGTCAGTACGTTCTCCTAACGTTATAAGATTACCAAGAACGTTCCAGATACGTCCTCTATTCGTAATATATTGGTAATTCCATGACTTACTAGTAACGTAACTACAACGTTGTATGCCCGTAATAATATTACCATCATATCACAACGTCGTCAGTACGTTCTCCTAACGTTACAAGATTACCAAGGACGTTCCAGATACGTCCTCTATTCGTAATATAATGGTTAATGGACTTACTGGCAACGTAACAGCAACGTCATGTGCTCGTAATTTCATTACCATCATTTACACATTCTTTATATGTTATTATTACCAGAATTTGCAATATAAAACGTGTAATTAAATGTCAGACACAAGACTGAAATGTCCCCTTAAGAAAAAAAATGTTTCTTTTCACCAAATCAGAGTATGGATGACTGCTTTTTATATATAGTGACGTGACATACAGCGCGCGCCTCCACAAATGGAGTGCGCGCGTGCCCACAGTATGTTGACAAGAGTGTAAAGTTAATTTTTCTGAGGGAAGAATTTATTTTTCCGAGGTGACAACGAATAAATGGCTTTTATAAAAGTGTATAAAGTTAACTTTGGAAAGACGCAAAACCTTTTTTTATTGTTATGTTTACGTTAGTGCAGGTGGCCCTTAGAGTTGCCATGGCAACCGGGAAAACATTCAAGCTGCTGGAGAGGACAGCGTCGACGTTTCTCCGTGTTTCTCGTCAGTTTTATAGCAATAAAGTTCAACAACTGCGTCAGATTGGTTAAGTAACATTACCCACAGTCTACTTTAAGTACTTTTGTTAATATTTTTACCTCTGTGATTTCCTTGATCGTCTGAAATATATGTTAGCAAAATGTTACGTTAGCATAGCATATGTTTTTAATGATACTGAGAGCAAAACGTCTTGAATGCTTTTATTTTATGTTTCGCTGTAGGCTATATGTTTTTATTTATAGTTTGAGTGTATTTTATTATTTTTATTTGGAGTTTTGTTCATGTTCTGTGTGTTTTTCAAAATAAATGAATTGAATTCATTTTGAGTCTGCATTCATCGTTCACAGCTGTTGGAATAGCCTTTACATTAGTTTGGGCAAATGAGGACATAAATTAGGTTAAACTACTGCATGTCCGCCCATAGAAAAATAAATAAATATAAGAATTACCAACTGATGACCAACACACAACTATTGATACACAACGTTGCCACGACGTCGCAGTTACTAACTGGCAACGTCACAAAGTTACGTTGTGGCGATGTATAGGCACCTTTCACTTTTCCGGTTACGTCGCCACGACGAAAGTTTGGTCACCAAATTACGTTGCAGTTACGTAACAGTCACGTATTTTGGTTAGCTGGGTTAACTTTAACGGTTGGCTCGCTGTTTTCTCCATCGTGACTATGTGATTGGTATGCAATTAACGAAATGTTACTGTTACATTTTGGTATTATGTTTTAGACGGAAACCGCACCCTTGCTATTATTTTAACACGAATTTCTGGAAAATAATTTAAGTTGTGTGGGTTTTATGCTACTGAGTAGTTGTTAGCTTAGCTATACAGCCAAGGCATTAGGATCAACTTGGCTAAATAGCACGTGCTTTCCCCACGAGGGTTTTTTTTAATGTTCTTAAACATTTTTTTAGGCTAACATTACTGGAAAGCGTGCATTGTATATTTTACGTTTAATTTCTTGCATTTCTCCCATTAGCCTGTGAACCCCTGATTTTTGTAGGGTCGTGTTATCCTTTCAAACATGTTTATCTGTTAGTTCTTTAACCTATCGTAGGTTATGAGACAGACCACCGGAAGACTAATTCGCCGCTGGTTCCTTCGAGATTTTCCTATTGAGTTTTATAATGGGGGTTGTCCATTTATGAGTAAAATAAGGCCTGTGATAAACATAAACATTATAGTTACTTGAAAAGAAAAGGTATGTTTTCAAAAATGAACATAACTACTTTAAAATGCGTGATTTCGCTATATGTGTAAATTTTAAGTTTTCAAGTAACAAAACTTAAAAGTATAGTCAAGTTATGTTTACCACCGGCTTTATTTTACACACAAATCGAAAAACCCTATAGAGTCTGGGAACGTGACGTCAGCAGCGCATTGCATTCTGGGACATTAGGTCACGGACAGTACAGTAGAGACTGGGAAACCCAGCTAACACACGACGTAACAGTTACGTAATGTATTCGTACTTTTTGGTAATTTCATGACTTACTAACTGACAACGTAACTATGACGTTGCATGCCAGTAATTTCATTACCTTCAGATTACCATCTCACAACGTCGTCAGTACGACCCCCTAACGTTATAAGATTACCAAGGACGTTCCAGATACGTACTCTATACGTAATATGTTGGTATTTCCATGACTTACTAGTAACGTAACTACAACGTTGTATGCCCATAATATTATTACCATCAAATTACCATATCACAACGTCGTCAGTACGATCTCCTAACGTTATAAGAAAACCAAGGACGTTCCAGATACGTACTCTATACGTAATATATTGGTAATTCCATGACTTACTAGTAACGTAACTACAACGTTGTATGCCCATAATATTATTACCATCAAATTACCATATCACAACATCGTCAGTACGATCTCCTAACGTTATAAGAAAACCAAGGACGTTCCAGATACGTACTCTATTCGTAATATAATGGTCATTCCATGACTTACTGGCAACGTTATAGCAACGTCATGTGCTGGTAATTTCATTACCATCATTTACACATTCTTTATATGTTATTATTATCAGAATTTGCCATTTAAAATGTGTAATTAAACGTCAGACACAAGACTGAAATGTCCCTTAAGAAAAAAAAAATGTTTCTTTTCACAAAGTCAGAATATGGATAACTGCTATAGTGACGTGACATACAGCGCGCGCCTCCACAAATGGAGTGCGCGCCACGCGCACAGTATGTTGACAAGAGAGTAAAGTTAATTTTTCTGAGAGAAGAATTTATTTTTCCGAGGTGACAACGAATAAGTGGCTTTTATAAAAATGTATAAAGTTAACTTTGGAAAGACGCAAAACCTTTTTTTATTGTTATGTTTACGTTAGTGCTGGTGGCCGTTAGAGTTGCCATGGCAACCGGGAAAACATTCAAGCTGCTGGAGAGCACAGCGTCGGCGTTTCTCCGTGTTTCTCGTCAGTTTTATAGCAATAAAGTTCAACAACTGCGTCAGATTGGTTAAGTAACATTACCCACAGTCTACTTTAAGTACTTTTGTTAATATTTTTACCTCTGTGATTGAATGTCTGAAATATATGTTAGCAAAATGTTACGCTAGCATATGTTTTTAATGATACTGAGTGCAAAACGTCTTGAATGCTTTTATTTTATGTTTCGCTGTATGTTTTTATTTATAGTTTGGGTGTATTTCATTATTTTTATTTGGATTTTTGTTCATGTTCTGTGTGTTTTTCAAAATAAATGAATTTAATTCACTTTGAGCTCTGCATTCATTGTTCACAGCTGTTGGAATAGCCTTTAAATTAGTTTGGGCAAATGAGGACATAAATTAGGTTAAACTACTGCATGTCCGCCCATAGAAAAATAAATAAATATAAAAATTACCAACTGATTCAACACACAACCATTGATACACAACGTTGCCACGACGTCGCAGTTACTAACTGGCAACGTCACAAAGTTACGTTGTGGCAACGTATCCGGGAATTTCACTTTTCCGGTTGCCACAACGTAACTAGTTACGTCGCCACGACGAAAGTTTAGTCACCAAATTACGTTGCAGTTACGTCCCAGCAAACAAGGGACGTCCCCCGGACGTTGTGAACGTCCGTTAAGGTCCGCGTTTGGTCCGCTTTGTAACGTTCGCTGACGGACGTTCGGGGGACGTCCGCGTTTGGTCCGCTTTTTAACGTCCGCTGGCGGACGTTCGGGGGACGTCGGCGTTTGGTCCGCTTTTTAACGTTCGCTGACGGACGTTCGGAGGACATTCAAGTCCTTGCCAGTTTGCGAAAGTCCTACTGACGTCCCTCATCTGGTATTTCCATAACAACACTTGTAAAAAAAAAACAGCGTTGCCTTTTATCAACAGACCTTACACCTTGAAACTCAGACAAAAGGCAAATGAAACTAAACCTACTGGATTTAAAGGAGGTTGTGTTCCTTAAAAATCCCTTTAAACATGATAATGGATTTACAGAATGATTGTTTTGTTGTGCAGGTTGATATTATGGTTTTACTTCAAGTAAAAATAGTAGTTGAATTCGGGTCATTCCACAGAAAAGTCCACTTTTGGTATGACAAAATGTCTTAAAATGTATTTCTTTTTCTAACGTTTAAACTTAGACCACATTATTATATTACACATTGACTTTATGAATACAAATGACAGCTTTATGATTTATTATTATTATTATTATTATTTTGTGCATTTAAAGACAGCATGTACCATTTTTTTGTCACTGGTGTTACCTTACTTCTCTGGCATTTTAAACATTTTTATGAAATTATATTTCTCAATTTTTTCAGCACATGCAGTCAGAGTTACAGAAAAAAAGATAATGAAAAAAATAAGGAGATTGTGTGTTTTTTTTTTTTTTTTTTTTTTTTTAATCAGGTTAGTTAAAAGTGATTGAATTATGCTAATTTATTATGCATGTATTTGCTATAACAATGGAAATATTTGAAAAACAGTTATAAACAAGTAATGCAATCCTTTACATCTTAATTCTTGAGTTTAGCAGAATTCAATGAATGTAAAAGTATTATCATGTCACATATGACACATTTTATTTAATGAGACAGACAAAAAACAGTAACAACAGTGACACAATGAATCACCAGTGACAGATACGACCAAAGATAGCCTACTTATTCTTCAACTAATCAAGGAGAGGAGACTAAATTTTTTACATTTTTTATACAATCAAAGACTTTTCATTGACACTTAGTGAAAGCAGTCAGTAAAAGATCATAAACAACATTTTAAAAATGTCTGTAAAATACGCTGTCCGTAAAGTCGCTGCTTCTCAGCTTCTCAGTTTAGCCAAATACCCTCAATTTAGCCATATCTGACCAAAGGAGGATTAACAATAGGAAAAAAAGTTAGAATCACATTATTTAGTGCTATTTTATGCAAAATAACTAAATAAATAGCTTTGAATAAAGTTTTTTTTTTTTCCTATAAACAACACCAGTGACAGTAACACCAGTGACATTTTTCATGAAAAATGCATTTTATGGCTGCTGCAAGGTATCAATCCACATGTTGTCAATCATGATATATTCACTAAATTAAGTAGTTTAATCCATTTGTATTCTAGTTTTTTAAAATTCACTAATAATAAAGTAGGTCACACTAGTGACTTCAACTAAAAGCTTCATATGAAATTATGATTTTCTAATTAAAATTTCTGATAACTGAAAAGAGATAGTGGACTTTCCATGTGTCTTTCTTCATGGATCTTCAGGAAATAGGAAGAAGGTAGTCAATTGATGTCAACAGTGTGATTTTTATTTCAAAATAAGAGATTTTTGTTAAAGGTAACACCAGTGACACAACACCAGGTTTTTTTAATATATATTTTATAATATTTATTCAGCATTTGTTTTTGTTTTTTTATGTCATTTACATAATATATTTGACAGTTATGCATATTATTGTATTTAAACCCTGTTTCTGAGCTCAAAATAAAGCACTTTCCCAATTTTTATAATTAAAAAACAAATACTGCCACATTGATGCGCAAGAAGGTTTAATTGTTCAAATATTGTTTCATATTAAAATATTTAAAAAAAATGTTTTCAATATAAAAAAAAGTGTTTTCAAGTGTAATATTTCTGTAAAGGGACAGAAAAGTTGACTTTTCTGTAGATTGACCCATTCATTGTAAAATGAAGCAGTAACTTCAACCTACTACTAACTAATTAAAGATGTCATCAGATCATGTGTGCTTTCAGCAGTTATCATTTTAAACATTAAAATCATGATGCCCCCCAATAGTAGGCTACTGAATATAAGATGTGGGATAATATAAGAATGGGACATAAAATAATGTTAATGACTTCAACTGATGAATGCAGCCAAAGAAAAGATGAAGAATGGAAAAGCACTTTGCTGGCAAAGAAATTGGAAAATAACACAGGTAAGACAATTCCTATACCCATAAATACCTGTCAAACATGGTTTTATTAAAGAAAAGTTATTTAAAAAAAAATTACTTTAATTTTTACACATAAGAAAGGTATAGCATGTGGCAAAAAGTGTAATATAGCCACACTGTGAGATACAAGCAAGTGACGATCGAGTGACGTCATTCTTTAGGTTACGCGCATGTAGCCATGGCAACGCTCGGCTGCGTCGACAGTTAACGGTCCTGCTGGTGATTTTCTCAGATGACCCAGCTAACAAAAAAAGGTCCCCAGAACGTCCCCTGAATGGCCTCTGCGAACGTCCCCCGAACGTCCATGTGTAGGGTCCTCTGGCTGTCCCGGGGACGTCCGCAAAGACGTCCTCCGGACGTTCATGGGGACGTTCACAGGACGTTCAGCGGCCATTCGGGACGTTTAGGGGACTTTCGATTAAGTCCTCTTATTGTTTTTTATTTTACTTCTAGGTTAACAAAAGAACACAAACACGTTGTAAGGAGAAAAATACATTTATTTATTTATTTATAATAAATGAGCAGTTTCATAATTGTTGTGCTCTTTCCGTGTGTGTGTGTTATGCAGTTTTGCACGCGCGTCTCTTGTTGTCAGCTGTGGTAGTCCGATGGCAGTTTTTTCGATGGCTTCTAACCTAAAACGACAAAATGAACACATTCAATAATGTTTCAGGTATCGTTTGTCTATTAAGAAACATTTGTTACTGACAATTTGAATTCGTGAGACCAAGATTAGCGTACATTTGAAGATAGGCCTTAACGGTCAGCCGCGACGGACAACAACTTCAGCAAACGTTTGTAAATGTAATCTTGTCATATAATTTAAACTTTACAAGATAAACAGTGGTTATGGTAGCTAATGTCTGCTAAACTAAAATTTAAAATACCTTTTCGACCGACGAAAGAGAAAACTCAAGGCCTCATCTGAGAAAATCACCGGCAGGACCGTTAACTGTCGAAGCAGCCGAGCGTTGCCATGGCTACATGCGCGTAACCTAAAGAATGACGTCACTCGATCGTCACTTGCTTGTATCTCACAGTGTGGCTATATTACACTTTTTGCCACATGCTATACCTTTCTTATGTGTAAAAATTAAAGTAATTTTTTTAAAATAACTTTTCTTTAATAAAACCATGTTTGACAGGTATTTATGGGTATAGGAATTGTCTTACCTGTGTTATTTTCCAATTTCTTTGCAGCAAAGTGCTTTTCCATTCTTCATCTTTTCTTTGGCTGCATTCATCAGTTGAAGTCAATAACATTATTTTAGAGCTCCAGTTCAGGGTTAAAGGGACACTTTTTACCATTGAGATGACTTGGATAAAATGTCCCATTCTTATATTATCCCACATCTTATATTCAGTAGCCTACTATTGGGGGGCATCATGATTTTGATGTTTAAAATGATAACTGCTGAAAGCACACATGATCTGATGACATCTTTAATTAGTTAGTAGGTTGAAGTTACTCCATTATTTTTTCCCATAGGCTAACATGAAAGTTGTTCATTTTTAATATTTACTTCATTTTACAATGAATGGGTCATTCTACAGAAAAGTCAACTTTTCTGTCCCTTTACAGAAATATTACACTTGAAAACACTTTTTTTTATATTGAAAACAATTTTTTTATATATTTTAATATGAAACAATATTTGAACAATTAAACCTTCTTGCGCATCAATGTGGCAGTATTTGTTTTTTAATTATAAAAATTCCAAACAGCACAGAAGTGCTCGTCCCCACAGTCATGTGGGAAAGTGCTTTATTTTGAGCTCAGAAACAGGGTTTAAATACAATAATGTATGCATAACTGTCAAATATATTATGTAAATGACATAAAAAAACAAATGCTGAATAAATATTATAAAATATATTTAAAAAAAAACCCTGGTGTTGTGTCACTGGTGTTACCTTTAACAAAAATCTCTTATTTTGAAATAAAAATCACACTGTTGACATCAGTTGACTACCTTCTTCCTATTTCCTGAAGATCCATGAAGAAAGACACATGGAAAGTCCACTATCTCTTTTCAGTTATCAGAAATTTTAATTAGAAAATCATAATTTCATATGAAGCTTTTAGTTGAAGTCACTGGTGTGACCTACTTTATTATTAGGGAATTTTAAAAAACTAGAATACAAATGGATTAAACTACTTAATTTAGTGAATATACCATGATTGACAACATGTGGATTGATACCTTGCAGCAGCCATAAAATGCATTTTTCATGAAAAATGTCACTGGTGTTACTGTCACTGGTGTTGTTTATAGAAAAAAAAACTTTATTCAAAGCTATTTATTTAGTTATTTTGCATAAAATAGCACTAAATAATGTGATTCTAACTTTTTTTCCTATTGTTAATCCTCCATTGGTCTGATATGGCTAAATTGAGGGTATTTGTCTAAACTGAGAAGCTGAGAAGCAGCGACTTTACGGACAGCGTATTTTACAGACATTTTTAAAATGTTGTTTATGATCTTTTACTGACTGCTTTCACTAAGTGTCAATGAAAAGTCATTGATTGTATAAAAAATGTAAAAAATTTAGTCTCCTCTCCTTGATTATAGTTGAAGAATAAGTACGCTATCTTTGGTCCTATGTATCTGTCACTGGTGATTCATTGTGTCACTGTTGTTACTGTTTTTCTCATTAAATAAAATGTGTCATATGTGACATGATAATACTTTTACATTCATTGAATTCTGCTAAACTCAAGAATTAAGATGTAAAGGATTGCATTACTTGTTTATAACTGTTTTTCAAATATTTCCATTGTTATAGCAAATACATGCATAATTAAATTAGCATAATTCAATCACTTTTAACTAACCTGATTGAAAAAAAAACACATAATCTCCTTATTTTTTTCATTCTGTTTTTTTCTGTAACTCTGACTGCATGTGCTGAAAAAAATTGAGAAATATCATTTCATAAAAATGTTTAAAATGCCAGAGAAGTATGGTAACAGTGACAAAAAAATGGTACATGCTGTCTTTAAATGCACAAAATAATAATAATAATAATAATAATAATAATAAATCATAAAGCTGTCATTTGTATTCATAAAGTCAATGTGTAATATAATAATGTGGTCTAAGTTTAAACGTTAGAAAAAGAAATACATTTTAAGACATTTTGTCATACCAAAAGTGGACTGTTCTGTAATGACCCGAATTCAATTACTATTTTTACTTGAAGTAAAACCATAATATCAACCTGCACAACAAAACAGTCATGGTGTTGAAAAGGCTTAGTAAGTTGATTTTTATTGGTTGGGAATTATTGACAGCCATAACTTAGTCCCGCCCCCAGAGTTTGACGCAACTTGTTATGTTCCGCTCTATCGCTGTGGAGGGCTCGTGTGTATTCAAGCCATAGATGAGTGTGCGTAACTTTGAAAGTAAGTTTAATTTGCATATATAAGGTCTTAGATCTTGTTTATATTGATATTGTTGTATTCTGTTTAAACGTTTTGATATTGAAAGTGTCTTTCTGTCGAAGCTATGGCTAGCGCTATGTGTTACTATCTTTGCACGTGTGTTCCGATGCGCGCTGCATAAGTGAAATAATGATAACGGATCATATTTTGTATATTCATACTTTATTGTTTACACTGTACAAATGTTATTTAAGCCATATTTATGTGGATTATGAAGATTATGCTGGATTGACAAGTAGTTATATAAGACGATGGTCACATGCATATTAATAGTTGATTGTGTTTATATTCATATAGTCAAGTGTTCTCACGTTTATTCAGTTGATTTAAATGTTCATTATTATTACTAAACTGATTATTTATATTTCTGTTTTTATTATAGAAACCACACACATACCTAATATCACATAAACCTGTTAATGCTCTGCATTGAGTATGTCAGATGGCTTGAAACTTCCATTAAACGACAGTGATTGGACTTTGGACTTTGCGCATTCTTACCGATGCCCCATGATGATCCCAATTCAGTTAGAACCAGTGAATACAGTCCAGAAACCTATTTAACACATGGTTTCTGTAAATCCATTATCATGTTTAAAGGGATTTTTAAGGAACACAACCTCCTTTAAATCCAGTAGGTTTAGTTTCATTTGCCCTTTGTCCAGGCACGTGCACAGGTAGGGCTCAACCTGTGCAGAGCACATGCCCTTTTTGTCCTTACACTCCGAAGTGCCCTTTTTTTGGGAGGTGTTTTATTTTATTTATTTATTTTCTTGAATAAATCAATGGTATTGGTCACCCTTTACGTCTGTCTGTCTGATTTACAAATATATTTAGCCTAATAAAAGTATTAAAAAGAGCTTGTGACAAAATCTTTTTTGGATCCGCACAAACTGTCAGTCAAACCTCTTAACTCCGCCCCCTGAGTGCAGCGAACTGGAGTTCCACAGCAGAGCAGCTGAACGTCTTGCAACGGTAAATAAATATCTTGTTGTTTGAATAAGTAGGCTACAACGTTGTCTTTACGAAAGAAACATTGGTATGTCTATAAAGTTTCATATTTTATGCATTTGAAGCCTGAGACCGGCGGCGGAGAGAGAGGGAGGGGGCTAGCATTTGCCTTCTAAGTTAGTCATAGCCAATAGCCTACAAATAGCCTTAAATAGCCTGTGCATACAGTACAGTAGTATTACATCTTTTATAAATTGAGATTTTGGCCAAAAACTGAGCGCTCATAACCTATTGATGATGACGTAGCACGTAGCCTAATGTGATGCCATCGTTTTAACGTTTTTATTTTGCACATATTCGCTGGTCAAAAACCCGGCGTAACTGCATTTGAGTTTGACAAAAAAGCGACTGAGTGATCCCCGTCGTCAGCTAGGTAAAATATATTTCTAAGGAATTTCTTCTTTGATTTGTGATGGCTATCTGCTGATACACTTAATTCATTAACATTTAATCATATTATATATGGTCACACAGTATGGTTAATGTTTACGATGTTAATATGTATTTGCTCGCTAGATAATTTTTTTAATCTAGTATTGTATACTCCCCGCTCGTCTTCACATGTAACATAGTAAAACATGGTTTTACTACAGTAATGTTGTAGTAACTAAAAACATTACAGAATCGTAAGGTCACTGTGCTTCTTTATATTTTATCATGCAGAATGTAATGTGTGTGTATTAATGTGTTGAGAGGGACATCCCTGGATCACAGTGAAGTCAAACATCTTCAAACACATATGGCTCACAGAAGATTGCTGTTGTAATTATTTTTAAAGAAGCCCTGAAACCCTATATATATATGTAACAGGATTAGGTGATTGACAGCAGTGTTTGCCTATCAGCGAATAGTACTTCCTATTTAAAGGCCGATTGGCTGTTACCTGGGATGCGTCACGTCCGTTTTCCCCCTTTGTTTTGGCTGTGTTGACGGTGGCTGTGGGTAAGTGTGCTGTGTTTTAATACGGTGACTTAGAAATTGTTGGCGTGCATAATCTAAAACTGTGTGTTTATTTAGAGTGCAGTTTTTATGGTCCGGTGCTGTTTTCCTTTTTGTGCTGCTTGGTGGGTTTGATGACTGTTTGCCTCTCAGGTATGCAATGTTAATAGCTCGTTGCGTGGTTAGTATAAAGTGAGTATAGTATATTTAACATCTTTTCTTGCTTAATTCAGTATATATGACTTCTTGTACCCCATGATGGTAGCGGTGGGTATGACTGTGACAAGCCCGTGCCTATGAAGCATTTTGTTCGGCGTGATATCCTGATGGTAAGTGTTTTAAAGGCCATTTATATCTGGGTAAGCATAATATTATTCTTTTTAACATCTCCTTTTGTTCGATGTAGGATTCTCCCTCTCGTTCTATGCTGTGATTTGTTTGCTGCCGTGATCGTTTTATGCCGTGAATGTTTGCTGCCGTGAGTTCTTGCTGCTGTCTTCGCGCTGTTAAAAGAGCGGCTGTCCATACAGCCGTGCCGACGAAGTCATCAACGTTTATTAAAGGGGACTGCTGGTTTGATTCTATTACGTGCCTTTCTTGTGCCCTGCTTCATGTTTTGGTTTATTTCATTATCAGTTACCATGGTTAAATCATTTAACCTTTTTCTTTTTCTTTAAGTTTGTGGATATTTGTTTGATTGTATTGCTTTGATTTTTCTTTCTTTGGTGAAACTATAATCTGTCGACATGTGCATGTTTAACCTATGAATGCAATTCAAATCGTGTGGTGATTTACTGTATAGAAGTTGGTGTTTGTAACAATTTCAGGTGATTAACTATCTGATTTTCTGGTTACATTGTTGCTTCTCCTCACTTTTGTTTGTTGATGCCACTTATGTGAGGAGTTGCTGCATTGATGTCATATTGCCATTTCTGTCCAGTTTATTTTCAAAGTTATTTATTTTCTTTTTGATTTATTGCAGGAGCTGGGGTCCCACGGGTGGTTTGATCTCCCTCCTTGTGGTGGTGGTTCTCCTTCATCGTGTGCGGTGTACACCTTGAGTGTTTGATAGTGTGATTAGAGTGCACGGGTGTGTGTGCGTGTGGAAGTGTGCTCTTGTGAAACCAAACTCTACATTGATCCCAGCCGTTGGGAGCCTCAGCCCCTGCTGGTATTGCTGTTTTTGTTTTACATATACATACACATATATAAATACATACTTCCTCAAGTTGGTTTTGTTTGATATCTTTTTCTCTTGTTGTAATTTGTGTTTGAAGTGGGGTTTTATGTATTTTTTTGTGATTCATTGTTTTGTATTTTAATTAACTTTTGTATTAATAAACATTTTGTATTTTTTTTATACTCATGTGTCTGGCCTCATTTTGAGGGAACCGAACCTGTGTGCTATATTCCCTAATTTGGGTGGTTTGAGTATTTTCCCTGGGGTTAATCCTTAGGGTGGCGTAGTCGGACTTTATTATTTATAGGACTTTATAGTTTTATGAACAAAACCTTGGGCTTGTGTCTCAAAATTACACCGCCCCGCCATATATATATTTATATATATATATATATATATATATATATATATATATATATATATATATATATATTGGGGGGGGGGGTGCCCTTTTTCAGTTTCAGCACATGCCCCTCAAAAGGTCTGTGCACGGCTCTGCCTTTGTCTGAGTTTCAAGGTGTCAGGTCTGTTGATAAAAGGCAGCGCTGTTTTTTTTTACAAGTGTTGTTATGGAAATACCAGATGAGGGACGTCAGTAGTACTTTCGCAAACTGGCAAGGACTTGAATGTCCTCCGAACGTCCGTCAGCGAACGTTACAAAGCGGACCAAACGCGGACGTCCCCCGAACGTCCGGCGAACGTCCGCCAGCGAACGTTAAAAGCGGACCAAACGCGGACGTCCCCCGAACGTCCGTCAGCGAACGTTACAAAGCGGACCAAACGCGGACGTCCTCCGAACGTCCGCCAGCGAACGTTAAAAGCGGACCAAACGCGGACGTCCCCCGAACGTCCGTCAGCGAACGTTACAAAGCGGACCAAACGCGGACGTCCTCCGAACGTCCGCCAGCGAACGTTACAAAGCGGACCAAACGCGGACCTTAACGGACGTTCACAACGTCCGGGGGACGTCCCTTCCCTGATAGCACACGTACATCTCGGAGACGTCTATTTGATGTGCGTGTTTACGTCTGGAAGACTTATTATTTAGGGTGTTTGCTCATCTGGAATACGTCTATAGGACGTATCCGGTCAGATGTCAAATAGACGTTTAGAAGACGTCTTTAAGATGTTTATGATTTAGAATGTATGTAAAACTGACATCTTAAAGACGTCTATTAGATGTTTGTAAACAGCAGATGCTTTCCAGATGAAGTGATCTTTAACAGACGTCTTGCAGACGTACGTGTGCTATCTGGGTTGTTTGCTGGGATCTTCAAATGTACGCTAATCTTGGTCTCACGATCCAAATTGTCAGTAACAAATGTTTCTTAATAGACAAACGATACCTGAAACATTATTGAATGTGTTCATTTTGTCGTTTTAGGTTAGAAGCCATCGAAAAAACTGCCATCGGACTACCACAGCTGACGAGAGACGCGCGTGCACAACTGCATGACACACACACACGGAAAGAGCACAACAATTATGAAACTGCTCATTTATAATAAATAAATAAATGTATTTTTCTCCTTACAACGTGTTTGTGTTCTTTTGTTAACCTAGAAGTAAAATAAAAAACAATAAGAGGACTTAATCGAAAGTCCCCTAAACGTCCCGAATGGCCGCTGAACGTCCTGTGAACGTCCCCGTGAACGTCCGGAGGACGTCTTTGCGGACGTCCCCGGGACAGCCAGAGGACCCTACACATGGACGTTCGGGGGACGTTCGCAGAGGCCATTCAGGGGACGTCCTGGGGACCTTTTTTTGTTAGCTGGGGTAACAGTCACGTATTTTGGTTAGCTGGGAATAGTGGAGGAAGATGTTAAAATTTATATTATACAGTTAAAAACATATTAGAATGGTGAACGCTGGCTGCGGTATGAACTATATGCATACTGACCAGCGTGGAAAACGAATGTGAAATGGAGCGCCTTTTTGTCCCATTTTTGGGACATTCTAAAAAGCTTAACGTGGCGTAATGTAAGTAAACATCATACTTATAGCCCAGAATTTGAACGCAACGCGTTTAATTTCACGTTAAACGTTTTCCTCCCATAGAAACTGTATGTAACAGTTACGAATATGAACAGAACCCGTCTTATTACACGTTAAGTCACTGTCCATTAAGCGTTTTCTTTATGGGAGGAAAATGCGTGTTAAATGTGTTGCGTTCATATTCTGGGCTTAGCTGCTTTTCTGTAGTAAACACCAAACTAATAAAGCATTAGCATTAGTAAATTAAGCCACGTTAAGCTTTTTCACGTTAAGCATGTCCCTCATTTTCTGCCTTCCCAGCAAGCAATTTTATGTCTATTAGACGTCTAATAGCCGTCAAAACATAGCCCGGCCGTCTAGGCTAAAACAAGGCAAAATTTGGGCTGTCAGTGAAAATCTAATAGACGTCTAACCATAACCCAAAAATAGACTAGTCATCAATTAGACGATTATTAGACGACTACATATATATGTCTAATAGACGGTGAATATGGGTCTAGGCTAAAATAAGGCTGAATTTGGGCTGTCAGTGAAAATCTAATAGACGTCTAACCATAACCCAAGAGTAGACTAGTCATCAATTAGACGATTATTAGACAACTACATATTTATGTCTAATAGACGGTTAATACGGGTCTAGGCTAAAATAAGGCTGAATTTGGGCTGTCAGTGAAAATCTAATAGACGTCTAACCATAACCCAAAAATAGACTAGTCAACAAATACACTATTAATGAATGATTACATCTATACATACAATAGACAACAAAATAATGGCTAAAGGATTCTTTTCACTTAAATATAACAGGTTCTCATAAATGACAATCCGTCCAAACAAATTAAATATAAAAGGTTTTATTTAGAAAAAGAACTCAAGATAATACACAATGATAAAAAATAATAAATTAAATTTTACAAATACAATACAAATAAACATTACAAGAAAATTACAAAGTGTAACATAATAAAAATATAAAACATTGACAAAAAAAAAAAAAAGTTAAATAAAAAATGTTAACAATATTTTTTGGTTTATAAAACAACCTGATTAATTTTTAGTTCCATAAATTCCATGTTTTATGTAAAGCACTTTGAATTACCTTGAACACTGTTGTTGAAATGTGCTATACAAAATAAACTTGCCTTGCCAAATCAAAAACTCATATTTTTATGCCATAATGATCAAAAGATTAAAAGATATACAAGGCTTCCATAACAAATAATAGTAGGGTGCACAGGTTTCATGTTTACCCCCTTGTATTTAGATAATTACAGAGTTTTAGGGCACAAGGAAACACTACAGTACATGTGCATGTATGTTAATCTAACCACGTTTTACTGTCTGCACTGTTACCCGCTAAAATGTCACGGTTCCTACACATAATGTACATAAATAATAAACACATGTCAAAATGAAAAACACAGATACTTACATGACCAAAAGCAGTAAAGAATTTGCTTTAACATTTGCTGTTGCTTGCTCTCCGTCTCCAACGGTTGTAAAATGCGGAAATGTTTATCGCGAGATCTGGCAACAGTGATCGAGAGCTAACGTTCAAGTCTCGCGTTGCCAGTGGTCATGTCTCAGTAGAGCCACAGTTGCCATCTAGCGGTTGAGAATTGTAAATTTTTAATTAACTTAAAATTAAATACAGTCATATATGTGTGTGGTATATAATTATAATTAAATTTTGGTTTTGCTATACCCTGATATATATATATATATATATATATATATATATATATATATATATATATATATATATATATATATATATATGATATCGTAGAATGTAGGATTGTGTGACAGTAAAAATATGCTGTTTCAAATATATACTTGCATATAAATGTATATTATATATTTATGTATAAATGCAAGCATATCAAGAATCCCACAAGCTTTGTGGTCGAAAATAAACACTATTTTGGTTACACTCATTGCTGGTCTGAATCAGGGCTATAACCAAGCCGTAAAAACTAGACTATAAATTGCCTCGATTTCGCCGGGTGGACTAAAAGCAGACTACACATAGCCTATCCAATTCAGAGCTAAATCGTGACTACATATAGACCATGTCATGAAATGCCACTTAAATCTTGTAGAAATCATTGACATTGCGAACATGATGAGATATCAACCATCTCATGCACTTCCTGTCCAAAAACTACAATAAATCAGGATTGACTATATGGGGGCTACAAATAGCCGGTCTTACTACGAGCTAAATCGCGGCTACGCACAGCCTACACAATATAACATGTCAAAGATGTGAAACCAAACACCTTGTAATCACTGTTGACTTCACTTACATGATGCAATATCATACACCTCGCAAGTTATTTTGGCAAAAACGACATGTAACCAAATGAAAGATTATTTTGGCTAAAAGTGGGTTACACATAGCCGGACTATATCGGGTCTATAGTTAACCGAGACGGTGAAATGACGGCTATTGCTTGCTGGGTTCCGGCTTAGAAACACAATGGTGAAAGTGAAACTCAAAATAATTTTGACCAAAATTTGGCTTTGTCATTTGTATTTATTACAGATTAATAACTTCTGATCCGTTTGAATATGTACGTGCTCACGCCATGAATAATGTACGAAAACGCGTTTAGAAATGTCATTTGTGATATAGCTTGTTGCGATCAACGCCTCTGATTCATTGTTCAGCTTGTCTCGGTAAGAAATCATGTATTTATTCCATTTAGGTCGAGTAAAACTTACTTGGTGTAGCGATTCCACAATATAATTAATTTCAGAGCTGCATTAATTACAGATGGTCATGCTCAATGCTTTAACATGAAGAAATCTGGGCGATATGATGATATGCTGGCTGAGATCAATCTATATTGTGTTTATTATTTTATCTGGCAGATATATCGGTGCTACTTAGTTATTAAAAACTGAAATAGAGAAATCTCTTTTGTCCTGTGTGTGGTCCGATAGAAGGCGTCAGTATGATTTCTATGCGTGTGTATATCGTCTCCTGGCCACACGACTGAGCGATCGAATGAACACAAGAGATTTAAATATTAGTCCATTTATTTTCAGCAAGTACAAGCAGCTCTTTAGAAAATTAACGTAAATAAAGTCGTTTTTTCATCTGGTGATTTGTATTTATTGCATTTATTGTCATTGTATGCTCCTGAGTAGTGATGTCCGGTTCGCGAACGAATCGTTCTTTTTAACCGGTTCTTTTCAGTGAACCGGTTGAACCAGTTCACCAAATCGGTCTGAATCGTTCCAAACAGTTCGCATCTTCAGTAAGCAAACATGAATCCACAAATTACTAAAGTTACTCACTTTTTGACGTGCCTGACACTACCTCTCGAAATAAACCAACATCCCGGAGTTATTCAGTTACTCCAACAGTACAGTGACTTAACCTGCTGTAGAGAACTGATGATGATGGGCACGAGCTGCAGAGCAGCTGATATGAGTGCGCATGCGCGGCGTACACGAACGAACATGTACACGGCCTGTCACCGTTCTCGTTCTCAAGTCAAGAACCGGTTGCAGCGGTTTTCGGATCATCAGTACACAACCGAGAACCGCTTCTTTCGGACATGTCCGATTTGAGAACCGGTGAGCTGATGATATTGCGCATGCGTTTAACTTTTCAAGTGAACGAAAAGCACGTTAGTCAAGTTTTGTTGAACATCGGACAGTGTGATAATATAAAACATACTGAAAATATGTTTATGACTTAATTCAAAATACAAAAAGTTTATTGTGCTTTTCCAAATACACCATAGCAGATTAATAGCATAAAATACTGTACATAATACTGTACATAATAAACTACATGCCAACATGAACATAATATTTTGTACACAGATCAAACTAATGTTCAGAAATAGTTCTACAAATTCATTTTTCTATATTAATATTATTTAAAAAGCAATATAGTAAAAGTTGTGCAGTTGTGCTTTCAAGTTATTTTTTTTTTTTAAAGATTGAAAACAATTAGATTTATCAAACTAAACATTTATTTGTTTCATAAATAATCCATGGACAGCCTTAATTTCTAAACAAGGTGATATAAAGATAAAAAATGACGTAATCAAACTACAGCGAGAGCAAACAAGCGACTCCTTTTGAATCGCTCTCGCAGTTCTTGAATCTCAATCTCGCTCTCGAGTAGAATCGGTTGCAACGGTTTTCGGATCATCAGTACACAACCGAAGAACCGCTTCTTTCGGACGTGTCCGATTTGAGAACCGATGAGCTGATGATACTGCGCATGCGTGATTCAGCGTGTGATCTGAAGCTACCGAACAGTAACATCACAGCACCGGCTAACTAGACAACTGATGCTATGAGAGAACTCGAATGAGGGGCCAATCTGGCGAAACGTAAGTTTATTTAATCATAATGTAAGAGGATGGTTTCTGCGCTGATGAAGACTAATTTATTCACTTTATAACTGTAAAACTTTGTTTGCACATCACTGCCTGTATATGTGTTTGGATGCTTTAGATGCAAAACTAAATTGTAAGAAACGCTTCAGATTATAATGTTTTAGTTGACTGATGTTATGATTACTAACTTTATATATTTGAATCACTTGTTTTTTCAACCCGGCCCGCGATAGACGACGTCATCGCAGATGACGTCATTACGTCGGAGCGTAAAAGAACCGGTGAACCGTTTTTTTCAACCGGTTTATTGAATCGAACTGTTCGAAAGAACCGGTTCGCGGAAAAGAACCGAACTTCCCATCACTACTCCTGAGCGTGACATAAAACATGGCGGCGACTACCCAGAATGCAATGCGCAGTGACGTAGTTTGCCAAGCTCTATAGGAACATCTCGAGGGAACCAGCGTTGAATTAGACTTCCGGGTTCTGGCATCATACATGCGCGTGCCCCAGGTATGACGCGTTTTTGTAGGCAGATTAACGTCGTCACCACCAAGCGTCCTCAAACTTTATTTAGAAAACAACTCTATTTAAAAACATGCTCGCTGATTATGATCTGCGCTGTGTATGAATACTTGTCCACTTTTCCATGAGGAATGCTGTCCAAATGTCCCGTTTTTAATGATGACGTCTAAAGTCCCCGCCAAAGGAAGTAGTCCCTTTTAGCAATTTATTAGCAACTGCCGATTTTAAGACACAGTAAAAGTTTAAAAAACCACAAGCGGGTTATAACTGGTGTGTTTTATGTCATAGATCAAAACGTGAAAATATTTAGAGGCTTTGTTAACCACAGACCTTATTTCAGGCGATTTAGCAAAAACCCATTAAAAAAACCCATAGACTTTACGGCGTTGGAACCGGAAGTCCTAAAATGCTAACTCGCTTCCAGATTTTGCCTACAAAAACGCGTCATCCCTGGGGCACTCTATCCTTGCATTGCATTCGGAAGGGCTCATCCCTATGCCCTAATCCCTTCAAAGGGTTTACCCTCTGGAGTGAGAGCTTCGAATGGATGAAGGATGTAGGAGTAAAAAAAAAAACGCACTTCTGCGTCATCTTAACGAGACAGTCAAGGAGGAGTAGATTGTGCAAGCTGCGTCCTTTGTTTAATGTTGCCCATTCTGTGACGTCAAACAACTTCCCTGTGCAAAGGATCATGTGGGCTCTAAGTATCCATCAGTTGTACCATTTGAAACCCTTCATTCCAAAGGGCCCTTTGAAGTGGCGAGTTTTGAGCACTTCGGTGTGGAACAACCTTTCAGTATGGCGACCATGATTGTTTTCACTCAGAGGGTGATATATCCCGTTTGGAACGCACCGTTTGTATTGCGCGAGGCTGCCTCTTGTCATTTCTGACTTATAACAAAAGAACAACCTCGCTCACTGCACCTATAATCTCACAGCTCTATTCTCACTCTGTATGTTCATGCCAGGCTAGTCTTTTGTCTTTCTGTGCCCAATTACTTGATTTGTCTCTCAATCTGTTCCTCTCTCTACCTATTTAGCTAACGGAATAGTAATCTTCAAGGTAACCGTTTTTATAGGTGAATCAGTGCCTGTATGTACCTTGATATTGAAGTCACGGTTCGGTATGGGTTTGGTACAGCAGGGGGAAGAAAACTCAAACTTGTGTGTATATATATATATATATATATATATATATATATATATATATATATATATATATATATTTTCACAGTACAACTGTTTTTAATGATTTACACAGTACTCTTGTGAATTTACAGTAACTTACTGGCAACTTTTTTATACTAAAGAATGGTTTAGTATTATAATAATTTAACTAGTTGACTAGAAAAATCTTTCTTGGGAGCAGTCCTAGTCAAAACATTTTTACAAAGCCAAAGATACTCATGTGCAGTGGTTCTTAAAAGAGCTGTTGCGGTATATTTAGCGGCTGATGAGACATGAGCAGAGGAGAGAAAAATAAGAAACCTGACAATATACGTAAGATATATCTAAATATCTGTTCGAATTAAATGTATTCAGTTTTCATCAATCAAATCAGATGCAGGATGTTAAATTGTATTATAAAAAAATTATCCTTTAATGATGACTCTGAATTGCTGTTTTATGTATCTTTAATTGATCTAGAAGTTGTCAGTCAGTCAGAACATATACTTACAAAGCCAAAAGTATTCTTTTCTTTGGCTCTTAAAAGAGCCTTTGGGGTGTATTTAGCTGCTTTTGAGAAAAAGAAGAAACATAAAAGAAAATGGTACAAGATATTTCAAATGTGTACAAAATAATAACATGTATAACTGATCATTACTGACTAAACAGTAGGCTATGGCAAATCAGAAATGCAGGATGACAGATGATCACTTACATAAATCAGACGGAAATCGACGCTGAAAAAAGAGAGAGGAGAATAATTTTCATATTATAAATTCTCAAAGGTAAAAAAGGATTATAAATATGTAACATCCGAAATTCGCTGAGATGAGAATGCACAGAACAATGAATTTGAGACCTTACAACCTCCCAAACAACCAAGACGCCATTAAGTCACACCGTAAGATACATATTTATTATTCAAATATATTGTTGTTAAATGGCTGATGTCGAGTTCTGTCTTTCTCTCCAAGTGCACGCTCCAAGCGTTTGAGAGAGTGGCAGCTAGCGCGCTCACAGCTGTTAGTTGTCCCTCTCTCAAACGCTGTAAGACAGAGCACTAATTTCCAAATAAGGTGAAGATATAATTGTATAATTAATTTAACGTAGGCTAATCTTAACATGACCGACAAAACCCTAAAATGAAGCTTCTCTAAATACTCCTTCATCGCGAATGACGTCACACAGACCTAACGGCATTTAACGGCAACCGCGTCTAACAGTATACTGTACGGTGCAGTTGAGTAGTTATAGGTAACGTTAGCACAAAAAGACGGAAAACCAGTTTGTGTGAGCTAAACGTGGAACATTTAATGGAAAGACAGTATGCTATGCGCGCGGTGGTCACAGACCCCGTCTTATATATGCGTGCTGAAAGGTTTCGCGGGCATGGCACGCGAGCAGGAATTTTTGACAGAAGTTGATAATTTTATAAATTTTTATTTTTTAAAGTTTTATTTTATACTTACATAACGATACATTGCCTTATAACTGCGTTATACTACTATATGAAAAAAAAAATGTGATGGGCTTCTGTACTACCTCAATAATTAACTGGTTTATATAATCAACGTATTGTGTATTAATTATATATAATTAGCATTTATTATGTTATTATTGTTGTGGTTATTTTGATAATAACATAATTTATATTTATTAAATAATTATATAATACAATAATGCTAACTATTCTATTATATCACCATACTTTGTTATATTGGAATACAATTAGTCAGTTTTCATCACATTAAAAATTGGAAAAAAGAGTGTAAATGGACCCAAAGAGTCTCATCCTGTTTAATTCGTCCCTGTGTTGAATATTTTTTATCTTTTTTTTTTATTTCATAACACACACGGGTAGTTGACAAATAGGCAGTGTAAATTTATTTATTTATTTTTTTTTTTTTTGAAAACACCATATATATTTTTTTAAAGAAAATTACTTATTTATGTAGTGTGAAGTCTGATATTTCAATTCTTTCAGTTTTTTTTTTTTTTTTTTTTTTTTTTTTTTTACTGTAATCTTAATGTGTCCTATGGGGTGACAATGCAAAAATTAAGAAAAAAAAAATTAATATACAAATAGCGTAAGAGATTTATCTTCATTGTTAGACACTTATTTTCATATGATGCTATTATTTAATATAAAATTATGAAAAACATAATGATTTTCCTACGATTTGTTGGACATTTTCAATAAATACAAGACAAATTTTGCTGTCATCCTTTCAAAACTGCTGAAAATTATATCATTTTAAGATAAGTGATGATTATACCTCCCCTACATAATACTCAACTGTTTGTGTGTGACATCATCACACTAAAGCAGTGGTTCTCAAACCTGTCCTGGGGACCCCCCACCACTGCACATTTTGCATGTCTCCCTCATCTAACACACCCAATTCAGGACAAAAATGGTAGTTATTGCATTAACAAGAGAGGTATTACATGAAAGCATTTTTATTTAACCTTGAATGTGTCATAGAAGAGACATTTAATTTTGATACAAACAATATCAGCATTTTTTTTTTTATTGAAAAAAATAAATAAATCAACAAAATTAAATGACTCTGACAGAGCAAATATCTTTGAAACTTTAACTCCGAAAAATCTTTTTTGATGTAATTAATTTAAGAAGAAATAACATTTAATTTTGTTACATTATCAACAATGTTTTTAAAAATCACATTTTTTAAAGTATATGGCTGCTCCTTTTAAGGCATAATTTCGAGATTTTATATATATATATATATATATATATATATATATATATATAAAAAAAAAAATATATATATATATATATATATATATATATATATAAATATTTTTTTTTTATTATTATTTATTTTACTTTGTGTCGTTCTCTAGGATCTTTTCCCTTCTACGTGGGTCCCTGTTAATTTTCTCCCTATACTTCCATGTCCTCTTCCTCCCACTCATTTCTCTCCCTCAATTCTTTCTCTCAAAAACATACATTTTATGCTTATTTTCATAACAATTTTTTTTTATTCAGTGTAATTATTGTATTATTGCATTTAAGAAGACTGAAAATGATCCAAAAAAAAATAAAAATGAGTTGAACAAATCTTATTTAATTTTAATTTAAAATGCTTATTTAAATTTAAAATGCTTTTTAAAGAGACCTTGTCCTCTGGTGTGACAGAAAAGGCGTCACACCAATGGACATTTTCTTGTCACACCATTGGATGCTTCAGCCTTTTGAGTCAGGTAATGATACTGCTATTCGTAGCTAACCTGTCATTAGCAGTTAGCAAGACACGTTTGCATAATTTTCCATGATTATCTAGTTTAACATACATTTTTTATTAAAATATAATTTAGGGGTTACAACTTTTGTTGTCCTTTGGGACAACAAAACACTTTTACTGTGGTTTCAAAAAGTTAAATATTTGAACAATTCTGAGACCAGAACTAACCATGTGCACATTTCATGGGCTTCACATGGGGCTTCAGTAACATGACAATGCCTGATTTAATATCAGGATATGGTGTCACACTGGAGGCCATCGGTTTCTGTGACAAAATGTAATAGGATTGTACACTTTTAGAAATATATGGAGGAAAAAAAAATGATTGCCATTTATTAAAATAGACACTTTTAATAAATTTTAGTAAATGTATGCCCGAGGTATTTATTAACATTTTTATGCTTTTCTTTTTAATTTATAAGAGTTTAAATTTATTGAATCATGCTCGAGAGAGTCGCACCATTGGAGAATTTTGATATTTGGCTTAAAAATTAAAAACATCTAATAAAAAAGCATTTTTAACAACAGGTCCAAGTAAAACAAAAATTAACCATTTACTGCACTTTAAAATGTCAATACTAATTATATTCATTTTTGTCATGTGTAATAGTGAAAATGCCATGTCAACAACCCATATATATATATATATATAATATAATATAATATAATATAATATAATATAATATAATATAATATAATATAATATGAGATTAAACATCTTACCTGCTTCTTCTTTTCTAGTGAAATGTGCATTGGAGAACCTGACTCATCCAGTTCATCGTTTTCTTCCCCGAGAATAAAGGCATTGTTTATGAAGGATTTGAAATCTCCACTGAAGTTTTTCCACTTCAGGCAGCTGCTTGCACCATCAAGTAATTGCTATAAGGTTGTTTTGTAACAAGCTTTAGCTATTTGAAATTTTTGACATTGTATTATGCTGAATATCAAAGCTTTTTTCTGTTTGCTAATGAAGGAATTGAGGAAGTCTTTTTAATAATTTTTTTCAAACTGAAGTAAAAAGATAAAACTAGACCCGTGGTGTAAGACAGGCCTCCCAGCACAGAATGACCCAAATAGCATATTGTTACTAGTGTTATTTTTAAATGTTCTGTTGTATTTAATTTTTTAATTATTTTATTAGGGCCCAAGCGAATTAGCGCGCAGGGCCCTCTTGTTCTTCTAAGGATTATTAGGGCCCAAGCGAATTAAGCGCGCAGGGCCCTCTTGTTCTTCTAAGGATTATTAGGGCCCAAGCGAATTAAGCGCGCAGGGCCCTCTTGTTCTTCTAAGGATTATTAGGGCCCAAGCGAATTAAGCGCGCAGGGCCCTCTTGTTCTTCTAAGGATTATTATTATTTTTATTTTTATTTTTTATTTTTTTTTTTTTTCCCGTCTTCCGGGGCTTTTTGGGGGCCTTAACATGCTCAAAAACTCTTGAAAATTGGCACACACATTGGAATCCGCGGCCATTAGGACGCCGGAGAGGCTGGTACCCGGGCGTGGCAGGGGGGCTCGACAGCGCCCCCTTGAAAAAAGTCTGAAAATTTGGTCCATATATTAAACACGCTTGCACGTATTAGTATGAAACTCGGTACACATATAGACCTCATCGGGCCGAACAACTTTCGTGCTCTAAGTTAAACGCCACGCCAACAGGAAGTCAGCTATTAAGGGTTGTTTGAAAAACGCATGCTCTGGAATTTGATATACTCCTCCTAGACGATTAATCCGATCGCCACCAAACTCGGTCAGCATGAAGTCAAGACACTGATGATTAAAAATTGCCAGGGGATTTTTGATATCTCGAACGGTTTGGCCGTGGCGAGGCAACGAATTTATGGCGAGAAAAAGGAAACAGGAAATGTGTTATAACGTCTGCATACATATATTGATCTTTATGAAACTTCACGAGTGTGTTGGTTGTAGTAGTCTGATCACATGGATGTGACTATTGTGAGTCAAAGTTATAGCGCCACCAACTGGCAGCAGGAAGTGTATCACTTTTTGAAATGTTTTGAGATCACCCTCTTATTTTTACCTGATTTGCTTCAAACTTCATCAGTGTAATGTCAATACACAGCAGATGTAGACCTATGACAGGATTTTTGATATTTGAAATATTGTTGCCATGGCAACAGGTCAAACTGTAATAATATTCTTGAGTGTTTTTGAGGCTCTTAACATGCTTCAAATTGCATGAAACTCGACACACACATCAATATTGTCAACCAGTAGACATGGACAAAGCCATAGAAATGGGCGTGGTGGAGGGGCTCAGTAGCGCCACCTTTTGACAAAAGTGGGGGGGTTAGTTTTTCCTACAGTCACCAAACTCGGTACACATATTGTTCTCATCAAGCCGGACAATTTTCTAATATACATTCATTAGCTCCGACCAACAGGAAGTCAGCTATTTTGGTTTGAATGTTAATTTTTTGAAAAAACAGGCTATGAATTTTATACTACTACTCCTACAGGGTTTATCCAATTTACACCAAGCTTTTTTTAACTTGTTGCTAACACATTGAAGTTGTTTAATTGCAAACGGATTTTTGATATCTCAAACGGTTTGGCCGTGGCGAGGCAACGAATTTATGGCGAGAAAAGGGAAACAGGAAATGTGTTATAACTTCTGCATACATTGATTGATGTTTATGAAACTTCAGGAGTGTGTTGGTTGTAGTAGTCTGATCACATGGATGTAACTATTGTGAGTCAAAGTTATAGCACCACCAACTGGCAGCAAGAAGTGTATCACTTTTAAAATGCTTTGAGATCTCCCTCTTTTTTTCATCTGATTTGCTTCAGACTTTATCAGTGTAATGTCAATACACAGCAGATGTAGACCTGTGACAGGATTTTCGATATTTGAAATATTGTTGCCATGGCAACACATCAAACTTTAATAATATTCTTTAATGTTTTTGAGGCTCTTAACATGCTTCAAATTGCATGAAACTCGACACAGACTTCAATATTGTCGACCAGTAGACATGGACAAAGCCATAGAAATGGGCGTGGTGGAGGGGCTCAGTAGCGCCACCTTTTGACAAAAGTGGGGGGGATAGTTTTTCCTACAGACACCAAACTCGGTACACATATTGTTCTCATCAAGCCGGACAATTTTCTAATTTACATTCATTAGCTCAGATCAACAGGAAGTCCGCTATTTTGGTTTAAATGTGGATTTAAAAAAATAAAAAATAGGCTATGAATTTGATACTACTACTCCTACAGGGTTTATACAATTTATACCAAACTTTTTTAACTTGTTGCTAACACTGAAGTTGTTAAATTGCAAAGGGATATCTCAAACTGTGTAGCCATGGTGAAGTATTAAATTTAAGGACAAAAAAACGAATATACACTCTTATTTTATAAATGTACACCCTTTATTTCAGTATATAATAATACAAATATTATAAACAAACACATTTTAAATTTTAATTACAAGACGTGTAAGTTTAAATTAAATTAGGCAGGTAACTGCTCGTTGGTTAGTATATTTAAAATAATATTCAAATGTCATATATAGAATAAGCACTAGAGGGCAGCAAATATCTATTTTTAAACAGGGTTGAGAAAACAAATACACTGCTTTTAGTTATAAAAGGCTTTAGCTAGTATTATATTTTAATGTATATATTTAGACATTATCAAAGACTATTTTCTGTTACAGTATGTATTTTATTCTTATTGTTTAAAACATCATTGAATCATCTGACACAACTAACTGGTCAGGCTCCAACTGTTCTGCCTCTCTCTCTCTTTCTCTCTCTCTCTCTCTCTCTCTCTGTGTGTGTGTGTGTGTGTGTGTGTGTGTGTGTGTCAGTGTTTTCCAGTCTTGCAGGTTTAACCCTTACATTGCTGTGTCCTTTTTGTTCCCATTATAGGATAGTAAATCTGATGGTGTTGGTGTCATAACAGCTACATTCATGAGCACACTTAAAATTTGTATAAATCTCATGTCATAGGATGTTATAGTTCACTTTGAAATGAGTGCAAGGTTATCTTTTGCAGCTCAAAATCTTGTAAGTCTAAATCTAGATCTAAGTCCAGTATTTAGGGTAAGGTTTTTTGTATATATATCGTACACATATTTAATAACATATATTTCAAAATCATCCACATTCTGTAATTTCTCAAACTAGTATTCAAACATTATATGCACAACAAAATATTAATAAAAAAATAATTTCTTCACTTTTACAAATGTATTTTACATAATGATGAATGTGTAAAAGAAAATAATATTGTCTTGTACGAGCTAGGGTTGCAACTTGTAAAATTAGTAATAGCTTATAATAACAAGCAAGTACACTCCAGGGAATCGAACCCCATCCTGGTGGGTAACCAGGAGTACCATTACCAGTGTGTTTTTGCTTTTTGTTATTATTTAGGTTATAAGGAAAAGCAAAAAGTTGTATTAGCAACAGCATGGTATGAGTAAAGTGATCTAGGTAGATTAAGGTAACCATTAAGAATTGTATGTATTATATTCATATTTCAGTGACAACATTTTAATTTGTAATGATACTTTGAAATCACAATAGCACAGGAACAGTTATGTATTGATTTTAATTTTTTTGTACAAAGAATTCACAGATGAGGTAGAATGTCAAGTAGAATAATCATATACATTGTTAAATGTGTAAATAAATGTATTGTGTTTTGTAAATATCTTTTAATATTTGATCTGTAAATTATAACAACTATGGATGTCAAGATGTTTATTTATGCTGTAATATGGGTAAGTAGTGTGAATTTGTCAAATTTACTTGTAATGTAGAAGTATAGATATATTTTTGTTATACACATGCTGTTGCAATGCAAGAAAAACAAAACCTTTTTTGTAAATTTAAAAAAAAAATGTTTTAAATTAAACTTAATGTGTTTTTTTTTTTTTTTTTTTTTTTTTTTTGAATAGTAAATTTTACTTGATCGGAAAACATACTAAAATCTTTTTTTGAACATAAGAGTATAATAATAAGAATAAACCCAGTCATGTTCTCATGGAGTAATATGGACATTTATAATACAAAAAAAAAAAAAAAAAACAATATGATTTTTTTTCTTTTTTTCTTTTTTGGTAAATTCTGAAACTGGCTTAACAAGGATCCAGAAGGGAAGAGATAAGCTCTTTCTTCATGGTCCTTGTTTCTTTCACCAAGTAAACAGAACTACATTTAACCGATAAAGAGGAGCATTTAAGAATGAAATAGCAACCAAGCAATGTTTTCATGGAGTAATATGGACAATTATACTAAAATGAAACCATTTAATAAAACGAAACCTATTTTTTTTTTTTTTAGAAAGAGTAAAGAAAGAGAGTGGCTTAGGTTGGAAGGTTTGGATCAGCCCACTCACCCACCTATTCGTAACACACTCAGTATTGCACATAAGAGTATAATAATAAGAAGAATAAACCCAGTCATGTTCTCATGGAGTAATATGGACATTTATAATACAATGAAAAAAAACAAAACAATATGATTTTTTTCTTTTTTTCTTTTTTGGTAAATTCTGAAACTGGCTTAACAAGGATCCAGAAGGGAAGAGATAAGCTCTTTCTTCATGGTCCTTGTTTCTTTCACCAAGTAAACAGAACTACATTTAACCGATAAAGAGGAGCATTTAAGAATGAAATAGCAACCAAGCAATGTTTTCACGGAGTAATATGGACAATTATAGTAAAATGAAACCATTTAATAAAACGAAACCTATTTTTTTTTGTTTTTTTGTTTTTTTTTTAGAAAGAGTAAAGAAAGTGGCTTAGGTTGGAAGGTTTGGATCAGCCCACTCACCCACCTATTCGTAACACACTCAGTATTGCACATAAGAGTATAATAATAAGAAGAATAAACCCAGTCATGTTCTCATGGAGTAATATGGACATTTATAGTAAAATGAAACCATTTTATAAAACGAAACCTGTTTTTTTTTTTTTTTTTTTTTTTTAGAAAGAGTAAAGAAAGTGGCTTAGGCAAACTGGCTTAACAAGGATCCAGAAGGGAAGAGATAAGCTCTTTCATCATGGTCCTTGTTTCTTTCACCAAGTAAACAGAACTACATTAAAACGTTCTCATGGAGTAATATGGACATTTATCATACAATGAACAAAACAAAACCATGTGGGTTTTTTTTTTATTTATTTATTATTATTTTTTTAGAAAGAGTAAATTTTATGTGCTTGTGTAAATCTGATACTGGTGGCTTAGGTTGGATGGTTTGGATCAGCCCACTCACCCACCTATTGATAGCACACTCAGTATTGAACATAAGAGTATAATAATAAGAATAAACCCAGTCATGTTCTCATGGAGTAATATGGACATTTATAATACAATGGAAAAAACACTATGATTTTTTTCTTTCTTTCTTTTTTTGGTAAGTTCTGATACTGGCTTAACAAGGATCCAGAAGGGAAGAGATAAGCTCTTTCTTCATGGTCCTTGTTTCTTTCACCAAGTAAACAGAACTACATTTAACCGATAAAGAGGAGCATTTAAGAATGAAATAGCAACCAAGCAATGTTTTCACGGAGTAATATGGACAATTATAGTAAAATGAAACCATTTAATAAAACGAAACCTTTTTTTTTTTTTTTTTAGAAAGAGTAAAGAAAGAGAGTGGCTTAGGTTGGAAGGTTTGGATCAGCCCACTCACCCACCTATTCGTAACACACTCAGTATTGCACATAAGAGTATAATAATAAGAAGAATAAACTCAGTAATATTCTCATGGAGCAATATGGACATTACAACAACAATACACTGAGCAGAACACATTTAAACGTGTAAGCCTTGAAAGTAACAAAAAACGCCCTCATGTGTGCTAAAGTAAACTGGCACAACATTTGCTTGTATTGAAAAGTTTTCAATGTTTTTTACGTACACATGATCAATTAAAGTTCCTTTCTCTGTTGTTGGTTCCTTAACATATTGAATATATCCCTTGTCTGCCATGAAAGAGTAAAGAGACTGGGACTTTAATGCATCATTATTAAAGTCACCTACAAGCACAACTTTATTGCAGACTGTTGATACCAAATGAATCAACTTTTCTAAATTTTGTTTGAAAATAGACAATGGATATGTTTGAGGCCTATAAATAACACCAAGCAATATGTCGTTTTCAGTGAAGTGTGTCAACACGCATTCCAAATTGAGATTTGGGAATGTTATAGTAGTATTTGCTACACCACATGCTGTGTATAAACCAACTCCACCATGTTGTTGTGTTTTCAAATCCTTGAAAGGGGGATAATTGCTTGTGTATGATGCACAACGAGAACGACCCACAAATGTGTAGTTTTCTAAGTGCACATTTTCAAACAGATAGGATTCAGGCAGCCATGTTTCAGTTAAAGCAATACATGTAGGTTTGAACTGTTGAACACAAACTTTCAAATCTTCTTTATGACAATGCAAACTCTGTACATTCAGCAAAAACAGTGAAAAAGAATGATTTTGCGCTGTCAAATATATCTCATCGTGTACCATAAAACATGGCATTCGTTGTACGGCCTCAAAAACCTTCTCATTACAATAAATGCTTTTTTCATTAAAATCTTTTATAGTCAAGCCACACAAACTTCTTACTCGACTCAAGGAAACATAAGCTTGGCCAGCAGCAAAATTTTTTTTTAAACTAACGACAGCACAATCAACAGTTAAACCCTGTACTTTATGGACAGTGCATGCCCAAGCCAATTTCAAAGGATATTGATGGCGAAAACCACCGTTCCTGCATGCATTTTCCTCTTCTACATGTATAGGAGTTGAGTTAAACAATTTTGCTGGCTCAGCTAAACATTGTTTGCGTCTTTTAAACCCCACATGACTATCATCAAAATGGACGTAAACAGTTTTGGGTAACTTATTTTTATCTTCACGTACAATGTGTGTAACTGTACCACAAACACCATTAACTAGGCCATCATTTACATCAATATTTTTAATCAACATGACACGTGCATTTATGCCTAAAAGCAACTTTGCTGGCAAGCACGTGTTGTAAACCTTTACATGATGACCAGCAAGTAACTCTATTTTACCAGTCTTCTTACTACGGGCAAAATCTTCTGCCTCTATAGTTTCAACCTCTGAGCAGATATTAATTAACTGCTTTAGGTTATGCTCATGTACTTCATCATTTGTAGCAAAAATGTGTAAAGAAGCATTATCATCCTCACCTGTGTCACATTTTGCTAACATTTCCAAATCTTCTTTGCTCAGTGGAGATTTTTTAGTTCGTTTTCTTAAACGGTTTAATAATTCAGCGAATGTGCTGTCTTTTTGCCTTACTACCTGTGTTAACTCCACAGCCGTAAAACAATTGGTCCATAATCCAAGTCCTGGTACTTCCATATATAATGGTTTCCCTTTCACTGGAGGCAACTGGAAAAAATCTCCAACCGCTATAACACAAACATTACCAAAAGGTGAAAAGTCTCCTGTTTGTTTAATTTGACGTAATCGTCCATGAATGTATGCTAACAATTTATGATCTACCATTGAGATCTCATCTATAATTAAAATCTGAAGGCCATGGAATTTCGCCCGCAAAGAATTTAACTTCTCTTCTCTTAAAGGTGTGTATGGCAATTTCACATCTGTGCCAATACAAAATGTGTTATGAATTGTTGAAGCTTGTAAATTATATGCTGCAATGCCTGTTGGAGCAGTTAATACAACACTAATGTCATCTGGGTGTAAAGCAATTTGAGACAATAATCTTGTCGCTTCATATTTTATTGCTTTAATTAAATGGCTTTTGCCAGTTCCTGCTCCACCAGTCACAAAAATATGAAAAGGTTTAGGTTTTTCACCTCTGATTTTACTTAAACACCATTGTCTAATTTTATAGAAAACAGACATCTGGGTTTTGTTTAAAGAGCGAATTAAGCTTAACCCATCTGAGCGACTCAGACAACTGTCCTTTTTCTCTATTTGAGACACCGGTGCATCATCACTTGCTAAATCCGGTATAGAATTTTCATATTCTTCACTTTGCTTTGTCTCACGTCTAATCTGTTTACATTCCATATGGTCTAATTGCTCTTCAGGACAAAGTGCACACCATGCATCTTCTAATATGCCCTCATTATCAACAGCAGTTTGTGCAGTATCTAAGACATCTGCATCCTTTTCATAAAGTGCTCTATTCATATCCACTACATTTTTAACCAAGTGAACAGATCCATCATTAAAACAAACATTACCTTGCTTGTAAAATTGTTCATAATTACTATACCCCTCTGGTTTTAACTGATTATCTTCACGATAAGGAAGAAACAATTGTAATACACTGAGATGAAATTTTTCAGGGTTCTTTGTCACTGAAAATCGAGCAAAACGGACAACTGCAGGCTGAGCACGCGTTCTTTTTACAATAAAACCTAAATTGTTTTCCAACCTAATTTTATTTGCGCAAGACTGACCTTTGTATACAATGCGATATTCAGACGCAAATGTGGCCAAACACATATCATCAAAAACACTCAGATTTGGCCTGTTCTTATAGCGATCAACAAAACTTGTCATCCACATCTCTTCACTTTTCAAATTCTGAGACTCCAACTTGTTTTGTATTACACTCAGAGGCAAACTCATACGAACAGCATCTTCACCTGTAGGAATAAACTGAACATGTCTCGAACACTCTTTTAAATGCATATTTGTTAACCTATAAACTGCTTCTTGTGCACTAACCTCACGATTATGTAAGTACACACTGCCTAATTTCCTCAAAGCCTCTCTTGCATCTACATTACCCTGAGTTGCTGATTCCCGCTGTGCATTAGCTAACAATAAACCCATTTCCCGTTCAGACTTTGAAATATATGAAATTATATAAACAATGCAGGCATAAGCATCTGTTACATACTGAATGTCCATATTGGCATTCCAGCACTTAAGGCTAAACTTGTTATATTGATTAACCCATACTTCATGCAATTGTCTTTTCAAGACAATATGTGTGCTATTATTTATGCATCTATATGCCATTTCAAATAATTCTTGATTTATTCCAACACTATTAAACAAACATTCTAGAGAACTGAACTGCTCTTCTGAAACAGCTTTTTTAACTGATGTCATTATGCCACGAGCATATTCTACCAGTGTGTTATCATTTACATTTGTACTTTTACCTTCACTTTCACCTTTGTCGGACAGGTTTTCCTCATCTTCTACTTTTCTCCGACATATAAACGTTCGCATAGATGGTGGTTTGGGAAAATTAAAACGACAAACAGTGTTTTTCTTTTTACATGTTTTGGAATGATGTTTACTGTGACACTGCACAGATGTAACAACACTCTGCAGTTCGTCACCTTCACTGGGCACCTCACACGTAACATATTTATCTATAAATTTGACAACTTCTGTATCAGAATTCCTATCTATTTGTGGAGCATTTTTTATCCAAAACAAACAATGGACATGGGGAGAACCACGTTGTTGAAATTCCACCCTATAAAAATAGTCCACAATTTCCCCTATGGGATGAACAGGAGACATAAGCACCTCTCTCAAAAAACAATGCCACCTAAAATCAAACATGCGAGCTGCAGTAACAGGATTGCGACGCAAAAGCTCACATTTTTCAGCCCATTCTAATTGTTGTAATGTTTCTTGTCTGCCTTCATGTTTTAAAATACTTGTCATTAAATTTGTCCATCTCATATCAGCAGATGAGAATGAGCAAAACCAAGTGGGAATGCCCAGCTGTCTGACCATAGCAAACAAATCTTTTTGCACACCTTGCCAAAATGCCGGAGTGCCACGAATGGGCTTCAAAAATCTATAGCCTTCATCAAAATTAAGCACTCGCCTCAAGGACTCTGTGTCTTTAAACATTTCACTGGGTATGGACTTACTACATCCTTGCCCTTTTCTTAAAGCGATAGATACATTAGACAGTACTTGTTCAATTTCTGATAGATACTGTGCATAAAAAATGTATTCAATATTTTGAGCAAATCTACCATCTGCATGCAAAATTCGATTATTAAAATATCGTGACAATGTTAATCTCTGTGACCTTTTCTCACGATAAGTTGAAGAACCATTAGGAAATAAAACAGGAAAACATTTAGCTTCATTTGTCTCATCAGCAAGCATTTTCACTGGATTATTCCCTTCAGCAGGAGCAAGGCTCAAAATACCATCAAAGTACTGATCAAGTACTTCTTGCCCAATGTCTACAGGTTGCAGACATGTATCCATAAACACACAGTGCTGTTGCCTATCGTGTAACTCCTCATCAGCATTTATGTTTTCCAAATCACTTTCTGCAATATGATTTGTATTCTCACCATCATCTTGTCTAATAAACTCATTTAACCAATCATGATTAAAAACAACATCTGCATAGTATTTATTAGATTTTTTTAAGTAGCACAGTGCCTGTTTAATATTAGTTGTATCCACATACTGATACTTATAATGCCCCTTATATGTCAGCTTCCGTTTTAACTTTACACATATTACAGACCCTTCAGTTTCTGTTCTAGGCAAAACATTTGTTGTGTCTTTAACATTAGCTGGTACACAAGTAACAGGGCCATGAACCCCATTTTGCCCACCTTTTGGTAAAGCTAACATTTTCATGAATGGGATATGCAATGATATCAAATGTTGCTCTAAACTATTGAGACATCGCAGTTCTTCAGGAATGGGTTGCAGTTTCAGATTGTTAACTGCACTCTCAGCTGGCATTTCACCTTTTTTTAACTTAGAATGACAAGTGAAGCAAATCCAAAGCTGGCCTTTACATGAACCCGCCAGTTCACATGGAATAACACAATTATCACCACACTTGTGCAAAAAATGATCTGTAATACATTTATTAGCCACAGATAACATTGCTGAATCCTTATTATAATTTTCTGTTCTACAGCATAATACTTGCTGTTTAAATAACAATCGATGACAAACACAACAAACAAATTCTGGGCCAGAACTAATTTTATCTACAAACTGCTTTTTGACAAAATCACAAACCTGTTGCTTTTGTTTTAATTGTTCTTTTCTCATCTTGTTTATTCTTTTTACATTTTCTTTATGTAGCACACTATTACAATATTTTAACTTACTGCTTTGTTTTACAGCATTTCTATGCTTTTCATTGTCATAGTATTTTACCATACTGTATTTCTTAACTCTATTCTTAAATTGCACATTGTCATGGTATTTCACCGTACTATATTTCTTCATTCTACGTTTATATTGCTCATTGTCACGATATTTCACCCTGTTGTACTCATTTACTCTACGTTTATATTGCTCATTGTCACGATATTTCACCCTGTTGTACTCATTTACACTACGTTTATGTTGCTGGTTTTCAACATATTTCCTCTTGCTTGCCTGTTTTAATGACTCTTTATAGAAAACATTGCTATGATATCTTGTCATACTGACATTTTTAGCATGTTTCTGAAACTCTGCATTGCAATAATACTTTGATTTTGAGCACACATTAATTTTGTTTTTTACTCTTTTTAATAAATAATACCTTTTAGAATATTTCCTCTTATTGCCCAATGAATCCTTATTTGAATCTCCAGCAACAGAATCTTGCTCCTCATGATTCACATAAATTTCATTTTGTACCTTTACTTGCTGTCTTGTACACATACGTTTTTCATCATTGCATTGTTCATTCTGGCACAGCTTATAACACATCTGGCTATTAGGTTTTTTTACACAAAGAACAACTTCATAGTGATTCTCATCACAGTGTTGTAGGTATATACCTTGATTGCACAATCTTTCATACATACAACTGTACTTTAACCATTTTTCGTTATGATATGTATAAATGTCCACCCCTAAATAATTAGCCATTGCTTGAATCTCCACTTCCGTAGCCCATGACCCTACAAACCTCATTTTGGATCTAGATAAATAATCTTCCATAGATGCATACTGACATCTTAAGAGATTCCTGTATTGCACACTGTGCAATTCCATGTGTTTTACAATTGCGAGTCTAACTGCCCGATGAGGTTTCTGTGTGCCACATATTACTTGTGCCACTGCCCTGAAAAAACAATTACCATCACCTACAATACTAACTGTTTTACATAGATGTCCCAATGTTCTGCTTTTAGTTGGAAAAAGTACATTTGCACCATTAAACTCTATATTAAGTTTACTACTTATTTTTTTTTGTATCTCAGTACACAATGGATTGAAATTGAAAATTCTATTATTGTCATTACCCAAACAAAGTACATCTGAACTTCCATCAGTTTTGGCAATTGTTTCGAGTATTTCAGTGCTCTCCTCTATAGATTGTTTCTCTTTCTTAATAACCACATTTTCTTTCTCTTCTTCCAGACTCACATTTGTACTATGACGTCTCCTTTTCTTAACCACACAGCTCTTTTTTTGAGTTTCATCATTTATGTTTTCTGAGTTACAACCAGATGTTTTTTGGCTTTTAAGTAGGACACAAACACCACTTATTTCAAAGATTTTATGGTTTCCTCCAATACAGGCAGCCAAATTTTCAATGTGCCTCAAAACACAGCTCAGTGAATTATAATATACAACCACACTAAAGCCATTACCATCAACCATCCCAGCACTGCTACGTGCATGAGAATCAACCACAGCAAACTGATCATTTTGTTTAATAATAGCACAGGTATTACCATTCAAGGTAAAAAAGCATGTGTCATATTTTGCAAACATTGTTTGCAAACCATCAACTAATGTCACACATGCACCAGATCTAATAAATTCTCCATCTACCACATCAACATAACCTGAAACAAAATTCCCATATTCAAATTTGAATGCATTCCTACCGAACCTGTATTCTTCAGGTAGATCTGAAATACACAGCAAGTTTTCCCCTGTCGGATCAGTGATTGACCCACTTTGACGCAAACTAGTATACAAGCCATCACCAGTATTTACAACCTTATCTAGATCTTTACTTTCCCATGAGAACACACTATGTGTGCTGTGCATTGCCATAGCTGCCAAACTAATTGCAACACACTGTTTCCCTGACCACTTGAACTTACGGTCACCCTGATGGAATGATCCACGAATGCTACTAATACATTGCCTTTGATCTGATGTAGATGCTAAGATTTCGTCATTATCATTTCCTGTACACACACTAATTTCTCCAACAGTATCACTCTTAACAAACTGTGACATATCTGATGAGGTTATGTTTACATTGATGCCACAGATACTAAAGTTTTCTGCACTTAGGCTTGACATTAAATTATCAATGTGCAAAAATAGGTCATGCCAATTTGTGTTGAAAACAACAACTGATGTTCCAATGTCTGATCCCAAACCACATGCGTTTCGGACATTACAGTCAACAACGGCATACAAATCATTATGCCTAATAATAGCGCATGTGTCTCCTTTTATGTTTACCAGACAAGATTCATGACCAAATAAAATCTCCTGTAATTTCTCATACAAGTCACTTGCACTTTCCTCCATCCAGTGTCTGTTCTACCATTACATTGCATGTTTTATTGAAAACTCTATACTGGCCACCAAACCAATGGGAAAACTGACAGTCTCCATGACTCTCAGTCATTTTTTTACATCTAGACATATCATTAACCAGTTTGCTTCCCTCACTACGAATGTTCTGAAGATCTGATTTTTGCCAAGTACAGACATTGTGTATCTTGTGCTTAACAACTGAAACTACGCTACAAGCTTCTCCCAAAAATTTCTCATTTACCTCTGCAGACTTCAGTCTAACCTCATTGTCTGTTACAATGCCCACCACATCTGGACAAACACAAGCAGTAGAATTACTAACATCGGTCTTACTTTTGTTGTTCAGTAGCTTACGTCGCATTCGAAATCTCTTCAACTTAGGCATCTAAAGACAAAAAAATAAAATAACATTGAAATCACACAACTTACAATAATATTAAACAAGACCTTTATACATCTAAAATATTTGAATGTGCATGGAAATAGCAAACTTGCAAACAAAATATAGTTTTTAGGCTAATTAAAGTAACCTTAATGCTCCTGATTTTAGACATACATATTTTTTTCATTTTTTTAACTCAGTGTTTTTAATAATATTACCTCAAATATATTATGCAATTCCCAATATATAAATGAGTCTCGGTTTTCAAGTTAATTGAAATCTGTTTAATATTTGGTTATGTAGTACACTACCACTAGATTAATTACATTACATTGTAAAATATATTACAATACAAAACAGCAAAATGAGAAATTACAATTGTAATCACATTACACTATATAATTTCTTTACTATGTTTGGGGTCAAATAAATACAGCATTGCTGAGCATAAATGATTCCTTTTAGAAATGCATTTTTACATAAAAAAATGTTTACATATACTCTATTAAAAAAATAAGAATAAATAATAAAATAAAGCTGAATGTATTAAAATAACCCCAATCAAAAGTTTTGTGAACCATTGTTTCTGAATACTGTGTGTGATTACCTGGATGATCTACAACTCTTTTTATGTTTTCTTTGTGATGGTTGTTCATGAGTCGCTTGTTTGTTCTGAGCAGTTAAACTGCTCAATATTCTTCAGAAAAATCCTCTAATTTCTGCAGATTCTTCAGTTTTCAAGCATTTTTTTTTTTTTGTATGTTTGAACCCTTTCCAGCAGTGACTGAGTGATTTTGAGATCAATCTTTTCTCACTGAGGATAATTGAGGGACTCAAACCTTTAAAAAAAAAGGTTCAAACATTCACTGATGCTCCAGAAGGAAACACGATGCATTAAGAGTCAAGGGGTAAAAACATTTGAACAGGATGAAGATGTCCAAATATTTCTTATTTCAATTCAATATAATTTTCTTTCATTTAGTACTGCCCCTGAGAAACAACAGAAAATGCTTGCATGTTTCCTGAAAGACAAATTAAGTACAATTTACCTTAATCTTACATTTCAGAAGGTTTTCAGCCTCTGGCTCTTAAAGCATCATGTTTGAACCTTTTTCTAATAGTTGTATTTGAGTCCCTCAATTGTCCACAATGTGAAAAAACGGATCTCAAAATTATACAGTATCTGATGGAAAGGATACAAATATGCAAAAAATGCTTGAAAACTGTAAAATCTGCAGGACTTGGAGGATTTTTTTAAAGTACACAGAAAGTTTTCACAGATTATGCAAAGTGGTTCACATACTTTTTCTTGCAACTGTATTATATATACACATTTTATATATTAATCCAGAACAACAATGCACATGTTTACATGTTTGTAGTTTTACAAGTACAAATTATTGGCTTAAAAATAAATAAATTTAAAATACGCTGAAACACAATTTACAAATTTTAGCTATATTTCTGACCTGCTTATAATATCACCTCCTTGATCACACAACAGTAATCCTTCCAACAAGAATTTCAACAACCATAGCCCTTCATCACTCCTGTTCAAAACATTCACTAAACTACTTCACCTACAACGTACAATTCATACCTAATAATAATACACTCTAAAAAATGCTGGGTTAAAAACAACCCAAGTTGGGTTGAAAATGGACAAACCCAGCGATTGGGTTGTTTTAACCCAGCAGTTGGGTTAAATGTTTGCCCAACCTGCTGGGTAGTTTTATTTAAACCAACTATTATTTAAAAATTGCTATATGGCAGCTTAAAATGAACCCAAAATAGTTGGGAAATTAATAACCAGATGCAATTAGAGACAACAATAATAGACAAAAGGTGAATGTTTATTAATAAGCTTTAATATTTTATTAATATAAATTTAATAGTTTAATAGTCTATTAATATAAATTTATTATAAGCAATTTAATAAATGTTTATTGTTTAATAATTATTCATTGAACATTAATAAATGTTCATTTCCAACATACTTTGGGTTAATTTTAATTAAGCAATACAGTAATTTTTAAACCATAGTTGAGTTAAATAAAACAACCCAGCAGGTTGGGCAAACATTTAACCCTACCGCTGGGTTAAAACAACCCAATCGCTGGGTTTGTCCATTTTCAACCCAGCATTTTTTAGAGTGTAGTATTATTCAAAACACCTTTTAACATAAAACATAAAAATACACTACAAAACAATCTAAAAACATCTATAAACCATGATTATTACATAAAAAATACCTAATAACACATCTCTCATATTACAAAACATTTTTTTTTTTTTACAAAAATACTACATACGTTATACTAATTAAACTATTACAAATCAATGCTTAACAATAAATACGCTTCATATATTCTAAAAAGCATGGCAATATTTAAAGTGCAACATGTTTTCTTAAACTATTATTCACATTGCTATCCCTAAAAATAGTGGTAATGGTTTAAATATTTAATTATACTACAGCTATTCACAAGTAGGAACTTTTTTCAGGATATATAAAATGAATTAGTGCTTTTCTTTAACACAACACATAAAAATACTTACAAGTACCATTAAAACTAATTACATTGTTACAAAACAATATAAAGACTCCTGAAAATGTAGCTTTGACATCACTTGAATAAGTGATGAACAAACTTTGAATAGTTGTGAACAAACTTTCAGTTATAGCAAACATTGACAATGGTGCAACTCTTGCTTACAGCCTGACATAGCTGCATATATTATTCCTAACCACTCACTACATGAAAGCTTTACTCTGCACAAAAAGGTTCTCTTTTATATGTCATATAACTTCCCGTTACAGTTTTTTACAGACGCTAGGACACATTTCTCAATACTTAGGTCACTTTTGCAAAACTCTTCACACAGTGAGCACAACAGAAGTCTATGTGGGCTAAACTGAGGATCAATTATCATTGCTTTGGCACAAAATGCATTCAATGACTACAAATTTCATGAATTCTTTTCTCACTCAGACACAACTGCCAAAACTCTTTGTACTTACAGACCAATTTGCACATGCTTACATACTGTTTTCAAAACTGTTAAACTTATGTTCAAAACAATAACATCATACAAAACTGAATAAGACTGCAATTTGCTAAATTTCTACAGTAGTATTATAATAAAATATATGCTGAATCTAAAAAATCAAATACTATCAAAGCAATTAGATGAAACTGAACGCCTACACAAGCATTCGTTTTTCAATTTCATTATCATCCATTCAAAGAGGAAAACTTCAGAATAATTTTGTACTATTATGTAAACAAGATTCATGTAACAAACTGCAGTGAATTATAAACAATAGACAGTTTTATTCTTGTTTTGTTAAGAAATTTTACAAAAGAAAATATTGTATAATGATACCTGATGTTAGTGTTTTTAGGTCATGTTTTATGACTGACAAAGTGTGTTTGCTGGGTGAAAACCTTTGCTAGTGTTCTGGAAGAATGAGTTGATTTGAGACATGAATGAAGTGTTTTGGTAGATTTAGTGCATTTTGAATGTGAAATTAACTGCTGTGCCAAGATGAAAGTTGGTTAGGAGAACTGTGTGAAGAGTTTTGAAAAAGTGACCTAAGTATTGAGAAATGTGTTCTAAGGATTGTAAAAAACTGTTAACACTCACAAGTCTTTTTATTTACTCAAAACACCTTTTAACATAAAACATAAAAATACACTACAAAACAATCTGAAAACATCTATAAACCATGATTATTACATAAAAAATACCTAATAACACATCTCTCATATTACAAAACATTTTTTTTTTTACAAAAATACGACATACATTATACTAATTAAACTATTACAAATCAATGCTTAACAATAAATACGCTTCATATATTCTAAAAAGCATGGCAATATTTAAAGTGCAACATGTTTTCTTAAACTATTATTCACATTGCTATCCTTAAAAATAGTTGGTTTAAATATTTGATTATACTATATACAGCTATTCACAAGTAAGAACTTTTTTCAGGATATATAAAATGAATTAGTGCTTTTCTTTAGCACAACACATAAAAATGCTTACAAGTACCATTAAAACTAATTATATTGTTACAAAACAATATAATGACTCCTGAAAATGTAGCTTTGACATCACTTGAATAAATTTAACTTTTTGAATAGTTGTGAACAAACTTTCAGTTATAGCAAACATTGACAATGGTGCAACTCTTGCTTACAGCCTGACATAGCTGCATATATTATTCCTAACCACTCACTACATGAAAGCTTTACTCTGCACAAAAAGGTTCTCTTTTATATGTCATATAACTTCCCATTAAACACTCACAAGTCTTTTTATTTACTCAAAACACATAAAAAACTTTAGCTCAACACTTGCCTCCCACAGCATACTAGGCACAAAAATTTAACAACCTGATTTAGATTCATACTACAAAAATAACTTTACAAACCAATCAAACATAATTTACTCCTTAAAAAAATCATTATTATCTAAGAATATCATACTTTTTAAATCTATAAATCACTGTCAACAAATATATTTTACCTTATTTTAAAACACAGCTCAGATGTTTTAAGAGTCACATTTTTAACCTATCACCATTTAATCTAACACATTCAACATCTCCTTTCCATGGTACCACTTCACAAACCTACAGCTGTCCTATGATTCTATTCAAAATCTTACTTCCAACAAAATCAGTCTTTCTAAATTACATATCTATACAACTGTGACAAACACAGTGCAAGTACATCTCTACATTTGCAAAAACTTTATAACAAAAATGTAATTCCACATATCATACATTTCATTGATAACATACAGCCTCATAATATATAGCCTACATTTGATGGCATAAGCACATAGAAAACACCTTGCCTCTTACCTTTGCGTTTGCTGCAAGAAATAAACTTTTGCTAAATCTTCACTTTTTACAAACACCCCACAATATTTAGACCAATGTGCTGCTGTTTCAGTAACCACTCCTTAACCACTTTACCTCAATGAATGCAATCATGAAAACCCACCCCTTCTGCCCCTAAAGCACTTCAAAAACTGTTTACACTTTAAGAAACACCCTTCATTTGTTGATCAACACCCCCTACCATTCTGGAAAAACCTATACTTGTTTCTGAAACCAAAAGAACATCAATTTCAATATACACAATTAAAATGCTTACACTAAACCACTTTAATGTACACATTCTTTTCCCCCTTATAATAGCATGCATATTAACTTGTATAGCCCTTTCAAAAACATTGTATAGGGTCATGAGTTTATTTGTGAATGCATTCATGTAACATTGTCCTCTAGAAATATTCCAAGAACCATTTTACCTGCAACAACATAAAGCATTGAAAAAACTCAACTTCTTACTAAACAATAACATCTGCAAATTCATGCCACCAATTTACAAATTACAACCCATTTTCTTTACAAACTGCTTAAATACACCAGTTCAAAAACAATATCACATTATTCAAACCAACAAAAATATACCTATAAAAACTACATAAAATAAAAATATTACCCCAAAACATTACTGAATTATATACAATAATTCAACTGTAAAACATTCCACACACACTGAATGCAAAACCTAACTTCACAAATACATTTCACATACAAAAAAAAAACTCTTCTAATCATAAAAGTATTCATTCCACACCCTTATTTTTTCTTACAGTAAAATCTAAGTAATTTCTTTACCTTTATTTTGAACACTAAACCACCCCCACCCACTCCCCAAACTCCCCTCTCCCCCCAAAGACAGGATGTCTTTCACCTTTCACACCAAACACATTCTTTTGGTCACTTCTATGGCTGTCACATCTTTGATATGCCACAACTCCACAGCGTGCTTTGATTTTGAACATACCTTCCCCATTCACTTTTTCCTCCCTTTCTCTATATCTTTACAACAACTATTTTAATTTGAAAAACACTTTCTTCAAATTAATCTTATAAAAAGTTGCATATATTATGTTACATTTTACAATGTATTACAGTTTTTCTCAATTGTTTACACACAAATATTGGTACTTGAGACACAATGACCACAACATGTAACTCATGCACCAACCCCCTGAACCAATTCTGCTAAACTACAAGCACAATTCCTGCTTTACACTCACATTGCAGTTCTAAAACACACTTTTTTCAAAACACTACACACAATTCTCTGCATTTGGCACAATTTTCGGGCAGAAAAATCTCTTGTTTTCACAAGGAACACACTGCCATTCAAATATGCACACTGACTCATCACATGGGCAAACACCTGTCACACATTTTTACAATTAGCAAACAGAGCTTTAGTATAAAAGGGCAACAGGTGAGCTCTTCTGTTTTGGAGCAATGGATGCCAACAATGGAAACAGAGGCAGAGCAGCATAGTTTTTTTTTTTTTTTTTTTTTTACTGTAACTGTATACAGTAAATTCTTCTGTTGTTTTGTACTGTATGTGCAACTTTGCGTTGGTTGGGATGTGCACTGTACATTGTTTTTGTTGGAAAAATAAAATATATTTGTTACTGTGTATTTGTGTGTTCTGACTATAAAAACTATATATATATATATATATATATATATATATATACTACAAATATTTTACAACACACTTATGTATGTACTGTCTGTAGTAAGTGTAACACTGAACCAAATAAAGACCAAAGTCATTATGATGAATGGAGAAGTGTTTTCCATTCATCATAGTGTTTTACATAGAGCACATCAGTGTTCAACTGGTTCTTATAAATGTCTATTCATATGATGGTTTGTGTGTGTCATTTGAAAACAAAATACCATTTTGAGAAGAAAGAACATTGTTTTGAATGTAAAGTTTCATTTTGCAGGAGAATTGAGGGGTTTTGCCCATTGTGTGTGTGTTTTTTGATTTGTGTGTAGAGTTCTGAGAGTATGAGGCATGCTTTCAGAAAATGTGTGTAAACAATCAAGAAAAACTGTAACATAGAAAGTGATTATAAAACATTATACAATTCAATTACATAAATATTACTTCACTAACTGTACTATAATACTAAATGTGTGTGTGTGTGTGTGCGTGCGCGTTTTTGTGACATATCAGGACGCAAATATGTATAATGACATGAGTATGCCATAGGTATTACAAGAAGAGGTGACTTATGAGAATATTACACATGTCCCCACTTTTCAAAAGGCTTATAAATCATACACAGTGAGTTTTTGTGAGAAAGTAAAAGTGTGCACAGTTTCCTGTGATGGGTAGGTTTAGGGGTAGGGGTAGTGTAGGGGGATAGAAACACAATTTGTACAATATAAAAAACATTAAACCTATGGAATGTCCCCACAATTCACAAAAACAAACAAGTGTGTGTAAGAGAAAGAGAGAGAGAGAGAGAGAGAGAGAGAGAGAGAGAGAGAGTATATGGGTGTAAGAGAAAGTCTGTATGTATACAAGAATCTCTGCTATATAGCTTTTGCATTTAGCCCCTCACTTCACCCTACATTAAAAGACATCAAAATGTCATAAGACTTATATTTTTTTTCTCTGTTTTCATGACAAACTACATGCATACAACTCAATCATTACTACAGCTCTGGTAACATAACTTACTTTACCATCTATGTGATCATTATTGTACAAGAACATTGCATATTACATTCACTGTGTTGTATTCTCTTCTATAAAACTTTGCTCATTGCTGTTTTAACAGTTCTAATCATATAAAAATACTAAACTGTATAAATGTGCCCATTTATATTATATTTCTATGATCTTTGTGTAAAAAAATGACAACTTTTTAGCTATAAAAATGCATTTGTTACCACATGGAAATAAAGCCAAAGAACCTTTAACATTATACAGTACCTACTATGTATTTTAAAACAACACAAAAAGTGTAAATAATATTACAATCTGAACACGTAACACTTTGTATCACGTATAACCTATTATACTTATTTTTTAAGTTAAACATAATCTATTTTTTTCTCTCATTCCCTATAATCATATTTTCCCCCTCCTTTGCAGTCCTAGATACATCACTATTACATACATATACTACATAATAACAACCACAAAACACACACATCTCAAAATTTTACATATAATTTATTTTTTCCACATTACAATTTGCATTTCACCAACAACTTCTACATAAAACAACAAACTATACACATAAATTACATTCATACTAATGTGAACTTTATTCGCCTACATCCTCTTCTTCCACAATAACCATGCCTCCAATTTCACTTCCACCATCTCTGCCATTCACCAACTCCACTTCCAAACTCTCTGTACATTTAAAACACAATGTTAAAAACTTGAATACACATAATGAACTATCTGTACATTTCATGATCCCACATTCCAAAACAAAACCTCTAACAGAATACATAGAATCATGAAAAAAATAAAACAAATCTCTATACATACCATCTCTCTCAAAATCCAAGGCAGCTCTTGCCACTTCAAGCTCCTTTTCTATCTTCTCCAAACTAGACATTTTAACAGCCAACTCCTTCCTTAGATATTTTCTTTCGGCGTCTAATCCAGAAACTTTCCTCATGACCTTCATTCCTAGTTCTGTCAGCTGCTCCTGCAGTTCCATTCTGCCAACACTCTCATCCAACACTGAATACTACACAAAACACAAAAACAGTAAATACATTTCCACCAAACCTTTCCACAACATTACAAACACACATCATACTTACTGCTAGTAAACAGAACTGCTCTCTGATTCTTGAAAATTCTTCTCCCTCCACACGTGGGATTTTGGTAGGACTACTGAAAGCCATTCTTCCTGCAACAAAACAACACATTTAAATCTATTACAAATGCCTCACTACAAAATAACAACAACAACAAAAAAGGAACTACAGCTACACACATGACATAAAATAAACTTACCTAACAAACTACTGTTCAAAACTACAAAACTGAGCACACAGACAGTTTGATTCAAATAAAAAAACATACACCTTTGAATATAACTACAAACCCAATTACCTTAAACCACCCATAGATACCCTTTACACACCCCTACTCACAAAGACACTCCCCTTTTCTTTCACACACACCATATAACCCTAAAACACAATACATCTTCTACTGTTTCAAAAACATTTTTCTATGACTTTACACTTGCACCATAAACACACTTATTGTTATAAAGCTTTACATATTTAATCTAACTTACAATTCAACAACTCAAAACCTGTTCTCCTCCCCTTCACACCTACATTCATTACAAAATAAACTTACACCTATCCAAAACTCATTAGAATAACTCTGCTCTGCCCATATTCTTAATACACTAATAGGTTATTTATTTTACTCTTATCTAAATAAAATGATAAATATACTTTTTTCCTCTTCTCCTCTCAAACCTACTTACTAATGTTAACAGATATAACTTTAAATGTTCATAATGTATTAGTAAGTTTTTCACTTAATATTAACAAACCATAATAAATGTTATACTAATTTTTTCATATTAACAAATATAAATAAAACAACAATATAAAATATAAACAACCATTTCAGTACTTGCAACAATTCCCTTTCAATTTCTTTGTGCAAAAAAATCTATGTAATTTCTTACAAACTGCCATTTTGTTCATTACAATATTACTAATTTAAAGTATAACAGTGTGTGAAATTACAAATATATTAATTTGTCATCACTTTATTTGTCTAATGATGAGCATTAATAAAATGTTACAAATTACCATGGGCTAACAAAAAAAAACACACAAATGTGCTTATCATTCAGTTTTACTTATATGATATATATAAATATTATAACATATTATAAACTCTTTAATTTTTGTGAACAGAATTCTGAAAACCATACCTGCAACAATGCAAGACAAAATAGAAATAAAAATGAACTTACTACAAAACAAAACTACAAGATAACCTTTAAAAATCTAACATTTTGATTTTTACTATCAATTACTCTATCACAACTTTACAAAATACAACAATCAACAGAGACAAACTGCACAAATAAAAAGC